>OX451737.1:407783499-410675587 GCA_948472305.1 Vicia faba | reverse complement strand
TATATATATATATATATATATATATATATATATATATAATTTATATATATATATATATATATATATATATATATATATATATATATATAATACATACATATATATATATATATATATATATATATATATATATATATATATATATATATATATATATATTTATTTATTTATTAATATATTTAGGTTAAATTACAAAATATACACACTTTTATTTTTTATTAATATTTAATATAAAAAATGCCTTTTTTAACAAATATACTTCATTTTATTTTATTTTTTATATATAAATATGTACATAATAAATAAATAATACATTTTATTTAATAGAAATTAGGGTTTTGCCCTAAACATGAAAAAACTCCAAAAAAATAATACTTTTATTTTTTTTTATTTTGACATATAAAAATACTTTTTTTCATACATAAAAACCATTTTTGCATCTTGCATATTTATTCTTATTTTATTTAATTTGTGCAATTAAATTATCTTGTAAATAATTCAATATTGATGTAATAGTTTAGGTTTAAATTCCTTGTCAAAATCCCCATTTGAACATTTGTACCCCCCCTTCCCATATATGGTGTTGTAATAGCTTAGTAAATTTATTTTTTCGCACTTTATTGCTTTCTAATTATACCATGATAGAATTAGGGTTTGTATGCGAAAAAAACAACGAAAATAGTTTGACCTAATTTCAAGATAAACAAGCATGAAAATGGACACACAAATCACACTTGCACCCCCCCTAGGGTATTCCACTTGTTGCCTTCAATAAATGAGCCATATTGCATGTTAGGTCTCTTTGGGCAAAACAAAACAATCAAACGATCATAGTCCCTCGATGACGCTTTCAAAATGTTGCCTAAACAAATGATCAAGTCCCTTAAAGAAAATTGCCCAAAGATACTTGGCACCATTGCAATTATGGTCTAAATGATGACCCGCGCCCGTCCCTTTCACATCCTAACACAAGATTGTCCACCAAATACAATGGTGGAACAAACTTGTTAAAAGGGTTAAAACATAGCAATAATCTTTGAGAAATTTAGGAGTAGATGACCTCTTAGTTACTTGAAACAAACTTGCAAAAACAAAACACTTGCCTATTTTCTAAAAACACACCTCACAACACTTTCAAAACAAACTTTCAAAAACAAATGAAAAACTTTTCAAAAGACATACATCTTTGTATACATCCCAACATGGATCATTACAAAGGTTGCCACCACATTGGCTTCTTTTCAAAACATTTTCAAACCCACACACATAAGCACCATTTCAAACAATTGGAAACAAAAGGCAAGTTGATCTAAGCAAGTGACTAAGAGCCCATGGATAACCATGGATAGAAAGGATGCTAATACCTTCCCTTTCTATAATCTACTCCCCGAACCCAAGAAAACATCTCAAAGGTTTTTGCTGTGCTTTTTAAACCTTTCCTTAGGATAAAATAAAAAGTCGGTGGAGACTCTTGCTCAACCGAAACATTTGCGAAAAAAAACGCAAAACCATAGTCAGTTCTCCCACCGTATCACAGAACTGGCGAATCTGCTGGGGATAGATTTAAAAGTGGAGTAACCTTAGGGCTTAGATCACCTTTGTTTTCAATTGTTTGCTTTGTTTGCTTTTATATTTATGGGCTTTGCATCGGAGTTTCATAAATCCTAACCCGGATCTGGGGAATACCCTTTTTAGGTAGCATAATCTGTGAGGGACCTGTCCGGCGTAGACCGACATGGGTGAAGCAGTGGCTACGTTGGTGTGGCACCTTGGTCTGTACCTATATCCCTTGTGTTGCAATGAGGAGAATATAGGTCTTCTAAGGAGTCATTAAACACCAACCGACCTTAGAACCTTAAATTGACCAAACTTGGCCATTAGGACAGTAGCAGTATGCTACACTCATTGAGGCTAAACTCTCGCGATGGTTCTGGCCGCAAGAAAAGATTGTGATGCTGGAGTTATGACCGATTGAGGGTAGTCAATGATTTGAGATCCTCTAGAACCCGGTTACTTTTGATAGGACAGGTTTTAACCAACGAAACTAAAAGAGGGTAATACCTAAACTTCATGCTGGCCTGAAACCTAAGGGTTGTCTTGTGTGACTTGTGTGCCTTATCATGTTTGCCTGTGTGAATACTTGTGGTGTGCTTCATCATAGCATCATGCCATCATACCATTGCATGCATCCTGTATAAAGGACTAACCCATTTCAAAGACAAAAAAGTTTCATCTTTGCTCTGTTTTGTAGGACATCATGATGCCCGTGCGTAGGAATACTATCCGGCTCAACTTTGTTCAACCACCAACTTTGCTCAAGGATTTGGTTGGTAGGATTCCAAACACTTCTTCCTTCATCAACAGGCATGGTTCTCTCCTTGGCTTGATCACTGCAAAATGGGACCAACAACTGATAAGTGTTCTGACCCAGTTTTATGACACCCTGTATCATTGTTTCACCTTTCAAGACTTCCAGCTGGTTCCTACCCTGGAAGAATTCTCTTATTTGCTTGGTATCCCTGTCTTGGAGCAAAATCCATTCACTGGTTTGGAAAAGACTCCTAGGCCTGAAGAGGTTGCTGCAATTCTCCCCTTGACCAAATAAGAGGTATTGGATAACTGGGAAACTAGAAGTGGAGTTAAGGGCTTTTTGGTCAAATTTCTGGTTGGTAAAGCTAATGATTTCTGGAATGACTTGGACTTCAAGGCGTACGAGGACATTCTGGATCTTTTAATCTATGGTCTGGTACTGTTTCCCAATCCTGACACCTTTATCAGTATCTATGCCATAAGGATCTTCATGTCTCGGAACCCTGTACCCACTCTTTTGGGTGATATCCTGCAACAACTCTATACTCGTACTGCCCGAAAACGGGGAACTCCATGGTGTTGTGCTCCTTTGCTAGTGAGGTGGTTTATTTCGCACCTTCCTAAGTTCGTGCTGAAGAATGAAGAAGGAAAGGGTTGCGCTCGTAGGCTAATGTCTCTCACTGATAATGACATCACTTGGACTCTCAGAGGTTTGGATGAGGTAGTTGTTATTGATCGTTGCGGAGAATACCCTAATGTTCCATTGATTGGTATCCAAGGATGGATCTCTTATAATCCATGTTTAGCTCTCCACCAGTTTGGAAGAGCCAGAAGAGTTGGGCCTCACGAAATGTTGGTTCCTCACTTCCATTTTGAGTTTCAGGTAGACAGTGACAAACTACGCCATGGATTCATTAAGGCTTGGGACAGAATTCACAAAGCTGACCCACATGAGTTGGGACCAAAGACCTCTCTACCAATGGAACCTTATTGCAAATGGGTCCGCATCCGTGCTCAGAAGTTAGGTATGCCGTACGAAGCTGTCAGACCTATCATTCTTGAATCTCCTGATGAAGATGGAGTTCCTCCAACTGTCCTCCCTCCTCAGATACCCACTGATTTTGACACAATGAAGAGATCTTGGGTGCAGCTAAAGGAAGAACGGGATTTCTATCAAGAAAAGTTCAACGAGCAGGAACGGAAGGTCCAGAGGCTGACTAAGCAATTGGAGGAGGAGCGGGTCCTGAATAACTACATCCGCACTGAGAAGAGGAGACCATGGGAGCACTGATGGGCTTTGGATATTTCCTTTTACAGCCTTTATTTCCTTTTCAGTATTTTTCATTCCTGTAATGCCTAAGGGCAAGTTGTTGAACAATTTAAAATTTGAATCTAATGAAGTGTGTTTCCCTTTTGTCTACAAAGTTGAATCTTGTTTGTGTTTGAAAACATAAAACATACGCATCTCATTGCACCATATGCATAGCAGGTACCCTATTTCACAGGTTGCTTAATCTTCTTCGCTGTTTATTTGAACAGTCATCATGAATCCAGACTCATCCAGTGAGCAAGCAATCAAGGCCCTTCAGGCCCAAAGTGCCCAGTTTCAAGAAATGGTCCTGAGCCTGGCCCAAGGTCAGCAAGAATTGAAGACTCTACTCCTGAAGAAGAAGAAGAAAAAGAGGACTGCGTTATTCAACACTGGACGCAGATTTGGGAACACACTCCATAATGAGGTTGATCCAACTACTTCCTCTGCTGAGAAAGACAGTCCCCAAGGGGGAGGAGCTCCTAGTCCTGCAGTCTCTGTTACAAACCAGACAGTAATCTATAAACGTCTCATCCTCATCCTTCTCCACAAAAACCAACATAACGATTAACGCAAGATCTAACTCTAGTATTAATTGTGATACTAGAATTACACTTCCTATTCTTCATTTTAATCCGTAAGAATAAAGCTCATCGCGTTAGCTATTCAATGCTTCGAACGACACCTCAAACGGAGTCCGAAAACTCAAGTTACAGCCTTCTCAAACTGATTCTGCCAAAAACCAGACAACATGGATCGACGCATATCGTCTTGGATCGATGCGTACTACACTGAACTTGCAACATGAGTCAACGCATCCTCTCTTGTATCGACTCATCCTGAGTCTAATACACAGCATGTATCGACACATGCCCTTATGTATCGAATCATCCTGAGTCTAAAAGCCCTCTTGTATCGATGTAAGGCTCCTTCGTGTCGACTCATCCCGAGTCTAAAGACCTGCTTGTATCGACACATCAAGTTTGGGGTCGACACATACTGCTCTGTCCTGCATAATTTCTGCGATTTCTCTGATTTTTCACTACGGGTTCCATACTTCAAGCCTTAAAAACTTAATCTAATCATGGATAATCATCACTTACAATTATCCTATAATTCTACATCAATTAAACAACATCGGGACGCCATTATTCATCTATAATTCATCAATTCTCACCATACAACATCATATATAATTCAATCATGAACAAAATAACATTTCACCTCTAACCCCACATACCAATTATCATGAACCCAATTATAGAGTCAGAACCTCACCCTTACCTTGGATTGAAGGTCGCTCTATAACTTTCGATTGAATTCTCGTTCTACCGTTCTTCCTCTTTTCCAACAACTTCACATTCTTCTTCTCAAACCCTTATTATTCTTACTGCTTCCTCTTTCTTGTTATTTCCACAATAATAAAATAACATATTATTCTCTTTATTCCTTAATGGGCTTAAAACTATTACACCCCCCTTATTACTTTTATTCCTTTAAAACAAGCCCACATCAAATAATATCATTCTTCTAATATTATTTCTCCACTTAATAAAATAATTAAATCCTATTGAACACAACACAACTTCACAAATATTCCAAAAATAATTTAATTAAATTACGGGTGTTACACTAGCCGTTGGTCCTGAGGAGGAGGTAGGTTACGGACAGCGGCCTGGTTGATTCCTGGTTGTCTAGGCAACTTGAGGTCGGGCAGCCTGGGAGGTGCTCGTCGATTATTGAAGGTCAGTACCGGTCTAAGAGGGCAAATGATCAATGGTGCCCGATGGAGGGTGCGGGAGATCAGGGTTGTATTGTGTGTGCTTTACCGAAGGAGGGCTCTAGGCTGGGCCCACACAGGTTGTCGGGCCAATCCAAAACAAAAATAATGGTCAAGTATGTTCTCCAAGCAATGTCGTCTTATATGATGATCATTTTTGTTATCCCTGGTTGTATTGTTAATGATATTGAAAAGATGTTGAACTCATTTTAATGTGGTATGCATGGGATAAATTAACTTGTGCAAAGACAGATGGTGGGTTGGTATTCCTAAATTTTAAGGCGTTCAATATGGAAATTGTGGCTAAACAAGGGTGACATATCATGATGAATCCCGATTCCTTGTTGTGATACGGTGGGAGAACTGACTTAAGGTTTTGCGTTCGTGTTCGCAAATGTTTCGGTTTAGCAAGAGTCGCCACCGACTTTTTATTTTATCCAAAGGAAAGGTCAAAAAGCACAGGAAAGACCTTTGAGATGTTTTCTTGGGTTCAGGGGGTAGATTATGAAAAGGGAAGGTTCAAGCACCCTTTTCATCCATGGTTATCCATGGGCTCTTAGTTACTTGTTTAGATCACTTGCTTTTGCTTTTCAATTGTTTGAAATGGTGCTTTGTGTGTGGTTTTGAAAATGTTTTTGAAAAGAGGTCATCGTTGTGGCAACCTTTGTAATGATTCTTGTTTGAATATATACAAAGGTGTTTGTCTTTTGAAAAGATATTGAGAGGAACTAGAGGAATATGTACCTTGTCCTCATAGATTTGGAATTTGTGACAAGTACGGGAATGTTGATGACAGTCAGCTTCAATGGTAGACCAGTAGTAGCCTGCCCTTAGAATCTTCTTAGCCATCGTATGTCCGCTCAAGTGGGTGCCAAAAGTACCATTATGCAGTTCAGCCATGATCTGCTCAGCTTCAACCTTGTCCACACAACGAAGCAGAACACAATCATGATTGCACTTGTATAGGATATTGTTGTACACCAAAATTTGCCCTCTCATTTTATCAACATTTCTCATCACAAGGCTCTTGGAACTCAAGATCAAGCTAGGGTTTGCTCTGCTCAAGACACCTCCTTGCACTGTTGACCTAAATTAGGGTTTGAGTTTGCACAGGGATATTTTGACCTATAATGCCCAAAGTGACTTTCATACTTCATGTTGGACTCATGAGTTGGTCCATACCTAGTTTCAAGCCTTGAATCAAATTTTTGCCCAGTCAATTGGACAGTTGACCTAGAAATCAGCTATATTGGGGAAAAAGTCAATTGTGGCCAATTTACAGTCAAATCTCATGAATTTTGACCCACATCAACATTATGAACTCATATGAACCATTTGATCAAGTTTGTACCACAATTCCACAAGAAATTTGATCAGATCACCAAAAGGGTAAAATGGTCATTTTTAGGGTTTTTGACTGAACAAAGGCAATTTTGACGGTTTGACCTAGCCAATGGAAAATTAAGCTCAACCATGGACTCAAGGAATCAAGGGCATCATCTTGACTTATTCAACAAGTTCAAAAGATCTCAAATGCATAAGATTGACAGATGAATTTTTCAGTCAACTGATCAAAATTTGACTGTACACTGAAAAGTCAAACTTTGACTTTTTGGTCAAAATCAAGTGCCAAGGGTCATTTTTCATCAAGATGTGTCAAATTATGAAACTTGTTCATCAAGAAACCCAAAATTGCAAATTAGGGTTTGAAATTGAAATTTTTCATAACTTAGAATTTTTCTAAGTTATGAAATTTTCTTAATTTTTCCTAACTTTGTACCACATTTTCACCAAGATGCAAATGGATTCAAACAAAACTTACAACATGAATGTTTTATTACTCCACAAAGTCTACAACTTTTATTCACAAAGTTTCCTCAAAAGAAGCTTGGATCTCAAGTTATGATTTTTGGAACAAGGGTCCCTAAATCTTTTAACTTAGAGAAATTTTGCCCTAGTTTAGGAAGGATTTTGACCCATCTTCTTGGCCATTTTTCACATAGTTCCACTTGGAGTCTCAAGTTTCATTTCAAATATGTATTATAGTACTTGTTGCAAGCTTTCCAAATTGTCCAAGAACTCCTCAAACACATTTGTGGTTAGGGAGAATCGAATGCTTGAAGTTGGCAAAAACTCACTTTGATTCATGGCATTTTCATGTTAACACAAGTTGCAAAATCTGTCCAAACTTGCTTTGTACTTGATTGCAGGCCTCTAAACCCTTCCACACTCAAAAATTAAATGCAAATACAATGGACATTGGTCTTATTCTGAGCAATGGAGCTTGGCACAATGAATAAATCCATTTATGGCATAAAGGTTGCAATACCATTTCCATAAAGCATACTTTTTGCAATTTTGTATTTCTTGAGCCTTGGACCTCTCTCTTTGCAGCAAACAAGTTCCACAAATTCAGGCAAAGGTACAAGAAACTTGTGCATGCTTGGAGATAGCCTGTATAGGCTTACCTCATATCACTTCACACTTTTCTTTCAAAACAAGTCAACTTGCCAAAATCACATATCTTGAGTATCTGATATAACCAAAGTTTGTAAGCATTCCAAACAAGTTTTGCATATTGCCTTGAGTCATAAACACGAGCCATCCATCCCTCAAACACTCTTGAACATCAAAACACATTCCTCTTGCAAAATAGGGCAGGTCTTGCAACTTGAGTGCCACAGCTCATTTGGCTCGTGCGTTTTGCCCCTTTCCACTTCAAACACCTTCCATTCAACTCACTCAAGCTATCCCAAACCTCCATTTCCAACTGTAACTCCATTTACAGTGTTCACCATTTTCATTTCAAGCTTGTGCAGGTTGAGTTCTAGGAGCTGATTCAGGGACATTCAAGGCAAGCTAGCTATTGGAAAAGATCAAGTGAAGTTCAGGCAAGCTACCATACACCTCAAAACTTGTTGAGAAGCTCTGCATTGTCCAACTCGAATCCAACTGAAACAGGTTTTTCATCACTTTCTATCTCTCTATTTAGGAACATTTAGTCTTAGGTTTGTGAATGAAAAATGTAGTATTCAATGCCATGAAGTTGTACATATGCTCAGTTTTCATTTATATTAAGTGTGCTAGGAGAATTTCATCCATGAACATGCTGAAAAAGTTAGGTCAGATTTTAGGGCCAGAGAAATTCTCTCTGGTCTTTGAGAGTTAGGATTAATGCTTTATATGGTTAGAATCGTATTAAAATTCTCTACAAGTTTGATGTTGTGAGTTTTGGCAAAAGATCATGTTTCCAGGATGTTCAAGCTTGAACCAGGCGCGCGCGCGCGTTTGACAATGGCTGGAGGAAGAAGATGAAGACTTGGGTTGGGCCTGGCCTTCTTGCTATCTGCACCCCCCTTTTGCTAAATGCACCCCCTGGCCCATTTTCTTTATATTTTGTTATTTTTGTATTTTAATTTCATTTCTGATTTTATTTATTCATTTCCAAATATAAAAAATGCTCCAAAAATATTTTCATATTTTTTTACATTTATTTAGCATTTTATTTTAATTTTTCTAATATAGAAAACATTTTAATACTTTTATATTATTTGTTTAAACTTAAAAATAATGTATATATCATACTTTTATTTTTATTTCTTATTTCATTCCCACTGAAGATATTATTATAAATATAATTTATTTTTGTAAATATTTTATTTTATTTTGTACATATTTGATTTGATTAATATACACATAATAAACATATATACTTTTATTTTATTAAAAAACTTAGAATAAAAATACAAAAATATTACATTTTTATTTTTATTATTATTTATAACTAAAAAACACTTTTTTTAATATATTTTATTTTTGTACATATTAATATATTTCTTGTATATAAATAATATAATATATTATTTTCTTAAAGAAATTAGGGTTTACCCCTTTAATAAATAAAATTAATCTTTTTTTTATTTATTTATTTCTTTATACTTCTTTACATTGAAAATACTTTTACATACATAAACAAATAAAAACTTCTTTTTGCATATTACATTTTATTTAATATTTATTTATTTTGTTTATTTAAATATTGTACATTTAAATATTGATGCGTTTGAGATTCAATTTGGATGTAATAATAACTAGGGTTTATATTTCTTGTCAAATATCCCCCTATTCAAAAATTGTACCCCCATCCCCATAATCATGTTGTAATAGCTTAGAATTTAAATTCTCGCACTTTTACGCTTTCAATTATGCCATGATTAGAGAATTAGGGTTTGTATGCAAAATCAAAATCAACAAATAGCTTGACCTAATCAAAGACAAAAATGCATGAAAATCAAACACAATGCACACTTGCACCCCTAGGGTTACAATCCACTTGTTGCCTTCAAAAATGGGCCATGGTATGCATGTTAAGTACTTTGGCAAAACAAAAACAAAACAAAAGATCATAGTCCCTCGATGACGCTATCTTGGTTGCCTAAACAAAAATGATCAAGTCCCTTAAGAAAATTGCCAAAAATACTTAGCACAATTGCTATCATGGTCTATACGATGACCCGCGCCTGTCCTGTTTAACATCCTAACACAAGGTTGTTCACCAAATGCAATGGTGAAACAACACTGTTAAAAGGGTTAAAAACATAAGAAAGATCTTTGAGTAAAATAGGGTAGATAGCTCTTAGTTACTTGATCAAAAGCTTTCAAAAACATCCTTGCTATTTTCAAACACACTTCACAACACAATTTCAAAACATTTCAAAACAAGACTGTCAAACATTGAAACCTTTTCAAAAGACAAAAACACATTTGTATACATTCAAACAAGAATCATTACAAAGGTTGCCACAACGATGGCCTCTTTTCAAAACATCTTTCAAAACCACACACAAAGCACCATTTCAAACAATTGAAGAGCACCATTTCAAACAATTGAAAAGCAAAGCAAGTGATCTAAACAAGTAACTAAGAGCCCATGGATAACCATGGATGAAAAGGGTGCTTGCACCTTCCCTTTTCATAATCTACTCCCCGAACCCAAGAAAACATCTCAAAGGTCTTTCCTGTGCTTTTTGACCTTTCCTTAGGATAAAATAAAAAGTCGGTGGCGACTCTTGCTAAATCGAAACATTTGCAAACACAAACGTAAAACCTCAAGTCAGTTCTCCCACTGTATCACAGAACTGGCGACTCTGCTGGGGAAAACTTTAAAAGTGGAGTAACCTTAGGGTTTATATCACCTTCGCATGCTTAGCTTGATTGCTTTGATTGATTTACATTTGGTTCTCTTGTTTGGGCTTGAAATCCTCTACCCAGATTTGGGAAACATTCATAGGTAAATAGCAATACATTGTGGAAATTGTGCAGGGTATACCGACATGGTTGAAGCAATAGCTATATTAGTGCGACATATTTGTGAGTACCGGTAGCCTTTGAGTCAATCAAAGAGAATATGGGGCCGCTGAGTGATGTCATGAAGCACTAATGAACTCTTAGAACCTTACTTGACCATCTTGGCCTTTTTTAGGGGTAGTGAGATGACCGGCTTTGGTGTAGTCTGAAGTTGGTAGATACTCGATACTACACTCATTGAGGGTTGTTTTCTTGGGACATTTTGGTCGCCAGTTAAGTGGCTAAACCAAAACAATGAACACAGAAAATAATCCAGTGATATTGAGCTCCTTAGAACCCGGTTACTATTTATAGGACAGGTTTGAGCTAACTAAACTCAAGAGGGTACTTACCTATGAAACCTCATGCAAGCCTGAAATTAGGATCTTGTGTGATTTGCTTGTACATGTGTTTGTGCATACATCATGAACATCATAAAGCATCATATGCATCCACTAACCATTTCAAGGGTTTGGATCTTCATCTTTGTTCTTGTTTTGCAGGTCATGGAATCTCTTCGCAGGAAAACAATTCAAGTCAACCTTGTGAGAAACCCTCCTCAATTCAAGGAGCTTACTTCCAAGATTCCAGAGAATTCTCTCTTCAGTGAAAGACATGGTAGACTTCTCAGCTTGGTCAACTCCAACATTGAAGAAGACATGGTGAAAGTTCTCTTCCAGTTCTTTGAACCCCTACACCACTGTTTCACATTCCCTAATTACCAACTAGTACCTACTTTGGAGGAATTTCTCAACTCCTGAGAATTCCTATTCTTCATCAACTACCCTACAACGGTACGGAAAAAGAACCAAAGCCTGAAGATGTTGCTCAAGCCTTACACTTGCAACCATCTGATATCAAAGGTCATTGGGAAACCAGAAGTGGTGTCAAGGGTTTCTTGGCAAAGTTTATGTTTGAGAAGGCACAAGACTGCTGGAATTCTCTAGATCTACAAGCTTTTGAGGAGATTATATCACTTCTCATCTATGGGTTGGTCCTGTTCCCAAACCCTGATCAGCTTATAGATGTGAATGCTGTCAAGATTTTCATATCTCGGAATCCTGTTCCTACATTGCTTGGGGACATCCTACACTCATTTTACACACGAACAATGAGGAAAAGAGGTGTTCTCATATGTTGTACCCCTCTTCTAGCAAGGTGGTTTATTTCTCACCTTCCCCAATCAGTTTTAAAGAATGAGCAGGGTTTAAGATGGTCACGGCGATTGATGACCTTAACACATTCTGATGTTCATTGGTGTTCTCGGTCCAGAGAAAATGTCATCATCATTGATCGTTGTGGGGAATTCCCTAATGTCCAACTACTTGGCATTAGGGGAGGCATTACCTACAATCCCTGTTTAGCCCTAAGAAAGTTTGGATATGCTCGGAGGGATGGCCCTCATGATATGCTGATTCCTGACCTAGTTTTTGACTTTGACAACGATGCGCAAGGACTTCGACAAAGGTTTATCAGAGCTTGGAGGATGCCCAACAAAGTGGATAGTAAGACACTGGGGCACAAGAATTCCATCCCTCTTGAGCCTTATCTCAAGTGGGTACGAATCCGTGCCCAGAATCTTATGATGCCATACCCTCACATTCTCCCCGTGATCAAAGAGCCTGTTATGGAAGGAGAGGTTTCATACAACCTCCTACATCCAGACATGCCAACATCATTGGAAGAATTACAAAAGAGTTGGATCCAACTCAAAGAAGAACGAAATACTTTTGAAGCCAGCTTATATGCCAGTGAGAAGAAGGTTTTGGAGCTTACCCGCCGACTTCATGAGGAGGAAACTCTCAACACTTACATCGCACCGAAGAGGATGCGCAATGTCTTTTTTACATTAAGAATTTTGTAATATTTTGCCCATGGGGCATTTATGTACTAACAAATTTTTTCTTAATATGACGTGTGTTCTTTTTGTTTGCAACAAATTTGAATTTCTGAATCCTTGAATGCATTACATGAATAACATATCATTCATCATATGCATAAATAGGTCTTCACACCAGGTTTCCTTATCTTTCTGCTGTTTATTTCAGCAAGATAGATTTGGAGCAGACGGTTAAGGATCTGCAAGCACATAACTCTCAATTCCAGCAACTCCTCATGACCTTAACAAAGGGTCAATAGGACCTTAAAGCACTGTTGGAGAAAGATAAAGAGAAAAAGAAGAAAAGGCCTGGTGTGGCCACTATGGGAAGAAGGTTTGAAAGCCATGCTAGAAAAGTTCTCGAGTTCCCCTCGACGTCTGATGAAGGGGCTGGTAAAGGAAAAGGAACTGCGATGCCTTCTGAATCTGAAATTGAAGAAGAAGAAGAGGAAGAGGATGAAGATTACTCCAAACAGCAATATCCCCCGGCGGATGATAAATATAAAAATCTTAAGGATCGGTTGACAGCCATGGAGTTGCAAAGGGTACCTGGTTTAGATTTCGAAGAACTAGGGTTGGTCGCTGGGATCGTTATTCCTCCCAAGTTCAAAGTTCCTACATTTGCTAAGTATGACGGTTTGTCCTGTCCAAAGATGCATCTGAGATCCTACGTCAGGAAGATCCAACCCCACTCTTCTGATAAAGATCTTTGGGTCCATTTTTTCCAAGATAGTTTGTCAGGCACACAATTGGACTGGTTCTATCAACTTGAGAGGTTTGAGGTTTATAATTGGGAAGATTTAGCTGCTACTTTCTACCGACAATACCAATACAATGCTGATTTAGCACCTACTCGTACTCAACTACAGAGTATGGGTATGGCTTCTAATGAGGGATTTAAAGAGTATGCCCAAAAGTGGTGGGATTTGGCTAGAAGGGTGCAGCCATCATTGTCGGATAGAGAGCTGGTTGACATGTTTTTAGGGACCCTGTCTGGCACTTTCTTCAATCATTTAATCGGGAGTTCCTCTGCAGGATTCACCGAATTAATTCTAACCGGTGAAAGGGTCGAGGCTGGCATTAAAAGTGGTAAGATTCAGAAAGATGCCTCTGCGTCCACTGCTATTAAGAAGACTTTCCCAGCTAAGAAGGAAGCTTCTGCTGTTTATTCTCAGAAAAGCCAAGGAAGAACCGAGCACCGACCAACGGTGGGGGCTGTGATGATCCAAAACTCTTCAACCGATCAACCTCGAAACAATCAGCCAAGATCTAATCAGCAAAGGGTAGAAAGGCCACAACGGCAGTTCACCCGAATCAACATGACACCGGCTCAAGTCCTCCCTCATCTGTTAAAGCTGAATCTTACCAATTTGAAGGAAGCGCCGAAAAACCCTAATACCTCTTCTCCTTATTACCACTCCAATGCAAAGTGTGCATACCACTCTGACAGTGTAGGGCATGATACCAACAACTGTTGGGCTCTTAAGAACAAAATCCAAGACTTGATCGACGCCAAGGAGGTAGAATTCGATGCGCCCGAAAAGCCGAATGTGATTTCTGCCCCAATGCCCAAGCACGGTCATAATGTTCATGCCGTTATGGAAGATCTTCATGTTACCAATGTTGCTGACCTTTTGACTCCTTTACCAGTGATTAAAGTGAATTTGATGAGAGCCGGAATATTCCCAGGCTGTGGAAAAGACTGTTACTTTTGTTTAAACTTGCAAGCTGACTGCCCACTGTTGAAATCAGGTATCCAACGCCTAATGGATACCCAAGAGATTCTCTTTCAAAAGACTCCTGTTGATACTATCACTCCTGTTACTTCTGCTACCTTTGTTGCTTTAACCAATGACATTGCAATAATAACCATCTCCGACAATCTTCCCAAGACCTGAAAAAGGCCTGTCAAGATTACGCTTGATCCTAAGTTTGTGCCGTTGAAAATCACCATGTCGGGGCATGTCCTGTACGAATCTAACAAGACGATACCATGGAACTACGGAGGAGAAATCTTCTATCATAGTATCAAACAGATTGAATCAGTCCAAGAGAATTCCGATGATGAAACCCCTGATATAGGGAATATTGCAGGAACAAGCAAGATAACTCGCAGCGGAAGCATTTTCTCTCCGGAGATTGCTCCCCCACGAGCAGTCTTCGGACCCTCGAAAGCTTCTGTGCCTGTCAAGCCATCTGTGCAAAGCCCGATAATTGAAGAAATTGATGTACCTGAAGTTAGACCCTCTGATGCTACTACCAAAGGTAAGGGGATACTAGAAACGCCTGTCAGGACGAAGGCTTAGACTGTGGTAATCCCTGAGACCACCCAGAAAGAGATGGAATAAATCTTAAAGATAATCAAGAGGAGCGACTACGATGTCGTGGAGCAGCTAGGGCAGACCCCTTCCAAAATCTCCATGTTGGCTCTTCTACTCTGCTCTGAGGCCCATGCTAAGGCCTTGATCAAATTTTTAAAGACGGCACACGTGCCTCAAGAAACTTTGGCTGACCAGTTTCAAGAGTGCGTGGCTAGCCTTACTGTTGATAATGGTCTTGGTTTTTCCGATGTTGATTTGACCCCCAAGGAAGGAAGCACAACGATGCACTGCATGTCTCAGTAGAATGCAGGGGAACCACACTTGCCCATGTTCTGGTTGACACCGGTTCATCTTTAAATGTTATCCCGAAAAAGGCGTTGGATAGATTGGACTGCGAAGGTTTGACCCTGAATCCTAGTAACATCGTTGTTAGAGCCTTCGACGGTTCTAAGAGGATGGTTCATGGAGAAGTGGACATTCCTATCAAAGTGGGCACATAAATTTTCAACTCCACCTTTTATGTGATGGACATCCGTCCTTCATATTCTTGCTTGTTGGGAAGGTCGTGGATCCACAATGTTGGGGCAGTCACTTCCTCTCTGCACCAGATGCTAAAGTATCCAGTTCAAGGAAAGATCATAACGGTTCACGGTGAGGAAGAGTACATGATAAGCCACCTCTATTCCTTCCGCTATGTGGAGTTGGATGGCGAATTCATAGAAACGCATTTCCAACATTTTGAAGAGTTTTCTCCTGAAGTCGCAGTTGCAAAGACAATGACTGATGTGCCTATCGTTTCCAAGCCTGTGTCTAGGATGGCATCCCTCAAAGATGCGGAGGCCGTAATCAAAGAAGGAAGGAGTACAGTATGGGGGCAACTGCCTGATTTTCCTCACAAGACGGACAAGTTCGGACTAGGATTTACTGCTGTTGGCTAGAAAGTTGTGCGTCGCTCCAGGGCTGGAGGACCACCCGTAAACATCACTCACCATGGAATTAATGCCTTAGAAGATGATGATGAAGAAGACAACTTTGAAGATTGGATCTTTCCAACCGTTAAAGGAGGATTAAGCAACTGGGAAGCGAAAGACTTTGTTCCCATCACTTTCATCAACCAGTAATTTATCTTTGAATAATTTCCTATTTTGGTCTGTAATAACTAAACAATTCGTACACTATTTTCACCTTATGCCTTACCCGGGGCATATAGGTCCATTTGTAAGGGCTTGATTTTCTTCATTATCATATGCCATGTTTAATGAACCATTGGACGTTTTCATCTATAAACTGTTGTGTTCATTTTCTTTCCTTTTACATTTTGTTTTGTTTAAGGATGGCTATCCCTTACACACACCCACACTCACAAAATGCAGGTACCCATCCACTCCAGATTCCATGGGTGACTTTTCTGCTTTAGCCTTCGGTGACTCTGAAGATTTGGTCAATCATGCCGAGTACGAAGGTGATGAAGACTGTGAAGTGCCTGGAGAGTTAGCCAAACTTTTGAAACAAGAAGAGAGGGCTATTCTGCCCCATGAAGAGTTGCTAGAAACCATCAACTTGGGAACAGAGGAAGACAAGAAAGAGGTTAAGATGGGTGCCAACCTGGAACCAAGTGTCAAAGAGCGCTTAATGCAGTTGTTGAATGAATATGTTGAAATATTTGCCTGGTCCTATGAAGACATGCCGGGATTAGACGTAGATATCGTGGTTCACCGTCTCCCTACAAGAGAAGATTGTCCACCGATCAAACAAAAGGTCCTCCGAATGAGGCCCGACATGTCTGAAAAGATCAAAGCTGAGGTGATGAAGCAATTTAATGATGGCTTTCTGGTTGTTACTTCCTATCCATAATGGGTTGCTAACATTGTGCCCGTGCCTAAGAAGGACGGCAAAGTCAGAATGTGTGTGGACTATCGGGACTTAAATAGGGCTAGCCCTAAATATGATTTTCCCCTACCACACATTGATATCTTGGTTGACAACACAACTCAACACAAGGTATTTTCCTTCATGGATGGATTCTCGGGATACAACCAGATCAAAATGGCCCCCGAAGACATGGAGAAGACTACTTTTGTTACGCAGTGGGGTACCTTCTCCTACAAAGTGATGCCATTCAGGCTGAAGAATGTCGGGGCAACCTATCAATGCGCCATGGTAGCTTTGTTTCATGATATGATACATCATGAGATCGAAGTCTACGTAGACGATATGATAGCCCGTTCGCAGACAGAAGAAGAGCACCTTGATCATCTGCAAAAGTTGTTTGTCAGATTGAAGGAGTATAAGCTCAAACTGAACCCAAGCAAGTGCACTTTTGGAGTTAGGTCTGGTAAACTTTTGGGATTTATCGTCAGTAACAAAGGCATTAAGGTTGATCCTGCTAAAGTCAAAGCTATACAAGAAATGCCTGCCCCCCGCACTGAAAAGGAGGTTAGAGGTTTCTTGGGACGCTTAAACTATATCGCAAGATTCATCTCTCACCTAACATCTACCTGTGAGCCAATCTTCAAGCTGTTGAAGAAAGATCAGGTGGTTGAATGGAACAATAATTGTCAAGTTTCTTTTGATAAGATCAAGGAGTATTTGCGAGAACCTCCCATCTTGATGCCACCCGTCGAAGGAAGGCCGTTAATCATGTATCTGACTGTTTTGGATAACTCAATGGGGTGCGTACTGGGCCAACATGACGAGTCTGGCCGAAAAGAGCATGCCATTTATTACCTTAGCAAAAAGTGTGCCGACTATGAGACTTGCTACTCACTGCTCGAGAAAACTTGTTGCACTTTGGTATGGGCTGCTCGCCGGCTAAGGCAGTATATGTTGACTCATACCACTTTGCTGATTTCCAAGATGGATCTGATTAAGTATATCTTCGAGAAGCCTGATTTATCTGGAAGAATCGCTAGATGGAAAATGATCCTGACTGAGTATGATATCCAGTATACTAACCAAAAAGCTATAAAGGGGGGGGGGGGGTGTACTAGCTGACCATCTAGCTCATCAAGCCGTCAAAGATTACCAATCTATGAGATTCGACTTCCCTGACGAGGACATCATGACATTGGACAACATTGAAGGTAATGGACCGTATGACGGACCTGAACAAGGATCCCGATGGACTCTGTACTTTGATGGTGCTTCAAATGCACTTGGAAACGGTATCTGTGCGGTACTCATTTCTCCGGAAGGTTGCCATACACCCTTCACTGCCCGACTTTGCTTCAGTTGTACCAACAACATGGCTGAATATGAAGCTTGCATCTTTGGTCTAAGGCTGCTATAGACTTGGGAATCAAATCTTTGGTCGTATTTGGGGACTCGGATTTGATTATCAGTCAAGTCAAAGGAGAGTGGGATACTAAACATCCTAATCTTAACCCATATAAAGAACATGTCCTGACATTATTGCCTCATTTTGAGCAGATTACCTTTGAGCACTTCCCACGAGAAATCACAACTTCAGGGTTTTCCCTGATCTTTCAAGATTGGCTCAAGAATCGGTCAAACAGACTTTTCTTTATCAGTCAATCCAGAATTAAGGTTTCCATTGATTTTATTGAGATTGGCTCAGAAATTGATCAAGCAAACTTTTCTTTGACGACAAATCTGGAATTAGGGTTTTCACTCGTATTTCTCAGAAGAAATTGAATCCACAATAATTCAATTGACTGTTACATTATTTTTACGCTTGTTCCAGATTACCGATTACTTCTCAAAACCTAAATATCTGGGATAGGAGCTGAGGCTTTGATTGAAACTTTGAGGCATTGGTTTGAGCAGTAAAGTGAGAAGTGTATGGAATGCTTGTTAACTGTACAAAGCATATGATTAATTGGAATGTCGGGCGTATTGTGGTTAATGCAAGGTTGCGAGACTGCAAAGTTTGTTGATTATTTATTTTATCTGAGTTAAAATTATTGGGATGCATTTCCAGTTGTTTTAATTTAAGAGATTTAAATAATTAAATAGACAGTGCAAAGGAAAGAAGGAAATATTTGACAGTAAAGAATTCTTATGTGACAAAGACTTTTTATTTATTTCAAATATTGTTACAAATGTTATTCAAATATTGTAAATTTATTTACAGTGTTTACAATAATATTTATTACAATAAATGAAAAGAAAATAAATCTAAAGCCTAAATCTCTTGAAATCTTCTATCTTCTACTGCTTCTTCCATTATCCAACTGGTATTTACCTGCAAAGACAGAAAAAGAAATCAGTGCAGTTAAACTGAAAAAACATTTTCAAGCCGATAAATATAAGATCATCATTAAAGCTTGTTGTCCGGAATCAGATTGTTTTTGGGTTCATCATGTCTTACTTGTCCTCTTTGCAAATCACAAGAAGATTTCTCTTCTTGGTTCACAAAGAGGAAAGATTTTGCAAGCATACAATCAATTAAAAGCAAAGATACAAGGCACAAGGTTGCACACAAAGAAGGCACAAGGCTGCACACAATGTCAAACTGAACTGCCAAAATAAGTTTCAAAATGCAAACTAACTGTCAAAACAGAAAAGCAAACTAAGTTGCAAAACTGTCAAACAAGTACACAAGCTGTCAAAAAGCAAGTACAATGCAGAGATAAACCAAGATACAAGCAAGCAGGCTTGTCAAAACTTTTCATCATATTCTGGCCAAAACAAGCTTTTCAGATTAAAAAAGATATTAAGCAAAAAGTGCTTTTATGGAGAGAGAAAGAGAGAGTCAGGAAAAGGTTTGCAGTTTTGGCAGGCTTAAAAGATATAAGAGAAGATAACAATCTAACAGTTCAGCAGGAAGAGAGCACAAAGACCAGAAGCAAAAAACTGCCTCCAAACACAACCTGCAAGTTATCAAACCTGCAAAACTGCTTGTAAACACAAGCACAACAAGTTACCAAGCCTGCATAAGCCTTCTTTCAAAACCTTCAAATTGCTAAACCTGTTCAAAAGTCCAAGCCTGCATGAAGGCCAAACAAACTCACAAACTTACAGACCTGTTTTCAAAACCAAAGAAAACCTGCTCAACTAAAACACTCATTTATAAACCTGCAAAACTGCATCCAAACTAGCAAACTAACAGAAGTTTGCCAAAAGCCCAAGCCTGACTTCCCAAAGGCTAAAATAACAAACCTGCATTCAAGAAGCAAACACAACCTGCACAACAAGCCTTCAAGCCTTCCTAAACCCTTCAAGCCTGCTCAACTAAAACACTCATTTATAAATCTGTAAAACTTGCATAGCCTACCAAAAACCCAAACAAGTTCAAAGTTCACAAATCACACAAACTAGTTCGACCTGTAAAACTGACTTCTAAATACTCAGACCAACAAACCAGTGAACAAAACTGCTAAACCTTCATCAACAATCAGTAAATACCAAAATAGCTTTTCTCAGAACAAATAAAGTTCATCATCAAAAATCAGTACTCAAAGAAGAGGAAGAAGTCAGAAGTGAAGAGAACAACAAACAATCCTCAGAATAAAATTCATCATCAGAATCAACAGGGCCCACAAAGAGGAAGAGTTTCGAAGCAAGCGATATCTCATAAAAAATCATCATCATTGACAAAACAAGTAGAGGAAGAGTGAAAGATCAAAACAACAAGTTCATCATTAACATTCATCACCAACAAGTTTCAATATCAACATGAAGAACAACAATAAATAAGTTTCAGAATACGTATGTTCATCATCAACAATCAGTAGCCAATAACCAAAACAAAGAACAAACAGAGTTCATCATCAAAAGCCAACGCTCAAAGAAGAGGAAGAAATCCAGAAGTGAAGAACAAAGCAAGTTTTCAGAAATAATATCATCATCAAACAACGAAAAGCACAGAAATACCAGCAAGTTGTCATCACAGTCCTCTTTCGCCGAGCCTCCTAGAAGCGCCGCCGGCCAACTCACCTTCCTCCTCCTTCAAATTACAGAACAAAATGCCAAGGTAAATCTCTCAAAACTCCTACCACATATAAATATCAAAAGAAACATGGATTAAAACTCGCATACAATGATCAAGCAGAATGAAAGAGTAATATCACAAAAAATCTAAAACAAGTTAACAAATTGTACCGTCACGAAGCAAGAACCTTAGACCACTGTGAAGGAATGGCGGAAGGTGGATGGAGGCAATGCTCCGGTGGCTAAGGCGAGGGGAGAGGATATCCGTTTGTTCATGGCTGAGAATGATGAAGAGAGAACGAAGAAGACGAGAGAAGGAGCGGCGCCGTTTACAAACTGCAAACCCAAACCCTAATTCCTAACAAAAATGAATGAACCCTAAACAAATTTGTTCCAACAATGCAATTGGGCTTTTTCCCCATGAACCATCAAAGCCCATAATATTTCCAGCGCCTGCCCCCCCCCCCCCCCCCTTTAGTCTAATTCTGTTTCTTTTATTTGGGCCAAATGCATTCCTTAAGCCCATTTTTCCTTTTCTTTTAATGTTTTAAAAACCAATACTTTTTTTTTACTTTGCTTTCACTTTCTATAATCTAAATTCTTTTTTTTCTTATGTTAAATAAAGAGAACATATTAAATTTTATTAATAATTTTTCTTAAAACAATTATTACACTTAAAATACATATACAATAAAATTTTAACTTAAAGTAATTTTTCTTTTCTTTAAAACTCTTGTTTATATAATTAACAGAAATACAAGAAAATAATAATAAATACTTAATCTTTTTAAGTTACATTTTTTATTCATTTGTAAATAACCACATACATCTCACAATACTTTTGATTCTCTTTGATTCTTATACCTTGTTATATTTTTACATTGAGAATGCGACGATTCGATTTGGTTGTAATATATACTTGGACATTACTATTCTGATAAGACTCATCCCCATTTGTAAACATTTGTACCCCCATCCCCGGATACTTATTTGTAATAACTTAGACTTTAAATTCCCACAATTTATCGATTTCCATATACTGTATAGTAATTAGGGTTTGTATGCGAAGATTCAAAATCAATCGCTAGATGACCTAATACAAGATAAATGCATGAAAATAAATACACCATTCACACTTGCACCTCTGGGGTAACCTCGCTTGTTGCCTCGGAAAATACGATCATGTCCCTCGAGTACGAGACACTCTAGCAAATGTCCCTTCGATAAACAAAGATCGTAGTCCCTCGATGACCCTCGATGTTGCCTTCGATAAAACGATCTCGTCCCTTACAAAATTGCTAAAGCGTCTCACAAGTTGCCTTCAATGATTGTATACGATGACTCGCGCCTGTCCCGTATTAAACATCATAAGGCAAGGTTGTTCATCAAACACAATGGTGAAACAACACTGTTAAAAGGGTTAAAAACATAAGATCTTTGAGTAAAATAGGGTAGAAAACTCTTAGTTACTTGATCAAAAATCTTGCAAAACATCCTTGCCATTTTCAAATACACTTCACAACACAACTTCAAAACAATTTCAAAACAACTTTTCAAAACATTGAATTATCTTTTCAAAAAGACACACACCTTTGTATATATTCAAACAAGAATCATTACAAAGGTTGCCTAGACAAGGCATCTTTTTCAAAACATTTTCAAAAACCACACACACAAAGCACCATTTCAAACAATTGAAAAGCAAAGGCAAGTGATCTAAAACAAGTAACTAAGAGCCCATGGATAACCATGGATGAAAAGGGTGCTAGCACCTTCCCTTTTCATAATCTACCCCCCCCCCCCCCCCCCCCGAACCCAAGAAAACATCTCAAAGGTCTTTCCTGTGCTTTTTGACCTTTCCTTTGGATAAAATAAAAAGTCGGTGGCGACTCTTGCTAAACCGAACAAGTGCGAAAACAAACGCAAAATCCCAAGTCAGTTCTCCCACCGTATCACAGAACTGGAGACTCTGCTGGGGATATTTCTAAAAGTGGGGTTACCTTAGGGTTTAGATCACCTTTACATGCTTACCTTGATTGCTTTGATTCCTTTACTTTTTGGGTTCCTTGTTTGGGTTTGTTTTAAATCCTACACCCGGATTTGGGGACACCTTTTAGGTAAGTAGCAATAAACTGTGAGGGAACTGTTTGGGGTATACCGACATGGTTGAAGCAGTAGCTACGTTAGTGTGACATATTTGTGGGTACTGGTAACCTTTGAGTTAATCAAAGAGAATACAGGGCCGCTGAGTGATGTCATGAAGCACTAACGAACTCTTAGAACCTTACTTGACCATCTTGGCCTTTTTAGGGGTAGTGAGATGACCGACTTTGGTGCAGTCCGAAGTTGGTAGATACTCGATACTACACTCATTGAGGATTGTTTTCTTGGAATATTTTGGTTTCCAGTTAAGTGGCTAAACCAAAACAATGAACACAGAAAATAATCCAGTGATATTGAGCTCCTTAGAACCCGGTTTCTATTTTAGGACAGGTTTGAGCGAACTAACTTCAAGAGGGTACTTACCTACCAACCCCATGCAAGCCTAAACCTAAGGACTTGTTTGCTCTGTGTGAATATGATTACCTGTATATACGCTTGCTTACTTTTGCATACATGTACATAACATCATAACATCATACCATAGCATTTTCAATGACCATTTCAAGGATCTCGAGGGTCTTTAATGCAGGGTCACGTTGAACCAGACGTCTACCAAAGGGAAAGAGGTTTCATTTTCCTCTAAACAAACGCCGTCAAAGATCAAGTACAACAACTTGAATCAGGGGCTATGACCCACTCGACATGGTGAGCTTGATTCTCGTGGAGAGACATCCACCAATACAAAGTTCTCCAATCAAAGATGTTGATCAAAATTCGACCTCTAACATTTTCTTGTGTTTACCCCGAGAGATCCTTGAAAACATGCATCCACATATCATGCATTGTATCATAACAGATTTTCCTTTTCAGGTTTCCTTATTCTCCTACTGTTTATTTCAGTAGGGATGGCTCTAGAAAGGACTGCAAAAGATATCCAGGATCAAAATGCTCAACTTCAAGAAATGTTCTTGAACATGTCCCAGGGGCAAGAAGAAGTGAAAGCTCTCCACACAAGGGGCATGGTCCTAGGGAATCCAGGCAGCGTCAGGAATGATCAGTCGGAAGAACTACAGATTGAGCTGGCAACAATGAAGATCCAGATGATGGGACAGCTGGTGGGCCAGATGGCTCTCATTCAAGACCTGGCTCAAAGACAAGAAGAGCTCAGGGTTCTCGTCAACAAACTGCTTCGAGACAACCAAGTGGGGCAAACAACTAGGGTTGAAGATCAAGTCATCATTCAACCTCCTTTGAGACAAGAAGACAAGGGAAAAGCTCCCCAACTTTCCTCGGGGTCACAAGCCCAGCAACAACCTCGTCAGCGTCAACAGGGTAATCGGCGTAAGAAAAATACATCTGGAAGACATTTCTCTGAGACTGACATACCATCATCTCTAATACTGAAACGTTTGTTAGAGGTCAATCTGCTTGCTTTAAAGGATCCTATTCGGAGGCCCAATACCTCTACTCCTAGCTACCACCCCGGCGCATTTTGTGTATACCACTCCCATAGTCCTGGACATGACACCGACGACTGTTGAGCTTTGAAAAACAAGATCCAAGACTTGATTGACGAAGGAGTGTTGGAATTCATGCCGGATGGCGAGATGAAAATCTTCCGCTAAGGGTTCTCCATCTGAAATGACAAAGCTCGAACTGAGAGACTTTTGTTCCATTTGAATTTTCAAGTTGTAATTTCTTTTGTTATTCAAACAATTATTTGTTGATGTCAAACTTTGTTTCATTAATGCATTGCATATGTTTGTCTTGAATTCATCCATTCGTTTTCACTATTCATATGCTCTTGATAAAAAGCTACAAGCCTTTAGAGGGAGGATGACGAAACAATGCCATAATCTTATACAGTATGCTTTTGAACAGACCTTGCTGACGATGTACAGGCGTTTCTTTCAAATCCTAAACACTGGAGTTATAAGGAAGATAATATCTAGTCAACCCCTTCGAGCCAAAGAAGTAGAAGTTTTCTGATTTGAAACCTTTGACTAAACCTGGGGCAGGGTAGTCTCAGTTAATTCAAAAGATGCGCATTGAAGTCGCAAAATCTCAGTTCGTAATACAACGAATGACATGAAAAACATTTCCTTTGGGAACCAAAAGACAGTGATGGTTCCTTATCTCATAGGCAGTCATTACCTCTCAAAAGAGAAAAGCCCACTAATCCAAAACCTATAAAAGAGGCTTAAGAAAGCTGGGGCATCCCGCTGACTGTAATCTCGAAAACCAGAACAGTCAGGCAAAAATTAGGGATAATAAATCAAAAAAAGAGGTCATTATAAATCCTCAACAACATGAAAAATGTTGCAAAAGTGATGACTGCCTACCATAAAATTCAACTTGTGTGGACCATCACCAAAATGTCATTTCAAACTCAAATAGAGTTCGACGCACAATTAACTGAGTTTAGGATTGAAGAACATCATGAAAAGCGGGTGGGTACAAATATACTTTGAGCCTTTATCTTTTGTTTCTTAAACCGTGAACCAGGCCACGTTACAACCCTTCAAAAGTCCTAATTGAAGCATGGGTTAGTTCGAAAGCATACTGTTACAAAAGGTATCCTGACTCCTGTAAGGCTTTGCTCTAAATCTTGTGTTTAATTTGTCTTATAAAAAGTTTTCTGCTAAAAAACGCATTTTTCAAAACTTCGAGACAAGCATAAACTTTGCATTGTTTGAATATCGTTGTTTGCACATGTTTATTCATTTGACAGCAAAGAAATTCACAACGGTGAATGTTCGGAGAAATGAAATCTCTCTCAGTGAGTAAAATCACTTCAAGTGGGATGACACTCCCATGGCAAAAATCTCCTATCAACAAAAGGGGATTTGATATGGTATTGTCCAGTAAACCTGGGGCAGTCCAGTCAAGATTTCAACAAATCTTTCAAAGTTCAGTTAACCTGGGGCAGTCCAGTCAAGATTTCAACAAATCTTTCAAAAAACCATTAAACCTGGGGCAGTCCAGTCAAGATTTCAAGAAATCTCTCAATTGCAGGTTAACCTAGGGGCAAGTTTCCCTCACCATCACTTGGGGCATTTAAACGTCAATCTCACCAAAGGGATTACGTACAGTCCAAGTTTCCTGGTGTTGTACCCTAAATTTTTCCCCTAACTTTTTCAGTCGCACCTTCATACCATATTTTGTCATTTGGTCACAACCATTAATAAATATCTTCATTCATCACATTTGCATCCTATCTTTAAGTTTGTTCTTGTGTTGTTCACTAACTTCTAATAAAAATACAAAAAATATTTGTCTTTCTCTTTGCATATTTGTGTTTTGTAGATACCGAGTCGAAGCATATGGCAAATAAGGTTTTCTGGTATTATTTCCCTAAAATCTCTATTTGCAAAGAAAAAGAATTAAAAAATTTCTTTTTTTTCACTGTACAATCGATTGCTCCTAGAGTGCAATCGATTGCATAAAGTGAATTTTGCGCAATTTTTGGAAAAATACACTGCAAATCGATTTGCACTATAGTGCAATCGATTGCACAGCGTGAAAATTTGAAAGAAAATCAGCATTTCAAGCTTGTCAAATTTTTGGCTCCAATTTTCCTTCATTTTTGAAAGATGTATCATTAATTCAAATTTTAGTGCCATCCTTTCATTTTTAAAAAGAATTATCATTAATTCAAATTTTGGCTCTAATTTTTGAAAGAGTTATCATTAATTCAAATTTTGGCTCCAAGAATCAATTACCAAATTACCATTAATCTCAATCCTAAACTCTATAAATAGAGCCCTCATTTCATTCAAATTTCAAGATTTTGATAGCCAAATCCACCTTGTTAAAAAATCTCTCAATTCTCTCCATCTACCAAATTCACTCAAAGCTCCATTTACAAAAAGTTAGTAAGCTTTGCATTGAAGCTTACTAATCTTTGAGCTAAACCTTCATCCAAACACTTTTTCTCCATCAATTCTCTACATCCAAGCTTGGTCAATTGATTCTTGTGATTGAATTGAAGCAAATTCTTGAAGTTGTTTTGATAATTCTCTAGATCTACCTTTGGTAAGTTGGATAATTCATCTTTCACAATGTGATCTCTTGGTGATATTTGGGATTGATTCTTTGAGCATTATTTTGTGATTTCAATGGTGTTATTTTCTCATAATTTGATGGAATTTTCGTGCTCAAGTGGATCCATGATCATAAGGTGTTTGATGGAAAGTTTGAACAAGAAATTGCCCTTTTAAAATGCTATTTTTGCTACTGAAACTGTGTGCAATCGATTTGCACTGTAGTGCAATCGATTGCACAGAAGCAATTTTGCACAATTTTTAGAAAACTGTATTGTGTAAATCGATTTACACAATAGTGCAATCGATTTACACCAGGACATAATGCACTTTTTTGCCTTGTTTAGGGGCAACTTTGATCCAAAATGCTTTTTCTACTCACTCCTTTTGATTGTTGGTTTGGATTGCAATTTTAAATGTCCAATTTGTCTTTAAACTCAATGGACTTTGTGATGTAGATGAAGTTGGATAAATGTTCATCAATTCAAATCTACCTAAGAGTGAATTATTTAATTCATTTTTGGTGCTTTGGATTAATGATATTTTTAGTGCTTTAATCCATCTAGAGGAGTGGTTGAATTTAAAGATGAAAGAATTTTGAAATGGTGATCCAAATTAGCTTATCATTTCCCTCCCTCTTCATCTTATACCTTTCTTTTTTTTAATTGTGCTACATGTTAAGGGATGGTGATCTCTATATCATTTATCCAAACATGAAGTACATAGATTGCTATTGACCGGCCTCAAAATAGGTGTGACTTCTACATAAGTCCACTTACGATTGCTTAACATAGCGCTAAATTTTATCCCGATTCGAATAAATGATCATTCGTGGCCCAAACTTATGATTGCAAGCCCAAGTATGTTAATTTGATCTCTTTGATCTAATAACCTTGAGATTCATTGTGTGGAGGCTTTGGTTCTACCAATCCTCTAATGGATCTACAACACCTTTGGTCAACACGGATCACTTAAACATCGTTGATCATTACATGTTGCCTTGTGAGAATTCCAAAATGGATGATATACTTGACAAAAAGCAAATGCAACTTGTTGTGTGGAGGCTTTGGTTCTACCAATCCTCTAATGAGTTCCAAATGCAAGTTTCAAGATGGTCATCCAACTAACCACTAATTACTAACAATTAACTTTACTTTATGCTTTTATTTTTTATGCTTTATGTACCATTTACTTCAAGCATTTACATTTAATGCCATTTTTATTTTGCTCACTTGAGCATTTACTTTTATGTCATTTTTATTTTGCTCACTTGAGCATTTACTTTTATGTCATTTTCATTTTGCTCACTTGAGCTTTTCTTTTCCTTTTAAAGACACCTAATAATCAACATGAACCATAAAAATCATTAAGGATACTTGGACTACATGGTTACTATCCTTTGCATTATGGAGTGATGGACTTCTTGGACTTAGGATTAGAGACCTTGGCCTATCTTGGAGACTTTGTGACTTTATTTGATATTTTGTCTGGAGTTCTTGAGGTTTACCTCAAGACATTGGGTTGTTTGTTTGTTTTGTGTGCAGGTTATTGTGATTATATACTTTGTTTGTAATCTGGAATTCACCCGTCTACAGCCGTTACTCTGCCCATTTTTTGCGAAGACTAAATACACTTGAAGTTTGATTCTCTCAAGAGGTCTAGTATCTTTGTTTGCTTGATTTCAATCCAAAGAATGGGAATTCTACATTGGCTTATAATGTCAAGTATCGGCTTCATGTTGGTTAGACGATTCTCTTCCTTAGCTTTTACCTTATGCTTTAGGATAGTCCCTTCATCCCCTCCCATCTTCTTTAATTTTAAAAACCTTCTCATCTTCTTTCAAAATCTTCTTTGTTTTTAAACTCGAACCGCTTTCATAATAAACCTCAACTTTGTCGAGTGCCTTTTCTTTTAAAACTTATTTTCTTTAAACAAACTTCAATTCATTTAATCATACTTTGACATTTTTTCTTCAAAATTAACAAAACACTTTAACTCATTCAAACTCTTTTGTGCACCCAAGCACCTTTTCCATTCAAAACTTTTTTTCAAGGTGAGACATGATTCATTGATAGTCGAGCAACATTCTCCTATCCCTATGGTTATAAAGGTGTCGACTTTTCCACTTGAGTACTAGAGGCGTTCTCAAACCCTCACTCTTGTTGATGCAGGGTCCATCTTTCTTACACCTTGTGGGCGTTAGTCGAGATTTCTCTCCTAACAATGACGACTTGTCTCCTTGTTTAAAAACAATCAACAAACAAGTCTTTTCTAGATAAACTACGTGTACCCTGATCCCCTATTGCATGAAAGGTGGTACGTAGGCACTAAAGGTTCGCAACCGCGGCGGGTGCAAAAATCAAAAATATTTTTTTCTCACCTCCACCATCCATTTTATATACAACACATTTTTATAGCCAAAATATACAGATTTTTCAAAGAGGTTCCTGCGGAGTACCGTGGATGTTTAGGGTGCTAATACCTTCCCTTTGCATAACCAACCCCCTTACCTTGAATCTTTCCCCCTCTTTTTGGGTTATTCGCTCTTTTCCCATTCCTTTGGAAACAATAAAGCACGATGGAGATTTTTATTTTGATTTGTATAAAGTCTAGTCAATCCAATGGCTTAGTCTTGCATATTTCTACCGCTACAGAAAAAATGGCGACTTCACTGGGGAAAGATTGACCTCTTGCTGGTCCATCCCTAAGTGGGTTGAGCCTATCTTTGTTTATATTTGTATATGTGCTATTGTGTTTATGTGTTATATTTTGTATATATGTTTATCTGGATTTTCCTGGTTTACAGGGTGCTTGGGGATTTCTTATAAGTCCTATACCCGGACTAGGGCAAACTTTAAGATAGGACGGGTGGTATAGTCATGTTAACTTTGAGGGAGTAATCCCAAAAAAGGACGCATGAGATCCCCCACTCAGTGGAGGCCCCTTTGACTGTAGTATCGTTTACTGAGTAATCAGGAAAACATACTGCTTTCGACCTGGGAGCCTGCTGAAGCTGAGGACCGTAGATTACCTAACCCATCTTGGCCTTTTAGGTGTAGTGCGGAAGCTATGACGGAGTAATCCGGAAATAGTTGTCACGCGATACTACGCTCGGACGAGTCTTTCCTGAGAATATTGCTAATCACCGAGTTAATCGGGACGTTGGTAATATCCAAAGGAAGGATGTAGACTCTGGGAACCTCTTAGAACCTTGTTCGGTAGGTGATAACCGTTAGTCCATACCTTATGGGTTGTACCTTTGACTCCAGGCTCGTGACTCTGAACCATGTGCTCCTGTTATTGTGCAGTGCATTGCATAACATTGCATATCATTTGCATCCTCTGTATCATTTGACATACATCCAGGTTAGTCAGGATCTTATTCCCAGTTGCTTCTTCCTTCCAGTTAGTCATCTACCGTCAAGCTGATTCCTCAACATAACTACGGGACTAGAGCTGCTGTCAGATTGAGAATGGAAAACTAAGAACAACACAACATGGAAGTAAGAATGGAAATCGACGAGTTAAAGTCAGGCATGGCCAAACTTATTGAGATGATGCAAGTCCTAATTTCCAGAGGAGAGCCACCTCAAAGGACTGTGATATCTGAAATCCCAACTGTTGTTTTTGACACTCAACCTATCCAGCATACATCTACTACATGGCCAGAGTTTGGGTTACCTCAAAATTACTCTCCGCCTGTTGCCATTACTTCAATGGTTGGTTAGTCTTCCCGACCAGTCTTTCAAGCTCTAGTTTTCACTGAACCTCAACTAATCGTTCATACTGCTTCTCGCCAACCTGCTGCACAAGCTGCTTTTGGGAATCCTCTCTTTGAGTACCATGTTGCCAGTCCTTGAAGTGTGATTCAGGGAGACTTTGGTGAGTTTGAAGAGTTCAAAGAACAGTATCAGACTTTGGAGAAGAGACTCAGAGCTATGGAAGGAAATGAGTTCTTCAGTGTTGATGCTAACAACATGTGCCTAGTTTCTGATCTGGTTATGCCTACAAAGTTCAAGACTCCTGAGTTTGAGAAATACCGGGGGCATACTTGTCCAAGAAGTCATTTGGTGATGTATTTTCGAAATATGTCTGCTTACACCAAGAATGACAAGCTGCTTATCCATTGTTTCCAAGACAGTCTGAGTGGAGCTTCATTGAAATGGTATATGGGACTTGAGAAAGGTCGTATCCAATGCTTCCAAGATCTTGTTGATGCTTTCATAAAGCAATACAAATACAACCTTGACATGGCACCTGATCGTTGCCAACTACAAAATATGTCTCAGAATGAGAAAGAACCTTTCAAGGAGTATGCTCAACGATGGAGAGAACTGGCATCTCAAGTTGAACCACCTCTGGCAGAGAAAGAGTTAACTGGTTTGTTCATGGATACTTTGTCCCCTTTCTTTTGGGAGAAGATGATTGGTAGTGTGTCCTCCAGCTTCGCAGACCTGGTGACTATTGGCCAGAGATTAGAAGAAGGAATCAAGAATGGTAAAGTGTCTAAAGCTGCTGAATCTTCTAATGGTGCAAAGAAATACCTTGGGAACTTTCAGAAGAAGAAAGAGGTAGAAGCCAATGTTGTCTAGACTGAGAGAAGAGGACCTCTCCATAGGCCTCAATACACTGATCAACCACAAGTAGCGGTTGTTACTCCTGCAGTTAATGCTCAACTAGTTCAGGTTCCTCAACAACAGAATATCATGCAGAATCAGAATCAGAATAGGGCTCAGTTTGATCCCATCCCTATGACGTACACTGAATTATATCCTGCATTGGTGCAGAAGGCTTGATTACAACTAGGCCTCTGATTCCTCGAAATCCTCCTCCAGTTGGGTTCAGATCTGACCTTCACTATGAATTTCATTAGGGAGCTGTCGGTCATGATTTAGAGAGCTGCTATGCTTTGAAAAACAGAGTGCAAGAATTGGTGAAAGCAAATATTCTCATTTTCAAAGAGGCAGGTCCTAATGTTATCAACAATCCTTTGCCAAAACAAAGTGGCTAAAGACTGAGTCGGGGTACTCTCAAGTCACTTCCTAAAGCCAGTGTTTCAGACAGGACAGCTCATCCTTGTTACTGATTAGTCACTAGGCCATCTTTCTTTCTGTTTGCATTTTTCCCTTATTTATGTTAAAATTGTTGCTTTCAAATATTGTTTATACTTTCATGTTAAGTTTAACGAAATGAGCATTGCAATATTTTGATTCAAATCATTTTTCATTTACTACTTTCAAATACATTTCTCTTGTTTACTCCCTTTATCAAGATTTTGTTTATGCAAAGATTTGAGGGAGGATGATGAAAACGAAATACCCATCATTGTTGCTGGTATGCTTTCGAATAAAACTTTGCTGAGGATATACAGGCATTGTTTCAACTCCCAAACACTGGAGAAATAAGGAAGTTAATCCCTCGTTCACCCCTTTGAGCCTAGAAGTTGGAGTTTCTTTCTATACAGAAAAACCCGCAATCTTAACCCGGGGATGGGTAGTTCTCAGTTAATTTGGTTGTGCATTCAATTACAAGAGAAATCATGCAAGACACCTTTCAACAAAGGTCGTGATCAAGCTTTCCTTTGCACACAGCAAGAAGTGTCAAAGATGCTCTCAAACAAAAAATGATGAAGATGGTTCCCCATAATCATTGAGCAAGACAGTCATTATCTTTCCAAAAAAAGAAAAATGAAATGAAAATAAAAATCAACAGAAAAATCCCGCTAAGCCAAAACCTATGAAGGAGACTTAGGCAAAAAACTGGGGCATCCCGCTGACTGTAATCTCAAATGAAACAGTTCAGGAAAAAACTGGGGCATCCCGCTGACTGTAATCTCAAATGAAACAGTTCAGGCAAAAGTTGGGAATAATAAATTCAATCAGAAGAGGACTTCAAATCCTCAAAATTCTCCACCGGAGTTGACAAAAGTCCTCAAAACAGCAAAAATATGTAAGAAGAAGTGACTGCCGTCTCAAAAATTCTTTAGCTTCTGAGCCATCATCATTCTGCCATCAGTGAAATTCCAAACTCTCTTGGAACCTGAATGCATAGTCTGAATTAACTGAACGTAGGACTGGAGAACATCACGAAGATTGGGTTGGGTACAAATAAACTTTGAGCCTTTATCCTTTATTTCTTAAACCGTGAACCAAACCACGTTACAACCCTTAAAAGACCTAATTGAAGCCAGGTTTCTTTTGAAAGCATACTACAGCAAGGTTGCGTAAACTGACTCCTATGATCTTTTGCGAATCATTTGTTTTGGTTTCATACCTTTGTTTTCACTTTAAAAGTATAAACCACTATGTTTTAACCAGTGATGCATTTTCTATACACCAATAACATCATTTCAAAAATGATTTTGGATTCAAAACTTTTGCATGAACTTTGCATTAAAAATACCATGTTTGAATAAACAATTTTGCTTGCAAACAAGTTTTCCTCATCAAGGAATTTCAAACAGCTGAGAAACTTGGTCAGTGACCCTATCAGGGGCAAGTATCTTCCAGATGCTGTTGTGAATCAGTTCAAGATTTACTGCTCAATGCAAGTTTTCTCAGAATTGGCCAGCCAGGAAATCATTTTCAAGACTCATACAGGGGCATTTATTTACAACAATTATCTCAAGAGCTGAAGCCATGATCAGTTTATCTCCAATAGTCATTTCGGAGCTGAAGCCATGATCAGCTTATTTCCAGCAACTTTCGACTGAAGCCATGATCAGTTTATCTTCAACAGTCAGCTAATCTGGGACAAGTCCCCAAGTAGCTCTACATATCCTTCTTCATAAGATCATCAGTTCAACACAGTTTTCAAGTGTGACAAATTTGGGCGCAAGATTTTTTTTCTTTCCAATCAAATTTGGCAGAGTTCTCCGTGTTGAGGAATCAAACTTCCAAACTATTCTCCACAAAAGATTCAAACTCCATTGTCATAAACGTCGGAATTACATGCATAAATCATTCACATATGATGCATAACAAAATTCACACATAATGCATAATAAGAGTGTTTCATCCTCATTTGCATTTTTCGAGGTCTTGTTGTAGTTGACATGTCACTTGAGATCAAAGTCCAACTTACTTGGCACCTACCAAAGCAAACATCAGTTTGAGTTGTTTCTCTTTTTTCATCCAAAGCCAGTATTGGATGTTGTTATCTTTTTCTTCATTCAAAGCCAGTCTTGAATGTCAAGATCTCTTTCACTCATTCAAAGCCAGTATTGGATGTTGTCATCTTTTCTCTCGTCTAAAGCCATTATTAGACATTGAGTTTTCCCTTCATTCAAAGCCAGTATTGAATGTCAAGATCTCTTTCACTCATTCAAAGCCAGTATTGGATGTTGTGATCTTTTCTCTCGCCTAAATCCAGTATTAGACGTTGAGTTTTCCCTTCATTCAAAGCCAGTATTGAATGTCAAGATCTCTTTCACTCATTCAAAGCCAGTATTGGATGTTGTGATCTTTTCTCTCGTCTAAAGCCAGTATTAGACGTTGAGCTTTTCTTTCATTCAAAGCCAGTATTGAATGTCAAGATCTCTTTCACTCATTCAAAGCCAGTATTGAATGTCAAGATCTCTTTCACTCATTCAAAGCCAGTATTGGATGTTGTGATCTTTTCTCTCGTCTAAATCCAGTATTAGACGTTGAGTTTTCCCTTCATTTAAAGCCAGTATTGAATGTCAAGATCTCTTTCACTCATTCAAAGCCAGTATTGGATGTTGTGATCTTTTCTCTCGTCTAAAGCCAGTATTAGACATTGAGTTTTCCCTTCATTCAAAGCCAGTATTGGATGTCGTGTTTCTTTTTCGTCCAGCATCTTTCCTGGACGACTCTGATGTAGCTTCAGATTTGGTCTCATCCCACATCTAATGTTCTTCTAGATGCTTCTGATTGTCTTTTCAAGAGAGTTGCTCGCCTCACTCAATGCCATTCTTGGGTGTCGCTGCTTGCCTTCTCGAGTTTTATCTCTTTTTTCCAAGTATTACTGGTTACTCTTTGCCACCCTAACAGATATCCAGGTGTATCTTGTTGTTCCACGACGTGTCTTTCCACGTCATTTCATCTGAACTACCATAATTTTCCAATTTCGAGTCTTTCCATATTTCCGCAGAGTTTGTCTCATCTCATACATCATTCAAAAAATATGTGTCAAAAAAAAGTCCTTGCATTCATTCATAACATATGCTATCATCTCATCGTATTAGGGACAAAATTCAGGTCTGTTTGTATTTAATTACTTTCCGCCTATCTGGCTAAAAGATAATTAAATAGGGGCAGCTGTTGTACCCTAAATTTTTTCCCTAACTTTTTCAGTCGCACCTTCATACCATATTTTCTCATTTGCTCACAACCATTAATAAATAGCTTCATTCATCACATTTGCATCCTATCTTTAAGTTTGTTCTTGTGTTGTTGACTAACTTCTAATCAAAATACAAAAAATATTTGTCTTTGTCTTTGCATTTGTGTTTTGTAGGTACCGAGTCGAAGCATATGACAAATAAGGTTTTCTGGTATTATTTCCCTAAAATCTCTATTTGCAAAGAAAAAGAATTAAAAAATTTCATTTTTTTTCACTGTACAATCGATTGCTCCTAGAGTGCAATCGATTGCACAAAGTGAATTTTGCGCAATTTTTGGAAAAATACACTGCAAATCGATTTGCACTATAGTGCAATCGATTGCACAGCGTGAAAATTTGAAAAAAAATCAGCATTTCAAGCTTGTCAAATTTTTGGCTCCAATTTTCCTTCATTTTTGAAAGATGTATCATTAATTCAAATTTTAGTGCCAATCTTTCATTTTTAAAAAGAATTATCATTAATTCAAATTTTGGCTCTAATTTTTGAAAGAGTTATCATTAATTCAAATTTTGGCTCCAAGAATCAATTACCAAATTACCACTAATCCCAATCCTAAACTCTATAAATAGAGCCTTCATTTCATTCAAATTTCAAGATTTTGATAGCCAAATCCACCTTGCTAAAAAATCTCTCAATTCTCTCCATCTACCAAATTCACTCAAAGCTCCATTTACAAAAGGTTAGTAAGCTTTGCATTGAAGCTTACTAATCTTTGAGCTAAACCTTCATCCAAACACTTTTTCTCCATCAATTCTCTACATTCAAGCTTGGTCAATTGATTCTTGTGATTGAATTGAAGCAAATTCTTGAAGTTGTTTTGATAATTCTCTAGATCTACCTTTGGTAAGTTGGATAATTCATCTTTCACAATGTGATCTCTTGGTGATCTTTGGGATTGATTCTTTGAGCATTATTTTGTGATTTCAATGGTGTTATTTTCTCATAATTTGATGGAATTTTCGTGCTCAAGTGGATCCATGATCATAAGGTGTTTGATGGAAAGTTTGAACAAGAAATTGCCCTTTTAAAATGTTGTTTTTGCTACTGAAACTTTGTGCATTCGATTTGCACTGTAGTGCAATCGATTGCACAGAAGCAATTTTGCACAATTTTTAGAAAACTGTACTGTGTAAATCGATTTACACAATAGTGCAATCGATTTACACCAGGACATAATGCACTTTTTTGCCTTGTTTTGGGGCAGCTTTGATCCAAAATGCTTTTTCTACGCACTCCTTTTGATTGTTGGTTTGGATTGCAATTTTAAATGTCCAATTTTTCTTTAAACTCAATGGACTTTGTGATGTAGATGAAGTTGGATAAATGTTCATCAATTCAAATCTACCTAAGAGTGAATTATTTAATTCATTTTTGGTGCTTTGGATTAATGATATGTTTAGTGCTTTAATCCATCTAGAGGAGTGGTTGAATTTAAAGATGAAAGAATTTTGAAATGGTGATCCAAATTAGCTTATCATTTCCCTCCCTCTTCATCTTATCCCTTTATTTTTTTTAATTGTGCTACATGTTAAGGGATGGTGATCTCTATATCATTTATCCAAACATGAAGTACATAGATTGCTATTTACCGGCCTCAAAATAGGTGTGACTTCTACATAAGTCCACTTACGATTGCTTAACATAGCGCTAAATTTTGTTCCGATTCGAATAAATGATCATTCATGGCCCAAACTTATGATTGCAAGCCCAAGCATGTTAATTTGATCTCTTTGATCCAATAACCTTGAGATTCATTGTGTGGAGGCTTTGGTTCTACCAATCCTCTAATGGATCTACAACACCTTTGGTCAACGCGGATCACTTAAACATCGTTGATCATTACATGTTGCCTTGTGAGAATTCCAAAATGGATGATATACTTGACAAAAAGCAAATGCAACTTGTTGTGTGGAGACTTTGGTTCTACCAATCCTCTAATGAGTTCCAAATGCAAGTTTCAAGATGGTCATCCAACTAATCACTAATTACTAACAATTAACTTTACTTTATGCTTTTATTTTTTATGCTTTATGTACCATTTACTTCAAGCATTTACATTTAATGCCATTTTTATTTTGCTCACTTGAGCATTTACTTTTATGTCATTTTTATTTTGCTCACTTGAGCATTTACTTTTATGTCATTTTTATTTTGCTCACTTGAGCTTTTCTTTTCCTTTTAAAGACACCTAATAATCAACATGAACCATAAAAATCATTAAGGATACTTGGACTACATGGTTACTATCCTTTGCATTATGGAGTGATGGACTTCTTGGACTTAGGATTAGAGACCTTGGCCTATCTTGGAGACTTTGTGACTTTATTTGATATTTTGTCTGGAGTTCTTGAGGTTTACCTCAAGACATTGGGTTGTTTGTTTGTGTTGTGTGCAGGTTATTGTGATTACATACTTTGTTTGTAATCTGGAATTCACCTGTATACAGCCGTTACTCTGCCCAATTTTTGCGAAGACTAAATACACTTGAAGTTTGATTCTATCAAGAGGTCTAGTATCTTTGCTTGCTTTGTTTCAATCCAAAGAATGGGAATTCTACATTGGCTTATAATGTCAAGTATTGGCTTCATGTTGGTTAGACGATTCTCTTCCTTAGCTTTTACCTTATGCTTTAGGATAGTCCCTTCATCTCCTCCCATCTTCTTTAATTTTAAAAACCTTCTCATCTTCTTTCAAAATCTTCTTTGTTTTTAAACTCGAACCGCTTTCATAATAAACCTCAACTTTGTCGAGTGCCTTTTCTTTTAAAACTTATTTTCTTTAAACAAACTTCAATTCATTTAATCATACTTTGACATTTTTTCTTCAAAATTAACAAAACACTTCAACTCATTCAAGCTCTTTTGTGCGCCCAAGCACCTTTTCCATTCAAAACTTTTTTTCAAGGTGAGACATGATTCATTGATAGTCGAGTAACATTCTCCTATCCCTATGGTTTAAAAGGTGTCGACTTTTCCACTTGAGTACTAGAGGCGTTCTCAAACCCTCACTCTTGTTGACGCAGGGTCCATCTTTCTTACACCTTGTGGGTGTTAGTCGAGATTTCTCTCCTAACAATGACGACTTGTCTCCTTGTTTAAAAACAATCAACAAACAAGTCTTTTCTAGATGAACTACGTGTACCCTGATCCCCTATTGCACGAAAGGTGGTACGTAGGCACTAAAGGTTCGCAATCGCGGCGGGTGCAAAAATCATAAAAATATTTCTTTTCTCACCTCCACCATCCATTTTATATACAACATATTTGTATAGCCAAAATATACAGATTTTTCAAAGAGGTTCCTGCGGAGTAACGTGGATGTTTAGGGTGCTAATACCTTCCCTTTGCATAACCAACCCCCTTACCTTGAATCTTTCCCCCTCTTTTTGGGTTATTCGCTCTTTTCCCATTCCTTTGGAAACAATAAAGCGCGGTGGCGATTTTTATTTTGATTTGTATAAAGTCTAGTCAATCCAATGGCTTAGTCTTGCACATTTCTACCGCTACACCTGGCAATACCACAAACATTTGATACTAGGGGCAGTGACGAATCTCTCCGAAATCTTTCTGAAAAGAAATGTAAGCGTCCTCGAGAAGTTCGTCACCTCTCTAGCAGACCAGCAGTCATGGGTTTATTTCCCCAACACTTGTCAAGGACTTATTATCCAAAACAAATTACATTTCAAATTGTACGGTCGTTAAAAATTTCCTTCATCACCTGCTGGATATTACGGTCGTTATCAAAATTTCCTTCATCACCTGTTGGAAGTTACAGCCACCAACAGAATAACGGACAACTGAAGCTCCTAAAAATTTGTTTCTCTCAAGAATGAAGATTCTCATCCTTGAAACATCAAAAGATTGGTATACTCCCAAGCTCCTGATATCCACCAACAGAATGACGCCAACTGAAGCTCCTAAAAATCTGTTTCTCTCAAGAATGAAGATTCTCATCCTTGAAACATCAAGAGATTGGTATACTCCCAAGCTCCTGATATCCACCAACAGAATAACAGACAACTGAAGCTCCTAAAAATCTGTTTCTCTCAAGAATGAAGATTCTCATCCTTAAAACATCAAGAGATTGGTATACTCCCAACCTCCTGACCCTTAACAGAATGAAGATTCTCATCCTTAAAACCTCAAGAGATTGGTATACTCCCAACCTCCTGACCCTTAACAGAATGAAGAATCTCATCCTTAAAACCTCAAGAGATTGGTACACTCCCAACCTCCTGACCCTTAACATAATGAAGACTCTCATCCTTGAAATCTCAGAAGATTGGTATACTCCCAACCTCCTGACCCTTAACAGAATAAAGATTCTCATCCTTGAAATCTCAGAAGATTGGTATACTCCCAACCTCTTGACCGTTAACAGAATGAAGATTCTCATCCTTAAAACATCAAGAGATCGGTATACTCCCAAGCTCCTGATATCCACCAACAGAATAACGGACAACTGAAGCTCCTAAAAATCTGTTTCTCTCAAGAATGAAGATTCTCATCCTTCAAAAACTCAAGAGATTGGCATACACCCAATCTTATGACCCAAGACCTGAATGAAGATTCTCATTTTGGCTTCCCCAATAGATTGGCATACGCCCAACCTCCTGATATTCCCGACAGAATAAAGATTCTTATTTCTCAAAGTGGTATGACATCTGAATTTCTGGTATTCCCGACAGAGTGAAGATTCTCATTCTTAAAGTGGCATACAACCTAAACCTGAACTTCTTCCGGACAGGAATAAGCTTTTTCCAGAATCCTAAGTTTTACTCTCCAACAGGATAACTACTTTTCATCAGTATCGCTATTCCCCACGGAATTCTTATTCCCCAAGAAGAATGAAGACTCTCATTCTCAGTACCTCACAGAGTATTCAGATATTCCCCAGTGAAGATCTCCTCAAAACAAGAATACCCAGTAGATTGGCATACAACCCAAACTCCTGATTTCCCCAATAGTGGTCCCAGGACTTCTCATTTTCAACGATCAAAGGATTTTCAATCCCCAGCAGCAGTCAAGGATTTACTTTCCCCGGCAGCAGTCAAAGATTTCATTATCCAAGATTCATCTTCCTCAGCAAGACAGCTGCTCAGCTTACATGCGCATCCATTACATTCATATCATAAACATTGATGAAGTACAGTTCACTGCATCATACATATTGTTGTACCCCAAAATTTTCCCTCCCATATTTTTCAAAGTTTTGACAAGCATCACCTCAAATGGTTCAAAGTCTACTCAAGGGCTACACAGTCAACCATCCTCCTAAGCCATGCAAATTAGGGTTTTGGTTCCTGCAAGGAAGTTGAGGTTTTCAAGGGCCCAATCAAGTCCCATATGCTCATACACATTGTCAAGCACCTACATGTCAAGTTTCAAGGCTCACAAGGTCAAGTTGCACAGTCAAAAACCCTAATTGCTTCACAGTCAACTGCAGGGGCAAAATGGTCATTTGACAGTCAAAAGTCAAAAATTTTGGTCAACATCTTATTTTGAAGCCACAAACATCATTTGATCAATTCTTGATCATGATTCTCAAGGCATGGCTCAAAAAGTCTTAAGATGCAAAAGTTTCTATTTTTGACAGTTGAAAAAGTCAACTGCAAATTGACCAAGGCATAACTTCCACATGGTTTATCAGAAAAATTCCATCCAATGCTCATCTTGAAGGGGAAGAAATTTCCTACAACTCATCTTCACACTTCAAGTCCAAGAAATGCTCTCACAAAAAGTTATGAATTTCAACATTATAGGTCATTTTCAAAAGTCAACAAAAAGGGACTTTAAGTCAAAGACCATAACTTGAGATTGGTAAATCAAAATGATATGGGACAACAGACATTGGTTAGAGGACTTCAAGACCTTTCCAAAATGTCCAAGAACATGTTCATAACTTCAAAATTGAGCAAGATATGCATTGGAGAAGTTGGGAAATTTTTGTGAAATGGCCAAAGTCAATTATCCTTGAAACTTCATTTTTGACAAAAGGGACCCACTTTTTCCACTTGATTCAGCTTTGCCATACCTCCCACGTGTCCCATGTTTTATTTCAAGAATAAAAATTAATTTTTCTATTTTTGTTTAATTTTATTTGATTTAATTCATTTTAAATCTTTAAAATTCAAATAAAAATCAAAAAAATTAATGGGAGGATATTTTGTGGTTTGAATAGCTTTGATACACCATAAAACATATACCAAATTCGTTCAAGACCTATTTCAAGCAAAAAAATTCAAATTTGGAGCAAATATGGCAAGTTATTTCAATGGTGATTATGGAGAAAATCAAAACTTCATTGCAAGGCTTAAAAGCTCCTTAATGTGACTGATTATCATCCAAGCCTATATATACAAGCCTTGCAAGCCTCATTCAGAACCTAGAAAAAAAGGAGAGTGTGCACAAACGGCCAGAGGAAAAGTTCAAAATTTGTCCAAAAAAGTGAGAGATCTAAAGCGGTGTTGCAAACATTTTCAGATCAAAGCAAGCACGTGGCTTTCTTCCTTGCCACTCCCTGAAGCCAAAGCAACCACAAACGCGTCCTAAGGTCCACTACCAAGCGCTGTAAGTTGTCTCAAACTCACCCCTGTACACGAAATCATGTTTCTCCATTCTTGCACTTTTTCTGGAAAATAATAGCATATTCATACTCCATGCCTAATTTCCAATGTAACTGCTATATTAAATTTCATTTTTAGGCTTCGTATAACAATACCCGTGCCTAGGGTTCATTGGTTTTGTTTTTAGGTATTTTGTCTACAGGTGAAATTGGGACAAACGATAAGCATAGACGTGATCAGGAGACATGGACGATCATAACCATGGGCTTAGATGGAATTTTTGATGCCTAAGGATGATTTTGAGTAAAACCTCCAAAATTCGGCCTTCACCTCCTTGGTTTATCATTTCTTTTCTTATTTTCTTTCCTTTTATTAATTATTATTATTATTTACTTAGTTCACAAATAATTATTTTCATAAATTCAGAAAAAAAACAAAAAAAATGTAATTATTATTATTATTATTATTAATTTCACTTTAGTAATTATTTTTGTAAATAAAATACTAACAAATTAATTAGTTTAATTAGTTAATTTTAACCTTTTTTCACAATAAATAAAAACAAATTTAGACTTAGGCTTTTTCTTTTGACATTTTTAATTCTTTTTTTATTTTATTTCATAAAAACATAAAAAAGGTCAAAAAATATTTTCTTGTAATTAAAATAATTAATTAGTTTTCAATTTCATTTAATTACCAAAAAAAGACAAAAAAATTAATTCCCTTTTCTTTTCGCACGTTTACTTTATTTCATTTTAAATTTATGTAATTGCCCCAAAGCTTTGTAATAGTAATTAGGACATTTACTTTCCGCACTTTTATTCCAAATCGGGTCTTTGTTTAATTTGGCGATGTATGGACCCGCGCCTTGTAATGGCGTAGGACCTTTATTTTCCGCATTTTTATTTTTCGCACCCTTTTAACTGCTAATCACATGAAATAATGAATGCCCAAATAAAATCAAAGCGTAGCTCACCCAATGCATGACAAGACGAAATAATAACTGAAAATGACACACAATTCACACACCACTCTTAGGGTACGCCTCACTGTTGCCTTGCCCCTCGAAACGTGGTCGTCGAGTACAGGACGTCTTAGTAAGTCCTTATGTCCATGAACATGGCATAAGGGTAGCTTCTAAGGTGTCCTACTGTTGCTCTGGTGATCACACAGTTGCCTTGCCCCTCGAAACGTGGTCGTCGAGTATAGGACGTCTTAGTGAGTCCTTATGTTCCATTGATCCGGTTGCCTCGAAACAAGTTGTCTCGAAACGGTTGCCTCGAAACGGTTGCCTCGGAATAAAAAGATCAATGGAATAAGGGTAGCTTCTAAGGTATCTTACTATTGCTCAGTGACCACACCGTCCCTAACCCTCGAATTGACCCGAACACCTCCAACGGTGGTGCTACCTACCTCTCAATGGTGGGATAACACTACCTTAAGGACATTTACACAACCTAATTCCTTAGGGTGGGTAGATAACTCGTAGATACTTGCTCTAATTCAAAACAAATCAAAAACTCTTTTCACACCGACACTTTTCAAAAGTTTTCAAACAACACTTCATACACTCTTGAGGAATGATACAAGAGTTACCTAGAAGTTTTCAAAAGAAACTTTTTTCAAACCCACTCACAATTGAAAAGCAAACAAACATTTTGAAAACACAATGAGCAAGTATCTAAGAGCCCGTGGATAACCATGGATAGAAAGGGTGCTAACACCTTCCCTTTCTATAAATCTACCTCCCGAACCGAGAACTAATCTCAATAAGGAATTTTTCTGTGCTTTTGTCCTTTCCATTTGGAGAAAATAAAAAACGGTGGCGACTCTTGCTTACCGCGACATTTCGCGAAACCAGCTAAAAACAGTCAGTTCTAAATCCACCGATCACAGAACTGGTGACTCTGCTGGGGAATAAACTATAAAGTGAGGTGTACCTTAGGATAGTTCATAACTGTGTTTTCAATTGCTTTGACTTGTTTGCTTTAAATTGTGGGATTGTCTTGGGAGTTCTATAGATCATAACCCGGATCTGGGGATACCTTCTTAGAAAGTAGCAACAAGGCTGTGAGGGACTTGTGCGGGGTATACCGACATGGTTGAAGCAGTCTGCTACGTTGATGTGACACTTTGGTGTGTACCGGTAACCCTTGAGTCCAGTCAAAGAGAGTACGGGGCCTCCGTGTGGTGTCGTGAAGCATCAACTGACCTTAGGAACCTTAATTGAACCATCTTGGCCTCTTTAGGGTAGTGAGATAACTGACTTTGGTGCAGTCCGAGGTTGGTTGATACTCGATACTACACTCAATGGAGGGTTGCTTTCCTGGAATATTTCGGTCGCCAGTTCAGTGGCTAAATCGAAACGATGAACAATGAAAGCAATCCAGTGATGTTGGGACCCTTAGAACCCGGTTACTTCTGATAGGAAAGGTTGAGCCCACCAACTTCAAGAGGGTAATACCCGGACCCCATGCTGGCCTAAAACTCTAAGGGCTTCTCTTGTGTGACTTGTGTGCCTTCCAACTTGACTACTTGCATGCTTGTTATCTGACACTTGAGTTTCTTGCAGGTTTTGTTTATAGTCCTTAATTGGGACTCATAACAGGGTCTACTAAGTTTCTTGCAGGTTTTGCTTACAGTCCTTAATTGGGACTCATAACAGGGTTTACCTACGTTACCCCATGCATAGCATAACATCATACCATTGCATACATCCCGCATAAGGACTAATCCGTTTCAAGGATCTCAAGGGCTTGTGATGCAGGTCATGATGAATCAACTATCCGGCAAGGGGCAAAGAGGATTTATTTTCCTCTAGACAAGGTTGCCAGGGGCTATGACCCACTGGATTTGGTGAGCCTTTGACCCTTGAAGAAGGACTCTCAACAACATGCAGTGCCTTCCATCAAGCTACAAAATGCAAGCTCTAACAAATTTCTTGTTTACCACGCGAGATCCTTGAAAACATTGCATGCATACTTACACATCATTGCATAACAGGTACCCTTGTTGCAGGTCACTTACCTTTCTCGCTGTTTATTTCAGCAATGGCTTCCCAACAAGATAACTAGGGACCTCATGCTCAAGAGACTCAGTTCAGGGAGATCTTCTTAAGCCTATCCAAGGGGCAAGAAGAGTTGAGGACACTCCTTATGGGGAATTTGGCCAAGAAAAGTCCCGAAGATGACAAGGACGAGCAACTGAAACGTCTACAAGCTGAGGTAGATACGATGAAAACCCAGATGCTGGGGCAAAGGGCTCTCATCCAAGGTCTAGCTCGGGAGCAAGGAGAGATGAGGGCCATGATCAGTCAGCTTCATCAAGACATGAAGCAACCAGCCCAAGTCAGGGACCAGGTCAGTGAACAGCTTCCAAGAGGGCAAAGGTCTGGTCCAATGAATAGACCTCTCCAAGCTGCTACCACTTCACAGGTCCAACAACGACCTCGCCAAGAACAACGGGCTGATCAGAGCAAGCTAGACAAGCCTAAAAGGCAGTTCACCAAGCTCAACGTGTCACCGTCTCAAGCTTTACAACAATTGTTGAGGTTGAATCTGGTGACGTTAAGGGACCCTCCTAAGAATCTCAACACAACCTCCCTAAAGTACAATCCTGAGGAAAGATGTGCGTACCACTCTGACAGTCCAAGACATGACACCGACGACTGCTGGGCTCTGAAGAATAAGATTTAAGATCTGATTAATGAATGAGCTGTGGATTTCACCCAGATAGGCCAGGCTGAATGCTCCTGCCATCCCTACAAGATGCACCAGTCGAAGTAACAAGCCCTGGGACTAGAAGACTTGTGTTTATTAGAATTTTCAAGTTGTAATTTTCTTTTGATTGTTCAAACACTTGTTCATGTTAAACATTGTTATTTCATTAATGCATTACACATGTCTGTTTTGAAGTAATTATTTCGTATTCACTATATGCAAACTGTTTTCATTTTTCTGTGATGATCAATTCTCGGTTAATAATTCTAAGCCTCTTGAGGGAGGATGACGAAAACAATACCATAATCTACAGTATGCTTTTGGACAAACCCCGCTGATGAGGTACAGGCATTGTTTCAATTCCTAAACACTGGAGTTATAAGGCAGATAATCCCTCGTTAACCCCTTTGAGCCAAAGAAGTAGGAGTTTTTATTTTTGAAAATTAAAACCCTTAATCATAACCTGGGGCAGGGTAGTTCTCTCAGCTGATCCAGGTGCACAACAAATGGCATCAAAGGATTCCTTCCAAGACAAAAGACAGTGATGGTTCCGAATAATCATAAAGACAGGCAGTCATCATTTCTCAAAATAAAAGCCCAACAAGTCAAAACCTATGAAGGAGACTTACACAACCGGGGCATCCTGCTGACTGCAACCTTAAAGAAACAGTTCAGGCAAAAATAGGGATAATAAAATCAAAAAGAAAGAGGTCACACAAACCCTCAACAAAAAGAAATGACTGCCTATTCAAAAATAAATCGTCAACATTCGAACCATCACCAGAACATCATAGCAAAGACTCAAACAAGGTCTGACGCACGATCAACTGAGTTTAGGTTTGAAGAACATCACGAAGAGCGGGTGGGTACAAATAAAATTTGAGCCTTTATCCTTTGTTTCTTAAACCGTGAACCAGGCCACGTTATAACCCTCAAAAGTCCTAGCTGAAGCATGGGTTAGTTCGAAAGCATATTGTTACCAAAGGTATCCCGACTCCTTAAGGTTTGCGGTAAATAACGAGTTGACATCACAATTTACAAAATTCACTTGTTTTTTATGAAAAATGCATTTTCAAAATCTTCAAGACAGACATAATCTTTGCATTTTTGAAATAACATTGCTTGCACATATGACTATTTGTTTGAACAGCAAAGAAATTCGCACGAAGAATATCTTATGAGCAAAAGCACTCCCAACAAAGGGGAAGGCATGATCATTGTTCATCATCTGGGGCAGTTAAGTCAAGATTCGGAGAGTTTCTCAAAAGGCCAACCAGCTTGGGGCAAATCTCCATTTGGATCACCTGGGACATTCCGACAACAAATCTTGCCTGATCAGACATCTTCTAGTGGTACGGCAACGCAATATCAATAACAGGGGCATCTCCCTACATCCTGAGAGCATGGACATAGTCGAAAAAATACTGCGCATAATCAAAGACCCGCTAGGTTGACATACCTAGGAAAAAATAAGGGCTTCCCGGCGAACCAAAAGGGTTCGAGCAAAAATAAGGGATGAAAATAAAAATTTGTACACCCTGCAAGTCGAAAACCTGAAAAGGCGGCTTGGGAAAAAATGGGTATCCCGGTGGACTGAAAACCCGAAAGGGCGGTCCAGGCAAAAATTAGGGATCAAAGCGTACGACTATGTCCCGTCATCTCGTCACTTGCCTACCAGAAGAGTTGTCAAATTGGCAGTTATCAAGACCTCCACAGAAACAGGGGCAATAATGAGTTGTCTAAGCGATCTAGTTGCTCTGCCATCAAGGTACCAAGGTAAGTTCGGCTGAAGAATGTAACCAAGATACCTTAATTCCCCAGAGAATGAGACAAGGTTCAGCCATACTCCCCCCGAGCAGAGAAGGCACAATACCTCCGGCGAGTCGGCAACACTCTCCCCAAGCAGAGTTAACATACTTCCAGCCTTAAGGAAGTTGAGTATCCCCAGCAGATCCCAACATTCCTCAACGGAGTCTACAAACACCCTCAACAAGCATCCCCGGCAGTCTTGATCTAAGATTGTTCCTCGGCGGAATCTAGACATCCAGCGGAGCCCTTCCCAGTACAGTCCAAAGTCTCCCCAGGAGAGTTAAATCATCTCCCCAGTAGGAAGCTTATCCCCAATAGATTCTGGAAGCTTATCCTTTGCAGAGCATATCTCTCCCCGTCTTTATTTAGAAGGTTATTCCTCGCCAGAGCTTATAACTGGGTTATCCTCAGCTAATTGCCACGGAAAGATCGTCCTCGGCGAAGTATTCCTATCCCCAGCGGAGTTCCTCAAACCTCCCAAACGTAACTCAACAATGGTATCCCCAGCGGAGTTCTCATACAACATCTTAGCGAAGTACCTCTCTTCCCACAGAGTATTTTCCCCAGCAAGATCGCTAGAGTAATTTTCCCCGCAGAGTAATCTCTCCAAGCTTATTCCCCAACGGAGGCATCTCCTCCTACCGGTTTATTCTTGCAATCATTATCCCCAGCGGAAACGAAGAATTCTCTACTCTTCAAACATCAGCCCAGGATAAGCTCCCAGCATTCGTCAAGGATTTATTTTCCTAGACAAAAATACATTCGCAAACATCACATTTTCATACATGATATAAACATCACATTCTACAATCCCATTGGTTATAAACGTCATGACACCGCGCATTCCATGCACCATGACATTGCATATAACTAATGTTTTGCCTTTTTTCAGGAGAGGTCAATACAAAGATGATTACTATCAACTATCGCAATCCCAGATTCGATTCCTGTATCTAGCCAGGGCATGTCTGTGAGCGATTGATTGTGGATTCGATACCTGTATCCGGCCAGGGCATGTCTACGTTAAAAAGATTAAAGAGATAGCTTGGAAATGCTCCAGATACGGATGCTGTTCTTTTGCTTATTCAAAATTCCTTTCTAGATATGGTTCAGATGTGACCTAGGCATGGCGATGTTCTGACACTTATTCCAGATTTCTTCTCAGATATAACTTAGAGATGCTCCGGACACGGAGGCTGTTCTATTGTTTATTCAGAGACCACCTTTCTAGATATGGTTCAGATGTGACCCAGGCATGGCGACGTTCTGACACTTATTCCAGATTTCTTCTCAGATATAACTTAGAGATGCTCCGGGCACGGAGGCTGTTCTATTGTTTATTCAGAGACCACCTTTCTAGATATGGTTCAGATGTGACCCAGGCATGGCGACATTCTGACACTTATTCCAGATTTCTTCTCAGATATAACTTAGAGATGCTCCGGACACGGAGGCTGTTCTATTGTTTATTCAGAGACCACCTTTCTAGATATGGTTCAGATGTGACCCAGGCATGGCGACGTTCTGACACTTATTCCAGATTTCTTCTCAGATATAACTTAGAGATGCTCCGGGCACGGAGGCTGTTCTATTGTTTATTCAGAGACCACCTTTCTAGATATGGTTCAGATGTGACCCAGGCATGGCAATGTTCTGACACTTATTCCAGATTTCTTCTCAGATATAACTTAGAGATGCTCCGGACACGGAGGCTGTTCCATTGTTTATTCAGAGACCACCTTTCTAGATATGGTTCAGATGTGACCCAGGCATGGCGACGTTCTGACACTTATTCCAGATTTCTTCTCAGATATAACTTAGAGATGCTCCGGGCACGGAGGTTGTTCTATTGTTTATTCAGAGACCACCTTTCTAGATATGGTTCAGATGTGACCCAGGCATGGCGACGTTCTGATACTTATTCCAGATTTCTTCTCAGATATAACTTAGAGATGCTCCGGACACGGAGGCTGTTCTATTTTTTATTCAAGACTCCTTTCTAGATATGGTTCAGATGTGACCCAGGCATGGCGACGTTCTGATACTTATTCCAGATTTCTTCTCAGATATAACTTAGAGATGCTCCGGACACGGAGGCTGTTCTATTGTTTATTCAAGACTCCTTCTAGATATGGTTCAGATGTGACCCAGGCATGGCGACGTTCTGATACTTATTCCAGATTTCCTTTCAGAGATAGCTTGGAAATGGTCCAGATATGGATGCTGTTCTTTTGCTTATTCAAGACTCCTTCTAGATATAGCTCAGATGTGACCCAGGCATGGCGACGTTCTGATACTCATTCCAGATTTCCTTTCAGAGATAGCTTGGAAATGCTCCAGATATGGATGTTGTTCTTTTGCTTATTCAAGACTCCTTCTAGATATAGTTCAGATGTGACCCAGGCATGGCGACGTTCTGATACTCATTCCAGATTTCCTTTCAGAGATAGCTTGGAAATGCTCCAGATATGGATGTTGTTCTTTTTCTTATTCAAGACTCCTTCTAGATATAGTTCAGATGTGACCCAGGCATGGCGACGTTCTGATACTCATTCCAGATTTCCTTTCAGAGATAGCTTAGACATGCTCCAGATATGGATACTGTTCCTTTGCTTATTCAAGACTCCTTCTAGAGATAGTTCAGATGTGACCCAGGCATGGCGACGTTCTGATACTTATTCAGATTCCCTTTTAGATATAGCCTAGAGATGCTCCAGATCCGGATGCCGTTCTATTGCTTATTCAAATTCAAACTTCTAAAAAACAACTTAGAGATGCTCCATCCCGGATGCTCTTCTATTGTTCAGTCCAGATACGATCCAGATTCGGATGACATTCTGTCGCTCATACAGATACAGTATGGATATAGCCCAGACACGGCGGTCATTCTACTGTTTATTCAGACGTCAACAACTAGATATGGGCTAGATATGCTCCAGGCGCAGAAGCTATTCTATTTCTTATTCAGATTCAGTCATCCGACAGTCTCCAAATGGCATCTATAAGCCCATTTCCGACAAGGTTCTGTCACACTTCCAGATGGCATCTATAAGCCCATCCTCCTATCCACCATCTCTCCAAATGGCATCTGTAAGCCCATTCCCGCTATCACGCTGCTGATACTCAACTATGTGAGTGCAAATTTCTGGGCACTCTAGTGTTCAATCATCTTCCACCTTCGGATCACGAAAGGCACACAAGCCAATCTACATCCTCAGGTCTAAGAAGATTGAACAGGGGCAACTGTTGTACCCCAAAATTTGCCCTCCCATATTTTTTAAAGTTTTGACAAGCATCACCTCAAATGGTTCAAAGTCTACTCAAGGGCTACACAGTCAACCATCCTCCTAAGCCATGCAAATTAGGGTTTTGGTTCCTGCAAGGAAGTTGAGGTTTTCAAGGGCCCAATAAAGTCCCATATGCTCATACACATTGTCAAGCACCTACATGTCAAGTTTCAAGGCTCACAAGGTCAAGTTGCACAGTCAAAAACCCTAATTGCTTCACAGTCAACTGCAGGGGCAAAATGGTCATTTGACAGTCAAAAGTCAAAAAATTTGGTCAACATCTTATTTTGAAGCCACAAACATCATTTGATCAATTCTTGATCATGATTCTCAAGGCATGGCTCAAAAAGTCTTAAGATGCAAAAGTTTCTATTTTTGACAGTTGAAAAAGTCAACTGCAAATTGACCAAGGCATAACTTCCACATGGTTTATCAGAAAAATTCCATCCAATGCTCATCTTGAAGGGGAAGACATTTCCTACAACTAATCTGCACACTTCAAGTCCAAGAAATGCTCTCACAAAAAGTTATCAATTTCAACATTATAGGTCATTTTCAAAAGTCAACAAAAAGGGACTTTAAGTCAAAGACCATAACTTGAGATTGGTAAAGCAAAATGATATGGGACAACAGACATTGGTTAGAGGACTTCAAGACCTTTCCAAAATGTCCAAGAACATGTTCATAACTTCAAAATTGAGCAAGATATGCATTGGAGAAGTTAGGAAATTTTTGTGAAAGGGCCAAAGTCAATTATCCTTGAAACTTCATTTTTGACAAAAGGGGCCCACTTTTTCCACTTGATTCAGCTTTGCCATACCTCCCACGTGTCCCATGTTTTATTTCAAGAATAAAAATTAATTTTTCTATTTTTGTTTAATTTTATTTGATTTAATTCATTTTAAATCTTTAAAATTCAAATAAAAATCAAGAAAATTAATGGGAGGATATTTTGTGGTTTGAATAGCTTTGATACACCATAAAACATATACCAAATTCGTTCAAGACCTATTTCAAGCAAAAAAAATCAAATTTGGAGCAAATATGGCAAGTTATTTCAATGGTGATTATGGAGAAAATCAAAACTTCATTGCAAGGCTTAAAAGCTCCTTAATGTGACTGATTCTCATCCAAGCCTATATATACAAGCCTTGCAAGCCTCATTCAGAACCTAGAAAAAAAGGAGAGTGTGCACAAACGGCCAGAGGAAAAGTTCAAAATTTGTCCAAAAAAGTGAGAGATCTAAAGCGGTGTTGCAAACATTTTCAGATCAAAGCAAGCACGTGGCTTTCTTCCTTGCCACTCCCTGAAGCCAAAGCAACCACAAACGTGTCCTAAGGTCCACTACCAAGCGCTGTAAGTTGTCTCAAACTCACCCATGTACACGAAATCATGTTTCTCCATTCTTGCACTTTTTCTGGAAAATAATAGCATATTCATACTCCATACCTAATTTCCAATGTAACTGCTATATTCAATTTCATTTTTAGGCTTCGTATAAAAATACCCGTGCCTAGGGTTTGTTGGTTTTGTTTTTAGGTATTTTGTCTACAGGTGAAATTGGGACAAACGATAAGCATAGACGTGATCAGGAGACATGGACGATCACAACCATGGGCTTAGATGGAATTTTTGATGCCTAAGGATGATTTTGAGTAAAACCTCCAAAATCCGGCCTTCACCTCCTTGGTTTATCATTTCTTTTCTTATTTTCTTTCCTTTTATTAATTATTATTATTATTTAGTTAGCTCACAAATAATTATTTTCATAAATTCCGAAAAAAAACAAAAAAAAATGTAATTATTATTATTATTATTATTATTAATTTCACTTTAGTAATTATTTTTGTAAATAAAATACTAACAAATTAATTAGTTTAATTAGTTAATTTTAACCTTTTTTCACAATAAATAAAAACAAATTTAGACTTAGGCTTTTTCTTTTGACATTTTTAATTCTTTTTTTATTTTATTTCATAAAAACATAAAAAAGGTCAAAAAAATATTTTCTTGTAATTAAAATAATTAATTAGTTTTCAATTTCATTTAATTACCAAAAAAAGACAAAAAAATTAATTCCCTTTTCTTTTTGCACGTTTACTTTATTTCATTTTAAATTTATGTAATTGCCCCAAAGCTTTGTAATAGTAATTAGGACATTTACTTTCCGCACTTTTATTCCAAATCGGGTCTTTGTTTAATTTGGCGATGTATGGACCCGAGCCTTGTAATAGCATAGGACCTTTATTTTCCGCATTTTTATTTTTCGCACCCTTTTAACTGCTAATCACATGAAATAATGAATGCCCAAATAAAATCAAAGCGTAGCTCACCCAATGCATGACAAGATGAAATAATAACTGAAAATGACACACAATTCACACACCACTCTTAGGGTACGCCTCACTGTTGCCTTGCCCCTCGAAACGTGGTCGTCGAGTACAGGACGTCTTAGTAAGTCCTTATGTCCATGAACATGGCATAAGGGTAGCTTCTAAGGTGTCCTAATGTTGCTCTGGTGATCACACTGTTGCCTTGCCCCTCGAAACGTGGTCGTCGAGTATAGGACGTCTTAGTGAGTCCTTATGTTCCATTGATCCGGTTGCCTCGAAACAAGTTGCCTCGAAACGGTTGCCTCGAAACGGTTGCCTCGGAATAAAAAGATCAATGGCATAAGGGTAGCTTCTAAGGTATCTTACTATTGCTCGGTGACCACACCGTCCCTAACCCTCGAATTGACCCGAACACCTCCAACGGTGGTGCTACCTACCTCTCAATGGTGGGATAGCACTACCTTAAGGACATTTACACAGCCTAATTCCTTAGGGTGGGTAGATAACTCGTAGATACTTGCTCTAATTCAAAACAAATCAAAAACTCTTTTCACACCGACACTTTTCAAAAGTTTTCAAACAACACTTCATACACTCTTGAGGACTGATACAAGAGTTACCTAGAAGTTTTCAAAAGAAACTTTTTTCAAACCCACTCACAATTGAAAAGCAAACAAACATTTTGAAAACACAATGAGCAAGTATCTAAGAGCCCGTGGATAACCATGGATAAAAAGGGTGCTAACACCTTCCCTTTCTATAAATCTACCTCCCGAACCGAGAACTAATCTCAATAAGGAATTTTTCTGTGCTTTTGTCCTTTCCATTTGGAGAAAATAAAAGACGGTGGCGACTCTTGCTTACCGCGACATTTCGCGAACCAACGTTAAACAGTCAGTTCCAGATCCACCGATCACACATATCATGCAACATGACTTTATGTTTTAGCTAACATTTTACCCTTTTCAGGATAAGATTAAAAGGCTATCGTTAATAATTATTCAGATACAGTACAGATACACCCCAGACACGGCGGCCATTCTATCTCTCATTCAGATTCAACTATCAACCACAAGTTCAGATACGCTCCAGACACGGATGCCATTCTGTCCCTTACACCAGCAGCTTGATTCTCCCCAGTGCAATCGCCACGGAAGTCATTCTGTCACTTATTCAGATCCCAGTTACAGTCTCAGATACACTCCAAACACGGAAGTCATTCTGCTACTCATATAGATCTCAAATTAAGATACAATACAGATACACTCCAGACACGGCAGTCATTCTGATGTTCATTCAAAATTCCAATACATTTACAGTCTCAGATACACTCCAAACACGGAAGCCATTCTGCTACTCATACAGATCTCAACTCCGGTTATAGTCTCAGATATACTCCAGACACAGCAGTCATTCTGCTACTCATACAGACCTCAACTTTTGAAAACAGTTTACGGATGCTTCCCAACATGGATGTCAATCTATTGCTTATTCACACCCCAGCTCAGAGATGTTCCAAACATGGATACCTTTCTGATATTCACCCACTCACCTACGACATACAGTTCAACAAACATTCTTGGATGGTATCTTTAAGCCCATCTCTGACAAGATTCTATCACATCTCCAGATGGCATCTTTAAGCCCATATCCGACAAGATTCTGTCACATCTCCAAATGGCATCTTTAAGCCCATTCCCTCAACTATGCTTTGACGAGTGCAAATTTTTTGGGCACTCTAGTGTCCAATCATCTTTTACCTTCGAGTCGCGAAAGGCAAACTCGCCAATCTAACTCTTCAGGTTCAAGAAGATTGAACAGGGGCAACTGTTGTACCCCAAAATTTTCCCTCCCTTTTTCACAAGAAATCACAACTTCATGGTTTTCCCTGATCTTTCAAGATTGGCTCAAGAATCGGTCAAACAGACTTTTCTTTATCAGTCAATCCAGAATTAGGGTTTCCATTGATTTTATTGAGATTGGCTCAGGAATTGATCAAGCATACTTTTCTTTGACGACAAATCTGGAATTAGGGTTTTCACTCGTATTTCTCAGAAGAAATTGAATCCACAATAATTCAATTGACTGTTACATTATTTTTACGCTTGTTCCAGATTACCGGTTGCTTCTCAAAACCTAAATATATGGGATAGGAGCTAAGGCTTTGATTGAAACTTTGAGGCATTGGTTTGATCAGTAAAGTGAGAAGTGTATGGAATGCTTGTTTGTTTAACTGTACAAAGCATATGATTAATTGGAATGTCGGGCGTATTGTGGTTAATGCAAGGTTGCGAGACTGCAAAGTTTGTTGATTATTTATTTTATCTGAGTTAAAATTATTGGGATGCATTTCCAATTGTTTTAATTTAAGAGATTTAAATAATTAAATAGACAGTGCAAAGGAAAGAAGGAAATATTTGACAGTAAATAATTCTTATGTGATAAAGACTTTTTATTTATTTCAAATATTGTTACAAATGTTATTCGAATATTGTAAATTTATTTACAGTGTTTACAATAATATTTATTACAATAAATGAAAAGAAAATAAATCTAAAGCCTAAGTCTCTTGAAATCTTCTATCTTCTACTGCTTCTTCCATTATCCAACTGGTATTTACCTGCAAAGACAAAAAGAAATCAGTGCAGTTAAACTGAAAAAACATTTTCAAGCAGATAAATATAAGATCATCATTAAAGCTTGTTGGCCGGAATCAGATTGTTTTTGGGTTCATCATGTCTTACTTGTCCTCTTTGCAAATCACAAGAAGATTTCTCTTCTTGGTTCACAAAGAGGAAAGATTTTGCAAGCATACAATCAATTAAAAGCAAAGATACAAGGCACAAGGTTTCACACAAAGAAGGCACAAGGCTGCACACAATGTCAAACTGAACTGCCAAACTAAGTTTCAAAATGCAAACTAACTGTCAAAACAGAAAAGCAAACTAAGTTGCAAAACTGTCAAACAAGTACACAAGCTGTCAAAAAGCAAGTACAATGCAGAGATAAACCAAGATACAAGCAAGCAGGCTTGTCAAAACTTTTCATCATATTCTGGCCAAAACAAGCTTTTCAGATTAAAAAAGATATTAAGCAAAAAGTGCTTTTATGGAGAGAGAAAGAGAGAGTCAGAAAAAGGTTTGCAGTTTTGGCAGGCTTAAAAGATATAAGAGAAGATAACAATCTAACAGTTCAGCAGGAAGAGAGCACAAAGACCAGAAGCAAAAAACTGCCTCCAAACACAACCTGCAAGTTATCAAACCTGCAAAACTGCTTGTAAACACAAGCACAACAAGTTACCAAGCCTGCATAAGCCTGCTTTCAAAACCTTCAAACTGCTAAACCTGTTCAAAAGTCCAACCATTCAAACCTGTTCAAAAGCCCAAGCCTGCATGAAGGCCAAACAAACTCACAAACTTACAGACCTGTTTTCAAAACCAAAGAAAACCTGCTCAACTAAAACACTCATTTATAAACCTGCAAAACTGCATCCAAACTAGCAAACTAACAGAAGTTTTCCAAAAGCCCAAGCCTGACTTCCCAAAGGCTAAAATAACAAACCTGCGTTCAAGAAGCAAACACAACCTGCACAACAAGCCTTCAAGCCTTCCTAAAGCCTTCAAGCCTGCTCAACTAAAACACTCATTTATAAACCTGTAAAACTGCATAGCCTACCAAAAACCCAAACAAGTTCAAAGTTCACAAATCACACAAACTAGTTCGACCTGTAAAACTGACTTCTAAATACTCAGACCAACAAACCAGTAAACAAAACTGCTAAACCTTCATCAACAATCAGTAAATACCAAAATAGCTTTTCTCAGAACAAATAAAGTTCATCATCAAAAATCAGTACTCAAAGAAGAGGAAGAAGTTAGAAGTGAAGAGAACAACAAACAATCCTCAGAATAAAATTCATCATCAGAATCAACAGGGCCCACAAAGAGGAAGAGTTTCGAAGCAAGTGATATCTCATAAAAAATCATCATCATTGACAAAACAAGCAGAGGAAGAGTGAAAGATCAAAACAACAAGTTCATCATTAACATTCATCACCAACAAGTTTCAATATCAACATGAAGAACAACAATAAATAAGTTTCAGAATACGTATGTTCATCATCAACAATCAGTAGCCAATAACCAAAACAAAGAACAAACAGAGTTCATCATCAAAAGCCAACGCTCAAAGAAGAGGAAGAAATCCAGAAGTGAAGAACAAAGCAAGTTTTCAGAAATAATATCATCATCAAACAACGAAAAGCATAGAAATACCAGCAAGTTGTCATCACAGTCCTCTTTCGCCGAGCCTCCTGGAAGCGCCGCCAACCAACTCACCTTCCTCCTCCTTCAAATTACAGAACAAAACGCCAAGGTACATCTCTCAAAACTCCTACCACATATAAATATCAAAAGAAACATGGATTAAAACTCACATACAATGATCAAGCAGAATGAAAGAGTAATATCACAAAAAATCTAAAACAAGTTAACAAATCGTACCGTCACGAAGCAAGAACCCTAGACCACTGTGAAGGAATGGCGGAAGGTGGATGGAGGCGATGCTCTGGTGGATAAGGCGAGGGGAGAGGATATCCATTTGTTCATGGCTGAGAACGATGAAGAGAGAACGAAGAAGACGAGAGAAGGAGCGGCGTCGTTTACAAACTGCAAACCCAAACCCTAATTCCTAACAAAAATGAACGAACCCTAAACAAATTTGTTCCAACAATGCAATTGGGCTTTTGCCCCATGAACCATCAAAGCCCATAATATTTCCAGCGCCTGCACCCTCCCCCCCCCCCCCCCTTTAGTCTAATTCTGTTTCTTTTATTTGGGCCAAATGCATTCCTTAAGCCCATTTTTCCTTTTCTTTTAATGTTTTAAAAACCAATACTTTTTTTTTACTTTGCTTTCACTTTCTATAATCTAAATTTTTTTTTCTTATGTTAAATAAAGAGAACATATTAAATTTTATTAATAATTTTTCTTAAAACAATTATTACACTTAAAATACATATACAATAAAATTTTAACTTAAAGTAATTTTTCTTTTCTTTAAAACTCTTGTTTATATAATTAACAGAAATACAAGAAAATAATAATAAATACTTAATCTTTTTAAGTTACAATTTTTATTCATTTGTAAATAACCACATACATCTCACAATACTTCTGATTCTCTTTGATTCTTAACCTTGTTATATTTTTACATTGAGAATGCGACGATTCGATTTGGTTGTAATATATACTTGGACATTACTATTCTGATAAGACTCATCCCCATTTGTAAACATTTGTACCCCCATCCCCGGATACTTATTTGTAATAACTTAGACTTTAAATTCCTGCAATGTATCGCTTTCCATATACTGTATAGTAATTAGGGTTTGTATGCGAAGATTCAAAATCAATCGCTAGATGACCTAATACAAGATAAATGCATGAAAATCAATACACCATTCACACTTGCACCTCTAGGGTAACCTCGCTTGTTGCTTCGGAAAATACGATCATGTCCCTCGAGTACGGGACACTCTAGCAAATGTCCCTTCGATAAACAAAGATCGTAGTCCCTCGATGTTGCCTTCGATAAAATGATCTCGTTCCTTACAAAATTGCTAAAGCGTCTCACAAGTTGCCTTCAATGATTGTATATGATGACCCGCGCCTGTCCCGTATTAAACATCCTAACGCAAGGTTGTTCATCAAACACAATGGTGAAACAACACTGTTAAAAGGGTTAAAAACATAAGAAAGATCTTTGAGTAAAATAGGGTAGACAACTCTTAGTTACTTGATCAAAAATCTTGCAAAACATCCTTGCCATTTTCAAATACACTTCACAACACAACTTCAAAACAACTTTTCAAAACATTGAATTATCTTTTCAAAAAGACACACACCTTTGTATATATTCAAACAAGAATCATTACAAAGGTTGCCTAGACAAGGCATCTTTTTCAAAACATTTTCAAAAACCACACATACAAAGCACCATTTCAAACAATTGAAAAGCAAAGGCAAGTGATCTAAAACAAGTAACTAAGAGCCTATGGATAACCATGGATGAAAAGGGTGCTAGCACCTTCCCTTTTCATAATCTACCCCCCCCCCCCCCGAACCCAAGAAAACATCTCAAAGGTCTTTCCTGTGCTTCTTGACCTTTCCTTTGGATAAAATAAAAAGTCGGTGGCGACTCTTGCTAAACCGAACAAGTGCGAAAACAAACACAAAATCCCAAGTCAGTTCTCCCACCGTATCACAGCATGGAAGCTGTTTTACCTATGGAAGTTCAGATTCCTTCCTTGAGAATTATGAAGGATACTGGTTTGAGCGAAGACGATTCGATTCAGACCCGACTTGACCAACTTAATTTGATCAACGAGAAGCGACTTACTGCTGTTTGTCATGGTCAGACGTATCAGAAACGGATGATCAAGGCTTTCAACAAGAAAGTCAGACGTCAAGTATATCAAGTCGGAGATCTTGTAATCAAGCGGATGATCTTGCCGCAAAGTGATCCCAGGGGCAAGTGGACTCCTACTTACGAAGGACCATTTGTAATAAAGAACATCTTTTCTGGTGGGGCAATGATTCTGACCACCATGGACAGCGACGACTTACCGCACCCTGCGAATGCAGACATAGTCAAAAGATACTACGCATAAACGACCCGACAAGTTGAAAACCCGAAAGGGCGACTTGGGCAAAAATGAGCATCCCGGTGAATCGAAAACCTGAAAGGGCGGTTCAGGCAAAAATTAGGGATAAATAAAAAATTTGTACACCCGGCAAGTTGAAAACCCGAAAGGGCGACTTGGGCAAAAAAAGGTTTCCCGGTGGACTGAAAACCCGAAAGGGCAGTCCAGGCAAAAGTTAGGGAATTAAAGCGTATGATTATGTCTCGTCGGATCACTTTAAGAACAATCTCTTCACCAACAAGCTCCAAGCTTCTGATCAATCCAATCATTGGCGGACAAAGCAGCGGATGGACAAGATACTCAGAGTTGTGAAGGCTATAGCAGAATGGGAATCCCATGGAATTGTTACACATAGCCATCTTTCTTTTTGTATAAAAATTTTCTCAATTTTTTGACAACATCCTCTTACTAGGACGTCTGTTTCCTTTGTACAAAGATATTTACAAAATTTAATACAAATATACTAAAGTGCGGAAATTTGCTTGTCCTTCTTTTCTTTTTTTACAATTATATTTTATTTGAAAACGTCCAACGATTTGTTAAATGAGCATATGAATTTGAATATAATCACTGCTTACAAATAAAACGAAATTGAGAAAGGATAATTACTGATAGTTTGAAGGTGTAGGAAGATATCCTTGTGCTATTCCAGAAGAAATCCCCAGTGGAGCCAGTGTATTCTAAACTTTATTCCCCAGCGGAGTTAAGTTTCAAAGTTCCCATCAGAGTTAAGTCTTCAAACTCCCGATCCCCAGTGGAGCCCGAAAACCCTGAAATACATATCCCCAGCGGAGCTAGAATATCCTAAACCTTCTTCCCCAGCGAAGTCAAATTTCCAACTATCAATCCCCAGTGGGAACTAATCAGCTTTCCCCAACTTCCCCAACATGTTATCTTAAAAATCTGAGAATCAACCAGATAACAGTTAACTTTTTGTCTTATCCCCAATTAGGACAATTCTCTAGTAGACTGGCATACAACCCAAGCTCCTGATTTCCCCGGCAGAGTAAACACTCTCCCCATAGAGTTATCTCTCAACAGAACGAAGATTCTAGTTCCTGTTTCTCCATTTGAAGCCTCCCAGGTTTTAATTCCCCAATAGTGGTTTTCCGAGTTTTCCTTATTTCCCAGGAAAGTCATGAAGGATTCTCATTCCCCGCAGAAGTTGTCAAAGCTCTTGTTAATCCCCACCAGTCACCAAGGATTTTTAATCCCCAGCGGTGGTCCCAGGATTTCTCATTCTCAACAATCAAAGATCTTTAATCCCCAAGCAGTCAGCAAGGATTTCTCACCTTCAACAATCAAAGATTTTTTGGAATCCCCAACATCAATCAAGGATTCACTTTCTCCGGCAGCAGTCAAAGATTTCATTATCTCCAGTTATCAAGGATTTATTTTCCTCAGCAAGACAGCTAATCAGCTTACATGTACATCCATTACATTCATATATCATAAACATTGATGAGACACATTTCATTGCATCATACATATCATGCAACATAACTTTGTGTTTTAGCTAACATTTTACCCTTTTCAAGATAAGATTAAAAATCTATTGTTCAACAATTATTCAGAGATTTCAGATACAGTATGGATACACCCCAGACACGGCGGTCATTCTATTACTCATTCAAAATTTCAAGTCAAGATACAATGTGGATACACCCCAGACACGGCGGTCATTCTACTACTCATTCAGACTTCAGCAATCAGATACAGTATGGATACGCTCCAGACACGGAAGCCATTCTATTTCTCATTCAGATTCAACTATCAACTTCAAGTTCAGATACACTCCAGACACGAAAGTCATTCTGTCACTTGTCTGGATCCAAGTTACAGTACGGATATACTCAATACACGGAAGTCATTCTGCTACTCATACAGATCTCAACTTCAGATATAGTCCAGATACGCTCCAGACACGGTTGACATTCTGCCACTCATTTAGAATTTATCTCCAGTCCAGAGACGCCCCATACACAGATGTTTCTATGTCACCCATTCAGAATACAGATACACTCCAGACACAGCAGTCATTCTGATATTCATTCAAGAATCAAATACAGTTACAGCTTGGATATGCTCTAAACACAGACTCCATTCCCCTGCTCATACGAGCCCAATTTCCAGATACAACTCAGATACGTTCCAAATACGGATACCATTCTGATGTTCATTCTACTGATTTTCAACAAACAAATCTTGGATAGCATCTTTAAGCCCATCTCCAGCAAGATTCTACCGTCTCTAAATGGCATCTTTAAGCCCATTCCCTCAACAATATTTTGACGAGTGCAAATTTATGGGCACTCTAGTGTCCAATCCTCTTTTACCTTCGAGTCACGAAAGGCAAACTTGCCAATCTAACTCTTCAGGTTCAAGAAGATTGAACAGGGGAAACTGTTGTACCCCAAAATTTTACCTCTCATTTTATCAACATTTCTCATCACAAGGCTCTTGGAACTCAAGATCAAGCTAGGGTTTGCTCTGCTCAAGACACCTCCTTGCACTGTTGACCTAAATTAGGGTTTAAGTTTGCACAGGGATATTTTGACCTATAATTCCCAAAGTGACTTTCATACTTCATGTTGGACTCATGAGTTGGTCCATACCAAGTCTCAAGCCTTGAATCAAATTTTTGCCCAGTCAATTGGACAGTTGACCTAGAAATCAACTGTATTGGGGGAAAGTCAACTGTGGCCAATTTACAGTCAAATCTCATGAATTTTGACCCACATCAATATTATGAACTCATATGAACCATTTTATCAAGTTTGGACCACAATTCCACAAGAAATTTGATCAGATCACCAAAAGGGCAAAATGGTCATTTTTAGGGTTTTTGACTGAACAAAGGCAATTTTGACTGTTTGACCTAGCCAATGGCAAATTAAGCTCAACCATGGACTCAAGGACTCAAGGGCATCATCTTGACTTATTCAAAAAGTTCAAAAGATCTCAAATGCATAAGATTGACAGATGAATTTTTCAATCAACTGATCAAAATTTGACTTTACACTGAAAAGTCAAACTTTGACTTTTTGGTCAAAATCAAGTGCCAAGGGTAATTTTTCATCAAGATGTGTCAAATTATGAAACTTTTTCATCAAGAAACCCAAAATTGCAAATTAGGGTTTGAAATTGAAAAATTTCATAACTTAGAATTTTTCTAAGTTATGAAATTTTCTTAATTTTTCCTAACTTTGTCCCACATTTTCACCAAGATGCAAATGGATTCAAACAAAACTTACAACATGAAAGTTGTATTCCTCCAAAAAGTCTACAAGTTTGATTCACAAAGTTTCCTCAAAAGAAGCTTGAATCTCAAGTTATGATTTTTGGAACAAGGGTCCCTAAAACTTTTAACTTAGAGAAATTTTGCGCTAGTTTAGGCAGGATTTTGACCCATCTTCTTGGCCATTTTTCACATAGTTCCACTTGGAGTATCAAGTTTAATTTCAAAGATGGATTATATTACTTGTTGCAAGCTTTCCAAATTGTCCAAGAACTCCTCAAACACATTTGTGGTTAGGGAGAATTGAATGCTTGAAGTTGGCAAAAACTCACTTTGATCCATGGCATTTTCATGTTAACACAAGTTGCAAAATCTGTCCAAACTTGCTTTGTACTTGATTACAGGCCTCTAAACCCTTCCACACTCAAAAATTAAATGCAAATACAATAGACATTGGTCTTATTCTGAGCAATGGAGCTTGATACAATGAATAAATCCATTTATGGCATAAAGGTTGCAATACCATTTCCATAAAGCATACTTTTTGCAATTTTGTATTTCTTGAGCCTTGGACCTCTCTCTTTGCAGCAAACAAGTTCCACAAACTCAGGAAAAGGTACAAGAAACTTGTGCATGCTTGGAGATAGCCTGTACAGGCCTACCTCATATCACTTCACACTTTTCTTTCAAAACAAGTCAACTTGCCAAAATCACATATCTTGAGTATCTGATATAACCAAAGTTTGTAAGCATTCCAAACAAGTTTTGCACATTTCCTTGAGTCAGAAACACGAGCCATCCATCCCTTAAACACTCTTGAACATCAAAACACATTCCTCTTGCAAAACAGGGCAGGTGCTGCAACTTGAGTGCCACAGCTCATTTGGCTCGTGTGTTTTTCCCCTTTCCACTTCAAACACCTTCCATTCAACTCACTCAAGCTATCCCAAACCTCCATTGCCAACTGTAACTCCATTTACAGTGTTCACCATTTTCATTTCAAGCTTGTTCAGGTTGAGTTCTAGGAGCTGATTCAGGGACATTCAAGGCAAGCTAGCTATTGGAAAAGATCAAGTGAAGTTCAGGCAAGCTACCAGACACCTCAAAACTTGCTGAGAAGCTCTGCATTGTCCAACTCGAATCCAACTGAAACAGGTTTTTCATCACTTTCTATCTCTCTATTTAGGAACATTTAGCCTTAGGTTTGTGAATGAAAAATTTAGTATTCAATGCCATGAGTTGTACATATGCTCAGTTTTCATTTATATTAAGTGTGCTAGGAGAATTTCATCCATGAACATGCTGAAAAAGTTAGGTCAGATTTTAGGGCCAGAGAAATTTTCTTCGGTCTTTGAGAGTTAGGATTAATGCTTTATATGGTTAGAATCGTATTAAAATTCTCTACAAGTTTGATGTTGTGAGTTTTGGCAAAAGATCACGTTTCCAGGATGTTCAAGCTTGAACCAGGCGCGCGCGCGTTTGACAATGGCTGGAGGAAGAAGATGAAGACTTGGGTTGGGCCTGGCCTTCTTGCTGTCTGCAACCCCTTTTGCTAAATGCACCCCCTGGCCCATTTTCTTTATATTTTGTTATTTTTGTATTTTAATTTCATTTCTGATTTTATTTATTCATTTCCAAATATAAAAAATGCTCCAAAAATATTTTCATATTTTTTTACATTTATTTAGCATTTTATTTTAATTTTTCTAATATAGAAAACATTTTAATACTTTTATATTATTTGTTTAAACTTAAAAATAATGTATATATCATACTTTTATTTTTATTTCTTATTTCATTCCCACTGGAAATATTATTATAAATATAATTTATTTTTGTAAATATTTTATTTTATTTTGTACATATTTGATTTGATTAATATACACATAATAAACATATATACTTTTATTTTATTAAAAAACTTAGAATAAAAATACAAAAATATTACATTTTTATTTTTATTATTATTTATAACTAAAAAACACTTTTTTCAATATATTTTATTTTTGTACATATTAATATATTTCTTGTATATAAATAATATAATATATTATTTTCTTAAAGAAATTAGGGTTTACCCCTTTAATAAATAAAATTAATCTTTTATTTATTTAATTATTTCTTTATACTTATTTACATTGAAAATACTTTTACATACATAAACAAATAAAAACTTCTTTTTGCATATTACATTTTATTTAATATTTATTTATTTTGTTTATTTAAATATTATACATATAAATATTGATGCATTTGAGATTCAATTTGGATGTAATAATAACTAGGGTTTATATTTCTTGTCAAATACCCCCCTATTCAAAAATTATACCCCCATCCCCATAATCATGTTGTAATAGCTTAGAATTTAAATTCTCGCACTTTTACGCTTTCAATTATGCCATGATTAGAGAATTAGGGTTTGTATGCAAAATCAAAATCAACAAATAGCTTGACCTAATCAAAGACAAAAATGCATGAAAATCAAACACAATGCACACTTGCACCCCTAGGGTTACAATCCACTTGTTGCCTTCAAAAATGGGCCATGGTATGCATGTTAAGTACTTTGGCAAAACAAAAACAAAACAAAAGATCATAGTCCCTCGATGACGCTATCTTGGTTGCCTAAACAAAAATGATCAAGTCCCTTAAGAAAATTGCCAAAAATACTTAGCACAATTGCTATCATGGTCTATACGATTACCCGCGCCTGTCCCGTTTAACATCCTAACACAAGGTTGTTCACCAAATACAATGGTGAAACAACACTGTTAAAAGGGTTAAAAACATAAGAAAGATCTTTGAGTAAAATAGGGTAGATAGCTCTTAGTTACTTGATCAAAAGCTTGCAAAAACATCCTTGCTATTTTCAAACACACTTCACAACACAATTTCAAAACATTTCAAAACAAGACTGTCAAACATTGAAACCTTTTCAAAAGACAAAAACACCTTTGTATACATTCAAACAAGAATCATTACAAAGGTTTCCACAATGATGGCCTCTTTTCAAAACATCTTTCAAAACCACACACAAAGCACCATTTCAAACAATTGAAGAGCACCATTTTAAACAATTGAAAAGCAAAGCAAGTGATTTAAACAAGTAACTAAGAGCCCATGGATAACCATGGATGAAAAGGGTGCTTGCACCTTCCCTTTTCATAATCTACTCCCCGAACCCAAGAAAACATCTCAAAGGTCTTTCCTGTGATTTTTGACCTTTCCTTAGGATAAAATAAAAATTCGGTGGCGACTCTTGCTAAACCGAAACATTTGAGAACACAAACGCAAAACCTCAAGTCAGTTCTCCGACCGTATCACAGATACCATTGCTCAGGAAAAACTTGGCGGAAAATCTCCTCAAGAACTTTTTGTCGTTGACTGAAGCTCCTTCAGGGTATTCTCGAGTCTCGAGATACCTTTTGACTTCGTGAAACCAGGGTTGGTCCACTACTTCTTCGGTATTAATCTCGTGACAATGTGCAGGTTCGTCCATCCGTTCAATGGTAATTTGGGAAGCCTTATTATCCCAGTTAAGTTTAAACATGGATGACATTATAGCTAGAGCATCCGCTAGCTGATTTTCTTCTCGTGAGAAGTGCTCGAAGGTAATCTGCTCAAAATGAGGTAACAATGTCAGGACATGTTCTTTGTAAGGGATGAGATTGGGATGTTTAGTGTCCCACTCTCCTTTGATCTGACTGATGTCCAAAGTGGAGTCTCCAAACACAACCAAAGATTTGATTCCCAAGTCAATAGCAGCCTTGAGACCAAAGATGCAAGCTTCATACTCGGCCATGTTGTTGGTGCAGCTGAAGCAGAGTCTAGCGGTAAAAGGTGTATGGAAACCTTCTGGAGAGATAAGTACCGCGCCGATACCGTTGCCAAGTGCATTTGAAGCACCATCAAAGTACAAGGTCCATCGGGATCCTTGTTCAAGTCCGTCATACGGTCCGTTACCTTCAATGTTGTCCAATGTCATAATGTATTCGTCAGGGAAGTCAAACTTCATGGATTGGTAATCTTCGACAACTTGATGAGCTAGATGGTTAGCTAGTACACTCCCCTTTATAGCTTTTTGGGTTGTGTACTGGATATCATACTCAGTCAGGATCATTTGCCATATAGCTATTGTTGTACCCCAAAATTTGCCCTCCCATTTCCTCAACATTTTCTCATCACAAGACCCTTGAAGATCAAGATCCAGTTAGGGTTTCCTCTGCTCAAGACTTCTCCTTGCACTGTTGACCCAAATTAGGGTTTGTGATTGCACAAAGATATTTTGACCTAAAATGCCTAGTATGACTTTCATACTTCATGTTGGACTCCCAAGTTTATCCATACCAAGTTTCAAGTCTTGATTCCAAATTTTGCCCAGTCAATTGGACAGTTGACCTAGAAATCAACTGTATTGGGGAAAAAGTCAACTGTGGCCAATTGACAGTCAAATCTCATGAAAATTGACCCACATCAACATTATGAACTCACATGGACCATTTGATCAAGTTTGGATCACAATTCCACAAGAAATTTGATCAGATCATCAAAAGGGCAAAATGGTCATTTTTAGGGTTTTGACTGCACAAAGGAAATTTTTGACTGTTTGACCTAGCCAATGGCAAACCAAGATCACATATGGACTCAAGGACCCCATGGAATTATCTTGACATGCTCAACAAGTTCAAAAGATCCCAAATACACAAGATTGACAGTTGAATTTCCCAGTCAATTGGTCAATTTTGACTGTATACTGAAAAGTCAAACTTTGACTTTTTGGTCAAAATCAAGGGTCAAGATTCATTTTTCATTAAAACATGCCAAATCATGAAACTTGTCCATCAAGAAATCAAGAAATGCAAATTAGGGTTTGAAATGAAGATTTTTCATAACTTAGAATTTTTCTAAGTTATGAAAAACCCTAATTTTTTCCTAACTTTGCCCCACTTTCTCACCAAGATTCATTTGGATTCAAGCAAAAGTCAAAACATGAAAGTTGTAGCCTATTGCATAATCTACAACTTTGATTCACAAAGTTTTCCCAAAAGAAGCTTGTATCTCAAGTTACAATTTTTGGAACAAGGGTACCAAACCATTCTTAACTTAGTGAAAATTTGACCTATTTTAGGCAAGTTTTTTACCTAACTTCAAGACCATTTTCCATACACTTCCACTTGGAATTTCAATTTGCACTTCAAAGATGGATTGTATTACATATTCCAAGCTTTCCAAAATGTCCAAGAACTCATCAAACAACCTCATGTTTAGAGAGAATCGAATTTTGCAATATGGGAAAAACTCACTTTTGAATTGGCCAAGTTACATGTTCATAACACTATGCATTTCAATCTCAGCTTGCACAACTTGATTACAGGCCTTTTATCTCAATTACACTCATAAATTTAATGCCAATCCTTTGTGTCAAGACCATGTTCTATGTGTTCAAGCATTGCCTAAAGGTTTAATCCCAAATTGGAAAAAGCATTATATCCATTTTTGCAAAAGTTACACTTTATGTCTAAAGAAAATCAAGAAGGTACAAAGGAAATCTAATTGGTACAAGTTTATGAGTTAATCACACTGATCAAGGAGAAGTTTAGCAGCATAGTATGGGGGCCTGTACAGGCTAGAAGCACAACTTGACCATTGCTTGCTTAAAGTTCAAGAAAGATAGCATAACATATACCAACTTCCATATCAGTTAACCAAGGCTTAGAGGAAGTTATCAAACACATTATAAACATTGATCCTAAGCTGAAGCACGACCCTAAGATCCCCAATACCTCCCCATTGCCAGATTCACCTTCAAACTGCTCAAAGCAGGGCATCCCTGCAGTTTGAATCCCATAGCTCAAAACTTCCATGCTTTCTTGCTAAAAACTCATCAAACACATTCCATAGCATCCCTTGAAGCTAACCAAAACCTAAAACACGACCTGTAACACTCCCAGGCCACTTCACCATTTTCATTTTCTTGTTTTGCAGTTGAAGTTCTCTAGCACGATTCAAGAGGTTTTATGATAAAGTAAAGCTTGGAATAGCATCCTCACACTTCAAGGAAGCTGTACAAATCATCATCTTGCCCTGAAAGCTCCTCCATTGCAAGGCACGATTCCAACTGAACAGGTATATTCATGAAGTTCTATCTCTCAGTATAGGCATTGTTAGCTTTAGGTTTGTGAAGGAAACATGCCACAATCATAGCCCTGAACATGCCCATATGATTAGATTTCATTTATATTATGTATGCTTAGAGAATTTTAAGTCTGAACATTGATGAAAAACTAGGTCAGGAATTGGGGGAGAAGAAATTCTCCCTCATCTTAGAGAGTTAAGTCAAGTTCTTTATATCCCTGGATTCGTCTTCTCATGCTCTACATTTTTCATGTTGAAAGTTTTGCTTAAAAGTCCAGGAATTGGGAGATAGGAAACGCGTGTTTGCTTGAACAAAGGATGTTCTGTGGTTGAAGATGACTTGGTTCTGGGCTGGGCCTGTTTGACATTTCTTTTTGCACCCTGATTTTGCTTCTACACCCCCTGAGCCTATTTTGTTCATTTTAATGATTTTTTGACTTTTCTTTTTTTGGTTTGACTTGTTTATTTTTTCTCATAATATAAAAAATATAAAAATAATTTTTTGCACTATTTTCCTATTTATTAGGTATTTGTTTGTTTAGGTTAGTTTTTATACATAAATAAATAAATAGATACACTTTTATTAAAAAAATACTAAAAATATACAAACACATTTTTATTTTCATTTTTTTATTTTGTTTTATCTTCTGAAAATATTTTATATAAAAAATACTTTTTTTTATTAAATATTAAATATTATTATGTATATAATATATATTTAGTAAATAATACAAATATTTGCATAGATATTAATATATTTAGGTTAAATTACAAAATATACACACTTTTGTTTTCTTGTTAAATATTTAATATAAAAATACCTTTTTCACAAATATACTTCTTTTTTTTTTTTAATAAATAAATATTATGCATAATAAATAAATAATACATTTTATTTAATAAAATTAGGGTTTTGCCCTTAACATGAAAAAACTCCAAAAAAATAATACTTTTATTTTTGTTTATTTTGACATATAAAAATACTTTTTTTCATATATACAAAAACCATTTTTTGCATCTTGCATATTTATTCTTATTTTATTTAATTTGTGCAATTAAATTATCTTGTAAATAATGCAATATTGATGTAATAGTTTAGGTTTAAATTCCTTGTCAAAATCCCCATTTGAATATTTGTACCCCCCTTCCCATATATGGTGTTGTAATAGCTTAGTAAATTTATTTTTCGCACTTTATTGCTTTCTAATTATACCATGTTAGAATTAGGGTTTGTATGCGAATCAAAAACGACAAAAATAGTTTGACCTAATTTCAAGATAAACAAGCATGAAAATGGACACACAAATCACACTTGCACCCCCTAGGGTATTCCACTTGATGCCTTCAATAAATGGGTCATATTGCATGTTAGGTCTCTTTGGGCAAAACAAACACAAATCAAATGATCATAGTCCCTCGATGACGCTTTCAAAAAGTTGCCTAAACAAATGATCAAGTCCCTTAAAGAAAATTGCCTAAAGATACTTGACACCATTGCAATTATGGTCTAAACGATGACCTGCGCCCGTCCCTTTCACATCCTAACATGAGATTGTCCACCAAATACAATGGTGGAACAAACTTGTCAAAAGGGTTAAAACATAGCAATAAACTTTGAGAAATTTAGGAGTAGATAACCTCTTAGTTACTTGAATCAAACTTGCAAAAACAAAACACTTGCCTATTTTCTAAAACCACATCTCACAACACTTTCAAAACAAATTTTCAAAAACAAATGAAAACCTTTTCAAAAGACATACATCTTTGTATACATCCCAACATGGATCATTACAAAGGTTGCCACCACATTGGCTTCTTTTCAAAACATTTTCAAACCCACACACACAAAGCACCATTTCAAACAATTGAAAATTAAGGCAAGTTGATCTAAGCAAGTAACTAAGAGCCCATGGATAACCATGGATAGAAAGGGTGCTAATACCTTCCCTTTCTATAATCTACTCCCCGAACCAAAGAAAACATCTCAAAGGTTTTTGCTGTGCTTTTTAACCTTTCCTTAGGATAAAATAAAAAGTCGGTGGCGACTCTTGCTCAACCGAAACAAGTGCGAAAACAAACGCAAAACTCATAGTCAGTTCTCCCACCGTATCAAAGAACTGGCGACTCTGCTGGGGACAAAAATTAAAAGTGGAGTAACCTTAGGGCTTAGATCACCTTTGTTTTCAATTGTTTTCTTTGTTTGCTTTTATATTTGTGGGCTTTGCATCGGAGTTTCATAGATCCTAACCCGGATCTGGGGAATACCCTTTTTAGGTAGCATAATCTGTAAGGGACCTGTCCGGCGTAGACCGACATGGGTGAAGCAGTGGCTACGTTGGTGTGGCACCTTGGTCTGTACCTATATCCCTTGTGTTGCAATGAGGAGAATATAGGTCTTCTAAGGAGTCATTAAACACCAACCGACCTTAGAACCTTGAATTGACCAAACTTGGCCATTAGGACAGTAGCAGTATGCTACACTCATTGAGGCTAAACTCTCGAGATGGTTCTGGCCGCAAGAAAAGATTGCGATGCTGGAGTTATGACCGATTGAGGGTAGTCAATGATTTGAGATCCTCTAGAACCCGGTTACTTTTGATAGGATAGGTTTTAACCAACAAAACTAAAAGAGGGTAATACCTAAACTTCATGCTGGCCTGAAACCTAAGGGTTGTCTTGTGTGACTTCTGTGCCTTATCATGTTTGCCTGTGTGAATACTTGTGGTGTGCTTCATCATAGCATCATGCCATCATATCATTGCATGCATCCTGTATAAAGGACTAACCCATTTCAAAGACAAAAAAAGTTTCATCTTTGCTCTATTTTGTAGGACATCATGATGCCCGTGCGTAGGAATACTATTCGGCTCAACTTTGTTCAACCACCAACTTTGCTCAAGGATTTGGTTGGCAGGATTCCAAACACTTATTCCTTCATCAACAGGCATGGTTCTCTCCTTGGCTTGATCACTGCAAAATGGGACCAACAACTGATAAGTGTTCTGACCCAGTTTTATGACCCCTGTATCATTGCTTCACCTTTCAAGACTTCCAGTTGGTCCCTACCCTGGAAGAATTCTCCTATTTGCTTGGTATCCCTGTCTTTGAGCAAACTCCATTCACTGGTTTGGAAAAGACTCCTAGGCTTGAAGAGATTGCTGCAATTCTCCCCTTGACCAAAGAAGAGGTATTGGCTAACTGGGAAACTAGAAGTGGAGTTAAGGGCTTTTTGGTCAAATTTCTGGTTGGTAAAGCTAATGATTTCTGGAATGACTTGGACTTCAAGGCGTACGAAGACATTCTGTCTCTTTTAATCTATGGTCTGGTACCGTTTCCCAATCCTGACACCTTTATCAGTATCTATGCCATAAGGATCTTCATGTCTCGGAACCCTGTACCCACTCTTTTGGGTGATATCCTGCAACAACTCTATGCTCGTACTTCCCGAAAACGGGGAACTCCATGGTGTTGTGATCCTTTGCTAGTGAGGTGGTTTATTTCGCACCTTCCTAAGTTCGTGCTGAAGAATGAAGAAGGAAAGGGTTGGGCTCGTAGGCTAATGTCTCTCACTGATAATGACATCACTTGGACTCTCAGAGGTTTGGATGAGGTAGCTGTTATTGATTGTTGCGGAGAATACCCTAATGTTCCATTGATTGGTATCCAAGGAGGGATCTCTTATAATCCATGTTTAGCTCTCCGCCAGTTTGGAAGAGCCAGAAGAGTTGGGCCTCATGAAATGTTGGTTCCTCACTTCCATTTTGAGTTTCAGGTAGACATTGACAAACTACGCCATGGATTCATTAAGGCTTGGGACAGAATTCACAAAGCTGACCCACATGAGTTGGGACCAAAGACCTCTCTACCAATGGAACCCTATTGCAAATGGGTCCGCATCCGTGCTCAGAAGTTAGGTATGCCGTACGAAGCTGTCAGACCTATCATTCTTGAATCTCCTGATGAAGATGGGGTTCCTCCAACTGTCCTCCCTCCTCAGATACCCACTGATTTTGACACAATGAAGAGATCTTGGGCGCAGCTAAAGGAAGAACGGGATTTCTATCGGGAAAAGTTCAACGAGCAGGAACGGAAGATCCAGAGGTTGACTAAGCAATTGGAGGAAGAGCGGGTCCTGAATAACTACATCCGCACTGAGAAGAGGAGGCCATGGGAGCACTGATGGGCTTTGGATATTTCCTTTTACAGCTTTTATTTCCTTTTCAGTATTTTTCATTCCTGTAATGCCTAAGGGCAAGTTGTTGAACAATTTAAAATTTGAATCTAATGAAGTGTGTTTCCCTTTTGTCTACAAAGTTGAATCTTGTTTGTCTTTGAAAACATAAAACATACGCATCTCATTGCACCATATGCATAGCAGGTACCCTATTTCACAGGTTGCTTAATCTCCTTCGCTGTTTATTTTGAACAGTCATCATGAATCCAGACTCATCCAATGAGCAAGCAATCAAGGCCCTTCAGGCCCAAAGTACCCAGTTTCAAGAAATGGTCCTGAGCCTGGCCCAAGGTCAGCAAGAATTGAAGACTCTACTCCTGAAGAAGAAGAAGAAAAAGAGGACTGCGTTATTCAACACCGGACGCAGATTTGGGAACACACTCCATAATGAAGTTGACCCAACTACTTCTTCTGCTGAGAAAGACAGTCCCCAAGGGGGAGGAGCTCCTAGTCCTGCAGTCTCTGACAACGAGACGGACTACAATGACGAACAATACCCACATGTTGCTGACAGATACAAGCAATTAGAGGACCGCTTGAGCGCCATGGAGATTTAGAATGTACCAGGGCTGGATTTCGGAGATTTGGGGTTATCTTTTGGGGTAGTAATCCCACACAAGTTTAAGGCGCCTGCCTTTGCCAAATATGACGGGGCTTCTTGTCCAAAGCTGCATCTAAGGTCGTACGTAAGGAAGATCCAACCTTACACGGCAGATAAGAACCTTTGGATTCACTTCTTCCAAGATAGCCTTTCGGGGTCACAGCTTGAGTGGTTCTACCAACTAGATGGAACTAGCATCCGACACTGGGAAGATTTGGCAACCGCATTCTACAGACAATATCAATACAATTCTGATCTCGCTCCTACGCGTACCCAACTTCAGGGTATGTCTCTAGGAACGGGCGAAGGGTTCAAAGAATATGCACAAAAATGGAGAGATTTGGCTGGCAGGGTGCAGCCTCCATTGACTGATCGTGAGCTGGTTGATATGTTTCTAGGGACTTTGTCTGGTCCATTTTTCAATCATTTGGTTGGTAACTCCTCCGTTGGGTTTACGGATTTGATTCTGACAGGAGAAAGAATTGAAGCTGGCATCAGGTCAGGAAAGATACAAAAAGCTGCCTCCCTAAGTACTGAGAAGAGGCCTTTCAAGAAAGAAGCAAGTGCCGTCTATGGTCCTAGAAGACAAGTTAAGCCAGAAAGTCGCCAAGCCGTCAATGCTTTGGTCATTTTAAAACCTGTTGTTGCTCCTCAGCAGTACAATCAACAAAGGGGTGAAAGGCCCAAGAGGCAGTATACTCGGCTGAGTATGACCTTGTCACAAATCTTACTGCAACTGTTATCTACCAACTTGGTGACCATCAAAGAAGCGCCAAAGGTCGTGAATACAGCATCTCCTAAGTATAACCCAAATGCCCGTTGTGCTTATCATTCCGATAGCCCCGTGCATACTACTGATGATTGTTGGGCCTTGAGAAATAAGGCGCAAGACCTTATCGACGCGAAGGAAATTCAGTTTGAAGCGCCTGAGAGACCAAACGTTGTAACTGCTCCTATGCCCCAGCATAGAGTAAATGCCATTGAGGAAGATTTGTATGCTGTTTCGGTGAATGATGTTACTACCCCTCTTTTGACTGTTAAGAGGAACTTACTACTAGTCGGTTTATTTCCGAGTTGTAGCAAGGGTTGCCTCCTGTGTGCTGTTATCCCTACCGGTTGTCCACTGCTGATATCAGACATCCAAAGCCTGATGGACAGCAAAGAAATTATGTTCAAGAAAACTGCTGTTCCGTTTATTTCCGTTGAAGAAGTATCTGTTGTCACAATTTACAATCCTACCAATGCTCCCCCGAGGAAGCCAGTCCAAATTATGTTTGTTGCACCCATTACAATTACTGTTCCGGGGCCTCTCCCCTATGAGTCTGATAAAGCTGTCCCATGGCATTATGGGGCCGACGTGTATGTGCTTGGGGTGAAGCAGGAGTTCAACACCAATACCAGTATCAGTAACATCACTGGTCCCGCCAAGATTACCCCCGGTGGCAGGCTCGTCTCGCCTGACATTGCACCGCCAGTTATCCGAAAACCCCTCACCATCACACCCGCAAGTGTGCATGTTCCAATTCAAGTTCCTGTGTCTACTACTGCCGCTGAGTCCTCTGATACTCGGGGCAAAGAAGTTATTACCGATTTGCCTGCCAGGACGAAGGCACCAAAAAAGACTGTTGTGGAAGCCTCCCAACAAGAAATGGAGGAAATCCTTAAAATCATCAAAAAGAGTGACTTTAATGTTGTTGAACAGTTGGGGCATACCCCCTCCAAAATCTCTATGCTATCATTGCTGCTATGCTCAGAGGCCCATGCAAAAGCCCTGATTTCATTTCTGAAAACGGCCCATGTGCCGCAAGAGACCTTCGCGGACCAATTCACTGATTGTGTGGCCAATTTGACAGCCGACAATGGTTTGGGGTTCTCGGATGCCGACCTCACCGCCAAAGGGAAAAATCACAATGATGCCCTGCATGTTTCCATAGAGTGCAGGGGCACTACTCTCGCACACGTGTTGGTGGATACCGGTTCTTCCCTGAATGTTTTGCCCAAGAAGGCATTGGATCGCTTGGATTGTGAGGGCCTGGAATTGAAACCTAGTAACATCATTGTTAGAGCCTCCGACGGTTCTAAGAGGATGGTGCACGGTGAAGTAGACATTCCTATTCGTGTGGGTTCCCAAGTCTTCGACTCAACGTTCTATGTAATGGATATTCGTCCATCTTACTCCTGCTTGTTGGGTCGACCCTGGATTCACAAGGTTGGGGCAGTAACATCCACTCTACACCAAAAGCTCAAATACCCTGTCAAAGGGAAGATTGTTACTGTGCAGGGTGAGGAGGAGTACATGGTTAGCCACTTGAATTCATTCCGGTATATCGAGATGGACGGGGAGTTTATTGAAACCCCCTTTCAGCATTTTGAGGAAGTACCTCCAACTTTGGCATCAGCTGAAACAGTGGTTGAAGAAGACTTTCCGTTGAAGATGGCGTCCTTGAAGGATGCCCGGGCTGTAATCGATAAAGGGAAATGCGCAAACTGGGGTCAGCTTCCTGACTTCACTCAAAAGAACGACAAATTTGGGCTGGGCTTCACTGCAGAGGCTCAGAGGGCAGTGCGCAAGGACAAGATCAGAAAGGCTCTGGTGTTTATCTCCAACCCGAGGGTGAATGCTATCGAGGAGGACTTAGAGGAAGCAGAGTTTGACAGTTGGATCTATCCAACCACCAGCAACGGACCAAGCAACTGGACGGCAAAGGATTTTACACCTATCACATTTGTCACGCAGTAATTAACTCTTTTGATTTTCAATTTGTAACAAACAAAATGTTGAAACTTTATTTGGCTCGGTGTTCTACCCGGGGCATCGTAGTTCCATTTGTGAGGGCTTTTTGTATGACATTTCCACATATCATCAATCAAAACATTGGACATTTGTTGCATTTTAAATCTTGTGCTCTTTTTCTTTCTGTGTTATATATTGCAAAACAACTATATTTACACACACTCACTTATACAGGTTTCAATCCACTCTGGATCTCACTAGTAACAGCTCTGCTACCACCAGTTATGACTTCGAGAATCCGATCAACTTGGCCGAGGACGAAGGTGAAGATAATTGTGAAGTGCCTGGTGAACTCGCAAGACTGCTACTTCAAGAAGAGAGGGCCATTCAGCCGCATGAAGAGCCGGTGGAAACAGTGAACCTGGGTACTGAGACAGATAGGAAGGAGGTCAAGATTGGTGCCAATCTAGAGCTCAGCGTGAAGCAACGATTGATCCAGATGCTACATGATTACATGGAGATATTTGCCTGGTCCTATGAAGACATGCCTGGTTTGGATGTCGACATTGTAGTTCACCACCTGCCAACCAAGGAAGACTGCCCTCCAGTAAAGCAAAAGGCCCGCCGCATGCGTCCAGAGATGTCCGAAAAGATCAAGGTTGAGGTTATGAAGCAATTCGATGCTGGTTTTCTAGCAGTAACTTCTTATCCTCAATGGGTTGCCAACGTGGTGCCAGTGCCGAAGAAGGACGGTAAAGTCAGAATGTGTGTCGACTACAGGTATTTGAACAGGGCCAGTCCCAAGGATGATTTCCCTCTACCTCACATTGACGTCCTTGTTGACAATACTGCTCAACACAAGGTGTTCTCCTTCATGGATGGTTTTTCAGGGTATAATCAGATCAAGATGGCTCCGGAAGATATGGAAAAGACTACCTTTGTGACTCAGTGGGGCACCTTCTGCTACAAGGTCATGCCGTTCGGGTTGAAAAATGCTGGGGAAACCTACCAACGTGCCATGGTTTCTTTATTTCATGATATGATCCATCATGAGATTGAGGTATACGTTGATGACATGATTGCAAGGTCTCAAACTGAGGAGGAGCACCTTGATCATCTGAGGAAGCTGTTTGACCGACTAAAGTTATACAAGCTGAGGTTGAATCCCAACAAATGCACCTTTGGGGTGAGGTCCGGAAAATTGCTAGGTTTCATTGTAAGTGATAAAGGTATTCAGGTGGACCCTGCCAAGGTAAAAGCCATACAAGAGATGCCGACTCCAAAGACAGAGAAAGAAGTCAGAGGCTTCCTGGGACGACTGAATTACATTGCCCGATTCATCTCACATCTGACTGCTACTTGTGAGCCAATCTTCAAATTACTGAAGAAAGATCAAGTAGTACGCTGGAACGATGAATGTCAGGCTGCCTTTGAAAAGATAAAGGAATATCTCCAAGAGCCACCTATTCTTATGCCACCAGTGGAAGGGAGACCTCTGATACTATACTTGACTGTACTTGACAATTCAATGGGGTGTGTGCTGGGGCAGCATGACGAGTCTGGCCGAAAAGAGCACGCTATTTATTACCTGAGCAAAAAGTTTACCGACTGTGAGTCTCGTTACTCACTGCTCGAGAAAACTTGTTGCGCTCTGGTATGGGTTGCTCGCCGGCTGAGACAGTATATGCTGACTCACACTACTCTTTTGATTTCAAAGATGGATCCCATCAAGTACATATTCGAAAAGCCTGCTCTGTCTGGAAGAATAGCAAGATGGCAAATGATCTTGACAGAATATGATATCTAGTATACAACTCAAAAAGCAATTAAAGGAAGTGTACTGGCAGATCATTTGGCACACCAACCTATGGACGATTACCAATCATTGAACTTTGATTTTCCGGACGAAGATATCATGGTGGTAACTGACTGTGAAGTACCTGGACCAGATGAAGGACTTGAGGAAGGATCCCGATGGTCTATGCATTTTGACGGAGCCTCCAATGCTTTGGGTAACGGCGTCGGCGCTGTAATCATATCTCCCAAAGGAACTCATACTCCACTCACCGCCCGATTGTGTTTCAATTGCACCAACAACATGGCAGAATATGAGGCATGTATCATGGGTCTGCAAGCTGCAATCGACTTAAGGATCAAGTTTCTAAGTGTCTTCGGAGATTCCGCTCTCGTGATCAATCAGATCAAAGGCGAGTGGGATACGAAACACCCAAACCTTATTCCTTACAAGGAGTATGTGCTGACTTTGCTTCCCCACTTTGAAGAGATAACTTTTGAGCACTTCCCAAGAGAGGAGAATCAGCTAGCGGACGCACTAGCTACGATGTCTTCAATGTTCAAAGTTAAATGGGACAATGAGGCTCCCAGGATCATTATCTGGAAGTTGGACGAACCGGCATACTGCTGCAATCTTGAGGCCGAAAAAGTGACTGAAAAACCCTGGTATCATGAGGTGAAGAGGTACTTGGAAGCTCAGGAATACTCTGAAGGTGCGTCTGTCAATGACAAGAAGTTCATGAGGAGGTTTGCGGCAAAATTCTTCCTCAGCAACGGCATTCTCTACAAACGGAATCATGATTCAACTCTACTGCGTTGTGTGGATAAGGCTGAAGCGGAGAAGATCATGATAGAACTGCATGAAGGTACATTCGGAACACATTCCAGTGGACATACCATGGCAAAGAAAATCCTTCGGGCAGGATATTTCTGGTCCACAATGGAAGCCGATTGTTACCAACACTCTCGAACTTGTCACAAATACCAGATCTATGCTGATAAAGTGCACATCCCTCCGGTTCCTCTGAACGTCCTGACGGCACCTTGGCCTTTTGCAATGTGGGGCATTGATATGATCGGTGAGATCCGACCAACGGCATCCAATGCGCATCGCTTCATCTTGGTGGCGATCGATTACTTCACGAAGTGGGTTGAGGCAGCTTCCTACGCAACGGTAACCAAGAGCGTCATGGCACGTTTCATCCGGCATAACCTGATCTGTCGGTATGGCGTCCCGGAAAGAATCATTACGGACAATGGTACCAATCTCAATAACAAGATGATCACTGAGCTCTGTGAGCAATTCAAAATACAGCACCATAACTCTTCTCCTTACCGGCCGAAGATGAATGGGGCTGTAGAGGCAGCTAATAAGAATATCAAGAAAATTGTGCAGAAGATGACAGTGACCTATAAAGATTGGCACGAGATGTTACCGTTCGCTCTTCATGGGTACCGTACCTCAGCAAGGACGTCAACCGATGCAACTCCTTTCTCCTTGGTCTATGGCATGGAGGCAGTCTTGCCAATTGAAGTCCAGATACCCTCTCTCCGGATAATGAAGGATGCAGACTTGAGTGAAGATGACTGGATCCAGACTCGACTTAATCAATTAAACCTGATTGACGAAAAGAGGCTCACCGCTATCTGTCATGGTCAGACGTACCAAAAACGGATGATCAGGGCATTCAATAAGAAAGTCAGGCCACAAGAGTATCAAGTTGGGGACCTGGTAATCAAGCGCATCATCCTTCCTCAAAGTGATCCCCGGGGCAAATGGACCCCTACATACGAAGGGCCATTTGTGGTTAAACATGTGTTCTCAGGGGGAGCCATGATCCTAACCACCATGGATGGTGACGACCTTCCTCACCCCGCCAATGCAGACATAGTAAAAAGATACTACGCATGAATAAAAGACCCGCTAGGTTGACATACCTAGGCAAAAATAAGGGCTTCCCGGCGAACCAAAAGGGTTCGGGCAAAAATAAGGGATGAAATAAAAAAATATGTACACCCGGCAAGTCGAAAACCTGGAAAGGCGGCTTGGGCAAAAATGGGTATCCCGGTGGACTGAAAACCCGAAAGGGTGGTCCAGGCAAAAGTTAGGGATAAAGCGTAACACTATGTCTCATTGGATCACCTTCCATCCGGAATTCGGCATCAACTATCTGGCCCAGATCTCGGCATCGATCAAACAGCTTCATCTTCAACCAATCAGCAAAGTGATGAGACGCTTGAAGACATAAAGGCGATAGCAGAGTTGGAACCCAGTGGGATTGTTCACATAGCTGTTTTGTTTCCTTTTCAAAATTGTAAATTTTATGTTATTCGGCGACATTCTCTTACTAGGATGTCAGCCTCTTGTACAAAAACGCCTATTCACAGGCAAAATTCAAAATCAATACAAATCCACTTTTCTATACAAATTGCCATTGTTTTTCCTTTTTTCTGTTTTGTCTTGCGAAGAACGTCCAATGTTCATTTTTGATATATGCATTTGACATTAAATTGCTAATTCATAAATATTTGCATATGAAGCAAAAGACTAATTACAGGTGACATCAGAAACAGGGGCAATGTGAGGTTGTCTGATGCAGTCTGGTTGCTTTGTCCGCCAAGGTACCAAGGTAGATTTAACTGAAGAATGTGACCAAGTTATCTCAGCTCCCCACAGAACGAGACAAGATAGCAACATTCCCCGGCAGAATATCAATACCCCAGTGCAATTCTAAAAGTTTCCCCAGGAAGGTGGAATCCATATCCCCGGCAGGTCTTAAAGTTTATCTCCAGTAGATTCCGGAAGCTTATCCCCTGCAGAATACGGACGTCTCTCCTGAGCTTTATTCAAAGTTATTCCTCACAAGGGCTTATAACTGGGTTATCCTCAGCTAATTGCCACGGAAGATCGCCCTCGGCAAAGTTCTTTCAATCCCCAGCGGAGTTTATCTTTGGTATCCTCGGCGGAGTTTATCATCATTATCCCCAGCGGAATCCATCATTGAAGTCCTCAGCAGGCCTCTCATCAAAACTTCAGCAAAGTATCTCTTCCACGGAGCAATTCCCCCGCCGGTCGTCAAGGATTTATTTTCCTAAGACGAAAATACATTCATAAACATTTCACATTTTCATACATCTTGCTTACATGATAAAGTGCATACAACACTATCTCATGATGAACATCATGACATCATGCATATCATACATCATGACATTGCATACAACTTATGTTTTTGCCTTTTCAGGGAAAAAGACAGTCCCAAAGACAACTACCTTCAACTGTCACAATTCCAGATTCGATTCATGTATCTAGCCAGGGCACATCTGTGAGTAATCAGTTTCCAGACTCGATTCCTGTATCTAGCCAGGGCACGTCTGAAGAGTTCAAAGATTCGACTCTTGTATCCAGCCAGGGCATATCTATCAACTATCACAATTCCAGATTCGACTCCTGTATCCAGCCAGGGCATATCTGTTAACCACATTTCCAGACTCGATTCCTGTATCTAGCCAGGGCATGTCTGAAGAGTTCGAAGATTCAATTCCTGTATGTAGCCAGGGCATATCTGTTGACGACTATTTCCGGATTCGATTCCTGTATCCAACCAGGGCACATCTGTGAGCAACCGATCGCAGATTCGACACCTGTATCTAGCCAGGGCATATCTGCATGAGGAGATTGAAGATCAAACACCTGTAACAAGCCAGGAAAACATATGTCCTTCTCAAATACACAAGTTCTCGCTAAGGAATCTCTTATGCGATCAACACTTTCAAATGGCATCTATAAGCCCATTCCCGACAAGGTTCTGTCGCATCTCCAGATGGCATCTATAAGCCCATCTCCCTATCCACCATCTCTCCAAATGGCATCTGTAAGCCCATTCCCGACCTCACATTGCTGATACTTCAACATGCGAGTGCAAATTTCCGGGCACTCTAGTGTCCAATCTCCTTTTACCCTCGAGTCACGAAAGGCAAACTTGCCAATCTAACTCTTCAGGTTCAAGAAGATTGAACAGGGGCAACTGTTGTACCCCAAAATTTGCCCTCCCATTTCCTCAACATTTTCTCATCACAAGACCCTTGAAGATCAAGATCCAGTTAGGGTTTCCTCTGCTCAAGACTTCTCCTTGCACTGTTGACCCAAATTAGGGTTTGTGATTGCACAAAGATATTTTGACCTAAAATGCCTAGGATGACTTTCATACTTCATGTTGGACTCCCAAGTTTATCCATACCAAGTTTCAAGTCTTGATTCCAAATTTTGCCCAGTCAATTGGACAGTTGACCTAGAAATCAACTGTATTGGGGAAAAAGTCAACTGTGGCCAATTGATAGTCAAATCTCATGAAAATTGACCCACATCAACATTATGAACTCACATGGACCATTTGATCAAGTTTGGATCACAATTCCACAAGAAATTTGATCAGATCATCAAAAGGGCAAAATGGTCATTTTTAGGGTTTTGACTGCACAAAGGAAATTTTTGACTGTTTGACCTAGCCAATGGCAAACCAAGATCACATATGGACTCAAGGACCCCATGGAATTATCTTGCCATGCTCAACAAGTTCAAAAGATCCCAAATACACAAGATTGATAGTTGAATTTCCCAGTCAATTGGTCAATTTTGACTGTATACTGAAAAGTCAAACTTTGACTTTTTGGTCAAAATCAAGGGTCAAGATTCATTTTTCATTAAAACATGCCAAATCATGAAACTTGTCCATCAAGAAATCAAGAAATGCAAATTAGGGTTTGAAATGAAGATTTTTCATAACTTAGAATTTTTCTAAGTTATGAAAAACCCTAATTTTTTCCTAACTTTGCCCCACTTTCTCACCAAGATTCATTTGGATTCAAGCAAAAGTCAAAACATGAAAGTTGTAGCCTATTGCATAATCTACAACTTCGATTCATATAGTTTTCCCAAAAGAAGCTTGTATCTCAAGTTACAATTTTTGGAACAAGGGTACCAAACCATTCTTAACTTAGTGAAAAATTGACCTATTTTAGGCAAGTTTTTTACCTAACTTCAAGACCATTTTCCATACACTTCCACTTGGAATTTCAATTTGCACTTCAAAGATGGATTGTAATACATATTCCAAGCTTTCCAAAATGTCCAAGAACTCATCAAACAACCTCATGTTTAGAGAGAATCGAATTTTGCAATATGGGAAAAACTCACTTTTGAATTGGCCAAGTTACATGTTCATAACACTATGCATTTCAATCTCAGCTTGCACAACTTGATTACAGGCCTTTTATCTCAATTACACTCATAAATTTAATGCCAATCCTTTGTGTCAAGACCATGTTCTATGTGTTCAAGCATTGCCTAAAGGTTTAATCCCAAATTGGAAAAAGCATTATATCCATTTTTGCAAAAGTTACACTTTATGTCTAAAGAAAATCAAGAAGGTACAAAGGAAATCTAATTGGCACAAGTTTATGAGTTAATCACACTGATCAAGGAGAAGTTTAGCAGCATAGTATGGGGGCCTGTACAGGCTAGAAGCACAACTTGACCATTGCTTGCTTAAAGTTCAAGAAAGATAGCATAACATATACCAACTTCCATATCAGTTAACCAAGGCTTAGAGGAAGTTATTAAACACATTCTAAACATTGATCCTAAGCTGAAGCACGACCCTAAGATCCCCAATACCTCCCCATTGCCAGAATCACCTTCAAACTGCTCAAAGCAGGGCATCCCTGCAGTTTGAATCCCATAGCTCAAAACTTCCATGCTTTCTTGCTAAAAACTCATCAAACACATTCCATAACATCCCTTGAAGCTAACCAAAACCTAAAACATGACCTGTAACACTCCCAGGCCACTTCACCATTTTCATTTTCTTGTTTTGCAGTTGAAGTTCTCTAGCACGATTCAAGAGGTTTTATGATAAAGTAAAGCTTGGAATAGCATCCTCACACTTCAAGGAAGCTGTACAAATCATCATCTTGCCCTGAAAGCTCCTCCATTGCAAGGCACGATTCCAACTGAACAGGTATATTCATGAAGTTCTATCTCTCAGTATAGGCATTGTTAGCTTTAGGTTTGTGAAGGAAACATGCCACAATCATAGCCCTGAACATGCCCATATGATTAGATTTCATTTATATTATGTATGCTTAGAGAATTTTAAGTCTGAACATTGATGAAAAACTAGGTCAGGAATTGGGGGAGAAGAAATTCTCCCTCATCTTAGAGAGTTAAGTCAAGTTCTTTATATCCCTGGATTCGTCTTCTCATGCTCTACATTTTTCATGTTGAAAGTTTTGCTTAAAAGTCCAGGAATTGGGAGATAGGAAACGCGTGTTTGCTTGAACAAAGGATGTTCTGTGGTTGAAGATGACTTGGTTCTGGGCTGGGCCTGTTTGACATTTCTTTTTGCACCCTAATTTTGCTTCTACACCCCCTGAGCCTATTTTGTTCATTTTAATGATTTTTTGACTTTTCTTTTTTTGGTTTGACTTGTTTATTTTTTCTCATAATATAAAAAATATAAAAATAATTTTTTGCACTATTTTCCTATTTATTAGGTATTTGTTTGTTTAGGTTAGTTTTTATACATAAATAAATAAATAGATACACTTTTATTAAAAAAATACTAAAAATATACAAACACATTTTTATTTTCATTTTTTTATTTTGTTTTATCTTCTGAAAATATTTTATATAAAAAATACTTTTTTTTATTAAATATTAAATATTATTATGTATATAATATATATTTAGTAAATAATACAAATATTTGCATAGATATTAATATATTTAGGTTAAATTACAAAATATACACACTTTTGTTTTCTTGTTAAATATTTAATATAAAAATACCTTTTTCACAAATATACTTCATTTTTTTTAATAAATAAATATTATGCATAATAAATAAATAATACATTTTATTTAATAAAATTAGGGTTTTGCCCTTAACATGAAAAAACTCCAAAAAAAATAATACTTTTATTTTTGTTTATTTTGACATATAAAAATACTTTTTTTCATATATACAAAAACCATTTTTTGCATCTTGCATATTTATTCTTATTTTATTTAATTTGTGCAATTAAATTATCTTGTAAATAATGCAATATTGATGTAATAGTTTAGGTTTAAATTCCTTGTCAAAATCCCCATTTGAACATTTGTACCCCCCTTCCCATATATGGTGTTGTAATAGGTTAGTAAATTTATTTTTCGCACTTTATTGCTTTCTAATTATACCATGTTAGAATTAGGGTTTGTATGCGAATCAAAAACGACAAAAATAGTTTGACCTAATTTCAAGATAAACAAGCATGAAAATGGACACACAAATCACACTTGCACCCCCTAGGGTATTCCACTTGATGCCTTCAATAAATGGGCCATATTGCATGTTAGGTCTCTTTGGGCAAAACAAACACAAATCAAATGATCATAGTCCCTCGATGACGCTTTCAAAAAGTTGCCTAAACAAATGATCAAGTCCCTTAAAGAAAATTGCCTAAAGATACTTGACACCATTGCAATTATGGTCTAAACGATGACCTACGCCCGTCCCTTTCACATCCTAACATGAGATTGTCCACCAAATACAATGGTGGAACAAACTTGTCAAAAGGGTTAAAACATAGCAATAAACTTTGAGAAATTTAGGAGTAGATAACCTCTTAGTTACTTGAATCAAACTTGTAAAAACAAAACACTTGCCTATTTTCTAAAACCACATCTCACAACACTTTCAAAACAAATTTTCAAAAACAAATGAGAACCTTTTCAAAAGACATACATCTTTGTACACATCCCAACATGGATCATTACAAAGGTTGCCACCACATTGGCTTCTTTTCAAAACATTTTCAAACCCACACATACAAAGCACCATTTCAAACAATTGAAAATTAAGGCAAGTTGATCTAAGCAAGTAACTAAGAGCCCATGGATAACCATGGATAGAAAGGGTGCTAATACCTTCCCTTTCTATAATCTACTCCCCGAACCCAAGAAAACATCTCAAAGGTTTTTGCTGTGCTTTTTAACCTTTCCTTAGGATAAAATAAAAAGTCGGTGGCGACTCTTGCTCAACCGAAACAAGTGCGAAAACAAACGCAAAACTCATAGTCAGTTCTCCCACCGTATCACAGAACTGGCGACTCTGCTGGGGACAAAAATTAAAAGTGGAGTAACCTTAGGGCTTAGATCACCTTTGTTTTCAATTGTTTTCTTTGTTTGCTTTTATATTTGTGGGCTTTGCATCGGAGTTTCATAGATCCTAACCCGGATCTGGGGAATACCCTTTTTAGGTAGCATAATCTGTGAGGGACCTGTCCGGCGTAGACCGACATGGGTGAAGCAGTGGCTACGTTGGTGTGGCACCTTGGTCTGTACCTATATCCCTTGTGTTGCAATGAGGAGAATATAGGTCTTCTAAGGAGTCATTAAACACCAACCGACCTTAGAACCTTGAATTGACCAAACTTGGCCATTAGGACAGTAGCAGTATGCTACACTCATTGAGGCTAAACTCTCGCGATGGTTCTGGCTGCAAGAAAAGATTGCGATGCTGGAGTTATGACCGATTGAGGGTAGTCAATGATTTGAGATCCTCTAGAACCCGATTACTTTTGATAGGACAGGTTTTAACCAACGAAACTAAAAGAGGGTAATACCTAAACTTCATGCTGGCCTGAAACCTAAGGGTTGTCTTGTGTGACTTGTGTGCCTTATCATGTTTACCTGTGTGAATACTTATGGTGTGCTTCATCATAGCATCATGCCATCATATCATTGCACGCATCCTGTATAAAGGACTAACCCATTTCAAAGACAAAAAAAGTTTCATATTTGCTCTATTTTGTAGGACATCATGATGCCCGTGCGTAGGAATACTGTTCGGCTCAACTTTGTTCAACCACCAACTTTGCTCAAGGATTTGGTTGGCAGGATTCCAAACACTTATTCCTTCATCAACAGGCATGGTTCTCTCCTTGGCTTGATCACTGCAAAATGGGACCAACAACTGATAAGTGTTCTGACCCAGTTTTATGACCCCTGTATCATTGCTTCACCTTTCAAGACTTCCAGTTGGTCCCTACCCTGGAAGAATTCTCCTATTTGCTTGGTATCCCTGTCTTTAAGCAAACTCCATTCACTGGTTTGGAAAAGACTCCTAGGCCTGAAGAGATTGCTGCAATTCTCCCCTTGACCAAAGAAGAGGTATTGGCTAACTGGGAAACTAGAAGTGGAGTTAAGGGCTTTTTGGTCAAATTTCTGGTTGGTAAAGCTAATGATTTCTGGAATGACTTGGACTTCAAGGCGTACGAAGACATTCTGTCTCTTTTAATCTATGGTCTGGTACTGTTTCCCAATCCTGACACCTTTATCAGTATCTATGCCATAAGGATCTTCATGTCTCGGAACCCTGTACCCACTCTTTTGGGTGATATCCTGCAACAACTCTATGCTCGTACTGCCCGAAAACGGGGAACTCCATGGTGTTGTGCTCCTTTGCTAGTGAGGTGGTTTATTTCGCACCTTCCTAAGTTCGTGCTGAAGAATGAAGAAGGAAAGGGTTGGGCTCGTAGGCTAATGTCTCTCACTGATAATGACATCACTTGGACTCTCAGAGGTTTGGATGAGGTAGCTGTTATTGATCGTTGCGGAGAATACCCTAATGTTCCATTGATTGGTATCCAAGGAGGGATCTCTTATAATCCATGTTTAGCTCTCCGCCAGTTTGGAAGAGCCAGAAGAGTTGGGCCTCATGAAATGTTGGTTCCTCACTTCCATTTTGAGTTTCAGGTAGACATTGACAAACTACGCCATGGATTCATTAAGGCTTGGGACAGAATTCACAAAGCTGACCCACATGAGTTGGGACCAAAGACCTCTCTACCAATGGAACCCTATTGCAAATGGGTCCGCATCCGTGCTCAGAAGTTAGGTATGCCGTACGAAGCTGTCAGACCTATCATTCTTGAATCTCCTGATGAAGATGGGGTTCCTCCAACTGTCCTCCCTCCTCAGATACCCATTGATTTTGACACAATGAAGAGATCTTGGGCACAGCTAAAGGAAGAATGGGATTTCTATCGGGAAAAGTTCAACGAGCAGGAACGGAAGATCCAGAGGTTGACTAAGCAATTGGAGGAAGAGCGGGTCCTGAATAACTACATCCGCACTGAGAAGAGGAGGCCATGGGAGCACTGATGGGCTTTGGATATTTCCTTTTACAGCTTTTATTTCCTTTTCAGTATTTTTCATTCCTGTAATGCCTAAGGGCAAGTTGTTGAACAATTTAAAATTTGAATCTAATGAAGTGTGTTTCCCTTTTGTCTACAAAGTTGAATCTTGTTTGTCTTTGAAAACATAAAACATATGCATCTCATTGCACCATATGCATAGCAGGTACCCTATTTCACAGGTTGCTTAATCTCCTTCGCTGTTTATTTTGAACAGTCATCATGAATCCAGACTCATCCAGTGAGCAAGCAATGAAGGCCCTTCAGGCCCAAAGTGCCCAGTTTCAAGAAATGGTCCTGAGCCTGGCCCAAGGTCAGCAAGAATTGAAGACTCTACTCCTGAAGAAGAAGAAGAAAAAGAGGACTGCGTTATTCAACACCGGACGCAGATTTGGGAACACACTCCATAATGAAGCTGATCCAACTACTTCTTCTGCTGAGAAAGACAGTCCCCAAGGGGGAGGAGCTCCTAGTCCTGCAGTCTCTGACAACGAGACGGACTACAATGACGAACAATACCCACATGTTGCTGACAGATACAAGCAATTAGAGGACCGCTTGAGCGCCATGGAGATTCAGAATGTACCAGGGCTGGATTTCGGAGATTTGGGGTTATCTTTTGGGGTAGTAATCCCACACAAGTTTAAGGCGCCTGCCTTTGCCAAATATGACGGGGCTTCTTGTCCAAAGCTGCATCTAAGGTCGTACGTAAGGAAGATCCAACCTTACACGGCAGATAAGAACCTTTGGATTCACTTCTTCCAAGATAGCCTTTCGGGGTCACAGCTTGAGTGGTTCTACCAACTAGATGGAACTAGCATCCGACACTGGGAAGATTTGGCAACCGCATTCTACAGACAATATCAATACAATTCTGATCTCGCTCCTACGTGTACCCAACTTCAGGGTATGTCTCTAGGAACGGGCGAAGGGTTCAAAGAATATGCACAAAAATGGAGAGATTTGGCTGGCAGGGTGCAGCCTCCATTGACTGATCGTGAGCTGGTTGATATGTTTCTAGGGACTTTGTCTGGTCCATTTTTCAATCATTTGGTTGGTAACTCCTCCGCTGGGTTTACGGATTTAATTCTGACAGGAGAAAGAATTGAAGCTGGCATCAGGTCAGGAAAGATACAAAAAGCTGCCTCCCTAAGTACTGAGAAGAGGCCTTTCAAGAAAGAAGCAAGTGCCGTCTATGGTCCTAGAAAACAAGTTAAGCCAGAAAGTCGCCAAGCCGTCAATGCTTTGGTCATTTCAAAACCTGTTGCTGCTCCTCAGCAGTACAATCAACAAAGGGGTGAAAGGCCCAAGAGGCAGTATACTCGGCTGAGTATGACCTTGTCACAAATCTTACTGCAACTGTTATCTACCAACTTGGTGACCATCAAAGAAGCGCCAAAGGTCATGAATACTGCATCTCCTAAGTATAACCCAAATGCCCGTTGTGCTTATCATTCCGATAGCCCCGGGCATACTACTGATGATTGCTGGGCCTTGAGAAATAAGGTGCAAGACCTTATCGACGCGAAGGAAATTCAGTTTGAAGCACCTGAGAGACCAAACGTTGTAACTGCTCCTATGCCCCAGCATAGAGTAAATGCCATTGAGGAAGATTTGTATGCTGTTTCGGTGAATGATGTTACTACCCCTCTTTTGACTGTTAAGAGGAACTTACTACTAGCCGGTTTATTTCCGAGTTGTAGCAAGGGTTGTCTCTTGTGTGCTGTTATCCCTACCGGTTGTCCACTGCTGATATCAGACATCCAAAGCCTGATGGACAGCAAAGAAATTATGTTCAAGAAAATTGTTGTTCCGTTTATTTCCGTTGAAGAAGTATCTGTTGTCACAATTTACAATCCTACCAAAGCTCCCCCGAGGAAGCCAGTCCAAATTATGTTTGTTGCACCCATTACAATTACTGTTCCGGGGCCTCTCCCCTATGAGTCTGATAAAGCTGTCCCATGGCATTATGGGGCCGACGTGTATGTGCTTGGGGTGAAGCAGGAGTTCAACACCAATACCAGTATCAGTAACATCACTGGTCCCGCCAAGATTACCCCCAGTGGCAGGCTCTTCTCGCCTGACATTGCACCGCCAGTTATCCGAAAACCCCTCACCATCACACCCGCAAGTGTGCATGTTCCAATTCAAGTTCCTGTGTCTACTACTGCCGCTGAGTCCTCTGATACTCGGGGCAAAGAAGTTATTACCGATTTGCCTGCCAGGACGGAGGCACCAAAAAAGACTGCTGTGGAAGCCTCCCAACAAGAAATGGAGGAAATCCTTAAAATCATCAAAAAGAGTGACTTTAATGTTGTTGAACAGTTGGGTCATACCCCCTCCAAAATCTCTATGCTATCATTGCTGCTAAGCTCAGAGGCCCATGCAAAAGCCCTGATTTCATTTCTGAAAACGGCCCATGTGCCGCAAGAGACCTTCGCGGACCAATTCACTGATTGTGTGGCCAATTTGACAGCCGACAATGGTTTGGGGTTCTCGGATGCCGACCTCACCGCCAAAGGGAAAAATCATAATGATGCCCTGCATGTTTCCATAGAGTGCAGGGGCACTACTCTCGCACACGTGTTGGTGGATACCGGTTCTTCCCTGAATGTTTTGCCCAAGAAGGCATTGGATCGCTTGGATTGTGAGGGCCTGGAATTGAAACCTAGTAACATCATTGTTAGAGCCTCCGACGGTTCTAAGAGGATGGTGCACGGTGAAGTAGACATTCCTATTCGTGTGGGTTCCCAAGTCTTTGACTCAACGTTCTATGTAATGGATATTCGTCCATCTTACTCCTGCTTGTTGGGTCGACCCTGGATTCATAAGGCTGGGGCAGTAACATCCACTCTACACCAAAAGCTCAAATACCCTGTCAAAAGGAAGATTGTTACTGTGTAGGGTGAGGAGGAGTACATGGTTAGCCACTTGAATTCATTCCGGTATATCGAGATGGACGGGGAGTTTATTGAAACCCCCTTTCAGCATTTTGAGGAAGTACCTCCAACTTTGGCATCAGCTGAAACAGTGGTTGAAGAAGACTTTCCGTTGAAGATGGCGTCCTTGAAGGATGCCCGGGCTGTAATCGATAAAGGGAAATGCGCAAACTGGGGTCAGCTTCCTGACTTCACTCAAAAGAACGACAAATTTGGGCTGGGCTTCACTGCAGAGGCTCAGAGGGCAGTGCGCAAGGACAAGATCAGAAAGGCTCCGGTGTTTATCTCTAACCCGAGGGTGAATGCTATCGAGGAGGACTTAGAGGAAGCAGAGTTTGACAGTTGGATCTATCCAACCACCAGCAACGGACCAAGCAACTGGACGGCAAAGGATTTTACACCTATCACATTTGTCACGCAGTAATTAACTCTTTTGATTTTCAATTTGTAACAAACAAAATGTTGAAACTTTATTTGGCTCGGTGTTCTACCCGGGGCATCGTAGTTCCATTTGTGAGGGCTTTTTGTATGACATTTCCACATATCATCAATCAAAACATTGGAAGTTTGTTGCATTTTAAATCTTGTGCTCTTTTTCTTTCTGTGTTATATATTGCAAAACAGCTATATTTACACACACTCACTTATACAGGTTTCAATCCACTCTGGATCTCACTGGTAACAGCTCTGCTACCACCAGTTATGACTTCGAGAATCCGATCAACTTGGCCGAGGACGAAGGTGAAGATAATTGTGAAGTGCCTGGTAAACTCGCAAGACTGCTACTTCAAGAAGAGAGGGCCATTCAGCCGCATGAAGAGCCGGTGGAAACAGTGAACCTGGGTACTGAGACAGATAGGAAGGAGGTCAAGATTGGTGCCAATCTAGAGCTCAGCGTGAAGCAACGATTGATCCAGATGCTACATGATTACATGGAGATATTTGCCTGGTCCTATGAAGACATGCCTGGTTTGGATGCCGACATTGTAGTTCACCACCTGCCAACCAAGGAAGACTGCCCTCCAGTAAAGCAAAAGGTCCGCCGCATGCGTCCAGAGATGTCCGAAAAGATCAAGGTTGAGGTTATGAAGCAATTTGATTCCGGTTTTCTAGCAGTAACTTCTTATCCTCAATGAGTTGCCAACGTGGTGCTAGTGCCGAAGAAGGACGGTAAAGTCAGAATGTGTGTCGACTACAGGTATTTGAACAGGGCCAGTCCCAAGGATGATTTCCCTCTACCTCACATCGACGTCCTTGTTGACAATACTGCTCAACACAAGGTGTTCTCCTTCATGGATGGTTTTTTAGGGTATAATCAGATCAAGATGGCTCCGAAAGATATGGAAAAGACTACCTTTGTGACTCAGTGGGGCACCTTCTGCTACAAGTTCATGCCGTTCGGGTTGAAAAATGCTAGGGCAACCTACCAACGTGCCATGGTTGCTTTATTTCATGATATGATCCATCATGAGATTGAGGTATATGTTGATGACATGATTGCAAGGTCTCAAACTGAGGAGGAGCACCTTGATCATTTGAGGAAGCTGTTTGACCGACTAAAGTTATACAAGCTGAGGTTGAATCCCAACAAATGCATCTTTGGGGTGAGGTCCGGAAAATTGCTAGGTTTCATTGTAAGTGATAAAGGTATTCAGGTGGACCCTGCCAAGGTAAAAGCCATACAAGAGATGCCGACTCCAAAGACAGAGAAAGAAGTCAGAGGCTTCCTGGGACGACTGAATTACATTGCCCGATTCATCTCACATCTGACTGCTACTTGTGAGCCAATCTTCAAATTACTGAAGAAAGATCAAGTAGTACGCTGGAACGATGAATGTCAGGCTGCCTTTGAAAAGATAAAGGAATATCTCCAAGAGCCACCTATTCTTATGCCACCAGTGGAAGGGAGACCTCTGATACTATACTTGACTGTACTTGACAATTCAATGGGGTGTGTGCTGGGGCAGCATGACGAGTCTGGCCGAAAAGAGCACGCTATTTATTACCTGAGCAAAAAGTTTACCGACTGTGAGTCTCGTTACTCACTACTCGAGAAAACTTGTTGCGCTCTGGTATGGGATGCTCGCCGGCTGAGACAGTATATGCTGACTGTTGTACCCCAAAATTTGCCCTCCCATATTCTTCAAAGATTTGCCAAGTCAAGCTTCAAAATCTCCTCAAGGGTTGCACAGTCAAGGGTCTCCTAAACAGTCAAGATTAGGGTTTTTATTCTGATCAAGAAAATGAAGTTTCCAAAGGTCCAATCAAGTCTCACATGCCTACAAATATGGTCAAGCATCCTCATATCAAGTTTCAAGACATTCAGCACAGAATTGCACAGTCAAAAACCCTAATTGCATTACAGTCAACTGTAGGGGCAAAATGGTCATTTGACAGTCAAAAGTTCAAATTTTTGGTCAACATATCATTTTGAAGCCACAAACATCATTTGATCAATGCTTGATCATGATTCTCAAAGCTTGGCTCAAAAATCATCAAGATGCAAAAGTTTCCTTATTTGGACAGTTGAAAAAGTCAACTGTAAATTGACCAGGGCATAACTTTCACATGGATTATCAGAAAAATTCCATCCAAAGCTCATTTTGAAGAGAAAGACATTTCTTACAACTCATCTTCATACTTCAAGTCCAAGAAATGCTCTCACAAAAAGTTATCAATTTCAACATTATAGGTCATTTTCAAAAGTCAACAAAAAGGGACTTTAAGTCAAAGGCCATAACTTGAGATTGGTAAATCAAAATGACATGGGACCAAAGTAATTGGTTAGAGGACTCAAAGACCTTTCCAAAATTTCCAAGAACATGAGCAAAGCTTAAAAATTGAGCAAGTTATGCCTTGTGGAAGTTGGGAATTTTTGGATATTTTGAAAAGTCAACATTGATTCAAATGACCTATAATTGCTAATGGGCCCATTTTTCTTCCATAATTCTTCATCCATGGCATGTGCACGACCACTTGGCCCAAAGGGAAGTATTTCTTCATTTTTTATTTATTTATTTGAATTTTTATTTATAATAATTCATTTAAATCAAATTAAATACATGGAAAATATTTAACCTAAGTTTTACAATCCTTTTTTGCATGAAATCCACTCAATAACTCGTGCATGATCCAATATGGAAAGATTTGGAGAGAATTGATATGATTGAGAGCAAAAACACATGGAAAATATTTGAAAAAAGATCTTAAAAATCAAATCTTTCAAAGTCATGAATGCCAAGCTTTTTGTTTGATTTCTTTAACCTAATTCATTCCTACATATACAAGGATCACAACCCTAATGCTATTGACCATCAAGCTGCGCTAGAAACCATTCATCAAACTTGGAATTTTTTGCAAAAAACTCATAACTGAAAACATCTTTGCAGGACGATTCAACGCGAAATTTTCATCCCATTGCACTCCTAAGACCTCAAGCAATCTTCCTGGATCAAAAACATCAAACATAACCTCTTGAATCGTTGTACAGAAGCTAACCTTTCTCACTTTTTTTTCATAATCGTGCATTCCAATTCATGCGCATTTAGCCTTTTTTAATGTTTGATTCATGTTCCTTGTATGATTCTAAAGCTAACCATGTGATTTGATTGAATTATTATGCATTGTATACGATTCTACCATTGTCAATTTTTAGGGTTTACAGGATTCCAAATTAGGGATTTTAAAACAAGGAAAAATTGGAGCATAAGAATTAGACCATTCACTTCAGCATACTCAGACGATCATGAACCTATACTCGCGCCCAATTTATGAGCGTTCCCTGGCTAATCGCTATTTTCTTGTATGGTGTCTTAGGCAACGCGTGAAAACCGTTGCCAATGTTTTGTGTATTTCAGGAAAAAGAAAACCAACGAAGGAGATGATACAGTGTCAAGGCGTGAGTGGTTCGTTCAAAATCTGCGCGCGTTTTTTAAGTTATTGACTGATTTTCTTTTATAATATTCATAGGTTATTATATATCAAACGCGCATGGGTTGGTTCAGTGGCAAGCGTAGTAGTTGGTGAAGCACATGACCTGGGTTCGAGCCCCAGGTCTTCATTCTTTCCATATATTTTTTCCTCTAATATTCATATGCAGCATAAGCGTTGTGGATCATCCTACAACCCTCTATCCAGCCATCCACGCGTCCAATTGCATCCATCCAAGGGTCAGGATTTGGGGAGTATGGTAGGCTCTAGTCAACGCTAGGGTAGGTGTCCTGAAAAGTCCAACGGGCCAAAGCATATTGGGCCAGATTTACTAGGAGAAAACCTCCTGATTGGGGTCTGAACCCCCAGGTTTGCAAACCCTTTTCATTACTTTTTATTTTTTGTTTCTTTATTTTCAATTATTATTTTTAATTAATTCTATTAATTTAATTATATTTTCATAAAATCACAAAATACCATAAAAATCAGAAAAGATCAAAAATTAAATATATTTAATTAGTTAATATTTTGTAAATAAATTTGCATGTAAATTAATTAGTTTTAAATTAGGGTTTAATTTAATATTTTCATAATAAATTTAAAAAACATAGAATTAGGTTTGATTAATTTTCATCTTTTTATTTTTCTTTCATGATAATCAAATATTTAATATTATTTATTTTATTTTTATAATTAAATTTGTATATAAAAATTAAGGTTAATTTAGGTTAAAGCTCAATGTTTTCTTAATAAATTAAAAGCCATTAGAATTAGGGTTAGTATTTATTTTAATTAATTCCTTTTTTCATATTAAATCCTAAAATACTAAAAAATACCAAAAACATCTCCTTTTCTTTTTTCTTTATTAATTAATCCCATTTAATTTTAATTTTGCAAAAAGGGTCCAACGCCCTCGTTTCGATTTAATTCTTATGCGCATATTTATTTTATGTCGTTTAAATATTTATGTATCTCTCCCAAAGCCATGTAAAAAATTGCTCGCACTTTTAATTCTTTACTTTCTTTATTTTTCTGTCAAATCGGGTTCCGGTTTAATTTTGGCGATGTGGACCCGCGCCATTTGTAATAGCTTAAAATTTACTTTTCTTGCAATTTTTAATTGTTAAATAATGGCATGAAAGAATGTATGGACAAAAAAATAAAAACAAGCGTAGAACACCAATAACATGACAAGATAAATGCAAATGAAAACGACACACAAATCGCACACACCACCCCTAGGGTACGCCTCACTGTTGCCTTGCCTCGAAAGGTGATCGTCGAGTAGAGGATGTCTTAGTAAGTCCTCATGATCCGGGAACCTGGCATGAGGGTAGCTTCTAAGGTGTCTTCCCATTGCTCTGGTGATCACCATGTCCCGAACCTCGAATTGACCCGAACACCTCCAACGGTGGTGCTACCTATCTCTCAATGGTGGGATGGCACTACTTTAAAGGACATTTACACAGACGAATTCCTTAGGGTAGGTAGGTTCTCTAGATACTTGCTCTAAACTTCAAAACAAATCAAAAAAATACTTTTCACACCAACACATTTTCAAAAAGCTTTCGAAAGCAACTTTTCAAACACTCTTGAGGACTGATACAAGAGTCGAACTGTAATTTTCAAAGAAACTTTTTAAAACCCACAGTTGAAAAGCAAACAAACAATTTTTGAAAACACAAGTGAGCAAGTATCTAAGAGCCCATGGATAACCATGGATAGAAAGGGTGCTAACACCTTCCCTTTCTATAACCTACCTCCCGAACCGAGAGCGATCTCTTTAAGGAATTTTTCTGTGCTTTTGTCCTTTCCATTTGGAGAAAATAAAAGACGGTGGCGACTCTTGCTTCCGCGACATTTCGCGAACCAGCGTTAAACAGTCAGTTCCAGATCCACCGATCACAGAACTGGCGACTCTGCTGGGAATTTTTTTTTAAAGTGAGGTGTACCTTAGGATTAAGATCACTGTGTTTTCAATTGTCTTCTTTGCTTGCTTTAAATTGTGGGTTGCTTGGGAGTTCTATAGATCCAAACCCGGATCTGGGGGATACCTTCTTAGAAAGTAGCAACAAGGCTGTGAGGGAACTGTGCGGGGTATACCGACATGGTTGAAACAGTCTTCTACGTTGATGTGGCACTTTGGTGTGTACCGGTAACCCTTGAGTTCAGTCAAGGAGAGTACGGGGCCTCCGCGTGGTGTCGTGAAGCATCAACAGACCTTAGGAACCTTAATTGAACTATCTTGGCCTCTTTAGGGTAGTGAGATAACTGACTTTGGTGCAGTCCGAGGTTGGTTGATACTCGATACTACACTCAATTGAGGGTTGCTTTCCTGGAATATTTCGGTCGCCAGTTCAGTGGCTAAATCGAAACGATGAACAATGAAAGTAATCCCGTGATATTGGGACCCTTGGAACCCGGTTACTCATGATAGGACAGGTTGAACCCACCAACTTCAAGAGGGTACTACCCAGACCCCATGCTGGCCTTAAACTCTAAGGGCTTGTCTTGTGTGCCTTGTGTGCCTTACATGTTTGTCTTTGCAAATATATGTGGTGTGTTTAATCATAGCATCATGACATCATCCAGCATCATATGCATTGACTAACCATTTCAGGGGTTCGAATTTTCATCTTTGTTCTTGTTTTTTAGGACATGGAAACTGTTCGTAGAAAGACAATTCAAGTCAGTCTTGTAAGGGTCCCTCCTCAGCTTAAGGAGCTTATATCCAGGATTCCCGAGAACTCATCATTCAGTGAAAGACATGGAAGCCTCATCAGCTTGGTCAATACCAACATTGAGGAAGATATGATCAAGGTCTTGTTCCAATTCTTTGACCCCCTGCATCACTGTTTTACCTTCTTGGATTATTAGCTGGTACCTACATTGGAGGAGTTCTCCCGGCTCCTGAAGATCCCTATCCTTGATCAGCTACCCTTCAACGGTACAGAAAAGGAACCTAAGCTTGAAGAGATTGCTAAAGCCTTGCACCTACAGTCATCTGACCTCAAGGGACATTGGGAAGTTAGAAGTGGTATCAAAGGATTCTTAGCCAGGTTTCTGTTTGAAAAGGCCCATGAATGTTGGAACTCCCTTGACTTGCAAGCTTTTGAAGAGGTTGTGGCCCTCCTTGTCTATGGTTTGGTGTTGTTCCCTAACCCAGATCAGCTTATTGATATCAGTGCTGTCCAGATCTTCATGTCCAGGAATCCTATACCTACATTGCTGGGGGACATCCTTCACTCATGTTACACTCGAACCATGAAAAAAAGAGGTGTCCTTATGTGTTGCACTCCTCTCCTGGGAAGGTGGTTTATTTCACACCTTCCACAATCAGTTTTGAAGAATGAGCGGGGTTTGAGATGGTCACAACGGTTGATGACTCTTACACATGCAGATATACATTGGTGCCCTCGGTCCAGAGAAGATGTCACTATCATTGATCGTTGCGGGGAGTACCCTAATGTTCCTTTACTTGGAATCAGAGGAGGTATTACTTACAGCCCATGCCTGGCTTGGAGACAATTTGGTTATGCTCGGAGGGATGGTCCTCATGACATGTTAATTCCTGACATAGTTTTTGATTTCGACAACGATACTCAAGGACTTCGCCAGAGATTTATCAGAGCTTGGAGGATGCCCAATAGGATAGACAGCAAGACACTGGGGCACAGGAACTCCATCCCGTTGGAACCTTATCTCAAGTGGGTACGAGCCCGCTCCCAGAAGTTAGTGATGCCCTATCCTCATATGCTCCCAGTAATCAAAGAGCCAGTCTTGGAAGGAGAAGTGTCCTACACTATTCAGCACCCTGATATGCCCACATCCTGGGAAGAGATGCAGAAGAGCTGGATCCAGCTTAAGGAAGAACGGAATTCTCTTGAGACCAGTCTACATGCCAGTGAAAAGAAGGTCTTGGAGCCCACCCGTCTGTTGCATGAGGAGAGGAATCTCAACACTTACATAGCTCCAAAGAGGATGCGCAGTGTATTTTGGGATTGATTTCTTTTTGTATTATTTCTCCCATGAGGCTTTGATGTACTAAACAGTTATTTCCTTAATGATAACGTGTGTTCTTTTTTGTCTGCAACAAATTTGAACTTTCGAACCCTTGAATGCATTGCATAAACACATCTCATTCATCATGTGCATAGCAGGTTTTTCCTCTTTTCAGGTTGCTTACAGTTCTTCGCTGTTTATTTCAGCATCATTAATCCCGACTCGTCATCAACTGAGACATCCATCAAGGCTCTTCAGGCGCAGAATGCGCAGTTTCAGGAATTAATCAAGGGTTTGGCTCAAGGCCAAGAAGAGTTGAAGGCTATGCTCCTGAAGAAGGAGAAGAAGAAGAAGAGAAGAACTGTTCTGTTCAACTCGGGCCGAAGGTTTGGCAATGCTCTGCAGCAGGAAGAGGCTGGTTCTTCTGTTGGCAAGAGTACTCCTCAGGCAGAAGCAAGGGTTCCTAGTCCGGTAGTCTCCGACAACGAGACTGATTTTGATGAAGAGCAGTACCCTCCTGCAGAAGACAGATACAAACAACTGGAGGATAGGTTGAAAGCTATGGAGATACAACAGGTACCTGGGCTGGATTTCGGAGATCTGGGTTTGTCTACTGGTGTGATTATCCCTCACAAGTTCAAAGCACCATCCTTCTCTAAATATGACGGGGCGTCTTGTCCAAAGCTGCATCTAAGGTCCTATGTTTGGAAAATTCAACCGTACTCTGCGGATAAGAATTTGTGGATCCACTTCTTCCAGGAGAGTCTTTCAGGGACTCATCTCGAATGGTTCTATCAGCTGGATGGGACCAAGGTTCGTAACTGGGAGGAGTTGGCTACTGCTTTCTATAAGCAGTATCAATATAATTCCGACCTTGCCCCTACACGTACCCAACTCCAGGGTATGTCGTTAGGTTCAAGTGAAGGTTTTAAGGAGTACGCTCAGAAGTGGAGAGACCTGGCTGGCAGGGTGCAGCCTCCGTTGACTGATCGGGAGTTGGTAGACATGTTCTTGGGGACCCTATCTGGGCCATTTTTCAACCACCTTATTGGGAATTCGTCTGCAGGGTTCACTGATTTAATTCTGACTGGAGAGAGAATTGAGGCTGGGTTAAAGTCTGGAAAGATTCCGAAGGGTGCATCGTCTAGTGCTGAAAAGAAACCCTTCAAGAAGGAGGCCAGTGTCGTGTATGGTTCCAGGAGATCAGAGAGACCTGAGCGCCGCCAATCTGTCAGTGCGGTAATGATTGCTAAGCCTGCTGCCGCTCCTCGGCCGACCAATCCTCAAAGGGCTGAAAGACCCCGGAGAGAGTTCACCCAGTTGAGCATGACCTTATCGCAGATCTTGCCACAGTTGCTCTCAACCAACCTAGTGACTGTCAGAGAGGCTCCGAAGTTTCCAAATATTGCATCTCCCAAGTACAACCCGAATGCTCGTTGTGCTTACCATTCTGATAGCCCGGGGCACTCCACTGACGACTGTTGGGCCTTAAGGAGCAAGCTGCAAGATCTTATTGACGCCAAGGAGGTACAGTTTGAGGCATCTGAGAAGCCTAATGTAATGACAGCTCCCCTGCCTGCTCATGGAGTGAATGCTATTGGGGACGAGGACGAAGTGGATGAAGCTAAGTTTGATAGCTGGATTTACCCTGCAACCGACAGTGGACTTAGCAATTGGAGCGCGAAGGACAACCTATCTGTTTCTCTTGTTACTAAGTAATGAATTCCTATGTTTTGGTATCTGTAATAAACAATAAATTGAACTCTATAGCCCGGTGTCTTACCCGAGGCACCGTGGTTTCATATGTGAGGGCATATAAATTGTCATTTCATATATCATGAATGAAAATCTTGGACGTTTTCTCGCATTGCAAATTTTATGCTCCTTTTCTGTCTTTCTTTCCTTTACATATATTTCAAAACAGCTGTATTTACACACACACTCACTCATACAGGTTTCAATCCACTCTGGATCTCACTGACAACAACTCTGCTACTGCCAATTATGACTTCGAAAATCCGATCAACTTAGCTGAAGCCGAAGGTGAAGATGATTGCGAAGTGCCTGGTGAGCTTGCAAGACTGTTACTTCAGGAAGAGAGGGCAATTCAACCCCATGAAGAGCCAGTGGAAACCATAAACCTGGGTACTGAAGAAGACAGGAAAGAGGTAAAGATTGGTGCCAACCTAGAGCTCAGCGTGAAGCAACGGTTGACTCAGATGCTACATGATTATAGGGAGATCTTTGCCTGGTCCTACGAAGACATGCCCGGGTTGGATACCGATATTGTGGTCCATCACTTGCCAACTAAGGAAGACTGCCCACCAGTTAAGCAGAAGGTCCGTCGGATGCGTCCAGAGATGTCTGAAAAGATTAAGGCCGAGGTTATGAAACAGTTTGATGTCGGGTTCCTTGCAGTGACTTCTTACCCTCAGTGGGTTGCTAATGTGGTGCCGGTACCGAAGAAGGACGGTAAGGTCAGAATGTGTGTCGACTACAGGGATCTGAACAGGGCCAGCCCCAAGGATGACTTCCCCCTACCTCACATTGATGTCCTTGTTGATAATACAGCTCAGCATATAGTGTTCTCTTTCATGGATGGCTTTTCAGGTTACAATCAGATCAAGATGGCACCTGAAGACATGGAAAAGACTACATTTGTTACTCAGTGGGGCACCTTCTGTTACAAGGTCATGCCCTTCGGGTTGAAGAACGCAGGGGCAACCTACCAACGTGCCATGGTTGCTTTATTTCATGACATGATCCATCATGAGATAGAAGTGTATGTTGACGACATGATCGCAAGGTCCCAGACTGAGGAAGAGCACCTAGATCATCTGCAGAAGTTGTTTGACCGGTTGAAACTTTACAAGCTGAGATTGAACCCGAACAAGTGCACCTTCGGGGTAAGATCTGGAAAGTTGCTAGGCTTCGTTGTAAGTGACAAGGGAATTCAAGTGGACCCTGCTAAGGTCAAAGCTATTCAAGAGATGCCAGTTCCTAAGACAGAGAAGGAAGTCAGAGGCTTTTTAGGATGCCTGAATTACATTGCTCGCTTCATCTCACATCTGACTGCTACCTGTGAGCCAATCTTCAAGCTGCTGAAGAAAGATCAGGTAGTACGTTGGAATGATGAATGTCAGGCTGCTTTTGACAGAATCAAAGAGTATCTCCAAGAACCACCTATCCTTATGCCACCGGTTGAAGGGAGACCTCTGATACTATACCTGACAGTGCTCGACAACTCAATGGGGTGTGTGCTGGGGCAGCATGACGAGTCTGGCCGAAAAGAGCATGCCATTTATTACCTTAGCAAAAAGTTTACCGACTGTGAGACCCGATACTCACTGCTTGAGAAAACTTGCTGCGCTTTGGTATGGGCTGCTCGCCGGCTGAGACAGTATATGCTGACTCACACTACCTTGTTGATCTCAAAGATGGATCCTATAAAGTACATATTCGAAAAGCCCGCTCTGTCTGGGAGAATTGCAAGATGGCAAATGATCTTGACGGAATACGACATTCAGTACACGACCCAGAAAGCCATCAAGGGAAGTGTATTGGCAGACCACTTGGCACATCAGGCCGTAGATGACTACCAATCAATGAACTTCGAGTTTCCGGATGAAAGCATCATGATAGTAACTGATTGTGAAGTACCTGGACCGGATGAAGGACCTGAACCAGGATCCCGATGGTCTATGCACTTTGATGGAGCATCCAATGCTTTGGGTAACGGTATCGGCGCCATAATCATATCTCCTCAAGGTACTCATACTCCGCTCACTGCCCGGCTATGTTTCAACTGTACCAACAACATGGCGGAGTATGAGGCGTGCATCATGGGTCTTCAAGCTGCGATCGACTTAAGGATCAAATTTCTAAGTGTCTTCGGAGATTCCGCTCTTGTGATCAATCAGATCAAAGGAGAGTGGGATACGAAACATCCAAACCTGATTCCTTACAGAGAATGTGTGTTGACCCTGATCCCCCACTTCACAGAGATAACCTTTGAACACTTCCCAAGAGAAGAGAATCAGCTGGCGGACGCGTTAGCTACAATGGCTTCTATGTTCAAGGTCAAATGGGATAATGAGGCTCCCCAGATCATCATCTGGAAACTGGACGAACCGGCATATTGTTGTGATCTCGAGACTGAATTGGTAACCGAGAAGCCTTGGTACCATGAGGTGAAGAGATATCTGGAAGCTCAGGAATACCCTGAAGGTGCCTCTATCAATGATAAGAAGTTCCTGAGAAGGTTCGCAGCCAAGTTCTTCCTTAGCAACGGCATCTTGTACAAGCGAAACCATGATTCAACCTTATTGCGTTGTGTGGACAAAGCTGAAGCAGAAAGAATCATGGAAGAGCTACATGAAGGGACCTTTGGTACACATTCCAGTGGACACACTATGGCTAAGAAGATCCTTCGGGCAGGATATTACTGGTCCACAATGGAAGCTGACTGCTACCAACATTCCAGGACATGCCATAAGTGCCAGATTTATGCAGACAAGGTGCATGTTCCTCCAGTTCCTCTGAATGTTCTGACTGCGCCTTGGCCATTTGCAATGTGGGGCATAGACATGATCGGTGAGATTAAACCTACAGCATCCAATGGACATCGCTTCATCCTGGTGGCGATTGATTACTTTACGAAGTGGGTCGAGGCAGCTTCCTATGCCACAGTAACCAAGACTGTTGTGGCACGGTTCATTCGGCATAATCTGATCTGTCGGTACGGCGTCCCTGAGAGAATCATTACAGACAATGGTACCAATCTGAACAACAAGATGATCGCTGAGCTCTGCGAGCAATTCAAAATACAGCACCACAATTCTTCTCCTTACAGACCGAAGATGAATGGGGCTGTAGAAGCAGCAAATAAGAACATCAAGAAAATCGTGCAGAAGATGACAGTGACTTATAAGGATTGGCACGAGATGTTACCGTTCGCTCTACACGGGTACCGTACCTCAGCTAGGACATCAACCGGGGCAACTCCCTTCTCTCTGGTTTATGGTATGGAGGCAGTCTTACCGATCGAAGTGCAAATACCCTCTCTCCGGATAATGAAGGATGCAAATCTGAATGAAAATGATTGGATCCAGACACGACTTGATCAGCTCAACCTTATTGATGAAAAGAGACTTGCTGCTATCTGCCATGGTCAGACGTATCAGAAACGGATGATCAGGGCATTTAACAAAAAGGTCAGACCACAGGAATATCAAGTTGGGGATCTGGTAATCAAGAGAATCATCCTTCCTCAGAGTGATCCAAGGGGCAAGTGGACCCCTACATACGAAGGGCCATTTGTGGTTAAGCATGTGTTCTCAGGAGGAGCCATGATTCTAACCAACATGGATGGTGACGACCTTCCTCACCCCGCCAATGCAGACATAGTAAAAAGATACTACGCATAAAAAAGACCCGCTAGGCTGACATGCCTAGGCAAAAATTAGGGCTTCCCGTCGAGCCAAAAGGGTTCGGGCAAAATGAAGGGATGAAATGAAAAAATCTATACACCCGGCAAGTCGAAAACCTGAAAAGGCGGCTTGGGCAAAAATGGGTATCCCGGTGGACTGAAAACCCGAAAGGGCGGTCCAGGCAAAAATTAGGGATAAAAGCGTAATACTATGTCTCATTGGATCACTTTGCATCCAGAATCCGGTATCTTCATCAAGCTCAGACGGCATTAATCAGTCAGCTTCACCTTCAACCAAGGTCATCAAGTGATGAGACGCTCGGAGTTATAAAGGCAATAGCAGAGTTGAAACCCAGTGGGATTATCCATTTCACACAGCTGTTTTACTTTCTTTTGTACAAAATTTGTATAAACTCTTTTGTTCGGCGGCGTTCTCTTACTAGGACGTCAGCCTCTTGTATACAAACGCCTATTTTCAGGCCATTCAAAAATCAATGCAAATATACTTTTCAGTTAAACGTACCAAGTGTTTTTCTTTTTTCTGTTTTGTTTTGCGAAGAACGTCCAAGGTTCAATTTGTGATATATGCATTGACAATAATTTGCTAACTCATAAATATTTGCATACGAAACAAAGGATTAATTACAGGTGACACTAGAAACAGGGGCAATAAAGAGTGGTCTAAGCAATCTAATTGTTCCGTCCGCCAAAGTACCAAGGTAGGTTCAACTAAAGAACATAACCAGATATCTCAATTCCCCAAAGAGTAAGTCAGCAGTCAGTGTATTCTTCTCCAAGCAGAGTTATCAAATCTCAAGGAAATTGAGTATCCTCCAGTAGATCTCAACACTTCCCCAGTAGCATACATATATTCTTAACAAGCATCCCCGGCAATCTTGGTCTAAAGATTGTTCCCCGGTGGTATATCAACATTCAAAGGAATCACTTCCCCCGCAGTTCAAAACTTCCCCAGGAGAGTCCAATTAGTTTCCCCCAGGAAAGTTGGAATTCATCTCCCCAAGCAGTAAGCTTATCCCCAGTAGATACTGGAAGCTTATCCCTCGCAGAGCACGAACGTGTCGCCCGACTTTATTCAAAGAGTTATTTCCTTAACAGGATATAACTGGGTTATCCTCATCCAAAAGCCACGGAAAGATCGTCCTCGACGAAGTCTTCTTATCCCCAGCGAAGTCTATTAACACTTCCAGCACAACAAGGGTATCCCCAGCAAATTACTACTAACAATTCAGCGAAAGCATCTCTATTCCCCACAGAGTATCGCTCCCCAGCATGGTCGCTAGAGTACTTTTCTCCCCGCAGAATCTCCCATTTGCCAAGTTTATTCCTCAACGGAGTCATCTTCTCCTACCGGTATTCTTGCGATTATCATCCCCAGCGGAAGCAAAATCTATTCTTCAGCATCAGCCCAGGAGTGACTTCCCGGCACCCGTCAAGGATTTACTTTCCTAGACGAAAAACACATTCATAAAACATCACATACATCATTATAGCATGCATAGACGCATCATATCATACAAATCTCATTTATGTTGAGAACATCATTGCTTGATCCATGTCATGCATTGCATATGACTGACCTTTATCTTTCAGGAAAAGATGCAGATAAATTCTCAATCATATTTCAAGACCTAGACCGGTTCAGTTAATCAATTCCAAAGATTTCTTATCCAGTCCAAGGCCTTCTCTAGTCCAGCTAAATCGACCCCAAACAGATTTTTCTGATGAAGACTCAGTAGAAGTTATCGGGTTTTTCTCAAACGTCCGCTTTTGAGATTATAATTTCCTATGGTTCCCTCCCCGACGGTGCGTGAGGTGATAATTCCTTTTGAGATTATAATGGTTCCCTCCCCGACGGTGCGTGAGGTGATAATTCCTTTTGAGATTATAATTTCCTATGGTTCCCTCCCCGACGGTGCGTGAGGTGATAATTCCCTTTCAGGTTATAATTTCCTATGGTTCTCTCCCCGACGGTGCGTGAGATGTAATTCCCTTTCAGGTTATAATTTCCTATGGTTCTCTCCCCGACGGTGCGTGAGATGTAATTCCCTTTCAGGTTATAATTTCCTTTGGTTCTCTCCCCGACGGTGCGTGAGATATAATTCCCTTTCAGGTTATAATTTCCTATGGTTCTCTCCCCGACGGTGCGTGAGATGTGATTCCCTTTCAGGTTATAATTTCCTATGGTTCTCTCCCCGACGGTGCGTGAGATGTAATTCCCTTTCAGGTTATAATTTCCTATTGGTTCTCTCCCCGACGGTGCGTGAGATGTAATTCCCTTTCAGATTATAATTTCCTTTGGTTCTCTTCCCGATACTGCGAAGATGGTAATTCCCACCAAGATTTTCTCAACGAGCGTTGTTGAAGTTAAAGTCACCCAAGGTTCTATTACCGTTCATGCTAAGGTAGTAACCACCCCTGGTTCATTCATCATCTTGTGAAGCTCCAGACTCAGCTCCTGTAACCAGTCAGGACACATCTATACCGAGCATCTGATAACCAGCTCCTGCAACATGTCAGATAATCATTTTCTGTTTTGCAGGTACGCAAGTTCTCGCTAAGGAATCTCTTACGCGATCAACATCCAGATGGCATCTATAAGCCCATCACCCTATTCACCAACCTCTAAATGGCATCTGTAAGCCCATTTCCACCATCACTGCTACTATGTGAGCGCAAATTTCTGGGCACTCTAGTGTTCAATCATCTTCTACCCTCGGATTACGAAAGGCACATCAGCCAATCTGCATCCTCAGGTCTAAGAGGATTGAACAGGGGCAACTGTTGTACCCCAAAATTTGCCCTACCATATTCTTCAAAGATTTGCCAAGTCAAGCTTCAAAATCTCCTCAAGGGTTGCACAGTCAAGGGTCTCCTAAACAGTCAAGATTAGGGTTTTTATTCTGATCAAGAAAATGAAGTTTCCAAAGGTCCAATCAAGTCTCACATGCCTACAAATATGGTCAAGCATCCTCATATCAAGTTTCAAGACATTCAGCATAAAATTGCACAGTCAAAAACCCTAATTGCATTGCAGTCAACTGTAGGGGCAAAATGGTCATTTGACAGTCAAAAGTTCAAATTTTTGGTCAACATATCATTTTGAAGCCACAAACATCATTTGATCAATGCTTGATCATGATTCTCAAAGCTTGGCTCAAAAATCATCAAGATGCAAAAGTTTCCTTATTTGGACAGCTGAAAAAGTCAACTGTAAATTGACTAGGGCATAACTTTCACATGGATTATCAGAAAAATTCCATCTAAAGCTCATTTTGAATAGAAAGACATTTCCTACAACTCATATTCATACTTCAAGTCCAAGAAATGCTCTCACAAAAAGTTATCAATTTCAACATTATAGGTCATTTTCAAAAGTCAACAAAAAGTGACTTTAAGTCAAAGGCCATAACTTGAGATTGGTAAATCAAAATGACATGGGACCAAAGGCATTGGTTAGAGGACTCAAATACCTTTCCAAAATGTCCAAGAACATGAGCAAAGCTTAAAAATTGAGCAAGTTATGCCTTGTGGAAGTTGGGAATTTTTGGATATTTTGAAAAGTCAACATTGATTCAAATGACCTAAAATTGCTAATGGGCCCATTTTTCTTCCATAATTCATCATCCATGGCATGTGCACGACCACTTGGCCCAAAGGGAAGTATTTCTTCATTTTTTATTTATTTATTTGAATTTTTATTTATAATAATTCATTTAAATCAAATTAAATACATGGAAAATATTTAACCTAAGTTTTACAATCCTTTTTTGCATGAAATCCACTCAATAACTCGTGCATGATCCAATATGGAAAGATTTGGAGAGAATTGATATGATTGAGAGCAAAAACACATGGAAAATATTTGAAAAAAGATCTTAAAAATCAAATCTTTCAAAGTCATGAATGCCAAGCTTTTTGTTTGATTTCTTTAACCTAATTCATTCCTACATATACAAGGATCACAACCCTAATGCTATTGACCATCAAGCTGCGCTAGAAACCATTCATCAAACTTGGAATTTTTTGCAAAAAACTCATAACTGAAAACATCTTTGCAGGACGATTCAACGCGAAATTTTCATCCCATTGCACTCCTAAGACCTCAAGCAATCTTCCTGGATCAAAAACATCAAACATAACCTCTTGAATCGTTGTACAGAAGCTAACCTTTCTCACTTTTTTTTCATAATCGTGCATTCCAATTCATGCGCATTTAGCCTTTTTTAATGTTTGATTCATGTTCCTTGTATGATTCTAAAGCTAACCATGTGATTTGATTGAATTATTATGCATTGTATACGATTCTACCATTGTCAATTTTTAGGGTTTACAGGATTCCAAATTAGGGATTTTAAAAACAAGGAAAAATTGGAGCATAAGAATTAGACCATTCACTTCAGCATACTCAGACGATCATGAACCTATACTCGCGCCCAATTTATGAACGTTCTCTGGCTAATCGCTATTTTCTTGTATGGTGTCTTAGGCAACGCGTGAAAACCGTTGCCAATGTTTTGTGTATTTCAGGAAAAAGAAAACCAACGAAGGAGATGATACAGTGTCAAGGCGTGAGTGGTTCGTTCAAAATCTGCGCGCATTTTTTAAGTTATTGACTGATTTTCTTTTATAATATTCATAGGTTATTATATATCAAATGCGCATGGGTTGGTTCAGTGGCAAGCGTAGTAATTGGTGAAGCACATGACCTGGGTTCGAGCCCCAGGTCTTCATTCTTTCCATATATTTTTTCCTCTAATATTCATATGCAGCATAAGCGTTGTGGATCATCCTACAACCCTCTATCCAGCCATCCACGCGTCCAATTGCATCCATCCAAGGGCCAGGATTTGGGGAGTATGGTAGGCTCTAGTCAACGCTAGGGTACGTGTCCTGAAAAGTCCAACGGGCCAAAGCATATTGGGCCAGATTTACTAGGAGAAAACCTCCTGATTGGGGTCTGAACCCCCAGGTTTGCAAACCCTTTTCATTACTTTTTATTTTTTGTTTCTTTATTTTCAATTATTATTTTTAATTAATTCTATTAATTTAATTATATTTTCATAAAATCACAAAATACCATAAAAATCAGAAAAGATCAAAAATTAAATATATTTAATTAGTTAATATTTTGTAAATAAATTTGCATGTAAATTAATTAGTTTTAAATTAGGGTTTAATTTAATATTTTCATAATAAATTTAAAAAACATAGAATTAGGTTTGATTAATTTTCATCTTTTTATTTTTCTTTCATGATAATCAAATATTTAATATTATTTATTTTATTTTTATAATTAAATTTGTATATAAAAATTAAGGTTAATTTAGGTTAAAGCTCAATGTTTTCTTAATAAATTAAAAGCCATTAGAATTAGGGTTAGTATTTATTTTAATTAATTCCTTTTTTCATATTAAATCCTAAAATACTAAAAAATACCAAAAACATCTCCTTTTCTTTTTTCTTTATTAATTAATCCCATTTAATTTTAATTTTGCAAAAAGGGTCCAACGCCCTCGTTTCGATTTAATTCTTATGCGCATATTTATTTTATGTCGTTTAAATATTTATGTATCTCTCCCAAAGCCATGTAAAAAATTGCTCGCACTTTTAATTCTTTACTTTCTTTATTTTTCTGTCAAATCGGGTTCCGGTTTAATTTTGGCGATGTGGACCCGCGCCATTTGTAATAGCTTAGAATTTACTTTTCTCGCAATTTTTAATTGTTAAATAATGGCATGAAAGAATGTATGGACAAAAAATAAAAACGAGCGTAGAACACCAATAACATGACAAGATAAATGCAAATGAAAACGACACACAAATCGCACACACCACCCCTAGGGTACGCCTCACTGTTGCCTTGCCTCGAAAGGTGATCGTCGAGTAGAGGATGTCTTAGTAAGTCCTCATGATCCGGGAACCTGGCATGAGGGTAGCTTTTAAGGTGTCTTCCCATTGCTCTGGTGATCACCATGTCCCGAACCTCGAATTGACCCGAACACCTCCAACGTTGGTGCTACCTACCTCTCAATGGTGGGATGGCACTACTTTAAAGGACATTTACACAGACGAATTCCTTAGGGTAGGTAGGTTCTCTAGATACTTGCTCTAAACTTCAAAACAAATCAAAAAAATACTTTTCAAACCAACACATTTTCAAAAAGCTTTCGAAAGCAACTTTTCAAACACTCTTGAGGACTGATACAAGAGTCGAACTGGAATTTTCAAAGAAACTTTTTAAAACCCACAGTTGAAAAGCAAACAAACAATTTTTGAAAACACAAGTGAGCAAGTATCTAAGAGCCCATGGATAACCATGGATAGAAAGGGTGCTAACACCTTCCCTTTCTATAACCTACCTCCCGAACCGAGAGCGATCTCTTTAAGGAATTTTTCTGTGCTTTTGTCCTTTCCATTTGGAGAAAATAAAAGACGGTGGCGACTCTTGCTTCCGCGACATTTCGCGAACCAGCGTTAAACAGTCAGTTCCAGATCCACCGATCACACTGACTCACACTACTCTTTTGATTTCAAAGATGGATCCCATCAAGTACATATTCGAAAAGCCTGCTCTGTCTGGAAGAATAGCAAGATGGCAAATGATCTTGACAAAATATGATATCTAGTATACAACTCAGAAAGCAATTAAAGGAAGTGTACTGGCAGATCATTTGGCACACCAACCTATGGACGATTACCAATCATTGAACTTTGATTTTCCGGACGAAGATATCATGGTGGTAACTGACTGTGAAGTACCTGGACCGGATGAAGGACTTGAGGAAGGATCCCGATGGTCTATGCATTTTGACGGAGCCTCCAATGCTTTGGGTAACGGCGTCGGCGCTGTAATCATATCTCCCAAAGGAACTCATACTCCACTCACCGCCCGATTGTGTTTCAATTGCACCAACAACATGGCAGAATATGAGGCATGTATCATGGGTCTGCAAGCTGCAATCGACTTAAGGATCAAGTTTCTAAGTGTCTTCGGAGATTCCGCTCTCGTGATCAATCAGATCAAAGGCGAGTGGGATACGAAACACCCAAGCCTTATTCCTTACAAGGAGTATGTGCTGACTTTGCTTCCCCACTTTGAAGAGATAACTTTTGAGCACTTCCCAAGAGAGGAGAATCAGCTAGCAGACGCACTAGCTACGATGTCTTCAATGTTCAAAGTTAAATGGGACAATGAGGCTCCCCGGATCATTATCTGGAAGTTGGACGAACCGGCATACTGCTGCGATCTTGAGGCCGAAAAAGTGACTGAAAAACCCTGGTATCATGAGGTGAAGAGGTACTTGGAAGCTCAGGAATACCCTGAAGGTGCATCTGTCAATGACAAGAAGTTAATGAGGAGGTTTGTGGCAAAATTCTTCCTCAGCAATGGCATTCTCTACAAACGGAATCATGATTCAACTCTAATGCGTTGTGTGGATAAGGCTGAAGCGGAGAAGATCATGATAGAACTGCATGAAGGTACATTCAGAACACATTCCAGTGGACATACCATGGCAAAGAAAATCCTTCGGGCAGGATATTTCTGGTCCACAATGGAAGCCGATTGTTACCAACACTCTCGAACTTGTCACAAATACCAGATCTATGCTGACAAAGTGCACATCCCTCCGGTTCCTCTGAACGTCCTGACGGCACCTTGGCCTTTTGCAATGTGGGGCATTGATATGATCGGTGAGATCCGACCAATGGCATCCAATGGGCATCGCTTCATCTTGGTGGCGATCGATTACTTCACGAAGTGGGTTGAGGCAGCTTCCTACGCAACGGTAACCAAGAGCGTCGTGGCACGTTTCATCCAGCATAACCTGATCTGTCGGTATGGCGTCCCGGAAAGAATCATTACGGACAATGGTACCAATCTCAATAACAAGATGATCACTGAGCTCTGCGAGCAATTCAAAATACAGCACCATAACTCTTCTCCTTACCGGCCGAAGATGAATGGGGCTGTAGAGGCAACTAATAAGAATATCAAGAAAATTGTGCAGAAGATGACAGTGACCTATAAAGATTGGCACGAGATGTTACCGTTCGCTCTTCATGGGTACCGTACCTCAGCAAGGACGTCAACCGGGGCAACTCCTTTCTCCTTGGTCTATGGCATGGAGGCAGTCTTGCCAATTGAAGTCCAGATACCCTCTCTCCGGATAATGAAGGATGCAGACTTGAGTGAAGATGACTGGATCCAGACTCGACTTGATCAATTAAACCTGATTGACGAAAAGAGGCTCACCGCTATCTGTCATGGTCAGACGTACCAAAAACGGATGATCAGGGCATTCAATAAGAAAGTCAGGCCACAAGAGTATCAAGTTGGGGACCTGGTAATCAAGCGCATCATCCTTCCTCAAAGTGATCCCCGGGGCAAATGGACCCCTACATACGAAGGGCCAATTATGGTTAAACATGTGTTCTCAGGGGGAGCCATGATCCTAACCACCATGGATGGTGACGACCTTCCTCACCCCGCTAATGCAGACATAGTAAAAAGATACTACGCATGAATAAAAGACCCGCTAGGTTGACATACCTAGGCAAAAATAAGGGCTTCCCGGCGAACCAAAAGGGTTCGGGCAAAAATAAGGGATGAAATAAAAAAATCTGTACACCCGGCAAGTCGAAAACCTGGAAAGGCGGCTTGGGCAAAAATGGGTATCCCGGTGGACTGAAAACCCGAAAGGGCGGTCCAGGCAAAAGTTAGGGATAAAGCGTAACACTATGTCTCATTGGATCACCTTGCATCCGGAATTCGGCATCAACTATCTGGCCCAGATCTCGGCATCGATCAAACAGCTTCATCTTCAACCAATCAGCAAAGTGATGAGACGCTTGAAGACATAAAGGCGATAGCAGAGTTGGAACCCAGTGGGATTGTTCACATAGCTGTTTTGTTTCCTTTTCAAAATTGTAAATTCTATGTTATTCGGCGACATTCTCTTACTAGGATGTCAGCCTCTTGTACAAAAACGCCTATTCACAGGCAAAATTCAAAATCAATACAAATCCACTTTTCTATACAAATTGCCATTGTTTTTCCTTTTTTCTGTTTTGTCTTGCGAAGAACGTCCAATGTTCATTTTTGATATATGCATTTGACATTAAATTGCTAATTCATAAATATTTGCATATGAAGCAAAAGACTAATTACAGGTGACATCAGAAACAGGGGCAATGTGAGGTTGTCTGATGCAGTCTGGTTGCTTTGTCCGTCAAGGTACCAAGGTAGATTTAACTGAAGAATGTGACCAAGTTATCTCAGCTCCCCACAGAACGAGACAAGATAGCAACATTCCCCGGCAGAATATCAATACCCCAGTGCAATTCTAAAAGTTTCCCCAGGAAGGTGGAATCCATATCCCCGGCAGGTCTTAAAGTTTATCTCCAGTAGATTCCGGAAGCTTATCCCCTGCAGAATACGGACGTCTCTCCCGAGCTTTATTCAAAGTTATTCCTCACAAGGGCTTATAACTGGGTTATCCTCAGCTAATTGCCATGGAAGATCGCCCTCGGCAAAGTTCTTTCAATCCCCAGCGGAGTTTATCTTTGGTATCCTCGGCGGAGTTTATCATCATTATCCCCAGCGGAATCCATCATTGAAGTCCTCAGCAGGCCTCTCATCAAAACTTCAGCAAAGTATCTCTTCCACGGAGCAATTCCCCCGCCGGTCGTCAAGGATTTATTTTCCTAAGACGAAAATACATTCATAAACATTTCACATTTTCATACATCTTGTTTACATGATAAAGTGCATACAACACTATCTCATGTTGAACATCATGACATCATGCATATCATACATCATGACATTGCATACAACTTATGTTTTTGCCTTTTCAGGGAAAAAGACAGTCCCAAAGACAACTACCTTCAACTGTCACAATTCCAGATTCGATTCCTGTATCTAGCTAGGGCACATCTGTGAGTAATCAGTTTCCAGACTCGATTCCTGTATCTAGCCAGGGCACGTCTGAAGAGTTCAAAGATTCGACTCTTGTATCCAGCCAGGGCATATCTATCAACTATCACAATTCCAGATTCGACTCCTGTATCCAGCCAGGGCATATCTGTTAACCACATTTCCAGACTCGATTCCTGTATCTAGCCAGGGCATGTCTGAAGAGTTCGAAGATTCAATTCCTGTATGTAGCCAGGGCATATCTATTGACGACTATTTCCGGATTCTATTCTTGTATCTAGCCAGGGAACATCTGTGAGCAACCGATCGTAGATTCGACACCTGTATCTAGCCAGGGCATATCTGCATGAGGAGATTGAAGATCAAACACCTGTAACAAGCCAGGAAAACATCTGTCCTTCTCAAATACACAAGTTCTCGCTAAGGAATCTCTTATGCGATCAACACTTTCAAATGGCATCTATAAGCCCATTCCCGACAAGGTTCTGTCTCATCTCCAGATGGCATCTATAAGCCCATCTCCCTATCCACCATCTCTCCAAATGGCATCTGTAAGCCCATTCCTGACCTCACATTGCTGATACTTCAACATGCGAGTGCAAATTTCCGGGCACTCTAGTGTCCAATCTCCTTTTACCCTCGAGTCACGAAAGGCAAACTTGCCAATCTAAATCTTCAGGTTCAAGAAGATTGAACAGGGGCAACTGTTGTACCCCAAAATTTGCCCTCCCATTTCCTCAACATTTTATCATCACAAGACCCTTGAAGATCAAGATCCAGTTAGGGTTTCCTCTGCTCAAGACTTCTCCTTGCATTGTTGACCCAAATTAGGGTTTGTGATTGCACAAAGATATTTTGACCTAAAATGCCTAGGATGACTTTCATACTTCATGTTGGACTCCCAAGTTTATCCATACCAAGTTTCAAGTCTTGATTCCAAATTTTGCCCAGTCAATTGGACAGTTGACCTAGAAATCAACTGTATTGGAGAAAAAGTCAACTGTGGCCAATTGACAGTCAAATCTCATGAAAATTGACCCACATCAACATTATGAACTCACATGGACCATTTGATCAAGTTTGGATCATAATTCCACAAGAAATTTGATCAGATCATCAAAAGGGCAAAATGGTCATTTTTAGGGTTTTGACTGCACAAAGGAAATTTTTGACTGTTTGACCTAGACAATGGCAAACCAAGCTCACATATGGACTCAAGGACCCCATGGAATTATCTTGACATGCTCAACAAGTTCAAAAGATCCCAAATACACAAGATTGACAGTTGAATTTCCCAGTCAATTGGTCAATTTTGACTGTATACTGAAAAGTCAAACTTTGACTTTTTGGTCAAAATCAAGGGTCAAGATTCATTTTTCATTAAAACATGCCAAATCATGAAACTTGTCCATCAAGAAATCAAGAAATGCAAATTAGGGTTTGAAATGAAGATTTTTCATAACTTAGAATTTTTCTAAGTTATGAAAAACCCTAATTTTTTCCTAACTTTGCCCCACTTTCTCACCAAGATTCATTTGGATTCAAGCAAAAGTCAAAACATGAAAGTTGTAGCCTATTGCATAATCTACAACTTTGATTCACAAAGTTTTCCCAAAAGAAGCTTTTATCTCAAGTTACAATTTTTGGAACAAGGGTACCAAACCATTCTTAACTTAGTGAAAATTTGACCTATTTTAGGCAAGTTTTTTACCTAACTTCAAGACCATTTTCCATACACTTCCACTTGGAATTTCAATTTGCACTTCAAAGATGGATTGTAGTACACATTCCAAGCTTTCCAAAATGTCAAAGAACTCATCAAACAACCTCATGGTTAGAGAGAATCGAATTTTGCAATATGGGGAAAACTCACTTTTGAATTGGCCAAGTTACATGTTCATAACACTATGCATTTCAATCTCAGCTTGCACAACTTGATTACAGGCCTTTTATCTCAATTACACTCATAAATTTAATGCCAATCTTTTGTGCCAAGACCATGTTCTATGTGTTCAAGCATTGCCTAAAGGTTTAATCCCAAATTGGAAAAAGCATTATATCCATTTTTGCAAAAGTTACACTTTATGTCTAAAGCAAATCAAGAAGGTACAAAGGAAATCTAATTGGCAAAAGTTTATGAGTTAATAACACTGATCAAGGAGAAGTTTAGCAGCATAGTATGGGGGCCTGTACAGGCTAGAAGCACAACTTGACCATTGCTTGCTTAAAGTTCAAGAAAGATAGCATAACATATACCAACTTCCATATCAGTTAACCAAGGCTTAGAGGAAGTTATCAAACACATTCTAAACATTGATCCTAAGCTGAAGCACGACCCTAAGATCCCCAATACCTCCCCATTGCCAGAATCACCTTCAAACTGCTCAAAGCAGGGCATCCCTGCAGTTTGAATCCCATAGCTCAAAACTTCCATGCTTTCTTGCTAAAAACTCATCAAACACATTCCATAGCATCCCTTGAAGCTAACCAAAACCTAAAACACGACCTGTAACACTCCCAGGCCACTTCACCATTTTCATTTTCTTGTTTTGCAGTTGAAGTTCTCTAGCACGATTCAAGAGGTTTCAGGACAAAGTAAAGCTTGGAATAGCATCCTCACACTTCAAGGAAGCTGTACAAATCATCATATTGCCCTGAAAGCTCCTCCATTGCAAGGCACGATTCCAACTGAACAGGTATATTCATGAAGTTCTATCTCTCAGTATAGGCATTGTTAGCTTTAGGTTTGTGAAGGAAACATGCCACAATCATAGCCCTGAACATGCCCATATGATTAGATTTCATTTATATTATGTATGCTTAGAGAATTTTGAGTCTGAACATTGATGAAAAACTAGGTCAGGAATTGGGGGAGAAGAAATTCTCCCTCATCTTAGAGAGTTAAGTCAAGTTCTTTATATCCCTGGATTCGTCTTCTCATGCTCTACATTTTTCATGTTGAAAGTTTTGCTTAAAAGTCCAGGAATTGGGAGATAGGAAACGCGTGTTTGCTTGAACAAAGGATGTTCTGAGGTTGAAGATGACTTGGTTCTGGGCTGGGCCTGTTTGACATTTCTTTTTGCATCCTGATTTTGCTTCTACACCCCCTGAGCCCATTTTGTTCATTTTAATGATTTTTTGACTTTTCTTTTTTTGGTTTGACTTGTTTATTTTTTCTCATAATATAAAAAATATAAAAATAATTTTTTGCACTATTTTCCTATTTATTAGGTATTTGTTTGTTTAGGTTAGTTTTTATACATAAATAAATAAATAGATACACTTTTGTTAAAAAAATACTAAAAATATACAAACACATTTTTATTTTCATTTTTTTATTTTGTTTTATCTTCTGAAAATATTTTATATAAAAAATACTTTTTTTTATTAAATATTAAATATTATTATGTATATAATATATATTTAGTAAATAATACAAATATTTGCATAGATATTAATATATTTAGGTTAAATTACAAAATATACACACTTTTGTTTTCTTGTTAAATATTTAATATAAAAATACCTTTTTCACAAATATACTTCTTTTTTTTTTAATAAATAAATATTATGCATAATAAATAAATAATACATTTTATTTAATAAAATTAGGGTTTTGCCCTTAACATGAAAAAACTCCAAAAAAATAATACTTTTATTTTTGTTTATTTTGACATATAAAAATACTTTTTTTCATATATACAAAAACCATTTTTTGCATCTTGCATATTTATTCTTATTTTATTTAATTTGTGCAATTAAATTATCTTGTAAATAATGCAATATTGATGTAATAGTTTAGGTTTAAATTCCTTGTCAAAATCCTCATTTGAACATTTGTACCCCCCTTCCCATATATGGTGTTGTAATAGCTTAGTAAATTTATTTTTCGCACTTTATTGCTTTTTAATTATACCATGTTAGAATTAGGGTTTGTATGCGAATCAAAAACGACAAAAATAGTTTGACCTAATTTCAAGATAAACAAGCATGAAAATGGACACACAAATCACACTTGCACCCCCTAGGGTATTCCACTTGATGCCTTCAATAAATGGGCCATATTGCATGTTAGGTCTCTTTGGGCAAAACAAACACAAATCAAATGATCATAGTCCCTCGATGACGCTTTCAAAAAGTTGCCTAAACAAATGATCAAGTCCCTTAAAGAAAATTGCCTAAAGATACTTGACACCATTGCAATTATGGTCTAAACGATGACCCGCGCCCGTCCCTTTCACATCGTAACATGAGATTGTCCACCAAATACAATGGTGGAACAAACTTGTCAAAAGGGTTAAAACATAGCAATAAACTTTGAGAAATTTAGGAGTAGATAACCTCTTAGTTACTTGAATCAAACTTGCAAAAACAAAACACTTGCCTATTTTCTAAAACCACATCTCACAACACTTTCAAAACAAATTTTCAAAAACAAATGAAAACCTTTTCAAAAGACATACATCTTTGTATACATCCCAACATGGATCATTACAAAGGTTGCCACCACATTGGCTTCTTTTCAAAACATTTTCAAACCTACACACACAAAGCACCATTTCAAACAATTGAAAATTAAGGCAAGTTGATCTAAGCAAGTAACTAAGAGCCCATGGATAACCATGGATAGAAAGGGTGCTAATACCTTCCCTTTCTATAATCTACTCCCCGAACCCAAGAAAACATCTCAAAGGTTTTTGCTGTGCTTTTTAACCTTTCCTTAGGATAAAATAAAAAGTCGGTGGCGACTCTTGCTCAACCGAAACAAGTGCGAAAACAAACGCAAAACTCATAGTCAGTTCTCCCACCGTATCACAGCTATTCTTCCAGATAAAGCAGGCTTTTCGAAGATGTACTTGATTGAATCCATTTTAGAAATCAACAGAGTGGTATGTGTCAACATATACTGCCTTAGCCGGCGAGCAGCCCATACCAAAGCGCAGCAAGTTTTCTCGAGCAGTGAGTAGTGAGTCTCACAGTCGGTAAAAATTTTGCTAAGGTAATAAATGGCATGCTCTTTTCAGCCAGACTCGTCATGTTGGCCCAGTACGCACCCCATTGAATTATCCAAAATAGTCAAATACATGATTAGCGGCCTTCTTTCGACGGGTGGCATCAAGATAGGAGGTTCTAGCAAATACTCCTTAATTTTATCGAAAGCAACTTGATAGTCATCATTCCATTCAACCACCTAATCTTTCTTCAACAGCTTGAAGATTGGTTCACAGGTAGATGTTAGGTGGGAAATGAACCTTGCAATGTAGTTTAGGCGTCCTAAGAAACCTCTGACCTCCTTTTCAGTGCGGGGGGCATGCATTTCTTGTATGGCTTTGACTTTGGCAGGATCAACCTTAATTCCTTTGTTGCTGACGATGAATCCCAAGAGTTTACCGGACCTGACTCCGAAAGTGCACTTGTTAAGGTTCAGTCTGAGCTTGTACTCCTTTAACCTGACAAACAGCTTTTGCAGATGGTCGAGGTGTTCTTCTTCTGTTTGCGAACGGGCTATCATGTTGTCTACGTAGACTTCGATCTCATGATGTATCATGTCATGAAACAAAGCTACCATGGCTCGCTGATAGGTTTCCCCAGCATTCTTCAGTCCGAATGGCATCACTTTATAGCAGAAGGTACCCCACTGTGTAACAAAAGTAGTCTTCTCCATGTCTTCGGGGGCCATTTTGATCTGGTTATACCCTGAAAATCCATCCATGAAAGAAAATACCTTATGCTGAGCTGTGTTATCAACCAAGATGTCAATGTGCGGTAGTGGAAAGTCATCTTTAGGGCTAGCCCTGTTTAAGTCTCTGTAATCCATGCACATTCTCACTTTGCCGTCCTTTTTAGGCACGGGCACAATGTTAGCAACCCACTGTGGGTAGGAAGTAACTGCAAGAAAGCCAGCATTGAACTGCTTCATTACTTCAGCTTTGATCTTTTCGGACATATCGGGCCTCATTCGGCGGACTTTTTGTTTAATTAGTGGACAGTCTTCTCTTGTAGGAAGACGGTGAACCACAATATTTGTATCGAGTCTCAGCATGTATTCATAGGACCAGGAGAATATCTCAACATATTCATTCAACAGCTGAACTAAGCGCTCTTTGACATTTGGCTTTAGGCTGGCATCCACTTTAACCTCTTTTCTGTCTTCAGCAGTACCCAAGTCGATAGTCTCTAACAGCTCTTCATGGGGCAGGATAGCCCTTTCTTCCTGTTGTAGAAGTCTAGCCAACTCTTCAGGCACTTCACAGTCTTCATCACCTTCGTATTCGGCATGATTGACCAGATCTTCAAAGTCACTGGAGGCCATAGCAGAATTGTTACCCATGGAATCCGGAGCAGTTGGGTACCTGCATTTTGTGAGTGTGGGTGTGTGTAAGGGATAGCCATCTTTAAACAAATAAAATGTAAAAAGAAAGAAAATGAACACAAAAGTTTATATATGAAAACATCCATGATTCATTAAAAATGGCATATGAAGATGAAAAAAATCAAGCCCTTACAAATGGACCTATGTGCCCCGGGTAAGGCACAAGGTAAAAAGAGTGTACGAATTGTTTAATAATTATTACAGACCAACATAAATGTTCGAAAGATAAATTATTGATTTATGAAAGTAATGGGAACGAAGTCTTTCGCCTCCCAGTTGTTCAGTCCTCCTTCAATAGTCGAGAAAATCCAATCTTCAAAGTTGCTCTCATCTTCACCATCCTCAAAAGCATGAACTCCATGATGAGTGATCTTTAATGGTGGCCCTCCAGCCCGGAAGCGGCACACAGCCTTTTGAACAGAAGTGGTGAAACCCAAGCCGAACTTATCTGTCTTGAAAGTAAAATCTGGTAGCTGACCCCATACTGTGTTTCCTCCTTCCTCGATCACAGCCTTCGCATCTTTAAGGGATGACATCTGGGACACAGGTTTGGTGATGATGGGTACAGAAGTCATTGTCTTGGCTGCCGCAATTTCAGGAGAAACCTCTTCAAAGTGTTGGAAAGGGGTTTCTATGAATTCATTATCTAACTCCACATAGCGGAAAGAATTAAGATGGCTTATCATATACTCCTCCTCGCCATGAACTGTTATAATTTTCCCCTGGACTGGGTATTTGAGCATTTGGTGTAGAGAAGAAGTGACTACCCCGACGTTGTGGATCCAGGGTCTTCCCAACAAGCAAGAATATGAAGGACAGATGTCCATCACATAAAATATAGAGTTGAAAATTTCTGTTCCCACTTTAATTGGGATGTCCACCTCCCCGTGGACCATCCTCTTAGAACTGTCAAAGGCTCTAACAATGATATTGCTGGTGTGATACGGTGGGAGAACTGACTTGAGGTTTTGCGTTTGTGTTCGCAATTGTGCGGTTTAGCAATAGTCGCCACCGACTTTTTATTTTATCCTAAGGAAAGGTCAAAAGGCACAGGAAAGACCTTTGAGATGTTTTCTTGGGTTCGGGGGGTAGATTATGAAAAGGGAAGGTGCAAACACCCTTTTCATCCATGGTTTTCCATGGGCTCTTAGTTACTTGTTTTAGATCACTTGCTTTGCTTTTCAATTGTTTGAAATGGTGCTTTGTGTATGGTTTTGAAAATGCTTTGAAAAAGAGGCCTTGTCTAGGCAACCTTTGTAATGATTCTTGCTTGAATATATACGAAAGGTGTGTGTCTTTTTGAAAAGATATTTCAATGTTTTGAAAGTTTGATTTGGAAATTATGTTGTGATGTGTGTTTGAAAGTAGCAAGGATATTTGCAAGCTTTTGATCAAGTAACTAAGAGTTGTCTACCCTATTTTACTCAAAGATCTTTCTTATGTTTTTAACCCTTTTGACAGTGTTATTTCACTATTGCATTTGGTGAACAACCTTGTGTTAGGATGTTAAACGGGACAGGCGCGGGTCATCGCATACAATCATTGAAAGCAACTTGTGAGACGCTCTAGCAATCTTGTAAGGGACGAGATCGTTTTATCGAAGGCAACATCGAGGGTTATCGAGGGACTACGATCTTTGTTTATCGAAGGGGCATTTGCTAGAGTGTCTCATACTCGAGGGACATGATTGCATTTTCCGAGGCAACAAGCGAGGTTACCCTAGAGGTGCAATTGTGCATCGTGTTTGTCAATTTCATGCATTTGTCTTGTATTAGGTTATCTAGCGATTGATTTTGAATCTTGTCATACAAACCCTAATTACTATACAATATATTGAAAGCAATAAACTGCGGGAATTTAAAGTCTAAGTTATTACAAAAAAAGTATTCAGGGATGGGGGTACAATTATTTACAAATGGGGATGAGTCTCACAAGAATAATAATGTCCAAATATTTATGTGTTACAACCAAATCGAATTTTCGCAATTCAAATATAAAAGCTATAACAAATAGAAAAATCAATAAATTATGAGATGCATGTAAAAATCTATTCTAAAAAAGATTAAGTATTATTATTATTTTGTTTTATGTTTTTTAGGAACTTATGTAAAGAAAAGTTTTAAAGAAAGATTAATTAAACAAAGATTCTAGTATTTTTTTGTATTTAATTAAATGTAACAAATATTAAAGAAAACTATATTGATAAAATCAAAACAAAATTTAATCTATTATTGGGTTTTTTTTATTATTAACAAAACAAATTATTTTAGAATGAAAATAATTAAAAAGAAAGGTATTGGTTTAAAGAAAAGAAATTTAAAGATAAGAATTTTAAAGAAAAGAAAAAAGATGGGCCTAAAGAGTATTGTGGCCCAAATGAAATGGAGAGGAACAAAAAAGGGGGGGTGCGTGCTTAGCAAAAACGTTGGGCTTCAGGTAATTTGGGGCGAACAGGCCCAGCTGAAATGTTTGTAAAACATTTTAGGGGTTTGGTTTTGATTAGGGTTAGTAAGTTTTGGCTATAGCGGCGCCGTTTCTCTCATCTCTTCTCCATTTCATCTTTCTCAGACAAGGCGTTGATTCCTCCTTAAACCCCTAGGTCGCTGAAACGCCGCCCTCTCTCACTCTCTTCCTTCTCATAGTGGCCCACGATTGTGGCTTTACCATGGTACGATTCGTTATCTTTTTAGGGTTTTTTACAGTTGCTTTCGTTTGTTTGATTTTTGCTTATGTTCTTGTTTCATATTTTAATCCATAGATGTTTATGTGTGAGATGCAGCGAAAGTTTGAAAAAAACTTACCTTGAACGTTTTGCTTCTGAAAAACGATGGAGAGAGAGGGACGTGAGACCGGCCGGTGGAGCTCCTTGGAGGCTAGGGGGCAGAGGAGAAATGATGGCTACGCTTTGGCTTCTAGTATCTTTGTCTTCTTCCTTGATTTGTTGGTTATTTATGTTGATGATGTATTATTCTGAAAACTGTTTTGTTTGGACTTTTGTTGATGATGAACACGCTTCTGAAACCCTATGTTTTTTTGCTTCTAAAACTCTTCCTCTTTCTTCTTGGCCCTGATTGCTTGATGATGATGATTCTGAAAACTGTTTTGTTTCTGAATCTCTTCCTTTCTCCTTGTTGATGATGAAATGAAATCTGAAACTTGTTTGTTTGTTATTGATAAGCTTCTGAACCTCTTGGAATGTTGGTGTTGAATGTGTTTTTGGAACTTGTTGGTTAGCTTCTGAAATTCTCTTCTTTTCTCTTGTTGATGATGAAATGAAATCTGAAACTTGTTACTTGGATCGTTTTAGATAATCCTGAGTTGGTAAGCTGAGTTTGTATGCTATGTTTGAAAGGTTTTTGGCTACTTGTTTGGCCTAGCAGTTTGTTATGTTCAGTTTGGATTTTGTTTGTGTAGTTGGGCAGTTTTGCTAAAACAGGTTTGCAGGTTGAAACTGTTTAGTTGTCTTTTTGTTTTGGGCCATCTTGTGGTTATGCAGGTTTATGGATATTGGTTTGGGCAAGCTTGGTTGTTTGTGTTGAGCTTGTGAAGCTTGCAGTTTGGTTACAGTTTGTGTGTTTAGCAGGTTTGATTTGCAGTTTTTGGACTGCAGGTTTGGAGTTTGTTGTTGTTATGTAGGTTGGGGACTGCAGGTTTGAGTTGTGATAACAGGTTGGCTGTTTGGTTGTGGTGTTGAGCTTGTGTAGCTTAGGCTTATGCAGGTTGCTTGTGTTTTTGTTGATTTTGGCTTGACAGGTTTTTGGCAAGCTTGGAACTTTGAAGGGCTTTGTGGTTTTTTTCACAAAGTATTTTCCCCTCCTTATGCAATTAGATGCTAGACTGTTATATATCTTTTGTTTGTTTCTTTAAAATTTGAAACAGCCTGCTTTTTGCCCAAACTGCAAATTTTCACTAAAGGTCCTCTCTTTCCTCTCTCTCCTAAGCACCTTTGCTTATTATATTGTAATTTTTGAAAAGTTTGCCTAGGAAAATGATGATGGCTTTGACAAGCCTCTTGCTTGTCAACAGGTTTTCCTCTGCATTGTATTACCTGCTGCATTTTCTGTACTGTGTACTTTTTGTACTTGTATGCTTTTGCTAGTTGGCTTACTTGACAATTTTGCATTCAGTTTGACATGCTTGGCACCTTGTTGCATTTGGTTTGATTACTGCAGTTTGGTTTAGTTTGCAGTACAATAGGTGCCCATCATATTTGAATTTTGGCGCCTTGGTTTGCCTTTGCAATGCCTATGTTTTTGCATTTGAACCAATTGTATGCTTGCATTTTTTATCTTTTACTCTTCTCTTTGTGAACCAAGAAGAGCAATCTTCTTGTGATTTGCAAGGAGAAAAATAAAACATGATGAACAAAAAGCATTCTGATTCCGGCCGGCAAACTTTAATGATGATTTCTTTTCTTTCTTTTTTTTAATTGAAAATTCTTCTATATTAATCTCTTTTCTTCTGTCTTTTGCAGGTGAGTATCAATTGGATGATAGAGGAAGCAGTAGAAGTGAAAGATCTTAGGAGATTAGGCTTAGATTTATTTTTTCATTTATTGTAAACAAATATTATCTTAAATACTATAAGTTGTAATCTTACAATATTCAAATAAATTTTGTAACAACATTTGAAGTAAATAAAAGTCTTTATCCAAAAGAAAATCTCTACTGTCAAATATCTTTCAATTCTTCCTTGCATGTTTATTTAATTATTTAAGACTCTCAAATCAAAATAATTGAGACTGTCTCCCAATAATTCTAATCCAGATAAAATAAATAATCAACAAACTTTGCAGTCTCGTAACCTTGCATCAATCACAATACGCATGGTATTCCAATTAACATACGCATTGTACAGTTAAACAAACAGGCATTCCATTAAATGGTAAACCTTTCACTCCACTAACAAGCAGGTGCCTTAATGTTCCAAACAAAAGTCTCAGCTCTTATCCCAGATAATCAGTCTTTGAGAACAATCAGTAAATTTGAACAAGCAATTTCTAAGGATTCAATTTCTTCTGAGAGATGTGAGAGAAAACCCTAATCCTGGATTAACTGCTAAAGAAAAGTCTGTTTGATCGATTCTTGAGCCAATCCTTAAAAATCAGAGAAAACCCTAGGGTTGTGATTTTCTTGTGAAAAAGAGAAGGCAAATTTTAGGGTACAACAGCTGGGCTTTAGTGTCAAATCTTCACAGTCCAATCTGTCCAATGCTTTCTTTGGCAGGACATTTAAAGACGACCCGGTATCAACCAGAACGTGAGCAAGATTAGTCCCTCTGCATTCTACCGAGACATGCAGCGCATCATTATGCTTTCTCCCCTTAGATGTTAGATCGGCATCGGAGAAGCCAAGACCATTATCGGCGGTTAGGTTGGCTACACACTCCTGGAACTGGTCCGCGGAGGTTTCTTGAGGCACGTGGTCCGTCTTCAGGAATTTGATCAAGGCTTTGGCATGAGCCTCGGAACAGAGCAATAGGGCCAGCATAGATATTTTTAAAGGGGTTTGCCCCAGTTGTTCTATGACATCATAATTGCCTTTCTTAATTATTTTTAAAATCTCCTCCATCTCCTTTTGAGTGGTCTCGGGGATGACCAAAGGCTGAGCCCTCGTCCTGACGGGCGCTTCCTGGATCCCCTTACCTTTATCAGCAGCAACAACAGAGGGTACAACTACGAGAGTAACAATTTCTTCAATAACTGGACTTCGCACAGAGATGTTGACCGGCACAGGAGTAACCTTAGGAGCATTTGTGGGTCCGAAGATTGCCCTTGGAGGAGCAATCTTCGGAGATAAAATTCTTCCACTGTGGGTGATCTTACTCGTCCCAGCGATATTTCCTATGTCAGGAGTCTCCTCATTGGAGCTTTCTTCAACTGATTCAATCTGCTTAACACCGTGGTAGAAGATCTCTCCTCTATAATTCCACGACATTGTCTTGTTGGACTTGTATGGGATAGGCCCCGGCATAGTTATCTTCAGAGGTACAAACTTTGGATCGGGTGTAATCTTAACAGGTCTTTTGGAGACCTTGGAAAGACTGGCAGAAATGGTAATTATAGCAACATCGTTGATAGGAGTTGGAGTAACAGGAGTAACAAGAGTTTTCTCGAAGAGGATTTCTTGATTATCCATTAGGCGTTGGATGCCTAACTTCGATAACGGATAGTCAGATTGTAGGGACGAACAAAGGTAACAATCTTTTTCACAGCCTGGGAAAATCCCGGCTTTCAACAGATTCATCTTGATTATTGGTAAAGGGGTCCTTAAGTCATCAACAGCAGCAACATACAGATCCTCTTCGATAGCATGGGCATTGTGACCATTGTTGTACCCCAAAATTTGCCCTCGCATTTTTTCACAAGAAATCGCAGCTTCAGACGTTTCCTGATTTTTCAAACTGGCTCAAGAATCGGTCAAACGGACTTTTCTCGTCAGTCAGACGCAATTAGGGTTTTATTGATTTTTCAGGGCTCTGGAATGTTTCAAACAGTTGGTTTAGGGTTTTTGTTGATTTTGGCTCAACTTTGATCAAGCGAACGCTCTTTGGAATTTAATCAGGAATTAGGGTTTTTGTGGGCACATTCTCAGGAGGATTTAAATTCTACATCACTTTGCAAGTTATTCCAAGATTTGGGTTGAATCCGCATTGTTTGATTTAATCAGTAAAAGAAGGCATTTGGTTTGAATTCACATTTGTTTATTTGAACCAGTCAAAGGATACATTCAGTTTGGATTTACAGTGTTTGGTAAGAAATCAGTAAGAAGGGAATGCGTCTGATCAGTTATTGCGTTTGACTGTACTTTGCTTTGGATGATGGAAGCGCCAAGTTCATTATTTTGATCAACGTGGAATCAATGTTTAGTTGATTATTTATTATTCTAAAGATTAAATATCTGGAATTTAATTTTAAGTTATTTTAATTTAAAGAACTATAAATAATAAGTAAATAATTGAAAAAGGAGGAAATAGAATTAATTGGATAATAAAAACTTTTATTTATTTTTAAATTATTCGTACAATTATTGTTTACAATTTATTTACAACAATGATTTTACATTAATTTAAATTTAAATAAAAAAATGAAACTATCCTATTTTTTCTAAGTCTCCAATTCTTCATTCTTCATTTAATACCCCTCTCCATCCAATTATTCATCTGCAAAAAGAAAGGAGGAAAAGTCAAATAGCAGATAAATAAATAAAGAGACAGATATAAAATCATCATTAAGAGCCATTGATTGGGATCAGTTAACCCTCTCTGCAAATCACGGGATTTCTCCCGGTTCACAAAGAGGGACGGATTTTTATTTGCTAAAAATGAATGCACAAAAGTCAAATTGCACAATTCAAAAATTGTCAAACTGCATAGTTCAATACAAACAGAAAGTCCAAACTGGATCACAACTTTCAAACCATCCAAAAATTGTCAAAGTACAAGTTACTGTCACAAAGCTATTCAAAAGATTTGGAAAGATGTCAAAAGCACAAAATCTGGAAGAAGGGACAAATATGCAGAGGAAAATTGATATGCAAGCAAACCATTTCATTTTTCATCATTTCCCAACAAAGTGGCTCTTTCAGAAAAGAAAAGTACAAAGCATAATATTATTTTAATGCAAACTGTACTGAGAGAGAAGAAAAAGAGAGCAAAGAAAGCATGTGTAGGCTTTAGGCAGGAAGAAAGATAATATAAAACAAAAACTGAACACAGTGGATAAAAAAAAATAATAGGCAAACCAATACAGAAAAAAGGGACGAAACTGCATAAACCTCCAGTCTAAAAGGAAAGACCTAAAACCTGTTTTGTTTAGAGAAAATATCAAAAGCCTGTTGAACCTGTCAAGCAAGATAGAAAAAACTATCCAAAAGCCAACACAAGTCAAAAAACTCTAAAACCATCATAAAACCTGAAGCATCAAAACCTGCCTAAGCATAAACTGTGAAGCCTCACAACCTGTCAAACTCAACATAAGCAGAAGCCTAAACAAAACAAGCTCAAACCAAGTCCGAGCCTTACAACCAGAGACCCAAAACCCCTGTCAAATATACCTGCATAAACCATAACCTGCAATATACTAAGCGAGCAAACCAGTAAATCCAAACCTGTCCAGCTTCAAGCCTAATCCAAATACATCCAAACATTCAACTCAATATATGCCCAAACACTCACCCTGAAGCCTTGGCCAAACTAAAAACCAGAACATACATAACCTGTAAGCTTTCAAACCATAACAACCCAACAAGCATAAGCCATAAACCAGTTAACCTGCACAAGACCTGCATATGCCTTAAGGCCTAACCTGAAGCAGACCCCAAGCCAAAGACCTTGTATCAGAAAACAAATAAAATCACCCAAAGCCTTAAACCTGCCTGAAAGTCATCAAACCTGAAGCACCAAACCTGCCTAAGCATAAACTGTGAAGCCTCACCACCTGTCAAACTCAACTTCACAAGCCTAAAACCTGTGAAACCTGAACCAAGTCCAAGCCTACAACCAGCAAAACTGCACAAACCTAAAGCATAAAGTTACAAAACCTAAAGCCTGGCCATTCAAACGAGACCACTGTCAACAAAAGCTAGTAACATAGAAAACTGCAAGGCCATATCAAAGGAACAAAAAGCCAAAAGATAAGACAAAAAATCATGAAGATCCAAACCTACATACAAGGCCAAGACCTGTATCAGTAAGGCAAAAACCTTGTCAACTTTCAAAACCAATAAACTTACCCAGGCAACCTGTAACCCTCAAGCCCTCAAAGAGCACCATCATTGGGCAAAAGGGATAACGAAACACACATTCCAAAGGCAACAAGACGGTTGAAGATAAGGAAACATATTCAAGCATACTCAAGCATTCAGGGTCAACCCTAAGCCCTCAGAAAGGTCATCATAGGGCAATCCAAAGGCAAGAATACAGAGGTATCGAGGCAGTAAAAGGAAGCAAATCAAAAAGGCAACAAACGTTCAGAGGCATCTCAAGGCAGCATTAACAAACCAAAAAGGCATTCAAAGGCAACATAAGCAGAAACATGCAGTAGAAGAGAAGAAGAAAGAAGATATAAGGGTTTTCAGGGTAAACATCATAAAACCTAACCAGGGTCACCAAAAAGCTAGCTTCATCGTACAATCTCCTTCGCCACTAAGCCTCCGAGCACCTCCGCGCTCGCCTCCTTCCTCAAACGAAAGGTAGTAAAATTCTCCTCTCATCCTTTTTTGTGACCTCGTTAATGAATGAAAATGCACACAACAGCAAATCAAATCAAAATGCTTAATCAAAGAAGGCAGTAATTCATAACATGTAAAAGGAACCAAACCCTAAACGCGTTTAAACAAAGCAAGAGGGTTACCTTTTTTGCGCTTCACTGAACCAAGGAAGAAGGAAGGGCGAAGGAGGCGGAGGCGCTGATGGCTGGGCAAAGGGGAGAGTCAGGTTCCTGGCAAAGATGAACAAAGACGAAGAGGATGAACGAAGAACGACTCTTCTGTTCACTCACAAACCCTACGCGTTTCAAATGAACACAACAATCAAAAACCCTAAAACGTTTTTGTGTAAACTTGGGCCTTGCCCCTTTCTGAAATGCCATAAGCCCACTATATTCCAGTTAACACCCCCCCCCCCCCCCCACGCGTACACTCTGTTTGGGCCAATAAACCCTTGGCCCCTTCATTCAGCATCCATTTGCTTTCTTTTTATCATTTTAAACCTTTTTTTTTCAACTTGACCATTTCTTTTTCTTTTTCTTTATTTTCTAAATCAAATTAATTTTGTTTCTAAATAAACATTAAGACATGAAAATAATGCTTCAATACATTAATACTAAAATACATAAAAATACATTTTTAATTTAAAACATTTAATTTAAGTATTCTTTGTACATACATATAAAGATACATCTTTTATACACAATATAATTAAAATTGAAAACATTTTTCTTTTCATTTAATTAAAATTCTTTTTGTACATAATCAATAAAATACATTTTTTAATTAATTTAAAATATTTAATACTCTTTGTATATATTAAACACAAAAAATATAAAGATGCATTTTTTATATCAAATGTAAAGTGACAATTTTCAAACTTAGAATACTTTCTTTTCTTAAATTTTCTTTTTGTACATATTAAAGAAAATACAAGATTATTAATTAAATTAAATAAACATTTAATTTTTCTTTAAGTCAAAACAATACTTAATAATACTCTCTTAAATTCACATTGTCGCACCTGTAAATAATTACATATACAAATATACATACACGTATACACTTACACAATACCTTTACATTGCCCCTATACACATTTGCTTATCTTATACATTGATATTCGTTACATTTACATTTGATCGCAAATTCGATTTGGTTGTAACTTATTGGACATTACATTCCTAAAGTCTCATCCCCATTTGTAAATTTGTACCCCCACTCCCGGATACTTGTTTTGTAATAGCGTAGACTTTAAATTCTTGCAATTTACCGCTTTCAATTATACCATGGTTAGACCTAGGGTTTGCATGTACATAAAATCAAACGCTAGATAACCTAATACAAGACAAATACATGAAATCAATACACAATCACACTTGCACCCTCTAGGGTAATCCCACATGTTGCCTTCCAAAATGGGCCATGCTTGCACGTCGAGTTTCTTTGGCAAAACGAATTCAAAATGATCATAAGTCCCTCGATGACACTTTCGAAAGTTGCCTAAATGGAATGATCATAGTCCCTTCAAAGCAAATTGCCAAAGACACTTGGCATCATTGCATTCATGGTCCATACGATGACCCGCGTCCGTCCCGTTAAACATCCTAAACGCAAGATTATCCGCCAAATGCAATGGTGGAACAAAATTGTTAAAAAAAGGGTTGAAAACATAGAGAAAACCTTTGAGTACAATAGGGTAGATAAAACTCTTAGTTACTTGAGATAAACTTGCAAAAACACTTGCCTTCTTTTCAAAAACCACACTCCACGAACGCTTTCAAAACAAACTCTCAAAACATTTTGAAACATCTTTTCGAAAAGATACACACCTTTGTAAAACATTCGAGTAAAGAATTGTTACAAGGGTAGCCTAAGACAAGCCATCTTCTTCCAAAACATTTTCAAAAACACACACACACGCACACTGTTATACCCCAAAATTTGCCCTCCCATATTCCCCAAGAAATTGCCAAGCCAAGCTACAAAATTCCCCAAGGGTTGTGCAGTGCAACAGTCTCCCATACAGTCAAAACTAGGGTTTGGGTTCTGATCAAGAAAATGAAGTGTTCAAAGGTTCAATCAAGTCTCATATGCTTACAAACATGGTCAAGCATCCTCATATCAAGTTTCAAGGCATTCAGCTCAAAATTGCACAGTCAAAACCCTAAATTGCACTACAGTCAACTGTAGGGGCAAAATGGTCATTTGACAGTCAAAAGTTCAAATTTTTGGTCAACATATCATTTTGAAGCCACAAACATCATTTGATCAATGCTTGATCATGACTCTCAAAATTTGGCTCAGAAATCATCAAAGATGCAAAAGTTGCTATATTTGGACAGTTGAAAAAGTCAACTGAAATTGACCAGGGCATAACTTTCACATGGATTATCAGAAAAATTCCATCCAAAGCTCATTTTGAAGAGAAAGACATTTCCTACAACTAATCTTCATACTTCAAGTCCAAGAAATGCTCTCACAAAAAGTTATCAATTTCAACATTATAGGTCATTTTCAAAAGTCAACAAAAAGGGACTTTAAGTCAAAGGCCATAACTTGAGATTGGAAAATCAAAATGACATGGGACCAAAGGCATTGGTTAAAGGACTCAAAGACCTTTCCAAAATGTCCAAGAACATGAGAAAAGCTTAAAAATTGAGCAAGTTATGCCTTGTAGAAGTTGGGAAATTTTTGTGAAATGGCAAAAGTCAACTATCCTTGAAACTTCAATTTTTGACAAAAGGACCCACTTTCTTCCACTTGATTCAGCCTTGTCATGCCACACACGTGTCCCATGATTAATTTCAAGACCAAATATTGATTCTTCTATTTTTATTTAATTTTTGATAATTTAATTCATTTTAAATCTTTAAAAATTCAAATAAAATTCAAAAGTCAATGGAATAGTGTCATTTGAATTTGGACAACTTCCATGTATCATGGGCCAGCTCAATAACTCATGCTAGGGTTAGATTATACACTAAGTCTTGGTCTTGGCTTAAAAGAAGGAAAAGTTTGTTAATGAAAAAGACCTAAGACCAATTCTCTCATGGGCATGGATAAAGGCCAACTAATGACCTAATTTCTTTCCATCATAAGCACTGAGTCAAACCCTAAGCCTTGGACACTAAAAGCTGCGCATAAGAATACTATAAAAACTTGAAAAATTGTCCATAAACAAAAGAACTGAAAAGCATTCAAGAGGTGGTTTCAAGCCCTAATTCTTATACCAAAAGCTTGCTCGTGGACTCCTGATCACATTCCAATCAGAAATCATCACCAAAACGCCCTGAATCGGTATCTATGATTCAAACTGTGAAGAGAAAAATATGAAATCGTGCATCATAATTTAAGCATCCTTTGCACTTTTTGTTTGTTGATCCATGTTTATTATGAAATTCTGAGACTAACCCTCATATTTAATTGCGTTTTTCTGTGCCATACGAGATTATGCCATGATTGAATATTAGGTTTTCTTGAGCTTCAAATTGGGGGTTCTTACTAGATGAAAAATTAGACCATCCCAGTACCACCATTGCATTCAGCGCATCAAGACGAAGAAATCTTGACCCTCGCGCCCAATTTATGAATTACCTGGCTCTAATCGCTATTTTTCAATAGACCCCTTTTTGCAACGCAACGAAAACCGTTGCCTATATGTTTTGTTTTACAGGGACAAGGAAGAAGACAACGTCGTGGCGAAGCGTGATTCGTTCATTTGAAATTTCGCGCGTGCTATCCACTACGCGTTGGTTTTGCCTTTTGTTGTTTATTCACTATAATATATTAAATGAAATTCAATGGCTCAGTTGGCAACACGTGATGCATACAACCTCCAAGACCTGGGTTCAAGTCCCAGGTCTGAACAAATTTTTGTATAACAATTCCTATGCAGGCTCCACGCTGGGGTTCACCATACGCCTCAAGATCAAGCATGACACGTCTTCCTGGGGATCAATCCAAAGGCATAGGATGGATGAACACGCTGTACTCCCAGTCAACGCATCATACAGGATTCAAAAAGTCAACGAACTCAAAGATAAATGGGCCAGATTGCCAGGCCTGTACCTCCAATTTTGGGGCTACCCCCCCCCCCCCCCCTGGTTTGCCATTCTTTTTATTTTTCTTGTGTTTCACTTAATTTATTATTTTATTTTCTTGATTATTTAATTTAATTAATTATTGCCATAAAATATAAAAACATCACAAAAAAAAATCAGAAAAAGGATAAAAAACATAAAAAATATTTATTTTATTTATTTTCTTGTAAATAATTAATATGTAAATTATTTAGTTTAATTAGGTTTTTTAACTTTAATTCCTTTTAATAAAAATCCAAAATATGTAGAACTTAGGTTTAATCGTTAATTGTATTCTTGTTAATTTCCCCTTTTTTACAATAATATTATTATTTTATTTATTTTCATAAATTGAATTTTTGCATGTAAATTAATCTAGATTTAAATTAGGTTAAAACTTAATATTTTCGCAATGAACTTAAAAAACATTAGAACTAGGGTTTAGCATTTTATTTTTAATTTCAATAAATTCTTTTTCTTTTAAATCTTAAAAAACATAAAATACCAAAAACATTTAATTCTAATTAATTAATTCCTCATTAATCTTAATTGTTTGTAAAAGGGTCCAACGCCCGTCGCTTTAATTATTTTGTTTCGCGCATTTTACTTTGCCGCTTATTATAATTATGTACATGTCCCAAAGCCTTGTAATAATTTTATTTCTCGCACTTTTATTCGCTTTATTTATTTTTCAGTCAAATCGGGTCCGGTTTATTTTGGCGATGTGGACCCGCGCCATTTGTAATAGTTGTAGATTTATTTTCCCGCAAATTTTATAACTGTTAAAAGCATGCAAGAATGAATGTCTTAATTAAAATCAAGCGTAGATCACAACAAACATGACAAGACAAATAACTGAAACATGACACACAATTCGCACACACCACACCTAGGGTACGCCTCACTGTTGCCTTTCGAAAGGTGGTCGTCGAGTAGAGGACGTCTTAGTAAGTCCTCATGATCCGGGAACCTGGCATGAGGGTAGCTTCTAAGGTGTCTTCCCATTGCTCCGGTGATCACCATGTCCCTACAAACGAATTGACCCGAACACCTCCAACGGTGGTGCTACCTACCTCTCAATGGTGGGATAGCACTACCTTAAAGGACATTTACACAGACGAATTCCTTAGGGTAGGTAGACGACTCATGGATACTTGCTCTCTTCAAAACAAAAATTCAAAGACTTTTCACACCAACACTTTTCCAAAGCTTTCAAAGCAAATCTTTCAAACACTCTGACGTACGAGTCGAACTGAAATTTTTCAAAGAAACTTTTTAAACCCACAATTGAAAAGCAAGCAACCATTTTTGAAAACACATTGAGCAAGTATCTAAGAGCCCATGGATAACCATGGATAGAAAGGGTGCTAACACCTTCCCTTTCTATAACCTACCTCCCGAACCGAGAGCAATCTCTTTAAGGAATTTTTCTGTGCTTTTGTCCTTTCCATTTGGAGAAAATAAAAGACGGTGGCGACTCTTGCTTCCGCGACATTTCGCGAACCAGCTTTAAAACAGTCAGTTCCAGATCCACCGATCACAGAACTGGCGACTCTGCTGGGGACTCTTTATAAAGTGAGGTGTACCTTAGGACTAAGATCATTGTGTTTTCAATTGTATTGACTTGCTTGCTTTATTATTGTGGGTTGCTTGGGAGTTCTATAGATCCTAACCCGGATCTGGGGGATACCTTCTTAGAAAGTAGCAACAAGGCTGTGAGGGAACTGTGCGGGGTATACCGACATGGTTGAAACAGTCTGCTACGTTGATGTGGCACTTTGGTGTGTACCGGTAACCCTTGAGTTCAGTCAAGGAGAGTACGGGGCCTCCATGTGGTGTCATGAAGCATCAACAGACCTTAGGAACCTTAATTGAACCATCTTGGCCTCTTTAGGGTAGTGAGATAACTGACTTTGGTGCAGTCCGAGGTTGGTTGATACTCGATACTACACTCAATTGAGGGTTGCTTTCCTGGAATATTTCGGTCGCCAGTTCAGTGGCTAAATCGAAACGATGAACAATGAAAGCAATCCCGTGATATTGGGAACCTTAGAACCCGGTTACTTTGATTAGGACAGGTTAAACTCACCCAACTTCAAGAGGGTACTACCCAGACCCCATGCTGGCCTTAAACCTTAAGGGCTTGTCTTGTGTGCCTTACATGTTTGTCTTTGTACCTATCTATGTTGTGTTTAATCATAGCATCATGACATCATCCAGCATCATATGCATTAACTAACCATTTCAGGGGTTCGAATTTTCATCTTTGTTCTTGTTTTGTAGGACATGGAAACTGTTCGTAGAAAGACAATTCAAATCAGTCTTGTAAGGATCCCTCCTCAGCTTAAGGAACTTATATCCAGGATTCCCGAGAACTCTTCATTCAGTGAAAGGCATGGAAGCCTCGTCAGCTTGGTCAACACCAACATTGAGGAAGATATGATAAAGTTCCTGTTCCAATTCTTTGACCCTCTGCATCACTGTTTTACCTTCTTGGACTATCAGTTGGTACCTACATTGGAGGAGTTCTCCCGACTCCTGAAGATCCCTATCCTTGATCAGCTACCCTTCAACGGTACAGAAAAGGAACCTAAGCTTGAAGAGATTGCTAAAGCCTTGCACCTACAGTCATCTGACCTCAAGGGACATTGGGAAGTTAGAAGTGGTATCAAAGGGTTCTTAGCCAGGTTTCTGTTTGAAAAGGCCTATGAATGTTGGAACTCCCTTGACTTACAAGCTTTTGAAGAGGTTGTGGCCCTTCTTGTTTATGGTTTGGTGTTGTTCCCTAACCCAGACCAGCTCGTTGATATCAATGCTGTCCAGATCTTTATGTCCAGGAATCCTATACCTACGTTGCTGGGGGACCTCCTTCACTCATGTTACACTCGAACCATGAGAAAAAGAGGTGTCCTTATGTGTTGCACTCCTCTCCTGGGAAAGTGGTTTATTTCGCACCTTCCACAATCAGTCCTGAAGAACGAGCGGGGTTTGAGATGGTCACAACGGTTGATGACTCTTACACATGCAGATATACATTGGTGCCCTAGGTCCAGGGAAGATGTCACTATCATTGATCGTTGCGGGGAGTATCCTAATGTTCCTTTACTTGGAATCAGAGGGGGTATTACTTATAGTCCATGCCTGGCTTGGAGACAATTTGGTTATGCTCGGAGGGATGGTCCTCATGACATGTTGATTCCTGACATAGTTTTTGACTTCGACAACGATACTCAAGGACTTCGCCAGAGATTTATCAGAGCTTGGAGGATGCCTAGTAGGATAGACAGCAAGACACTGGGGCACAGGAACTCCATCCCTTTGGAGCCTTACCTCAAGTGGGTACGAGCCCGCTCTCAGAAGTTGGTAATGCCTTATCCTCACATGCTTCCAGTAATCAAAGAGTCTGCCTTGGAAGGAGAGGTGTCTCACGTTATTCAGCACCCTGATATGCCCACATCCTGGGAAGAGATGCAGAAGAGCTGGGTCCAGCTTAAGGAAGAGCGGAATTCTCTTGAGACTAGTTTGCATGCCAGTGAAAAGAAGGTCTTGGAGCTCACCCGCCTGCTGCATGAGGAAAGGAACCTCAACACTTACATAGCTCCAAAGAAGATGCGCAACATATTTTGGGATTGATTTGATCTTTTTGTACTTTTGCCCATGAGGCTTTGATGTATTAAACAGTGATTTTCTTAATAATAACGTGTGTTCCTTTTGGTCTACAACAAATTTGAATTTTCGAACTCTTGAATGCATTGCATAAACACATATCATTCATCATGTGCATCATAGGTACTCTTCTTTTCAGGTTGTTTACTGTTCTTCGCTGTTTATTTCAGCATCATGAATCCTGAATCATCAACCGAGGCATCTATCAAGGCTCTTCAGGCGCAGAACGTCCAATTTCAGGCGCAGAACGCCCAATTTCAGGAGCTGATCAAGGGCTTGGCTCAGGGTCAACAAGAGTTGAAGACCATGCTTCTGAAGAAGACTAAGAAGAAGAGGAGGACTGTGCTATTTAACACTGGGCGCAGACTCGGGAACACCTTGGTTGAAGCTGAAAGGACTCCTCCATCTGTGGAGGAAGGTAGTCACCAAGAAAGGGAGGTCCCTACTCCTGTGGGCTCTGATACTGAAACAGACTTCAACGACGAACAGTACCCTCCTGCTGAAGACCGGTACAAACAGCTGGAAGACAGATTAAAGGCTATGGAAGTTCAGCGGGTGCCTGGATTGGATTTCGGAGACTTGGGGTTATCTACTGGGGTGGTGATCCCACACAAGTTCAAAACACCTGCCTTCGTGAAATATGATGGGGCTTCCTGTCCCAAGATGCACCTCCGTTCTTATGTAAGGAAGATCCAGCCTTACACAGCAGACAAGAACCTTTGGATCCACTTCTTCCAGGAGAGTCTTTCAGGGACTCACCTCGACTGGTTCTATCAGCTGGATGGAGCCAGCATTCGTAACTGGGAGGATCTGGCCACTGCTTTTTACAAGCAGTATCAATATAATTCCGACCTCGCTCCTACGCGTACCCAACTCCAGGGTATGTCGCTAGGGTCGGGTGAAGGTTTTAAGGAGTACGCCCAGAAATGGAGAGACCTGGTTGGCAGGGTGCAGCCACCATTGACGGACCGGGAGCTGGTAGATATGTTTTTGGGGACCCTATCTGGTCCATTTTTCAATCATCTCATTGGTAATTCCTCTGCTGGGTTTACTGATCTGATCCTGACTGGTGAAAGGATCGAGGCCGGTATAAAATCGGGGAAGATACAGAAAGTTGCCTCCTCCAGTACTGAGAAGAAACCCTTCAAAAAGGAGGCTAGTGCTGTATATAGCTCCCGGAGAACAGAGCGACCTGAACACCGCCAATCTGTCAGTGCGGTAATGATTGCCAAACCTGCTGCCGCTCCTCGGCCAACTAATCCTCAAAAGTTTGAAAGACCCCAGAGAGAGTTTACCCGGTTAAGCATGACCTTATCACAGATCCTGCCACAGTTGCTATCCACCAATTTAGTGACTGTCAGGGAGGCTCCAAAGTTTCCCAATACCGCATCCCCCAAGTTCAATCCAAATGCTCGCTGTGCTTATCACTCTGATAGCCCGGGGCATAACACAGATGACTGTTGGGCCCTAAAGAATAAGGTTCAAGACCTCATTGATGCAAAGGAAATACAGTTTGAGGCGCCCGAGAGGCCGAATGTTGTAACTGCTCCCATGCCCCAGCATGGAGTGAATGCTGTTGAGGAGGATTTGTATGTAGCTTCGGTGGATGATGTTGCTACTCCGTTGCTGACGGTCAAGAGGAACCTGTTGCTAGCCGGTTTATTTCCGGGATGTAGCGAAGGTTGCCCTCTATGTGTTGCTTCCCCTGCTGGTTGTTCTCTGCTGAAGTCAGGCGTCCAAAGCCTGATAGATAGTAGAGAGATTTTGTTCAGAAAGACTGTTGTTCCTGCTGCTCCTGTTGAAGAAGTGTCGATCGTTACCATCTTCAACAACCATTCCAAGGCTCCTTCAAAGAAGCCTGTCCAAATTTTGCCAGTTCACAAGAGTGCTCCCATCACCATTACTGTTCCGGGGCCTATACCCTACAAATCTGATAAGGCTGTCCCATGGCACTATGGGGCGGATGTTTATGTTCTGGGTGTGAAACAAGAGTTCAACATTGATACTGGTGTCTCCAACATCACCGGGCCTGCTAAGGTCACTCGTAGTGGAAGACTGTTCTCGCCAAACATTGCTCCTCCGGCAATTCATAGGCCTTTGGTCTTCACACCTGCCAGAGTGCCTGTTTCTCCCCCTGACCAAGTATCCACCCCTGCTACTGAGTCATCTGATACTCGGGGCAAGGGAATTGCTGCTGATATGCCTGCCAGGACGGAGGCACCAAAGACCATTGTTGAGGCTTCCAAGCAGGAAATGGAAGAAATCCTCAAGATAATAAAGAAAAGTGATTTCAACATTGTAGAACAGCTGGGGCACACCCCCTCTAAAATCTCCATGTTGTCACTGCTACTGTGTTCAGAGGCCCACGCCAAGGCTCTGATTGCTTTCTTAAAGGCAGCCCACGTACCCCAAGAGACGTCTGCTGACCAGTTCACCGACTGTGTGGCCAACCTAACCGCTGATAATGGCCTGGGTTTCTCTGATGCCGATCTGACAGCAAAGGGGAAGAACCATAATGATGCCCTGCATGTCTCCATTGAATGCAGGGGCACTACTCTTGCTCATGTGCTGGTTGACACAGGTTCTTCATTAAACGTGCTGCCGAAGAAGGCTCTGGATAGGCTGGATTGTGAGGGTCTAGAGCTCAAACCAACTCACATTGTTGTCCGGGCCTTTGACGGGTCCAAAAGAATGGTACATGGTGAGGTGGACATCCCAATCAGGGTTGGGTCACAGGTATTTGATTCAAAATTCTATGTGATGGACATCCATCCGTCCTATTCTTGTTTGCTGGGCCGCCCGTGGATCCACAAGGCTGGAGCTGTGACCTCCACATTGCATCAGAAGCTCAAGTACCCGGTCAGGGGGAAGATCGTAACAGTGCAAGGGGAAGAGGAGTACATGGTCAGCCACCTCAACTCCTTCAGATACGTGGAAATGGATGGGGAGTTCATTGAAACCCCCTTTCAACATTTTGAGGAAGTGCCACAAACCCTGGCAGCAGCAGAAGCAGATGAAGAGGTTTCTCCTATGAAGATGGCCTCCTTAAAGGACGCTCGGGCTGTGATCGAAAAAGGTGAATGTGCAAACTGGGGCAAGCTCCCTGATCTTACTCCTAAGACTAACAAGTTTGGGCTGGGTTTCACCACAGAAGCTCAGAAAGCGGTGCGCAAGGCGAGAATTGGAAGACCTCCTGTGCTCATCACCCACTCAGAAGTGAATGCTATTGGAGAAGAAGACGAAGTGGAAGAGTCAGAGTTCGACAGCTGGATCTACCCGACGACCGACGGTGGATTGACCAATTGGACTGCTAAAGATTTAACACCCATAACTTTTGTTCCCCAGTAATGAATTTCTTTGTTTTTGATTTGTAATAAACAATAATTTGAAACTATATGGCCCGGTGTCTTACCCGGGGCACCGTGGTTTTATTTATGAGGGCTTTTGTTTGTCACTGTCATATATCATAAATAAAAGCATTGGACGTTTTTTCACATTTCAAATTTTGCGCTCCTTTTCTTTCCTTTCTTTACATATTGCAAAACAGCTGTATTTACACACACACTCACTCATACAGGTTTCAATCCACTCTGGATCTCACTGGTAACGACTCTGCTACTGCCAGTTATGACTTCGAAAATCCGATCAACTTAGCCGAAGACGAAGGTGAAGATGATTGCGAAGTGCCTGGTGAACTTGCAAGACTGTTACAACAGGAAGAGAGGGCAATTCAACCCCATGAAGAGCCAGTGGAAATAATAAACTTGGGTACTGAGGAAGACAAGAAAGAGGTGAAGATTGGTGCCAACCTAGAACTCAGCGTGAAGCAACGGTTGACTCAGATGCTGCATGACTATAAAGAAATCTTTTCCTGGTCCTACGAAGATATGCCCGGATTAGATACCGACATTGTGGTCCATCACTTACCAACTAAAGAAGATTGCCCTCCGGTTAAGCAAAAGGTCCGCCGTATGCGTCCAGAGATGTCTGAGAAGATTAAAGCCGAGGTTATGAAGCAGTTTGATGCCGGGTTTCTTGCAGTGACTTCTTACCCTCAGTGGGTTGCTAATGTGGTGCCGGTACCTAAGAAGGACGGCAAGGTCGGGATGTGTGTCGATTACAGGGATCTGAACAGGGCCAGCCCCAAGGATGACTTCCCTCTACCCCACATTGATGTCCTTGTTGATAATACAGCTCAGCATAAAGTGTTCTCTTTCATGGATGGTTTTTCAGGCTACAATCAGATCAAGATGGCTCCGGAAGACATGGAAAAGACTACATTTGTTACTCAGTGGGGCACCTTCTGCTACAAAGTCATGCCTTTTGGACTAAAGAATGCTGGGGCAACCTACCAACGTGCCATGGTTGCTTTATTTCATGACATGATCCATCATGAGATAGAAGTGTATGTTGACGACATGATCGCTAGGTCCCAGACTGAGGAAGAACACCTTGATCATCTACAGAAACTGTTTGACCGTTTGAAACTGTACAAGCTGAGGTTGAATCCGAATAAGTGCACCTTCGGGGTAAGATCGGGAAAGTTGCTAGGCTTCGTGGTAAGTGACAAGGGAATTCAAGTGGACCCTGCCAAGGTCAAAGCCATTCAAGAAATGCCAGTTCCTAAGACAGAGAAGGAAGTCAGAGGCTTTCTAGGACGTCTGAATTACATTGCTCGGTTCATCTCACACCTAACTGCTACCTGTGAACCAATCTTCAAGCTGCTGAAGAAAGATCAGGTAGTACGTTGGAATGATGAATGTCAGGCTGCTTTTGACAGAATCAAAGAATATCTCCAAGAACCACCCATCCTTATGCCACCAGTTGAAGGGAGACCTTTGATACTTTACCTGACAGTACTTGATAATGCAATGGGGTGTGTGTTGGGGCAGCATGACGAGTCTGGCCGAAAAGAGCATGCCATTTATTACCTTAGCAAAAAGTTTACCGACTGTGAGACCTGATACTCACTGCTTGAGAAAACTTGCTGCGCTTTGGTATGGGCTGCTCGCCGGCTGAGACAGTATATGCTGACTCACACTACTTTGTTGATCTCAAAAATGGATCCTATAAAGTACATATTCGAAAAGCCTGCTCTGTCTGGGAGAATTGCAAGATGGCAAATGATCTTGACGGAATACGACATTCAGTACACGACCCAAAAAGCCATCAAGGGAAGTGTATTGGCAGACCACTTAGCACATCAAACTGTGGATGACTACCAATCAATGAACTTCGAGTTTCCAGATGAAAGCATTATGATAGTAACTGACTGTGAAATACCTGGACCGGATGAAGGACCTGAACCAGGATCCCGATGGTCTATGCATTTTGACGGAGCATCCAACGTTTTGGGAAATGGCATTGGCGCCATCATCATATCTCCACAAGGTACTCATACTCCACTCACCGCCCGGCTGTGTTTCAACTGTACCAACAACATGGCGGAGTATGAGGCGTGTATCATGGGTCTTCAAGCTGCGATCGACCTGAGGATCAAATTTCTGAGTGTCTTCGGAGATTCCGCTCTTGTGATCAATCAGATCAAAGGAGAGTGGGATACGAAACACCCAAACTTGATTCCTTACAGAGAATATGTGTTGGCCCTGATCCCCCACTTCACAGAGATAACATTTGAGCACTTTCCAAGAGAAGAGAATCAGTTGGCGGACGCGTTAGCTACAATGTCTTCAATGTTCAAGGTTAAATGGGATAATGAAGCTCCCCGGATCATCATCTGGAAACTGGACGAACCGGCATACTGTTGTGATCTCGAAACTGAATTGGTAACTGAGAAGCCTTGGTACCACGAAGTGAAGAGATATCTGGAAGCTCAGGAATACCCTGAAGGTGCTTCTGTCAATGATAGGAAATTCCTGAGGAGGTTTGCAACCAAGTTCTTCCTAAGCAACGGCATCTTGTACAAGCGAAACCATGATTCAACCTTACTACGTTGTGTGGATAAGACTGAAGCAGAAAGAATCATGGAAGAGCTGCATGAAGGGACCTTTGGTACGCACTCCAGTGGACATACTATGGCTAAGAGAATCCTACGGGCAGGATATTACTGGTCTACAATGGAAGCTGACTGTTACCAACATTCCAGGACATGCCACAAATGCCAGATTTATGCAGATAAAGTGCATGTTCCTCCGGTTCCCCTGAATGTTCTGACTGCACCTTGGCCGTTTGCAATGTGGGGCATAGACATGATCGGCGAGATAAAACCTACGGCATCCAATGGACATCGCTTCATCCTAGTGGCGATTGATTATTTTACGAAGTGGGTTGAGGCAGCATCCTATGCTACGGTAACCAAGACTGTTGTGGCACGATTTATTCGGCAAAACCTGATCTGTCGGTACGGTGTCCCTGAGCGGATTATTACAGATAACGGTACCAATCTGAACAATAAGATGATCGCTGAGCTCTGCGAACAGTTCAAGATACAGCACCACAATTCTTCTCCTTACAGACCGAAGATGAATGGGGCTGTAGAAGCAGCTAATAAAAACATCAAGAAGATCGTGCAGAAGATGACAGTAACGTATAAAGATTGGCACGAGATGTTACCGTTCGCCCTGCATGGGTATCGTACCTCAGCTAGGACGTCAACCGGGGCAACTCCTTTCTCTTTGGTTTATGGTATGGAGGCAGTCTTGCCGATCGAAGTACAAATTCCTTCTCTCCGGATAATGAAGGATGCAAATCTGAATGAAGATGATTGGATCCAAACACGACTTGATCAACTCAACCTCATTGACGAAAAGAGACTTGCTGCTATTTGTCATGGTCAGACGTATCAGAAACGGATGATCAGGGCATTTAACAAAAAGGTCAGACCACAGGAATATCAAGTTGGGGATCTGGTAATCAAGCGAATCATTCTTCCTCAGAGTGATCCAAGGGACAAATGGACCCCTACGTACGAAGGGCCATTTGTGGTTAAGCATGTGTTCTCAGGAGGAGCAATGATATTAACCAATATGGATGGTGACGACCTTCCTCACCCCGCCAATGCAGACATAGTAAAAAAATATTACGCATAAAAAAAAAAGACCCGCTAGGCTGACATGCCTAGGCAAAAATCAGGGCTTCCCGTCGAACCAAAAGGGTTCGGGCAAAATGAAGGGATGAAAATGAAAAATCTGTACACCCGGCAAGTCGAAAACCTGAAAAGGCGGCTTGGGCAAAAATGGGTATCCCGGTGGACTGAAAACCCGAAAGGGCAGTCCAGGCAAAAGTTAGGGATAAAAACGTAGTACTATGTCTCATCAAATCACTTTGCATCCAGAATCCGGTATCTACATCAAGTTCAGACGGCATCGATCAGTCAGCTCCACCTTCAACCAAGGTCATCAAGTGACGAGACGCTCAGAATTATAAAAACGATAGCAGAGTTGAAACCCAGTGGATCATTCATCTTCCACACAGTTGTTTTATTTTCTTTTGTACAAAACTTGTATAAACTCTTTTGCTCGGCGACGTTTCTCTTACTAGGATGTCAGCCTCTTGTACACAAAACGCCTATTCACAAGCTATTCAAAATCAATACAAATATACTTTTCAGTTAAACGTGCCAACTGTTTTTTCTTTTTCTGTTTTGTTTTGCGAAGAACGTCCAAGGTTCAATTTGTGATATATGCATTGACAATAATTTGCTAGCTCATAAATATTTGCATACGAAACAAAGAATTAATTGCAGGTGACACTAGAAACAGGGGCAATAAAGAGTTGTCTGAGCAGTCTAATTGTTCTATCCTCCAAGGTACCAAGGTAGGTTCAGCTAAAAGAACCTAACCAGGCATCTTAAATTCCCCAGAGAGTGAGACAGCAAGTCAGTACATTCTTCCCCAAACAAAGTTAACAAGTCTCAAGGAAATTGGGTATCCTCCAGTAGATCCCAATATTCCCCAGCAGCATATATTCTTAACAAGCATCCCCGGCAGTCTTGGTCTAAAGATTGTTCCCCGGCGGCATACATCAACATTCAAAGGAATCACTTCCCCAGCATATCAAAACTTCCCCAGGAGAGTCCCATCCAGGTTCCCCAGGAAAGATGGAATTCATCTCCCCAAGCAGTAAGCTTATCCCCAGTAAATTCTGGAAGCTTATCCTTCACAGAACACGAACGCGTCGTCTGGCTTGATTTAAAGAGTTATTTCTTCAACAGGATATAACTGGGTTATCCTCAGCCAAAAGCCACGGAAAGAGCGTCGTCAACAAAGTCTTCCTATCCCCAGCAAACTACTATCAACACTCAGCAAAGCATCTCTATCCCCACAGAGTATTGCTTCCCAGCATGATCGCTAGAGTATCTTTTCTCCCCGCAGAATCTTCCATTCGCCAAGTTTATTCCGCAACGGAGTCATCTTCTCCTACCGGTATCCTTGCAATTATCATCCCCAGCGGAAGCAAAATCTATTCTTCGACATCAGCCCAGGATACGACTTCCCGGCACCCGTCAAGGATTCACTTTCCTAGACAAAAACATACATAAAACATCACATACATCATTATAGCATGCATGTACACATCATATCTTACAAATCTCATTTATGTTGAGAACATCATTGCTTGATCCATATCATGCATTGCATATGACTGACTTTTACCTTTCAGGAAAGATCCAGTTAAGTTCTCAAGCTACATTTCAAGACCTAGACCGGTTCAGTTAAATCGTCCCAAGATTTTCCTGATGCTTATCCAGTCAAAGGCCTTCTCTGGTTCAGTCAGATCGACCCTAAGATCTCCCTGATGCTTATCCAGTTGAAGACATTTCAAGACCTAGACCGGTTCAGTTAAATCGACCCTAAGATTTTCCTGATGCTTATCCAGTCAAAGGCCTTCTCTGGTTCAGTCAGATCGACCCTAAGATCTCCCTGATGCTTATCCAGTTGAAGACATTTCAAGACCTAGACCGGTTCAGTTAAATCGACCCTAAGATTTTCCTGATGCTTATCCAGTCAAAGGCCTCTTCTGGTTCAGTCAGATCGACCCTAAGATCTCCCTGATGCTTATCCAGTTGAAGACATTTCAAGACCTTGTCCGGTTCAGTTAAATCGACCCTAAGATTTTCCTGATTCTTACCCAGTCAAAGGCCTCTCTGGTTCAGTCAGATCGACCCTAAGATCTCCCTGATGCTTATCCAGTTGAAGACATTTCAAGACCTAGACCGGTTCAGTTAAATCGACCCTAAGATTTTCCTGATTCTTACCCAGTCAAAGGCCTCTCTGGTTCAGTCAGATCGACCCTAAGATCTCCCTGATTCTTATCCCAGTAGAAGACATCCAGATTTTTCTCAACGAGCGTTGTTGAAGTTAAAATCACCCAGATTTTTCTCAACGAGCGTTGTTGAAGTTAAAATCACCCAGAGATTTTTCTCAACAAGCGTTGTTGAAGTTAAAGTCACCCAAGATGTTTTTCTCAACAAGCGTTGTTGAAGTTAAAGTCGCCCAAGGTTCTCTTACCATTCATGCTAAGGTAGTAATCATCCCTGGTTCTTTCATCGCCGTTTGAAGCTCCAGACTCAGCTCCTGTAACCAGTCAGGACACATCTATACCAGGCATCTAAAAATCAGCTCCTGCAACGTGTCAGGTACTCATTTTCTGTTTTGCAGGTATACAGGTTCTCGCCAAGGAATCTCTTACGCAATCAAACATCCAGATGGCATCTATAAGCCCATTCCACCATCATTGCTAACATGTGAGCGCAAATTTCTGGGCACTCTAGTGTCCAATCATCTTCTACCCTCGGATTACGAAAGGCACGTCCGCCAATCTGCATCCTCAGGTCTAAGAAGATTGAACAGGGGCAACTGTTATACCCCAAAATTTGCCCTCCCATATTCCCCAAGAAATTGCCAAGCCAAGCTACAAAATTCCCCAAGGGTTGTGCAGTGCAACAGTCTCCCATACAGTCAAAACTAGGGTTTGGGTTCTGATCAAGAAAATGAAGTGTTCAAAGGTTCAATCAAGTCTCATATGCTTACAAACATGGTCAAGCATCCTCATATCAAGTTTCAAGGCATTCAGCTCAAAATTGCACAGTCAAAACCCTAAATTGCACTACAGTTAACTGTAGGGGCAAAATGGTCATTTGACAGTCAAAAGTTCAAATTTTTGGTCAACATATCATTTTGAAGCCACAAAAATCATTTGATCAATGCTTGATCATGACTCTCAAAATTTGGCTCATAAATCATCAAAGATGCAAAAGTTGCTATATTTGGACAGCTGAAAAAGTCAACTGAAATTGACCAGGGCATAACTTTCACATGGATTATCAGAAAAATTCCATCCAAAGCTCATTTTGAAGAGAAAGACATTTCCTACAACTCATCTTCATACTTCAAGTCCAAGAAATGCTCTCACAAAAAGTTATCAATTTCAACATTATAGGTCATTTTCAAAAGTCAACAAAAAGGGACTTTAAGTCAAAGGCCATAACTTGAGATTGGAAAATCAAAATGACATGGGACCAAAGGCATTGGTTAAAGGACTCAAAGACCTTTCCAAAATGTCCAAGAACATGAGAAAAGCTTAAAAATTGAGCAAGTTATGCCTTGTAGAAGTTGGGAAATTTTTGTGAAATGGCAAAAGTCAACTATCCTTGAAACTTCAATTTTTGACAAAAGGGCCCACTTTCTTCCACTTGATTCAGCCTTGTCATGCCACACACGTGTCCCATGATTAATTTCAAGACCAAATATTGATTCTTCTATTTTTATTTAATTTTTGATAATTTAATTCATTTTAAATCTTTAAAAATTCAAATAAAATTCAAAAGTCAATGGAATAGTGTCATTTGAATTTGGACAACTTCCATGTATCATGGGCCAGCTCAATAACTCATGCTAGGGTTAGATTATACACTAAGTCTTGGTCTTGGCATAAAAGAAGGAAAAGTTTGTTAATGAAAAAGACCTAAGACCAATTCTCTCATGGGCATGGATAAAGGCCAACTAATGACCTAATTTCTTTCCATCATAAGCACTGAGTCAAACCCTAAGCCTTGGACACTAAAAGCTGCGCATAAGAATACTATAAAAACTTGAAAAATTGTCCATAAACAAAAGAACTGAAAAGCATTCAAGAGGTGGTTTCAAGCCCTAATTCTTATACCAAAAGCTTGCTCGTGGACTCCTGATCACATTCCAATCAGAAATCATCACCAAAACGCCCTGAATCGGTATCTATGATTCAAACTGTGAAGAGAAAAATATGAAATCGTGCATCATAATTTAAGCATCCTTTGCACTTTTTGTTTGTTGATCCATGTTTATTATGAAATTCTGAGACTAACCCTCATATTTAATTGCGTTTTTCTGTGCCATACGAGATTATGCCATGATTGAATATTAGGTTTTCTTGAGCTTCAAATTGGGGGTTCTTACTAGATGAAAAATTAGACCATCCCAGTACCACCATTGCATTCAGCGCATCAAGACGAAGAAATCTTGACCCTCGCGCCCAATTTATGAATTACCTGGCTCTAATCGCTATTTTTCAATAGACCCCTTTTTGCAACGCAACGAAAACCGTTGCCTATATGTTTTGTTTTACAGGGACAAGGAAGAAGACAACGTCGTGGCGAAGCGTTATTCGTTCATTTGAAATTTCGCGCGTGCTATCCACTACGCGTTGGTTTTGCCTTTTGTTGTTTATTCACTATAATATATTAAATGAAATTCAATGGCTCAGTTGGCAACACGTGATGCATACAACCTCCAAGACCTGGGTTCAAGTCCCAGGTCTGAACAAATTTTTGTATAACAATTCCTATGCAGGCTCCACGCTGGGGTTCACCATACGCCTCAAGATCAAGCATGACACGTCTTCCTGGGGATCAATCCAAAGGCATAGGATGGATGAACACGCTGTACTCCCAGTCAACGCATCATACAGGATTCAAAAAGTCAACGAACTCAAAGATAAATGGGCCAGATTGCCAGGCCTGTACCTCCAATTTTGGGGCTACCCCCCCCCCCCTGGTTTGCCATTCTTTTTATTTTTCTTGTGTTTCACTTAATTTATTATTTTATTTTCTTGATTATTTAATTTAATTAATTATTGCCATAAAATATAAAAACATCACAAAAAAAAATCAGAAAAAGGATAAAAAACATAAAAAATATTTATTTTATTTATTTTCTTGTAAATAATTAATATGTAAATTATTTAGTTTAATTAGGTTTTTTAACTTTAATTCCTTTTAATAAAAATCCAAAATATGTAGAACTTAGGTTTAATCGTTAATTGTATTCTTGTTAATTTCCCCTTTTTTACAATAATATTATTATTTTATTTATTTTCATAAATTGAATTTTTGCATGTAAATTAATCTAGATTTAAATTAGGTTAAAACTTAATATTTTCGCAATGAACTTAAAAAACATTAGAACTAGGGTTTAGCATTTTATTTTTAATTTCAATAAATTCTTTTTCTTTTAAATCTTAAAAAACATAAAATACCAAAAACATTTAATTCTAATTAATTAATTCCTCATTAATCTTAATTGTTTGTAAAAGGGTCCAACGCCCGTCGCTTTAATTATTTTGTTTCGCGCATTTTACTTTGCCGCTTATTATAATTATGTACATGTCCCAAAGCCTTGTAATAATTTTATTTCTCGCACTTTTATTCGCTTTATTTATTTTTCAGTCAAATCGGGTCCGGTTTATTTTGGCGATGTGGACCCGCGCCATTTGTAATAGTTGTAGATTTATTTTCCCGTAAATTTTATAACTGTTAAAAGCATGCAAGAATGAATGTCTTAATTAAAATCAAGCGTAGATCACAACAAACATGACAAGACAAATAACTGAAACATGACACACAATTCGCACACACCACACCTAGGGTACGCCTCACTGTTGCCTTTCGAAAGGTGGTCGTCGAGTAGAGGACGTCTTAGTAAGTCCTCATGATCCGGGAACCTGGCATGAGGGTAGCTTCTAAGGTGTCTTCCCATTGCTCCGGTGATCACCATGTCCCTACAAACGAATTGACCCGAACACCTCCAACGGTGGTGCTACCTACCTCTCAATGGTGGGATAGCACTACCTTAAAGGACATTTACACAGACGAATTCCTTAGGGTAGGTAGACGACTCATGGATACTTGCTCTCTTCAAAACAAAAATTCAAAGACTTTTCACACCAACACTTTTCCAAAGCTTTCAAAGCAAATCTTTCAAACACTCTGACGTACGAGTCGAACTGAAATTTTTCAAAGAAACTTTTTAAACCCACAATTGAAAAGCAAGCAACCATTTTTGAAAACACATTGAGCAAGTATCTAAGAGCCCATGGATAACCATGGATAGAAAGGGTGCTAACACCTTCCCTTTCTATAACCTACCTCCCGAACCGAGAGCAATCTCTTTAAGGAATTTTTCTGTGCTTTTGTCCTTTCCATTTGGAGAAAATAAAAGACGGTGGCGACTCTTGCTTCCGCGACATTTCGCGAACCAGCTTTAAAACAGTCAGTTCCAGATCCACCGATCACACACACCATTTTCAAGCAATCGAAAATCAAGGCAAGTGATCTAAAAACCAAGTAACTAAGAGCCCATGGATAACCATGGATGAAAAGGGTGCTAATACCTTCCCTTTTCATAATCTACCCCCTGAACCCACGAAATATCTCAAAAGGTTTTTGCTGTGCTTTTTTAACCTTTCCTTTAGGATAAAATAAAAAGTCGGTGGCGACTCTTGCTCAACCGAACAAGTGAGAATACAAACACAAAACCATAGTCAGTTCTCCCACCGTATCACAACCATATCAGGTGATTAAAGAATGGACCTGACAGCGTCCCCAAAAACATATCAACAAGCTCTCTTTCAGATAATGGTGGCTGCACCCTTCCAGCCAAGTCCCTCCATTTCTGGGCATACTCCTTAAAGCCTTCATTAGAGACCATACCCATACTCTATAATTGAGTACGAGTAGGTGCTAAATCCGCATTATATTGATATTTTTTGTAGATGGCAGCAGCCAAATCCTCCCAATTGTGCACATCAGATCTCTCAAGTTGGTAGAACCAATCTAATTGCTGAAGAAGTGAAAAACACAAGAAGGGGGTTGAATTGTTAAAACTTGAAATCAAATGCAGACAACACGTTATTTTTATCCTGGTTCGTTTGATCTCAAACTACTCCAGTCCACCCGTCAAGGTGATTTCGCCTCTCTCCAACGAGGTCTTAATCCACTATATTCAACTGAATACAAAACTGCTTTAACAACTGCTAAAGCCTTCTTGAGTCAAACCACAGACCGGTTTCTCAAGGAAATTATTTCTTATAGATAAATGAACAATTATGTGTGTTGATGTTTTCTACAAAAACTATATATCACAACTGTGATAATACACAATATGAAGCTTATGTGAAACTAGATTGCTAGAACTATAGAGTAAGCAATTTGAGAGCTTTAGCAAACTGTATGAGTGAGGATGAAGATGATTGGCTTATGCGTGTAGGAGAATTGTAGAGTATTGTAGATCATTAGCCTTTTCCTTTCTCACTGATTTGTTTAAATACTTCTTGGAATAGATACGTTGATGCCAATAATTCCATTTCAATGCTCATTACGTTCTTTCCATTTTGAGAAGATCTTTGTCTTGGAATAAAGCCGTTGGTAATTAATCTGCCTTGAATGCAGTAACGTTAACACTTTAGAATGTTCTGCTTAATGAAGATTTGAGCGTTCTTGGCTTTGGCTTATCTTGGCGCTTCTGAGTGCTGATGACATAGTTAAGATCTTGATCAGAGTCAGAGTATGGTAAGCGCAAATTCTGTTCATCAGACTTCAGCGTAGCACATGTTTGATCTTCTGATGTGACACATCATCTGATGCTGATGTTGATATTCTGATGCTGATTCCATCAGAGTTTCTTGTAAATACACAACATATTTTTAGGTAGCATCTATGTCATATATAAATCTCATAATTCATTTAATCTTGTATTTTGTTATCATCAAAACTCTAACTGGGGGTTGTAGAATCAAACTATGTTCTAACAATCTCCCCCTTTTTGATGATGACAAAAACTAGATTTTTTCAATTAAGATAAAATGATGAAAGTATCTGAGTTTAAGGATAAAGAGGAAACGATATCAGAGATGATCAGATAATGAGTAAAAAGTATCAGAGCTAAGAGGATAAGGAATAAAAGAATCAGAGTAATGATGAGAAAAACTCCCCCTGAGTTGATTATTTCCCTTTGATTCCTTGAGTCCTTGAGTATCAGAACTTTATTGAACCTTTCTTTGAGCATCAGAATTTTGCTTTATCATAGTTCTTCAGATTCTTGTACCTGTAAGATTTTCAGAACAAGGACATTCAAATATATAAGGATGTTAGAATGTTTGAGACTTATGCCTCAGTAAACCGTTATTGAAAAATATCATTCTTTCTCCCCCTTTTTGTCAGCAATCAAAAAGCATATATAATCAGAGTTAAAAAAAGATCAGAGTAAAAACACGTTTGTATTAAAGCAGAAGCAATGATAGTTTAGAACAAGTAAAAATATTACAGACAAACATGTAAAGAAAGCAAGGAAAGCATAAGAAAAATCTAAGAAGAAGGAGGAAGTCGTGTGAACAGAGCTTCCAACATGCTCTTGATTTGTTCGCTGGTTTCGTTTTGCTTAGCTACCATGTTTGCTATAGAGTCAATCTTGATATCCTGCTTGTCCATCCGTTCATTCATCAGCATATTTGATCTCTTCAAATCTTCCAGAGTCTGCCTGTCAAGAGAGGAACCTTGAGGATCTTCAGATACAGGCTGCTTCTCAGAGCTTTCTGTAGCTTCTTCTGCTTGACCCAAGTCTTCAACTTGAATTATCTGTTCTTCTGCAGGTTGAACTGTAGATGCTGGACGCTTTTCAGACCAAGGCTCACTGTCCAGATGGAGAACTTCTTCCTTCAGCAGCTTGCTCAGAACTGGACCTTCCATTTCCTTCAGCAGATTGCTGAAGTTCTGTTGAGCCTATCCATAACTCTGGTCTTGCAACTTGAAGGTTTCAGCGCATACCCATCTTCTGAATTGAGTCCAGAGATGATCTGATACAGCAGGATCAACCACTTCCAGACTTGCTTGTTTCAAAGAAGTGATCCACTTCTGCATATCTGATTCAAAGTTCAAAATGCTGGAACCAACATCTGGTTGTTTCGGTTTAGGGATGGCAGTTTTATGGTTTATTGCAGCAAGGCGCTCAAGGATTGTGAGGTCAATGACTGTCTTGCTGTGGTTTTCTGTATTTTTCTTAGGTGGGGGAGTGGGAGAGTCAGAAATAACGATTGGACTTTGTGGAGTATTAGGTGGAGTTGTTTCTGGTGAAGAAGGAAGTTGAGACATATTAACAGTTGTACCACAAGGCAATTGAATGGCTAAGGGTTGTGGTTCAGGAGATTCAGAGGTTTGAGCCTCAGAGTTTTGAGTCTCAGGTTGTGGGGATTGTTCATGTTGAGGAGAGGAAGGTTGTGGGATTTCTGGTTCTGGTATTGGAGAGAGTGGGATTGCTGATCTCTTGTGCCTATGTTAAGTGTTCAATCAGCCTATTCTCAGTCAGAATATCTGATATCAATCTGCCCAAGGGTATCCAATCCCTTTTAGTGCGTTCATCTTCTCTTGTCTCCTTGATGCTTGTTCTCAGATGGTTGAACAGAAGATGAGTTAGATTAATCTTTACCTTCTGAGAAATAAAATATATCAGAAACTGCTTATCTATGTTTATGTAATCAGGAGAGCTTGTGGGCTTCCTGTGGTTGAAACAGCCCAGAATAATCTTTGCCCAAATTTTGTGCTTATCTCTCAAATCCCTTATCTTGCTGGAGGGAAGCCCCAGCATGAAAATTTCCCTTGCTATAACAGCAACATCTGAGCACCTTTCAGCCATGTCTATACAGCGAATACCACCACCACTGTATCCAATCAGTTTTGCAATCAGCTCTTCAGTAATCACTATCTTCTTCCTCATGATGTAAGAAGTGACTTGGTGATTTGAGGAAGAGGCGTGAATCCAGAATTCCTTAACCAAGATAGGAAAAGTTGGACCCACCAACTTGTCAAAGTATTTCTCCCATCCTTGTTCTTGAATCTCTTCTGATAAATCAAAACCATTTTCCTTCAAACTGTTGAAATCCACTATAATCTCTGACAGAACTTCAAGGTTCTTGACTGGAGTGAGTAGCGTTCTGAGAGGAACCTCATATTGCTCAGCTGATACATCTTTCTGGGAACCTGAAGAGAGATTGCTGCTAGAAGCCATGTTCACACGAGGAATTTTTGAAAAAGGTTTAGGGGGTTTCTTGAGAAAGAAGAACACAAACACAGATATCAGAAAAATTGATTGAAAACGAATGTTAGGGTAAACGTTGTGAATGGTGTGAATGGTGTTTAAATAGATTTCGAAAAAGTTTTTGAAAACATAAACGGTTAAGAGAGAGAACTAAATCATGATTATTAGCATTAAATGACAGCTGATTTTAGGGGATTTCAGAGAGATACTTAAACGGTTACCAGTGACATGTGTCTCAATGCAACCAATCAGCGTTTTGCCTTTTTCAGAAGCGTGAACGCGTGTTCAGCCTCAGGTAACAGCTGATGACTGGATGACACTTGTTTGCTTTGAGTGAACATCACTTCTATCCTTGAAGTGAAGAGATCAGAGCTTCATGGATAGATCTGATACAATCTGCATTTCTAAAAATTCTGAAAGAAGATTGATCAGAAGTTCACAGAGAAATAAACATAATTCTGAAGGTTAATATATAAAATTAAAACAGTTTTATTCTGGGCAGAGCTTCATGCTGAGATGATTCAGAATGAAGTTGAACCTATCTTTAGAAAGTGGTTTTGTGAAGATATCAGCCCATTGATGGTCTGTATCAATAAATTTTAAGTTTAAAATTCCTTTCTGAATATAGTCCCTAATAAAATGATGTTTTATTTCTATATGCTTAGCCCTAGAATGCAAAATTGGATTTCTACTTAAGCAAATAGCAGAGGTGTTATCAGAGGATAGGAATGTTACTCTCATAAATCTGGAAGTCCTCAAGTTGACTTTTCATCCAGAGCATTTGTGTGCTGCATCCAGCTGCTGCTATGTATTCCTCTTCTGCTGTTGATAGAGCAATGGTGGATTGTCTTTTGCTGGACCATGAGATCAGATTTTCTCCTAGAAACTAGCAGCTTTCAGAAGTGCTTTTATGTTCAACTCTGTATCCAGCAAAGTCAGCATCACAGTAACCTACAAAGCTGTAATCACTAGATTTTCTATAAAACAAACCCAGATTAGTAGTACCTTTCAGATACTTGAAAATTCGCTTAACAGCTGTTAAGTGAGATTCTCTAGGATCTGATTGGAATCTTGCACAAATGCATACACTGAATAAAATATCAGGCCTTGAGGCCGTCAGATAAAGAAGAGAACCAATCATACCTTTGTAGACCTTCTGTTCTACCTTTTTGCTTACCTCTTCTCTTTCCAGAATGCACGTGGGATGCATTGGAATCTTTGATGGCTTACATTCTGAGAGATCAAATTTCTTCAGAAGTTCTCTGACATATTTGCTCTGATGAATGTAAGTTCCTTCTGGGGTTTGATTGATCTGAATTCCCAGAAAGAATTTCAGTTCTCCCATTAGGCTCATCTCAAATTCTGCCTGCATACACTTAGCAAATTTTCTTCCCAGAGAAGGATTAGTAGATCCAAATATTATATCATCAACATAAATCTGGCATACTAAGATGTCATTCTTAACTGTCTTACAGAATAAGGTTGTGTCCACCTTCCCTCTGGTGAATTCCTTTTCTAACAGGAAGTTACTTAGTCTTTCATACCAAGCTCTGGGAGCTTGTTTCAGACCATACAGTGACTTCTTTAGTTTGAAAACATATTCTGGGTTTTTTGAACTTTCAAAACCAGGGGGTTGGTGCACATATACATCTTCTTCTATATAGCCATTTAAGAATGCACTCTTGACATCCATCTGATACAGAGTGATGCCTTTATTAACAGCAAAAGAAATTAAAAGTCTGATAGATTCTAACCTGGCGACTGGAGTAAAGGTTTCTGTATAGTCTATCCCCTCTTGCTGACTATAACCTTGTGCTACCAATTGTGCCTTGTTTCTGATGACTTCACCTTGTTCATTCAGCTTGTTTCTGAACACCCATTTTGTTCCAATGATGTTGAATCCTTTTGGTTTAGGAACTAAATCCCATACGTCATTCCTTGTGAATTGATTCAGCTCCTCTTGCATCGCTAGAATCCAATCATTGTCCAGAAGTGCTTCATCAATTAAAGAAGGTTCAATCAGAGAAACAAGTCCCATGAGGGATTCTTCAGAGTTTCTAAAGCTGGCTCTTGTTCTGATTGGATCTTCCTTTCTTCCTAAGATTGTTTCTTCTAGGTGATCTATGCTGCTTCTGGATGGTCTTTTCTGAGGTTGATCAATAGAAGATGCTGGATTGCTTGCAGTGCCTCTTTCTGATGTTGAGGGAGTGTCTCTGTTAAGAGCTTCTGATGACTTGTCTTCAGTACCTGTGAATTCAACTTCCATACCTGCAAATACTTCATTATGCTTTGACTTTTGAGAGTCAAGCTTATCATCAAAACGAACACTGATTGATTCTTCCACAATCTGTGTTTCTGTATTGTATACTTTGTACCCTTTTGAGCGTTCAGAGTATCCTAACATAATACACTTATGTGCTTTAGAGTCAAACTTGTTCAAATAATTTTTAGTATTCAAAATAAAGCAAGTACATCCAAATGGATGAAAATATGAAATGTTGGGCTTTTTGTTCTTCCATAATTCATATGGAGTCTTTTCCAGAATAGGTCTTATGGAGATTCTATTCTGAATGTAGCACGCTGTGTTTATCGCCTCTGCCCAAAAGATCTTAGCAACATTAGTCTCATTGATCATGGTTCTGGCCATTTCTTGCAATGTTTTGTTCTTTCGTTCTACAACTCCATTTTGCTGGGGAGTTCTAGGACAAGAGAAATCATGCAGAATGCCTTTGTCATTAAAAAATGATTCAAAATATTTGTTTTCAAACTCTCCACCATGATCACTTCTGACTTTGATGATTCTAAGATCCTTTTCATTCCGAACTTGGTTACAGAAGGTGACAAACACAGAGTGTGACTCGTCCTTGTGTCTTAAGAACTTTACCCATGTCCATCTGCTATAGTCATCTACGATTACTAACCCATACTTCTTGCCACTGACTGAAGCAGTTTTAACTGGTCCAAATAAGTCAATGTGCAGAAGTTTTAATGGCTTAGAGGTGGAAACAACGTTTTTAGATTTAAAAGCAGGTTTTGCAAACTTGCCTTTCTGACATGCTTCACACAGAGCATCTGAATTGAACTTCAGGTTAGGAAGTCCTCTGACCAGATTGAGTTTGTTAATCTGAGATATTCTTCTCATACTAACATGCCCCAATCTTCTGTGCCAGATCCATTGCTCGTTGTTAACAGACAGAAGACACTTTACATTCTGAATTTTCAGTTCAGAAAGTTTGATTTTGTAAATGTTGTTTCTCCTCTTTCCATTAAATAGGATAGTCTCATCTTTCTGACTAACAACTTTACATGAATTTTAATTAAAGATTATATCATAACTGTTATCACTTAATTGACTTATGGATAACAGGTTATGCATTAATCCATCTACTAATAAGACATTACTGATAGAGGGAAGATTTCCATTACCTACTATTCCAGAGCCAATGATCTTTCCCCTCTGATTGCCTCCAAAGCCTACATGGCCTCCAGGCTTAAGTTCCAGGCTTTGGAACATATGCCTTCTTCCCGTCATGTGTCGTGAGCAGCCAGAGTCCAGGTACCATGACTGGTGTTTCTGCTTTGCTGCTAAAGATATCTGCAACATGTATTATTTTATCCTTAGGTACCCATATTTTCTTGGGTCCTGATTTGTTAGTTTTACCAAAACTCTGGTTGAATTTTGGTTTGACAGAATAATTGCTACTGGTATATTTGATGTCGTGTGTGTGCCCATATACAAAGTGTGACTTAAGAGGAGTTCGTTTAATAACTAAATCCATGGCATTCTTTGGTGTAGGTACCTTACCTTGGTATCCTATTCCCTTTCTGCCATTTCTGCTAACTTCATAGATTATTGAAGCCATTTTGCTTCTATCTATGCTTTTAGCTAGAAACTTCTGAAAGTTGTGATCATACTCCTTGATAATCTCATCAGCACTACTGGGAGTTTCAAGAATTGTTTCCTTCTGAGAGTTTTGTAATATATTTTCTAATTTTGAAACTTTATTTTTCAACTCAGAATTTTCCAACTTGAGACTCTCAGTTTTATCAGAGTCAGAAGCAAGATCCCTTTTCAGGTTTCTGAATTTGACTCTGATCTGCTGATATCTTTCCAGAATCTCATTGAGGCTTTCAGCTAGTTCAGCCTTAGTAAAATTAATAGCAAAGTCAGGAAATACCTCATCTGTGTCTGATTCAGAGTCTGATTCAGAAGCTTCACTGTCTTCTGATATGTTTGCCATGAGAGCTATGTTTGCTCTCTCATCATCTGATTCTGAGTCAGCTTCAGATGTGTCAGAGTCATCCCATGTTGCCATGAGACTTTTCTTCTTTTCCTTGCCAAACTTTCTTCTGGGCTTTTCCTTCTGAAGCTTTGGGCAGTCACTCTTGTAGTGTCCTTGCTCGTTGCATTCATAGCAGATGATGTCCTTGTTGTTTGGCTTTCTGCTTCCTGAAGAGCCTTCAGATCTTTTGTGTCCAAAGGAGGATTCTGACCTTCTGTATCTGGAGGAGGATTTGTTCTGGTTCTCAGATCTTCTGGGATTCCTGAACTTCCTTTGCCTCTGCTTCTACAGCTGGTTCACCCTTCTGGAAAGGAGAGACAGTTCATCTTCTTCTGATGAGGACCCATCAGAGGTTTCTTCAACAGCCTGCAAAACCTTAGAGTCAGATTTTCTGTTAGATTTTAGAGCTAAAGGCTTACCTTGCTTTTGAGGTTCATCAGCTTCCAGCTCTATCTCGTGACTTCTGAGGGAGCTGACAAGTTCCTCCAGAGAGATTGTATTGAGATCCTTAGCTAGCTTCAGCGCTGTGACCATTGGCCTCCACTGTTTTGGCAAGCTTTTGATGATCTTCTTGACATGATCAGCAGTAGAATACCCTTTGTCCAGAACTTTGAGACCAGCAACCAGAATCTGAAATCTTGAGAACATTGTTTCAATAGATTCACTTTCTTCCATCTTGAATGCCTCATACTTCTGAATGAGCGCAAGAGCTTTAGTTTCTTTGACTTGAAGGTTGCCTTCATGCGTCATTCTGAGAGAGTCAAACATGTTCTTTGCAGTGTCTCTGTTTGATATCTTTTCATATTCAGAGTAAGAGATAGCACTGAGAAGAATAGTTTTGGCCTTGTGATGGTTTTTGAAATCACGCTTCTATTGATCAGACATTGCTTTCCTGTCAATCTTTTGACCATTTGCATTCACTGGGTGCATGTATCCATCTGTCACCATATCCCACAGATTAGCATCATGGGCTAGAAAGAAGCTTTCAATTCTGTCTTTCCAGTAATCAAAGTTCTCTCCATCAAAGACTGGAGGTTTGCCACTGAATCTGTCTCTTTCTTCGTTGTTGTCATTGCTGATGTTGTGATGTGTTCCTGCCATAGTGTTTTTCAACGCTGGATCTTGTACTGACACGGTTAAGTGTTATGAACTCAGAACCAGACGCTCTGATGCCAATTGAAGAAGTAAAAAACACAAGAAGGGGGGTTGAATTGTTAAAACTTGAAATCAAATGCAGACAACACGTTATTTTTATCCTGGTTCGTTTGATCTCAAACTACTCCAGTCCACCCGTCAAGGTGATTTCTCCTCTCTCCAACGAGGTCTTAATCCACTATATTCAACTGAATACAAAACTGCTTTAACAACTGCTAAAGCCTTCTTGAGTCAAACCACAGACCAGTTTCTCAAGGAAATTCTTTCTTACAGATAAATGAACAATTATGTGTGTTGATGTTTTCTACAAAAACTATATATCACAACTGTGATAATACACAATATGAAGCTTATGTGAAACTAGATTGCTAGAACTATAGAGTAAGCAATTTGAGAGCTTTAGCAAACTGTATGAGTGAGGATGAAGATGATTGGCTTATGCGTGTAGGAGAATTGTAGAGTATTGTAGATCATTAGCCTTTTCCTTTGTCACTGATTTGTTTAAATACTTCTTGGAATAGATACGTTGATGCCAATAATTCCATTTCAATGCTCATTACGTTCTTTCCATTTTGAGAAGATCTTTGTCTTGGAATAAAGCCGTTGGTAATTAATCTGCCTTGAATGCAGTAACGTTAACACTTCGGAATGTTCTGCTTAATGAAGATCTGAGTGTTCTTGGCTTTGGCTTATCTTGGCACTTCTGAGTGCTGATGACATAGTTAAGATCTTGATCAGAGTCAGGGTATGGTAAGCGCAGATTCTGTTCATCAGACTTCAGCGTAGCACATGTTTGATCTTCTGATGTGACACATCATCTGATGCTGATGTTGATATTCTGATATTCTGATGCTGATTCCATCAGAGTTTCCTGTAAATACACAACATATTTTTAGGTAGCATCTATGTCATATATAAATCTCGTAATTCATTTAATCTTGTATTTTGTTATCATCAAAACTCTAACTGAGGGTTGTAGAATCAAACTATGTTCTAACAATTGTGTCCCCGAAAGACTATCTTGAAAAAAGTGGACCCACAAATCCTTATCAGAAGAATGAGGTTGGATCTTTCTGACGTAAGACCGTAGGTGCATCTTTGGACAAGACAAACCATCGTATTTAGCAAATGTAGGCACCTTGAATTTAGGTGGAATCACAATCCCAGCAACCAAACCTAACTCTTTGAAGTCCAGCCCAGGCACTCTTTGTACCTCCATAGCCGCCAGACGCTCTTCCAGATTCTTGTACTTGTCGTCTGCAGGAGGGTAATGTTGCTCAGAATAGTCTTCATCCTCTTCTTCTTCTTCAGCCTCAGACTCAGATGGTACTGCAGCTCCCTTTCCTTTACCTACCCCTTCATCAGATGTTGAGGGGAAATCCAGGACCCTTCTAGCTTGGTTCTCAAATCTTCTACCCAGAGTAGCCACACCAACTCTTTTCTTTTTCTTTTTTTCCTTTTCCTTCTCTAACAGTGCTTTAAGATCCTCCTGACCATTTGCCAAGGTCATGAGAAGTTGTTGGAACTGTGAATTCTGCGCTTGTAAGTCTTTGATCGTCTGCTCTATATCTATCTTGCTGAAATAAACAGCAGAGAGATAAGGAAACCTGGTGTGAAGACCTGTTTATGCATATGATGAATGATATGTATTCATGTAATGCATTCAAGGATTCAGAAATTCAAAGTTGTTACAAACAAAAAGAACACACGTCATATTAATAAGAAGAATTTGTTAGTACATAAGTGCCCCATGGGCAAAATAAATACAAAATTCTAATGTAAAAAGACGTTGTGCATCCTCTTTGGTGCGATGTAGGTGTTGAGAGTCTTCTCTTCATGGAGTCGACGAGTAAGTTCCAAAACCTTCTTCTCATTGGCGTAGAAGCTGGCTTCAAAAGTGTTCCGTTCTTCCTTGAGATGTATCCAACTCTTTTGCAAATCTTCTAATGTGTTGGCATGTCAGGATGTAGGAGGGTGTATGGAACCTCTCCTTCCATAACAGGCTCTTTGATCATAGGGAGAATGTAGGGGTAAGGCATCATAAGACTCTGGGCGCGGGTTCGTATCCACTTGAGGTAAGGCTCAAGGGGGGTGGAATTCTTGTATCCCAGTGTCTTACTATCCACTTTATTGGGCATGCTCCAAGCTCGGATAAACCTTTGTCGAAGTCCTTGAGCGTCGTTGTCGAAGTCAAAAACCAAGTCTGGAATCAGCATGTCATGAGGGGCATCCCTTCAGGCATACCCAAATTGTCTCAGAGCCAAACAGGGGTTGTAGGTAATGCCTCCCCTAATTCCAAGTAGTGGGACATTAGGGAATTCCCCACAACGATCAATGATGATGACATTTTCTCTAGACCGAGAACACCAATGAACATCAGAATGTGTGAGAGTCATCAACCGTTGTGACCACCTCAAGCCTTGTTCATTCTTCAAGACTGACTGGGGAAGGTGAGAAATAAACCACCTTGCTAGAAGAGGAGTACAACACATGAGAACACCTCTTTTCCTCATTGTTTGTGTGTGAAATGAGTGTAGGATGTCCCCAAGCAATGTAAGCACAGGATTCTGAGATATGAAAATCTTGACAACATTCACATCTATAAGCTGATCAGGGTTTGGGAACAAGACCAACCCATAGATGAGAAGTGCTACAATCTCCTCAAAAGCTTGCAGATCTAGAGAATTCCAGCATTCTTGTGCCTTCCCAAACAGAAACTTTGCCAAGAAACACTTGACACCACTTCTGGTTTCCCAATGGCCTTTGATATCATATGGTTGCAAGTGTAAGGCTTGAGCAACATCTTCAGGCTTTGGCTCTCTTTCCGTACCGTTGTAGGGTAGTTGATGGAGAACAGGAATCCTCGGGAGTTGAGAAAATTCCTCCAAAATAGGCACTAGTTGGTAATCAGGAAATGTAAAGCAATGGTGTAGGGGGTCAAAGAAATGGAAGAGAACTTTCACCATGTCTTCTTCAATGTTGGAGTTGACCAAGTTGACAAGTCTACCATGTCTTTCACTGAAGGGATAATTCTCTGGAATCTTGGAAGTAAGCTCTTTGAGTAGAGGAGGAATTCTCACAAGGTTGACCTGAATTGTTTTCCTGCGAAGTGATTCCATTACCTACAAAACAGGAACAAAGATGAAAATCCAAACCCTTGAAATAGTTAGTGGATGCATATGATGCTTCTTGATGTCCATGATGTGTGCACAAGTATATGTACAAACAAATCACACAAGTTCCTAGTTTCAGGCTTGCATGGGGTTTCATAGGTAAGTACCCTCTTGAAGTTTAGTTGGCTCAACCTGTCCTATAAATAGTAACTGGGTTTTAAGGAGCTCAATATCACTGGATTATTTTTTGTGTTCATTGTTTCAGTTTAACCATTTTACTGGAGACCGAAATATTCCAAGAAAACAACCCTCAATGAGTGCAGTATCGAGTATCTACCAACTTCGGACTGCACCAAAGCCGGTTATCTCACTATCCCTAAAAAGGCAAAGATGGTCAAGTAAAGGTTCTAAAAGTCCATTAGTGCTTCATGACATCACTCAGCGGCCCCGTATTCTCTTTGATTAACTCAAAGGCTACTGGTACCCACAAATATGTCGCACTAATATAGCTATTGCTTAGACCGTGTCGGTATACCCCAAATAGTTTCCATAATGTATTGCTATTTACCTATGAATGTTTCCCAAATCCGGGTAGAGGATTCAAACCCAAACAAATAGAACCAAATGTAAAGCAATCAAAGCAAACAAGGTAAGCATGTAAAGGTGATCTAAACCCTAAGGTAACCCCACTTTTAGAGAATTCTCCAGCAGAGTCGCCAGTTCTGTGATACAGTGGGAGAACTGACTTGAGGTTTTGTGTTCGTGTTCGCAAATGTTTCAGTTTAGCAAGAGTCGTCACCGACTTTTTATTTTATCCAAAGGAAAGGTCAAAAAACACAGGAAAGACCTTTGAGATGTTTTCTTGGGTTCAGGGGGTAGATTATGAAAAGGGAAGGTGCAAGCACCCTTTTCATCCATGGTTATACATGGGCTCTTAGTTACTTGTTTAGATCACTTGCTTTTGCTTTTCAATTGTTTGAAATGGTGCTTTGTGTATGGTTTTGAAAATGTTTTTGAAAAGAGGCCACCGTTGTGGCAACCTTTGTAATGATTCTTGTTTGAATATATACAAAGGTGTTTGTCTTTTGAAAAGATATTTCAATGTTTGAAAGTTTGTTTTGGGAAATGTTTTGAAATTGTGTGGTGATGTGTTTTTGAAAATAGCAAGGATGTTTTTGCAAGTTTAATCAAGTAACTAAGAGTTGTCTACCCTATCTACTCAAAGATCTTTCCTACACATTTTTAACCCTTTTGGCAGTGTTGTTTTACCATTGTATTTGGTAAACAACCTTGTATTTGGATGTTAAACGAGACGGGCGCGGGTCATCGTATTGACCATGATAGCAATTGTGCTAAGTATCTTTAGCAAATTTTTGAGGGACTAGATCATTTTGTATAGGCAACCAAGATAGCGTCATCGAGGGACTATGATCTTTTTGTTTTGTTTTTGTTTTGTTTTTGTTTTGCCAAGATACTCAACATGCATACCATGGCCATTTTAAAGGCAACAAGTGGATGAAACCCTAGGGGTGCATGTGTGCATTGTGTTGTCAATTTACATGTTTTTATGTCTTGTATTAGGTCTAGCTATTTGTTTTGATTTTTGATATTACATACAAACCCTAATCTATATCATGGCATATTTGAAAGCTATAAATGCGTAAAATAAATCTACGACTATTACAACATTGATATGGCAAGGGGGGTACAATTTTTAATGGGGAGTATTTGCAAGAAAATAGAATCCTAAAATTAACTATTACATCCAAATTGAATTCTTTGTATCAAACAATAAATAAGCAAATATTTAAATAGACAATTAAATAAATATGCAATATATTATAAATATGGAAAAAATGTTTTTGTATTATTTTTATGTGTGTAAAAATAAAATATTTAATGTATTAAAAAAAAGACAATAAAAAGTTATTTTTGTTAAGGGTAAAACCCTAATTTGTTTGAAAAAAAAGTATATATATATATATTAATTATTTATGTACAATAAAATAAAATAATAAAATATGTACAAATGTCAAAAAATAAAAATATATTAGAAAAAATATTATTTAAGTATGTAAATAATAAAAAATAATATTTTTATGTATTATTTTCCAGTTTTTATTAAAGAAAATAAAAGTATGTTATTTAATAATTATTTTTATGTTAGAAAAATAATAAAAAATAAAAAATAAAATGTGAAAATTTATGAAAATGTTTTTGGTAATTTTTTATGTTTAGAAAAAATAAAATAAAATCATAAATGAAAAAGAAATTAAAAAAATATAAAAATATAAAACAATGGGCCAAGGGGGTGTGAGAAGTAAGTCAGGGGTGTCAATAGTGAGAAATAGCCAGGCCCCGCCCAACTACTTCATCTTCAACCTTCGTTCAAACAAAAACGCGCGTTCTGAGTTCAACTTTGTATCTCCTGTTTCAGTGCTTAAAAATAAAAACTTGTAACATGAAAGTTGTAGAGCATAATCACACGATTCCAACCATATAAAGAACTTAATCTAACTCTCAAAGACCAGAGAGAATTTCTCTGGCCCTAATTTCTAACCTAACTTTTTCAGAAAGTTCATCAATCAAATTATCTCAGCACACTTAACTTAAATGAAATCTATGTGTATGTACAGTTTAAGGGCTATGAGTACTACATTTTTTATTCACAAACCTAAGCCTAATGATTCCTAAATAGAGAGATAGGAAGTTGGAAAATACCTGCTTCAGTTGAACACGAGTATGATAATGTGGAGGTTTTCAGTGAGGCCTGAGATGTTTGTGAGCTTGCCTGAACTTCCTCTGACCTTCTCTAATGCTTTGTTTGCTTTGATCTTGCTTGGATAAGCCTATAGAAGTCAACCTGCACAAGCTGAAATGAGAAATGGTGAAGCTTGCAAATGGAGTTACAGTCAATGGCCAATGGTTGGGATAACTTAGGTGGGTTATATAGAATGTATTGGAACTTGTTTGGGACAAAACGCACGAGTGGTTTTTGAGATGGAAGTGAAAATGCAGAAGCTGCCCTATTTTGCAAGAAGATGGTGTTTTTGTGTTTTGGAAGGCTTGAGGGTTAGATAGCTCGTGCTTCTGACTCAAGTCAATGTACAAAAGTTGTTTTGAAAGGTTACAACACTTGGTTTTAACAGAAACAATAGTTGCGTGATTTTGGCAACTTGACTTGTTTTTTAAGTAAAAGTCTGAAGTGATACAAGACAGGCCTGTACAGGCTATCTTCAAGCATGCAAAATATTTTTGTACCTTTGCCTAAGTTTATGGAACTTTTTTGCTGCAAAGAGAGGGGTTCAAGGCTCAAGGGAAGCAAGTTGACATAAAGTTGCCTTTATCAAAATGGCATAGTTCACTTTTTGCCAAAAATAGATTAAACCCTTGTGTAAACTTCCATTAATCAGAATAATGCCTTAAACCAATAATTTTGCATTCAATTTTTGAGTGTGGTAGGGTTTAAATACCTGTGAGCAAGTACAAGTGAGGCTGGATAGAGTTTGCAACTTGTGTCAACATGAAAATGCCATGGATCAAAAGTGAGTTTTTGCCAAATTCAAATCTTCGATTCTCCCTAACCATAAATGATTTTGGAGATTCCTTTGACATTTTGGAAAGCTTGTAACATGCTATACAATCCATACTTGAAATGCATTTTGAGATTCCAAGTGGAACTATATGAAAAATTGCCATGAAGATAGGTCAAAATCCTGCCTAAACTAGGGCAAAATTTCACTAAGTTAAAAGTTTCATGGACCCTTGTTCCAAAAATCATAACTTGAGATCCAAGCTTCTTTTGGGAAAACTTTGTGAATCAAAGTTGTAGAATTTATGGAGGAATACAAATTTCATGTTGTAAGTTTTGTTTGAATCCAATTGCATCATGATGAAAATGTTGGGCAAAGTTGGGGAAAAATAAGAAAATTTCATAACTTAGAAAAATTCTAAGTTATGAAATTTTTCAATCTTAAACCCTAATTTGCAAAATTAGGTTTATTGATGAACAAGTTTCATGTTTTGACACATCTTGATGAAAAATGACCCTTGGCACTTGATTTTGACCAAAAAGTCAAAGTTTGACTTTTTAGTGTACAATTGGTTTTTGATCAATTGACTGGAAAATTCATCTGTCAATCCAATGCTTTTGAGATCTTTTGAATCTAGTGATTAGGTCAAGATGATTCCATTGAGTCCTTGAATCCATACTTGAACCCAAGTTTCCATTGGCTAGGTTAAAAATCAGAAATTGCCCTTATACAGTCAAAACCCTAAAAATGACCATTTTGCCCTTTTGATGATCTGATCAAATTTCTTGAGGAGTTGTGGTCCAAACTTGATAAAATGGTTCATATGAGCTTATAATGTTGATGTGGATCAAAATTTATGAGGTTTGACTGTAAATTGGCCACAGTTGACTTTTTCCCCAATACAATTGATTTTTAGGTCAATTGTCCAATTGACTGGGCAAAAATTTGATTCAAGGCTTGAAACTTGGTATAGGCAATCTTATAAGTCCAACATGAAGAATGAAAGTCACATTGAGCATTAGAAGTCCAAAATTCCTTGTGCAAACTCAAACCCTAATTTCAGGTCAATAGTGCAAGGAGATGTCTTGACCAAAGCAAACCCTAGCTTGGTCTTGAGTTCAAAGAGTCTTGTGAGGAGAAATCTTGATAAAATGAGAGGGCAAATTTTGGGGTATAACAGATGCCCCTGTTCAATCTTCTTGAACCTGAAGAGTTAGATTGGCGAGTTTGCCTTTCGTGACTCGAAGGTAAAAGAGGATTGGACATTAGAGTGCCCGTAAATTTGCACTCGTCACACTGTGGTTGAGGAAATGGGCTTCAAGATGCCATTTGGAGATGATTGAATCTTGTTGGAGATGTGCTTAAAGATGCCATCCAAGGATGTTGATCGCATAAGAGATTCCTTTGCGAGAGCCCGTATACCTGTTGTTGAGGAGGACTACGTCGGGGAATGCTGGTTTTTGTCGTGGTAGAAATAGAACTTTAATCGTCCGTTATTCTACTGGGGAGTCATCTCTTGGTTGAAGAGGTGAAAATGAACTGATATCTGGTCGTGCTCTAGGATTTAGAAGGAATTAAATTGTTATCTGGTCACCTCCGGGCTTCAAAGTAATTGGCCGAGTAAACTGTTATTTGGTTAACATCCAAGCTTCACAGTATACCTTATTGTTATCTGGTCAACATCCAGGCTTCACAGTCTTGTATTGCTATCTGGTCAACATCCAGGCTTCACCATACTTTACTTCCTATCTGGTCAACGTCCAGGCTTCAAAAGGAAATCAAATGGTTATCCGGTCGCCCCTGGTTTTCCCTTTGATTTTGAGGCCTACTAATATCCGGTTGGATCTGGGCTTCAAAGTAATTGGCCGAGTAAACTGTTATTTGGTCAACGTCCAAGCTTCACAGTATACCTTACTGTTATCTGGTCAACATTCAGGCTTCACAGTCTTGTATTGCTATCTGGTCAACGTTCAGGCTTCACTATACTTTACTTCCTATCTGGTCAAAATCCAGGCTTCAGAAGGAAATCAAATGCTTATCCGGTCACCTCCGGTTTTCCCTTTGGTTTTGGGGCCTACTAATATCCGGTTGGATCCGGGCTTCAAAGTAATTGGCCGAGTAAACTGTTATTTGGTCAACATCCAAGCTTCACAGTATACCTTACTGTTATCTGGTCAATATCCAGGCTTCATAGTCTTGTATTGATATATGGTCAACATCTAGGCTTCACAAAAACTTGCAGGGGATTCAACTATTTTCCGGTCGACCTCCGAGCTTCAGTATAATCAAGATAAAATCTGGTCGAATCCAGACTTTATAACTGGAACAGGAATCTTCACATTAATTTGAATAAGCAAATAGGAAAGCATCCGCATTTGGAACATCTCCAAGCCGTTTTCTGAGCTTTGAATATTTGTTTTAGGTAGCTATCAATTTCATCCTGAAAAGGGTAGAATGTTAGCTGAAACACAAAGTTATGTTGCATGCAATGTATGATGCAATATATGTGTGTTGTACCCCAAAATTTGCCCTCATATTTTTTTTCCACAAGAAAACACAGCTTCGAGCTTTTCCTGACTTTTCAGATTGGTTTAAGAATCAGTCAAACAGACTTTTTCTTAGCAGTCTATCCAAATTAGGGTTTTCATGGCTCTGGAACAGTTCAAGCAGATTATTAGGGTTTGGTTGAGTTTGGCTCAGGGTTTGATCAGGCAGGCGCTTCTTTGACATTCAAACAAGAATCAGGGTTTTGTGCGCACATTCTCAGAAAGAATTAATTCTACAGTTCTTTTCAAATTACTCTGAGATATGGATTGAGGCTTCTGATTGAGAGTTTGCAATGTTTGGTATGATCAGTAAAAGAAAATACATGTGGACGTTTGTTTGATTAACTGTGCATTTCTATGATTAATTAAAGCGCCGAGTTTATTATTGATTAAGGCTAAGTGGCGAGACTAAAGTGTTTATTAATTAATTATTTATTCTAAGTTAGAATAGTTGAGATTTATTTCCATTTATTATAATTTAAGAATTATAAATAATTAAATAAACAATTGAAGAAGAATTAAAAAGGATTAATTGACAAAAGAGCTTTTATTTACTTTTAATTATTAAGTACAAATGTTATTTGATTACATTTACAGTATTTACAAATAATGTTATTACAAATAATTAAAATGAAATAAAGTTACATCCTAAAATTTCCTAAGTCTTCATCTTCTACTGATGCTCCTTTGCTCAACTGATTTTTACCTGCAAAAAGAAAAAGAAAGAAGTCAAATGCAGATGAAATAAAAAACAAAAGCAGACAGTTAATTTAAAACTCATCATTAAAGATTTTGGTCAGAATCAGTTTATTCGTCCTCTCTGCAAATCACAAGAAGATGTTTCTTCTTGGTTCACAAAGAGGAAAGCAATGTTTTACAAGCATATGAAGTATTTTTGCAAAATGCACAAAGCTGCATAAACCCAAAATTGCAAAGTGTCAACAAATTCAAATTGAACAAACAGCATAAGTGCCAACAACCAAGTTACAAAGGAAAACTAAGTTGTCCAAGGCAAACTGAATGTCAAAACGAGCTGTCAAATGGCCAACTAAAGTCACAATGTCAACAAAACAAACTGTCAAAAGCGGTCAACAAGCACAAAAGCAAGGCAGAAATTTGGAACTATACAGAGGAAGGACAAAAGCAAGCTTATGAAAGAATACATCATTTTCCAGGCCAAAGTCTCTTCAGAAAAAATGAATATTCTAAGCAAATATGTGCTTACTGTGGAGAGAGAAAAAGAGAAAAGTAGCAGGCTTACAGTTTGCCAGGCAGGCCTAAAGATAAATATAACAAAACCAGGATACTGTCAGAGGAAGGGCAGAATACATACAGCAGAAGATATCACAAAAAAATGAAAACCTCAAGCCTTGCAACCTGCTCAAGCATTGGTATTCAAACCAAGGATTGCTTGAAAAAAACAAGCCTGAAGCCTGTACCAAGGGGACCTGCCTGCATAATACCAAAAGGAGAGGCAAAAAGCAAGAGGAAACAAATTCAAAAAAACTTGTTAAAAAAGCAAAGAGCCTGCCTACAAACAAAGGGAACGAATTCACACAAAAATATAAAAAACTCCTGCCTTTCAACTTACAAGCGAACATCCTGTAAGTTATAAAACTCAACATTAAAGCTTTTATCCAAACAGAACGATAAATCCTACAAACTGTCAAACAAACTAACAGCCTCAAGCCTGTAACCTGCTTCAACGCATCAAACCATACAAACTTGAAGCCTAAACCTTAAGCATCAAACCAGTTCACACAACTGTAACATGGCAAACTGCATCAAAGCAAGCCTAAAACAAATTGACTCCAACCTGTTCTAAGCCAACAAACGACAAGCCCACAAACTTCAAACAGCCTATCAAACACAAACCTGTCTCAAGCCAATCCAAACAACAACATCAAGATAACTCTCAGGAATCATCAATCATCATTGAGAAAAAGGTCAAAGAAAAGAAGATTGTGAAAGTGTCTCAGAATCAAAGAATAAATATTCTCAGAGCAAGCATACAGAAGCGAAGAGCAAGCATACGGAAGCAAAGAGCAAGCATACAGAAGCAAAGGGCAACCAGTCAGAAGAGGAAAAGAAGCAACAAGCAAGGTTTTCAGTACTCATCATAAAACCTAAAACAAGATACAAGTACCAAATTTCCAGAGCAAGCCAGCATCATACTCCCTGCCTTGGCCGTCCTAGGGCGCCTCCAATCCACCTCTCCTCCGTCTCCCAAAGCCAACAAAGGTAGAAAACTCTTCCTTTTCTTTTCATGCCTCACACAGTAATAATAATCAAAGATTAGGCATTGTCAAAGGTTAAAAAACATGTGAAATTGGAAACCCTAAAGCGTAAGACGAACAGAAACAGAAATCAAATCTTACAACATCACTGCCTGAGTAATCTATGGAGGGAAGAGGAAACGGTGGAGGTGGTACCCTGGTGGCCACAGGCGGAGGCGTTCAGAAAGCTTGAAGGGACGAAGCGAAGAAGACGATGAATGGAAGCGCCGCTCAAGACTGTAACCCTATTTCCCAAAATGAAACAAAACCTTGAAAACCCTAAAACAAACTTGAGAAACTTGTTTGGGCCGGTTCGCCCCATCAAATGCCAAGCCCATATGCAGTCAGGCGCCTTGCACCCCCTTTTCTTTGTTTCTCATTCAATTTTTGTTTGGGCCATGAATCCCCCTTAAGCCCATTTAATTCTTTTCTTTATTTTCTTTTTTATTCAAACTAAAAGCTTTTATTTATTTTCTTTTTTATATAACTTAACTCTTTTTTTAGTAAATAATACACTAATTTCTCATATAAAAAATATTGCTAATACTTTTCATTATAATTAAAAATACATAAATATTAGATTGTATCAAGATTAAACATTTTCTTTTTTTTTCTCTTTTATTAAAACCTTTTTTAATTTAAACCTTGTACATAAAAATATAAACTAAAATACATAAAACATTAATTTTCTTAAACTTAAAACATTTCTTTTTTCTTTAATTAAAACTTTTGTATATAAAACATTAATACATAAAATAGAATTTCTTAGGCATTTTCTTTTATTAAATCTTTTGTTTGTACATAATCAACAAAAATCTAAAAATCATAAAATACTTAATAATATATTAAGTTAACATCTTGCATCACTTGTAAATAAATCACATACACTTACACAAATACTTTTCATACAATACTTTTATTTCTCTTTTATTCTTATGCATTGCTACATTTTTCATTTGAGAATGCGATTCGATTTGGTTGTAAATATATTTGGATACTACTCTCCTAATAAGTCTCATCCCCATTTGTAAATATTTGTATCCCCACCCCCGTAATCTTGTTGTAATAGTTAGGGCTTTAAATTTCCGCATTTAAAAGCTTTCGAATTATGCCATGATAGACTTAGGGTTTGTATGTAAATAAAATCAACCGCTAGATGACCTAAACACAAGATAAATGCATGACAATCAATACACCAATCACACTTGCACCCCTAGGGTAATCCCGCTTGTTGCCTTCCGAAATGGGCCATGCTTGCATGTTGAGTTTCTTTGGCAAAACAAAACAAATCAAATGATCATAGTCCCTCGATGACGCTTTCGAAGTTGCCTAAACAAAATGATCATAGTCCCTCCAAGCAAAATAGCCAAAGATACCTGGCACCATTGCATTCATGGTCCATACGATGACCCGCGCCCGTCCCGTTAACATCCTAGCGCAAGGTTGTTCACCAAATACAATGGTGAAACAACACTGTTAAAAGGGTTAAAACATGAGAAAAATCTTTGAGTAAATTTAGGGGTAGACAACTCTTAGTTACTTGATCAAACTTGCAAAACACACTTGCCTACTTTTCAAAACCCACTTCACAAACACAACTTTCAAAACAACTTTTAAAAACATTGAAACATCTTTTCAAAAAGACAAACACCTTTGTAAAACATTCGAGTAAAGAATTGTTACAGGGGTTGCCTAGACAAGGCATCTTTTTCAAAACACACACACACACCACCATTTCAAGCAATTGAAAATCAAAGGCAAGTGATCTAAAACAAGTAACTAAGAGCCCATGGATAACCATGGATAGAAAGGGTGCTAATACCTTCCCTTTCTATAATCTACCCCCGAACCCACGAAACATCTCAAAAGGTTTTTCCTGTGCTTTTTAACCTTTCCTTTAGGATAAAATAAAAAGTCAGTGGCGACTCTTGCTAAACCGAACAAGTGCGAATACAAACGCAAAACCTCAAGTCAGTTCTCCCACCGTATCACAGAACTGGCGACTCTGCTGGGGAGAAATTTAAAAGTGGGGTTACCTTAGGATTTTAGATCACCCTTTTGCATGATTAATTGTTTGCTTTGATTGCTTTACCTTTGTGGTTCTCTTGTTTGGGCTTGAAATCCTACCCCCGGATTTGGGAAACATTCATAGATAGCAATACGTTGTGGAAACTGTGTGGGGTATACCGACACGGTTGAAGCAATAACTATATTAGTGCGACATATTTGTGAGTACCGATAACCCTTGAGTTCAATCAAGGAGAGTACGGGGCCGCTGAGTGATGTCACTAAGCACTAATGACCTAGAACCTTACTTGACCATCTTGGCCTTTTATTAGGGGTAGTGAGATGACCGACTTTGGTGCAGTCCGAAGTTGGTAGATACTCGATACTACACTCATTGAGGGTTGTTTTCTTGGAATATTTTGGTCGCTAGTTAAGTGGCTAAACCAAAACAATGAACATGGAAAACAATCCAATGATATTGAGCTCCTTAGAACCCGGTTACTATTTATAGGACAGGTTTTTAAGCCAACTACACTCAAGAGGGTACTTACCTATGAAACCTCATGCAAGCCTGAAATTAGGGTTTTTGTGTGAATTGCTTGTACATGTGTTTGTGCATACATCATAAACATCATAAAATATCATATGCATCCACTAACCGTTTCAAGGGTTTGGATCTTCATCTTTGTTCTTGTTTTGTAGGTCATGAAAATTCTTCGCAGGAAAACTATCCAAGTCAACCTTGTGAGAATCCCTCCTCAACTCAAGGAGCTCACATTCAGAATTCCCGAAAGCTCTCCCTTCAGTGAAAGACATGGTAGACTGCTCAGCCTAGTCAACACCAGCATTGAAGAAGACATGATGAAAGTGTTGTTCCAGTTCTTTGACCCCCTTCACCACTGTTTCACATTCCCCGACTACCAATTGGTGCCTACTTTGGAGGAATTTTCTCAACTCCTGAGAATTCCTATTCTTAATCAACTACCTTTCAACGGTACGGAAAAAGAACCAAAGCCTGAAGATGTTGCTCAAGCACTACACTTGCAACCATCTGATATCAAGGGGCATTGGGAAACTAGAAGTGATGTTAAAGGCTTCTTGGCAAAATTCTTGTTTGAGAAGGCACAAGAGTGTTGGAATGCATTGGATCTACAAGCCTTTGAAGAAATTGTGGCACTTCTCATTTATGGGTTGGTCTTGTTCCCAAATCCTGACCAACTTATAGATGTCAATGCTGTCAAGATTTTCCTATCCAGGAACCCCATACCTACATTGCTTGGGGACATCCTCCACTCATTTTACACACGAATAATGAGAAAGAGAGGTGTTCTCATATGTTGTACTCCTCTCCTTGCAAGGTGGTTTATTTCTCACCTTCCACAATCTGTTTTGAAGAATGAACAAGGCTTAAGGTGGTCACAACGGTTGATGACCCTCACGCACTCTGATGTACATTGGTGTTCTCGGTCCAGAGAAAATGTCATCATCGTCGATCGTTGTGGTGAGTTCCCTAATGTTCCATTACTTGGCATTAGAGGAGGCATTACCTACAACCCTTGTCTAGCTTTGAGACAATTTGGATATGCACGGAGGGATGGCCCTCATGACATGCTGATTCCTGACCTAGTTTTTGACTTCGACAACGATGCGCAAGGACTTCGCCAAAGATTCATCAGAGCTTGGAGGATGCCTAACAAGGTAGATAGCAAGACACTGGGGCACAAGAACTCCATCCCTCTTGAGCCTTATCTCAAGTGGGTACGAACCCGAGCCCAGAGTCTTATGATGCCTTACCCTCATATTCTCCCTTTAATCAAAGAGCCTGTTAAGGAATTAGAGGTTCCCTACACCATCCTACATCTTGACATGCCAACATCATGGGAGGAGATGCAGAAGAGTTGGATCCAACTCAAGGAAGAAAGGGATACTTTTGAAGCCAGCTTCTACGCCAGTGAGAAGAAGGTTTTAGAGCTTACCCGCCGACTTCACGAGGAGGAGACCCTTAACACTTACATCACACCAAAGAGGATGCGCAACGTCTTTTTACCTTAAGAAGCTTTTGTAATATTTGGCCCATGGGGCATTTATGTACTGACAAAATTTCTTCTTATTAATATGACGTGCGTTCTTTTTGTTTGCAACAATTTTGAATTTCTAAAATCCTTGAATGCATTGCATGAATAAACATATCATTCATCATATGCATAAGCAGGTCTCCACACCAGGTCTCCTTATCTTTCTGCTGTTTATTTCAGTAAGATGGATCTCGAACAGACGGTCAAAGATCTGCAGTCACAAAACTCACAGTTTCAACAGCTCCTAATGACCTTAGCAAAGGGTCAGGAGGATCTAAAATCACTGTTGGGGAATAAAGAGCCAGAAAAAGGGAAAAAGAAGAAGAAAATAGTCGGGGTAGCTACACTGGGAAGAAGGTTTGAGAATGAAGCTAGAAGAGTTCTTGAATTTCCCTCCGCATCTGATGAGGGAACCAGTAAGGGAAAAGGAGTTGCACCACCTTCTGAGTCCGAAGCTGAAGAGGAAGAGGTAGAGGAAGATGAAGACTACTCAGAGCAGCAATACCCGCCATCGGACGACAAATACAAAAACCTGGAAGATAGGCTAGCAGCTATGGAGCTACAAAGGGTTCCTGGGTTAGATTTTGAAGAATTGGGATTGATTGCTGGGATTGTGATCCCTCCAAAGTTCAGGGTGCCAATCTTTGTAAAATATGACGGACTGTCTTGCCCGAAGATGCACTTAAGGTCATATGTCAGAAGAATTCAACCTCATACATCCGACAAAAATCTTTGGGTACACTTCTTTCAGGACAGCTTGTCCGGTACACAACTAGACTGGTTTTACCAACTTGAGAGGTCAGAAGTGCACAACTGGGAAGACTTGGCAGTTGCCTTTTATCGCCAGTATCAATACAACGTCGACTTGGCACCAACCTGTACTCAATTACAAAGTATGGGAATGGCCTCAAATGAGGGGTTCAAAGAATACGCCCAGAAATGGCGCGACTTGGCCGGAAGAGTACAGCCACCTCTTTCAGATAGGGAACTAGTTGATATGTTCTTGGGGACCCTATCTGGCCCATTCTTCAACCATTTGATCGATAGCTCTTCCGCAGGGTTTACTGAATTGATTCTGACTGGCGAACGGGTGGAAGCTGGTATTAAGAGAGGAAAGATTCAAAGGGATGCCTCTACATCCGCAACTGTTAAGAAACCATTCCCGGCGAAGAAGGAAACGACTGTTGTGTACTCTCAGAGAGGATTGGGAAGAACTGAGCGCCGGCCGACTGTAGGGGCCGTGATGATCCAAAATTCATCAAATGATCAGCCTCGTACCAAATCAGTCTAGACCTAACCAGCAACGGGTAGAACGGCCACAACGGCAGTTCACCCGCATCAATATGACGCCTGCGCAAGTTCTTCCCCATTTGTTGAAGTTGAATCTCACCAATATTAGAGAAGCACCGAAGATTATGAATACCGTTTCACCACACTATCATCCCAATGCTAAATGTGCCTATCATTCTGACTGTGGCGGACATGACACCAACGATTGTTGGGCGCTTAAGAATAAAATTCAAGACTTGATAGATGCAAAAGAGGTTGAGTTCGATGCTCCAGAGAAGCCAAACGTAATATCTTCTCCAATGCCGAAGCATGGTCGCAATGTCCATGCTATTGAAGAAGATCTGTATGTTTCTGCTGTTGATGATCTGATGACCCCACTATTGACAATCAAGTTGAATCTGTTGAAGGCTGGGATTTTCCCAGGATGTAAAGAGGACTGCTACTGTTGTTCCTCCCTACCAATCGACTGTCCATTGCTGAAGATAGGCATCCAAGGCCTAATGGACAGTCAACAAATTCTTTTCGAAAAGATTCCTGCTACTCCAACCCCTATCAAAGATGTGTCAACAATCACCATTTCCACCAATCTTTCCAAGGTCCCTAAAAAGCCTGTTAAGATTACATCCGCTACGAAGTTTGTTCCTCTGAAAATAACCATGCCTGGGCCTGTCCCCTACAAATCTGACAAATCAATACCATAGAATTATGGTGGAGAAATCTACTACCATGGTGTGAAACAAGTTGAGATAACTGAAGAGAGCTCTGACGAAGAAGATACTGACATTGGAAACATTACCGGTACGAGCAAGATTACCCGAAGTGGGAGAATTGTTTCTCCAGAGATTGCCCCTCCAAAGGCAATCTTTGGACCCTCAGTTGCTGCCAAAGTTACTCCTGCACCGATAAAACTTTCTGCAAGAACTCCGTTGATCGAAGAAGCCGTCACCCCTGTGGTTGTCCCTCCTACTTCTGCTGATAAGGGGAAAGGGATCCAAGATGAGCTCGTCAGGACGAGGGCTCAGCCATTGGTCATCCCCGAAACCTCTAAGAAAGAAATGGAGGAGATTCTGAAAATAATTAAGAAGAGTGATTATGACGTGGTAGAGCAACTGGGGAAAACCCCCTCGAAGATCTCCATGTTAGCATTGCTGCTTTGTTCGGAGGCTCATGCCAAGGCCTTGATAAGGTTTTTGAAGACAGCCCATGTGCCCCAGGAAACCTCGGCCGATCAATTCCAGGATTGTGTAGCCAGCCTTACCGCAGACAACGGCCTGGGTTTCTCTGATGCTGACCTGACTCCGAAAGGAAGAAATCATAATGACGCATTGCATGTGTCAGTCGAATGCCGAGGAACCACTCTCGCCCATGTCTTGGTCGACACTGGTTCTTCTCTAAACGTGCTGCCTAAGAAGGCTCTCGATCGATTGGATTGTGAAGGCTTGGAGCTGAAACCAAGTAATATCATTGTAAGGGCCTTTGACGGGTCTAAAAGGATGGTGCATGGGGAGGTCGACATCCCCATCAAGGTAGGCACTGAAGTATTCCATTCAACTTTCTATGTGATGGACATCCGTCTGTCATACTCCTGCTTGCTAGGAAGACCATGGATACATAATGTTGGGGCAGTCACCTCCTCTCTACATCAGATGTTGAAATACCCTGTCAAAGGAAAAATCATAACCGTACACGGTGAGGAGGAATATATGATCAGTCACCTGAACTCCTTTCGGTATGTAGAGGTGGAGGGAGAATTCATTGAAACATCGTTCCAACACTTCGAGGAAATTACCCCCGAAGTTGCAGTAGCAAAGGCAGTAGCTGAGGAGCCCAAGCAGATGGCCAGGATGGCATATCTGAAAGACACAAAGGCTGCAATAAAGGAGGGGAAGAGCTCAACATGGGGTCAGTTGCCTGACTTTCCTCACAAGACAGACAAATTTGGGTTGGGATTCACCGCTGCGGGGCAAAAAGCTATGCGCCGCTCAAAAATTGAAAGGACACCCATCAAGATTTCTCCTCATGGAATCAATGCTTTGGAAGACGAAGACGAAGAGGGTAACATTGAAGACTGGATCTTCCCAACCATCAAAGGGGGACTGCACAACTGGGAGGTGAAAGACTTCGTCCCCATTACTTTCAATAATCAGTAATTTATCTTTCGAACATTTCCTGTTGGTCTGTAATAATTACTAAAACAATCTGCACACTACTTTTTCACCTCATGCCTTTCCAGGGGCACGTAGGTCCATTTGTAAGGGTTTTGATTCTCTTCATAATCATATGCCATGTTTAATGAATCATTGGACGTATTTCATTTATAAACTGCTGTGTTTATTTTCTTTCCTTTTGCATTTTTGTTTGTTTAAGGATGGTTATCCCTTACACACACCCACACTCACAAATGCAGGTATCCATCCACTCTGGATTCTAGGGGTGATTATTCTGCTATGTCCTTTAATAACTCTGAAGATTTGGTCAATCAGGCTGAGTATGAAGATGACGAAGATTGTGAAGTACCAGGGGAGCTAGCCAGACTTCTACAGCAAGAAGAAAGGGCCATCTTGCCTCATGAAGAGTTGTTGGAAACTGTCAACTTAGGAACAGAGGAAGACCGGAAGGAAGTACAAGTGGGTGCCAATCTGGAACCAAGTGTCAAGGAGAGTTTGATACAGCTGTTGAATGAATATGTTGAAATCTTTGCCTGGTCTTATGAAGACATGCCGGGTTTAGACACAGATATCGTGGTTCATCGTCTCCCTACAAGAGAGGATTGTCCACTGATCAAGCAAAGAGTCCACCGAATGAGGCCTGACATGTCTGAGAAGATTAAAGCTGAAGTAATGAAGCAGTTCAACGCTGGCTTTTTGGTTGTTACATCCTATCCACAATGGGTTGCTAACATCGTGCCAGTTCCTAAAAAAGATGGCAAGGTCAGAATGTGTGTGGACTACCGGGATTTGAATAGGGCCAGCCCTAAAGATGATTTTATGCTATCGCATATCGATATTTTGATTGACAACACAGCTCAGCACAAGGTGTTTTCCTTCATGGACGAATTCTCGGGATACAACCAGATCAAAATGGCCCCCGAGGACATGGAGAAAACGACCTTTGTTACACAATGGGGTACTTTCTGTTACAAGGTGATGTCGTTCGGGCTGAAGAACGCAGAGGCAACTTATCAGCGCGCCATGGTGGCTTTGTTCCATGATATGATACATCATGAGATCGAGGTTTACGTAGACAACATGATAGCTCGATCACAAACAGAGGAGGAACACCTTGAACATCTACAAAAGTTGTTTACCAGGCTGAAGGAGTACAAACTCAGGTTGAATCCAAGTAAGTGCACCTTTGGAGTTAGGTCTGGTAAACTTCTAGGATTTATTGTCAGCAACAAAGGCATTGAGGTCGATCCAGCAAAAGTAAAAGCTATACAAGAGATGCCCGCCCCCCGTACTGAAAAGGAGGTCAGAGGATTCTTGGGGCGCTTGAACTATATTGCCAGATTCATCTCTCATCTGACATCTACCTGTGAGCCCATTTTTAAACTATTGAAGAAAGATCAGGTAGTCGAGTGGAATGACGATTGCCAAGATGCTTTTGATAAGATCAAGGAGTATTTGCTAGAACCTCCTATTCTGATGCCACCCGTCGAAGGAAGACCGTTGATCATGTATCTGACCGTGTCGGAAAACTCAATGGGGTGCGTACTGGGCCAACATGACGAGTCTGGTCGAAAAGAGCATGCCATTTATTACCTTAGCAAAAAGTTTACCGACTGTGAGACTCGCTACTCACTGCTCGAGAAAACTTGCTGCGCTTTGGTATGGGCTGCTCGCCGACTAAGGCAGTATATGTTGACTCATACCACTCTACTGATTTCCAAAATGGATCCTATCAAGTATATCTTCGAGAAGCCTGCGTTATCTGGAAGAATCGCTAGATGGCAGATGATCCTGACTGAGTATGACATCTAGTACACTACCCAAAAAGCTATAAAGGGGAGTGTACTAGCTGACCATCTAGCGCATCAAGCTATCAAATATTATCAACCCATGAGATTCGACTTCCCGGACGAAGACATCATGACTGTAGACAACATTGAAGGTAACGTACCGTATGACAGACCTGAAAATGGATCCCGATGGACCATGTACTTTGATGGTGCTTCAAATGCACTTGGAAACGGTATCGGTGCGGTACTCATTTCCCCGGAAGGTTGCCATACACCTTTCATGGCCCGACTTTGCTTCAGTTGTACCAACAACATGGCTGAATATGAGGCTTGCATCTTTGGTCTCAAGGCTGCTATAGACTTGGGGATCAAACCTTTGATCGTATTTGGGGACTCGGCCTTGGTTATCAGTCAAATCAAAGGAGAGTGGGACACCAAACATCCTAATCTTATCCCATACAAAGAACATGTCTTGACATTGTTGCCTCATTTCGAGCAAATCACCTTCGAGCATTTCCCGCGAGAAGAGAATCAACTAGCAGATGCTCTGGCTACAATGTCTTCCATGTTTAAACTCAACTGGGATAACGAGGCTCCCCAAACCACCATCGAGCGAATGGATGAACCTGCGCATTGTCATGAGATTAATACCGAAGAAGTAGTGGAACAACCCTGGTTTCACGAAATCAAAAGGTATCTCCAGACTAGAGAATATCCAGAAGGAGCTTCCGTAAATGACAAGAAGTTCCTAAGGAAATTTGCTGCCAAGTTCTTCCTGAGCAACGACATCCTCTATAAATGCAGCCATGATTGTGTTTTACTCTGATGTGTGGACAAAGCTGAGGCAGAGTTGATCATGACTGAGATACACAGCGGTACATTTGGCACCCACTTGAGCGGACATACGATGGCTAAGAAGATTCTAAGGGCAGGCTATTACTGGTCTACCATGGAAGCTGATTGCTATCAACACTCCCGTACCTGCCATAAATGCCAAATCTACGCTGATAAGGTGCACATTCCTCCTGTTCCTCTCAACGTTCTGACAGCTCCTTGGCCATTCGCAATGTGGGGCATTGACATGATTGGAGAGATCAAACCCACGACATCCAATGGACATCGCTTCATCCTGGTCGCCATTGACTATTTCACCAAATGGGTCGAAGCAGCTTCCTTCACCTCTGTTACAAAGAATGTGGTTGCCCGCTTCATCAAGCAAAACCTCATATGCCGGTATGGTGTCCCCGACAGGATCATCACAGACAACGGAACCAATCTGAATAATACTATGATCACCACCCTATGCGAACAGTTCAAGATTTATCATCACAATTCATCTCCCTATCGGCCGAAGATGAACGGTGTTGTTGAAGCTGCAAACAAAAACATCAAGAAGATCATTCAGAAAATGACAGTTACCTACAAGGACTGGCATGAGATGTTGCCGTTTGCTCTGCATGGATACCGTACCACGGCACGTACTTCAACAGGGGCAACCCCATTTTCTTTGGTATATGGCATGGAAGTTGTCCTACCCATGGAAGTTCAGATTCCTTCTTTAAGGATTATGAAGGACGCTGGTTTGAGCGAAGACGATTGGATTCAGACCCGACTTGATCAACTCAAATTTGATTGACGAGAAGCGACTCGCTGCTGTTTGCCATGGTCAGATGTATCAAAAACGGATGATCAAGGCTTTCAACAAGAAAGTCAGACGTCAAGTATATCAAGTCGGAGATCTCGTAATCAAGCGGATTATCTTGCCGCAAAGTGATCCCAGGGGCAAATGGACTCCTACCTACGAAGGACCATTTGTGATCAAGAGCATATTCTCTGGTGGTGCAATGATTCTGACCACCATGGACGGCGACGAATTGCCACACCCTGCGAACGCAGACATAGTCAAAAGATACTACGCATAAAACAACCCGACAAGACGAAAACCCGAAAGGGTGACTTGAGCAAAAATGGGCATCCCGGTGAACTGAAAACCCGAAAGGGCGGTTCAGGCAAAAATTAGGGATAAAACAAAAAAAATCTGTACACCCGGCAAGTCGAAAACCCGAAAGGGCGACTTGGGAAAAAAAGGGTTTCCCGGTGGATTGAAAACCCGAAAGGGCGATCCAGGCAAAAGTTAGGGAATTAAAGCGTATGACTATGTCTCGTCGGATCACTTTAAGGACAATCTCTTCATCAACCAGCTCCAAGCTTCTGGTTAATCCAGTCACCGGCAGACGAAGCATTGAATGGACAGATATTCAGAGTTGTGAAGGCTGTAGCAGAATAGAATCCCATGGAGTTGTTTCACATAGCCATCTTTCTTTTGTATAAAATTTTCAATTTTTACGGCGACATCCTCTTACAAGGATGCCCGTCTCCTTTGTACAAAGATACTCATAGAAAGTTAATACAAATACTTTTCCAAATACAGAAATTTGCTTTGTCTTCCTTTTTCTCTTTTGCACTTATGTTTATTTGAGAAACGTCCAATGTTTTGTTAAGTAGGCATATGCATTTGAACATAGTCATTTTCTTACAAATCAGGAAAAGATGATTACTGATAGGTTGAAGGTACGGATAGATATCTCGATGCCCTTTCAGAAGGAATCCCCAGCAGATTTAAACTCCAAATTCCTCGATAAAGTCAAAATCCAGAACTTAATTCCCCAAACAGAGTTAAACTTCAGGATCCTCAGCAGAACAAGAGCTTTCTCAAAACTGATTTCCCCAGCCAGAGAGCCTTCCAGAACTTAGTTCCCCTCAGAGTTAAGTTTCAGCATCCCCAGTGGAGCCCTAAAATCTGAAAATCCTATCCCCAGCGGAGCTAAAACTTCCAACTATCAATCCCCAGCGGAACCAGACTAGTGAACCCTCTCCCCACAGAGATACTTCCCACCAGACTGAAGATTCTCAGTCATACCTCTCCAGCATAAGTCTACCAGGTTCTGAACTCCCCAGCAGAGATCATCAGAATTCTCTTACCCCGCAAGTCACCAAGGAGTTCCAATCCCCAGCAGTGGTCCTAAGATCCCTCAACAATTGAAGATCTTGTTCCCCAAGCAGTCAGCAGTCAACAAGGATTTCTCACCAACCAAAGGATTCTTCTATCCCCAGCTTCGGTTATGGGTTTATTTCCCCAACATTTGTCAAGGATTTATTCTCCAAAACAAATTACATTTCAAATTGATCGGTTGTTCAAAAGTTCCTTCATCATCTGTTAGAAGCTACAATCGTCAAAGATTAAATTCTCACAAAATTCAAGTTACAAAGCCCGGATTTGACCGGATAGTATCTTGATCCGTACAGCATATTGTGAAGCCCGGAGTACAACCGGATAACAATGCCAGAAAACCGCCAAGCCTGGATTGCGACCAGATAGTGATATCCCCTCAGAGCAAGCTATGAAGCCCGGATTCGACCGGATAATAGTTTAATCCCCAACAAATTTCTGTGAAGCCTGGATTACAACAAGACAGCAGTCAAGAGTACCACAAAGCCTGGAGTCGGCCAGATAGTGGTACATCTTTAACACGATCCGTGAAGCCCGGATTTGACCGGATAACAGCTTAGCAAAGCTATTGTGAAGCCTGGATTACGACCAGATGACAATACAAATTTCTGCGAAGCCTGGATTACACCCAGATAGCAGTCAAGAATACCACAAAGCCTGGAGTCGACCAGATAGTGGTACATCTTTAACACGAGCCGTGAAGCCCGGATTTGACTGGATAACAGCTTAGCAAAGCTATTGTGAAGCCTGGATTACGACCAGATGACAATACAAATTTTTGCGAAGCCTGGATTACGACCAGACAGCAGTCAAGAATACCACAAAGCCTGGAGTCGACCAGATAGTAGTACATCTTTAACACGAGCCGTGAAGCCCAGATTTGACTGGATAATAGCTTAGCAAAGCTATTGTGAAGCCTGGATTATGACCAGATGACAATACAAATTTCTGCGAAGCCTGGATTACGACCAGACAGTAGTCAAGAATACCACAAAGCCTGGAGTCAACCAGATAGTGGTATATATTCAACACAAGCCGTGAAGCCCGGATTTGACCGGATAACAGCTTAACAAAGCTATTGTGAAGCCTGGATTATGATCAAATGACAATACAAATTTCTGCGAAGCCTGGATTTACGACTAAACAGCAGTCAAGAATACTACAAAGCCTGGAGTCGACCAGATAGTGATACATCTTTAACACAAGCCGTGAAACCCAGATTCGACCGGATAGCAGCTTAGCAAGCTATTGAGAAGCCTGGATTATGACCAGATGACAATACAAGTTTCTGTGAAAGCCTGGAGATCGACCAGATAATAGTTAAGCGTTATCAGAATGAAGATTCTCACCCTTGAAGCCTAAGGAGATTGATATACTCCTAATTTATGACCCAAGCAGAATGAAGACTCTCATTCTCAGTTCCTCACAGAGTATTCAAATATTCTCCAGTGAAGATCCCCTCAAGACAGGAATCCCCAGTAGATTGGAATACAACCCAAGCTTCTGATTCCCCAACAGCGATCCCAGGACTTCTCATTTTCAACGATCCAGGGATTTTCAATCCCCTACAGCAGTCAAGGAATTACTTTCCCCGGCAGCAGTCAAGATTCTTTTATCTCCAGCCATCCAGGACTCATCTATCCTCAGCAAGACAGCTCATCAGCTTACATGCGCATTCATCACATTCATATCATAAACATTGATATAACATACATTGCATCATGCATCATGACCTTGCATACAATTAACTCTTTACCTTTTTAGGAAAGATCAATCAACATACAAAGATCATCATCTTCCGAGATTCTTTCTAGAAATAGTTCAGATGTGACCCAGACATGGCGACATTCTGATACTTATTCCAGATTCATCCAGGTGCAGTTTTACATGGACTCATCATCAAGAAACCCTACACCGGTTCCTTCTCATTTCAAGACTTCTGAAAACAGTTTACGGGTTCTCCAGGCACGGATGTTAACCTATCGCTTTTTCAGACTCTTCAACTTCTGAAAACAGTTTACGGATTCTCCAAACACGGATGTTAATCTATCGCTTGTTCAGACTCAACTTTTGAAAACAGTTTACGGACGCTTCCCAACATGGATGCTGATCTATTGCTTATTCAACTTCAACTCCTGAAAACAGTTTACGGACGCTTCCCAACAACGGATGTCAATCTATTGCTTATTCAGACCCCCAGTTCAGAGATGTTCCAAAACAGGGATACCTTTCTGATACTCACTCACTCATCAACGACCTACAGTTCAACATACATTTCCATATGGCATCTTTAAGCCCATCCTCCTACCAGCAATTTCCAGATGGCATCTCTAAGCCCATCTGTTGTACCCCAAAATTTTCCCTCCCATATTCTTCAAGAATTGCCAAGAGCAAGCTTCAAAATTCCTCAAGGGCTGCACAGTTCAAGGACCTCCTAACAGTCAAAAATTAGGGTTTTGGTTCTGACAAAGAAAATGAAGTTTCCAAGGGTCCAATCAAGTCCCACATGCCTACAAACATGGTCAAGCATCCTCATACCAAGTTTCAAGACTGACAGCACAAAATTGCACAGTCAAAACCCTAATTGCACTACAGTCAACTATAGGGGCAAAATGGTCATTTGACAGTCAAAAGTCCAAATTTTTGGTCAACATCTCATTTTGAAGCCACAAACATAATTTGATCAATGCTTGAGCATGATTCTCAAATCTTGGCTCAAAAATCATCAAGATGCAAAAGTTTCCATATTTGGACAGTTGAAAAAGTCAACTGTAAATTGACCAGGGCATAACTTTCACATGGATTATCATAAAAATTCCATCCAAAGCTCATTTTGAAGATAAAGACATTTCCTACAACTCCTCTTCACACTTCAAGTCCAAGAAATGCTCTCACAAAAAGTTATCAATTTCAACATTATAGGTCATTTTCAAAAGTCAACAAAAAGGGACTTCAAGTCAAAGGCCATAACTTGAGATTGGTAAATCAAAATGACATGGGACCAAAGGCATTGGTTAGAGGACTCAAAGACCTTTCCAAAATGTCCAAGAACATGAGCAAAGCTTAAAAATTGAGCAAGATATGCCTTGTGGAAGTTGAGAAATTTTTGGATATTTTGAAAAGTCAACATTGCTTCAAATGTCTTAAAAATGCTAATGGGCCTCTTTTTTCTTCCAAGAATCATTATCCAAGGCATGTGCACGACTATTTGGCCCAAAGGGAAGTTTTTCATCATTTTTATTTATTTATTTGGATTTTTAATGATTAATAATTCATTTAATTAAAATAAATATGTGGAAAATACTAAACCTAAGCAATCAAATCTTTTTATGCATGAAATAGTCTTAAGATTTTGTGCATTATCTGATTTAGAAAGAATCAAGTCAATTGGCCATGATTGGAACCAAGTTTGCATGAAAAAGATTGGAAAATATTTTGCCATGAAAATCAATATCCATTCCATCAATGCTTTGATTCTTTGGACAAAAAAACCAACCCTAATCATTCCATACATAAGCATGAAGCAAACCCTAATGCCAAGGACCACAAAGCTGTGCAGAAAAGCCATAGTCAAACTTGCAATTTTCTCAAAAAAGTCCAATACTGAAAACTAGGTTCTAGGGCGATTCAAGCCAAAATAATTGTTCCATTGGCTTGCTGAGACTTCAAGGAAGGAGTTTGGATCAAAACCATAAGCTCTAACACCAAGAAACGTGAGAACAATCGCGTCCTGTACAGAAATTTTTTCATATGCTTGCATCATGATTCATGCGTTTTTAGTGCTTTTTAATGTTTGATTTATGTTCCTTGATTGATTCTGAAGCTAACCCAGTTGTTTGATTGAATTTTCATCACCCATGCGCGATTTCACCATTAGAGCCGGCTAGGGTTCTTCAAGTTTCAATTTAGGCGTTTCTAAATACTGTAAAATTGAGACTCATAAGTACCATGGTTGAATCCAGAAAGCTTGGACGATTTGATTGCCATAGTCGCGCCTAATTTATATTCCAAGACGGCCTATTCGCTATTATTGAAAGAAGCATGTTTTGAGGGGGTTCAAAACCCCCGCTAACCTCTTTTATGTTTTCAGGAAAAAAGCAAAATGGAGAAGATGATGAAGTGTCACCATCTGATTGAATAATTCAAAATTTCGCGCGAAAAAGTCACTAACGATTTGTTTTATCTTATAATAATTGTTTGTCATATAATATACAAAACGCGCTAGGAGCTCCATTGGCAAGGCAGTTGATTGGTAACCTCCAGGACCTGGGTTCGATCCCAGGTCCCCATCCCTTTCCAATATTATTTTTCTACTCACGCTTCTGTGCAGTTTCGTTACAAGGGAACACCATACATCCCTCATATCCAGCTGGCCACATGGCTTATGACATCAATCCAATGGCCCAGAATCATGGTCTATGATATGCTGCAGTCAACGCACATACATGCTAGCCAAAAAGTCAGACAAGGCCTTGCAAAGATGGGCCTAAAATGCTAGGAATACACCTCCAATTGGGGACAGAACCCCCTAAGGTTTTGCCATTCAATTTTTTTATTTTATTTTTTTTATTTGTTTCAATTGTTCTTTTTTAGGTCTTTAATTTAAATTATTTTTCATAAACTATAAAAACAATATAAAAATCAGGAAAAAAGACAAAAAATAAGTATTTTTATTTAATATTATTTTTTTGTAAATAAGTATCATTAATTAATTTTAGCTTTTTAAATTAGGTTTAATTCAAATATTTTTCTCAATAAACTTAAAAAACTTGTAGAATTAGGTTTTAATTATCTTAATTACTTTTTCTTTTCTTTTCACTAATAATTAATTATTTATTATTATTTATTTTTGTAAATACTTGCAATTAATTAATTAGGGTTAATTTTAGGTTAAACTTTAATATCTTTTCTTAATAAAATAAAAATTGTAGAATTAGGTTTAAATTTCATTTAATTCACATAAAAATTCATAAATCCAAAAAATACCAAAATAATTTCTTTTTTATTTTAATTTAATTAATTTAATCATTTAATTTAATTTCATTAAAAAGGGTCCAACGCCCTCGTTTCCAATTTTAATTTGTTTCGCGCATTTTTATTTTATTTCTTGTAAATATTTATGTAATTCTCCCGAGGCCATGTAAACATTTATCTTTTGCACTTTTACTTTATTTCTTTATTTTCTGTCAAATCGGGTCTTGGATTTTAATTTGGCGATGTGGACCCGCGCCTTTGTAATAGTTTAGGAATTTTATCTTTCCGCACTTTTTTTTTAACTGTTAAATAAATGCATGCAAGAATGAATGACGAAAATAAAAACAAACGCGTAGATCACCCATGACATGAACAAGATAAATATAAATGAACATGACACACAAATCACACACCACCCCTAGGGTACGCCTCACTGTTGCCTTACCTCGAAAGGTGATCGTCGAGTAGAGGATGTCTTAGTAAGTCCTCATGATCCGGGAACCTGGCATGAGGGTAGCTTCTAAGGTGTCTTCCCATTGCTCTGGTGATCACCATGTCCCGAACCTCGAATTGACCCGAACAACTCCAATAGTGGTGCTACCTACCTCTCAATGGTGGGATGGTACTACTTTAAAGGACATCTACACAGACGAATTCCTTAGGGTAGGTAGACGACTCTAGATACTTGCTCTAATTTCAAAAAAAAAACAAATCAAAAATACTTTTCACACCAACACATTTTCAAAAAGCTTTCGAAAGCATTTTTTCAAACACTCTTGAGGACTGATACAAGAGTCGAACTGAAATTTTCAAAGAAAATTTTTAAAACCCACAGTTGAAAAGCAAACAAACAATTTTGAAAACACAAATGAGCAAGTATCTAAGAGCCCATGGATAACCATGGATAGAAAGGGTGCTAACACCTTCCCTTTCTATAATCTACCTCCCGAACCGAGAGCAATCTCTTTAAGGAATTTTTCTGTGCTTTTGTCCTTTCCATTTGGAGAAAATAAAATACGGTGGCGACTCTTGCTTCCGCGACATTTCGCGAACCAGCGTTAAACAGTCAGTTCCAGATCCACCGATCACAGAACTGGCGACTCTGCTGGGGACTAAACTTAAAGTGAGGTGTACCTTAGGGTTAGTTCATAACTGTGTTTTCAATTGTATTGACTTGATTGCTTTATTATTGTGGGACTGTCTTGGGAGTTCTATAGATCCTAACCCGGATCTGGGGGATACCTTCTTAGAAAGTAGCAACAAGGCTGTGAGGGAACTGTGCGGGGTATACCGACATGGTTGAAGCAGTCTGCTACGTTGATGTGACACTTTGGTGTGTACCGGTAACCCTTGAGTTCAGTCAACGAGAGTACGGGGCCTCCGCGTGGTGTCGTGAAGCATCAACTGACCTTAGGAACCTTAATTGAACTATCTTGGCCTCTTTAGGGTAGTGAGATAACTGACTTTGGTGCAGTCCGAGGTTGGTTGATACTCGATACTACACTCAGTTGAGGGTTGCTTTCCTGGAATATTTCGGTCGCCAGTTCAGTGGCTAAATCGAAACGATGAACAATGAAAGCAATCCCGTGACATTGGGATCCTTAGAACCCGGTTACTTCTAATAGGACAGGTTGAGCCCACCAACTTCAAGAGGGTAATACCCAGACCCCATGCTGGCCTAAACTCTAAGGGTTTCTCTTGTGTGACTTGTGTGCCTTCGTACTTGACTATTTGCATGCTTTTGTCTGACACTTGAACTACTTACAGGGTTTGCTTGTAGTCCTTAATTAGGACTCATAATAAGGTTTACCGAGTTTCTTGCAGGGTTTGTTTATAGTCCTTAATTGGGACTCATGACAGGTTTTACTTGAGTTTCTTGCAGGTTTTGGTTTGCAGTCCTTAATTGGGACTCATAACAAGGTTACCTACATTACCCCATGCATAGCATAACATCATACCATTGCATACATCCTAACCCATTTCAAGGATCTCAAAGGCTTGTGATGCAGGTCATGATAAATCAAACATCTAGCAAGGGGCAAAGAGGATTTATTTTCCTCTAGCCAAAGTTGCCAGGGGCTATGACCCACTTGATATGGTGAGCTCTGACCCTTGAAACAGGTTCCTCTAACCAAGGTTATTTGGAAATCAAAACCAGACACGATGACTAAAGTCAGGGGCTATGACCCCCTGGATATGGTGAGCCTTTGACCCTTGAAGAAGGACTCTCTACAACAGGAAGTTCCTTCAATCAAGCTACCGGATTCGAATTCTAACAATTTCTTGTTTACCCCGCGAGATCCTTGAAAACATTGCATATATATACATACATATCATTGCATAACAGGTACCCTTTTGACAGGTCACTTACCACCTCTGCTGTTTATTTCAGCAATGGCTTCCCAACAAGATAACCAGGACTTCCATGCTCAAGAGACTCGGTTCGGGGAAATCCTCCTGAATCTATCCAAGGGGCAAGAGGAGCTAAGGACACTTCTCATGGAGACTTTGGCCAGGAACAGTGCTAAGGACAGACGGCTGAAACATCTGCAAGCTGAGATGGATGCCATGAAAGCCCAGATGCTGGGGCAGGAGACTATTATTCAAGGCTTAGCTCAAAGACAAGATGAGCTCGGGGTTCTCGTCAACCAACTGCTTCGGGATAACCAACTGGGGCAAATGTCTAAGGGTAAAGAGTCAGTCATCATTCAACCATCTTTGAGACAAAGAGATAAGGGGAGAGCTCCTCAAATGGCTCCAGTGTCACAAATTCAGCATCAACCTCACCAGCTTCAGCCAGACAAGCCCAGGAGGCAATTCACCCAGCTCAACATGTCGCTGTTTCAAGCTTTACAATGCTTGTTGAGGTTGAATCTGATCACATTAAGGGCTCATCCCCGGAACCCCAACACATCATCTCCTATCTATGATCCCAATAAAAGGTGTGTCTATCATTCTGCCAGCCCGGGACACGACACAAATGAGTGTTGGGCTCTGAAGAACAAGATCCAGGACCTGATTGACGAAGGAGCACTGGAGTTCACACAAGATGGTCAGGCTGAGTTTTTCTACCATCCCTCCAAGGCTCACCATTTGAAGTGACAAGCCCTGAGACTGAAAAGACTTTTGTTCATTCGAATGTTCAAGTTGTAATTTTCTTTTGTTCAAACATTTACTCATGTTAAACATTGTTATTTCATTAATGCATCGCATATGTCTGTTCTGAAACAATATAATCGTATTCACTAAATGCAAATTATTTTCATATTTTTTCTGATGATCAACTCTCAATAATTCTAAGCCTCTTGAGGGAGGATGACGAAAACGATACCGCTATCTTTACAGTATGCTTTTGAACAGATCTCGCTGATGAAGTACAGGCATTGTTTCAAATCCCTAAACACTGGAGTTATAAGGAAGATAATCCCTCGTTAACCCCTTTGAGCCAAAGAAGTAGGAGTTTTTCTTTTCGAAATTTAAAACCCTTAATCATAACCTGGGGCAGGGTAGTCTCTCAGTTGATCCAAGTGCATAACAAAGGGCACCAAAGGGGCCCTTACAAAAAAAAGGAAGACAGTAATGGTTCCGAACAATCACACAAAAGGGCAGTCATTATCTTCAAAATGAAAACCCAATAAGTCAAAACCTATGAAGGAGACTTACAAAACTGGGGCATCCCACTGACTGTAATCACAAAAGAACAGTTCAGGCAAAAAAAAAACAGGGATAACAAAATCAAAAAAGAAAGAGGTTTTATAAACCCTCAACAAAAAAGGAATTGACTGCCTAATCAAAATAAATTGTCAATATCCGAACCATCACTGGTATATCAAAGCAAGGACTCAAACAAGACCTAACGCACGATCAACTGAGTTTAGGTTTGAAGAACATCATGAAGAGCGGGTGGGTACCAATAATTTGAGCCTTTATCCTTTGTTTCTTAAACCGTGAACCCGACCACGTTATAACCCTTAAAAGTCCTAGCTGAAGCGTGGGTTGGTTCGAAAGCATACTGTTACAAAGGTATCCTGACTCCTTAAGGCCTATGGTAAATACGGAGTTGACATCATGTTTTACAAACATTCACTTGTTTTATGAAAAAATGCATTTTCAAAATCTTCAAGACAGACATAGGCTTTGCATTTTTAACATAACTTTGTTTGCATATGACTTTTTGTTTGAACAGCATAGAAGTTCGCACGACGAAAGTCTAATGAACAAGAGTATCTCCAACCAAGGGGCATGGCATGATTATTGTCCATCATCTGGGGGAATCAAGTCAAGATTCGGAGAATCTCTCACAAGGCCAACCAACCAGGGGAAAATCTCTGCCTGAGTCACTTGGGGCATGGGACATGAGTTCCAGCTATGAATCGTGCCTGATCAAACAAAGATCTTCTGGTCACATGGAAACACTGCTAATAGGGGCACCTCCCTACAGCCTGAGAGCATGGACGTAGTCAAAAAAAAAATACTACGCAAAATCAAACACCCGCTAGGTTGACACACCTAGGCAAAAATTAGGGCTTCCCGGCGAACCAAAAGGGTTCGGGCAAAATGAGGGATGAAATGAAAAAATCTGTACACCCGGCAAGTCGAAAACCTGAAAAGGCGGCTTGGGCAAAAAATGGGTATCCCGGTGGGCTGAAAACCCGAAAGGGCGGTCCAGGCAAAAGTTAGGGATTAAAGCGTACGACTATGTCCCGTCACCTCGTTACTCGCCTACCAGAAGGAGGTTTTGTCCATCAACAACTATCAGCATCTCACAGGTCTTCCTCTCCCACGTTAGAAACAGAGGCAATAAAGAATTGTCTGGCAATCTAATTGTCCTGTCCATCAAGGTACCAAGGTAGGTTCAGCTAAAGAACATAACCAGATATCTTAATTCCCCAGAGAGTGAGCCAGCAAGTCAGTGCACTCTCCCCAAGCAAAATTACAGTCAGCCTTAAGGAAGTTGGGTATCCTCCCGCAGATCTCAACATTCCCCAGCAGTACGAACATTCTTAACAAGCATCCCCGGCAATCCTGGCCTAAAGATTGTTCCCCGGAGGTACATCAAACATTCAAAGGAGTCATTTCCCCGTTACAATTCAAGACTTCCCCAGGAGAGTCCAATCCAGTTTCCCCAGGAAGGTTGGAATCCATCCCCCCAAGCAGTAAGCTTATCCCCAGTAGATTCTGGAAGCTTATCCTCTCAGAGCACGAACGCGTCTCCCGGCTTTATTCAAAGAGTTATTTCCTTAACAGGATATAACTAGGTTATCCTCAGCCAAAAGCCACGGAAAGAGCATCCTCGACGAAGTCCTCCTATCCCCAGCGAAGTCTATTAACACTTCCAACACAACAAGGATATCCCCAACAAGTTATTATCAACTCAGCAAAGTATCTCTCTCCCCCACAGAGTATTGCTTCTCAGCAGGATCGTTAGAGTACTTTTCTCCCCACAGAGTATTGCTTCTCAGCAGGATCGTTAGAGTATCTTTCTCCCCGCAGAATAATCCATTCGCCAAGTTTATTCCCCAACGGAGTTACCTTCTTCTACCTGTATTCTTGCAATTATCATCCCCAACAGAGGCAAAAATCTATTCTTCAACATCAGCCCAGGAGTGACTTCCCGGCACCCGTCAAGGATTTATTTTCCTAAGACGAAAAGATACATTCATAAACATCGCACTTCCATACATCATGATACATGCATATACGCATCATATCTTACAAATCTCATTTATGTTGAGAACATCATTGCTTGATCCATATCATGCATTGCATATGACTGACCTTTACCTTTCAGGAAAGATTCAGTTAAGTTCTCAGCTGTATTCAAGACCTAGACCGGTTCAGTTAAATCGACCCTAAGATTTTTCTGTTTCTTATCCAGTCCAAGGCCTTCTCTGGTTCAGTCAGATCGACCCTAAGATCTCCCTGTTTCTTATCCAGTTGAAGACATTTCAAGACCTAGACCGGTTCAGTTAATCGACCCTAAGATTTTCTGTTTCTTATCCAGTCAAAGGCCTTCTCTAGTCCAGTTAAATCGACCCCTAACAGATTTTCCTGATAAAGACTCAGTAGAAGATATCCAAGATTCTCTCAATGATTATTGTTGAGGTTGTAGTCGCCTGTGGTTCTCTCCCCGATACTGCGGAGGTAGTAATCATCCTAAGTTTCTCTCAGCGTTACTGTTGAAGTAGAAGTTATCCAAGATTCTCTCAATGATTACTGTTGAGGTTGTAGTCGCCTGTGGTTCTCTCCCCGATACTGTGGAGGTTGAAATCGCCCAAGTTTCTCTCAGCGTTACTGTTGAAGTAGAAGTTATCCAAGATTCTCTCAATGATTACTGTTGAGGTTGTAGTCACCTGTGGTTCTCTCCCCGATACTACAGAGGTAGTAATTATCCCCAAATTCGCTCAGCATTACTGTTGAAGTTGAAGTCATCCAAGATTCTCTCAATGATACTGTTGAGGTTGTAGTCGCCTGTGGTTCTCTCCCCGATACTGCGGAGGTTGAAATCGCCCAGATTCGCTCAGCGTTACTGTTGAAGTTGAAGTCGTCCAAGATTCTCTCAATGATTGTTGTTGAGGTTGTAGTCGCCTATGGTTCTCTCCCCGATACTGCGGAGGTAGTAATCATCCCCAGATTCGCTCAGCGTTACTGTTGAAGTTGAATTCGTCCAAGATTCTCTCAATGATTGCTGTTGAGATTGTAGTCGCCTGTGGTTCTCTCCCCGTTACTGCGGAGGTAGTAATCGTCCCTAGATTCTCTCAATGATTACTGTTGAGGTTGAAATCATCCAAGGTTCTCTCACCGTTCTCGTTGAGGTAGTAACTATCCCTGGTTCATTCATCCCCTTTTGAAGCTCCAGATTCAGCTCCTGTAACAAGTTAGGACACATCTATACAAAGAATCTGAAGACCAGCTCCTGTAACGAGTCAGGTAATCCTTTTCTTTTACAGGTACGCAAGTTCTCGCTAAGGAATCTCTTACGCGATCGACACCCAGATGGCATCTATAAGCCCATCCACCATCCATCATCTCTCAGCATATGGCATCTATAAGCCCATCATCCTATCCATCAATCTCCAAATGGCATCTATAAGCCCATTCCACCATCACATTACTATGTGAGCACAAATTTCTGGGCACTCTAGTGTTCAATCATCTTCCACCTTCGGATTACGAAAGGCACGTCATCCAATCTGCATCCTCAGGTCTAAGAAGATTGAACAGGGGCAACTGTTGTACCCCAAAATTTTCCCTCCCATATTCTTCAAGAATTGCCAAGAGCAAGCTTCAAAATTCCTCAAGGGTTGCACAGTTCAAGGACCTCCTAACAGTCAAAAATTAGGGTTTTGGTTCTGACAAAGAAAATGAAGTTTCCAAGGGTCCAATCAAGTCCCACATGCCTACAAACATGGTCAAGCATCCTCATACCAAGTTTCAAGACTGACAGCACAAAATTGCACAATCAAAAACCCTAATTGCACTGCAGTCAACTGTAGGGGCAAAATGGTCATTTGACAGTCAAAAGTCCAAATTTTTGGTCAACATCTCATTTTGAAGCCACAAACATCATTTGATCAATGCTTGAGCATGATTCTCAAAGCTTGGCTCAAAAATCATCAAGATGCAAAAGTTTCCATATTTGGACAGTTGAAAAGTCAACTGTAAATTGACCAGGGCATAACTTTCACATGGATTATCAGAAAAATTCCATCCAAAGCTCATTTTGAAGATAAAGACATTTCCTACAACTCCTCTTCACACTTCAAGTCCAAGAAATGCTCTCACAAAAAGTTATCAATTTCAACATTATAGGTCATTTTCAAAAGTCAACAAAAAGGGACTTCAAGTCAAAGGCCATAACTTAAGATTGGTAAATCAAAATGACATGGGACCAAAGGCATTGGTTATAGGACTCAAAGACCTTTCCAAAATGTCCAAGAACATGAGCAAAGATTAAAAATTGAGCAAGATATGCCTTGTGGAAGTTGGGAAATTTTTGGATATTTTGAAAAGTCAACATTGCTTCAAATGTCTTAAAAATGCTAATGAGCCTCTTTTTTCTTCCAAGAATCATTATCCAAGGCATGTGCACGACTATTTGGCCCAAAGGGAAGTTTTTCATCATTTTTATTTATTTATTTGGATTTTTAATGATTAATAATTCATTTAATTAAAATAAATATGTGGAAAATACTAAACCTAAGCAATCAAATCTTTTTATGCATGAAATAGTCTTAAGATTTTGTGCATTATCTGATTTAGAAAGAATCAAGTCAATTGGCCATGATTGGAACCAAGTTTGCATGAAAAAGATTGGAAAATATTTTGCCATGAAAATCAATATCCATTCCATCAATGCTTTGATTCTTTGGACAAAAAAACCAACCCTAATCATTCCATACATAAGCATGAAGCAAACCCTAATGCCAAGGACCACAAAGCTGCGCAGAAAAGCCATAGTCAAACTTGCAATTTTCTCAAAAAAGTCCAATACTGAAAACTAGGTTCTAGGGCAATTCAAGCCAAAATAATTGTTCCATTGGCTTGCTGAGACTTCAAGGAAGGAGTTTGGATCAAAACCATAAGCTCTAACACCAAGAAACGTGAGAACAATCGCGTACTGTACAGAAATTTTTTCATATGCTTGCATCATGATTCATGCGTTTTTAATGCTTTTTAATGTTTGATTTATGTTCCTTGATTGATTCTGAAGCTAACCCAGTTGTTTGATTGAATTTTCATCACCCATGCGCGATTTCACCATTAGAGCCGGCTAGGGTTCTTCAAGTTTCAATTTAGGCGTTTCTAAATACTGTAAAATTGAGACTCATAAGTACCATGGTTGAATCTAGAAAGCTTGGACAATTTGATTGCCATAGTCGCGCCTAATTTATATTCCAAGACGACCTATTCGCTATTATTGAAAGAAGCATGTTTTGAGGGGGTTCAAAACCCCCGCTAACCTCTTTTATGTTTTCAGGAAAAAAGCAAAACGGAGAAGATGATGAAGTGTCACCATCTGATTGAATAATTCAAAATTTCGCACGAAAAAGTCACTAACGATTTGTTTTATCTTATAATAATTGTTTGTCATATAATATACAAAACGCGCTAGGAGCTCCATTGGCAAGGTAGTTGATTGGTAACCTCCAGGACCTGGGTTCGATCCCAGGTCCCCATCCCTTTCCAATATTATTTTTCTACTCACGCTTCTGTGCAGTTTCGTTACAAGGGAACACCATACATCCCTCATATCCAGCTGGCCACATGGCTTATGACATCAATCCAATGGCCCAGAATCATGGTCTATGATACGCTGCAGTCAACGCACATACATGCTAGCCAAAAAGTCAGACAAGACCTTGCAAAGATGGGCCTAAAATGCTAGGAATACACCTCCAATTGGGGACAGAACCCCCTAAGGTTTTGCCATTCAATTTTTTTATTTTATTTTTTTTATTTGTTTCAATTGTTCTTTTTTAGGTCTTTAATTTAAATTATTTTTCATAAACTATAAAAACAATATAAAAATCAGGAAAAAAGACAAAAAATAAGTATTTTTATTTAATATTATTTTTTTGTAAATAAGTATCATTAATTAATTTTAGCTTTTTAAATTAGGTTTAATTCAAATATTTTTCTCAATAAACTTAAAAAACTTGTAGAATTAGGTTTTAATTATCTTAATTAATTTTTCTTTTCTTTTCACTAATAATTAATTATTTATTATTATTTATTTTTGTAAATACTTGCAATTAATTAATTAGGGTTAATTTTAGGTTAAACTTTAATATCTTTTCTTAATAAAATAAAAATTGTAGAATTAGGTTTAAATTTCATTTAATTCACATGAAAATTCATAAATCCAAAAAATACCAAAATAATTTCTTTTTTATTTTAATTTAATTAATTTAATCATTTAATTTCATTAAAAAGGGTCCAACGCCCTCGTTTCCAATTTTAATTTGTTTCGCGCATTTTTATTTTATTTCTTGTAAATATTTATGTAATTCTCCCGAGGCCATGTAAACATTTATCTTTCGCACTTTTACTTTATTTCTTTATTTTCTGTCAAATCGGGTCTTGGATTTTAATTTGGCGATGTGGACTCGCGCCTTTGTAATAGTTTAGGAATTTTATCTTTTCGCACTTTTTTTTAACTGTTAAATAAATGCATGCAAGAATGAATGACGAAAATAAAAACAAACGCGTAGATCACCCATGACATGAACAAGATAAATATAAATGAACATGACACACAAATCACACACCACCCCTAGGGTACGCCTCACTGTTGCCTTGCCTCGAAAGGTGATCGTCGAGTAGAGGATGTCTTAGTAAGTCCTCATGATCCGGGAACCTGGCATGAGGGTAGCTTCTAAGGTGTCTTCCCATTGCTCTGGTGATCACCATGTCCCGAACCTCGAATTGACCCGAACAACTCCAATAGTGGTGCTACCTACCTCTCAATGGTGGGATGGTACTACTTTAAAGGACATCTACACAGACGAATTCCTTAGGGTAGGTAGACGACTCTAGATACTTGCTCTAATTTCAAAAATAAAAAAAAATCAAAAATACTTTTCACACCAACACATTTTCAAAAAGCTTTCGAAAGCATTTTTTCAAACACTCTTGAGGACTGATACAAGAGTCGAACTGAAATTTTCAAAGAAACTTTTTAAAACCCACAGTTGAAAAGCAAACAAACAATTTTGAAAACACAAATGAGCAAGTATCTAAGAGCCCATGGATAACCATGGATAGAAAGGGTGCTAACACCTTCCCTTTCTATAATCTACCTCCCGAACCGAGAGCAATCTCTTTAAGGAATTTTTCTGTGCTTTTGTCCTTTCCATTTGGAGAAAATAAAAGACGGTGGCGACTCTTGCTTCCGCGACATTTCGCGAACCAGCGTTAAACAGTCAGTTCCAGATCCACCGATCACACCATCCCCCGACAAGATTCTGTCACATCCCTAGATGGCATCTCTAAGCCCATCACCAAATGGCATCTTTAAGCCCATCACATCACCGAGTGCAAATTTTTTCGGGCACTCTAGTGTCCAATCTCCTTTTACCCTCGAGTCGCGAAAGGCAAATTTGCCAATCTAACTCTTCAGGTTCAAGAAGATTGAACAGGGGCAACTGTTGTACCCCAAAATTTGCCCTCCTATTTTTTTTCCACAAGAAAACACAGCTTCAAGCTTTTTCTGACTTTTCAGATTGGTTTAAGAATCAGTCAAACAGACTTTTTCTTAGCAGTCTATCCAAATTAGGGTTTTCATGGCTCGGGAACAGTTCAAGCAGATTATTAGGGTTTGGTTGAGTTTGGCTCAGGGTTTGATCAGGCAGGCGCTTCTTTGACATTCAAACAAGAATCAGGGTTTTATGCGTGCATTCTCAAAAAGAATTAATTCTACAGTTCTTTTCAAATTACTCTGAGATATGGATTGAGGCTTCTGATTGAGAGTTTGCAATGTTTGGTATGATCAGTAAAAGAAAAGACATGTGGACGTTTGTTTGATTAACTGTGCATTGCTATGATTAATTAGAGCGTCGGGTTTATTATTGATTAAGGCTAAGTGGCGAGACTACAGTGTTTATTAATTAATTATTTATTCTAAGTTAGAATAGTTGGGATTTATTTCCATTTATTATAATTTAAGAATTATAAATAATTAAATAAACAATTGAAGAAGAATTAAAAAGGATTAATTTACAAAAGAGCTTTTATTTACTTTTAATTATTAAGTACAAATGTTATTTGAATACATTTACAGTATTTACAAATAATGTTATTACAAATAATTAAAATGAAATAAAGTTACATCCTAAAATTTCCTAAGTCTTCATCTTCTACTGATGCTCCTTTGCTCAACTGATTTTTACCTGCAAAAAGAAAAAGAAAGAAGTCAAATGCAGATGAAATAAAAAACAAAAGCAGACAGTTAATTTAAAACTTATCATTAAAGATTTTGGCCGGAATCAGTTTATTCGTCCTCTCTGCAAATCGCAAGAAGATGTTTCTTCTTGGTTCACAAAGAGGAAAGCAATGTTTTACAAGCATATGAAGTATTTTTGCAAAATGCACATAGCTGCATAAACCCAAAATTGCAAAGTGTCAACAAATTCAAATTGAACAAACAGCATAAGTGCCAACAACCAAGTTACAAAGGCAAACTAAGCTGTCCAAGGCAAACTGAATGTCAAAACAAGCTGTCAAATGGCCAACTAAAGTCACAATGTCAACAAAACAAACTGTCAAAAGCGGTCAACAAGCACAAAAGCAAGGCAGAAATTTGGAAGTATACAGAGGAAAGACAAAAGCAAGCTTATGAGAGAATACATCATTTTCCAGTCCAAAGTCTCTTCAGAAAAAATGAATATTCTAAGCAAATATGTGCTTACTGTGGAGAGAGAAAAAGAGAAAAGTAGCAGGCTTACAGTTTGCCAGGCAGGCCTAAAGATAAATATAACAAAACCAGGATACTGTCAGAGGAAGGGCAGAATACATACAGCAGAAGATATCACAAAAAAATGAAAACCTCAAGCCTTGCAACCTGCTCAAGCATTGGTATTCAAACCAAGGATTGCTTGAAAAAAACAAGCCTGAAGCCTGTACCAAGGGGACCTGCCTGCATAATACCAAAAGGAGAGGCAAAAAGCAAGAGGAAACAAATTCAAAAAAACTTGTTAAAAAAGCAAAGAGCCTGCCTACAAACAAAGGGAACGAATTCACACAAAAATATAAAAAACTCCTGCCTTTCAACTTACAAGCGAACATCCTGTAAGTTATAAAACTCAACATTAAAGCTTTTATCCAAACAGAACGACAAATCCTACAAACTGTCAAACAAACTAACAGCCTCAAGCCTGTAACCTGCTTCAACGCATCAAACCATACAAACTTGAAGCCTAAACCTTAAGCATCAAACTAGTTCACACAACTGTAACATGGCAAACTGCATCAAAGCAAGCCTAAAACAAATTGACTCCAACCTGTTCTAAGCCAACAAACGACAAGCCCACAAACTTCAAACAGCCTATCAAACACAAACCTGTCTCAAGCCAATCCAAACAACAACATCAAGATAACTCTCAGGAATCATCAATCATCATTGAGAAAAAGGTCAAAGAAAAGAAGATTGTGAAAGTGTCTCAAAATCAAAGAATAAATATTCTCAGAGCAAGCATACAGAAGCGAAGAGCAAGCATACGGAAGCAAAGAGCAAGCATACAGAAGCAAAGGGCAACCAGTCAGAAGAGGAAAAGAAGCAACAAGCAAGGTTTTCAGTACTCATCATAAAACCTAAAACAAGATACAAGTACCAAATTTCCAGAGCAAGCCAGCATCATACTCCCTGCCTTGGCCGTCCTAGGGCGCCTCCAATCCACCTCTCCTCCGTCTCCCAAAGCCAACAAAGGTAGAAAACTCTTCCTTTTCTTTTCACGCCTCACACAGTAATAATAATCAAAGATTAGGAATTGTCAAAGGTTAAAAAACATGTGAAATTAGAAACCCTAAAGCGTAAGACGAACAGAAACAAAAATCAAACCTTACAACATCACTGCCTGAGTAATCCATGGAGGGAAGAGGAAACGGTGGAGGTGGTACCCTGGTGGCCACAGGCGGAGGCGTTCAGAAAGCTTGAAGGGACGAAGCGAAGAAGACGATGAATGGAAGCGCCGCTCAAGACTGTAACCCTATTTCCCAAAATGAAACAAAACCTTGAAAACCCTAAAACAAACTTGAGAAACTTGTTTGGGCCGGTTCGCCCCATCAAATGCCAAGCCCATATGCAGTCAGGCGCCTTGCACCCCCTTTCTTTGTTTCTCATTCAATTTTTGTTTGGGCCATGAATCCCCCTTAAGCCCATTTAATTCTTTTCTTTATTTTCTTTTTTATTCAAACTAAAAGCTTTTATTTATTTTCTTTTTTATATAACTTAACTCTTTTTTTAGTAAATAATACACTAATTTCTCATATAAAAAATATTGCTAATACTTTTCATTATAATTAAAAATACATAAATATTAGATTGTATCAAGATTAAACATTTTTTTTTCTCTTTTATTAAAACCTTTTTTAATTTAAACCTTGTACATAAAAATATAAACTAAAATACATAAAACATTAATTTTCTTAAACTTAAAACATTTCTTTTTTCTTTAATTAAAACTTTTGTATATAAAACATTAATACATAAAATAGAATTTCTTAGGCATTTTCTTTTATTAAATCTTTTGTTTGTACATAATCAACAAAAATCTAAAAATCATAAAATACTTAATAATATATTAAGTTAACATCTTGCATCACTTGTAAATAAATCACATACACTTACACAAATACTTTTCATACAATACTTTTATTTCTCTTTTATTCTTATGCATTGCTACATTTTTCATTTGAGAATGCGATTCGATTTGGTTGTAAATATATTTGGATACTACTCTCCTAATAAGTCTCATCCCCATTTGTAAATATTTGTATCCCCACCCCCGTAATCCTGTTGTAATAGTTAGGGCTTTAAATTTCCGCATTTAAAAGCTTTCGAATTATGCCATGATAGACTTAGGGTTTGTATGTAAATAAAATCAACCGCTAGATGACCTAAACACAAGATAAATGCATGACAACAATACACCAATCACACTTGCACCCCTAGGGTAATCCCGCTTGTTGCCTTCTGAAATGGGCCATGCTTGCATGTTGAGTTTCTTTGGCAAAACAAAACAAATCAAATGATCATAGTCCCTCGATGACGCTTTCGAAGTTGCCTAAACAAAATGATCATAGTCCCTCCAAGCAAAATAGCCAAAGACACTTGGCACCATTGCATTCATGGTCCATACGATGACTCGCGCCCGTCCCGTTAACATCCTAGCGCAAGGTTGTTCACCAAATACAATGGTGAAACAACACTGTTAAAAGGGTTAAAACATGAGAAAAATCTTTGAGTAAATTTAGGGGTAGACAACTCTTAGTTACTTGATCAAACTTGCAAAACACACTTGCCTACTTTTCAAAACCCACTTCACAAACACAACTTTCAAAACAACTTTCAAAAACATTGAAACATATTTTCAAAAAGACAAACACCTTTGTAAAACATTTGAGTAAAGAATTGTTACAGGGGTTGCCTAGACAAGGCATCTTTTTCAAAACATTTTCAAAACACACACACACACCACCATTTCAAGCAATTGAAAATCAAAGGCAAGTGATCTAAAACAAGTAACTAAGAGCCCATGGATAACCATGGATAGAAAGGGTGCTAATACCTTCCCTTTCTATAATCTACCCCCCGAACCCACGAAACATCTCAAAAGGTTTTTCCTGTGCTTTTTAACCTTTCCTTTAGGATAAAATAAAAAGTCGATGGCGACTCTTGCTAAACCGAACAAGTGCGAATACAAACGCAAAACCTCAAGTCAGTTCTCCCACCGTATCACAATGTGTTTTATCAATGTTCATGATTTATGAATGTAATGTATGTGCATATAAGCTGATTAGCTGCTTTGCTGAGGAAAATAAATCCTGGATAGCTGGAGATAATAAAATCTTTGACTGCTGTTAGAGATTCAAGATCTTTTAACAACCTCTGTGGGGAGAAGCTATACTGCTGGGGAGATCAGGAGTTTGGGTTGTATGTCAATCTACTGGGGACTTCAAGAATGAGAATCTCTGTTCTGTTGGGGATATCAAGGGAAAACTGAATGGTTTCTGCTGGGGATTGGTAGCTCAAAGTTTCCTCCGCTGGGGATCTTAATGACGTGCTAATTTGATCATGTATGGAAACTTGACTCCGTTGAGGAAGAAGGTTTTAAAATAACTCTCTGGGTAATTATCTGGTTTTAAAGCGGCTCTCCAGGGAAATTGGAGGAAACTGGATGGTCTCCAATGATGTTCAAAGGTTGAAGGTTTGACTCCGTTTGGGGAAGAAAGTTTCATCTTCACTGAGGGTTTGCTCCGCTGGGGATTGGGAGTTTAAAAACTCAACTCTGATGGGGATTTTTGAAACTTAACTCCGCTGGGGATATGTATTTCAAGACTTTAGTTCCGTTGAGGATCTGGATGATGTACTGCAGGGGATTTCTCCTGGAATAGCCTAAAGACGTTTTCCTATAATTTCAATCTGTCAGTAATTATTCTTTCTCATTTCGTTTCATTTGTAAGCAGTGATTATATTCAAATGCATATGCTCATTTAATAAATCATTGGACGTTTTCAAATAAAACACAAGTGTAAAAAAAGAAAGAAAAGGCAAATAATTTTCTGCACTTTGAAGTATCTTTGTATTAACTTTGTGTAAGTATTTTGTACAAAGGAGACAGACAACCTAGTAAGATAATGTTGTCATAAAATTGAGAAAAATTTATACAAATAAAGATGTCTATGTGTAACAATTCCATGGGGTTCCTATTCTGCTATAGCATTCGTAACTCTGAGTATCTTGTCCATTCGTTGCTTCGTCCGCAGATGATTGGATTGATCGGAAGCTTGGAGCTTGTCTGTGAAGAGATTTCCTTAAAGTGATCCGACGAGACATAGTCATACGCTTTAATTCCCTAAATTTTGCCTGGATCGCCCTTTCGGGTTTTCGATCCACCGGGAAACCCCTTTTTGCCCAAGTTTCCCTTTCGGGTTTTCAACTTTCCGGGTGTACAAATTTTTTGTTTTATCCCTAATTTTTGCCTGAATCGCCCTTTTGGGTTTTCGATTCACCGGGATGCCCATTTTTGCCCAAGTCGCCCTTTCGAGTTTTCAACTTATCGGGTCGTTTATGCGTAGTATCTTTTGACTATGTTTGCGTTTGCAGGGTGCGATAGGTCATCGCCGTCCATGGTGGTTAGAATCATAGCCCCACCAGAAAAGATGTTTTTGATCACAAATGGTCCTTCGTAAGTAGGAGTCCATTTGCCACTGGGATCACTTTGCGGCAAGATGATCCGCTTGATTACAAGATCTCCGACTTGATATACCTGGCGCCTGACTTTCTTGTTGAAAGCCTTGATCATCCGTTTTTGATACATCTGACCATGACAAACAGCAGTAAGTCGCTTTTCGTCAATCAAGTTAAGTTGATCAAGCCGGGTTTGAATCCAATCTTCTTCACTCAAACCAGCATCCTTCATGATTCTCAGGGAAGGAATATGAACTTCCATAGGTAAAACAGCTTCCATGCCGTATACCAAAGAAAAGGGTGTTGCCCCAGTTGATGTATGCACCGTGGTACGGTATCCGTGTAGAGCAAACGATAACATCTCATGCCAGTCCTTGTAGGTGACCGTCATCTTTTGAATGATCTTCTTGATATTTTTGTTCGCAGCTTCGACAACACCGTTCATCTTTGGCCGATAGGGAGATGAATTGTGATGTTGAATCTTGAACTGTTCGCACAGAGCGGTGATCATAGTGTTGTTCAGGTTTGTACCGTTATTTGTGATGATCTGGTCGGGGATACCATACCGGCATATGAGGTTCTGCTTGATGAAACGGGCAACCACATTCTTTGTAACAGAGGCGAAGGAAGCTGCTTCGACCCACTTGGTAAAGTAATCAATGGCCACCAGGATGAAACGGTGTCCATTGGATGTCGTAGGCTTGATCTCTCTAATCATGTTGATACCCCACATTGCGAATGGCCAAGGAGCTGTTAGGACATTGAGAGGAACTGGAGGAATATGTACCTTGTCCGCATAGATTTGGCATTTGTGACAAGTACAGGAATGTTGATGACAGTCAGCTTCCATGGTAGACCAGTAGTAGCCTTCCCTTAGAATCTTCTTAGCCATCGTATGTCCGCTCAAGTGGGTGCCAAAAGTACCATTATGCAGTTCAACCATGATCTGCTCAGCTTCAACCTTGTCCACACAACGAAGCAGAACGCAATCATGATTGCGCTTGTATAGGATACCATTGCTCAGGAAAACTTGGCAAAAAATCTCCTCAAGAACTTTTTGTCATTGACTGGAGCTCCTTCAGGGTATTCTCGAGTCTCGAGATACCTTTTGACTTCATGAAACCAGGGTTGGTCCACTACTTCTTCGGTATTAATCTCGTGACAATGTGCAGGTTCGTCCATCCACTCAATGGTAATTTGGGGAGCCTCATTATCCAGTTAAGTTTAAACATGGATGACATTGTAGCTAAAGCATCCGCTAGCTGATTTTCTTCTCGCGGGAAGTGCTCAAAGGTAATCTGCTCGAAATGAGGTAACAATGTCAGGACATGTTCTTTGTAAGGGATGAGATTAGTATGTTTAGTGTTCCACTCTCCTTTGATCTGACTGATGACCAAAGCGGAGTCTCCAAACACAACCAAAGATTTGATTACCAAGTCAATAGCAGCCTTGAGACTAAAGATGCAAGCTTCATACTCGGCCATGTTGTTGGTGCAGCTGAAGCAAAGTCTAGCAGTGAAAGGTGTATGGCAACCTTCTGGAGAGATAAGTACCGCGTCGATACCGTTTCCAAGTGCATTTGAAGCACCATCAAAGTACAGGATCCATCGGGATCTTTGTTCAGGTCCGTCATACGGTCTATTATCTTCAATGTTGTCCAATGTCATAATGTCTTCGTCGGGGAAGTCAAACTTCATGGATTGGTAATCTTCGACAGCTTGATGAGCTAGATGGTCAGCTAGTACACTCCCCTTTATAGCTTTTTGGGTTGTGTACTGGATATCATACTCAGTCAGGATCATTTGCCATCTAGCTATTCTTCCAGATAAAGCAGGTGTGATCGGTGGATCTGGAACTGACTGTTTTAACGCTGGTTCGCGAAATGTCGCGGTAAGCAAGAGTCGCCACCGTCTTTTATTTTCTCCAATAGGAAAGGACAAAAGCACAGAAAAAATTCCTTAAAGAGATTGCTCTCGGTTCGGGAGGTAGGTTATAGAAAGGGAAGGTGTTAGCACCCTTTCTATCCATGGTTATCCATGGGCTCTTAGGTACTTGCTCAATGTGTTTTCAAAAATTGTTTGCTTGCTTTTCAATGTGGGTTTCAAAAATATTCTTTGAAAAGTTTCAGTTCAACTCGTACGTCAGAGTGTTTGAAAAGTTTGTTTTGAAAGTTTTTGAAAGTGTGTTGGTGTGAAAAGAGTTTTTGTTTTGTTTGAAATTAGAGCAAGTATCCTTGAGAACCTACCTACCCTAAGGAATTCGTCTGTGTAAATGTCCTTTGAAGTAGTGCCATCCCACCATTGAGAGGTAGGTAGCACCACCGTTGGAGGTGTTCGGGTCAATTCGAGTTTTAGGGACATGGTGATCACCGGAGCAATGGGAAGACACCTTAGAAGCTACCCTCATGCCAGGTTCCCGGATCATGAGGACTTACTAAGACGTCCTCTACTCGACGATCACCTTTCGAAAGGCAACAGTGAGGCGTACCCTAGGGGTGGTGTGTGCGGATTGTGTGTCATGTTTCAATTATTTGTCTTGTCATGTTTTGGTGATCTAACGATTCGATTTTATTTTTGGGCATTCATTCTTTCATGCATATTTATTAACAGTTATATATTTGCGAGAAAATAAATCTAAACTATTACAACTGGCGCGGGTCCACATCGCCAAAAAAAACCGAACCCGATTTGACTGAAAATAAATAAAGCGAATAAATAAAGATGCGAGAATTTTAAATTACATGGCTTTGGGGCATATACAGAATTATTTAAACAATATAAAACAAATGCGCGAAATAAAGAGCTTAAACAAAATTAGGGCGTTGGACCCTTTTACAAACAATTAAAATTGATCAAGGAATCAAAATTAAATGAAAAATAGTATTTTTGTGTTTTTTAGGTTTAAAAGAAAAAGAGAAAAATTATTTAAAATTAAAATGCTAAACCCTAGTTTTAATGTTTTTTAAGCTTATTATGAAAAAAGATTTAATTTCTAACCTAATTAAATTCTAAACTAATTTATGTACAATTTTTGATTTATAGAAAATAAATAATAAATAATAATATTGTGAGAAAAAAGGAAAAAATTAAAAAGGATATAAAAAATTAATAATTAACCTAATTCTACATTTTTTTGGATTTTTATTATGAAAAAAAGAATTAAAATTAAAATTAAAACCTAATTAAACTAAATGAGTTACATTTTAATTTATTTATAAAAATAATCAAAATTAATTATATTTTTTTTTGTCCTTTCTGTATTTTTAATGTTTTTATATTTTTGTAAGAATTAATTAAATAAAACAATAAAACATAACAATTGAAATAATAAATAAAAAGATAAAAAAAAATAATCAAAGTTGGCAAACCAGGGTGGGGGAACCCCAATTTGGAGGGTGTTGATTGGAAAAGCCTGGCCCATTTTTGCTTGGATTGGTTGACTTTTCCAATCTTGTATGATGCTTTGACTGGCCTCCACCATATGCTTTTGTTTTGAACCCTTTGATAAGCCTCCTAGGACACGTGTGCAATAGATGAGGAGTGTGCATGGTATGTACTAACGTCAGCGCTGCATGGAACCTTGAAATGAAAAATAATATGAGAAATTGGCCAGACCTGGGACTTGAACCCAGGTCTTGAAGGTCACACGCGCGTTTTCCTAGCCACTGAGCCATTGAATATTAGTTAACATATTATGGTAAGAAAATAATAAAGAAACAAAACCAATGCATAACACTTAAAAACGCGCGCAATTCAAATGAGCGTATCATTGGCTGCCACGACTTCTTCTTCCTCGCGTGCCCTGAAACAAAACCCCTATGGCCACAGTTTTCACGCGTTGCCTTATCCCACCTAACAGAAAATAGCGAAGAGGTCCTCGACGCTCATAAATTGAGCGCGAGGGCTGGAATCTTTTCGTTTGGATGTACTGAGTGTGATAGCAATGGTCTTGAGTTCTGATTTTGCTTATTTACAAAAGCCCTAAATTAAGCTCTACAAAACCCTAGAACATGAAAATGGTAAAATCGTGTATGGCTTATGAAAATGCAATTAAATACCATGAACAGCTTGGAAACTTTGTGAGGAACATAAATATGTAATTAAAAATGCAAAAGGATGCTTAGAATCAAGAACACGAATTCAAAAAATTTTCTGTACAGTTTCGCTTGTAGGTACCAGTTCAAGGAGTTTTGGAAGATGTTTTGAATTGAAAAGCGTTCAGTGATGGTCCAGGATGCTAATGGGAAAAAAAATTGAGGCTTGAAAAAGTCCCTAACCTTGATTTCAGATTTGCAATATATGGCCTATTTTCAAAATGTCCAATGGCTTTTTCAGCGAGCTTTTTGCTATGTTCTAGCTAGGGTTAGACTCAGTGATTATGCTGGAGTGGAATTGTCTTGCTAACTCACCTTAATTCAAGCTTGTGAGAGAATTGGTCTTAGGGTTTCTTCCATTAACCAAGTTTCCTTCTTTTTAGCCAAAACCTAGACTTAGTGTGCAAATGAACCCTAGCCTGATTTCTTGAGTTGGTTCATGATACATAGAAATTGTCCAAGTTCACATGACACTATTCCATTGGTTTTTAAATTTTATTTGAATTTTCAAAGAATTAAAATGAATTAAATCATCAAAAATTAAATAAAATAAAAAAATCAATATTTGGTCTTGAAATTAACCATGGGACACGTGTGTGGCATGACAAGGATGAACCAAGTGGAAAAAATGGGGCCCTTTTGTCAAAAATTGGATTTTCAAAGATAGTTGACTTTTGCTATTTCACAAAAATTTCCCAACTTCTACAAGGCATAACTTGCTCAATTTTTAAGCTTTTCACATGTTCTTGGACATTTTGGAAAGGTCTTTGAGTCCTTTAACCAATGCCTTTGGTCCCATGTCATTTTGATTTACCAATCTCAAATTATGGCCTTTGACTTAAAGTCCCTTTTTGTTGACTTTTGAAAATGACCTGTAATGTAGAAATTGATAACTTTTTGTGAGAGCATTTCTTGGACTTGAAGTATGAAGATGAGTTGTAGGAAATGTCTTTCTCTTCAAAATGAGCTTTGGATGGAATTTTTCTGATAATCCATGTGAAAGTTATGCCCTGGTCAATTTCAGTTGACTTTTTCAGCCGTCCAAATATAGCAACTTTTGCATCTTTGATGATTTCTGAGCCAAATTTTGAGAATCATGATCAAGCATTGATCAAATGATGCTTGTGGCTTCAAAATGATATATTGACCAAAAATTTGAACTTTTGACTGTCAAATGACCATTTTGCCCCTACAGTTGACTGTAGTGCAATCTAGGGTTTTGACTGTGCAATTTTGAGCTGAATGCCTTGAAACTTGATATGAGGATGCTTGACCATCTTTGTAAGCATATGAGACTTGATTGGACCTTTGAAAACTTCCTTTTCTTGATCAACACACAAACCCTAGTTTTGACTGTAGGGAGGCCTTTGCATTGTGCAACTCTTGGGGAATTTTGTAGCTTGGCTTGGCAGTTTATTGGAGAATATGGGAGGGCAAATTTTGGGGTACAACAGTTGCCCCTGTTCAATCTTCTTAGACCTGAGGATGGAGATTGGCTGACGTGCCTTTTGTAATCCGAGGGTAGAAGATGATTGGACACTAGAGTGCCCAGAAATTTGCGCTCACATGGTAGCAGTGTGGTGGGGGAATGGGCTTATAGATGCCATTTAGAGATTGATGGGTAGGATGATGGGCTTATAGATGCCATCTGGATGTTGATCGCGTAAGAGATTCCTTAGCGAGAACCTGCATACCTGCAAAAGAAAATGAGTACCTGACACGTCGCAGGAGCTGGTTTTCAGATGCTTGGTATAGATATGTCCTGACTGGTTACAGGAGCTGGGTCTGGATCTTCAAACGGTGATGAAGTTGTCTTTACTGACAGGTTGTTTCCAAGGACGAGTGGTCTTTAACGATGGGTGTCTATAACGAATGTCTATAACGACAAGTGTCTACACTGACGAGTGTCTACACTGACGAGTGTCTATCACGACGAGTGTCTATCACGACGAGTGTCTATCACGACGAGTGTCTATCACGACGAGTGTCTATCACGACGAGTGTCTATCACGACGAGTGTCTATCACGACGAGTGTCTATCACGACGAGTGTCTATCACGACGAGTGTCTATCACGACGAATGTCTATCACGACGAGTGTCTATCACGACGAGTGTCTATCACGACGAGTGTCTATCACGACGAGTGTCCATCACGACGAGTGTCTATTACGACGAGTGTCTATCACGACGAGTGTCTATCACGACGAGTGTCTATCACGACGAGTGTCTATCACGACGAGTGTCTATCACGACGAGTGTCTATCACGACGAGTGTCTATCACGACGAGTGTCTATCACGACGAGTGTCTATCACGACGAGTGTCTATCACGACGAGTGTCTATCACGACGAGTGTCTATCACGACGAGTGTCTATCACGACGAGTGTCTATCACGACGAGTGTCTATCACGACGAGTGTCTATCACGACGAGTGTCTATCACGACGAGTGTCTATCACGACGAGTGTCTATCACGACGAGTGTCTATCACGACGAGTGTCTATCACGACGAGTGTCTATCACGACGAGTGTCTATCACGACGAGTGTCTATCACGACGAGTGTCTATCACGACGAGTGTCTATCACGACGAGTGTCTATCACGACGAGTGTCTATCACGACGAGTGTCTACCACGACGAGTGTCTATCACGACGAGTGTCTATAACGACGAGTGTCTATCACGACGAGTGTCTATCACGACGAGTGTCTATCACGACGAGTGTCTATCACGACGAGTGTCTATCACGACGAGTGTCTATCACGACGAGTGTCTATCACGACGAGTGTCTATAACGACGAGTGTCTATCACGACGAGTGTCTATCACGACGAGTGTCTATCACGACGAGTGTCTATCATGACGAGTGTCTATCACGACGAGTGTCTATCACGACGAGTGTCTATCACGACGAGTGTCTATCACGACGAGTGTCTATCACGACGAGTGTCTATCACGACGAGTGTCTATCACGACGAGTGTCTATCACGACGAGTGTCTATCACGACGAGTGTCTATCACGACGAGTGTCTACCACGACGAGTGTCTATCACGACGAGTGTCTATAACGACGAGTGTCTATCACGACGAGTGTCTATCACGACGAGTGTCTATCACGACGAGTGTCTATCACGACGAGTGTCTATCACGACGAGTGTCTATCACGACGAGTGTCTATAACGACGAGTGTCTATCACGACGAGTGTCTATCACGACGAGTGTCTATCACGACGAGTGTCTATCACGACGAGTGTCTATCACGACGAGTGTCTATCACGACGAGTTGTATCAGAGGAATCTTTAGGCATTGATTTAAACTGGATTTGTATTCTTTGACCGGATTTGTCTCTTATGACGGGATTTGTCTTTTCTGACGGTGTTTTGTCTATTTTGACATAGCTGATCCTTCAACTGTATCCTTCCTGAAAGGTAAAGGTCAGTTATATGCAGTACGTGATATGAATCAAGCAACGGCATAAATGCAATTGTATGACATGATGCGTACATGCATGTGTCATGATGTACGAAAATGTGATGTTTATGAATGTATGCTTTCGTTTAGGAAAATAAATCCTTGACGGGTGCCGGGAAGTCACTCCTGGGCTGATGTTGGAGAATAAGCTTTTGCTTCCGCTGGGGATGATAAGACTTTACTGAGGACGGTCTTTTCCGTGGCTATTGGCTGAGGATAACCCAGTTATATCTTATTAAGGAAATAACTCTTTGAATAAAGCCGGACGACGCGTTCGTGTTCTGCGGGGAGTGAAAATATCTGGGTTGCATTCTTTAGCCGAACCTATGATGGACAGAGCAACCGGATCTTTTAGACAACTCCTTATTGCCCCAGTTTCAGTGGGAGGAGGCACTTGTGGGAGTACTTGACGAGTCTTCTGGTAGGCAGGTGCCGAGATGCTGGGACATACTCGTACGCTTTGATCCCTAACTTTTGCCTGGACCGCCTTTTCGGGTTTTCAGTCCACCGGGATACCCATTTTTGCCCAAGCCGCCTTTTCAGGTTTTCGACTTGCCGGGTGTACAGATTTTTTCATTTCATCCCTTATTTTTGCCCGAACCCTTTTGGTTCGCCGGGAATCCCTTATTTTTGCCTAGGTGTGTCAACCTAGCGGGTCTTTGATTTTGCGTAGTATTCTTTCGACTATGTCCATATTTCTCAGAATGTGGGGAATTGCCCCTGTTGGAAATACTTTGTCATGCCCCAGAAGATCTTCGTTTGATCGTCCAATGCCCCAGGTGACTTAGACGGAGATTTGCCCCAGGCTGGTGGTGTCACCATATTGTCAGAAGGTGTCTGATCGTGCAAGATTCGTTGCTGGATTGCCCCTAAGTGACTCAGGCAGAGATTTGCCCCAGGCTTTTTGGCCTTTTGAGAGATTCTCTGGATCTTGACTTAACTGCCCCAGATGATGGACAATAGTCATGCCATGCCCCTTGATTGGAGGTACTTCTGTTCATTAGGCATTCGTCGTGCGAATTTCCTTGCTGTTCACACAAAAAGTCATATGCAAACAGAGTTATGTTAAAAATGCAAAGCTTATGTCTGTCTTGAAGATTTTGAAAATGCATTTTTTCATAAAACAAATTAATGTTTGTAAAACATGATGTCAACTCTGTATTTACCGTAGGCCCTCAGGAGTCAGGATACCTTTCGTAACAGTATGCTTTCAAACTAAACCGTGCTTCAGCTAGGACTTAAGGGTTATAACATGGCCTGGTTCACGGTTTAAGAAACAAAGAATAAAGGCTCAAATTATTTGTACCCACCCGCTCTTTCGTGATGTTTTCCAACCCTAAACTCAGTTGATCATACGTTAGACCTGGTTTGAGTCTTTGCTCTGATTTTCCGGTGATGGTTCAAACATTGATGATTTATTCTGACTAGGCAGTCATTTTTTTGTTGAGGGTTTGTGAGACCTCTTTCTTGATTTTTGTTATCCCTTTCTTTTTTTGCCTGAACTGTTTCCTTTTTGGAATTACAGTCAGCGGGATGCCCCAGTTTCGTAAGTCTCTTTTCATAGGTTTTGACTTCTTGGGCTTTTCGTTTATGATTTTTTTTTGATAATGACTGCATGTCCTTATGATTGTTCGGAACCATCACTGTCTTTTGTTTTTTTGAAAAAACTCATTTGGTGCCATTCATTGTGCACTTGGATCAACTGAGAGAACTACCCTGCCCCAGGTTATGATTAAGGGTTTTGATTTTCGAAAATAAAACTCCTACTTTTTTGGCTCTGATGGGTTGGCGAGGGATTATCATCCTTATAACTCCAGTGTTTAGGGGTTGAAACAATGCCTGTACCTCATCAGCGGAGTCTGTTCAAAAGCATACTGTAAACCGTGGTATCGTTTTCGTCATCCTCCCTCAAGAGGCTTAGAATTATCGATTGAGAGTTGACATCAGAACAAATATGAAAATAATTTGCGTATAGTGAATACGAATATATTGATTCAAAATAGACATAAGCGATGCATTAATAAAATAACAATGTTTTAACCATGAGTAAATGTTTGAACAAAAGAAAATTGCAACTTGAACATTCGAATGAACAAAAATTTCTAGTCTCAGGGCTTGTCACTTCAAATGGTGAGCCTTGGAGGGATGGTAGAAAAATTCAGCCTGACCATCTTGTGTGAATTCCAGTGCTCCTTCATCAATCAGGTCCTGGATCTTGTTTTTCAAAGCCCAACACTCGTTTGCATTATGTCCTGGACAGGCAGAGTGGTAGGCACACCTTTTATTGGGATCATAAGCAGGATGTGCTGTGTTGGGGTTCTGGGGATGATCCCTTAACGTGATCAGGTTCAATCTCAACAGGCGTTGTAAAGCTTGAAACGGCGACATATTGAGCGGGGTGAACTGCCTCCTGGGCTTGTCTGTCTGAAGTTGGTGAAGTTGCTGCTGAATTGGTAATACTGGAGCCATATGAGGAGCTTTCTCCTTGCCTCTTTGTCTCAAAGGTGGTGGAACGATGATTGGCTTTTTACCCTTAGATGTTTGCCCCAGTTGGTTGCCCTGAAGCAGTTTGTTGATGAGAATCCCGAGCTCATCTTGTCTTTGAGCTAAACCTTGAATGGCATTCCTCTGCCCCAGCATTTGGGCTTTCATTGCATCTATCTCAGCTTGCAGGCGTTCCAGCCGTTCGTCCTCAGTACTGTTCTTGGCAAAAGTCTCCATGAGAAGTGTCCTTAGCTCCTCCTGCCCCTTGGATAGATTCAGGAGGATTTCCTCGAACCGAATCCCTTGAGCAAGAAGGTCCTGGTTATCTTGTTGGGAAGCCATTGCTGAAATAAACAGCGGAGAAGGTAAGTGACCTGCAACAAAGATGCCTGTTATGTAAGGATGAGTATGATATGCATGCAATGTTTTCAAGGATCTCGCGGGGTAAACCAGAAAATTTGTTAGCATTGGAATTTAGAGCTTGGTTGAAGGACACCCAAGTTATTAAGAACTCTTCTTCAAGAGTCAAAGGCTCACCATATCAAGTGGGTCATAGCCCCTGACTTTAGTCATCATGTCTGGTTTTGATTTCCAAACAACCTTGGTTAGGGAACCTTCTTCAGGAGTCAGAGCTCACCATATCAAGTGGGTCATAGCCCCTGACAACATTGGCTAGAGGAAAATAAATCCTCTTTGCCCCTTGCTAGATGTTTGATTTATATGACCTGCATCACAAGCCCTTGAGATCCTTGAAATGGGTTAGGATGTATGCAATGGTATGATGTCATGATATGCATGGGGTAATGTGAGTAACCCTGTTATGAGTCCAAATTAAGGACTGCAAAAACCTGCAAGAAACTTAGGATACCCTGTTATGAGTCCTATTTAAGGACTACAAACACAACCTGCAAGAGACAAATGTCAGGTAATAAGCATGCAAGTAGTTCAAGTAGGAAGGCACACAAGTCACACAAGAGAAGCCCTTAAAGTTTAGGCCAGCATGGAGTCTGGGTAGTACCCTCTTGAAGTTGGTGGGTTCAACCTGTCCTAATCAAAGTAACCGGGTTCTAAGGTTCCCAATATCACGGGATTGCTTTCATTGTTCATCGTTTCGATTTAGCCACTGAACTGGCGACCGAAATATTCCAGGAAAGCAACCCTCAATTGAGTGTAGTATCGAGTATCAACCAACCTCGGACTGCACCAAAGTCAGTTATCTCACTACCCTAAAGAGGCCAAGATAGCTCAATTAAGGTTCCTAAGGTCTGTTGATGCTTCATGACACCACATGGAGGCCCCGTACTCTCCTTGACTGAACTCAAGGGTTACCGGTACACACCAAAGTGCCACATCAACGTAGCAGACTGTTTCAACCATGTCGGTATACCCCGCACAGTTCCCTCACAGCCTTGTTGCTACTTTCTAAGAAGGTATCCCCAGATCCGGGTTTAGGATCTATAGAACTCCCGAGACAGTCCCACAATAATAAAGCAAGCAAAGAAAGCAATTGAAAACACAGTTATGAACTAACCCTAAGGTACACCTCACTTTATACGGTATCCCCAGCAGAGTCGCCAGTTCTGTGATCGGTGGATCTGGAACTGACTGTTTTAACGCTGGTTCGCGAAATGTCGCGGTAAGCAAGAGTCGCCACCGTCTTTTATTTTCTCCAATAGGAAAAGACAAAAGCACAGAAAAAATTCCTTAAAGAGATTGCTCTCGGTTCGGGAGGTAGGTTATAGAAAGGGAAGGTGTTAGCACCCTTTCTATCCATGGTTATCCATGGGCTCTTAGGTACTTGCTCAATGTGTTTTCAAAAATTGTTTGCTTGCTTTTCAATGTGGGTTTCAAAAATATTCTTTGAAAAGTTTCAGTTCAACTCGTACGTCAGAGTGTTTGAAAAGTTTGTTTTGAAAGTTTTTGAAAGTGTGTTGGTGTGAAAAGAGTTTTTGTTTTGTTTGAAATTAGAGCAAGTATCCTTGAGAACCTACCTACCCTAAGGAATTCGTCTGTGTAAATGTCCTTTGAAGTAGTGCCATCCCACCATTGAGAGGTAGGTAGCACCACCGTTGGAGGTGTTCGGGTCAATTCGAGTTTTAGGGACATGGTGATCACCGGAGCAATGGGAAGACACCTTAGAAGCTACCCTCATGCCAGGTTCCCGGATCATGAGGACTTACTAAGACGTCCTCTACTCGACGATCACCTTTCGAAAGGCAACAGTGAGGCGTACCCTAGGGGTGGTGTGTGCGGATTGTGTGTCATGTTTCAATTATTTGTCTTGTCATGTTTTGGTGATCTAACGATTCGATTTTATTTTTGGGCATTCATTCTTTCATGCATATTTATTAACAGTTATATATTTGCGAGAAAATAAATCTAAACTATTACAACTGGCGCGGGTCCACATCGCCAAAAAAACCGAACCCGATTTGACTGAAAATAAATAAAGCGAATAAATAAAGATGCGAGAATTTTAAATTACATGGCTTTGGGGCATATACAGAATTATTTAAACAATATAAAACAAATGCGCGAAATAAAGAGCTTAAACAAAATTAGGGCGTTGGACCCTTTTACAAACAATTAAAATTGATCAAGGAATCAAAATTAAATGAAAAATAGTATTTTTGTGTTTTTTAGGTTTAAAAGAAAAAGAGAAAAATTATTTAAAATTAAAATGCTAAACCCTAGTTTTAATGTTTTTTAAGCTTATTATGAAAAAAGATTTAATTTCTAACCTAATTAAATTCTAAACTAATTTATGTACAATTTTTGATTTATAGAAAATAAATAATAAATAATAATATTGTGAGAAAAAAGGAAAAAATTAAAAAGGATATAAAAAATTAATAATTAACCTAATTCTACATTTTTTTGGATTTTTATTATGAAAAAAAGAATTAAAATTAAAATTAAAACCTAATTAAACTAAATGAGTTACATTTTAATTTATTTATAAAAATAATCAAAATTAATTATATTTTTTTTTGTCCTTTCTGTATTTTTAATGTTTTTATATTTTTGTAAGAATTAATTAAATAAAACAATAAAACATAACAATTGAAATAATAAATAAAAAGATAAAAAAAAATAATCAAAGTTGGCAAACCAGGGTGGGGGAACCCCAATTTGGAGGGTGTTGATTGGAAAAGCCTGGCCCATTTTTGCTTGGATTGGTTGACTTTTCCAATCTTGTATGATGCTTTGACTGGCCTCCACCATATGCTTTTGTTTTGAACCCTTTGATAAGCCTCCTAGGACACGTGTGCAATAGATGAGGAGTGTGCATGGTATGTACTAACGTCAGCGCTGCATGGAACCTTGAAATGAAAAATAATATGAGAAATTGGCCAGACCTGGGACTTGAACCCAGGTCTTGAAGGTCACACGCGCGTTTTCCTAGCCACTGAGCCATTGAATATTAGTTAACATATTATGGTAAGAAAATAATAAAGAAACAAAACCAATGCATAACACTTAAAAACGCGCGCAATTCAAATGAGCGTATCATTGGCTGCCACGACTTCTTCTTCCTCGCGTGCCCTGAAACAAAACCCCTATGGCCACAGTTTTCACGCGTTGCCTTATCCCACCTAACAGAAAATAGCGAAGAGGTCCTCGACGCTCATAAATTGAGCGCGAGGGCTGGAATCTTTTCGTTTGGATGTACTGAGTGTGATAGCAATGGTCTTGAGTTCTGATTTTGCTTATTTACAAAAGCCCTAAATTAAGCTCTACAAAACCCTAGAACATGAAAATGGTAAAATCGTGTATGGCTTATGAAAATGCAATTAAATACCATGAACAGCTTGGAAACTTTGTGAGGAACATAAATATGTAATTAAAAATGCAAAAGGATGCTTAGAATCAAGAACACGAATTCAAAAAATTTTCTGTACAGTTTCGCTTGTAGGTACCAGTTCAAGGAGTTTTGGAAGATGTTTTGAATTGAAAAGCGTTCAGTGATGGTCCAGGATGCTAATGGGAAAAAAAATTGAGGCTTGAAAAAGTCCCTAACCTTGATTTCAGATTTGCAATATATGGCCTATTTTCAAAATGTCCAATGGCTTTTTCAGCGAGCTTTTTGCTATGTTCTAGCTAGGGTTAGACTCAGTGATTATGCTGGAGTGGAATTGTCTTGCTAACTCACCTTAATTCAAGCTTGTGAGAGAATTGGTCTTAGGGTTTCTTCCATTAACCAAGTTTCCTTCTTTTTAGCCAAAACCTAGACTTAGTGTGCAAATGAACCCTAGCCTGATTTCTTGAGTTGGTTCATGATACATAGAAATTGTCCAAGTTCACATGACACTATTCCATTGGTTTTTAAATTTTATTTGAATTTTCAAAGAATTAAAATGAATTAAATCATCAAAAATTAAATAAAATAAAAAAATCAATATTTGGTCTTGAAATTAACCATGGGACACGTGTGTGGCATGACAAGGATGAACCAAGTGGAAAAAATGGGGCCCTTTTGTCAAAAATTGGATTTTCAAAGATAGTTGACTTTTGCTATTTCACAAAAATTTCCCAACTTCTACAAGGCATAACTTGCTCAATTTTTAAGCTTTTCACATGTTCTTGGACATTTTGGAAAGGTCTTTGAGTCCTTTAACCAATGCCTTTGGTCCCATGTCATTTTGATTTACCAATCTCAAATTATGGCCTTTGACTTAAAGTCCCTTTTTGTTGACTTTTGAAAATGACCTGTAATGTAGAAATTGATAACTTTTTGTGAGAGCATTTCTTGGACTTGAAGTATGAAGATGAGTTGTAGGAAATGTCTTTCTCTTCAAAATGAGCTTTGGATGGAATTTTTCTGATAATCCATGTGAAAGTTATGCCCTGGTCAATTTCAGTTGACTTTTTCAGCCGTCCAAATATAACAACTTTTGCATCTTTGATGATTTCTGAGCCAAATTTTGAGAATCATGATCAAGCATTGATCAAATGATGCTTGTGGCTTCAAAATGATATATTGACCAAAAATTTGAACTTTTGACTGTCAAATGACCATTTTGCCCCTACAGTTGACTGTAGTGCAATCTAGGGTTTTGACTGTGCAATTTTGAGCTGAATGCCTTGAAACTTGATATGAGGATGCTTGACCATCTTTGTAAGCATATGAGACTTGATTGGACCTTTGAACACTTCCTTTTCTTGATCAACACACAAACCCTAGTTTTGACTGTAGGGAGGCCTTTGCATTGTGCAACTCTTGGGGAATTTTGTAGCTTGGCTTGGCAGTTTATTGGAGAATATGGGAGGGCAAATTTTGGGGTACAACAGCAGGCTTTTCGAAGATGTACTTGATCGGATCCATTTTAGAAATCAGCAGAGTGGTATGTGTCAACATATACTGCCTTAGCCGGCGAGTAGCCCATACCAAAGCGCAACAAGTTTTCTCGAGCAGTGAGTAGTGAGTCTCACAGTCGATAAACTTTTTGCTAAGGTAATAAATGGCATGCTCTTTTCGGCCAGACTCGTCATGTTGGCCCAATACGCACCCCATTGAATTATCCAAAATAGTCAAATACATGATTAGCGACCTTCCTTCGACGGGTGGCATCAAGATAGTAGGTTCTAGAAAATACTCCTTGATTTTATCGAAAGAAACTTGACAGTCATCATTCCATTCAACCACCTGATCTTTCTTCAACAGGTTGAAGATTGGTTCACAGGTAGATGTTAGGTGAGAAATGAACCTTGCAATGTAGTTTAGGCATCCTAAGAAACCTCTGACCATCTTTTCAGTGCGGGGGGCAGGCATTGCTTGTATGGCTTTGACTTTGGTAGGATCAACCTTAATGCCTTTGTTGCTGACGATGAATCCCAAGAGTTTACCGGACCTGACTCTGAAAGTGCACTTGTTAGGGTTCAGTCTGAGCTCGTACTCCTTCAACCTGACAAACAGCTTCTGCATATGGTCGAGGTGTTCTTCTTCTGTTTGCGAACGGGCTATCATGTCGTCTACGTAGACTTCTATCTCATGATGTATCATGTCATGAAAAAAAGCTACCATGGCTCGTTGATAGGTTGCCCCAGCATTCTTCAGTCCGAATGGCATCACTTTATAGCAGAAGGTACCCCACTGCGTAACAAAAGTAGTCTTCTCCATGTCTTCGGGGGCCATTTTAATCTGGTTATACCCTGAAAATCCATCCATGAAAGAAAATACCTTATGCTGAGCTGTGTTGTCAACCAAGATGTCAATGTGCGGTAGTGGAAAGTCATCTTTAGGGCTATCCCTCTTTAAGTCTCTGTAATCCACGCACATTCTCACTTTGCCGTCCTTTTTAGGCACGGGCACAATGTTAGCAACCCACTGTGGGTAGGAAGTAACTGCAAGAAAGCCAGCATTGAACTGCTTCATTACTTCAGCTTTGATCTTTTCGGACATATCGAGCCTCATTCGGCGGACTTTCTGTTTAATTGGTGGACAGTCTTCTCTTGTAGGGAGACGGTGAACCACAATATCTGTATTGAGTCCCGGCATGTCTTCATAGGACCAGGCGAAGATCTCAACATATTCATTCAACAGCTGAACTAAGCGCTCTTTGACATTTGGCTTTAGGTTGACACCCACTTTAACCTCTTTTCTGTCTTCAGCAGTATCCAAGTTGATAGTCTCTAATAGCTCTTCATGGGGCAGAATAGCCCTTTCTTCCCGTTGTATAAGTCTAGCCAACTCTCCAGGCACTTAACAGTCTTCATCACCTTCGTATTCGACATGATTGACCAGATCTTCAGAGTCACTGAAGGCCATAGCAGAATTGTTACCCATGGAATCCGGAGCGGATGGGTACCTGCATTTTGTGAGTGTGGGTGTGTGTAAGGGATATCCATCTTTAAACAAATAAAATGTAAAAAGAAAGAAAATGAAAACAAAAGTTTATATATGAAAACGTCTGTGATTCATTAAAAATGGCATATGAAGATGAAAAAAATCAAGCCCTTAGAAATGGACCTATGTGCCCTGGGTAAGGCACAAGGCAAAAAGAGTGTACGAATTGTTTAATAATTATTACAGACCAACAGAAATGTTCGAAAGATAAATTACTGATTTATGAAAGTAATGGGAACAAAGTCTTTCACCTCGCAGTTGTTCAGTCATTCTTCAATAGTCGGGAAAATCCAATCTTCAAAGTTGCTCTCATCTTCACCATCCTCCAAAGCATGAACTCCATGATGAGTGATCTTTAATGGTGGCCCTCCAGCCCGGGAGCGGCGCACAACCTTTTGAGCAGAAGTGGTGAAACCCAAGCCGAACTTATCTGTATTGAAAGGAAAATCTGGTAGCTGACCCCATATTGTGCTTCCTCCTTCCTTGATCACAGCCTTCGCATCTTTAAGGGATGACATCCGGGACACAGGTTTGGTGATGATGGGTACATAAGTCATTTTCTTGGCTGCCGCAACTTCAGGAGAAACCTCTTCAAAGTGTTGGAAAGGGGTTTCTATGAATTCACCATCTAACTCCACATAGCGGAAAGAATTAAGATGGCTTATCATATACTCCTCCTCGCCATGAACTGTTATAATTTTCCCCTGGACTGGGTATTTGAGCATTTGGTGTAGAGAAGAAGTGACTGCCCCGGCGTTGTGGATCCAGGGTCTTCCCAACAAGCAAGAATATGAAGGACGGATGTCCATCACATAAAATATAGAGTTGAAAATTTCCGTTCCCACTTTAATTGGGATGTCCACCTCCCCGTGGACCATCCTCTTAGAACCGTCAAAGGCTCTAACAATGATATTGCTGGGCTTTAGGGTCAAACCTTCACAGTCCAATTTGTCCAATGCTTTCTTTGGAAGGACATTTAAAGACGACCCGGTATCAACCAGAACGTGAGCAAGAGTAGTCCCTCTGCATTCTACCGAGACATGCAGCGCATCATTATGCTTTCTCCCCTTAGATGTTAGATCGGCATTGGAGAAGCCAAGACCATTGTCGGTGGTTAGGCTGGCTACACACTCCTGGAACTGGTCCGCGGAGGTTTCTTGAGGCACGTGGGCCGTCTTCAGGAATTTGATCAAGGCTTTGGCAAGAGCCTCAGAACAGAGCAATAGGCCAGCATAGAGATTTTTGAAGGGGTTTGCCCCAGTTGTTCTACGACATCATAGTCGCTTTTCTTAATTATTTTTAAAATCTCCTCCATCTCCTTTTGAGTGGTCTCGGGGATGACCAAAGGCTGAGCCCTCGTCCTAACGGGCGCTTCCTGGATCCCCTTACCTTTATCAGCAGCAACAACAGAGGGTACAACTACGGGAGTAACAATTTCTTTAATAACTGGACTTCGCACAGAGATGTTGACCGGCACAAGAGTAACCTTAGGAGCATTTGTGGGTCCGAAGATTGCCCTTGGAGGAGCAATCTCTGGAGAGAAAATTCTTCCGCTGCGGGTGATCTTACTCGTCCCAGCGATATTTCCTATGTTAGGAGTCTCCTCATCAGAGCTTTCTTCAACTAATTCAATCTGCTTAACACTGTGGTAGAAGATCTCTCCTCCATAATTCCACGGTATTGTCTTGTTGGACTTGTATGGGATAGGCCCCGGCATAGTTATCTTCAGAGGTACAAACTTTGGATCGGGTGTAATCTTAACAGGTCTTTTAGAGACCTTGGAAAGACTGGCGGAAATGGTAATTATAGCAACATCGTTGATAGGAGTTGGAGTAACAGGAGTAACATGAGTTTTCTCAAAGAGGATTTCTTGATTATCCATTAGGCGTTGGATGCCTAACTTCAATAACAGACAGTCGGATTGTAGGGACGAACAAAGGTAACAATCTTTTTCACAGCCTGAGAAAATCCCGGCTTTCAACAGATTCATCTTGATTATTGGTAAAGGGGTCCTTAAGTCATCAACAACAGCAACATACAGATCCTCTTCGATAGCATGGGCATTGTGACCATGCTTTGGCATGAGTCAGAAATCACATTCGGCTTTTCGGGCGCGTCGAATTCCACTTCCTTAGCGTCTATTAAATCTTGGATCTTATTTTTTAGGGCCCAACAATTTTTGGTGTCGTGCCCTATGTCGTCTGAATGATAAGCACATTTAGCGTTGGCATGGTAAAAAGGAGAAGTTGTATTCGGATTTTGTGGTGGCTCTCTCAAGGTTATAAGGTTTAACTTTAAGAGATGGGGGAGAACCTGGGAAGGCGTCATGTTTATTTTGGTGAATTGCCTAGCAGGCCTTCCCACTCTTTGTTGGTTGGTTCTAGGTTGATCGTTTCTAGGCTGATCAGCTGCAGTCTTTTGAATCATTACAACCCCCACTGCTGGTCGGCGCTCCACTCTTTCTTGACCTCTTTGGGAGTAAACAGCTGACACCTCTTTCTTTGCTGGAAAAGTTTTTTTAATGGCAGCGGAAGCAGATGTATATTTTTGAATTTTACCGCTCTTGATGCCAGCTTCGACTCTTTCACCAGTCAGAATCAACTCGGTGAACCCCGCAGACGAACTCCCTATCAGGTGATTAAAGAATGGACCTGACAACGTCCCCAAAAACATATCAACAAGCTCTCTTTCAGATAATGGTGGCTGCACCCTTCCAGCCAAGTCCCTCCATTTCTGGGCATACTCCTTAAAGCCTTCATTAGAGACCACACCCATACTCTGTAATTGAGTATGAGTAGGTGCTAAATCCGCATTATATTGATATTGTCTGTAGAAGGCAGCAGCCAAATCCTCCCAATTGTGCACATCAGATCTCTCAAGCTGGTAGAATCAATCTAATTGTGTCCCCGAAAGACTATCTTAAAAAAAGTGGACCCACGGATCCTTATCAGAAGAATGAGGTTAGATCTTTCTGACGTAAGACCGCAGGTGCATCTTTGGACAAGACAAACCATCATATTTAGCAAATGTAGGCACCTTGAATTTAGGGGGAATCACAATCCCGGCAACCAAACCTAGCTCTTCGAAGTCCAGCCCATGCACTCTTTGTACCTCCATGGCCGTTAGACGCTCTTCCAGATTCTTATACTTGTCGTCTGCAGAAGGGTACTATTGCTCAGAATAGTCTTCATCCTCTTCTTCTTCTTCTTTAGCCTCAGACTCAGATGGTACTGCAGCTCCCTTTCCTTTACCTACCCCTTCATCAGATGTTGAGGGGAAATCCAGGACCCTTCTAGCTTGGTTCTCAAATGTTCTACCCAGAGTAGCCACACCAACTCTTTTCTTTTTCTTTTTTTCCTTTTCCTTCTCTAACAGTGCTTTAAGATCCTCCTGACCCTTTGCCAAGGTCATGAGGAGTTGTTGGAACTGTGAATTCTGCGCTTGTAAGTCTTTGACCGTCTGCTCTATATCCATCTTGCTGAAATAAACAACAGCGAGATAAGGAAACCTGGTGTGAAGACCTGTTTATGCATATGATGAATGATATGTATTCATGTAATGCATTCAAGGATTCAAAAATTCAAAGTTGTTGCAAACAAAAATAACACACGTCATATTAATAAGAAGAATTTGTTAGTACATAAGTGCCCCATGGGCAAAATAAATACAAAATTCTAATGTAAAAAGACGTTGCACATCCTCTTTAGTGCGATGTAGGTGTTGAGAGTCTGCTCTTCATGGAGTCGACGAGTAAGTTCTAAAACCTTCTTCTCACTGGCGTAGAAGTTGGCTTCAAAAGTATTTCGTTCTTCCTTGAGCTGTATCCAACTCTTTTGCAAATCTTCCAATGATGTTGGCATGTCTGGATGTATGAGGGTGTATGGAACCTCTCCTTCCATAACAGGCTCTTTGATCATAGGGAGAATGTAGGGGTAATGCATCATAAGACTCTGGGCGCGGGTTCGTACCCACTTGAGGTAAGGCTCAAGGGGGATGGAATTCTTGTGTCTCAGTGTCTTACTGTCCATTTTGTTGGGCATCCTCCAAGCTCGGATAAACCTTTGTCGAAGTACTTGAGCGTCGTTGTCGAAGTCAAAAACCAAGTCTGAAATCAGCATGTCATGAGGGCCATCCCTTCGGGCATACCCAAATTGTCTCAGATCCAAACAGGGGTTGTAGGTAATGCCTCCCCTAATGCCAAGTAGTGGGACATTAGGAAATTCCCCACAACGATCAATGATGATGACATTTTCTCTGGACCGAGAACACCAATGAACATCAGAATTTGTGAGAGTTATCAACCGTTGTGACCACCTCAAGCCTTGTTCATTCTTCAAGACTGACTGGGGAAGGTGAGAAATAAACCACCTTGCTAGAAGAGGAGTACAACACATGAGAACACCTCTTTTCCTCATTGTTCGTGTGTGAAATGAGTGTAGGATGTCCCCAAGCAATGTAGGCACATGATTCTGAGATATGAAAATATTGACAGTATTCAAATCTATAAGCTGATCATGGTTTGGGAACAAGACCAACCCATAGATGAGAAGTGCTACAATCTCCTCAAAAGCTTGCAGATCTAGAGAATTCCAGCATTCTTGTGCCTTCCCAAACAGAAACTTTGCCAAGAAACCCTTGACACCACTTCTGGTTTCCCAATGGCCTTTGATATCAGATGGTTGCAAGTGTAAGGCTTGAGCAACATCTTCAGGCTTTGGCTCTCTTTCCGTACCATTGTAGGGAAGTTGATGGAGAACAGGAATCCTCAGGAGTTGAGAAAATTCCTCCAAAGTAGGCACTAGTTGGTAATCAGGAAATGTAAAGCAATGGTGTAGGGGGTCAAAGAACTGGAAGAGAACTTTCACCATGTCTTCTTCAATGTTGGAGTTGACCAAGTTGACAAGTCTACCATGTCTTTCACTGAAGGGAGAATTATCTGGAATCTTGGAAGTAAGCTCTTTGAGTAGAGGAGGAATTCTCACAAGGTTAACCTGAATTGTTTTCCTGCGAAGTGATTCCATTACCTACAAAACAGGAACAAAGATGAAAATCCAAACCCTTGAAATAGTTAGTGGATGCATATGATGCTTCATGATGTCCATGATGTATGCACAAGTATATGTACAAAGAAATCTCACAAGTCCCTAGTTTCATGCTTGCATGGGGTTTCATAGGTAAGTACCCTCTTGAAGTTTAGTTGGCTCAACATGTCCTATAAATAGTAACCGGGTTCTAAGGAGCTCAATATCACTGGATTATTTTCTGTGTTCATTGTTTCAGTTTAGCCACTTTACTGGCGACTGAAATATTCCAAGAAAACAACCCTCAATGAGTGTAGTATCGAGTATCTACCAACTTCGGACTGCACCAAAGCCGGTTATCTCATTACCCCTAAAAAGGCCAAGATGGTCAAGTAAAGGTTCTAAAATTCCATTAGTGCTTCATGACATGACTCAGCGGTCCCGTATTCTCTTTTATTAACTCAAAGGCTACCAGTACCCACAAATATGTCGCACTAATATAGCTATTGCTTAGACTGTGTCGGTATACCCCGCACAGTTTCCACAATGTATTTCTATTTACCTATGAATGTTTCCCAAATCCGGGTAGAGGATTCAAACCCAAACAAATAGAACCAAATGTAAAGCAATCAAAGCAAACAAGGTAAGCATGCAAAGGTGATCTAAACCCTAAGGTAACCCCACTTTTAGAGAATTCCCCAGCAGAGTTGCCAGTTCTATGATACGGTGGGAGAACTGACTTGAGGTTTTGCGTTTGTGTTCGCAAATGTTTCGATTTAGCAAGAGTCGCCACCGACTTTTTATTTTATCCAAAGGAAAGGTCAAAAAGCACAAGAAAGACCTTTGAGATGTTTTCTTGGGTTCGGAGGGTAGATTATGAAAAGGGAAGGTGCAAGCACCCTTTTCATCCATGGTTATCCATGGGCTCTTAGTTACTTGTTTAGATCACTTGCTTTTGCTTTTCAATTGTTTGAAATGGTGCTTTGTGTGTGGTTTTTAAAATGTTTTTGAAAAGAGGTCATCATTGTGGCAACCTTTGTAATGATTCTTGTTTGAATATATACAAAGGTGTTTGTCTTTTGAAAAGATATTTCAATGTTTGAAAGTTTGTTTTGGGAAATGTTTTGAAATTGTGTGGTGATGTGTTCTTGAAAATAGCAAGGATGTTTTTGCAAGTTTGATCAAGTAACTAAGAGTTGTCTACCCTATCTACTCAAAGATCTTTCCTACACATTTTTAACCCTTTTGACAGTTTTGTTTTACCATTGTATTTGGTAAACAACCTTGTATTTGGATGTTAAACAGGACAGGCGCGGGTCATCGTATTGACCATGATAGCAATTGTGCTAAGTATCTTTAGCAAATTTTTGAGGGACTAGATCATTTTGTATAGGCAACCAAGATAGCGTCATCGAGGGACTATGATATTTTTGTTTTGTTTTTGTTTTGCCAAGATACTCAACATGCATACCATGGCCATTTTATAGGCAACAAGTGGATGGAACCCTAGGGGTGCATGTGTGCATTGTGTTGTCAATTTACATGTTTTTATGTCTTGTATTAGGTCTAGCTATTTGTTTTGATTTTTGATATTACATACAAACCCTAATCTCTATCATGGCATATTTGAAAGCTATAAATGCGTAAAATAAATCTACGACTATTACAACATTGATATGGAAAAGGGGGTACAATTTTGAATGGGGAGTATTTGCAAGAAAATAGAACCCTAAGATTAACTATTACATCCAAATTTAATTCTTTATATCAAACAATAAATAAGCAAATATTTAAATATGCAATTAAATAAATATGCAATATATTATAAATATGCAAAAATGTTTTTGTATTATTTTTATGTGTGTAAAAATAAAATATTTAATGTATTAAAAAAAGACAATAAAAAGTTATTTTTGTTAAGGGTAAAACCCTAACTTTTTCAGAAAGTTCATCAATCAAATTCTCTCATCACACTTAACTTAAATGAAATCTATGTGTATGTACAGCTTAAGGGCTATGAGTACTACATTTTTTATTCACAAAACTAAGCCTAATGATTCCTAAATAGAGAGATAGGAAGTTGGAAAATACCTGCTTCAGTTGAACACGAGTATGACAATGTGGAGGTTTTTAGTGAGGCCTGAGATGTTTGTGAGCTTGCCTGAACTTCCTCTGACCTTCCCCAATGCTTTGTTTGCTTTGGGCTTGCTTGGATAAGCCTATAGAAATCAACCTACACAAGCTGAAATCAGAAATGGTGAAGCTTGCAAATGGAGTTACAGTCAATAGCCAATGGTTGGGATAGCTTAGGTGGGTTATATGGAATGTATTGGAACTGGTTTGGGACAAAACGCACGAGTGGTTTGTGAGATGGAAGTGAAAATGCAGAAGTTGCCCTATTTTGCAAGAAGATGGTGTTTTTGTGTTTTGGAAGGCTTGAGGGTTGGATAGCTCGTGCTTCTGACTCAAGGCTATGTGCAAAAGTTGTTTTGAAAGGTTACAACACTTGGTTTTAACAGAAACAAGAGTTGTATGATTTTGGCAAGTTGACTTGTTTTTTAAGTAAAAGTGTCAAGTGATACAAGACAGGCCTGTACAGGCTATCTTCAAGCATGCACAAGATTGTTGTACCTTTGCCTAAGTTTATGGAACTTGTTTTCTACAAAGAGAGGGGTTCAAGGCTCAAGGGAAGCAAGTTGACATAAAGTTGCCTTTATCAAAATGACATAGTTCACTTTTTGCCAAAAATAGATTAAACCCTTGTGTAAACTTCCATTAATCAGAATAATGCCTTAAACCAATGAGTTTGCATTCAATTTTTGATTGTGGTAGGGTTTAAAGACCTGTGAGCAAGTACAAGTGAGGCTGGATAGAGTTTGCAACTTGTGTCAACATGAAAATGCCATGGATCAAAAGTGAGTTTTTACCAAATTCCAACCTTCGATTCTCCCTAACCATAAATGATTTTGGAGAGTCCTTGGACATTTTAGAAAGATTGTAAAATTCTCTACAATACATATTTGAAATGCATTTTGAGATTCCAAGTGGAACTATGTGAAAAATTTCCATGAAGATAGGTCAAAATCCTGCCTAAACTAGGGCAAAATTTCACTAAGTTAAAAGTTTCATGGACCCTTGTTCCAAAAATCATAACTTGAGATCTAAGCTTGTTTTGGGAAAACTTTGTGAATCAAAGTTGTAGACTTTGTGGAGGAATACAACTTTCACGTTGGAAGTTTTGTTTGAATCCAATTTCATCATGATGAAAATGTTGGCCAAAGTTGGGAAAAAAATAAGAAAATTTCATAACTTAGAAAAATTCTAAGTTATGAAAATTTTCAATCTTAAACCCTAATTTGCAAAATTAGGTTTCTTGATGAACAAGTTTCATGTTTTGACACATCTTGATGAAAAATGACCCTTGGCACTTGATTTTGACCAAAAAGTCAAAGTTTGACTTTTCAGTGTACAGTTGATTTTTGATCAATTGACTGGAAAATTAATATGTCAATCCAATGCTTTTGAGATCTTTTGAATCTTGTGATTAGGTCAAGATGATGCCATTGAGTCCTTGAATCCATACTTGAACCCAATTTGCCATTGGCTAGGTTAAAAATCAGAAATTGCCCTTATACAGTCAAAACCCTAAAAATGACCATTTTGCCCTTTTGATGATCTGATCAAATTTCTTGAGGAGTTGTGATCCAAACTTGATCAAATGGTTCATATGAGCTTATAATGTTGATGTGGATCAAAATTTATGAGGTTTGACTGTAAATTGGCCACAATTGACTTTTTCCCCAATATAGTTGATTTTTAGGTCAATTGTCTAATTGACTGGGCAAAAATTTGATTCAAGGCTTGAAACTTGGTATGAGCAATATTATAAGTCCAACATGAATCATGAAAGTCACATTGAGCATTAGAAGTCCAAAATTCCTTGTGCAAACTCAAACCCTAATTTCAGGTCAATAGTGCAAGGAGATGTCTTGAGCAGAGCAAAGCCTAGCTTGGTCTTGAGTTCAAAGAGTCTTGTGAGGAGAAATCTTGATAAAATGAGAGGGAAAATTTTGGGGTACAACACTTGTGTCATACCCTAATTTTACCCCAGGGTCATTCATTCATCGCATTTGCATCATTAGTCGGTCATTCATGCATTTAGGTTGACCAAAAGTCAATTTAAATCAATATTTGCATCGTTTTAAAGTTAAAAAATACCTTATATTTCACTTCATTCATTTTTATCACTTTACCCGCTTCATGCATTGCGCCAAGTTAATTATATCTCAATAATATTGATATTTCGGTTCTATAGGCAGATTGTTAAAAGTGATTCGGCACTGTGCAGAAAATTAATAGGTAAAATCTTTCAAGTTTTCATCTCTAACTGACTGTTTTATGAATCTGCGTTGCACGTAAATCATGTCGATGTGCTCACTTTATTTTTTGATACATTTTACAGTCTCTTTTTAACTACAACGTCAATTCGGCCAGATATTTTTATTTTAGTTTTATTTTCGATTTTAGTTATTTGAATTTTTTTTATTTAACTTTGTGATCTATAGTTTATTTTGATATGTTCATTTCCTTTTTTCCGATTAATTAAGTATCTATTTAAAACAAAAATATCTTTGATTATATTTATTTTTATTCTTTTAGATTTTTAATGTCAATTTTATGAAAAAGAATTTTTTTGCCCATTAAACAAAAATGAAAACCTTAAGTGTTGATGTTTTAGAATAAGATGCAAATTGGAAGCGCGAGGGGGGGGGGGGGGGAGGTTGTGAGATTTACATCGGAGAAAAAACAGAGGCATAACAAATTTGTAGAAAACCAGAGAAACTTCCTCTTTCTCTTGGATTTTCGAACCAATATACCCAGTTTCAAACTCTCCGTCACAGACCCATTCACGAGACACCACTATCCTTCCTTCCTTCAGCTTCGCCCTCACGAGCTACATACTCCATCCGATGTTCATACCAAACCGTGTTTCCGCTCAGACACCCACCTGCCCAACTGCTCTGTCCGCGTTACTCCCTCACACCAGACCAGCTTCCGGCCACAACCATCGTTCACCAACAACAAGTGCCTTGACATAATTTTCGTAGCAGCATCCGTGAGTCTCTCTGAACAACCTTCAACACACCCCAACAACCATAATTTCCTCTTGGTAACTTCATACTTTCATGAATAAATTTGTGTCATTTCTGGCCTGTTATTAATGTTAGAATTACATGATGAAATTGATGGTGTTATTGAGTTGTTTGAATCAAATCTGAATATTAAGGTTGTTGTATGTGGGATCTAGATGTTGAGAATTTGATGTCAATATTGTGTTTATGTCAATGTGAATGATTTTGAAGTTATGTTGATAGTTTTGGGGCTGTCAATGTTAAATTTGAGTAATGAGTTTTGGTGTTGACACTGTATTATTCGTGTCAAATTATGTTGAGGTTTTGATGTCGACAACGTGTTATTTGAGTTAAATTTGATTGAGACCAATTGGTTGTGGTGTTGAATCTATTTTTTTTTGTTTCTAACATTCTTAAAATGAAATTATTGAATATCATTGCTTGTCGTTGTCGCAACACATATTTTGATTTGCACGATTTTGAACTTGATTTTTCATGTTTTGAAATTGAATTGAGTCATAATTTGAGTTGGTACTAATTAAGTTTGATTTTTGACGACATTAGGATGTTAGTTGTGTTGATTTTGAACGAGAAATTCAATCACGACTTTACTTTGTTGTCTCTGTTTGTTTAGAGCATATTTGAGTTGAAATTATGGAGTATTGATGTGTTCTTGTTGTTGCTGCCCGGATGCCAATAATGTGCTAAAATCCATGTTTCAATTGTTGTTTTGTTTATTTTTGGATTTAATTCGAGTATGCCATGAACTATCGCTAATTGATTTTGGTTTTAGTTGGTTTAGAATAAGCAAATTTATGTTGTTAAGTGCTTGAAGTTGTTTTGAGATTTAATCATTTTTACCATTTATTTTGTTAATTCACAAATTGAGTGTTAAGTTGCATTGTGATCTATGATTCTTGTTTGGTTATTTCATTCATACATGTATGGTAATTAAGGTTGAGATTTGGTTACTAATACATGTAAATTAATGCAAGTTTCCATTGTTTATTACATTTTCTCTTGTGTTACTAACAAGTTTGTGATTTGTCTAAGTTTCCAAGATGTCTCAAATGCTCACTTCCTCATTACACACTTTGTTGCTTTTAATTAATTAATCAAATGTTGATTTAGTTAGTGGATTTTATTACTAAAAATTAATTAGTTTTGCTAATTAATTTTTCTTAATCTAATTAGTTAAGTTAATCAATTCTTGATTAATTGGTTAAACATTTACTTCATATTCATTTAACTCTGATACACGATTCTAACCCATTAGGACTTGAGTTCTTATTTCACATGAGATTTTTGAGTTATTTCTCTGTTATCCTGGTTTTGTCTGTTTGTTTGGAGTTTCATCTGATGTAGAGATTCTTATCTTATATTTTGATGATTATCCGATGCTTTGAGTTTTATCTGACACGTAGGGTTTATCTGATGCACTTTCTGCTTGTGATTTATTTTCACTTGATGCTTGATATACTCTTGGTTTATTCTTTGCTTGTGACTTTAGTCCAAAAGATGAGAATTATGTGTTGATTTTATTATGTCAAATGTCGACTTCTTGTTTGGTTAGACCTTCCTTACTTTAACTTTTGTTTTATGCTTTAGGATAGTCTCTTCATCTTCTCTCATTCTTTAATTTTCAAAACCTTCTCATCTTTTTCAAAACGTTCTTGTTTTTCAAACTTTAACCACTTTCATAATAAACCTTGACTTTGTTAAGTTCTTCTTTTTCAAACTTCTTTTTCATAATCAAAAACACAAAATACTTAATAAATAAAGATGTGAATCGTGTGCAGTTGAGTCTTATGGAAAATGATATGGCGGTACATTTATTACGATTTAATTCACAAATCTTTTCACAAATAAGTAGAGAAGTAGTAAGCGTTCCTCCATTAGGATCCATTTGCTATTATATCAACAAAATACTTCAACTCATTCAAATTATTTTGTGCCATTTTCTCCTTTAAAATCTTTTTCAAGATTATACATGTATCATTTATAGTCGGGATGTTATTCTCCTATCCCCATGGCTGTAAAGATGTTAATTTTTTCACTTAAGTACTAGAGGTGTTTCTAAACCATCCTTCATGTTGATGCATTGTCCCTCTTTCTCATACTTTGTGGGCGATTAGTTGAGATTTTTCTCCTAAAAAAGATAACTTGCCTCTTCATTTAAAATCAACCAACAAATAAACCTTTTCAAGAAGAACTACAATGTTCTGATTCTTTTGCAGGATACATAGGTATTGTGTTGCAAAATTCGGGAGAACGCAATAATAAAAATCTTTCTTTTATTTTTTCTTTAATAATTCATTCATACATTCCCTTAACAAGTTTAAGCTTTAGATAACATACCCTTTGATTAGAACAAGCATATTGGTTTCCATTGAGTACAACAAATGTTTAGGTGATAATATCTTCCCTTTGCATAATCGAGCCACATATCTTGATCTTATTTTATTTTGAGTTTTATTCGCTCTTTTGTCATTTACCTTTGGAAACAATAAAGTGTGGTGACGACTTTCACTTTGTGAGTTAAGTCAATCAATATTTTAGTCTCAACTTTTTAACGCTACATGACACCTTGGTTGCTAGAGTTTTTAAAGCTAAGTACTTCCATCATTCTCCTTTTCTTGAGGCTAGTCTTGGAAACAATCCGAGTCTTGTTTGGAGGAGTATTTAGAAAGTGATGAATGTGTTGAAGTTAGGTTGTAGTTGGAGTATTGGTGATGGGAGTAAAATTAAGGTGATGTTGGAACCATGGTTCAGAGGTGAAGGAAGTGGGAGGATTTTTGCTCCTCTAGAACAAGGTGCGTATAGTATTACTGTCAATGATCTTATGCTACCTAATGTTAAACAACGGGACTCTAAAAAATTAGACTTTTGTTGTCTCATGATACACTGACTAAGATCTTGAAGGTTCCTTTGTTGGAAGCAGTGCATGAGGATTGTTTGGGGTGGAAAAAAAATACAATAACAGGAACTATAGTGTCAAAATATGTTATAAGATGTACATAAATGTTCAAGATAATGTCCAAACTTTGAAGTTCACATCTCTATGGGACTCTAACCAACTATGAGATTCTCTCCTCTATGGGACTCTAACCGATTTGAGGTTACGAATCAATGGTTCATCTATCTCGATCACTACTTTACATAAGAGTCGAACTCAGGATAAACACGAAAAGGGGGTATTCCGGAATACATGATTATTCACAACAATCACTACGTGATTATACTCATAAAGCACTACGTGATTATAATCATCAATCACCACGTGATTATTTACATTAGTCACATTATCATACTATGTTTCCATATAAATCTCATTAACTCACAACTAGAATATCACTCACCATCCATGCCATTCGGGTATTCTCGTAGATGGAATGATTCATTTCAAGTGACTAATCGCTCACGGGTTCACAACGAGGTACCTTTCATAATCGAGCATCAAAACCTAAGTTTCTAAGTTAATATTTCCTTACATTTTAACCTAAATAAGGTCTTATGGTTAAACTAATTCATTGTCGTAGAATTTGATTAATTATTATTCATTTCAATTCATTACATTATCAATCTCTATGGAACAGGGCACACACAAGTAAAAGAAAGTATAGTCTGTTAACAAAGAGCAACATGTAACAAGTATCATCAAGCATCATCGTGAGATAGATCTTTAAGCAAGCTTTCCAACGCATCCAACCGCGTATCATTTCGAGTTACGAAACTCAAGATCCATTATTTTTCAGTGCAACAAATTTTTTGTATCAGTAGTCTTGCTTAGCTAGGTCAAAGAGAGCTTCAAGAGAGGTAGCTCGCTAAGCAATCCATATGTTGCTAAGCGATAAAACTTTGTAACTTTTCAAGAAAACTCACTTTTAAACCACTATTCTTCAATATCTAATAATCCAAACCATATCCAATCATATCCTAACATAACCAATCATTTAATACCATGAATTTCACCACCTTACATTACTTCCTAACCTCATGAATCTATAATCATAACAACATAATTTATGTCACCAACATGTCATAACATCATGTAACAACATCAACAACATATTTTCATCATATGATTTCACAACATGAACATAACACCAATACAACCACAACACAACAACCATACAATAATCAACACCACACAACTTTAATACATAATCTCATAACATCAATACTCAACAACACATCATAACATACAACATCAACACACCATGACTTCAAAACATAATCTCATGACTTCACCATAACATTAATACTCAACAACACAACACAACATACACCATTAACATTACTTATCATCATGGGTTACTAATAATAACACAATCCATAATAAAAATCATGTTTCAATAATCAATGTCACAAACAAGTAAGAACTTACCAAAACCCTAAACCCAATTTCATACAAAATTCCCCCAAAAGCTATACTAACTAAGAACTCACCTTAATCAAGAAGAATATGATAAATTGAGATGAGATAAGATGAATATTTTATGATGATTCTTCCATTTCCTTTGTTCCAAACACTTTCCCCCTCCTCTTCTTCTTCCTCTTCATCTTCTTCTTCCTCTTCCTCTCCTTCTTCTTCTTCTTCTTCTTCTTCTTCTTCTTCTTCTTCTTCTTCTTCCTCCTCTTCCTCTTATTCTTCTTCTTCCGCTTCCTCTTCTTCCTCTTCTTCTTCCTCTTCCTCTTCCTCTTCCTCTTCTTCTTCTTCTTCTTCTTCTTCTTCTTCTTCTTCCTCCTCCTCTTCCACTTCTTCTTCTTCCTCTTCCTCTTCTTCTTCTTCTTCTTCTTCTTCTTCTTCTTCTTATTCTTCTTCTTCTTCTTCTTCTTCTTCTTCTTCTTCTTCTTCTTCTTCTTCTTCTTCTTCTTCTTCTTCTTCCTCTTCTTCTCCCTCTTCTTCTTCTTCTTCTTCTTCTTCTTCTTCTTCTTCTTCTTCTTCTTTTTACTCTTCTTCTTCCTCTTCTTCCTCTTCCTCTTCTTCTTCTTCTTCTTCTTCTTCTTCTTCTTCCTCTTCCTCTTCCTCTTCCTCTTCCTCTTCCTCTTCCTCTCCCTCTTCTTCTTCCTCTTCCTCTTCATCTTCCTCTTCCTCTTCTTCTTCTTCTTCTTCCCCAAAACCCAATCTATTACAATATTTGTACTGCAGAGTGACACTGGTCCCACACTCTGCATTTTTCTTCCCTTTGGATGGTGATCCCCTTATCTTCAAATACTGAACAATTTTACTAGAATTTCTTGGGACTTGAATGTCTTACTCACTCTCGACATGAATCTCCTTCAACTGGTGCATAGACGGCTCACTTGGAGTAAGTAATCATGTCTTCGAACTTTCCCGCATACTCTGTCGTATACCCTTGATGAAGTTTGTGAATCTCAATAACGCTCGAGCCTTAAAACCATTAGAAAAGTGACATTCCAAGCATACCTCCTTGAAGTACTTTCACTTCTTTGTAGTACTCTGAGTGGTCATACGAGCCGAGACACTAGCACACCACCTCATTGTTAAACTTTATAACATACGAGCGATAAAATCTACCTTCTCCCCTTCACCACATGGAAATACTTTCAACACTTGTTCCATGATAGTAGGCCAATCTTGCGCTCCTAAAAGTTCATGATTATTTCTGATTCATGTGGATTCGTCCAGTAGAACTCTTAAAATTTTGACTCCTCTTGTGCTACCAGATGGCTTAAATTGTGCACTACCATGCACTTGTCGCATCACCTAAATCACAAAATCTTGTTGCTGCCACTGGTGCATCAACCAAATCCATAACTCCTCCTTGCTTTTGAACTCTTGGTATGACCCTGCACTCTGAGCACAAGCACTACTAGACCTTCAGAGTCCTCGTGGTCGCTGAGCCATGATCCTACCTACCATGCACATAGGATTAGGTTGATCAGTCCCAATACTATATACCATGACATTAAGAATCATGATAGAAATACACAAATATGAGGAAGGATTTAATTTACTTATGATGTTTCAAGGTCGCGTCGAGAATCAACCTTCTCTGATACCAGTTGTAACACCCACATATAATATATATCTAGAATAATATTACACGTAGTGTTAATTATAACTAACACAACATAAGTGCCTAACAACATCATTTATATATACATACTGTAATACGGTGGGAGAACTGACTTGGTGTTTTGCGTTTTATCGCAAGTATTGTAGATAGCATGAGTCGCCACCAACTTTTCTTTTTCCAATAAAGGAAAGGGTGAAAAGAACAGGAAAGACCTTTTGAGAATTTTCTTGAGTTCGGGGGATAGGTTATGAAAAAGGAAGGTGTTAGCACCCTTTTCATCTGTAGTTATCTACGGGCTCTTAATTGCTTGATCCCTTAAAATGCTTTGTGTTTGTGTATGTTGAAAGATGTTTTTTGAAGATGTTTTGAAAGTGATAATTTTGCAATGATTCTCGTATCGTCGAGAATGTATACAAAATGTTTGTTTGGAAATATTTTGAAAACGTCTTAGCATGGCCATTTTGCAATGATTCTCGTATCATGGAGAATGTATGCAAAATATTTTGTTTTAAAAATATTTGTCAAAAGGGAGTGTTTGGAAAGATGTTTGTTTTTGAAAGTGTGAGGCGTGAAAATGATTTTAGTTTGTGAGCAAGCAATTACGAACAATTTACCTACTCAAAAAGTCTTTGTTCTTTTCCTTCTCCTTTAGATAGTGCTATTTTACCATTGGTTGGTAAGGAGCCATATCATTGGATGTGAGGGACAAACATGAGTCATCGTACAGTCATAAAAGGCAACTTGTAGAATATTTTAGCAATTATCGTAAGGGACTAAGATCGTTTATCAAAGGTAACATTGAAGGGTCATCGAGGGACTACGATATTTTAATCGAGGGTCTTTGATAAAACATCTCACGTTCGAGGGATATGACTATTTTTATCCGAGGCAACAAATGTGGGTTACCCTAGAGGTGCGTGTGTGAAAAGTGTTTTATTTTCATGTATATTGTCTTTGAATTAGGGCTTTCTAATGTTCGATTCTTAATCTTGTCATGCAAACCCTAATTACTAACAATAATAAGGAAAACGATAAATTGCGGAATTTAAATATCCTATGCTATTACAACGCTTTGGGAATCAGGGGTACGATTTTGTAAATAAGGGGAAGAAAGCAATAAAGCCCTAATTATCTATTACAAACCATTGAACATGAATAATAAAATACACAAAATATAAAGATGAAGAAGAAAAAGAAATTGTTTTTATGGTTTTTTGATAGAGAAAAAGATTTAATATTAACCTAATTAAATTAATTAATTTTAATTACAAGAGAAGTTAAGTAATATTCTAAACAAAAACCTAAAAAATCTAAGTTAATTAAAATAAAACCTAAGTGTAATTTATTTGTTTAAAAAATGATTTAGATGTCAATGTTTAATAAAGAAAAATGTTTTACAATATAAAAGAAATAATAAAAATATTTCTAATTTAATTATATATATATATATATATATATATATATATATATATATATATATATATATATATATATATATATATATATATATATATATATATATATATATATATATATATATATATATATATATATATATATATATATATTTGTATTTTTGGTTAAATAAAAAAAAGTAAAGAAAATATAAATAGTATAAAAAAGTAATTGGGTCAGAGTGTTGTAAAAGTAAAAATGGAGGTTAGAAAGAAAATGAGGCGTTGGGCCCAAAACAATTTGAAAAATACCAAAATCAAAATTAAAAAGCACAATGAATCAGAAACTTCAACAAACCTCCTAAAAACCATAGTGTTTGAAAACTCTAAATTCACGATACTAGTTGTATGTCGCATAAGCAAACAAACATTTACTAAGTTATATGTCCTATTATTAATCAAGTATAATTTCTATGTTAACACAATTAATTTTCATAAAAATTGTCAACAAGACTTACATTTTGACCCAACCTCACCTTAACACATGTTTGAAAAATACTAAAATCATTATAAAAAATAAAACGAGTCAAAAACCATTGATTAATGATATAGCCTAAAATATCAAATCATAAATAAAATCAATCCAATCATACATTATAATCTAAATCCATGATTGCAAGATCAATTTTGATATTATTTTAATTATTTGAAAGTGACGATAATAAATAATTTATTCTCAAATTTGTTAATTTAATTATAAATTCAAACAAACTTATATATCATAGGATATTCTCTCGCTCTTAAAACTTTCATTATTACCTCCAAACTTTAAACAAAAAAGTTCGACGACATCTCTATGATAATATGCAACTTGAAATAATATTGTTAGCTCTCGTGTAAGAGTTTTTAAAAGCCAATGAGGTGTTTGTTTTAAGTTTAAGAATTAAGTTCTCAGGAATAATCTTTAGAAAATTGTTAAGAGGAATAAAATAACTTCCAATAATTTTTATAATTCCAATGATTTTATTCTCATGTAAGAAGGTGGGAATGTTCATTCCCATGAAATTTTACATGATTTTTTTATAAAAAAATATAACTACTAATTTTTCTGAGAATTTCAAATAATATGTCAAACACATTTTCTTTAAAATATCCAGAAATCAAACTTCCTTATTTTTATTCCCGGATAACTTATTCTTGAGAATCTCTTTCGAATCCTTGAACCAAACACACCCCAACTTTTAAACTTTACATACCTTTATGAATATGAATTTCGATTATTGACCTTCTAATTTTCTCAATCATAAATTGTTGTGCACCAAATACTTATTAAGTATAATATTTGATATCGACTTCATTGATTTCTAGAAAAAATCGGCTAAGAAGGGTTACATTTTGTCTTCAACCTCGAAACTTAACACATGTTTCAAAAATACCAAAATTACAATAAAATAACACAATGAGTCAAAAATTACACGACAAACCTCCTAAAAATCACAATGTTTTTGAAAATTTTAAACTAACAATACGAGTTTTCAACCGCACAAGCAAACAAACATTTTCTGAATTATATGTCTCGTTACTAATCATATATAATATATAATATCGACCCCATTGATTTTCATAAAACTTTGTCAATAAAATCGTCCAAAATCTCAAAGCTTAATGTATCTTTGGAAAATGCCAAAATCATGTAAAGAAAAACACTCTAAATCAACAACTATTGATTAATGATTTAGCCTAAAATACCAAAATCAAAATTAAAAAGGACAATGAATCAGAGTGAAAACTCTAAATTTATAATACTAGTTGTCTATTGCATAAGCAAACAAGCATTTCCTAAATTATATGTCCCATTATTAGTCAAGTATAATAATCTAATATCAATGCAATTGATTCTCATAAAAATTGTCAATAAAACTTACATTTTGACCCAACCTCAGTGAGGTTTAACACATGTTTGAAAAATACAAAAATAATTATTATAAAAAATAAAACGAGTCAAAAGCCATTAATTAATGATATAGTCTGAAATATCAAATCATAAATAAAATCAATCTAATCTAATTATTTAAAAGTGACGACAATAAACAATTTATTCTCAAATTTGTTAATCTAATTCTAAATTTAACCAAACTTATATATTAGAGGATATTCTCTCGCTCTTAAAACTTTTATTATTACCTCCAAATTTTAAATAAAAAAGTTCGACGGTGTCTCTATGATAATAGACAACTTAAAATAATATTGTTAGCTCTCGTGTAAAAGTTTTTAAATAACCTTATAAATACGAATTTCGATTATTGAACTTAATTTTCTCAATCATAAATAAATTGTTATGCACCCAATACTTATTAGGTATAAATTTGATATCAACTTCATTGATTTCCAAAAAAAAAATGCTAAGAAGGATTACATTTTGTCTTCCACCTCAAAAAACTTAACACGTGTTTTAAAAAATACCAAAATCACAATAAAATAATATAATAAATCAAAAACTATACTATAAACCTCCTAAAAATTACAATGTTTTTAAAAAAATTAAATTTACAATACGAGTTTTCAACCACACAAATAAACAATTTCTGAATTATATGTCTCATTATTAATCATGTAAAATATATAATATCGATCAATAAAATCGTTTAAAATCTCAAAACTTAATGTATCTTTGAAAAATGTCAAAATCATGATAAAGGAAAACACTCTAAATAAAAAAACTCTAAATCAACAACTATTGATTAATGATTTAGTCTAAAATATCAAAATCATAAATAAAAAATCAATTCAAATCATACATTATAATTAAAAAAAATTATGAAATAAAATAAAGCGACATGAAATACGATGATAACGAGATTATCTCATCTCACCCATTCATGACGCAACAAGCAGTGGCATAGAATAATTTCTATCGCTGTACGCGGTTTGGCAAAAAAGCAGAAAGACATGAAAGCCCCTGCGTGCCTATAAAATCACTTCAACGATGCTTTTCCTTTCGTGAATCCAATCTAAATCCCAAAAAGCTCTCTGGCCGAAACCCTAAACCCCTTTCTCCACGCATCGAAACCCTAATTTTCCATTCGTATCTTCATCAAGCAACACACAAGTCACGCTTTCCCCTTATTCTTCAGACGCTGGTTTTCTATCGTATCAAGGTACTGTGTTTTTATCTGTTTACCTCTTTTTTTTTTGTACGAATTTTGATGTAGATTTGTCTGTGGCTGTGATTGGGGTAAGAGATCGTGTGAAGTGGGATGCGAGTAGATTGGGTTTTTCTGTGATTTGAGAAATTTGTTGAATCATGGATCTGATTGGGCGATGGTTGCGAAAATGTTCTGATCTGTTTATCCCAACCTTTTAAATTGTTAATCTGTTTGTTAATTGTTGAAAATCGTATGTTGGCTTATTTATATAGAAGTTTATGCGTTTCAATATTCACTATCGATGTTGGAAAGTTTTAAATTGGATTATACTTTGAGGATTTTTTAATTTGATATTGGTTTGAATCTGGTTGTTTTGCTGTTTCTGAAGTTGTGATATGTTAAAATTTTATTTTGATGTTATCTATGTTATTAAACTTGTTTGACTTTTATCCCGGTTATCCCGGCACGGAAAAGCAAAAACAAGAAAACCGTGTTAGGCCGTGCTGTTCCGTCACATATGGGTGACTCGGCAGGAACACTACAATATTGGAATTGGATTTGGAATAACGCTTCTCTGTCTCCAATTACGGGACTTGGATTTTGGAATAATGCCTCTCCAATGTGGCCATTTTTTATGGTTATTTTATTAACCGCATTTTCATAAGTCTTTTGCTAAAGACTTATAATAAGAATACTCATAAATTTGAATTAATTTGTTTGCTTTTAACAAGCATGTGTGTATTAGTGTGCGCGTCACTAAATTAAGTTAAGCTAGGGCTGGTTATTTAAATTTTGGGGCTGACGGTTTATTAATACCTATTTGCTTCTTGAATATCTGAAGCAGTTCTAATCCTTGTATGAATATCTGAAGCGGTTCTAATCATTGTACGAATACATCATAATCATTGTACAAATAGCTGATTAAATTGTTATTTTTGCAGGGATACATCATTGAATTTTCTTGAAAGATTTAATCTTGTTCAATTGGAAGTACAATGGCTTCTTCCTTGGACATGTCGCTTGATGATAGAATTAAGAACAGGACTAACAGAGGCAGAGGCAGAGGACGTGGCAAATCCCTTTCTGGCCGTGGAAGTGGGACTCTGGGAGGTGGAAGAAGGACTGGTGCTGTTAATGGTAGAAGAATGACTGGTCCTGGTAATGGTGGAAGAGCAACTGGTGCTGTTCGTAGAGGCCCACTTATGGTCAACACTCGCCCATCATCTTATGCTATTGCCAAGGCAAGCTCAAAAAACGTGGATGCTTGCTTATACATGTTCTTGAGATTCTGATATACTATAAATACCCAATTATGAGATGATTCAGTATTATAGAAATTCAAAGCAAGAGGAACTCCTTTATTATTTGTTCCGTGGAGAAGCTCATGCTCGACCATTTTGCATAGTTCCATAGTGTCAATTAATATGCATCTATGAGTTGTTTGCTTTTGTTTAGGGGGCTTTGCTACAGATCTCTGATATGTGCAGGATTTCGTTGGTGATTCTATTATATTTTCTGAAGGAGCTTCATTTGTTAGAATTTCAAAATGCAGCTCTTACAAGTAGGACAAAAATCTTAGAACTATAATTGGGGTTTAAAACACTATCATTCTAACCGTTTCATTAAGATGAGGTGACTTTAAATCGTTGGCTGGTTTGTGTGGACCGGTGTTTTATTGGGTCATCTTGCTAAGTATCGTTCCATAGTGCAAGAATTCAGTAACTTCCCTGTTTCATGGTGTTTTGCAATGGAGCTTTTCGCTTAATATCAGCACCAGAGCTCTGACTTGTAACATTGCAGCTGCTTGAATGCAGTGGGTTGAATTCTTACTCCAATTTGCCATCTTTAACATAGAACACTGATGTTTGACTGGGTTTTCATTTGAATATATCACCATGACCGGATCTACTTCATTAATATTGTGTTATTGTTTTAATCTGGGGATTTTCCTGTTCTGATAAATCTTGAAGAAGTAAATAACTTTTTTGGTCATAATCTGACGTGTTCTTCTGCCATTCTGGATACTGTTCTCTTTGCTTTGGCCAGTCTATTCGCAGAACCAAGCCTTTTCCATGGCGCAATGATTTGTTTGAGGATAGTCTTAGAGCTGCTGGAGTACAAGGAGTAGAAGCTGAGTCGAAGTTGTATGTTTCCAACTTGGACAGAGGAGTAACCAATGAAGACATAAGGGTATATACTATGTCCTATCATCATATGCTTCATTCTTAGCCACTGTTTCTATCCAACCTCTCTGGAAGTTTTCTTGAAACCTGATTTGCTACTCAGGAGCTTTTCTCTGAGCTTGGAGACTTGAAGCGCTATGCTGTTCACTATGACAAAAATGGACACCCAACTGTACGTATTTGATATTGTATTTTTAAGCTCATGTCATTTTTGTTTCACCTACTTTTTATGGTCAAACCAATTTCTACCTGTTTGAGGTCTTTTAGATGAGCAGTCTGTTTTTTTACCGTTTAATTTATAATTTCCAACGAGGTGGTATTTTAAGGAGGGGCGGGGTGTAGCTTTTTACATTCGTATCTGCAATTGTCAGTTTTTTAGACTTCAACTTTTCACTGTGTAACAGGGATCAGCTGAAGTGGTCTATAATAGAAGAAGTGATGCATTTGCTGCTCTTAAACGATATAACAATGTACTTTTGGATGGAAAGCCCATGAAAATCGAGATCGTTGGAGCAAAATCAGAATTGCCTGTTACTGCACGGGTGAATGTAACTGGGATGAATGGACAGAGGAAGAGGACAGTTGTAATGACGTAAGTTGATTACTTTAAGCAATGAGAGGGTGCTTTTGTATGATGATTCTATTACTTGATACATATTTAATTTTGACAATGTTCTCGATTGCGGATAGCAGAAAATGGTGGATTGTTTAAATTCTGTAATGTGATAGTAGTGCTGTAGATAGGCATTTGAAAACATTTTGTATATCAACTTGCGGAACAATAGTTCCTAATCCAAATTTGGCTAAGCTATGTAGTGGTATAGCGCCGCAATACTGGCTATTGAACAACACTGATTTGGGAATAGTGACAATTGATGTCCATATCAAGATAACTTGATCAAAAAAGGCAGCAAGTGTTGAATAAAATTTTCTTTTTATTGTTCAGTTATTTTGAATGAAGTCTTTAATAGCTCACTTTTTTGTTCGGTGTGTTGCAGGCCTAGAGGTGGTCGAGGTGGAGGTCCTGCTGTGTCAAATCGCGGTGCTGGGTAAGTACTTTCACCTATATTACATATATTACTGAATCATGTGTGTATAAAAATATGTATTGAGTTTAATGGGGCCATATATATATATATATATATATATATATATATATATATATATATATATATATATATATATATATATATAATGGGTTAAGTATTTTTAGTCCTTACAAAATAATGAACTTTCATGTCTATTTCTTATTAAATTGTAATTAAAATTTTACTACAAAACATTACCAATTGTAAAAATAGTTGTTAATTTTGAAACATTTTTATGTAAAATGGATAGTAGTCTTCGTGACCTAAAATGCAAATAGGAACTACAAAAACATAAATTTTTAGAGTATGGTTTTGAAAGCTTAAATATAAGGATTAAAAAGTTCAATTCTTTTGCTTTTGAGATTTTGGTCTTCCAAAATATTACAGTTTGTAGAAATAGTCCATATTTTGAAAACTTTTTTACATAAAATTAAGTACTTAGTCCTCAAAAGAACTTAAAATGAATTTTTTAAGGGATTAGTCTTGAAAGCTCATGTATTTCTAAGAGGATATGGATATAAACCATTTAAAATCAGTCACTTTTCAAATGTGCCAAGATTTTTTAGTTCTGTTTGTTGTATCTGTAGATTGCTGTCGACCTGGGGATGGTTCTTTGTAGGCCCTGCCTTTTCTTTTATGAAGCTTGCTGTTGTTGTATTCTTGGAATGGACATCCATTTTTTACAATGACGTTGCGTACTGATGACCTCTATTGTTTGCTTTTACAGTTGGGGACGTCGAGGTGGCTCAAGGGGCGGGAGTAGCAGTGGCCGTGGCCGTGGTCGTGGCCGTCCTGGCAGGGGTGGAGGTCGTGGTCGTGGAAGAAAGGATGGAGTTGAAAAGTCAGCTCTGCAACTTGACATGGAACTCGAGACCTATCATGCAGAGGCTATGAACATCTCATAACCTGGGAATCAGCAAGTTTTTGATTAGTACTTCTAAGTCAAAATTTGCTATTTGGCTTCCTTGTACAGAAGCTTGTTTTTATTTTGGCTTTAACTTGAATGCACTTCGCTTTGCTGTTAAATATGCCATCGTATCTGACAGCGTTGAAATCTTGTTTGGGGCTGAATGATAATTTGATGATTTTGAAGTTGCCATAATATATATTATATAGGTGTTTTTGCATATATAATAATTTTTATCTGGTTGGAATTGAAGTTGTGTTCTGAGTGTCCGACGAGAAATGTCAATATTCAGGCCATATTTCACTGCTTAAATGTTCAATATAACTGTTTTAAAATTGTTATCGTTGCTAAAATCAATTATTTCATCTAGGGGTGGCACAGGGGCCAGGCAAAGTGGAGTTATTTTTCTGATAAAGAGATGAACAATTATTTTCCTGCCATTGAGGATTTTAATCTTCGTCTGTGTCTTTTGTGGATCCAGGCCTACTGGGGATTTTAATCTTCATCTCCGTTTTTTGTGGATCGATTTCTCGAGGATTATGTTCTCACGTAATAATAATATTACTTTATAGTTTCTTCCCTGACCTGCCGAGGCCCTTTCAATCAGATACTGCAACACTCTATTGTGTTTAAATCATTTTTAAATCTCTTTATGACCATCTCAAGGGATTTTCTTATTACACTAAATAGGCTCTATGGAAAATCGAAATTGCCCTCTTTGATTTTGGAAATACATTTTAGAATGCACCATTTCTATTACACAAACGAGCAAATTTGAAACCACCTTAAGTCAAATTAAAAAACATTTCAGAGATATATCTTTAGGAGTATAATATAGTAAATTGAGAAAGAACTATTATAACAAGAATTTTAAGAGATGTAATTTTGGTAAATTTGTGTGGGAATTTGAAATACTGTTGTTATCTTTGCATGTTAGATTATTCTAGAGATGTATACCTTCAACAAAATCCAAAAATGAGATTCGCCCCCTTTTCTAAATTTCATTAGGGGGCCCTTTACGAAACATGTGAACACTGTATTTATCATAAAATTATGCACCTATTTCATAATTAGGACTGATTCCCCTTCCTGTATTGATATTGACAAAAGATCTTTTTATATACAATAATAGTATTGTAGCGGGTATAGTTTAGTGGTAAAAGTGCGATTCGTTCTATCGACCCCTTAATAGTAATAGTTAAGGGGTCCCTTCCGTGATTCATATCACGATCAAAAACTTTATTTCTTACTTAAAGGTATTTAATCCTTTATACCTCTCAAGGAGCAATTCGAGGAATAATATACATTATCATAATTTGTATACAATTTAGAATTGATTCTAAAATTATGAAACATAAGTTTTTGCAATTGGATCCAGAATCCCATATGTAGAAAAATCAAATGTGAAATTGCTAAAAACAATAATTTGCATGATCATACTTCATTTGCCATATTTTCTTAAATCTTTTCCAAAAATCCTTCCATTCTCAATTAAATATTTCACTCCTAATCTCCATTTAAGGTGAAGTTCATTCATTTCAACCCACATTCCTCACATTAGTTTAATTTTGAAGCAAAAAAAGTAATGCTTTAATCAGAAGTATATCTCTGAAATTTCTATGAACTCGCTTAGATATACATTTTCGGAAGATGTGCTAATTTTCCTTAATGTTTTGTTTACATTAGGTATGGTGCATTCTGATGCTATCTTCAAATCTATTGTGTCTCAAGATGCTTCATCTGTACTAGTGAAAGTGGTAGATATTGAAAACTATTTTAAAAATGAACAAGAGTATGAATTTCTGGATCACATGCTGCAATAGAGATCACCAAATTGGGGTTTGGTGTTGTGGTCGAAAGGTCCGATAATGATTCAGATAGAAGAAGTGTATTTGTGACGTTGGGTTGCGAAAGAAGTGGTAAATATATACATCCTCACTGCGGTATGGTCAAGTCAAGCGTTACTGTGGAGAAACGTATGAACGCATGAAATATTATAATAAATACATCTACAAAAGACCTATATGATGACGCTGTTATATATTTTAGGAAGGCGTGTGTGAAAGATCCCACTTTACTAAAATATGTTGAAAATACAATTTTGGACCAGGAAAAGGAGAAGATAGTATGTGCACAGACCGATCAGGTTATGCACCTTGTAAATTCAACAACAAACTTTGATGAGTTTGCTCATGCTTGTTTGAAGAATTGGTTGTGAAATAGCAATGGTGATTTTTGTGCGAGTTAAGAATCTGTGAACCAAATGATACAAAATCAGCATAATGTGATACAAACATCACTTGGTCGTAGTATCAAAGTGTTTTTGTTTTGTTATGCCAATGAAGATTCTAGAAATAAATCTATGGAATAAAGGAACAAATGGTGGTTTCAGAGTTATATTTCCGGAATGTGTTCTGTCACAAGATAAGGTTTGTGAGGTCCATAACAACCTCGCACTACTATAAATAAGCTCACTTATTATATTGTTTCAATACCAAAACATAAAAAACCAGAATAAATATCATTTGACATGTTGAAAATATTCACTTTACCGATAATACACTATCACGAGAATTTGAGATCACCGAGTAGAGCCCTCTTGAAGATCTGCAACACATTGCAGGAGCTTCTACCATATGACAACAATCGCGAAATTATGAAGATCGAGTACCGCTCGCCATTCATTGACAAAAAAGGGAAGCTTGAGTTTAACAACATGAGCTGAAGACGACCGCTGATTTACGGACTACGTGGAGAGCCTTCTTCCATTTAGAATCAAAAGTTCTGATCAAGTTAGATACGACTGTTTCGAGATCGGTCGATGATATTATCAAGATGTTACAATGTCAACCTGAATATTGAATTGTAATGTTTGATCTATGTTAAAATCCCTTATGTATTGATGATTTTATGATATCAATGATATTTTCATTTTGTCAAGTTGCTGTTCTATTCTGTTTTTCTTCTACGCAAGATTCCAGAAATATGCATATGAACACATTACGCATATATATCTCTAGAAAAACTTACGTATGATTTGTTAAATTGTAATTCAGTGTGTCGAAATTATGTGTCGGAAAGATTTGATTTGTTTTAGATTTAAATGGATTTGATTTAAGTCTAGAATAGATTAGATTTGATTTAGAAACAAAATAGGTATTTTGGGCTTTGGGCTTAGGGTGTAAGCTCAATTATAAATAGAGGGAGTAACCCCTATTTTTGTAAGCAAGTCATTCACAGTATTTTGCAGTTGCAAAGTGAATAATAAAGTTTTCACAGTTTGTGAGCAGAGAGAAACTCTGCAGAAATTATTTGTCTTGTCTTCTTTTCTTTGTTTGTCTTATAATTAAATTGTCATTGTGGTAGAAATTCATCATAGAATTTGGTGGATTTCCAACATCTGGTATCAAGAGCTTTTGTTTCGATTCGAGGGAAGTGTCAATCAAGAATGATTGAAGAATTCACGATGACAAATTATGGGAATGCAAATTATCCAGCAATCCTACCAATTCTAAAAGTTGACAACTATGAGAATTGGTGCAAACAGATGAAAGTCCTATTTAGGTGTCAAGGTCTTTGGGACCTTGTAAAAGATGGAGTCGAAGCGCTTGGAGAAAACGCTTCAGAAGAAGAAAAGAAGAAATACATAGAATCTAAGAAGCTGAGTTATAAAGCATTATTTATAATTCATCAATGTGTCAGCCCATAAAATTTCGAAAATGTTAGTGATTCAGAATCTGCAAAAGAAGCTTGGGAAATCCTTGAGAAGTCTTTTGGAGGCACTGAGAAAGTGAAAGAAGTGAGGTTACAAACTCACAAAAGGACCTATGAACTGCTTCAGATGGAAGATAGTGAAAGCATATCTGATTTCTTCACTAGAGTTACAAAACTAGTAAATCAAATTAAGATATGTGGAGAAACGTTAACAACAAGAGCTGTTGTTTCGAAGATCTTGAGATCTTTAGCTCCTAAGTTTGACCACATAGTGGTGGCGATAGAAGAGAGGAAAGACTTGTCAAAATTGACAAAGGAAGAACTTCAAGGGACGCTTAAATATCATGAACAAAGAATGAATGAAAGAGCTGCAGGCAAATCGAAGAGTGATGTGGCCTTGCAGGCACATTCAGCAAAAGAAATCAAAGGCAAAGGAAAGTGTTTCGACAGAGGTAGAGGTGGCTATAACAAATCAAATGGTAGAGGAAACCAAATTGAAGGAGACATGTCGAATCAAAGAAGACCATACCAAGGTAACCAAAGAGGTGGTGTTGCAAATAGAGGAAAAGGTGGTGGTCGAAAACCTGATAAGAGTCACATTTAATGTTACAATTGTCAGAAGTATGGACACTATGCGAGTGATTGTCCAGAAAAACGAAAGAATCAAGAAAGTGATGCAAAGCTTGCAAAACATGAAGAAGAAGAGATGATGCTGATGGTCATAACAAGAGATGAAGATAGATTCAAGGACCAATGGTACTTGGATTCAGGATGTTCATCACATATGTCTGAAAGGAAAGACTGGTTTGTCAATATAAAGCCTACAATGAAAATTATGGTAAAGTTTGCAAATGACAATACCCTAGCAGCTGAAGGTATTGGTGATGTTATGATTATGAGGAAAGATGGCAAGAGGTCAGTAATTTCCAATGTGTTGTACATACCAGGCATGAAGAGCAATTTGCTCAGTATAGGACAGTTGGTCGAAAAGAATTATAAAGTGTCAATCGAAGATAAGATGATGAGAGTCGTTGATGCAAATGGGAGATTAATCTTGAAGGCTCCTATGTCTCAGAATTGAACCTTCAAGATTGAACTAAATGTGATGGAGCACAAGTGCCTTTCGACTGCAGCTAGCAGAGATGAATGAATATGGCATTATAGACTAGGCCATCTCAACTTCAGAGACATCAGAGATTTGAAGAGAAATACATTTTCGAACGCATCCCATACACGTATAACTCATTCATTTTTGCGTTATACCTCATTTTTACGTTTAAATTTATTTCGAAAATATATTTTTAGAATGTCTGAAAATATATTTTTGAAAGATAGAGTTTCAATAGAAGTGCTATTTAACCCATTATAATAACATTAACTTTTTATATGCACTTTGCTGTTTTTAATTTTTATTATATAACAATATAATTTCTCTCTAATTAATTATATTAAAAATAATATTGTCAATTATATTGATCATAATATAATTAAAATTTATTTCTCTATAATTTCTCTCTAATTTATTATCAATTGTATTTATTGTCAATTAAATTTATGATAACATAATTAAATTTATTGTCAATTAAATTTCTCTCTAGTTTATATTGTCAATTATATTTCTCTCTAATTTATATTGTCAATTAAATTTGTTATAATATAATTAAAAATAATAAAAATTAGAGTGAAGACTCATTTTGATCCCTCACAAAAACTACAAGACCCAAATTAATTCTCCACAAAAAAAATAGATCTGATTTAATTTCTTATAAAATTTAACTAGTCCATAATATTTCTCTGTTGATATTTTTTTAAACCGCATTTTTCTGCTTTTAAATCATAAACGGACCATCAAATTGAATTTTATTTTTTATTTTTTAAATACTAAATTGATTTTTATTTTTAATTTCAATTTTATTTTTAAACAATTCAGATTTAAAAGAAAAAAAAGAAGAAGACAAAATTGATTCTTTAAAGGAATCCAACCCAAGACCTTTAAGTTACTTCCTATGATTTTATCATTAAGTAAATGTACATTTGTGACACGTAATTTTCTTATTTATAGTAATATTAAAACTTTCTAAATTTAAAACAAAAAATATATAATTTTTATCCATGGGGTCATAAACCCAAGTCCTTTTAAATTAAATGGTAGTTATTTTACTTTAAATATGAAAAAGTAATCAAAGAGGGGGTGAATGAATTAGAATAATCGGTATTAGCGAATTTTTCTCGATTATGAATGTTGGCAGCAATGTTCTTATTTTTCTAGAATTGTTATGAATGTTAAAGTGCTGAAAACTAATGCAGAAAAATAACGAACACCAAGATATATCCTAATTCTCATTTCTAAACAAGGGTGCTCCAGTTCCCTCACATCATGTGAGAGATTTCACTATGTTAAATGTGTTATAGTCGATCCACTTGTCTGTCTTAACTATCTAACGCAATCACATATGTGTCATTTATTGCTTAACACGTGTCATCATATTTGGATCGACTGTAACATATTTGGCAGAGAGAAATCTCTAGAGGGTGTGAGGGGTCTGGAGTACCTTATTTGAAAATGGGAACCATGATATGTCTTGATGTTCTTTATTTTTTTGCATTTATTTTCAGTATTTTAACATTCATAACAGTTTCAGAAAAATAAGAACAACATTGGTGTTACCACTCGTAATCGAGAAAAATTCACGAATATCGATTAATCTAATTCATTCACCCCCTCTTAATATACTTTTCATATTTAAAATAAAATAAATACCATTTAATTTGAAAGGACTTGAGTTTATGTTCCCATGGGTACAAATTATATATTTTTTGTTTTAAATTCAATTTTTTTTGTAATATTACTATAAATCATGATAATTATTTATCACAAATGTACATTGGTGTAGTGATAAAGACATAGGATAAAGACATAGGAAGTAACTTAAAGGTTTTGGGCTTAGGAATCAATTTTGTCTTTTTTTTATTTTATATTTTTCGAATCTGAATTGTTTAATAATAAATATCAATTTAGTATTTAAAAAATAAAAAATAAAATCCAACTTGACAGTCCAGTCATGGTTTACAGACAAAAAAATTGATTTAAAAAGATATTAACAGAAGGACTAATATGACCCTGTTAAATTTTGCAAGAGATTAAATTGAGTCTGTTTTTTTGTGGAGGATTAATTTGGGTCTTGTAATTTTTGTGAAGGACTAATATGACCCTGTAAAATTTTGTAAGAGATTAAATTGAGTCTGATTTTTTATGGAGGATTAATTTGGGTCTTGTAATTTTTGTGAAAGACCAAAATGAGTCTTCACTCTAAAAATTAAAAACATCAAAGTGCATATAAAACGTATAAAAACTCTATCTTCCAGAAATGTATTTTCGAAATAAATTTAAGCGTAAAATTGAAGTGTAATGCAAAAACAAACACAAAAACGAATGAATTATATGTATATGGAGTACGTCCGGAAATACATTTTCAAAATTTAGAGGTATTTTTAAAATTTCGCAAAATGCATTAGAAGGTTATAGGTTGCATTAAGAAATCCCCGAAAATAATGTATCAATCCATCCATGTCAATCTCACAAATATACAAATAAAATCTCATGTTTTACATAAATAATATCACAACAAAACCAATTGGAATAGCACCTCTTAATTATTTGTAGTTTTCCCCCTTAATTGTGGTTTTCCAAGCAAATGTAACTATCTTTTTTACATCTAAATTTACAAACTCAAGAATGCCAATAAGACACAAAAGAACCAAACATATTAATTGTCATTGAGTTGATGTCTAACCTAAACATGAAGATGTCAATGTGGGACATTTGTATCACCTTGAATATGTTTGTCTCCTGTTTCACTCTTCTTCAATAGCTTTTCAACAACCTCTTCCCAGTTTAATCTTCCACCACTAGGTTTTGATTCGGTACTTGAGGCGGCTTCGGCTCCGGCTTCTTTGTCGCCATTACTAGTGAATGCTGCCTCACCTTCATTGTTTTCTTCAGATGGTTCTTTCTCTGCAGTGTCCACTGCATGAGGTACATTTAAGCTAACAGCTCTTTCCAAAGCATCTTTATGTTCTTTTTCTAAGGTCTTCAATCTCTCAAACTTCTGTACCGTTGGCGGGACTGTCACAGTTTTGGTGCTGTCTTGATCCTTCATTAACTACACGATGAACACGAAGAACCAACGATTCATTAAATGTGAAAAAGGGTTAATAAAGAGAATTCAAACAACATTTCGAAATATGAAGCACTGAGACGAACACTCAACACGACAATAATAATGACACATATGTCAATAATAATTACAAGAATGGAAGTGATTGGACATAACCATCTATGTCAGTATCGTATTGGTGTCGAACACTGAAACCATTAAAGTGAAGTGTCAGTGCTACATAGATTTCGATTCACTATATTATTCTAACTACGAGGAGTCTCCAACTTTCAAAGAACAACGTTGTGAAAAAGCACCAACTGGTAGATATCTTTACAAGATAGTTTTTCTTACTTGTAAGGCTTTCTCTGCTTCCCTCTCTATCCAAATAATTGCATGATCCGCTGTTGTATTGCAGGACAAGACAATATGCTCAAATCTTCCATCAACAGGAATAGCAGTCCTTACTTCAGGAGGAAATCTCCCACATCTGTTGTGTTCACCAACCAACAATGATTTCATTATTAGCAATGCTTTTATATCAATGTCGCACACTAAATGAACTATTCCAAAGACTATCAGTAATATGGGATATTTTCATCTTATGCGGCTCATTGTTACTATATAGGAGATTGGCATGAAAAAATAAAACCTGCTTGCAAGTCAATACCTGCAAAATTTTCTTTCCACAATATGATACATTCGTCCAGGTGCATAAAGTCTCCTTGGATCTCTTAGCTTTCGACCCTCAGGTATGAAGGTGTCCCTCAAGCAAACCAAGAATAATAAGCAAGGCAAGCTGTTTAAATCATCAACACCTGGTTTAAGAGACCATTATCGCATTTTGCTATGCTCAATAGCAAACATGAGAAAATCAAGAATAAATCACACACAATTGAAAGTTGAAACCCAACGGAGTGCTACTAACCAGAATATTGATTTGAATATATCTTCCAATGGAGTGGCTGTTCTTGGCAAGAAATCATCCTGCACCAATAAATAAAATGAATAATAGATTAAAATTTGACTAAGCATCATCACATGATAGAATAAAATTAGTAAATTAACATGAGAAGAGATAGAGTCAAAAGTAAAACTACATCAAGTCATTTACATTCTTCAGAAGTAATGAAGTTAAATAATGTTTTATACATTATTATACACACACGTTCATACACAAATTACCTTGTATAATTTATAGTACCGTTTAACTCCATCACACCCCTCTCTCACCTACCTTTAGTAAAAATATTAGATTATTTTGATTTGAGTTTAATTTTCATGCCCTGTTACAAGTAAAATGTTTCTAATGATCTGGCGATTATAATAAATTGACGGTGCATATGAATTCTGTTGGGGAGTCTGGAGAGCGCCGAGAGTGGCAATGGACTAAACGTTCAGGATCCAAAAGACATTGACACCACATATGTACCAAAAACCTTAAGGCATCGGGTATATGAGTCTTTTCTCTTATAAATTCAACATTTATGCGAGACTTGTCTAAATGTGAAGTAGCATATGCATGTAAGAATAATGAAGAAGCAAACAAACCTGCAAGACAATGGAATGTATGAGATTAGCATATTTAACAGCCAAATTAAGCGACATACACCTAGCAGGAGCAATAGCATAACACCTAATCTTCTCTTTCGGAATCCCACCCAAGCGTTCCCTATGATTCACAACCAAAATACTCAACAACGAAACCACACCAGACCCCAAAGAATGCCCCGCAAAAACCATCCCATACTCACACCCATTCTCCACCCACAACCTCTTCAACGTCTCCGACTCCTTATTCAACAACCAAACCGCAGATTTCAACAACCCATGATGAACATACCCACCATCAAACATCTGTCTCCCCAATCTATTATCCAACAACATCTTATAATCACTCTCCTTAGCTAAATTCAGTCCACGCACTGCCATCACAATCTCGCGATTGTCATGATCGACGTAGATTATATACGGTGGCGCGTGGCCTTCAGTTTCTAGATAGCTCACGCGCTTTATAACCCAGTCGGGGTTCAAACGGTAGCCGTTTGCAGGTTGGTAATGCTGGGGGTTTTTGAGATCGGGTTCGTAGATGGCGAGGATGACTCGGCAGACGCGTGGGACCGGTTCGAATTCAGCTGCGGTGGCGGATGGCCATGTGGCGCTGTCGTAGGAGCCGATGTATGTGCACCGTTTCCATAGCCAACGCGCGCAGCCGAAGACTAAAACACACTCTACACCACATGCGACGGACATGTTTTGTTTTTAGTCAAGGTTTGATGGTTGTTGTTGCGGCGGCAATGTGGTGGATTTGGTTTGAGAGAGAAAGCTTAATGGAGGGTTTAAGTTTATGCTTGCTCGTGAAATTGAAGACGGAAGATTCGAGCTAGCTGGAGGAGAGAGAGAGAGAGAGAGGGAGAGAGAGAGAGACGTGGATTATGACGATGTATGTGGCAATGACAGATTGTGAATTTTGGTCTTTTTTTTAAATTAGGAACTACTCCTTGGATACTTGTCTTTCTTCTTGATGCTTTATTTTTATTTTGAATTCAAGTTTACTTTTGATTATTTAAGAAAAAGAAAAAGTATATACAGTCATATTATTTAATTGAGAAAAAGATACATTTTGAAAAAGTTTCCTTGAGTATTTATTTAGTCAAAATTTCAAATAAAAACTATTTATAGAAAAATATATATGATTATTTAATTATTTTCCTTATTTTTCTGTGTGCTCAAATAGATTTTAGAATTTGCCATTGCAATTATGTAATGCTAATCAGAAATTTTTGTATAGATTAATTAAAATGTTACAATTTGCAATAGACGACACAATTTATTTATTCAGGAACAAATATGTTACCTTAGGAATTCATTCAGAAACAGATGTGTTATAGTAGGGAGCTTTCTTATGCCTTAAAAACAATTATTATCATAATTATATTGTTCAAATGTTGGCTTTTTATTAGAGTATTATACAATTTCCAATTCGACTTAATCTTTGCTGCCTAGTATCATCCGTCTTCTCCAACTTGAGCTCGAATTACCGCCTTTTTGATGGTCGGTTAGAAGAATACAATCTTTTTGTGATGCGGATATATGGGAAACCTTAGCTCGCCAATGCTATATGTTGTAGAAGCATTTCTCTTTGTCTAAGAAGCTCAATTGGACAAGTTTAGACAATAATTGGTTGAGTCTAATGTCTCTACAAATGTAGCTCATACCAGTCAAGAAACATGTGGTTATCGTGGTGGCTTCTCCGATGCTTGTGGTAAAGGTTGAGCATATTGTGGCAGGAATTGTGGAAGAGGACGAAACTCAACTGAAAATCGCCCTTCATGTCAGTTGTGTGACAAATATGGTCACTTTGTAACTGATAGCTGGCACATGTTTGATGAGTCCTTTATGCCTTCCCACACTCATCCAATTGCATCAAGATACCAACATACCAAAAGTGACAAACATGAAGCCTTCACATCAGATTCCTAAGCCATGGCTATGATTACTACAACTCACCAACCGTATGCCTACACTCGAGTATCCTCTTCCTTCAGAGCTTAAGTCTCGGGCGTGATTTGTTGATTCAGGTGCTTCTCATCATTTTACAACTTATGAACATTATTTACATGTCAAGAAACCATTGTCTGTGATGGAAATGGTCAAACCTTAAACATCAGTCTGTTGGCACTTCAAATTTTGCATCCAAATTTAATTATAACAACACCCTGACCTTTGACAATATTTTACATGTGCCTTCTGTAACTCGAAATTTGTTGTGAGTTTTAAAGTTTTCAAAAGATAGTTAAGTTCTATTTGAGTTTTATTTTGACAAATGTTACATGAAATCTTATGATTCTAAGTACACTCGACTTGAGGGTTTCTTTGATGCAAGTGGCTTATATTGTTTTTCAAAGTTGACATTGAAGTTAGGTCTGTTTCAATCAAACAAACATTCATACTTGTTACAAAAAAGAAACCATTCCCCACAATATCTAATTGGCATGTTCTGACATATAAACATTCATACTTGTTACAAAAAAAGAAACCATTCCCCACAATATCTAATTGGCATGTTCTGACATATAAACATAAGCTTATAGCAAAGCCACTCCCCATATTAGAACTCCAATCATGATTATAAAGTTTCTAGCTCCCAATTCACATACAGAAGAATCCGATGAATTCGGTGATGGTGCAGGGGCGTTAGAGAAGATGTCATTTCTTCCAAAACTACACATAACAACACACCATATCAAACACTTGTAACCAAAAATATTAAGCACAAACACACAAAGTTATTAACAAAATTAAACAAAGTGAAGAAAGTTTTTACCTTCTTGAAAATATACAGGAACCGTGACCTGCAATCATTCAGAATAACATCATTAGTGATCTTTGTCACACGGACTTCTCTGAAAAGAGGTGTGTCATCAACACATCCAACACGGACACTTGTGATTACAACCAATTTATTCATATTTTCAAATTACTCCAGGTGTCGATATATCAGTGTCTGGTCACTAAAGAGAATCCAATATTTATAAGAATTTTATTCATATACAGATTCAAGGGAAAATGTTACTTACTTGGATCAGAAGTGGAGATAGTAGCCATGCCCTTGAAATCACAAGACTCACTAGACTTTCCCATCTGATGATAATAACTATCAAAAGCATAGTTAGCATGAGCAACAACATTATCAGGATCATAACATGGTTTTCCCTGCAACAATGGAGAACAATCCACTTTTCCAGGTCCACAAGCCCAATCTATTCCAGCCTGCAACATCTTTGGATCAGCTCCATCTTTAGCAATGCAATAGGTTTCTTTACTTGTATCATTTGCCAAAACTGCTCCTGAACCTGTCAATTGCAAAACATAAATCGGCACGCCATTTGAATCAAATAGTCCCCAGTTTTTCTCTGACAATGCCCCTGCCTTTGTGTCCTCATTGTAGAGCTCATAGATGTAAGTACTAACACTAATTCCGGGATGTTTCGGCGTTCCGGTTTTGTTCAATACATGCTTGATCAAGTTGCTGTTATAAGCATTAGCATTGTCTAGTGTTGCATCGGGCTCGTTCGCGTTACCTTTTGAAGGCCAGCCGGTTTCGGTTACTACCACAGGAATGTTAGTGTAATTCAGATACGACATTGCGAAATAAGCTGCATCTACGACGGCGTCAAACACGTTGGAGTAGTGGAGAAGTGTGTTGGAATCAATAGATTCTTTGTTTGGTGGAATCTGTTTAAAGAGCACGTTCTCCAAAGGGATTGCGCCATTTGATTCCATGTAATCATAGTAAGGATAAACATTAAGCATGAGGTAAGATTGAGTGGATTGCAAGAAATCAAGCATTGGAATCAAGACTTGATTCATCGACGCATTGAAAAAGGCCTGTGAAGGTGGAAATGAATCAAGTATAATGGTAGAAGGAAGCGGCGTAGAAACTTTGATTTTTGAATCAAGTTTCGAGGCGACAAGAGCTGAATGAATATACTTAAGTGCATTGACCAAGAGTTTTGCTGCATTTGGGACAGTGGTTAAGACCTCAGAACCAACACAAATTGATGTGATATTTGTAGATGGATAATACGCCAACACATTGCGAGAAACCCAATTCGAAGCGGTGGAATTCGATTGACCAATTGCTAAGAGCTCTTCATTTGGGACAGAGATAACTACTTGAATTCCTGATTTTGATAACGCGGTTAGCATAGCTTGGTCTGCATTATAAAGTCGAACATGTCGAATTTGTTGAGATTTGAGCAATGCAACTACTTGAGTAGGATGAGGCATGTCTGAAAGATCTGTACCAATGTTCACTCCAATGAATGGTTCTGCAAGAAACAAACATTTAATACATTATACTTTAGGAATACCAAAGGAGTTTGAAGCAAAAGATCTAGGATTCTAACTTGAGAAACTAAAGTAATCACTAACTTACTTTGTATATAAAATAAATAAAAAATGAGTCGTCATTTTGATCCCTAAACATTTACAAAAATATATCTAAATGTGAGAAAAAAAGAAAATAAATTACTCAAACTACCCTACCATATTTAATAGATCTGAACATTACTGGTGGACCACATTGCAATTTAAGAAGATTAATCAATAAAAACCGCTCTACCCCTCTTCTTTATTTCCACTTTACTTAATACTTTTTAGCTCAAAATTTGTTTCAGTCAAAATAAGCAACATGCTAAGAAAGAAACATATACAAGCTTTCACACTAAAGAGAAAATGTGGTAACAAAGAGCAGTAGACTGATTCAGATTGATTATTCTAAAGAACAAACAAGAATGTATGTGGAACTAAAAACTGTTAACTAACCTTCATCAGCTGCAACATTGGAAACTGCAAAAAGAAGCAGAAGAAGAAAGTGCATAACCATGGTTTACAACTTCAAATCTCACAAAAAAATTTGGTGAAAACTTGAGAATGAGAGTTTAGGGAGGAACAAGTGAAAAAATATGGAAAGAAAAGTTGATAGAAAAATGAGAGGGTTAAGGAATCATCAATGTCTTAGATTTTCACTGCAAAAAAGTTAGAGGAAGAGAGAAAATAAATGCTACTAGTATACGAATGCTACTAGATAAGAATAATAATAATATTGGTAGTGATTCTTTTTACTTTTTATTACTACTAGTAGTATTTAATTTAACGAGATAAAGACTTGTGAGAGACCAATGAGGATTGTCTGTTTTGAAAATGCTTGAAACAAACAAAGGAACGGGAAAGTGGGTCTCCCTATGCTTGAAAACGCAAAAAGCAACAATACCTCGGGCAAACAACAACGGTCAAATTTTAGCATGCATTAACTTTACTAGTTTCTCGTAAGTATAAATTCAAGTTTTAATTTAAATAATTTAACTGTAATTTTAGATTTTTTAATTTAAATAACTTTAATGCTTTTCGGAATTATGTTAGGGCTCAAAGTGAACTTTATCAAGAGTATTTTTGTGGGGATAAATATTCAGCAAAATTGAATTGATATGGAGTAAACATCATGAATTTTATAACGGGTTCAATTCCTTTCAAGTATCTTGGACTCTCAATCAGAATTAATCCAAAAAGATTAGAAATTTGACATCCTGTGATAGAAGCGGTAAGAACAAGACTTGCTAAATGGAGAAATCAATATCTATCGATCGGTGGTCGAGTGGTGATTTTAAAATCAGTCCTTTATATGCTTTCGGTTTACTTTCTCTCATTCTTCAAGGCTCCGACAAGTATCATCTCTAAGCTCGATTCTATTTTCCAATAATTTTTATGGGGTGGGAGTGAGAATGAGAGGAAAATTAACTTGGTCCATTGGGATAAGGTGTGTAGGCTCTTAGAGAAGGGTGTTGGGTGTTAGAAATCTTAAAATTTTCAACAAGGCTCTCTTAGATAAATGGAAGTGGAAAATTCAATCAGAAATGAGTGATTTGTGGTTCAATGCACTGATTAATAAGTATGGTAGATTAGAGAATCTTAGCGGAATAGAGTTTAAAAGTGGTTCAAACTGGTGGAATGAAGTTCGAGGAATAGAAATAGAAGAGTGGGAAAATTCTAGTTTCTTTTCTGTTAAAGAGGCGTATAGGGACTTGCTTCATGGCGTTACTAACCCCTTTTGGTATAAAGTTTGGAATAAATCGATTCCTTTGAACGTGTCTTGTCTTGTTGGGAAGTTATTTCAAAACAAAATTGCTATTAAGGATAACCTTTTTAGAAGGTGTATACTTGGGAGTGGTTCTATCAATTGAGTTGGTGAGTGTGGGGGTGTAGAATCAGTCTCAAATTTGTTTTTCGAGTGCCCGTTTTTCGTAGGTTTATGGCAGAACATTTGCAAATGACTTAGGATAAACATTGCTCTTCACAGAGATGGAATGGCTCATTTCTCTCATTTCAAAGGGCTGGTTAGAGGCGAAAGGGATGTGACGTCTAAAGTCAGTATGGTCTGGTTCGCGTGTGTTTGGAGTATCTGAAAAGCTAGGAACGACAAACTGTTCTACAATATGGAGCTAGACTATAGAAAGTTATTCGAGGATGCTAAAGATTATTTATGCAGGTGGTTGTCCTCACAATTTATCAACATAAAACAAAACATAGCTCAATGGAATGTAGATCCAATGGCCTGCTTAGGCTTTACGGAATTATAAGCTCAGATTTTTAGGAGTGACAATGGATCTCGGTTTTGTTTCGGCGAGAGTAAAGGCGCTGGGTTTCAGTCTGAGGTGGTGCAATGTTCTCCTTGGGTTGTTTGTGGAGGTTCTAGTTTGCGTTTCAGTTACAGTTAATCGTTCTGCATCAGTCCCAATTCTCTTTTGCTTAGTTTTGTGGTTATGCATGTTGGATTAGTTGATGTAGTTAAAGGTGCAAGAAACACAAGAAATGGGGGTTTGAGTTGGGTTTCTAGAAATAAAATCTTTTCGAAACCAAGCACTTGAAGTTAACTCAAGAACAAAAATAAATTAACACAATTATTTTCATCCTTCTTCACTGTTAACGAAGTTAATCCAGTCCATCCACCAAGGTGGTTTGCCTTTCTCAATCAAGGACTTAATCCATTATAACTAAACTGATTACATATACAAGCAAGGACTAACTATCAATGTTTACAACCACAAAGACTAAATGTTAATGTATTCTTGAGAATCCTGACTAAAGCCCTAGTCTCTCAAGGAACAATCAACTCACTATTGAATACAAGTTTGTGTGTTTACAAGATTGCTTCTTGAAAGCGGATTACACATAAATGAAGTAAAGATAATAACATATTAGTGTTAATAGAAATTTAATGAACAACAATTTCTTGCTAGCAAGTTAACGAACAAAAGTTTCTTGCTTTGCAAAAGATTTACAACGTAATTTCTGCAAAGTTTTGGCAAAATGAATCAGCACAAAATCACATTTTTCCAATTTTTCCAAGTCTTCCTTTTATATCCAAAAATAAATCCGTTGAAGGGTAGAATAGAAATACCAAGATTTCTAGTTATATTCTTGCAACGGCCAGTGTGAGTGATAGACAATATAGTATAAATAGAACAGTCCTTACACCATAAAAATAGGGTAGTGGAAGGATGTGACTTTATACTATCACTTCACGTGATACCTTTGATCTTCTCTTCTAATCCTCAGAGACTTCAGGATATGTTGGAGTTTGAGCATGCTTAGAAGGATAAAAAACAGTCTTCAGAGTCTTCAGAGCTTTGTTCAACAAAACCTTGTCTTCAGAGTCTTCAACATGTTGGTCTTTCAGAGTCGTGTCTTCAAAATCTACAGAACTCGTTCAACAGGACCTTGTCTTCAGAATCTTCAAAATCGTTGATCTTTTGAACTTGTTCATCAGAACCTTGTCTTCAGAATCTTCAGAACCTTGGAGAAAGAGAGCTTTGGAATCTTCAAAGCTTGAGAACCCTTTAGAATCTCTACTATCCGAGTCACATCTAGAAGCGATAAAACCAACGTTCATCAAAACTGTTTTTTTAGAAGCATTCTAAGCAATGACACACACACTTGAATCTCTTAGTATGTTGAGTCCAAAATCTGATGATGTCTCACATCAATTCTTCAGAGTCAGAACCTATTAGCAAAAACTATATAATAAACAAACCATTAGGGTACTAAATTTTTATTTAATCACCCATGTAATGTAATCATCAAAGCTCAAGGCCCGATGCAGGACTAAATCTTGTTTTTACAGTAGTGTTTGTAGTGTTTGGATGCACTTTGATTTCTTTAATTGTTGGTGTGTTTGGACGAGCATGGCAATAATTTATTTTTCTAAGGAGGTCATGCCTAACTATAGTAGTTTGTGGTTAGGTGGTGTGTGGGTGGAGCTTCTGGTTATTTGCCTAATTTGGCGTTGGTGTTACTCTGTTGCATTCTGGTGTCAGTTGTGGTGTGCTGGTAGTTTTTCAGATTTGTTGATACTCTAGAATTTTATCGAGGTGGCATGTTTGTTGGGGCTAGTTCTATTATGGTGTCTTTTAGTTTAGGAGTGAATCCTTATTTTTGAAGTGAAGTTGTTGTGGTTTAATCATGTTTGAGGTGTATTTTATTTGAGGTTGTTGTCTTATTCAGTTGGACCGTCGCGGTTTTGAGTTTTTCTGTTAGCTTCTGTATTATGATTGCTTGGATTATAGGCATGTCTTATGCCCTTGTGTTTGTTAGTACATGCTTTTGTTGTTCCAAAAAAAACTATGAACTGACTTGTCAACAAATAACGAATTTAATTAATTATTTACATTTTTTTAATCAATCAAAATTTGATATTTAAATAATTTAACTGTAGTTTAAATTTTTTGATTTAAGTTATAAAATAATTTGTCAATAAATACCTGATTTAATTAACTATTTACATTTTTTTAATTAATAGAAATTTGATATAATAAACAAAAACGTTCATGTACAAAGGCGGTCTTAAAGATCCAGCCCTAAAAAACAAGCAAACTATTGATAACCAAACAAAAACAGGAAATACCTTGCATAAGCCAGCAAATCATCAATCTAGAAACATGCTCTCTTAACTTAGGTTTGGTCAACACCCTATAGGTTATGTTATTTATGATTTTGTGGCATATACTCGTATTACTTACATTGTTACCATAACTAATGTCATTTCTATATTTTCAGGTTTCGTATGTCATTTTCGCAAACATGATCAAGAGTAGTTAGGCCCCCCACCTGTTTCCTTTTCTCTCCTTAATAATCCATTGTAGTCCAGTACTCCATTCTCTTAGTGAATGTGAATTGTGCAGCCAACTAAGAACTTGCATCCAAATAGTTTTTGTTGCAGAGCAAGCGAACATGGTATAATGTTTCCTTGTGATTGCAAAAGCAATAAGTTTCATTGGCTATCAAGCAAAATTTGTGTGGTCTACCCTTTGTTTCCAGTTGACAGTGGCAAGCAAGCCACGTTATAAGCAACATCATTGGCCTAGCCACATTGTAGAAAAAAGGTAGCCTCCAGTGTATTATATGTTGGGGCTTTCTAAGGGCATGATACATCTTTTTGGTGGAGAACTTAGTGTTGATCTGGGCTTGATAACATTCTTGTGTGTTTTGCACCACATCCATATGCCTAAGGATTCCTTTGACGGCCCAAGAGCACACATAATTGACATGTACAATCATTAAGTCGTCACTCTTGATGTAATAATAATTGATCTAGTTGATCCATAAGCTATCCACCTTGCCACTAAGATTCCAAAGTAACTTGATCATGTTAGCTTAATTTCACTCCCACATAGAGGTCGGGTTCATACCACCCTGATTTTTGGAAGCACACACTTGTTTCCAAGTTATATGGGATTTCCTTTTGATTTCATTCTTTCTAGCCCACAAGAAAATTTTGTTTATTCCCTCTTTTTGTCAATCACTGTTTTAGGCAAAGGAAGACATTTCAACCAATAGTTAGTGGTGGCAAATAACACACTTCTAATGATATGAACTCTTCTAACAAAACTTAAAAGTCATGCACTCTAATGATGAATTATCCTTGCAAGTTTATCAACCAATATCATGCAATGCTTGCTAGAGAGATTTTTTCTTGTAATATGCACTCCTAGGTATTTGAAAAGGAGAGGGCCTTCTGCAAAAGTAGTGAGGGCTTGTATCCCAGTCTTTGTACTGCCTTCAACCTCATCATAATAATCCTTGCATCTGGTAGGGTTGACTGTGAGCCTTGTGAACTCTGAGAACTCATTGAAGGTGTTCATCAGTAGCTTAATTGATCTAGTATACCCTCAAGTAAATATAAGTAAATCATCAACAAAAATGAGGTTTATTAAATGGAAATTGAAGTTTGTGATTTTCCTCAGTTTCTGCAAGAACCTGTGCAGGTATTCCATGATTATAATAAACAAAAGTGGAGATATGGGGTCCCCATGTCTTAATCTCCTTCTATATTTTAATCTTCCACGGTGTTCTTCGTTGATTTTGAACCTATAGCACACAGTGGTTGTAGCAAGCATGATCCAACTGATGAATTTTCTGGGAAACCTATTCTCCTTCAAAATGGACTCAATGTCATTCTAGTCAACTATGTCACATTCCATTTGTAGGTCAATTTGCAGCATGCACCTAGGAACACCACCCTTTATTGTGTACCCCCTGATAAGCTCATATGCCAAAAGGATGCGGTCATGAATTTTTTGCCCTGTTGTAAATGTTTCTTGGAGGAGGCGGAAAATGCAGCATACAAGAGAATTGGATAAATCCTGCTATTCTCCTTCTTCTCTTGAGTTTCCATTCCTTATTAAAACAAAACAAACTTGTAAAATGAAACAACATAAAACACATTTGCAATAAAAATGTGGGTTGCATTCCACTGAGCACTTTGTTTAACATTACTTAGCTCGACTGTCCATGAGTGCAAGCACTCATGGCAGTTCTTTCAAGGATGGTTCTTCAACCTTAGGCTTAGTGGCCTTAGGATACCATGCCCACCTATCTAGTAATCTCTCATATTTACTACTTCCATTTTCTTCCTTCTATGGGGTGGTTCAGACTTCTTCATACATTGGGGGCAGTATTTGCTCTACCTTAAGTTTCTGCTGTTCAAGCTTTTCTTCATCACAAGTTTTCTTTCTTATATGGGATGGTTCATAGTTCTTGACCGTTGAGGGTGGTATTTTCTCTAACTTAAGTGTAGGGTGTTTGGCCTTTGCTTCATCACAAGTTTTAATATCATCAACTAAGTAGTAATAAACCTTTGTATAAGGGTCTTTTAAGAGACTTATCATTATGAATTCAATCCTCTCATTTCCTACCTCAAGGGCTAACCTTCCCTTCTTGACATTAATAATTGTGTCAACAAATGCGTAAAAAGGGTCTACCAAAAATGGTAGGTACTTGACAATCTTCCTCAATGTCCATAATAATAAATTCGATTGGTATATAAAGATGTCCTAGTTTTACAGGCACATCTTCCAACACACTGATTGGGTATTTGATTGATCTTTCTGTAAGTCATAGACAAACATTTGTAGGTTTTATCTCACCTATTCCTAACCTCTTTCACACGAATAGGGGCATCATGCTAACATTGGCCCCTAAATCAAATTATTCTCTATCAAACTCCATAGTGCCAAACTGACAGGGAATTGAAAAACTCACTAGATCCTTCAACTTAGGCGGCATGCTTTGGATCACAATACTACTCATAGTAGTCATTTTCATGACCTCATGTTCCTCAAATTTTTTATTTTTAGATTGGATTTCCTTTAGGAACTTAACATAGGTAAGCATTTGAGAGAGAACTTAGGTGAAAGGCACATTGATGTAGAGCTTTTTCATCATCTCTACGAATTTCATGAATTGAGCCTCTACCTTAGCCTTCACAAGTCTTTGTGGAAATCTAATTTTTGGCTTATAGGGAGGAGGAGCAACATTAGGTGTTTCCTTCTCTTCCTCTTCGACAACCACAATTTCGGACGGTGTCGACAAACTCTCCTTACCCTCTAATGTTTTCTCTTTCAAACTCGCAACTAGTTTACATTTTTTCTCAAAACTTTCAACATGTTTTCCACTTTTGGTTATCACAAAATTCACATGTCCCATAGGATTTTGCTCAAGCTGACCTGGAAAAAATCCGGAGGCACTAAAGATGAAGATTATTGTTGCGCAACTTGGGAAATATGTATATCCAATATCTTATTATGAATGGAAATGGATTCAACTTTAGTGGTTATCTTCCTTAGGAATTAATTCGTGTGGATGTTTTGGTTCTTCATTTTGGTGAGTTTGCATCACTAAAAAACTCTCCATCAGGTTTCTGTACATCCCAGAAATAACATGCCCTACTGGATAGTGTAACCGACAAAGGAAAATGATAAACTAGTAGGCGACTTGGGTTGAGGGATCCCGGGGTGTAACCCGGCTAAAGGAGTATCAGACGATCCATGGGCCCAGGTAGCAACTTGCCCTCACCCTCGACCCAGATAAAGTAGATAATCGGGTAGCATCTGCCCATAATCAATCATCATCTCTGCTCATTAATTCCCGTAACCGCCGATGGTGCATTCATTACTATGTTACACAACACTAATTATCCTCATTCATAGAGATGGTGGTGGTTACGCAGTTATGGAACTCTTAATAAAGCGATGATACTCATTATATAAAGAGGCTCCCAAAAGAGGGATAAGCAATACATTCATCTTGGGACATACACATCACTTCTCTAACTACCAAATCCCCCAATCATCTCATAAAACCCACTCTGGTAGACTCTCCCTAGCAACTTCCTAGGAAGTCGGCCAGATATTTGTTCCAGACAGGAACATTGGCACCCACCGTGAGGCCTTGGTAAAATTATTCCTATGCCACACCTTGATTCACCTCCTGTAGAATGTCGTCACTTGGAGACCCCCCGACATGACGCAACTACTAGTCATGGTGGAAGCCCTCAAACAACATAACAAAACTCTACAGGACAGTGTCACATACCTACAACAAAGAAGCGTAGGGGACTGTTGTACCCCAATTTCCCCCCCTAAGATCCCTTCATCATACCATATTGATTCAATCACAACAAGATCACACTAGGGCTTTTGGTTATCCGACCAATCTCTAGTCTTGATATTTGAGGAATCACTAAGCATCTTGACTTGTTTTTCTTTTGTGATCATGCATATTTTATATTGATTTTTCCTTTTAATTAATAAAATTCAATGTTGGTTTGTCTTACTTGTTTCTAATGTAGGTAAAGGCAATGAGGTTTAGAAAGTTTCTCCATGGGTTCATAAGTTTATTTCCATGCCCTAGTCAATAAATCTTGAGAAGTTCAAACCTCACCATTGAAGTTGTTTTGGAATAAATGGCATGGCAAGGTTATTTTGGTTCACCACATTTCAAGGTTATCAAATTTGATTCAAAAGTACAAGGGGTTGATTGGAGAAGTTGTTATGCTTGGACAAGGCTCTGTTCCCGTTGGTAACAACTACATATTTCTCTCAACTTTCAAGATATGGAAGTGGTTTTAGTGGATATGAATTCTCATTTTCATCCTCAACAACTTCTATTTACAAAGAATTTGTGTTGGTACAAGAAGTTTGTTCAAAATTGTCAAAGTTCCTCAAGGCATTTTCTTGATTTATGAGCTAAGGTTTTAAACTTCAAAGAAGTATATCTTGCTCATCTTTTGGTATTTTTGAGTGATTCCAAATACATCTTACTCTTCAAAGTGTTATCAACAAATCACTTCAAAAGTTTCAAGGAGTTTTCATGTGGAAGAAGCTTGATGATGAAGAAAGATTACAAGTCCTCCAGATGAACCCCCAATTTCTCATGTGTGACTTCAAATGATCATAACTTGGTCAATTTTTATCACCTTGAGCTCATTAATTTTCTACAATTATCTTGAGGATGTTAACTTTATTCCTTCTTTTATATGCAAAGTGAGAAAATGGATGGAAGATGCCCTAAGGATACAAAAGATTATAGGCCATTTCATGATTTTTTGCCAACTTTAACAACTCATAACTCTCTCATTTTTTTGGATATTTTGAATGGTTCAAGTTTTAAAATGTCATTCAAGACGTCTATTTCATGCCATATTTTTTGCTCAAGAGTAAAATTCCAAGTGGAAGGCCATGTTTGGATGCAAAACATTATATGTCACTTTTGAAGAAAAAATTGAAATATTTCTAAGTATGGAAAGTCAACTTCTTTTTCCCAACTTTGAATCAATGCAACTTTCAGCTCAAGCATCCATTTGATTCCATTCTTTTTCCATTGCAAAGCTTGTAACCTCATCTTTCTAAAGCATCAAGAATCATGCCTTAAGACCCCTTGAGTTGAGAATGCCATTAGATTGAACTTGGTAACTTGGAACTGAAGTTTCTCCATAAGTCAGAATTTGAAATCTTTGTTTTGGCTTCTAATCACAAGTTTTCCACGCATTTTTGCCTCTAAACATGTTTAGTGAACTTCCAGAATTGATTAGCACAACAAAACACACATTTTGGATGAGTTTTGATCAAATTAGAAGTCACACTTTTCTTGTTTGCAACTTCACAAGATTTCCCTCTAAACTGCATCATTTAACACGCTTGGACATTCCATTTGATTCCCTATAAATAGAGGGTCATCCCTCATTCATTTCCTCAAGCTTGGATAGCCAGAATCACCCTGCCAAACTTGTTCCATAACTCAAAATTCTGCAACTTCGAAATCTATTCTCAAGCCTTTTTTAATCCATTTTTTCCATCAATTCACCTTCCTTGATCTTCCATGAAGCTAACCATATAATTACATTCAATAATCGTGCCCTAGATTGCTCCATAGAAGTTCAGTTTCAGAGCTCTGCAACTCAACTTCAATAGGTAGATTCCTTCATCAATTCTTCAAAACTTTGATATCATTGTGACGCTCTCATTGCCCTAATTCTAGTCGCAACACTCACTTTTATCTGGAAACTTGTTTTGACCATAAAATTTCAAATCCCTTTTCAAAACTTTCCTTCCAAATTGCTTGAGCTACAGTTTATATAAATTTGTCGCGAGGGTGTGGTTGTCTTTGTTTTGAAGAGATGAAGCGAATGACATAGGTATGAGCTTCTGATTTTACAGTTTGAGAGACCTGTAATTCACGTTGGCTGGAGGTTGAAGATGACCAACGTGTCATCTTCCAACCAATGAAGGCGCGCTTTTTTGAAAATCTAATTTAATTAATGATCCTATGTTTTATTCACTAATGACCATGATATGCACAACGCGTCAGATCCCTTGGATTTGATTACTAACATGTTTTGACTCTCATCCATTGGTCCACATTTTTTTGGTTTTTATTTTATTTTCTGATTTTTTATATTTAATTGTTTTCAACTTCAAAAAATCATAAAAAAATCATTTTTAGTCCAAAAAATCTGAAAAAATTATGAAAAATATTTTTGATTATTCTCTTTTTGATTTTCATTTTTTCACAATTTTATTTTGTGTTTTGGTATTTTTTTAATAAATTTTCACTTTATTTGAATTGTTTTAAATGTTTAAAAAATACTTTTATACATTTTTAAATTCTGAAAAAATTATGAAATGATCCAATGATATTGTGACAAATATTGGTGACCTCATTTTATTTTTGTTTCTGACTTTGTTATTTTTTATCATTTTTTGTTTATTTTACTTATTTCTTTTAATTTAAAAAATAGTTTCTGACTTTAAAAAATTACCAAAAATTTTATAAAATATTTGAGCTTTTTTCTGATTTTTCTATGGTCTCACTTTTTATTTCTTGATTAATTTGAATATAGTTGATATTTTTCTCTTTTATTTCCATTTTAAAAACCTTTTTAATGTATATATTAAATGCAATACTATTTTGTGATTATTTTCTGGCTGATTTTGGGTTACATTTTTTTATCATGGGCTTTATTAACATCATTGGATCCATGGTGTTGAGTCTAACTCCACAAAAATGGATGAATGATTTTAATAATAGTTTGATTTGAATTTAATTCAAAAGTGGTTTGTATATTCTCTTCCACCCCTCTTCATCTCATCCCTTTCTTATTGCACTAAGTGTTATTGGAGCATGATCTCTATATCATATCTCAAAAAAAATAGTGCATAAATTGCTATTGATCGACCTCAAAATAGGTGCGACTTCTACATAAGTCCACTTACGATTGCTTAACATAGCGCTAAATTTTGTCCCGATTCGAATAAATGATCATTCATGGCCCAAACCTATGTTTTCAAGCCCAAGTATGTCAATTTGATCTCTTTGATCCAATAACCTTGAGATTCATTGTGTGGAGGCTTTGGTTATATCAATCCTCTAATGGATCTACAACACTTTTGGTCTACGCGGATCACTTAAACATCGTTGATCATTAAATGGTACTTTTGAGGATTCCAAATGGATGATATACTTGACAAAAAGCAAATGAAACTTGCTGTGTGGAGGCTTTGGTTCTACAAATCCTCTAATGAGTTCCAAATGCAAGTTTCAAGATGGTCATCCAACTAACCACTAATTAATAATTTGTTTTTACTTTATGCCTTTTATTTTTTATGCTTTATGTACCATTTACTTTAAGCATTACATTTCATGTCATTTTTATTTTGCTCACTTGAGCCATTTCTTTTCTCTTCTAAGACACTTAATAATCAACATAAACCCTAAAAAACTTTAATAATACTTGGACTATTTGGTTACTATCCTTGGCACCATGGAGTATTGGAATTTTTGGACTTAGGATTATAAACCTTGGCATATGTTAGAGACCTTGTGATCTTAATTGATATTTTGTCTGGAGTTCTTGAGGTTTACCTCAAGATATTGGGTTGTTTGTTTGCTTCGTGTGCAGGTTATTGTGATTACATACTTTGTTTGTAATATGGAACTCACCCATATACAACCGTTACTCTGCCCAATTTTTGTGAAGACTTAATATACTTGAAGTTTGGTTCTCACAAGAGTTCTAATATCTTTGCTTGCTTGGTTTCAATCCAAAGAATGGGAATTTTATCTTGGCTCATAATGTCAAGTGTTGGCTTCTTGTTGGTTAGGTGGTTCTTATCCCTAGCTTTTACTTTATGCCTTAGGATAGTCTCTTCTTCTCCTCCCATCTTCTTCAATTTCAAAAATCTTCTTCCTTTTTTTTTTGAAAACTCTTCTTTGTTCTTTAAACTTAAATTACTTTCATAATAAACTTGGACTTAGGTCCATGCATTTTCAAAATATTTTCATGAATAAACCTTAATCAATTTAATAATACCTTGACCTTTTTTTTAGAGAAGACTAAAAGTCAATCAATCTTATTTCAAACCATTTTTTACCACTTTGGCTTTTACCTTAAAAATATTCTCAAAAGATTAGACTCTTGTCAATCCTTGTAGTGATGCAAACAACTATACTTCTACAATGTGTAGTGAAGATAGATATTTCCCACTTGGGTGTTGAGTGAGGCATTGTTGATTTTAAAATCCAAGTCATATCCTCCACTTTGAGATGATGCAAATTCTCCTTTCTCATGATTGTGGGTAGTAAGTATGTTTTCCACACGGACAATGACGATGATGTCTTATCTCATAAAAATCAGCCAACACACTTGTGATTTAAAATTTTCAAAGAGCAACTACGTGTACCCTGATCTCCTATTGCACAAAAGGTGGTACGTAGGCACTAAAGGTTCGCAACCGCGGCAGGTGAAAAAATCATAAAAAATATGTTTCTTTTCTCACCTCCACCATCTATTTTACATACAACATTTTATAGCCAAAATATACATATTTTTACAAAGAGGTTCATGTAGAGTACGGTAGATGTTTAGGGTGCTAATACCTTCCCTTTGCATAACCAACCCCCTTACCTTGAATCTTCCCCCTCTTTTTGGGTTATTCGCTATTTTCCCATTCCTTTGGAAACAATAAAGCGCGATGGCGATTTTTTTTTGATCTGTATGAGTCAAGTCAATCCAATGGCTTAGTCTTAAACATTTCTACCACTACAGAAAAATGGCAACTTCACTGGGGACATATTTACCTTTTGCTGGTCCATCCCTAAGCTGGTTGAGCCTATCTTTGTTTATATCTGTATATGTGCTATTATTGTGTATGTGTTATATGTTGTATATATGTTTATTTGGATTTTCCTGGTTTTCAGGGTGCTTGGTGATTACTTATAAGTCCTATACCCAGACTTGGGAAAACTTTAAGATAGGACGAGCGGTATAGTCATGTTAATTTTGAGGGAGTAATTCCAAAAAAGGAGGCATGCGATCTCCCACTCAATGGAGGCCCCTTTGACTATAGTGTCGTTTACCGAGTAATTGGGAAGACGTACTGCTTTCGACCTGGGAGCCTACTGAAGCTGAGGACCGTATAATACCTAAAACATCTTGGCCTTTTAGGTGTAGTGCGGAAGCTACGACGAAGTAATCCGGAAATAGTTGTCACGTGATATTACGCTCGGACGAGTTTTCTTGAGAATATTACTAATTATCGAGTTAATCGAGAAGTTGGTAATATCCGAAGGAAATATGTAGACTCTGGGAACCTCTAGAACCTTGTTCGGTAGGTGATAATTTTTGACCATACCTTATGGGTAGTACCTTCGACCTCATGCTCATGACGTTGAACCTATGAGCCCTATATGTGTGATCTTGTGTGTTATTGTTGCATCATGCATCCATGCACTCATAAGCATCTTTTGAAGAAATCTTATTTCAAGGGATTTAAAAGTTGATCATTTGTGAATATCTCAGGTACTTTTTAACCATAGATTCTGGAAAAAGAAAGACCGGGAAGTATAACTTCAAGGATCCTAAGATAAATGAGTTGATCAGTCTAATTCCCGAGATTGAGTGTTCTGCAGATTTTCGGAAGAAGTATGGATCCATCATTCCTCTCATGAAGTTGAAGATGAAGGAGGGTATTCTCTTGATCTTGGTCCAGTTCTATGATCTGATGTATCATTGCTTTACTTTTACCGACTATCAGTTGATGCCTACACTGGAGGAGTATTCTTATCTGCTGGATTTACCCGTTACCGATCGTGTTCCTTTTACTGGTTTGGAGGGTGAGCCAAAACTACACGAGATTGTTGCTTTGGTCAATCTGGGGAAGTCTGAGGTGGAAGCCCACATGACTACTAAAGGATGAATTAGAGGATGACCAGCTCAATTCTTATTGGAGAAAGCTCTTTACTTTGCTAGGATGAAGAGTACAATCGCTTTTGAGGCCATCTTTGCTCTACTTGCTTACGGGTTGTTCTTATTTCCTAATGTGGACAAGTTTGTTGATATTAATGCTATCAGGATCTTCATGATTGGAAACTCAATTCCTACATTCTTAGGTGATGCTTATTACTCTATTCACCTTCGTAATTCTTATCATGGGGGGATAATTATCTGTTGCACGCCTTTGTTGTACCAGTGGTTTATCTCTCATATGCCTCAGTCTGATGCTTTCTGGGATGTCAGGAAGGAACCCTGTTGGGCCCCTAAGATCATGGCACTTACTCACTCGGATATTGAATGGCATCATCAGACTTATCAGGATATAGAGATTGTTGACAGTTGTAGTAGTTTCCCCAATGTACCTCTTCTTGGTACAAAGGGAGGAGTTAACTATAACCATGTTCTTGCACGATGACAGGTTGGTTATCCGATGAGGGATAAACCAAATAGTATTCATTTGAGTAGTTTCTTTTTAAAGGAGGGAGAATACCATAGGGAAGCTAGAGAGTAGATTGTGAAGGTCTGGCGTCACATTCATAAGAAGAGTAGGAAATACTTGGGACCTAGGGGAGCTGTTTCTTTGGAGCCATGTCTTCAGTGGGTCCAAATGAGAGCTATTTAGTTGAAGATGTCGTATTCCTGGGAGACACATATGCCTGATTTATTTGTGAAGACCACTCCTCCCTTATTGGATGATTTAGAAGAGCTGCAACTTGCTTTAGTCAGAATGGAGCAGGAAAGGGATGCTTGGAAGAATAAGTGTCAAACTTTAGAGATTTCCTATAGAGCAGACTTGATGGAGAAAGACGACTTAATTGAGATTCTTGAGAGTAAGGCAGTAGAGACCATGGAAAGGTAGGGGGATTTATTTTTTCCTAAGCCTCAGTCATATGCTATTTGCTCACTTCCTGATTCAGGTGATTGGAAGGGGGGTGCCACCAGATATGCAGAAGAAAATCAGAGGTTGAAGGCTCAAGTTGTCAGGCTTACAGGGAAGCACCAGCGTATAGAGTGATCTACATCAGCTTCGCTTGGGTTTTAGAATTTATTTTCATCTTGTACTTGGGATCGTTAAGACTTGTAACCTATTTCGAAGCTATTATAATAAAAAAATTCAGTATTTTCAAATGCATTATTACTTTGATATTTGCAATATGTCTATAAAATTTAAATCCCTTGAAATATTAAATAACAAAATAAAATCATGTGCATTGTATATCATGCATCATATTGTACATATTTCTTACATTTTTTATACATATCCAGGTGTCTTACCAAGCTTCTTTACCTCGTTCAACAAGCTGACTCACCGCTACAACACTCGGGCTAATTTCATAAGGAAGATGGACAACTTAGAACAAGAGAATCGTGAGCTGCGCGAGGAACTTTCTGCTTTGAAGGCCGACATGGACAATATTACTGCTCTGATGGAATCTCTGGTGGCTGCTCAGAATCAGCCACCGAGTAATCAACCTTAATCAACAAGGGTTACTACTGAAGCTTCGACTGTTCCTGTGTCTTCTACTCCAGCTGTTGTTCAGAATTGCATGCCTCAAGGTTATCCATGGTGAATGTCAGAGAACTTTGCGCCTGAAGGTTTCAATCTTGGTCCTTAAGATACTCCAGTTGTTCAGACTATTGTTACTCCTGCACCTCCTGTGGTGCATGTTGCTCCTGCTGCACCTCCTTCAATGAATATGGTTCCGTTTGTTAACAATGATGTGTGTCGTCCTTTTCCTCCACCAAGTGAAGACTTGGGTCTCTATGACAGAATGGATGATTTTCAAGAGCAGTTTGACAAGATGCAGAGGGAGATGAAGGCCCTCATGGGAAAGGAGTCATTCGGGAAAAATGTGTGTGATACGGTGGGAGAACTGACTTGGGATTTTGTGTTTGCTTGAGCTATGCAGGTTATGCAATGCAAGTTTGTTGTGTTTAGGCTTGTAGTTTAGGCAGGCTGTTTTGCTGGTAAGTTTGGACATGTTTTTTAGTTTTGGAGGCAGGCTTGCTGTTTGAGTCTTTGCAAGCAGATTTGAACTGTTTGTTTTTGGGATTTGGAAGCAGGCTTGCTTCTGGTGTTTGGCCTGGAATGTGCTGTTAGTTTTGTAAACTTATAATGCAGGTTTTGTGTTTTGGCTTGCTTGATGTGGGAAGCAGGTTTCTTGGAGGCAGGCTTGCTGGCTTGCAGGCTTGTTTGTGTTTGCAAGCAGGTTTTTTTTTGTGTTTGTAAGGCAGGCTTGAACTTGTTTGGATTTGGGATTTGCAGGTTTATGAAAATGCAGTCTTGGGTTTTTTCTGAGTGTTTGTAATGCAGGTTTGAGTTGTTTTGGCTCAATGTTTTCTCTCCCCTCTCTATGTTGGCCCTTTTACTATTATATATCTTTTTTTGTCATCTCTTACTGTCTTGGAAAACCCGCTTTTTCCAAAAATGTAAACTTTTCACCAAGGTTCTCTCTTTCTCTCTCTCTATAAGCATTTTTAATTGCTTATTATATTTTATTCTGAAAAATTGGGCTGTCTAGAAAATGATGAAAGCATCTTTGACAAGTTTTGACTTGTCAAGTGAACTACCTCCTGCTGTCTTGCTTTTGTCTGCTGCACTTCTGTTTTCATGCTACATTACCATATTTATCCAATTTGTCTTGTAACTTGGTTTTGGGCAATTTGTTATGTAGCTGAATATGGGACTTTGCTTGCTGTTGTATTATTCATTTGCTTGACTTATACCTTGGCAGTTTTGGCGCCTGTTTATCTCTTTTGAATTTGTGACTTAGTTTGCAGTACAATTTGCTTGGTTAATGCAGCTTGGAACTCAGTTTGCAGTTCAATTTGCTTGGTTAGTGCAGCTTGGAACTTTTGTATTTGAACCATGTTTTTGCATCTAGCTTGACATGCTTGCATTTTATATATTTTATTTTTCTCTTTGTGAACCGAGAAGAGCGATCTTCTTGTGATTTGCAGAGAGAAAAATAAAGCGTGACGAAAATAAGCAATCTGATTCTAGACGACCAATTTTAATGATGATTTTTTTTCTTCTTTTCATTTGAAAATTCTTGTGCTGATTTTCTTTTCTTTCTTCTCTTTTCAGGTGGATGCATCTTGGACAATAGCAGAAGCAATAGAAGCCAAAGATTTTAGGAGATTAGGCTTAGGTTTATTATTTTTTCATTTATTGTAAACAAATATTATTGTAAATACTGTAAGTTGTAAATTTACAATATTCCAATAAACTTTGTAACAATATTTGAAAATAATAAAAAAGGTCTTTATCAAATATCTTCCAATCTTTTCTTGCATTGTTTATTTAATTATTTAAGACTCTTAAATCAAAATAATTGGAACTGTATCCCAATAATTTTAATTCAGATAAAATAAATAATCAACAAACTTTTGCGGTCTCGTAACCTTGCATTACTCACAATACGCATGGTATTCCAATTAACACACGCATTGTACAGTTAAACAAACAAAGCATTCCAATAGGCGATAAACCTTTCACTCCACTTAATCAAGCAACAAAGCATTCCAATAAACGATAAACCTTTTACTCCAAATAATCAAGCAGATGCCTTACTGTTCCAAACAAAAGTCTCAGCTCTTATCCCAAATAATTAGGGTTTTGAGAAACAACCAGTAATCTTGAACAAGCGTGAAAATAATGTAACAGTTAACTGAATTTCTGAGGATTCAGTTCCTTCTGAGAAATGCGAGCGAAAACCCTAATTCTGGATTGACTGATAAAGAAGAGTCTGTTTGACCGATTCTTGAGCCAATCTCAAAAATCAGAGAAAACCCTGGGGTTGTGATTTCTTGTGAAAAAGGGAGGGCAAATTTTGGGGTATAATAGTTGCCCCTGTTCAATCTTCTTGAACCTGAAGAGTTAGATTGGCGAGTTTTCCTTTCACGACTCGAAGGTAAAAGATGATTGGACACTAGAGTGCCCATAAATTTGCACTCGTCAAAGCATGGTTGAGGGAATGGGCTTAAAGATGCCATTTGGAGATGTGACAGAATCTTGTCGGGGATGGGCTTAAAGATGCCATCGGGGAATGTTTGTTGAACTGTATGTTATAGGTGAAAGGATGAGGATCAGAAAGGTATCTGTGTTTGGAGCATCTCTGAGCTGGGGGTCTGAATAAGCAATATATTGACATATATGTTGGGAAGCATCTGTAAACTGTTTTCAAAAGTTGAATCTGAACAAGCGATAGATTAACATCCGTGTTTGGAGAATCCATAAACTGTTTTCAGAAGTCTTGAAGTTGAATAAGCAATAGATTAGCATCCATGTTGGGAAGCATCCGTAAACTGTTTTCAAAAGTTGAGTTTGAACAAGCGATAGATTAACATCCGTGTTTGGAGAATCCGTAAACTGTTTTCTGAAGTCTTGAAGTTGAATAAGCAATAGACTAGCATTCATGTTGGTAAGCATCCATAAACTGTTTTCAAAAGTTGAGTCTGAACAAGCGATAAATTAACATCCGTGTTTGGAGAATCCGTAAACTGTTTTCAGAAGTCTTGAAGTTGAATAAGCAATAGATTAACATCCATGTTGGGAAGCATCCGTAAACTGTTTTCAAAAGTTGAGTCTGAATAAGCGATAGATTAACATCCGTGTTTGGAGAATCCGTAAACTGTTTTCAGAAGTCTTGAAGTTGAATAAGCAATAGATTAGCATCCATGTTGGGAAGCATCCGTAAACTGTTTTCAAAAGTCTTGTTGAAGCTTGTTAATCTCATCCTTGAAAAGGGTAAAATATTAGCTGAAACACAAAGTTATGTTGCATGAAATGTATGATGCAATATATGTGTTATATTAATGTTTATGATATATGAATGCAATGTATGCACATGCAAGCCGATGAGCTGTCTTGCTGAGGAAACTAAATCATGGATAGCTGGAGATAATAAAATCTTTGACCGCTGTCAGAGAAAATAAATCCTTGACTGCTGCCGGGGATTGAAAATCCTTTGATTGTTGAAAATGAGAAGTCCTGGGACCACTGTTGAAGAGTATGTATCTCTTCCAGCTCTTTGACAACCTCTGCGGGGAGAAATTATACTGCTGGGAGAAGTCAGGAGTTTGGTTTGTATGCCAATCTACTGGGGATTCCTATTTTGTTGTTTGAGGAGAACTCCGCTGGGGAATATCTGAAAACTCTATGGAGAAATGAGAATGAGAATCCTCATTCTGCTAGAGGAATTTGTGCCGAGGAATAAAAAATGAGAATCTTTGACCTGCAGGGGATCTGAAATTCTGTGGGGAATAACCATACTGCTGGAGAGTAAGCTCAGGATCCTAGGAAAAGCTTATTCTTGTTTGGAAGAAGCTCAGTAGCTTAGGTTGTATGCCACTTTACTGGGGAAGCAAGAAGGAGGAACTCTGTTTTGTTAAGGATATCAGGGGAAAATTGAATGGTTTCTGCTGGGGATTGATAGCTCAAAGTTTCCTCTCTGTTGGGGGTCCCAGTGACGTGCTGATTTGATTAGCGACCTCACTGGGAAAAAGTTTAAAAATAACTTTCTGATGAATTATCTGGTTTGAAAGTAACTTTTCGGGAGAAGGGAAGAAGCTGGATGATCTTCACTGGTGTTCACAGGTTGGAGTTTTGTCTCTGCTTGGGGAAGAAAGTTTCATTCTTACCGATGGTTTGTAGTTCAAAGTTCTGCTCTGCTGTTGGCTGAGAATTTGAATATTCAACTCCGATGGGGATCCTTGAAATGTAACTCTACCAGGGATATGTCTTTCAAGGTTTTAGTTCTGCTTAGGACCCGGATGATGTATTTGCAGGGGATTTCTTCTGGAATAGCCTAAAGACACTTTCCTACACTTCCATCCTATCAGTAATTATTCTTTCTCATTTTGTTTTATTTGTAAGCGGTGATTTCATTCAAATGCATATGCTCATTTAATAAATCATTGGACATTTTCAAATAAAGCACAAGTGTAAAAAGAAAGAAAAAGGCAGACAGTTTTCTGTACTTTGAAGTAACTTTGTATTAACTTTGTGTAAGTATTTGTACAAAGGAGACATACACCCTAGTAAGAGAATGTTGTCAAAAAGCTGAGAAAATTTTTATACAAAGAAAGATGGCTATGTGTATCAATTCCATGGGGTTCCTATTCTGTTATAGCCTTCATGACTCTGAGTATCTTGTCCATTCGTTGCTTCGTCCGCAGATGATTGGATTGATCAGAAGCTTTGGAGCTTGTCTGCGAAGATATTGTCCTTAAAGTGATCTGACGAGACATAGTCATACGCTTTGATTCCCTAACTTTTTCCTGGATCTCCCTTTCAGGTTTTCGATCCACCGGGAAACCCTTTTTTGCCCAAGTCGCCCTTTCGGGTTTTCAACTTGTCGGGTGTACAGATTTTTTTGTTTATCCCTAATTTTTGCCTAAATCGCCCTTTCGGGTTTTCGATTCACCGGGATGCCCATTTTTTTTCCCAAATCTCCCTTTCGGGTTTTCGACCTGTCGGGTCGTTTATGCGTATTATCTTTTGACTATGTCTGCATTCGCAGGGTGTGGCAGGTCGTCACCGTCCATGGTGGTCAGGATCATTGCCCCGCCAGAAAAGATGTTTTTGATCACAAATGGTCCTTCGTAAGTAGGAGTCCACTTGCCCCTGGGATCACTTTGCGGCAAGATAATCCGCTTGATTACAAGATACCCAACTTGATATACTTGTCTCTTGACTTTCTTGTTGAAAGCCTTGATCATCCGTTTTTGATACGTCTGACCATGACAAACAGCAGTAAGTCGCTTTTCGTCAATCAAATTAAGTTGATCAAGCCGGGTCTTAATCCAATCGTCTTCGTTCAAACCAGCGTCCTTCATGATTCTTAAATAATGAATATGAACTTCTATAGGTAAAACAGCTTCCATGCTGTATACCAAAGAGAAAGGTGTTGCCCCAGTTGATGTTCGCGCCGTGGTACGGTACCCGTGTAAAGAAAACGGTAACATCTCATGCCAGTCCTTGTAGGTGACTGTCATCTTTTGAATGATCTTCTTGATATTTTTGTTTGCGGCTTCAACAGCACCGTTCATCTTCGGCCGATAGGGAGATGAATTGTGATGATAAATCTTGAACTGCTCGCACAGAGCGGTGATCATAGTGTTGTTCAGGTTTGTACCGTTGTCTGTAATGATTCGGTCAGGAATATCGTACCGGCAAATGAGGTTCTGCTTGATGAAACAGGCAACCACATTCTTTGTAACAGAGGCGAAGGAAGCTGCTTAGACCCATTTGGTAAAGTAATAAATAGCCACCAGGATGAAGTGATGCCCATTGGATGTTGTAGGCTTGATCTCTCCAATCATGTCAATTCCCTACACTGCGAATGGCCGGGGAGCTGTTAGGACGTTGAGAGGAATCAAAGGAATATGTACCTTGTCAGCATAGACTTGGAATTTGTGACAAGTACGGGAATGTTGATGACAATCAGCTTCCATGGTAGACCAGTAGTAGCCTGCCCTTAGAATCTTCTTAGCCATCGTATGTCCGCTTAAGTGGGTGCCAAAGGTGCCACTATGTATTTCGGTCATGATCAACTCTGCTTCAACCTTTTCCACACAAAGAAGTAGAACATAATCATGGATGCGCTTATAAAGGATACCGTTGCTCAGGAAGAACTTGGCAGCGAATTTCCTTAAGAACTTTTTGTCATTGACGGAAGCTTGTTCAGTGTATTCTCGAGTCTGGAGATACCTTTTGATTTCATAGAACCAAGGTTGTTCCACTATTTCTTCGGTATTAATCTCATGACAGTGCGCAGGTTCGTCCATTCACTCGATGGTGATTTGGGGAGCCTCATTATCCCAGTTGAGCTTAAACATGGAAGACATTGTAGCCAAAGCATCTGCTAGCTGATTTTCTTCTCGCGGGAAGTGTTCGAAGGTAATTTGCTCGAAATGAGGTAACAATGTCAGGACATGTTCTTTGTATGGGATGAGGTTAGGATGTTTAGTGTCCCACTCTCCTTTGATTTGACTGATAACCAAGGCTGAGTCTCCAAATACCACCAAAGATTTGATTCCCAAGTCAATTGCAGCTTTAAGACCAAAGATACAAGCTTCATATTCGGCCATGTTGTTGGTGCAACTGAAACAGAGTCTAGCAGTAAAGGGTGTATGGCAACCTTATGGAGAGATAAGTACTGCGCTGATACCGTTGCCAAGTGCATTTGAAGCGCTATCAAAGTACAGGGTCCATCGGGATCCTTGTTCAGGTCCGTCATACGGTCCGTTAACTTCAATGTCGTCCAATGTCATAATGTCCTCGTCAGGGAAGTCGAATCTCATAGATTGGTAATCTTCGACGACTTGATGAGCTAGATGGTCAGCTAGTACACTCCCTTTTATAGCTTTTTGGGTAGTATACTGGATATCATACTCAGTCAGGATCATTTTCCATCTAGCGATTCTTCCAGATAAAGGAGGCTTCTCGAAGATATACTTAATTGGATCCATCTTGGAAATCAGCAAAATGGTATGAGTCAACATATACTGTCTTAGCCGGCGAGCAGCCCATACCAAAGCGCAACAAGTTTGCTCGAGCAGTGAGTAGCGAGTCTCACAGTCGGTAAACTTTTTGCTAAGGTAATAAATGGCATGCTCTTTTCAACCAGACTCGTCATGTTGGCCCAGTACTCACCCCATTGAATTATCCAAAACAGTCAGATACATGATTAACGGTCTTCCTTCGACGGGTGGCATCAAAATAGGAGGTTCCAGCAAATACTCTTTGATTTTATCAAAAGCAACTTGACAATCATTGTTCCATTCAACCACCTGATCTTTCTTCAATAGCTTGAAGATTGGCTCATAGGTAGACGTTAGGTGAGAGATAAACCTCACAATGTAGTTCAAGCGTCCCAAGAAACCTCTAACCTCCTTTTCAGTGCGGGGGACAGGCATTTCTTGTATAGCTTTGACTTTAGCAGGATCAACCTCTATACTTTTGTTGCTGACAATAAATCCCAAAAGTTTACCAGACCTGACTCCAAAAGTGCACTTGCTTGGGTTCAGTCTGAGCTTATACTCCTTCAATCTGACAAACAGCTTCTGCAGATGATCAAGGTGTTCTTCTTCTGTCTGTGATCGGGCTATCATGTCGTCTACGTAGACTTCAATCTCATGATGTATCATATCATGAAACAAAGCTACCATGGCGCGTTGATAGGTTGCCCCGGCATTCTTCAGTCCGAATGGCATTACTTTGTAGCAGAAGGTACCCCACTGCGTGACAAAAGTAGTCTTCTCCATGTCTTCGGGGGCCATTTTGATCTAGTTGTATCCCGAGAATCCATCCATGAAGGAAAAAACCTTGTGTTGAGCTGTGTTGTCAACCAAGATGTCGATATATGGCAGGGGAAATTCGTCTTTAGGGCTAGCCCTGTTCAAGTCCCGATAGTCCACACACATTCTGACTTTGCCGTCCTTTTTAGGCACGGGCACAATGTTACCAACCCATTGTGGATAGGAAGTAACAACCAGAAAGCCAGCGTTGAATTGCTTCGTTACCTCAACTTTGATCTTCTCAGACATGTCGGGCCTCATTCGGCGGACCTTTTGCTTGATCGGTGGACAGTCTTCTCTTGTAGGGAGACGGTGAACCACGATATTTGTGTCCAATCCTGGCATGTCTTCATAAGACCAGGCGAAGATTTCAACATACTCGTTCAACAACTGCACTAAGCGCTCTTTGACACTTGGTTCCAGGTTGGCACCCACTTTTACTTCTTTCCTGTCTTCCTCCGTCCCCAAGTTGATGGTTTCTAGCAACTCTTCATGGGGCAGAATAGCCCTCTCTTCTTGTTGTAGAAGTCTGGCTAACTCTCCCGGCACTTCACAGTCTTCGTCAACTTCGTACTCAGTGTGATTGACCAAATCTTCAGAGTTATCGAAGACTAAAGCAGAATAGTCACCCATGGAATCTGGAGTGGATAGGTACCTGCATTTGTGAGTGTGGGTGTGTGTAAGGGATAGCCATCCTTAAACAAAACAAAAATGCAAAAGGAAAGAAAATGAACACAACAGTTTGTAGATGAAAGCGTCCAATGATTCATTAAAACATGGCATATGATAATGAAGAAAATCAAGCCCTTACAAATGGACCTATATGCCCCGGGCAAGGCATAAGGTGAAAATAGTGTACGAATTGTTTTAGTTATTACAGACCGAAATAAGAAATTGTTCAAAGAAAAAATTACTGGTTGATGAAGGTGATGGGAATAAAATCCTTTGCTTCCCAGTTGCTTAAACCCCCTTCGACGGTCAGAAAGATCCAATCCTCAAAGTGGCCCTCTTCATTTTCATCTTCTACAACATTAATTCCGTGGTGAGTGATCCTTACCGGTGGCCCTCCAATCTTGGAACGACACATAGCATTTTGTCCTGCAGCTGTAAACCCTAGTCCAAATTTGTACGTCTTATGGGGAAAGTCAGGAAGTTGCCCCCATATTGTGCTCTTTCCTTCTTTGACTGCAGCCTCTGCGTCCTTGAGAGATGCCATCCTAGATATATGCTTGGGAACGGTAGGCACCTTAACCATTGTCTTCGCAACTGCTACCTCAGGAGAAACTTCCTCAAAATGTTGGAAAGGCGTTTCGATGAACTCGTCATCCAATTCCACATAGCGGAAGGAATTGAGATGACTTATTATGTACTCTTCCTCGCCGTGCACTGTTATAATCTTACCCTTAATAGGATATTTCAGCATTTGGTGCAAAGAGGAGGTAACTGCTCCGGCATAATGGATCCACGGCCTTCCTAACAAACATGAATATGACGGACGGATGTCCATCACGTAAAAGGTGGAGTTGAAAACTTCTGTGCCTACTTTGATAGGAATGTTAACCTCTCTGTGAACCATTCTATTGGACCCATCAAAGGCCCTAACAACGATGTTACTAGCTTTGAGGGTCAATCCTTCACAGTCCAAACGGTCCAACGCTTTCTTCGGCAACACATTCAAGGAAGAACCAGTATCAACTAGGAAATGGGCGAGGGTGGTTCCCCTGTATTCAACTGAGACATGTAGCGCGTCGTTGTGTTTCCTTCCTTTGGGAGTCAAGTCAACATCGAAAAAGCCAAGGTCATTATCAGCAGTAAGACTGGCCACACACTCCTGAAACTGGTCAGCCGAAGTTTCTTGGGGCACGTGTGCCGCTTTCAAAAATTTGATCAGGGGCTTAGCATGGGCCTCAGAGCAGAGTAGAAGAGCCAACATTGAAATTTTAGAAGGGGTCTGCCCTAGCTGTTCCACGACGTTGTAGTCACTCTTTCTGATTATTTTCAAGATTTCATCCATTTCTTTCTGGGTGGTTTCGGGGATAACCACAACATGAGCCTTCGTCTTGACAGACGCTTCTAGTATCCCCTTACCCTTATTGGTATTATCAACAGATGGTCTTTCTTCAGGAGTATCCAATTCTTCAATTATCGGGTCTCGCACAGATGGCCTAACAGGTGCAGAAGCTTTCGAGGGTCCGAAGACTGCTCGAGGGGGAGCAATCTCCGGAGAAAAAACTCTGTCCGCTGCGGGTTATCTTTCTTGTTCCCGCAATGTTCCCTATATCAGGGGTCTCCTCTTCAGAATTCTCTTGGACTGCTTCAATCTGTTTGATACCATGATAGAAGATTTCTCCCCCATAGTTCCATGGTACCGTCTTGTCAGATTGATACGCGACATGCCCCCGCATGGTGATTTTTAATGGTACAAATTTAAGGTCGGGCGTAATCCTGACAGGCCTTTTGCAAGCCTTGGGAGGATTGTCGGAAATGGTTATGATTGCAATATCGTTGGTTGAAGTAGAAAAAGTAGCAGGAGTAACGGGAGTGAAGGTATCAACAGGTTTTTTTTGGAAGAGTATCTCTTGGGTATCCATCAGGCGTTGGATGCCTGATTTCAACATTGGGCAGTTAGCTTGTATGTTTAAGCAAAAGCAACAGTCTTTTCCACATCCTGGGAATATCCCGGCTCTCATCAAATTCACTTTAATCACTGATAAGGGAGTCAAAAGATCATCAACATTGGTAACATGAAGGTCTTCCATAACGGCATGAACATTATGACCGTGCTTGGGCATCGGGGCAGAAATCACATTCGGCTTTTCGGGCGTATCTAATTCTACCTCCTTGGCGTCGATCAAGTCTTGGATTTTGTTTTTGAGGGCCCAACATTCGTTGGTGTCATGCCCTATACTGTCTGAATGGTAGGCACATTTTGCATTGGGATGATAATGTGGAGAAGTGGTGTTTGCATTCTTAGGTGCCTCTCTCAAATTAGCAAGGTTTAATTTCAGGAGATGTGGAAGGATCTGAGCGGGTGTCATATTTATCGGGGTATATTGCCGTGGTGGCCTTTGCTGATAGATTTTGGGCTGATCATTCCTCGGTTGACTATTTCTAGGCCGGTCTGATGCAGACTTCTGAATTAATGTGGCCCCTACTGTTGGCCGACGTTCCTCTCTTTCCCGATTTCTCTGGGTGTAAAAAGCAGAACTCTCCATCTTAGCTGGGAAAGTCTTCTTCATAGCGGTGGACGCGTAGGCATCTTTTTGAATCTTACCACTTTTAATGCCGGCCTCGACCCTTTCGCCGGTCAGAATTAATTCGGTAAATCCCGCAGAGGAACTCCCAATTAAATGATTGAAGAAAGGGCCAGACAGGGTCCCTAAAAACATGTCAACCAGCTCTCTATCCGACAATGGGGGCTGCACCCTTCCAGCCAGATCACGCCACTTCTGGGCATACTCCTTGAATCCTTCATTAGCAGCCATACTCATACTCTGTAGTTGAGTACGAGTGGGTGCTAAATCAGCGTTGTATTGGTATTGCCGGTAGAAAGCAGCAGCCAAATATTCCCAGTTATGTACGTCTGATCTCTCGAGTTGATAGAACCAATCCAATTGTGTGCCTGACAAACTATCTTGGAAAAAATGGACCCAAAGATCTTTATCAGATGAGTGGGGTTAGATCTTCCTGACGTAGGATCTCAGGTGCATCTTTGGACACGACAAATCATCGTATTTAGCGAATGTGGGTACTTTGAACTTGGGAGGAATGACGATCCCAACAACCAATCCCAGCTCTTCGAAATCCAGTCCGGGAACCCTTTGCACTTCCATGGCTGCTAACCTCTCTTCCAGATTTTTATACCTGTCGTCCGCAGGAGGGTACTGCTGCTCGGAGTAATCTTCATCCTCTTCAACTTCTTCCTCTTCAACCTCAGACTCGGAGGGTACTGCATCTCCTTTTCCTTTGCCGGTCCCTTCGTCAGACGTCGAGGGGAACTCCAGAACTCTCCTAGCTTCATTCTCAAATCTTCTTCCCAGCGTAGCTACCCCGATTCTTTTCTTTTTCTTTTTTCCTTTTTCCTGTTCTTTCTTCTCTAACAGTGCTTTAAGATCCTCTTGACCCTTTGCCAAGGTCATGAGGAGTTGTTGGAATTGCAAATTCTGTGCTTGCAGATCTTTGACCGTCTGCTCAATATCCATCTTGCTGAAATAAACAGCAGAAAGATAAGGAAACCTGGTGTGAAGACCTGTTTATGCATATGATGAATGATATGTTTATTCATGTAATGCATCAAAGGATTCAGAAATTCAAAGTTGTCGTAGACAAAAGAACACACGTCATATTAATAAGAAGAAATTTGTCAGTACATAAATGCCCCATGGGCCAAATATTACATAGCTTCTCAAGGTAAAAAGACGTTGCGTATCCTCTTTGGCGCGATGTAAGTGTTAAGAGTCTTCTCTTCGTGAAGTCGGTGGGTAAGCTCCAAAACCTTCTTCTCACTGGCATAGAAGCTGGCTTCAAAAGTGTTCCATTCTTCTTTGAGTTGGGTCCAACTCTTTTGCAATTCTTCCAATAATGTTGGCATGTCTGGATGTAGGAGGGTGTATGGAACCTCTCCTTCCCTAACAGGCTCTTTAATCACGGGGAGAATGTGGGGGTAAGGCATCACAAGACTCTGGGCGCGTGTTCGTACCCACTTGAGGTAAGGCTCAAGGGGGATGGAATTCTTGTGTCCCAGTGTCTTACTATCCACCTTGTTGGGCATCCTCCAAGCTCTGATGAACCTTTGTCAAAATCCTTGCACATCGTTGTCGAAGTCAAAAACTAGGTCAGGAATCAGCATATCATGAGGGCCATCCCTTCTAGCATATCCAAACTGCCTCAGAGCTAAACATGGGTTGTAGGTAATGCCTCCCTTAATGCCAAGTAGTTGGACATTCGGGAATTCCGCAACACGATCAATGATGATGACATTTTCTCTGGACCGAGAACACCAATGAACATCAGAGTGTGTGAGAGTCATCAACCGTTGTTACCACCTTAAACCCTGCTCATTCTTCAAAACTGATTGTGAAAGGTGAGAAATAAACCACCTTGCTAGGAGAGGAGTACAACACATGAGAACACCTATTTTCCTCATAGTTCGTGTGTAAAATGAGTGTAGGATATCCCCAAGCAATGTAGGAACAAGATTCCTAGACATGAAAATCTTGACAGCATTCACATCTATAAGTTGATCAGGGTTTGGGAACAAGACCAACCCATAGATGAGTAGTGCTACAATCTCCTAAAAGGCTTGTAGATCTAGAGAATTCCAGCAGTCTTGTGCCTTCTCAAACAGAAACTTTGCCAAGAAACCCTTGACACCACTTCTGGTTTCCCAATGACCTTTGATATCAGATGGTTGCAAGTGTAATGCTTGAGCAACATCTTCAGGCTTTGGTTCTTTTTCCGTACCGTTGTAGGGTAGTTGATGAAGAATAGGAATCCTCGGGAGTTAAGAAAATTCCTCCAAAGTAGGTACTAGTTAGTAATAGAGGAATGTGAAACAGTGGTGTAGGGGGTCAAAGAACTGGAAGAGGACTTTCACCATGTCTTCTTCAATGTTGGAGTTGACCAAGTTGAGAAGTCTGCCATGTCTTTCACTGAAGAGAGAATTCTCCGGAATCCTAGAAGTAAGCTTCTTGAGTTAAGGAGGGATTCTCACAAGGTTGACTTGAATTGTTTTCATGCGAAGAGATTCCATGACCTACAAAACAGGAACAAAGATGAAGATCCAAACCCTTGAAATGGTTAGTGGATACAAATGATGCTTCATGATGTTCATGATGTATGCACAAGCAAATCACACAAGATCCTAGTTTCAGGCTTGCATGGGGTTTCATAGGTAAGTAACCTCTTGAAGTTCGTTGGCTCAACCTGTCCTATAAATAGTAACCGGGTTCTGAGGAGCTCAATATCACTGGATTATTTTCTGTGTTCATTGTTTCAGTTTAGCCACTTAACTGGCGATCGAAATATTCCAAGAAAACAACCCTCAATGAGCGTAGTATCGAGTATCTACCAACTTCGGACTGCACCAAAGTCGGTTATCTCACTACCCCTAAAAAAGGCCAAGATGGTCAAGTAAGGTTCTAAGAGTTCATTAGTGCTTTATGACATCACTCAGCGGCTCCGTATTCTCTTTGATTGAATCAAAGGCTACCGGTACCCACAAATATGTCGCACTAATATAGCTATTGCTTCAACCGTGTCGGTATACCCCGCACAGTTTCCACAATGTATTGTTATTTACCTATGAATGTTTCCCAAATCCGGGTACCCCAAACAAAAGAACCAAATGTAAAGCAATCAAGGCAAAAAAGATAATCATGCAAAGGTGATCTAAAAACCCTAAGGTAACCCTACTTTTAGAAATTTCCCCAGCAGAGTCGCCAGTTCTGTGATACGGTGGGAGAACTGACTTGGGATTTTGCGTTTGCTTGAGATATGCAGGTTATGCAATGCAAGTTTGTTGTATTTAGGCTTGTAGTTTAGGCAGGCTGTTTTGCTGGTAAGTTTGGACAGGTTTTTTAGTTTTGGAGGCAGGCTTGCTGTTTGAGTCTTTGCAAGCAGATTTGAACTGTTTGTTTTTGGGATTTGGAAGCAGACTTGCTTCTGGTGTTTGGCTTGGACTGTGCTGTTAGTTTTGTAAACTTATAATGCAGGTTTTGTGTTTTGGCTTGCTTGATGTGGGGAGCAGGTTTGTTGGAGGCAGGCTTGCTGGCTTGCAGGCTTGTTTGTGTTTGCAAGCAGGTTTTTTGTGTTTGTAAGGCAGGCTTGACCTTGTTTGGATGGGATTTGCAGGTTTATGAAAATGCAGTCTTGGGTTTTTTCTGAGTGTTTGTAATGCTGGTTTGAGTTGTTTTGGCTCAATTTTTTCTCTCCCCTCTCTATGTTGGTCCTTTTACTGTTATATATTTTTTTTTGTCATCTCTTACTGTCTTGGAAAACCTGCTTTTTCCAAAACTGCAAACTTCTCACCAAGGTTCTCTCTTTCTCTCTCTCTCTCTATAAGCATTTTTAATTGCTTATTATATTTTATTCTGAAAAATTGGGCTGTCTAGAAAATGATGAAAACATCTTTGACAAGTTTTGACTTGTCAAGTGAACTACCTCCTGCTGTCTTGCTTTTGTCTGCTGTACTTCTGTTTTCATGCTGCATTACCATATTTATCCAATTTGTCTTGTAACTTGGTTTTGGGCAATTTGTTTTGTAGCTGAATATGGGACTTTGCTTGCTACTGTATTATTCATTTGCTTGACTTATACCTTGGCAGTTTTGGCGCCTGTTTGTCTCTTTTGAATTTGTGACTTAGTTTGCAGTACAATTTTCTTGGTTAATGCAGCTTGGAACTCAGTTTGCAGTTCAGTTTGCTTGGTTAATGCAACTTGGAACTTTTGTATTTGAACCATGTTTTTGCATCTAGTTTGACATGCTTGCATTTTATATATTTTATTTTTCTCTCTGTGAACCGAGAAGAGCGATCTTCTTGTGATTTGCAGAGAGAAAAATAAAGTGTGACGAAAATAGGCAATCTGATTCTAGACGGCCAATTTTAATGATGATTTTTTTTCTTCTTTTCATTTGAATATTCTTGTGCTGATTTTCTTTTCTTTCTTCTATTTTCAGGTGGATGCATCTTGGACAATAGCAGAAGCAATAGAAGCCAACGATTTTAGGAGATTAGGCTTAGGTTTATTATTTTTTCATTTATTGTAAACAAATATTATTGTAAATACTGTAAGTTGTAAATTTACAATATTCCAATAAACTTTGTAACAATATTTGAAAATAATAAAAAAGGTCTTTATCAAATATCTTCCAATCTTTTCTTGCATTGTTTATTTAATTATTTAAGACTCTTAAATCAAAATAATTGGAACTATATCCCAATAATTTTAATTCAGATAAAATAAATAATCAACAAACTTTTGCAGTCTCGTAACCTTGCATTACTCACAATACGCATGGTATTCCAATTAACACACACATTGTACAGTTAAACAAACAAAGCATTCCAATAGGCGATAAACCTTTCACTCCACTTAATCAAGCAACAAAGCATTCCAATAAACGATAAACCTTTTACTCCAAATAATCAAGAAGATGCCTTACTGTTCCAAACAAAAGTCTCAGCTCTTATCCCAAATAATTTGGGTTTTGAGAAACAACCAGTAATCTTGAACAAGCGTGAAAATAATGTAACAGTTAACTGAATTTCTGAGGATTCAGTTCCTTCTGAGAAATGCAAGCGAAAACCCTAATTCTGGATTGACTGATAAAGAAGAGTCTGTTTGACAGATTCTTGAGCCAATCTCAAAAATCAGAGAAAACCATGGGGTTGTGATTTCTTGTGAAAAAGGGAGGGAAAATTTTGGGGTATAACAGTTGCCCCTGTTCAGTCTTCTTGAACATGAAGAGTTAGATTGGCGAGTTTTCCTTTCGCGACTCGAAGGTAAAAGATGATTGGACACTAGAGTGCCCATAAATTTGCACTCGTCAAAGCATGATTGAGGGAATGGGCTTAAAGATGCCATTTGGAGATGTGACAAAATCTTGTCGGGGATGGGCTTAAAGATGCCATCGGGGAATGTTTGTTGAACTGTATGTTATAGGTGAAAGGATGAGGATCAGAAAGGTATCCGTGTTTGGAGCATCTCTGAGCTGGGGGTCTGAATAAGCAATAGATTGACATCCATGTTGGGAAGCATCCGTAAACTGTTTTCAAAAGTTGAATCTGAACAAGCGATAGATTAACATCCGTGTTTGGAGAATCCATAAACTGTTTTCAGAAGTATTGAAGTTGAATAAGCAATAGATTAGCATCCATGTTGGGAAGCATCCGTAAACTGTTTTCAAAAGTTGAGTCTGAACAAGCGATAGATTAACATCCGTGTTTGGAGAATCCGTAAACTGTTTTTAGAAGTCTTGAAGTTGAATAAGTAATAGATTAGCATCCATGTTGGGAAGCATCCGTACACTGTTTTCAAAAGTTGAGTCTGTACAAGCGATAGATTAACATCCGTGTTTGGAGAATCCGTAAACTGTTTTCAGAAGTCTTGAAGTTGAATAAGCAATAGATTAGCATCCATGTTGGGAAGCATCCGTAAACTGTTTTCAAAAGTTGAGTCTGAACAAGCGATAGATTAACATCCGTGTTTGGAGAATCCGTAAACTGTTTTCAGAAGTCTTGAAGTTGAATAAGCAATAGATTAGCATCCATGTTGGGAAGCATCCGTAAACTGTTTTCAAAAGTCTAGTTGAAGCTTGTTAATCTCATCCTTGAAAAGGGTAAAATATTAGCTGAAACACAAAGTTATGTTGCATGAAATGTATGATGCAATATATGTGTTATATCAATGTTTATGATATATGAATGCAATGTATGCGCATGTAAGCCGATGAGCTGTCTTGCTGAGGAAAATAAATTATGGATAGCTGGAGATAATAAAATCTTTGACCGCTGTCGGAGAAAATAAATCCTTGACTGCTGTCGGGGATTGAAAATCCTTTGATTGTTGAAAATGAGAAGTCCTGGGACCACTGTTGAAGAGTATGTGTGTCTTCCAGCTCTTTGACAACCTCTGCGGGGAGAAATTATACTGCTGGGAGAAGTCAGGAGTTTGGTTTGTATGCCAATCTACTGGGGATTCCTATTTTGCTGTTTGAGGAGAACTCCGCTGGGGAATATATGAAAACTCTGTGGAGAAATGAGAATGAGAATCCTTATTCTGCTAGAGGAATTTGTGCCGAGGAATCAAAAATGAGAATCTTTGACCTGCAGGGGATCTGAAATTCTGTGGGGAATAACCATACTGCTGGAGAGTAAGCTCGGGATCCTAGGAAAAGCTTATTCTTGTTTGGAAGAAGCTCAGTAGCTTAGGTTGTATGCCACTTTACTGGGGAAGCAAGAAGGAGGAACTTTGTTTTGTTAAGGATATCAGGGAAAAATTGAATGGTTTCCGCTGGGGATTGATAGCTCAAAGTTTCCTCTCTGTTGGGGGTCCCAGTGACGTGCTGATTTGATTAGCGACCTCACTGGGAAAAAGTTTAATAATAACTTTCTGATGAATTATCTGGTTTGAAAGCAACTTTTCGGGAGAAGGGAAGAAGCTGGATGATCTTCACTGGTGTTCACAGGTTGGAGTTTTGTCTCTGCTTGGGGAAGAAAGTTTCATTCTTACCGATGGTTTGTAGTTCAAAGTTCTGCTCTGCTGTTGGCTGAGAATTTGAATATTTAACTCTGATGGGGATCCTTGAAATTTAACTCTACCGGGGATATGTCTTTCAAGGTTTTAGTTCTGCTTAGGACCCGTATGATGTATTTGCAGGGGATTTCTTCTGGAATAGCCTAAAGACACTTTCCTACACTTCCATCCTATCAGTAATTATTCTTTCTCATTTTGTTTTATTTGTAAGCGGTGATTTCATTCAAATGCATATGCTCATTTAATAAATCATTGATTTTCAAATAAAGCACAAGTGTAAAAAGAAAGAAAAAGGCAGACAGTTTTCTGTACTTTGAAGTAACTTTGTATTAACTTTGTGTAAGTATTTGTACAAAGGAGACATACACCCTAGTAAGAGAATGTTGTCAAAAAGCTGAGAAAATTTTTATACAAAGAAAGATGGCTATGTGTATCAATTCCATGCGGTTCCCATTCTGCTATAGCCTTCACGACTCTGAGTATCTTGTCCATTCGTTGCTTCGCCCGCAGATGATTGGATTGATCAGAAGCTTTGGAGCTTGTCTGCAAAGATATTGTCCTTAAAGTGATCCGACGAGACATAGTCATACGCTTTGATTCCCTAACTTTTGCCTGGATCGCCCTTTCAGGTTTTCGATCCACCGGGAAACCCTTTTTTGCCCAAGTCGCCCTTTCGGGTTTTCAACTTGCCGGGTGTACAGATTTTTTTGTTTATCCCTAATTTTTGCCTGAACCGCCCTTTCGGGTTTTTGATTCACCGGGATGCCCATTTTTTGCCCAAATCGCCCTTTCGGGTTTTCGACCTGTCGGGTCGTTTATGCGTATTATCTTTTGACTATGTCTGCGTTCGCAGGGTGTGGCAGGTCGTCACCGTCCATGGTGGTCAGGATCATTGCCCCGCCAGAAAAGATGTTTTTGATCACAAATGGTCCTTCGTAAGTAGGAGTCCACTTGCCCCTGGGATCACTTTGCGGTAAGATAATCCGCTTGATTACAAGATCCCCAACTTGATATACTTGTCTCTTGACTTTCTTGTTGAAAGCCTTGATCATCCGTTTTTGATACGTCTGACCATGACAAACAACAGTAAGTCGCTTTTCGTCAATCAAATTAAGTTGATCAAGTCGGGTCTGAATCCAATCGTCTTTGTTCAAACCAGCGTCCTTCATGATTCTTAAAGAAGGAATCTGAACTTCTATAGGTAAAACAGCTTCCATGCTGTATACCAAAGAGAAATGTGTTGCCCCAGTTGATGTTCGCGCCGTGGTACGGTACCCGTGTAAAGCAAACGGTAACATCTCATGCCAGTCCTTGTAGGTGACTGTCATCTTTTGAATGATCTTCTTGATATTTTTGTTTACGGCTTCAACAACACCATTCATCTTCGGCCGATAGGGAGATGAATTGTGATGATAAATCTTGAACTGCTCTCACAGAGCGGTGATCATAGTGTTGTTCAGGTTTGTACCGTTGTCCGTAATGATTCGGTCAGGAATACCGTGTCGGAAAATGAGGTTCTGCTTGATGAAACGGGCAACCACATTCTTTGTAACAGAGGCGAAGGAAGCTGCTTCGACCCATTTGGTAAAGTAATCAATAGCCACCAGGATGAAGCGATGCCCATTGGATGTTATAGGCTTGATCTCTCCAATCATGTCAATTCCCCACATTGCGAATGGCCGGGGAGCTGTTAGGACGTTGAGAGGAATCAGAGGAATATGTACCTTGTCAGCATAGACTTGGCATTTGTGACAAGTACGGGAATGTTGATGACAATCAGCTTCCATGGTAGACCAGTAGTAGCCTACCCTTAGAATCTTCTTAGCCATCGTATGTCTGCTTAAGTGGGTGCCAAAGGTGCCACTATGTATTTAGGTCATGATAAACTCTGCTTCAACCTTGTCCACACAACGAAGTAGAACACAATCATGGCTGCGCTTATAAAGGATACCATTGCTCAGGAAGAACTTGGCAGCGGATTTCCTTAAGAACTTTTTGTCATTGACGGAAGCTCCTTCAGGGTATTCTCGAGTCTGGAGATACCTTTTGATTTCATGGAACCAGGGTTGTTCCACTATTTCTTAGGTATTAATCTCATGACAGTGCGCAGGTTCATCCATTCGCTCGATGGTGATTTAGGGAGCCTCATTATCCCAGTTGAGCTTAAACATGGAAGACATTGTAGCCAAAGCATCTGCTAGTTGATTTTCTTCTCGCGGGAAGTGTTCGAAGGTAATTTGCTCGAAATGAGGTAACAATGTCAGGACATGTTCTTTGTATGGGATTAGTTTAGGATGTTTAGTGTCCCACTCTCCTTTGATTTGACTGATAACCAAGGCTGAGTCTCCAAATACCACCAAAGATTTGATTCCCAAGTCAATTGCAGCTTTAAGACCAAAGATACAAGCTTCATATTTGGCCATGTTGTTGGTGCAACTGAAACAGAGTCTAGCAGTAAAGGGTGTATGGCAACCTTCTGGAGAGATAAGTACCACGCCGATACCGTTGCCAAGTGCATTTGAAGCGCCATCAAAGTATAGGGTCCATCGGGATCCTTGTTCAGGTCCGTCATACGGTCCGTTAACTTCAATGTCGTCCAATGTCATAATGTCCTCGTCAGGGAAGTCGAATCTCATAGATTGGTAATCTTCGACGACTTGATGAGCTAGATGGTCAGCTAGTACACTCCCTTTTATAGCTTTTTGGATAGTATACTGGATATCATACTCAGTCAGGATCATTTGCCATCTAGCGATTCTTCCAGATAAAGCAGGCTTCTCGAAGATATACTTAATTGGATCCATCTTGGAAATCAGCAAAGTGGTATGAGTCAACATATATTGTCTTAGCCGACGAGCAGCCCATACCAAAGCGCAGCAAGTTTGCTCGAGCAGTGAGTAGCGAGTCTCACAGTCGGTAAACTTTTTGCTAAGTTAATAAATGGCATGCTCTTTTCGAACAGACTCGTCATGTTGGCCCAGTACGCACCCCATTGAATTATCCAAAACAGTCAAATACATGATTAACGGTCTTCCTTCGACGGGTGGCATCAAAATAGGAGGTTCCAGCAAATACTCTTTGATTTTATGAAAAGCAACTTGATAATCATTGTTCCATTCAACCACCTGATGTTTCTTCAATAGCTTGAAGATTGGCTCACAGGTAGATGTTAGGTGAGAGATAAACCTCACAATGTAGTTCAAGCGTCCCAAGAAACCTCTAACCTCCTTTTCAGTGCGGGGGGCAGGCATTTCTTATATAGCTTTGACTTTAGCAGGATCAACCTCTATACCTTTGTTGCTGACAATAAATCCCAAAAGTTTACCAGACCTGACTCCAAAAGTGCACTTGCTTGGGTTCAGTCTGAGCTTATACTCCTTCAATCTGACAAACAGCTTCTGCAGATGATCAAGGTGTTCTTCTTCTGTCTGTGATCGGGCTATCATGTCGTCTACGTAGACTTCAATATCATGATGTATCATATCGTGAAACAAAGCTACCATGGCGCGTTAATAGGTTGCCCCGGCATTCTTCAGTCCGAATGGCATTACTTTGTAGCAGAAGGTACCCCACTGCGTGACAAAAGTAGTCTTCTCCATGTCTTCGGGGGCCATTTTGATCTAGTTGTATCCCGAGAATCCATCCATGAAGGAAAAAACCTTGTGTTGAGCTGTGTTGTCAACCAAGATGTCGATATGTGGCAGGGGAAAATCGTCTTTAGGGCTAGCCTTGTTCAAGTCCCGATAGTCCACACACATTCTGACTTTGCCGTCCTTTTTAGGCACGGGCACAATGTTACCAACCCATTGTGGATAGGAAGTAACAGCCAGAAAGCCAGCGTTGAATTGCTTCGTTACCTCAGCTTTGATCTTCTCAGACATGTCGGGCCTCATTCGGAGGACCTTTTGCTTGATCGGTGGACAGTCTTCTCTTGTAGGGAGACGGTGAACCACGATATCTGTGTCCAATCCTGGCATGTCTTCATAATACAAGGCGAAGATTTCAACATACTCGTTCAACAACTGCACTAAGTGCTCTTTGACACTTGGTTCCAGGTTGGAACCCACTTTTACTTCTTTCCTGTCTTCCTCTGTCCCCAAGTTGATGGTTTTTAGCAACTCTTCATGGGGCAGAATAGCCCTCTCTTCTTGTTGTAGAAGTCTGGCCAACTCTCCCGACATTTCACAGTCTTCGTCAACTTCGTACTCAGTGTGATTGACCAAATCTTCAGAGTTATCAAAGACTAAAGCAGAATAGTCACCCATGGAATCCGGAGTGGATAGGTACCTGCATTTGTGAGTGTGGGTGTGTGTAAGGGATAGCCATCCTTAAAAAAAACAAAAATGAAAAAGGAAAGAAAATGAACACAACAGTTTGTAGATGAAAGCGTCCAATGATTCATTAAAACATGGTATATGATAATGAAGAAAATCAAGCCCTTACAAATGGACCTATATGCCCCGGGCAAGGCATAAGGTGAAAATAGTGTACGAATTTTTTTAGTTATTACAGACCGAAATAAGAAATTGTTCAAAGATAAAATTACTGGTTGATGAAGGTGATGGGAATAAAATCCTTTGCTTCCCAGTTTCTTAAACCCCCTTCGACGGTTGGAAAGATCCAATCCTCAAAGTGTCCCTCTTCATTTTCATCTTCCAAAACATTAATTCCGTGGTGAGTGATCCTTACAGGTGGCCCTCCAATCTTGGAACGACGCATGGCCTTCTGTCCTGCAGCTGTAAACCCTAGTCCAAATTTGTCCGTCTTATGGGGAAAGTCAGGTAGTTACCCCCATATTGCGCTCTTTCCTTCTTTGACTGCAGCCTCTGCATCCTTGAGAGATGCCATCCTAGATACATGCTAGTAACGGTAGGCACCTTAACCATTGTCTTCGCAACTGCTACCTCAGGAGAAACTTCCTCAAAATGTTGGAAAGGCGTTTCGATGAACTCGCCATCCAATTCCATATAGCGGAAGGAATTGAGATGACTTATCATGTACTCTTCCTCGCCGTGCACTGTTATAGTCTTACCCTTAACAGGATATTTCAGCATTTGGTGCAAAGAGGAGGTAACTGCTCTGGCATAATGGATCCACGGTCTTCCTAACAAACATAAATATGACGGACGGATGTCCATCACGGTAAAAGGTGGAGTTGAAAACTTTTGTGCCTACTTTGATAGGAATGTCAACCTCTCTGTGAACCATTCTTTTGGGCCCATCAAAGGCCCTAACAATGATGTTACTAGGTTTGAGGGTCAATCCTTCGCAGTCCAAACGGTCCAACGCTTTCTTCGGCAGCACATTCAAGGAAGAACCAGTATCAACTAGGACATGGGCGAGGGTGGTTCCCCTGCATTCAACTGAGACATGTAGCGCGTCGTTGTGTTTCCTTCCTTTGGGAGTCAAGTCAGCATCGAAAAATCCAAGGCCATTATCAGCAGTAAGACTGGCCACACACTCCTGAAACTGGTCAGTCGAAGTTTCTTGGGGCACGTGTGCCGCTTTCAAAAATTTGATCAGGGCCTTAGCATGGGCCTCAGAGCAGAGTAGAAGAGCCAACATTGAAATTTTAGAAGGGGTCTGCCCTAGCCGTTCCACGACATCGTAGTCACTCTTTCTGATTATTTTCAAGATTTCATCCATTTCTTTCTGGGTGGTTTCGGGGATAACCACAACATGAGCCTTCGTCTTGATAGGCGCTTCTAGTATCCCCTTACCATTATTGGTATTATCAATAGATGGTCTTTCTTCAGGAGTATCCAATTCTTCAATTATCGGGTCTCACACAGATGGCCTAACAGGTGCAGAAGCTTTCGAGTGTCCGAAGACTGCTCGAGGGGGAGCAATCTCCGGAGAAAAAATCCGTCCGCTGCGGGTTATCTTGCTTGTTCCCGCAATGTTCCCTATATCAGGGGTCTCCTCTTCAGAATTATCTTGGACTGCTTCAATCTGTTTGATACCATGATAGAAGATTTCTCCCCCATAGTTCCATGGTACCGTCTTGTCAGATTGATACGGGACAGGCCCCAACATGGTGATTTTTAATGGTACAAATTTAAGGTCGGGTGTAATCCTGACAGGCCTTTTGCAAGCCTTGGGAGGATTGTAGGAAATGGTTATGATTGCAATATCGTTGGTTGAAGTAACAAAAGTAGCAGGAGTAACGGGAGTGAAGGTATCAACAAGGTTTTTTTGGAAGAGTATCCCTTGGGTATCCTTCAAGCATTGGATGCCTGATTTCAACATTGGGCAGTTAGCTCATATGTTTAAACAAAAGCAACAGTCTTTTCCACAGCCTGGGAATATCCCGGCTCTCATCAAATTCACTTTAATCACTGATAAGGGAGTCAAAAGATCATCAACATTGGTAACATGAAGGTCTTCCATAACGGCATGAACATTATGACCGTGCTTGGGCATCGGGGCAGAAATCACATTCGACTTTTCGGGCGTATCTAATTCTACCTCCTTGGCGTCGATCAAGTCTTGGATTTTGTTTTTGAGGCCCCAACAGTCGTTGGTGTCATGCCCTATACTGTATGAATGGTAGGCATATTTTGCATTGGGATGATAATGTGGAGAAGTGGTGTTTGAATTCTTAGGTGCCTCTCTCAAATTAGCAAGGTTTAATTTCAGGAGATGTGGAAGGATCTGAGCGGGTGTCATATTTATCGGGGTATATTGCCGTGGTGGCCTTTGTTGATAGGTTCTGGGCTGATCATTCCTCGGTTGACTGTTTCTAGGCCGGTCTGATGCGGACTTCTGAATTAATGTGGCCCCCACTGTTGGCCGACGTTCCTCTCTTTCCCAATTTCTCTGGGTGTAAAAATCAGAACTCTCCTTCTTAGCTGGGAAGGTCTTCTTCATAGCGGTGGACGCGGAGGCATCTTTTTGAATCTTACCACTTTTAATGCCGGCCTCGACCCTTTCGCCGGTCAGAATTAATTCGGTAAATCCCGCGGAGGAACTCCCAATTAAATGATTGAAGAAAGGGCCAGACAGGGTCCCTAAAAACATGTCAACCAGCTCTCTATCCGACAATGGGGGCTGCACCCTTCCAGCCAGATCACGTCACTTTTGGGCATACTCCTTGAATCCTTCATTAGCAACCATACTCATACTCTGTAGTTGAGTACGAGTGGGTGCTAAATCAGCGTTATATTGGTATTGCCGGTAGAAAGCAGCAGCCAAATCTTCCCAGTTATGTACGTATGATCTCTTGAGTTGATAGAACCAGTCCAATTGTGTGCCTGACAAACTATCTTGGAAAAAATGGACCCAAAGATCTTTATCAGATGAGTGGGGTTGGATCTTCCTGACGTAGGATCTCAGGTGCATCTTTGGACACGACAGATTGTCGTATTTAGCGAATGTGGGTACTTTGAACTTGGGAGGAATGACGATCCCAGCAACCAATCCCAGCTCTTTGAAATCTAGTCCGGGAACCCTTTGCACTTCCATGGCTGCTAACCGCTCTTCCAGATTTTTATACATGTCGTCCGCAGGAGGGTACTACTGCTCGAAGTAATCTTCATCCTCTTCAACTTCTTCCTCTTCAACCTCAGACTCGGAGGGTACTGCAACTCCTTTTCCTTTGCCGGTCCCTTCGTTAGACGTCGAGGGGAACTCCAGAACTCTCCTAGCTTCATTCTCAAATCTTCTTCCCAGTGTAGCTACCCCGATTCTTTTCTTTTTCTTTTTTCCTTTTTCCTGTTCTTTCTTCTCTAACAGTGCTTTAAGATCCTCTTGACCCCTTGCCAAGGTCATGAGGAGTTGTTGGAATTGCGAATTCTGTGCTTGCAGATCTTTGACCGTCTGCTCAATATCCATCTTGCTGAAATAAACAGTAGAAAGATAAGGAAACCTGGTGTGAAGACCTGTTTATGCATATGATGAATGATATGTTTATTCATGTAATGCATCAAAGGATTCAGAAATTCAAAGTTGTTGCAGACAAAAGAATGCACGTCATATTAATAAGAAGAAATTTGTCAGTACATAAATGCCCCATGGGCCAAATATTACAAAGCTTCTCAAGGTAAAAAGACGTTGCGCATCCTCTTTGGAGCGATGTAAGTGTTAAGAGTTTCCTCTTCGTGAAGTCGGTGGGTAAGCTCCAAAACCTTCTTCCCACTGGCATAAAAGCTGGCTTCAAAAGTGTTCCGTTCTTCTTTGAGTTGGATCCAACTCTTTTGCAACTCTTCCAATAATGTTGGCATGTCTGGATGTAGGAGGGTGTATGGAACCTCTCCTTCCCTAACAAGCTCTTTAATCACGGGGAGAATGTGGGGGTAAGGCATCACAAGACCCTGGGCGCGTGTTCGTACCCACTTGAGGTAAGGCTCAAGGGGGATGGAATTCTTGTGTCCCAGTGTCTTACTATCCACCTTGTTGGGCATCCTCCAAGCTCTGATGAACCTTTGTCGAAATCCTTGCACATTGTTGTCGAAGTCAAAAACTAGGTCAGGAATCAGCATATCATGAGGGCCATCCCTTCTAGCATATCCAAACTGCCTCAAAGCTAAACAGGGGTTGTAGGTAATGCCTCCCTTAATGCCAAGTAGTGGGACATTAGGGAATTCCCCACAACGATCAATGGTGATGACATTTTCTCTGGACCGAGAACACCAATGAACATCAGAGTGTGTGAGAGTCATCAACCGTTGTGACCACCTTAAACCCTGCTCATTCTTCAAAACTGATGGTGAAAGGTGATAAATAAACCACCTTGCTAGGAGAGGAGTACAACACATGAGAACACCTCTTTTCCTCATTGTTCGTGTGTAAAATGAGTGTAGGATATCCCCAAGAAATGTAGGCACAGGATTCTGAGACATGAAAATCTTGATAGCATTCACATCTATAAGTTGATCAGGGTTTGGGAACAAGACCAACCCATAGATGAGTAGTGCTACAATCTCCTCAAAGGCTTGTAGATCTAGAGAATTCCAGCAGTCTTGTGCCTTCTCAAACAGAAACTTTACCAAGAAACCCTTGACACCACTTCTAGTTCCCCAATGACCTTTGATATCGGATGGTTGCAAGTGTAATGCTTGAGCAACATCTTCAGGCTTTGGTTCTTTTTCCGTACCGTTGTAGGGTAGTTGATGAAGAATAGGAATCCTCAAGAGTTAAGAAAATTCCTCCAAAGTAGGTACTAGTTGGTAATCAGGGAATGTGAAACAGTGGTGTAGGGGGTCAAAGAACTGGAAGAGGACTTTCACCATGTCTTCTTCAATGTTGGAGTTGACCAAGTTGAGAAGTCTGCCATGTCTTTCACTGAAGAGAGAATTCTCCAGAATCCTGGAAGTAAGCTCCTTGAGTTGAGGAGGGATTCTCACAAGGTTGACTTGAATTGTTTTCCTGCGAAGAGATTCCATGACCTACAAAACAGGAACAAAGATGAAGATCCAAACCCTTGAAATGGTTGGTGGATGCAAATGATGCTTCATGATGTTCATGATGTATGCACAAGCATATGCACAAGAAAATCACACAAGATCCTAGTTTCAGGCTTGCATGGGGTTTCATAGGTAAGTAACCTCTTGAAGTTTGTTGGCTCAACCTGTCCTATAAATAGTAACCGGGTTCTAAGGAGCTCAATATCACTGGATTATTTTCTGTGTTCATTGTTTCAGTTTAGCCACTTAACTGGCGACTGAAATATTCCAAGAAAACAACCCTCAATGAGTGTAGTATCGAGTATCTACCAACTTCGAACTGCACCAAAGTCGGTCATCTCACTACCCCTAAAAATGGCCAAGATGGTCAAGTAAGGTTCTAAGAGTTCATTAGTGCTTTATGACATCACTCAGCGGCCCCGTATTCTCTTTGATTGACTCAAAGGCTACCGGTACCCACAAATATGTCGCATTAATATAGCTATTGCTTCAACCGTGTCGGTATACCCCACACAGTTTCCATAATGTATTGCTATTTACCTATGAATGTTTCCCAAATTCGGGTAGAGGATTTCAAGCCAAACAAAAGAACCAAATGTAAAGCAATCAAGGCAAAAAAGATAATCATGCAAAGGTGATCTAAAAACCCTAAGGTAACCCCACTTTTAGAAATTTCCCCAGCAGAGTCGCCTGTTCTGTGATACGATGGGAGAACTGACTTGGGATTTTGCGTTTGCTTGAGCTATGCAGGTTATGCAATGCAAGTTTGTTGTGTTTAGGCTTGTAGTTTAGGCAGGCTGTTTTGCTGGTAAGTTTGGACAGGTTTTTTAGTTTTGGAGGCAGGCTTGCTATTTGAGTCTTTGCAAGCAGATTTGAAATGTTTGTTTTTGGGATTTGGAAGCAGGCTTGCTTCTGGTGTTTGGCCTGGACTGTGCTGTTAGTTTTGTAAAATTATAATGCAGGTTTTTTGTTTTGGCTTTCTTGATGTGGGAAGCAGGTTTCTTGGAGGCAGGCTTGCTGGCTTGCAGGCTTGTTTGTGTTTGCAAGCAGGTTTTTTTTAATGTTTGTAAGGCAGGCTTGAACTTGTTTGGATTTGGGATTTGCAGGTTTATGAAAATGCAGTCTTGGGTTTTTTCTGAGTGTTTATAATGCAGGTTTGAGTTGTTTTGGCTCAATGTTTTCTCTCCCCTCTCTATGTTGACCCTTTTATTGTTATATATCTTTTTTTGTCATCTCTTACTGTCTTGGAAAACCTGCTTTTGCCAAAACTGCAAACTTTTCACCAAGGTTCTCTCTTTCTCTCTCTCTATAAGCATTTTTAATTGCTTATTATATTTTATTCTGAAAAATTGGGCTGTCTAGAAAATGATGAAAGCATCTTTGACAAGTTTTGACTTGTCAAGTGAACTACCTCCTGCTGTCTTGCTTTTGTCTGTTGTACTTCTGTTTTCATGCTGCATTACCATATTTATCCAATTTGTCTTGTAACTTGGTTTTGGGAAATTTGTTCTGTAGCTGAATATGGGACTTTGCTTGCTACTGTATTATTCATTTGCTTGACTTATACCTTGGCAGTTTTGGTGCCTGTTTGTCTCTTTTGAATTTGTGACTTAGTTTGCAGTATAGTTTGCTTGGTTAATGCAGCTTGGAACTCAGTTTGCAGTTCAGTTTGCTTGGTTAATGCAGCTTGGAACTTTTGTATTTGAACCATGTTTTTGCATCTAGTTTGACATGCTTGCATTTTATATATTTTATTTTTCTCTCTGTGAACCGAGAAGAGCGATCTTCTTGTGATTTGAAGAGAGAAAAATAAAGCGTGAGGAAAATAGGCAATCTGATTCTAGATGGCCAATTTTAATGATGATTTTTCTTCTTCTTTTCATTTGAAAATTCTTGTGCTGATTTTCTTTTCTTTCTTCTCTTTTCAGGTGGATGCATCTTGGACAATAGCAGAAGCAATAGAAGACAAAGATTTTAGGAGATTAGGCTTAGGTTTATTATTTTTTCATTTATTGTAAACAAATATTATTGTAAATACTGTAAGTTGTAAATTTACAATATTCCAATAAACTTTGTAACAATATTTGAAAATAATAAAAAAGGTCTTTATCAAATATCTTCCAATCTTTTCTTGCATTGTTTATTTAATTATTTAAGACTCTTAAATCAAAATAATTGGAACTGTATCCCAATAATTTTAATTCAGATAAAATAAATAATCAACAAACTTTTGCGGTCTCGTAACCTTGCATTACTCACAATACGCATGGTATTCCAATTAACACACACATTGTACAGTTAAACAAACAAAGCATTCCAATAGGCGATAAACCTTTCAATCCACTTAATCAAGCAACAAAGTATTCCAATAAACGATAAACCTTTTACTCCAAATAATCAAGCAGATGCCTTACTGTTCCAATCAAAAGTCTCAGCTCTTATCCCAAATAATTGGGGTTTTTAGAAACAACCAGTAATCTTGAACAAGCGTGAAAATAATGTAACAGTTAACTGAATTTCTGAGGATTCCGTTCCTTCTGAGAAATGTGAGCGAAAACCCTAATTCTGGATTGACTGATAAAGAAGAGTCTGTTTGACCGATTCTTGAGCCAATCTCAAAAATCAGAGAAAACCCTAGGGTTGTGATTTCTTGCGAAAAAGAAAGGGCAAATTTTGGGGTATAACAATGTGAATGAATTATGCTTGATCCTGAATGTTAAGATACCTGCAAAGTTTAAGGTCTCGGAATTCAAAAAATACAAGGGCAACACTTGCCCTCGTGCTCATCTGGTGATGTATATAAGAAGAATGTCTACCCATACTGATGATCAGCGTCTGCTGATTCACTTTCTTCAGGATAGTTTGATCGGTTCTGCACTGAAGTGGTATATGAGTTTGGACAATTTCAATATCTATACTTTCAATGACTTGGGAGAAGAATTTATCAGACAATACAAGTACAACATAGACATGGCGCCTGACCGTGATCAACTCAGGGCCATGGTTCAGAAAGATAGGGAATCATTCAAAGAATATGCACAGAGATGGCGTGAGGTAGCCGCCCAAGTGATTCCTCCCATGGAAGAGAAGGAGATTACTAAGATTTTATTGAAGACTCTGGGTGCTTTCTACTATGAAAGGATGGTAGCAGGTGCGCCAAGTGACTTTACTGAAATGGTAGGCATGGTTATCCGTTTAGAGGAGTCTGTAAGAAAGGGCCATTTAACGAATAGTGAAGGATCTGGAGGTGCGAAGAAGCCATCTTATGGGTTTACCAAGAAAAAGTAAGGGGATGCAAATGCTGTTATGCAAGAGAGGACAATTAATCCTCCTAGAAGAAATTATCAGCGTCATTAGCAAGTCGCCTCAGTTACTCCAATTGTTGGTGTAGCTCCAACCACCATTGCTTATCAGAGACCATCCCAACAGGGGAATCAAGGGTATAATTAGAGAAGGGAGAGTTATGATCCTATTCCTATGAGTTATACAAAGTTACTACCGACATTGATTCAGAAGAAGTTGGTTCAGACCCGACCACCTCCTGCTGTACCATCACCTTTTCCTTGGTATTACAAGGCTGACCAAACATGTGCTTTTCATCAGGGAGCACCAGGGCATAATGTTGAGAATTGTTATCCTTTGAAGACTGGGGTGCATGAATTGGTGAAGTCTGGTATTCTATCTTTCAAGGATGTGGGTCCTAATGTGAAAGACAATCCTCTACCCAAGCATGGAGGAGCAAACACTGTGAATATGGTGGCCGGTTGTCCAGGCGACTTCCAAATTTTTGATATTCATATGGTTAGAGGAGATTTGGTGAAAATGCATGCAGACCTCTATGAATTTAGCTACTATATGCATGACCATGCCGATTGTTCTATTTGTAGTACAGACATACAGGGTTGCAACAAGATAAAGGCTGATTTGCAGGAGATGATGGATGCGGGCCTCATCCACATAATCAGGCCTAGGGAGGAGTATGAAGAGGAGGTGAATATGGTTTCTGGATGTCCTGGAAAGTTCAGAATTTTTGATGTGGAGTATATGAATGAAGACCTTGTGCAACTGCATGCTACTTTCTGCCACTTGGCTGGTCAGGTGGAACATTAGTATAGATCTTTCTGAATATGCTGTCAAGACTCCTGAGGATGTTCAATCGTGAAGAAAGGTGTTCAGTTGTTGTTGGACAATGGAACTATCAAGGTTACAGGTCAAAGGGATGATTACCATGAAGTTGATATGATTGAGGTTTGTTTGGATGAAGAAGAGTCGGATGATGAGTATGCTGCTGTAGATGAGTATTTCTCCTCAGATGAGGAATTATTTTCTAGAGATGACTCAATAATGACTGATTATGTTGAAGAGGGAGTAAATGTTATTGTGCCTTATTTTGGTGCACCTGCCCATTTTGAAGTCGAGTATCATAGCAAGCCGACTATTACTCCATTGGTGATTAGTTTGCCGGGTCCTGTCCCCTACAAGTTAGATAAGGCTGTACCCTACAAATATAACGCTACAATCTTAGAGGATGGTGTGGAAGTTCCCATCCAGCCAATGCCTGATGTGGGAAATATTGCTGAGACTAGCAGAGTGACCCGTATCGGTCGTGTATTTGCACCAATTGTTCGAGGGGATGTTAGCATTGGAAAGAAAATTGCTGAGAATGTTGAACCTAAGAAGGTTACGGGTGAATCCAGTGGAGCTACGTTAGAGAAAGAAGTGGATGATATTTTGAAGATAATCAAGATGAGCGACTACAGAATCGTAGATCAGCTACTGCAGACTCTTTCAAAAATATCTATCTTGGCTTTATTGATGAACTCCTCTGCTCACAGGGAATCTTTGATGAGGGTATTGGGCCAAGCTTTTGTGGAAATTGACATGCCTATAGACCAATCCAGCAGTGTAGTAGGGAACATTATGTCATGTAATAACCTGAGCTTCTGCGATGATGAACTGCCTGATGAAGGAAGGAATCACAACCTGGCCCTCCATATCTCCCTGTATTGCAAGAATGATTCACTATGTTATGTGTTGATTGATAATGGATCCGCTTTGAAAGTTATACCGTGGAGCACGCTTATGAAGTTGAAATATCAAGGAACGCCCATGCGCCCGAATGGAATCATTGTGAAAGCGTTTGATGGATCAAGGAAATCTGTTATTGGTGAAGTGGATTTGCCTATTCATATAGGCCCACATTTGTTTCAGATTACTTTCCAGGTCATGGATATTGTACCCTCTTACAGCTGTTTGTTGGGAAGGCCGTGGATACATGAGGCAGGGGCTGTCACTTCAACTTTACACCAGAAGTTGAAGTTTATATGTGAAGGAAAAATGGTAATCATAAATGGAGAACATGCATTATTGATATCTCATTTGTCCTCTTTCAGCATTGTGGAGGCGGATGAAGCTGTTGTTGTAACCCAGTTCCAAGCTTTATCTATTGACAACATAAGAGGAAATGAGAATTCTATGGTTTCGCTTAAGGATGCGCAACAAGTTGTGCGTAAGGGTCATAGTGAAGTTTGGGGACGGATTATGGATCCGCCTGTAAACAAGACCAGATCCAGCTTGGGGTTCTCTTTGAAGGATGACAAAGGTAAGAGCATGAAGCCAAAGTCTACTACAGGCAAGTATTAAGAGATCTTTCGTAGCAGGGTTTATCTTCATCCGACTATTTTCGAGATTAATTCCATTGTGGAAGATGAAGCAGAGCAGGAAATGCCAAATTACGTGATGCATGGAGTTAGGGTTCAGAACTGGATCACCATTGATGTTCCCTCTTGCATACATGTTTCAAAATAATTTGATTTGTTAATCTTTTTGAAAAGCTTTCACTCTGCCCAAGGTGGAAGTATTAATGATGTGGGGCTTATCTATTTGCTGTGACTTTTAAAATCAATAATAAAAGTTGTCTTTGTTTCCCAAATTGTGTCTTTATTTCCCCCTTTTTCTTAGAAAATGGTAATCAGAAAAAAAACCTTTCAAAATAAATAATAACTGAAATACAATTTGCATGATCACTTGTTATATGTGTCAGTTTCTAAATGCAATCATAAATCATATGTGCAGATTAATTAAAAAACCCGTTGAATACAATGACTCTGCACCCTCTCCCAATTTTGAATGTCTTGTGTATGGGGCCGAAGAAGAAGACTATGATGAGATTCCAGAAGAGGTCTCACGGTTGCTTGAGCACGAGGAAAATGCCATTCAGCCATATAAAGAGCCATTGGAAGTAATCAATTTGGGTTCAGAAGAAGATCCAAAAGAAGTCAAGATTAGAGCATTGTTGCATCCTGATGTGAAAAGCAGGTTGATTGAGCTGTTAAAAGAGTATGTGGATATTTTCGCTTGGTCTTATCAAGATATGCCTGGTCTAGATACATATATTGTAAAGCACCGTTTGCCGTTGAAGCCAGATATCCACCAATCAAACAGAAGTTGAGAAGAACTCACTCAGATACAGCAGTAAAGATAAAAAAGGAGGTTCTAAAGCATATTAATGTCGATTTTCTTGTGACGTCAGTGTATCCTCAATGGATTGCCAATATTGTCCCAATACCAAAAAAAGACGGAAAAGTCCGCATGTGCGTAGATTACAGAGATCTAAATAAAGCTAGTCCAAAAGATGATTTTCCATTGCCACACATTGATATGTTAGTGGATAGCACAACAAAATTCAAAGTTTTCTCGTTCATGGACGGATTTTCCGGGAATAATCAAATAAGAATGGCGCCTGAGGACATGGAAAAAACAACGCTTATCACACCCTGGAGAACATTCTGTTACAGAGTGATGCCCTTCGGTTTGAAGAACACTAGTGCAACGTACCAGAGGGCTATGACAACCCTATTCCATGACCTGATGCACAAGGAAATTGAAGTATATGTTGATGATATGATTGCTAAATCCCAGACTGAAGAAGGGCATGTAGAAGATTTGTTGAAGTTGTTTCAGCGTTTGAGGAAGTATCATCTCCGCTTGAATCCAAATAAATGTACCTTCGATGTTCGATCAGGGAAATTGTTGGGTTTCATTGTTAGCTAGAATGGAATTGAAGTTGACTCTGATAAAGTCAAAGCAATTCAAGAAATTCCAGCGTCGAGAACTGAAAAGCAAGTCAAAGGGTTCCTCAGGCATTTGAATTATATTTTCAGATTCATTTCCCACATGACTGCAACGTGTGAACCGATCTTTAAGTTGTTAGAGAAATATCAAGGTTATGTATGGAAAGATGACTGCCAAAGGGAATTTGAAAGTATTAAAGAATATCTGCTTGAATCTCATATCTTGCTCCCTCTTGTTGAAGGAAGACCATTGATTATGTATCTGACTGTGTTAGATAATTCCATGGGCTGTATTCTGGGACAACAAGATGAAACAGGGAAGAAAGAGTATGCCATTTATTATCTCAGTAAAAAGTTTACTGATAGTGAGTCGCGGTATTCCATGCTGGAAAAGACATGTTGTGCTCTGGCTTGGGCGGAAAAACGTTTGCGGCAGTATATGTTGAATCACACTACTCGGTTGATCTCCAAAATGGATCCAATCAAGTACATTTTTGAAAAGCATGCTCTTACTGGGAGAATTGCCCGCTGGCAGATGCTGTTATCTGAATATGACATCTAATACCACACTCAAAAAGCTATTAAAAGCATCGTGTTGGCAGATTATCTTGCTCACTAACTAGTTGATGATTATCAGCCTGTGAAGTATGATTTCCCCGATGAGGATGTGATGTTTCTGAAAATGAAAGATTGTGATGAACCATTGCCCGAGGAAGGTCCTGATCCCGAATCTCGCTGGAGTATGATATTTGATGGAGCTGTGAATGCTTATGGTAAAGGAATTGGTGTTGTGATTGTCACTCCACATGGACCACACATTCCTTTTACTGCAAGGTTGACATTTGATTATACTAATAATATGGTAGAATATGAGACTTGCATCATGGGTCTCGAAGAAGCTATTGATCTCAGAATTAAAATTCTAGATGTATATGGTGATTCAGCTTTGGTAATAAATCATATTAAAGGAGAGTGGGATACTCGTCACCCCGGCTTGATCCCTTATAAAGATTATGCTAGAAGGTTATTACCCTTCTTTAATAAAGTTGAATTCCATCATATTCCTAGAGATGAAAATCAAATGGAGGATGCTCTGGCAACTCTGGCTTCTATGTATCAAGTGAATACTTGGAATGATATTGTGATGCGGTGGGAGAGAACTGACTATTTTTTGGAATGCTGGTTCGCGTTTTGCGTTTGTTTTCGCAAAATGTCGCGGTAAGCAAGAGTCGCCACCGTCTTTTATTTTATCCAACAAGGAAAGGAAAAAAGCACAGAAAAATTCCTTTTTCGAGATGTTTCTCGGGTCCGGGGGGTAGATTATAGAAAGGGAAGGTGTTAGCACCCTTTCTATCCGTGGTTATCCACGGGCTCTTAGGTACTTGCTCAAAGTGTTTTCAAAAGTTTTCTTTTCTTTGTGTTTGTGGGTTTGAAAGAAGTTTTTGTTTGGAAGGTGTAAGTGCGAAAAGTTTTGTTTTGTTTTGAGAGAGCAAGTACTTAAGAACCATCTACCTACTCGAAAAAGGAATCAATCTATGCTAATGTACTTTAGATAATGCTATCACACTATTGATGAGTAGGTAGCATCGTCGTCGGAGTTTAAGGGTCAATTCGATTAAGGGACGTGTGGTCACTAAAGCAATGTTAAGACGCCTTAGCGGTAACCCTAATGTCTTAGATCATTTTTCCGAAGCAACCGTTTCAAGGCAACTATGATCTTTGGACAAGAGGGCGACCTCTAAAACTTCCTATACTCAATGACCATGTTCGAAGGTAACCAAGCGAGGTGTACCCTAAGAGTGCGCATGTGCGAGTGTGTTGTTTCGGTTAATTTTATCTTTGTATATGTCAATGGTTATCTATGTTGATTTTAGGTTTAAACATTTGATCTTGTCATGCATTCCCTATTATCAAGCATTTAACAGTTTATAAGTTGCGGAAATTAAATTGCGGAAATTAAAACTAACTATTACAAGGCGTCGGGTATTTACATCGCCAAAAACAATCCTTGAAATTAAAATGCGGAAAATAAATAAAGCGATAAAAGTATTTAAAGTCCTATTAAAAACTATTACATTCCGGGAAACAAATACAATAATATGACAAAAATAGATCCCGTGCGAGAAATTAAATCGGGCGAGTTTTTAGGGTTTTGACCCTTTTATTTGAAAGAAAGTATTTTTTGTCATTTCTGAATTAATGGAAGTAATTAAATTAGGTTAAACATTAAATAAATAAATAAATAAATTAATTAAAAAAAGATATATTTGGATTTTTGAGTATTTGAAGAAATAAAAATAAATTAATCAAAATTAGTAAAACCTAATTATCTAAATTAATTTTAATTATTTGCAAAAGATATTGAAATTATACCTAATTAAAACTAAGTTAATTAATATTTATTTACAAAAATAAAGTGCTGAATTTAATTTTAATAAAAAAAATATTTTTTGTGTTTTTGTTTTATGAGGAAAAAAATGTGATTGGTTAGTTAAAAAATAATAATGAAAATAATTAAATAAACAATATAAATAAATAAAATAAAAAGAAAGAATTAGAAATACTCAAAGGGGGGTTTTGGGCCTGATCAGGGGGTGAGATTTGCAATTTGATGGACCATTAATGCTGCAAGCCTGGTTGACTTTTGGATTCCACGCATGCATATTGACTTTGGCATATGGTAGGTCTCCCATCTGGGCCATCAGATTTGGCCTGGAGGCCATCTGTCCACTGATTGCATGAGGGTGCATGATGATCCATACGCTTGGTTTTGCATGGAATAACCTGAAAGAAAATGATAACAAATAATATGGGGACCTGGGATTCGAACCCAGGTCCTGCAAGCCAATGCATACACTCCACTACCACTCAGCCAACATGTTTTATTTGTTAATGGAATGAACACTAAATATAATATTGGAAAAACAAACAATATGCCAGAATTAAAAAATAAAGCGCGAAATTTTGAATGGAGCAATGGGATGGGGACACGTTGTCGTCCCTGTCCTCAGAATTATACAGAGATTACCTGCGGATTTAAATCCGCAGCAAAAGGCATAGGTTCATTCCAAAATCCATCCCAGACTATATAAATTCCATCCAATGCCATGGTTGTAATTGCCTCTTCATCCCAGTCTCAACCATGTCCATTAATAGGCCTAATTTCACCTGCATCAAAAACCCCTAAAAAAAACCTAGGAAGCCCTATCATGGCGTTTTGCGTTATAGAGCACAAGAATGAAATTGATTATTACAGAAAGTTAGAAAATGTCATGAGGAATCAGAATATGCAATCGTTTTTGAGAATGGATGCAAGAATAGAGATTTGGGAATCCATGAACATGGCGAATCTGAGGGACGCTTACAGTGCTTTTAGAGGCTGGAGAGTGCGTGATCTTGTTTGGTTCTGCTTCTGAGAAGTGCCAGGAAGCGATTGAGATCCTTGTTAGATCCTGAAAGTGCCTCTAAGAACGATTTCGATTCCACACTTTTTTGCAATTTTTTCAAGTTTGGTTCTTGTGATTTTGCAGCCTCTAACCTCCAATTCGTGCCTCCTGCCTTGTATATGTATAATGCATTGTATTAGGTCAAGTTTTGGACTTTGAATCTTTGTAAATCAATGCTTGAAGATATGGCTTGATCCTCTATTAAAATCTTTCCAATTTTGTCCAAAAATCCAATATTTGTTCATGATATAGTGAGATACGAGTTTGATCATGTCCATGATGACAATTAAGGCCTGTATCAATCAAAAAGATCCTAAGTTATCAATATTTAGATTTTATTTGAATTTAAATTGATTTAAAATGAATTAATTCAATAAAAATCAAATAAAATAGAAAAATCAATAAATGGACACAAGACTGAAGATAGGACACGTGTGTAGTGTGACAAGATCAAATCAAGTGGAAAACAGTGGGCCCATTTGACAAAATTTGATGTTTTGGGGATAGTTGACGTTTGGCAATTTTGCACAAATTCCCAACTTCAACAATGCATAACTTCTTAAATTTTGAACTTTTGGAAGTGTTCTTGGACTTTTTAGAAACCTTTAGATGTCCTCTAACCAACCCTTTTGGTCTCATCTCATTTTGATGTTCCATGCTCAAGTTACAAGCTTTGGAAAAAAAGGTGTTTTTGTTGACTTTCAAAAATGACTTATAATGTCCAAATTTGTAACTTTTTGTGAGTGCATTTATTGATCTTGGGGTATGAAGATGGATTGTAGGAAATTTCATCCTCTTCAAAATGAGCTTTGGATGAGTCACTTCACATAAAGCATGAGAAAGTTATGCTTGGTCAAAGTTGAGTTGACTTTTCCTACAAAACCCTAATTTAGCAACTTTTGAATCTTGATGAATCTTGAGAAATCCTTGATGAATCATGATCAACCCTTGATCAAATGATGAAATATCCTTCAAAATGAGAATTTTGACAAAAAATCTTGAAGTTTGACTGTATATAGGTCACAATCGACTTTTGCCCTAGCACAGTCGATTTTTGGACCTCTTGAGTAATTGATTGACCAAACTTCCTCTGCAAGGCTTGAAATTTGACATGGATGAACTTGAGAACATATTAGTACATTGGGGAGCACTTGGGGTCATTTTGATGCAAAGACCTTGATGCAACACAAAACCCTAATTTGAGGTTGACTGCCTTAGGGGATAGCTTGACTGTCCAACCCTTGAGCAATCTTGAGCCACTTGGGGATTCTTCTTGACATGTCTTGAGAAATATGGGAGGGCAAATTTTGGGGTACAACAGCTGCCCCTGTTCAATTTTCTTAAACCTGAGGATGTAGATTGGCTTTCGAGCCTTTCGTGATCTGAAGGTGGAAGATGATTGAACACTAGAGTGCCTAGAAATTTGCACTCGCATGAAGTAGTATCAGCCTAGTGATGTCGGGAATGGGCTTACAGATGCCATTTGGAGATTGTTGGTAGGTGGTCTGAATTTTGACTGTATTGGTATCAGAAAAATCTTTAGGAATCGATTTAACATGACCAGACAAGGTCTTGGGATAACTTCAACTGGACCGGCGTCAGAAAAATCTTTAGGAATCGATTTGACTGGACTAGAGAAGGCCTTTGACTGGATCGACATCAGAAAAATCTTTAGGAATCGATTTGTCTGGACCATATAAGGCCTTTGACTGGATCGACATCAGAAAAATCTTTAGGAATCGATTTAACTGGACCAGACAAGGTCTTGGAATAACTTCAACTGGATCGGCATCAAAAAAATATTTAGGAATCGATTTGACTGGACCAGAGCAGGTCTTGGCGCCTTTAGCTGGATCGGCATCAGAAAAATCTTTAGGAATCGATTTAACATTACCAGACAAGGTCTTGGAACAACTTCAACTGGATCGGCATCAAAAAAATCTTTAGGAATCGATTTGACTGGACCAGAGAAGGCCTTTGACTGGATCGGCATCAGAAAAATATTTAGGAATCAATTTAACTGGACCAGATAAGGTCTTGGAATAACTTCAACTGGATCGGCATCAGAAAAATCTTTAGGAATCGACTTAACTGGACCAGAGAAGGTCTTGGGATAACTTTGACTGGATCGACATCAGAAAAATCTTTAGGAATCGATTTAACTGGACCAGACAAGGTCTTATGACATAACTGAGAATTTAACTGCATCTTTCCTGAAAGGTAAAGGTCAGTCATATGCAATGCATGATATGGATCAAGCAATGATGTTCTCAACATAAATGAGATTGTATGGTATGATGCGTATATGCATGTATCATGATGTATGGAAATGTAATGTCTTAGATGGGGAAAATAAATCCCAGATAGCTGCTGGAGAGAGAGAGTTGAATTCTTCGTTTCCGCTGGAGATGGTGAACGAAGGTGATTGCGAGAATAAACCTGCAGGAGAAGATAACTCCGTTGGGGAATAAACTGATAAGGAGATTACTCTGTGGGGAAGAGATGCTCTGCTGAAGATTCCACTGATAAACTCCGCTGGGGATGGATTACCGTTGCTGGTGATACTGAATCTGTTGAGGATTGAATTCCTGTTTGTGAAAGGAAAGAACTTCACTGGGGATGATCTTTCAGTTGCAACTTGCTAGGGATAAACCTGTTAGACTTTTGTGGGTATAATCCTTTGAATTCTGCTGGGAATGATCCTTTGAACTTGACTGGGTAGATTTATTTTGTACTCCGCTGGGGATAGACTTCCAGAGTCTACTGGGGATGATGCTTCAACTCTGTTGGGGAATATTTTCCAGACCGTGCTGGGGAAATATTGACTCCACTGGGGGTATCTTGTGTTCTGTCGGGGGACATTATTATACTCCGTTAGGGAATATTAAGACTGTCGGGGATATCAAGTCTTTTTAGTGCTGATGGTAAATCAACTCTGCTTGGGGAGAGTATTGCTGATTTGTTCATAGTTGCAAGTCTCAGCTGGGAGAGCTACCATTACTGACTTACCCTGCGGGGAATAAAGGTATCTTAGCCATATTCTTCAGCTGAATATACCTTTGTACCTGGCGGACAGAGCAACTGTACAGTTCGGACAATTCTTATTGCCCCTGTTTCTGCTATTACCAGTAATTCATCTTTTGTTTCACATATAAATATTTATGAGCAGCAATTAGTGTCAAATGCATATATCAAAAATGAACATTGGACATTCTTTGCAAAACAAAACAGATAAAGGAAAAACAGTTTGAAATTTGTCTGCAAATAAATTTGTATTGATTTTGAAGTTTGGCCTGTAAATAGGCGTTTTTGTACAAGAGGCTGACGTCCTAGTAAGAGAACGCCGCCGAACAAATAGAATTTACACAATTTGTGAAAAACTTAAACAAAACAGCTATGTGAATAATCCCACTGGGTTCCAACTCTGCTATTGCCTTTATGTCCTCGAGCATCTCATCACTTTGCTACTTGGTTGAAGGTGAATCCGATCGATTAGTGCCGTCTGAGCTTGATAGTCGATACTGAAGTCTGGATGCAAGGTGATCCAATGAGACATAGTGTTACGCTGATCCCTAATTTTTGCATGGACTTCCCTTTCGGGTTTTGAGTCCACCGGGATACCCTTTTTTTGCCCAAGCTGCCTTTTCAGGTTTTCGACTTGCCGGGTGTACAGATTTTTTCATTTTCATCCCTTATTTTTGCCCGAACCCTTTTGGTTCATCGGGAAGCTCTTATTTTTGCCTAGGCCAGTCAACCTAGAGGGTCTTTGATTATGCGTAGTATCTTTTCACTATGTCTGCATTGACAGGGTGAGGAAGGTCGTCATCATCCATGGCGGTTAGAATCATAGCTCCTCCTGAGAAAATGTTCTTAACCACAAATGGCCCTTCGTAAGTAGGGGTCCATTTTCCCCTGGGATCACCTTGAGGTAAGATAATGCGCTTGATTACCAGATCTCCAACTTGATACTCTTGTCGTCTAACTTTCTTGTTAAATGCCTTAATCATCCGTTTTTGATATGTCTGACCATGACGAATAGCAGTAAGTCTCTTTTCGTCGATTAGGTTCAGCTGATCAAGTCGAGTCTGAATCCAGTCATCTTCGCTCAAGCCTGTATCCTTCATGATCCGAAGAGAGGGTATCTGAACTTCAATAGGCAAGACTTCCTCCATGCCATATACCAAGGAATAGGTTGTTGCCCCTGTTGACGTCCGTGCTGAGGTACGGTACCCATGAAGAGAAAATGGTAACATCTCGTGCCAGTCTTTGTATGTCACCGTCATCTTCTGCACAACCTTCTTAATGTTCTTATTAGCTGCTTCGACAACCCCATTCATCTTCGGCCGGTAAGGAGAAGAGTTGTGATGTTGTATCTTGAATTGCTCGCAGAGCTCGGTGATCATCTTGTTGTTGAGATTGGTACCATTGTCCGTAATGATCCTCTCTGGTACACCGTATTGACATATCAGATTGTGCCGAATAAATCGTGCCACGACGTTCTTGGTTACAGTAGCAAAGGAAGCTGCTTCAACCCACTTCGTAAAGTAATCAATTGCTACCAGGATGAAATGATGCCCGTTGGATGATGTAGGTCTGATCTCGCCGATCATATCAATGCCCCACATTGCAAAAGGCCAAGGTGCCGTCAAGACATTTAGAGGAACTGAGGGTATGTGCACCTTATCAGCATAGACTTGGAACTTGTGACATGTCCGAGAATGCTGATAACAGTCGACTTCCATTGTGGACCAATAATATCCTGCCCGAAGAATTTTCTTTGCCATGGTGTGTCCACTGGAATGAGTCCCGAAAGTGCCTTCATGTAACTCCGTCATGATTCTGTCTGCCTCGTTCTTATCCACACATCGCAGTAAGGTCGAATCATGGATACGCTTGTAAAAGGTGCCATTGCTGATGAAGAACTTCGCCGCGAACCTTCTCAGAAACTTTTTGTCATTAACAGATGCACCCTCGGGGTATTCCTGAGCTTCAAGATACCTCTTCACCTCATGATACCATGGCTTTTCTGTCACCTCTTCAGTCTCAAGATCACAGCATTGTGCAGGTTCGTACAATCTTTCAATGATGATCCGGGGAGCTTCGTTGTCCCAATTGACTTTGAACATAGAAGACATTGTAGCCAGCGTGTCCGCCAACTGATTCTCCTCTCTAGGGAAATGTTCAAAGGTTATTTCCTCGAAATGGGGAAGCAACGTCAACACATACTCTTTGTAAGGAATAAGATTTGGGTGTTTCTTATCCCACTCGCCTTTGATCTGACTGATCACAAGAGTGGAATCTCCGAAGACACTTAGAAACTTAATCCTTAGGTCAGTTGCTGCTCGAAGACCCATGATGCACGCTTCATACTCCGCCATGTTGTTGGTGCAGTTGAAACATAGTCGGGCAGTAAACAGAGTATGAGAGCCTTTAGGAGATATGATCACGGTGCCAATGCCATTGCCCAAAGCGTTCGAAGCTCCATCAAAGTACATAGACCATCGGGATCCTTCCTCAGGTCCTTCATCCGGTCCAGGTGTCTCATAATCAGTTATTAGCATGATATTCTCGTCCGGGAATTCAAAGTTCATAGACTGGTAATCATCCACTTCCTGATGTGCCAAATGGTCTGCCAACACACTTCCTTTGATTTCCTTTTGGGTCGTGTACTAGATGTCATACTCAGTCAAGATCATCTGCCATCTTGCTATTCTTCCGGATAAGGCAGGCTTTTCAAATATATACTTGATTGGATCCATCTTTGATATCAACAGGGTAGTGTGAGTCAACATATACTGCCTCAGCCGACGAGCAGCCCATGCCAAAGCGCATCAAGTTTTCTCGAGCAACGAGTATCGGGTCTCGCAGTCGGTAAACTTTTTGCTAAGGTAATAAATAGCATGCTCTTTTCGGCCAAACTCGTCATGTTGACCCAGCACACACCTCATTGAGTTGTCGAGTACTGTCAAGTATACGATCAAGGGTCTCCCTTCAACTGGAGGCATCAGAATAGGTGGCTCTTGGAGATACTCTTTGATTCTTTCGAAAGCGGTCTGGCATTCATCGTTCCAACGCACTACCTGATCTTTCTTCAGCAGCTTGAAGATTGGCTCACAAGTAGCAGTTAGATGTGAGATGAATCGGGAAATGTAGTTCAGATGTCCCAGAAAGCCTCTGACTTCTTTCTCTGTTCTGGGAGCTGACATCTCCTGTATGGCTTTCACCTTTGCAGGGTCCACTTGAATACCTTTGTCGCTTACGATAAAACCCAGCAGCTTACCAGATCTTACCCCGAAGGTGCACTTGTTCGGGTTTAACCTCAACTTGTACAACTTCAGTCTGTCAAATAGCTTCTGCAGATGGTCAAGGTGTTCCTCCTCAGTCTGGGACCTTGCAATCATATCGTCGATGTATACTTCAATCTCATGATGGATCATATCATGAAACAAAGCAACCATGGCACGCTGATACGTTGCCCCAACTTTCTTCAGTCCAAAAGGCATGACCTTGTAGCAAAAGGTACCCCACTGAGTAACAAAGGTTATCTTCTCCATGTCTTCGGGAGCCATTTTAATTTGATTATAACCGGAGAAACCATCCATAAAGGAAAATACCTTGTGCTAAGCAGTGTTGTCAACCAGAACGTCGATATGAGGCAAAGGGAAATCATCCTTGGGGCTTGCCCTGTTCAGATCCATGTAGTCGACACACATTCGAACCTTGCCATCCTTCTTCGGCACAGGAACCACATTCGCCACCCACTGAGGGTAAGAAGTAACTGCTAGAAAACCGGTGTCAAACTGTTTCATTACTTCAGCCTTGATTTTCTCAGACACCTCTGGGCGCATTCGGCGGACCTTCTGTTTCACTAGAGGACAATCTTCCTTGGTAGGCAAGCGGTGAACCACAATATCAGTATCCAAACCAGGCATATCTTCGTAAGACCAGGCAAAGATCTCAACATAGTCATGCAACATCTGAATCAACCGTTGCTTCACACTAGCTTCTAGATTTGCATCGATCTTGACTTCCTTCTTGTCTATTTCAGTACCCAGATTCACTGATTCCACCGGCTCTTCGTGCGGCTGAATAACCCTCTCCTCTTGGAGTAACAGTCTTGCAAGTTCACCAGGCACTTCACAATCATCTTCACCTTTGTCTTCGGCTAAGTTGATCGGATTTTTGAAGTCATAACTGACAGTAGCAGAGTCGTTACCAGTGAGATCCAGAGTGGATGTAGACCTGTATATGTGAGTATGTGTAAAATAGTTATTTTGCAATATATAATAAAGAAAAACAAGGTGCGCAAGATTTGAAATGCAAGAAACATCCAATGCTTTTATTAATGATATATGTAAATGACACACATAAAGCCCTCACAAATGAAGCCACGATGCCCCGGGTAAGACACCGGGCCATAAAGTTTAAAACATTGTCTATTACATATTCAAAACAAAAAGTTTCATTACTGGGTGATAACAGAAACAAGCATAGAATCCTTCGCTGTCCAGTTGCTTAATCCACCATTGGTCGTCGGGTAGATCCAACTGTCAATGTCAAACTCTTCATCATCATCATCCCTGATAGCATTCACCCCTGCATCTTGCTTAGGCTTTTCTGGTGCTCCGAACTCAATCTCTTTTGCATCGATCAAGTATTGTACCTTGTTCTTCAAAGTCCAACAATCATCTGTATTATGCCCCCGGCTATCAGAGTGATAAGCACAGCGAGCATTAGGGTTATACTTCGGTGATGTTGTATTCGGATTCTTTGGGGCTTCCCTTGGAATCACCAGATTGGTTTTCAGTAACTGTGGTAGAATCTGAGATAAGGTCATGTTGAGACGGGTGAATTGCCTTCGAGGTCTCTTGTCCTTTTGTTGATTGTTGTGCTGAGGAACACCAACAGATTTTGAAATAAGAACCGCGTTAATAGCTTGGCGGTGTTCAGGTCTATTCTGTCTTCTCGAACTGTAGACAACACTGGATTCTTTCTTAAAGGGCTTCTTCTCGGTGCTTGATGAGGCACCCTTTTGTATCTTACCAGCCTTAATACCAGCCTTAATCCTCTCACCGGTCATAATAAGCTCTGTAAACCCATACGAAGAGCTTCCAATCAGATGGTTGAAAAATGGACCAAACAGGGTCCCCAGAAACATATCAACAAGCTCCCGATTAGCCAAGGGTGGTTACACTCTTCCGGTGAGGTCCCTCCACTTATGAGCATAATCTTTGAATCCTTCACCCGTTCCCATTGACATACCCTGGAGTTGGGTACGCGTGGGAGCGAGGTCGGAGTTGTACTGGTACTGCCTGTAGAGAGCAGTAGCCAAATCTTCGCAACTACGAATACTGGCTCCGTCTAACTAGTAGAACCATTCAAGCTGAGTCCCTGAGAGACTGTCTTGAAAGAAATGGATCCATAGGTTCTTATCAGCGGTGTACGGCTAAATCTTCCTCACATATGACCGAAGGTGCAACTTCGGACAAGAAACTCCGTCATACTTAGCAAAGGCTGGCGCCTTGAACTTGTGGGGAATTACCACCCCAAATGATAGACCTAGATCAGCAAAGTCCAGACCAGGCACTTTCTGAACTTCCATAGCACTCAACCGGTCTTCCAGTTGCTTGTATCTGTCCTCAGTAGGAGGATATTGTTCTTCATCGAAGTCCGTCTCGTTGTTGGAGACCACAGGGCTAGGAGCCCTCCTTTCCTCTTGACTATCTTTCCCTCCAGATGAGGTGGTCAGATCAACTTCATTCTGTAGCCTGTTTCCAAACCTGTGTCCCGTGTTAAACAGGATTGTCCTCTTCTTCTTCTTCTTCTCTTTCAGAATCAGGGTCTTCAGGTCTTGCTGACCCTTAGCTAGATTCATGAACAGCTCTTGAAATTGGGCATTCTGGGCCTGGAGGGCCTTGATTGCATGCTCAGTTGAAGGTTCAGCAGACATGATGAGTGCTGAAATAAACAGCGAAGAAGATAAGAGCCCTGTAATGGGTACCCGTTTATGAAGTGCATGAGATGAAATGCGTATGATTATGATTTCAAAGACAATCGGGAGATTCAAATTTGTAAACAAGAAAGGAAACACACTTTATTAGATAAACTTTGGAATTCAAATTGTTCAACTGATGCCATTAAGGCGTTTACAAGAATGGAAATACTGAAAAGTAAATAAAACTGGAAAGGGAATAAACAAAGGACAATCAATGCTCCCATGGTCTCTTCTTGTCGGTGCGGACATAATCATTGAGGATCCGCTCGTTCTCTAGCTGCCTAGTCAACCTCTGGATCTTCTGTTCTTGCTGGTTAAAATTTTCCCGGTAAGCATCCTGTTCCTCTCTCAGCTGCATCCAAGATCTCTTCAGTGCCCCAATGTCAGTGGGCATGTAAGGATGGAGGATGGTCGGAAGAACCCCTTCTTCACTAGCAATTTCAACTATGATAGGCCGGACGGCTTCATATGGCATACTGAGCTTTTGGGCACGGACCCAACTCATGTGGATCAGATCTGTGAACTCTATCCCAAGCCCTTATGAATCTGCGACGTTGCTCATCGCTATCCCCTTGAAAATCAAAGATGATACTAGGCATTAGCATCTCATGAGGTCCTTCTCTTCTGGCATGCCCAAACTGACGTAAGGACAAGCACGGATTGTAAGAAATTCCTCCATGGGTTCCTAACAGTGGAACATTGGGATACTCCCCACAATGATCAATGATAGCCTCCTCATCCATACCCTTGAGAGTCCAGATAATGTCATAATGAGAGAGAGACATAACCCTATAGGCCCATCCCATGCCTTCTTTGTTCTTCAACACTGATTTGGGGAGGTGCAAAATAAACCACCTCGCCAATAACGGAGCACAGCACATCAAGGTCCCTCGCTTTCGGGCAGTACAAGCATAAAGCTGATGAAGGATGTCACCCAAGAGAGTGGGTACAGGATTGCGAGAGATGAAGATCTTTACCTCATTTACATCAACAAAGGAGTCAGAGTTCGGAAACAATACCAGGCCATATATTAGAAGAGCCAGAATATCTTCGAATGCCTTGAAGTCTAGACTATCCCAGAAATAATTAGCCTTACCAACCAAAAACTTAGTCAGAAAGCCCTTTGCTCCACTTCTAGTCTCCCAATTAGCCATTACCTCATCCTTGGTCAAATGAAGGGCTGAAGCAATATCTTTCGGCTTAAGGGTCTTCTCCCAACCAGTAAATGGGGTCTGCTCCAGAATGGAGATACCGAGCAGATCAGAGAATTCTTCTAAGGTGGGAACCAGCTGGTAGTCCTGGAAAGTAAAACAATGGTACAATGGATCATAGAACTGGACTAGGACACTCATCATCTGCTCGTCCAATTTGGAGGTGACCAAGCTGAGAAGATAACCATGTCTCATGAGGAAGGAAGTAGTATCAGGCATCTTTGCAATCAAATCTTTCAACAAGGTGGGAATCTGGACAAAGTTGATTCGGATGGTATTCCTACGCATAAGCATCATGGCCTACAAAACAGAACAAAGATGAATCCCTCCTGTCTTTGAAATAGGTTAGTCCAATGCAAGATGTATGCAATTTCATGATGTCATGATGTTATGATAGTAAACTCACATCACAAGTATCCATAAATAGCAAACATGGTAAAGGCACACAAGTCACACAGAGAGCCCTTAGATTTCAGGCTGGCAAGGAGCTTAGGTACTACCCTCATTCAATTCAGTTGGTTTAAACCTGTCCTAAAAATAGTAACCGAGTTCTAGAGGATCTCAATATCACTGACTACCCTCAATCAGTCATAATTTCAGTTTAGCAACCTTTTCTTGCGGCCGAAATCATCGCGAGAGTTTAGTCTCAATGAGTGTAGCATACTGCTACTGTTCTATGGCCAAGTTGGTCAATTTAAAGGTTCTAAGGTCAGTTGGTGCTTAATGACCCCTTAGATGACCCATATTCTCCTCGTTCCAACACAAGGGATATTGGTACAATCTAAAGTACCACACCAACGTAGCTACTGCTTTAACCGTATCGGTCTACGCTGTACAGTTCCCTCACAGTTTATTGCTACTTACCTAAAGGGTATCCCCAGATCCGGGTTAGGATCTATAGTAACTCCGATACAAGCCCACAAATATAAAGCATACAAAGCAAACAATTGAAAACACAATGATCTAATCCTAAGGTATACCTCACTTATAAAAACTCCCCAGCAGAGTCGCCCGTTCTGTGATGCAGTGGGAGAGAACTGACTGTTTTTTGGAATGCTGGTTCGCGTTTTGCGTTTGTTTTTGCAAAATGTCGCGGTAAGCAAGAGTCGCCACCGTCTTTTATTTTATACAACAAGGAAAGGAAAAAAGCACAGAAAAATTCCTTTTTCGAGATGTTTCTCGGGTCCGGGGGGTAGATTATAGAAAGGGAAGGTGTTAGCACCCTTTCTATCTGTGGTTATCCACGGGCTCTTAGGTACTTGCTCAAAGTGTTTTCAAAAGTTTTCTTTTCTTTGTGTTTGTGGGTTTGAAAGAAGTTTTTGTTTGGAAGGTGTAAGTGCGAAAAGTTTTGTTTTGTTTTGAGAGAGCAAGTACTTAAGAACCATCTACCTACTCGAAAAAGGAATCAATATATGCTAATGTCCTTTAGATAATGCTATCCCACTATTGATGAGTAGGTAGCATCGTCGTCGGAGTTTAAGGGTCAATTCGATTAAGGGACGTGTGGTCACTAAAGCAATGTTAAGACGCCTTAGCGGTAACCCTAATGTCTTAGATCATTTTTCCGAAGCAACCGTTTCGAGGCAACTATGATCTTTGGACAAGAGGGCGACCTCTAAAACTTCCTATACTCAATGACCACGTTCGAAGGCAACCAAGCGAGGTGTACCCTAAGAGTGCACATGTGCGAGTGTGTTGTTTCGGTTAATTTTATCTTTGTACATGTCAATGGTTATCTATGTTGATTTTAGGTTTAAACATTTGATATTGTCATGCATTCCCTATTATCAAGCATCTAACAGTTTATAAGTTGCGTAAATTAAATTGCGTAAATTAAAACTAACTATTACAAGGCGTCGGGTATTTACATCGCCAAAAACAACCCTTGAAATTAAAATGCGGAAAATAAATAAAGCGATAAAAGTATTTAAAGTCCTATTAAAAACTATTACATTCCGAGAAATAGATACAATAATATGACCAAAATGGATCGCGTGCGAGAAATTAAATCGGACGAGTTTTTAGGGTTTTGACCCTTTTATTTGAAAGAAAGTATTTTTTGTTATTTCTGAATTAATGGAAGTAATTAAATTAGGTTAAACATTAAATAAATAAATAAATAAATAAATTAAAAAAAGATATTTTTGGATTTTTGAGTATTTGAAGAAATAAAAATAAATTAATCAAAATTAGTAAAACCTAATTATCTAAATTAATTTTAATTATTTGCAAAAGATATTGAAATTATACCTAATTAAAACTAAGTTAATTAATATTTATTTACAAAAATAAAGTGCTGAATTTAATTTTAATAAATAAAATATTTTGTGTTTTTGTTTTATGAGGAAAAAAATGTGATTGGTTAGTTAAAAAATAATAATGAAAATAATTAAATAAACAATATAAATAAATAAAATAAAAATAAAGAATTAGAAATACTCAAAGGGGGGTTTTGGGCCTGATCAGGGGGTGAGATTTGTAATTTGATGGACCATTAACGCTGCAAGCCTGGTTGACTTTTAGATTCCACGCATGCATATTGACTTTGGCATATGGTAGGTCTCCCATCTGGGCCATCAGATTTGGCCTGGAGGCCATCTGTTCACTGATTGCATGAGGGTGCATGATGATCCATACGCCTGGCTTTGCATGGAATAACCTGAAAGAAAATGATAACAAATAATATGGGGACCTGGGATTCGAACCCAGGTCCTGTAAGCCAATGCATACACTCCACTACCACTCAGCCAACGTGTTTTATTTGTTAGTGGAATGAACACTAAATATAATATTGGAAAAACAAACAATATGCCAGAATTAAAAAATAAAGCGCGAAATTTTGAATGGAGCAATGGGATGGGGACACGTTGTCGTCCCTGTCCTCAGAATTATACAGAGATTACCTGCGGATTTAAATCTGCAGCAAAAGGCATAGGTCCATTCCAAAATCCATCCCAGGCTATATAAATTCCATCCAATGCCATGGTTATACTTGCCTCTTCATCCCTGTCTCAACCATGTCCATTAATAGGCCTAATTTCACCTGCATCAAAAATCCCTAAAAAAAACCTAGGAAGCCCTATCATGGCGTTTTGCGTTATAGAGCACAAGAATGAAATTGATTATTACAGAAAGTTAGCAAATGTCATGAGGAATCAGAATATGCAATCGTTTTTTAGAATGGATGCAAGAATAGATATTTGGGAATCCATGAACATGGCGAATCCGAGGGATGCTTACAATGCTTTTGGAGGCTGGAGAGTGCGTGATCTTGGTTGGTTTTGCTTCTGAGAAGTGCCAGGAAGCGATTGAGATCCTTGTTAGATCCTGAAAGTGCCTCTAAGAACGATTTCGATTCCACACTTTTTTGCAATTTTTTCAAGTTTGGTTCTTGTGATTTTGCAGCCTCTAACCTCCAATCTGTGCCTCCTGCCTTGTATATGTATAATGCATTGTATTAGGTTAAGTTTTGGACTTTGAATCTTTGTAAATCAATGCTTGAAGATATGGCTTGATCCTCTATTAAAATCTTTCCAATTTTGTCCAAAAATCCAATATTTGTTCATGATATGGTGAGATACGAGTTTGATCATGTCCATGATGAAATATCCTTCAAAATGAGAATGTTGACAAAAAATCTTGAAGTTTGACTGTATATAGGTCACAGTTGACTTTTGCCCTAGCACAATCAATTTTTAGACCTCTTGAGCAATTGACTGACCAAACTTCCTCTGCAAGGCTTGAAATTTGACATGGATGAACTTGAGAACATATTAGGACATTAAGGATAACTTGGGGTCATTTTGATGCAAAGACCTTGATGCAACACAAAACCCTAATTTGAGGTTGACTGCCTTAGGGGATAGCTTGACTGTCCAACCCTTGAGCAATCTTGAGCCACTTGGGGATTCTTCTTGACATGTATTGAGAAATATGGGAGGGAAAATTTTTGGGTACAACAGATATACCTCGAATTATGGTTCAACGACTAGATAGGCTCGCTCACGTGTTTACAACAAAAGAGGTAGAAGATGAGAAACCTTGGTATTATGATATCAAGCATTTTCTTCAGACTCAAGAATACCCGATTGGTGCTTCAAAGAAAGATAGAAAGACATTGAGAAGATTGGCTGGCAGTTTCTTCCTCAGTGAAAATGTGTTGTACAAGAGAAATTATGACATGGTCCTGCTCAGATGTGTGGATAGACACGAAGCAGACATGTTGATGCATGAGATTCATGAAGGTTCATTTGGCACTCATGCCAACAGTCATTCAATGGTTAAAAAGATGCTAAGGGAAGGTTACTATTGGCTGACAATGGAATCTGATTGTTACAAATTTGCAAAGAAGTGTCATAAATGCCAGATTTATGCGGACAAGGTTCATGTGCCTCCGACACTTCTCAATGCTATTTCTTCCTTGTGGCCTTTCTCTATGTGGGGTATTGACATGATTGGGATGATAGAACCTAAAGCTTCGAATGGTCACCGCTTTATCTTGGTAGCAATTGATTACTTCACCAAGTGGGTGGAGGCTGCTTCATATGCTAATGTTACTAAGCAGGTGGTTGTGCGCTTCATTAAGAATAATCTTATATGTCGGTATGGTGTGTCGAGCATAATCATCACCGAAAATGGCTCAAATCTGAACAATAAGATGATGACCGAACTGTGTGAAGAATTCAAGATTGTCCATCACAACTCATCTCCGTACAGGCCGAAGATGAATGAGGCTGTTGAAGCTGCTAATAAGAATATCAAGAAGACTATCCAGAAAATGGTTGTTACTTATAAGTATTAGCATGAAATGCTCCCTTTTGCTTTGCATGGTGTTGTACCACAAAATTTTCCCTCTCATTTATCAAGATTATTCTCACAATATCTCTTTGACTCAAGACTGGATTGGGGTTTGGTCAGCTCAAGACATCTCATCATGCACTGATGACCCAAAATTAGGGTTTGAAATTGCACAAGGATTTTTGGACTATCAATGCTTCATGTGACTTTCAAACATCATTATGGACCCCTAAGATCACTCATGACAAGTTTCAAGCCTTGAACCATGTTTTTGATCAGTCAATTGGACAGTTGACCTAAAAATCAGTTGTATTAGGGAAAAAGTCAACCATGGCCAATTTACAGTCAAACTTCATAATTTTTTATCCACATTAACATTTTAGACTCATATGTATCATTTGATCAAGTTTGGATTACAATTCCTCAAGAAATTTGATCAAATCATCAAAAGGGAAAAATGGTCAAAATTAGGGTTTTGATTGAGGAAGGGCAATTTCCGATCTTTGACCTAGAAAATGACCAATTGAGTTAAATCATGATTTCAAGGGTTCATTTGTATCATCTTGACCTATTTAAATGTTTCAAAACATTTCAATTTCGTTGGATTGACAGATGAAATTTGCAGTCAACTGATCAAAAGTCAATTGTACACTGAAAAGTTAAACTTTGACTTTTTGGTCAAAATCAAGTGCCAAGGGTCATAATTCATCAAAAAATGTCAAAAAATGCAAATTTTTCATCAAGAAATCAAGGATTGAATATTAGGGTTTAAAATTGAAAATTTTCTGAACTTAGAAATTTTTCTAAGTATAGAAAATTTCTTATTTTTCACCATGATACAAGATGATTCAAAGGAAGTTCCAAACATGAAAGTTGTAGACCTCCATGAAATATATAACTTTTCTTCACACACTTTTCCTTAAAGATGCTTGGATCTCAAGATATAAATTTATGAATACATGCTCATGAACTAAGTAACTTAGTGAATTTTTGCCCTAATTTAGGCAGGTTTTGGACCCAACTTCATGGCAATTTTTCACCTAGTTCCAAGAGGAGTCTTAAATGAATTTCAGAGATGAGTTATAGAGAACATTACAAGCTTTCCAAAATGTCCAATAACTCCTCAAGATCATTTTTGAGTAGGGAGAATCGAAGAGATGAAGTTGGCAATTTCTCACTTTTGTTTCAAGCCATTTCATGAAGAACAAAGTTCCAATCAGTACCTATGCTGCCAAATCCACGCTTTAAAGGTACCAAACTTGTTTATTAATCCATAATTTAATTCTTACTCAGTTGACAAAGTTTTAATCCAAGCCCTAGAGCCATTATCCAAGTTGTAATTCCATAAATGGCATAAAGTGACCATTGCCATTTTGAAAAAGCTCAACTTTTGCCACTTTCCAATTCTTGAGCATTGAACCTGTCTCCATTGCACATACAAGTACCACAGGCCTAAAGCAAATTGTACAAAGCATATACCAACCCTAATAAAGCCAGTACAAGCATGTGAAGACTTGTCTCTTCACTTTGCTTCAAAAGCAAGAAAGGTTACCAAAAGGCTAGAACTTACAAATCTGTTGGAGAGCTGACTTTAAACTGATTCCATACTAATATACAGACTCATTGCAACATAACACACGATTAATAGAAGCCTGAAACACTCCAAAAACATCCTTTCACCAAAAAACTGTCAAGACTTGCAGTTTTTGCATAAGCATAACAATCTCTCATTTGGCTCGTGCGTTTCAAGTCTTAACCATCAAAACACCTTACCTACTTGATATCTAACTGATCCAGACCCTCATCCCTGTACTGTAACCCCTTCTCCATCATCTGCCATTTTTCTTTTCAAAGCTTGCAGGTTGACTTGGATAGATATTTTTCAGACACTTTCAAAACAAGGCAAGGGTTAGAACACACTCAGGGAGGTTCAAGCAAGCTCAAGCAATCATCAGGCCTTCATAAAACTCACTCCAACTCCATCCACGATTTCAACTGAAAGAGGTAAAAATCTCAACTTCTATCTCTTCATACAGGCATCCATTGGCCACTATTCGTGAATAAACAATGTAGACCTCATTGCAACGAAGCTGTACATATACATATCTTTCATTTATTTGGCCTGAGTTGAGAGAATTTTGAATTTGAAGTTCCTGGAAAAATTAGGTTTAATTTTAGGGCTTTTAAAATTCATTCTGATCTTTGATTGTTAGCTTACATGATTTATATGGTTAGAATCGTGAGACAAAATGCTACAACATTCATGTTATGAGTTTTCATTTTCATTGAGAGATGAGAAAGTTACAGAGCATCTGGCTGACTAGAGGAAGAAGATGAAGTACATGACCATGGAAGTGTTTCATGTTATGTTATTTTTGTTTCACATTAATCAACGGATGTATAGCCACCCCAGTGGCAAGGTAGCGCGCTGGTGAGACCCATGTCATGGGTTCGAACCTTGGCGCTACCTTTTGCTTTTTTCATATTTTTTTCCATTTTCAGTTTTGGCTTGTTTTTGCAGGAATTGGGCCTCTACGCTGGGCTTAGTTTTTTTCTCTAACATTCACCATCTGATTGATCAGTATACCCCCCGACCCAACTTTTTCATACATTTTTGTTTATTTATTTATGTTTTCATTTTTGTTTATTAATATTTTCTTTAATCCATAAAAATCATAAAATATATGAAATATGATATTTTTGCATTTGTTTATTTTGTTTTTATTTTCAAATTAAATAATATATTTTATTAAACTATATATATATATATATATATTGATTCTTTTTCTTGAATGAACTTGTAAACTTAAATAAAATAGGTTTAGTTTAATTTGTTCTATTTTCTTTTCATTTCATACTTATAAAATATTTATTTTGGCATATATAAAAGAACTAAATATTTTTATAAAATATTATTTATTATTTTTAATACAAAGAATACACAAATAATAATACATGGAAACCTTATTTTCTTTCAAACTAGGAATTAGGGTTAACCCCTTTTTTAAGAATTAATTTCTTTTCCTTATATTTTTAGGATTAGGTTAAAATTTCTTTTCACAAAAAATAAAATAAAATCTTTCCTTGCATGTACATAATGTTGCATATTTAAATATTGTATATTGTTTATTCTAACACTCGTACAAATTTGATTTGGTTGTAATAATTTATTTAGATTTACATTCTTGCAAATCCCCATTCAAATTTGTACTCCCCCTCCCATAAATTATTGTAATAGCCTAGTAATCTTTACATTACGCAATTTACCGCTTTACATGCCATGATAGTAATTAGGGTTTGTATGATAAAATCAAAACAAAACAAATATAAAACCTTAAATGTAAGATAAAATCAAAGCATGAAAATAACACACGTGCGCACAAGCATCCTTAGGGTTTCTCCACTTGGTTGCCTTATGTAAAAATAGCCATGTTACGCATACGAAGTATCTTGGCAAAACAAACAAATATGAGATCATAGTCCCTCGATGACGCTATTCAAGGTTGCCTTACAAAATGATCTTGGTCCCTCAAAAATGCCAAGATACTTTGCAAACATTGTTAATCATGGTTATACGATGACCCACGCCCGTCCCGTTTACATCCAAAGATAGGGTTGCTTACCAAATCAATGGTAAGACAACAATGTCAAAGGAATAGAAAATGCATAAGAAAGACATTTGAGTAGGTAGATTGCTTCTAGTTACTTGCTCTATTTCCAAACAACTATCCTTGCTATTTTCAAAACAAACACACACATTTTCAAACATTGAAAACATTTTCAAAAAGACAAACACCTTTGTGTACATTCTTACGAACGAGAATCATTACAAAGGTTGCCTAAACAATGGCCTCTTTTACAAAATACTTTCAAAACCACACCAAACACATTTTCAAATAACAAAATCAAGTGATCTAGCAAGCAACTAAGAGCCCATAGATAACTAAGGATGAAAAGGGTGCTAACACCTTCCCTTTTCATAATCTACCCCACGAACTCAAGAAAACATCTCAAAGGTCTTTCCTGTGCTTTTTCACCTTTCCTTTTGGATAAAAGAAAATTCGATGGTGACTCTTGCTACCCGCAACATTTGCGATAAAACGCAAAACCCTCAAGTCATTTCTCCCACCGTATCATAGAACTGGCGACTCTGCTGGGGAAATTTTATAAAAGTGGGGTTACCTTAGGGCTAGATCACATTTATTTTCTTATTTTGTTTGAATTGCTTGCTTTACATTTTGGTTCTTTATTTGGGTTTGAATCCTCCACCCGGATTAGGGAAACATTATAGGTAAATAGCAATACATTGTGGAAACTGTGCAGGGTATACCGACATGGTCTAAGCAATAACTATGTTAGTGTGACATATTTGTGGGTATCAGTAGCCTTTGAGTCAATCAAAGAGAATACGGGGCCGTTGAGTGATGTCATGAAGCACTAATGAACTTCTAGAACCCTTTACTTGACCAACTTGGCCTTTAGGATGTAGTGAGATGACCGGCTTTGGTGCAGTCCGAAGTTGGTAGATACTCGATACTACACTCATTGAGGGTTGGTTTCTTGGGATATTTTGGTCACCATTAAAGAGGCTTGAGATGAAACAATGACCAAGGAAACAATCCGGTGATATTGAGCTCCTTAGAACCCAGTTACTATTATTAGGACAAGTTTAAGCCAACTAAACTTCAAGAGGGTACTTACCTATAAAACCCCATGCAATCTTAAACTAAGAACTTGTTTGTTTTTCTTGTATATACATACTTGTGCATAACATCATGGACATCATGAACATCATGAACATCATATGTATTCACTAACCATTTCAAGGATTTTGGAGATTCATCTTTGTTCTTGTTTTGTAGGATATGGATTCACTTCGCAGGAAAACTATCCAAGTCAACCTTGTAAGAATTCCTTCATAACTCAAGGAGCTAGTTTCAAGGATCCCTGAGAACTCTCCATTAACCTAAAGGAATGGTTGTCTACTCAACTTGGTCACCTCCAACACAGAGGAGGATATGATGAAGGTGCTCTTCCAGTTCTTTGATCCTTTGCACAATTGCTTCCCATTTCCTGACTATCAGCTTGTGCCTACTTTGGAAGAATTATCTCAACTCTTAAGGATTCCAATTCTCAATCAACTAACTTTAAACGGTACGGAAAGAGATCCAAAGCCAGAAGAGATTGCTCAAGCTCTGCACTTGCACTCATCTGATGTCACAACTCACTGGGAAACTAGAAGTGGTGTCAAAGGCTTCTTAGCAAAGTTTATGTTTGAGAAAGCCCAAAGCTGTTGGAATTCCTTAGATCTGCAAGAATTTGAAGAAATTGTGGCTCTTATTATCTATGGGATGGTCTTGTTTCCCAATCCTGACCAACTAATAGATGTGAGTGCTGTCAAGATCTTCATGTCACGCAATTCGATGCCTACATTGCTTGGGGATATCCTACACTCTTTTCACACTCGTACAATGAGGAAAAGAGGTTTCCTTATGTGTTGCACTCCTCTCCTGGCAAGATGGTTTATTTCTCATCTTTCCCAATCAGTCTTAAAGAATGAGCAAGGATTAAGGTGGTCACAAAGGTTAATGTTGCTCAAACATTCAGATATTCATTGGTGCTCTCGATCCAAAGAGAATGTTATCATTGTTGACCATTATGGAGAATTCCCTAATGTCCCTCTACTTGGCATTAGGGGAGGAATCAACTATAACCCATGCTTAGCTCTAAGACAGTTTGGTTATGCCTGAAGGGATGGCCCATATGAGATGCTGATTCAAGGCTTGGTATTCGACTACGACAACAACGATCAAGGTCTTCGCCATAGATTCATCCGAGCTTGGAGGATGCTAAACAATGTGGATAGCAAGACTTTGGGACACAAGAATTCCATCCCTCTTAAGCCTTACCTCAAGTGGGTACGAACCCGCGCTCAAAGTCTTATGATGCCTTATCCTTCAATTCTCCCGGTGATCATCGAGCCTGTTAAGGAAGGAGAAGTTCCATATACTATCCTACATCCTGACATGCTCATATCTCTCGAAGACCTACAAAGGGATTGGATATAGCTCAAAGGAGAGCGAGATACTTTCGAAGCCCAATTCTACGCAAGCGAGAAGAAGGTTTTGGAATTCACTAGGCTACTTCATGAGGAACCAACTCTAAATGCCTACATAGCACCAAAGAGGATGCACACTACTTTTTTATCTTAGAGTTTTGTATTATTTAGCCCAAGGGGAATTGATGTACTCAAACTCTATTTTATTAATATAACGTGTGTTTCTTTTTGTCTAAAACGAACTTGAATTTTTAAAATCCTTGAAAGCATTGCATGTTACATATCATTCATCATAACATAAACAAGTCTTTTGCAACGAGTTTCCTCATCTCTCTACTGTTTATTAGAGTAAGATAGATCTCAAACAGACAGTCAAAGATCTTCAAGTTCAAAACACGCAGTTTCTGCAGTTACTCATGACCCTGGCCAAGGGGCAAGAGAAGTTGAAGACTCTGTTGGCCAAAGAGAAGAAGAAGAAAGAGAAGAAACCAACTGGTGTTGTAATCATGGGGAGAAGGTTTCAAGGACAAACCAGAAGAACCTTGAATTTTGCAGCAACATCTGATGAAGGAGAAGGGAAAGGAAAAGAAACAGCAGTTCCGTCAGAATCTGAAGAGGAGGAAGAAGAGGAAGACTACTCTGAGGAACAATATCCTCCAGCGAATGATAAGTACAGACATCTTGAAGAGCGTTTGAACGCTATGGAAATACAAAGGGTACCAGGTCTAGACTTTGAAGAATTGGGGCTAGTGTCGGGAATTGTGATCCCACCGAAGTTCAAACTTCCGTTGTTTGTAAAATATGATGGGGTGTCATGTCCTAAGATGAACCTCCAATCATATGTGAGAAAGATCCAGCCGCACTCCGCTGATAAAGACCTTTGGGTGCATTTTTTCCAAGATAGCCTATCTGGAACACAACTCGATTGGTTTTACCAATTGGAAAGGGCCGACGTCCATAACTGGGAATATCTTGCTGCAGCTTTCTATAAGCAATACCAGTATAATGAAGATTTGGCGCCTACCCGTACTCAACTTCAGAGTATGGCTATGGCTTCAAATGAGGGTTTCAAGGATTACGCACAGAAACGGAGAGATCTAGCTGGGAGAGTGTAACCCCCTCTATCTAAAAGGGAGTTGGTGGATATGTTCTTAGGCACTCTATCGGGCCCTTTCTTTAACCATTTTATTGGGAGCTCATCCGCCGGATTTACTGAGTTAATACTAACCGGAGAGAGGGTGGAAGCTGGCATAAAAAGTGGAAAGATTCAGAAGGATTCGTCTGCCTCTACAGCTGTGAGAAAGCCTTTCACTGGGAAGAAGGAGGTATCTGCTGTTTACCCATAAAGGAACCAAGGGAGAGCTGAGCGCCGACCAATGGTAGGGTCCATTATGATCCCAAATCCTACATCTGATCAACCAAGAAGTAACCAACCGAGGGTGGAAAGGCCAGTCCAGCAATTCACCCGAATTAATATGACTCTAGCCCAGGTTTTACCGCATCTTCTGAAATCTAATCTGACAACTTTAAAGGAAGCTCCAAAGAACTCCAACACTGTGTCCCCTTATTATCACCCAAATGCCAGATGCGCGTATCATTCCGAAAGACTGGGTCATGACACTAACAACTATTGGACCCTGAAAAACAAGATTCAAGACCTTATAGATGCAAAAGAGATTGAGTTTGATTCACCCGAGAAACCAAATGTCATTTACGCTCCTATGCCTAGGCATGGTCACAACACCAATGCTATCGAAGAAGATTTGTTTGTTACCACAGTTGGTGAACTCTTGACTCCGCTCCCAATCATTAAGATAAACTTGTTGAAAGACGGTGTATTCCCGAGTTGTAATGAAGACTGCCATCTTTGTTTATCCTCACCAACTGTTTGCCCTTTGTTGAAGACAAGCATTCAACGCTTGATAGACAACCAAGAGATTCTGTTTGAAAGTGCTCATGTTGCACCTGTTCCTGTTGAAGATGTTTCAATCATAACTATCTCCGCCAATCCTTCCAGGGTCCCTAAAAGACCCGTTAGGATTATATTGGTTCCAAAAACTACTCCTCTTATAATCACAATGCCCGGGCTGGTCCTGTATGAATCAGACAAAATAGTGCCGTGGAATTACGGTGGAGACATCTACTACCATGGTATCCAACAAGATGGGATGGCCACCAAAGAAATAAGCTCCAAAGAAGAAGACTCCGACATTAGCAATATTGTCGGAACCAGTAAGATTACCCGTAGCGGTAGAATCTTCTCTCCAGAAATTGCCCCTCCAAAGACAGTTTTTGGACCCGTGGCTGTTCCAAAGGTTACCTCCGTACCAATAATCATACCTGCAAGTGCTCCTAATGACAAAGACGACACAACCCCTGTTGTTATCCCTACCAACACTCCTACTGCTGAAATTCGAGGAAAAAGTATTCAAGAAGAGCCTGTCCAGACGAAGGCTCAACCACTAACTATCCCTGAAACCTCCAAGAAGGAAATGGAGGAGATCCTGAGAATAATAAAGAAGAGCGACTACGACATAGTTGAACAGTTGAGGCAAACTCCCTCCAAAATCTCCATGCTGGCATTGTTGCTGTGTTCTGAGGCACATGCGAAAGCTCTGGTGAAGTTTCTAAAGACAGCCCATGTGCCTCAAGAGACGTCTGCTGACCAATTTCAAGATTGTGTGGCCAGCTTGACAGCTGATAACGGCCTAGGCTTCTCTGATGCTGATTTGACACCAAGAGGGAGAAAGCACAACGAGGCATTGCATGTCTCTGTGGAATGTAGAGGAACAACTCTGGCCCATGTCTTGGTGGACACCGGCTCATCTTTGAATGTTTTACCGAAGAAAGCTCTCGGCAGATTGGTTTGCGAAGGACTGACGTTGAAACCCAGTAACATAGTCGTAAGAGCATTTGATGGTTCAAAGAGGATGGTCCACGGGGAGGTGGACATCCCCATAAAGGTTGGGACTCAGACTTTCAACTCGACCTTCTATGTAATAGACATCCGCCCCTCTTACTCTTGTCTGCTAGGACGACCATGGATCCATAATGCTGGTGCTGTCACCTCTACACTAAACCAGATGCTAAAATACTCGGTACATGGAAAGATTATCACTGTCCACGGAGAGGAAGAGTATATGATTAGCCACCTCAATTCTTTCTGGTATGTAGAATTGGACGGAGAGTTCATTGAAACTCCTTTTCAACATTTCGAAGAAGTCTCTCAAGAGGTAGCAGTAACCAAGACGGTATCCCAGATCCCCAAGATCACAAGACCTCCGCTCCGGATGTCATCTCTGAAGGACGCCAAGGCAGTAGTAGAGGAGGGTGGATGCACCATCTGGGGGAAACTTCCGGACATTCCGTATAAATCTGACAAGTTTTGCTTAGGGTTTACTTCAAGTGCTCAGAAGGCTGTGCGCCGTGCCCGTGCTGGAGGGCCACCTTTGAAGATTAGCAGCCGAGGAATCAATGCAGTGTCAGATGGTGAAGAGGATTGCAGCTTGGAAGATTGGATATTTCCTACTGTCAACGGAGGACTTCGCAATTGGGAAGCCAGAGACTTTGTTCCAATACCTTTCATCTCTCAGTAATTTATCTTTTACATTTCTGTTGGACTTGTAATATTCACAAACAATTCACACATTTAAAACCTTGTGTCTTACCCGAGGCGCAATGGTCCACTTGTAAGGATTTCTATTTCATCTTCATATGACATTCAATGAATCATGGACGTTTTTCACATACAAACTTTTTGTGCTCATTGTTTTTCTTTTACATTTTATTTTTAAAGATGGCTATACCCTTACACACACCCACACTCACAAATGCAGGTACCCCTCCATTCCGGATCCCATGGGTAACGATACTGCTATGGCCTTTAGTGAATCTGAAGATCTAATCTACCAAGCCGAAGACGAAGGTGAGGAAGATTGTGAAGTACCAGGGGAATTGGCCAGACTACTACAACAAGAGGAAAGAGCTATTCAGCCTCATGAGGAGCCGATGGATACAATCAACTTGGGTACCGAAGAGGATAAGAAAGAAGTCAAGATGGGTTCCAATCTAGAGCCGAGTGTCAAGGAGCGTCTGGTTTAACTGTTGCATGATTATGTTGAGATCTTTTCCTGGTCATATGAAGACATGCCAGGACTGGATACATACATCGTGGTACATCGTCTACCCACAAGAGAAGACTGTCCACCAGTAAAACAAAAGGTCCGCCGCATGAGACTTGACATGTCAGAGAAGATCAAAGCGGAAGTCATGATACAACTTAACGCTGGATTTTTGGCCGTCACCTCCTATCCCCAATGGGTTGCCAACATTGTTCCCGTGCCTAAAAAGGACGGCAAAGTACGAATGTGCATGGACTATAGATATTTAAATAGGGCCAGTCCTAAAGATGATTTTCCACTTCCCCACATAGATATCTTGGTTGACAATACAACCCAGCATAAGGTGTTTTCCTTCATGGACGGATTCTCAGGTTATAACCAAATCAAAATGACACCTGAGGACATGGAGGAAACTACATTTGTCACACAGTGGGGCACATTCTGCTACAAAGTAATGCCATTCGGACTGAAGAATGCTGGGGCAACCTATCAGCGCGCCATGGTAGCCTTATTTCACGACATGATACATCATGAAATAGAGGTCTACGTAGACGATATGATAGCCCAATCACAAACTGAAGAGGAGCACATTGATCACTTGCAAAAGTTGTTTGAGAGATTGAAGGAGTACAAGTTAAGGTTGAACCCAAACAAGTGCACATTCGGAGTACGGTCCGGTAAACTTTTAGGTTTTGTTGTCAGTAACAAAGGCATCGAGGTTGATCCTGTCAAGGTTAAAGCGATACAAGAAATGCCTGCTCCTCGTACTGAGAAGGAAGTCAGAGGATTCCTGGGACACCTGAACTATATTTCCAGATTCATTTCTCACCTAACAGCTACTTGTGAGCCAATCTTCAAATTATTGAAGAAAGATCAAGTAGTCAGATGGAATGATGAATGCCAGATTGCTTTTGACAAGATCAAAGAGTATTTACAAGAGCCTCCTATTTTGATGCCACCAGTCGAGGGAAGACCACTGATCATGTATCTGACCGTTTTAGAGAATTCAATGGGGTATGTATTGGGGCAGTATGACGAGTCTGGCCGAAAAGAGCACGCTATTTATTACCTAAGCAAAAAGTTTACCGACTGTGAAACTAGATATTCACTGCTCGAAAAAACTTGTTGCGCTCTGGCATGGGCTGCTCACCGGCTAAGACAGTATATGCTGACTTATACTACCTTGTTGATATCTAAGATGGATCCGATAAAATACATCTTCGAAGAGCCTGCTCTATCTGGGAGGATAGCTAGGTGGCAGATGATCCTAACAGAATATGACATACAGTACACTACCCAGAAAGCTATAAAAGGAAGTGTGCTAGCTGATCATATTGCTCATCAAGCTGTAGAAGATTATTAGTCCATGAAGTTTAAATTCCTGGATGAAGACATCATGACATTAGACAACTGTGAAGAAATCAGACCATATGACAGACCTAAAAAAGGATCCCGATGGACCCTGCTCTTTGATGGGGCATCCAATGCACTTGGTAATGGTATCAGTGTTGTACTCATATCTCCATAAGGGTGTCATACCCCATTTACTGCTAGACTTTGCTTCAATTGTACAAACAACATGGCGGAGTACGAAGCATGCATCTTTGGTCTTAGAGCTGCCATAGACTTGGGAATCAAATCTTTAGATGTATTCGGAGATTCAGCTTTGGTCATCAGTCAGATCAAAGGGGAATGGGATACTAAGCACCCAAATCTTATCCCTTACAAAGAACATGTTTTTACATTACTACCGCATTTTGAGAAGATTACCTTCGAGCATTTCTCGCGAGAAGAAAATCAGCTAGTAGACGCTCTAGCCACAATGTCATCTATGTTTAAACTTAATTGGGATAACGAGGCTCCCCAGATCACCATCAAATGAATGGATGAACAAGCACATTGTCACAAGATTAATAATGAAGAGGTAGTGGACCAACCTTGGTTTCATGAAATCAAGAGGTATCTCGAGGCTCAAGAATATCCGGAAGGAGCTTCAATCAATGATAAGAAGTTCTTAAGGAGATTTTCTGCTAAATTCTTCTTGAGTAATGGCATCCTGTACAAGCACAATCATGACTCTGTTCTGCTTCAGTGTGTGGATAAGATTGAGGCGGAAAAGATTATGGCTGAATTACATGAAGGTACTTTTGGCACTCACTCCAGTGGGCATACGATGGCGAAGAAAATCCTACGGGCAGGCTAATATTGGTTTACCATGGAAACAGACTGCTATCAACACTCTCGGACTTGTCATAAGTGTCAAATTTATGCTGACAAGGTGCACGTACCTCCGGTTTCTCTGAATGTCTTGACGGCTCCTTGGCCCTTTTCTATGTAGGGAATTGATATGATTGGGGAGATCAAGCCTACAACCTCCAATGGACACCGCTTCATCCTAGTGGCCATTGACTATTTTACAAAGTGGGTCGAAGCAGCTTCCTTCGCATCCGTTACTAAGAATGTTGTTGCCCGCTTCATCAAGCAAAATCTCATTTGCCAGTACGGTATCCCAGAAAGGATCATCACTAACAATGGTACAAATCTTAACAATGCTATGATCACTGCCTTGTGCGAGCAGTTCAAGATTCAACATCACAATTCTTCCCCCTATCGGCCAAAGATGAATGGTGTTGTCAAAGCTGCAAATAAAAACATTAAAAAGATTATACAGAAAATGACAGTCACATACAAATACTGGCATGAGATGCTACCATTTTCTCTCCACGAGTATCGTACCATGGCTCGCACATCAACTGGGGCAACACCCTATTCTTTGGTTTATGGCATGGAGGTTGTCTTGCCTATTGAGGTTCAGATCCCCTCTTTGAGAATTATGAAGGATGTATGTTTGAATAAGGAAGATTGGATCCAGACTCGACTTGATCAACTGAACTTAATTGATGAAAAGAGACTTACTGTTGTTTGCCATGGTCAGATGTATCAAAAACGGATGATAAGGGCTTTCAACAAGAAAGTCAGACGCCAATTATATCAAGTTGGAGATCTAGTGATCAAACGCATCATCTTGACACAAAGTGATCCCAGGGGCAAATGGACTCCTACCTGAAGTACCATTTGTAATCAAAAGCATATTCTCCGGTGGGGCAATGATCTTAACCACCATGGACGGCGATGACCTGCCACACCCTGCGAACACGGACATAGTCAAAAGATACTACACATAAGAGACCCGCTAGGTTGACACACCTAGGCAAAACAAGGGCATCCCGGAGAACCAAAAAGGTTCAGGAAAAAATTAGGGATAAAATAAAAAAAATGTACACCCGACAAGTTGAAAACCAGAAAGGGCGACTTGGGCAAAAAAGGGTTTCCTGGTGGACTGAAAACCCAAAAGGGCGGTCCAGGCAAAAGTTAGGGAATTAAAGCGTATGACTATGTCCCGTCGGATCACTTTGTGGACAACCTCTTGACTTCCACTGACAAACTCGGAGTTTCTGATCAATTCAATCATCTTCGGACGAAGCAACAAATAGACAAGGTGCTCAGAGATACGAAGGCTATAGCAGAATGGGAACCCCATGGGATTATTACACATAACTATCTTTCCTTATATAAATTCTTTTTGCTTTATGGCACCATTCTCTTACTAGGATGTTTGTCTCCTTTGTACAAAATACTTATTCAAAGTTAAATACAAAGATATCTCTTTGAAAGTACAGAAAGCTATTTGTCTTTTTCTTTGCACTTGTGTTTTATTTGCAAAAACGTCCAATGATTCATTACTGAACATGTGCATTTGAACATAATTAATGTTTACACATAAACAAAATGAGAAAGATAATTACTGATAGGTTGAAAGGATATGAAAACGTGTTTAGGCTATTCCATAAGCAACCCCCACAGTATGCTATTTAAATCCCCAGCGGAACTAAAATTTCAAATTATTAATCCCCAGTGGAAATCATCAGATTTCTCTAGATTCCCGAACAAATCTCAGGCAATACATGACACTGCCCTCACAATAGAATTTACTTCTCTCAGCAAGAGTTCATCAGTACTTCAACATCGAGACGTTGGAAATTCAACATATCCTCATCAGCGTTCAAGGATTTATTTTCCTCAATCAAACAATAATACAACAAATCAGCTTACATGCACACACATTACATCTACATATCATAAACATTGATAAAGCAAATACATTTCATCATACATTTCATGCGACATAACTTTGTGTTTCAACTAACATTTTACCCTTTTCAGGATAATATTAAACAACTACCATTAACAATGTGCAATCAGATACATTTCAGATACGCTCCAAACACGGATGCCATTCTGATACTCATTCAGATTCAACTTTCAGATACAATTTGGATACGCTCCAGACACGGATGCCATTCTGATACTCATTCAGATTCAACTTTCAGATACAGTTCGGATACGCTCCAGACATGGATGCCATTCTGATACTCATTCAGATTCAACTTTCAGATACAGATCGGATACGCTCTAGACACGGATGTCATTCTGATACTCATTCAGATTCAACTTTCAGATACAGTTCGGATACGCTCCAGACACGGATGCCATTCTGATACTCATTCAGATTTCAAGTTCAGATACAGTACGGATATGCTCCAGACACAGATGCCATTTTGTTACTCATTCAGATTTCAAGTTCAGATACAGTACGAATACGCTCCAGACACGGATGCCATTCTGATACTTTTTCTTTCAGCTTACAACTTACAATTCAACAAACATTCTTGGATGGCATCTAACAAGACCATCTCCAACAAGATTCCATCACTTCTCCAAATGGCATCTTTAAGCCCATTCCCTCAAACTACACATTGTCGAGTGCAAATTTATAGGCACTATAGTGTCTAATCATCTTTCACCTTCGAGTCACGAATGGCAAGCTCGCCAATCTAACTCCTCAGGTTTAAGAATATTGAACAGGGGGAGCTGTTGTACCCCAAAATTTTCCCTCTCATTTATCAAGATTATTCTCACAATATCTCTTTGACTCAAGACTGGATTAGGGTTTGGTCAACTCAAGACATCTCATCATGCATTGATGACCCAAAATTAGGGTTTGAAATTGCACAAGGATTTTTGGACTATCAATGCTTCATCTGACTTTCAAACATCATTATGGACCCCTAAGATCACTCATGACAAGTTTCAAGCCTTGAACTACATTTTTGATCAGTCAATTGGATAGTTGACTTAAAAATCAATTGTATTGGGGAAAAGGTCAACCATGGACAATTTACAGTCAAACTTCATAATTTTTTATCCACACCAACATTTTAGACTCATATGTATCATTTGATCAAGTTTGGATTACAATTCCTCAAGAAATTTGATCAAATCATCAAAAGGGCAAAATGGTCAAAATTAGGGTTTTGATTGAGGAAGGGCAATTTCTGATCTTTGACCTAGAAAATGACCAATTGAGTTAAAGCATGATTTCAAGGGTTCATTTGTATCATCTTGACCTATTTACATGTTTCAAAACATTTCAATTTCATTGGATTGACAGATGAAATTTGCAGTCAACTGATCAAAAGTCAACTGTACACTGAAAAGTCAAACTTTGACTTTTTGGTCAAAATCAAGTGCCAAGGGTCACAATTCATCAAAACATGTCAAAATATGAAAATTGTTTATCAAGAAATCCAGGATTGAAGATTAGGGTTTAAAATTGAAAATTTTCTTAACTTAGAAATTTTTGTAAGTATAGAAAATTTCTTATTTTTTCTCAACTTTAGGCCATTTTTTCACCATGATACAAGATGATTCAAAGGAAGTTCCCAACATGAAAGTTGTATAACTCCATGAAATCTACAACTTTTCTTCACACACTTTTCCGTAAAGATACTTGGATCTCAAGATATAAATTTATGAATACATGCTCATGAACTAAGTAACTTAGTGAATTTTTGCCCTAATTTAGGCAGGTTTTGAACCCAACTTCATGGAAATGTTTCACCTAGTTCCAAGAGGAGTATTGAAATTAATTTCAAAGTTGAGTTATATATCACATTGCAAGCTTTCCAAAATGTCCAAGAACTCCTCAAGGTGATTTTTGAGTAGGGAGAATCGAAGAGATGAAGTTGGCAATTTCTCACTTTTGTTTCAAGCCATTTCATGAAGAACAAAGTTCCAATTAGTACCTATGCTGGCAAATCCATGCTTTACAGGTCCCAAACTTGTTTATTACTTATAATTTAATGCTTACTCAGTTGACAAAGCTTTAATCCAAGCCCTAGAGCCATTATCCAAGTTGTAATTCCATAAATGGCATAAAGTGACCATTGCCATTTTGAAAAAGCTCAACTTTTGCCACTTTCCAATTCTTGAGCATTGAACCTGTCTCCATTGCACATACAAGTACCACAGGCCTAAAGAAAATTGTACAAAGCATATACCAACCCTAAGCAAGCCAGTACAAGCATGTGAAGACTTGTCTCTTCACTTTGCTTCAAAAGCAAGAAAGGTTGCTAAAAGGCTAGAACTTACAAATCTGTTGGAGAGCTGACTTTAAACTGATTCCATACTAATATACAAACTCATTGCAACATAACACACGATTACTAGAAGCCTGAAACACTCCCAAAACTTCCTTTCACCAAAAAACTGTCAAGACTTGCAGTTTTTGCATAAGCATAGCAATCTCTCATTTGGCTCGTGCGTTTCAAGTCTTAACCATCAAAACACCTTACCTACTTGATATCTAACTGATCCAGACCCTCATCCCTGTACTGTAACCCCTTCTCCATCATCTGCCATTTTTGTTTTCAAAGCTTGCAGGTTGACTTGGATAGAGAGTTTCAGACACTTTTAAAGCAAGGCAAGGGTTGGAACACACTCAGGGAGGTTCAAGCAAGCTCGAGAAATCATCAGACCTTCATAAAACTCACTCCAACTCCATCCACGATTTCAACTGAAAGAGGTAAAAATCTCAATTTCTATCTCTTCATACAAGCATCCATTGGCCACTATTTGTGAATAAACAATGTAGACCTCATTGCAACGAAGCTGTACATATCTTGCATTTATTTGGCCTGAGTTGAGAGAATTTTGAATTTGAAGTTCCTGAAAAAATTAGGTTTAAATTTAGGGATTTTAAAATTCATTCTGATCTTTGATTGTTAGCTTACATGATTTATATGGTTAGAATTGTGAGACAAAATGCTACAACATTCATGTTATGAGTTTTCATTTTCATTGAGAGATGAGAAAGTTACAGAGCATCTGGCTGGCTAGAGGAAGAAGATGAAGTACAGGGCCATAGAAGTGTTTCATGTTATGTTATTTTTGTTTCACATAATCAACGGATGTATAGCCACCCCAGTGGCAAGGTAGCGCGCTGGTGAGACCCATGTCATGGGTTCGAACCTTGGCGCTACCTTTTGCTTTTTTCACATTTTTTTTCCATTTTCAGTTTTGGCTTGTTTTTGCAGGAATTGGGCCTCCACGCTGGGCTTAGTTTTTTTTTCTAACATTCACCATCTGATTGATCAGTATACCCCCCTGGCCCAACTTTTTCATACATTTTTATTTATTTATTTTTGTTTTCATTTTTGTTTATTAATATTTTCTTTAATCCATAAAAATCATAAAAAAATATGAAATATGATATTTTTGCATTTGTTTATTTTATTTTTATTTTCACATTAAAAAATATATTTTATTAAACTATATATATATATATTAATTCTTTTTTTTGAATAAACTTGTAAACTTAAATAAAATAGGTTTAGTTTAATTTGTTCTATTTTCTTTTCATTTCATACTTGTAAAATATTTATTTTGGCATATATAAAAGAACTAAATATTTTTATAAAATATTATTTATTATTTTTAATACAAAGAATACACAAATAATAATACATGGAAACCTTATTTTCTTTCAAACTAGGAATTAGGGTTAACCCTTTTTTAAGAATTAATTTATTTTCCTTATATTTTTAGGATTAGGTTAAAATTTCTTTTCACAAAAAATAAAATAAAATCTTTCCTTGCATGTACATAATGTTGCATAATTAAATATTGTATATTGTTTATTCTAATATTCATACAAATTCGATTTGGTTGTAATAATTTATTTAGATTTACATTCTTGCAAATCCCCATTCAAATTTGTACTCCCCTTCCCATAAATTGTTGTAATATCCTAGTAATCTTTACATTATGCAATTTACCGCTTTACATGCCATGATAGTAATTAGGGTTTGTATGATAAAATCAAAACAAAACAAGTAGAAAAACCTAAATGTAAGATAAAATAAAAGCATGAAAATAACACACGTGCACACAAGTATCCTTAGGGTTTCTCCACTTGGTTGCCTTATGTAAAAATAGCCATGTTACGCATGCAAAGTATCTTGGCAAAACAAACAAATATGAGATCATAGTCCCTCAATGACGCTATTCAAGTTTTCCTTACAAAATGATCTTGGTCCCTCAAAAATGCCAAGATATTTTGCAAACATTACTAATCATGGTTATACGATGACCCACGCCCGTCCCGTTTACATCCAAAGATAGGGTTGCTTACCAAATCAATGGTAAGACAACAATGTCAAAGGAATAAAAAATGCATAAGAAAGACATTTGAGTAGGTAGATTGCTTCTAGTTACTTGCTCTATTTCCAAACAACTATCCTTGCTATTTTCAAAACAAACACACATTTTCAAACATTGAAAACATTTTCAAAAAGACAAACACCTTTGTATACATTCTTACGAACGAGAATCATTACAAAGGTTGCCTAAATAATGGCCTCTTTTACAAAATACTTTCAAAACCACACCAAACACATTTTCAAATAACAAAAGCAAGTGATCTAGCAAGCAACTAAGAGCCCATAGATAACTATGGATGAAAAGGGTGCTAACACCTTCCCTTTTCATAATCTACCCCCCGAACTCAAGAAAACATCTCAAAGATCTTTCCTGTGCTTTTTCACCTTTCCTTTTGGATAAAAGAAAAGTCAGTGACGACTCTTGCTAACCGCAACATTTGCAATAAAACTCAAAACCCTCAAGTCAGTTCTCCCACCGTATCACACATGGATATCGAACATCTGTCTGCATTTCAACATGAGCAACCCTGTTTTCCCTTGTGTATGGAATGGAAGTTGTGCTCCCAATCGAGGTTGAGATTCCCTCTTTGCGTGTGATAATGGAAACCAAGTTGTCAGAGGCTGAATGGATCTAGAACAGGTTTGACCAATTGAATTTGATCGAAGAGAAGAGAATGACAACTTTGTGTCATGGACAGTTATATCAGAAAAGGATGAAGAAAGCTTTTGATAAGAAGGTCAAACCTCGTGAATTCATAGAAGACGAACTCGTACTCAGGAAGATCATGTCTTTTAACACTGATTCTAGGGGCAAATGGACTCCCAATTTTGAAGGCCCATATGTTGTCAAGAAAGCCTTCTCTGGAGGTGCATTAATTCTTGAACTATGGATGGTGAGGAGTTCCCACGTCCCATGAATGCTGATGAAGTCAAGAAATACTTCTCCTAAAGAAATAAAAGAACAACTTGCTAAGTTGAAAACCTGAAAGGGCGGATTAGGAAAAAAAGAGCGTCTCGGTAGGCCGAAAACCCGAAAGGGAGGTCTAGGCAAAAATTAGAGACCTAAACAGAATAAATTTCATGCTAAGTTGAAAACCCGCAAGGGAAGATTAGGCAAAAGTTAAAGACTTTCTTGGCAAGTAATTGCATCAGACAAGACTTGATCGTTGAAGCAACAATCTTCTCGGATCCTCATCATACTTCAGCAGAAGCTGCTGCTCAGCTTAGGCAAAAGTTAGGGACTTTCTTGGCAAGTAATTGCATCAGACAAGACTTGATCGTTGAAGCAACAATCTTCTCGGATCCTCATCATACTTCAGCAGAAGCTGCTGCTCAGGATTTCAATAGTTGTTAGATGGGATAGTGGTCATTGTATCTCAATGAATCTTTTCCATTATACATTACCATTTTCCGAACTTTGTAATCATCCATGGAGTCTCGGCATTCGCAGAATACCATTCTATTAATGAAATTTGAGCTTTTACCCAATTCTTTGTATTTCTTATTTTATTTATCCTGCAAAGACTCCATTTATTATTGATAATAACTTTCAAAGCGAAAAGATTAAATAACAAAAGTGATTTTCAAAAAAGAATTTACAGTTTGTTTTTACTCTAAAATTTGTGACGCAAGTGAAAAAAAAATAAAAGTGGTGATCCCAGGAATGGATGAACTCCAGTTGTTATAAGAAGTTTTATTTCCCGAGGAAGTTTTTCTCAAGATGTTTTCGCTGTATTGGGTTTGTGGCTCCAGTATCCCTGAGAAGTTGGTACAATAATTACTCTCGAAGAACACGGGTCTCCGGTGAAGAACGTATTTTGGTTTTCCCTTTGAGAATGTGGTGTTAACCTCCCCAATGAAGTCAACACGAAATCCCCATTTAATGTCTTGATGATGGGACATTATTTGCCTTAACGAGGTTTGTGTGTTTTCCTCTTTCAAAATGGGCCTGAATTCCCCAATGAATGTTTTGGTGATTTGGTGTCCATCTGCTTTACTAGAAATTGATTTTGCAATCCCCAGTAGAAGTGTTACATTTGAAAACATTCGTTTCCCCGTTGAATTTTGAGTGCTATTCCCTGGAGAAGCTTGGAGAAGGATGTTATATCCCTGTATCTGTACTATTTTGTCGCTTTGATCTGTTTACTTCTGGATTATGTTTCTTCCCAGTAAAGTTAAGCCATGCAGTAGGACTTTATTTCCTCAGTTGGTGCTTATTTTTTTCTTCTGGGATGTTCATCTTGGATGGGATTTAGCCGAGTGTTGATTTTTCCTTAGTTGATTTTTCCTGGTTACTCCCAGTGTTATATGTCTATTTTGTCAGCATATACATGATGACACTCATGCATTCATACATACATCATGCATAGTTAAATTTAGCAGATCATTTCTCATTCACGTTCATTAATATTTTATTGACATATTACCCTATTTTGCAGAGTTATGTTGTCCTCTCTCCAATAGAGTGTTGGCCTTAAGCAGAAAGCTTATATTCTTTCAATTTCCCCACTGAGTTATCCCTCGTGGAAGATTTTTGCTTTAGCCTTCCTGTACAACTCTTTGTCTGGATATACTGGGTTTCCCTCTTGAGTTTATTTCTCAAGGGATTCATTTTGGTTGTCTTCTTCACTCCAGTTTATTTCTGGTTTAAATCTTTGTTTCCCAGCATTATTATCGCTTTGGATTTCTACAAGCTTCGAGCATTGGTTTGGGAAATGTGCATTTATTTTGGCACGAGAAGACTTTTATCGCCTCAGCAAGAATATGTTCTTCATTCTCCAGGAATTCATACTTCATTCCCCAGAAAGTCATCTTACAATCCTCCATAACAGCAAGTAGCAGGTCTCTTTGTTTGAGCAACTTATACTTCCCCGTAAAAGTTGATATTACTTTTTTGCTATCTTCTCTATGAATGGATAGTTTGCAGTTCATTACCAAATCACTCCAGTGGATGACAAGTCTTTTAATATCGCAGAGACATTTCATTATGAAATCTTTGAAAGTGGTAGTCTCTTTATTTGAGACAACTGGTATATTACCCTTTCCAGGCAGAACACCTTGGTTAAAGAAGAAGTTGAGACCCGTTCTAGGTGAAATGCTAGAATTTCGGGGAAACTTGTTATCTTTTTGCTACCTTCAGTGATCGTTGGTAGTTCATCATCAGTGAACAAAGGTGCTATGATATTCTCTTTCTACCTTCAGTAAAAGTTGGTAGGTCACCTGTAGTGAAAGTTGGTGATTGTTATCTTTTTGCTACCTTCAGTGAATGTTGGTAGTTCATCGTCAGTTAACGGAATTGCTATGATATATTCTCTTTCTACCTTCAGTAAAAGTTGGTAGGTCAACTTCAGTGAAATTTGGTGATTATTATCTTTTTGCTACCTTCAGTAAACATTGGTAGTTCATCGTCAGTGAACGGCGGTGCTATAATATTCTCTTTCTACCTTCAGTGAAAGTTGGTAGGTCACCTTCAGTGAAAGTTGGTGATTATTATCTTTTTGCTACCTTCAGTGAACGTTGGTAGTTCATTGTCAGTGAATGATGGTGCTATGATATTCTCTTTCTACCTTCAGTGAAATTTGGTAGGTCACCTTCAGTGAAAGTTGGTGATTGTTATCTTTTTGCTACCTTCAGTGAATGTTGGTAGTTCACTGTCAGTGAACGACAGTGTTATGATATTTTCTTTTATTTCTACCTTCAGTGAAAGTTGGTAGGTCACCTTCAGTGAAAGTTGGTAGGTCACCTTCAGTGAAAGTTGGTAGGTCACCTTCAGTGAAAGTTGGTGATTGTTATCTTTTTGCTACCTTCAGTGCACGTTGGTAGTTCATCGTCAGTGAACGGTGGTTCTATGATGTTCTCTTTCTACCTTCAGTGAAATTTGGTAGGTTACCTTCAGTGAAAGTTGGTGATTGTTATCTTTTTGCTACCTTCAGTGAACGTTGGTAGTTCACTGTCAGTGAACGGAAGTGTTATGATATTTTCTTTTCTTTCTACCTTTAGTGAAAGTTGGTAGGTCACCTTCAGTGAACGTTGGTGATTGTTATCTTTTTTCTACCCTCAGTGAATGTTGGTAGTTCATCGTCAGTGAATGGTGATGCTATGATATTTCTTTTCCCTCTACCTTCAGTGAATATTGGTAGCTCACTTCAGTAAACGTTGGTGTTTCCATTCCTGTCCCCTTTCTACCTTCAATGAATGTTGGTAGCTTCGCCTTCAGTAGAAGTCGGTGTATCCTTTGGCTTTTTACCGTCCTCTCTGATTCAGGTCTTTTGATGCACCAGTGATTTATTTTCCTAGTTGGGTTACTCCATTGTTTCTTTATTTTGTTACATCCCTAGTGGTGTTTTGCGTCCCTTTGGAGTTGTCATTGTGCACTCATGTTCATAAGCATTGCATGGCATCTTAGAGCCAAAAATAGGGTTTGTTTTATATTTAAGTATCTTCGATCGCGTCGACACGAAGATTTTTAACCTTCGCATCTCCGGATAGAAGAAACTTAAATAAGGGCAGTTGTTGTACCCCAATTTTTGCCCCTAAGGTGCCTTCATCATACCATATTGATTCAATCACAACAAGATCACACTAGGGCTTTTGGTTATCCTCCCTATCTCTAGTATTGCTCTTTGAGGAATCACTAAGCATCTTGACTTGTTTTTCTCTTGTGATCATGCATATTTGGTCTTGATTTTTCCTTTTAATTAATAAAATGCAATGTTGGTTTGTCTTGCTTGTTGCTAATGTAGGTAAAGGCAACGAGGTTTAGCAAGTTGCTCCACGGGTTCATGAGTTTATTTCCATGCCCTAGTCAATAAAGCTTGAGAAGTTCAAACCTAACCATTGAAGTTGTTTTGGAAGAAATGGCATGGCAAGGTTATTTTGGTTCATCACATTTCAAGGTTATCAAATTTGATTCAAAAGTACAAGGAGTTGATTGGAGAAGTTGTCATGCTTGGACAAGGCTTTGTTCCCATTGGTCACAAGTACATATTTCTCTCAACTCTCAAGATATGGAAGTGGTTTTGGTGGTTATGAATCCTCATTTTCATCCTCAACAACTTCTATTTACAAATCATTTGTGTTGGTACAAGAAGTTTGTTCAAAATTGTCAAAGTTCCTCAAGGCATTTTGTTGATCTATAAGCTAGGGTTTTGAACTTCAAAGAAGTATATCTTGCTCATATTTTTGTATTTTTGAGTGATATAAAATACATCCTACTCTTTAAAGGGTTATCAACAAATCACTTCAAAAGTTTCAAGGAGTTTTCATGTGGAAGAAGCTTGATGATGAAGAAAGATTACAAGTCCTCCAGATGAACCCCCAATTTCTCATGTGTGACTTCAAATGATCATAACTTGGTCAAATTTTATCACCTTGAGCCCATTATTTTTCCAAAATGATCTTTAGGATGTCTACTTTATGCCTTATTTTATATGCAAAGTGAGAAAATGGATGGAAGATTCCATAAGGATACAAAAGATTATAGGTCATTTCATGATTTTTTTTCAACTTCAACAACTCATAACTCTCTCAATTTTTGGATATTCTGAATGGTTCAAGTTTCAAAATGTCATTCAAGAGGTCTATTTCATGGCATCTTTTTTGGTCAAGAGCAAATTCCAAGTGGAAGGCCATGTTTAGATGTAAAACATTATAGGTCAGTTTTGAAGAAAAAATTGAAATATTTCTAAGTATGGAAAGTCAACTTCTTTTTCCGAACTTTGACTCAATGCAACTTTCAGCTCAAGCATCCATTTGATTCAATTCTTTTTCCATTTCAAAGCTTGTAACCTCGTCTTTCTAAAGCATCAAGAATCATGCCTTAAGATCGCTTGAGCTGAGAATGCCATTAGATTGAACTTGGTAACTTGGAACTGAAGTTTCTCCATAAGCCAGAATTTGAAATCTTTGTTTTGGCTTCTAATCACAAGTTTTCCACGCATTTTTGCCTCTAAACATGTTTAGTGAACTTCCAGAATTTATTAGCACAACAAAACGCGTGTTTTGGATGAGTTTTGATCAAATTAGAAGTCACACTTTTCTTGTTTGCAACTTCACATGATTTCCCTCCAAACTTCATCATTTCACACGCTTGGATATTCCATTTGATTCCCTATAAATAGAGGGCCATCCCCCATTCATTTCCTCAAGCTTGGATAGCCAGAATCACCCTGCCAAACTTGTTCCATAACTCAAAACTCTGCAACTTCGAAATCTATTCTCAAGCCTTTTTTAATCCATTTTTTCCATCAATTCACCTTCCTTGATCTTCCCTGAAGCTAACCATATAATTACATTCAAGAATCGTGCCCTAGATTGCTCCATAGAAGTCCAGTTTTAGAGCTCTACAACTCAACTTAAATAGGTAGATTCCTTCATCAATTCTTCAAAAACTTTGATATATTTGTGATGCTCTAATACCCCTAGTTCTAGTCGCAACACTCAATTTTATCTGGAAACTTGTTTTGACCATGAAATTTCAAATCCCTTTTCAAAACTTTCCTTCCAAATTGCTTGAGCTATAGTTTATATAAATTTGTCGTGAGGGTGTGGTTGTCTTCGTCTTGAAGAGACGAAGCGAATGGCATAGGTCTGAGCTTCTGATTTCATAGTTTGAGAAACCTGCAATTCACGTTAGCTGGAGGTTGAAGATGACCAACGTGTCATCTTCCAACCAATGAAGGCGCGCCATCTGTTTTTTGAAAATCTGATTTAATTAATGATCTTATGCTTTATTAACTAATGACCATGATATGCACATTGCGTCAGATCCCTTGGATTTGATTACTAACACGTTTTGACTCTCATCCATTGGTCCACATTTTTTTGGTTTTTATTTTATTTTCTGATTTTTTATATTTAATTGTTTTCAACTTCAAAAAATCATAGAAAATTCATTTTTAGTCCAAAAAATATGAAAAAATTATGAAAAATATTTTTGATTATTCTCTTTCTGATTTTCATTTTTTCACAATTTTATTTTGTGTTTGATATTTTTTTAAAATAAATTTTCACTTTATTTGAATTGTTTTAAATGTTTAAAAAAATACTTTTATACGTTTTTAAATTCTGAAAAAAATTATGGAATTATCCAATGATATTGTGACAAATATTGGTGATCTCATTTTATTATTGTTTCTGATTTTGTTATTTTTTATTATCATTTTTTGTTTATTTTACTCATTTCTTTTAATTTAAAAAATAGTTTCTGACTTAAAAAAATTACCAAAAATTTTGTAAAAATATTTGAGCCATTTTCTGATTTTTCTATGGTCTCACTTTTTATTTCTTGATTAATTTGAATATAGTTGATATTTTTCTCTTTTATTTCCATTTTAAAAACCTTTTTAATGTATATATTAAATGCAATATTATTTTGTGATTATTTTCTGGCTGATCTTGGGTTAAATTTTTTGATCATGAGCTTTACTAACATCATTGGGTCCATGGTGTTGAGTCTAACTCCATAAAGATGGATGAATGATTTTAATAATAGTTTGATTTAAATTTAATTCAAAAGTGGTTTGTATATTCTCTCCCACCCCTCTTCATCTCATCCCTTTCTTATTGCACTAAGTGTTATTAGAGCATGATCTCTATATCATGTCTAAAAATAAATGGTGCATAAATTGCTATTGATCGACCTCAAAATAGGTGCAACTTCTATATAAGTCCACTTACGATTGCTTAACATATGTTTGCAAGCCCAATTATATTAATTTGATCTCTTTGATCCAATAACCTTGAGATTTATTGTGTGGAAGCGTTGGTTCTACCTATCCTCTAATGGATCTATAACACTTTTTGTTAATGCGGATCACTTAAACATCGTTGATCATTAAATGGTACTTTTGAGAATTCCAAATGGATGATATACTTGACAAAAAGTAAATGCAACTTGTTGTGTGGAGGCTTTGGTTCTACCAATCCTCTAATGAGTTCCAAATGTAAGTTTCAAGATGGTCATCCAACTAACAACTAATTAATAATTTATTTTTACTTTATGTCTTTTATTTTTTATGCTTTATGTACCATTTACTTTAAGCATTACATTTCATGTCGTTTTTATTTTGCTCACTTGACCCTTTTCTTTTCTCTTCTAAGACACTTAATAATCAACATAAACCCTAAAAACTTTAATGATACTTGGACTATTTGGTTACTATCCTCGGCATCATGGAGTATTGGACTTTTTGGACTTAGGATTAGAAACCTTGGCCTATGTTGGAGACCTTGTGATCTTAATTGATATTTTGTCTGGAGTTCTTGAGGTTTACCTCAAGACATTGGGTTATTTGTTTGCTTCGTGTGCAGGTTATTGTAATTACATACTTTGTTTGTAATATGGAATTCACCCGTATACAACTGTTACTCTGCCCACTTTTTGTGAAGACTTAATATACTTGAAGTTTGGTTCTCACAAGAGGTCTAGTATCTTTGCTTGCTTGGTTTCAATCCAAAGAATGGGAATTCTATCTTGGCTCATAATGTCAAGTATTGGCTTCTTGTTGGTTAGGTAGTTCTTATCCCTAGCTTTTACCCTATGCCTTAGGATAGTCTCTTCTTCTCCTCCCATCTTCTTAAATTTAAAAAATATTCTTCCTTTTTTTTTTGAAAACTCTTCTTTGTTCTTTAAACTTAAATTACTTTCATAATAAACTTGGACTTAGGTCCATGCATTTTCAAAACATTTTCATGAATAAACCCTAATCAATTTAATAATACCTTGACCTTTTTTTGGAGAGAAGACTAGAAGTCATTCAATCTTATTTCAAACCATTTTGCCACTTTGGCGTTTACCTTAAAAATTTTCTCAAAAGATTAGACTCTTGTCAATCCTTGTAGTGATGTAAACAACTATACTTCTACAATGTGTAGTGAAGAGATAGATTTTCCACTTGGGTGTTGAGTGAGACATTATTGATTTTAAAATCCAAGCCATATCCTCCACTTTGAGATGATGCAAATTCTCCTTTCTCATGATTATGGATAGTAAGTATGTTTTCCACACGGACAACGACGATGGTGTCTTATCTCATAAAAATCAGTCAACCCACTTGTGTTTTATAATTTTCAAAGAGGAACTACGTGTACCCTGATCCCCTATTGCATGAAAGGTGGTACGTAGGCACTAAAGGTTCGCAACCACGGCATGTGCAAAAATCATAAAAAATATGTTTCTTTTCTCACTTCCACCATCTATTTTACATACAACATTTTATAGCCAAAATATACAGATTTTTACAAAGAGGTTCCTGCGGATTACCGTAGATGTTTAGGGTGCTAATACCTTCCCTTTGCATAACCAACCCCCTTACCTTGAATATTTCCCCCTCTTTTTGGGTTATTCGCTCTTTTCCCATTCCTTTGGAAACAATAAAGCGCAATGGCGATTTTTATTTTGATCTATATGAGTCAAGTCAATCCAATAGCTTAGTCTTAAACATTTCTACCTCTACAAGGACGACGACCCAGAAGAGGAGCTTCTGGAACCTCAACCCCTATCTCAAGCTATCTGGGATGACCAAGTCCTAGATAACTTCAAATCTCCATCGTTGATAGTGTATGACGTTAAAACTGACCCTCAGAAGCATGTTATCACCATCAATAAACAAAGGGAAATAATTGGCTACACCGACTCATTAAAATGTAAACTGATAGCCGACACCTTTAAGGATGTGGCTATGTGGTGGTACATGAGCCTACCACGACTATCCGTGGAAAGTTACGCGGACTAGACGAAGAAGTTAATCCAGCACTTCTCCGCCAATAAGCACCGCAAGGTGTCCACGACTTCCCTATTCAACGTCCATCAAGGTCAAGTGGAGTCTCTCTGGGAATACCTATTCCGGTTCAATGAAGAGACCATCAAAGTATCTCACCCACACCAAGAAATGTTCATTTGGGCATTTCAACACGGCCTCCAAGTATGACAGTTCAATGGATCCTTAGCCCAGAAGCCTGCGTTGGACATGAAAAAGATCATCACTAGGGAGAATTTCTATATAAAAGGCAAGGAGAGTAACCTAGAACAAAGGACTAGAGATGCCCCTGAGAGAAATAAGACCAAAGAATAAGGATCAGTAAGGAAACATGAATCCTCTCATGCGAACTCAAGAGACAGGGCCCGGGAACGCACGACTCAGAGACCTAACTGGCGTCCCTTTGATTCGGGTGACTCAGAGACACCTTTGAACACAAGGAGAGGCGAAATACTGCAAGAGGCATCACACCTCAACCTGATCCTGGAAGCACCCCGTAGAAGAAAGGTCAATGTTGTGCTGGGAAATGACATTGGGACTTGGTGTGACTACCACCGGCTCTGAGTGCACCACACCGGCGATTGCTACCAGCTGAAGAAGGAAATCGAGAAATCGATACAAACGGGGGCACTTGCTGACCTATGTCAAAGATAGTAAAACCCCAACTGGTAAAAGAGATACTCGATAAAAGGATACAAACCCAGAGGAACCTTCCTAGAAGATAGGGAAAGGTTTTGAAAAAGTGCACGAGACTAAGATAGCCTGCCACACACTCAACACCATCACCAGTGGGTTCCATCGCGGTGGCGAAACCATCTAATCCAGAAAGAAGTATGCCCACACCGTGATACATGTATCCGAGGACATATCCAAGGTCCGGGAAGAAGACCTCAACCCGGTTAGCTTCTCCAAGAGGGATGTTATCGGCATTATGGCTCACAAAAATGACCCTATGGTTATCAAAGTTCAAATTCGGGACTGGAGCGTGAAAAGAGTATTGGTGGATCCTGACAGCTCAGCCGATGTGCTCTACTGGGAAGCCTTCAAGGGAATGGATTTTGATACATCCAAGCTGCTACCTTTTAACGGCACCCTGGTCGGGTCCATCCGCCAAGGTGATTTCGTCTCTCTTAATCGAGGACTTAATCCAATAATCCAACTGATTATTACAATGCACAAGCTACCCACAAGTGACTAACAACCTCTAAGACACACAAGTCATAGACTTCTTAAGGATACAGACCTAACCGGTCCCTTAAGGAAAATCAAACCTCTAAGACACACTAGTCCTAGACTTCTTAAGGATACAGACCTAATCGGTCCCTTAAGGAAATCAAACAACTGTTTGAATACAACTTTTGTTTACAATAATATTTCTTCTACACAAGTTGAATATGTAAACTATTTTAAGAACAATGACTTAAGAATATAAAGGCTATGAACAGCACTTGTGCATGGATATTTAGTGAAAATTCGCCACTTTATTTCTTAGTCTTCAAGCCTCTATATAGCCAATACAATAATATATCCATTGAGGGGTACTCTTGGGATTTCCAGAAACATTGGCAGCTTGAGAAATCACGTGGGGATAAGATCGTGCAACGCGTTCATCCTTTCATGATAGTGGAATGAAACTTTGATTGTACCATGTACTATTTGTACCATGTTAACGTTATCTTCTTTCCTTCTGCACTTCAGAGGCTTCTGCAAGCATCAGTTTATAAGCAAGAGGATAACACAAGGACATCAAAACTTCAAGTCTTTAGAGTCTTCATAACTGCGTATTCAGAGTCTTCAACACTTAGTTGTTAGAACCTTTTCTTAGAACCTTGGGTCTTCAGAACTTCAAGTCTTTAGAGTCTTTAGAACTTTGTCTTCAGAGTCTTTAGCACTTGGATTTTAGAACCCTTTTCTTAGAACCATGGATCTTTTAGAACCTCAAGTCTTCAGAGTCTTTAGAACTCCGTCTATTAGAATCTTCATCACTTGGTCTTGAGAACCCTTTGACTTTAAAAACATTAGTCTTCAGCATCTAGACTTAAGTGGAAACTTCTGTCTTTAGATCTTCTGACTGGTTTCTTTAGAACATGTTATCTTCAGAAACATGAGTCTTTAGCATCTGGACTTAAGTAGACACTTCTTTCTTCAGATCTTATGATTGGTTTCTTTAGACTTCATATCAGAGCCTACACTTCAGGGTCTTATGAAGTGTCTTGCTACTATTCATCAGAACTTGTATAGCGCATAAGAATAACTAATTCTCTTCTAATGTCTTGACCACACTATCCATCAGAGGCATAACCTGTTTGTTAAATACTAAAAAATAAAAAACATTAGAGTATAAAAGTTGTTCATACAAACATACTCATTTGTTATCATCAAAACTCAGAGATAATATTGTAGAACCAAATCTTATTCTAACAATCCCCCCCTTTTTGATGATGACAAAACTATGTATTTTGATGACACAATTTTGTTCATATAATCAGAAAAGTGAAAATAAAAAGGTAAGGAATACTTATCCTTTTTACGAAACTCCCCCTGAGTCAATGACTTGATGAAGCTAGAATATCTTGACTCTGAACCAATAGAGTAAAAACCCCTGGTTCCAATAGATCAGATATTGAGATCATGAGAGTCTTGACTCTATATACTAATGAAAAGGAAATCAATTGAAATCTTGAAACTTTAATGTCACTAAGACAACTTCCAGATTCTAAATTCTTGGAGCAAAGTCTGAAGCCAACAGGTTAGACATAAGCCTTTCATAATGCTTTCAAATCTTTGTCTTTAATCGGAGTTCTCATTTCCTGAAAAAGAAAACAATTTTAACAGAAATAGAATTTTAAATGAGTTAGAATGTAAGCAGCTCTTTTCAGAGAACATTTTCCAGAACTTGATTATTACGTTCATTTAATTACTCCCCCTTTTTGTCATTATCAAAAAAGTAATTATGTGTGAAAAACATAAAAACCAGAAGAAGATAACAAGTAAGAAAAAAGTTTCGTTGATATTTCAAAAAGATTACAACTGAAGGAGAAACAACAAAATGAAGACAAACAAGGAAAAACTAGCTAAACTTCAAACACATCACAACTCTCATAAAATAGAGCATTGCCTCTAATGAATGAGTTTCTTCGAACAATTTCAATTACAACAACTAACTCAAACAGTTCAGACAATACACGTCCATAAGGAATCAATGATTTTCAGGAGTTTCTGGATGCAATGATTGATAGATTTTGATGATTAAATATTATTTCTGAAAGATGAATTGGAGTACTCTTGCGAAGGAAATAAAGAAGACACATATCCCCAGGAAAAAAATTATCAAGATCTTCTCCTCTGGGATGAAGGTTTTTCAATAAGAACTGAAACCAAATTTTTGGTGGCGGTTTCAAATGGTCTGAATTAAGGGGCTCATATCTAAAGGGAGAATTATGAGCTCTCTAAAACTCATCAACATTCATGCAGAAGATGGGTAACGGTAGAATCTGGATGACTAAATCAACGGAGGAGTGAGTGATGGTAATTGGAATACCAAAAATACGAGAATGAATGAAATTTCCATCAGGACTAACAAAAACATGAAGCCATAAATTCTTCACAAGGTTAGGATAAATAAGAACTCTAAGAATTATTGTATACCTAGACCATCTTTGATTTTCAATAAACCATTAATGAAACCATCATCAGACACATAGTTGGGTCTTTTCTCTTTGATTACTTCGAGAAGATTTTCATCTCCTTAAAAGGTTCTAACAACCATGATATGTAGAAAAGCTTGAAAATAAGAAACGGTTAAAGATGATACAAGGATAAGGACTTGAGGAATGACTATAGATGTGAGGATATATAAATAGTCAGTCAAGTCATTCAAGAAATGAGACGATTGAAGCACTTGTAAGTGTTTATTGGCAGCAGTTTTGGTAAAACAAAGACTTGTTAATGTTTTGCTAAATGTCTTAACATTTGGAGCAAAAATGTTTTGAATGATGTCAAAGAAGATATCTTGACATCTGCCTACTAAACTGATCTCAGCCTAAAATCAGTTAAGTCTTTTGTTTCCTGATTTCCAACACTCTATAACTCAGGATTTGTGAACTACAGGTTGCGAAAAATATGGAGGAATATTTTTCGAATTGCATAATTATATCTTAGCTTATTTTTATGGAAATATTCAAAAGATTTGAATATTTGTATAAAAAATTGAGCCTAAGAATGTCAAAGAGGCCCTAACTGATGAGTTCTGGATTAATTCTATGCAAGAGGAGCTGGAACAATTCAGTAGAAGTTTGGGATCTGGTCCCAAGACTTGAAGGGACAAATGTGATTGACACTAAATGGGTATACAAGAATAAATCTGATGAAAAGGGGGTGGTCACTAGAAATAAGGCAAGGTTTGTTGCTCAAGGATGCACTCAAATTGAAGGAGTGGACTTTGGTGAAACCTTTGCTCCTGTGGCTAGACTTGAATCAATCAGACTTCTGTTAGGAGTTGCGTGCATTTTGAAATTTAAATTGTTTCAAATGGAAGTAAAAAGTGCCTTCTTGAATGGATACCTGAATGAAGAAGTTTTTGTTGAACAACCAAAAGGATTTGTTAATCCAAGTTGTCCTAAACATGTCTATAAACTGAAGAAAGCTCTGTATGGATTGAAGCAAGCTCCAAGAGCTTGGTATGAGATACTGACAGTATTCCTTGGGGAAAATGGATATAGGAAAGGTGGCGTAGACAAGACTCTCTTTGTCAAATAAGAAGAATGGAAGATTATGATTGCTCAAATCTATGTTGATGATATTGTATTTGGTGGGATGTCAAATGAGATGGTTCAACATTTTGTCAAGAAGATGCAGGCTGAATTTGAGATGAGTCTTGTTGGTGAATTAGCCTATTTTATTGGTCTATAAGTTAAACAAATGGAAGACTCCATATTTTTATCTCAGAGCAAGTATGCCAAGAATATAGTAAAGAAGTTTGGGATGGAGAATGCAAGTCACAAAAGAATCCTTCTCCCATACATATGAAGTTCACTAAAGATGAAAAAGGAGTGAGTGTAGATCAAAGTCTCTACAGAAGCATGATAGGAAGTCTTTTATATCTCACAACTAGCAGACCAGACATTGCCTTTGATGTAGGAGTGTGTTCAAGATATCAGGTTGATCCCAAAGTTATCCATACCAACCATGTAAAGAGGATTCTCAAATATGTGAATAGGATAAGTGATTATGGTATGCTGTACTCTCATGGATCAAATTATGCCTTAATTGGGTTTTGTGATTCTGATTAGGCAGGGAGTGTTAATGATAGAAAGAGTACATCAGGAGGATGCTTCTTTCTGGGAGATAACCTCATATCTTGGTTCAGCGAGAAGCAAAATTGTGTGTCTCTATCCACTGTTGAGGCTGAGTACATTGCTGCAGGAAGCCATTGTTCTCAATTGGTTTGGATGAAACAAATGTTAACAGAATACAATGTCAAACAAGATGTCATGATATTATTCTATGACAATTTAAGAGCCATAAGCATTTCAAAGAATCCTATTCAACATAGCAGGACCAAGCATATTGACATTCGTCATCACTTCATAAGAGAGCTTGTTGAAGAAAAGATTGTGGCCTTAGAACACGTAGCCACTGAATTGCAACTGGCTGACATCTTCACTAAGGCTTTGGATGCTAATCAATTTGAGAATTTAAGAGGAAAATTAGGGATATGTTTATATGAGGGTTTGTAGAAATTAAAAGTGTGTGGGAATATCATTAAAGTGATATTATATTTATTGTGTTTCCAACAAATAAATTTCAGAAAACAATCATTACAAGACAGCCTAAAATTGTTTCCCACACGCTACTACATCTCTTCTCTCTACTTTCACAAACTCTTTATTCTCCTCAACAGAAGAAAAACCCTTGCCATTTATCATCTCTTTGCTAGAAATTTTTCAAACATGTCTCAACATCACACATCATCTTCCTCAAAATTTGCAAATGAAAATCTTTCTCTTGACAGAGTACTGGGTGTTACTCCTCTATCAACGATCCGTCCGCTTGATAAAAAGGTCAAGAAACCTAGATCATCACCAGCTAAGAAATATAAAGATGATAAAGGTAACTCCTCTTCTGCTACTGACAATAGAACTGAAGAAGAAATTGTCAATGTTGATAGAAGCATTAGAAGACTTATGGACAAAGTATTAAATGAAGGATTTGTTGTGCCTGGGATTTCTACTCCCCTTGCTCATATGCCCCCTCCAGCTGACAAAGGAAGTAATCCTAAGAATGATGACGCTGAATCATCCAAAAATGATGCTGCTAAATCATCCAAGAATGATGCTGCTAATAGTAAACTTGAGAAGCTTGCTACCTCTGCCCTAAAAGATATGGAAGAAGAAAATGTTGATCAAGATGTTGAGGAAAATGTTGATCAAAATGTTGAAGAAAATGCTGCTGCCTCCAAGGATGGAAAATGTCACAATGTTGTGGATGTTGTCAATGTTGAAGAGCTCTCTGACAATGAGCTCATCACTAATGTTATACCTGGTATTGCTAGAAGGCTAAAGTCCAGGAGAGTGAAAGATGCAAGCATCACACCCCCTCCTAAGACTATCAAGAAGAAATCCATGTATCGATCCCCAAAAGCAAGAAGTAAAGTGGTCCCTCCTTCTAGCAAGAGAAAAGCTAGACCCGTTACTTCTACTGATGATGATGAGGATGCTGTAAAAAGGTCCAAGAGTAAGAAGAAAGTTGTTCTAGTTGAAGAGACTGACTCTGAGTATGATGTCGAGCAAGGTGTCCAGGACATCTCTCCTATCAAAAATTATGCAAATAAGAAATTTTCTGTTAGGGTTCCTGATGCCCCACTTGACAACATCTCCTTTCACTTTGTTGGGAATGCTGAAAAGTGGAAGTATGTGTATCAAAGAAGGATTGCCCTGAAGAGAGAATTGGGAGCTCGTGCCTTGGAATGTAAGGAAATCATGGAGCTGATCTCTTATGCTGGTCTGATGAAAACAATTACCAGGTTTGCAAATTTCTATAAAAATATTGTTAAGGAGTTTATTGTTAATATTTATGTTGATTGTGATGACCAAAAGAGTAAGGAATATAGAAAGGTTTTTGTTAGAGGAAAGTGTGTTGAGTTTTCTCCTGCCATTATAAACAAATTTCTAGATAGGTCTGAAGATGTATGTTGTAAGTTGGAAGTTATAGACAATCAAGTGTGTAGAGCCATTATTGCCAATCAAGTAAGTGAGTGGCCAATGAAAAACAAACCTCCTGCCAGCAAACTGAGTGTGAAATATGCAATTTTACATAAGATTGGAGTTGCAAGTTAGGTTCCCACACTCGAAGGAAGAAGAAGCTAGGCATTTCAGACATTCAGAAACAAGTTCATTTTGTATCCAATCGAAGTTGTCTTATGAACGGATGAAACAAACCACCTTAGTGGTACAAACAACACGCGCTGAAAGCCTTGCCATGTAGAAGGTCCTGGGTTCACGCCCCAGCGAGACCTTTTGTATCTATTCTTTTATTTTTTTCCCTAACAAACAAACATGCCCTTTCCCTAAGCATAAAACTATTTTTCTACACAAAAAAACGGTTTTAAATACAAAAACTGTTTTGTACACCGAAACTGTTTTAAAACACAAAAACTGTTTTCTACAAAAAAACTGTTTTAAATACAAAAAACTGTTTTCTACAATAAAACACCAAAAATATATAAGTTATTTAGTTTATTTTATTTAACTTCTTACAATGAAAAAGACAAAAAATATTTTTCGATTTATTTTCTTTTCTTTAACTTAATTAAATTTCCTTAACAAAATCCAAACAAAATTTCTTTTCTTTTCATTCATGCCTAGTACATTATATTCCTTTCTATTCTTATACAAATTCAATATGGTTGTAATATATAATTAGGATTTAATTTCTTGCAAATCCCCATTTGTAAATTTGTACACCCCATCCCCAATATGTAATATCGTAGGAACATTTACTTTCCGCAATTTACCGCTTTCATATAAATGCTAGTAACTTAGAGTGTGTTTGGAAAGATAAAATCAACAAGTAGACAACCCAAATAAAAGACAAAAATGCATGCAATAAAACACATTATTCACACATGCACCTCTAGGGCAATCTCACTTGTTGCCTCGGAAAATAGTCATCTCCCTCGAATATGGGAGTTTTAGCAAAGACCCTTAATAAAAAGATCGTAGTCACTCGATGTCCCTCGATGTTGCCTTCGGTAAATGATCTAGTCCTTAACAAAAATTGCTAAAACGTCTCATAAGTTGCCTTCTATGACTATACGATGACCCACGCCCGTCCCTTCACATCCAACGATGGGGCTTCTTATCAAATAAATGGTAAGATAGCAACATCTAAATGAGGAGGAAAAGAACATATACCTTTTGAGTAGGTAGCACGCTCATAGTTGCTTGCTCTTAAACTAAAACCATTTTTCACACTTAAACTTTCAAAACATCTTAAAAAACAACCATCTCTTTGAACTATTTTCAAAAAGTCCAACACTTTGTATGCATTCTTATAGAGACGAGAATCATTACAAAGGTTACCTCAACGAAGGCGCTTTTCAAAAATACTTTCAAAAACCACCACAAACACATTTCAAACAAAAGCAATTTCAAGTGATCTAGCAAGCAACTAAGAGCCCATAGATAACTATAGATGAAAAGGGTGCTAACACCTTCCCTTTTCATAATCTACCCCCCAAACTCAAGAAAACATCTCAAAGGTCTTTCCTGTTCTTTTCACCCTTTCCTTATTGGATAAAAGAAAAGCCGGTGGTGACTCTTTCTATCCCCAATAATTGCGATCAAATGCAAAACAACCAAGTCAATTCTCCCACCATATTACAGAACTGGAGACTCTACTGGGGACACTTAAAAGTCGGGTTACCTTAGAGCTAGATCACATTTACTTGCTTTCATTGTTTGACTTAATTGCTTTACATTTTGGGTCCTTGTTTGGGTTTGTATTGATCCTCCACCCAGATCTAGGGCACCTTTTAGGTAAGTAGCAATAAATTGTGGAAACTGTACAGTGTAGACCGATATGGTTAAAGCAATGGCTACGCTAGTGTGATGCATTTGTTGGTACCAGTATCCCTTGTATTGAATCGAGGAAAATACGGGGCTGCTGAGTAGTGTCATGAAGCACTAACTGACCATAGAACCTTAATTGAACAACTTGGCCATTAGGAAGTAGTGAGATAGTCAACTTTGGTGTAAATCTGAAGATTGGTTGATACTCAATGCTACACTCTTTGATATTGAACTTTTCAGATATCTCGGCCGCAAGAAAAGATTGATTGTGCTTAGACAATGCTTAAAAGAAAGGTCAGTGATATTGAGATCCCCTAGAACCCGGTTACTTTCTAGGACAGGTTGAGCCAAATAAACTTTAAGAGGGTACTTACCTACAAACTCCATGCAAGCCTAAACCTAAGGAATTGTGTGCTTTGTTTGTATATGATTATTTGTACATAAAGACTTGTTTGCTTTGTTCACCTGTACATAACATCATAAACATCATAACATCATAACCATTCTCACTAACCATTTCAATGATTTAGGAATTTATCTTTGTTCTATTTTGTAGGCCATGATTCTCATTCTTGGAATACCATTCGAGTCAGCTTCGTGAAAGCGCATCCTCAACTTCAAGAATTAGCATCAAAGGTGCCTGGATATTCTCCCTTCACCAAGAAATATGGTCTACTTCTCAACTTGGCTACCTCAAACTTCCAAGAAGAAATGATATGTGTGCTCTTCCAATTCTTTGTTCCCATACATCATTGCTTCACCTTTCCTGACTACCAATTAGTGCCTACATTTGAAGAATTCTCTCAAATGTTAGGAGTGCATGTGCTTGATCAAATATCGTTCACCGGTTTAGAGGAGACTCCAAAGCCTGAAGAGAAGAGGACTTGGGGGATATTTTGCATTCTCTTCACACCCGCACCATGAAGAGAAGAGGACTTCTTATGTATTACACTCCTTTTTTGGCTAGGTGGTTTATTTCGCATCTACCCCGATCCGTTGTGAAGAATGAGCAAGGCTTAAGATGGTCTAGTAGATTGATGTCACTCACACATTCTGATATCTATTGGTGTGCTCGATCTAGGGAAGACATTACTATTATTGACCGTTATGGAGAATTCCCTAATGTCCTTCTACTTGGCATTAGGGGAGGTATCACTTACAATCCTTGTTTGGCTCTACGACAGTTTGGGTATGCTAGGAGGGATGACCCTCGTGATACACTTGTCTAAGGAATTTCATTTAACTATTGGAGCGATGTCCAAGGTTATCGTCAGAGATTCATACGAGCTTGAGGCATGGTTAAAAAGGTTGATAGCAAGACGTTGGCGCATAAGAACTCCATTCCTTTGGAGCCTTATCTCAAGTGGGTACGAACTCGCGCCTAAACCCTCATGATTCCTTATGAAGCCATCCTACCTATCATCATGGATCCTGTTGCCGAAGGAGATGTTCCGTATATTGTCCTTTATCCTAACATGCCTACTTCTCTTAAAGATTTGCAAAGAGCTTGGATTCAACTAAAGGAAGAGCGAGAAACCTTCGAAACCCAGTTCTACGCAAGTGAAAAGAAGGTTTTGGAGCTTACAAGACCACTTCATGAAGAGCGAAGTTTGAACACCTACATTGCGCCAAAAGGATGCGCTCGACCTTTTTGTCTTAGGATTTTATTTTGTGTTTATTTCGTCCATTGTAAGCCCAAGAGGCATGTTTGTAATCAACTTGAACTTATTAATGCAATTAATGTTTGTTCCTTTTGTATAAACAAATTTAAATCTTCTAATTCCTTGAAAACATTTGCATACACAATAACATACATCATATCATGACAAATTTCCCCATACAGGTTTCTCATCTGCTTACTATTCATTTCAGTAGAGATGACTCTAGAACAGACTATCAAGGATCTTCAAACCCAAAATGCTCAGCTTCAAGAAGTGTTCCTGAATCTATCCAAGGGGCAAGAAGAGTTGAAAACACTTCTCATTGAGAGCATGACCAATGACAACCCTGAAGACGACAGGGAGGGTCAGATAAGACAATTTCAAGCGGAGATAGAAACGATGAGAGTTCAGCTGCTGGGACAAATGGCTCTTATCCAAAACTTAGCTCGGGGACAAGAAGATTTGAGAACTCTTATCAATAAGCTTCATCAAGATGGATGCAACCGTATGAAACAAACAATCGAGGTTGGGGATCAAGTCATTAATCAGCCCCCAAAGAGACAAGAAGTTAGCTCAGTGGAGAATAGACCTTTCCAAATTGCTACTACATCACGAGCCCAAAAACAACCTTGCCAACAACGACATGGTAATTAGAGTAAGCAGGATACATCCAATAGGCAATATATCAAACTCAACATGCCTATGTCGCAAGTATTGAAACACATGTTGAAGTAGAATTTGGTCACTTTGAAGGATCCTCCTCAAAACCCTAATACATCCGCTCCTAGTTACCATCCCAATGAAAGGAGTGCATATCACTCCAACAGTCCGGGGCATGATACTGATAGTTGTTGGATGTTGAAATATAAGATTCAAGACCTGATCAATGAAGGAGCGTTGGAATTTGCACAAGATGGTCAGATTGATTTTTTTTGCCATCCCTCAAAGACACATCATCTGAAGTGACAAAGTTTAGGTGCATAAATTTTTGTTCATTCGAATTTTCAGTTGTAATTTCTTTGTTTTGTTTAAACACTTATCTTTATGTCAGACTTTGGTTACTTTCATTAATGCATTGCATATGCTTGTCTTGAATTAATCCATTCGTTTTCATTATATTTAAACTGTGCTTTTTACTCCCTTTATGATATTCAACTCTTGTTTAAAAGTTGCAAGTCTTTAGAGGGAGGATGACGAAAACAATGCCATAATCTCATACAGTATGCTTTTGAACAAACCTTGCTGACGATGTACATGCATTTCTTTCAATCCCTAAACACTGGAGTTATAAGGAAGATGATCCCTAGTCAACCCCTTTGAGCCAAAGAAGTAGAAGTTTTCTTTTTCACGCGAATTGAAACCTTTAATCAAAACCTGGGGCAGGGTTAGTTTCTCAGTTTATTCAAATGCATGTTCAGTCGCAAGCTTTCACTTTGTACACAACGAATGACATCAAAAACATCTTTCTGAATCAAAAGACGACGATGGTTCCCTGTAAAATAGGTAGTCGTTATCTCTCAAAAGAAAAGCCCACTAAGTCAAAACCTATGAAGGAGACTTAAGAAAAATGGGGGCATCCCGCTGGCTGTAATCTCAAAACAAGAACAGTTAGGCAAAAAATAGGGACAATAAATCAAAAAAAGAGGTCACTATGAATCCTCAACAACATGAATTTTTTTTTTTGCAAGAACGACTGCCTTCTCAAATAAACTTCCAATTTTCCGAACCATCTCCAAAACGTCATTCCAGACTCAATTGGGATTCAAAATGCGCAATTAACTGAGTATAGGACTGGAGAGCATCATCAAGATCGGGTCGGGTACAAATACACTTTGAGCCTATCCTTTGTTTCTTAAAACCATGAACCAGGCCACGTTACAACCCTTTAAAAGTCTTAATTGAAGCATGGGTTAGTTCGAAAGCGTACTGTTATAAAAGGTATCCTGACTCTTGTAAGGCTTACTGAAAATTCTAAGTTGAATTCATATTCTTACAAAACTCTTTGTTTGTTAAAACTGCATTCTCAAAACTTCAAGACAAGCATAAACTTTGCATTGTTTGAATATCGTTGTTTGCATATGGCTAATTGTTTGACAGCGGAGAAATTCACACGACTAATATCCAATGAACGAAAATTCTCAATGAACAGAATCACTTCAATTGGAAAACACTTACAAGGACAAAACTCTCCCATAAATCAAGGGGCATGACAATTTGCTGTCCAACTCGCATGGGGCTGTTAAGTCGAGATTCCGAGGAATCTCTTAAGAAGTGCTGAATAACTAGGGGCAGGTCTGCATTTGAATCACTTGGGGCATTGAACATAAATTCCAGCAAAGGGTCACGTACGACCAAGCACACATTTTATGGCAGTGTTATAACACCTACTACTATGGACAATGACAACATGTACAAAGTCCCCTTTATAAGGTGACCCCCAGTCAAGTCCCCACAGAGTCATCTCTATAAGGTTATCCCCACAAAATAATCTTCACAGATAAGGGTATAAACCCCTCCAGGCCAAATTCATGGATATCCCCATAAAGTTGGATCCATGCAATCCACAACCAGAGTTTCAATCTCCGGAAAACCTCTCCCCAGCTGAGTTAGTCTTAAAAAGAATCCTCGAGGATTTCTGCCAAAAGAAAATGCCTCCCCAACAGTTTGTCAAATTTTCTCTTCAAGAGGGTTTATTTCCCTTACAAACGGAAAAATTCACCAGCTTAAGTTTACCTCTCAGACTGTCATAAATTAAGGGACCACAACCCCTAATCCCCAATGAAGTCATCAACAAAGTCAGTGTCATCTCTAAAAGTTACTACAAAGGCTGGACGCGACTAGATAACAGTTCAAAAGCTCCTCTTCCCCGGTAGAGTTTGCTACTATCCCCAGTGAGTTGCTGCGAAACCCGGACCCGACCGGGTAATAGTCAATCTCAATTTTAAGTTACTAAAGCCTGGACCCGGCCAGATAATAGTTTAACTTCTTCAATTGCTGAAACTTAGACCCGACCAAATAACAGTTTGAGTAATCGAAACCTGGACCCGACCGGATAACAGTTAATCTCATTTTTAAGTTACTAAAGCCTGGACCCGACCAAATAATAGTTTAACTTCTTCAATTGCTGAAACCTGAACTCGACCAGATAACAGTTTGAGTGTCTGAAAACTGGACCCGACCGGATAATAGTTAATCTAATTTTTAAGTTACTAAAGCCTGGACCCGACCAGATAATAGTTTAACTTCTTCAATTGCTGAAACTTGTACCAACCAGATAACAATTTGAGTTTATGAAACCTGGACCCGACCGAATAACAATTAATCTCATTTTTAAGTTACTAAAGCCTGGACCCGACCAGATAATAGTTTAACTTCTTCAATTGCTGAAACCTTCACTCGACCAGATAACAGTTTGAGTTTCTGAAACCTGGACCCGACCGAATAACAATTAATCTCATTTTTAAGTTACTAAAGCCTGGACCCAGCCAAATAATAGTTTAATTTCTTCAATTGCTGATACCTGGACCCGACCAGATAACAATTTCATTTTTGAAAATCACTAATAAAACTCCTCTTCCCTAGTAGAGTTTTCCACTGTTCCAACAAGTTGCTGTAAAGCCTGGAATCCGACCAAATAACAGTTAACTTCTTTATCCCTAGTAAATTATTGTGAAGCCTGGAATCTGACCAGATAACGACTAACTTTCAAGAGATAACTCCCCAGTAGAGCAACGAACAACTAAAACCCATGAACTCTTTTCCCCATGCAGAAATCAACACTCTCCATGAAGTTTCCTTCAAGCAAAGTCAACATTATCCAACGGAGTTCTCCTCAAACAACAGAACATGAATCCCCAGCGGAAACATCCTAAAATAAGGTCTAAAGAAGAGTATACTCTTCATCCCAACCAGCAGTCAGAGAATTCACACACTTCAATAACATTTCACATTCATACAACATATAACATACACATACAACAGAATCTCATTTATTTTGAGAACATCATCACGCCATGCATACATCTATATGCAACTAACCCTCTTCCTTACAAGAAAAGTTGATCAATCAAGTCCTCTTCTGGATTGATTCACTTCTTCCAGTTAATAATAAGAGATCAATCAAGTCCTCTTATGGATGAATTCACTTCTTCCAGTTAGGCGATCAATCAAGTCCTCTTATGGATGGATTCACTTCTTCCAGTTAATAATAGGCGACCAATCAAAGACCTCTTCTGGTTAGATTTATTTCTCCTAGTTAAAGAAAGGCGAATCAAAGACCTCTTCTGGTTATATTTATTTCTCCCAGTTAAAGAAAGGCGAATCAAAGACCTCTTCTGGTTAGATTTAGATCTTCCAATTAATGATACGAAAATCAAAGACCTCTTCTGGTTAGATTTAGTTTTTCCAGTTAAAGACAGGTGAATCAAAGACCTCTTCTGGTTAGATTTAGTTCTTCCAGTTAAAGACAGGAGAATCAAATACCTCTTCTGGTTAGATTTAGTTTTTCCAGTTAAAGACAGGAGACTCGAAGAGCTCTTCTGGTTAGATTTAGTTCTTCCAGTTAAAGAAAAGCGAATCAAAGACCTCTTCTGGTTAGATTTAGTTCTTCCAGTTAAAGACAGGCGAACCAAAGACCTCTTCTAGTTAGATTTAGTTCTTCCAGTTAAAGACAGGTGAATCAAAGACCTATTCTGGTTATATTTATTTCTCCCAGTTAAAGACAGGCGAATCAAAGACCTCTTCTGGTTAGATTTAGTTCTTCCAGTTAAAGACAGGCGAATCAAAGACCTCTCCCGGTTAGATTTATTTCTTCCAGTTAAATATAGGAGAATCAAAGACCTCTTCTAGTTAGATTTAGTTCTTCCAGTTAAAGACAAGCAAATCAAATACCTCTTATGGTTAGATTTAGTTCTTCCAGTTAAAGACAGGCGAATCAAAGACCTCTTCTGGTTAGATTTAGTTCTTCTAGCTAAAGACATGCGAATCAAAGACCTCTTATGGTTAGATTTATTCCTTCCAATTAAAGAGAGGCGAATCAAAGACCTCTTCTAGTTAGATTTAGTTTTTCCAGTTAAAGACAGGCGAATCAAAGACGTCTTCTGGTTAGTTTTATTTCACCCACTTAAAGACAGGTGAATCAAAGACCTCTTCTGGTTAGATTTAGTTCTTCCAGTTAAAGACAGGCGAATCAAAGACCTCTTATGGTTAGATTTACATCTTCCAGTTAAAGACATGCGAATCAAAGACCTCTTCTGGTTAGATTTATTTCTTCCAGTTAAAGACAGGCGAATCAAAGATCTCTTCTCGTTAGATTTACTTCTTCCAGTTAAAGACAGGAGAATCAAATACCTCTTCTGGTTAGATTTATTTCTTCCACTTAAAGACAAGTGAATCAAAGACCTCTTCTGGTTAGATTTATTTCTTCCAGTTAAAAACATAAAAAGGACATCTGATGTTTCAGTATAAATCGACCAAAAGATTTATTCTGGTACTTCTCCCAGTTACGGTCAAGCTTAGACTTGGTCTAATTTCTATCAACAATCACCTTTGGATGGAGTCTATAAGCCCATCTTTGAAAACTCTCCATCATCTTTCCAAATGGCATCTTTAATCCTATTCCCTACACAATCAACTGATACATAGTCAAGTGCAAATTTTCTTACACTCTAGTGTTCAATCATCTTTTACCTTCAAGCTATGAATGGTAACGTGCCGTACTTTCTTTTCAGGTTTAAGAAAATTGAACAGGGGCAGCTGTTGTACCCCAAGATTTTCCCTCTCATTTCTCAATACTTTTCTCACAAGATTTCTATTGGGTCAAAACTGCACAAGGTTTGATCAGTTAGAGTTTGAATTTCACAAGTACAATTAGACTTTTAATGCCTCATGTATGTTCCATGGATCATATTGGGCTCTCAAGCATCAAATTAAAGAAGAAAAAGTTTGCTTTGATCCAGAGGTTTCGATTGAGCATTTAACTTCCTTCGAGCAAGCTTGATTCAGAGGCTTTGATTGAGCATTTAACTTCCTTCGAGCAAGCTTGATTCAGTGGCTTCGATTGAGCAGTTAACTTCCTTCGAGCAAGATTGGTTTCTATTGATTGAGAATTTGAGTTCCTTCGAGCAAGCTTGATTTATAAGTTTCGATTAAGCAACGTTTTCCTTCATTGCTTGCTTAGATTCAAAGCAATGGCCTCCTACAGGCATGCTTCGATTCAGAAGGTAATGGTCTCCTACAGACATGTTTTGATTCAAAAGGAATTGGCCTTCTACAAGTTCTCTTCAACTCATAAGGCAATGGTCTCCTACAGACATGCTTCGATTCAGAATGCAGTGGCCTCCTACATGCTTGCTTGGATTCACAAAGCAGTGGCTTCCTACTTGCTTGCTTTTATTCAAAAAGTAGTGGCCTCCTGCATGCTTGCTTCGATTCACAAAGCAATGGCTATCTTCATACAAGCTTTGTTTGGACAATGGTTATCTTCATACATGCTTCTATTGGGAATTTGGCCTCCTACGAGCAAGTTTAACCCACAAGGCTTCGATTGGAGTATTGGTTTCCTTCGAAGCAATATACTTCGAATCCAACTCTGAACCCTTCAAGCAAGCTTGGTTGAAGAACGTTGATCAAATATCATAGCCTTATCCTCCAAATCTCACTTGTGAGGCTATGTTGCTTCCAAATCTTTACATAATCAGAGGCTTACACAAACTTGTGATATATTACACAAAGATTCAAAGCTTTATCCACTGGATTATACCATTTTTGGATGAAATGGCAAAAAGCTACGTATCCTTTTTTCATAAAGATTACTTTAATCACAAAGTTAGTTTTTTGAGCTCCCAACATGATTTAATCTGAACACAAGAAGTGTCAAAAGCATAAGTGAAATATCCTACACCCAAAAAGCATCAGGCCCCCACTTGTACTTGTACATGGGAACCATAAAAATTGATTCAACTTGATTTTTTCATTTTCAAACAAACCATGGTTTGTTATCTTACAAATATGGTTACTTAACCTCTTTCTCTATAAATAGAGAAACCATTTTCAAATCAAAGGCCAGACTTTTGTTGGGTGGAAAAATTCATCAAAACACTCTCAAATACTCTCAAACACTCTCAACCTCTAAAACTCTCAAACTCTCAAAAATTCTCAAACCCCTTCATGCATTAGTGAGCCTTTCGATTCACCCCTACCAAATTACATATACCAGCCTTAGAACACTCCCAAAGCCCTCAAAAAACCCACTCAAGGAAGTTAGTGAGCCTTTCGATTCACTCCTAACCAACCTTCGATTCAGTGATTTTCAAAACAAGCAGCAACTGAAATAGCTTCAGAAAGGTCCCTGCAGGCTTAACCCATCATTGAATCATTCCTGGAAGTCATACAGAGCTCTTTCGATTGGAACTTAAATATGTAAGTTTTCTTAAACTTGGAAATTTACATTTAAACGTCATTTGTATATACAATAAAAGAAAAAATATAGACATCATGTCTAGGAAGCTGACTATACTCTTAGCTTTCGATCATCATTGCTTGTACATTTAAAAAAGGTTCATCTTTGAACAGTTAGGCTTTGGTTTTTATATTTCATGCTGACCTTTGACCCAATAGCTTTTGAAAGTTACATGGTTAGATTTGTGTTCAGATTTTAGGCTGGTTTTTACATCTTTCAATTGGCTGAGGAGCGAAGCCATTCGAAGATTAAACAGTGGAGTCATGCATTCCTACGCTCGAAGGAAGAAGAAGGTGGGCATTTCAAACATTCAGAAACGAGTTCATTTTGTATCTAATCAAAGTTATCTTATGAACAAATGAAACAGACCACCTTAGTGGTACAAACAGCGCGCGCTGAAAGCCTTTCCATGTAGAAGGTCCTGGGTTCAAGCCCCAGCGAGACCTTTTTTATCTATTCTTTTATTTTTTTTCCTAACAAACAAACATGCCCTTTCCCCAAGCATAAAACTGCTTTTCTACACAAAAAAACTGTAATACAAAAACTGTTTTATACACCAAAACTGTTTTAAAACACAAAAACTATTTTCTACACAAAAACTGTTTTCTACACAAAACACCAAAAATATATTTAAGTTATTTAGTTTATTTTATTTAACTTCTTACAATGAAAAAGACCAAAAACATTTTCTTATTTATTTTCTTTTCTTTAACTTAATTAAATTTCCTTAACAAAATCCAAACATAATTTCTTTTCTTTTCAGTCATGCCTTGTACATTATATTCCTTTTTATTCTTGTATAAATTCAATATGGTTGTAATAGATAATTAGGATTTAATTTTTTCAAATCCCCATTTGTAAATTTGTACACCTCATCCCCAATATGTAATATCGTAGGAACATTTACTTTCCGCAGTTTACCGCTTTCATATAAAGGCTAGTAACTTAGAGTGTGCATGGCAAGATAAAATCAACAAGTAGACAACCCTAATCAAAGACAAAAATGCATGCAATCAAACACATTATTCACACGTGCACCTCTAGGGTAATCTCACTTGTTTCCTCGGAAAATAGTCATCTCCGTAGAATATGGGAGTTTTAGCAAAGACCCTCAATAAAAGGTCATAGTCCCTCGATGTCCCTCGATGTTACCTTCGGTAAACGATCTAGTCCTTAACGAAAATTGCTAAAACGTCTCATAAGTTGCCTTCTATGACTATACGATGATCGACGCCTGTCCCTTCACATCCAACGATGGGGCTTCTTATCAAATCAATGGTAAGATAGCAACATCTAAAGGAGGAGGAAAAGAACATAGACCTTGTAAGTAGGTAGCACGCTCATAGTTGATTTCTCTTAAACTAAAACCATTTTCCATACTTACACTTTCAAAACATCTTCAAAAAACAACATCTCTTTGAACTATTTTCAAAAAGTCTAACACTTTGTACACATTCTTATAGAGACGAGAATCATTACAAAGTTTGCCTCAACGAAGGCGCTTTTCAAAAATACTTTCAAAAACCACCACAAACATATTTCAAACAAAAGAAATTTCTAGTGATCTAGTAAGCAACTAAGAGCCCAAAGATAACTATAGATGAAAAGGGTGCTAACACCTTCCCTTTTCATAATCTACCCCCCGAACTCAAAAAAACATCTCAAAGGTCTTTCTTGTTCTTTTCACCCTTTCCTTATTGGATAAAAGAAAATCTGGTGGCGACTCTTGCTATCCGCAATAATTGCAATAAAATGCAAAACAACCAAGTCAGTTCTCTCACCGTATTACAGAACTGGAGACTCTACGTGGGACACTTAATAGTGAAGTTATCTTAGAGCTAGATCACATTTACTTGCTTTCATTGTTTGACTTGCTTGCTTTACATTTTGGGTCCTTGTTTGGGTTTGTATTGATCCTCCACCTGTATCTAGGGCACCTTTTAGGTAAGTAGCAATAAATTGTGGAAACTGTATGGCATAGACCGATATGATTAAAGCAATGGATACGTTAGTGTGACGCATTTGTTGGTACCGATATCCCTTGTGTTGAATCGAGGAGAATACGGGGCCGCTGAGCGGTGTCATAAAGCACTAATTGATCATAGAACCTTCATTGAACAACTTGGCCATTAGGAAGTAGTGAGATAGCCGACTTTGGTGTAAAGCTGAAGATTGGTTGATACTCGATGCTACACTCATTGAGATCGAACTTTTGGGATATCTCGACCGCAAGAAAAGATTGATTATTCTTAGACAATGCCTAAAAGAAAGATTAGAGATATTGAGATCCCCTAGAACCCGGTTAATTTCTAGGACAGGTTGAGCCAAATAAGCTTCAAGAGGGTACTTACCTACAAACTCCATGCAAGCCTAAACCTAAGGAATTGTGTGCTTTATTTGTATATGATTATTTGTACATAAATACTTGTTTGATTTGTTCACCTGTACATAACATCATAAACATCATAACATCATAACCATTCTCACTAACCATTTCAAGGATTTAGCAATTTATCTTTGTTCTATTTTTTAGGCCATGATTCTCATTCGTGGGAATACCATCCGAGTCAGCTTCGTGAAAGCGCATCCTCAACTTCAAGAATTAGCACCAAGGGTTCCTGGAGATTCTCCCTTCACCAAGAAATATGGTTGACTCCTTAACTTGGCTACCTCAAACTTCCAAGAAGAAATGATATGCGTGCTCTTCCAATTCTTTGATCCCATACATTATTGCTTCACCTTTCCTGACTACCAATTAGTGCCTACATTAGAAGAATTCTCGCAACTGTTAGGAGTTCCTGTGCTTGATCAAATACCGTTCACCGGTTTAGAGGAGACTCCAAAGCCTGAAGAGAAGAGGACTTGGGGATATTTTGCATTCTCTTCACACCCGTACCATAAAGAGAAAAGGACTTCTTATGTGATGCACTCCTCTTTTGGCTAGGTGGTTTATTTCGCACCTACCCTAATATGTTGTGAAGAATGATCAAGGCTTAAGATGGTCTAGTAGATTGATGTCAGTCACACATTCTGATATCTATTGGTGTGCTCAATCTAGGAAAGACATTACTATTATTGACCGTTATGGAGAATTCCCTAATGTCCCTCTACTTTGCATTAGGGGAGGTATCACTTACAATCCTTGTTTGGCTCTACAACAGTTTGGGTATGCTAGGAGGGATGTCCCTCGTGATACACTTGTCCAAGGAATTGCATTTAACTATTGGAGCGATGTCCAAGGTTATCGTCCGAGATTCATACGAGCTTGGGGCATGGTTAAAAAGGTTGATAGCAAGACGTTGGGGCATAAGAACTCCATTCATTTGGAGCCTTATCTCAAGTGGGTACGAACTCGTGCCCAAACCCTCATGATGCCTTATGAAGCCATCCTACCTTTCATCATGGAGCCTGTTGCCGAAGGAGATGTTTCGTATATTGTCCTTTATCCTAACATGCCTACTTCTCTTAAAGATTTGCAAAGAGCTTGGATTCAGCTAAAGGAAGAGCGAGACACCTTCGAAACCCAGTTTTACGCAAGTGAAAATAAGGTTTTGGAGCTTACAAGACAGCTACATAAAGAGCGAAGTTTTAACACCTACATTGCGCCAAAAAGGATGCGCTCGACCTTTTTGTCTTAGGAGTTTATTTTGTGTTTATTTTCTCCATTGTAAGCCCAAGAGGCATGTTTGTAATCAATTTGAACTTATTAATTCAATAAATGTTTTTTCCTTTTGTCTAAACAAATTTAAATCTTCTAAGTCCTCGAAAACATTTGCATACCCATTAACATACATCATATCATGACAGATTTCCCCACACAGGTTTCTCATCTGCTTACTGTTCATTTCAGTAGAGATGACTCTAGATCAGACTATCAAGGATCTTCAAACCCAAAATGCTCAGCTTCAAGAAGTGTTCCTGAATCTATCCAAGGGGCAAGAAGAGTTGAAAACACTTTTCATTGAGAGCATGACCAATGACAACCCTGAAGACGACAAGGAGGGTCAGATAAGACAATTTCCAGCGGAGATAGAAACGATGAGAATCCAACTGCTGGGACAAATGGATCTTATCCAAAACTTAGCTCGGGGACAAGAAGATTTGAGAACTCTTTTCAACAAGCTTCATCAAGACGGATGCAACCGTATGAAACAAACAATCGAGGTTGCGGATCAAGTCATTAATCAGCCACGAAGAGATAAGAAGTTGGCTCAGTGGAGAATAGACCTTTCCAAATTGCTGCTACATCACGAGCCCAACAACGACATGGTAATCAGCGTAAGAAGGATACATCCAATAGGCAATATACCAAACTCAACATGACAATGTCGCAAGTATTGCAACACATGTTGAAGTTGAATTTGGTCACTTTGAAGGATCCTCCTCGGAACCCTAATACTTCCGCTCCTAGTTACCATCCCAATGAAAGGTGTGCATATCAATTCAATAGTCCAAGGTATGATACTGATAGCTGTTGGATGTTGAAATATAAGATTCAAGACCTGATCGATGAAGGAGCCTTGGAATTTTCACAAGATGGTCAGATTGAATTTTTTTGCCATCCCTCAAAGACACATCATCTGAAGTGACAAAGTTTAGGCGCATAAATTTTTGTTCATTCAAATTTTTAATTGTAATTTCTTTGTTTTGTTTAAACACTTATCTTTATGTCAGACTTTGGTTACTTTCATTAATGCATTACATATGCTTGTCTTGAATTAATCCATTCATTTTCATTATATTTAAACTGTGCTTTTTACTCCCTTTATGATATTCAACTCTTGTTTAAAAGATGCAAGCCTTTAGAGGGAGGATGACGAAAACAATGCCATAATCTCATACAATATACTTTTGAACAGACCTTGCTGATAATGTACATGCGTTTCTTTCAATCCCTAAACACTGGAGTTATAAGGAAGATGATCCCTACTCAACCCCTTTGAGCCAAAGAAGTAGGAGTTTTCTTTTTCACACAAATTTAAACCTTTAATCAAAACCTGGGCAGGGTTAGTTCTCAGTTAATTCAAATGCGTGTTCAGTAGCAAGCTTTCACTTTGTACACAATGAATGACATCAAAAACATCTTTCTGAATTAAAAGACGATGATGGTTCCCTGTAAAATAGGTAGTCGTTATATCTCAAAAGAAAAGCCCACTAAGTCATAATCTATGAAGGAGACTTAAGAAAAACTGGGGCATCCCACTGGCTGTAATCTCAAAACAAGAACAGTTAGGCAAAAAATAAGGACAATAAATCAAAAAAAGAGGTCACTACGAATCCTTAACAACATGAAATTTTTTTGCAAGAACGAATGCCTTCTCAAATAAACTTCCATGTTTCCGAACCATCACCAAAACGTTATTCCAGACTCAATTGGGATTCAAAATGCGCAATTAACTGAGTATAGGACTGGAGAACATCATGAAGAACGGGTCGAGTACAAATACACTTTGAGCCTTATCCTTTGTTTCTTAAATCCATGAACCAGGCCACATTACAACCCTTTAAAAGTCCTAATTGAAGCATGGGTTAGTTCGAAAGCGTACTGTTACAAAAGGTATCCTGACTCCTATAAGGCTTACTGCAAATTCTGAGTTGAATTCATATACTTACAAAACTCTTTGTTTGTTAAAACTGCATTCTCAAAACTTCAAGACAAGCATAAACTTTGCATTGTTTGAATATCGCTGTTTGCATATGGCTAATTGTTTGACAGTGAAGAAATTCATTCGACGAATATCCAATGAACGGAAATTCTCAATGAACAGAATCACTTCAATTGGAAAACACTTACAAGGACAAAACTCTCCCATAAATCAAGGGGGCATGACAGTTTGCTGTCCAACTCGTCTGGGGCAGTTAGGTCGAGATTCCAAGAAATCTCTCAAGAAGTGCTGAATAACTAGGGCCAGGTCTGCATTTGAATCACTTGGGGCATTGAACATGAATTCTAGCAAAGGGTCGCGTACGACCAAGCATACATTTTTTGGCAGTGCTATAACACCTACTACTATGGACAGTGACAACGCTTATAAAGTCCCCTTCATAAGGTGACCCCCAGTTAAGTCCCCACAAAGTCATCTCTATAAGGTTATCCCCACAGAATAATCTTCACGGATAAGGGTATAAGCCCCTCCATGCCAAATTCATGGATATCCCCACAAAGTTGGATCCATGCAATCCCCAGCCAGAGTTTCAATCTCCGGAAAACCTCTCCCCAGTTGAGTTGGTCTCAAAAAGAATCCTCGAGGATTTCTGCCAAAAGAAAATGCCTCCCCAATAGTTTGTCAAATTTTCTCTTCAAAAGGGTTTATTTCCCTAACAAACGGAAAAATTCACCAGCTTAAGTTTACCTCTTGGACTGTCACAAATTAAGGGACCACAACCCCTAATCCCCAATGAAGTCATCAATAAAGTCAGTGTCATCTCTGAAAGTTACTACAAAGCCTGGACGAGACTAGATAACAGTTTAAAAGTTCCTCTTCCCCAGTAGAGTTTGCCACTATCCCCAATGAGTTGCTGCGAAACCTGGACCCGATCGGATAACCATCAATCTCAATTTTATGTTACTAAAGCCTGGACTCGGCCAGATAATAGTTTAACTTCTTCAATTTCTGAAACTTGGACCCGACCAGATAACAGTTTGAGTGTTTGAAACCTGGACCCGACCGAATAACAGTTAATCTCATTTTTAAGTTACTAAAGCCAGGATCCGACCAAATAATAGTTTAACTTTTTCAATTGATGAAACCTGAACCCGACCAGATAACAGTTTGAGTGTCTGAAACCTAGACCCGATCGGATAACAGTTAATGTCATTTTTAAATTACTAAAGTATGAACCCGACTAGATAATAGTTTAACTTCTTCAATTGCTGAAACTTGGACCCGACCAGATAACAATTTGAGTTTTCGAAACCTAGACCCGACTGAATAATAATTAATCTCATTTTTAAGTTACTAAAGCCTGGACCCGACCAGATAATAGTTTAACTTCTTCGATTTCTGAAACCTGGACCCGACCAGATAACAGTTTGAGTTTCTGAAACCTGGACCCGACCGAATAACAATTAATCTCATTTTTAAGTTACTAAAGTCTGGACCCGACCAGATGATAGTTTAACTTCTTCAATTGCTGATACCTGGACCCGACCAGATAACAATTTGATATTTAAAAATCGCTAGTAAAACTCCTCTTCCCTAGTAGAGTTTTCCACTGTTCCAGCAAGTTGCTGCAAAGCCTGGAATCCGACCAGATAACAGTTAACTTCTTTATCCCTAGCAAATTATTGTGAAGCCTGGAATCCGACCAGATAACGACTAACTTTCAAGAGATAACTCCCCAGTAGAGCAACAGACAACTAAAACCCCTGAACTCTTTTCCACAGGCAGAAATCAACACTCTCCATGAAGTTTCCTTCAAGCAAAGTCAACATTCCCCAGCGGAGTTCTCCTCAAACAATAGAACAGGAATCCCCAGCAGAAACATCCTAAAACAAGGTCTAAATAAGAGTATACTCTTCATCCCCAGCAGCAGTCCGGTATTTCATACACTTCAATAACATTTCACGTTCATACATCATATAACATACACATACAATATAATCAATTAATTTGAGAACATCATCACGCCATGCATACTTCTGTATGCAACTAACCCTCTTCCTTAGAAGAAAAGTTGATCAATCAAGTCCTCTTCTGGATGGATTCACTTCTTCCAGTTAATAATAGGCGATCAATCAAGTCCTCTTATGGATGAATTCACTTCTTCCAGTTAATAATAAGGGATCAATAAAGTCCTCTTCTGGATGGATTCACTTCTTCCAGTTAATAATAGGAGACCAATCAAAGACCCTTCTGGTTAGATTTATTTCTCTAAGTTAAAGAAAGGCGAATCAAAGACCTCTTCTGGTTATATTTATATCTTCCAATTAAAGACAGGAAAATCAAAGACCTCTTCTGGTTAGATTTAGTTCTTCCAGTTAAAGACGGGTGAATCAAAGACCTCTTCTGGTTAGATTTAGTTATTCCATTTAAAGACAGGATAATCAAAGACCTCTTCTAGTTAGATTTAGTTCTTCCAGTTAAAGACAGGAGAATCAAAGACCTCTTCTGGTTAGATTTAGTACTTCCAGTTAAAGACAAGCGAATCAAAGACCTCTTCTGGTTAGATTTAGTTCTTCCAGTTAAAGATAGGGGAACCAAAGACCTCTTCTAGTTAGATTTAGTTCTTCCAGTTAAATAAAGGTGAATCAAAGACCTCTTCTGGTTAGATTTATTTCTCCCAGTTAAAGACAGGCGAATCAAAGACCTCATCTGGTTAGATTTAGTTCTTCCAGTTAAAGACAGACGAATCAAAGACCTCTTCTGGTTAGATTTATTTCTTCCAGTTAAAGACAGGAGAATCAAATACCTGTTCTGGTTAGATTTAATTTTTCCAGTTAAAGACAGGAGAATCAAAGACCTCTTCTGGTTAGATTTAGTTCTTCCAGTTAAAGACAGGTGAATCAAATACCTCTTCTGGTTAGATTTAGTTCTTCTAGTTAAAGATAGGCGTATCAAAGACCTATTCTAGTTAGATTTAGTTCTTCTAGTTAAAGACAGGCGAATCAAAGACCTCTTCTGGTTAGATTTACTTCTTCCAGTTAAAGACAAGCGAATCAAAGACCTCTTCTGGTTAGATTTATTTCTTCCAGTTAAAGACAGGCGAATCAAAGACCTCTTCTAGTTAGATTTACTTCTTCCAGTTAAATACAGGCGAATCAAATACCTTTTCTGGTTTGATTTATTTCTTCCAGTTAAAGACAAGTGAATCAAAGACCTCTTCTGGTTAGATTTATTTCTTCCAGTTTAAAACAAGCAAAGGATATCTGATGTTTCAGTATAAATCGACCAAAAGATTTATTCTGGTACTTCTCCCAGTTACAGTCAAGCTTAGGCTTGGTATAATTTCTATCAACAATCACCTTTGGATGGCATCTGTAAGCCCATCTCCGACAACTCTCCATCATCTCTCCAAATGGCATCTTTAAGCTCATTCCCTACACAATCAATTGACATATAGTCGAGTGTAAATTTTCTGGCACTCTAGTGTTTAATCATCTTTTACCTTCAAGCTACAAACAGTAACGTGTCGTACTTGCTTTTCAGGTTTAAGAAGATTGAATAGGGGCAGCTGTTGTACCCCGAGATTTTCCCTCTCATTTCTCAATAATTTTCTAACAAGATTTCTATTGGGTCAAAACTGCACAAGGTTTGATCATCTAGAGTTTGAATTTTCATAAGTACATTTAGACTTTTAATGCCCCATTTAGGTTCCATGGATCATATTGGGCTCTCAAGCATCAAATCAAAGAAGAGCAAGTTTTCTTCGATCCAGAGGTTTCGATTGAGCATTTAACTTCCTTCGAGCAAGCTTGATTCAGAGGCTTTGATTGAGCATTTAACTTCCTTCGAGCAAGCTTGATTCAGAGGCTTCGATTAAGCATTTAAATTCCTTCGAGCAAGCTTGGTTTCTAAGCTTCGATTGAGAATTTGAATTCCTTCGAGCAAGCTTGATTCATAAGCTTCGATTAAGCAACTTTTTCCTTCATTTCTTGCTTCGATTCAAAGCAATGGCCTCCTACATGCATGCTTAGATTCAGAAGGAAATGGTATCCTACAGGCATGTTTCGATTCAGAAGGCACTGGCCTTCTATATGTTCGCTTTGATTCAGAAGGAAATGGTCTCCTATAGTCATGCTTCAATTAAGAACACTGTGGCCTCCTACATGCTTGCTTTGATTCACAAAGCAGTGGCTTCCTACTTGCTTGCTTTGATTCAAAAAGTAGTGGCCTCCTGTATGCTTGCTTTGATTCACAAAGTAATGGCTATCTTCATACAAGCTTTGTTTGGACAATGGCTATCTTCATACATGCGTCTATTGGGAATTTGGCCTCCTACGAGCAAGTTTAATCCACAAGGCTTCGATTGGAGTATTGGTTTCCTTCGAAGCAATATACTTTGAATCCAACTCTGAACCCTTCAAGCAAGCTTGGTTGAAGAACATTGATCAAATCTCATATCCTTATCCTCCAAATCTCAATTGTCAGGCTATGTTGCTTCCAAATCTTCACATAATCAGAGTCTTTGTGATACATTACACAAAGATTCGAAGCTTTATCCATTGGATTATACCATTTTTGGATGAAATGGCAAAAAGCTACGTATCCTTTTTTCATAAAGATTACTTTAATCACAAACTTAGTTTTTTGAGCTCCCAACCTGATTTTATCTGAACACAAGCAGTGTCAAAAGCATAAGTGAAATCTCCTACACCCAAAAAGCATCAGGCCCTCACTTGTACTTGAACATGGGAACCATAAAAATTGATTCAACTTGATTTTTTCGTTTTCAACCAAACCATGGTTTGTTATCTTACAAATCTGGTTACTTAACCTTTTTCTCTATAAACAGAGAAACCATTTGCAAATCAAAGGCCAGACTTTTGTTGGGTGGAAAAAATCATCAAAACACTCTCAAATACTCTCAAACACTCTCAACCTCTAAAACTCTCAAACTCTCAAACTCTCAAAAAATCTCAAACCCCTTCATGCATTAGTGAGCCTTTCGATTCACCCCTCCCAACTTCCATATACCAGCCTTGGAACACTCCCAAAGCCCTCAGAAACCCACTTAAGGAAGTTAGTGAGCCTTTTGATTCACTCATAACCAACCTTTGATTCGGTGATTTTCAAAACAAAGACGCAACTGAAATAGCTTCAGAAAGGTCCCTGCAGGCTTAACCCATCATTGAATCATTCCTGGAAGTCATACAGAGCTCTTTCGATTGGAACTTAAATATGTAAGTTTTCTTAAACTTGGAAATTTTCATTCAAACATCATTTGTATATACAATAAAAGAAAAAATGTAGACATCATGTCTAGGAAGCTGACCATACTCTTAGCTTTCGATCATCATTGCTTGTACATTTAAAAAAAGGTTCATCTTTGAACAATTAGGCGTTGGTTTTGATATTTCATGCTGACCTTTGACCCAATAGCTTTTGAAAGTTACATGGTTAGATTTGTGTTCAGATTTTAGGCAGGTTTTTACATCTTCCGATTGGCTGAGGAACGAAGCCATTTGATGATTAAACAGTGGAGTCATGCATTCCTGCACTTGAAGGAAGAAGAAGCTGGGCATTTCAAACATTCAGAAACGGGTTCATTTTTTATCCAATCGAAGTTATCTTATGAACGGATGAAACAGACCACCCCAGTGGTACAAACAGCGCACGCTGAAAGCCTTGCCATGTAGAAGGTCCTGGGTTCAAGCCCTAGCGAGATTTTGTATCTACTCTTTTATTTTTTTTCCTAACAAACAAACACGCCCTTTCCCCAAGCATAAAACTGTGTTCCTACACAAAAAAACTGTTTTAAATACAAAAACTGCTTTGTACACCAAAACTGTTTTAAAACACAAAAACTGTTTTCTACACAAAAATTGTTTTAAGTACAAAAAAAATTGTTTTCTACACAAAACACCAACAATATATTTAAGTTATTTAGTTGTTTTTATTTAACTTCTTACAATGAAAAAGACCAAAAACATTTTCCTATTTATTTTCTTTTCTTTAACTTAATTAAATTTCCTTAACAAGATCCAAACAAAATTTCTTTTCTTTTCATTCATGCCTTGTACATTATATTCCTTTCTATTCTTGTACAAATTCAATATGGTTGTAATAGATAATTAGGATTTAATTTCTTGCAAATCCACATTTGTAAATTTGTACACCCCATCCCCAATATGTAATAGCGTAGGAACATTTACTTTCCGCAATTTACTGCTTTCATATAATTGCTAGTAACTTAGGGTGTGTATGATAAGATAAAATCAACAAGTAGACAACCCTAATAAAAGGCAAAAATGAATGCAATCAAACAAATTATTCACTCGTGCACCTCTAGGGTAATCTCACTTGTTGCCTCGGAAAATAGTCATGTCCCTCGAATATGGGTGTTTTAGCAAAGACCCTCGATAAAAAGATCGTAGTCACTCGATGTCCCTCGATGTTGCCTTCGGTAAAAGATCTAGTCCCTAACGAAAATTGCTAAAACGTCTCATAAGTTGCCTTCTATGACTATACGATGACCCACGCCCGGCCCTTCACATCCAATGATGAGGCTTCTTATCAAATCAATGGTAAGATAGCAACATCTAATGGAGGAGGAAAAAAACATAGACCTTTTGACTAGGTAGGACGCTCATAGTTTCTTGCTCTTAAACTAAAACCATTTTCCACACTTACACTTTCAAAACATCTTCAAAAATAAACATCTCTTTGAACTATTTTCAAAAAGTCCAACACTTTGTATGCATTCTTATAGAGACGTGGATCATTACAAAGTTTTCCTCAACGAAGGTGCTTTTCAAAAATACTTTCAAAAACCACCACAAACACATTTCAAACAAAAGCAATTTCAAGTGATCTAGCAAGCAACTAAGAGCCCATATATAACTATAGATGAAAAGGGTGCTAACACCTTCCCTTTCATAATCTACCCCCCGAAATCAAGAAAACATATCAAAGGTCTTTCCCTTTCTTTTCACCCTTTCCTTATTGGATAAAAGAAAAGTCGGTGGAGACTCTTGCTATCTGCAACAATTGCGATTAAACGCAAAACAACCAAGTCAGTTCTCCCACCATTTTACAAAACCCCATTGACCCTTCAAGCACTATTAGATACATGATGAGCTCTCTTTCGGGAACTGGTGGCATCATGACTGGTGGTTCTTGTAAATATTGCTTAATTGCCTCGAAGGTTGTCTGACAATCATCGTTCCATACCATTGTTTGATTTTTTCGAAGTAATTTGAATATAGGTTTGCACGTAGCAATTAGGTGCGATATGAACCTCGAAATGTAATTCAATCATCCTAAGAAACCACGAACCTCCTTTTCTATTCTTGGGGCTGGAATTTCTTGTATGGCTTTCACCTTGTCGGGATCTACCTCAATACCATGCCGACTTAAAATGAAACCCAATAACTTTCTTGACCTGACACCAAATGTAAACTTGTTCAGATTCAACCTCATCTTGAACTTTCACAGACGCTCGAATAACTTTTGTAAATGTACGATGTGATCCTCCTATGTATAAGATTTATCAATCATATCATCTAAGTATACCTTAACTTCTTTGTGGATCATATCGTGAAACAACGTGACCATAGCCCGTTGATAAGTTGCCCCCATGTTCTTTAGACCGAAAGGAATAACCTTGTAACAGAAACTTCCCCAAGGAGTCATGAAGGTAGTCTTTTCCATATCCTCGGGTGCCATTTTGATTTGATTATAACCTGAGAAACCATCCATGAATGAGAACACCAAAGCTTGAGTTGTATTATCCATCAAAACATCTATGTGAGGTAACGGGAAATCGCCTTTGGGGCTTACTTTGTCAAATCCCGATAATTTACACATATACACACTTTTCTGTCCTTTTTGGGTACTAGTACAATGTTATCTATCCAAGGTCGATAATCTACCACCACTAAGAACCACACGTAGAATTATTTAAGGACTTCTTCTCGAATCTTGTTAGACATGTCTGTACGAGTTCTTCTGAGTTTCCATCTAACTGGAGAGCAACCTTCCTTGAGAGGTAGTCTATGCACCACAATGTATGTATTGATCAAGTTGATTATTAGGCATCTTCATAAAGAAATGAAAAAGCTCAAGTGAGCAAAGTAAAAAAAAAAAAGACACAAAAGTAAATGCTCAAAAGAGCAAATATGAAAATAGCATGAAATGTAAATGCTAAAATAAATGTGCTTAAAGTAAAAGCATAAAGTAAAACACAAAATACAGTCAATTGTTAGAAATTAGAGGTTAGTTGAATGACCATCTTAAAACTTGCATTTGAAACTCATTAGAGGATTGATAAAACCAAAGCCTCTCAACAACAAGTTTTATTTTCTTTTTGTCAAGTATATCATTTATTAAAAATTCTCAAGGCAACAATAAATGAATGATCAATGATGTATAAGTGATTCACTTTGACCAAAGCTTATGAAGATTCATTAGAGAATTGATAAGATCAAAGCCTCCTAACAATGAATCTCAAGGTTATTGGATAAAAAGGATTCAAATTAACATACTTGGACTTACAAATATGGGTTTGGGCCATAAATAATCATTTCTCGAATCGAGACAAAATTTAGCGCTATGTTAAGCAATCGTAAGTTGACTTATATAGAAGTCGCACCTATTTTGAGGCCGGTCAATAGCAATTTATGTGTCATATGTTTGGAGAGATGATATGTATATCATCCTCTAACAACATGTGACACAATAAGAAGAGAATGAGATGAAGAGGGGAGGGATAATATTTGAAATAAAAAATTTAATAAACTTTCATTAAAATCATTCATCCATTTTAGTGGAGTTAAAATCAACACCCAAGATCCAATGATGTTAATGAAGTCCATGATCAAAAGTCAAAATAGTCAGAATATATACAAAAATAAAATAGTATTTAAAATAAAAGAAAAAGGTTTTTTTTAATGGTTTTTTTAATATGGAAATAAGGGAAAAAATGGAAACTATATTCAAAACACTCAAGAATAATTAAGTGAGACCATAGAAAAATCAGAAATGGACTCAAATACTTTTATGAATTTTTTGGTAATTTTTTTAAAGTCATAAACTATTTTTAAACTAATTTAAATTGGTCAAATAAGTGAATAAAAGATCAAAAATAGTAAAACTCAGAATAAAATTTAAATATTTTTTTTCATAAAGTCAGAAACAATGAAAATGATTTTTATAAAAAGTTTCATAATTTAAAAATGTCAGAAAGTATTTTTTTAACAATTAAAATAAAGCAAACAAAGCAAAAATTATGAAAAATATCAAATCTTAAAATACAAATATGAAAAAATATTCACAAAGTCATAAATAATTCTAAGTATTTTTGTATATTTTTTTATAATTTTTGGATAAAAAATAAAAGAGTTATGAATTTTTGAAATTTAAACAAATTTTAAACAAATTTTATAAAAATAAATAAATCAGAAATAATGTGAGGCGTTGGATCCAATTCACTAAAATACGCTGGCATATCAAGTGGCTCAGAAACGAAGATGTATGGTGATCCCTGGTCAATAAACACGCACTGAAGTAACGAAAGTCAGGCCAATCACAATATTTCAATTGTCACGCTTTCATTGGTTGAAGAGGCCACATAGGTCATCTTCAACCTCCAGCTACCCTGCAACTAGGGCGAAATCATAATCCTTAAATCTGTAAATTTAGACGCTCATACTGGTATCATTAAACGTGTCTCTTCAAGACGGTCATAACCATATCCTCAAGCTAAATTTATATAAAACACAACTTACTCGATTTGAAAAAGATCAGAGATGTTTTGAAAAATTTGAAATCGAAAACAGAAGCATCAAACACATTGATTCACCATAATTGAGTTAATAGCAAGCATCAGTGAACATCATAGACCATTCCAGTAATTTGAGTTAGAAGATTTGATGCCTTAAACTGCCTAAACTATTTTGGGCACCTAAAGGCTTGATTCTTCTTCTGTTAGCTTCAGGGAAGTTCAAGGATGAAAGATCAATGAAGAAATTGAATTGAGAAGTGGAGAAAATAGGAATTTGAAATCTCAGAAAAGGGTATTATGGAGGGAGTTTGACAGAGTGATTTTGGATCTTCAAGCTTGAGGAAATGAATGAGGTATGACCCTCTATTTATAGGAAAACTAATGGAATGCTCAAGCGTGTGGAATGATGAGATTTGGAGGGAATTTGTGTGAACCTGATACATGAGGAATGTGTGATCTGTTTATCATCAAAACTCACTCAATCCTTGTGTTTCAAGGCTCTAATCCACTTTTGCAAGTTGGTTAAACATGTTTAGACCAAAAATGCGTGCTAATTTGATGTTTAGAAGCCACAACATGAATTTCAAATTCTGTCTTGAAGTGAAACTTCAGTTTCAAGGTACCATTTTTGAATCAATGGAATTCACAACTCCAGGAGTCTTAGGGCATGATTCTTGAAGCTTTAGAAAGAGGAGATCACACGCTTTACAATGTGAAAGGAATGGGAATTAATGGATGCTTGAGCTAAGAGTTGTGAGGAGTCAAAGTTGAGAAAAAGATTCTGACTTTTATACTTAGAAAAATTTCAAGTTTTCACTTCAAAAATGACTTGTATTGTTTTGAGATTAAACAAGACATTCCTACAAAATTGAGCTTTGATAATTGATTCTATCTTGAAATAGACTTCCTAAGGAGCATTGTGAAACTTGAATCACTCAAAAACATCAAGTATTGAAAACGTTATGGTCTTGTAAAATTAGTGAAAATTCATGAGATGATCTATAATCTTTTGCATCCTTAGGACATCTTCCATCCATTTTCAAGCTTTGCACATAAATGAAGAGTTGAAGTTCACATAATTAGGATTATCGTGCAAAAATAATGGGCTCAAGGAGATAAAAATTGACCAAGTTATGACCTTTTGAAGTCACATAAGGGATTTTGATGGCTTATCTAGAGGACTTGTAATCTTTCTTCATCATTAGGTATCTTCCACACAAAATTTTCTTAAAACTTTTGAAGTGATTTGTTTATAACCCTTTGAAGAGAAGCATGTTTTTGGAATCACTCAAAAATACCAAAAGATGAGAAAGATATAGCATTTTGAAGTTCAAAACCCTAGCTCCTCGAGCAATAAAATGCCTTGGAAGATCTTTTCAATTTTGACAAACCTTCTTGCACAAATACTTTTGTCATGTAAATAGAATTTATTGAGTATGATAATGAGAAATAATGGCAACCATAACCACTTCCAAATATTGATAATTGAGGGAGATATGCACTTGTGATCAAGAAATCAAAGACTTGTCCAACTAGGTCAAACTTCTCTAATCAACCCTTGCATCTTTGGACTACTGTTGACAACTTAAGGCATGATGAATCATAATAGACTTTGTCATGATATTAATTCAAAGCATCTTCAATGATGAAGCTTGAATATTAATAAATATTTGTTGAAGAAGGCATGAGAATAAACTCATGAACCTATAGATCAACTTAATGGAATGTGTTATGCTTTCACCCTAGTGTGATCTTGTTGTGATTGAGATGGAAAGATACATGCAATTGTGCCATTACCTGCAATATGACATTCAAAGAGACATATACACATACTTTAATGTTAGTCAAAAGGATATATGTTCAAGATACACAATTCAAGGTGCTTGATGATCCCTCATAGACAAACCTATGGATAGGATGAAGTAGGAGAAGTACTCAAAACCCTAATGTGTGATCTTGTTGCATTGTGATGGTATGAGATGATAGAGGAATCTTAGGGGCAAAAATTGGGGTATAACAGCTTCCCTTATTTAAGTGTCTTCTATCCGGAGATGTGATGGTTAAAATCTTCGTGTCAACGCGATTGAAGATACTTAAATATAAAACAAGCCCTATTTTTAGCCCTAAGATGCCATGCAATGATTATGATTATGAATGCAAATGAACAAATCCAAAAAATGACATAAGACACCGCTGGGGATGTAGTAAATAAAACCGAGATCAAAAGATAAACCCGACCAGGAAAATAAATCACTGGTGAACAAAAGACTAAACTCTATTGGGGTAAAGCCCAAAGAGGAGATAAGGCGTCATCAACTAAAATATTAAGGAGAGAAGGTAAAGGATAAAAGTGATTGACAGATGACTGCGAACTATCCACTCATTGAGGAGATAGCAAAAAAAGTAACATCGACCCACCAGGGAAAGAAGTGGTAAGATAATACTAGTAAATACCAACATTAGGGTAAGTAACAGATGACTAGCGTTAGTACTTATGACTGGAAACAAATGAACTTCTTCAGAGTAATAGAGTCTCAATAACAAACTATCTCCCCTAATGACGAGACTACCACTCATTGGAAAAGATCTCAACAACGAACTACCTCCCATAATGACGAGGCTACCATTCATTAGAGTAACAAATCTCAACAACGAATTACCTCCCATAATGACGAGGCTACCATTCATTAGAGTAACAAATCTCAACAACGAACTACCTCCCATAATGACGAGGTTACCATTCATTGGAGTAACAAATCTCAACAACGAACTACCTTCAAATAATGACAAGGCTACCATCCATTGGAGTAACAAATCTCAACAACGAACTACCTTCCATAATCACAAGGCTACCATCCATTGTAGTAACAAATCTCAACAACGAACTACCTTCCTGTTGTACCCCAAAATTTTCCCTCTTCTTTCTTAAGAAATTTCTCACCAAAGATATCAAAATGCTCAAGGGTTCCCAAGAGTTTGATCAGACAAGCTCATCTCCAAAGCATTGAGCCTCCAAATTAGGGTTTTGACTGAGAATGATTGATCACCGACTTTTGACTTAGTACATGACCTAATGGATTGAAAAATAATCCAAAGGACTCAAATACAACATGTTGACCTAATTTCATGGCTCTAATCAGTTCTCATGATCAAAGGTTTGATAGTTAAAATTTGAATCAACTAACGAAAAGTCAACCAATACACAAAAAGTTATACTTTGATTTTTTGGTCAACATTAAAATTCAAAGATCAAAATTGATCAAGACCTACAAAAATATCAAACTTGATCATCAAAGTCAAGAAAGTCAACAAAAAGTCAAAGTTTCCAATACTTAGAAATTTTCTAAGTGTTTTTACACTTGATAATTTCAATACTTTATAACATTTTTTCACCAAGATGCAAGATGAATCAAAGGAAAATTTCAACATGAAAGTTGTAGATCTTGATGAATTCTACAACTTTATATTAAAGGGTTTATGTTCAAAAAATGCTTAGATTTGAAGATACAGGCCCATGAATTCATGACATTTTCATCTAACACTTAGATAAATTTTCAACAGGTTTTGGTCAGTTTTTATCTCAACTTCTTGGCCAATTTTCATCAAGTTCCAGTTTGATTTAGCCAAAGTGGTTAACATGAATGTTTTAGACACTGTTTCAAGCTTTCCAAAACATCCAAGAGCATTAATTTATCATACTTGAGCTAGGAGATCCAAAGGCATGAAGTTAGGCATCCATTCTTGAATTGCAAGTCATTTTGGTGAAGAACACATGATCCAATCTACATGTTATGTTGCATAATATTATGTTGCAGGCCTTCTAACTTGCAAATCTAAGTGTCTTAGGAAAAGAAAAGAAAAGAAAAGCTCAAGGGAGCAAAGTAAAAATGACAAGAATAAATAAATGCTCAAATGAGCAAAGATAAAAATGGCATGAAATGTAAAATGCTAAAAAATAAATAGTACATAAAGCATAAAAAGAATAAAGCATAAAATAAACAAGTCAATAATTAGAGGTTAGTTGGATGACCATCTTGAAACTTGCATTTGGAACTCATTAGAGGATTGGTAGAACCAAAGCCTTCACATAACAAGTTGCATTTGCTTTTTGTCAAGTATATCATCCATTTGAAATTCTCACAAGTACCATTTAATGATCAACGATGTTTAAGTGATCCACGTTAACCAAAGGTATTGTAGACCCATTAGAGGATTGGTAGAACCAAAGCCTCCACATAATGAATCTCAAGGTTATTGGATCAAAGAGATCAAATTAACATACTTGGGCTTACAATCATAAGTTTGGGCCACGAATGATCATTTATTCGAATCGGGACAAAATTTAGCGCTATGTTAAGCAATCGTAAGTGGACTTATATAGAAGTCGCACCTATTTTGAGGCCGGTCAATAGCAATATATGCACCATTTGTTTTGAGACATGATATAGAGATCATGCTCCAACAATATTTGTCACAATATCATTGGATCATTCCATAATTTTTTCAGAATTTAAAAATGTGTAAAAGTATTTTTAAACATTTTAAATAAATCAAATAAGTGTAAAATTCATAAAAAATACCAAAACACAAAATTAAATTATGAAAAAATAAAAATCAGAAAGAGAATAATCAAAAATATTTTTCATAATTGTTTTGGATTTTTTGGACTAAAAATGAATTTTCTATGATTTTTTGAAATTTAAAACAATTAAAATATAAAAATCAGAAAAAGAAAATAAAAGAAAAAGATGTGGACCATTGGATGAGAGTCAAAACGCGTTAGTAATCAAATCCAAAGGATCTGGCGCGCTGTGCATATCATGGTCTTTAGTTAATAATGTACAGAATCATTAATAAATCAGATTTTTAGAAAAACAAATGGCACGCTTTCATTTGTTAGAAGGTGACACGTTGGTCATCTTCAACCTCCAGCCCTCATGAATTGCAGGTCTCTCAAACTGTAAAATTAGAAGCTCAGGCCTATGCCATTCGCTTCGTCTCTTCAAGACGAAGACAACCATACCCTCGCGCCATATTTATATAAACTGTAACTCAAGCAATTTGGAAAGAAAATTTTGAAAAGGGATTTGAAAATTCATGGTCAAAAAGTGCTTCCAGATGAAAGTAAGTGTTGCAACTAGAATCAGGGAAATGAGAGCAACACAATGATACTAAAGTTTTGAAGAATTGATGAAGGAATCTACCTATTGAAGTTGAGTTGCAGAGCTCTGAAACTGGACTTCTATGGAGCTATATAGGGCACGATTATTGAATGTGATTATATGGTTAGCTTCAGGGAAGATCAAGGAAGGTGAATTGATGAAGAAAATGGATTGAAAAAGGCTTGAGAATAGGATTCAAAGTAGCTGAATTCTGAGTTGTGAAGCAAGTTTGGCAGGGTGATTCTGGCTATCTAAGCTTGGGAAATTGAATGGGGGATGACCCTCTATTTATAGGGAATCAAATGGGATGCTCAAGCGTGTGGAATGATGCAAATTGGAGGGAAATCGTGTGAACCTGATGCACGAGTAAAGTGTGAACTGATTTGCATCAAAACTCATCTAATCCTTGCGTTTCTAGGCTCTAATCCACTTTGGCAACTTGGTTAAACATGTTTAGATCACAAACGCGTGCTAATTTGATCTTTAAAGGCCAAAACATGGATTTCAAATTCTGACTTATGGAGAAACTTCAGTTCCAAGTTACCAAGTTCAATCCAATGGCATTTCCACCTCAGGGAGTCTTAGGGCAAAATTCTTGATGCTTTGAAAAGATGAGGTAACAAGCTTTACAATGGAAAAATAATGGAATCAAATGGAGACTTGAGCTGAAAATTACATGGAGTCAAAGTTGAAGAAAAAGAGTTGACTTTCCATACTTAGAAATATTTCAAATTCTTCTTTAAAAATGACCTATAATCTCTTGCATCCAAACATGGCCTTCCACTTAGAATTTGCTCTTGACCAAAAAAGACGGAATGAAGTAGATCTCTTGAATTTAATTTTAAAATTTGAACCACTCAAAATCTCCAAAAATTGAGCAAGTTATGACTTGTTGAAGTTGGCCAAAAATCATGAAATGACCTATAATCTTTTGCATTCTTAAGGCAACTTCCATCCATTTTCTTACTTTGCACATAAAAGAAGGCGTGAATTACATATCCTTAAGATCATCATGGAAAAAGAATGGGCTCAAGGTAATAAAAATTGACCAAGTTATGACCATTTGAAGTCACATATGGAAAATTAGGGATTCATCTGGATGACTTGTAATCTTTCTTCTTCACCAAGTTCTTTCCACATGAAAACTCCTTGGAAATTTTGAAGTGATTTGTTGGTAACTCATTGAAGAGAAGAATGTTTTTGGAATCACTCAAAAATACCAAAATATGAGCAAGATATGCCCCTTCGAAGTCCAAAACCCTAGCCTCTAGATCAAGAGAATGCTTGGTGGAACTTTTCCAAGTTTGAACAAACTTTTTGTGCCAATATTCTTCCTTTGTGAATAGAAATTGTTGAGGATGATGATGAGGACCTACGGCCACCAAAACCAATTTCATACCAACTTCAAAACAACTTTAATGGTGAGGTTTGAATCTCTCAAGCTTTTGACTAGGGCATGGAAATAAACTCATGAACCCATGAAGCAACTTGCTAAACCTCATTGCCTTTACCTACATTATCAACAAGTAAGACAAACCAATATTGTATTTGTTAATTTGGATAGAAAATCAAAGAAAAATATCCATGATCACCAAAGAAAACAAGTCAAGGTGCTTGGTGACTCCTCAAAGAGCAAGGTTAAAGATAGGGAGAGGAACCAAAAGCCCTAATGTGATTTTGTGGTGATTGAAACAATATGGTATGATGAAGGGTTCTTAGGGGCAAAAATTGGGGTACAACAGAATCTACTTCTAAGTTAAAACCAGAACAAGATTGGTCTAAAGAAGAGGATGAAATTGCTCTTGGAAATTCTAAAGCCTTGAATGCTATATTCAATGGAATTGACAAGAACATTTTCAGATTAGTGAACACATGTGAAGTAGCTAAAGATGCATGGGGAATTCTTCAATATACTCATGAAGGCACATCCAAAGTTAAGATGTCAAGACTTCGGTTGCTCATGATAAAATTTTAGAATTTGATAATGAAGGATGATAAATGTATTAATGGCTTCATATGAACATTCTTGAGATTGCTAATGCATCCAGTGCTTTAGGAGAGAAAATACCCGAAGACAAATTGATGAGAAAGATGCTCAGGTCTCTCCCCAAGAGATTTATTATGAAAGTGACTGCCATAGAAGAAGCTCAAGACATTGGCAAGATGAAAGTGGATGAACTTGTTGGATCCCTTCTTACATTTGAATTAAGCATCATTGAAATATCTGAAAAGAAGAACAAAAGCATAGCCTTTGTATCAACTACTGAAGATGAAGAGGAGGACTGTGATCTGGATACAGATGGAGGAATATCAAATGCCTTAGTTATGCTTGGAAGACAGTTTAACATAGTGATAAAAATAATGGATAGGAACCAAAGATCAAATGTCAAGAACATCTCATCTGACATCCATTAGTCAAATGAGTTTGAAAGAAAAAGGGTTGAAGAGAAATCCACTCAATGGAAGGGAATACAATGTCATGAATATGAAGGCTTTGGTCACATTAGAGCTGAATGTGATACATATCTTAAGAAGCAGAAGAAGAATTTATATGTTACTTGGTCTGAAGAGGACTCAGAGAGTGATCTTGAAGAATCTGCTAAGTATGTTAAAGCATTGACAGGAAAATGTGTATCTGATGAAGAGTCTAGTGATGGGGAACTAACCTTTGATGAGGTAGCTTCTTTATACAAAGAATTATATCTCAGAAGTGCAGAAGTGTTCCTAGAAGGGGAGAAACAGAAAGCACTCATAACCCAGCTGAAGGCAAAAAGGAAAGAGCATTTGAAAACTATTTCTAATCTGGAAAGTTAAGTGACTTCCCTAAATTCGAATCTCGATAGAGTGGTCAAATCTCTCAATATGCTGAGTAATGGATCTGACACATTAGATGAAATTCTTCAAGTGGAGAGAGTGACAGGAGACAAGAGTGGTCTAGGGTTTAATGAGAAAAAGAAACCTGTTTCAAAAGAACCTTCACCAAATTCCACTCAGGCCAAGTCTAAACCAAAGATGTTGAATCAAATGTCTGAACATCATGGCAAATATCATGGTAAGAAAAAATTTACTCACAACAGAAAAAAAATCCCATCCCTGGTGGTTTCATCATTGTGGAAGGTTTGGTCACATAAGACCTTTCTGTTTCAAGTTGTATGGGTATCCTAAAGCTACTCCTCTTCCCAAAATTGATCAGATTCCCCAAAATAGCAAAAAGAAGAAACAGTGGGTTCCCAAGTCTAAGTTTGCTAGTTTCATAGCTCATACCTCTCTCAGAGTATCAACCAAAGATGGTTGGTACTTTGACAGTGGTTGTTCTAGACACATGACAGGTGTCAAGAATCCGTTGATAGATATCAAATCTCATTCCACCAGTTATGTGAATTTTGGTGATGGAGCCAAAGGTTAAATCAAAGGAGTTGGCAAGCTGGAATGTTCAGGAGTCCCTAAGCTTGATGATATGTTACTTGTTAAAGGGTTAACAGCTAACCTGATAAGTATAAGCCAATTGTGTGATCAAGGATTCAAAGTTAACTTCACCAAGGAAGAATGTCTTGTTTGTAATGAAAATAATAAAGTTATTATGAAAGGAATCATATCTAAAGACAACTGTTATTTATGGGTTTACCAAGAGTTGAACTTCTCCTCAACATGTGTTTTAGCCAAAGAAAATGAAGTTAAACTATGCCATCCAAAATTGGGACACTTGCATCTGAAAGGAATGAAAAGAATTATATCTGAAGAAGTCATGAGAGGGATTCCTAATCTCAATATAGAAGAAGGAAGAATATGTGGTGACTGCCAGATTGGAAAGCAAACTAAGATGTCACATCAGAAGATCCAACATCTTACTACATCAAAAGTTTTAAAAATTATTCACATGGACTTGATGGGACCTATGCAGGTTGAAAGTGTTAGTGGAAATAAGTATGCATATGTTCTTGTTGATGACTTCTCTAGGGATACATGGATAAGTTTTATCAGAGAAAAATCAGAAACTTTTGAAGTGTTTAAAGATCTTTGTCAAAAACTTCAAAGGGAAAAAGATAGTCATGTCATCAGAATCAGAAGTGATCATGGAAAGGAATTTGAAAACAATAAATTTGTTGACTTTTTCTCTTATGAAGGAATCAGTCATGAATATTCCTCTCCCATTACTCCTCATCAAAATGGGATTGTGGAACGCAAAACAGAACCCTTCAAGAATCTTCCCGAGCTATGATTCATGCTAAGAAGTTATCCTACCACTTTTGGGCTGAAGCTATGAATACTGCGTGCTATATCTATAATAGAGTCACTCTAAGGAAAGGCATTTCAGCCACCTTGTATAAAATATGGAAGGGAAGGAAACCTACTGTCAAATACTTTCATGTTTTTGGAAGTAAATGCTACATCTTAGCTGATCGTGATCAAAGGAGGAAGATGGATCCCAAGAGTGATGATGGAATATTTCTGGGTTAATCTACAAATAGTAGAGCTTACAGAGTCTTTAACTCCAGAACCAAGGTTATGATGGAATCCATAAATGTTATTATTAATGATAGAGGATGGAATGATGAAGAAGATGTCTTAGAAGATGTTGGAACATCTTTATCTGATATTCCAACAGAATCCAATGACAAAAGTATTGATTTTAATCTCCCTCAAGAAGACCCTAAGCCCAGTCATCTCAATAAAGGAGTTACTACCAGATTAAGAGAAGGGATATCAAACTCTTAAATTGTGTCAAAAATTGAGCCTAAGAATGTTAAAGAGGCCCTAACTGATGAGTTCTGGATTAATGCTATGTAGGAAGAGCTAGAACAATTCAGTAGAAAAGAAGTTTGGGATCTAGTTCCAAGACCTGAAGGGACAAATGTGATTGGCACTAAATGGGTGTACAAAAATAAATCTGATGAAAAAGGGGTGGTCACTAGAAATAAGGCAAGGTTAGTTGCACAAGGATACACTCAAATTGAAGGAGTTGACTTTGATGAAACCTTTGCCCATGTGGCCAGACTTGAATCAATCAGACTACTCTTAGGATTTGCTTCCATACTGAAATTTAAATTGTTTCAAATGGATGTAAAGAGTGCCTTCTTAAATGGCTACCTGAATGAAGAAGTTTATGTGGAAAAACCTAAGGAATTTGTTGATCCAAGTTTTCCTAAACATGTCTACAAACCAAAGAAAACTCTGTATGGATTAAAGCAGGCTCTAAGAGCTTGGTAAGAAATATTGACAGAATTTCTTGCTGAGAATGGATATAGGAAAGGTGGCATAGACAAAACTCTTTTTGTCAAGTAAGAATAAAGGAAGATCATGATTGCACAGATTTATGTTGATGATATTATGTTTTGTGGGATGTCAAATGAGATGTTTCAACATTTTGTCAAGCAAATGCAGTCAGAATTTGAGATGAGCCTTGTTGGTGAATTAACCTAATTTCTTGGTCTGCAAGTCAAACAAATGGAAGATTCCATATTTTTATCTAAGAGCAAGTATGCTAATAATATATTAAATAAATTTGGGATGGAAAATGCCAGCCACAAAAGAACTCTTGCTCCCACACACCTGAAGTTGTCTAAAGATGAAAAAGGAGTAAGTGTGGATCAAAGTATCTACAAAAGTATGATAGGCAGTCTTCTATATGTCACAGCTAGCAGACCTGACATTGCCTTTGTTGTAGGGGTGTGTTCTATATATCAAGTTAATCCTAAAGTTAGCCATGCCAACCATGTGAAGAGAATTATTAAATATGTGAATGGGACAAGTGACTATGGTATGTTGTATTCTCATGGATCTAGTTCTACTTTAATTGGTTATTATGATGTTGATTGGACAAGAAGTGTTGATGATAGAAAAAGCACATCATGAGAATGTTTCTTTCTGGGAAATAATCTCATATCGTGGTTCAGTAAGAAAAAATTATTTGTCTCTATCCACTGCTGAGGCTGAGTATATTGCAGCAGGAAGCAGTTGCTCTCAATTGGTTTGGATGAAACAAATGTTAACAAAATATAATATCAAACAAGATGTCATGACAATATTATATGACAATCTAAGTGTCATAAATATATCAAAAATCCTATTCAACACAGCTGGACCTAACGCATTGACATATGTCATCATTTCAAAAGAGATCTTATTAAGGAAAAGATTGTTGCCTTAGAACATGTAGCCATTGAATTACAACTAGCTGACATTTTCACTAAGGCTTTGGATGAAAATCACTTTGACAAATTAAGAGGAAAATTAGGGATTTGCATATATGAGGGTTTATAGCAATTAAGGGCGTGTGGGAATATCATTAAAGTGATATTATATTATTTATGTTTCCAAAAAATCAAATTTTGTAAGCAATCATTTCAAGACTATATTAAATATTTCCCACATGCTATGACATCACTTCCTTCTACTTTCACAAACTCTTCATTCTCCTTTACAGAAGAAAAAAAACTTTGTCATTCTTCATCTCTTTGCTCAAAAATCTTCAAAGATGTCTCAACATCATGAATCGTCTCCCTTAAAACCCGTTAAACATCCTGAGAAACTCTCCCTAGACAGTGTACTTGACGTTACTCCTCTAACAACTATCCCACCTCTTAAGAAGAAGGTCAAGAAACCCAGATCATCACCTATAAAGAAATCCAAAGACGATAAAGGTAATGCTTTTACTGCTACTGATGATAGGACAAAAGAACAGTTGTTAATGTTGATAGAAGCATTAGAAGGCTAGTAGATAGAGTGTTAAGTGAAGGTTTTGTTTAGCCTGGGATTTCTACTCCTCTTGCTCGTATGCCTGCTCCGGTTGGCAAAGGAAATGACCCTAAAAGTGTTGCTGAATCATCCATCTTCAAAAAAGATGCTGCTGAAAGCAGACTTGACAAGCTTGCTACTTCTGCTCTAAAAAAAGTGGAAGCTAATGTTGAACAATATGTTGAGAAGAAATCTCCTACTAAGGAAGATGTTGCTGGCTCCAAAGCTGCAGAAAATCAAAATGCTGAGAATGTGGTTAATGTTGATGAGTTGTCTGACAATGAGCTCATTTCTAATGTGGGGCCTGGAATTTCTAAAAGGCTCAAATCCATGAAAGTGAAGGATGTGAATATCACACCCCCTTCCAAGATAATCAAGAAGAAAACTATGTATGGTCCCCCAAAGCCCGGAAGTAAAGTGGTTCCTCCCTCTAGAAAAAGAAAAGCTAGACCCCATAGCTCCACAGATGATGATGATGATGATGATGTAAAGAGATCCAAAGGTAAGAAGAAAGTTGAATTGGTAGAAGAGGATAACTTTGATTATGATGTCGAGGAAGATTTCCAGGATATCTCTCCTATGAAAAAGTCAACAAGCAAGAAGCTTTCTGCTAGGGTACCCGATGCCCCTCTTGACAACATTTCCTTCCATTCTGTTGGGAATGCTGAAAAGTGGAAATATGTATTTCAAAGAAGAATTGCCCTTGAAAGAGAATTTGGAGTTGGTGCACTAGAGTGCAAAGAAATTATGGAGCTGATATCTTCAGCTGGATTGATGAAAACTGTTACCAGGTTTGCAAAAGGCTATGATACTCTTGTTAAGGAATTTATTGTTAATATTCCTATTGACTGTGTTGATCATAAAAGTAAGGAGTATAGAAAGGTGTTTGTTAGAGGTAGGTGTGTAGAATTTCCCCTGCTATATTAATAGATTTTTGGATAGGTCTGAAGATAATTATTGTGAGCTGGAAGTAACTGATAATCAAGTGTGCAAAGCCATCACTGCTAACCAAGTGAGTGAGTGGCCCATGAAGAATAAGCTTTTTGTTAGCAAGCTAAGTGTGAAATATGCTATCTTGCATAGAATTGGTGCTTCTAACTGGATTGCTACAAATCATACCTCAACCATTACAATTGGCTTAGGAAAGTTTATATATGATGTTGGAAATAAGAAATTGTTTGATTATGGTACTTACATTTTTTATCAAACTGTTAAGCATGCAGGAACATGTGCCATCAAGATGCCTATTGCCTTTCCATCCCTTATTTGTGGAATTATTCTTAATCAACATCTTGGAATTCTGAGTGGTAATGATGTAATTTGCAAGAGGGAGTCTGCTTTGACCCTTCACTTCAAGTTGTTTTCAGGAAAACATGTCCCAGACATTGTTTTGACATCTGCATATTCCGAAAACAAGACCTCAACCAAGGATGACATAATTACTGAATTAAGGGAAGCCTATAAAGAACTTGATGATGTGATCAGAGTTAGCTCAGCAAGAAAGCTAACTTTTGAAAAGATGATCAAGGAGCTGCAGAAGGACAACAATTTTGATGATGGAGTGAGCACTGAAGGAGGAGAATCTGATGAGGAAGGAAGTTATTGCTCTACCAAGTCTACTGGTCCTGAAGATAGTTAGACTATTTTCTATTTATTTGTTTGACCCCTTGTTTCTTTTTGGCACTTGTATGTGCTTGGATTTTATGGTCTGTACTTATTTTTCATATTCTATTACTACTATTCTCTTGAATGCATGTTCAATTTGGCATGTTATGACTAAAAAGGGGGAGAGAAACTGACTAGAAACTGACTGACCTCTGACTGACTGACCACTGACTGAGGGGGAGCTTAATACTTGAGGGGGAGCCTCATGTCTCTGAATATGTTCTGACATCTTCTTATGCTAACAGTTAACTGCTAATTGAGTTTTTGTTTTGCTTATGCTGCTGCTCTGATAATGTTAAGATAATATGCTAAAATATTGTTTTATCCAAAATTTTCCAAAGGGGGAGTTTGTAAGTGTTTGTTGGCAAAAATTTGGTAAAAAAATGACTTGATAATGTTTTTATAAATGTCTTGACATTTGAAGCAAACTGTTTTGAATGATGTCAAAGCAGATGTCTTGATATCTGCCTCCTGAGTTGAATGCAACTACATATCTGTTTAAGTTTTCTGTTTCCTATTTTTATGCACACCATTATTCAGGATTTATGACTCATAGGTTACGAAAAATATGGAGGAATATTTTTTTATTTGCATTATCCTTATGGATTATATCTTGGCCTATTTTCATGGAAATATTCAAAAGATTAGAATATTTGTTTTTCAGCCCAAGCCACTGCTGCGCCTTTACAAGGACTTGCATCCTTATTCATTTGACTGCAACTTTTTAAGAAGAATACATTCCTTCTATTTTAGAAGTCTAAGTCTTTTAATTTTAATACACTCTAGTATTGATTTAATACTTGAGTTGTTATTAGAGTTGTTAATTATGGATCATTCATATGCTTTTAAGTATTGAGTGATTGAAGTCTTTAAAACTTAATAACTCTGTTGTTCTTCACTGTTAGTGACTGAAGGGATTTGAGGAGGGCCTCATACCTAGGTGTGTCTTAGGTAGAAGTATAGCACATGTAGTGATTAAGTGATTAGATCGTAAACTGGTTGTTTACTGAGGGTCTATGAATTGATACTATTTAGTGGACTTGTCCCTAGCTTGGTAGCCCCTATAGTAGATGTTGTTGTACATCAAACTGAGTTAACAATCCCTTGTGTTTTTACTGTTATTACTTTTGTTGCATTTTACATTGTCCTCAGATATTTGTGTCGTGACATCTCCTTCGACATCACATATCTAATACCAGAATTTCGTGATCCATTCTAGAAAAGGTTCAAAACAAAATAAACTAATTTTATCTCTAGAAAGCAAGGCTAGTGACACTAATGTGGAATTAGAAAAGATCAAGAATTCTACATGTAATAAATGTGAAGAGCATGAATTCAATACTCTTGAACTAAACCAAGTTATAAAGAAATTTGAAAAAGGTCAAATTGGTTTAGAAGATGTGCTTAGTAGACAAAGGTATTCTAATAGCAAAAGTGGGTTTGGATTTTTTAATTTTTACCAACCAATCACTAGTAAAACAATTTGTGTCAAAGCTATCACAACACCGAAAAATGAGAAACCAACGAAGGTGTATGTTGTAGTTCATCCTAAAAGGTGTTATGATAGAAATCATTCTTATGTATATAAAATAAATCATGTGTTTATACCTACATGTTATTGTTATAATAATAAAGGTCATACTCTTAATGTTTGCTACATAAGAAACTATGATATTCTTTATGGTGAGTATGTACGGGTAAGAAAGGGAACTAATCCAAGACCTAGACCGAAATAATATTTAGTACCTACAAAGTTCTATTAATTGTTTTTGTATGTACTTGAAGATCATATGCTAATTTTCTCAAATTAAGATTGGTTTTTTCAAGATACAAGACCATATGGTATGGTAGAATTAAAGCTTCATTAGATTAAAAATGATGTGAAAAAGGTTGACACTTTGATATCAACGTTTACATCAAACCATTATGAAGAAGATGAGTATTTTTATATCTAATGTATCATTTTTCTTATATATTATGTTTATTTGGAATTTACTCTTTTTCTTTTAGATAATGTCAAAAGGGGGGAGAAGAGAGATGGTTATTTTTGTTGTTTTTCATGATACCAAAGATTAAAGCATAAATTAAAAAAGATAGGGAGAGATATGTAAGATATGGGAAGATATACAAGATAAAGGGAGAAATCAAGTATCAAGCAAAAACTTCGCATAAATATATTTTGTCGTCTTCAAAAAGGGGGAGATTTTGAAGAAGATGTTCTTTATGTATCTTAGTTTAGTTTTGATGAAATTAAGTATTAAGATTGGATGAGCTTTGGAAATCAAAAGATTGAATCATGAAGATTAAGGTACAATAATAATTCATATGTATATAATATTTAGGTGCTCAAAATATTTTCATTTATAAACTATTATATGTTTCTTAAACATTCATGCATGATTGACATTTAAAACACGACTTTTAAAAGACAAAACTTCATGTTTTTAAGGGAGTAAATCAATTGACTCGTAATATCAATTGATTTATGTGCTCTCTATTAAAATTTTGATTTTTCATAAACTGTGGCAATTTGAAACCGTCACAAATTTACTGTTTTTGAAATAACACAATGGTTCGTAAGCTGTGGCAGTTTGAAACCGTCACAATTTTTCAGTTTTTTTAAGCAGTACACTGCTTCGTAATTTGCACAGTTCGAAAGTGCCACAATTTTATTGTTTTTTAAAAATTCATACTATTTTAAAAATATGAACCGTTGTGATTCCAAAACATTGTCAATGATCATTATATATATATATATATATATATATATATATATATATATATATATATATATATATATATATATATATATATATATATATATATATATATATATATATATATATATAATGGATATTCTTATTCCAAGAGTAAGTTTATAAGAGTTACTTTAAATCTTAACCTTGGATTTTCATTAATTTAATAACTTTAATAGATCACTTAATATATTTATTTTTAGATACAATTAAAGTCGTTAGATTAATGAAAGTCAAAGGTTAAGATTTTGAATAACTCTTATAAACATACTGTTGGAGTAAGAATATCCATCCTCATATATATCACTATTATGGAAAAGGTATTTAACAATGGTTGGGAAAGATATATAACCACGCGGGACCAAACGTTGTTATGTAGCGTGTGGTTCTATATGTGATACTTACAATCACGGTCAAGTGATTGTTGTAGTATTCTATAAAGCGTGCCCAATATCACAACAATTATTTAATCCAACCGTTGTGATAGAACTAAAGGTCCTGAGTTTGATTCGCAAAATCAAAATTGTGTAGTTTATTTTATTCTGGTCACTGTTCAATATACAATCATGATTAGGTTTTATAACGGCTGTCAAAACTTCCTCTATTTTAAATTTGCAATTGTCTGCTTATCAAATTCTTTCCATTATTTATCCTATAATTATTATAACCATATCAGAGAATTTACAACAACCCGTATTTTTGTTAACCTTGCAGAAAGAGCATAAAAAAATAGCTAACACTATGCATCAAAAGCCAAAATTGATATTTACATCAAATACAATTTGTTTAAGTCAAAAGTAATACTCACATCATCATATACAGAGAAAAAAATCCATTAGCACATCTCAATAAATCAAATATCATGACCCTTAAGCACATTGTGGTATATGCCCAACATTTACGAAGATCTACAAAGTCCTCAACAGGGAATGGGCTTACATCGTTAAACATCTACACAAAAAAGAGCAGAAAAGTGAATATCATGCATGATAATAATTCAATAGTCAACCTATATATTAATATATGTAAACATTTCATGACATATATACCTTATCCCATGAATCAACAATACTGGTAAGGACAATGTTTAACGTGTGTTTCATGACATAATATCCACACTCGTATTTTTCAGGCTGTCACCTCGACTACAAATTTAAGCAATAATTACATGAATATAATCACACATGAATGTAAATGAAATAAATAGGTAATCGGGTCACTTACTTTAGGAAAGATCCATGAGGGCTTTCTTCTAACATTGTTCATAATATTCACTTGCTCTACAATACTGTACATTGAAAATGAATTAAACATATTGCATGCTAAACTAATTAAAATATCAAAGAAAATAAATTAAACATACACTTATGAATTAATCATCTCTTTCATTTTATTTTCGAGTGGATCATGCAAGGGACACAGTACAGTTATCGTATTCGTCTTAAATGATATTATGATCAATGGCCAATGACCACTAAATAAACATGACCATATATATTATTAGTATTTTCTAAAACAAAACTAAATATAGAATACATAAAAATAAATTGCAAAAATACTTACGAACAAAAAAATGGTGCAAAGTAACACTTGTTCCTCCCTCATTTAACTGGTTTTTCAAGTACTCTTGAATGACTTTTGGTCGACTATACGCCCATCAAATAAAAAGCGGATTCAAGATTCCATAAATACTCGATTTATTTAACTCTATACAAACACGGTGAACGTACCTAAATGGTTAAAGAAAATGAATAAATTAATTGAGGAAATATAAAACATGATAATATTCTATAATGACATGTATATTCAACTATATATTTACGTGCACCAAACTTGTAATATCCCTACATCCAGCCACTTATATCCAACGAAAAAATCCCTTACATCTTCAGGAGTGTAAAAGAATAACTTCAAATATGGACAATGTTCTAACAGGAGATTTTGTGTATCATTTATCACCACAACATTCAAGTATAACAAGGTGATTTCATTTGCTTAGGGTCCATTAACTCATTGCGGTTATTTGGAGGGGGAAGGGGCTGAACAATTACTTCCTTTTGTAGAAGCACGATGTACAACACTTCTACTTGGAGTTTGATAATGATCATCATCACCATCAACATAACATTGATCTTCATTTGTACGTTGTTCGAAGTTTTCACTTAATATCTACATCATAATATTCAATTAGAACATAAAACAAAAATAAACACAATATATATCATACAATTCCGATAAAACACTAAAATCTCAAGTAAAGCACATACTGAATATAACTCTTGAAACCTTTGCATATATTTCTCTCTTTTTCCCTCTCCAACTCTAACATCCTCCTTTGTTCTTCTAATTTCTTCTCAACATTCTCAATCTTTTATCTTTGTGCATTAAATTTCGGGCTTTTGGTACTTTTTTTTAGACCCAAAGAATGACCTCAAGTCAACACCTTCTCCAACACGGACACACCCATCATGCTTATCTGTTCTGATCTCTTCTACTAATATTTCATGTCGTGCTTCTATAACAAATGGGCCTTCATGGGCCGTGTCAATCAACTTATCCTACACAACACGAGCAACTTACATATATTGTTACCAACATAATTAAATAACAAGTAACATAAGAAAAATAAATCATACTTACAATTTTCTCGACAACTACTCTTGACGCCTCAGAGGTGTACTCTCCATTTGGCCTTAATCGAGCCCTCTTCCATTTATCATGTATTGAAGGTGGAGATGGGATGTGATCATCTCCTATTTGTGGTTTTTTTCCAAGCATGTTCTTTTCTCAAGTTTCATGTAACCCCCACGAGCCAATCTATGGGGGTACATGTTCTTCGCCTTGTTTTGTATTCCTACTTGGCTTTTAACCTATTATTCACAAATTGAAAAATATATATGATTAGTATCTATAACTTATTAGAATAACATAATCGGTTAAATAAGACTAATACTAACCTTGAATTCCTTAGAATGACATATCTTCACAAACTTTTTCCATTGCTTCTTCCATATAAAACTATATCTTTTCCATGGACGATCAAGACCTCTCTTAGGCTTCCTAATGTAGTCAGCCGTGAGTTGTAACTTAAATCCCCCCCCCCCCAACAAGTACCAACATAAGAGATGAAGGTAGAGAAAACACAAGAAATGGGGGAGGGGTTGAATTGGGTTTATAGAAAACATTCCCTTTTAGAAATTTTGGGCACTCAAATGATAATAGCGATAAAGACAATGGAGAGTAAAGGACACGAGTAATTTATTCAGGTTCACCTTAAACAAGTCTAATCATGTCCACCACCTCAAGGATGATTGCTCCTTCAACAAGGACTTAATCCATTATAACGAAACTGATTACAAATGCACGGGAAACAGTCGGTGACTAACATGCAATGACATGTTCTATGATCCAAATAGATATAACATTCATTGAACCAATAGAATCAGATCCCTTCAGATCACCTACCAGGATTTCATAATGACCAGCATCCATTGTCATCTTGAGATCAGACCTTCACTCAGTCACTCAAGGAACTTTCCAATGATATGTTCAATGATCCGATTTAACGAATATAACAATCGTTGACCCAATAGAATCATATCACTCAATATCATCTACTAGGATTTATTCAAAATCATATCCATCAGTGATCTTTTAAGAATTTTTACCTTCACTCGGCCACCTAAGAGATATAACTACCATTGACCCAACAGAATCAGATCACACAAGATCTTCTATCAGGTTTTCCTACAATGACCAGCAGCCACTGTCTTCTTCAGATAAGATCTTCACTCGATCACTCAAGGAATCAATCAACAACAGTTGATAAGGTTATGTGTTTACATGTTTGCTTCTTCTAAGCAGATTACACAAAAGATTTAAGAACATATTTTTTTACACATTATTGAGCAACAACTCTAGTGTTAAAACAATTTACATAAAGAGATTTAAACTATAACACAATACGAGAAACAACTCTTATATTCATTACAATGTTCTATCAAAATGTATTTGATCAGAAGTTGAGTAACATCTTGTAGTGTTCTTCTTCTTCATCTTCTTGTTGAGCAAGTTACGAGAAAAAACTCTTTGCTTCTTCTAAGATCTACCAAGATGTATGTCATTAGAAGTTGTGTAACATCTTGTAGTCTTCTTCTTTATCTTTATTTCTTTTCTCTCATTTATGTGTAGTGGTCTTCAAAATGTTTAGCATTGTAGCTTTAACATCTTCAACATCCACAACATTTTTGCTTGATGGACAACGACGACTTTTCCTTTGAATATTTGATATTCTTTTATAGCATTGAAAGAGAGAGATTTTGTAAGGATAAAAAAGTCTTTTCCTGCACCAACGGTTAGTTCCCAAAGGATAGAATAAAGTGTAAGAGTTTAAACAATATAAAATAATATTTTATGTATCCTGCCACTGTTTAATGATAACTTTCCACCTTTTCTCTGTATATTGTTTTTCTAATAAGCTTGTAAACAGAGATCTGATAAGTAAAGAAAGATAGTTGGAAATCTAGCCATTTGTTCTCAACGGTCATAATGAGAGTGGTTGACAATACATAACAAAGGATTGTCCTTACGCCACCCTAGAGGGGTAGAGGTCACAAACACTTTATGTACCTTTTGTACACCATTACACGTAAACCAGTTGAACTTCTTCTTATCTTCAAAGGTTTCAGATAATTTGAATTTTGAAGCTTGTTATAGAAGAATTAATCTTAAGTCTTAGAACCTAAGTCTTGAAGTCTTCAGAACTTGTCCTATCAGAACCTTGTCTTCAGAGTCTTCATCACTTGGCCGTAAGAACTTGTTTTTCTTAAGATAATGAGAACTTGTTCAGCAGAACCTCATCTTCATAATCTTCAGAACTTGTAAGAAATAGAAGAAAAGCTTTAGAAGGCTTCCAAAGTTTAACCATAAAGTAACGATCAGAACCTCTTGTACTAACGTTAGTTTGACACGTTGCAGAAGATAAATTCAGAGTCTTGACTTCAGCTATAACACGTAACCCATGTTTTCTTCCAGTAGTGTGTGCTCAGAACATGATGACGTTACACGCCTTATTACCAGAGTCAGAATATTATGGCAGCAGCTACACACTAGAACGAAACCATTAGTGTATACAATTGTTCTCAAAGATAACATGTAAAGTTATCATCAAAATCTTAAGGCCAGATGTAGAAACACTTTTTGTTCTTATAATCTCCCCCTTTTTGATGATGACAAAACCATGTATTTTGATGGAACAATTTATACAGGGTAATCATCGTAACCGAAAAATTTAGAGTTAAGCTCACAACTCCCTTTGAATATGTTAATCCCAAAATTTAATTTAAGCTTGTTCAGAGTCCCCCCCCCCCCCCCTGAGCCCAAGAGTCACAAAATAAATTTTGAGTTTTCAGAACATAGAAATAGAGAAGGAACACTTCTTTACACTAATTCATAAGGGTTTGACTAGAGCACCTGGTCTTCATCTCAGAACCTGGTTACTATTAGAACTTGGTTAAGAATCAAAACATCATTTTGAGCTTGATTGAATAATGTCATGCATCATGTATCGACAGTTCTATTTCATGATTCTGATATCACAACCAAAACATTATACTTCTGTAGAAGTTCATTACTTATTAAGTATGAATGTTTGAACTGATATATTCCAATGTATTATACATTCAGACAGTTTGCAACTTCTGAATAAAACACACGTTGTGAAAGCACATGTATCAGAGCACAGCTTTTGAGTGGCATCTTTGAATGAGAGCATGCATCAAAATGTTGACTTGCCTTCCTTTCAGGAGAGCACAACTTCTGAAGCTTTAAGTCTAAAATCCATGCTTTCAGAGAGTTCACAACTTCTGAACACTATGATATCAAGCAAGATTACCTTACTTTCAGGAGTTTAAAACTTCTAAATTGTGTTTGGTACATCTGTTTGAATATTCATATATTCATAAAGTGTACAACTTCTTATATATAAAATCAGAGTTGGTTTCATCCATAAGGTTCTCAACCTTAGCATCAGGATCTTCATCTTCAACCTATCTTAGAATACTCAGTGAACTTGCTTAAAGTTCTTGGATTGAAACATTAAACAAATGGTTAGTAGCAAAAACACTATACATGTTTCAGTTAAAGATTTTGAGAGTAAATATCATCAAAATCACTTTAATTTCTCCCCCTTTGTCAGAAATCAAAAAGTTAATAAAGATACAGAAAGGTAAAAATTAGTAAGCAGATTTCTCGAATTTACTGAAATCAGCAAGAATATAAATCACGCAGATTAATTATAGAGTAATCAGAAGATAACACATATTACATTTAAGTAACCATGGATTGCAGAAAAGAGGGACACACATATAATAGAAAAAAGAGCTTTGTCTCATAACAGGTTCTCAACCGAGAATAAAGCAGATGATTTAAAGTTTCTTAATTCTTTGAATTTTTCATGAAGGTTTACTTATAACACGTTTTAAGTTCTATCTTGATGATTGGTAAAATAAAATGGAGATTAAGATAGAAAGATAATCTTTGAAGATAACCAACAATTAGGTAAAATTTGTTAAACACAAGAATTTAAAAATATAAGTGTTTTAGAAACAGAGGGGAATAAATCTTAAGTTCTAAGTTGTAAGATACGATACAATCCTAAGACTCTTTGTTAAACTTCTCCATGAACTGCTTCAGCATTTCAGCCAACTGGTTGAAGGAAGTTGCCCGAGCTAGAATCGTTTCTTCTCATCTTTCCAGACGCTCTTGAATAATATGATTATATTCTTGCATCTTTTCCAGGGTTTCCTTTATCCCATAAATTTCTTTTTCAACGTCAATAGCAGGTTTCACATCAGAGCATGAGGGTTTATTTTTAGTTGTCACTAAAACAGTATCAGAAGTATTGGAAGGGTGCACTGCTTCTAAGCCATGAACCACTTGTCTTGTAGGTTCTGCAGCAGGCAGACACAAGTGAGATGAATATAAGGATTCAACTAGTTCCTTATATTTTCTTTTTAGCCTCTTGACACCAGACATATTGTATGACATCAGAATTGACATACATTATTCTTCTGAAGTTAATCCATGCGGCTTCAATTTTGAATGGATCCATGCTCGAAGAAGAGATTCTTAAGAAATTCTCAAGAGAGATTAAGGAAAGTTGTTGAAAATTTGGGAAGAGTTCAGATGGGGTCAGTGGCTTAACTGAGGTTCGATAAAAGGAAGGGTGAGAAAGTGTTAGTGGCAAGTTGTAGGATGTGATGGATGGAAGAACTATTTGACTAGTTTCTGATTGAGGATCAGAAAGAGGGAATGAGTTGGACATGATACGACAACTTCAGGGGGACATACAAGTTGGTACATCCATGATCAGACGAGAAACAAATTCTTGGTCTATCTGCAGTAGTGAACACAAAATTGCTTTTTGTTTCTGGTGCATGATTATTTGCAGAGTTTGACATGAACTCTTCTGATGGGGGGATAATGATAGGCAGCAAAGATCTTAAATTTCCTCCATCGAAGGGTTTTCTAGATCGTGGAGTCAAATACTCATGCATGTTCAATTTAACTAGAGAATCAACGAATCCATAGTTAATTAGGAGACCGATGATGAGTCTTCCTAGAGGTATCCATTTCATAAGATTCTTTGTATAACTTCTAGAGTTGTTGATAGCATCTCTCAAATGCTTGAATAGAATGAGGGGAAGATTAACTTTCCTTTTTTATGCTAGGTTGTATAAAATTTATTTTATATCATTGTTGATAATGGGTAGCTTATTTGAGAGAGGTTTCTGATAGATGCATTCAAAGATGATTTTGCCCCAGTTAATGAGAGAAGGTTGAAGATCTTTGAGCAGTTTAGAGCTCTTCTTTTTTTAGAAGATTTTTTATGACACATTATTTTAGTTCTATTGTTTTAGGATTGGATTAATTTTTCTAAAACAAATAATAGCAGCAATAGTGTAATGTAGAATAGGATGTATAAACTTTCTAAGAAGAACAGGTACAACAAGAAGTCCTATTCATTGTTCGAACATGTTGTGTTAAACTTTTTCAACAATTGGAACAACATGTCAAAGAAGATGTCTTGACATCGCACCTGCTGAGTTGGATTAATGAGATTCAGTTTGTTCTTAACATAAGCAGAACATTCAGGAGAATATTATGCATCCTATGTGGTGCATATTTAAAGGTCTAGAAAATTCAATCAAAGATCAAGGAGAATGAAGACTTTCTAAATAAGGAGACTATTTAGGAAAGTAAAGATTGAAGACCTTTCTTGGGGGAAGAAGTTTCTGCATTTTGTTACAGCTGATTTGCTGTGATTGAATACCCAAAACCAGTTGGGTAACAGGTTATAAATAGAATGGTTTGTAACCTAGGAAAGGAGACGGCTCAAGATGTAGAAGTCTAGGGTTTGTCCAGGTAAACCTCTAGGGTTGTGGGAAGGTTACCAAGTTCACCTCAAAGCCTGTAGGTAAGAGCTGTATTGTTCTTGGAGGAAGCTTTGAAGAAACTCCAGGATGTGTTCTTAGTTAGGAGCAGAGCTAACAAAGAGTGGAGTTTGGCTTGAAGACTTAGCTAAGTTATCATGGAAGTGTGTCTTCCAAACTATCTGTGTGTGTGATCAGAATTTTGGTGAAGGGTTGTCAATGCAGTGACTGAGGTGTTGACTGCTAGACATCATTGCGATGATTGGAAGTGGGATGGGGATATTCTAGATCTAGGGAAGACCTAGGAGAAGGTTCAATGGGTAGTGATTAAGTGCGTAGGTAGTCAACGGGTGTATTGGTTGTAGGGTCTACAAATTGATACTACTGATAGTGGACTTCATTCCTGGCTTGGTAGCCCCTAGAGTAGGTGTTGTTGTACACTGAACTGGGTAAATAATTATGGTGTTTTCTTTATATTTTCAGTATTGTTTTATCTTACCTATGTGTTTATGTTAGACAAGATGTCTCGACATCCTTGTAGAACATCTGAGTTTGCTGTACCAAAATTTCAATTGGTGTCAGAGCAGGCATCCTGTTCTACTCTGGGTGAGATCCTGGGAAGGTACTTTCTGGTCATGGGCAAGGAAGAAATTATTTATTGAAAAGAGGTATGAACTTGGACAATTCATACTACTGTATGGATGATCTCTTGTTAAGGATCATTTATTATATGTGACAGGTATTGTTCCTGGCTGTTGCCATCAGGCTTGCAGCTTAGTGGGAAGTTGCTATATGTAGGGTTTATTTCTTCAATCATAGGTTTCCATGCTTGTACTTGGATAGTGGTTTAAGCATTGTGTCTGAACATTGTTGAGGAGCTTGTTATATTCCGCTGCATATAACCCTGAAAGTATGGGAAGGATACTAGGGTTTTTACCCTCAACAAAATATATGCTGACATTTTCAACCGTATTAAAGGTGTCAAAGATCCTTGAGATTTTCCTCAAGTCAACTCATAAAGACATTTATCAATAAGATTGATTAATCAATAATGCTCATATACATCGGCACATATACCTTGAAGACAATCAAGGATGGTTTGTTCCAAGAAGAAGGAATTGATGTTATATGGGATGTTATAACGTTATTTCAGTAGGCATGCAACTACCAGTTGAAGAATAGATGCTTTGGGTGTTGAACAAAAATGTTATGAATACTTTTTGTTTTGGAACCTACTATTCATCTGGAAGAGGAGGCATCTAGTTTGTGGAGGTTGGTTATGACACGATCAACAGTTTATCTACTCCATGTGTCAGTTTGAGCTCCATGCTCTTTAGAAGAACTCATAAAGGAATCTCCACCATACCCTTTACGTATATGAGATGAGCTCGTATCTGGAAGATCCTTCTGATCAAAGGAACCAGACTCATGGAATCCTGTTTGTGGCCATAGAATAGATTATGTTGTAAGAGGAGTATTGTGATCCAACCACAGTGTTTGATGCTCCTGAGTATTTTTTTGATTTCCCTTGAGGAAGAGAGTTTGTCATTCTCTTCATGTACCTTCAAAAGTTGTTGAAAAAGATCCCCTTATCAAGGGTTGATATGATGTCATGATAGATTTGATGTTAAAATTTGAAGGGCGTTGTTTTTAAAGAATCAATGGAAACAAATGCTTTTAAAAATTATGTATTTTTTAGTGTCATGCCTAGCAGAGTCTGTTCCAGAGACCTAATAAAGGGAACTTCTTTTATAGGTATAGACAATGGCATCCATCATCTCAAAGTCAGACATAAGGTCTAAAGAAAAGCTTATTGAGATGTGGCTGGTGAAATCCCCTGCATATGTTGGTAGTCTGATCTTGAAGATTGATCAGTTATTTCCTTGTGTTAACCCACACAAGAGTTGATTATAAGTTACTATGGAAGTTACCCCTAGAACCATAGTAAGAATGGATGATGTCGTATCTGATGTCGGGACATCATCTCTAGGTATGTTCTTCCTCTAAAAAGGAAGTTGCTATGTAGATCATGAGGTGAGTATTGTTGTTCACCAGTGAAGTTCAAAGTTGGAATGTTTGATCATGATGGAGCTGAAGACCAGTCTCTGACCAAGTCTAGAATGTTAAAAGGATCCTCTTGTGTTGAACAATGAAGAAGAAGGATGTCAGTTCAAGTGCTCTAACATCTATTAAAAAGGAGTATCATCTGCAGTTGTGTGTGGGGATTTTTTCCTCTAATGACAAATATCTTGTCGGGAGCTAGGTATAAGTCTGATCTTATGAATATGTGCATGTTACTGATGATAAATACCTTGTCGGGAGATGAGTACTTATCTGAGGTGGCTATATCAACCTGAATGAGTCGTAGAAGATGTAATATTTTGTGATCTTCTCCTAAAAAGACTATCAAGCATAATAATCTCTTTGGTTGATAAATCAAGAACTAAATTATTGGGATCTGTGAAGAAAGGTATATGTCCTAAATCATGTTGTAACATCATTTTATAAAGGAAGGTTTGGGATTATGATTATGGAAGATTGAGGATCAACATGGTTGTCAAAAGAAGGAGTTCCAACTTTATAGATTAGAAGATGCAGATCTCGATCCTGTCTTTAGTAGTATGCTTGGTGACTTTATAACTATTATGTTGAAGACTTCACTAGTACCAGCAATTTCTAGTAATGGTTAGAGCAAAGATGGTTTTCCTCTGTCGCAAGTATGTCAGCCTGGTGTACTTAAAACAAGCTATTTGAAGGCTTGTGTTTATCCAAGTGTGTATTCATGATATCTTGGCTATCCAAAGAGGTATGGATATTTGTGTGGTTATGTAGGGCCATGTATCAGACATGACCTTATAAAAATCTAAAGACCTGGAGTTGGTATATTAGATTCACGATGAGTTATTTTCACAAGAATGTGGATATGTTTCAGTGAGTGCATGGAGTCTCTTGTTTGTCTTCTGGTATCCAAGTGTTCATCCTTAGAAGATGCCTTGTCTGTTCATGATAGGGGGAGCTTAGAACCTATTTATGGTTATTGTTGTAGTAGTTATGGAGCTTGTGTGTAATTCAAGCTTGTGAAGATTACAGGCAACATGTTGTGACCTGTGGCTACTAGGTGTAGTTGTCTACGCCTCTGTTGGGTCTATGTGGTTCTAGTCAGGAGAAGCTAGTTTTCTCCAAGGGTTGAGCTTAAGGTCAAGTCACTGACCTAACCTGGAATGTTTTGGATGCAATGATTGGATATCTTGTCGAAGATTCAACAAGTATCACAGGTGTGAAGAAGAAATCTGACAGTTTTACCTAGTGTGAGAAGCTTACTACAGAATATAGTGAGAGAATATTTTTTTGTGTGGTTAATATGAAGATGAGACCTTATGAGATCCTCTTGTGAGAATGGGGATTCTGTTAAAGGGCGTCGATAGAAATAAGTCCCTTGGATGATGTTTCTAGAACCAAAGCAGATAAGATCTATGGTAATGTTGTTGATGTCTCAAATAATGTTGGAACATCATTTTTTTATGATAGTATATTAAAGATACTTGGAACTATGAATCTCAATATTCAAACTCCACACTCATTGGTGGCAGTTCTGTATATGGTGTTAAATAAGGAGATTCCGATTGAAGGAGAAGTATACTCAAGTAATGTATAACTACTATCTTGGTTTGAAGACCTTATTAGTGTCAGCAAATACTAGTAATTTGCAGAAGGAGGATTTAATCAGCACATTGGTTAAGAGGTATTCACTACGCCAAAAGTGATTTTTAACAGCGCATATTAGACAGCGCTTTTATACAAAAGTGTTGCTATAAGTGAATTTTAAAAAAAACACGGAAACTGTATAAAATAATTAGTAAAAGTGCTGCTAAAAATATGACCTTATACATCGCTTTTAAAAAGCGCTGCTAAAGTATTGCTTTAGAAAGCACTTTATCAAAAGCGCTGGTAAAGGTCCACTTTAGACAGCGCTTTAAGAAAGCGCTGTCTAAAGTCATGAAAAATTTTAAAAAAATCAGAAAAGCGCTGCTAAAGGACCCTATTAGCCAGCGCTTTTCAAAAGCGCTGCTAAAGGTCCATATTAGCCAACGCTTTTAGAAAGCGCTGTCTAAAGCCATATAAATGAAAATTAAAAAATAGAATCAGTGTATATTATTTCTATTTCACAGATTCACGAACAGAAAGTGTAACCCTTTCCCTCCTTGAACAGAAAGCGTAAATCCTTTCACTCTCCTTAAACAGAAACTGTAAATCCTTCACCGTCGTACCAGCCCCCCTCTATCCTCCATCGCCTCTCTCGGTTGTTCTCCACCCACACCGGCCAGTTCTCAAGGTAGGTTCTTTCTTAAAAATGTATTTATCTCCATTGATGTCCAAACTGAGTTATCCTCCTATTGATAATGTACTATGCTAACATCTAAGACATTATCCTCCTATTGATGTCTAAACTGAGTTATATGTATGCATTTTGATTTTTGGGTTCTTGGTAGGACTTGATATATAACAGCAACACTTTTAGCATTTAGCATTCTTGCATTTTCTTTTGGTTCTTTGTTTTGGAATAAAAAAGATGATATATATATATATATATATATATATATATATATATATATATATATATATATATATATATATATATATATATATATATATATATATATATATATATATATATATATATATATATATATATATATATATATATATATATATATATATATATATATATATATATATATATATATATATATATATATGATGGGTTTTTTTGTTATTTTAATTGGTTTCTGAATTGTTTATCATGTTTATATTCTCCATGAACTAGTATTTTTTTACTAGTATTTTGAACCTATATATACAACTTGTTTTTTATGATCCCTTTATATTGGTGTAGTTAGTTGAAGACCATCACCAATTCGAAGAACATCAAAGCCGCATCATCCATCGTCGACACCAATAGCCCTTTTTCTTTCTTTGGTAAGTCAAGTTTAAATTATATTTGTATCGATCAATTAAAAAACACAATTATTTTTATATAGATGTATTTATTTTTAGTCCATGTTATTAACTCTAGAAATAAATTTCTAGAAATAATTCGTTTAATTCAAACAAAAAGAGAATAGTCCATTTATAGTGTTTTTGTTTACTTGAATAAGTAGAAAAAATGGATAAAAAATGGATGTTTGTCGATCGATTGTCACAAGAGTACGAGAATGGGGTATTGGAATTCGTTAAGTTTGTTGTTGAACACGCCAAAGACCCCAGTCGAATGAAGTGTCCTTGCTTGGGTTGTTGTTATGTGGGTCGGGTTAACGCGGATGGATTGAAATCGCATTTACTAATGCGTGGAATTGATAAAAGTTATACGTGTTGGATATTTCACGGTGAAAAAAGTAACGACAATGTTGAACCGGGGGAGAAAACTAGTACGTCCTATGCTTCAGACGACAAGGATACAGATATATACGATTTTGATCGAGTCGAAGAGATTGTAGATGCACTTGAAGAAGATCTTCAGGATTTTCCCAAAATGTTTGAGAGATTGGTAGCGATGCAGAGAAATTGTTGTATAAAGGTTGCACTAAATTTACAAGACTGTCTGCGGTATTAAAGTTGTACAACTTAAAGGAGGGCAATGGATGGTCAGATAAAAGTTTCACAGAGTTATTAGCCCTTATGAGAGATATGTTTCGGACGATAATATTCTTCCTAATCAAACCTATGAGGCCAAAAAAATGTTGTGCTCTATTGGCATGAGCTATGATAAGATACATGCTTGTCCAAACGATTGTGTTTTGTTTCAAAATGAATATGCATCATTAAATGAGTGCCATAAATGCGGTTTGTCTCGATATAAGAAAAAATTGTCTCCAGCAAAAGTCTTATGGTATTTTCCTATAATTCTGAGATTTAGGCGCATGTTTCATAGTGAAACCGATGCAAGACACCTTACTTGGCATGCAGATGAAAGAATTATTGATGGAAAGTATGATACGATGGCAGAACCGACTGTTAATACTGGTTTTCATTTTTTTGTTCCTAAAATGTCGCGGTAAGCAAGAGTCACCACCGACTTTTATTTTATCCAATCAGGAAAAGGTAAAAGAACAAAAAAACCTTTTTCGAGATGTTTCTGAGTATGGGGGGTAGATTATAGAAAGGGGAGGTGTTAGCACCCTTTATATCCATGGTTTTCCATGGGATCTTAAGTACTTGCTCATTTTAAAAACTGCTTGTGTGTGCTTGTTTTGAAAAGTTTTGTTTTACTTCGTGTTAACCCTTGTTTTTGTCCTCAAGAGTGGTACGAAGTTTTTTTTGAAAACTTGTTTGAAAAGTGTTGGTGTGAAAAACTTTTTGTTTGTTTGATCAAGTACGTAGGAACTAATCTACCTACTCGAAAAAAGTCTGTTTGTTTTCCTTTTAGACAATGCTATCCCGTTATTAAGGAATAGGTAGCATCGTCGTTGGAGTTTTAAGGGACGTTCGAAGGGACATGTACGATCACAAAAGCAATGTTAGGAAATGTTAGTAATCATCCTAAAGCCTTAAAGATATTTTTCCGAGTGTTGTACCCCAAAATTTTCCCTCTCATTTCTCAAGGAATCACCCTGGATCCTTAAGTTTGCTTCCATCCAATTCCAAGCCTTGAACTGCAACTTTCAAGAAAATCACTCACAAGGGCAAAATGGTCAAAAGCACACTGAAAAAAAGTCAAATTTAGACTCTTAAATCAAAAACCAAGTTTCAACAATTATATTTCATTAAGACATGAAATTGGTTCATCAAAAATCAGAAGTCAGAAATTACTTTGAAAAAATCAAATTTTCTAAACATTTGGAAAATTTTCTAAGTGTTAAGAGGATATGATACTTCAGAACTTCTGAGTCAGCCTCCACACAAGCGCAGTCAGAAGTTGCAAATATGGTTCAGAACATAGTCTTCAATCATAACATGACTCTTCATCCTCCACGCAAGTGTAGTCAAAAGTTACAAACATGGTTCAAAACATTGTCTTCAATCAGAACATGACTCTTCAGCGCATGAAGGTTACGTTTCTGATATTCTATGACTAGATTATCACCATAACACTTAGCAAATTCTGGACATTCTCAAGACAGAGTTTGGTCAGAACTTTTAGGTAAGTTTTCACAAAAGCCCAGTCAGAGTTTGCCAGGGTAATTCAAAGAAGGTTAAGAAGTGTGCTGCAAGCTTCCTAGAAAGTCTAAAAGCTCCGTCAGAACATGCTTGGAGCCGGAAGGTAATAGGATCAGAAGATTGGATGCTACGCTAAAGCAGAACTTCTGATCCAGAACTAAGACGTGGTGTAGAATCTCACGTTGCAGGATTTCTGATTGTGATAAGTCTTATCATCATTTAATGCTCATTTAATGCTCACAACCACTTTCTGAGTCTTTACGCAAAGGATTTTCACCTCGTGTACCTCTATTGTCTTGGGATAGCAAATGTTGGTACTAGGCCCATGCTTTGCTTTTGCTTTTCCTTAAATCCTGCTGACAACTTCAGCTTAAGCATGGTTAAAAGCTGCTAATCAGCAGCTAGTTCAGCCTACGCCTGCATCCCATAATTGCACCAAACTAGCATACAAAAACTGTGATTAAAAAGCAAAGGAACAATATGCCAAAAGTGTTCAAAACTCATTTGTTTTTCCCCCAAAAATCACAACAAATTCACCTATAAATACTTTGCTCCATCACACGTTCAAGGGGCTAGCTTTTGGAGAGAGGTTGGCAAAAGGAGAGAAAACAAAGCTGTGAAACCTTCATAAAAAATCCAGAAATCCCAAACAGAAAGCAAAACCTTTGTTCTTCCCTTTGAATCAAAGAGCTTGACGTTTCCTCTTCTGTTACTCTTGTTGACTCAGAACATCCAAAGGTAGTCACTCAAAGCTCCAAACCCACGCTCCAGATTCAAGGTAAGTCTTTCTGACCTTTGCATTTTTTATTTAGAACATCATTAAACATGTAAATATCATAGTATTAATGTTGTCTATATCATTGCATAAGTAAAAAAACTGTAGATCAGAACTTCTTGATTAAGGCTAGGCTCAGAATCAGGATTAGAACTTCTATGAACTGTTATGCTTTTACTCTTCTGATTTGCTGTTTGTTGAAAACTGAATAGATTACTGATGTGCTGATTGAGAGTTGAAATATGGCATAAAATCTCTGATGTTCATTCATAGTTTTAACATACAGAACTTCTATGATTTTTCTCACTGTTAACACACACAGAACTTCTGAGTTCTCCTCACTGTTAACACACAGAATTTCTAGGATTCACTCATTGTTTTAATACTTAGAACTTCTGATTTTTACATGCTGATAATGCACTGAACTACTAATGTTCATTCACTGAATCAGTACAATACAAAACTTCTGATGATTCACTCATTGTTTTAACACAACACAGAACCTCTGAGTTCTCCTTACATGTTAAATACACTGAACTTCTGATGTTTCCATCAGCTGTTTTTAAACACTCAGAGTTTCTGATTTTCACATGCTGACAATATACTGAATTGCTGACATTTGCTCACTATTTTAGTGTAATACAAAACTTCTGACTTTTGGCCCACTGTCTGAATACCACCCAGAACTTCTGTGTTTTCCCTCTAACGTGTCTTGCAGGACCTCGGAGATTACCAATCCAGAACTTTTGATTCCATTAACGTTCCTTTCTGAGTCATAATGCGCCTGGCTTCAGAACTTCTGATCCTTGTTTATTTTTGCTTGCAGCAGCACACTATTTTTATCTTTCATTTATTTTCTTTTTCATCATTTTTAATATTAACTCCTTTTTAAATATTAACATAAAAAACATAAAAATATTTTCCTTTTAATTTATTTCCTTAAGACAAAAACATTTTCTAAACAAGTCTTTTTTCTTTCTTATATTGTACATTTCAATATGGTTGTAATAGTAACTTAGGACTTATTTTTACTTGCAACCCCCATTCATAAACATGTACACCCCATCCCCTATTGATTGTAATAGCGTAGAATCTTTACTTTCCGCATTTTTATTGCTTTCATATGTTGTTAGTAATTAGGGTTTGTATGGCAAGATAAAATCAACAAATAGATGACTTTCAAATACAAGACAAAATGCATGCAAACTAACACACTTGCACACTAGCACCACTAGGGTAATCTCACTTGTTGCCTATCGGAAAAATAGTCATGTCCCTCGAACATGGGCGTTTTAGCAAAAGACCCTCGATAAAAGATCGTAGTCCCTTGATGACCCTCGATGTTGCCTTCGGTAAACGATCTAGTCCCTAAAACGACATTGCTAAAACGTCCCATGGGTTACCTTATATGACTATACAAACGTCCTAACGCTCGTCCCTTCACATCCAACGATGGGGCTTCTTACCAAATCAATGGTAAGATAGCCACATCTAAAGGAGAAGGAAAAGCATATTTAAGACCTTTCGAGTAGGTAGATTCGCTCTTAGTTACTCGCTTGCTCATAAAAAAAACATTTCATACACCTACACTTTCACTTTGAAACATTTTCAAAAGACAAACACTTTGTACGCATTCTTATAGAAACGAGAATCATTACAAAGACACCTTTTCAAAATCACTTTCAAAAACACATCTGACAAACACCTCTTTGAACTATTTTCAAAACAAACACTTTGTATGCATTCTTATAGAAACGAGAACAATTACGAAGTTCCATTTTCAAAAATACTTTCAAAACCCACACCACAAGCACATTCAAACAAAAGCGAGTGATCTAGCGAGTAACTAAGAGCCCATGGAAAACCATGGATGAAAAGGGTGCTAATACCTTCCCTTTTCATAATCTACCCCCCGAACTCAAAAACATCTCTAAAGGTCTTTCTTGTGCTTTTTCACCTTTTCTTTTTTGGATAAAAGAAAAGTCGGTGGTGTAACACCCCAATTCTACCCCAAGCAATTATGCAAAATAAATCAGAGTTATAAAATTTCAATCATACAAATTAATCGAGATGTCACAAATTCTTCTAACAAAATTCATTGCATTCATCATGGATATATAACACTTTCAAAACATCGGATGAACCATCCTTATAACATCTTTAATAAAATAATCCAACATCTACGCAGCGGAATTCTTCAATAACATCTTTAAACAAAAAAGCAACTACGAAACATCTCATATTCAATAATCATCAATTTAAAGTTCAACAACTGAAAAAAAACAATCTAAAATCAGCAAGCGTTCATCCCCCCCGAGTGTTACATATCAGAGCAATGACACCGACTCGAACTATTGAAGGTATACAGCCTTCACTCTCGATTACCTGCATGTTACCAACATAAGGGAAACATTCAAACAGAAGGGGTGAGATATCTAACAATATAATAAAGCGCATGATAATTAATATATTAAATTATATCAATAACATCACCACTTCTCATCTCATAATCAACAGCAATCACAACATATATACACATTCATCAACATCAAAATACACTTTATCATTCACTCTTATAATGCGACTCAATACTATGCAAATGCACGTGGTACCATTGGAGCAGAACTCCCATCTCAAAAATCTGCCAATTAATAGAGGCATCAACAAGGCATAGCCTTCATCTCAAAATTCTCCAATACAGGCCATCTCAACGAGCATAAGCTCCATCTTAAAAATGCAATGTATGCGACACAACCATGAATGTAATAACAACACCCAAGTCAACAACATCTCAAATCATCTCAAAACATCTCAATTAACATCTCAAAATAACAACATCTCAATCATCTCAAAACATCTCAATTAACATCTCAAAATAACAACATCTCAAATCATCTCAAAACATCTCAATTAACATCTCAAAATAACAACATCTCAAATCATCAAAATTATTCATTACACATCACTCATCTAGTATAAATCCTCAAACAGAACATCATGAGTAACTTCTCCCTAAACAACTCAGTTGTAAATTAATACTACAGTAATCCCTACTGTTATTTTGAAATTTTACATCGTTACTGTCACTAATCCTACTGTTATAATTCTAACAGCAGCCTCTAAACATCTCCTATTCATCATTCTGTTCAAAAACCAGCGCAATGATCAATCACGGGAATTAATTCTAAATCCTAAATTGGCTACTAGGATTACACTTCTTATTCATCGTTTTAATCATCTAAAATAAAGTTCATCGTGTTAGCTATTCAACGCTTCAAACGGCATCTCAAACAGCATCCTAAAACTTAAGTTACAACAATTTAAAACTGAATCTGTCAAAAATCAGTCATCATGGGTCGACGCATAACCCTTGGGATCGACGCGTACTGCTTCATCTGTACAACATGAGTCGACACATCCTCCTTGTAGATCGACTCATCCTGGACTCAAACACAGCATGTATCGACACATACCTCTCTCCGATCGACTCATCCTGAGTCTTGCAACTATCATGTATCGACGCAAGTCCTTTTTGTATCGACTCCTCTTGAGTCTAAATCGCCCATGTATCGACTCATCCAGCTTGAGGTGGACACATCCTAGTTCCTCCTGCATAATTCTGCAATTCCCTCTGTATTTTCACTACGGGAATTCATATTACAGCCCTAAAAACCTTATTGTAATCATGGTAATTCATCACCTAACATTAACCTATAATACTACATCGATTACACAGCATCATGACATCATTATTCATAAAAAATTAATCAAATCTTCATCATACATCATCATATACATCCAATTCAAGAACAAATAGCAATCACCTCTAACCCCACATATCAAACATCATGAACCCAATTATAAAGTCAGAACCCCACCTTTACCTTGGATTGAAGGTCGCTCTACAAATTCCGGGTTAAATCTTCGTTCTTGCCTTTTTCCATTATTTCCAGCAGCTTCACGTTCTTCTCAAATCCTTATTATTTATATTGCTTCCTTCTTCTATTTCTTCTCACAAATAATAAAATAACCCTATTATTCTATTATTCCTTATTTCTTATTGGGCTCAAAACCTACACCCCCTTATTACTTCTACTCTCTCAAAATAAGCCCACATTAAATAATATTACACTTCTAATATTATTTCACCACCTAATAATATATCTCTGATATTATTTCTCCACTTAATAAAATAAATCCAATTAATTATAACACATCTTCACATGATATTCCAAAAATAATTTAATTAAATAATTAATTTAATTACGGGCATTACAGGTGGCGACTCTTGCTAAACCGCACATTTGCGAACACAAAACGCAAAACATTCAAGTCAGTTCTCCCACCGTATCACAGAACTGGCGACTCTGCTGGGGAATTATCCTAAAAGTGGGGTTACCTTAGGGTTAGATCACATTTACTTGCTTACTTTGTTTGATTTGTTTTCTTTACATTATGGTTCCTTGTTTGGGTTTGTTTTAAATCCTACACTCGGATTTGGGGATACCTTTTAGGTAAGTAGCAATAAACTGTGAGGGAACTGTACGGGGTATACCGACATGGTTGAAGTAGTAGCTACATTAATGTGGAACTTTGGTTGATTTTGATAACCATTGAGTCAATCAAGGAGAGTACGGGGCCATCGCGTGGTGTCGTGAAGCATCAACTGAACTTAGAATCTTTAAATTGCACAACTTGGCCAGTAGGACGTAGCGAGATGGTCGGCCTTGGTGTATTCCCAAGGTTGACAGATACTCGATGCTACACTCATTGAGTTTTGACTCTTGAGCATTGTTTGGTTGCAAGTCAATTGCATATTGAACGAAGCTGGGAGAAAGATCAGTGATATTGAGATTCCTTAGAACTTGGTTACTATTTATAGGACAGGTTGAACCAATCCAACTTCAAGAGGGTATGACCTTAAAACGCCATGCAAGCCTAAAACTAAGGATTTGTTTGCTTTGTGTGAATATGATTATTTGTATATAAACTTGCTTACCTCGCATATCTGTACATAACATCATACCATATCATTTTCAAAAACCATTTCAAGGATCTCGAGGGCCTACGATGCAGGGTCACGTTGAACCAGACGTCTATCAAGGGGCAAGAGGATTTATTTTCCTCAAACCAAACACCGTCAAAGATCAAGTACAACAAACTTGAGTCAAGGGCTATGACCCACTTGGCATGGTGAGCTTAATTCTCGTGGAAAGACATCCACCGATACAAAGTTCTCCAATCAAAGTTGTAAGTGACTACTAACATTTACCCCAGGAGATCCTTGAAAACATGCATACACATATCATGCATCGTATCATGACAGGTTTCTCCCATACAAGTATCCTTATCTTCCTACTGTTTATTTCAGTAATATGGATATGGAACAAACAATGAAAGATCTTCAAGCTCAAAACGCTCAATTCCAACAAATGTTCCTGGCTATGGCTAAGGGGCAAGAGGACCTGAAGACTCTTCTTCTCAAAGACAAGAAGAAAAAGTCCAGGAAGTCAATAGGCATCCTGAACTTGGGAAGAAGACCTAGAGGATCGTTCGAGGGAGCTCTAGATCTTTCAACTCCATCCAACATGGGGGATAGTCATGAAGAAGATGACAGTCTGGAGATTGGTGAAGCCGAAGCTGACTACTCTGAGGAATAATATCCTCCCGCTAATGACAAGTACAAATAGCTGGAGGATCGCCTCAATGCTATAGAGATTCAACAAATACCTGGCTTGGATTTAGGAGACATGGGTTTGGTTTCTGGAGTGGTCATCCCGCCAAAGTTCAAAATCCCTACCTTTGTCTTGTACGATGGAGTCTCTTACCCTAAGATGCACTTAAGGTCTTATGTCCATAAGATTCAACCATACATAACTGATCTGAAGCTTTGGATCCATTTCTTCCAAGAAAGCCTAGTAGGGACTCAACTCGAATGGTTCTATCAATTGGAGAGTTCTCGCATCCACACTTGGGAGGATTTAGCTGCTGCTTTCTACAAACAATATCAGTACAATGCTGATCTTGCACCAACTCGTGTGCAATTGCAGAACATGACCATGGGTTCCAATGAGAGCTTCAAAGGGTATGCCCAAAAGTGGAGAGATCTGGCTAGTAGGGTGCAGCCCCCTTTAACTGACAGGGAGTTGATTGACATCTTTATGGGAACTTTGACAGGGCCTTTCTTCAAACACTTAATCGGAAGCTCCTCAGTCGGGTTCACCGAGCTAATACTGACAGGTGAAAGGGTCGAAGCTGGCATCAAAAGTGGAAAGATCCAAGGAGCTACACCTTCTGATGCTCAGAAAAAGCCATACAGTGGGAAGAAAGAATCCAATGTTGTGTATGGTCAAAAGAGTCGTCATGACCAACACGTAGGAGAAATCTTGATCTCTAATCCTACGCCTGCTACACAAAGACAGGGGCATCAGCCTAAGGAGGTCACGCCTAAAAGACAATTCACTAAGATCAACATGTCACTGGCTCAAGCGCTACAACACATGTTGAAGGCAGAGCTGATTACGTTAAAGGCTCCTCTCCAGAACCCAAATACTTTTGCTCCTACCTATCATCCCAATGAAAGGTGTGCGTACCACTCTGATAGTCCGGGACATGACACAAACAACTGTTGGGCTCTGAAGAACAAGGTCCAAGACATGATTGATGCCAAGGAGATCGAGTTTGACCCTCCGGAGACTCCAAACATAATCCCTTCTCCTATGATGAATCATTGAAAGCTTTTGTTCATTTGAATTTTCAAGTTGTTATCTCTTTTGTTATTCAAACAATTATCTATTAATGTCAAACTTTGTTTCATTAATGCATTGCATATGTTTGTCTTGATTTGATCCACTCATTTTCATTTAAACTATGCTTTTTACTCTCTTTTATGACATTTAACTCTTGATAAAAGTTACAAGCCTTTAGAGGGAGGATGACGAAAACAATGCCATAATCTCATACAATATGCTTTTGAACAGACCTTGTTGACGATGTACAGGCATTTTTTTTTTCAAATCCTAAACACTGGAGTTATAAGGAAGATAATCCCTAGTTAACCCCTTCGAGCCAAAAAAGTAGAATTTTTCTGTTTTAACACAAATTGAAACCTTTAATCAAAACCTGGGGCAGGGTAGTCTCTCAGTTAATTCAAACGCGTGTTTAGCTGCAAACTCTCATCTCGTAATACAACGAATGACATCAAAAAAACATTCCTCTAGAATAAAAAGACGGTGATGGTTCCCTATCACATAGGCGGTCATTATCTCTCAAAAAAAATTCCCACTAAGTCAAAACCTACGAAGGAGACTTAAAGAAAACTGGGCATCCCGCTGACTGTAATCTCAAAACAAGAACAGTCAGGAAAAAATCAGGGATAGCAAACCAAAAAGAGGTCACTACAAATCCTCAACAACATGAAAAAGGTTGCAAAAAAAATGATTGCCTTCCGATAAACTTAACTTGTCTGAACCATCACCAAAACGTCATTCCAGACTAAATTGGAGTTCAAACGCACAATTAATTGAGTTTAGGACTGAAGAACATCACGAAGAGCGGGTGGGTACAAATATACTTTGAGCCTTTATCCTTTGTTTCTTAAACCGTGGACCAAGCCACGTTACAACCCTTCAAAAGTCCTAATTGAAGCATGGGTTAGTTCGAAATCATACTGTTACAAAAGGTATCCTGACTCCTATAAGGCTTTACTTAAAATCCAGAGTTGAATTACAAACTTATTTATTTGCTAAAAACACATTTTTCAAAACTTCGAGACAAGCATAATCTTTGCATTTATTTGAATATCACTGTTTGCATATGGCTATTTGTTTGACAGCGGAGAAATTCACACAATGAATATCCAGTGAACGAAAGCTCTCTCAGTGAACAAAATCAATTCAAGAAGGATGATACTTCCATTGTCAAAACTCATATCAACAAGGGGACATGACATGTCACTATCTAGAACACCTGGGGAATTCCAGTCAAGATTCCAGGAAACCTCTCAAGAAGTGTAGAGTAACCAGGGGCAGACCTCCATCTCCGTCACTTGGGCATTGAACGTCAATCTCAGTAAAGGGTTACGTGCAATCAAACATTTTTGGCAATACCACAAACATTTGCTGCTAGGGGCAGTGAAAAGTCTACCCAAAATCCTTCTCATAGGATGATTCCCCAGCAAGAGTTTAATCTCTGAAAACCCTTCCCCAACTGAGACAACCTCAATAATCCTCGAGGACTTTCCCCCAACAAATTCGTCACCTCTCAAGCAGACCGGTAACATGGTTTATTTCCCCAACAAACTACAGATTCCCCAGTTTGAGTTTGCCTCTCCAACTACTACAAATCAAAGGACCACAACTCCTTTTCCCCAGTAGAGTACTCTACAATCCCCAGCAAGTTACTGTGAAGCCTGGACCCAACCAGACATTAGTTCAACTTCAACTCCCCAGTAGAGCAATGGACAACTGAGACTCCTGGACTTATTCCCCCAAGTAGGAATCAATACTCTCCACAAAGTTCTCAAGTTTCCCCAGCGGAGTTCTCCTCAACAAAACAGGAATCCTTGGTGGAAATATTCTAAGAAAAGTTTGAAGACTTACCTACTCTTCAACAATATTCTGGGATTTAATGACTCTCCATCATTTGTCAAGGATTTAGTTTTCGGAAAAAGATACATTCAAATAAACATCTCATATTTCATATATCATATTACATACATGACAAGTGCAAACGACACAATCTCATTTATTATGAGAACAATATTACGCAATGCATACATCATGACATTGCATACAACTAACTCTTACCTTTTCAGGGAAAGGTCAACAGATAAAGGTCATCATCTTTTTAGAGTAGCAATCATCCAAGATTCCTTCATCGTCCTGCTGAGATTCTCTTCTAGAAATAGTTCAGATGCGATCCAGATATGGCTGACATTCTGATACTTACTCCAGATTCCTTCTAGAAATAGTTCAGATGCGATCCAGATATGGGTGACATTCTGATACTTACTCCAGATTCTCTTCTAGAAACAGTTCAGATGCGATCCAGATATGGTTGACATTCTGATACTTATTCCAGATTCCTTCTAGAAATAGTTCAGATGCGATCCAGATATGGCTGACATTCTGATACTTACTCCAGATTCTCTTCTAGAAACAGTTCAGATGCGATCCAGATATGGCTGACATTCTGATACTTATTCCAGATTCCTTCTATAGACAGTTCAGATGCGATCCAGATATGGCTGACATTCTGATACTTATTCCATATTCCTTCTAGAGACAGTTCAGATGCGATCCAGATATGGCTGACATTCTGATACTTATTCCAGATTCCTTCTAGAGACAGTTTAGATGCAATATAGATATGGCTGACATTCTGATACTTATTCCAGATTCCTTCTAGAGACAGTTCAAATGTGATCTAGATATGGCTGACATTCTGATACTTATTCCAGATTCCTTCTAGAGACAGTTCAGATGCGATCCAGATATGGATGACATTATGATATTTATTCCAGATTCCTTCTAGAGACAGTTCAAATGCGATCCAGATATGGATGACATTCTGATGCTTATTCCAGATTCCTTCTAGAGACAGTTCAGATGCGATCCAGATGTGGTTGACATTCTGATGCTTATTCCAGATTCCTTCTAGAGACAATTCATATGCGATCCAGATATGGCTGACATTCTGATACTTATTCCAGATTCTCTTCTAGAGACAGTTCAGATGCGATCCAGATATGGATGATATTCTGATACTTATTCCAGATTCTCTTCTAGAGACAGTTTAGATGCGATCCAGATATGGCTGACATTCTGATACTTATTCCAGATTCCTTCTAGAGACAGTTCAGATGCGATCCAAATATGGCTGACATTCTGATACTTATTCCAGATTCCTTCTAGAGACATTTCAAATGCGATCTAGATATGGCTGACATTCTGATAATTATTCCAGATTTCCTTCTAGAGACAGCTCAGATGCGATCCAGATATGGCTGACATTCTGATACTTATTCCAGATTCCTTCTAGAGATAGTTCAAATGCGATCTAGATATGGCTGACATTCTGATACTTATTCCAGATTCTCTTTTAGAGACAGTTCAGATGCGATCCAGATATGGCTGACATTCTGATACTTATTCCATATTCCTTCTAGAGACAGTTCAGATGCGATCCATATATGGCTGGCATTCTGATACTTATTCCAGATTCCTTCTAGAGACAGTTCAGATATGATCCAGATATGGCTGACATTCTGATACTTATTCCAGATTCCTTCTAGAGACAGTTCAGATGCGATCCAGATATGGCTGACATTCTGATACTTATTCCAGATTCCTTCTAGAGACAGTTCAGGTGCGATTCAAATATGGCTGACATTCTGATACTTATTCTAGATTCCTTCTAGAGACAGTTCAGATGCGATCCAGATATGGCTAACATTCTGATACTTATTCCAGATTCCTTCTAGAGACAGTTCAGATGCGATCCAAATATGGCTGACATTCTGATACTTATTCCAGATTCCTTCAAATACAGTCTAGATACGATCCAAATTCAGATGTCATTCTATCACTCATTCAAATACAGTCCAGATACGATCCAGATTCGGATGTCATTCTATCACTCATTAAAATACAGTCCAAATAAGATCCACATTCGGATGTCATTCTGTCACTCACTCAAATACAGTTCAGATATGATCTAGATTCGGATGTCATTTTGTCACTCATTCAAATACAGTCAAGATGCGATCCAGATTCGGATGTCATTCTATCACTCATTCAAATACAGTCCAAATACGATCCAAATTCAGATGAAATTCTATCACTCATTCAAATACATTCCAGATACAATCACCTTTGGATGGCATCTTTAAGCCCATCTCTAACAACTTTCCCTCAACCTTCCAAATGGCATCTTTAAGCCCATTCCCTCTACCATCAACCATCTTCGAGTGCAAATTTTCTGGGCATTCTAGTGTTCAAACATCTTCCACCTTCAAGTCACGAATGGAAGAATTACCAATCTAACTCTTCAGGTGTAAGAATATTGAACAGGGGCAGCCATTGTACCCCAAAATTTTCCCTCTCATTTCTCAAGGAATCACCCTGGATCCTCAAGTTTGCTTCCATCTAATTCCAAGCCTTGAACTGCAACTTTTCAAGAAAATCACTCACAAGGGAAAAATGGTCAAAAGCATACTGAAAAAAGTCAAATTTTGACTCTTAAATCAAAAACTAAGTTTCAACAATTATATTTCATTAAGACATGAAATTGGTTCATCAAAAATCAGAAGTAAAAAATTACTTTGAAAAAATCAAATTTTCTGAACATTTGGAAAATTTTCTAAGTGTTAAGAGGATATGATACTTCAGAACTTATGAGTCAGCCTCCATGCAAGCGCAGTCAGAAGTTGCAAATATGGTTCAGAACATAGTCTTCAATCAGAACATGACTCTTCAGCCTCCACACAAGTGTAGTCAGAAGTTACAAACATGGTTCAAAACATAATCTTCAATCAGAACATGACTCTTCAGCGCATTGAGGTTAAGTTTCTGATCTTCTCTGACTAGATTATCACCATAACACTCAGCAAATTCTGGATATTCTCAAGACAGAGTTTGGTCAGAACTTCTGGGTAAGTTTTCACAAAAGTTCAGTCAGAGTTTTCCTGGGTAATTCAAAGAAGGTTAAGAAGCATGCTGCAAGCTTCCTAGAAAGTCTGAAAGCTCCGTCAGAACATGCTTGGAGCCAGAAGATAAGAGGATCAGAATATTAGATGCTACACTGAAGCAGAACTTCTGATCCAGAACTAAGACATGGTGTAGAATCTCACGTTGCAGTAATTTGGAGAAATCAAGATATTATCCGGTCGATTTCTGGGCTTCATATCTTGAATTTGAGATATACCACTATCTGGTCGATTTCAGGCTTCGTAGTATTTTGGAGAAATTAAGATATTATCCGGTCGATTTCCGGGCTTTATAGCTTGAATTTGAGATATACCACTATCTGGTCGATTCCAGGCTTCGTAGTATTTTGTAGAAATTAAGATATTATTCGGTCGATTTCCGGGCTTCATAGCTTGAATTTGAGATATACCATTATCTGGTCGATTCCATGCTTCGTAGTATTTTGTAGAAATTAAGATATTATCCGGTCGATTTTCGGGCCTTATAGCTTGAATTTGAGATATACCACTATCTGGTTGATTCCAGGCTTCGTAATATTTTGTACTATTATCCGGTCGTGCTCCGGGCTTCACAGTATAATGTATTGTTGGTTGACTATTATCGGTCAGTTTCCGGGCTTCATAGCTTTTGAACTGGAATAGAAATCTTAGTATCGATTTAATTGAACCAGGGAAAGGTCTCGAGTTGTCTTCAACTAGGAGAGAAATCTTAGTATCGATTTGACTGAACCCGAGAGAGATCTCGGATTAACTTTGACTGGCATAGAAATCAGGGGAATCTTAGCGGCGATTCGGATGACCTAGACGAAAGTCTTAGAACATCTTCAACTAGAATAGAAACCTTAGTGTCGGTTTGACTGAACCAGAGAAAATATTGAAAAGTGTTGGAATATCTTCAACTGAAATAGAAACCTTGGTGTCGGTTTGACTGAACCAGAGAGAACTCGGGTTGTCTTCAACTGGGAGAGAAATCTTAGTATCAATTTGGCTGAACCCGGGAGAGGTATCGGATTAACTTTGACTGGCATAGAAATCAGGGGAATCTTAGCGGTGATTCGACTGACCCAGACGAAAGTCTTAGAACATCTTCAACTAGAATAGAAACCTTAGTGTCGGTTTGATTGAACCAGAGAAAATCTTGAAAAGTGTTGGAATATCTTCAACTGGAATAGAAACATTGGTGTCAGTTTGACTGAACCAGAGAGAACTTATGAGAACTTCAACTGGGAGAGAAATCTTAGTATCGATTTGACTGATCCCGGGAGAGGTCTCGGATTAACTTTGACTGGCATAGAAATCAGGGGAATCTTAGCAGCGATTCGGATGACCCATACGAAAGTCTTAGAACATCTTCAACTATAATAGAAACCTTAGTGTCGGTTTGACTGAACCAGAGAAAATCTTGAAAAGTGTTGGAATATCTTCAACTGGAATAGAAACCTTGGTTTCGGTTTGACTGAACCAGAGAGAACTTGTGAGAACTTCAACTGGGAGATAAATCTTAGTATCGATTTGACTGATCCCGGGAGAGGTCTCAGATTAACTTTGACTGGCATAGAAATCAGGGGAATCTTAGCAGCGATTCGGCTGACCCAGACGAAAGTCTTAGAACATCTTCAACTAGAATAGAAACCTTAGTGTCGGTTTGACTGAACAAGAGAAAATCTTGAAAAGTGTTGGAATATCTTCAACTGGAATAGAAACCTTGGTGTCGGTTTGACTGAACCAGAGAGAACTTGTGAGAACTTCAACTGGGAGAGAAATCTTAGTATCGATTTGTCTGATCCCGGGAGAGGTCTCGGATTAACTTTGACTGGCATAGAAATCAGGGGAATCTTAGCGGCGATTCGGCAGACCCAGACAAAAGTCTTAGAACATCTTCAACTATAATAGAAACCTTAGTTTCGGTTTGACTGAACCAGAGAAAATATTGAAAAGTGTTGGAATATCTTCAACTGGAATAGAAACCTTGGTGTCGGTTTGACTGAACCAGAGAGAACTTGTGAGAACTTCAACTAGGAGATAAATCTTAGTATCGATTTGACTGATCCCGAGAGAGGTCTTGGATTAACTTTGACTGGCATAGAAATCAGGGGAATCTTAGCGGCGATTCGGTTGACCCAGACAAAAGTCTTAGAACATCTTCAACTAGAATAGAAACCTTAGTGTCGGTTTGATGGAACCAGAGAAAATCTTGAAAAGTGTTGGAATATCTTAAACTGGAATAGAACCTTAGTGTCGGTTTGACTGAACCAGAGAGAACTCGTGAGAGATGTGTAAGTTCAACAAATTTTCGAGAGATGTGTAAGTATAACATTATTTATTTAATTACATCATAATTTTATTTATTTAATTACATAATTCTTTTATTAGCATATCATTCTTTAATTACAATATTTATATGAATTTCAGGAGACTCTTTCCCAGTCTATACCTCCTGATAAAGATAATGATTGCAGGAGAATACTCTCACGAGCATTAGATATTCATGAGTATTCTGGTCGGGTGAGGGGTAAGGGATTTGGGATCACTCCAACATCCTTGAAAAATAAATCAAAGACAAAAGCTCCAAGCAATAAAGAACTTCAGGAGAAGTTGGAAAAGTTACAACAAGAAGTTTATGAGCTGAGAAAGGAAAAGAAAATAGATCAAGCTACAGGTTTTAAAGATACTAGTGACAAAGGTAGTATCAATGGTAATTTTGGACAAAATATTCCCGAGGTAATTATATACCATATTTATAAATTTATATAACCATATTTATTAATTATATAACCATATTTATTAATTATATAACCATATTTATTAAATTATAGAGCATTTCCCGGTGTCAACTCTATTTGTCGGCACTGACTTATCGGATGGTTGGCAAGGGAAAAGTGTATAATACTTCGGGAGAAATGCTTCACCATAAACCGCTCCCAGATAGATTTTTGAAAGTATCGGTCGATGTTGTTTTAGAGGGGGTGCATTGTTACCACTACCTGGCGATGTGGCGGATGCAACATTGGTGGCAGATTCAATAGGATCGTTTGTTGCATGGCCGTCAAGCCTCGTTTGCGTAGATAATGAGGTATGCTTAAAATTGTTTACTATTCAAATTTTTTAAGGCAATTATACTTATATTTTGTTTACATGGTAATGTTAGACTCCAACAAAATCCATTCCAAAAGATAAGGGGATTAGGCGGGAGACCGAGTCAATTGCATCAATTGAGGTACAACACAATTATATGACAATTATGCTATAAGAAATGCTAATTTGTGATTTTATACTTCCCCTAACTAATTATATGATAACTAGATTCATGCTAAAGAGACTGCACAAGTCAGTAGGGGTAAGGCACCTGAAATTAGCAATATTTCCACACAAAAAAAGAATGTTTCTAAGAAGATCGTGGCTAGCAAAAAAACTACTGCTCAGTTCAGGTCGTGCCTTCAGACATATTTAGGAATTACAAACATTCCGGATGGTGGTACCCTCCTTATACCTATGAGTGCAGACATATTTGGTTTTGAATACCTAGAAGCAATTGGTAGAGAGGATATGGAGCAAGTTTTTAGACATTTAGAATTAGGCCTCGGTGTTATCGGTATATACATCAGGTATACTTCGACCAACTCTGTTTAATTAGATGAACAATTTAATCCCTCATTTCAATGAATATAGTATAATGTTAATGATGTTTTAATTTAAGGTTTATGTATGACAACATTGTGCGCCCACGTGGATTAGAAGCAAGATTTGGCTTCTTAGCTCCCAACACTGTGAATTCATAGTTAATTGTAACGAGACCAGATGATTTTATAACATATGTACTCGGTTTATTCGTGGCCAGCAAAGATACTTAGAAGTTGTTCTTTTTGCCATATAATACTGACAACAGGTTAGATTTTCATCCTAACTTGATCTATTATAATTTTCTGTTTTTGGCCATTGTTTAATCTTACAGTGGACACTGCTTATTGGTTGTGATTAATCCTATGAGAGAAACTGTGTATTATCTGGATTCTTTATACAATGATTGGTCAACATATCCAGTTTTAAAGCAGATGATTGACACGTAAGTTTTTTGCTCCCAAAGAGATATTCAAGTTTATGTTTATGTTTATGTTTATGGTCAACATATATGGATTTGTGTTTATGTTTATGTTTCTATGTAAGATTGTTCTAAATAGTCATTTATATTTTATTATAGCGTTCTACTAGCTTTTCACTCCCAAAGATATATTCAAGTGCCAAAAAGTAGAGCCAACAATGTTACATGGATCATAGTGGAGGTATATTTTCACAAAGAGATATTCAGTTTTGATTACATTAGTGATGATACTTGATAAAAACAATTTAAGGGGTATATCATGATATATATTCGTATTTTCTTTCCATGTGTAGTGTCCTCGCCAGCGTAACGGTTAGATTGTAGCTATTTTATGTTGAGGTTTATGAAAGAAACTATTCTTTTGGATCGATTAGAGATTCCATCCACGGTGTGGATTTCTAACTTAGGAATTACATACTATTTTCATATTTTGTGTTTATCATAAAATGACATATTGTTTTAACTAAATCACATACTATGTTATATTATTATACATGTAGTACTTTGAGGAATTCAATTGTGCACATTACTCAAAAGATCAATTGGATGAACTTATGGAGGAATGGTGTCAATTCATTATCGGGTTAAGAATTTTATACGCTAAGGTATATTGTCTTATTTCCTTTGATGAGAACTTTCGAGTTTTGAGTATAAATTAAATTCGAATAAAGTGCAACGTTAATATTATCATGTTATGAATTTCGATCATTTGGTTTTTTTTCCAGGTTTATAGGTGCGTGTGTAGAAGATAGAGCTAAGATATTCATGTTGTTGTTGTTTCATGAGAATTCTCGAAGATAGAAAGATGTACAGATGTAACATCAATTTTGAATTTTAGGATTTTAAACTTGTAGAATTTTAACTTGTATCATAAGTTTTGTAGTTGTTGTATATATCATTAATTTATATATGTGTAATTTTTATATATGCATATTTTATTGGAATGAAGCTACCAAATATGATGCATAATATGGTGAAAATCTGGTTCAAATATGGTTAAAATTCTAATTAAAATTCATTATATATATTGGACAGCGCTTTTGTAAGTCAAAATAGATATTTTATTTTTAAAAAATTGTGACCAATAGACAATGCTTTAGGAGAAAAGCGCTGTAAAAATTCAAAAATAAGTGTTGCCTAAAGAGTGAAAGTGCTGTCTAAAGTGGGGGAATAGATATCGCTTTTAAAGGAAAGCGCTGTCTGAAGCCTAACTTAAAAAATAACAAAGTGTTGTCTAAAGCAAAAGCGCTGCTAAAGGGGTATATAAAAAAGCACTGTCTATTCTAAAAGTGTTGTCTAAAGTGGGCATAAGAAAGCGCTTTTACATTGAAAAAAAGGGTTGTCTTTTCTTTTAGCAGCATTGCTTTAGGCAGCGCTTTAAAGCGCTGTTAAAAGCCTAAAAAATCGTTGTCTTTTCCCTTTTTTGTAGTAGTGTTTCCTTCTGTTGAAGAGTCTGAATCTTAGTAAAGCTTTTAAGCACACTAAAAAATGGTTAGAAGTTGGTTTCAGACCATGGGTGCATGACATCTTAGCAAACGAAAGAGTCATGACAATATGTGTGAAAGTGCAAGGGCATGAATCAGGCGGAGTCAGTGGACTAATTGGTTTGTTGGGAGCTTGTAATGTTCAAGCGTATAGAGTTATTGCCCTCCTAAGATGATGATGTTGGATAACATGCTGATACATGTTACTACAAAATGTAGTTGTTTATGCCCTCATGAGTCTCTGAAGACTCTAGCCAGATGTTGCTAGAGTATACCATCCTTCTCCAAGAGGATGTGCTGGTTCTGCGAGAATTTATTTTTCTTTGCAGTAGCGAATGGGATAAAGAAGACTATCCTGTTGGTTGTTAGAAGATGTTGACTCTGGTTATGATGTCGAGGATGATGTCCAGGACATCTCTCTTTTGAAGAAGTCTGCAAGCAAGAATCTTTCTGTCAGGGTTCCTGATGCTCCTCTTGACAACACTTCCTTCCACTATATTAGCATTGCTGAAAAGTGGAAATATGTGTCTCAAAGAAGAATTTCCCTTGAAAGAGAATTGGGAGCAGGTGGACTGGAGTGAAAATAAATTATGGAGTTGATTCCTTTTGTTGGCTTGTGCTGATCATAGAAGTAAAGAATATAAGAAGGTGTTTGTGTTGAATTTTCCCTTGGTGTTGATTACTGTGAGTTGGAGGTAACTATTAATCAGGTGTGCAAAGCCATTACTACAAACCAAACTGTAAAGCATGCAAGAACCTGTGCACCGGCTGTGTGTTCTAATGGGAGCTTCTTAAAGGATTTCTATGCATAATGAGTCCTTTAAATGATCGATCAAGAACCAGGTTGATTAGGTTCTATGGAGTTGATGCACCACATGATGTCTTAACATCATGATTGATTGATGGGTGTTTTGTTTAATGCATGGGATTGTTCATGTGAAGTTGGATGCTTAAGCCTTATTGTGAGAAGTGGCATTTCTGACTATGTGTAGTATGCTTGATGAATGCATTACTACCTTGTTGAAGACTCTACTAGTATCAGCAACTACTAGTGGATATAAAGGCATAAGGCTGCTGATAGATACTGAGGTCTGAGCAAACCATCTTGAAGTGGTATTTTTTTGCTGCAAGTCTTCCAAAAAAGGTTTGGTGATCTGGATATTAGTAAAGCTTTTAAGCAAACTAAGAGTTTTTGGAGTTTGTGAGTGACTTTACACCTAGTATGCATGTCATATTTTCTATTAAAAAGGTCATGATACAGAGTGTGGTTATGATAAGACAATGATCAAATGTATCCTTGTGTTGTGAAGAAGTCAGGGTTCCTGGAAATATTCTCAAGGAGTGAGAATATCTGACTTTGTTATGACTCTACTGAGGGAGTCAAGGTTCAGCATATGCAGGAAGTGCTAAAGTTTCTCATCTAGTCTTCATATTCAGCTGGATAATTAGTTACTCATGACAAAGGGAATCATGTGGTTATCTGTAAATTGTTGTTGTAATGATACATGTATTGTCAAGCCAGAATACTGTTCACTTTTGTAAAGGTTCTATGAGGAAATGATCTCTAAACAACATGTTGTGACATTATGAAGTTATGGATAAACTTAACAAGACATGGTTGTTTCTAATTATGAGAAGCTTGGTGAAGATCAAAAGTTCACATATCTCTTAGAAGTTTAAAGGGAAGTCTGGGAGAATTTATTTTTCTCTATAGATTTCAAAAAGACTCCTTGAGGATCTATATTATGAAGTGGTGTCACAAATGTGATATTTTGATATCATATTTTATGTCACTAAGTCTAAGTGAAAGAAGAACACTTAGAATCCAGTATGAATAGGTGAATAATCTGGTGAAGCATCCCTGATTGGTGGGAGAAAATGTGTTAATCACTGAAATAAGAAGACAATGTCTGACTAAGTGTCAGGACATTATACAGGACATGTTCCTGCATGGTCAACATAGGGTGGAGTGGCCTATGTGTTCAAACATGTGGCTGTAAACAGGAGGAGAAAAATTTGTCTGATTATGCATGTGTATGTATAGGAAGTAATTATAGCATTCAAAACCGTTATGGACGGTGCACATTGATATTTGAAGCTTCCTCCTTAAATATCGTTTCTTTTGACCAAGATTAGTGCTACAATCTAGGATCGTTATTTTCCAAGTAAAAATCCCAGTTATTTATAGAGAGTTCTCCATATCTTTGTAACCCCATGAGCTCCTTGAGTCCATAATTCTTATGGCTTTTATTCGAGTTTGGGTAAGTTGTGCTTGGGTCTGGTATTGTGAAGGTCTTCTTTGCCAAGTTTTGGCTAAAAAGGGGGAGATAAAAGGTGAATTAGCTCAGATGTTGCTGCTTCCACAAGTGGTTATTATTAATGTTCACATATGTTAAAATAAGATGTCAAGTAGTTATTATTTATGTGACATATGTTTGTGACCCGTGATCTGAGTTATGAACACAGTTGTGACCTGTGTTATGAGTTATCAGGGCTGTGGTTGATTTGGTCTTAAGAAGTTGTTGAGAGTTCTCTTATTGCACCATTGGTCTTGTATGTTTAGAAGATGTTCCTGCATTGAGGGTGAGTACAAGTTGTCTTCTACTATCTTCTTCCTCGTTTGTATCAATCAAACTTCAGGACTTTCCTTCCTTTTATACTGAAACTGATGTTCGTTAGTGCTGATGTAATTGAGTTCTTCAGAGTGCTGCAAAGAAGATGTATAACAAGATGTTGAGACATTATTTTCAACTAAAGATCTATTGTTGTCTGCAGTAGCTTCTGAATTGCTGAAATCTCCTAGATTGCAATTGTTTTTAGATATCTTCTCTATTGAAATTGTTTTTAGATTATTTGTTTTAGCCAAAATTTACCAAAGGGGAGATTGTTAGTTCTCTTGTTTTAGGATTGGCTTAATTTATGTAAAACAAATAATAGCAGCAATAATGTAATGTAGAATAGGATGTATAAACTTGCTAAGAATAACAGGTACAACAAGAAGTCCTATTCAATGTCAGAACATGTTGTGTTGAACTTTTTCAACAACTAGAACAACATGTCAAAGAAGATGTCTTGACATCGCGCCTGCTGAGCTGGATTAATGAGATTCAATTTGTTCTTGACATAAGCAGAATATTCAGGAGAATATTATGCATCCTATGTGGCGCGCATATTTAAAGGTCTAGAAAATTCAATCAGAAATCAAGGAGAATGAAGACTTTCTAAAAAGGAGATTATTTAGGAAAGTAAAGATTGAAGACCTTTCTTGGGGAAGAAGTTACTGCAGTTTGTTACAACTGATTTGATGTGATTGAAGGCCCAAAACCAGTTGGGTAACATGTTATAAATAGAAGGGTTTGTAACCTAGGAAAGGAGACAGCTCAAGATGTAGAAGTCTAGGGTTTGTCAAGGTAAACCTCCCGGGTTGTGGGAAGGTTACCAAGTTCACCTCAAAGCCTGTAGGTAAGAGGTGTATTGTTATTGGAGGAAGCTTTGAAGTAACTCAAGGATGTGTTATTAGTTAGGAGCAGAGCTAATAAACAATGGAGTTTGGCTTGGAGACTTAGCTAAGATGTCATGGAAGTATGTCTTCGAAACTATTCATGTGTGTGATCAGAATTTTGGTAAAGGGTTGTCAATGCAGTGACTGAGGTGTTGACTACTAGACATCATTGTGATGATTGGAAGTGGGATGGGTATATTCCATATCTAGGGAGGGCCAAGGTAGAAGGGTCATTGGGTAGTGATTAAGTGCATAGATTGTCAACGGGTCTGTTGGTTGTAGGGTCTGCAAATTAATACTTTTGATAGTGGACTTTATTACCGGCTTGGTAGCCTCCAGAGTAGGTGTTGTTGTCCACTGAACTGGGTAAACAATTCTGGTGCGTTATTTATCTTTTCAGTACTTTTTTATCTTTCCTGTTTGTTTATGTCAGATTCAGATGTCTCGACATCCCTGTAGGACATTTGAGTCTGCTGTACCAGAATTTCACATTCATTCTATGTTTCCTGCTAATGCTTTTGTCGTTTAAGCTGCTACACTTTAATCCAGTCCCGTCATTAAGTAGCTGAGCAATGGATTTTTATTAATTACTACAGACATTCTGACAATGTTTGTTGTGATTTCTTGCCTAGATTCTTTTGCCATAATCCAAAATTGTTTCACAAGTTCAGGAAAGGTGGGACCTTTTAGAGTTTCAAAGAATTTTTCTCATCCTTGTAAGGATACATCTAATGAAAGATCATAACCATTTTCCTTCATACTTTCAAAGCTTACGACTGATTCAGATAGAACTAGAAGCTGAGATGTCGGAATGGAACATTGAAGTTTAGGGAAGTCGATGTCCATTTGCTCGGGATGAGATGATGGGCCGGCAGTTGATTTTGTGAAGTCATGGAGGAAGATGAACGAGTTTGAAACCAAACGAAGATTGTTTAGGGTTTTGAGAGATTGGGGCTAAAAACTAGAGAAAGATTTAGGATGTGGAGTGATAAAGTTTTTGAATATTAAAGATTATTACTCCTTTGAGAAGAGTGAGCAACTGACAAGGGGGAAGACAAAGGGATTTTTTACCTACTCTTGGGATTATCCTATTTTTCCATTAAATCACATCAATCATCAGGCATGATTTGAAAGACAGGCCATTTAATGCATTTAGACCTTTTTTGATATTTTAAGGGATGAAATTGATTTTAAAACTAGGATAAATTCTTCTTTGATTACTTATAATTGTTTAAGAATATGAACATTTTTTATACCATACATAAAGATATATTTTAACTATTTATTGCTAATATTTGAAAGAAGAATAATCAATAAAAAGATAATATATTTCATTAGAGAAAATGTAAATTCTAACCTGGTAAATTTTCTTGAGACTAGTTTACCTTCATCATTGAGCTTGTTTCTGATTAGCCATTTAGTTGAGCACTTCTTGTATTACAATCTTTGACTTTAGAACTGGTTCTTTAGAGATGGACGCCTCTGCCTGGATTTTTAAATTACGGCAGCGACTCCATTACTTCTGAGATTAGGCATATTGGCTTAACTCCTAGCGAATGACTCCTCTTTTGTTTGACTTCCTTTAACTAAAGCAAATTCTTCAGGATGAGATAGTTTATTCTTAAGCTTCTTCAAGAGATAAACAATAGATGTTATGGCTTGATCATCTTATTATTCTTCACTTCTTGTTATTATTAGCAACTTTATTTTCTTCAGATTCTGAAAGTAGTTTCCATATATTTTTGAGTTGTTCTGACTTGTTCTACTCCCTGCTCGATGGCATTTTGACTCCCAATTCTTCTGGTGATCCTGAACATTTTACTAAACAGAAGATTCTTCAGTGGAACACTTCTTCGAAGCTTTAAGGCGACTCCTTATTCTTATTTTTAGAGTGCATATTCTTGAGAAGCTTTGGTCTTCTTAGAGTTCTTGATAGATCTTCTTGAGATGACATTGATTAGATCCATTACAGCTTGCATCAGTTGTCTTTTGGATGATAGCTTCAGTTGATGATCTGGAGTGCTGATTGTTGACATTTTCTTCTGATGGAGAGCTTCTGGTGTTGAGAAGATAAATTCCCTTTCCCTCGGGTACTTAACCCTTCAGAATCTTGAGAAGTTGATTCAAGAGATTTTGTCTTCATATTTCTGATTCTTGCCTTGAGTTTTGATTCCTCTATAGAACGGGTTTTGAATCAAAAAAGCTTTCTATCATTTGAGTTATAGGCAACCATAGAATTTTCTCTTATTGGATATCTTTACACGGTTAAGTGTTTGATTCTTGAATAAATAACAGAGTCGGGCTCTGATACCAATTGAAGGTAGAGAAAACACAAGAAGAGGGGGTTTGAATTGGGTTTATAGAAAATATTCCCCTTTAGAAAGTCTGGACACTCAAATGATAATAGTGATAAATACAATGAAGAGTAAAGGACACAAGTAATTTATCTAGGTTCACCTTAAACAAGGATAATCCTGTCCATCCCATCAAGGATGATTTCTCCTTCAACAATGACTTAATCCACTATAAGTTAACTGATTACAAATGCACGAGAAACAATCAATGACAAACACACAATGATTCGATTTAACGAATATAACAATCATTGACCTAATAGAATTAGATCACTCAAGATCATTTACCTTGATTTTTTCACAATGATATCCATCAGTGATCTCTTAAGAATTTTGACCTTCACTTGGCCCCTTAAGAGATATGACTACCATTGACCCAATAGAATCAGATCACGCAAGATCTTCTATCAGGTTTTCCTACAATGACCAGCAACCAGTGTCTTCTTGAGATCAGATCTTCAATTGATCACTCAAGAAATCAATCAACAACAGTTGATAAGGTTTCTGTGTTTACATGTTTTCTTCTTCTAAGCAGATTACACAAAATATTTAAGCACATATTATTTAACACATTATCGAGAAACAACTCTAATGTTAAAACAAATTACATGAAGAGATTTAAATTGTAACACAATACTAGTAACAACTCTTGTGTTCATTACAATATTCTATCAAGATGTATTTGATTAGAAGTTTAGTAGCATCTTGTAGTGTTCTTCTTCTTCATCTTCTTATTGAGAAAGTCACGAGCAACAACTCCTTGCTTCTTCTAAGATCTACCACTATGTATATGATTAGAAGTTGAGTAACATCTTGTAGTTTTCTTCTTTATCTTTCTTTCTTTTCTCTCATTTTCGTGTAGTGGTCTTCAAATGTTTAGCTTTATAGCTTTTACATCTTCAGCATCCACAACATTTTTGCTTGATGGCCAACGATGACTTTTCCTTTGAATCTTTGATATTCTTTTATATCCTTGAAAGATGGAGACGATGTGAGGATAAAAATTATTTTCCTACACCAATGGTTAGTTCCCAACAGATAGAATAAGTTGCAAGAGTTTAGACAGTATAAAATAATATTTTACGTATCATGTCACAGTTCCATGATAGCTTTCCACCTTTTCGTTGAATACTGTTTTTCTAATAAGCTTGTAAACAGAGATCCATTAAGTAAAGAAAGATAGATGGATATCCAGCCATTTGTTCCCAACGGTCACAATGAGAGTGGTTGACAATACAATACAAAGGATTATCCTTACGTCACCCTAGAGGGTAGAGGTCACAGACACTTTATGTACCTTTTGTACACTATCACACGTTAACCATTTGAAATTTTTCTTATCTTCATAGGGTTCAGATAATTTAAATGTTGAAGCTTGTTGTAGAAGAATCACTCTTAAGTCTTAGAACCTAAGTCTTAGAGTCTTCAGAACTTGTCTTATCAGAACCTTGTCTTCAAATTCTTCAGCACTTGGTCGTAAGAACTTTCTTTTCTTCAGATCATCAAAACTTGTAACACACATAAGCAAACCTTTAGAAGGCCTCCAAAGCTTAACCACAAAGTCGCGACCATAACCTCTTGTACTAACATTCCTTAGACACGTTACAAAAGATGAAATCAGAATCTTGACTTCAACTGTAACTTGTAACCACATGTTTTCTTCCAGTAGTGTACGTTCAGAACCTGATGACGCCACACACCTTAATACCAGAGTCAGAATATTATATCAGCAGCTACACACTAGAACGAAATCATTAGTGTATACAATTATTCTCTAAGATAACATATAAAATTATCATCAAAATTTTAAGGCCAGATGTATAAATACTTCTTGTTCTTACAAGAGATCCACTTTTTTTTTCAACTTTGAGTCACCGGTAAAATCAAAATTCAACTACATTTAAATCAATGTATAATAAATTATAGGTGTGCGTGTGTGTGCTTTCTGAGTATTGTAATCATAAAGTGGTGTGCTTTCTAAGTATTGTAATCATAAAGTGGTGTACTTTCTTACTTATGTGATAATCATCATATTGTTGCTGATTATTGAAAAATGTCCTTTTAATTGGTTTGACTCAAAGTCCAACATATAATTGGTGTTTATATTAGAAGATTGTAAGAGGAATTTTGGTGTAAAGATTATACAAAGATCTAACATAGTAAAATCTTTCACGGAATGTGAGGGGACTAGATATATCATTGTTTATAAAAGAGAATTAATTATATCCTTGTATTATGTATTCTTTACTACATTTTAATTTTTCTGCTTTATCATTTATCTGATTATTATATCTTTCGAAAAAATAAAAAGAGCTATAACATAATTAAAAATAAAATAAAATTTTAAAATATATTCACTTTTCTCTTAAGTTGCACTCTTATATTTCCCAGAAATAGTTTAATTTGATTGATTATGTACGTGAATAAAGTGTACACGAGGTATTTATAGGCAAAGTTAATCTTATTGCATAAAATATTGGGGTCTACATAATCTAACTTTGATATAACCTCATTTGATTATTTTGTAGGAAATGCATGTTTCTTCTCGTTGCTTAGTGTATGTGGTGCTTTGACTCATTTTCCATCTATCTTGAATATTTCAATTTTTCTCATCCACACATGCTTTACAGTTCCACACTATGTCTGCAAAAATAGTTGCCATTTGGGGTAACTATTTTACTGGATTGTCAAATACCATGTATATTTGATTGTTTATAACATCCACGACCTGATTTTCATAAATTTTAGTAGACATGTAAAAGATTTGTTTAAGTCACATTTGACTACTTTAAATTTAAATAGTTTTCTTTTTTAATAAACAATTTAGACTTAGCAAGATTCGAATATGAAATTTAAAAAAAAACACATTCTCAAAACTCAAACTTTCACCACTAAATCATATATATATATATATATATATATATATATATATATATATATATATATATATATATATATATATATATATATATATATATATATATATATATATATATATATTAAATTTAATTACTTTTATTTGACCGTAAAATTAAATTAAATTTAATTCATATATTTATTATTTACTATTAACAACTTATAATATTATTATAATAAATAATAATACTTTAAGGATAATGGTAACAGGTAGCTTTATATATTTTAAAAAACCTATTATGAACAGAAAGTTTAAATTGAAAAAAGACTAAGAAATAATCAGAGTTATCTATGGTAATCATGATCTAAGATCTTACGTCATGTGAACTTGATTTTTTAAGGAATCGGCACTTCTAACAGCTCTTAATTTAATTTGTTGCGTACACAAAACGTACATGAGAATCTACTTTGATAATGAGGCATATATAAAATATATTAATCAAAGCATATTAAAGTGAAAAGTAATTGGATATGCTTGGGGAAAAAAGGGAAGCACTTTAACAAATTATTTAATAACTTTTTTGGCAACTAAAACTAGGGGTGTTTGCGGTGCGGTTTGAGCGGTTTTGAAGCAAAAAATCATCCGAACCGCAAGAAAAAAAAACATACGGTTTGGTTTGATTCGGTTGACTTTTAAAAATAAATCCGAACCAAACCAAACCAAACTAATGTGGTTTAGATTGGTTCGATTGTTTCGGTTTTTTACAAAAATAACTATTATGTCATACATACAAATATATAAGAAAATATAATTTTATATTTAATTGTTCATACATTACCATAAAAAAATTATAATTGTCAAAATAAATTTATAATTTGATACATAAAATTGTGTATTATAATTTTATCTAAATCTAAATAATGATATCAACAAGATTACATTCTTAAATAAATATTATACAAAGAATATGATAAAATATATTTTGTGAAAATAGTATTTATAAATGAATAATATTTTATTTTTTATGATTTGTAAATTAAAATGAATATAATACAAAGTATGATAAAATATACACATAATACATTTTGATTTCTCTAAAAAATTATAGAAATATATATTGGTTAGTAAGATTTTATAACATAATGCGGTTTTGTTTGGTTTTGTTCGGTTTGTAAAATACAAACCGCAAACCGAACCGAACCATGCGGTTCCACGAGAAAATGACTCAAACACATCCGAATCAAATGTGGTTTTTTACGATTTCGGTTTGGTTCAGTTCGATTTTGCGGTTTTCTATTGGGCCGGTTTGATTTTGAACACCCCTAACCAAAACTAACCAATAGTCTTCCTAGAAAGTACATCATATTTGTTACTTATAAATCATTAAATAATTTGACGTGTCAACACTTTAGTAAAAGTAATTAATTAAATAGAAATATAGTAAATCATATCGATAACTAAAAATGCGAAGCAAAGTGAAAATATCATGGATTTAGTTATATTGGAGTTATTCGAGGTTTTAACTTACCATCTACTTATACATAATATCCTCTAATTTGTAACAAAAATATTATAATAGATGAGATGGATTTTTCTTTTTTTTTTTTCCAAAAATTCTTCATCATATTGTCATTTTTAAAAAATAATTAAATATCAAAAAATTTATAGGCAATATCGAAAATTCTTTAAATGATACTGAATTTTGTAGTTGTATCATAAATTCTATTGAAGAAGTAAGTTTTTTATCGAAAATTTTGGACTTTTCTGATATACTATATCGAAAATTTTCAAAATTTTTGTAAATATATAACGAATATATTATCTAATTTTTTTTCTTCGTTTTTTATTCTCTTTTTAGTGAGGACCTTGGAGAAAGATGTGACCATTGAAAGTAGGAGGACCGACAGAGCTGCCACCCAGGCCATAGTTGAGCAGGCAGAAGCATCTCAACTTCGGGCTTGACGAGTTACTTCGATCGATTCACACCAGAAACGGATGATTGAGCAGGTACATGCCGATTTCCTGTACCCAGACGACGAGCTGGTACTGAGGCTGTTGCGGACAAGGTACCTATTACTGTGGAGGTATCTGTTGTTGTGGAGGTGCCCACTCCTGAGACTGTTGAGGTGTTTCCTGCTGATGTTGAGGTGCATGTTGATGTTGAGGTATATGTGGAGGAGGTGCCTAGTCACAAGGAGACTCCGACTGATACAAATGCTACATTTTGTACTTCTATAGAGGCATCTGTTCACATCAGTGGAGCCTCCCTAGGAGGACCGAGTGACATGTCTGTCCTCACAGACTATGCCGACCATGTTGCTTACTTTTTATGGCAGAGAGAGGTATATATATTGTTGAAGTTTATCTTATTTATGATTTGTTATTGAAAATTCGTTGATTTTTTAAATTTTGTTTGTTACACGACCGTGTCCCACTGAAGGTGACATCCCATGGGACCAAGTTGAAGGACTGGCCATAAACTGAGATGCTTGAGTGGGATATGACTATTGTTCGGGATTTCGGTCTCCTTGACATGATCGACTGCTTGTTGACCATGCTAGGCGCTCCCCTCATGTATTCTTTCACTGAGAGGTGACACTCGGAGATATCTTCCTTTCATCTTCCATTTGAGGAGATGAAGGTTACTTTGGATGACGTCTTTGCATTGTTCCATCTCTCCATTGCTGGGTTATTTTTCACTGCTCCTATTATCAGCGAGTTGGATGATGTGATGGAGATCGTACAGGATATGGGAGTGACTGAGGAGGAGATGATTAAAGAGTTAGGCTACAACATAAGTCTCCACTTGCAGTTGTCTTGGCTACAGGAGAGGTACGATGATTTTATGCTGGCAGAGATGCATGAGGCTACCGCTAGGGCGTACATGCTACATCTAATAACGCATACCGTTATTATGGACAAGTATCATAATTATATTGATGCTTGCTATGTTTAGTTGTTTCTTGATCTTGACCATGGTAACTGGGCTTGGAGGTGTTGTGCATTGACCATTCTCTATACGGCGTTAAGAGTTGTGACTGTCTTTGAGACAAAGCTGATTTGTGGATATTTGAGTCTACGTCAGGTATGTGGTTACATTATTTATAGTACTAATTAAATGTTAGTGGTGACATTTAGTTGAGACATTTATTGTTTATTAATTGTTGTGTTTGTTTTCTATTATTAGTGTTGGATATACATACATTTCCATCGTATCGTTGATAGGAGAGAGCAACGTGTCACAACAGATGCACCATGGACGAGGAGATTGAGGTCTAAACAAGCATATTCAGGAGGATTGTTGGAGTACATGAGGAGGCTAGATGCCTTGACAGTTGAGGATGTCATCTGAACACCATACGATGGTCACATGGCCCACCGTCTGTTTGATTCAAGTTCTTTGTTTTTAGGTCATTTGAGGTGGGAGAGCATGGTGGCTAAACACTACCCGAGAGGTGTCTGCGACAGTATGGGTATGTCTAGAGAATCTCACAACATGTTCTAGATATTCCTGATGGTGGTGTTGGTATTGATAGATGGTTTCAGAGTAACATCCTCAGCTCTGCTTGTGCCATTACAGAGAGAGAGGTGAGGGTTCAGGAGGGGTCACAATATGAGGATGGATGCATGGAGTGGTACCTCATAGTGTTCCACCTTCGCATCATCCCACCTACGGTAAACCATTCAAATGTCGGGGTTTCTGAAACTCAGGTTCCTATTGATGATGATGTGCCACCACCACCTCCCCCCGGCACAGATGACAAGGAGCACCTCCATATCATTGCTTCTATCATGGATAACCTCATGAGTTTGGTAAACTCGGATGCTTAGGTTTATACAGGATTAGCGCGAGCAGCACACATAGCCCGTGGGGGGCCTATGTTGGTTTTTTTTTGTTATTATTATATTATATTTATCATTTTGACACAAACTTGTTATTAGCATATAATTTGTATTATCACTTCGTTTTGAGCATTACATCTTTCGCACATCAACATAGCTTGAAACATAAGATATCTTATAGCTTAAAACATAACAAAATATATAACTAACCACATAAAAACCTATAAACTACATGATGATTCTAGACGTTCCAACATCTTAATTACTTCGACAACAAATCTTCCAAGCCGCACTTCCAATTCCAACGACCCTTTAGTTAGCCTACAGCGATATGATTTCCACATGACCTTTATATCTTCGTCGGTCTTCAACTCAACAACGTTGTAACTAACCCTTCCGTCAACATTCATGCTTCAATTTTCACAGTATGAAATCTTCCCCATCCTTCTATTATCGGTATCCGACAACAATTCTTCCAACTTTTCCGTCAGTGACTAGAGGACCAGAAACCCATCTGAAATCCGAAACTTCACAGGATCTTGTGCTCCAGTGAAGTGCACTGCAGTGTCAACCAAAAATTGATGAAAATGTATTTTGCGATTCTGATTATTTCTCAACAACAAATGACCTCTATTTATACAGCTTTCAGTGTGTTCTGAACCACACAAAATTATCGGTACAATCACAACCCTACAAAGCTGTCGGCATAATCGTAACCGTTGGATAAAACAACTTTTTATAACCTACCAAAAATTCTGAATTCAACTAAATTTCTAACATGTTTTCGAAAATGTTAAAATTTTCAGAATTATTTATTGCATGCCAGAATTTTCTTTTTGAACTACAGAAAATTTCGAAGTTATAAAAAATTTCAATGTTTTATCAAAAATTTAATTCAAAATACTCTTTTATTTCATCACCAAAGATATATTGTTCATTATGAAACTTCAGAAAATGCTATGTTTAAATTTAAAGGTGACATTTTAAAATCTTGAATTATTCATGATTGAATACCCTCCTATAACCATAATATCTGGCCCTATACTTAATTTTAATACTCTCATTATATGGATTCAATATAATGAAAACATTAAAATTAATCGGTGTGGCATTGCCATAGGATAATCATATGTTTGCAGACAGTTTTTTTATTAGATTGAAATAAAAGTTATTGAATATACATTCATCATGGTCATCAAATTGAATGATATATATATATATATATATATATATATATATATATATATATATATATATATATATATATATATATATATATATATATATATATATATATATATATATATAAATTGTCGCACTCTCTAAAATATTGACCTCGAATTTATTCTCTTTAAATTTTGTAGCTTTGTATGTAAGAATCTGAAAAACTGAACCAGTTGTTGCTACACCTTACTTATGGACCCATTACATCAAAAACTTTTATTTTCAACCCTTCAAATTCAAATAGCGTTTATATATTGCATAGACACACATCTCTATAATGTTAGTGCGTGTGGACCTTAGTTCCAAATATTCTATATATGGCCAAGGAGAGTTTCATATCCAAATTTAAATAAATAAAAGAAAATCGATACCTTAACTTCCCTTTCTCTTTACACTTGGAATTCCACTTTGACTGCAAACAATATAACAAGATAAATTGTTGAAACTTTTCTTTTCGGAGATTTGTTTATTAGAAAAATAAAGACACTGACGCATATTATTTCAACTAAAGTAGTAGGACAAGTATTACTCCGTCGACCAGCTGATTTGTTATTTGAAGTCATTGAAGTGGGGAAAGTTATAGGAAAGCACAACACTGTCAAACTAATGTTGAATTTTGTATCTTGTGACTGTGGGAATGACCAAAGCATTACGAGTTAACGCATCATTTATCGAATTAAGCTATTAGCAAGTATATATATATATATATATATATATATATATATATATATATATATATATATATATATATATATATAGAGTTAAATATGACATGTTTCAGTCCTTGCAAAATTATTGTGTATATTTGATTCATAAATCGAGATTTTCATTATTTTCATCAATATTTTTTGAAATTTTAAAAATTCTTATTTAATTCATCTCATTTTAAAAAATTTTAAAATTTGATAAAGATATATTTTATACTATTCTAAATACGTATGAAAAAATTATTTAAAAATTTAAAATTTTAAGGGTAATTAAACAGTTTTCAAAATTTTAGAAAATAGTAGTGACTAAAACTGCATGAATAAAATTTTTGTAAAGACTAACATATGTCATTTTTTTAATAGGGACTAAAAATGAAATTTGAGATATTTATAGAGACCAAAAACATATTTAACCCTATAAAATATATATAAGGAACCCGAATATTCGGTGAAACAGTGAGATGTGATCTTGGACTTGTGAAACAAGTTTGCGTGCAACATAGAGGGAGTTGACACGTAATGTTAACACTCCAACACTCAAATTAGGGAAAAACTAAGAGGCAATTTGAGAGCGAGAATGAAATTAAATATCTAAAATGACGTGCTTCACCCTATATAATAAGATAGGCTAAAAACGTTCATGTGTGATGTTTGATCGGAGAAGACGATCTGAGGAAGAAGATGGTGGCCTGAGGTTGAAGAAATGCTCAACCAATGAGAGACTACCACTAGAAATGTTTCTATTGGCTGTTTTAAAATGTGATCCAACGTGTTTTCCAAATTAATCTTCACCATACTCTCTCACTTTTGCGTCCTTGGATTTGCCACCTCATTTAATGAAATTAAATCCAACGCATTTGGATTTTTCTGATTTTATTTCTTTTTCTAGTTTTTGATTTAAATTGTTTTTAGTTTCTAAAATTTATTTTAAATCTATTTTAACTCCAAAAATTATGAAAAAATTCACAAAAAATATTTATGATTATTTTACACTTTGTGTAATTCTTTGAGATTTTTATTTTATATTTTGCTATTTTATTTTAATTTTCTCGTATTTGCTTTGTTTTAATTGATTTAAAAACAATTTTCTGATTTTTTAAAATATCCAAAAATATTCTAAAAATATTTTCAACCATTTCTGATTTTTTTATGGTTTTATTTTTCATTTATTTGATGATTTGATTATACTTTGCTATTTTTACTTTTATTTTCATTTTAAAATTATTTTTAAAAATCTTTTTTCATGCATTTTAATTACTTATATTGCATTTAATATTTGTTTAACTTAAGTTGACTGTTGTTGGCCTTGGATCTTAGCTCAATTGATCATAAGTTTCATCAAACTCAATGGATCTTGGGTGTTGATGGGGTGAAAATCCTAATTCACCAAAATGGATGATTGATTTTGATGATAACTTGACCAATGCTTTGATCCAATTTGGAATTTACTTTTTGGTTCTCTTGAACTATGGTTACTATCCTTGACTTTGATTTGGATTTGTAGACTTCGATTTAGGTTCTTGATCCTTTACTTTGGAGTTGTGACTTGAGACCTTGATTCATCTGATACCTTGTTCCATCTGAGACCTTAGAGCCTTAATCTGAGACCTTAGGAGTTTCATTTGATCATTGGGTTTTATATGTCTATTTTCTTTTGTGTGTTTTATCGGATGCAGAAACTTTCATCTGAGACATGAAGTTTTCATCTGATACATGAGAATTCATCTGCACCGTTGTGATTCATCTGATAGTGAGCTTGCACCTGAGACATTAAAATTTCATCTGATGCTTATAGTGTACATCTGATTACTTGCTTTTGTGTGGCTTAATCAAAGGAAATGGATGCATGCTTTGACTTATGTCAAGATGATTTCTCTAGCTTGGTCAGATCTTTTCTATCTTTACTTTTACTTTATGCTTTAGAATATTCCTTTCATCTCTTGCCCATCTTCAATTTTCATAACTTCTCTCTTTTTCCAAACCTTCTTGTTTTCAAACTTAAACCATTTTCTTAATAAACCTTGACTTTGTCAAGTGCCTTTTCAAAATCTTTTTCTTTAATAAATGCTTCAAGGCACTTAAGCATATCAAAATATTTTCAAAAGAATTAAAAACACGAAATTCATTCAAATATTTTGCCACTTGACTTCTTATTTTTAAAACCTTTTCTCAAAGATTAGACATGAGTCTTCTTTATAGTTGAGATGTAATTCTTCTATCCTCATATTATTGATTGATATGATGTTGATTTTTTTCCACTTGAAAGAGTTAGTGGCATATTTATTTATTTCTATCCAAGTTGGAGCTTTTCTTTCATTGTGATGCAAAATTCCATCTTTATCATGTTTATGGTTGATTGGTTGAGTATTCTCCTTAAGATGACACAATGTATCTTCATTTAAAATCAATCAAACAAACAAATTTGTTCTTTTTTAGAAGAACTACATGATTCTGATTTCTTCATTGCATATTGAGGATACGTATGCACAAAACTCTCGAAGTTTTGCTGGATCAAAAATTATAAAACCATTTATTTTCTCATCCTTACAAACTTTTCTCAAACAACCACTTTTAGCCTTTAACACCGATTTTCAAGAGATTTCCATGGAGTACCATGGATGTTTAGGGTGCTAACACCTCCCCTTTGCATAACCAACCCTTGAACCTTGTTCTCTGTGTTCTAATAGTTTTGTTTTAAAAACTTCTGTGGGTTTTATTCGCTCTTTTCTCATTCCTTTGGAAACAATAAAGTGCAGTGGTGACTTTTGCTTTGTGAGTTAAGTTAATCAATGTCATAATCTCAGTTTTTCACCGCTACACATTGATTTCGTGAAAAGAGTAGATTTCAAAAATTAGCACTTAAACTCACAAAAATCCGGGAATCCTAATTCAACTCATCTCTTCTGAGGTTGCTTCTAGTATCAACATTATAAATTCAATGAAGGATTCTTGTCATCCAAACAGACTACTTATATTGGACCTTCATTGAAGGATCATTGTCGTGCAAAGAGACTATTTATGTTAGACCATCATTAAAAGATCATTTCTATCCAAAGAGGTTATTTTAGATAGACCATAACTAAAGGATCATTTCGCCCAAAGAGGTTATTTGCAATGGACCTTAACTAAAGGATCCTTGTTACTCAAATAAGCTATTTAGAATAGTCTTTCACTGAAGGATTCTTGCCACCTAAAAAATCTATTTATGTTTGACCTTCATTGAAGGATCCTAGCTGCTTTAATAGGCAATACATAATCCAGATCTCCATAAAAAATTGCATTCACCCAACAGGGTGCTCAAAGTATATAAACAACAAAAGAAAAATAACTTCATAAAGGGATCAAAGAGAATTGCAATAATACATCTTAATTTTTTTTATGGATAACAAGATGTCGCATACAATGTTGGAACAATGTTTATGATAAGTATAATGTGAAATAGGTAGAATAAAGGTAGAAAAATAAATAACACAAATATTGGTAGCCCAGATAGATACAAAACTACTTATGTGTGGAGAGCGTTAACCTAATGAAAGAAAATTCACTCTTAATAGTCAGAAGTACAAATTGATCTTATTTAAACTCTCCTAGCTCAATGTCTCTTTTCCTAATACTACATGTGAACTTCGATCCAGGCTCCCCCTAAATCTAAGACCCCTCTCACTTTCACTCAAACACTCTCTTAAGTGTTTGGACAAATACAAAAGTATATGAATGATTGAATTATATTATAACTCAAATAATCTATTATCCTAACTTATAATTAAGATGCAAAAATAAAATATTACACAAAAACAAACACAAGACTCAAGAATAATTAAAATATACCAAGCTTAGTAATGCAAGGTCTGAGTATTCACAAAAGAGAACAACTCATTAAATAGCAACAAAAGTCCAACTCCAAAGCCCATTGGGGTTTAGATCTTGAAAACGACTAAACCTTCAAAAGCACAAGGGGTCAATCTTCAATAATGGTTTCTTACAAATATTGATTGATCAAATCTTGTATAAATTTGAATCTCTTGATAATACAAAATTAACCTTGATAAATCTGATTCAGATTAAATATTTCTTTACTCCAAAAACGTGCAAATACAATTTGATCTTTGATTGTGTATAAAAGGAAATAACTAAATTATACACGAGAATTAATACGAGCAGTCTTGTGCGTGAAACAACCTAGAGAGAGAGAGAGAGTATGTCTCTCACAATATAGGACAATGTGCTTAACATATTGTTTTATGTTAGTTCTCTATTTTTAGGATTGACATTAATTTTAGTAAAACAAATATAGTAGTAATATGTTAAATAGGATGTGATTACTTGCTATGAAGAACAAGTTGAGCAAGAAGTCCTATTTTATGTTGAGACATGTTGAGATGAGAAATTCTCATCATTTGGAGAAACATGCCGGATAAGATATCATATACAGAGTCATTCGACATCGCGCCTGTGTTGGGCTGGACAGTTGGATCAGTTCAAGATTTAACAGATGCATAATATTATGGGAATATTATGCTATCCTATATGGCGCTGTTTTATAGGTATGGAAGATTCAAGTCAAAATCAAGAAGAATATTGAAGACTTTGATGTTTTTTTGGCTTGTTTTATAATTTGATAAGTGATGACTTTGATGTTTTTAATCTTGGTTGCTTCAATTTCAACATTTTGAACATATTTTATTTTGTAAGTAATGATTTTAACTTATTTAGGATGCCATACTTTGATTATTTTGATGTTAATTTTTGTAAATTGCAAGTATTTTATGCAATTTTAGGTATTACTGTAATGTAAGTTTGGTTTTTGAAAATATGTTTATGATGAATTTTATCGTGCATTCAGACATTTGATGTTAAAAAAAAAAGCGGTAATATGTTAAACTATTTATTAAGAAAAAATGTGACACATCGCTAATATTTATATAAGGAAGAAAAAAATTTGGGTAACCCACTACCCAACCCAATCCAACCCATAAATTTGTGGTTTTGTCCAAACCGATCCAATGATAGCGTGGGTGGTTATTTTACCTCACCCAAAATAGTGTACCATATACAGGTTGGGTTATGGTTTTGTCTAAATTCAACCCAATCTGACTCATGTACACCCCTAAGTGCAACTTCACTATTAGATATTTTACATGATGTCAAAACTCTGAAAGCTAGCATTTCAATATGGTGGACGTTATTATCCTTATGTCTTGTGGAACTCCCTTGCATTAGAGGTCTTAGGAATCATTTAAAACAAGTTTGAAATTGGTCATATTCATGAAAATTAATTTTATGTATCAATTTTTATTGTATGTGTCGACACATAAGTATTCCAGGTCGACACATACCGAAGCTTTTACGAAATTACAGAAATGATGATTTTATGTGTCGACACATACGAATTTCAGGTCGACACATGTACTGCATTTTTAAAGCATGTAGCCACTGACTTGCTTAGACCGACACATCTGTTTTTCAGGTCGACACATGCAGTTATAATTTGACTTATGTGTCGACACATACAATTTTCAGGTTGACACATACTACTTGATTGGGTCAATTTTTCAATTCTTCTTAATTCCGAAAATCTTCTTTTTGCATGTAAACTTCCACAACTATAAATACATCATTCCAACTTGGTGAAAGCATAAAATTAGCCTACTTTTCTCTTCATCTTCAACCTCCAACCTATCATACATACTAACATTACATTATGATGATGCTCTGTTGGGGTGCCATCTAGAAGAGGATTGATAGTGTCAAATTGAGTATTAGTTTGAGCTTTGTAGGGGTTTCATCCAGAAAAACTCTTCTTTAGGGTTTGTCCTCCAAGATTCGTGTTGGTGCGGGGGTCTTGTGACAAGATCAGTCAAGAAGGAATCGTTCATGTGAATTCCCTTGGAGTGTTTAAAATCTTTGCAAGGTAGTAGCAATAAGTGAGATATATAAGTGAAGATCTTGTATGGATAAAGTGCAATCAGATTTACTCGAGTGAAATCCCTTGGAGTGTTTGAAATCTTTGCAAGGATCCTTGGAGTGTTTAAAATCTTTGCAAGTAAGTAGCTTAAGTGGAGAATAGGTTGCATCTACCGGTGTTGGTCTTGATCAAAGATCAGAAGAAGAGAATGGGTTGAATCAACAACAAGCATTAGGGTTTGTGGAGTTGGTCTTGAACACTTCTCTTGTATCAAATTTTTTCATAGTAAGAATTATCCTAATTCCATTGGAATTAGGCGCAGACGTACCCACACACGAGGACGACAGTGGGGAACTGTAAAGACAAATTCCTTGTGTCTCTTTTCTTTTATTGATTTACTTGCTTTAATATTCTTCAATAAATTTGTCAAATAGCATTGCGTTATCAATTGAATTGTAAGTAATTTTCTGAACTATTTTTTGATTTACATCAAGTGTTGATATTGCTTATAATCAATTTTGATTATAAGTGTTTTTGTGTATTAACACAGATTAAATGAAAATTCTGAAAATTCACTTGCACACCAAGTGTTTAACAAGTTGTTTAGCTTTTTCAACTCAAAGTAAAATTGCAATGTTCTATCACTTACTCTCATTTACCCTCTATGTGCAATTTGTTGAATGTGTTATTTAATTGATCAATTTGTATATAGAATTTTTCTTTGATTGTTAAAGTTTAAATTGCTTTGTTGATTAGCTTATTGTCACTTTGATTTTAAGTTATTTTTCACATTAACCAAGCTCAAAAAAAATTCTGAAAAAATTGATTATGCGTGACATGTTCGATAAAGTGTCGAGTTATGTTTTTAATATGATTTTATTGGAAATATGAAACCTTTGTGTTTGATATTAAACTATTAATTGATATATTATTATGTTGATTGATTTTATCTTTATCTTAATTCCATATGGCTTGTGCATATCCGAGTTTCTAATAACTAGGTTCATTTAGACTACTATTTTGATCTAGGATAATAAACCTTTTGCTAAACATTATTTTTCAAATAAGTTTTTAAGTAACCATTTTGGAATGTCAATTTTAATATGTACCTCTGTTCACCCCCCTCTAGATGAGTTATCATAGTCTAACATCATGTTCATGTTCCAGCATCCCCCTTGCATTGTATAAATTTACTTTCAACTCCTTGACAGACATGTCTTTCTGGTCATGGTTATGTTAACCAGTGTTTTTGGTAAACAATAATGAGTTTGTTATGCTTGTGAGATTAATTCAAAAAATCTTGAAAGCAATGTGTGCAAATTAACTGTACGAAAATCAATGTGCGTAAATTTAATGTAACTGTTTGTATGAAAATGAAATAAATGTGAAACTTGACAAAAGAAAGATTGTGATAAATAACAAGACTGTAAAGTGTAACAAATGACATAAAACAACGCTGATAACGAGAAACAATAAATATAAATGATTCATTTAAGGACACAAAAAGGAAGTGAAAATAAAAACACAGACATATACATGTTTCTCACAAACGGTTTCGGTCTTTGACTCAGGTGTCATACTCCAAAATTTTCCTACCCTTCATTCAAAGCATCTGCTAATGCATCTCACATTATTAATACACTTACCCTCCATTAGGCTATCTAACACATCATGCATCAATAAGCTTGGCATTGGATCAAATATCTTGGTAAATTAGGGTCCTATTACTTTGAGATTTTTCTACTTCATTCAAGGTTGATTCAATTAGTTTCTACATCAATTATGGTTGGAATCTAGGGTTTTGGATTCATGATCATTGTGAACTTATTCTACATCAAGCTACAAAGTTATCTTCCTTAAGATTAATTAAAAGCAAGTGAATTAGGGTTGTGATTTGTTGGTGATAGGGTTTTCATCATTTCTTCAATTAAGATTTCTTTGAGCTAGTGTTTTGGTTCCTTTCACCACCTAAAGCTACTTTCTTCATCAATGTGTATCTAAAGAAAAAGGATTAGGGCTTTTTGTTCTTTTCTTAAGCTTATTGATGTTCATCAACTGAGGTTCATTGAACTAGGGTTCTTATGACAAGGTGTTCCTCTTTGCTTCAAGTTGTATCTTCATCAAAGGATTCTTTAAGGAAATGATATAGTGTTGCTCATCAAGTCAGGACACGGTACAAGATATGATTTATAATTAATGCATCATTCTTTCCAATACTTTTTGCTTGTCATTATTTGAGAAAACATCATTCACAGGTAGACTAGCTCGGTGCCAGGTTAAGATTGCGGGTTTTCCTATATAGAAAGAAACTCCAACTTCAAGGCTTAAAAGGGTTGACAAGGGATTAACTTCCTTATTTCTCCAGTGTTTGGGAATTGAAATAATTCCTTACATCATCAGCAAAGTTTTATTTAAAAGCATATCAATAACAATTATGGGTATTTTGTTTTCATCATCCTCCCTCCAATTTTTGCATAAACAAGAGTTTGATAAAGAAAGCAAACATGAGAAATATATTTGAAAGCAGTAAATGAAAATGATTTGAATCAAAACATCGCAAGGCTCATAAAATAAAAATGAAAGTACAAACAAAATTTGAAATTAAAAGTCAATACAATTAAAGGAAAATGCAAACAGAAAGAAACATGACGTAGTGACTAATCAACAACAAGGATGAGTTGTACCGTCTGAAACACTGGCTTTAGGAAGACAATATTTCTCTAACTGAAGCTTCACTTGTCATGCCTTGGAAAGGTATTGTTGACAACATTTGGAGTAAGAGCTTCAAAATTTATTATCTGTCCTTTGATCAAGTCATGTCTAGCCTTCAGTGCATAACAGTGTTCTAAATCATGACCAGCAGCTCCCTGATAGAACTCACAGTGGAGGTCATACCTAAATCCGACTAGAAAAGGATCGGGGTGGAGTTAAAGACCTTGTTATGATCAAACCTAGTTGAACCAATAGAGGATAAAGTTTAGTGTAGGTCATGGGAATAGGGTCAAACCGAGTCCTAGTGCTTGCATTACAACTCTGATTTTGTTCAACAGTCTGACATTAAGGAACCTGAACTGGTTGAGCATTGACCACATGAGTAACAACATATACTTGTGGTTGATCATAGTACTTAGGCCTACTATGAGGTCTTATTCTCTCATTAGAGACAACATTGGTTTCTACTTCTTTCTTTTTCTGGAAATTCCCAAAGGACTTCTTCAAACCATTAGAAGATTCAACAACATCAAACACTTTGCCTTTCTTGATTCCTTCTTCTAATCTTTGGCCAATAGTTGCCAAATATGTGAAGCTGGAAGACACACTACAAATCATCTTCTCCCAAAAGAAAGGGGTAAGAGTATCCATAAACAATCCAGTCATCTCTTTCTCTGCCAAAGGCGACTCTACAAGAGAAGCTAACTCTCTCTAATGCTAAGCATGCTCCTTAAAAGATTCTTTCATTATGAGACATATTTTGCAATTGACGACCATCAAAAGCCATTTCAAGGTTATATTTATACTTCGTGAAAGCTTCATAAAGATCTTGGAAGCACTGAATATGATTCCTTTCGAGTCCCATATACCACTTGAGTGAAGCACCAGTCAGACTGTCTTGAAAGCAATGGATAAGAAGCTTTTAATTGTTGGTATAAGCATCCATCTTCATGAAGTACATGACCAAATGAATCCTCAGACATGTATTCCCCTTGTATTTCTCAAACTCTGGAGCCTTGAACTTTGCAGGCATTACATGGTCAGAAACTAAACACATATTATCATCACCAACACTTGAAGAACTCATTTCCTTCCATAGCTCGAAGTCTCTTCTCTAAAGTCTGATACTATTCTTTGACCTCTTCAAAATCACCCAAATATCCCCGACTCATACTTCCGGGACTGACATCATGGTATTCAAATAGAGGGTTCCCATAAGCAGTTTGTGCAAAAGGTTGATGAGAAACAATATGAATAATTGGATGAGGTTCAGTGAAAACTGGAGCCTAAAAAATTGGTCGCGAAGACTGGTCAACCATTAGAGTAGTTGCAATAGGTGGAGCATAATTATGAGGTAACCCAAACTCTGGCCATGTAGTGGTTGTATGCTGAATAGGTTGAGGGTCAACAACATCAGTTGAGATTTCAGAGATCATAGTCCTTTGAGGGGGCTCTCCTCTGGAAATCAGGACTTGCATCATCTTAGTAAGTTTGGCCATGTCAGACTTCAACTCATCGATTTCCATTTTAACTTCCATGTTGTATTGTTCTTGGTTTTCCATTCTCAATCTGATGACAACTCTAGTTCCGTAGTTGTGTTGAGGAAACAACTTGATAGTTAACAGATAAATGGAAGGAAGAAACAACTTCATAGTTAACAGATAAATGGAAGGAAGAAACAACTCGGAATGTGATCCTGGGGAACCTGGATGTATGCATAATGATTCAGAGGATGTAAATGATATGCAATGTCATGTAATGCGAAGCATTGCAACAAGATCACAAGTTCAAAGGTTCGGAACCAAATCAGAACACAAAGAAACCAAGTACCATGAGGATCAACATTTGTACCTGTAAGAAAAAATCCCACTCCATCTCATAGGTTAAATCTGGTCAAGGTAAGGTCAAAAGATACACAGTCATGAGTCAAATGGAATCTGTTTCGCCATAGCAATAGACGTGCCTGATGATAGTGACCCCTAAGTGTACCTCGTCTGTGCGTGGCTCTCATGATCATGCTAGTAGGGTCTTGTTGCACCGCAAAATCTGCCCTCTTATTTTTATCTTATATGGCTTATGTTTCATCATACACATTCATGCATTTTTATAGGATCAAGGTACTTTGGCTCTCATGTTCTTCTACAAGCTATAAAAGGATGGTTGTGTTGACAATCAATGCCAAAAGGGTATCATGCCCTCACTCTTTGGGTTACTCAAGCTACAAGGGTTTATCATACCTCAAGACATCTCAATTGTCTCATAGATTCATATGAAGATTGAAAATTGCAAGTGTTTTGAAGTGAATCAATTTCTCCTATTCATCTCTAGAAATTAGGGTTTTGGCCAATTGAAGTGTGTGATGCTTGTATGAGACCATTTTTTGAAGTAATACCCTTTCATCGTCATATGAGACACCTTTGTTCAAGAAATTCTTCATCATACTCCATGGGACTAGGGTTTTGAGGTTTGACCATCATCTCTTAACACAAGTGATCAAAATTAGGGTTTGTATTTAAGCCATGCTATCTCTGACTTTTTGAGCTACACTTGATTCCATGCTTCTAAAAATATTTCTAAGCACCTATGATTGAAATATTGAGCATCAATTTTGATTGGAAGAGATTCAATTGATCGATTGAGGGTAAAATAGTCATTTTGACAAAAGTCAACAAAAGTCAAAGGTTGACCAAGTGAAATTTTGGTTAACTTTGAAGTCAATACTCATATTTTGATATTACATGGCCATTGGTGAAAGAAAATCGAGATAAATGTGGAGATTAAGGTTAACTTATCAAAGAAGTTATCTTTATAACATAAAATTTGTCAAATTATAAGATTTTGCATGTTCATTTACCACTTTTTGAATAGCCATAACTTCCTCATCTTTTATCAGAAATTTGAAAACTTATAGTCATTAGAAAGAGGAAGTTTCCAACTTCATTTTTGTCCCTGAGGGTCTACCTCTAAAAGGTCCTTGGAGTTCAAGATATTTGAGCAAGAAGGGATAGACTTCATTCAAATTTAGTGTTTGGTACTTAGAGAAATTCTGATGCCTTTCAATCAGTTTCAACCTCTTGACTTTTAGGCCGAATTTCTTTATGATTCAGGCTCCAACTCAATCTTCCTTCACCATCAAAGTTGTTCTTCATTCCAAGATCTTTCCAACCATATAAAGAATACATAATTTGGACAAGAAATGAGCAAGTTGTGATTGTCTAAAGTAGAACACTACAAATGTCAAAATTGTGATACTTAGTGAAACTACGCTATGTTCCTTATTCAGTTCTATGGGCCACCTTCATGGATAGATTCAAGCATCTTCCCTGCATCATTTATTGATAACATCAACATGAAAGCTGAAGATAACATGTTTCTCTACAACTTTACTTCAAGAAGATTCTCAATTATAGCTCTAGAGTTCAATATATTGTGCTTCAAAGTTTGATGTTTGGATAAGGATAATGTTAATAACTTAGTGAAAGTTATATTAATTCACATATAGTTTCATGAGGCAGTCTTCATGGAAAATTCCAGGTTGCCTCCAAGTCTCAATTACTTTTTTCTCCAACATCAATTGTGTTCATCATGTCACCATCTCTCTCTCTCTCTCTAACAACCAAGATCAGGTCATATGGGTCAATATTCATGGATTTTGAAAGCTTTGGAGGTGGAAGTATGTGATGTACTCGAATGTAGTTAATATGTAATATCCTGGCACATTCCATAAATTGCTTGCAGCAGGCTTAGGATTGATCATGAGCACACATACATCACTTTTTAGTTACCTAAAGAAGCTAAACAAAGGTAAAAGATACATGCATGCATACGTAGAGTATTTCTTTGGTTTTCTCATCTCTGAATTTCACCTATTTTCTTTAGTCTTCTCATCCAAACTAAAGATTATAGAGTATTTCCGCGCGGGTTTCTAAAGATTCAAGCTTTTGAAACGTGCAACGGACACTGACCTCCGTTTGGTAAGCTTCCCAACTTTGTATCCTCCTCATTTTTAACATCAATGCCATGATAAAATCACTTATATGTTGCATGTGAAGACATACAACATGTAGGCATGAGTTTGTACTTAAATAAGTGATGTTTGAATGGATCTCAGTTTTGTGTGTTGATCTTTCGTGATCAATTTCCTCATGCTTAGAAGACTGATAAGTGAATTTTGAGTCCATATTCGAACTCCTGATGAAAATTCGCTTGAGAAAGCGGTTTTGGTTTTAATTTTAGGAGCAGGTTCATGGACTACGGCAAGCCGGTCGCCAGAGAAGAGGACCAGAGTCCTAGCTCCAGCGTCTGTATGTTTGAATGGTTGAATGGAAGTTGGCGTAGTCTGATTGGCCAGTTTAAATCCCTTTTGCCATGCATGTAATTCGTTTCTTTTAAAAAAATCAAAATAACAATAATATTTTGTTTGAATAGGTGGACTCATAAAATACTGGGCCTAATGCTATTCTCCTTTTTGCACCCTCTAGTTAGGCCCAATTATAGTGATGATAACTATTTTTAGTTATTCTGGAGATTTGGTTCTGCACCCCAATGCCCTGTTGAATTTTGGTTTGATACATGATTAATTTCAATTTTACTTTAATTTTTCCTTTAATCATAAAATTCCACAAAAATATGTTTGGTGTTCCTTACTGCTTTAACTAATTTGGTGTAATTAAAAACGAAATTTATAAATAATTTTGCTTTGATTTTTAATTTGTTGAAATTTAATGTCCTTTTTTAGGGTTTTTCTTGCTTAAGCTTAAAGTTTGATTTAATTCTCCAAGTTCCTCCACTTTTAAAAATCAGAATAAATTGTTTTAGGGTTCTTGGAAGTCTTTGAATCATAAAAATCAAATTTTAATAAGTTTTATCCCCTGATTTTCTATTTTCCATAAAATATTTGGCTTGAGGTATCTAGTTTTGTGATTTCATCAACTAGTCTTGATAATTGAGGATCATTTGCATAATTCATTAGCTCTACAAAAACCATAAGCATTGTTTCTGACTTTTAGAGGCCTTTAGGATACTATAATTAATTTGGTTTGAATTTGTAAATTTTTCTTTCTATTTTTGATCCATTTTAGAAGTGAATGTGTCCATTTGGTCTTAGTGAATATTGTTGAAATTAATTGAGTAACTTGTGAATTTATTTAGAGGCCAATCTTTGGACACATAATGATCATATGGATTCATCATGATGACAAGTTAGGAGCCACATTCTTGTTTTGACCTAGTTTGTGTGCAATGGTTTTTGAATCCTCTAAAGGACTATGGGTCCAACATCTTTATGCTTAAGTTTTGATCTTAACCTCTCTTCTCATCTTAACTCTCCATGCTTCTATGATCCTTTTGGTTAAGCACTTATTTTCTCACCAACATGGTAACACTTTAGAAGCTACATTTTCTTTCTTACTTGTGTTTTGATCATCATTGTTTAGTGATTACTTCATGAGCTCTTGAGCTATTTCCCATGAATGCATCTTGACGTTGGCTATTGCACATAACATCTAAGAACATCAGATTTTATCTATTTAGATCACAATGCTTGTGTGCATTTAGGCACTACACTTTGCCAATTCATCATAACCTTTGAGTATGTTATATTGTTTACATCTCTTAAAGTTTTAAGTTCATGATTTATACGTTATGAGGGATTAACCGCTATCCTATGAAATTTGTTGTATCATTTTAATTTTACTTGGTCTTCATCAATATTGTTTGATTTAAGACAAGTACCATCCACTTTAGGTGATGTTGTTCATCAAGTTATGTGACTTTGCTTGTGCATGAAGTTTAATCTTCTTATTTGTTGCTCTTGAACCTCATCTTGAGTTAAATTATTCTACAAGTAACACATTCAGTAATTCTTCAATTATGATTTCATCATTTGATCTTTACTTGCTTAAATTTGAACATGTTTGCTTATCCCCTTTGGCCACTTCCCTTGTGTGGTATGTATGCAACTTTCTCCCTATGCTTGTGATGTTTAAATGTATCATATTAGAGGTCATTTTATACTGACCTATATGCTTTGACACCCTTTAATCATGTTCCCTCTTCATCTATCCATTTCTTATGATTCACTTGCCTTTAGGAGTATGTTAGGGTGTGGTATTGACCAAATCTTGCACTAACCTTTATATGTGCTTTAGTAGTGATTCCCTAAGGATATTTATACGTCAATTGTGTGTGTTAAACTTAAGTTTTTTCTTCTGAATTCAATCTTACTTGACACATTATTCCATATTTAATTAATCACACACTTGTTTCCACTTCACATCACAACTTTTGATTGATGCTAATTTGTGTACCTTGGAGTTTGAACCATGTTTCCAATGACTAATTGAACTTTTTCTTGATCATGAGGTTTGTGATAAGTGTATAACATGTCTATTTTTACCTCTTATTCTTATTCTTCACATTACCACTTCTTTCCAATTTGTTTGCTTGTCAGCAATGCATGAGGACTTATGTCCACTTAAGGTTGGTTGTGATCCTTTCCTTGTATGACCTTGATGTGAATCTTCCTCAAGTGTGTTTATGTGATAAATATGAGTCTTTTATGTTTCACTTATGACTTATACACTCACTCATACCTTTCACTCCACCTCACTTCCTTATAACATGATATGTTAGGCACTTGACTCCTAAATCTCCACTAGCTAGTGTATTGGCCTATTTGTTCTCTTTTATGGTTTCTAAATCCATACCCTTGAAGCATGACCCTTATGGATGTCTCCACATTTTATTTATGTCCTCTTGATTCCATATCATTTATTATCCATGGTTTTCCACTTATTTGAGATACAAGTCTTATCTTGTCACTTATCTACACTTCATCTCTTTCTACTATGCCTACTTGTTTGTTTAAGATGATGTTTGTTAACATGTAATATCTTGGTGATAATTTTTGATGTCTTGAATCATGTTTATACTTAGGTTTCTACCTCTTGTCTCTTATTTTGATTTATGTTTTTGACACGTGTTGAAATTTTTTCTTCTAAATGCACACTTGCACTTCTACTTGCCTAGTTAGGTAAATTCTTCTACTTCTTGACCCATGTTGCTATGTTTAGGGTAGTCTAAGGTGTTTAACATGATAGGAACAGATCTTATGTTATACCTTGATGTGATTTTATGCCATTCCTCTTTGATTGCTTATCATTTCTCTCTTACTCTCCTTTTTCACTTCTTCAAGTTTTTTTGTGAGATCTCCATCTCTTATGTGTTCTATCACATTGACTTGTGTGTTTAGTGATGTTTTATCATCTTTATATTTTCTTTGAGACTTGATATTTTGTCATCTTAATATATGTTTGCTTGGTGTTTTGTCATCTAAACCCCCCCTGTCCTACATTTTTAATACTAGATGTGTTATCATCTTTGTGTGATGTTTTATCATCTCCTCTTTTATTGGTTTAGGTATCTACCTATGTGCTTTCTTTTTTGATTTTTTTCATCTTCTATTTTTGTGTGTTACCATAATTATTATTCTTTTGGTACTTGATTTGATATCGTCTTTGTGTGATGTTTTATCATCTCTTCTCCTATCTTTACTTGCTTATCTAAGTAGGTATTTTCTTGGTACCTTGTCTAAATGCCTTATGTGATGTTGAAACAACTGGCCGAACCGTCACCCGATAATAAAATCAATGAAGTCACCACCGAACGTCTTTTATCCCGCCAACAGGGAAAGGTAAACATCGAGGAAACCTGAACAGGGTGAAATGACGGTCTTGTGACTGAGATATCGGGTAAGGGAGTCTGTTACGCGAGCGGAAGGTATTAACACTCCACACGCCCGTAGTACTCTATGATATCCACTCTTGTTATCTAATCTAATGGGTGTATAAAATCTATATATAAGTTGTACCGAGAATTCATGCAAAATAAAGGAGAAAAGAATGTAGGGAAAATAAAATTTGTGCTCGCCTGGGCCCTACCCCAATGCCTATGTATCCCTTTTAAGGAATCAGAGCATCCGTATTTCGGCTCATATATTTTGGTTGGTTTGTGTTTTTTAATTAAATAAATAAAAACAACAGACAAGATGGAAATACATCAGATAGAACAATAAAAATGTCAACAATGATGATATAATAAAAAAGAGATGACAAGATATCGCATGGAAACACAAACTCAGATAGGGCGGCAAAACGCCAACATGATAGCAAAATATCAGACAAGATGATGAAACATTACACCTAACAATGATATTGAAAATCAAGGTAGGGTAACACACATGTGCGATGGCGAAACATCGGCTACAAACATGTGCGATAGCAAAACATCGGCTAAGAGATAGGAAGATAACATAGCAAAGATGGTGAAACATCAATAAACGAGAGAACAAAACATCACACCTAACAATGATATTGAGAATCATAGGTAGGATAACAAACATGTGCGATGGCGAAACATAGGCTAAAAGAATGTGCGATGGCGAAACATCGGCTAAGAGATAGGAAGATAACATGGCAAAGATGGCGAAACATCAATAAACCAGAGACAAAACATCACACCTAACAATGATATTGAGAATCAAAGTAGGATAACAAACATGTGCGATGGCGAAACATCGGCTAAAAGAATATGCAATGGGGAAACATCAGTAAAATAATATGCGATGGCGAAACATCAGCAAAAAGAACATGCGATGGCGAAACATCGGCTAAAAGATGGAAAGATAACATGGAAAAGATGGTGAAACATCAATAAACCAGATGATAAAACATCACACCTAACAATGATATCGAGGATCAAAGTAGGATAACAAACATGTGTGGCGAAACATCGGCTACAAACATACGCGATGGTGAAACATCGGCTACAAACATACGGGATGGCGAAACATCGGCAAAAAGATAACAAAATGTCATGGAAAGGATGGAAAAACATCAAATTGACAATATTTAAAACAGAGCCAAAATGCATACAAACGATTAAGATTGGTTTGTATTTTTTACCTTGAAGAAAGATTTAAGTTTATTAGAGATATTTTATGATTTGCCAAGAAGACGTTTTAGCTTTAAGATGCAATATGCAAAGAAAAGAAAACAACTAAGGGAGATTATCCTAATCTCTAACCCTATTGTTATCATAAAATGATTGACCCTAAGGTTAAGGATGAAAGAGGGAAGTTTCTACCCTATGTTTGCATGCATGGATATCTATCCTAATGTCTAGCTTGAAAGCTACTCTAAACAAGTGCTTTGGAAAAAGCAAACAAACATGAGTAGAAAGCAAGCCAATAAACTCAAGAGAGCACACCTAGAGAGATCCTATCTAGGCTATCATGCCAAAGGAAGTCTAACCAAAAATATCCTATAGGGAACATGCAATGAGAGCAAAGTCGTGATCTCAATTTCTAAATTGAGTGACTCATTAATCAACAAGAAATCAAGGAAAGCAATAAAATCCTATAGGGAGCATGCACTGAAACCGAAGTCGTGATCTCAATTTCTAAATTGAGTGACTCATCAATCAAGAACAAACACAAGCACAAAACATATAGCAAATGAAGTGCAGAATGCCTGCTACATGTCTTTAAACAGTGACTTCGAGCACACGCACTTTATTTCCTGCTTCCTACTTCACATGATTTCTAGAAAGCGAGAAATGCTGAAATGAGATAATTAAGGGAAAATACCAAACAAACAAAAGTTCGTAGCATGGCAGGAAAAGCAGAGAAACTCGAAAAAAACTTCATGCAAGCTTCGCATAGTCAGAAAATCGGATGTGAAAGATAAGCGTTGAAGCATCCATGTGAAATTAAATCACACGCATCCAAATTATCGCGTGATAGTCCTACACAAAGATACAGAACTATACAATGCAAAATACTCCGCTAATGTCTTGTGATGCAAGAAATCTCCATTGGAAGCTTGCACAAAGATACCAAATGAATTAGAAAATAGAAAGTAAATGTAAGGACAACTTAAGCATCCATTCAAGGATCATAACCTATCATTTAAACCATTCATCATGCTAAGGAAATTGAATCAAGGATACAAAATCGACAAGAATGCTCTAAAATCCTGATTTTAATCATGCGCCAAGCATTAATTCGATTAATTTTTAAAATTATAGAAAAACCATGAAAAAAAATCATCAAGTCAGAAATCAGCATATCAACACTCACACAAAAATTCAACCCAAAATTGTGAAAGGAAATATCAAAATTAATTGCTAAAAATTTAAGAAAAATGTTAAAATTCAAGAGGAAAAGGGGGGGGTGCTCGCTGGATACAAGGAGTGTAATTGGAATCAGGCACTGAAAGGCCCACGCAGAATCAGTCCAATGGAGCTTTTTGGTCCAACTTTAGTTAAAAAAACGTGATATGGGCTTAATGAGGAGTAATATGGTCTGGTCCAATTTAACAAGTGTCTAGAACTTTATTCAGCATTTTTTTTGTTTTACCAGTACATAGCATTGAACTTTAACAGAAAATAATGGAAAACAACAAATAAAAAAAATAAGAAAGAGGATTAGAGTTACTCTGTGTGACGATTAAGCTTTTGCAATATCTCTCTTCTTATTACTTCACAGTGGTGACTTATCTTCTTCTTTCTCCAACTTTCTGCCGCATGATTTCTTCTCCGACCTCCTCCTTCTGCTCACCGTTGATGCTTCATCCGATTCTTCTATCTCCACAACCTTCATCTTGTACTCACGTCCGTTTTCTCATCTCTCAATTCTTAGGTCGTTTTCTCCTCAGTTTTGGCCTAAGGTTTGTCTTTTCATCATACAACTCCGTTACAAGAAACTCTCCTCGTCTCTCATCATCTTCAAGGTACTACACTCTCTTGTTTTTGCACTTCGTTCTTCATTTCCAACTTTGAAAATCCTTTTCTTTTTGCGTTCTGTTCTCACTTGTGTGCATCATAATGTTGTGTTCTGCTTGAAAGTGTTGCGTTTGCGCGATGAACACAGACGATGATGATGATGATGAAGGATGCTGAAAATATGATGAATATGAAGATTGATGATGAAACTCTTGATGAAGATTTATGTATGATATTTGTTAAGAAGAAGATACGATTCTGAGAGGAGCGACTTTGATTGAAGGTGATGAAGGTTATGAAAAATCATTGGTGAAGGAGGCTGTAAGGTTGTTACGTTGATGGTGGAAAGATCATGTATGAAGTGCAGAGGATTTATTGAAGATGGTGAAGGAAACAGGGATAGTTTTCAGAGATATTTCTGTGATTCTTCCCAGCGATTGAAGAATGAGTCACGATTCAAGGTGATGGCTCTTTTTATATTTCTGTTATAACTTACAATGTTTGTTACGTGAAACTTCATTTGAGCTATTAATCTGAAAGTTTGTTATAAGACTGGATGGATGAGATTGATTCTGATTTTGATGCTTACTCTGGAAGTTTGTTACTTCCTTCTCTATTCCTGATGCAAAAATTTCTTCTCTTTTTTTGTTATCACGGTTTCTTCTTTCTAATATTTCTGATCTCTTTATGATTTTTCTCTTATCCTTTTTCCTGATTTTGTGAGCTGGAAACTTTTTGTTTCTGAACTGGTTGCTGTTCTGATGAAAAAAAGAACGACGAGGATGATGAGGTAGCGATGAAATATTTGTGAATTTTCCAGTTGATCAAGTCCTTTCCCGATAATACCTTTCTAACTTTTCGAAAGCTTCTTCTCCTTTTCTCTTTCTCCGTATTCTGAAGGGTTTTTGAGTGATGGAAAATGATGATACAAAATTAGGGCTTCTGACTTTCTGTTTGTTTTTATTTTGCTGGACCTGTGATGATGTACTGCTGAGTTTATAACTTTTTTATTCAATTTAGATGCTATACCAGTTATTTGTGAAAAGCAGTATATTTCTGTTTGTTGCTTGGGCTGTGCAATTTTCTGCTACGATGTAATTTCTGATATGAGAACTTGCTTATTGGGCTCCAATTTGCGATTCTGCTTGTAATCTGTTTTTACTGTAGTGACTTTCTTGTTTTGACAGAACTACGAACTTTGCATACTTGCTGAACCGTGATGCTATTTTTGTGAAACTTGTGTAGTAAGCTTGCTTATTTTGAACTCTACTTTGAACCAAAACTCGTTTTTGTGATTTGTAGTAGATGGAATTTGGCCTATAATTGCTTGCTCGAAAACTGATTTGTGTGAACCAAAATTGTATGAGGCTTTGATTGTGTTTCTTGAACATGATTGAAAAACACCCTTAATTCTATGATTCCAAACACAAAGCCCTAATGATGAAACTTGAATAGAAAACTCCTTGAAAACTCTTTTGCTTGTGTTCATGTTCAATTTTCTTTGCTAACCACGTTTCTTTCATATTTCTTTTCATGTGAGATTGAGAATGGTAATGAGGGAAGATGAAGAAGATAGCATGGATCTTGACATGAAGGAAATGAAGACCAAGGGCTTAAAGAAAAGACTTTAGTTCATGGCTTCACAAGTATCTTAGGACCTTTGTGTAATTTTCCTCATGTAATAAAACTTGCAAAATTTTAGAATGAAATCTCCATTACAAATCAAGCTTGTAACCTATAAATTAATGTAATAATCTTATCAATTTGATAAATTTTGAATGTCTTTTTAAACTTTTAGAAATTTGCAAATACTTGTATTTTGAAGCTTGGTCATAGGACTTGAATGAATGGGTGATGAATATAACTTGAATGGAATGGTTGAATGAGCTTTATGTCAAAATTCTTTTAATTCCAAATTCAAGGAACCTTGAAAGGTATTTGAAACCATGAATATAATTTGCAACGTTTCCTTAGAAACTTCAAATTCAATTGGTGTGAAAACCATGCTTTATTGTTAAACTTGAAACCTCAATGAATAAGTTCCAAACAACTTACATTTTTTTACAAGAATTCCAACTCCATTCAAATTTAATCCACACCAACCTTGAATGATGAACAAACACGATGATACTTCCACCAATCCTGATCCAAGAAGGAACCAGGTACTTCCCTTGATTGAAATGGGATTCTTAATGCCTTCAAAAACCCTTAAGAATTATAGAGAAATAAACTCTACTTCAACCTTGGTAATTTGGAGAAGAAAAGCCCTAAGCTTGATGAGAAGAAATCTCTAGGATCAAAACCCTAACCTCGTTGATCTTTTGAATCAAAATGTATGGTGTACTAGGATAAGACTTATAATGCCACTATTTTAAGATATATGTCAAGGGAAAATCATTCATTCCAATAATCAAAACCATATCCATTTCCAAATCTATGATGAAACATATATTCAACTTGAGATGTCATGAGGCCTGAGCCCGGTAGCCTGAATGATCAAAATAATGAGGAGATGAAATCCATCTTGGACTGCCTGACAATATAACCAAATTCCATAGCTTGGAGAAAACCATGAAGACCATAAACTTTGATCCCATCTTAAAATCCATTAATGTGTATGATGAAACATAAGCCACAAAAGTAAAATGAAAAGGGCAAATTTTGGGGTGCAACAACTGCCCTTATTCAATCATCTTAAACATGATAAGTGAGAAAATGCGACAACTTTCAAATGTTCAAGCTGGAAGAGGATTGAATATTAAAAGAACCCAAAAATTTGCACTCTGAATAAAAATAAAAACACAGAAACACTGGTGTTGTACCCCAAAATTTTCCTTCTCATTTTTCAAGTAATATCTCACAAGATCTCCTTTGGTTCCAGACTGCACAAGGGTTGATCAGCTCAAGACACCTCCTTAAGCACTGATGACTGAAAATTAGGGTTTGAGTTTGCACAAGGACAAATGAAATTTTAATACCCCATATGACTTTCATGGATCATTTTGGACCCTCAAGATTGCTCATGTCAAGTTTCAAGTCTTGGATCACGATTTTGCTCAGTCAATTGATCAGTTGACCTAAAATCACTTGTATTGGGGAAAAAGTCAACCGTGGTCAATTTACAGTCAAACTTCATAATTTTTTATCCATATCAACATCATGAATTCATGTATGTCATTTTATCATGTTTGGATCACAATTCCTCAAGAAATTTGATCAGATCATCAAAAGGGCAAAATGATCAAAATTAGGGTTTTGACTAAGAAAGGGCAATTTCTGATTTTTTGACCTACCAAATGATTGATTGGTTTGAGACAGAATTTCAAGGATTAAAATGCATAATTTTGACTTAATGGCATGGCTCAAAACATTGCTCAAGATCAATTGATTGACAGATGAATTTCAGTCAACTGATGAAAAGTCAATTGTACACTAAAAAGTCAAACTTTGATTTTATGGTCAAAATCAAGTATCAAAGATCACAATTCATCAAAACATGTCAAAATATGAAACTTGTTCATCAAAAAATCAAAAAGTCAAGATTTCATTTTGAAAAGTCAAAATTTCCAAGACTTAAGAATTTTTCTAAGTGTTGAAAATTTATATTTTTTTCATAACTTTGAGAAAAAATTTCACCATGATCCAAGATGATTCAAAGGAAACTTCTAACATGAAAAATGTAGATATCAATGAGATATAAAACATTGTAGAACACAACTTTTTCTATAAATGCATGGATTTCAAGTTATGATTTTAAGAATACATGTTCATGAAACTTGGAAACTTAGTGAAATTTTGCCCTTGTTTAGGCAGGATTTTGACCTAACTTCATGGCATGTTTTTCACATAGTTCCAAGATGAATCTTCAAAAATGTCTAACATATAGGTTGTATAGGATGTTACAAGCTTTCCAAAATGTCCAAGAAATCATTGAGATCATACTTGAGTAAGGAGAATTGAAGGCAAGAAGTTAGGGTTTCATTCTTGAATTACAAGTCATTTCTTGATGAACACATAATGCAATTTCAATGTTAGGCTGCATAATCTTGCTTTGCAGGCCTTATAACTTGTGTATCTATCCATCATTAATGGATTAAACAAACTTTTGAGCTATAATCCTAGTGGTTTAAGCTTTATCCAATTCACATTGCCATTTTGGGAAGAAAGTGAAGAATGCCATTCTTGAAAAGAAAGCTTTTTGCACAAACTCAATTCTTGAGCCTCTAACTTGTTCCCTCTGATCACACTCCATCTACAAAGTCACAAGCAAGTGTGTTTAAAGCATAAACACTCTACATTAGCAAGTACATAAGACTTTGAAACTTGGATTTCTCAAAAATCACATGTTGAGCTTAAACATTTGTTTTTGAATTCTGATCAACAACAAGTCTCCAAATTTGTTGCTTATAATTAGAGTCACTATTTGTGAGCTAAGACATGAGCATTTAGACCCTGAAACTCTCTCAAACTCCCTCAAATCAGAAATTGCCCAAAATCTCCATTGTTGCACAGTTTCTGACCTTGGACTTGTAACTCATATTTCCCTCGTGCGTTCTTTGGCCTTTTAGTTCCTAAAGCTTCCTTACATCAAATACAACTCATCCCTATCAATGTTACACAACTGTAACACCATTTGCATCATACTCCATAACCAAAAATAGAGCATTGCAGGTTGTGTTCTCCAAGCCATTCCAGCCATCCATTGCTCAAGCTAACCATTGTATTAACTTCCTGGGAACTCGAGGAAGCTAACCTGATTATTGCAGCACCTTGAATCAAGCTCAAACTCATTTCACGATTTCTAGTTTTGAGGTATATTTTTTGAACTTATATCTTCTCATTTAGGCATTGTTAGGCTTGCATTTATGAAGATAAAATGTAGACATCATTGCAATGAAACTATACATGTCCATAGATTTCATTTATGTTACTTGAGTAGTGAGAGTTTCGATTTTGAACTTCCTGAAATAATTAGGTCAGAATTTTGTACTTTTAGAAATTCTCATTCATCTTTGATTTATAGGTTATGATATTTATATGGTTGGATTCGTATGGAAAAATGGAGCAACTTTCATGTTTGCATATTTCATTTTTGTTGAGAAATGTTGAAGTTACAGGATCCATGGCTGGAGGTTGAAGATGAAGTTCATTTCTGGAACTTGTTTTGTATTATGTATTTATTATTTCAATTAAGTTAACAGATGTACAACCACCCTAGTGGCAAAGGTAGTGCGTGTTTGTGTTGGAAATCATGGGTTCAACACCCAACGCTACCTTTTGGTTATATTTTTCACATTTTCATCTTTTTTTTGTTTACAAACACAAGCGCCTGGGCCCCAAACCAGTGGACTTTATTGTTTTTGCTGGCTTTTGACTCCCTGCCCGCTTTTGCACCCCTGGCTCAACTTTTTATTTATTTCATTTTTATTTATTTCTTTTTCTTATTTTATTTTATTTTCAATTTTATTTTATTATTATTATTATTATTTATTATTGTTATTATTATTATTATTATTATTATTATTATCATTATTATTTTTATTAATAAAAAATCCAAAAATATTTTTATTTTATTATTTACACTTATTTATTTTATTTTGCTTATTAAACAAAAAAAGACTAAAAACATTTCCTTTTAATAAATTAATTTCTTTTCCTTAATTAATTAATATTTAGATTTAGGTTTAATTATTATTTTTCTTTTAATTTAAAATAAATTTAGAACTTAGATTTCTTTTAATTAATTAATTTTCATTAAGTTAAAACCCTTCATAAAAACCCTTAAAATACTTTTTTTAACTTAATTTCTTTCTTATTTAGTTTAAATTTAATTTTGTTTATTTTTAACTAATCATTTTCTTAATTATGTCAAGACTAAATCCTCTCATAAAAAACCAAACAAAAATCATTTCTTTTCCATTTATCTTTTTGTACATTTATTCAATTCTTTGTACAATATTCAATATGGTTGTACATTTATTCAATTCTTTGTACAATATTCAATATGGTTGTAATAGATAATTAGGTTTAATTTTCTTACAAAATCCCCATTTGTAAATTTGTATACCCCCTCCCCTAATGATGTAATAGCTTAGTAATTTTACTTTTCGCAATTTATCGATTTATATAAATGCTAGTAATTAGGGTTTGTATGGAAAGACTAAAACCAACAAATAACAATCTCTAATTCAAGATAAAATAATGCATGTAAATCAAATACACTTGCACTCTTGCACCCTTAGGGTAATTCCACTTTGTTGCCTTACAAAAATGGTCATGTTATGCATGTGGGATATCTTATCAAAAAGCAATCAAAATACAAGATCATAGTCCCTCGATGACGCTATCAAATGTTGCCTTTCAAAATGATCTTAGTCCCTCAAAGAGAAATGCTAAGATATCTCACAACATTGCTATCATGGCTATACGATGACCCATGCCCGTCCCTTTACATCTAAAGATAAGGCTTCTTACCAAATCAATGGTAAGATAGCAATATCAAAGGAAGGAAGAAATGAACAAAAACTTTTGAGTAGGTAGATTGTTCCTAGTTGCTTGCTCATTTTCAAAACAAACGTCCTTGCTTATTTTCAAAAACAAACACCAACACTTTCAAAATATTTTCCAAACATGAAACATTTTCAAAAGATCAACACTTTGTATACGTTCTTACGAACGAGAACTATTACAAAGTTTGCCTAAACGATGACGCCTTTTCAAAATACTTTCAAAAACCACACAAAACACATTTTCAAACAAAAAAGCAAGTGATATAGTAAGCAACTAAGAGACCATAGATAACTATAGATGAAAAGGGTGCTAACACCTTCCCTTTTCATGATCTACCCCCTGAACTCAAGAAATAATCTTAAAGGTCTTTCCTGTTCTTTTCAGCCTTTCCTTTTGGATAAAAAAAAGTCGGTGGCGAATCTTGCTAACCGCAACATTTGCGATAAAATGCAAAACATCCAAGTCAGTTCTCCCACCGTATCATAGAAATGGCGACTCTGCTGGGGAAAAACTTAAAAGTGGGGTTACCTTAGGGCTAGATCACCTTTATTTGCTTTCATTGTTTGATTTGTTTGCTTTACATTTTGGTTCCTTATTTGGGCTTGTTCTAATCCTTTACCCGGATTTGGGATACCTTATAGATGAGTAGCAATATGTTGTCGAAACTGTACGGGGTATACCGACATGGTCTAAGCAATAGCTACGTTAGTGTGACATATTTGTGGGTACCGGTAGCCTTTGAGTAGTCAAGGAGAATACATGGCCACTGTGTGATGTGATGAAGCACTAACTGACTTTTAGAACCTTTACTTGACCAACTTGGCCATTAGTACGTAGTGAGATAACCGAATTTGGTGCAGTACGAAGTTGGTTGATACTCGATACTACACTCATTGCGGTTTGGATTTTCGAGATATTTCAATCGCCGTGAAAGAGTCTTGCACTGAAACAATGCCCGAGAAGACAGATCGGTAATAATGAGATCCCTTAGAACCCGATTACTATTTCTAGGACAGGTTTGAGCCAACTAAACTTCAAGAAGGTACTTACCTATGAGACTCCATGCAAGCCTAAACCTAAGGACTTGTTTGCCTTGTTTGTATATTTTTATTTGTACATAACATCATAAACATCATAACATCATACTCATTCTCACTAACCATTTCAAGGATTTTTGGGATTTATCTTTGTTCTGTTTTGTAGGACATGGCTTCTATCCGCAGGAACACTATCCAAGTCAATCTCGTAAGGATTCCTCCTCAACTCAAAGAGTTAGCATCAAGGGTTCCTGAGAATTCTCCATTCACAGAAAGACATGGTCACCTCCTAAACTTGATTACCTCCAACACTGATGAAGATATGCCGAAGGTGCTTTTCCAATTCTTTGATCCTCTACACCATTGCTTCACTTTTCCCGATTATCAACTTGTGCCAACTTCGGAAGAATTCTCTCAACTCTTGAGGATTCTTATCCTCAATCAACTACCCTTAAACGGTACAGAAAGAGATCCAAAACCTGAAGAGATTGCCCAAGCACTACACTTGCAACAATCTGATGCCACAACTAATTGAGAAACAACGAGTGGTGTCAAAGCTTTCTTGGCCAAGTTCTTATTTGAGAAAGCTCAAGATTGTTGGAACTCTTTGGACTTACAAGCTTTTGAAGAAATTGTGGCCCTTCTCATCTATGGGATGGTTTTGTTTCCAAACCCTGACCAACTCATAGATGTAAATGTTGTCAAAATCTTCATGTCTCGCAATCCAGTGCCTACTTTGTTAGGAGATATCTTACATTCTTTTCACTCTCGAGCTATGAGAAAGAGATGTATTCTCATGTGTTGCACTCCTCTCTTGTCAAGATGGTTTATTTCACATCTTCCCCGATCTGTGTTAAAGATTGAGCAAGATTTGTAGTGGTCCCATAGGCTGATGATGCTCATACATTCAGATGTTCATTAGTGTTCTCGATCCTTAGAGAATGTTATTATCATTGACCATTATGGAGAATTCTATAATGTCCCCTTGCTTGGCATTAGAGGAGGTATCACTTACAACCCCTTCTTAGCCTTACGACAGTTTGGTTACGCCCGAAGGGATGGTCCATATGAGATGCTCATCCAAGGAGTGGTATTCGAATACGAGAATGACAATCAAGGTTATCGCCAGAGGTTTATACGAGCCTGGAGGATGGTAAGAAAAGTGGATAGGAAGACGCTAGGACACAAGAATTCCATTCCCCTAGAGCCTTACCTTAAGTGGGTAGGACCTCGTGCTCAGAAACTTATGATGCCTTATCCCTCAATCTTACCAGTTATCATGGAACCTATGGTTGAAGGAGATGTCCCGTACACTCTCCTCCATCCTGACATGCCTACCTCTCTCGAAGACTTGCAAGAGGGTTGGATTCAAATGAAGGAAGAACGAGATACTTTTGAAGCTCAATTCTACGCTAGTGAGAAGAGGGTCTTGGAGCTTACAAAGCAGCTACAAGAAGAGAAAAGTGTGAACGACTACCTTGCGCCAAAGAGGATACGTTCAATATTTTTATCTTAGAGAGTTATTTTGTAATCCCAAGAGGCATGATGTAATATTTTTGAGCTAATTAATGAAAATTGACGTTTGTTCATTTCTTTTGTCTATGCAAATTTAAATTCCATAAATCCTTAAAATCATTTGCATATACATATTCCATGCATTATAACACGACATGTTTTCACACAACGGGTTTCCTTATCTTTCTGCTGTTTATTTCAGCAAGATGGATCTAGAGAAAACTATGAAAGATCTTCTGGCACAAAACTCTCAATTCCAAGAGACTCTACTGGCCCTAGCCAAGGGGCAGCAAGATACGATGGAATTGTTGGCAGTTAAGAAGAAGCCCAAGAAGAAAGCTCTTCTCAACATGGGTAGAAGGTTCAAGGAGACAGTTCGTCAGGTCCCGGTAGTAGAAGACTCATCTGAGGAATATGAGAATCAGATTGGAGAAGCTAAGAGTACCTAGGATTGGTGCATCAATGGTCAAGCGTCCGATAATGATTATTTTGACGAGCAGTATCCCCCCGCCGATGTCAAGTATAAGCAGTTAGAAGACAGATTGAAGGCCTTCGAGATCCAAGTCGTCCCCGATTTAGATTTTGATGATTTGGGTTTAATCTCTGGGGTTGTTATTCCCCACAAATTCAAAATACCAGTCTTTGCAAAGTACGATGGAGTTTCCTATCCAAAACTCCACCTGCAATCTTATGTGCGCAAGATACAACAGCACACTGCTGATAAGAAACTCTGGGTTCACTTTTTCCAAGAAAGCTTGGCCGGAATGCAACTAGAATGGTTTTACTAGTTGGATGGTTCCCTCATCAATACTTGGGAAGACTTAGCTACCGCCTTCTACCATCAGTATCATTATAACACCGACCTGGCACCAACAAGGGTTCAGTTGCAAGATATGACAATGGGGAAGAATGAAGGATTTAAAGAATATGAACAAAAGTGAAGACACCTCGCCAGTAGGGTTCAACCACATTTGACTGATAGAGAGCACATTGACATGTTTATGGGAACTTTATATGGTCCATTCTTTAATCTATTGGTTGGCTATTCTTCTTCTGGTTTCACCGAATTAATCTTAACCGGTGAAAGAGTTGAAAGCGGCATCAAAAGTGGAAAGATTTCCATGGCATCTGCCTCCACTTCCAATCCTGTCAAGAAACCTTTTGCTGCAAAGAAAGAAATCAATGCTATGTACGGGGCAACGGCCCGTACTAAGAAGAGTGACCATCTGTCTGTTAATGTTGTCTGAATCTCCAATCCAACTCCTGCTCCAAGACCATCTGCAAATCATCAATGCTTTTGAAACTCCGAGAAGACAATTTACGAGGATAGGAATGTCACTATCCCAATCCTTACAACATTTTCTAAAGGCTAATTTAGTGACATTACGCGATCCTCCTGCCAACCCAGATATCTCTTCACCAAAGTATAATCTGAATGCCAAATGTGCTTACCACTCAAGTAGCCCAAGGCATGAGACTGACCAATGCTGGGCCTTGAAGCATAAAATTCAGGATTTGATTGATAACAAGACTATTGAGTTTGATCCTCCTCCAACTCCGAATGTAATCACCACGCCTATGCCAAATCATGGCAAGGGTGTTAATGCTATTGAAGATACAATTTTTGTTGCCTCTGTTGAAGACTTGACTACTCTGCTGAATATCATCAAAAAGAATCAGTTGAAAGCCGATATTTTCCCTGTCTATGTGAAAGATTGTGTTTGTTGTGCCAAACAACTCAATGGATGCGAAGGGCTGAAGGAAGGCACACAACACCTGATAGATATCCACAAAATTCTATTTGAGAAGACTCCGCTTGCCAAAAGTTTGACTAACAAATGTGAAGATCTCTCCATTATCACCATCTCAAAAAAGCCTCTTAGGATCTCCTCCAAAGGTCCTATCAGGATTTCAAATGACCCAACTGTTGTGCCCTTAATAATTACCAATCTCAGACCAATTCCCTACTCTTCAAACAAGGCAGTGCCATGGAACTATGGTGCTGAGGTGTTTTATCACGGGATAAAACAAGACACTTGGATCGAATAAGACAAAGCTGACGATGTTGGTAATATAATTGGCTCAAGCAAAGTAACCAGAACTGGGAGAATATTTTCACCTAATATCTCACCACCAGTTGTTACAAAGGCACCCATCCACATCACTGCTGCTAAGCCAAGTACTGATACCAGAGGGAAGGAGAAAGTTGTTGAGCCGGTCGTGACAGAAATACCCACAAAGGACGTTGCTGATGGAGAACCCTTCGCTAGTGCGATGGACGAGATCTTGAAGATAATAAAAAGGAGCAACTTCAAGATTGTGGAACAGTTGGGACAAACCCCTTCTAAGATTTCTATGTTGTCATTAATACTCTGTTATGACACCCATGCTCAGACATTAATCAAATTCTTGAAAAAGGCTCATGTCCCTCATAAGACAACAATGGATCAGTTTGATAATTGCGTGGCGAGCTTGACGACTGATAATGGCTTGGGATTTTCAGATGTTGACCTAACGCCGCTTGGGAAGAATCACAATAAAGCTTTACATGTTTCAGTCGCGCGAAAGGGGACCACCCTAGCACATGTTCTAATCGACACTGGTTCTTCTCTAAACGTGCTACCTAATGAGGCGTTAGACCATCTAGACTGTGAAGGTTTAGTCTTGAAGCCAAGTGATATCATTGTAAGGGCGTTCGATGGATCGAAAAGGACAGTTCATGAGGAGGTAGATATTCCAATCAAGGTGGGCTCACAAATTTTCAATTCCACCTTCTACATTATGGACATCTGTCCTGCCTATTCTTGTTTGTTGGGTCGTCCTTGGATCCATAAAGCTGGGGCAGTAACATTAACTCTCCATCAGAAACTCAAATATCCGGTCAAGGAAGAATTGTCACCGTCTGTGGAGAGGAAGAGTTTATGGTAAGCCACATTAACTCTTTCAAGTACGTGGAGATGGACGGAGAATTCATTGAGACCTCATGTTAAGCCTTTGAAGTTGTACCACCAATGGTTGCTGCTACCAAATGTTCCTCTGATGAATCCAAAGCTGTTAAGGCCATGCCGAAGATGGTTTGAGTCAAAGATGCTCGTGCGGCAATTGAAGAAAGAAGATGTGATACTTGGGGGAAACTCCTCGATATACCATTCAAAGAGGACAAGTTTGGTTTGGGTTTCACCGTCAAGGCTCAGAAGGAAGTGAGGCATGCTCGTGCAGGAAAGCCACCTCTCCATATTGGAAGCCATGAGGTCAACGCTGTAGGTGATTTTGATGAAGAAGCCGCCTTTAAGGATTGGGTGTATCTAACTACAACGAAGCTGAAGAATTTGCATACAAAGGACTTTGTACCCATCTCCTTCATTGATGAGTAATCTACTTGTTATTTCTTTTCTTTCAATTAAAGAACATTTTGTCTGTAATATTTAACAACGAATTTTAAGCCATGTTCCTGGCCCGGGACACTTTGGTCCATCTGTTAAGGGTTTTATTTATGTTAATCTAATCATATGATCATTTAATAAAAATCATTTAACTCTTTTTCATTCAAATCTTTGTGTCCATTGTCTTTCTTTTCCTACATTTTTCAAAATATCCATGTATCTTACATGCACACATACACTCTTGCAGGTCCTCGTCCACTCTGGATCTTATTGCTAATGACTCTACTATTGCCGACTATAACTTCGAATTTCCAATCAACCAAGCCAAAGACAAAGGCGAGGAAGATTGTGAAATACCGGGAGAACTAGCCAGACTTCTATTACAAGAGGAAAAAGCTATTCAGCCTCACGAAGAGTCAGTTGAAGTCATCAATCTGGGTACTGAGACAGACAAGAAGGAAATCAAGATCAACGCTAACTTACAAGACAGTGTCAAGAACAGGTTGATTCAAATGTTGCATGATTATATGGAAGTATTTGCTTGGTCGTATGAAGATATGCCAAGGTTGGATACCGACATCATAGTTCATTGTCTGGCGACAAAAGAAGATTGTCCCCATGTCAAACAAAAAGTTCGTCGCATGAGGCCTGATATGTCTGAGAAGATAAGAGATAAAGTGATGAAACAATTAGACGAGAGGTTCTTAGCGGTGACATCTTATCCCTAATGGATGGAAAATGTGGTTCCAGTACCAAAGAAAGACGGAAAAGTTCGCATGTGCGTAGACTATAGGGATCTGAATAGGGAAAGACCCAAGGATGACTTCCCTCTACCACACATTGACATCTTGGTCGATAATACTACTCAGCATAAAGTCTTCTCTTTCATGGATGGTTTCTCTGACTATAATCAGATAAGGATGTCTCCCGAGGACATGGAGAAGACCACTTTCGTTACGCAACCAGGTACCTTTTGCTACAAGGTCATGTCGTTCGGATTGAAGAATGAAGGGGCAATATATCAAAGGGCTATGGTAGCTTTGTTTCATGATATGATCCATCATAAAATAGAGGTCTATGTGGATGATATGATTGCCAAATCACAAACTGGGGAGGAAAATCTTGATCACCTGTACAAACTATTCGAAAGGCTGAAAAAGTACAAGTTGAGGTTAAACCCTAACAAGTGCACATTTGGAGTACGATCTGGAAAACTTCTAGGTTTTGTTGTCAGCAATAAAGGCATTGAAGTTGATCCTACCAAGGTAAAGGCCACCCAAGATATGCCAGTCCCCCACTCTGAAAAGGAAGTTAGAGGATTCTTGGGCCGTCTCAATTACATCGCCCGCTTCATATCTCACTTGACTGCTACTTGTGAGCCAATCTTCAAGCTCTTGAAGAAAGATCAGGTAGTCAGATGGGATGAGGAATGCCAAGATGCCTTAGACAAAATCAAAGAGTATCTGTAAGAACCTCCGATTCTCATGCCTCCAGTTGAAGGAAGACCCTTGATCATGTACTTGATAGTACTAGAGAACTCTATGGGGTGTGTTTTGGGCCAACATGACGAGTCTGGACGAAAAGAGCATGCTATTTATTACCTGAGCAAAAAGTTTACTGATTGTGAAACAAGATATTCACTGCTTAAGAAAACTTGCTGCGCTCTGGCATGGGCTGCTCGCCGGATAATACAGTATATGTTGACTCATATCACTCTATTGATTTATAAGATGGACCCAATCAAGTACATCTTCGAGAAACCTGCTCTTTCTGGACGGATAGCCATATGGTAAATGATCTTAACTGAATACGACATTCAATACACAATGCAGAAGGCCATCAAAGGAAGCGTATTAGCAGATCATTTGGCCCATCAAGTTGTGGATGATTATCAGTCTATGAACTTCGACTTCCCTGATGAGAACATCATGCTAGTGTCCGACTGCGCGAAACCTAGACCGTATGACAGACCTGAACAAGGATCCCGATGGACTATGGTCTTCGATGGGGCTTCCAATGCCTTGGGTAATGGAATTGGTGTTGTGCTCATCTCCCCTGAAGGTTTCCACACTCCTTTCACTTCTAGATTATGCTTCGATTGCACGAATAATATGGCCGAGTACGAAGCGTTCATTTTGGGTCTGAAAGCTGCCATTGATTTGAGGATTAAGCATTTGAATGTGTTTGGGGATTCCACTCTAGTGATTAGCCAAGTAAAAGGAGATTGGGACACTAAACACCCTAATATCATCCCTTACAAGGAACTTGTGCTATCGCTAATTCTTTACTTAAAAGAGATCACCTTTGAGCACTTCCCTAGGGAAGAAAACCAGTTGGCTGACGCCTTGGCAACCATGTCTTCAATGTTCAAGGTCATATGGGACAATGAAGCCCCTGTGATTACAATTGAGAGATTAGAAGAACCTGCACACTTCTGTGAGCTTGACACTAACGTAGAAAAGCCATGGTACCATGAGGTGATGAGATACCTTGAGGAACAAGAGTATCCAGAGGGAGCATCCGTCAATGACAGAAAGTTCTTAAAAATATTTTTAGCCAAATTCTTCCTAAGTAACGGAATATTGTACAAGCGCAACCATGACTCTACTCTACTCACTCAAGTGGACATACGATGGCTAAGAAAATCCTAAGGGCTGGTTACTATTGGTCAACAATGGAGACTGATTGCCATCAACACTCAAGGACTTGTCACAAATTCCAAATCTATGCTGACAAGGTCCATGTGCCTCCTATCCATTTGAACGTCATGACCTCTCCGTGGCCATTTGCAATGTGGGGCATTGTCATGATTGGAGAAATCAAGCCCATCACTTCCAATGGACATCACTTCATTCTGGTCGCTATTGATTATTTCACCAAATGGGTAGAAGCTGCCTCGTTTGCCTCAGTCACCAAGAATGTGGTAGCTAGGTTCATCAAATATAACCTCATCTGCCGCTATGGTATCCCCGAAAGAATTATCACCGACAATGGGACTAACCTCAACAATGCTATGATTACTGAGCTTTGCACTCAGTTTAAGATCAAACATCACAATTCTTCTCCATATAAACCTAAAATGAATGGCGCAGTCGAAGCGGTCAACAAAAACATTAAGAAGATTGTGCAAAATATGGTAGTAACCTATAAGGATTGGCATAGGATGTTACCGTTTGCTCTACATGGCTACCACACTTCAGCTAGGACATAAACTAGGGCAACTCCCTTTTCTCTAGTCTACGACATGGAAGCTCTTTTGCCAGTAGAAGTTCAGATTCCCTCACTAAGGATTATGAATGAGGCAGGCTTAGGCGAAGACGAGTGGATTCAGACAAGATTGGATCAGTTGAACTTGATCGATGAAAAATGACTGGCTGCTATTTGTCATGGTCAGACGTACAAAAAGCGTATGATCAAGGATTTCAGCAAAAAGATAAATCCTCGAGTATATCAAGCTGGCGACTTGGTGATAAAGCGCATCATTCTGCCACAAGGCGACCCCAGAGGAAAACAGACTCCCACCTACGAAGGGCCATTTGTTGTCAAGAGGGTTTTCTCTGGCGGTGCCATGATGCTGACTACCATGGATGGTGAAGACTTCCCACATCCTATAAATGCGGACATAGTTAAAAAATACTACGCATAAGAGACTCGCTAGGTTGACACACCTAGGCAAAATAAGGGCATCCCGACGAACCAAAAGTTTTGTGCAAAAATTAGGGATATATTCAAAAGATTATACACCCGGCAAGTTGAAAACCCGAAAGGGCGACTTGGGCAAAAATGGGTATCCTGGTGGGATGAAAACCCGAAAGGGCGGTCCAAGCAAAAATTAAGGATTGAAAGCGTATGACTATGTCCCGTGGAATCTCCACAGTCAACTTTATCACCAAGGTCCGAGCTCAAACGGTCCAAGATTAATCCAATCAACTTTTGTCAACGGCAAGGGGCATTCGAAGACGTTGGGGAAAATAATAGAGTTGGAATGAAATAAGATCATTTCCACGTGGCTATTTATTTTGTTTTCAAATCTTTGTTTTTCTTTCGACGATTTCCTCTTACTAGGATCTCCATCTCTTTGTACAAAAACGCCTATTCATGGGCAAAATATCAATACAAATACACTTTGAAGTGCAAACTTTCTATTTCATTTTGAATGCAAACTTGTCCAATGACTAAAATTGAACGAACATATGCATATGTACATAATTAAAAATATTTGGCACATGTGTCCTATTAAACAGTAACAACCATCTCTTTAATGTATATGGAATATCCCCACGGAGTTATTTCATTATCATCATCTCCACAAGGACGATTACGATAAACCAATCCTAAACAAAGTTACTCACAAAGTCTCTTTGCATAGGTTGATCACCAGCCAAAGTCTTAATCTCTTGGTATCTCTCTCCCTAACCGAGTTCAAATTCCCCCGGCATAGTCTATCTTCCCCAGCGGAATCTGTTATCCCCAACTGAGTATATCCTCCGCAACTGAGTGTATCCTCCCCAAGCTGAGTCTGTCATCCCCGATTGAGTCTACACTCTCCAGCTTGAGTTTGCCTTTCCGACTACTGCAAATCATAGGGCCACAACCCCTAAATCCCCAGTAAAGTCGTCAAAAAAACCTTTACTATCTCCAAAAGGTACTATGAAGCTTGGACCCGACAAGATATTAGTACAATTTTCAAGCTACTATGAAGCCTGGACCCGACCAGATAGTAGTTAACTTTCAAATACTATGAAACCTGGACCCGACCATATAATAGATCAACTCTTCGAGATATAGAAGAACCTGGACTCAACCAGACCAAGGTTTAACTTCTTTCCCCAGTAGAGTTTGCCTCTACCCCAACAAGTTTACTGTGAAGCCTGGATCCGACCAGATATCAGTTTTCAACCTCATCTTTTCCAAAAAGTTATTGTGAAGCCTGGATCCAACCAGATAGAAATTCCCCTCAAAAGTTCGTTGTGAAACCTAGAATTCGACCAGATAACAACTAAGTCCCAAGCAAGTTATTATAAAGCCTAGACCCGACCAGATATCAGTTCAACTCTATCTCTTCAGACAAGTTTATCATGAATCCTGGACCCTTCCAGATAGAAATTAACTTCATCCACTTAAAAATCTGTAAAGCCTGGATCCGACCAAATATCAGTTCAATGTCGTCTATTCAAGCAAGCTTATTATGAAGCCTAGAGTCCGACCAGATAAAAACTAGCTACAATGTCAGCAAGACGCGATGAAGCCTAGACCCGACCAGATAATAGTACAAATTTTCAAATACTATGAAGCCTGGACCCGACCAGATGATAGTTACCACTTCAAGTTACTATGAAGCCTGGACCCGACCAGATATCAGTTCAACTTCATACTTTTTAGAAAGTTATTGTAAAGCCTGGAATCCGACCAGATAATAGTTAACTTCCTTATCCCTAGCAAGTTGTTATGAAGCCTGGATCTGACCAGATAACAATTCAATTTCAAGAAATTTTTTGCAAAGCCTGGAATTCGACCATATAATAGTTAATTTATCCTTCCCTAGTAAGTTACCGTGAAGCCTGGATCCGACCAGATATCAGTTGACTTCCTCATCCTCAGCAAATTATGAAGCCTGGATCCGACCAGGTAACAACTAACACTCAAAAGACAATCCCCAGCAGAAGCATTCTTTTAACAAATTTGAAGATGTGAATATTCTTAATCCCTAATAGTAATCCTGGATTCAGAACTCCTCAACATCAGTCAGGTATTTATTTTCCAGGACAAATATGCATCCCACATTCATACATCATAGCATATTATTATAAAACTCATTTAGCATGATCTCATTCATCTTGTGAATATCATGCATACATCCGCATTTTACTAACCTTTTTCCCACAGGTGAAACTTCAAGTTTTAGTATAAATCGACCAAAGATTTATGCTGATACTTCTTCCAGTGTTTTCAATCATTCCTCCAAATGGAATCTATAAGCCCATTCCTAATCCATCTTCGAGTGCAAATTTCTGGGCACTCTAGTGTTCAATCATCTTCCACCTTCAAGTCACGAATGGAGGATATGCGAATCTAAATCTCCAGGTTTAAGAAAATTGAACAGGGGCAGCTGTTGTACCCCAAAATTTTCCTTCTCATTTCTCAAGTAATCTCTCACAAGATCTCCTTTGGTTCAAGACTGCACAAGGGTTGATCAGCTCAAGACACCTCCTCAAGCACTGATGACTAAAAATTAGGGTTTGAGTTTGCACAAGGACAAATGGAATTTTAATTCCCCATATGACTTTAATGGAACATTTTGGACCCTCAAGATTGCTCATGTCAAGTTTCAAGTCTTGGATCACATTTTTGCTCAGTCAATTGATCAGTTGACCTAAAAGCAACTGTATTAGGGAAAAAGTCAACTGTGGTCAATTTACCGTCAAACTTCATAATTGTTTATCTATATCAACATCATGAATTCATATATGTCATTTGATCAAGTTTGGATCACAATTCCTCAAGAAATTTGATCAGATCATCAAAAGGGCAAAATGGTCGAAATTAGGGTTTTGACTGAGAAGGGGCAATTTCTGATTTTTTGACCTAGAAAATGATTATTTGGTTTGAGACATAATCTCAAGGATCCAAATGCATCATTTCTACTTAATGACATGGCTCAAAACGTTGCTCAAGATCAATTGATTAATAGATGAATTTCAGTCAACTGATGAAAAGTCAACTGTACACTAAAAAGTCAAACTTTAACTTTTTGGTCAAAATCAAGTATCAAAGATCACAATTCATAAAAAAATGTCAAAATATGAAACTTGTTCATCAAGGAATAAAAAAGTCAAGATTTCATTTTGAAAAGTCAAAATTTCAAAGACTTAGAATTTTTCTAAGTGTTGAAAATTTACATTTTTTTCATAACTTTGAGAAAAGTTTTCACCATGATGCAAGATGATTCAAAGGAAACTTCCAACATGAAAGTTGTAGATCTCAATGAGATATAAAACATTGTAGAACGCAACTTTTTCTATAAATTCATGGATTTCAAGTTATGATTTTAAGAATACATGTTCATGAAACTTGGAAACTTAGTGAAAATTTGTCCTAGTTTAGGCAGGATTTTGACCTAACTTCATGGCAATTTTTCACATAGTTCCAAGATGAATCTTCAAAAATGTCAAACATAGAGGTTGTATAGGATGTTACAAGCTTTCCAAAATGTTGAAGAACTCATTTAGATCATACTTGAGCAAGGAGAATCGAAGGCAAGAAGTTAGGGTTTCATTCTTGAATTACAAGTCATTTCTTGATGAACACATAATGCAATTTCAATGTTACACTTTATCCAATTCACATTGCCATTTTGGGAAGAAAGTGAAGAATGCCATTCTTGAAAAGCAAGCTTTTTGCACAAAGTCAATTCTTGAGCCTCTAACTTGTTCCCTATGATCACACTCCATCTACAAAGTCAGAAGCAAGTGTTTTTAAAGCATAACCACTCTACATTAGCAAGTACATAAGACTTTGAAACTTGGATTTCTAAAAAATCACATGTTGAGCTTAAACAATTGTTTTTGAATTCTGATCAACAACAAGTCTCCAAACTTGTTGCTTATAAATAGAGTCATTATTTGTGAGCTAAGACACGAGCATTAAGACCCTGAAACTCTCTCAAACTCCCTCAAATCAGAAATTGCCTAAAAACTCCATTGTTGCACAGTTTCTGACCTTGGACTTGTATCTCATATTTCCCTCGTGCGTTCTTTGTCCTTTTAGTTCCTAAACTTCCTTACATCAAATACAATTCATCCCTGTCCCTGTTACACGACTGTAACACCATTTGCATCAAACTCCATAACCAAAAATAGAGCATTGCAGGTTGAGTTCTCCAAGCCATTCCAGTCATCCATTGCTCAAGCTAACCATTGCATTAGCTTCCTGGAAACTTGAGGAAGCTAACCTGATCATTGTAGCACCTTGAATCAAGCTAAAACTCATTTCAGAATTTCTAGTTTTGAGGTATATTTTTAGAATTTCTATCTTCTCATTTAGGTATTGTTAGGCTTGCATTTGTGAAGACAAAATATAGACATCATTGCCCTGAAACTATACATGTCCATAGATTTCATTTATGTTGCTTGAGTAGTGAGAATTTTGAGTTTGAACTTCCTGAAATAATTAGGTCAGAATTTGGTACTTTTAGAAATTCTCATTCATCTTTGATTTATAGCTTATGATATTTATATGGTTGGATTCGTATGGAAAAATGGAGCAACTTTCATGTTTGCATATTTCATTTTTGTTGAGAAATGGTGAAGTTACAGGATCCATGGATGGAAGTTGAAGATGAAGTTCATTTCGGGAACTTGTTTTGTATTATGTATTTATTATTTCAGTTAAGTTAACGGATGTACAGCCACTCCAGTGGCAAAGGTAGCGCGTATTTTTGTTAGAGGTCATGGGTTCAACACCCAGTGCTACCTTTTGGTTCTATTTTTCACATTTTCATCTTTTTTGTTTACAAACACAAGCGCCTGGGCCCCAAACCAATGGGCTTTATTGTTTTTGCTGGCTTCTGACTCCCTGCCTACTTTTGCACCCGTGGCCCAACTTTTTATTTATTCCATTTTTATTTATTTCTTTTTCTTATTTTATTTTATTTTCAGTTTTCTTTTATTATTATTATTTATTATTATTATTATTATTATTATTATTATTATTTTTATTAATAAAAAATCCAAAAATATTTTTATTTTATTATTTACACTTATTTATTTTATTTTGCTTATAAAACAAAAAAAGACTAAAAACAATTCCTTTTAATAAATTAATTTCTTTTCCTTAATTAATTAATATTTAGATTTAGGTTTAATTATTATTTTTCTTTTAATTTAAAATTAATTTAGAACTTAGGTTTCTTTTAATTAATTAATTTTCATTTTATTTTCATTAAGTTAAAACCCTTCATAAAAACCCTATAAATACTTTTTAAAACTTAATTTCTTTCTTATTTAGTTTAAATTTAATTTTGTTTATTTTTAACTAATCATTTTCTTAATTAGGTCAAGACTAAATCCTTTCTTAAAAAACCAAACAAAAATCATTTCTTTACCATTATCTTTTTGTACATTTATTCAATTCTTTGTACAATATTCAACATGGTTGTAATAGATAATCATGTTTAATTTTATTACAAAATCCCCATTTGTAAATTCGTATACCCCCTCCCCTAATGATGTAATAGCTTAGTAATTTTACTTTCCATAATTTATCGCTTTATATAAATGCTAGTAATTAGGGTTTGTATGGAAAGACTGAAACCAACAAATAGCAAACCCTAATTCAAGATAAAACAATGCATGTAAATCAAATACACTTGCACACTTGCACCCTTAGGGTAATTCCACTTTGTTGCCTAACAAAAATGGCCATGTTATGCATGTGGGATATCTTAGCAAAAAGAAATAAAAAATACAAGATCATAGTCCCTCGATGATGCTATCAAATCTTGGCTTTCAAAATGATATTAGTCCCTCAAAGAGAAATGCTAAGATATCTTACAACATTTCTATCATGACTATACGATGACCCACGCCCGTCCCTTTACATCTAAAGATAAGGCTTCTTACTAAATCAATGGTAAGATAGCAATATCAAAGGAAAGAAGAAATGAACAAAGACTTTTGAGTAGGTAGATTGTTCCTAGTTGCTTGCTCATTTTCAAAACAAACGTCCTTGCTTATTTAAAAAAAACACCAACACTTTCAAAATATTTTCCAAACATGAAACATTTTCAAAAGATCAATACTTTGTATACGTTCTTACGAACGAGAACTATTACAAAGTTTTCCTAAACGATGGTGCCTTTTTAAAATAATTTCAAAAACCAAACAAAGCATATTTTCAAACAAAAAAGCAAGTGATCTAGCAAGCAACTAAGAGCCCATAGATAACTATGGATGAAAAGGGTGCTAACACCTTCCCTTTTTATAATATACCTCCCGAACTCCTGAAATAATCTCAAAGATCTTTCCTGTTCTTTTCAGCCTTTCCTTTTGGATAAAAGAAAAGTTAGTGGCGACTCTTGCTAACCGCAACACTTGTGATAAAACGCAAAACATCCAAGTTAGTTCTCCCACCGTATCACAACTGGTAACTGTATATTGTAAGAATGGCACAAAACACGAGAAAATAGTGATGATATGTTATGGGAGCACGGGCCAGGGCAAGATTGGAACACATATATTAAATCTTAACTACGAGATAAAAACTCAAACTAGGAAGACTAGATTTCAAAAGGAAAGTGTCAGGACAAAACTGGGATTCAAATCACAAAATTGAGACGAAACCCAACCTGGTACGACTAGATGATACTAGGCTTCATAAGGATGCACCCGGACAAAACTGGAGCATGAATTATAAAAACGAGATAAAACTCAAACCAAACAGAGAATAGGAAAAACTAAACTCTGGAAAAAGAAAAGTACGCGGGGCAAAGTGGCTAGAGTGCGTGATTCTAGGAGCACCTGCTAATCTCAACCTAAGATATACATTTTAAAGGAACTGAAAGAATCCCAGAAGTGAGGAACAAAATGAGACGAAACTCGACCCAAAACTAGTTAGACGAAACTAAACTAGATGACTACCAATACGAAACTGGATTTCATGCACGGGTAACAAGGAGAAACTCGACCCATAGAAAAAGTGGTGAGAGTGCATGTTTCTTAGAGCACCCGCTAGTCTCAGATCAATGGATAATAGTAACGAAAACTGATGGAAGAATCTAAGGAACAAAAGAGACTAATTTCAACCAGGGATGTAGTACGAATACTGCAAAGAGACTCGGTAAATGAAAACTGTCAAAGGGTCCAAGGTATGAAAATAAAACGAGACGAAACTTGACTCAATAACTAGTTAGGCGAAACTAAACTAGGTGAGTACCAGAATGAAACTGGATTTCATGCAAAGGCGACGAGATCGAAACTCGACCCAAAGAAAAGTGATGAGAGTGCATGTTTCTCAAAGCACCTGCTGGTCTCAGATCAATGGATAACAGTGACGAAAACTGATAGAAGAATACAAGGAACAAAAGAGACTGTTTCAACTAGGGACGCAACACGAACACTGCAAAGAGACTCGGTAAACAAAAACCGTCAAAGGGTCCAAGGTATGAAAACAAAAACAAGGCGAAACTCGACTCAATGACTAGTTAGGTGAAACTAAACTAGATGAGTACTAGGACGAAACTGGATTTCATGCGCGGGTGAGGAGACGAAACTCAGCTCGACCCAAAGTGAGGTGATTAGGGCATAAAACTAAAAACATGCTGAAAGTGAATATCAGGGAAAAACCGATATTCAAAAGGTGCATCAATAGACATTGAAATGAACTGACGAGGGTAGTAATGACCCGAAAAGACCTCCAAGGCGAAACTGAACTGCAATCAAGAGCAGATTCTCAACCAAACAAATGATTAAAATCAAAGGAAATTTGTATGGGGTGAAACTGAGATGATGGGGGTAAAGACCTCGTTGGGGATATAATCTGAATAATTAAAAAAAAACACTGGGGAAAATAGAAACAATAAGGGCTTATGTTCCGATGCATGTTTAAATTTTTTTTAATATAGCGTAATGCTCCATATAATGGAAATGCTACGCGTTTGGTAGATGCAATGTAATGATGCATGTTTAAATGTTTTACCGGGAAATGGCCAACCGAGAGGCTAACATCCAAGAAGTCAGAATCTAACAAGACTTGCAAAAATAAATTTCAAAATCTGCTATAGAAAAGAATATATAAGGAACCGCTAAGGAGGAACCCTTGAAGAGCTAGAACTCCATGGAGAGTAATAACTGAGCAACCAATAGAAACAGGTCACAAACACCGAGAGGAGTTGCAAAAATAAATTGCAAACTTTGTTGGAGAAGAGAAAATATGAGGAACTGCTGGAGAGGAACCCTTGAAGAGATGAAACTCCATGGGGAGTAACAACTGGGTAACCAGTACAAATAAGCTACGAACACTGAGAGGAGTTGCAAATATAAATTATGAACTCTGCTAGAGAATGTCAGGTGGAAACTGATCAACTTAAAGAAGGAATGCCAAATGAAGATTGGGCGTTGTGGGATAAGATCAGGGCGAGAATGTAGCTTCTGAAGGAGAATGCCAAATAGAAATCGACTTGTATTAGAGAAAAATCAGGGTTAGACTGTAATCTCTGGAAAAGAATGCCAATTGAATATTGGGCATTATGGGAGAAGATCATGGCGAGACTGTAGCTTCTATAAAAGATGGCGTGCAGATATGTTAAGGATGATACCAAGATAACAAACCAGACATGGGAATCAAAACCCTCGCTGGGGAAACTTCTGTCGAAAAGTCCTATACTGTTTGTCGAAGATTAACAAAATCTCAATTAATCGACCAGCAACGACTACACTGAGGATAAGGAAAGATCTTTAAATAAGGATGCCCCAAGCAACCAATTATTTGGGAAATGAGAGATCAGGATGAGGAATCTCTAATTGGCAACTCTTCTAGGGACTTGAAACTTCTTCAGACTGCAAATTCTTATCTAAGAAACTCCACTAGGGCATGAGACATCTTCAAACTTGAGATCTCAGAATGAAGCCTTTCTATTGAAAAATATTTCTGGGAAATAAAACTTTGCTGAGGATACAAAACTCTACTGAGGGTACCAAACTCTGTTGGGGAGTATTTTGCTGGGGACTCCAGAACCTTCGGTATGCAACCGTAAAATAGACCATGAAGATAGTTAAACAATATTGACTTTACTGGGGATATGGAAATCTCAGCCAACATCAACCCTACTGAGGATGATAACAGATTCTTTTGATAAAGAAATGTCCCAAGTCACAAATCAGATGTGAAAATGAGAACTTCTGAATGCGAACTTCAACGATAATTCAAATCAGAAGATAAACTCCGCTGGGAATAGTCTCTGTTAAGGAACTAGATAATGCTCATCCAGACTTGGTTGGGGAATAAAGTTATCCAAAAAACTTATCCGCCTCGAGAATCCCTCACATGACAATGCTAAGGAGAACTAACTCTATGGAGAATTCCCTATCCCAGAGTTTAAAAGTTAGAGGTAAGACTCTCGCATGGGTGCTGACAAGCTGCAACTTACAGAGTGAATGACAATTCCTCGAGAGGACTTCATGGGATCTGTGCCATCATTGATATGCTTCCCCAGAGTAGTGGAGCTTTGAGAGATCGATCCTCAACTCGACTCCCCCAAATTGGTGAAATGAAAAGACCAATAGCCACAGGCCGAACCCTGATAAAACTTGCAAAAATAAATTGTAGATTCCGATAGAGAAGATCAGATAAAAATTGTAACATCTTAAAGGAAAATCCAAATGGATACTTGACGTTGCTGGAGAGAGATTTAATAAAATGGGGTCTGTGGGAAATCATAATTCACCTGACTTTTGTTTGATAACTTGTCAATTTCTCACTTGGGATAACTTCCTGGGGAGAATACTGAAAAATTAAATTGTAGTGCAAAAGAAATCTTGACCTATGTTCCACCTCTTAACCTTCTAGGGAAAAGATCCAATATCTCCTTCCATGGATAAAGAGAACATTGTTGGGAGCTGGGACCTTCTGATGTAAGTCCTCAGTGAAAGCGATTTTGATTGGGGAAACGTGAAAATTCTTAAACAAAAGAATTCTAACCAGACCAACCCGGGGATCCTACCGCTGGGGAGTACCAATCTTCACTTGGGGAAAAGGACAATATCTTTGAACCATAAGCTTGAGGTTCAGAACTCCACCGAGGAAATAATTCAGCAATACTCTATTACTAGGGATAAAGAGCCCTTATACTACCAAGGATATGAAGATCCATGATGGGGTAAGCGACTTTACAAAAAGAACTCTTGTCGGGAATGAGATATTCTTTGTATGATGCTCTATCCCAAGGCTAGCAACCACAATAGTGCACTCTTTTAGAGAAGTAACACTTATCAACATCCATGATTGAGATTTACTAGGAAAAGAGATAATTCTATGAATAAGCAACTTTCTATGAAACAACACTATTAGAGAAATGGGCATTCCTGAATAAGAGATTTCCTGATAACGCAACTTCACAAGGGAGATGAGGATTTTGAATAAGAGATTTCCGAAGGCAGTTCTGCCGGGGGAAAGGAGAAACTTGGCATAAGAGATCTTAGACAAAGGTCTTCACCGGAGAGATGAAATAAACCTCAACAAATATTAGCTGGGGGAATGAAAACTCTTAAGAACGAGATCTCCAATAAGGCAGTTCCATTGGGGAATGAGAAATCTTGGACCAGAGATCCTCATAAACAACCTCCTCTGAGGAAGTGAGGTGATGCTCCCATGACTTTGCTACAAATAGAACAGACTTGAACAGTCTTTACTGGGGATAATAAAAGATTCTCAATATGATAAACTTCAAACCATGCTTCTTCTATGGAGATTAGAGAATTCTTGAACAAGAAATATTTATGAAGTGACTTTGCCGGGGGATAGGAGAAATTTCCAAGGGAACTCTCGACTTCAGTTGGGGATGAGAACACTCCACTTCAGGGAATAAACATTCTCTTTTGCTAGGTGGTGTTGGGGAGACAATACTTCAAGCACTTGGAGAATTAGACTCTCTTAATCTAAAATTCCAATTAGTCAATCATTAAAATTTCTCCGCTCTGGGAGATTCTCTGGGGATCAATAGAAACTTCAGATATCCATAGAAACCCACGATTAATCTCAAATAGATTTGGTCTTCTTAAAGCGACTTCATCGGGGAATAAGAAGATATTCAACCAAATCTTCAGTCAGGGTAATGATGCTTTTCTCTGAGGAATATATATTCTCTTACGAACACAAACATGTTAGGTTATCCGGTGAAATGGAAATTCGAAATCAAAAGATCATAACTTTCAGTCGAAGGACTTTCTGCTGGGCGATTTCGAGAGACAAAGCTCTATGCATCCTGAGAACGAGATTCTTTTAATCCAAAATTCTAATTGGTCATTCTTAAAATTTCTCATTTGGGAAGACTTACTTGGGAGAAGTAGAAACTTCAATGTTGCTTCGGAGGAAACGATCCTGGTTAGGGACATCTTAATTATCTTGGAAGACATTACTCTGGTAATGGAGAATTACGCAGATAAGCAAAGCAAACGATAACTTCATGCGAAAAAGACCGCTGAACGTGCCTTAGACATAGTGAGACAACCTCGCTGGAGAGGGTCCTTTTGACTCAAGATAATCTTCTCCAGATTATTTGAATTCTGAGTAATTCTCTAACACAACAGGTCCATGGAGATATTTGTCAAATTTCGATGTAACTACGTTAGGTTGACTATCCTTTGAAAAGACTCACCTCGAGAGGACTTCCTGAGATCTGTGCTGAGAGTAGCACTCCTGACTTTAGTTGGAGATGAAGATCTCCACTACTGATGAAGGAACAACAATTCATATAATTTAAATTCTAATAAGTTAAGGATAACAATCTCGGCTTCTGGTTATGCTCTTCAAATTCACAAGTTGTTTAGCCTGCGACTGGACTTAACCTGATCAACTCTGAGGTAGAGAGATGCCCTTGCGTAATTCCTTGCCCCAGTATGTAGGATTGTTAAAGAACAAGCCTTGAAAGGACTTCCTAAGGTATGTATCATCCAGATAAACCGCCCCAGTGTTACAAACTTTGAAACACAGCTTCCAACTAATCAATATTAGAAGTGGCCTCAATAAAACTTGGGCAACGGACCCTGATCACTCAACACTTTGAAATATTTTTCGAATCTTGACATACCTACCTCAGATTGACGAATCTTTGAGAGTCAACGAATCTTGACTTGATTGCCCCAGATTAGCAGAATCTTGGCAAACCATTTCTTTACCTAATGCTCATAGAGGAACGAGAACCTCACGGAGTGTGGAAGATAACCCCTTTCAGGATAATTGACTTACGTCTTCAAAATAAGCTAGTACAGAGTCATACTTTTCATCTTGAAATGCTTCGTGTGCAAGTAGATGCTTGAAGAAAATTGTCTTTCGGGACCAATTGAAAACAATACGTCATTTCTCAATAGAGACTTGTCGGTAGACAAAAATTCTGCACAATCATCAAAAAAATAGTTCTTGATGAACCTCTCATACTGGTTTTCTTTAATTCAAAGGAGTAGCTGGAAAGCATGCCCTAGATTAAGATCATTATTTTCAACAGATTCCTGAAGCATTTCGTCCCTCGGGATAATCAAACTCTTCATTTGATGCTCATTATGCAAGATCGCTTGATGTTTAAGAACTTTTCATATGCAAAGAGTGTTTTATCCTATGAATGATAAGTCTAATGCAAATCATATGCTTGTCTTAAAGTTAGAAAACTTTTATTGAAAAGATGCGGAAACATCAAAAAATTTTCATAAAAAGAGGGAGTGATACCAACTCAAAAGTTTTTTTTAGCAAGCCTCCTAGGAGTCAGGTTACCGTATTCTCGTAATAGTTTTGCTTTCGAATTAACCCATTCTTCAATTAGGACTTTTAAGGGTTGTAACATGGTCTGGTTCACGGTTTTTAGAAAAAACGTTTTCAAGGCTCAAAATTTTTGGTGCCCACCTATTCTCCATGTTGTTCTCCAGTCCTACATTCAGTTAACTCGATATGAGCACTCATCTCTCAAAAGAGTTTATGATGGTTGAGGAACCACATCGATTTCTTGGACACGACAGTCACTTAACCTTTGGTTTTTAGGTGTTTGATCACACGACTTTTCTCTTGACGAGGATTTTTATTGGATAATCCTTTTCTGCCTTTCAGGATTTTCAAATTCTTTTTCGCTTTCCCTAAATTTTTCCTGGACAAATTCTTTTTTTTTTTAAATTTTAATTTGGAAGTCCAGCGGGATGCCCTAACTTTTGCCTAAGCGACTTGTTTTTAAGTTTCGACTTAGCGAGGCTTTTTGTTTCTTTCTTATTCATATTTTCCCTTTTGAACAAGTCGCGCGACCCTAAGTCTTTGAACTTTTGGAGGAAAGTGACTACCTCATTCATTGGTCGGCGATGGATAACCTTTGTTGTATCGATTCGATCTCGACCTTAGGATCTTTTTTTTCCACTGGGGAAATAACAATTGTGGTTTTGATCTTTTTCCGACCTCATAATGCGAAAGATAAAATATGGTGATCCTCAGATGGGACACTCCTTCTGAAATTTGAATGCTCGACCAAATTATCTGAACATCTACCCTGCCCCGGGTTAAAAATAAGGGTTTTTACAAACATAAAATAAACTCCTACTTCGAAGGCTCAGTGGGGTTAACAAGGGTCTATCTCCCTTATATCTCTGGTGTTTTGGGGATTAAAACAAGGCCTGTACATCGTCAGCAAGGTTTTTACTCGAAAGCATACCATTTGAGATTCCAGGTAAATTTTCATCATCCTCCCTCCAGAGTTATTGCTTTATTAACAAAAGTTTGGTATCAAAAGCATAGTAAAACAAATAAAAGTGACAATGAATGGATTAATTCAAGATAAACATATTCAATGCATTATGATTTAATATTCAAAAATATGAGAAAGTTTGCATACAAGAAAGTACTAAACAAAACAATTAAGATTGCAAATGAAAACCCAAATGAAATTTGAAGTTCCATGTTGAGGAGACTTGACTCCGTATGGACTGATTGCTTCAAACAATCTTCCGCAACCTTGAGGCTCACATAGATAAGAGATTCCCCGCTGATTTGGACACAACAGTCTCTGAATTGATCCCCGCTTGGACTTTATCTCTGGATGCCAACCCATCTTTAACTGAATAGCCAAGTGGCCCAGAATGATGTTCACAAAAGATTCTTAAAAGGGAGGGTGAACGTTGTACCAAGAGAAAAGTTCGAAATTGTCTGCCACATTAGAAATTGGACTTTGAGAAAGACTCTGGGAAGGTGCTAGGTTTTATACTTAAACCATTGCAATCATCGACATCACAGCCAGGTGTCGCAGAATGGGATACACACCTAACATTTGCATCAAGAGAGAGATCAATAAACTGAATAGTCTCCAAAGTAATAAGCTTAATCAACTGAATTCCTAACAGACGAGGAAGTTCCAGGATGTAAGGAATTGAGATGGTATCAACATACTTATCAAGCTTCTTCTATCTTTTCTTAAAATCTTTGCCCCATGGATTCACTTGGGAAACCAACACTGACTGCTGAAGAGAAAAATCAGGTGGCCTAAAGTTGTAGAGAGTGCACCTGATTGAATAATTGGGTGCCCCCACATGGTAACCATATATGGCGTTGATAATAGGATTTGGAAGGGAGATTATAGACGATACTGAAGTATGGAGCCTAACCCACTGAAGCTCAAACAAACGTGGAAACAAATGAGAATAAAGCACTGAGATGGCATCGCAACCCTCTCCAGAACTATTTTGCCCTTACTGGTAAATCAAACCCATTAAATTCACTTGGTAATTGGGAACCATTTACTGATAAGACATTCCAAGAACTCAAGATGGTGGACGAAATCTACAAAGCACTCCATGGTTTTGAAAGAAATCCCAAACGACAAGGAGAAGAGAATAACTCTTGTTGCAACGGTCAGTGTAGGATTGCTGATACTATCATCAAGACTTCTATGACCTGACTCCACTGAGTCTTCAACTTATTATCCTTTTTCGTAGAGTTCCCAATCACGGGCCAAGGCTTGTGTGTATACCATAAATAACCATATCTGAATCTTCATCCCGACCAATAGCCCACGAAGTCATTCCATAACTGATATTTAAACATGTGACAACAAGAATTCAAGTCTATAACTCTGAAGAGAGCACCAAATCTGAATAAGAATTCCCAACTTTGAGTACCTGTTATGAATGCATGAACATGCATGATGTGCATGAGTGGATGCAATTCCATGTTCGATCATTCTCAAGGAACTCACATGCTTTTAATTTTGATTTTAAACCAGTAAAAGATGAAAAGTGTAACAGAAAGCTCACAAGCATGCTTCCTTGGAAATGGAAATAACATGTGTGTTAAAATGATGTTAACATATTATGTGTGCAACAACACGGGATCAAGGTTCCATAAACATGGAAAATGGTTGTGCTGTATCTAAACTGAATGATGAATATCGCCAGATTAAAGGTCTGACACCATCTCAGAACACAAGAGAATCAAGTACCAAGCAGATCAGCAACTGCATGAGACCAAAATCTCCCAGTTATAAAATATAACTATAGAACTGTCAAAATAAAAGGCCATCACAAGGTGAGAAGTACGGAGCAAAACCGAAAGAACACACAGTCACCGACAATATCAAGTCACCATAAAAAACACATAGTAACTATCAAAACATGGTCATCCATATAACTCAAGTCAGCAACATAACCAAAGTGACCGTCAGAACTAGAGTCACCATCTGTACCTGTAAGGATCAATCATCCCTCCCCACTCACAGGTGTAAACTAGGTTAGGGTAAGGAAAGGGTAACTAAGAATCATGGGTACGCTTGAAGCCAATATCGTCGAAACACTTATGTGAAGCAATAGCACCCCATTTGTAATCTCATCTAAGCGTGGACGACATGACCGCACTAGCAAACCAAAGTCGACTAGCCGTTCATGTTCCACTCTATTCCTAAGGTTCCTATTGTTGTCACTTTTCTTGGGTATTGGGCCTTTTACCTCTTGTAACACCCACCCAATCATGAAAACAGAGCCAACACAACAGATAACCAAATATATGGAAAGCGGTAAAATGCATGCACAAACATATGCAAACAGTATATACAAAACTGAAAATAAATAAACACCCAAAGAAAAAAAAACAAGATCTAGGATCGACTCCGGGATGGACCAACAATAGGTTGATCATTTCCCCCGTGAAGTCTCCAGCTGAAATAACCGGCCGAACTGTCATCCGATAATAAAATCAATGAAGTCGCCACCGAACTTCTTTTATCCTGCCGAGAGGGAAAGGTAAACATCGAGAAAACTTGAAGAGGGTGAAATCACGGTCTTGCCACCGAGAGATCGGGTAAGGGAGTCTGTTACGCGAGGGGAAGGTATTAGCACCCCACACGCTCGCAGTACCCTACGGTATCCACTCTTGTTGTTTAATCTAATGGGTGTATAAAATCTATATCTAAGTTGTACCAGGAATGCAAGAAAAAGAAAGGAGAAAAGAATGTAGGGAAAATAAAAGTTATGCTCGCCTGGGCCCTACCCCAATTCCTACGTATCCCTTTTAAGGAATCAGAGCAGCCGTAGTTGGGCTCATATATTTTGGTTGGTTTGTGTTTTTTAATTAAGGAAATAAAAACAATAGACGAGATGGCAAAACATCAGATAGAACAATAAAAACGTCAACAATGATGATAGAATAAAAAAGAGATGACAAGACATCACATGGCAACACAAACTCAGATAAGGCGGAAAAACGCCATCATGATAGCAAAATGTCAGACAAGATGATGGATAATTACACCTAACAATGATATTGAAAATCAAGGTAGAGTAACAAACATGTGCGATGGCGAAACATCGGCTAAGAGATAGTAAGATAACATGGCAAAGATGGTAAAACATCAATAAACCAAAGAACAAAACATCACAACTAGAAATGATATTGAGAATCAAGGTAATATAACAAACATGTGGGATGGTGAAACATCAGATAAAAGAATGTGCGATGGCGAAACATAGGCTAAGAGATAGGAAGATAACATGGCAAAGATGGCGAAACATCAATAAACCAGAGGACAAAACATCACACTTAACAATGATATTAAGAATCAAAGTAGGATAACAAACATGTGCGATGGCGAAACATTGGCTAAAAGAATGTGCGATGGCGAAACATCGACAAAAGAATATGCGATGGAGAAACATCGGCAAAAAGAATATTCGATGACAAAACATCGGCTAAAAGATGGAAAGATAACATGGCAAAGACAGCGAAATATCAATAAACTAGATGATAAAACATCACACCTAACAATGATATCGAGGATCAAAGTAGGATAAAAAACATGTGCGATGGCGAAACATCGGCTACAAACATATGCGATGGCGAAACATCAGCAAAAAGATAACAAAATGTCATGGAAAATACAAGTCTAATCGAGCAAGCCTAAGGGAGCATGGTAAATACCAAACAAGTAGACAAACAAGTGCTTTGGCAAAAGAAAACAAACATGAGTAGCAAGAAAGCCAATAAACTCAAGAGAGCACACATAGAGAGATCCTATCTAGGCTATCATGCCAAAGGAAGTCTAACCAAAACTATCCTATAGGGAACATGCAATGAGAGCAAAGTTGTGATCTCAATTTCTAAATTGAGTGACTCATCGATCAACAAGAAATCAAAGAAATCGATAAAATCCTATAGGGAGCATGCACTAAGAGCGAAGTCATTATCTTAATTTCTAAATTGAGTGACTCATCGATCAACAACAAGCACAAGCACAACACATATAGCAAATGGAGTGCGGAATGCCTACTACAGGTCTTTAAACAGTGACTTCGAGCGCACACTCTTTATTTCCTGTTTCCTACTTCACATGATTTCTAGAAAGTGATAAATGCTGAAATCAGATAAACAAGGGAAAATTCCAAACGAACAAAAGTTCGTAGCAAGGCAGAAAAAGCAGAGAAACCCGAAAAAAACTTCGTGCAAGCTTCGAATAGTCAGAAAATCGGATGTGAAAGATAAGCATCGAAGCCTCCATGTGAAAGTATATCACACGTATCTAAATTATCGTGTGATAGTCCTACACAAAGATACAAAACTATATAATGAAAAACACTCTGCTAATGTCTTGTGATGTGAGAAATCTCCATTGGAAGCTTGCACAAAGATACCAAATGAATTAGAAAATAGCAAGTAAATGTAAGGACAACTTAAGCATCCATTCAAGGATCATAACCTATCATTTAAACCATTCATCATGCTAAGGAAATTGAATCAAGGATACGAAATCGACAAGAATGCTCTAAAATCCTGATTTTAATCATGCGCCAAGCATTAATTCGATTAATTTCTAAACTAAAAGAAAAACTATAACAAAAAAAATCATCAAGTCAGAAATCAACATATCAATACTCACACAAAAATTCAACCAAAAATTGTGAAAGGAAATATCAAAATTAATTGCTAAAAATTTAAGAAAAATGTTGAAATTCAAGAGGAAAAGCGGGGGTGCTTGCTGGATACAAGGAGTGTAATTGGAATCAGGCACGAAAAGGCACACGTAAAATCATTCTAATGGAGCTTTTTGGTCCAGCTTTATTTAATAAAACGTGACATGGGCTTAATGAGGAGTAATATGGTCCGATCCAATTTAACAAGTGTCCAGAACTTTATTCAACATTTTTTTATTTTACCAATACATAACATTGAACTTTAACAGAAAATAGTGGAAAACAACAAATAAAAAAAAGAAAGAGGATTATGGTTACTTTGTGTGACGATTGAGCTTCTCCAATATCTCTCTTCTTCTTACTTCACAGTGGCGAGTTATCTTCTTCTTTCTCCAACTTTCTGCCGCATGATTTCTTCTCCGATCTCCTTTTTCTGCTCACAATTGATGCTTCCTCCGATTCGGAGATCTCTGTAACCTTCATCTTGTCCTCACGACCATTTTCTCATCTCTCGCTTCTTAGGTCATTTTCTCCTCGGTTTCGTCCTCAGGTTCATCTTTTCATCGTACAACGCCGTTACAAGCAACTCTCCTCGTCTATCATAATCTTCAAGGTACTCCACTCTCTTATTTTTGCACTTCGTTCTTCGTTTTAGACTTTGAAAATCCTCTTTATTTTACATTATGTTCTCACTTGTGTGCATCATGATGTTGTGTTCTGCTTGAAAGTGTTGCCTCTGCGCGATGAACACAGACGATGATGATGATGAAGGATGTTGAAAGTCTGATGAATATGAAGATTGATGATGAAACTCTTGATGAAGATTGATGTATGACATTTGTTGAGAAGAAGATACGAATCTGAGAGGAGCGACTTTGATTGAAGGTGATGAAGGTTATGCAAAATCATTGATGAAAGAGGCTGCAAGGTTGTTACATTGAAGGTGGAAAGATCATGTATGAAGTGCAGAGTATTTATTGAAGATGGTGAAGGAAACATGGAAAGTTTTCAGAGATATTTCTGTGATTCTTCCCAGAGATTGAAGAATGAGTCACGATGCAAGGTGATAGCTCTTTTTATATTTTTGTTATAACTTACAAAGTTTGTTACGTGAAACTTCATCTGAGCTATTAATCTGAAAGTTTGTTTTAAGACTGGATGGATGATATTGATTCTGATTTTGAGGCTTGCTCTGGAAGTTTGTTACTTTGTTGAGCTGTTAAATAATTTTCTGATATTTTTTCCTCTGATCTGAATTCTGTTTTCTATTATGACTGAGCTGGAAATTCTGATTCTGAATATTTTCTGATTTAATAATTCCTTCTCGATTCCTGATGCAAAACTTTCTTCTCTTTTTTTGTTATCACGGTTTCCTCTTTCTAACATTTATGACCTCTTCCTAATTTTTCTCTTATCCATTTTTCCAGATTTTGTGAGCTGGAAACTTCTTGTTTCTGAACTGGTTGCTAATCTGATGGAAAAAAAACGGTGAGGATGATGAGGTAGCGATGAAAGATTTGTGAATTTTCCAGTAGATCAAGTCCTTTCCTGGTAATATCTTTATGACTTTTCGAAAGCTTCTTCTCCTATTCTCTTTCTCCGTATTCTGAAGGGTTTTTGAGTGAGGGAAAATGATGATACAAAATTAGGGCTTCTGAGTTTCTGTTTGTTTTTATTTTGCTGGATCTGTGATGATGTATTGTTGAGTTTATAATGTTTTTATTCAGTTTAGATGCTATACCAGTTATTTGTGAATAGAATTATTTTTCTGTTTGTTGTTTGGGTTGTGCAATTTTCTACTATGATATAATTTCTGATATGAGAACTTGCTTATTGGGCTGGAATTTGCGATTCTGCTTGCAATCTGTTTTTACTATAGTGACTTTCTTGTTTTGACAGAACCACGAACTTTGCATACTTGTTGAACCATGATGCTATTTTTGTGAAACTTGTGTAGTAAGCTTGCTCGTTTTGAACTCTACTGTGAACCAAAACTCATTTTTGTGATTTGTAGTAGATGGAATTTGGCTTATAATTGCTTGCTCGAAAACTGATTTGTGTTAACCAAAATTGTATGAGGCTTTGATTGTGTTGCTTGAACATGATTGAAAAACACCATTAATTCTCTGATTCCAAACTCAAAGCCCTAATGATGAAACTTGAATAGAAAACTCCTTGAAAATTCTTTTGCTTGTGTTCATGTTCGATTTTCTTTGATAACCGTGTCTCTTTCTTATTTCTTTTCATGTGAGCTTGAGAATGGTAATGAGGGAAGATGAAGAAGATGACATGGAGCTTAACATGAAGGAAATGAAGACCAAGGGCTTAAAGAAAATACTTTAGTTCATGGCTTCACAAGTAGCTTAGGACCTTTGTATAATTTTCCTCATGTAATAAAACTTGCAAAATTTTAGAATGGAATCTCCATTACAAATCAAGCTTGTAACCTATAAATTAACGTAATAATATTATCAATTTGATAAATTTTAAATCTCTTTTTAAACTTTGAGAAATTTGCAAATCCTTGTATTTTGAAGCTTGGTCATAGGACTTGAATGAATGGGTAATGAATATAACTTGAATGGAATGGTTGAATGAGCTTTATGTCAAAACTCTTTTAATTCCAAATTCAAGGAACCTTGAAAGGTATTTGAAACCATGAATAAAATTTGAAACGTTGCCTTACAAACTTCAAATTCAATTGGTGTGAAAACCATGCTTTATTGTTAAACTTGAAACCTCAATGAATAAGTTCCAAGCAACTTGCATTTTTTTACAAGAATTCCAACTCCATTCAAATTTAATCCACACCAACCTTGCATGACGAACAAACACTATGATACTTACATCAATCCTGATCCAAGAAGGAACCAGGTACTTTCCTTGATTGAAATGGTATTCTTAATGCCTTCAAAAACCCTTAAGAATTATAGAGAAATAAATTCTACTTTAACCTTGGAAATAACATGTGTGTTAAAGTGATGTTAACATATTATGTGTGCAAGAACATGGGATCAAGGGTCTGGCACCATCTCAGAACACAAGATAATCAAGTACCAAGCGGATCAGCAACTGCATGAGACCAAAATCTCTTAGTCATAAAAGATAACTGTAGAACTTCCGAAATAAATGACCATCATAAGGTGAGAAGTCTGGAGCAAACCGAGATAACACACAGTCACCGACAATATCAAGTCACTATCAAAAACACACAGTAACTATCAAAACATGGTCATCCACAGAACTCAAGTCAGCAACATAACCAAAGTCACCGTCAGAACTAGAGTCACCATCTGTACTTGTAAGAATCAATCATCCCTCCCCGCTCACAGGTGTAAAATAGGTCAGGGTAAGGAAAGGGTAACTCATAATCATGGGTACGCTTGAAGCCACTATCGTCGAAACACCTATGTGAAACAATAACACCCCATTTTTAATCTCATCTAAGCGTGGACGACATGGCCGCACTAGCAAACCAAAGTCGACTAGCCGTTCATGTTCCACTATATTCGTAAGGTTCATATGTTTGTCACTTGGTCTTGGTATTGGGACTTTTACCTCTTGTAACACCCACCCAATCATGAAAACAGAGCCAACACAACAGATAACCAAATATATGGAAAGCCGTAAAATGCATGCACAAACATATGCAAACCGTATATACAAAACTGAAAATAAATAAACACCCAAAGAAAAAAAACAACAAGATCTAGGATCAACTACGAGATGGACCAGCAATAGGTCGATCATTTCCCCAGTGAAGTCGCCTGCTGAAACAACCAGCCGAACCGTCATCCGATAATAAAATCAATGAAGTCGCCACCGAACATCTTTTATCCCTCCGAAGGGAAAGGTAAACATCGAGAAAACTTGAAGAGGGTGAAATCAAGGTCTTGTGACTGAGAGATCGGGTAAGGGAGTCTGTTACACGAGGGGAAGGTATTAGCACACCACACGCCTTTATTAATCTATGGTATCCACTCTTATTGTCTAATCTAATGGGCGTATAAAATCTATATCTAAGCTATATCAGGAATGCATGCAAAATAAAGGAGAAAAGAATGTAGGGAAAATAAAAGTTGTGCTTACCTGGGCCCTACCCCAATGCCTACGTATACATTTTAAGGAATCAGAGCAGTCGTAGTTTGGCTCATATATTTTGGTTGGTTTGTGTTTTTTAATTAAGTAAATAAAAATAACAGACAAGATGGCAAAACATCAGATAGAACAATAAAAACGTCAATAATGATGATAGAATAAAAAAGAGATGATAAGACATCGCATGGCAACACAAACTTAGATAAGGCGGTAAAACGCCAGCATGATAGCAAAATATCATACAAGATGATGAAAAATTACACATAACAATGATATTGAAAATCAAGGTATGGTAACAAACATGTGCGATGGTGAAACATCGGCTAAGAGATAGGAAGATAACATAGCAAAGATGGAAAAACATCAATAAACCAGAGAATAAAACATCACACCTAACAATGATATTGAGAATCAAGGTAGGATAACAAACATGCGCGATGGTGAAACATCGGCTAAAAGAATGTGCGATGGCGAAACATCGGCTAAGAGATAGGAAGATAACATGGAAAAGATGGAGAAACATCAATAAACCAAAGGACATAACATCACACCTAACAATGATATTTAGAATCAAAGTAGGATAACAAACATGTGAGATGGTGAAACATCGGCTAAAACATTGTGCGATTGCGAAACATCGGCAAAAGAATATAAGATGGTGAAACATCGGAAAAAAGAATATGCGATGGCGAAACATCGGATAAAAGATGGCAAGATAACATGGCAAAGATGGTGAAACATCAATAAACGAGATGATAAAACATCACACCTAACAATGATATCAAGGATCAAAGTAGGATAACAAACATGTGCGATGGCAAAACATCGGTTACAAACATATGTAATGGTGAAACATCGGCAAAAAGATAACAAAATGTCATGGAAAGGATGGAAAAACATCAAATTGACAAGATTTAAAACAGAGCCAAAAGGCACACAAATGGTTAAGATTGGTTTGTATTTTTTTACCTTGAAGAAGGATTTAAGTTTATTAGAAATATTTTATGATTTTCCAAGAAGAAGTTTTAGCTTTAAGATGCAATATGCAAAGAAAAGAAAACAACTAAGGGAGACTATCCTAATCTATAACCTTAATATTATCATAAAATGATTGACCCTAAGGTTGAGGATGAAAGAGGGAAGTTTCTACCCTATGTTAGCATGCATGGATATCTATTCTAATGTCTAGCTTGAAAGCTACTCTAATAGAGAAATCCTAAGGGAGCATTGTAAATACAAAACAAGTATACAAACAAGTGCTTTGGAAAAAGAAAACAAACATGAGTAGCAAGAAAGCCAATAAACTCAAGAGAGCACACCTAGAGAGATCTTATCTAGGCTATCATGCTAAAGGAAGTCTAACCAAAAATATCCTACAGGTAACATGCAATGAGAGAGAAGTCGTGATCTCAATTTCTAAATTGAGTGACTCATCGATCAACAAGAAATCAAGGAAAGCGATAAAATCCTATAGGTAGCATGCACTGAGAGCGAAGTCGTGATCTCAATTTCTAAATTGAGTGACTCATCGATCAACAACAAACACAAGCACACCACATATAGCAAATGAAGTGCGGAATGCCTGCTACAGGTCTTTAAATAGCAACTTCGAGCGCACACTATTTATTTCCTGCTTCCTACTTCACATGATTTCTAGAAAGCGATAAATGATGAAATGAGATAAACAAGGGAAAATAACAAACGAACAAAAGTTCGTAGCATGGCAGGAAAAGCATAGAAAACTAAAAAAAACATCATGCAAGCTTCGCATAGTCAGAAAATCGGATGTGAGAGATAAGCGTCGAAGCCTCCATGTGAAAGTACATCACACGCATCCGAATTATCGTGTGATAGTCCTACACAAAGATACAAAACTATACAATGGAAAAGACTCTGCTAATGTCTTTTGATGCGATAAATCTTCATTGGAAGCTTGCACAAAGATACCAAATGAATTAGAAAATAACAAGTAAATGTAAGAACAAATTAAGCATCCATTCAAGGATCATAACCTATCATTTAAACCATTCATCATGCTAAGGAAATTGAATCAAGGATACGGAATCGACTAGAATGCTCTAAAATCCCGATTTTAATCATGCGCCAAACATTAATTCAATTAATTTCTAAACTAATAGAAAAACTATGAAAAAAAAATCATCAAGTCAGAAATCAGCATATCAATACTCACACAAAAATTCAACCAAAAATTGTGAAAGGAAATATCAAAATTAATTGCTAAAAATGTAAGAAAAGTGTTGAAATTCAAGAGGAAAAAAGGGGGTGCTCGCTGGATACAAGGAGTGTAATTGGAATCAGGCACTGAAAGGCCCATGCAGAATCAGTGCAATGGAGCTTTTTGGTCCAACTTTATTTAATAAAGCGTGACATGGGCTTAATGAGGAGTAATATGGTCCGGTCTAATTTAACAAGTGTCAAGAACTTTTTTCAGCATTTTTTTTGTTTTACCAATATATAACATTGAACTTTAACAGAAAATAGTTGAAAACAATAAATAAACAAGAGAAAGAGGATTAGGGTTACTTTGTGTGACGATTGAGCTTCTGCAATATCTCTATTCTTCTTATTTCATAGCGGCGGCTTATCTTCTTCTTTCTCCCACTTTCTGCCTCATGATTTCTTCTCCGACCTCCTTCTTCTGCTCACCATTGATGCTTCCTCTGATTCGGTGATCTCTGCAACCTTCATCTTGTCCTCACGACCATTTTTGCATCCCTCTCTTCTTAGGTCATCTGCTCCTCGGTTTCGGCCTCAGGTTTGTCTTTTCATCGTACAACACCGTTACAAGAAACTCTCCTCGTCTCTCATCATCTTCAAGGTACTCCACTCTCTTGTTTTTGCACTTCGTTCTTCTTTTTTGACTTTGAAAGTCCTATTCATTTTGCGTTATGTTCTCACTTGGGTGCATCATGATATTGTGTTCTGCTTGAAAGTGTTTCCTTTGCACGATGAACACATACGATGATGATGATGATGAAGGATGCTGAAAATCCAATGAATATGGAGATTGATGATGAAACTCTTGATGAAGATTGATGTATGACATTTGTTGAGAAGAATATATGAATCCGAGAGGAGCGACTTTGATTGAAGGTGATGAAGGTTATGCAAAATCATTGATGAAGGAGGCTGCAAGGTTGTTACGTTGAAGGCGGAAAAATCATCTAAGAAGTGCAGAGGATTTATTGAAGATGGTGGAGGAAACCGGGAGAGTTTTCAGAGATATTTCTGTGATTCTTCCCAGAGATTTAAGAATGAGTCACGATGCAAGGTGATGGCTCTTTTTATATTTATGTTATAACTTACAAAGTTTGTTACGTGAAACTTCTTCTGAGCTATTAATCTGAAAGTTTGTTATAAGACTGGATGGATGATATTAATTCTGATTTTGAGGCTTTCTCTGGAAGTTTGTTACTTTGTTGAGATGTCAAATAATTTTCTGATATTTTTTCCTCTGATCTGAATTCTGTTTTCTATTATGTCTGAGTTGGAAATTCTGATTCTTAATATTTTATGATTTAATAATTCCTTCTCGATTCCTGATGCAAAACTTTCTTCACTTTTTTTGTTATCACGGTTTCCTCTTTCTGATATTTCTGATCTCTTCCTGATTTTTCTCTTATCCATTTTTCCTAATTTTGTGAGCTGGAAACTTCTTGTTTCTGAACTGGTTGCTGATCTGATGAAAAAAAAAAACAGAGAGGATGATGAGGTAGCGATGAAAGATTTGTGAATTTTCCAATCCATCAAGTCCTTTCCTGGTAATATCTTTCTGACTTTTTGAAAGCTTCTTCTCCTATTCTCTTTCTCCGTATTCTGAAGGGTTTTTGAGTGAGGGAACATGATGATAAAAAATTAGGGCTTCTGACTTTCTGTTTGTTTTTATTTTTCTAGATCTGTGATAATGTATTGCTGAGTTTATAATTTTTTTATTCAATTTAGATGCTATACCAGTTATTTGTGAATAGCAGTATGTTTCTGTTTGTTGTTTGGGCTGTGCAATTTTCTACTATGATGTAATTTTTGATATGAGAACTTGCTTATTGGGCTGGAATTTACGATTCTTCTTGCAATCTGTTTTTACTGTAGTGAATTTCTTGTTTTGACAGAACCACGAACTTTGCATACTTGTTGAATCGTGATTCTATTTTTGTGAAACTTGTGTAGTAAGCTTGGTCGTTTTGAACTCTACTGTGAACCAAAACTCGTTTTTGTGATTTGTAGTAGATGGAATTTGGCCTATAATTGCTTGATCGAAAACTGATTTGTGTGAACCTAAATTGTATGAGGCTTTGATTTTGTTGCTTGAACATGATTGAAAAACACCTTTAATTCTATGATTCCAAACTCAAAGCCCTAATGATGAAACTTGAATAGAAAACTCCTTGAAAACTCTTTTGCATGTGTCCATGTTCGATTTTCTTTGCTAACCGTGTCTCTTTCTTACTTCTTTTCATGTGAGTTTGAGAATGGTAATGAGGGAAGATGAAGAAGATGGCATGTTGCTTTATATGAAGGGAATGAAGACCAAAGGCTTAAAGAAAAGACTTTAGTTCATGGCTTCAGAAGTAGCTTATGACCTTTGTGTAACTTTCCTCATGTAATAAAACTTGAAAAATTTTACAATGGAATTTCCATTACAAATCAAGTTTGTAACCTATAAATTAATGTAATAATCTTATCAATTTAATAAATTTTTAATGTCTTTTTAAACATTGAGAAATTTGCAAATCCTTGTATTTTGAAGCTTGGTCATAGGACTTGAATGAATGGGTGATGAATATAACTTGAATGGAATGGTTGAATGAGCTTTATGTCAAAACTCTTTTAATTCCAAATTCAAGGAACCTTTAAAGGTATTTGAAACCATGAATAAAATTTGCAACGTTGCCTTAGAAACTTCAAATTCAATTGGTGTGAAAACCATGCTTTATTGTTAAACTTGAAACCTCAATGAATAAGTTCCAAACAACATGCATGTTTTTTTACAAGAATTCCAACTCCATTAAAATTTAATCCACACCAACCTTGCATGAAGAACAAACACGATGATACTTCCACCAATCCTGATCTAAGAAGGAACCAGGTACTTCCCTTGATTGAAATGGGATTCTTAATGGCTTTAAAAACCCTTAAGAAGTATAGAGAAATAAACTTTACTTCAACCTTGGAAATAACATGTGTGTTAAAATGATGTTAACATATTATGTGTGCGAAAACATGGGATCAAGGTTCCATAAACATGGAAAATGGTTGTGCTGTCTCTAAATTGAATGATGAATATCACCGGATCAAAGGTCTGGTACCATCTCGGAACACAAGAGAATCAAGTACCTAGCGGATCAGAAACTGCATGAGACCAAAATCTCCCAGTCATAAAAGATAACTGTAGAACTTCCGAAATAAACGGCCATCACAAGGTGAGAAGTACAGAGCAAAACCGAGAGAATACACAGTCACCGACAATATCAAGTCACCATAAAAACACACAGTAACTATCGATACATGGTCATCCATAGAACTCAAGTCAGCAACACAACCAACGTCAGCGTCAGAACTAGAGTCACCATCTGTACCTATAAGAATTAATCATCCCTCCCCACTCACAGGTGTAAACTAGGTCAGGGTAAGTCAAGGGTAACTCAGAATTATGGGTACGCTTGAATCCACTATCGTCGAAACACCTATGCGAAACAATAACACCCCATTTGTAATCTCATCTAAGCGTCGACGATATGACTGCACTAGCAAACCAAAGTCGACTAGCCATTCATGTTCCACTCTATTCCTAAGGTTCCTATGGTTGTCACTTGGTCTTGGTATTGGGACTTTTACCTCTTGTAACACCCACCCGATCATGGAAACAGAGCCAGCACATCAGATAACCAAATATATGGAAAGCTGTAAAATGCATGCACAAACATATGCAAACAGTATATACAAAACTGAAAATAATTAAACACCCAAAGAAAAAAAACAAACAAGAACTAGGATCGACTCCATAATGGACCAGCAATAGGTAGATCATTTCCCCAGCCAAGTCGCCAGCTGAAACAACCAGCCGAACCGTCATCCCATAATAAAATCAATAAAGTCGCCATCGAACGTCTTTTATCCTACCGAGAGGAAAAGGTAAACATCGAGAAAACTTGAAGAGGGTGAAATCACGGTCTTATGACCGAGAGATCGGGTAAGGGAGTCTGTTACGCGAGGGGAAGGTATTAGCACACCACACGACCGTATTACTCTATGGTATCCACTCTTGTTGTCTAATCTAATGGGTGTATAAAATCTATATCTAAGCTATACCAGGAATGCATGCAAAAGAAAGGAGAAAAGAATGTTGGGAAAATAAAAGTTGTGCTTGCTTGGGCCCTACCCCAATGCATACGTATCCCTTTTAAGGAATCAGAGCAGCCGTAGTTCGACTCATATATTTTGGTTGGTTTGTGTTTTTTAATTAAGGAAATAAAAACAACAGACAAGATGGAAAAACATCAGATAGAACAATAAAAACGTAAAAAATGATGATAGAATAAAAAAGAGATGACAAGACATCGCATGGCAACACAAACTCAGATAAGGCAGAAAAACGCCAGCATGATAGCAAAATATCATACAAGATGATAAAAATTTACACATGACAATGATATTGAAAATCAAGGTAGGGTAACAGACATGTGCGATGGCGAAACATCGGCTACAAACATGTGCGATGGTGAAACATAGGATAAGAGATATGAAGATAACATGGAAAAGATGGAGAAACATCAATAAACCAGAGAACAAAACATTACACCTAACAATGATATTGAGAATCAAGGTAGGATAACAAACATGTGAGATGGCGAAACATCGGCTAAAAGAATGTGCAACTGCGAAACAACGACTAAGAGATAGGAAGATAACTTGGAAAAGATGGTGAAACATCAATAAACCAAAGGACATAACATCACACCTAACAATGATATTGAGAATCAAAGTAGGATAACAAACATGTGAGATGGCGAAACATCGGCTAAAACATTGTGTGATGGCGAAACATCGAAAAAAGAATATGTGATGGCTAAACATCGGCAAAAAGAATATGCGATGGCGAAATATCGACTAAAAGATGGCAAGATAACATGGAAAAGATGGCGAAACATCAATAAACAAGATGATAAAACATCACACCTAACAATGATATCAAGGATCAAAGTAGGATAGCAAACATGTGCGATGGCGAAACATCGGCTATAAACATATGTGATGGCGAAACATCGACAAAAATATAATAAAATGTCATGGCAAGGATGGCAAAACATCAAATTGACAAGATTTAAAACAGAGCCAAAAGGCACAAAAATTATTAAGATTGGTTTGTATTTTTTACCTTGAAGAAGGATTTAAGTTTATTAGAGATATTTTATGATTTGCCAAGAAGAAGTTTTAGCTTTAAGATGCAATATGAAAAGAAAAGAAAACAACTAAGGGAAACTATCCTAATCTCTAACCCTAATGTTATCATAAAATGATTGAACCTAAGGTTGAGGATGAAAGAGGGATGTTTCTACCCTATGTGAGCATGGATGGATATCTATTCTAATGTCTAGCTTGAAAGCTACTCTAATCAAACAATCCTAAGGGAGCATGGTAAATACAAAACAAGTATACAAACAAGTGTTTTGGAAAAAGAAAATAAACATGAGTAGCAAGAAAGCCAATAAACTCAAGATAGCACACCTAGAGAGATCCTATCTAGGCTATCATGCCAAAGGAAGTCTAACAAAAACTATCCTATAGGGAACATGCAATGAGAGTGATCTCGTGATCTCAATTTCTAAATTGAGTGACTCATCGATCAACAAGAAATCAAGGAAAGCGATAAAATCGTATAGGTAACATGCACTGAGAGCGAAGTCGTGATCTTAATTTCTAAATTGAGTGACTCATCGATCAACAACAAACTCAAGCACAACACATATAGAAAATGAAGTGTGGAATGCCTTCTGTAGGTCTTTAAACATCGACTTCAAGCGCACACTATTTATTTCCTGTTTCCTACTTCACATGATTTCTAGAATGCGATAAATGCTGAAATGAGATAAACAAGGGAAAATACCAAATGGACAAAAGTTCGTAGCATGGCAGGCAAAGCAGAGAAACCCGAACAAAACATCATGCAAGCTTCGCATAGTCAGAAAATTGGATGTGAAAGATAAGCGTCGAAGCCTCCATGTGAAAGTAAATCACACGCATCCAAATTATCGTGTGATAGTCCTACACAAAGATAAAAAACTATACAATGAAAAATATTCCGCTAATGTCTTGTGATGCGAGAAATCTCCATTGTAAGCTTGCACAAAGATACCAAATGAATTATAAAATAGCAAGTAAGTGTAAGGACAACTTAAGCATCCATTCAAGGATCAAAACCTATCATTTAAACCATTCATCATGCTAAGGAAATTGAATCAAGGATACCGAATCGACAAGAATGCTCTAAAATCCTGATTTTAATCACGCGCCAAGCATTAATTCGATTAATTTCTAAACTAATAGAAAAACTATGAAAAAAAATAATCAAGTCAGAAATCAGCATATCAATACTCACACAAAAATTCAACCAAAAATTTTGAAAGGAAATATCAAAATTAATTGCTAAAAATTTAAGAAAAATGTTAAAATTAAAGAGGAAAAGGAGGGGTGCTCGCTGGATACAAGGAATGTAATTAGAATTAGGCACTGAAAGGCCCACGTAGAATCAGTCCAATGGAGCTTTTTGGTCCAGCTTTAGTTAAACAAACATGATATGGGCTTAATGAGGAGTAACATGGTCCGGTCGAATTTAACAAGTGTCTAGAACTTTATTCAGCATTTTTTTTGTTTTACCAATACATATCATTGGAATTTAACAAAAAATAGTGGAAAATAAAAAATAAAAATAAATAAGAAAGAGGATTAGGGTTAATTTGTGTTACAATTGAGCTTCTGCAATATCTCTCTTCTTCTTACTTCACAGTGGCGGCTTATCTTCTTTCTCCAACTTTCTGCCGCGTGATTTCTTCTCTGACCTCCTTCTTCTGCTCACCATTGATGCTTCCTCCAATTCGGTGATCTCCGCAACCTTCGTCTTGTCCTCAAGTTCGTTTTCTCATCTCTCGCTTCTTAGGTCATTTGCTCCTCGGTTTTGGCCTCAGGTTCGTCTTTTCATTGTACAACACCGTTACAACAAACTCTCCCCGTCTCTCATCATCTTCAAGGTACTCCACTCTCTTGTTTTTGCACTTCGTTCTTCATTTTTGACTTTGAAAATCCTCTTCTTTTTGCTTCTGTTCTCACTTGTGTGCATCATGATTTTTTGTTCTGCTTTAAAGTGTTGCGTTTGCGAGATGAACACAGACGATGATGATGATGAAGGATGTTGAAAATACGATGAATATGAAGATTGATGATGAAACTCTTGTTGAAGATTGATGTATGGTATTTGTTGAGAAGAAGATATGAATCTGAGAGGAGCGACTTTGATTGAAGGCGGTGAAGGTTATGAGAAATCATTGATGAAGGAGGCTACAAGGTTATTATGTTGAAGGTGGAAAGATCATGTATGAAGTGCAGAGGATTTATTGAAGATGGTGAAGGAAACATGGAGAGTTTTCAGATACATTTCAGTGATTCTTCCTAGAGATTGAAGAATGAGTCACGATGCAAGGTGATGGCTCTTTTTATATTTCTATTATTACTTACAAATTTTGTTACGTGAAACTTCATCTGAGCTATTAATCTTAAAGCCTGTTATAAGATTGGATGGATGAGATTAATTCTGATTTTGAGGCTTGCTCTGGAAGTTTGTTACTTTACTGAGCTGTCAAATAATTTTTTGATATTTTTTCTCTGATCTGAATTCTATTTTCTATTATGCCTGAGCTGGAAATTCTGATTCTGAATATTCTCTGATTTAAGAATTCCTTCTCTATTCCTGATGTAAAACTTTCTTCTCTTTTTTTGTTATCACAGTTTCCTCTAATATTTTTGATCTCTTCCTAATTTTTATCTTATCCTCTTTTCCTGATTTAGTGAGCTGGAAATTTGTTGTTTCTGAATTGGTTGCTGATCTGATGAAAAAAAAGAACGGCGAGGATGATGAGGTAGTGATGAAAGATTTATGAATTTTCCAATCGATCAAGTCTGTTCCTAAAAATATCTTTTTGACTTTTCGAAAGCTTCTTCTCCTCTTCTCTTTCTCCGTATTTTGAAGGGTTTTAGAGTGAGGGAAAATGATGATACAAAATTAGGGCTTCTGACTTTCTTTTTGTTGTTATTTTGCTGGATCTGTGATGATGTACTACTGAGTTTATAATTTTTTTTATTCAGTTTAGATGTTATACCAGTTATTTGTGAATAGTAGTATGTTTCTGTTTGTTGCTTGGGCTGTGCAATTTTCTACTACGTTGTGATTTCTGATATGAGAACTTGCTTATTAGGCTGGAATTTACCATTCTTCTTGCAATCTATTTTTACTGTAGTGACTTTCTTGTTTTGACAGAACCGCGAACTTTGCATACTTACTGAACTGTGATGCTATTTTTGTGAAACTTGTGTAGTAAGCTTGCTCGTTTTGAACTCTACTATGAACTAAAACTCGTTTTTGTGATTTGTAGTATATGGAATTTGGCCTATAATTGCTTGCTTGAAAACTAATTTGTGTGAACCAAATTTGTATGAGGCTTTGATTGTGTTTCTTGAACATGATTGAAAAACACCATTAATTCTCTGATTCCAAACTCAAAGCCCTAATGATGAAAGTTGAATAGAAAAGTCCTTGAAAACTCTTTTGCTTGTGTTCATGTTTGATTTTCTTTGCTAACCGTGTCTCTTTCTTATTTCTTTTCATGTGAGCTTGAGAATGGTAATGAGGGAAGATGAAGAAGATGGAAGGAAGCTTGACATGAAGGAAATGAAGACAAAGGGCTTAAAGAAAAGACTTTAGTTCATGGCTTCACAAGTAGCTTAGGACCTTTGTGTAATTTTCCTCATGTAATAAAACTTGCAAAATTTTAGAATGGAATCTCCATTACAAATAAATCTTGTAACTTATAAATTGATGTAATAATATTATCAATTTGATAAATTTTGAATGTCTTTTTAAACTTTGATAAATTTGCAAATCCTTTTATTTTGAAGCTTGGTCATAGGACTTGAATGAATGGGTGATGAATATAACTTGAATGGAATGGTTGAATTAGCTTTATGTCAAAACTATTTTAATTCCAAATTCAAGAAACCTTGAAAGGTATTTGAAACCATGAATAAAATTTTCAAAGTTGCCTTAGAAACTTCAAATTCAATTGGTGTGAAAACCATGCTTTATTGTTAAACTTGAAACCTCAATGAATAAGTTCCAAACAACTTGCATTTTTTTACAAGAATTCCAACTCCATTCAAATTTAATCCACACCAACCTTGCATGATGAACAAGAAGCAACAAAGTACTTCCCTTGTTTGAAATTTGATTATTAATGCCTTCAAAAACCCTTACGAAGTATAGAGAAATAAACTCTACTTCAACCTTGGTAATTTGGAGAGGTAAAGCTCTAAGCTTGATGAGAAGAGATCTGTAGGATCAAAACTATAACCTTGTATATCTTTTGAATCAAAGTGTCTGGTGTACTAGGATAAGAATTATAATTCCATTGTTTTAAGAATTTTGTCAATGGAAAATCATTCATTCCAATAATCAAAACCCTAGCCATTTCCAAATCTATGATGAAACAGATAATCAACTTGAGATGTCACGAGGCCTGAGCCTAGTAGTCTGAATGATCAAAATAATGAGGAGATGAAATCCATCTTGGACTTCCTGACAATACAACCAAATTCCATAGCTTGGAGAAAACCATGAAGACCATAAACCTTGATCCCATCTTAAAATGCATAAATGTGTATGACAAAACATAAGCCACAAAAGTAAAATGAAGAGGGAAAATTTTTGGGTGCAACATATGTTATCTTGATTTCTCTCTTATCTAAGTGTATGGTTTCTTGTTTCTTCCTTTTCTTCTTCTTCTTCTTCTTCTTCTTCTTCTTCTTCTTCTTCTTCTTCTTCTCCTTCTTCTTCTCTTTCATAATATTACCATGTTACCCATAGTATCTTTAGTTCATTCTTTTCTAAGTTTTAGCCAAATAGACCTTAGGTTAGCAATCGATGCATGACAACATCTGGTAGATCTACCTCTCATCCCAACTTTAGGTCCACAAGCATGACAACTTATAGGATTGAGATCCCATTTTTTTAGTCTTTTCTTTTGAATCCATGTTAAAACTAAAACTTCTTTCTTAAGAAAATGTCAAAGCACTTGATAAATAATGATGCGAACCATGTGTCACGAGCCTTAAGCCATTAGGAGGAGCATGAGGGGGTCCATTCCCGAACCTTGTGTTTTTTTCAATCATAGTCTTTAATGTCGTTTAAATCACAAATCTTTTTTCAAGGTAAAAAACACAAAAAAAAATGTAAACCTTTTTGTCTTCAGACTTTTTCTTTTAACCTTTTCAAAAAGGACATGCTTCGCTAGCATTGTTCATAAAAAACACACATCAAACCAAAACACCTTTTTAGGTGAACTATGAATGCCCCGATCCCCTATTGCACTAAAGGTGGTACGTATGCATAAATTTTCACAACCGCGATGGGCACAACTAATAAATTTTTTCTTTGTTGTATATACTTTGCATGCATTCCCTTAACATTAGGCTTTAGATTTTTATACACCCTTTGAATAGAACAAACTTGAGTGGATCCTGTGGAGTACCACAGACGTGAAGGGTGCTAATACCTTCCTGTTGTACCCCAAAATTTCCCTCTTTTTCCTCAAGGTATTTCTCACAAGAGTTCTCAAAATTCAAGCTTGCACAAGTACAATTGGATTTTCCAGCATCAAGTTAAAGGGGAAACTGTTAAAAAGGGAAAAACAAATAAAAATAATCTTTTTGACAAAATTGGAGAAAAAGAATGTTTTCTTCGATTCACATCCTTCGATTGGATTTTTGTCCTTCTTCGACGCAAGCTTGGCTTGCATCCTTCAATTGGGCGTTAGCCTCTGACACACTGGCTTTGATTCACAAAGTAGGAGCTTCCCGCATGCAACTTTCGTTTGCATCATTGGCCTCACATGGTTCACAATGTAATGGTGGCCTACATACCTGCTTCGATTGGACATTTGACGCCTGTATGCCTATGTTGATTAGACAAATAATTCCCTCCATGCTTGCTTTGATTCACAAAGTGATGGCTAGCTGCATACAGCTTTCGATTGAGCCATAGTTTGCTTCTTGCATGCAAGAGGCACCCACCAGGCCAGCAGACACAAGGCAAAAAGCCTCCTGTAGCCTCCTTCGATTCCAAGGCAAAAAGTCTCCTACTGACATCTTTCGATTGCACCTTTTACCTCTTTTTAGCATCCTTCGGTTGCACAATTTTCCTCCTGCATGCCTCTTTCGTCTGGGCATTTTTGCTTCCTGCATGCCTCTTTTGTTTGGCCATGTGACCCTCCTTTGTTGCAAGCTTCGTTTGGGCATTTAGACCCCATGCATGCATCTTTCGTTTGGGGCATGTGCCCCCCTTCAATGAAAGCTTTGGTTACACCCTTCGTTTGGGCATGTAGCTTCCTTCAATGTAAGCTTTGGTTACACCCTTCGTTTGGGCATGTGGCTTCTTTCAATGCAAGTTTTGATTACACCCTTCGTTTAGACATGTGGATCCCTTCATGCAAGCTTTCGTTTGAGCAAAGACCTCTTGCGTGTTTTCTTGAAGTCACAAAGCAATAGCCTCCTACAGCTCTCCTTCGACTTAGAAGCCATTGGTTTTCCATGTTTGCCTTTGACACCACAAAGCCAGGATTTCCTTCATGGCAGCAGGCACAAGGCAGGGACCTCCTATATACACTCTTTCGTTTGGCCATGTGACCTCTGGCAGGTAAGCCTTCGATTGGACAAGAGACACCTTCATACAAAGCTTCGATTGGAGTTTTGATTCCCTTCGAATCAGCATATTTTGAACCCAACTCTAGACCCTTCAAAGCAAGTTTGTTTGAAGAACTTTGAGCAAATATCATAGCCTTATCCTCCAAATCCTACTTGTCAGGCTATGTTGCTTCCAAATCTTTACATAGTCAGAGGCTTAAACAAAGGTTTGAAACTTTGTATACTGGATAATACCATTCTTAGATAAAATAGCAAAAGGCTACGTACCCTTTTTTCATAAAGAGTACTTTAATCACAAAATCAACTCCCAATCTGATTTGTGTCTGAACAAAAGCAGTGCCAAAGGCATACGTCCAATATCCTGCCCCCAACAGACTGCAAGCCCCCACTTGTACTTGAAACTTGGGATTAACGAAAGAGATCAAGTTTGTTTTTGTTTCAACCAAACGATGGTTTGTTATCCTACAAACCTAGTTACTTCAGCACTTCTAACCCTTTCTCTATAAATAGAGAAACATTTGCAAGCTGAAGAGGACTTTTGGGTGGTGGAACGAATCTTCAAGAAATCATAAAACTCTCAAAAAATCTCAAAACTCTTAATATTCCCAAACACTAAACACAAACCCAGAATCTCAAGAAACACAACACTTGTTTCTTTTTTCTCTTTCAAATCTGAAGCAATCCCCACACTTTGTTTTCTTTTGAATCCAGTAGAAAGAACAACACACTTGTTCTTCTCCTTCGAATCCAGGAAAAACAAGCACCACCCCCAATCTTCTGGGCCTTCGAATCCAGCATTAAAAGCGTCACCTTCATTTCTTCCCTTCGAACCTAGGAGTATCCAAGGCAGCAGCTAAAGGTCCAACTCACATACCCCAGCTTCAAGCAAGGTAAGTCACTCTGACCTTAAGCTTTTTCGTTTCAAAACATATACATAACATTTTTTCCTATTTTGTTTTAGTTTGTTTTCATTTCTAATCTTGTGGTCTATTTCGTTTGTTTATCAAACATGTTTTTAAGAACTAACCTGGACATAAGGAAATACTAGTATGGCCTCAGGCCATGTTGCTATTTAAATCCCAAATGAAAGAAAACATGAGGAAGGAAGTATGAATCGAAGCTTTAGGCTTCCCCTTTGGCTGCTTCACAGTTGCAAGCAGAACAAATAGTGTGGCCTTAGGCTTCGCCACACACAGACTTCCAAGCCATTCGAAGGAGAAAAAAGGGAGAAATGAAAGTTGTCTACACTGACTCCAAGCTCAATCGAAGAAGGCAGAAATGAGCTTCGGGTAAAGAGTGCACCTCATGCTGATTCTAGGCCCCAGTCGAAGGAAGTAGAAAGGCAAAATCGAAGGTTGCATCTCATGCTTCAGGCTAAACCCAAATCGAATGGCGTGTCCTCACTACTTCCATGCCAAATCGAAAGAAGCCAGGAAAGGCAGAATCGAAGGGTGTTTCTGCCTTGATCGAAAGCTCATTTTTTTCATCCTTTTATTTTGTTTTGTCTTTACATTTTCTTGCTATTCAATATGGTTGTAATAGTGTAGGATTTATTTTCTGCATTTTTATTGCTTTTTTACAAATGTTAGTAATTAGGATGTATGGCAAGATAAAAACCAACTAGTAGACAACCTAAAAATCAAAGACTAAATGCATGCAAATCAAACACACTATTCACACATTCACCTCTAGGGTAATCTCACTTGTTGCCTCAGAAAAATAGTCATGTCCCTCGAATATGAGCATTTTAGCAAAGACCCTCGATAAAAGATTGTAGTCCCTCGATGACCCTCGATGTTGTCTTCGGTAAATGATCTAGTCCCTAAACTACATTGCTAAAACATCCCATAGGTTGCCTTATATGACTATACAAATGACCCACGCCCGTCCCTTCACCTCCAATGATGGGGCTTCTTACCAAATCAATGGTAAGATAGCAACATCTAAAAGAGGAGGAAAAGAACATAGACCTTTTGATCAGGTCGAATGCCCATAGTTGCTTGCTTGCTCACAACAAAAACATTTTTCACACCAATACTTTCATTTGAAACATTTTTCAAAAGACGAAGCTTTTTGTACGCGTTCTTATAGAAACGAGAACCATTACAAAGAAATTTTTTAAAATACTTTCAAAACCCACATCACAAGCACATTTTCAAACAAAAAGTAAGTGATCTAGCAAGCAACTAAGAGCCCGTAGATAACTACGGATGAAAAGGGTGCTAACACCTTCCCTTTTCATAACCTACCCCCCCGAACTCAAGAAAATAATCCAAAAGGTCTTTCCTGTTCTTTTCAACCTTTCCTTATTGGATAAAAGAAAAGTCGGTGGCGACTCTTGCTATCCGAAACAATTGCAATCAAACACAAAACACCCAAGTCAGTTCTCTCACCGTGTTACAGAACTAGCAACTCTGCTGGGGAGAATACTTAAAAGTGGGGTTACCTTAGGGCTAGATCACCTTTACTTGCTTTTCTTGTTTGACTTGGTTTCTTTACACTATGGTTCCTTGTTTGGGCTTGTTTGGATCCTCTACCCGGATCTGGGGCACCTTTTAGGTAAGTAGCAATAGATTGTGGAAATTGTATGGAATAGACCGATACGGTTGAAGCAATAATTATGTTAGTGTGACGCATTTGTTGGTACCGATATCCCTTATGTTGAATCGAGGAGAATACAAGGCCGCTGAGTGGCGTCATGAAACACTAACTGGCCTTAGAACCTTAATTGAACAACTTAGCCATTAGAAAGTAGTGAGATAGCCAGTTTCAGTGGAAAGATGAAATTGGTTGATACTCGATACTACACTCATTAAGATCGGACTTTTGGGATATCTCGGCCGTAAGAAAAGATTGATTATGCTGAGACAATGCCTAAAAGAAAGGTCAGTGATATTTAGATCCCCAAGAACCCAGTTACTTTCTAGGACAGGTTGAGCTAACTAAATTTCAAGAGGGTACTTACCTACAAACTCCATGCAAGCCTAAACCTAAGGACTTGTCTGCTTTGTGTGTATATTTGTACATAACAACTTGCTTGCTTTTCATACTTGTACATAACATCATAACATCATAACATCATAAGCATTCTCACTAACCATTTCAAGGATTTAGGAATTAATATTTGTTTTGTTTTGTAGGCCATGACTCCCATCCGGAGGAATACCATCCGAATAAGCTTCGTGAAAGCACATCCTCAACTCCAAGAGTTAGCATCAAAGGTTCCCGGAGATTCTCCCTTTACCAAGAAATATGGTCGACTTCTCAGCTTGGCTACCTCCAATATCCAGGAAGAAATGATGTGTGTGATCTTCCAATTCTTTGATCCCATGCATCATTGCTTCACCTTTGCTGACTATCAATTGGTGCCTACATTAGAAGAGTTCTCTCAACTGTTAGGAGTTCCCGTGCTTGATTAAATACCGTTCACCGGTTTATAGGAGACTCGAAAGCCTTAAGTCTTTGCCGAAGCCCTGCATCTGAAGAGAGCCAACATTATAACAAATTGGGAGATAAGTGGAGTTAAGGGTTTCCTAGCCAAGTTTCTGTTGGAGAAGGCTCGTTCATTCTGGGAATATATGGATTTTCAAGCCTTTTAAGATGTCTTGGCCCTTCTAATCTATGGTTTGGTTCTATTTCCCAATCCCGACAAATTCATAGATGTGAATGCCATCAAAGTTTTCCTCTCCCGTAATCCTATACTTACTTTGCTTGGAGACATTTTACATTGTTTCCACACTAGCACCATGAAGAAAAGAGGTACTCTTTTGTGTTGCATTCCCCTACTCGCCAAGTGGTTTACTTTGCACCTACCTCGATCAACGTTGAAGAACGAGCAATGTGTGACATGGTCTCAAAGGATGATGTCCCTCACACACTCTGACATTTATTGGTGTTCTCGATCCTTGGAGGATACTACTATCATTGACCATTGTGGGGAATTCCATAATGTCCCAGTCTTAGGAATTAAGGGATGTATCACCTATAACCCTTCTCTTGCATTATGACAATTTGGGTATGCACGAAGAGATGGTCCTCACGATGCACTCATCCAAGGTTTGGATTCGACTATGAGGGCTACAACTAAGGTTACCGTCAAAGGTTCATACGAGCTTGGAGAATGATAAACAAGGTGGATAGTGTGATACAGTGGGTGAACTAACTTGAGGTGTTTTGCGTTTTGTGTTCGCAAATGTTGCGGTTAGCAAGAGTCACCACCGACTTTTCTTTTATCCAAAAAGGAAAGGTGAAAAAGCACAAGAAAGACCTTTAGAGATGTTTTCTTGAGTTCGGGGGGTAGATTATGAAAAGGGAAGGTATTAGCACCCTTTTCATCCATGGTTTTCCATGGGCTCTTAGTTACTTGCTAGATCACTTGCTTTTGTTTGAATGTGTGCTTGTGGTGGTGATTTTTGAAAGTGAAAATGGAACTTCGTAATGGTTCTCGTTTCTATAAGAACGTCTACAAAGTGTTTGTTTCGAAAATAGTTCAAAAGTGTGTTTGTGAGATGTGTTTTAAAAAGTATTTTGAAAATGGAACTTCGTAATGGTTCTCGTTTCTATAAGAACGCCTACAAAGTGTTTGTTTCGAAAATAGTTCAAAAGTGTGTTTGTGAGATGTGTTTTTGAAAGTATTTTGAAAATGGAACTTCGTAATTGTTCTCATTTCTATAAGAACACCTACAAAGTGTTTGTTTCGAAAATAGTTCAAAGATGAGAGTGTGGGTAAAAATGTTTTTGTTGTGAGTAAGCGAGTAACTGAGAGCGAACCTACCTACTCAAAAGGTCTTAGATGTGCTTTTCCTCCTCCTTTAGATGTTGCTATCTTACCATTATTTTGGTAAGAAGCCCCACTGTTGGATGTGAAGGGAAGGGAGTTGGGACGTTTGTATAGTCATAGAAGACAACATATGGGACGTTTTAGCAATGTCGTTTTAGGGACTAGATCGTTTACCGAAGGCAACATCGAGGGTCATCGAGGGACTATGATCTTTTATCGAGGGTCTTTTCTAAAACGTCCATGCTCGAGGGACATGACTATTTTCCGATAGGCAACAAGTGGAATTACCCTAAGGGTGTAAGTGTGCAAATATGTTTTATTTACATGCATTTAGTCTTTGATTTTTATGTTGTCTACTTGTTGATTTTATCTTGCCATACACGCCTAATTACTAGCATTTGTATAAAGCAATAAAAATGCAAGAAATAAATATCCTACACTATTACAACCATAATGAAAGGCAAGAAAATGTAAAGGTAAAAACAAAATAAAAGAAAGGAAAATGAGCTCTTCGACCCAAGTAGTAGCACCCTTCGACTAAAATCTTCATGGCCTCTTTCGAATCTGCCTTTTTTTTGTTTCCTTCGACTACAGGAGTGTATTCGAAGCAAATGTGTGTGTCGAAGCAAGTGTATTGAAGCATGCATATTTTGTATTCCAACATTTTAGGGGACTGGGGGTACAAATTTACAATGGGGATGAAGTGGAGACTGAAATATTACAACCACATCGAATGATAATGAAAACAATGTAAAATAAAAGGAAAACTTCATTTTGATTTGCTATGTGTCAACCCATGCTGCTATGCATCGACACATAGCCTTTCCTTGCTCCTGTAAAACAAAATCTGCTCAGTATGAGTCGACACATAATGGGATGTGTCGACTCATGCACCTTCTTGCATCGATGCGAAACACGTATGTGTCGACCCATAGTCTTTTCCTTGCTCATGTAAAACAAAATCTGCTCAGTATGAGTCGACATATAATGGGATATGTCGAATCATGCACCTTCTTGCATCGACGCGAAATGCGTATGTGTCGACTCATAGTATTTTCCCACTTCTGTTTTGTAACCTGAAATCAGTATGAGTCGATGCATGGGGGTTATGTGTCGACTCATACCCTATTTTTTCACTAGCATGAGTCGACACATGAGGATATGTGTCGATACATGCTGCATTTTCCTGCCTTAAACATTGTTTTACTGAATGTGCAAGTTAGCTTATGGCATATGATGGATAAACATGAATAATAAATGATTGAATAAACCTAAACTTTAAGCAAATGACTAGTTCAATAGGATAATAAAGTACTACATCTTGTCTTCAAAGAACAACAACTTATTAATGATGTAATGACAAGATATCAAGTCAAGAGGACTTACCTTTGGACTGCACTGGTTGTTTTAGATCTGAATGCTTTTCCAAATGATGTGATAACCTTGTGAGTCTTCAAGAAGCTGCTCTTGACTACTAGAACTGAGTTGGATTATACTGTAATATTTTTGGTATTTTTGATGATGAAGGTGAGTAGCACTAAAAGGACTGTTTTTTTTGTTATGTTTGGACAGTCTTTGAGGAAGAGTTTGTATGGTGGAGAAATGGGTTGGGTTTCTGTTTTGAACAAGAATAGACTTGGTTTTTGAAAATCAATCAAGGTTGCACAAAATATTGTTTTTCTGCTCAACAAAACTCTCTATTTTCTCTCCCTATGCCTCTTCCAAAATCCAACCTCTTTGTCTTATGAGACAGTCCTCTTTTTGTAGACCCCTTGACTATGGTTTAGGGGGGGGGGGGGACAATAAGTCATTTTGAATTGTTTTTACATACTGCTTTGATACTTTCTGCACACAATTTTCTTTTGCCATTTTGGTGTAATTTTGGGGCTGTTGTGGTGCAGGTTTTGGCAGACTGCATAGAGCAGTTTTGGACTGTAGCATGGCACAAGATTTCTTGCAGGGCAACATAGTGTGTTGTAGCAATGTGATATATCATATCTTCTTCAATTTTGGACATCATAGTTTGTAGCATGTCACAAATTTAGTCTTGTGCACATTATGTTAAAGGCAAAAATATTATGACAAGGTTTTAATCAAGACATAGTTTTAGAATTTGTAATTTTGCAAAATGTCACTTTATAATAACTTGAATTACTTGCATCATCTTGAATTATTTGGAGTTGTAGTAAAATGCCATGAAGCAAATGAAATTAACCAAGTATAGAAAATACTTAGAAAAATCTCAAAGTCTTGCAAAGTTGGATTTTTGATTCTCTTGACTCCTTAATGATCAAACTTGATATTTTTGAATGTCTTGATGAAATTTGATCTTTAGGTTGTAATGTTGACCAAAAAGTCAAAGTTTGACTTTCCAGTATGCAATTGACCATTTTGCCCTTGTGCCAATTTCAAGCCTAAATTGATGTATCAGTGCTGCAAACCTGACGTCTTAGAATATCTTGTGAGCAAATACTTGAAAAATGAGAGGGCAAACTTTGGGGTACAACAACTGCCCCTGTTCAATCTTCTTAAACCTGAAGAGTTAGATTGGCGAGTTTTTCCATTCGCGACTCGAAGGTGGAAGATGATTGGACACTAGAGTGTCCAGAAATTTGCACTCGACGATGCGATGATAGGAGGAATGGGCTTAAAGATGCCATTTGGAGAGGTAATAGAAAGTTGTTGGAGATGGGCTTAAAGATGCCATCCGAAGGTGGTTGTATCTGGACTCAGGAAGATGATGAAGGAATCTTGGACGATTACTACCTCAACAGGATGATGAAGGAATCTTGGATGACTACAACCTCAACAGGATAATGAAGGAATCTTGGATGACTACAACTTCAGCAGGATGATGAAAGAATCTTGGATGACTACAACCTCAGCAGGATGATGAAGGAATCTTGGATGACTACAACCTCAACAGGATGATGAAGGAATCTTGGATGACTACAACCTCAACAAGGTGATGAAGGAATCTTGGATGACTACAACCTCAGCAGGATGATGAAGGAATCTTGGATGACTACAACCTCAACAGGGTGATGAAGTAATCTTGGATGACTACAACCTCGGCAGGATGATGAAGGGATCTCGGATGACTACAACCTCAGCAGGATGATGAAGGAATCTTGGATGACTACAACCTCAGCAGGATGATGAAGGAATCTTGGATGACTACAACCTCAGCAGGGTGATGAAGGAATCTTGGATGACTACAACCTCAGCAGGATGATGAAGGAATCTTGGATGACTACAACCTCAGCAAGGTGATGAAGGAATCTTTGATGACTACAACCTCAGCAGGATGATGAAGGAATCTCTGATGACTACAACCTCAGCAGGATGATGAAGGAATCTTGGATGACTATAACCTCAACAGGATGATGAAGGAATCTTGGATGACTACAACCTCAGCAGGGTGATGAAGGAATCTTGGATGACTACAACCTCAGCAGGATGATGAAGGAATCTCGGATGACTACAACCTCAGCAGGATGATGAAGGAATCTTGGATGACTACAACCTCAACAGGATGATGAAGGAATCTTGGATGACTACAACCTCAGCAGGGTGATGAAGGAATCTTGGATGACTACAACTTCAGCAGAATCATGAAGGAATCTTGGATGGCTACAACCTCAGTAGGATGATGAAGGAATCTTGGATGACTACAACCTCAACAGGGTGATGAAGGAATCTTGGATGACTACAACCTCAGAAGTATGATGAAGGAATCTCGGATGACAATAACCTCAGTAGGATGATGAAGGAATATTGGATGACTACAACCTCAGCAGGATGATGATGGAATCTTGGATGACTATAACCTCAGCAGGATGATGAAGGAATCTTGGATGACTACAACCTTAGTAGGATGATGAAGGAATCTCGGATGACTACAACCTCAGTAGGATGATGAAGGAATCTTGGATGACTACAACCTCAGTAGGATGATGAAGGAATCTTGGATGACTACAACCTCAGCAGGGTGATGAAGGAATCTTGGATGACTACAACCTCAATAGGATGATGAAGGAATCTCGGATGACTACAACCTCAGTAGGATGATGAAGGAATCTTGGATGACTACAACCTCAGCAGGATGATGAAGGAATCTTGGATGACTACAACCTCAGCAGGGTGATGAAGGAATCTTGGATGACTACAACCTCTGCAGAATGATGAAGGAATCTTGGATGACTACAACCTCAGCAAGATGATGAAGGAATCTTGGATGACTACAACCTCAGCAGGATGATGAAGGAATATTGGACAATTAATACCTCAAAAGATAATGAAGGAATCTTTGACGACTGCTACTCCAAAAGGTAATGATAACCTTTATTTGTCGATCGATCTTTCCTGAAAAGGTAAAAATTTAGTTGTATGCAATGTCATGATGTATGAAATGCACGATGTCATGATGTTCTCAAAATAAATGAGATTGCGTTGTATGCACTTATCATGTATGTAAATAGGAGGTGTGAAATGTTTATGAATGCATTTTCGTCTGGGAAAATAAATCCTTGACAAATGTCAGGGAGTCGTTAATCCTGGACTGCTGTTGAAGAGTATGTGTGTCTTCAAGCTTTGCTTAGATTGTTTCATCCGGGGATTCCTGTTTTGTTGTTTGAGGAGAACTCCGCTGGGGGATATTAAAAAACTCTGTGGGGAGAATTTTTATTCCTGCTTGGGAAAAGAGTTTAGGAGTCTCGAATGTCCGTTGATCTTACTGGGGAATCGAAGTTGAACTGATATCTGGTCGAGTCCAGGATTCATAGTAACTTGCTGAGGATTGCAGAGTAGTCTACTGGGGAAGAGGAGTTGTGGTCCTTTGATTCGTAGTAGTTGGAGAGGCAAACTCAAACTGGGGAATCTGTAGTTTGTTGGGGAAATAAACCCCGTTGTCGGTCTATTGGAGAGGCGGCGACTTTACTGGAGAAGAATCCTCGAGGATTCTTGAGGTCGACTTAGCTGGGAAGAGGTTATCAGAGATTGAAACTCTGGCTGGGAGTCATCCTATGAGAAGGATTTTGGGGAGATTTGTCACTGCCCCTAGTAGCGAGTGTTCGTGGCATTGCCAAAAATGTTTTATTATACATAACTCTTTGCTGAGATTTGACGTTTAATGCCCCAAGTGACGGAGATGGAGGCCTTCCCCTGGTTACTCTGCACTTCTTTTAGATTTTTCCTGGAATCTTGACTGGACTTCCCCAGGTGTGCTGGATAGTGACATATCATGCCCCCTTGTTTATTGGATATTTGTCAGTGGAAGTGTCATCCTACTCGAAGTGATTTTGTTCACTGAGAGAGCTTTCATTCATCAGATATTCGTTGTGTGAATTTCTCTGCTGTCAAACAAATAGCCATATGTAAACAGTGATATTCAAGTAATGCAAAGTTTATGTTTGTCTTGAAGTTTTGAAAAATGTGTTTTCAGCAAGTAAAGAAATTTTGTTAAGAAAATTCAAACTCTGGATTTAGAGCCAAGCCTTATAGGAGTCAGGATACCTTTTGTAACAGTATGCTTTCGAACTAACCCATGCTTCAATTAGGACTTTTGAAGGGTTGTAACGTGGCTTGGTTCACGGTTTAAGAAACAAAGGATAGAGGCTCAAAGTGTATTTGTACCCACCCGTTCTTCGTGATGTTCTTCAGTCCTAAGCTCAATTAATTGTGCGTTTGAACTCCAATTGAGTCTGGAATGACGTTTTGCTGATGGTTCAGACAAGTTAAGTTTGTTGGAAGGCAGTCATTTTTGCGACATTTTTTCATGTTATTGAGGATTTGTAATGACCTCTTTCTTTTGATTTGTTATCCCTAATTTTTTCCTGACTGTTCCTGTTTTGAGATTACAGTCAGCGGGATGCCCCATTTTTCTTTAAGTCTCCTTCGTAGGTTTTGACTTAGCGGGCTTTTCTTTTTGAGAGATAATGACTGCATATGTGATAGGGAACCATTACTGTCTTTTGATCCCAGAGGAATGTTTCTTGACTTCATTCGTTGTATTACGAGATGAGAGTTTGTGGCTTAATGCGCGTTTGAATTAACTGAGTGACTACCCTGCCCCAGGTTTTGATTAAAGGTTTCAATTTGTATTAAAACAGAAAACTTCTACTTCTTTGGCTCGAAGGGGCTGACTAGGGATTATCTTCCTTATAACTCCAGTGTTTAGGATTTAAAAAAACGCCTGTACATCATCAGTAAGGTCTGTTCAAAAGCATACTGTATGAGATTACGACATTGTTTTCGTCATCCTCCCTCTAAAGACTTGTAACTTTTAGCAAGAGTTAAATGTCATAAAGAGAGTAAAAAGCACAATTTATATATAATGAAAATGAGTGGATCAAATCAAAACAAACATATGCAATGCACTAATGAAACAAAGTTTGACATTAATAGATAATTTTTTGAATAACAAAAGGAATTACAACTTGAAAATTCAAATGAAACAAAGACGCTCTCAATGATTTGCCATAGGAGCAGTGATCACGTTTGGAGTCTCCGGAGGGTCAAACTCGATCTCCTTGGCATCAATCAAGTCTTGAATCTTGTTGTTCAAAGTCCAACATCCGTCGGTGTCATGTCCAGGGCTGTCAGAATGATAGGCACATCTCACGCTCGGATTATACTTAGAAGAGGAGGTGTCGGGATTTTGAGGAGGATCCTTTAGCGTGATCAGCTTCAACTTCAGCAAATGTTATAACGCTTGAGACAAAGGCATGTTGATGTTAGTGTACTGCCTTTCTTGATATCTTACCCTACGCCTATTGCTCTGTCTTTGTTGAACAGGCGTGGGATTAAAGATCAGGATTGCCCCTACATGTTGATCATGATGACTCTTTTGACCATACACAACATTGGACTCTTTCTTCCCACTGTATGGCTTTTTCTAAGCATCAGAGGGTGTAGCTCCTTGTATCTTTCCACTTTTGATGCCAACTTCGACCCTTTCGCCGATCAGTATTAGCTCGGTGAACCCGGCTGAGGAGCTTCCGATCAAGTGATTGAAGAAAGGTCATGTCAGAGTTCCCATGAAGATGTCAATCAGCTCCCTGTCAGTTAAAGGGGATTGCACCCTACCAGCCAGATCTCTCCATTTTTGGGCATACCCTTTGAAGCTCTCGTTGGAACCCATGGTCATGTTCTGTAATTGCACACGAGTTGGTGCAAGATCAACATTGTACTAATACTGCTTGTAGAAAACAATAGCTAAATCCTCCCAGGTGTGGATTCGAGAACTCTCCAATTGATAGAACCACTCGAGTTGAGTCCCTACCAGGCTTTCTTGGAAGAAATGGATCCAAAGCTTTGGATCAGTTGTGTATGGTTGAATCTTGCGGACATAAGACTTTAAGTGCATCTTAGGGAAAGAGACTGCATCGTACAGGGCAAAGGTAGGGACTTTGAACTTTGGCAGGATGGCCACTCCAGAAACCAAACCCATGTCTCCTAAACCCAATCCAGGTATTTGTTGAATCTCCATAGCACTGAGGCGATCCTCCAACTGTTTGTACTTGTCATCAGCGGGAGGATATTGTTCCTCAGAGTAGTCAACTTCAACTTCATCAATCTCCAAATTGTGGTCTTCTTCAAGACTATCCCCTATGTTGGATGGAGTTGAAAGATCTAGGGCTTTAGGTCTTCTTCTCAAGTTCAGGACGCCTACTGACTTCTTGGACTTCTTCTTCTTGTCTTTGAGGAGGAGAGATTTCAGGCCCTCTTGCTTCTTAGCCATAGCCAAAAACATTTGTTAGAATTGAGCGTTTTGAGCTTGGAGATATTTCACCGTTTGTTCCATATCCATCTTACTGAAATAAACAGTAGGAAGATAAGGAGACCTGTATGGGAGAAACATGTCATGATATGATGCATGATATGATGCATGATATGTGGATGCATGTTTTCAAGGATCTCGTGGGGTAAACACAAGAAAAAGTTAGAGATTGAATTTTGATTAACATCTTTGATTAGAGAAATTTGTATCGGTGTATGTCCTTCCACGAGAATTAAGCTCACCATATCAAGTGGGTCATAGCCCTTGACTCAAGTTGTTTTACTTGATCTTTGACGATGTTTGTTTTAGAGGAAAATAAATCCTCTTGCCCTTTGGTAGACGTCTGGTTCAACGTGACCCCTGCATCAAAGACCCTCGAGATCCTTGAAATGGTTATTGAAAATGCTATGGTATGATGTTATGATGTTATGTACAAATATGCGAGGTAAGCAAGTTTATATACAAATAATCATATTCACACAAAGCAAACAAATCCTTAGTTTTAGGCTTGCATGGAGTTTTGTAGGTAAATACCCTCTTGAAGTTTAGTTGGCTCAACCTGTCGTAGTTAATAGTAACCGGGTTCTAAGGAGATCAATATCACTGACCTTTCCCACAAGCTTCGTTCAATAAGCAATTGACTCACAACCGAACAAAACTCAAGGGTCAAGTCTCAATGAGTGTAGCATCGAGTATCAACCAATTTTCAGCTCTACACCAAAACCGGTCATCTCACTACGTCCTAATGGCCAAGTTGGTCAAGTAAGGTTCTAAGGTTAGTTGATGCTTTACGACACCACTCAGCGGCCCCGTACTCTCCTTGATTCAATTCAAGGGTTACCGGTACCAACCAAAGTGCCACATCAATGTAGCTACTGCTTCAACCATGTCGGTATACCCCGTACAGTTCCCTCGCAGTCTATTTCTACTTACCTAAAAGGTGCCCCCAAATCCGGGTGTAGAATTTAAAACAAACCCAAACAAGGAACTAAAATGTAAAGCAAACAAATCAATCAATGTAAGCAAGTAAAGGTGATCTAGCCCTAAGGTAACCTCACTTTTATAAATAATTCCCCAGCAGAGTCGCCAGTTCTCTGATACGGTGGGAGAACTGACTTGAGGTGTTTTGCGTTTTGTGTTCGCAAATGTTGCAGTTAGCAAGAGTTGCCACCGAATTTTCTTTTATCCAAAAAGGAAAGGTGAAAAAGCACAGGAAAGACCTTTAGAGATGTTTTCTTGAGTTCGGGGGGTAGATTATGAAAAGGGAAGGTATTAGCACCCTTTTCATCCATGGTTTTCCACGGGCTCTATGTTACTTGCTAGATCACTTGCTTTTGTTTGAATGTGTGCTTGTGGTGGTGATTTTTGAAAATGGAACTTCGTAATGGTTCTCGTTTCTATAAGAACGCCTACAAAGTGTTTGTTTCGAAAATAGTTCAAAAGTGTGTTTGTGAGATGTGTTTTTGAAAGTATTTTGAAAATGGAACTTCGTAATGGTTCTCGTTTCTATAAGAACGCCTACAAAGTGTTTGTTTCGAAAATAGTTCAAAAGTGTGTTTGTGAGATGTGTTTTTGAAAGTATTTTGAAAATGGAACTTTGTAATGGTTCTCTTTTCTATAAGAATGCCTACAAAGTGTTTGTTTCTAAAATAGTTCAAAGATGAGAGTGTGGGTAAAAATGTTTTTTTTTGTGAGCAAGCGAGTAACTGAGAGCGAACCTACCTACTCAAAAGGTCTTAGATGTGCTTTTCCTCCTCCTTTAGATGTTGCTATCTTACCATTGGTTTGGTAAGAAGCCCCATTGTTGGATGTGAAGGGACCGACGTTGGGACGTTTGTATAGTCATAGAAGGCAACATATGGGACGTTTTAGCAATGTCGTTTTAGGGACTAGATCGTTTACCGAAGGCAACATCGAAGGTCATCGAGGGACTACGATCTTTTATCGAGGGTCTTTGCTAAAACGCCCATGCTCGAGGGACAAGACTATTTTCCAATAGGCAACAAGTGGAATTACCCTAAGGGTGTAAGTGTGCAAATGTGTTTTATTTACATGCATTTAGTCTTTTATTTTTAGGTTGTCTACTTGTTGATTTTATTTTGCCATACACGCCTAATTACTAGCATTTGTATAAAGCAATAAAAATGCAAGAAATAAATATCCTTACTATTAAACCATATTGAAAGGCAAGAAAATGTAAAGGCAAAAACAAAATAAAAGAAAGGAAAATGAGCTCTTCGACCCAAGCAGTAGCACCCTTCGACTCAAATCTTCATGGCCCCTTTCGAATCTGCCTTTTTTTTTGTTTTCTTCGACTGCAGAAGTGTATTCGAAGCAAGTGTGTATGTTGAAGCAAGTGTGTGTGTGTCGAAGCAAGTGTATCGAAGCATGCATATTTTGTATTCCAACATTTTAGGGGACTGGGGGTACAAATTTACAATGGGGATGAAGTGGAGACTAAAATATTACAACCACATCGAATGATAATGAAAACAATGTAAAAACAGTGTAAAATAAAAGGAAAACTGCATTTTGAACTGCTATGTGTCGACCCATGCTGCTATGCATCGACATATAGCCTTTCCTTGCTCCTGTAGAACAAAATCTGCTCAGTATGAGTCGACACATAATGGGATGTGTCGACTCATGCACCTTCTTGCATCAACGCGAAATGCGTATGTGTCGACCCATAGTCTTTTCCTTGCTCCTGTAAAATAAAATCTACTCAGTATGAGTCGACACATAATGGGATATGTCGACTCATGCACCTTCTTGCATCGACACGAAACGCGTATGTGTCGACTCATAATCTTTTCCCACTTCTATTTTGTAACCTGAAATTAGTATGAGTCGATGCATGGGGGTTATGTGTCGACTCATACCCTATTTTTTCACTAGGATGAGTCGACACATGAGGATATGTGTCGATACATGCTGCATTTTCCTGCCTTAAACATTGTTTTATTGAATGTACATGTTAGCTTATGGAATATGATGGATAAACATGAATAATAAATGATTGAATAAACCTAAACCTTAAGCAAATGACTATTTCAACAGGATAATAAAGTACTACATCTTGTCTTCAAAGAACAACAACTTGTTAATGATGTAATGACAAGATATCAAGTCAAGAGGACTTACCTTTGGGCTGCACTGGTTGTTTTAGATCTGAATGCTTTTCCAAATGATGTGATAACCTTGTGAGTCTTCAGGAAGATTCTCTGGACTGCTAGAACTGAGTTGGACTGTACTGTAATATTTTTGGTATTTTTGATAATGAAGGTGAGTAGGACTACAAGGACTATTTTTTTGGTTATGTTTGGACAGTCTTTGAGGAAGAGTTTGTATGGTGGGGCAATGGGTTGGGTTTCTGTTTTGAACAAGAATAAACTTGGTTTTTGAAAATCAATCAAGGTTGCATAGAATATTGTTTTTCTGCTCAACAAAACTCTCTATGTTCTCTCCCCATGCCTCTTCCAAAATCTAACCTCTTTGTCTTATGAGACAATCCTCTTTTTGTAGACCCCTTGACTGTGGTTTAGGGGGGAAAACAAATAAGTCATTTTGAATTGTTTTTGCATACTGCTTTGATACTTTCTACACACAATTTTCTTTTGCCATTTTGGTGTAATTTTGGGGGCTGTTGTGGCGCAGGTTTGGGCAGACTGCATAGAGCAGTTTTGGACTGTAGCATGGCACAAGATTTCTTGCAGGGAAGCATAGTGTGTTGTAGCAATGTGATATATCATATCTTCTTCAACTTTGGACAGTATAGTTTGTAGCATGTCACAAATTTAGTCTTGTGCACATTATGTTAAAGGCAAAAATATTATGACAAGGTTTTAATCAAGACATAGTTTTAGAATTTGTAATTTTGCAAAATGTCACTTTGTAATAACTTGAATTACTTGCATCATCTTGAATTATTTGGAGTTGTAGTAAAATTCCGTGAAGCAAATGAAATTAACCAAGTATATAAAATAATTAGAAAAATCTCAAAGTCTTGCAAAGTTGGATTTTTGATTCTCTTGACTTCTTAATGATCAAGCTTGATATTTTTGATTGTCTTGATGAAATTTGATCTTTGGGTTGTAATGTTGACCAAAAAGTCAAAGTTTGACTTTCCAGTATGCAATTGACCATTTTTCCCTTGTGCCAATTTCAAGCCTAAATTGATGTATCAGTGCTGCAAACCTGACGTCTTAGAATATCTTGTGAGCAAATACTTGAAAAATGAGAGGGCAAATTTTGGGGTACAACAGCTGCCCCTGTTCAATCTTCTTAAACCTGAAGAGTTATATTGGCGAGTTTTGCCATTCGCGACTCGAAGGTGGAAGATGATTGGACACTAGAGTGCCCAGAAATTTGCACTCGACGATGCGATGATAGGAGGAATGGGCTTAAAGATGCCATTTGGAGAGGTAATAGAAAGTTTTTAGAGATGGGCTTAGAGATGCCATCCGAATACCATGCATCCACATACCATGCATCATATCATGACATGCTTTCCCCACACGGGTTTCTCATCTGCGTACTGTTTATTTTAGTAGAGATGGCTCTAGAACAGACTATCAAGGACATTCAGGCTCAAAATGCTCAACTTTAGGAAATGTTCTTCAACCTATCCAAGGGGAAAGAAAAAGTGAAAGCACTCATCACTAGGGGCATGATCATGGAGAATCCTAAGGATGACAGGGATGACCAGTTGGAGCGACTGCAAATTGAAATAGCCATAATGAAAGTCCAGATGATGGGACAACTGGTGGGCCAGATGGCTCTTATCCAAAATTTAGCTCGGGGACAAGAGGAGCTAAGGACCCTCGTCAACAAACTTCATCAAGACGTTTGCAACCATATGAAACAAACAATAGAGATTGGGGATCAAGTCATTATTCAGCCTCCCATGAGACAAGAAACTGGTTTGAAGGAGAGAAAACCTTTCCAAATTGCTTCTACATCACGAGCCTAACAACAACAGGGTAATCGGCGTAAACGGATTCCATCCGATAGGAAGTATACCAAACTCAACATGCCGATATCACAAGTCTTGAAACACATGATGAAAATGAATTTGGTCACGTTAAGGGATCCTCCTCAGAATCCTAATACTTCTTCTCCCCGTTACAATCATGGAGAAAGGTGTGCATATCACTCCAACAGTCCGGAGCACGATACTTATAGTTGTTGGACGTTGAAAAACAAGATTCAAGACCTGATCAACGAAGGAGCGTTGGAGTTCACACATGACGGTCAACTGGAGCTCTTCTACCACCCCTCAAGGGCATCCATATGAAGTGACAGTCTGGGCGAGGAAATTTTTTGTTTATTCGAATTTTCAGTTGTAATTTCTTTGTTTGCTTAAACACTTATCTTTATGTCAGACTTTGGCTACTCTCATTAATGCATTAAATATGTTTGTCTTGAATTAATCCATTCATTTTCACTCTATTTAAACTATGCTTTTTACTCCCTTTATGATATTCAACTCTTGTTTCAAAAATTTGAAAGCCTTTAGAGGGAGAATGACAAAAACGATGCAATAGTCTCATACAATATGCTTTTAAACAGACTTTGCTGACGATGTACATGTGTTCTTTCAATCCATAAATACTGAAGTTATAAGGAAGATAATCCCTAGTCAACCCCTTCGAGCCGAAGAAGTAGGAGTTTCCTTTTTTACACAAATTGAAACATTTAATCAAAACCTGGGGTAGGGTAGTCTCTTAGTTAATTCAAATGCGCGTTCAGTCGCAAACTTTCACTTCGTATACAACGAATGACATCAAAAACTTCCCTATGAATAAAAAAAAGGAGACGACGACGGTTCCCTATCAAATAGGTAATCATCATCTCCCAAGAGAAAAGCCCACTAAGTCAAAACCTATGAAGGAGACTTAAGAAAAATTGGGGCATCCCGCTGACTGTAATCTCAAAACAAGAATAGCCAGGCAAAAAAATTAGCGATACTAAATCAAGAAGAGGTCAATACAAATCCTCGACAACATGAAAGGTGTTGCAAAAATGACTACCTTTTCAAATAAACTTCAAAATATCTGAACCATGATTCCAGATTCAATAGGAGTTCAAACACACAATTGACTGAGCTTAGGACTGGAGAACATCACGAATAACGGGCGGGTACAAATACACTTTGAGCATTATCCTTTGTTTCTTAAACCGTGAACCAAACCATGCTACAACCCTTCAAAAGTCCTAATTGAAGCATGGGTTAGTTCTAAAGCATACTGTTACAAAAGGTATCCTGACTCCTGTAAGGCTTTACTCTAAATCCTGATTTGAATTCATATTCTTATAAAAATTCTTTACTTGCTAAAATGCATTTTCAAAACTTCAAGACAAGCATAAAATTTGCATTATTTGAATATCACTGTTTGGATATGGCTATTTGTTTGACAGAGGAGAAATTCACACGACGAATATACAGTTAACAAAAACTCAATGAACAAAACCACTTCAAATAGGATGAAATTTAAAATGACAAATATCCTATAAATAAGGGGGCATGACATGTCAGTCTAACTCGTCTTGGGGTAGTCAAGTCAAGATTCCAAGAAATCTCTCAAGAAATGCTGAATATACCAGTGGCAGATCTGCATTTGAGTCGCTTAGGGCATTGAACATTTAGGTTCTTATAAAGGGTTACGTACGGTCAAACAACATTTTCCTGGAAGTGCTACAAATACTTGTTACTTGGGGAAGTGACAAATTCCCACAAAGTCCTTTTCATAGGATGACCCCCAATCAAGTCCCCATAGGGTTGTCTCTATAAGGTTATTCCCACAGAATAATCTTCATGGACAAGGGTCCAAAACCCTCAAGGCCAAATTCATGGATATCCCCACAAAATTGGATCCGGGAAATCCCCAACCAGAGTTTCAATCTACGGAAAACCTTCTTCCTAGCTTAGTTGGTCTCAAGAAGAATCCTCGAGGAGTTCTGCTTAAGGAAAACACCTCTACAGCAGATTGGCAACATGGTTTATTTCCCCAACAAACAACAGATTCCCTAGCTTGAGTTTTCCTCTCCGACTACTACAAATCAAGGGACCACAACCCTCTTCCCCAATAGACTTTTCTACAACCCCCAGTGAATTGCTGCAAAGCCTGGGAGACAACCAGATAACAGTTAACTTCTTTATCCCCAACAAGTTTCTCTTCCAACACGAGATAACTATCCAGTAGATCAACGAACAACTAAGACTCCTAAACTCTTTTCCCCAAGAAGGAATCAACACTCTCCAGAGTTTTCTTCAAGCAAAGTCAACATCCCCAGCGGAGTTCTCCTCAAACAACAAAAACAGGAAGCCCCAGCGGAAACATCCTAAAATAAGGTCTAGAGAGGTGCATACTCTTCATCCCCAATGGTAGTCCGGGATTTAGCCTCCCAAAACTCCCCAACATTTGTCAAGGATTTATTTTCCAAGGCAAAAATAAATTCCAACAACATTTCGCATTTCATGCATCATATTACATGCATGACAAATGCATACGACACAATCTCATTTATTTTCAGAATATCATTACATCAGGCATTTCATACATCATGACATTGCATGCACCTAACTCTTTACCTCTTCAGGAAAGATCAGTCAACAAATGGCTATCATCAACAATTTTCAAAAAGGTCAAAGATTAATACCTAAAACTAGATAGGACAACTATCTCAATGACCAACATTTTCAAGTTCCAGATTAATACCTCTAATAAGCAAGGAAAACTATCTGTGGACGACTGATTGTAGATTAATACCTGTAACAAGCCAGGAAAACTATGTTTCTTTCCAAGGTCAGAGAATAATATATGAAACCAGATAGGACAACTATCTCAACGACCAACATTTTCAAGTTCCAGATTAATACCTGTAATAAGCCAGGAAGACTATATGTGGATGACTGATTGTAGATTAATACCTGTAATAAGCCAGGAAAACTATCTACATGAAGAGATTACAGATTAATAACTGTCACAAGCCAGGAAAACTATCTTTATTTCTCAGGTCAGAGATTAATACCTGAAACCAGACATGACAACTATCTCAACGACCAACATTTTCAAGTTCCATATTAATACTTGTAACAAGCTAGGAAAACTATCCGTGGACGACTGATTTTAGATTAATACCTGTAACAAGCCAAGAAAACTATCTACATGAAGAGATTGAATATTAATACCTGTAACAAGCCATTAAAACTATCTTTCTCTCTCAGGTCAGATATTAATACCCGAAACCAGACGGAGAACTATCTATGTAACCAATATTTTTAAGTTCCAGATTAATACCTGTAACAAGCCAGGAAAACTATATGTGGACGACTGATTGTAGATTAATACCTATAAGAAGTGTTGCACCCAAAAAATTTGCCCTCTTCATCTTACTTTTATGGCTTATGTTTTGTCATACACATTCATGCATTTTAAGGTGGGATTAAGGCTTATGGTCTTCATGATTTTATCCAAGCTATGGAATTTGGTTGTGTTGTCAGGTAGTCAAAGATTGGATTTCATTTCCTCATTATTTTGATCATTCAGCCTACTGGGCTCAGACCTCATGACATCTCAAGTTGACTCTCTATTTTATCATAGAGTTGGAAATGGCTAGGGTTTTGATTATTGGAATGACTGTTTTTCCCTCGAAAAAATTCTTAAAATAGTGGCATCATAAGTCTTATCCTAGTACACCAGACATTTTTATTCAAAAGATTAACAAGGTTAGGGTTTTAATCCTAGAGATCTCTTCTCATCAAGCTTAGGGCTTTTCTTCTCCAAGTTACCAAGGTTGAAGTAGAGTTTATTTCTCTATACTTATCAAGGGTTTTTGAAGGCATTGAGGATCCAATTTCAATCAAGGGAAGTACTTGGTTCCTTCTTAGATATGGATTGGTGGAAGTATCATTGTGTTTGTTTATCATGCAAGGTTGGTGTGGATTAGAATTGAATAGAGTTGGAATTCTTGTAAAAAATGCAAGTTGCTTGGAACTTCTTCATTAAGGTTTCAAGTTTAATAATAAAGCATGGTTTTCACACAAATTGAATTTGAAGATTATAAGGATACATTGCAAATTTTATTCATGGTTTCAACTACCTTTTAAGGTTCTTTAAATTTGGAACTAAAAGAGTTTTGACATAAAGCTTATTCAACTATTCCATTCAAGTTATATTCATCATCCATTCATTCAAGTTCTATGACCAAACTTCAAGATACAAGGATTCGCAAATTTCTCAAAGTTTAAAAATACATTCAAAGTTTATCAAATTGACAAGATTATTACATCAATTTCAAGGTTACAAGTTTGATTTGTAATGAAGATTTCATTCTAAAATTTTGCAAGTTTTATTACATGAGGAAAATTACTTGAAGGTCCTAAGCTACTTGTGAAGCCATGAACTAAAGTCTTTTCTTTAAGCTCTTGGTCTTTATTTCCTTCATGTCAAGCTCCATGCCATCTTCTTCATCTTCCGTCATCACTATTCCCAAGCTCACATGAAAAGAAATAAGAAAGAGACACGGTTAGCAAAGAAAATCAAAAATGAACACAAGAAAAAGAGTTTTCGAGTTTTCTATTCAAGTTTCATCATTAGAGTTTTGAGTTTGGAATCAGAGAATTAAGGGTGTTTTTCAATCATGATTCAAGAATACATTAAAGCCTCATAAAATCAAAATTTCAATGCTAATCATGGGCAAAATTCTATTGCAAATCTCAAAACCAGTTTGGTTCACAAAAGAATTCCAACATCAGAAAATTAAAACAACAAAATTAGGTTCCAAATAGGCAATCACGGACCTGTTTCATATACTACAAATCAAAAAATCAATTTGGTTCATAGCAAGTTAAAATCAAGTCTCAGCCAAACAAATTTTCAAACTCAGTTGAGGCCCCAAAGAAATCACAAGTTAGAATCACATTTTAAGCCTAATAACAGATGCAGCAAACAACAAAACTCATAAGTGCATCATCACAGCATTACAAGGCAAATATCAGAAAATAAAAACAAATTCAAAATTGCAACGGTCCAGCCCCACAAATAGTTTGTTATGACACATCAGAAATCATAAAGTAAAGCAGTATAGAGTTCAAGTTCCAAGCCCAAACGTAAAAATCACATTTCAGCCCAACAGGCATCATAGTTCACATCTCTGCAAGTGTAAACCAAGTCTCAACCCACCAGCATTAAGAGACATATCAGTAAAAAAATTACATCTCAAATTAAAACAAACTCAAAAAAATATCTCATCACAGTCCGGCCCAAACAACAAAACTCTTATCTCAACAAACGAAACCACAACAATCAGAAATAATTGTCAAGCCCAAAAGTAAAGCTAAACTAGCAAGTATGTTATCACAAAAGTCAGAGGGTCCAACATAAAATTTGACAACTCAGTAATTGATTTTCAGTAAGCAAATCATAATCACAACCCAGGCCACAAAAGAAAACAGATAATAGAAAAGAATAACAGACCAAAGAATGAAAAGCCCATAATAAAAGTAACTCATTCAAAGCCTGATTAACAAACGAAAATCAGCAAGCCTGTCAATAAAAATTAGAGCCAAAACCCTAAGTGATATCAGTATAAAAAGATTAATTGGCGCTGAAATCAAGGGAGAGGTACACACAGAAGGAGGAGCTGCGCAAGCAACAACTCAAACCCTAAAAAATTTGTGTTCATCATTTTCCATAAAAATCATAAAACCCTTCTGAATGTGAGAGAGATAAAGAAGAAAAGAGTGAAAAGTTAGAAGGACCTCACCGGAGAACCTCAGAAGCTGTGTCTTCATCATTGATCCGCCGCCAAATTCGTTTTTTTACGAAGGAATCATGAATCTGGACTCCTAGGGTTTTCCAAACCCCTTTCAAGATCTATGTGAAACAGTCAAACACCTACAAAATCAAATGTCAGATTCACAATCAGAAGAGAGAGGTGAACAAGATGACGTAAAGAAAATCAAGATCAGAGCAATATCACCAGCGCCGCCGTGAATGTTCATCAACACTGTCGTCAGCCTCCGTTGATCTTCATCGTATCCTCCGTTGACATTCATCCGTGCCACCACAAACCTTCATAGCAACCGCCATACAAATCCGATAGTGTTCTTATTTTATGTTTTATTTTTGTTTGTGTTTGAATGAAGGAGGAGAGAGGCGAGAGCACAAGATCTGAGAAAGAGAGAGATTATTAAATCTCTCATCATGTTAATTTTTAATGTCCCCTTTGTTTGTTCTGTTATTTTACATTATTGTTTAAGAAGCTAATACGGCGGTGACATTTGTCACCGCCCTTGTGGTTGTTCCCTGATTCCATGCAGATACCTTGTGGTCCATGGCACGTACCCTCTCATAACCACCCTCCGATCTCTTCACATCTAGATCTGACGAACCAAATTCGCCTCTCCACGGTGTACCTTCACTGGAGAAGCATGCTGGATCTTCATGGACCCCCACACGGGATCACATGCACGTCGTCCCAAATTCTGTCGCGCACCCTCGCTTAACCAGCCTTCAGATCAAACAGATCTTCATCAAGGACTCCCAAACTCCCATTCCATGATGCACCCCTGAAGCTGCAACACGCTGGATCAGCGTAGCCTACTCATCTTGGACATGGGCTTAATGCTTTTTCTACCAACACCCCTCAAATTACTATAACTCAGGCCCATTTTTTTGCTTACTCATTTCTTTATATTTTCCATTATTTTTTTGTGTTATTTGGTTTATGTTGATTAAAAAAATACAAAAATATTATTTGTTTTAGATAATCAATTAAATTGAGAAATGTTATTTAATATTATTAATTAATTAATTAATTAATTATATTAAATAGGATTATTTAATTTAATTTAGTTATTTAAATTATATTTCGATTGGGTTGTATTGTTTTGTTATTTAGGATTTCTATCAAATAAAAATACAAAGAATATCATTTGATTTAGATAATCAATTAAATTAAGAAATGTTATTTAATATCATTAATTAATTTATTAATTAATTATATTAAATAGGATTATTTAATTTAATTATTTATTTAAATTATTTTTAATTGGCTTGTATTGTTTGATTATCTAGACTATTAATCGTATTATCAATTCGACTCATCCCCATTCGTAAACTTGTACCCCCATTCCAATATGGTTTGTAATAGATTAAAATTTTATTTTCTTTGCTATTTTATTTATATGTTTAAATTTCTATCATGCATATTTTGTTTAAATTAGAACACATGGCCTCCTCTTGGGCTCATCAACAATAAAAAGGTATCCACCTGCAAATGCACACTTGCACACATTTCATAGTTTGGTCCCGGGCTTTTCTACAGCGACAACTATTCGATCAATTGTTCCAATTGGTCGTTTAGAATACTAGTGCCATGCTAGTTCCACTTTCTAGGAGCATGAATATAGCCACCTTGTATGGGCTCTTGATTTTTATCTTATGCATTGAAGAAACTCTCTCTTTTCCCCTTGGTCCATATACCAAGCATCTTCATAAAGGGTCTCATAGTTGAGTTTGGGCATGGCCATTCTCACGAGGTTAATCAAGTTTTGCCCTTGGTTAACCATAACCCAAATCAACCACTTTGGTCCATATACCAAGTGTTTCCATGCATAAAGGGTCTCATGGTTGAGGGTAGGAACACCTACTCTCACGAGATTAATCAAGTATACCCCTTGGTTAATCATAACCCGATTTAACTCCCATACCCCAAGCATTATCCTTACCTTATGAACATTTGTGTTATGACCCTGTGATCGATCGTTGATGCAACATGGGTACGCCTAATTAGTTATTGATTAAGGAGATTCAAGGAGTCGTTCTGTAGAGTGGTCTTATCTCATGCCCTTCGAAGAGGCAACAAACCTACTCCGTTAGGTATCATTATGACCTCATTCTTATCTCGCCATCACACATGTTTGTTATCCTACTTTGATCCTCGATATCATTGTTAGGTGTGATGTTTTATTCTCTGGTTTATTGATGTTTCACATCTTTTCCATGATACCCTGTCATCTTTTAGCCGATGTTTCTCCATCGCATATTTGTTTGAAGCCGATGTTTCGCCATCGCACATGTTTGTTATCCTACTTTGATTCTCAATGTCATTGCTAGGTGTGATGTTTTATTTCCTGTTTTATTGATGTTTCAAAATCTTTGCCATGTTATCTTTCTATCTCTTAGTAGATGTTTCACCATCGCACATTCTTTTAGCCGGTGTTTCGCCATCGCACATGTTTGTTATCCTACTTTGATTTTCAAATCATTGTTAGGTGTAATGTTTCATCATCTTGTTTGATATTTTGCTATCATGATGATGTTTTATCACCTTATCTGAGTTTGTGTTGCCATGCAATGTCTTGTCATCTCTTCTTGCTATTTTATCATCATTGTTGACATTTTGTTGTTCTATCTGATGTTTTTCCATTTTGATTGTTGCTTTTATCTTCTTAACTAAAAAACATAAACCAACCAATATATATGAGCCGAACTACGGCTGCTCTGATTCCTTAAAAGGGATACGTAGGAACTGGGGTAGGGCCCAAGCGAGCATAACTTTTACTTTCCCTACATTATTTTCTCCTTTCTTTTGCATGCATTCCCTGTATAGCTTAGATATAGATTTTTACAAACCCATTAGATTAGACAACAAGAGTGGATACCGTAGAGTACTACAGGCGTGTGGGGTTCTAATACCTTCCCCTCGTGTAACAAACTCCCTTACCCAATCTCTCGGTCGCAAGACCGTGATTTCACCCTCTTCAGGTTTTCTCGCTATTTACCTTTCCCCTCTCGGTGGGATAAAAGACGTTCGATGGCGACTTTATTGATTTTATTATGGGATGACAGTTCGGCTGGTTGTTTCAACAAGTCAGGAAAACTATCTACATGAAGAGATTGAAGATTAATACCTGTAACAAGCGAGAAAAACTATCTTTCTTTCTCAGGTCAGAGATTAATACCCGAATCCAGATGGAGAACTATCTATGTGACCAACATTTTCAAGTTCCAGATTAATACCTGTAATAAGCCAGGAAAACTATCTGTGGATGACTGATTGTAGATTAATACCTGTAACATGCTAGGAAAACTATCTTTCTTTCTCAGGTCAGAGATTAATACCCGAAACTAGACGGGGAACTATATATGTGACCAACATTTTCAAGTTCTAGAGTAATACCTGTAACAAGCCAGGAAAACTATCTGTGGACGACTGATTGTAGATTAATACCCGTAACAAGCCAGGAAAATGACCTGCATGAAGAGATTAAAGATTAATACCTATAACAAGCCAGGAAAACTATCTTTCTTTCTCAGGTCAGAGATTAGTACCTGAAACCAGACATGATAACTATCTCAACGACCGATAAAAACAAGTTCCAGATTAATACTTGAAACCAGACATGAAAACTATTTGTGAGCGACTATTTGTAGATTAATTCCTGAAACAAGCCAGGACAATTATCTATACGACCAACTGAAATCCTCTTCTAGAAACAGTTCAGATGCGGTCCAGATACGACTAACATTCTGATACTTATTCCATATTCTCTTCTAGAAATAGTTCAGATGCGATCCAGCTACGACTGACATTCTGATACTTATTCCAGATTATCTTCTAGAAAAGTTTCAGATACGATCCAGATACGGATGTCATTCTGACACTCATTCAACATATTTCTCAAATATAGTCCAGATACGATCTAGATACAGATGTCATTCTGACACTCATTCAGCACATCTCTCAAATACAGTCCAGATACGATCCAAATACAGATGTCATTCTAACGCTCATTCAGTACATCTTTCAGATGCGAGTCAGATACAATCCACTTATGGATATTATTATTACACTCATCCCACTACATCTATTGTTTTAGTATAAACCAACAAGAGATTTATTCTGATACTTCTTTTAATTTTTGTCAACAATCACTTTTGGGTGGCATCTATAAGCCCATCTCTGACAACTCTCTATCATCTCTCCAAATGGCATCCTTAAGCCCATTCCCTAAACAATCAACCACAACATCGTCGAGTGCAAATTTCTGGGCACTCTAGTGTTCAATCATCTTCTGTAAGTACGAAGTGCGCCTAAAAGGGGGGTGAATTAGGCACTTTAAATTTTTTCTGGTTTTTAGTGATGATGGATAATATTTTTCTGGTTTATGGTGTGTTTATGAAAGAGTAAATTGTAGAAAAATAAAGAAACACGAGCAATATATGCTGGTTCCCCTCACAGTCTGACAGTACCCCAGTTCCCTTTCAATACAAAAGAGATTTCCTTATAGTGGCAAACTTAAAACAATAACTACCAAAACAAAGAACATTCCTCTTAGACCAAGAACAATCCTCTTGGATTTTCACTATGTCAACAATGAGAACAATCCTCTCAAGGTGACCTTACTTGTATCCAACAATCCTGGAAAAACAAGATAACAAAACCACTTGAACTTATTTTCAACAATCCTGAAAAATAAGAAAGTGTATAACAATGCTTGATAGATAGAGTTTGTAGTGCAATAATCACTTTGAGTGATTTTATCAATCACTTGATATTCTATTCCAATAACAATAATATAAAATGACTCAAGACTATAGAATGCTCAAAGTTTTCTGTTTAACAATATATGAAAATGTGCAGAAAAACTTCGTGTATGAAAGTGAAGAAAAAACTTAAGTTTTAATATTTTAAAATTCAGAAACTATTGATTGGAAGAGATACATAATGATTTTAAAAATTCAGTATTTATATGTTCATAGCACCTCTTTGAAACAACATAAATTTATGCAAATGAATCATGAAAAAATGCCAAGATTTAATGAAAAGTTTCCATGAAATGGTGTTATGAAAAGGTATGTTCAAAGCTGCTGATTTTCAAAAACGTTTAGCATGCAATCGATTGCACCCTTGTGTAAATCGATTGCACGGGTTTTTACAGCTAAAAAATTCAAATATTTTTAGTGAGCAATCGATTGCACGTGTGTGTAAATAGATCGCACTTTAAAACAATAGAAACATTTGATAGAGAGAAATCGATTTCACAAACATGCAAATCGATTGCACTTAGAAACAGTAGCTAACACTTTGAAAACGTGAAGCATGCAATCATTTGCACCAACATGCAAATCAATTGCACATAAGTGAAAATTGATTTTTTGCTTAGAAAACTTGAGAAAAAGTTTGGACAGGATAAAACACTTCTTTTGATCATTGGGCATTTAAGACTTAAGTTCAAAGTAAGTATTGTCATTATACCTATTGAAATTTGCTAAGAACTTGAGACAAAGTCTTTTATCCAATGATGCTTTTAGCTTGATCAAAATCCTTGCCTTCTTGCCAATATAGTTTGTCTTCATCAAAACAAAGTGCATTCAGAATCATTTGAGAAGCTTGATATTACATTCTCCCCCTTTTTGATGATGACAAATAATCTTTCTTGAAGCTTTGTTATTTCCGGAAAGAGACTTCTCCCCCTAAGATGTATAACTCCCCTTTGTATGAGAAGGTTGAAAACTCTTGAAATTGTTCATCTTGTTAATGAGTACGTTAGAAGTTTAAGACAAGAAATAAACAAGCATAAAGTGCCACGTCCTTCTCCCCCTTTGACATTATCAAAAAGAAGGGAAAGATGCAATAAAAATGGATAACATTGAAAACTTAACCAAAACCTGCACTAATTAAACATAGTCATAGACATACATGTCATAGTAGAATAACAAATACATAGAAAGCTCAAAAGTAACAAACAAAACATAGCATAAAGTAACAAGGACATAACATAAAAATGAAGGGGTGAAAAACACAAGAAGGGGGGGTTGAATTGTAAAACTGAAATCTTAAAGCAATTGACAAGATATTTTTATCCTGGTTCGTTTGATCTCAAACTACTCCAGTCCACCCGTCAAGGTGATTTCGCCTCTCTCCAACGAGGTCTTAATTCACTATATTCAACTGAATATTACAGACTGCTTTAACAACTGCTAAAGCCTTCTTGATTCAAACCACAATCCGGTTTGTCAAGGCAACACTTTCTTACAAAGGTATAAAACAATGTGTGTGAATGTTTTCTACAAAACTTTATCACAACTGTGATGTATACACAAATGAAGCTTAGAAACTAGATTGCTAAACACTAATGGAGTATCAGAGTTTGTGGTTTAGCAAAACTGGTAGATGAAGATTATTGTTCAGCTTTGTGCGTGTAGAGATTTGGAGAGCATTAGCCATTATAATCTTCGAAGCCTTGTTTATATAGCACTTGAGAAGATGAACGTTGAATGAAATATTCTTGATTCAATGCTAATAACAAGCTTTCCTTTTTGAGCAGATCTTGTCTAGAATGAGGCCGTTGGGATTAATTAGCTTTCAATGCACAGTACCGTTGCTTCTTCAATGCACGTTCTGGCTTGGCTCATTCTGATTCTGCTTCGCTGCTGATGAACTATTGTGTTTCTGTATCAGAGTGTTTACGCGCAGTTCTGTTCATCAAGCTTCAGCATGTACGTGAGTTGATCATCTGATCTTGACGTTCTGATTCAGCAACTTCTGATGCTGGTGTATGAAATCAAATTCTGATGCTGAATAAGTGATCTTGCTTATTTTAATCAGCGTATCTGCAAGTCAGAGCATAGTAATTTTAGGCAGCATATAGTTCAAACATGAAACATATAAATACTATAGCTTTTCACTTTGTTATCATCAAAACTCAAATATAGGGTAGTAGATTCAAACATTGTTCTAACAATCTCCCCCTTTTTGATGATGACAAAAACTAGATATTTTAAATGAAAAATAACGTGAAAAGGTATCTTGGGAAAAGTTTCAGAGTTAAGAAGTAAGGAGAAATCAGAGTTAAGAGATACTCCCCCTGAGTTTGTTACTTCCCTTTGATATACGTGTTCTTCAGGATCAAATCTTTTTCTTTCTTTGAACATCAGATTATAAGAGTCTTTGACTTATCAGAGAGCAGAGCTTCAGAGCTTTTCCTGTCAGAGCTTTGCTTTGGATCAGAGTATTAGGTCGATCAGAACTTCATATTTGATCAGAGCAACATTGATCAGAGCTTCTACATTTTGATTAGAGCTTCTAGTCTTCATAGTGTTCAGGAGCTTCCTTGTGCCTGTAGACTTAAAACAAAACAGAAAAACATTTCAAGTAATAGAGTTAGAATGTTTGAGAATTTCTGTCTAGTTAGCCGTTATTGATTTTAAATATCATTCTTGTTCTCCCCCTTTTTGTCAGCAATCAAAAAGTGCTGGTGATGTGCTAAAACAATTTAGATCGGAAAAACTAATCATTTTAATAGTTATGCATGAAAAAGTACATCAGAAAATGAAGAAAACATGAAAAAGTTATGCATGAAAAAGATTTAAGTTTGAGGGGGCATGCGTGAGAACAGGCTCTCCAGCATCGCTTGAATCTTTTCAGAAGTTTCATTCTGCTTCTGAACCATGTTGACAACAGTGTCAATTTTGCTGTCCTGTACATCCATTCTTGCCTTCATCTTCTGATCATTGTCGTCCATCCGCTGCTGGAGACGCAAGTCATTCAGCCTTAGTTCTTCCAGAGTCTGCCTGTCCAAGGCAGCTTGAGAAGCATCAGAAGGAGGAGGCTTCTCAGAACTTTCAGCGACATCTTCTGCTTGACTTTCAGCCTGAATGGTCTTGTCTTCTGATGGTTGCACCTGTGCAGCTTGCTGTTTCTCCAACCAAGATTCACTGTCCAGAGGGAGCACAACTTCTTGAGGCAGCTGACTTTCAACTTCCTTCAGCAGCTTGCTGAAGTTCTGTTGAGCCTGCTCATAGTTGACATCCTGCAACTTGAGGGCTTCAGCACGTACCCATAATCTGAACTGTGACCAGAGCTGATCAGAAGCAGCTGGGTCAATCATCCCAGGACAGACTTGCTTCAAAGAAGCAATCCATTGCAGCACACCTGTTTCAAAATTCAAAATACCAGAGCCAACATCTGGTTGCTTTGGTTTGGGAATGGCAATTTTGTGTCTTAAATCAGCAAGACGTTCAAGACTTGTTAAGTCAATGAAAGTTCTGCTGGGGTTTTCAGAGGTTTGCTGAGAGGCTGTTTGTTTTGGAGGAAGGGTATCAGAATCAGAGTCAGATATTTCGATTGGAGTGGATGGTGGTTTGGGAGTATTTGGAGGTGTTGATTCCTCTGAAGATGGTAACTGGGGCATGACAATAGTGGTTCCACATGGCAACTGGATTGCCAGCGGTGAAGGTTGAGGTGAGTGATGGTCAGATTTATGAGGAGAAGGAGTTTTAGAATGGTGAAACTCTTGTTGTGGTGAAGGTGGATTATTTTCTGGTTGAGGAGGTGGAATCTCTGATTGCTCAGGGATTAGAGGTTCTTCTGTGAGAGGTTGTTGTTGTTGTGGTTCTGGTTCTGGTTGTTGTTGTTGTTCTGGTTCTGGAGGAGGAATATTTGGTGGTTCAGAATTTGGTTGAGCAGAAGCATGTTCACGCTCAATATCAGCTAGCACTCGATCAAGTGCTGGTGTTGTTGAAACTGTTGGTTGTTTGGGAATTTTGGTTCTGGGTCTTCTGAGTAGTAATGCCTCAGAAGGGTCTTCTGGTATGGTTTCATCAATGGTAGGGATTGGGATTGATATTCTGTGGGAGGTTTGAGGAGGGGCAGCAGATGTTGGAATAGTAGATGAAATTGAAATAGGGGCAGCAGATGAAATACCTCTTTTCTTTGGAGTCTGATGAGATGATCCTTCTGCTGGTGCTTTACTCTTCTTTGTCTTCTTCTGAGTCACTTCTGGTTGGGGTTGACTCAGATCTTTGATCTTCAGCTTTGAACCTGTATCTTCTGCCTTGTACGCATCAGGGTACCTGAGAAACATCTCTGGTTTGGATTCCATTTCAGAAAATATTGGAAAATCACTCAGAGGCACTCTTCTGCTGGAGATGTCAGCAGTTGAAGTAGCTCTGGGTTCCTTCTTAATATTTTCTATCAGCTTCATCTTTTTCAGGTTCTTAGCATTCAGCGGTTTCCCAATAGTTGGTTCAATAGTGCTCATCTCCTGAGCTTCGATCAGATGTTCAATCAGCCTATTCTCTGTCAGAATATCTGATATAAGCCTTCCAAAAGGTATCCAGTCCCTCTTGGTCCTTTCTTCTTCTCTTGTTTCTTTGACACTGGTCTTGAGATGGTTGAACAGGAAGTGTGCCAGATTGATCTTCACCCTCTGATCAATAAAGTAGATCAGAAACTGCTGATCCACGTTTATATAATCAGGAGAACTTGTTGGTTTCCTGTGGTTGAAGCATCCCAGAACAATCTTGGCCCATACTCTGCAGTGATCCTTCAGATCCTTAATTTTGCTGCTGGGCATTCCAAGAGTGAAAATTCTGTTGGCTACCACACCTATATCAGGGCATCTTTCAGCCATGTCCACACAACGGACTCCACCACCACTTTGACCGATTAGCCTTGCAATGAGGTCTTCAGAAATTACAATCTTCTTTCCCATAACAGAAGAGATGACTAGATGTTTAGAAACCTTGGCGTGAATCCAAAATTCCTTGACAAGCGCTGGGAATGTTGGTCCAACCAACCTATCGAAATACCTCTCCCAATTTTGAGCCCTAATTTCTTCAGTTAGGTCAAATCCATTATCCTTCAAACTTTCAAAGTCGATGATTAACTCAGAGAGCACTTCAAGGTTCTTTACCGGAGTGAGAAGAGTTCTGAGGGGCACCTGATATTGCTCAGAAGTTGCTTTCTTCTGATTGCCTGCAGTAATGCTGGAGGATGCCATTGTTCACACTAAAAAAGCTTTGAGAATGATTTGAGAGAAAAAGGTTTGTAGGAGATAAACTCAGAAATATGCAGAAAATGCTTGAGTGTTTGTGAGAAAGCGTAAAGAATAAGAATGAAGGATTAATGTGCTTAAATAGAGTTTTTCAAAATTATTTTGAAAAATTAAACGTTTTTAAGAGAGAGAAAAAATAATGATTGCCATTTAACAAGCGTGATTACTTTTCATTAAATGCTTGCTGATTTTGGGGGATTTGAGAAAGATACTTAAAAACGGTTACCAGACATGTGTCTCAATGCACCCAATCAGCGCTTTGCCTTCTCAGAAGCGTGCACGCGTTCTGCTTCAGAGATTTGCTGATGATTGGATGACACTTGTTTGATGTAGTGATCAGCACGTCTGTCTTTGAGATTAGACTCTCAGATCTTTAGACTTGCATCTGATACAATCTGCATGTTCTATCTTTCTGAAAGGAGATTGATCAGAAGTTCACAGTAAAGTAATTACATTCTGAAGGTAAATATATGGAATTAAAACATTTTCACTCTGGGCATACTTTCATGCTGAGATGTTTCAGAATGAAATTGAACCTATCTTCTGAAAGGGGTTTAGTAAAGATATCAGCCCATTGATGGTCTGTATCTATAAATTTTAAGTTTAAAATACCTTTCTGAATATAGTCCCTAATGAAGTGATGTTTTATTTCTATATGCTTAGCTCTAGAATGTAAAATAGGATTCTTACTTAAGCAAATAGCAGAAGTATTATCACAAAGTATAGGAATGTTACTCTCAAAAATCTGGAAGTCTTCAAGCTGACTTTTCATCCAGAGCATTTGTGTGCTACATCCTGCTGCTGCTATGTACTCAGCTACTGCTGTTGACAGAGCAATTGTTGATTGCCTTTTGCTGGACCAAGAGATCAGATTTTCTCCCAGAAACTGGCAGCTTCCAGAAGTACTTTTACGTTCCACTCTGTCTCCAGCAAAATCAGCATCACAGTAGCCTACTAAGCTGTAATCACTAGATTTTCTATAAAACAAACCCAGATTAGTAGTACCTTTCAGATACTTGAAAATTCGCTTAACAGCTGTTAAGTGAGATTCTCTAGGATCTGATTGGAATCTAGCACAAATACATACGCTGAATAAGATATCAGGTCTTGAAGCAGTCAGATAGAGGAGAGAACCAATCATACCTCTGTAGACTTTCTGTTCTACACTTTTGCTTACCTCTTCTCTTTCCAGAATGCACGTGGGATGCATTGGAATCTTTGATGGCTTACATTCTGAGAGGTCAAATTTCTTCAGAAGATCTCTGATGTATTTGCTCTGATGAATGTAAGTTCCTTCTGGAGTTTGATTGATCTGAATTCCTAGAAAGAATTTCAGTTCCCCCATGAGGCTCATCTCAAATTCTGCCTGCATACACTTAGCAAATTTTCTTCCAAGAGAAGGATTAGTAGAACCAAAAATGATATCATCAACATAAATTTGACAGACTAAAATGTCACTCTTAACTGTTTTACAGAATAGAGTAGTGTCCACTTTCCCTCTGGTGAATTCATTTTCAAGCAGAAAGTTACTTAGCCTTTCATACCAAGCTCTGGGAGCTTATTTCAGACCATACAGTGACTTCTTTAGTTTGAAAACATGTTCTGGATATTTTGTATTTTCAAAACCTGGGGGTTGGTGAACATAAACTTCTTATTCTATATAACCATTTAAGAATGCACTTTTGACATCCATCTGATACAGAGTGATGCCTCTATTAACAGCAAATGAGATTAAAAGTCTGATAGATTCTAACCTGGCGACTGGGGCAAAGGTTTCTGTATAGTCTATCCCCTCTTGCTGACTATAACCTTGTGCAACCAGTCGTGCCTTGTTTCTGATGACTTCACCTTGTTCATTTAGCTTGTTTCTGAACACCTATCTTGTTCCAATGACGTTGAATCCTTTTGGTCTGGGAACGAGATCCCATACGTCGTTTCTGGTGAATTGATTCAGCTCTTCTTGCATTGCCAGAATCCAGTCATTATCCAGAAGTGCTTCATCAATAGAGGAAGGTTCAATCAGAGACACAAGTCCCATAAGAGTTTCTTCAGAGTTTCTGAAGCTTGCTCTTGTTCTGATTGGATCTTCCTTTCTTCCTAGGATAGTCTCTTCTGGGTGATCCAAACTGCTTCTGGGTAGTCTCTTCTGAGGTTGATCAGCAGCAGTTGTAGAATTTCTAGCATTGCTTCTTTCATACGTTGAAGGAATGTCTGTGTTGAGAGCTTCTGATGACTTGTCTTCAGAACCTGCAAATTCAATTTCTATACCTGCAAAAATTTCATTCTGCTTTGACTTTTCAGAGTCAAGCTTATCATCAAAACGAACACTGATTGATTCTTCCACAATCTGTGTTTCTGTATTGTATACTCTGTACCCTCTTGAGCGTTCATAGTATCCTAACATAATACACTTCTGTGCCTTAGAATCAAACTTGTTCAAATAATTCTTTGTATTCAATATAAAGCAAGTACATCCAAATGGATGAAAATACGAAATGTTGGGCTTTCTGTTCTTCCACAATTCATATGGAGTCTTTTCCAGAATAGGTCTTATTGAGATTCTATTCTGAATGTAGCACGCTGTGTTTATTGCCTCTGCCCAGAAAGTCTTAGCAACGTTTGTCTCATTGATCATGGTTCTGGCCATTTCTTGCAATGTTCTGTTCTTTCGTTCTACAACTCCATTTTGTTGGGGAGTTCTAGGACAAGAGAAATCATGCAGAATGCCTTTGTCATTAAAGAATGACTCAAAATCTTTATTTTCAAATTCTCCACCATGATCACTTCTGACTTTAACGATTCTAAGATCTTTTTCATTCTGAACTTGGTTACAGAAGGTAACAAACACAGAGTGTGACTCGTCCTTGTGTCTTAAGAACTTTACCCATGTCCATCTGCTATAGTCATCTACGATTACTAACCCATACTTCTTGCCACTGACTGAAGCAGTTTTAACTGGTCCAAATAAGTCAATGTGCAGAAGTTCTAATGGCTTAGAGGTGGAAACAACATTTTTGGATTTAAAAGAAGGTTTTGCAAATTTGCCTTTCTGACATGCTTCACACAGAGCATCTGAATTGAACTTCAAATTAGGAAGTCCTCTGACCAGATTGAGTTTGTTAATCTGAGATATTCTTCTCATACTAACATGCCCCAATCTTCTGTGCCAGATCCACTGCTCGTTGTTAACAGACAGAAGACATTTTACATTCTGACTCTTTAGTTCAGAAAGTTTGATTTTGTAAATGTTGTTTTTCCTCTTACCATTAAACAGGATAGTCCCATCTTTCTGACTAACAGCTTTACATGATTTTTGATTAAAGATTATATCATAACCGTTATCACTTAATTGACTTATGGATAACAGATTATGCATCAATCCATCTACTAGCAGAACATTATTAATAGAGGGAAGATTTCCATTACCTACAGTTCCAGAGCCAATAATATTTCCCCTCTGATTGCCTCCAAAGCCAACGTGGCCTCCAGGCTTAAGTTCCAGGCTTTGGAACATATGCCTTCTTCCCGTCATGTGTCGTGAGCAGCCAGAGTCCAGGTACCATGACTGGTGTTTCTGACTTGCTGCTAAAGATATCTGCAACATGTATTATTTTATCCTTAGGTACCCAGATCTTCTTGGGTCCTGATTTGTTAGTTTTGCCAAAACTCTGGTTGAATTTTGGTTTCACAGAGTGCTTACTGCTAGTATATTTGATGTCATGTGTGTGACCATACACAAAGTGTGAATTTAGAGGAGTGTGTTTAATGGTTAAATCCATGACATTCTTTGGTGTAGGAACCTTACCTAGGTATCCTATTCATTTCCTGCCGTTTCTGCTAACTCCATAGATCATTGAAGCCATTCTGCTTCTATCTATGCTTTTAGCAAGGAACTTCTGGAAACTGTGATCATACTCCTTGATGATCTCATCAGCGTTGCTGGGAGTTTCAGAAATTGGTTCCTTCTGAGAGTTTTGTAAAGAGTTTTCTAATTTTGAAATTTTATCTCTCAGCTCAGAGTTTTCCAATTTGAGACTCTCAGACTTATTAGAGTCAGATTCAAGATTCCTTTTCAGGTCTCTGAATTTAGCTCTAATCTGCTGATAACGTTCCAGAATTTCATTGAGGCTTTCAGCAAGTTCAGCCTTTGTAAAATTAACAGCGAAGTTAGGGAATACCTCTTCTGTGTCTGATTCTGAGTTTGATTCAGAAGCTTCACTGTCATCTGGAATGTTAGCCATGAGCACTATGTTTGCCCTTTCATCATCTGATTCTGAGTCAGCTTCAGACGAGTCAGAGTCATCCCATGTGGCCATGAGACTTTTCTTCTTCTCTCTTCCAAACTTCTTTTTGGGCTTTTCCCTCTGAAGCTTTGGGCAGTCTCTCTTGTAGTGTCCTTGCTCATTGCACTCGTAGCAGATGATGTCTTTGGTGTTTGGCTTCTTGCTACTGGAGGAGCCTTCAGATCTTCTGTATCCAGAGGAAGAATCTGTCCTTCTGAATCTGGAAGAAGACTCGTTCTGATCAGATCTTCTGGGATTCCTGAACTTCCTTTGTCTTTGCTTCCACAGTTGATTTACTCTTCTGGAGAGAAGGGAAAGTTCGTCTTCTTCTGATGAGGATCCATCAGATGTTTCTTCAACTGCCTGCAAAACTTTAGACTCAAATTTTTTGTTAGATTTTAATGCTAAAGGCTTACCTTGCTTCTGAGGCTCATCAGCTTCTAGCTCTATCTCATGACTTCTGAGGGAGCTTATAAGTTCCTCCAGAGTGATTTTGTTGAGATCCTTCGCTAGCTTCAGAGCAGTAACCATAGGCCTCCACTGCTTGGGTAAACTTCTGATTATCTTCTTGACATGGTCAGCAGTAGAGTATCCTTTGTCCAGAACTTTGAGACCAGCTACCAGAATCTGGAATCTAGAGAACATAGTTTCAATGGATTCAGATTCTTCCATTTTGAACGCCTCATACTTCTGAATGAGCGCCAGAGCTTTTGTTTCTTTGACTTGAACGTTGCCCTCATGCGTCATTCTGAGAGAATCAAAGATGTTCTTAGCTGTGTCTCTGTTGGAGATCTTTTCATACTCAGTATAGGAGATGGCACTGAGGAGGATGGTTCTGGCCTTATGGTGATTCTTGAAGTCACGCTTTTGTTGATCAGTCATTGATTTTCTATCAATCTTCTGACCAGTTGCATTCACAGGGTGCGTGTATCCATCTGTCACCATATCCCACAGATCAGCATCATGTGCTAGAAAGAAGCTTTCAATTCTGTCTTTCCAGTAATCAAAGTTTTCTCCATCAAAGACTGGAGGTTTGCCACTGAATCTGTCTCTGTCCTCGTTATTGTCATTGCTGAAGTGAGAATTGTTTCCTGCCATTGTGTTTTTCTGACGCTGGATCTTGTACTGACACGGTTAAGTGTTTTAGCTCAGAACCAGGCGCTCTGATGCCAATTGAAGGGGTGAAAAACACAAGAAGGGGGGGTTGAATTGTAAAACTGAAATCTTAAAGCAATTGACAAGATATTTTTATCCTGGTTCGTTTAATCTCAAACTACTCCAGTCCACCCGTCAAGGTGATTTCGCCTCTCTCCAACGAGGTCTTAATTCACTATATTCAACTGAATATTACAGACTGCTTTAACAACTGCTAAAGCCTTCTTGATTCAAACCACAATCCGGTTTGTCAAGGCAACACTTTCTTACAAAGGTATAAAACAATGTGTGTGAATGTTTTCTACAAAACTTTATCACAACTGTGATGTATACACAAATGAAGCTTAGAAACTAGATTGCTAAACACTAATGGAGTATCAGAGTTTGTGGTTTAGCAAAACTGGTAGATGAAGATTATTGTTCAGCTTTGTGCGTGTAGAGATTTGGAGAGCATTAGCCATTATAATCTTCGAAGCCTTGTTTATATAGCACTTGAGAAGATGAACGTTGAATGAAATATTCTTGATTCAATGCTAATAACAAGCTTTCCTTTTTGAGCAGATCTTGTCTAGAATGAGGCCGTTGGGATTAATTAGCTTTCAATGCACAGTACCGTTGCTTCTTCAATGCACGTTCTGGCTTGGCTCATTCTGATTCTGCTTCGCTGCTGATGAACTATTGTGTTTCTGTATCAGAGTGTTTACGCGCAGTTCTGTTCATCAAGCTTCAGCATGTACGTGAGTTGATCATCTGATCTTGACGTTCTGATTCAGCAACTTCTGATGCTGGTGTATGAAATCAAATTCTGATGCTGAATAAGTGATCTTGCTTATTTTAATCAGCGTATCTGCAAGTCAGAGCATATTAATTTTAGGCAGCATATAGTTCAAACATGAAACATATAAATACTATAGCTTTTCACTTTGTTATCATCAAAACTCAAATATAGGGTAGTAGATTCAAACATTGTTCTAACAAAAAACAGTAGAAATAACAAAATTGGATAGATTTTTAAGGTTGATTCATGTCATGGTTGTTATAAAAGAAGGGTCCTTAATTGGGGAATTGTTGTTGTAATGGAGGTTCTGTGTATTGTGGTGGAGGTACAACAAGATTATTAGGGTCATATGGAGGTATGTGTAGGTGAGAGTAGAGGTACGGAAATTGTTGGTTCACATCTGAGCGAAAATCATTAATCCGAGATGTGTTGGAGTCATTGATGGCATTCCACTGGTGGTGGTTGTTGGTGTTGATGGAAGAAAATTGTTGAGTCATAAAATATATAAAATCTTGATTATTTGGACCAGAGGGAGCACTAGGTGGAGGAGGTGCATCATCACCGCCTTCTTCCTCTTGATTGTTTCCTTCGTCACCAACCATATCTTCACCAATGTGTGTGATTGTTTTTGTTTCTGAATTGTAGTGAACTCCCATTCTCGAATCAACATTTTTAATTGAGATCTTATGACCATTTGGATCCATATCAACTCTTTCAAAATTGGCAAAATCAATTCCAAATTCTTCCATAATTAGAGTAATAAAGTAAGCATATGGTAGGAATTTTGACTTTGCATCAAACCTTAGCATAAGAGTCATTATAAGCCGTGCCCAATTGACGCTTATACATCTCACCAAGAATCTCAGGGGTTAGAGAAATTCTTGTGCCCAACACATATGTAACAAACTTGCCTTTGTAAGTATCCAAATTACTGAAGAACACTCTTACTAGATCCGGGTAGTATGGACCATATGATTAAATCAGTTGTTCCAATCCATATGCAGTCAAATCATTCTGAAAAGTAAAGCATTCCTGAGGGAAAGATGATAGCATACCATATTTTGGAGTGGACACTATCTTCCATTGAAAATCCCTTTTGAACCTTGTTTCTTGAACTTCATTGAGAGTTGAGATTAATGGATTTTCTGCAGAAGATAAAGCAACTTTCTTCTTTCCTTTCTCTGTAGCTGACACTTTTCATTTTTGTCTGGATGCCATGAGGAAGGTGTTTTTCTGAATTTAGGGTTTGGTAGTTTTTGAGAAGTAGATATTTGATGAGATGAATTTGGATAGGATTTATGAGTGGATAGTGATGAGTGGGTTTTAATATATTCAATGATATTTAATTGATTTGTCAATAGTGGATGTGAACTTGGGAGTATGAGAGAGAGAGATAAATTATGACCAACATAAAAGCTTGTCAAAAAAGTAATTTATAGCAGGTGCAATCGATTTGCATACAGGTGCAATCGATTTGCACACAAAACAAAACCAATAGAAAATTGAAACGAATAGCGTGCAATCGATTTGCACTAAAAACAGAAAGGTCAGAAAATAAAACATACAATGAGCAATTGATTTGCACAATGGTGCAATCGATTTGCATCAACAAAAAATTACCAAAAACACATTTTTCTTAAATTTTAATAACACTTAACATATATAGCATTTAAAGGCATCATATAATCATGAATTTTTACATATAACCAATTTAAGACAAGTATGTGAAAGCATAAAAAGGATAAAAAGCACCTTATACGTCGTGCTCATCAAGAATGCTAAGTTCTCGTAGAATCTTGTAAAATGGTTCTCTTGCCAAAGGTTTAGTGAAGATATCGGAAATTTGATTATGAGTATCTACAAATGTGACCTCGACATCTCCTTGAAGTACATGATCACGAAGAAAGTGATATCGTATGTCAATGTGTTTGGTTCTTGAGTGCATGACCGTATTCTTTGTAATGTTTATTGCACTTTTATTGTCGCACCAAAGAGGAATGTATCCTAGATTGAGTATGTAGTCACAAAGTTGTTGCCTGAGCCACAATATTTGAGCACAACTACTACCCGCTGCAATATATTATGCTCCAGTCATGCTAAGAGCAACACATGCTTGTTTCTTGCAAGCCCATGATACTAATGCATTTCCAAGGATGTGAAAAGTACCACTTGTGCTTTTTCTATCAGTTTTACAACCTGCATAATCCGCGTCAGAGTAACCAACTAAATTGCAAACACTACCTTTAGGATACCATAATCCAACATTTGTTGTTCCTTTGAGATACTTCATGATCCGTTTTACCGCCATGAGATGTGATTCCTTTGGATTTGCTTGAAAGCGAGCACATAGACAAACACTGAACATTATGTCAGGACCGATTGCCATCAAATATAATAAGGAGCCAATCATACCTAGATATTTTGTAATGTCAATGGAGACACCCGATTCATCTTGATCAACATATGTACCAGAACCCATTGGTGTATTCATAGCTTTACAATTATCCATGTTAAATATTTTCAACAGTTCTTTGCAATACTTGGATTGGTTGATGAAAGTGCCATCCTTTAATTGCTTGATTTGAAGTTCAAGAAAATAATTCATTTCACCCATCATGGACATCTCAAATTCTCCTTGGATCATTGCTGAAAATTATTCACACATTTATTTGTTTGATGAGTCGAAGATGATACCGTCAACATAGACTTGAACTAACAAAGTGTCACCTTTGATTTTCTTGATAAACAAAGTCTTGTCAACTTTACCTTTTTCAAAGCCTTTTTCACATAAGAAATTACTTAGTCGGTCGTACCATGCCCTTGGTGCTAGAAGTTGTGAGATATTCCATGTTCTCCACAAAATTCTTCAAAGAGAGCATTTTGAAATTCTTCGCCATGATCACTTATTATGGAGGCAATTGTTAGAGATTTCTCATTTTGAATTTGTTTAGCATACTTCTTGAAAGCTTTGAATGCATCACTTTTCTGCACTAAAAAGAATGTCCAAGTATATCTAGAGAAATCATCAACAATAACCAAAGCATATACATTACCTCCGAAACTTCTTGTTCTTGATGGACCAAATAAGTCCATATACAACAATTGTAGTGGTCTTGTAGTAGACACCACATTCTTAGATTTGAAAGCTGATTTTGTTTGTTTCCCTTTATAACAAGCATCAAAAGTCTATCTTTGACAAAATTTCTCTTAGGAAACCCAATGACAAGATCATGCTTGATTAATTTATTCAAGTGTTCCATATGAATATGTGCAATTCTTTTGTGCCAAAGCCTTGAATCGTTGTTGTTTTCCATGAGACATTTTACCTTCAATGATGGATCATCAAGGGAAATCATAAATATATTATTAATTATTTTACCTTTAAGTATAACCTCATGTGTGATTTTGTCTTCTATCAAGAATTCATCTTTGGTGAACTTGATCTTGAGGCCTTTGTCACATAGTTGGCTAAGGAGTCTCTCATCTGCTTGATTTGCAACCCAAGGAAGAATGTTAATTCACCTACCAAACTCATCTCAATCTTTTATTGCATCTGTTTGAAAAAATGTTGGACCATTTCATCTGAAATTCCTCCAAAGACAATATCATCCACCTAGATCTGGGCTATCATAAGTTTTCCATATTTCCCCTTGACAAAGAGAGTTCTGCCAACTCCTCCCTTTCTATAACCATACAAATCCTTATTTAGTCTGAATAGATAATCTAGGAAAGAAGGATCAACAAATCCTTTTTTCTGTTCAAAATAGACTTCTTCATTTAGGAAACCATTTAAAAAGGCACTCTTGACATCCATTTGGAACAACTTGAACCTCAAGAGACATGCCACTCTAAGTAAAAGTGTGACACATTCCAGGAGAGCTACAAGAGTAAATTTTTCATCAAAGTCCACTCTTCTTTTCAGATATTTCATTTATTCCTAACTCGAAGGTTTGCAGAGACCCCATCAGCTCATCCACCTTCATATTGTTTATGTCTTGGGCTTCTTCAATGGTAGTTACCTTCATGTCAAACTTCATTGGTAACGATCTGAGAATTTTTCTAAACTACTTGGCTTCAGACATCTTCTCCCCCAGGGCACTTGAGGCATTGTGTTAATTCTCTATTTTTAGGATTGGCATTAATTTTAATAAAAGACATATAGCAGTAATACATTAAATAGAATGTGATTACTTGATATGCAGAACAGGTTGAGAAAGAAGTCATATTTTATGAAGAACATGTTGAGTTGAAACATTTCAACATCTGGAGCAACATGTTGGATAAGATGTCCTATGCAGGGTCATACAATATTGTGCATGAGCTGAGTTGGTTTGTTGGATTCTTAATAAGGAGACTTTTTAGGAAAGATTTGATTGAAGACCTATTTTGTTGCAGAATCTTCTGCAGACTTGTAATAGTTGATATGTTGGGATTTGAAGCCCAAACCTAGTTGAGAGTTAGATTATAAATAGAAGCATTGTAACCTAGGTAAAGGTACCAACCAAAAATTAGAGATATGTAATCATTAGGGATGATTTTGTACCACTCTATAGGAGAGTTAGTTTGTGTGATCCACTCGTCATATGAGTTGGATTGTGTTCCTTGAGTTGCAAAGTTATGTTCTCACTCAGAAGCCTTTAGATAATGATTTGAGTATTGTTCTTAGAGGAAGCTTTCAAGCAACTCCAAGTTATTTTTCATATCCAAGAGTCTTGGCTAGTTATTGTCATCGAAGCATGTCTTCTCGCCATGGAATTATGTCTTCTATTTTTGTCGTCATGGAATTGTGTCTTCCTGCTTATGTCTAATCACTGTCAGTGATTGATGATGGATTGAGGAGGGTATCATATCTAGGTGTGTCTTATATAGAAGTATAGTACATGTAGTTATTAAGTGAGAAGTTGTAAACGGGGGAGTTTAGCTTCAAATTGATACTATTATAATGGACTTTATAACTGACTTGATATGCCCTAGAGTCGGAGATTTGCTTCAAACTAGGTTAACAATTTCCGTGTGTTATTTATGCTTTTCAGTATTGTTTATATTGTTTATATCTTTCCTCTGTTTTTTAAGTTTGATCAGATGTCCCAACATGTCATAGGACATCTGAAGTCTGATATACCAGAATTTTAATTAGTATCAGAGCAAGCATCATGTTCTATTTCTGGGTGAGGTCCTAGGAAGATACTTTCTGGTCATGGGCAAGGAAGATGGTTATTACTGAAAGTTGTTTGAATTTGGATAAGTTCATATTGTGGTTTGAATGGTCTCTAGAAGTGGAGGATGGACTATTCATGACAGGGTGTGTATCAGACTTATCTGTTGTTATCAGGCCTGTAGATTTGGTGGTGAGTTATTGTGTTAGGTTTGGTTTATTTTTAAACCTAGGTTATTGTGTCTACACTTGGACTGTGGTGGATGTGTGCAAGGTTTTTGTGTTGTGCCTGAAGATTGTTGAGGAGTTTTCTGGTTTGTGTTCCGCTGCATATGTATCTGATGGAAAACTCCTAGTGGTGTTGTGAGCTTCTGGTATCGAGGTTGTAGCCATCTGTTCTCCTCTGAAGGTACATCCCATGGTGAGGTGATACTTGGAGGATTGGTTCAACCATCTTGTGAAAGTTACCAAATATAATTGAGGGTTATCTCAAGTCCACTCATAAAGGCACTTTCAAATGTGGTTGCTGAAAATAGTTCTAAAGGTGGTAAAAGCTCTTGTTTATGGTTTCTTCAAAAGGGATCTTCCTAGTTTGTGGCTAGATTAGGAAAGTGGTCCTGACCTTATTGTTTGTTGATGATAGTATGGAAGATGGAAGCCTATTGAATAACTTGAAGGTGATCAAGGTACTTTCCGATTTTTTGGGAGAAGTAGGGACTTCAGAATAAATCTCAACAATATGTTGATTTGGTATATGAAAGATGTTCTACCAGATGTTGGAACATATCACCAGCAATGTGAGCAGAATCCTGCTGGACAAAGGATTGGCTTAGTAGACATTTTGGGTGCTAAACAAATGTGTGGTGATCACACATGTTTGGAACCTAATTCTGGTCTGGAAGAGGAGGCATCTGGGGTATTATGTTATCTCTCATTGGATTAGTTTATTTCTGATCCAGGTGAGTTAGAGTGTGAAGGTTGTGCTTTATTTTCCTGTGGAGGCATGTTAAAGGCATCTTATCTAGGTCCTTTATTTGTTGGTCAAGTTTATATATCAAAGAAATCATCTCTAACATCTGGAATTTCCTTCTGATCAAAGGAGCCATATCAGTAGAATCTTGTTTGTGGCCATAGAACATATTTTGTTTTAGGGGAGTAATTTGTGTGTACCAACCACGAGATGTGTAGCTATTGGAGGGGAGAATTTATAATTCCCTTAGGAGTTCTCAGCAGTTAATAAGGGAAAGTCCTTAATCTGAAGCTGGAAGAACTTGAAGATATGTCATACGTAATATCTTGACATCTGTGTGTTGAGAATATATTTTTGTCAACATGTCTTATGGTGTTTTTCTCTTAAACAAGATGGAGGTTGTTTACTCTAACTTGATATTATCAAGTCTATAAGAGAATCAAACTCTTGTTTTGTTGTTATTAAAGAGTTTTTCAAGGGGCTATGTGTATTAATGATGTATCAATCAGAGTTATATGGTTAATTGGTGTCTGCACCGTTGAAGTGTAATCTGAATCACCTAGGAGGAGCATTTCAGATTTCTGTCTCGAGTAAGGAGGAGGAGTTTGTTTTGGAACCAAAGGATCATGGTCCTTATTTTTTGGGATGTTTCTCCTCAAGCATGGGTTTAGTTATGTGGTGTTCTCACATAATGAAACATTTGTTTCTGCAAGGATTGAAAGGGATCCTTGTGTCTTGATAAGGCAGACTTTTTCTGAACAGTCTGTTTGTGATGACTAGTCAATGCCAATTTTTGTAGTATGCTCCAGATACCTATTAGAGGAAATCTCCTCTTTAGGTACAGAAGAATAGAGTCTAACACCTCAAAGTCAGAAAGGCGGTCTAGATATTATGCTCATGAGAAGAAATTTTCTTGAGGTGTGCATGCTTTGCATTTCGTTTGATCTGGTCTTGAAGGTTGATCAGCTATTGATGGTTAATCCTCTTGTGTACCTTGCAAGAGTTATGGATTACTATGGTGTCTACAGACCATAGTTAAGGGGGAAATCCATGTGACTGAGATTGATGTCATAATTGAAGTTGGAACATCATATCAAGGACTTTCTTCTTCAGCCAAGGAAGCTTGATGGAGTATAAGGTCAAGCCACTGACCTAATCTGAACTTTCTTCTTCAGCCACAAAAGCTTGATGTTTGTCATAAAGAAGGATGAGTTGGTGTCACAGGTGTGTAGAAAAAGAATGTCAGACCAAATGTCCTACCTTATGTGAGAAGGTAACCTTATCTGACTGTGCAAATACTCACACGGGAGATGAGTATTTGACTATCCTCTGTTGAGGTTATACATGTGACTGATGGTGAGTAATTTGACGAGAGCATAGTATTTGTATGATGTTGGTGCAAGTATGTAGTCTGAACCTTATGATTCAGAATGAGTATAGATAATTTATTTTTCTCTATGTGGATGTGATAGGAAGCTGCTAACTACTGAGAGTTGAAGGGTGAGAAAGCACTTAAAAGGGGGGGTTGAATAAGTTTTTCCTTTTTCTCGCACAATACTAATGGAAGGACACAGGTATTTTTATCCTGGTTTATTTGAAACTCAAACTACTCCAATCCACCCGCCAGGGTGATTTCGCCTCTCTCAACGAGGACTTAATCCACTATAATCAAACTGATTACAAATGCACAACCAAACTGTTGTGACTAACAATACAATGCACAAGCTAACTGCAAGTGACTAACACCTCTAAGACTCAACTAGTCTTAGCCCTCTTGAGAAATCTAACCCAATTGGTCTCTCAAGGAACACTTACAAAGTTATCTCTTAATAGTAGTGAAACAGAATGCTTCTAATAAGCTTTATCACAAACTGTGATTTATCACTAAGATTGTTGCCCAATGCTTAAGATCTACCCACTATACAGTATTAGTTTACAAGTACGAAAACAGTGAGCGTATGTATGTTTTTCGTGGATCAGTAACCTTTCTTTGAAATAAAAGGTCTTCTATATATAGCTTCCAATTTCTTGATCGTTGCAGCCTTGATGAGAGTGCATGTATTTAATGATGCGTGTAGGCTTGGTCATTACGTTTCCAATGCTCGTGCGTAGTACAATTGAGTGTGTTAGCCGTCTTAGCATTTAATAACCAACGGTACTGTCATAGCTTGTCTCTGGAAGTTTAAGTGTTTGCTTGCAGCATTTCCATTTTCAGAGTATACTTTATCTTTTCTTTTATCAGAGTTTTCTTTAATTTATGTGTTCATCAGAGTTTTCTTTACTCTTGCATTATCAGATGTTGCTTTCAGCGTGCTTCTTTCAGATCTTTGCTTCAGCTAGCTTTATCAGAGGTTGCTTAAGATTTGCTCTTCATCAGAGTTTGCTTTGGAGTGCTTCCTTCCGAGTTTGCTTTAGACTTGCGTAGAATGCTGTTTCTTTCTAAGATGCATGAGTTAGAACATCATCTGAAATTAGAGAACACACAAGTCAGAGTATAAAATATATTTCACAAAATTTATTTTATTGTTATCATCAAAACTCTAGGATATGATTAGAACCAAACTTTGTTCTAACAATCTCCCCCTTTTTGATGATGACAAAACAATTCGGATTTTGAAAAAAATATTTGTGCAAGTGTGAAAATCTCCCCCTGAGATTGATATTTCTTTTTCTGAAAAATTAATTGAAGATTTTAAGAGCATAAGGAAAAAACTTCCTGAGATTTTGTTCTTCAGAGCTTTTAGACGCTTTTCTTTCAGAGTTTCATTTTCAGTTCTTTTCCATATGAGGTTCAGAGCCTAGTCTTTCAGAGTCTTGAGTTCCTGCATATCTCTTAAACAGAAAAGAACTTTGTATTTTGTTAGGAATGTTTGAGACTTAGTCTCATAACTGTTTTCATGGATCAGATCAAAATCTTATTTTCTCCCCCTTTTTGTCATAATCAAAAAGTAATAAAAATAAAAAATTCAAAAAATAGTCATATATTGAAGATTCAAAAGAACAGAGTTACAAAAAAACAAGAAAAAAGAGAGAAATAAAATCTAAGATCGTCGAGAAACAAGAGAAAGAAGAAGATTCTTGATTTCATTTGAGGAATCCTCTTGTTTCATCATCCAAGATCTGATTTCCTTGTTGGTTTCATCCTGTTTGTCCAAACGTTCATGGATGGCCTCATTGTCCTTCTTCAGTTCATTCAGAGTGTCCAGCAGCAGCGAAGATGGAGCAGAAGTTGAAGCGGCTTCAGAAGGTACAACCTTTGGAGAAGCAGAGCCAGAGCCTATAACATTGGAGAGGAGGGTGCCAAGATCAATCAGAAGAGTTGGCACTTTCTCAGAGGCAACTTCATCAGAAGGTTGGTGATACAGAGTCATGGGAAAAGGATTTGGTTCTGACTCAGAGCCATTTTCAGATTCATCTTCTGAAATCTCCATGTGGTCAGCAAGTGGTAATGGAGCACCGATAATCTGTAGTGGAGACTTTTTATCCCAGCTATTTGCCACTTCTGTTTTGAAGGCATTCAGATACTGGGTGAAATTCTCAAGAACTTGAGAATAACACAGATATTGCAACTTGAAGTTTTCATCAATGAGTTTCCTTCTGAATGCTTCCCACTGAAAATCACATGCAGCTGGGTCCATGTTGCTGGCACTGTCTGCCTTCAATAGGTCTATCCACATCTGCATTTCTGTTAAAAAATTCTAACAACGTACAATAACATCTGACAGAACAAGTTTTGGGGTAGGTTTGGGAATGGCATTTTTGGTGGATTTTATTTGTAGATATCATAGAGATTCAGGATCAACTACAGTCCTAAGGAAGTTAGAAGGTTCAGAGGGTTCAGGAGGTTCTGATGACGATGGACTAAAGGTTGGTTCTAGAGAGTGAGGTGATGAGGATTCAGGCGAGAGAGGTGTGGGAATTGCTGGTGACGGAGGTGCTGTGATGTTAGGAGAGATGATGATTGTGGTTTGAGGTGAGGAAGGAGGAGAAGGTGTTGGTGATACATTTAAGGCAAATTTTTTTCCAGAGGGTATGATGAAAGACGGAGGTTGAGTAGACAGAGGAACATTTATTCCAGGTAGTCTCCAAGAACCATTATACCATTCAGAGGATCTTGGTGATAAAGGTCTGATGGGGGATGGTGGAATAGGGTTTTCAGCAGGAATATTTGGATTTTGTTGGAGGGGAGCAGAAGGAGGTATGTCAGGTTGAGGTTGAGTTTGTGGAGATACTTCAGCATCAAAATTATCTATGTCAGATAATACTTGATCAATTCCAGGGTTGTTATCTAGGGGCTAAGAGGGTTTTGTGAGGTCTATGTCAACTTCTATATTTTCTAGGGTTTGGGGTTCAGCAAATGGTGTTATACATACAGAATCATAAACAAAAATTGTTTCAGTGAATGTACCTGAAGATTTCTTCTTCTTCTTCAGAGGTCTAACATAGGGACCTTCTCCAACTTGTCTCTTCTTCTGCTTCTGGATAAGAACATCTGGAGCAGGTATATTTCTTCCTTGAATCCAAGCGGGGTCAATGGGAATGCCACTTTCCTTGCAAGCTTCAATGAAGTGTAGAATGATATCAGGATGATCACCAGAGTTGAAGAGAGGAAAATCTATAATGGGAATTCTCCTTCTGGTGAGAGTTGCTGATACGTATGGAGTAGGTTCTACCAGAAGTTTGTCAATCAACTTCCTTTTCAGCAGATTCTTCCTAGTCAGAGCTTTTCCACAAGCAGGCTCCAATTCTCTAAGAAAGTTGGCGTCCTCTAAATGAGCTATCAGGCCATTCTCTGTCAGAATGTCTAAGATTAATCTTCCCAGAGGGATCCAGTTTCTTTTTGACTTAGGGTTTTTGACCCTTTCAGCTTCCCTGGTTTCCTTCACATGCGTCCAGAGGTGGTTGAACAGAAGGTAGGGCAGATCAATCTTCACATTTGTTCCAAGACAGAACAAAAGGTATTGTTGGTCAGCATTAATGTAGTCAGGAAAACTAGTTTCCTTCCTGTAATGAATGCAGCCATGAGTGATTCTTGCCCATATTTTATACTTGTTCTTCAAATCCCTGACTTTGTTGGAAGCTTGCCCAGTAGTAAAGATTTCAGCATAAACTTTGGACATATCCATTAGTCCACTAGAGATTCCAGTAACTCCATTTCCTTTAAAGCCAAGAAGTTTCCTGATGAGATTTTCAGTTATGGAAATCTATTTGCCCATGACAAATGAAAGGGTGACCTTTGGGGAGGCAACCGCATGAATATAGAATTCCTTGACTAGATGAGGAAACACTGGTCCAACAAGACAATCAAAGAAATTTTGCCACCTTTGTAATTCCACCGCCAGAAATAAGTCAAACCCATTTGCTTTCAGATTATCAAAATCGACCATAAGTTCACTCACCTCTTCCAAACTATCAACAAGTATGAGCGTTGTTCTTTCAGGGACGACATATCTTTTTGCGTGTGGAGAGCTCCTTGATGAAACATGAATGTTCTTGGAGGGAGATGAAGATGAAGCCATTTGGAGCGTTTAGGTTTAGGATTTGAAACAAAATATAGAGAGTTTTGCATAAAAACGCACAGGTGATTAAAACTTAGAGAGAGTGAGTAAAAAGTAAAGGAGGGGAATTTTGCAAGGTATTTATAGCTTGAGAAAATTTTTGGGAAATAAAACCAATAAGAATTCTGAACGATTGAAATTAAAAAAAAAATCATTACTAGCATTTAATGAAACATGACATTGAGGGGAGGCGTGAGATTCTATCAAATTTGAACAGTTACCTAGGAACGACGTCTCAATAGCAGCGCTCACATAAGTGACCTTTCAGAATTGAAACACGCGTTCAACTTCTGAGGGTAGCATGTGACAATTGGTTTAATGTAATGAACTTCTGACCATTCTAGTAATGAAACATTAGACACATTTCATAACATGATGAATGGCTTCTGATGTAACTCCTCTTCTCACTTCAGAAGAGTAGTTAATCAGAACATTCATTTCAGAACATTTTGGAAACACATATAGAAGAAAAACACATTTTCATTCAGGACAAAATTCCATACTGATGTTTTTTAGAATGAATTTAAATCTGTCTTCAGAAAGAGGTTTAGTAAAAATATCAGCCCATTGATGGTCAGTGTCTACAAAGTTTAAGTTTAAAATTCCTTTCTGAATATAGTCCCTTATGAAATGATGTTTAATTTCTATATGTTTTGCCTTAGAATGTAAGATGGGATTTTTTGAAAGACAAATAGCAGAGGTATTATCATAGAAGATAAGAATATTACTTTCATATAGATGATAATCTTCCAGCTGGCTCTTCATCCAGATCATCTGAGTGCTACATTCATCATCAGATATATATTCAGCCTCAGTGGTTGATAGTGCAATAGTTGTTTGCTTCTTGCTGTACCATGAGATAACGTTATCACCCAAAAACTGATAGCTTTCAGAAGTGCTTTTGCGTACTATTCTATCTCCAGCAAAGTCAGCATCACAATAACCTACTAGTTTAAAGTCTTTGGATCTTCTGTAACACAGTCCAAGGTTAGTAGTACCTTTCAGATACCTCAGAATTCGCTTAACAACAGTTAAGTGAGATTCTCTAGGATCGGATTGGAATCTTGCACATAAACATACACTGAATAATATATCCGGTCTAGATGCATTCAGATAGAGAAGAGAACCAATCATACCTCTGTAGAGTTTCTGATCTACCTTTTTACTTACCTCATCTTTTCCCAGAATACAGGTAGGATGCATTGATGTCTTTGCTTCTTTACTTTCTGATAGCTGGAATTTCTTCAGAAGTTCTTTAACATACATTGTATGATGTATGTAAGTACCTTCTGGAGTTTGGTTAATTTGAATTCCCAGAAAGATTTTAAGCTCTCCCATCATGCTCATCTCAAATTCAGCCTACATAGACTCAACAAATTATCTTCCAAGAGAGGCATTAGCGGTTCCAAATATAATATCATCTACATATATTTGACAGATTAAAATGTCATTTTTAAATGATTTCATGAATAAGGTTGTGTCCACTTTCCCTCTGGTAAAATTCTTTTCTAAAAGAAAGTTACTCAGACGTTCATACCAAGCTCGGGGAGCTTGTTTCAGACCGTACAAAGACTTTTTCAGTTTAAAAACATGTTCTGGACATTTTGAGTCATCAAAACCCGGAGGTTGGTGGACATAAACTTCTTCTTCTATGTAACCATTTAAAAAAGCACTTTTAACATTCATTTGATATAATGAGATGTTGTATTGAACAACAAAAGAAATTAACAATCTAATTGATTCTAACCTGGCGACTGGGGAAAAGGTTTCATTATAATCAATTCCTTCTTGTTGACTATAACCTTGAGAAATCAGTCGTGCCTTGTTTCTGACAACCTCTCCTTGATCATTCAACTTGTTTCTGAATACCCATTTTGTTCCTATGATATTGAATACTTTGGGCTTTGGAACTAGATCCCACACATCATTTCTTGAAAATTGATTTAGTTCTTCTTGCATAGCCAGGATCCAATCGTTGTCTTGCAGAGCTTCCTCTATTGAGGTTGGCTCAATTAGAGAGACCAAACCAAACATTGATTCTTCAATGTTTCTGAAAGAGGATCTTGTTCTGATGAGATCTTCTTTCTTTCCAATGATCACGTTTTCTAGATGAGCTGATGTGATTTTGGGAAATTTATTCTGTGAGGGTTGTTCAGAAATTCTTAGATTTTCCAGAGCGTTTTCAATAGGAGGGTCTTTTGAGATGTCCTTTTCTTATGACTCTTCAGAGTTTGTAAGATGATCTTCTATACCTGCAGGATTTTTCATTTTGCTTTGGATTTTGCCATTCTTCAACAATCAAAGTTTCTGTGTTGTATGCCATACAACCTTTTGAGCGTTCAGAGTATCCAAGCAGAAAGCACTTTTGTGCCTTACAAGCAAACTTGTTCAGATTATCTTTAGTATTCAGAATATAGCACGTGCATCCAAAAGGATGGAAATAAGAAATGTTGGGTTTCTGTTTTTCCACAATTCATAAGGAGTCTTTTCAAGAATAGGTCTTATAGAGACTCTATTTTGAATGTAACACGTTGTGTTCACTGCTTCTGCCCAAAAGTGTTTAGCCATATTAGTTTCATTAATCATGGTTCTGGCCATTTCTTGCAAAGTTCTATTCTTTCGTTCTACAACTCCATTTTGTTGGGGAGTTCTAGGAATAGAGAAATCATGAGAAATGCCATTTTCTTTAAAAAAACTTTGCAAAATAATGATTTTGAAATTCTCCTCCATGATCACTTCTAACTTTTATGATTCTAAAATATTTTTCATTTTGCACTTGGATGCAGAAGTCGAAGAACACATAATGTGACTCATCCTTGTGTTTTAAAAACATAACCCATGTCCATCTGTTGTAGTCATCAACAATGACCAATCCATACTTCTTGCCTCTGATGGATGCAGTTTTAACTGGTCCAAACAGATCAATGTGAAGAAGTTCCAACGGTCTAGAGGAAGAAACAACATTTTTTGATTTAAAAGAAGGTTTTGAAAATTTTCCTTTCTGACATGCTTCACACAGAGCTTCTGAGTTGAACTTCAGATTGGTAAGTCCCCTGATCAGATTGTGTTTGTTAATTTGAGATATTCTTGTCTTGCTAACATGCCCCGATCTTCTATGCCATACCCATTGCTCATCGCAAATAGACATAAGGCATTTTACATTTTGAGATTTAAGATCAGAAAGATTAATTTTACAGATGTTGTTCTTTCTCTTGTCCGTAAAAAGGATTGTTCCATCTTTTTGACTAACAACTCTACATGATTTTTGATTAAAGATTATGTCATAACCGTTGTCACTTAATTGACTTATGGACAACAAGTTATGTGCTAATCCTTCTACTAATAGAACATTAGTTATAGAAGGAAGGTGAACGTTTCCAATGGTTCTAGAACCAATAATCTTTCCTTTTTGATTTCCTCCAAATTTGAAATCACCTCCAGATTTAAGTTCCAGACTTTGGAACATAGACTTTCTTCTCGTCATATGTCGCAAGCATCCAGAGTCCAGGTACCATGACTGGTATTTCAACTTAGCTGTTAAGGACATCTGCAACATAGATTATTTTCTCCTTAGGTACCCATTTATTTTTGGGTCCTTTTTGGTTAGAGTTTCTAAAGTTCTGGTTGAACTTTGATTTTGCATAAGAGTTTTCAGAGTGAGAAGTGTATTTGATATCATGTGTGTGCCCAAAGCTAAATTGTTTGTGTAATGGTTTATATGTAATGACCATTTCCTCAACAGGATTAGGTTTATATATTTCTTTCCCTCTGGGAGCTTTATATCCAATACCTCTTCTGTCATTTCCAATAACACCATAGATCATTGAAGCCATTCTGCTTCTATTTATGCTTTTAGCAAGAAACGTTTGAAAACTAGAGTCATATTCTTTTAGAATATCTTTTGAACTTGAAGCAGAATCTAAAATAGAATTCTTTTCAAATTTTTGAACTTCCTTTTTGAGTTTAAAAATGTTTTCTTTGAGTTCAGAGTTTGCTGTTTCAAGTTTCTCAAAATCAGATGCAAGATTCTTTTTGAGTTTCTTGTATTTGATTTTGAGTTTACTGTAGTTTTCAAGAAGTTTAGATAAGCTTTCAGCAAGTTCAGTTCTATAAAATTCAGAGAATACCTCTTTTGGTTCTGAATCAGAGTCTGAGTCATTGTCATCTGTTGTGGCAGCCATAAACGCTAGATTAGCGTGTTCATCTTCTGAGTCAGATTCAGCTTCAGAAGATTCTGAATCACCCCAGGTGGCCATCATGCCTTTCTTTCTTCCAAACTTTTTCTTTGGTCTTTCTCTTTGCAGCTTAGGACAGACACTTCTGTAGTGTCCTAGTTCTTTGCATTCATAGTAGACTATATCTCTCCTTCTTGACTTCTTATGTCCAGAAGATTCTGGTTTATCTTCTGATCTCTTGTAGTTTCTGAACTTCTTTTTTCTATGCTTCCACATCTGGTTGATCCTTCTGGAGAGAAGAGATAACTCATCTTCTTCTGACGCAGAATCTTTAGAGTTTCCTTCTTCTGCCTAAAAAGCGTTAGTTTCACATTTTTTAATAGATTTAAGGGAGATAAACTTACCTTTCTTCTGAGGCTCATGTTCATCAAGTTCTATCTCGTGACTTCTTAAAGCACTGATAAGTTCTTCAAGGGATACATCATTCAAATATTTAGACACTTTGAATGCAGTAACCATAGGTGCCCATCTTCTGGGTAAACTTCTGATAATTTTCTTAACAAGGCCTACCTTGGTGTATCCTTTGTTCAAAACTCTCAAGCCAGCAGTCATAGTTTAGAATCTCGAGAACATGGCTTTAATAGACTCATTTTCTTCTATTTTGAAGGCTTCATACTTCTGGATGAGAGCCAGAGCTTTTGTCTGTTTTACTTGAGCATTTCCTTCATGAGTCATTTTGAGAGACTCAAACATGTCATGTGCTGTATCTCTGATGGTGATTTTCTCATATTCAGTTATACAGATAGCCTTCAGAAAGATATTTCTGACTCTGTGGTGATTCTTGAAATCTAACTTCTATTGTTTATCCATGTTCTTTCTGTCTATCTTGTTTCCGTCTTTGTCTTCTAGATGAGTGTACGCATCTAGGACCAAATCCCATAGATCAGCATCATGACCTAGAAAGAAACTTTCTAGTCTATCCTTCCAGTATTCAAAATCATCTCCATCAAACACAAGAGGTTTGGTGCAGTTGTTGTTTTTTTCAGTTGCCATAGTGTTTTCCTTCTAGATCTTTTTCTAACACTGTTAGGTGTTTGCACCCAGAACTAGAGCTCTAATGCCAATTGAAGGGTGAGAAAACACTTAAAAGGGGGGGGGGAGTTGAATAAGTTTTTCCTTTTTCTCGCGCAATACTAATGGAAGGACACAGGTGTTTTTATCCTGGTTTGTTTGAAACTCAAACTACTCCAGTCCATCCGCCAGGGTGATTTCGCCTCTCTCAACGAGGACTTAATCCACTATAATCAAACTGATTACAAATGCACAACCAAACAGTTGTGACTAACAATACAATGCACAAGCTAACTGCAAGTGACAAACACCTCAAAGACTCAACTAGTCCTAGCCCTCTTGAGAAATCTGACCCAACTGGTCTCTCAAGGAACACTTACAAAGTTATCTCTTAATAGTAGTGAAACAGAATGCTTCTAATAAGCTTTATCACAAACTGTGATTTATCACTAAGATTGTTGCCCAATGCTTAAAATCTACCCACTATACAGTATTAGTTTATAAGTATGAAAATAGTGAGCGTAAGTATGTTTTTCGTGGATCAGTAACCTTTCTTTGAAATAAAAAGTCTTCTATATATAGCTTCCAATATCTTGATCGTTGCAGCCTTGATGAGAATGCATGCATTTAATGATGCATGTAGGCTTGGTCTTTATGTTTCCAATGCTCATGTGTAGTACACTTGAGTTCATTATCCATCTTAGCATTTAATAACCAACAGTACTGTCAGAGCTTGTCTTTGGAAGCTTAAGTGTTTGCTTGCAGCATTTCCATTTTCAGAGTATACTTTATCTTTTCTTCTATCAAAGTTTTCTTCAATTTATGTGTTCATCAGAGTTTGTTTTACTCTTGCATTATCAGATGTTGCTTTCAGCGTGCTTCTTTCAGATCTTTGCTTCAGCTAGCTTTATCAGATGTTGCTTAGGATTTGCTTTTCATTAGAGTTTGCTTTAGAGTGATTCCTTCTGAGTTTGCTTTAGACTTGCATACAATGATGTTTCTTTCTAAGATGCATGAGTCAGAAAATCATCTAAACTTAGAGAACATACAAGTTAGTGTATAAAATATATTTCACAAAATTTATTTTATTGTTATCATCAAAATTCTAGGATATGATTAGAACCAAACTTTGTTCTAACAAGAGTTTATTTCTTTCTATGGTGTTCTGGTGTGTGATAATCTAAATTGGCTGTTGAAGGTGTGTCCTCTAGTGTCAAGGACTTCTATGCAAATAATAAGTCCTATGGATGATGTGTTTAAGAACCAGAGTGTTTGGGGTCAATGATGGGAAGTTGAAGTCCGAAATGATGTTGTAACATCATGTTTTTTATGGTTGTCTTTGCTCGAGGAGTTGGATGCTCAAGTATTATTTTCAAAAGTAGTGTTTCTGACATTGAGGATTAGAATATGGAGAGTCTAGTCTTGTTTATAGTAGTATGCTCTGGAAATGCAAGACTACTAATTTTGGAGACTTCACTAGTATCAGCAACAACTATAGGATGTAAGGGAAGAAGAATGTTATTTGATACTGAGGTCTGATTTGAATTGGATATTTTGAAGGTGTTTTGTCTTTTGCTGCAAGTTACTCTACAAGAGATTTGGATAAATTTGGGTCTTAGTAAAGCTTCTAAGCAAACTAAGAATTTTTGGAGCTTGTGAGTGATGTCACATCTAACATGCATGACACCTTGCCTATTCAAAAGGTCATGATAATATGCGTGGATTTGTAAGGACAATGTTTAGATGTGTCCTTGTTGAAGTAAAGATGTCATAATGCTTGGATGTATTCTCAAGGAGTGAGAGTATCTGACTCAGGATTGATTCCATTATGGGAGTTTGTATTAAACATGAGAGTATGAAGTGTTTCATATGTTTTCATCAGGTGTTCAAGTTCCATCTTCAGAAAGAGCACTAATTATCCGAGATATGGGGAATGAAGTACTTGTCTATGGATTGTTGCTGCAATGTTGCAGATATTTTGTTAGAAGGACATGTTTGATTCAAGACATGTGAAGCTGGGTGATTGAATCAGAAGTACACATATCTCTCTAGTGGTCAATAGTTATGTCTGGGAGAATTTATTTTTCTCTGCAATTTTGCAAGGACTCTCTGAGAGTCTTTTTTGTTGAGAGACTTAGTGTGTGTCACTAAGTCTAAGTGAAAGGAGTACACTTAAAGTCCAATGGAAGAGACATGTTTATGCTTCAAAACATAGTTAGATAATCTTGTGAAGCAGTTTTTGGGCTGATGGTTGAAGATGTATTGATCATGAGTTTGTGCATACAAGAGAAAGAAGACAGTGTTTGACTAGATGTCAGGACATTATTCAGGACATGTTTCATGTGTGATTAATAAAGGAGTTTTATGGACAGTGTAATCAAACACGTGTTAGAAGGGAGTGTATAAAGTGTGTTTGAATGTGCATGTGCATGTATTGGGACTATTCCTTTTCAGTAGAAATAATCCAGAGCTAATAAAGACATTCAAAGCTATTTGAAAGGTCCACATTATTTGTAGTGGAAAGTTTCTCCTCAAATGATGTTTCCTTTTGACCAAGACCATTTCTAATCAAGGATCATTATTTCCGAAGCAAATATTCAACTATTTATAGAGGTTAATCCTTTCCTCTTTCATCTTGTAAGTGTTCTGAGTTTTCACAATCCTGATGGGTTTTGTTCGAGTATGGGTGAGTTGTGTTTGGGTTTGGTTTTTTGAGGGCCTTCTTTATAAATTTTTAGCCAAAAAGGGGGATAAAGGTAATGTTCAGATGGATCTGGAGTTTGTTCTTCCATATATGTTACAAACATGTCGAATAAGATGTCTGATCCTATGTCTGTTTGGGTTTGTTTTGTGAATTGTGATGTGAGTTATAAACATAGTCGTAACCTATGTTCTGAGTTACCCATGGTAGTGGTTGGATACTTCTTAAGTTTCCTCTTATGTCACAGGTCTACTGGAGGCTTCTTCATGGTTCTCTTATGCCACCATTTTGGATGAAAACTTATTCATCTGTGATAAGAATAGGTTCCTGGGTTGAAGGGGAGTGCAAGCTATCTTCTTTCTCATGTGCACCAAATGACTTCAGGACTTTCTATTCTCCAGAGGTTATTGTTTATTGGTGTTGAGTTTGTGTGTTGCAATGGCGTTGTTATGAAGAAGATGTTGAACATGATGTTCTAACATCATTGTGCTTATGAAGAGATATTCCTCCATGTTGATATGCTACTCTGATTCAGTAGTTAGTGAAGAATAGTGATGTTTGTATTTGTTTTTATTGTTGTAATATGAATTGTAATATGTTTATTTGTTTTACCTAAAATTTACCAAATGGGGAGATTGTTAATTCTCTATTTTTAGGATTGACTTTAATTTTAGTAAAACAAATATAACAGTAATATGTTAAATAAGATGCGATTACTTGCTATGAAGAACAAGTTGAGCAACAAGACCTATTTGATGAAGAACATGTTGAGTTGAAATGTTTCAACATCTGGAGTAACATGTCAGATAAGATGTCCTATATAGGGTCATACAACATCGCGCCTGAGATGAGCTAGTTTGTTGGATTCTGTTATAATTTAACAGATGTAGAATATTGTGGGAATATTATACAATACCATGTCACGTTGAGTTGTAGGTCTGGAAGATTCAATCAGAATTCAAGAGGAAAATATACTTTCTAAATAAGGAGACTTTTTAGGAAAGATTTGATTGAAGACCTATTTTGTTGCATAATATTCTGTAGACTTCTAACAACTGATATGCTGTGATTTGAAGCCCAAATCCAGTTGGGAGACAAGTTAAAAATAGAAGCATTGTAACCTAGGTAAAGGTAACAACCAAGAAATAGAAATATGTAATCATTAGGGCTACATTTGTACCACTCTCTAGGAGAGTTGGTTTGTGTCATCCACTCGACATGTGAGTTGGATTGTGTTACTTGAGTTGCAAGGTTATGTTGTCACTCAGAAGCCTTTATGTAATGAGTTGATTATTGTTATTGGAGGAAGCTTTCAAGCGAATCCAAGTTGTTGTTCTTAGTCAAAAGTCTTGGCTAGGTATTATCGTGGAAGTGTGTCTTCTCGCCATAGATATGTGTCTTCTATTTTTGTCATCATGGAAGTGTGTCTTCCTATTTATGTTCAATCGTTGTCTGTGATTGATGATGGCGTCATATCTAGGTGTGTCTTAGATAGAAGTATAACACGGATAGTGATTGAGTGAGAAGTTGTAAACAAGGGAGTTTGGCTTTGAATTGATACTATTAAAGTGGACTTTATCCCTGAATTGGTATTCCCCCAGAGTAGGAGAGTTGCCCTGAACTGGGTTAACAATTTTTGTGAGTTGTTTATGCTTTTCAGTACTATTTATATTGTTTATACCTTGCTTGTGTTGTTTGCCGCGCCACGAAAAAACACTGAATCTCCATCAAACTCTATTTATCCCGAATGAAGGAAAGATATCGAGAAAACCCCAAAGAAATGGATAAGATGGTCTTAAGACCAAGAGAAAGCTTACAGAAGTGGGTTACACGGAGGGAAGGTATTATCACCCCACATGTCTATGATACTCTACAAGATCCACTTAAGTTTTCTCTAATCTAAGGATGTGTAAAAATCTATGTCTAAAGCTTAATGCTAAGTGGGAATCCATGTGAAAGAAAATACGGGGAGAAGAAGGAATATTTACAAAGTTTTGCTCCACAAACGTCCCTTTCTTAGCAATATGAAGTATGAACCATTTATATAACATAGGTAAGAAGATGTGAACAATCCCTTTCTTGGTATGTCTCGAGTGAATGACATAATAGTGTCTGCTAGTAATGTCAGTACCAGATTCTTATTCATGAAGATGCATATAGCAGGTAAATCCACAAATTCCTTTGTGTTTGGAAAAAGGATTATCCTATAGATCATGGCAACTAGCAGTGTATTGTAAGCAACCCAGTTTATTTTCTCAGCTGCTTCTCGAGCTTTTCCTTCCAGGAAAGCCAAAGAAAAACCATAAGTACCATCACTCAGCTTCCAGTTATCTTTCACTTCCTTGAAGCTCAAATAAAGAGCACCGGAGATGAAATCCTCTCTTACTTTCTTAGGTGTACAGACAAAAGGCATGTGGTCATTAACTTTTAATTGTAAGAGATAAGCGTACTCTTCTAGAGTGAGTTCCAATTGGTAGTCTTGGAATGTAAAACACCTCACACTCGGATCATAGAATTGAAAGAGTGTCATCAAGGCTTTCTGGTCATCTATGATTTCAAGTAGCCAAAAAAGATTGCAGTAACATTCAGTGATCTTCTTCAGATTATCACCAACTAGCAGAGTACTCAACCCCTTTAGAAGTGATGTTTTGATGTTAGAAACCCGGTAACCATGAGTGTGTCTGATAGCTTATTTGTTTTTATCAGTGTTGTTATCCATCTTTAGCAAAGACAATAACTCTTGAAATACCCTGGAATGAACATGCATATGATAATTAGATATATACATATTTTTTTGGACATTTCTTTTGGAAAAATAAATATGCTATAATGCAGAATGCTGAGATCAAAGCTTCTGCAATACTGGACTCTTGTTGGGCTGTCTCTAAATGCACAAAAAATACCAGGTCGAAAGTTCGGAACAAAACCATAGAACCATACAGTCACCAAGAGAATAGAACTGATAATCACCAACGAAACATAGTCACCATCTGTACCTGTATGAATATCTCCCTCCCTACTCACGAGTGAAGACTGGGTCAGGGTAAGGTCAAGGATAATTAGAGTCATGAGTCTTTTGGAAAGTATCATCATATTACAACATATGTGATGATGATAATACCCCATTTGAACCTCATATGATCGTGGCTCTCATGATCACACACGACACAACATATGCCTATCAACCGCCATGACTCTCCACTCTATTCCTAGTGTCCCTAGTGGTATACAACTCTGGCTTGTGTATTGGGCCTCTTAACTCAATAACACCCACCTCACATGAAAATAGAGCCAGCACAATAGCAGTAAATGGAAAGCGGTAAAATTTTATGCAAACATATGCACGAAAGCATGTAAACAAAGGAAGCAATAAAGCAAAAACACAAAAAACACCCAAATATAAGAAAAGAAACAAAAGTTTGGATATAATTGCTATAGTCCCCAAACATATTCGCTAGATGTCACACTGTGAAAAAGCACAGAGTCGCCACTGAACTCTATTTATCCCGAAGGAAGGGAAGATATTGAGAGAACCCCAAATAAATGGATAAGATGGTCTTGCGACCAAGAGAAAGGGTACATAAGTTGGTTATGTGAGGGGAAGGTATTAGCACCCCACGTGTCTGTGGTACTCTATAGGATCGACTTAAGTTTGCTCTAATCTAAGGGTGTGTTTAAAAATCTATGTGTAAAGCTTAATGCTAATAGGGAATTTATGCAAAAGAAAATACGGGGAAAAAAGGAATATTTATAAAAAATTTCTCTCCTAGGCCCCGCGATCTAATTCCTATGTATCCCTTTTGATGAATCAGAGCACCGTAGTTCGGTTCACATGTTTCAGTTTGTTGTATGTTTTTTACCTTGAAAAGGGGTTTAAAAAGAAATGCCAAACGGCAAAAGGAAGTTTGAATTGGTTAGTGTTTTTTACCTTGAAAAAGGGTTTTTTGTAGTATTAGAGTGTTTTTATGAGTTTAAAAGAAAAGGAGTTTTAGTTTTAGTACAAATGCAAAAGAGAAAGAAACAGGCCTAATGGAAACTAGAAAAGTAATCCTAGAGCTGTCATGCAAAGTTGATCCTATAGTTAATGATAAAAGAGAAATCTACCTAGTATTGACATGCATGGTTTGCAACCTAAGGTTTATCTCAATTTGCTTCCTAAGATTGAATCGAGAAATCCTACGGGAGCATGTAAACATGCAATAAAAAGTAAACACACAAAGCTTTAGGAGTATCCACTCACTCAAGTAGCACATGCCTAACTGAGGTATCGTGTCACCAAGGAAGGATAGGGAGAGGGATCACACTTAACCATGATATTGTGTCATCGAGGTAGGAAATGGGAGAAGGGGAACCTAACCATGATATTGATCCATCAAGGTAGGATAAAGGGAGGCTTAACCAAGATATCGAATCATCGAGGCAAGCAAGATTGAGGGAATAGGTAATTCTTAACCATGATAGCACGTCATCATGGCAAGAAGAATAAGGAGCGTGACTCTTAACGAAGATATCATGTTATCTAGGCAAGAGAAGAACGAGAGTGAATCGTCATAAGCGGCTAAACACCTAACTAATATATCATGTTATAGAGGTAGGAGATAAAAGACAATAATGAGATCACATCAGAGTGTCAACGTGCATGGCACGCGAGCTAATGACAAAGCGTGGGGGATTGGTTACAGATCCATGTATTCCACTTGACCGACTCGATACAAGAGTAGCATGATTTATAGCATCGACATACGACATGAGCTACAAGTGACTTGTGGACTAGAAATTGTGGGGGTCAATTGCGGACCCTTTTCCACTTGCCTTCTTTGAGGATTTATCAATGGGGAATGGGAATGGGACGCCTTCATCGAGGTATTTAGCATAAATATAAACACAGAGAATGGTAAACAAACAAGCACAAGTAGGAATTTCCTTCTAAAGGTCTTTTAAAACTGCATTACCCACCTAAAGTAGGGACTCCCAGTCATGCATCTCTAGTCCTACTTCTCATGGCAAAGAAAGCGGTAAACGATGCAAGAGATAAAAGGAAATAAAAGAGAATACCAATTGAACACAAGTTTGTCAATTATCTGATGAAAGCAAAGAAACCTGAAAACTTTGTGCAAGCTTCACCAAGCAACAAAGAAACAGTGAGACACAATATCCAATATCATAATCAATGTCGCAAACGCAAAAATAAATCGCATGCAGAAAATCCATTGCATCGAATCAAAGTCCCTGCACAAGATAAGTTTATACAACAAGGCAACAATCCAAATATCGCGTGTCCCACAATAAAGCCTTCAAAAACTTGCACAAGTCACAAACAAGTTAGCAAATAACAACGCAACATCAAGTATAGAATTACAACTAAAAAATAATGATGAAATACATGGGAACAAGGTACGAATAAGCGATGTAAGATGAAAACCAAAAACCAGGCAGCAACGCGCTTATACAAGGAATTAACCCGTGAAATGCACCGGAAGCAAGAAAAATCATCACTAATGCTCATGGAATGATCGACTATGTACAAGTAAACATCAAATACAAATTGAAATGGCATATACACATGAACATGAATTCCCAACAGCGTGTTTATTGCACATGAGATGCTCAAAAATATCAATTTAAAATCCATCAAAAGTGACACAAATGTCAAACAAACGTCGAGTGATAACAAAACACATTTCAGTACGAATTAAGGTGCATTCTTAGTGCACTTTTTATTTTCAGAACAACACCACATCAATCCACAAAATTGCCCGAAAACATGAACTAAAATCGGAAACTCAATGCCTATTGTCAACAAAAGTCCGATTATGAGTGAACATGTACAAACGCAAAATGAAACACGAATTACAAGCTAATTGCATATTTTGGGCAGCAACTCATTAAACTCATGAGACAACTTGAAAAATCGGATTTAAACCGTTAAAACTCCACACCGGTATCACACAATAACCAAAACGATGTTGATTATGTGTTACACAACAATTAAAGCACCAATTACAATGTATTCGAGTATTCCAGGCAGCATTACTCATGAGTCGATGAACATCAAGAATTGAATTTCAAAGCTTCGTTCGGACATATCAAAAACAGTTATCGACACATGAAAAATTGCCTAAAATTCACAAATGAATTGTAACAAATTAAACCCATACCGGTGTCAATTAAATCTGCATCAAGTAAAAAATGATTCTACACGTAGAAATTGATTAAACACATTAAGATTCAATTCTGATATGTAAAATCATTAATTATGCACAAGGCACCGAATCGGAATCCAATTTCGACACGTTAATTAGGAATTATGAACAATTTATCGGCCTCGTGTGTAAGCTTCACACATTTCTCAAACAATTAACCAATTCCGCATTTGTTCATGATTATAGGTTCAATTTAATTCACAATTCACAAATCAAGTCATGAGACAATTAATTCAAGAAAAACACTTATGCACAAAATCAATTATCCAACTCAAATCACCAAATCAATTATCTCAAGAATTCAATAAATCAATTAAAGTAGAGAAGAATTACAAAATTGACTTCAAAGAAATGAAGGTGATGATCGGAGATGTACGGAGGCAGAATCAGAGCAAGAAGAGAAAGAGGGAGTGTCGCAGATCAACTTGCAACGCAAAGGGAGTATGCACGCGCCGGTCTTGGCCGAGTCAGAGGGAGTATCATCGATTCACTGCGAGGGTTGCAGAAAGGACCGGTAGTTTGCCGGATGCTGCAGGCGGTGATGGAAGCGGTGGTTGCGGGAAGAGTGAAGGGATGCACATGAGAGAGGGAGAGAGGTTCTTGGAGAGAGTTTTTTGAAATTTTTGTATTCTTTGAGAGCTTTTTGTTCTTGATGAGTTTGAGATAGTATAGAGAATTTGAGTGTGAAATTTAGAAAATGAATCAAGTGTTAAGAAAATAGTGAGCAAAATTCAATATATAGTTTCACATTGGGGCCTTGTTTGGGCCAAGAGAAAGCCCACTAAATTTCTTCCCAAAGTTGAATTTTCAGTGTCAACAAACGTAATCGAACAAAAAATCCACAAAATCAATAATAATCAGTGTGAAATCTCGACGCGAGACTAACAACAAAATTATAGATGACTAAATTTGTGACGTCGTGAAGAAATAAAGGACTCTATACAGAAAAAATCGAGCGAGTTATGAATTTTTGAGTGGCGAGAATATTTGACACTGACTCTATCTTTTTCAATAATACAAAATTTTTCGATGTTCAGTTTGAGAAGTGAGCCATGAACCGAAGTCTTCGGAGCTGAATCTGAACTCGAGCTTTGAAGAAAACTTGGAGCCAACATCATTTGTGAAATTATGCCGCAAGAATCATCTTGCTACGATAAAAATTGTAGAAGTTATGATTTTTACAGGATCAAGAAATGGTGGAATAAAAATCTGATTTAGATGACATCAAGACGGACTTTTCGCCCAAAGAACCACTCAAAAATGTTGAATCGGGGGGAAGTTATGAATTTTTGAACGTCTGAAAAATAACGATTCAACACACCGTTTCCACTGTATTTTCACTTTATCTTCTCAAAGTATCAGCACCTTCGGATATCTTCCTTACCGAATCAGATTCCGAGCCGAACATAAAAACTGAATATGGTATCAAGATGGTTTTAACGCCTCAAGAACCACAAAAAAAATTATTCCAATCACAAGCTATGAATATTTGATTACTCGTGAAACGGAGGACCAGCAATTAAATTCAGTACACTGTCTTCAAAGAATTAAATTTTTTGGAGATCTTATTCACAAAATTATCCTTTGATATGAACACGATAAATGATAAGAAAAACAAGACGGTCTCAATGCTCGACGAATCAATCGAAAACACTGAATCAGATGAAAGTTATGAATTTACGAACACCCAAGAACTAGATAACCAATCATTAAATTCAAATACCATTTTGGGGAAATCATATTCTTTGGAGACTTTCTTCATAGAATTGACTTCAGTTCTAAACAAATGAAATGAAGAAAATACCGAGAAGGTTCCAAATCCCGAGGAACCATTTCAAAACAGTATCCCGATTGAAGTTTGTGAATTCCTAACTTCAAAACAGTATCTCAAACTTAAAAAAAATGTTGTTTCTGGTTCGCACCGTCTCAAATTCACAGAAACACTCGATTCCTCCGCAATTCAAAGGGTGTTGAAATACATGAGAACTTGACATGATGATGACTTGATTGATTATTGATTTGTAGCTTGAGAAACGTGTGGAACACATTTAAACCTTAAAAAATCAAAGTTTTTCCTTATTATGTTTCCTGATAGAACAATCTTTTTTATGTGTAGCTTTCGAAAAGAATTACACTGATCCCATCCACTTACTGATTAATGAATCATACAATTTTATATGACCTAATGAGAAGTATGTACACGAAGGATGTGAGATGCATAAGCCAGATGATCCTTATAAAAGGGTACGGGAAATTTGGGGTATGACATTGTTTAAGTCAGATCATATGTCCCAACATGTCATAGGACATCTGAAGTCTGAAGTCATGAATACTCGCATCCTCCTTCACTCTTAAGTTTTCAAAATTGGTGGTAAGAATCTGAATATTTGACATCTTCACCTTAGATGTTCCTTCATGAGCGGTCTTCAAGATCTCCCAGGCTTCTTAGTCAACAGTGCAATTGCATATCAACATGAAGATATTTTTGTCCACTCCATTAAACATAGCATTCAAGGCTTTAGAGTTCCCTCGAGATTGTTCTTCATATTTATCATCCCAGTTTTCCCCAGCCTTCGCCATATGAGTAGCTTTCCCATCAGGTCCTACAACCATTGGTGGATCCATCCCTTGACCATGATATTACAAGCCTTGTTGTCCATGGATTTGATAAATTCCACCATACGAACATTCCAATAGTCATAGTTGGTTCCATCGTGGATGTGTGGTCCGTTCATAAATCCTCTTTCCTTGTCCATTTTACCAGAAAGTATCTCCCCTGAACCTCACCCAAAGTCAGAGCAGGATGTCTGCTCTGATACCAATTGAAATTTTGGTATTCAGATCTCAGATGTCCTAAAAGATGTTGATACACCTTTCTCTGAAGATACCCGCAATGATAAGTTATATGATAAACAAAGTGCAGAAACGTAAAGAACACACAAGATTGTTAACCTAGTTTGGTGTACACCAACACCTACTCTAAGGGCTACCAAGTCAGGGGTCAAATTAACTAAAATAATATCAATTCAAAGATAAATTCCCCCGTTTTCAACTTCTCACTTAATCACTACCCTTTCTTAAATTCTACCTAAGACTCACCTAGGTATGTGACCCTCCACAAATCCCTTACAATCATAACCCAGTGACTGTCCAATTCTAAACACTTAGAAAAATAGAGAAGTCACAATTCAAAGACGCATAATCATTCACTGCTTAAAAGCTTTGGAATGACTGACAGAACTTACAACTCAAAACAAAGTCCTACTCACTCATCAATATGATAACCAAGAGGCTCATGATAAACACACAAACCCTAACACAATACAATGTAAGTTCGAAACTTTCACTAGGGTTGAAGCCCTCTATTTATAATCTTAAATTAAATGGATTTGAGCTTCACATACACAGCTTGATATTATAGAGGCGCTGCAGAATTATCTCCTAAAATATAGAACATCAATCATTAGTTTCCTAGATTATCTCCATAATTAGAAACTAACAAATCTCCTTGAAATCACCTTGAATATTTTTAAATCTTCAAAATGTGCGCCACATGGGATAGATAATATTTTACAAAATATTTTGCACCTATAACAAACTAAATATCCAACAGTCCATATATACAAAACCACGATATCGAAAGAACCAACATAGGACATTGCATTCAATATGTTGCTCCGGTTGATAGAATATCTTCATTCAACATGTATAAGCTAAGTTAGTTTTATGAAACATAATGCCAATCACAGTAAACAGAGAAATAACAAATACTATCTATTTTCTTTGGATTTTGACACAAGTATTAACACAAATGAAGTATACACATCAACCATCATCACTTGAATATTGAAACTAATATCATAGCAAATAAACATGAAAATTTCATGAATTAGGGTTTCATCAATAACATTAATCAAGACCTCAAGACAATAATAAGGATTAACTAAGAATGGTAAGAACAAAACATAAAGCTCCATTCAAAGTGTAGCCGTAGAAATGTTCAAGACTAAGCCATTAGATTGACTAGACTTTATACAAATCAAAACAAAAATCGCCAACTTGCTTTATTGTTTCCAAAGGAATGGGAAAAGAGCGAATAACCCAAAAAGAGGGGGAAATATTCAAGGTAAGGGGGTTGGTTATGCAAAGGGAAGGTATTAGCACCCTAAACATCTACGGTACTCTGCAGGAACCTCTTTGAAAAATCTGTATATTTTGGCTATAAAAATGTGTTGTATAGAAATAGATGGTGGAGGTGAGAAGAGAAATATTTTTTATGATTTTTGCACCCGCCGCGGTTTCAAAACTTTAGTGCCTACGTACCACCTTTCATGCAATAGGGGATCAGGGTACACATAGTTCCTCTTTTAAAAATTTGAAGCACAAGTGTGTTGGTTATTTTTATGAGTTAAAACATCATCGTCATTGTCCGTGTGGAAAAACATACTTACTACCCCTAATCATGAGAAAGGAGAATTTGCATCATCTCAAAATGGAGGATATGGCTTGGATTTTAAAATCAACAATGCTTCACTCAACACCGAAGTAGAAAATATCTCACTTCACTGCAAATTATAGAAGTGTAGTTGTTTGCATCACTACAAGGATTGACAAGAGTCTAACCTTTTGAGAAAAGTTTAAAGATAAAAGACAAAGTGGAAAAAATGGTTTGAAATGAGATTGATTGACTTTTAGTCTTCTCACAAAAAGTGTCAAGGTATTATTAAGTTGATTGAAGTTTATTGATGAAAGTGTTTTGAAAATGCATGGACCTAAGTCCAAGTTTATTATGAAAGTGTTTCAAGTTTAGAAACAAGAAGAGTTTAAAAAGGAGGGAGAATATTTTTGAAATTAAAGAAGATGGGAGGAGTAGAAGAGGCTATCCTAAAGCATAAGGTAAAAGCTAAGGATAAGGACCATCTAACCAACAAGAAGCCAAAACTTGACATTATGATCCAATATAGAATTCCCATTCTTTGGATTAAAAACCAAGCAAGCAAATATACTAGACCTCTTGAGAGAACCAAACTTCAAGTGTATTTAGTCTTCACAAAAATTGGGCAGAGTAACAGCTGTATACGGGTGAATTCCAGATTACAAACAGAGAATGTAATCACAAAAACCTGCACACAAAAACAAACAAGCAACCCAATGTCTTGAGGTAAACTTCAAGAACTCCAGACAAAAATAATTAGATAAGATCACAAGGTCTCCAAGATAGGCCAAGGTTTCTAATCCTAAGTCCAAGAAAAGTCCCATGCTCCATAATGCCAAGGATAGTAACCAAATAGTCCAAGTGCCATTAAGAGTTTTTTAGGGTTTATGTTGATTATTAAGCATCTTGAGAAAAGAAAAGAAAAGCTCAAGTGAGAAAAGTAAAAATGGCAAGGAAATAAATACTCAAATGAGCAAAGATGAAAATGGCATGAAATGAAAATGCTAAAAGTAAATATTACATAAAGCATAAAAAAGAATAAAAACATAAGATAAAACAAGTCAATAATTAGTGGTTAGTTGGATAACCATCTTGAAACTTGCATTTGGAACTCATTAGAGGGTTGTAGAACCAACGCCTCTATACAACAAGTTGCATTTGCTTTTTGTCAAGTATATCATCCGTTTGGAATTCTCAGAAGTACCATTTAATGATCAATGATGTTTAAGTGATCCGCGTTGACCAAAGGTGTTGTAGATCCATTAGAGGATAGGTAGAACCAAAGCCTCCACACAATGAATCTCAAGGTTATTGGATCAATAAGATCAAATTAACATACTTGGGCTTGCAATCATAAGTTTGGGACACGAATGATCATTTATTCGAATCGGGACAAAATTTATCCCTATGTTAAACAATCGTAAGTGGACTTATATAGAAGTCGCACCTATTTTGAGGTCGGTCAATAGCAATCTATGCACCATTTGTTTTGAGATATGATATAGAGATCATGCTCCAACAACATTTAATGCAATAAGAAGGGGATGAGATGAAGAGGGATAGGGTAAAAAGAATGTACAAGCCACATTTGAATTAAATTTCAATCAAACTATTATTAAAATCATTCATCCATTTTTTGTGGAGCTAAACTCAACACCATGGATCCAATGATGTTAATAAAGTTCATGATCCAAAACCTAACCCAAGATCAGCCAAAAAATAATTCACAAAATAATATCATATTTAATATATACATTAAAAGGTTAAAAAAATGTTTTAAAAATAGAAAATAACGAGGAAAATATCAATTATGTTCAAATTAATCAAGAAATGAAAAATAAGGCCATAGAAAAATCAGAAATGGATCCAAATATTTTTATAAAAATTTTGGTAATTTTTGAAAGTTAGAAACTATTTTTAAACCATTTAAAATTACTAAAACAAACATAAAATAGATCAAAAATAGTAAACCTCAATATAAAATTCCATAAAATATTCAAAAATTCAAAAATATGCAAAATAATATTTATGAATTTTTCCATAATTAATAAATGTCAGAAAGTATTTTTTAAATAATTAAAAGAAAGCAAATAATACAAAAAATATAAAAAATACCAAATGTTAAAATAAAAATGTGAAAAAATATTCATGAGATCAGAAATAATTCAAAGTATTTTTGTGAATTATTTCATAATTTTTGGATAAAAAATAAAAGAGTCATGGATTTTTGAAAATTTAATCAATAAAAATATAAAATCAGAAAATAAAATAAAACCAAAAATATGTGGACCATCAGATCATAGTCAAAACGCGTTAGTAAGCTAATCCAATGGACCAGACACACTGTGCTTGATATGGACCTTAGTGAAGCACACATGTGATCAGAAAAAGGGCAACCAATGAAATTAAAACATTTGGAACACTATCATTGGCTGAAACGAGACATGTCATCGTCTTCAACCACCAGACACCCTGCAATGGGTATTTTCTGAGATCCTTCAAATGGAAAAATTAGGATCCCAGGCTAGCATCATTGAATTCGTCTCTTCAAGACGATTCTAACACAACCATCGCGCTAAATTTATATAAGGTATGGAGAGAGATATGAATAAAAAACCCAGAAAATAACGAGCACCTTCAATTTGAGATTTCTCTCTCAATTCTCAATGGATTTTAAAATTGTAAGCAGCATTAGAATCAGACAAAGGAGTAGAATAGATTAGTGCTTGATTTGGATCCAAATGGTGGAGAATTCTACCTTTTCGAAGTTCAAGTAAGAAGCTCTAAAATTGGACTTCTCTAGCTTGAATTATGGCTCGTTTTGATTGGTTTAAGTGCTGGAGAGTTTGTATGATGCTCAAGGATGATGAATGCACAAAGAATTTTGGAAAAGGAAGCTTAAATTTCAGAAACTGAATTCAAAAAAAGTGGGTTTGTGTGAGGTTTTGGCAGGGTGTTCTTGGCTCTCTAAGCATAGGAAAATGGATGGGGGATGACCCTCTATTTATAGGGAAGTGAACAGGAATGAAAATTTGAAGAAACAAGAAAGTTTGGAGGGAAATTGAGTGAAGGTCGAGCACGAGTGAAGTGTGACTTCATTTCCATCAAAACTCAGACAAACCTTGTGTTTTGGGGTGATAATCACTTCTGGCAAGTTTGCTAATCAAGTTTAGATAAAAAACGTGCACACATCTTGTGTTTAGAAGTCACATTATGGATTTCAAAATTCTGACTTTGTGAAAAATTCAGTTTCAAGTTACCAAATTCAAATCCATGGCATTTCCAACTCAAGGGGTCTTAGGGCATAATTCTTGATGCTTTGGAAAGATGAGGTTACAAGCTTTGCAATGGAAAAATAATGGAATCAAATGGATGCTTGAGCTGAAAGTTACATGGAGTCAAAGTTGAAGAAAAAGAGTTGACTTTCCATACTTAGAAATATTTCAAATTCTTCTTCAAAAATGACCAATAATCTTTTGTATCCAAACATGGCCTTCCACTTAGAATTTGCTATTGACCAAAAAAGATCAAATGAATTAGATCTATTGAATGACATTTTGAAATTTGAACCACTCAAAATCTCCAAAAAATGAGCAACTTATGACTTGTTGAAGTTGGCCAAAAATCAAGAAATGACCTATAATATTTTGCATATTTAAGGCAACTTCCATCCATTTTCTCACTTTGCACATAAAAGAAGGCATAAAGTACACATTCTTAAGATCATCATGGAAAAAGAATGGACTCAAGGTGATAAAAATTTACCAAGTTATGACCATTTGAAGTCACATATGGAAAATTGTGGATTCATCTGGATGACTAGTAATCTTTCTTCTTCACCAAGTTCCTTCCATATGAAAAATCCTTTGAACTTTTAAAGTGATTTGTTGGTAACTCTTTGAAGAGAAGGATGTCTTTATAATCACTCAAAAATACCAAAAGGTGAGCAAGATATGCTCCCTTGAAGTTCAAAACCCTAGCCTCTAGATCAAGAGAATGCTTTGAGGAACTTTGACAAGTTTGAACAAACTTCTTGTGCCAATATTATTTATTTATGAATAGAAGTTGTTGAGGATGATGATGAGGACTCATAGCCACCAAAGCCATTTCCATATCTTGAAATTTGAGAGAAGTGTGCTCTTGTGACCAATAGGAACAAGACCTTGTCCAATCATGACAACTTCTTACCTCAACCCCTTGTACTTTTGAATCACTTTTGATAACTTTGAAATATGTTGAACCAAAATAATCCTTGTCATGCCATTTCTTCTAAAACAACTTCAATGGCGAGGTTTGAATTTCTCAAGATTTATTGACTAGGGCATGGAAATAAACTCATGAACCCATGGAGCAACTTGCTAAACCTCATTGCCTTTACCTACATTATTAACAAGTAAGACAAACCAACATTGAATTTTTTAAATTAGAAAGAAAATCAAAGCAAAATATTCATGGTCACAAAAGAAAACAAGTCAAGGTGCTTGGTGACTCCTCAAAAGAGCAAAGCTAAATGTAGGGAGGGGGAACCAAGAATCCTAGTGTGATCTTGTTGTGAGTGAAACAACATGGTATGATGAAGGGATCTTAGGGGGAAAATTGGGGTACAACAACTGCCCTTATTTAAGTTTCTTCTATCTGGAGATATGAAGGTTGAAAATCTTCGTGTCGACACGATAGAAGATACTTAAATATAAAACAAACCCTATTTTTGGCCCTAAGATGCCATGCAAATGCTTAGGCATATGAATGCATATGAACAGTACCAAAGAGACGCAAAGTATCACTGGGGATGCAACAAAAATAAAGAAAAAAAGGAACAACCCCACCAGGAAAATAAATCACTGGTGGACCAAAAGAATTGAATCAGATAGGAAGATAACAAGCATCGATGTTCACTTCCGATGGTCTACCAACTTTCACTGAAGGTAGAAAGAGAATATAATATCACCTCCGTTCACTGACGATGAACTATTAACTTTCACTGAAGATAGCAAAAAGATAATAAACACCGACGTTCACTGCCGATATCCTACCAACGTTCACTGAAGGTAGAAAGATAAAATATATCATATCACCACCGTTCACTGACGATGAACTATTAACGTTCAATGAAGATAGCAAAAAGATAATAAACACCAACGTTCACTGCCGATGTCCTACCAACATTCACTGAAGGTAGAAAGATAAAATATATCATATCACCACCGTTCACTGACGATGAACTATCAACATTCACTGAAGATAGCAAAAAGATGATAAACACCGACGTTCACTGCCGATGTCCTACCAACGTTCACTGAAGGTAGAAAGAGAAAATATATCATATCACCGCCGTTCACTGACAATGAACTATCAACGTTCACTAAAGATAGCAAAAATATAATAAACACCGACGTTCACTGCCGATGTCATACCAACGTTCACGGAAGGTAGAAAGAGAAAATATATCAAATCACCTCTGTTCACTGATGATGAACTATCAACGTTCACTGAAGATAGAAAAAAGATAATAAACACCGACGTTCACTGCCGATGTCCTGCCAACGTTCACTAAAGGTAGAAAGAGAAAATATATCATATCACCGCTGTTCACTGACGATGAACTATCCATGTTCACTGAAGATAACAAAAAGATAATAAACACCGACGTTCACTGCTGATGTCCTACCAATGTTCAATGAAGGTAGAAAGAGAAAATATATCATATCACCGTCGTTCACTGACGATGAACTATCAATGTTCACTGAAGATAGCAAAAAGATAATAAACACTGGCGTTCACTGCTGATGTCCTACCAATGTTCACTGAATGTAGAAAGAGAAAATATATCATATCACCTCCGTTCAGTAACGATGAACTATCCACGTTCACTGAAGATAGCAAAAATATAATAAACACCAACGTTCACTGCCGATGTCCTACCAACGTTCATTGAAGGTAGAAAGAGAAAATATATCATATCACCGCTGTTCACTGATGATGAACTATCAACATTCACTAAAGATATCATAAAGATAATAAACACCGATGTTCACTACCGATGTCCTACCAACGTTCACTGAAGGTAGAAAGAGAAAATATATCATATCACCGCCGTTCACTGACGATGAACTATCCATGTTCACTGAAGATAGAAAAAAGATAATAAACACCGACGTTCATTGCTGATGTCCTACCAATGTTCACTAAAGGTAGAAAGAGAAAATATATCAAATCAAGTTTTCCCCAAAATTCCGGTGTTTCACCTAGAACGGGTCTCAACTTTTTCTTTAACCAAGGAAATCTGCCTGGAAAAGATCAAACATAAGTTGTCTCAAATAAAGAGACTTGTTACTTGTTGTCATGGAGAATTGCAAAAAGAAATGACTTTCTGGGGATAGAAATATGACTTCCCGGGGAAATGCCACAATATTCCTGCTGAGGAGATAAAGTCTTCTCCTGCAAAATAAATGCACAAACTAAAACTAAAAGTTTTCAGAAATCCGAAGTAAATAATAATGTCATACAACCACATATCCAAATCAGAAATAAAGTGGAGCAAGACGGCCAACGAAGATACATCCTTTGAGAAATAAACTCAAAAGGGAAAACTGAATCCATCTAGGCAAGGAGCTTTGTAGGAAGGCCAGAGAAAAATGTCAATGAACAATGATTTGTCAATTCTAGCCATGCATGATTTATGTATGAATGTATGAGTGCTATCATGTGCATGCTGGTAAAACAGATACACAATCAGTAGAAATAAACAAACAAAACCGCCTCAGGTACTAACAAACCTTGGCTAAACTTCAACCAGAAATATCACCCAAGAAAGGTAAAGGCCAACTGCGGAAACCAAACCTATTGCATGCCTTTAAGTTTACTAAAGAGAAACATAATTCGGAGGTAGGCAAATTAAATAGATACCGGGATAGAACATCCTTCTTCTGGCTTCATCGGAGAAACCAGTTTTTTCTCAAAAGCAACATGCCTACTAGAGATTACAAGACCAACCTCAAATAAAGCAGACTGACGTCGAAACAATCAAACCTCACTGGGGAATTCAAGCCTACCTCCCTGGAGAAAAATGCGGATTGAAACTTTACATCATGAAAACTTATTCCAACAAAAGATGCCCTGGGATAGCCTTCCCGGGGAATCAAGAAGTCAACATTATAGAAAGAGGTCAAACTCATGGGTATTTTAAATCAAACCCAACACTTGGTGGGTGAAAACCAAAAGGTTGATAATCATTTCAACACTTCTCAGAAAAGATATTGCCCTTGTCTAGCTGCCTGGGAAATAAATACCAACAATAATGCCAATACTGCAGAAAGAGCGACATATCAGCATACCAAGGGAATAAAACCTTTCATCATATGAGGGAAAACTTCGCTGGGGAATCTGGGACAAAGGCTTCTAACCATGCAAACCCAAAATCAAACATGAACCAAGACCTGACTGGGGACAATGTGATCACAAACCCAATACTGCATCTTACCCCGATTGGTATCGTCTTTAACTATCTGAGAAACATACAAAGATCGTGCACATACCAGCAAAATGACCTGAGAGAACCTTCATGAAGGAAGTAAATCTTCTCAAAACAACCAGAGTTTGTTCATTCCTGGGATCACCATTTTTGTTGTCATTGTTTCATCACAAATCTCAAAGTAAAAGTAAATTGTAAAAATCTCTTTTTTTGAAAAAATCAATTTTACTTTTTAATCTTTTTGCTTTGAAAGTTATCATCAGTAATAAATGGAGTCTTTGCAAGCTAAATAAAATAAGAACACAAAGAATTGGGTAAAAGCTCGAATTTCATTAATAGAATGGTAGTCTGCGAATGGCAAGACTCCGTGGATGATTACAAAGTTTGGGAAATGGTAATACATAATGGAAAAGATACATTGAGATACAATGACCACTATCCCCCCTAGCAACTTTTGAAATCCTGAGCAGCAACTTTTGTTGAAGTATGGTGAGGATCCGAGAAGATTGTTGCTTCAATGATCAAGTCTTGTCTGATGTAGTTACTTGCCAAGAAAAATCTATAACTTTTGCCTAAGCTGCCCTTGCGGGTTTTCAACTTAGCGGGAAATTTATTCTATTTATGTCTCTAATTTTTGCCTAGACCGCCCTTTCCGGTTTTAGGCCTACCGAGATGCTCCTTTTTGACTAAGCCGCCCTTTTGGGTTTTTCAACTTAGCGAGCTGTTCTTTTATTTCTTTAGGTGAAGTATTTCTTGATTACGTCAGCATTCATGGGACGTGGGAACTCCTCTCCATCCATAGTTTCAAGAATTAATGCACCTAGAATCAGTGTTGAAAGACATGATCTTCCTGAGTGTACCACTGATGGGTGTCAAAGGAGGGATCAACTACAACCCAGTGAAGGCTCAACGTCAACTAGGTTACTCTCTACCCGATTCACCAAAATATGAAGACGTGAAAGAAGCCATGTTCTATAATAAAGGACGAGATCTTGAACTCTTAGTAAAGGTAAGAGAAGCCTGGAAGAAGGCTCATCGACAAGGAAGGAAAAGTTTGGGAAGAAATAGTTGGACGAAAAAAGCACCCTACACTGAATGGGTGAAGAAAATAGTTGAAACTTCTTTACTACCATTTCATTTTGAGGCTCCCATGTATCCACCAACTCTTTCACCATTTATCATCGCTTTCATGGAGTTGGCTCACCACAGAAAATGAAGAGTTAAGGGCACGAGCTACCAAAGAAGGCATCACAAAGAATGAGTTGGCTTATCAAGTCAGGATAAAAGATGAATTGCTTGCAGAAAAGAACATGTTGATTGACAAAGAAATGAAAAAAGATTAAGAACTGGCAAGGATCTAAGATCATCTTACTCCACCATCAACAATAACAAGGAGGAAGTATATAGCATACTAAGGGTGAATGCCAGATTAAAGAAACACTAAGATACTCTCAAAAAGTCAAAAAAGGATATGGAAAATCAGTATGGAAGTCAAATATGATATTTTAAGGAACAACTCAAAGAAAAGGGAGTAGTACTTACAAGGGAATTTAAAGAAGTCAAAAACACAAGAAGGGGGTTAAATTGAAACTTAAAATCAAAAGCGCAGTAGACACGATATTTTAATCCTGCTTCGTTTGATCTCAAACTACTCCAGTCCACTCACCAAGGTGATTTCGCCTCTCTTAAACGAAGACTTAATTCACTAATCAAAAATGAGTACAACACTACTTTGACAACTGCCAAAGTCTTCTTGAGTACAACCACAACCCGGTTAATATCAAGGAAAACTAGCTTAATCAAGATAAAAGACTATACTGTGTATTGTTGTTTTGCCTTACAAAAACTGTATCACAACTGTGATATTTTACACAATTTTGAGCGTAAATATGAATATGTACGCTTGCAACGTTTTAGAGGTATGTTGCAGTAGTATCAAAATCGTAAATGATTTGTCCTCTTTGCTTGTTTATATAGGTAAGAAAATCATGTCCAACATAAAGCGTGATAATGGACATTCAATGTTGTTTCCATATTGAGAAGATTCTTGTCTGAATGAAGTCGTTGCATATGATGTTGTCTTGATTGAATAGTAACGCTTCAGAACTTAGAATCTTGCATGCTGCAATTGCTTCAGAACATTGATGACTCAGAGATGTGAGGATCTGATGGTATATGAAACTTCTGTTCAGAATCAGAGTATTCTTCACTTCAGCGTAGATTCTGATCATCATTCTTCAGCGCAGATTCTGATTACCTCAACTTTAAAGCTTTTGTAGCTTAATTTTTGATGTTGTTTCGGTCAGAACTTCTGCATACAAAATAACACAAATTTAGAGTGCATATTTGTGCTTTTTGTTTGTTATCATCAAAACTCTAATTAAGGGATATAAAATCAAACTATGTTCTAACAATCTCCCCCTTTTTGATGATGACAAAAACTAGGATTTTCAATGAAAAATATAGAACAAAAAACTTAAGAGAGACTCCCCCTGAGTTGATTACTTCCCTGAAGTTCCTTCTCGTTAGAGCTTTTGATGCATCTCCTTCTGTCCTTATCAGAATTTGTTCCTGTTCAAGCTTTTCAGAAAATATAAAAGTTAAAATATTCAGAATGTTTGAGACTTTGTCCCGGTATACTGTTATTGAAAATATCTTACTTTCTCCCCCTTTTTGTCAGGTATCAAAAAGCAATATTATCAGAGTCAAAAAGATGAATTATATTGAAAACAGAATGCAATGACAATTTTCAGAAACAAGGAGGATAAGATAAAAAATACAAATAAACAGTTTAAAGAAAATCTATGAAGGAGGGGGAAGACGTGTGAACAACACTTCCAACAAGCTCTTAATCTGAGTGCTTGATTATTCCTACTTTCCCAGAATGTCTTTGATTTCTTTTGTTGTATCTTCTTGTTTATCCAAAATACCTTTGTTCTCTTTGTTTGTATCTTCTTGCTTATCATGTCTGGCATGGATTAAGGCATACTCCTTCTTCAACTCTTCCAGAGTTTGCATGACTAGTGAAGAAGCTGGTGTATCTTCAGGGGTTACATGTCATTCAGAACATTATGCAGCCTCTTCTGATTGAACCACTCCTTCTGTTGCAATCATGTTTTCTGGAGCAGTAGTCAGAGGGTGACTATCAGAATCTTGTTCAGTTACTTCTGAAGGATGGTGCTCTTTGCAGAGAGCATTATCCAGTGGAAGAATTTCTTTCTTGTACCATTGCCTCAGAACTTGATCTTGGAAGGCTTTCAGCTGATCACTGAATTTCTGCTGAGCCCTTTCATAGTCCAATTCTTTCAGCTTCCAGGTTTCAGAGTTGAGCCATTTTCTGAATCTTTCCCATAGAGAATCAAAAGCAGCAGGATTAGAAATCTCTTGACTTGCTTGCTTCAAGAAGTAATCCATTCTGCATTTTTGTTTCCAAAATCAACATATTCTTACCAACATCTAATTTGGTTGAGGTTGGTTTAGGTTTGGGAGTGGCAGTTTTGTTTGAGGTGGAAGCTAGTTGGTTCAGCACTTGGGGATCAATGACAAGTCTGAGGTTATCAGCTGGACGGTTGATGGGTGATGGAGTGGAAGAGTAAAAAATTAGGATTGGTGAGTTAGGGGTGTTTGGTGGTGTAGATTCATATGGTGTAGGGATTTCTGGAATATCATGAATAGTGAGAGGTAAACGAACCGTAAGAGGTTCTGTAATTCCAGGGATTGAGGTAGTGGTATCAGAATCTGAAGGGGAGTCTTCAGATTGGTTTGCAGTAGCGTGTTGAATTTATGGTTCAGGAATTTCAGAAGATGGGTTTTCAGAAGGAGGAGTGAGAGAGTTTCCATTCTCTGGTTGAGGTGAGTTGAGTTTTAGATGTTCTGGTTGAGGAGAGTGTGGTTGTAAATTTTCTGGTTGAGGAGAGTGTGGTTATGGATTTTCTGGTTGAGGAGAGTCTGGTTGTGGATTTCCTGGTTGTTGAGAGTGTGGTTGTGGATTTTCTGGTTGTTGAGGTTGAGTGTTTGGATTTTCTAGTTGTTGAGGTTGAGTGTTTGGATTTTCTGGGAGTGGTGAGGAAAAGTCTTGATCAAACAGTTCAATATCAGATAAAACTTTAGCAAGTTCTGGTTGATGTTGTTCTGGATTTGGATTTGGATTGGGGGAGTGAGGTTCATTCAAGAAGTTTCCAAGAGTTACAGATGGGTAAAACTCTATGTCAAAATCCTCAAATGTTTGGGGTGAAGGATTTTCTGTTGGTTGAGGGGGAATGGTTTCAGATGTTGGAATAATTATTGACTCTACAATAGAAATAGAAGATGAATTACCTTTCTTTTTCGCAGCTTTAGGTGTCCTCTGAGAGGATCCTTCTCCTGCTGCCTTCCTCTTTTTGAATTTCTTTAGCACAACCTCTAGAGCTGGCTTATGCAGATCTTGGATGTTGATTTCTAGAATAGTGCCATCAGCCTTGCAAGCCTCAAGGTATCTGACTATGATTTCTGGAGAGGCATCTATCTCAGAAAATAGTGGAAAATCCTTCAGATGGATTCTCCTAGAAGTGATGGCCTCATGATAAGCAATTGTTGGTTCCTTCTTAATCTTCTCAACAATCTTCATTTTCTTCAGATTCTTGGCATTCAAGGGATTCCCAGCGGTTTCTTCCAGAGTACTGATTTCTTGAGCCTCTGTCAGATGTTCTATCAGTCTGTTTTCTGTTAGAATATCTGAAATCAATCTTCCTAAAGAAATCCAGTCCCTCTTAGTTCTTTCTTTTTCTCTTGTCTCTTTCACACTTGTTCTGAGATGGTTGAAGAGCAAGTGTGGAAGGTTTATCTTGGTCTTCTTTGCAATGAAGTAAATCAGAAACTGCTGATCAATATTGATGTAATCAGGAGAGCTTGTAGGCTTCTTGTGATTGATATATCCCAAAATTATTCTAGCCCAGATTCTGTGATGATCCTTCAAGTCTCTGATCTTGCTGGATGGATGTCCAAAAGTGAAGATTTCCCTAGCAATAGATTTTAGGTCAGAGCACCTATCATCCATATCAATGCACCTGACTCCACCGCCATTGTATCCAATGAGTTTCCCAATCAAATCTTCTGTCATCGCAATCTTCTTCCCCATAACATATGATGTGACCAGGTGGTTGGATGAGGTAGTGTGAATCTAGAACTCTTTAACAAGAATGGGAAAAGTTGGACCAAATAGACAATCAAAGTATCTATTCCATCCCTGTGCAGTTACATCTTCATACAGATTAAACCCATTTTCTTGTAAGCTTTCAAAATCAATGATCAATTCAGAGAGAACTTCAAGGTTGTCAATCAGAGTGAGTAGCATTCTTATGGGCTCTTCATATTGTTCCGTTGATGAAGATTCAAGAGCACTGAGATTCTTGAGACTTGATGATGATGCCATTGTTCACACGGATTCTTTGAAGAAAATTAATGGAAAGGGTTTTTGAAAAAGAACTAGGACAAGTGAGAATATAAAAGAGGGTAAAACTTGAATGAATGAAATAGTGAATTGAGTTTATATAGGTTTTTAGAAAGCGTAATCAGTAAGAAAGAAAATAAGTAATGACTATATGCATTAATGAAACCTGAAATTAGGGGATTTAGAGAGATATTGAACAATTACAACTGACAAGTGTCATAATGCATCCAATCAGAGCCTTGGACCGTTCAGAATTTGAACACGTGTTCGGCCTCAGAAGGTAACTTGTGAGAGGATGGCAGATGTTTGATGATGTGAATTGCACGCCTCTATCCTTGAAATGAAACGTTCGAATCTTCATAGCTAGATTCTGAGGCAATTGTACTTGTAACTTCTGAAGACAAGTTGATCAGATGTTCATAGAAAACAATAAAGTTCTGAGGGTTAGGTTATGCAAATAAAACATTTTATTCTAGGCATAATTTCATGTTGAGATGTTTCAGAATGAAATTGAATCTATCTTCAGAAAGGGGTTTTGTAAATACATCAGCCCATTGATGGTCTGTGACAATAAATTTTAAAGTAAGAATTCCTTTCTGAATATAGTCCCTAATAAAGTGATGTTTTATTTCTATATGCTTAGCCCTAGAATGTAAAATGGGATTTCTACTGAGACAATGGCAGAATTGTTATCATAGAAGATAGGAATGTTACTCTCAAATATGTTGAAGTCTTCAAGTTGACTTTTCATCCAGAGCATTTGAGTGCTACATCCAGCGGCTGCTATGTATTCAGCTTCTGCTGTTGACAATGCTATTATGGATTGTCTCTTGCTGGTCCATGAGATCAGATTGTCTCCCATAAACTGGCAGCTTCCAGAAGTGCTTTTACGCTCTACTCTGTCTCCAGCAAAGTCAGCATCACAGTATCCTACTAAGCTCTGTAGATTTTCTGCTCTACCTTTTTACTTACCTCTTCCTTTTCCAGAATGCACGTGGGATGCATTGGAGTCTTTGAGGGCTTACATTCTGAGAGGTCAAATTTATTCAGAAGTTCTCTGACATATTTGCTCTGATGAATGTGAGTTCCTTTTGGAGTTTGGTTTATCTGAATTCCCAGAAAGAATTTGAGTTCCCCCATTAAGCTCATCTCAAACTCTTCCTGCATGCACTTAGAAAATTCTCTTCCCAAAGAAGGTTTAGTGGATCCAAAAATGATATCATCTACATAAATGTGACAAACTAAAATGTCATTCTTAAATGTCTTACAGAACAAGGTTGTGTCCACTTTCCCTCTGGTGAATTCATTTTCTAACAGGAAGTTACTTAGTCTTTCATACCAAGCTCTGGGAGCTTGTTTCAGACCATATATTGACTTCTTTAGTTTGAAAACATATTCTGGGTGTTTGGAATTTTCAAACCCATGGGGGTTGGTGCACGTATACCTCTTCATCTATGTACCCATTTAGGAATGCACTTTTGACATCCATATGATACAGAGTGATGCCATTGTTTACAGCAAATGAGATTAAGAGTCTGATAGATTCTAACCTGGCGAATGGAGCAATGGTTTCTGTATAGTCAATCACCTCTTGCTGACTATAACCTTGTGCCACCAGTCGTGCTTTGTTTCTGATGACTTCTCCTGACTCGTTCAGTTTGTCTCTGAACACCCACTTTGTTCCAATGACGTTGAATCCTTTTGGTTTGGGAACCATATCCCATACGTCATTTCTGGTGAACTGATTTAATTCCTCCTACATTGCCAGATTCCAGTCATTGTCCAGAAGAGCTTCATCAATTGTTGTTGGTTCTATCAGAGAGACCAGTACCATGAGGGATTCTTCAGAGTTTTTAAATGTTGATCTTGTTCTGATTGGATCATCCTTCTTTCCCAGGATCTTATCTTTTGGGTGAGCTATGCTGCTTCTGGATAACCTTTTCTGGAGTTGATCAACAGAAGGTACTGGATCACTTGTAATATTTCTTTCTGAAGTTGTTGGAGGGTCTCTGTTGGGAACTTCTGATGAGTTGTCTTCAGTACCTATGAATTCAACTTTTATATCTGTAAAGAATTCATTCTGCTCTGACTTTTGAGGGTCAAGCTTATCATCAAATCTAACACCGATTGACTCTTCAACAATCTGCGTTTCTGTATTGTATACTCTGTACCCTCTTGAGCGTTCAGAGTATCCTAACATAATACACTTTTGTTCTTTAGAGTTAAACTTGTTCAGATGATCTTTAGTATTCAGAATAAAACAGGTGCATCTAAAAGGATGGAAATAAGAAATGTTGGGCTTTCTGTTCTTCCACAATTCATATGGAGTCTTTTCCATAATAGGTCTTATAGAGATTCTATTCTGAATGTAACATGTTGTGTTAATTGCTTCTGCCCAGAAGATCTTAGCAATGTTAGTCTCATTAATCATGGTTCTGGCAATTTCTTGCAGTGTTCTGTTCTTTCGTTCTACAACTCCATTTTGTTGGGGACAAGAGAAGTCACTCAAGATGCCTTTTTCATTAAAAAATGTTTCAAATTTTTTATTTTCAAATTCTCCACCATGATCACTTCTGACTTTGACAATTCTAAGATCCTTTTCATTCTGAACCTGGTTACAGAATACAACGAACACAAAATGTGACTCGTCCTTGTGTCTTAAGAAATTTACCCATATCCATCTGCTATAGTCATCTACGATCACTAACCCATACTTCTTGCCACTAACAGACGCAGTTTTTACTGGTCCAAATAAGTCTATGTGCAGAAGTTCTAATGGCTTAGAGGTGGAAACAACATTTTTAGATTTAAAAGCAGGTTTTGCAAATTTGCCTTTCTGACATGCTTCACACAGAGCATCTGAGCTGAACTTAAGATTAGGAAGTCCTCTGACCATATTGAGTTTGTTAATCTGAGATAATCTTCTCATACTAACATGCCCTAATCTTCTGTGCCAGACCCATTTCTCGTTGTTAACAGAGAGAAGACATTTTACATTCTGACTCTTTAGTTTAGAAAGTTTTATCTTATAAATGTTGTTTTTCCTCTTTCTATTAAAAAGGATAGTTCCATCTTTCTGACTAACAACTTTGCATGAATTTTGATTAAAGATTATATCATAACCGTTATCACTTAATTGACTTATGGATAACAGGTTATGCATTAATCCATCAACTAAAAGCACATTATTTATAGAAGGAAGATTACCATTACCTATTGTTCCAGAGCCAATGATCTTCCCTCTTTGGTTGCCTCCAAAGCCCATGTAGCCTCCAGGTTTAAGTTGCAGGCTTTGGAACATATGCTTTCTTCCCGTCATGTGTCGAGAGCATCCAGAGTCCAGGTACCATGACTGGTGTTTTAGCCTTGCTTCTAAAGATATCTGCTACATATATAATTTTGTCCTTAGGTACCCATATCTTTGCTACATATATGATTTTGTCCTTAGGTACCCATATCTTTTTGGGTCCCGGTTTGTTAGTTTTACCAAAATTCTGGTTGAATTTTGGTTTGACAGAGTAATCATTACTAGTGTATTTTAGGTCATGTGTGTGCCAATGTGTGAAGTGTGATTTTAGTAGTGTGCGTTTTATGACAAGGTCCATGACTTTCTTAGGTGGAGATGCCTTACCTTGGTATCCTATTCCTTTTCTGCTATTCCTGCTAACTCCATAGATCATTGAATCCATCTTGCTTCTATTTATGTTTTTAGCCAAAAACTTCTGAAAGCTGTGACCATACTCTTTGATGATCTTATCATCATTACTGGGAGTCTCTGAGATTATTTCTTTCTGAGAGTTTTGTAAATTGTTTTCTAATTTTGAAATATTTTCTTTTAAATCAGAATTCTCTAATATAAGAATCTCAGTCTTTTCAGAGTCAGAGACAAGATCCCTTTTCAGGTTCTTGAATTTGACTCTGATTTGCTGATACCTTTCTAGAATTTCATTCAGACTTTCTGCAAGTTCAGCCTTAGTAAAATTAACAGTGAAATCATGGAATACCTCTTTTGTGTCTGATTCTGAGTCTGAACCAGAAGCTTCACTGTCTTTGGACACATTTTCCATGAGAGCTATGTTGTCTCTTTCATCTTCTGACTCTGAGTCAGCATCAGAAGTGTCTGAATCGTCCCATGTTGCCATGAAGCTTTTCTTCTTCTCCTTGAAGAACTTCTTTTTGGGCTTCTCCTTCTGAAGCCTTGGACAGTCACTGTGATGCAGTGGGAGAACTGACTTGAGGTTTGCGTTTGTGTTTGCAAATGTTGCGATTTAGCAAGAGTCGCCACCAACTTTTATTTTATCCAAAAGGAAAGGTAAAAAAGCACAGGAAAGACCTTTGAGATGTTTTCTTGAGTTCGGGGGGTAGATTATGAAAAGGGAAGGTGCTAGCACCTTTTTCATCCATGGTTTTCCATGGGCTCTTAGTTACTTGTTTAGATCACTTGCTTTGCTTTTGCAATTGTTTAAAATGGTGCTTTGCATGGTTTTGAAAGTATTTTGAAAAGAGGCTATCGTTTAGGCAATCTTTGTAATGATTCTCGTTTGTAAGAATGTATACAAAGATGTTTGTCTTTTGAAAAATGTTTCAATGTTTAGAAAGTTGTTTGGAAATGTTTTGAAATGTGTGTATTTGTTTGAAAATTAGCAAGGATTGTTTGCAAATTGATCAAGTAACTAGAAGCATCTACCTACTCAAAAGTATTTCTTGTACATTTTTATTCCTTTGACATTGTTGATTTACCATTACTTTGGTAAACAACCCTATCTTTGGATGTTAAACGGGACTGGCGTGGGTCATCGTATGACGATGGTAGCAATGTTTCCAAGTATCTTTAGCATTATGAGGGACTAAGATCATTTGTTTAGGCAACCTTTTGATAGCGTCATCGAGGGACTATGATCTTTTGTTTTGTTTTGTTTTGCCAAGATACCTTGCATGCATACCATGGCCATTTAAATTAGGCAACCAAGTGGGTGAAACCCTAGGGGTGTTTGTGTGCAATGTGTTGTCATTTTACATGCTTTTGTCTTGTATTAGGTCTTTGCTATTTGTTTAATTTTTGTCTTATCATACAAACCCTAATTTTACTAAACATGTATATAATGCGATAAATTGCATAAAATAAATCTAAGCTATTACAACAATTATTATGGGAGGGGGGATACAAATTTTGAATGGGGATATTTGCACAAAATAAAACCCTAAAATACTATTACAACCCAATTGAATATTTGCAAATTAAATAAATAAATAAATATTAAAAATGCAATAAAAATGTAAATATGCAAAATGTTTTGTAATTGATTTTTTTTGTATGAGAGAATTAATCATTTAAACCCTAAAAAATAAGAGAAAAATAATATTATTTTTGAAAGGGGTAAAACCCTAGTTTTTGATTAAAAGAAATATATATTCTATATTTATTTTATTTTATCCATTTATGTACAAGAAAAAATAAATAAAATTATTTACAAATATTAAAAATTTAAAATATATGTGGAAATAATATTTTATGTGTATGAATAATAAAAATAAAAATGTATGATATTTTTAAATATATTTACTATTTATTTAAGAAAATAAAGTTCTATTTATTTGAATAATCAATATTTTATGCAAAAAATAAGATAAAAAATAAAATAAAAATGCAAAAAATTAAGTAAATGTTTTTGGGATTTTTTAATGTTCAGAAAAAAATAATAAAGTCAATAAACATAAAAAATATGAGAAAATATGAAAAAATATAAAAATATGCAAAGGGGGGGGGTGCAACTAGTAAACTGGGGGTATGGGAAGTAAAACAACAGGCCCAAGGCGTGCCAGGCCCAAGCCAGCCTTCGTCCCTGTCCTCCAGCCAACATCCTGCGCGCGTTTTGCCTTCAACCTGTAACTCTTTATTCTTTGCACAAAAACAAAAACTTATAACACAAAAAATGTAGCTTGTGATCTCACGATTCCAGTGATATAAAATTCATAATCTAACTCTCAAAGACCAGGAAGAATTTCAGTAGCCCTAATTTCTGACCTAGTTTTTTCATGAACTTCAAGCTTCAAATTCTCACTACTCAGTTAATATAAATGACAACTATGCATATGTACAACTTTAGCAAGTTAAGGACTACATTTTTGCTTCACAAATCAAAGCTTAAGGATTCCTAAATAGAGAGATAGAGTTTTGAAAAATACCTTGTTCAGCTGAGTTTGGATATGGCAATGTGGGGACTTTGAGTGAGGCCTGAAGATCGTGTGAGCTTCCTTGAAGTTCCCTCAAGCTACTCCAATGCTTAGCTGGCCTTGTGGATGCTTGAAACTCCCTGCATGAGTCAACCTGCAACCTTCAAGTTTGAAAATGGTGATGTCTGAAATAGGGCTTACAGAACCAGAACAAGGGCTTGGATAGTTTGGATGTGATGTATGGAAGGTGTTTCAAGTGTTAAATGGAGAAACGCACGAGCCAATTTTGAGATGGCTAGTGTTTTGCAGAAGCTGCCCTGTTTGGGCAGAAAAATCTGTTTTTTGAGTTTGACAGTGTTTTGGATATTTTTATTTTGTGCTTAGGCTTGTAACAAGTTTGTGAAGTTTTTTAGAATGATGTGAAGCCTTCCCTTTAACAGATGTGCGAGTTCTGATCCCTTTTTCCAATTTGCTTGCATTTGAAGAAAAGTTGAAGGGACTATGCAAAAGGCTTGTACTTGCTTGCTTGTAGGCTGCAGAGAGTTGGTGAACAATGCTTGATATATGTGGACAATGCTTGTACAAAAGAAACAGGTCCATGGCTCAAGAATTGTAAAGTTGCAAAAAGCTTGCTTTATGAAAATGTCAATGTGCCCTTTATGCCATTTATGGATTAATCTCTTGTGCAATGCTCCAAAGGTGAAAACAAAGGCTTTAACCACTGAGTTAGCATTACATTATGGAGTGTAGAAAGGATTAGGACATGTAATTCAAGTTACAAGCATTCTAGGATCTGATTTGCAACTTGAAGCATTGTGAAAGTGGCTTGCACAAAAGTGACAAAATTCCATTTTTCTCTTCTTCGATTCTCCCTAACCACAAATGATCTTGGATAGTTCTTGGACATTTTGGAAAGCTTGCAACATGCTATACAAACCATCTTTGAAGTTCATTTTGAGATACCTCTTGTAACTAGGTGAAAAATGTCCATGAAGTTGGGTCAAAAACCTGCCTAAATTAGGGAAAATTTTCACTTAGTCTTTTAGTTCATGGACCCTTATTCACAAATTTATAACTTGAGATCCAAGCATCTTTTGGGAAAACTTTGTGAATCAAAGTTGTAGATTTCATGGAGTAATACAACTTTCATGTTGGAAGTTTCCTTTGAATCCAATTGCATCATGGTGAAAAAGTTGTGGAAAGTTGGGAAAAAATAAGAAATTTTCCATACTTAGAAAAATTCTAAGTTATGAAAAATTTCAAATTAAAACACTAATTTGCAATTTTAAGTTTCTTGGTCCACAAGTTTCACATTTTGACATGTCTTGATGAATTAAGACCCCTGACACTTGATTTTGACCAAAAAGTCAAAGTTTGACTTTTCAGTGTACAATTGACTTTTGATCAGTTGACTGCAAAATTCATCTGTCAACCCTATGCATTTGAGATCTTTTGAACTATGTGATTAGGTCAAGATTATGCTATTGAGTCCTTGAAATCATGCTTGAACCCAATTGGCCATTGGCTAGGTTAAAAATCAGAAATTGCCCTTTCTCAGTCAAAACCCTAATTTTGACCATTTTGCCCTTTTGATGATTTGATCAAATGGTACACATGAGTCCAAAATGTTGTTGTGGATCAAAAATTATGAATTTTGACTGTAAATTGGCCATGGTTGACTTTTTCCCCAATACAGCTGATTTTTAGGTCAACTGTCCAATTGACTCAAAAAAAAATGTAGTTCAAGGCTTGAAACTTGGTATGAGCAATCTTAGGGGCCCAAGATGGTGTTTGAAAGTCACATGAAGAATTGATGGTCCAAAAATCCTTGTGAAAACTCAAACCCTAATTTCAGTTCATCGGTGCAAGGTGATGCCTTGAGCTGACCAAACCCTAAATTTGTCTGGAGTCCAAGAAGTCTTGTGAGGAAAATCTTAATAAATGAGAGGGCAAATTTTGGGGTACAAAAGCTTCCCCTGTTCAATCTTCTTGAACCTGAAGAGTTAGATTGGCGAGTTTTTTCGTTCGTGACTCGAAGGTAAAAGATGATTGGACACTAGAGTGCCCGTAAATTTGCACTTGTCAAAGTGTAGTTGAGGAAATGGGCTTCAAGTTGCCATTTGGAGATGAGATAGAATCTTGTTGGAGATGGGCTTAAAGATGCCATCCAAGAATGTTTGTTGAGTTGTAAGTCAAAAGAATGAGCATCAGAAAGGTGTCCGTATCTGGAACGTATCTGAGCTGTATCTGGGGACTGAATATGAATGAGCAATGGAATAGCATCCGTATCTGGAGCGTATCCAAGCCGTATCTGAATGTTGAATCTGAATAAATTGATCTGAATGAGTGACAGAATGGCTTCCGTGTTTAGAGCGTATCTAAGCTGGGGAAAATCAGAATAAGTGACAGAATGGCATCTGTGTCTGGAGCGTATCTGGACTGTATCTAAAGTTTGAATCTGAATGAGTAATAGAATAGCATCCGCGTCTGGAGCATATCTAAACTGTATCTGAGATCTGAGTCTGAATGAGCAACATAATGACTTCCATGTCTGGAGTGTATCTGTACTGTATCTGAAATCTTTGAACATTGTTAATGATAGCTATTAATCTTATCCTGAAAAGAGTAAAATGTTAACTGAAAAACAAAGTTATATTGCATGAAATATATGATGCAATATATGTATTTATCAAAGTTTATGATATATGGATGTAATGTATGTGCATGTAAGCTGATTTGCTGAGGAAAATAAATCCTTGGCAGCTGGGGATAATAAAACCCTTGACTGCTCCCAGGGAAAATAAATCTTGGACAACTTCTGTGGGGATATAAGGATCCTTTATGTCTTGAAGTTGGAGTATTGACAAAAATTCTGTCGAGAGTAATGCCAAACTGCTTGAGAAATTTGCTTGGGAAATCCAGAGAACTTTGATGACTTCTACTGGGGGCTGCATAATGAGAATCCTTATTCTGTTGGGGAATAGGGGAAACTCTGATGACTTTTGCGGGGAATTACGAATGAGAATCTTCATTCTGTTGAGGAACAATGAAAAATTTGACGACTTCACTGGGGAATTAAGAATGAGAATCTTCATTCTGTTGAGAAGTAAAAACTCTGCGGGGAAGAAGGCTTACTACTGGAGGGTAAGTTTAGGAGTTTTCGATCGTCTGTCACTCTAATGGGGAATTATCCTAGGTTGGGGAGAGACAAAGGTTAACTGTTATTCGGTTGATTTCCAGGCTTCAAGATAACTTGCTGGGGAAACTGGATTGACTGAAAGGTTTCCGCTGGGGATAGACAGTTAGAAGTCTTGACTCGACTGGGGAAGAAGGTTTCAGCTCCACTGGGGATCTGTAACTCAAAGTTTTTGCTCCGCTGGGGATTGGGAGTTTGAAGTTTTAACTCTGATGGGGATCAAGGGTTTGAGATTTTGGCTCCGCTGGGGATCTTAATGATGTACGGTAGGGATTGCTCATGGAATAGCCTAAAGACGTTTTCCTATCCTTTCAGACTGTCAGTAATTGTTCTTTTCCACCCTGTTAATTTGTAAACAGTAATTATGTTCAAATGCATATGTTCATCAATGAATAATTGGTTGTTTTTGCAATTGATCAGAAGCTTAGAGTTTGTCAGTGAAGAGATTATCCTTAAAGTGATCCGACGAGACATAGTCATACGCTTTAATTCCCTGACTTTTTCCTGGACCGCCCTTCCGGGTTTTCAGTCCACCGGGAAACCCTTTTTTGCCCAAGTCGTCGGGTTTTCAACTTTCTGGGTGTACAAATTTTTTATGTTATCCCTAATTTTTTCTTGAACCCCCGTTTCGGGTTTTCGATTCACCAGGATGACCTTTTTTGCCTAGGTGTGTCAACCTAGCGGGTCATTTATGCGTAGTATCTTTTGACTATGTCTGCATTCGCAGGGTGCAGCAGATCGTCGCCGTCCATGGTGGTTAAGATCATTGCCCCACCAGAAAAGATGTTCTTGATTACAAATGGTCCTTCATAAGTAGGAGTCCATTTTCCCCTGGGATCACTTTGTGGCAAGATGTTGCGCTTGATTACTAGATCTCCGACTTGATATTCCCGGCGTCTGACTTTCTTGTTGAAAGCCTTGATCATCCGTTTTTGATACGTCTGACCATGGCAAACAGCAGTAAGTCTCTTCTCGTCAATTAAGTTCAATTGATCAAGTCGGGTTTGAATCCAATCGTCTTCACTCAAACCAGCATCCTTCATGATTCTCAAGGAGGGAATCTGAACCTCGATAGGTAAAACAGCCTCCATGCCATATACCAAAGAATAGGGTGTTGCCCCAGTTGATGTGCGTGTCATGGTACGGTACCCGTGGAGAGCAAACGGTAACATCTCATTCCAGTCCTTGTAGGTGACTGTCATTTTTTTAATGATCTTCTTGATATTTTTGTTAGAAGCTTCGACTGCACCGTTCATCTTTGGCCGATAGGGAGATGAATTGTGATGTTGAATCTTGAACTGTTCGCACAAGGCGGTGATCATAGTATTGTTAAGGTTTGTACCGTTATCAATGATGATCCTTTCGGGGATACCGTACCGATAAATAAGGTTCTGCTTGATGAAGAGGGCAACCACATTCTTAGTAACAGATGCGAAGGAAGCTGCTTCGACCCACTTGGTGAAATAGTCAATGGCCACCAAAATGAAACGGTGTCCATTGGATACTGTAGGCTTGATCTCTCCAATCATGTCGATTCCCCACATGGCAAACGGCCAAGGATATGTTAAGACATTTAGAGGAACCGGAGGGACGTGTACCTTGTCTGCATAGATTTGACATTTATGGCATGTTCGGGAATGTTGATAACAGTCATCTTCCATGGTAGACCAGTAATAGCCTTCCCGTAGAATCTTCTTTGCCATCGTATGCCCGCTAGAGTGAGTGCCGAAGGTACCTTCATGCAATTCAGCCATGATCTTTTCAGCTTCAATCTTGTCCATACAGCGGAGCAGAATAGAATCATGATTGCGTTTGTACAGGATGCCATTACTTAGGAAGAAATTTGCCGAGAATCTCCTTAAGAACTTTTTGTCGTTGACTAACGCTCCTTCAGGATATTCTTGAGCATCGAGATACCTTTTGACTTCATGAAACCATGGCTGGTCCACTACTTCTTCGGTATTAATCTCGTGACAATGTTCCGGTTCATCCATCCGTTCAATGGTGATTTGGGGAGCCTCATTATCCCATTTAAGTTTAAAAATGGATGACATTGTAGCTAGTGCATCTGCTAGCTGATTTTCTTCTCGCGGGAAGTGCTCGAAGGTAATCTGCTCGAAATGTGGTAACAATGTCAAGACATATTCTTTGTAAGGGATGAGGTTTGGATGTTTAGTGTCCCACTCTCCTTTGATCTGACTGATGACTAAAGCTGAGTCGCCAAACACATCTAAAGATTTGATTCCCAAGTCTATGGCAGCCTTGAGTCCAAAGATGCAAGCTTCATACTCTGCCTTGTTGTTCGTACAGTTGAAGCAAAGTCTGGCGGTGAAAGGAGTATGGCATCCTTCTGGAGATATAAGTATTGCATCGATACCGTTTCCAAGTGCATTGGATGCCCCATCAAAGTATAGGGTCCATCGGGATCCTTGTTCAGGTCCGTCATATGGTCTGTTCTCTTCAATGTTGTCCAATGTCATAATGTCTTCGTCGGGGAAGTTGAACCTCATGGATTGGTGATATTCAACAGCTTGATGAGCCAGATGGTCAGCTAGAACACTACCCTTTATAGCTTTTTGGGTCGTGTACTGTATGTCGTATTCCGTTAGGATCATCTGCCATCTAGCTACTCTTCCAGATAGAGCAGGCTTCTCAAAGATGTACTTGATCGGATCCATCTTAGATATCAGCAAAGTGGTATGAGTCAACATATACTGCCTTAGCTAGCGAGCAGCCCATACCAAAGTGCAACAAGTTTTCTCGAGCAGTGAATATCTGGTTTCACAGTCGGTAAACTTTTTGCTAAGGTAATAAATGGCATTCTCTTTTCGGCCAGACTCGTCATGCTGCCCCAATACGCACCCCACTAAATTCTCTAAGACGGTCAGATACATAATTAGTGGTCTTCCCTCAACGGGTGGCATCAAGATAGGAGGTTCTAGAAAATACTCCTTAATTTTATTGAAAGCAATCTGATAGTCATCATTCCATCGAACTACTTGATCTTTCTTCAATAGCTTGAAGATTGGTTCTCAAGTAGATGTTAGGTGAGAAATGAACCTAGCAATGTAGTTTAGGCATCCCAAAAAACCTCTGACCTCCTTCTCAGTGCGAGGAGCAGGAATTTCTTGTATTGCTTTGACTTTGGCAGGGTCAACCTTGATGCCTTTGTTGCTGACAATGTAACCTAAGAGCTTATCGGACCGGACTCCGAATGTGCACTTGTTTGGATTCAATCTTAGCTTGTACTCTTTCAACCTGACAAACAGCTTTTACTAGTGATCAAGGTGTTCTTCTTCAATTTGTGATCGGGCTATCATGTCATCTACGTAGACCTTTATCTCATGATGTATCATATCATGAAACAAAGCTACCATGGCGCGTTGATAGGTTGCCCCGGCATTCTTCAGTCCAAATGTCATCACTTTGTAGCAGAGCGTACCCCACTGTGTGACAAATGTAGTTTTCTCCATGTCCTCAGGTGCCATTTTGATCTGTTTATAGCCTGAGAATCCATCCATGAAAGAAAATACTTTGTGCTGAGCTGCGTTGTCAACCAGGATGTCGTTGTACGGAAGTGGAAAATCATCTTTAGGGCTGGACCTGTTTAAATCTCTGTAATCCACGCACATTCTCACTTTGCCATCCTACTTAGGTACGGGAACAATGTTAGCAACCCATTGAGGATAGGAAGTAACAGCCAGAAATTAGCAAGACAGAAGGCGACACGGGCGCCCGTGTCACACGACACGGCCCATGTCAAGTTAGCTGATGCATGAATTATTGGAGGAAAGATAGAACGCGATATGGGCGCCCGTGTCCCATGACACGGCCTGTGTTAATTTAGCTGTAACCTGAACTTGAATAGCGCAACTCACATATTCTGACACGGGTGCCTGTGTCCGGTGACACGGCCCATGTCAGGTTAGGCATGTGAACGTCCAATTTTAAGGTTTTCCTATATTATTGGATCATTAAGGGTACTGTGGACATTGGACGTCACAGAGGGATGACCTGACACTATAGATACCTGATTCGGAGAAGAAAAAGAGAACATCTTGATGACTGGAGAATTTGACGATAAAAGATTAAAGTTCATGCAAGTTGTGGGAGAACGTAGATCTTTTATAAGAGGAACCAATTGAAGATCTGAGTTCACCATTAATTTTGTAATATCTATCGTTATTATTATTATTGAAATATCTTTTAATATTATGTGAGGCTAAACCCCCCAATGCCAGTGGGTGTCCCTGATTTGCGAATGTATTGACTATGAATTATTGATTTTAATACAGTAGTTTCCTTTCAATTTAATCGTTCAAGATCTAATGCTTTCCTGATCAGACCAATTAGGATTGAGTTATGGTTAACTTCTAGCTGGATCGCAGTTGTTAAGGTTTTTGTACGATTGGGCTATAGTAGATATCACCTAGGAGTAGGGATATCTTATAGTCACCGGATTTAACCCTTGACAAGATAGAGACTTGACTCCATTAGATATTTCTAAGGACTTAGGATTGAAGATGGAGGGTTAAAGGTTTTCTCACTAAGGACTTAGGGGAAATAATCTAAAAGGCTGGTAATTGAAGGTAATGAACTTGTAGAAGATATCAATAGTGAAGTTCATTACAGGGAAAACCACACACTTACTCCTTGCATAATATTCACACTAGTAAAAAAAGTCATCATTTACCTTTGCATATTTTTAATTATTGTTAAATACAATAACCAAACCAAACCCCATATTGAGTTTTTTATAATTGAACCTTCCATTAAACTCGGTCATTCTGTGCAATCCTTGAGATCGACATTCGGGGAATTTTACCTATTATTAAAAGAGGCAAAATAGTACACTTGATATTTTACCGATCAGGAACTGACCAAAAGGATTAAGACCATTCACCAACTCAAGGGATGCCAACAACAACTGAAGGAATCTCTGGCAACAATAGAAGAGTTCAAGACTCAAGGATGCAAAGATCAGTCAGAAGACCTGAACAAGGTACAACTTCATGAGGAAATCGATCATTTGGAGGGTGCTCTTGGCCAAAGGGAGATACTTATTCAAGAGTTACTCAAGAATACCATGAAAGAAAGAACTAAGAAACTTTTTGAAGAAGCTCGAGATTAGAGTGAGGAGTATTTAGGATGGGACATGCTTGTTAACATAGAGTTTGGGAAAACATATTAGGGTTTTCTTTTCATTATTGTAGTGATCACATTCTGCCCTATTAAAGGGATCTTTGGTTTCCTTTTGTACTTTCCGTTATGAATTAGTTGTTTTTTTGCAAAAGAAATGATAAATGAACGAGAAGTATATTTTGTTGTCTATCCATGTTTTGATCACTCTTAACACAATAACTGAAAATCCATGGAAATAAAAAAATTTGTTCATCTCATACATGCAATCATATGTTTCATGCATTCATAACAGGATAAACCTCTTCCTAAAATTTTGGTTCTATCTTTAGTTCAGAAAAATGACGTCTCATAACTACAACACTCGAGGCAATGAACCAAGACTCTCAACGGAAGAACTCCACGAAGAACTGAACGGAATGAGAACCACGATTAGAGAATAGATGGAATAACTCATGGAAGTTATGGGGACTAAAGCTCAAGGTCAAGAAGAGTTAAGGGCAGTTGTTCAGAAGCCTCCCACTATAGAAATCCTGACTCAGACTTCAGGCGGATTGCCACCTTCCAACGGGGGAATCCCACATCCTGTTGGATTTGTACCATCTCCTGCTGGTTTTGTGTCACCTCTCAGCAACAATTTTGTACCTCCTCCAGCAACAGGCTTTGTTCCACCCGTTAGCCTTACTTTTGTTCCTTCTGGTGGCTCTCAATCAAATGGTTATACTCACCAACCTCCTCAACCCACCCGTGAGGGAATGCAAGCGCTGCATGTTAGAGAACTGTTAGGATCCCTACTTCATATATGGTGGATGACCAAGAAGACATGTTTTCACTACAAGAGGTTTTTTTTCCCGTAGAGGCCGTGAGAAAGTTTCAAGTGCTTGAAGAAAGGGTAAAGGAAATGGTATCCATGGGTTATATATGACTGATTTAGGTCTGGTTCCTGGTATCAAAATCCCTGCAAAGTTCAAAGCGCAAAATTCTAACAAATACAAAGGGATGACCTGTCCTAAGACTCATATTCATGCTTTTTACAGAAAGATGTCGACTTATTCAGTGGATTAGAGAATGTTATTACACTTTTTCCAAGATATTCTATCTGGGATATCCTTGGAATGGTATATGCAGCTAGAATGGACTCACATTCGTAGCTGGAAAGATTTAGCTGAAGCCTTCATCAGACATTACCAATACAACACGAATATGGCTCCAAACTACACTCAACTTCAGAATCTTACCGAAAGAGAAAATGAGTCTTTCAAAGAATAGGCCCAAAGGTGGAGAGAACTCGCTGCCATAGTGCAACCTCCTCTGATGGAAAAAGAGTTGGTTGACATGTTCATGGGGACGTTACAAGGTCCTTATTCAATTATGATTAGAAGTACTTCTACTGGGTTTTCAGATTTTGTTAAGGCTGGTGAACGTGTTGAAGTTGGCATCAAGATGGGGAAAATTCAAGCTACTAATGCAAGTTCTTCAAATGTGACAAAGAAGCCTTTTGGGGGATATGCTAAGAAGAGAGAATGAGATACCAATGTTGTGTTTTCCTTCAAAGGAAAAGGAAAGGAATACCAAGCTACTGCAATAATTCCATCAATTTCTCAATAGAGTGTTGCTCAAAAACCATAACAGAATTATGCTCCCAGAAAGTATCATCAAAAATCAAAGTATCCTGAGAGAAACTTTGACCTAATACCAATGTCCTATGCACAACTACTACAAATTATACTCAAATTACAATTAGTAAAGATCTGCACTTTGAATCCTCCATCAAAGTTACATGCCAATTATGATGCTAACGTAAGATGTGACTTTCACCCTGGGGCGCCAGGTCACGACACTGAGAACTGCATGGATTTGAAGCATAAGGTTCAACATTTGATTGACTCAAATGCCATTGAATTTACTACAAATGATCAACCAAATGTAATACAGAACCCAATGCCGTCTCACCATGGGCCAACCACAAATTCCGCCGAAAAACACGAAGGATTGAACCTAGTGAAAGATGTGAATCAATTAAGGATTTCTTTGTCTTTCATTAATAAGAAGCTACTTGAGAGCGACATTTTTCCTAGTTGTGCTTTAGATTGCAGGAAGTGTGGGGACCATCCTAAGGGATGTGATGAGTTGAGGATTGGAATTCAGAAAAATGATTGAAAATAATTTCATTCAGTTCGAGAGACCCTCAGACAATAATCTTTTTGACAACAACATTGTAGTTATATTGTATGATGATTAACAGACTATGAACATGGTGTATGGATGTCTTGGCCAGTACCAAGTCTTTGACATAAACTTGGTAAGAGCAGATTTCATGCAAATGCATGCTACTCTATAGACAGGAAGTAATTTCGCAGGGTATAATTATGGATCATGTCGAATTTGTTGTAGAGACTGGCGAGGTTGTTCCACAGTAGGAAGAGACCTTCAAGTTTTGATGGATAATGGTATTATCCACATCCTCAGAGATAGGAATGAAAATGGCGTGTGTTGTACCCCAAAATTTGCCCTCTCTTTCTTCAGGAAAACCATCTTGGATTTTCAAGGTCCCTCTGAAAAGTCCTGAGTTATCTCTTTGCCCAAGCAAGCCGCTTACAAGAGCAAGATGATCTCACAAACTCCAGAAACAACGCTTTCATCTTGAGGAAAATCAAATTCTAAGTGCTTAGAATGTTTCTCTAAAATAAGTGCTTTTTAGAAAAATCAGCGCTTTAGAACTTCTGAACCCATTCCAGATGAAGACGGTCAGAAGTTGCAAGCTTGGCTCAGCGTGGTCAGAAGTTGGCTCTTCAGCAGCTACATCAGCTCAATCAGAAGTTGTAAACGTGGTTCAGAATGTAAGCCTCAAATAGAACATGCCCCTTCAGCAGTTACACAAGCTCAGTCAGAATTTTCTAAAGGAATGCAAGAGAAACAGGAAAGTATGAAGACTCCTTTAGAACAGGTTGAAATCAGAAGATGAAAGGTCAGAAGGATAGGTGTCACATTGATACAGAATCTCTAAGTCCAGATTGTCCAGAAGTAGATCCAAGGAACGTACCAGAAAACCAGGAGAATCTCCAGAGCTTGCTAAGACAACAGGTAGCCAAAGCCAGAGCATGGTTTACGCTGCTGATTCAACGCTGGTTTCCATTACCATAATGTTGGTATTGACAGGTCTTGTCACCATTTAATGCCCATTAATGCTTCCAACCACTCCTGAGCATTCACGTGTGGCTTGGAAAATGCTTTTGCACAGATTCTGGCATGGGTCTTCACGCCACCGCCCACTTCAGAGGTCACTTCTCCCCAATCTACGCCTGCTGCTGCAACCTAGGCTGAAAGCTAGCTGTTATCACAACTTCCCAGGAATTTCTGTCAAAGAACAAATTCAAACTCTGTTGGCGCCTTAAATGTTCAAGGCATCCACAAGAACTTTGCCTATAAATAGAGAGCTTTCACCACTGCAAAAGGGGGTTCAAGAAGAGAAACAGAAAAATTGCTAAGAGAGAAACGAAACTCCTAGCAACGTAGCATTCTGAAACTCTGCCAAAATCTCCAGCTTTGTTTCATAACTTTAAGTTTTTCACCTTCAACTTCATCAAACATCCAGCTCTTTTCTGTAAATCAAAAACGCTCTTTCCAAACTTCTGACCCTATACACGTATACACCTTCACTTCCTCTTTTCCAAATCTGTCCAGAACACCCCCAGAACCAAAAGCTAACTTTCACCCACCACTTTCCAAACAGTCAGGTAAGCACCTGCTGACCCTCACCACACTGTTAAGCATCATCAGCTGTGCATATTCAAGTAACATAATGTAAATATTCATGTTATTGCTGTTTATGTTCTGAGGACTCTCATACCTCAGAACGTTCTGAGCCAGTATAGGACTTGCCTTTGACCTTGGTGATTCTGACCTCTGAAACATTTTTGCTATTTTGCTGGATCTGTTCCAAATATGTTTCCTGTTTTGTGGAGTAACAACAGGATTGCAGATGTTCTGATTAGTACAGGAAAAAGCCAAGTGCTGACTTTGACGTTAGCATATCTGAAGCCTGTATTGCTGTCAATGACATCAGAACCTCTGAGAGTCATTGCCTTTTCAACAGAATCAGAACTTCTGGTTTCTCCACTAACAAACTTCTGTCTTGCAGCGCAGGGAAATCAGAACTTCTGGTTTCCCCACTAACAAGGTTCTGTTTTGCAGGTTCTAGAGTCAGAAGTTCTGACTCATCCAGTTTCACCAACAGGTTGATCATCTGACAGCGGATCTGGGTCAGAACTTCTGATGGCCTCCCAACAGCGTGCGGGCTCCCTCTCTCTCTCTCTCTCTATATATCTTGTTTTTTGCTATTTTCTTTTTTGTCTATTTTTCTCGTTGAACCCCCCATGTACAAATGTGTATCCCCCTCCCCTAATTATTGTAATAGCGTAGGATTTTACATTTCCGCTTCTTATTGCTAGTAATTAGGACGTGTATGACAAGATAAAATCAATGAAATAGAAAAACCTAATTCAAAGAAAAACTCTTGTATGCAATAAAACACACTTGCACACTAACACCCCTAGGGTACTCCACAGTTGCCTTATACAAAATGGCCATATTACGCATGTAAATTGTCTTAGCAAAACAAACAAATACAAGATCATATTCCCTCGATGACGCTATTCAAAGTTGCCTTACAAAAATGATCTTAGTCCCTCAAAAAATGCTAAGATACTTTGAAACATTGCTAATCATGGCTATACGATGACCCACGCCTGTCCCGTTAACATCCAAAGATATGGTTGCTTACCAAATCAATGGTAAGACAACAATATCAAAGGAAGAGAAAATGAACAAGAAATATATTTGAGTAGGTAGATTACTTTTAGTTACTTGCTCCATTTCAAAACAAATATCCTTGCAATTTTCAAAACAAACACACACATTTCCAAACATCTTACAAAATTGAAAACATTTTCAAAAAGACAAATATCTTTATATACATTCTTACGGAGGAGAATCATTACAAAGATTACCCAAACAATGGCCTCTTTTACAAAATACTTTCAAAAACCACACAAAGCATAATTTCAAACAAAAGCAAGTGATCTAGCAAGTAACTAAGAGCCCATGGAAAACCATGGATGAAAAGGGTTCTAATACCGTCCCTTTTCATAATCTACTCCCCGAACTCAAGAAAACATCTCAAAGGTTATTTGCTGTGCTTTTTAAACCTTTCCTTAGGATAAAATAAAAAGTCGGTGGCGACTCTTGCTAACCGCAACATTTGCGAATACAAACGCAAAACCCAAGTCAGTTCTCCCACCGTATCACAGAACTGGCGACTCTGCTGGGGATAACTTTAAAAGTGGAGTAACCTTAGGGTTTAGATCACCTTTGTTTTCAAATTGATTGCTTTGTTTGCTTTACATTTGTGGGCTTTGTATCGGAGTTTTATAGATCCTAACCCGAATCTGGGGATACCTTCTTAGAAAGTAGCAACAAGGCTGTGAGGGAACTGTGCGGGGTATACCGACATGGTTGAAGCAGTCTGCTACGTTGATGTGGCACTTTGGTGTGTACCGGTAACCCTTGAGTTCAGTCAAGGAGAGTACAGGGCCGCCGCGTGGTGTCGCGAAGCATCAACTGACCTTAGGAACCTTAATCGAACCATCTTGGCCTTTTTAGGGTAGTGAGATAACTGACTTTGGTGCAGTCCGAGGTTGGTTGATACTCGATACTACACTCGATTGAGGGTTGCTTTCCTGGAATATTTCGGTCGCCAGTTCAGTGGCTAAATCGAAACGATGAACAATGAAAGTAATCCAGTGATATTGGGACCTTTAGAACCCGGTTACTTCTAATAGGACAGGTTGAGCCCACCAAACTTCAAGAGGGTAATACCCAGACCTCATGCAGGCCTAAACTCTAAGGGTTTGTCTTGTGTGACTTGTGTGCCTTACCATGTTTGCCTTTGTGAATATTTGTGGTGTATCATAACATCATAACATCATAACATCATACAACATCATGAGCATTGACTAACCATTTCAAGGGTTTCGAATCTTCATCTTTGTTCTTGTTTTATAGGACATGGAAACTGCTCGCAGAAAGACAATTCAGATTAGCCTTGTAAAGATCCCTCCTCAGCTTAAGGAACTTATGTCCAGGATTCCCGAAGGTTCTTCATTCAGTGAGAGACATGGAAGACTCATCAGCTTGGTCAACACCAACATTGAGGAGGATTTGATAAAAGTCCTGTTCCAGTTTTTTGACCCTCTGCATCACTGTTTCACTTTTCCGGATTATCAATTGGTGCCTACATTGGAAGAGTTCTCCCGACTCCTGAAGGTCCCTATCCTTGATCGACTACCCTACAACGGTACGGAAGAGGAACCCAAGCTTGAAGAGATTGCTAAAGCCTTGCACTTACAGTCATCTGACCTCAAGGGACATTGGGATGTTAGAAGTGGTATCAAGGGTTTCTTAGCCAGGTTTCTGTTTGAGAAGGCCCAAGAATGTTGGAACTCCCTTGACCTACGAGCTTTTGAAGAAGTTATGGCCCTCCTTGTCTATGGTTTGGTGCTATTCCCTAACCCAGATCAGCTCATTGATATCAGTGCTGTCCAGATCTTCATGGCCAGGAATCCTATACTTACGTTACTGGGGGACATCCTGCACTCATGTTACACTCGAACCATGAGAAGAAGGGGTGTCCTCATGTGTTGCACTCCTCTCCTGGGAAGGTGGTTTATTTCGCACCTTCCACAATCAGTTTTGAAGAACGAGCGGGGTTTGAGATGGTCACAACGGTTAATGACTCTTACGCATGCAGATATACATTGGTGCCCTAGGTCTAGGGAAGACATCACTATCATTGATCGTTGTGGGGAGTACCCTAATGTTCCTTTATTTGGAATCAAAGGAGGTATTACTTACAACCCATGCCTGGCTTGGAGACAGTTTGGTTATGCTCGGAGGGATGGCCCTCATGACATGTTAATTCCTAACATAGTTTTTGACTTCGACAACGATACTCAAGGACTTCGCCAGAGATTTATCAGAGCTTGGAGGATGCCAAGTAGGATGGACAGCAAGACACTGGGGCACATGAACTCCATCCCGTTGGAACCTTATCTCAAATGGGTACGAGCCCGCTCCCAGAAGTTAGTAATGCCTTATCCTCATATGCTCCCTGTGATCAAAGAACCAGTCTTAGAAGGAGAGGTGTCCTACACCATTCAACATCCCGACATGCCCACCTCCTGGGAAGAAATGCAGAAGAGCTGGGTCCAGCTTAAGGAAGAACGGAATTCTCTTGAGACCAGTCTACATGCTAGTGAAAAGAAGGTCCTGGAACTCACCCGCCTGCTGCACGAGGAGAGGAATCTCAACACCTACATCGCACCAAAGAGGATGCGCAATGTCTTTCTGCCTTGAGGAGTCATTTTGTAATATTTGTCCCATGGGGCATTTATGTACTAACGAATTTCTCCTTATTAATATGATGTGCGTTCCCTTTTTTGTCTACAACAAATTTTGAATATTCTAAATCCTTGAATGCATACATACATATTCCATTGCACCATATGCATAGCAGGTACCCTTTTTCACAGGTTGCTTAATTTTCTTCGCTGTTTGTATGAACAGTCATCATGAATCCAGACTCCTCCAGTGAGCAAGCAATCAAGGCCCTTCAGGCCCAAAGTGCACAGTTTCAAGAGATGGTCCTAAGCCTAGCCCAAGGTCAGCAGGAGCTGAAGACTCTACTCCTGAAGAAGAAAAAGAAAAAGAGAACTGCATTGTTCAACACCGGACGCAGATTTGGGAACACACTCCATAATGAAGCTGATCCAACCACTTCTTCTGCTGAGAAGAACAGTCCCCAAGGGGGAGGAGCTCCTAGTCCCGCAGTCTCCGACAACGAGACGGACTATAATGACGAACAATACCCACCTGCTGCTGACAGATACAAGCAATTGGAGGACCGCTTGAGCGCTATGGAAATTCAGAATGTGCCGGGACTGGATTTCGGAGATTTGGGGTTATCTTCTGGAGTAGTAATTCCACACAAGTTTAAGGCGCCTGCCTTCGCCAAGTATGATGGGGTTTCCTGTCCAAAGCTGCATCTAAGATCGTACGTAAGGAAAATACAACCTTACACGGCAGATAAGAACCTCTGGATTCACTTCTTCCAAGATAGCCTCTCGGGGTCACAACTTGAATGGTTTTATCAATTGGATGGAGCTAGCATCCGACACTGGGAAGATTTGGCAACCGCATTCTACAGGCAATACCAATACAATTCTGATCTCGCTCCTACGCGTACCCAACTTCAGGGTATGTCTCTAGGAACGGGTGAAGGGTTCAAAGAGTACGCTCAAAAATGGAGAGATTTGGCTGGCAGGGTGCAGCCTCCATTGACTGATCGTGAGCTGGTTGATATGTTCCTTGGGACATTGTCTGGTCTGTTTTTCAATCATTTGGTTGGTAACTCCTCCGCTGGGTTTACAGATTTGATATTGACAGGAGAAAGAATTGAAGCTGGCATCAGGTCAGGAAAAATACAAAAGGCTGCCTCCACCAGTGCTGAGAAGAGGCCGTTTAAGAAAGAAGCAAGTGCCGTCTATGGTCCTAGAAGACAAGTCAAACCCGAAAGTCGCCAAGCCGTCAATGCTTTGGTCATCTCGAAACCTGTTGCTGCTCCTTAGCAGTACAATCAACAAAGAAGCGAAAGGCCCAAGAGGCAGTATACTCGACTGAGTATGACCTTATCTCAAAATTTACCCCAACTGTTATCCACCAACCTGGTGACCCTCAAAGAAGCTCCTAAGGTTGTCAACACTGCGTCTCCTAAGTATAACCCAAATGCCCGGTGTGCTTATCATTCTGATAGTCCCGGGCACACTACTGATGATTGCTGGGCCTTGAGAAACAAAGTGCAAGATCTGATCGACGCAAAGGAAATTCAGTTTGAAGCGCCGGAGAGACCAAATGTTGTAACTGCTCCTATGCCCCAGCATAGAGTAAATGCTGTTGAGGAAGAAATGTACGCTGTTTCGGTAGATGAAGTTGTTACCCCTCTGAAGACCGTTAAGAGGAACCTACTGCGGGCCGGTTTATTTCCGGGTTGCGGTGAAGGTTGCCTGTTCTGTGTTGTTTCCCTATCTGGTTGTCCCTTACTGAGGTTAGGCGTCCAAGGCCTAATGGATAGCAAGGAAATTCTATTCAAAAAGTCTGTTGTTCAGTTGGTTCCGATAAAAGAAGTTTCTGTGGTTACCATCTTCAATAATCCAATCAAGGCTCCCCTGAAGAAGCCTGTTCAAATCATGACTGTTGCACCTGTGATTATTACTGTCCCGGGGCCTCTCCCCTACGTGTCTGATAAAGCTGTCCCCTGGCATTATGGGGCAGACGTATATGTGAATGGAATCAAACAAGAATTTGACACTGGCGCCAGTATCTGCGATATCACTGGTCCAGCCAAAGTTACCCGCAGTGGCAGGCTTTTCTCGCCTGACATTGCACCGCCCGCTATTCGAAAACCCCTCCTTATAAAACCTACAAGTTTACCTGTTCCTGTTGCTGATCAAGTTGTGTCCCCTGCTGCCGAGTCATCAAATGCTCGGGGCCAAGGGATTGAAGAAGAGCCTGCCCGGATGGAGGCACCAATACCCATAAATGCTGAGGCCTCCCGACAAGAAATGGAGGAGATTCTAAAAATAATAAAGAAAAGTGATTTCAATGTTGTCGAACAGCTGGGGCATACGCCCTCCAAGATCTCCCTGCTCTCCTTATTGCTATGCTCTGAGGCCCATGCTAAGGCCTTGATCTCATTTCTCAAGACGGCCCATGTACCGCAGGAGACAACTGCAGTCCAGTTCACTGATTGCGTAGCAAATCTAACAGCAGACAATGGCTTGGGTTTCTCAGATGCTGACCTGACTGCGAAGGGAAGAGACCACAATGATGCCCTGCATGTCTCTATCGAATGCAGGGGCACTACTCTGGCGCATGTACTGGTGGATACTGGTTCTTCTTTGAATGTCCTACCAAAAAAGGCTTTAGATCGTCTGGATTATGAAGGCCTGGAATTGAAACCCAGCAATATCATCGGCAAGGCCTTTGACGGTTCCAAAAGGATGGTTCATGGAGAGGTTAACATCCCTATTCGTGTGGGCTCTCAAGTGTTTGACTCTACCTTTTATGTGATGGATATACGTCCATCGTACTCTTGTCTACTGGGTCGACCTTGGATCCATAAAGCTGGGGCAGTGACCTCCACCTTGCACCAGAAGCTGAAGTATCCCGTCAGGGGGAAGATCGTCACTGTGCAAGGAGAAGAGGAGTATATGGTGAGCCATTTGAATTCCTTCAGATACATTGAGATGGACGGGGAGTTTATTGAAACCCCCTTTCAGCATTTCGAGGAGGTGCATCCAATTTCAGCAGCAGCAGAAACAATAGTCGAAGAGAATGTTTCCTTGAAGATGGCTTCCCTAAGGGATGCTCGGGCTGTGGTTCAGAAAGGCAATTGTGCAAACTGGGGTCAGCTTCCTGACTTCACTCAGAAGAACGACAAGTTTGGGCTAGGCTTTACTGCAGAGGCTCAGAAGGCTGTGCGCAAAGAGAAGATCAGAAAGGCTCCGGTGTTTATCTCCAGCTCAAGGGTGAATGCTATCGAGGAGGATGTAGAGGAAGCAGAATTTGACAGTTGGATCTACCCGACCACCAGCGACGGACCGAGCAACTGGACGGCAAAGGATTTTACCCCTATCACATTTGTCACGCAGTAATTAATTTCTTTTGATTTCCAATTTGTAACAAACAATATGTTAAAACTTTGTTGGCTCGGTGTCCTACCCGGGGCATCGTAGCTCCATTTGTGAGGGCTTTTTGTATGACATTTTCATATATCATCAATCAAAACATTGGACGTTTGTTGCATTTCAAATCTTGTGCTCTTTTTCCTTTCTGTGTTATATATATTGCAAAACAGCTATATTTACACACACTCACTTATACAGGTTTCAATCCACTCTGGATCTCACTGGTAACAGCTCTGCTACCGCCAGTTATGACTTCGAAAATCCGATCAACTTGGCCGAAGACGAAGGTGAAGATGATTGCGAAGTGCCTGGTGAACTCGCAAGACTGCTACTCCAGGAAGAGAGAGCTATTCAACCACATGAAGAGCCGGTAGAGACAATTAACCTGGGTACTGAGACAAATAGGAAAGAGGTCAAGATTGGTGTCAATCTAGAGCTCAGCGTGAAGCAACGATTGATCCAGATGCTACAGGACTACATGGAGATTTTTGCTTGGTCCTATGAAGATATGCCTGGTTTGGATGCCGACATTGTAGTTCACCATCTGCCAACCAAGGAAGATTGCCCTCCGGTAAAGCAAAAAGTCCGACGGATGCGTCCAAAGATGTCTGAAAAGATCAAGGCCGAGGTTATGAAGCAGTTTGATGCCGGGTTCCTCGCAGTGACTTCTTACCCTCAGTGGGTTGCCAATGTGGTGCTAGTGCCGAAGAAGGACGGTAAAGTCAGAATGTGCGTTGACTACAGGGATCTGAACAGGGCCAGCCCCAAGGATGACTTCCCCCTACCTCACATTGATGTCCTTGTTGACAATACAGCTCAACACAAGGTGTTCTCCTTCATGGATGGTTTTTCAGGGTATAATCAGATCAAGATGGCTCCAGAAGATATGGAGAAGACTACATTTGTGACTCAGTGGGGCACCTTCTGTTATAAGGTCATGCCATTCGGATTGAAAAGTGCTGGGGCAACCTATCAATGTGCCATGGTTGCTTTATTTCATGATATGATCCATCATGAGATTGAGGTATACGTTGATGACATGATTGCGAGGTCTCAAACTGAGGAGGAGCACCTTGACCATCTGAGGAAGTTGTTTGACCGACTCAAGTTATACAAGCTGAGGTTGAATCCCAACAAATGCACCTTTGGGGTAAGATCCGGAAAATTGCTAGGTTTCATTGTAAGTGATAAAGGTATTCAGGTGGATCCTGCCAAGGTAAAAGCCATACAAGAGATGCCGACTCCAAGAACAGAGAAAGAAGTCAGAGGCTTCCTGGGACGACTGAACTACATTGCCCGATTCATCTCACATCTGACCGCTACTTGTGAGCCAATCTTCAAATTGCTGAAGAAAGATCAAGTAGTACGCTGGAATGATGAATGTCAGGCCGCCTTTGAAAGAATAAAGGAATATCTCCAAGAGCCACCCATTCTTATGCCACCGGTGGAAGGAAGACCTCTGATACTATACTTGACAGTGCTTGATAATTCAATGGGGTGTGTGCTGGGGCAGCATGACGAGTCTGGCCGAAAAGAGCACGCTATTTATTACTTGAGGAAAAAGTTTACCGACTGTGAGTCTCGTTACTCACTGCTTGAGAAAACTTGTTGCGCTCTTGTATGGGCTGCTCGCCGGCTGAGACAGTATATGCTGACTCACACTACCTTATTGATTTCAAAAATGGATCCCATCAAGTACATATTTGAAAAGCCCGCTCTGTCTGGAAGAATAGCGAGATGGCAAATGATCTTGACAGAATATGACATCCAGTATACAACTCAGAAAGCAATTAAGGGAAGTGTACTGGCGGATCATTTGGCACACCAACCTGTGGACGATTACCAATCATTGAACTTTGATTTTCCGGACGAAGACATCATGGTGGTAACAGGCTGTGAAGTACCTGGACCGGATGAAGGACCTGAGGAAGGATCCCGATGGTCTATGCATTTTGATGGAGCCTCCAATGCTTTGGGTAACGGCGTCGGCGCTGTAATCATATCTCCCAAAGGAACTCATACTCCCCTCACCGCCCGATTATGTTTCAGCTGCACCAACAATATGGCAGAATATGAGGCATGTATCATGGGTTTACAAGCTGCAATCGACTTAAGGATTAAATTTCTAAGTGTTTTCGGAGATTCCGCTCTCGTGATCAATCAGATCAAAGGCGAGTGGGATACGAAACACCCGAATCTTATTCCTTACAAGGAGTATGTGTTGACCTTGCTTCCCCACTTTGAAGAGATAACTTTCGAACACTTCCCGAGAGAGGAGAATCAGCTAGCGGACGCCCTAGCTACAATGTCTTCAATGTTCAAAGTTAAATGGGACAGTGAGGCTCCCCGAATCATTATCTGGAAGTTGGATGAACCGGCATACTGCTGCGAGCTCGAGGCCGAGAAGGTTATTGAAAAACCTTGGTATCATGAGGTGAAGAGGTACTTGGAAGCTCAGGAATACCCTGAAGGTGCGTCTGTCAATGATAAGAAGTTCATGAGGAGGTTTGCCGCAAAATTCTTCCTCAGCAACGGCATTCTCTACAAACGAAATCATGATTCAACTCTGCTACGTTGTGTGGATAAGGCTGAAGCAGAGAGAATTATGATAGAACTGCATGAAGGCGCGTTTGGAACGCATTCCAGTGGACACACCATGGCTAAGAAAATCCTTCGGGCAGGATATTTCTGGTCCACAATGGAAGCCGATTGTTACCAACACTCCCGAACTTGCCATAAATGCCAGATCTATGCTGACAAGGTGCATATCCCGCCGGTTCCTCTGAACATCCTGACGGCACCTTGGCCTTTTGCAATGTGGGGCATCGATATGATCGGTGAGATCCGACCGACGGCATCCAATGGGCATCGCTTCATCTTGGTGGCGATCGATTACTTCACGAAGTGGGTTGAGGCAGCTTCCTATGCCACAGTAACCAAGAGCGTCGTGGCACGTTTCATCCGGCATAATCTGATCTGTCGGTACAGCGTCCCAGGAAGAATCATTACGGACAATGGTACCAATCTCAATAACAAAATGATCACTGAACTCTGTGAACAATTCAAGATACAGCACCACAATTCTTCTCCCTACCGGCCGAAGATGAATGGGGCTGTAGAGGCAGCTAATAAGAATATCAAGAAAATTGTGCAGAAGATGACAGTGACCTTACTTTGTTTGAAAATGTACTTTGTGGTGTGGGTTTGAAAATATTTTAAAATACGTCTTTGTAATTATTCTCGTATCTATAAGAATGCCTACAAAGTGTTAGTTTTGAAAATAGTTCAAAGAGATGTTTGTTGTGCAAGATGCTTTTGAAAGTGATTTTGAAAGGTGCTTTTGTAATGATTCTTGTCTCTATAAGAATGCGTATAAAGAGCTTTGACTTTTGAAAATGTCTCAATTGAAGGTGTTGGTGTAAAAATGGTTTTTTAGTTGTGGGAAAGCAAGTAACTACGAGCATCCTACCTACTCGAAAGGTCTTTGTTCTTTTCCTCCTCCTTTAGATGTTTCTATCTTTCCATTTATTTGGTAAGAAGCCCCATCGTTGGATGTGAAGGGACGGGCGTGGGTAATTTGTATAGTCATAGAAGGAAACCTATGAGACGTTTTAGCAATTTCGTTAGGAACTAGATCGTTTACCGAAGGCAACATCGAGGGTCATCGAGGGAATATGATCTTTTATCGAGGGTCTTTGCGAAAACGCCCATATTCGAGGGGCATGACTATTTTCCTAGGCAACAAGTGAGATTACCCTAGAGGGGCATGTGTGTGAATGTGTTTTATTGCATGCATTTTTGTCTTGAATTTAGGGTGGTCTAAGTATTGTTTTTATCTTTCCATACACACCCTAATTACTAAGCATTTTTGTTATATTTTTATATATTCATAAAATAAAACTCATAAATAAATAGTTTGTAAAAAATCAACTCAAAAGGAGTTGTTTTGATTAGTTGGGAAAATGTTTGAAGTTTGTTAAAAAGAGAAAAGGAAATAAACAGAGGGTAAAAACTGTTCTGGTACTGCCAAGGTTTGAACCCAGGACCCTATATAGAAATGCCTTTCGTGCGTGCTATTTGTACCATTGGGGTGCTCTGTTTTATCCGTTCATAAGGCAACTTCGATTGGGTACAGGATGAACTTGTTTCTGAATGTTTGAAGTGCCCAACTCTATCCTTCAATTGAAGGAATGCAAAGCTCCCAAGTTGAGATTCGAAAGGCTTCAATGATTAGCCAATCGAAGGATACAGAAAACCTGTCTAAATTTTGAAAATGAATCTAACAAAGGTAACTTTTGAAAGCTACAGTCCAGGGGTTAGCACAAGTTTATTGGGCACCAAAATCCAAAGGCTAACTAGCCAGAGTTGAGATTCTACACATATAGGCAGTGAGAATCGAAAGTTAAGGCATCGTCAACTTCCTAGATGGGATATCTATATTTTTTATTTATATGTACAAATGATATTTAAATGGAAAGTTCAAAGTTTAGAGGAAACTTACCTCTTGAAGTACCAATCGAAGGAGTTGTATGTGACTTCCTTGGTGGTGGATGGAGCTTCGATGGAACCTTCCTGAAGCTAGTTCAGTTGCTGCTTTGTTTGGGAAGTCACTGAATCGAAGGTGGGTGTGTGATAGTGGTGAGTGAATCGAAGGTTATTATATAACAGTCTAAGAAGTGAATCGAAAGACTATCATGTTGCAGTTAGGGAATGAATCGAAGGTTGTTTATCTGGCAATTGGGGAGGGAATCGAAGGGTTCACTAATGCATGAAGGGGTCTGAGATTTCTTTTGTGAGAGTTTTAGAGTTTGAATCTTTGAGAATGTTTGTAAGTGTTTGATAGTTTAAGAGTTTTCCCACACAACAAAAAAATCTCCCCTTTTAATTGTGAAGAGTCCCTCTATTTATAGAGGAAAGGGTTCTTTCACGTTCAAGATAACATCTTATTATTTTGTGTAAAACCAAAAAGAAATTAAGTTTAATGGGTTTTCATGGTTCCCAACTTCAAGTACAAGTGGGGGCGTGATGTTTGCAGGATAATTGACTCATGATTTTTGATGTTACTTGCACTCATAGATAAAGGTTACAAGGCTCAATGCCTGGACAATTTGCATAAAGCTTGTTTTCCTGAAATGGCAATGATAACTTTATGCCATATACGGAAAGACCTTTTGGACAATAATTTAAACACTTGGGTAATAGTTTAATTAATTGTGTAAACAATTAATTATGGAGTGAAACATAGGTTTAATTCTTGAAGAGCAAGATCATGTAGCCCTGGCCTATGGGTTCCATCTTCAACTTGATGCCTTGGATCGAATACCCTGTCTTTCGTCTTGGCCATACAGATCCATCCTTCGACCAAACTTAAGAGCAAACGAAATTGAACGTCTCCAACAATGGCATGTCTTTCGATTGGGTCATATTCATATGAATATACCACCTTGAAACCTTTTGTTTTTGATCACATAAGTCCAACCTTCGACCAAACTCAAGGCAGGAAAAACTAAATATTCCCAACAAGGGCATGTATTTCGATTGGGCCATATTCAGCTGAATATACTACTTTGAGTAGGCCAGATAACCTCAATGGAATAGTCAAAACAAAAGGAATTCTGGATTACTTTCTTATTTCACAAAAGAAGCCAAATGCCCAAACGAAGCATAGGAACCAAGATTTATCAAAGAAGCCAGATGCCCAATCGATGCTTGTATGAATATAACCATTATCCAAATAAAACATACATGCAGGAGGCCACTAACTTTTGAATCTAAGGACACCAACAGGAGGCCCTTGTCTTCTGAATGGAAGGAAGTTGTTTCAAAGGGAAACAATGCTCAATCGAAAGAGGTATTAATGTGGATTTGAAGCAGGCATTAAGGTGGATTTGAAGCAGGTTGCTTCGAAGGAAACAATTTCCTAATCGAAACTTGTAAAGCAAGCATGAAAATCCATTATGATCCATGGAAACTATGTGGGGTACAACACAAGCTATGTCTCAGGCTCTGCAACATCAGCCTAATGATGGATCCCATGTTTAAGAGACGTTTCAGAGGAATCATTTGCCTGTTTTCAAGGGTAGGTTTGATCCTGATGAAGCACAAGTTTGGCTCAAGGAGATTGAAAGAATATTTTGAGTCATGGATTGCTTAGAGGCATAGAAGGTGTAGTTTGGTACGCATCAACTGGCAGAAGAAGTTGATGACTGGTGGGCTGGTACCTGTTAGAGACTAACGACATTAGGTAAAGATATTACCTGGGTTGTGTTAAGTAGAGAATTTCTGAGGAAGTAGTTTCCAGAGCATGTGCACGGGAAGAAAAAAATTAAGTTTATAGAATTGAAACAAGGGAATTTGATTGTGACTAAGTATGCTTAGAAGTTTGTGGAACTGGCGAAGTGTTATCCACATTATAGTGAAGCGACTGCTAAATTATCGAGGTATATTAAGTTCGAGAATTGTTTGCATCCGAAAATCAAGCGAGTGATTGGATATCAACATATCAGTATGTTTTCAGAGTTAGTGGACAACTATAGGATCTATGAAGAAGACAGTAAATCTCATTCGGCTCACTACAAGAGCTTGAACAAGAATAGAGGGAAGAAAAATCAAGACCGTAAGAAACCTTATGATTCCTCGGTTGATAAAGGGAAACAAATGGCTTATGATGGGAAGAAGACAGTTGTGGGAGGAGCTCCTACTTCTGTTAAGTGTTATAGGTGTGGCGAACAAGGTCACCCGTCTAATGAGTGTGATAATAAGATACTGAGGTGCTACAAGTGTGGTAAGACGGGTCATCATGCTCTTGAATGCAAGAACGATGGTCCAACTTGTTTCAATTGTGGAGAGCAGGGTCATATTAGTACCAAGTATCAGAAACCAATGAAGGATACTACTTCCCAGACCAATGGCAGAGTGTTCGCACTAAGTGGATCAGAGGAATCTAAGAAGGACAACTTAATTCGAGGTACTTGCTTCATAATGATGTTGAATTGGTTGCTATTATTGATACTTGTGCTACTCACTCATTTATTTCACTTGATTGTGCAACTGAGTTGGAATTAAAATTGCTTGATATGAATGGTAGCATGTGTTGCACTCCAAAATTTTCCCTCTTCATTTTAATAACATGGCTTATGCTTCATCATACATATTCATGCATTTTCATGGTAATGATTAGGGTATCTTAATTCCCAAGTTCTTCTACAAGCTATATCAGATGTTTAGTTGGTCAAATCAGTGCAAAAGAGGATCTCATATCTTCAATCTTTAAATTCTATGAAGCTACAGAGGTTTCTTTTATTTCAAGACATCTCATTTGTCCCATGTGATCATTAGAATCTGGAAGTTTACAAAGTTTGGAGAAGAATCACATTTCCATTGTTCATCTCTCAAGATTAGGGTTTTGATCAGTTGAAGAATTTGAGCCTTGTCAAAAATAAATGTGTGAAGTATTACCTTCTCATCATCACATAAAACATCTTGTTCAAAGAATTTCTCAATTTGTCCAGGAGAATAAGGGTTTTGAAGGTTGATCATTATCTCCTAACACAGAGGGTTAAGATTAGGGTTTTGATTTTAATCAGGAAATCTATGACTTTTGGGCAAGACTTAATTCCATGCCTCTCTACATGTTGATAAACATCTAGGATTGAAATATTGGGTACCAATTTTGGGTAAAAGAAGTTCAATTGATCAAAAGGGGGCAAAATAGTCATTTTGACCAAAAGTCAGCCAAAATACAAATTGACAACCTAGACTTTTGGTCAACCATCAATTCAAGTATCCTATTTTCATATTTCATGATCATTGGTGTTATAAAATCAAGAGGAAATTTCAAAATAGATATAACTTGTTCAAGAAGTTATTTGGACATTTAGAAAAATTGCAAAAGTCCTAGTCTCCATAGTACTGAACTTTGGACATCTATAACTTTCTCATTTTTTATCCAATAGAGTCAAAACTTATATGCTTGGAAAGCTTGAGAAGAAACCTACAAGATTTTCAATGTGTGTTCAATTCCCAAGAGTGAATTGTTTGTGACATATAGAGCTTAGAAGGTGAAGGCACAAAGCTGACAAAAGTAACAAGTCACACGCATATCAAGCAAGGCATTTCCACAAATATTTGGTGTGCGATTTTCATGATTTAATTTCTTTTGATTCAAGTATCAATTGAAAAATTGGAAAGAAGCATGTTGAAGATTTTTATATGAGTTTCATTTAGCTCTTTGAATCACGTCCATTGAGCCATTATTGAGGAAGATATAGTCAATCAAAGGGAAGACCTCAAAGTGACATTTCTAACAAGCCATGCATGTCCATGCACGCGGGCGTGCCCTAGCCTACCAGGCTACCTTTTCCCAAATTTCTCATCGAAATATCTCTCACTTTCAAGCATCAATTTTAATAATTTAAAGCTCTATAATGATCTACATTAAAAGAGCTTTCCAAAGGCCGCTTAAGCAAGGGAATCACACGAACAAATTAAGAGAAAAATGGAAAAGAATGTGGGTTAATCAATATGTTAGGCTACAAGCAGTTTGTTCCCCCCATGTTCCTGTACAAGCCAGGTCATCATTCATGCTTAGCTCACCTCTTTCCCAATCGACCATAAGTTCATTTAGAAGCAACACAAACCGCAACAAGCAAATCATTTCCAACGACTACAAAATGTAAAAGACTGTCCAACCCCCCTAGCAAAGCTTCTTCAGCACATTTCCTTGCTCTATATAAACACACATTAATTCTCATTTAAAGGAGAGTTTTTAATCAGTATTCACACCAAAATTATCTGAAGCTCATCTTCATAGCTCAACTTCTCTCTCCAAAACATAATTTCTTTCTTCAATTTTTTTCTCAAGGTTCTTTGCTTAAGGTTTGAATTGCTGCATAGCCACGCTTCAAAGAGGAGAAAGAGAGATATTCATAGGATTTATTTTCCATTTCAAAGGCATAGAGTGAATTTATTTTTCACTCATTCAAGGTAAGTGATTCATGAACTTCAATATGAATTCATACTTGTGTTTCAAGATGTAGATTATGTATGATATCATAGTTGGCCAGATCTTAGATCTTATGAGAGTTTGCATTCATTTTGAAGCTTGAATCGTGCTCTGCAACTCATGTTCAAACTGCTTGATACAGTGATTTCATGATCAGTTTTTGTTTTGATCTTGCAAAAATTGAAGAATCTAATAGCATAGTCTTATTCCTTGTAATCTCCTGATGAACTTTGATGTTTGGATCATGAGATTTGGTGGAGAAATAAGAGAGATCGATGGATCTAAAATAGCTTGACTGAAATCTGTTTTTACATGTTTTTGATGTGCTGATTTCAGTGGTTTTCGTGCGTGCTTTTCTCCCTAATTCAAGAACCATTTTTGAAAATATTTGATCCTACATTATTCTACTTAATGAGATCTTTAATTTAATCTAAATTTTGTGTGTTTTCATCAAGAATTAAAGGAGAAATCATGATTTGAAATGAGCATGAAAAACTGAGCATAAGTGGTTACGGCATGGCTGGAGCTCGGGGAAGACAACGTGGTGCACACTAATTGAGCATGATTTGAATTTATTTAATAGTGTTTTTGAGCTTTAATAGGTGTAATAGACTTTAGCATTTTTTTGAATTTTTAACACATTTTAATTGTTTTTCTTATTTTTGTTTTAATATTTTCTCTTACTCAAAAATTATAAAAAAAAATATTTTAGGCTTAATTTTTACTATATTTTCATATTCTGATTTTTATTTATTTTTATATTTTTTTTAGAAAATTAAATAATGCAATTAATCAAATTAGGGTTTTCCTCACCATTTAACTTTTTAGAATTTTATTTTTTTCAATTTGTACTAATCTGAAAAAGCCCTAAAAAAATATATTAGGTTCCATTTTGAATGCACTTCATGAAAATAATTTTTGTTTGATTTTATAAAAATTCGTGATAAAAAAATAAAAACAATCTTTAATAATATCACTTTCTTTACCTTTTTTTTTGTCATATTGTGCATATAATTTTCTTTTGATATCTTTCTTCAAAATTAAAATTCCATAAAAATAATATTACGGACTCTAAGGTATTAATATAATTTTCTATGGTTTTTAATTGAATTAACAATCAAATTTTGTTCCTTTCTAAATTTTAGAAATTAATTTTGATTTTTTAACCTTTCTTCTTGCTTAGGTCTTAAGAAACATTTTAAAACCTAATTTCTTTTAATTGTAAAAATCAAAGAAAATATGTTTAATTTTTTTGGATGAATTAAAATAACAAAAATTATTTTTGTTAAATTTTAACTTTTTATTTTAACTTCTTTTCACAAATATTATACTAAGACTCTCTAGCTTGACCCTCTTATTAACTAATCTTGGAAATTCCTAATCATTTCTAACCCCTCAAAATAATCCAAGGAATATTAATCATGTTTCTGACTTTTACAAAGCCTTTAGAAAGTTAGGTTTTAATTGGCTCAATTTTTATAATTTTTCTTCCATTTTTAAACTAATTTTGATTAGGGAGTATATTAGGGTTTTACCTTATGCTTGTGCATAATTTAAGGATTGATTCTATCTTTCTTCATTCTCTCATTCCTCTAATACTTTTCTTTCCTATTCAACCTTGAGTACTTCTTATCCACCTCTCTTAGTGTGTTTAAGATTTCCATTCGTTATTTTGTTTGATAGTGTTGATTGATATTGAAGCTTGGTCATCTCTTTTCTCTTCTAGACCGACCTCTGGTATGCTCCCCATAGAATCTTCAACTCAATATTTTCCTAAAGTTTAAGTTAAATAGAACTTAAGCTTATATCTATTTATGCTAACAATAGGTAGAGATGCTCCCTTTTATCTTCAACTATAAGATCAATATTGCATCACAACTCTAGGTTTATTTTGCTAGTCTCCCCTTAGGTTTTTTTTCTTTTCACATTTGCATTAAAACAAAAACTTCTTTTTCTAGAAAACTTTAAAACACTTAAAAATTACTGATAAGAATCATACCTTTGTTGAGCATGGGAGATGATAAGTGTGTTTCTTCTCGATCTTATCGTTCTTCCGTTCTAAGCCTTGGTGTGGTTCAAGTCTCAAAGACACATTTCATGGATAAGTGGATAAATGGCTAATATCTCTCTCTTGAGATCAACTAGCTGTAATCTGCAACAAAAATACCAACCAATGCAAACTCTTTTTGCCTTTGGGCTTTTCTTTCAAATTTTTTTCAAAAGAACATGTTAATTCACTTCTGTGCTGACGCGTAAGTCTCCAAAGGTCGAGTTGTGGCAGAAGGAGAAATTAATATGGTTCATTAAAAAAATACAAACAAATAGAACTTTTGAAGCTGAACTACGACTGCTTTGATTCCTTAAAAGGGATACGTAGGCATTGGGGTAGGGCCCAAACGAGTACAAATTTTATTTTCCCTACATTATTTTCTATTTTCTTTTGCATGCATTCCCCCTCTTATATCTTTCTAGCTCTTAAGCTTTAGACATAGAATTTACACCCTTAGATCATAATAAACATAAGTGGATCTTGTAGAGTACTACAGACGTTTGGGGTGTTAATACCTTCCCCTCGCGTAACCGACTTCCTTACCCGATCTCTATGGTCACAAGGTCGTGATTTCACCCCTTCAGGTTTTCTCGATGTTTGACTTTCCCTTCCCGTGGGATAAAAGACGTTCTATGGAGACTTAATTGAATTTTATCTATGATGATTTCAGCCAGTTGTTTCAGTATGTTAATAGATACTCATACTAGTGGTTCTGTTACTACTACTTATGTTTGTTAGAAATGTCCCTTGACTATCTATGGCAATAGTTTTGTGATGGATTTGGTGTGTCTACCCTACACCAGATCAATGTTATACTTGGTATGAATTGGTTGGAGTTCAACTATGTTCATATCAATTTTTATACTAAGACTTTGAGGTTCCCTAAGTTTTGTGATAATGGGTAATTGATTTTGTTAACCGTTAAGCAAGTGAATGAACTTTTAGAAGATGAAGCCTTGATGTTTGCAATGTTTGCATCGTTTCAAGTTAATGGTTAATATGTGAATATGGAATTACCGGTTGTCTGCGAATTTCCAGAGGTGTTTCCAGATGACATCAGTAATTTACCTCCTGAATATGAAGTGGATTTTTCTATAGACTTGGTGCCCAATACGATTCCGTTATCAGTGGATCCTTAAAGGATGTCGGCTTCCGAGATGAACGAGTTAAAGAAACAACTAGAAGAGATGCTCAAGAAGAAGTTTGTTCAATCAAGTGTTTCTACGTGGGGGTGTTCCTGCGTTGCTAGTTAACAAGAAAGATGGACGTATGAGACTGTGTGTGGATTATAGACAATTGAATAAGGTGACAATTAAGAATAAGTATCCACTATCGAGGATCAATGATTTGATGGATTAGCTGGTGGTTGCTTGTGTTTTCAACAAGATTGTCTTGAGGTTTAGTTATCATCAGATTCAAATTAAACTAGATGATATTCCGTAGACGACTTTATGAATGAGTTATGGTCTTTATGAATACATTTTGATTCCATTTGGTGTATCTAATGCGCCAGGTGTTTTCATGGAGTATATGAATCGAACTTTTCATTCGTATTTGGATAAGTTTGTTGTGGTGTTCATTGGCGATATTCTGATATATTCTAAATCATAAGAAGAGCATGCTGACCATTTGTGAATGGTGTTGTAAGTGTTAAAGAAAAATAAATTATATTCAAAGTTGTCGAACAATTCAAAGAGTTAGAGATGATCGAACAATTCAGAGATATGAGCTTGGTGTGTGGAGAGACTCTTAATAGTGTAAGGTTACAAATGTTAAAGCTGACTAGTGGTATTATATAAGAAATCCATGAAGGTCAGAAGTTTGATTTGAGGTTAGTCAACCAATGAACATTCATTAACCAAGGTATAGGATATGATTTCAAAATTGACGAGAGTGGTGTAATGAGGTTTGGTGATAGAGTGTGTTTCCAGATGTTCCAGAGCTTAAGAAGATTATCCTTGAGGAAGGACATAGAAGTGGGTTAAGTATTCATCCCGGTGCTACGAAGATGTATCAAGACTTAAAGAAGTTATTTTGGTGGCCTGGTATGAAGAAGGAGATCGCTAAGTTTGTTTATGCTTATTTGACTTGTCAGAAGTTGAAGATTGAACAACAGAAGCCTATCGGTCTTATGCAACCTTTGAGTATTCCAGAGTGAAAATGGGACAGTGTTTCCATGGAGTTTGTGTCAGGTTTTCCAAAGACTAATAAAGGAAATGATTCGATTTGGGTGATTGTGGATAGGTTAACTAATTCGACTCATTTCTTATCGATGAAGATTAATCATCCTATGGAGAAGCTAGCCGAGATGTATATTGATGAGATTGTGAGGCTACATGGAGTACCTTCAAGTATGGTATCAGATAGAGATCTGAGGTTTACGTCAAAATTTTGGATAGGTTTGTGGAATGCCTTTGGTACTAAGTTGAAGTTGAGTTCTATATATCATCCGTAGATAGACGGTCGGACAGAGAGGACTATTAAGTCTTTGTAGGATTTGCTGAGGGCTTGTATGCTAGAACAAGGGGGATCTTGGGATAGTGACTTGTCATTGATTGAGTTTACTTATAATAATAGTTTCCATTCTAGTATTGGTATGGCACCGTATGAAGGGTTGTATGGTATGAGGTGTAGAACTCCATTGTGTTGGTATGAGTCGGGCGAGAGTGTTGTACTCAGAGCTGAGGTTGAACTAGAGACAACTGAAAAGATAAATATGATCCAAGATAAAATGAAGGATTCTCAGATTCTTCAGACGATTTACCATGATAAGAGGAGGAAAGATCTCAAATTTCAAAAAGATGATCATGTGTTTTTTAGAGTTACTCTGGTAACCAGTGTTGGTAGAGCTTTAAAGTCGAGAAAACTTACACCTCATTTTGTTAGTCTATATCAGATATCAGAGAAGATAGGTAAGGTGGCTTATCGAGTTACTTTGTCGTTGTCACTTGAGAATCTGTATGACGTGTTTTATGTGTCTTAGTTGAGAAAGTATATTCTGGATCCTTTGCATGTTATTCAAATGGATGATGTACAGGTGAGAGATAACCTTACTTTTGAAGCATTACCATTGTGAATAGAAGACCGGGAAGTGAAGCAATTGCGAAGTAAAGAGATCGCCATAGTGTAGGTATTGTGGGGTAGACCAGCGGGTAAGACTTGGACTTGGAAATGCGAGGATCAGATGAAAGAGTCTTATCTGATGTTGTTTCCGTCAGGTGATTTTCGAGGGTGAATATTCTTTTAAGTGGGGAAGAGTTGTAACGCCAAAAATTTTAGATTAATTATTTATTTAATTAATTGAACTAGCGTGAATATAGGAGTTTTTGTGAAGTATTTGATATATGTGATGTTTTGGTGTTTTATATGAGTAATTGTGATGTAATTTGATGTTTTGATGAGTATGAGGTATGCCATGATGAATTGGATTAATATGATGTTTAACATGATGGTTATGTGATGTTCATGTATTTCATGGAGATTATTAGGAATTAAGTTGACTTTTGATAATTTAGAATTATTAGAATAATTAAGTGGGATTATTTTAATTAGTAAAATAGAGTAATATTGGTGTAGAGAAAATAAGGGCAAGGTAGTCATTTGGGAAGAGTAAGTGAGGGCATGATGGGAAGTCTATTATTAGGGGTCTAAAGGTTAAAAAAAGAAATAGAGGAAATATTCCTTTTCGGAACGATCGTGAAAAGAATAGACGTTGTGGATAAAGAGAGCTAGGGCACAGAGAGGCAAGGGGATTTTTTGGTAGAACACCAAGAGAGAGAATTGCTGCTAGGAATCTAAGGTAAGGGGTGTTTATCATTTTTATTATAATTTGTTCTTACTAAACACTAAATGGGTGACTTCCCCGCTGGTTTAAGGTTATTATAGAGAGCCTTAAGCAAGTGGGAGTGAATTGTTTAAGATATTTAGGGATTTGGAGGTTTACCCAAGTATGTGTGAGCTCCAAGACATGTGTCTTGCTTACCCCTCAGTCGATATCCTTATATATGGAGGTGCATAGACATCGTTGATCACTGCATATAACTGTTGTGACTCTTCGCCATAAGTAACTGAGCTGCAATTAAGGCAAGAAATGTTCGTCGTTTCCAATGATGGCTATTATCATAACATGCGCCGTCATATATTGATGAGAGATTACGCCCTTAATGGGCCAGTCACTCTATAATAGACTCCTCAAGGTTAGGCTCTACGTAACATCTGGATCCAGGTATAATGTCAGGGTATAAGACCGACTGGCGCCTCTTTATATTTTTCTATGGCCGACCATATATTCCTCCAACTATACAACTCGGCACAAGCATGAAGATCTCAAACTGGGGCACTACTAGGCTAAGCATTTATTCATCCTCCTAGTCCTTTTATCCATATCTTTCCTTTTTATATCTCTTAGCCTGGACAATGGATCTATGTATGAACATAAGCCCCACGAGCATATGGATTTATTTAAAGCCATATGTTCGGTCAACATAAATATAGATATTTTGCTTCGGGTTGGGCTCATATAATCGGATGGTTGTCGAGTTCATTCTCGGCGTGCGTGATTCTCACACATTAGTTTCCCAATAGTCACCTATTTTTTTAGGTGTAATTATTACTAAGGCAATTTTTGAAACTTACACACGTTTCCTCTTCTTTAGTCATTACTTCCCATAAATTCTCTTTTTATAAAAACTTTTCATCTTCCTTTCCCTAAAGACTCTCCTACTTTCCTTTGGAAGTTCCCCCCAATTCCTCTCTTCAAATCTTTCAAACGACAACTGCTTCCGGGTATCTTTCTCTTCCATTCACTTTACTTTTCCTACACATTTCCTTTTGTTTTAAGAAATGGTAGTTTTACGCGAATGTGATGAAGAGGGTGTCTTTATACAACCCCAAAATGATAAAGAGAGATACGCACTTTGGCGTGCATGTATGATGGATTATAAAAAAGGATTGGGTAAAGAGGAGTTTGATCATATTATGATAAAGGTTTATGGGGATATCTATGCCTGTTTTAGCGATTCTGACTCTGAGTCTTCCTCATCAGGTTCTGTGGAAATCATGATGGAAACTTCTGGGTCCTTTAGTGAGGAGGTGATGGGCTATAAACAAATATCCATGGATTAAGTTGAGATAGCAAAGCTTCTCTCTTTACAAAAGGTGTCCTCGATCAGAAACGAGGACGATGTTATTCTGGAGGCTTGCATTCCGGTGAACGGGTTTGTATTTCCCGGCCAAAGGGAGTATAAGAAGAATTCTTTTATTTTTTCTAAGGTGTTAGATGATATGCTTATGTGCATCCCCTTCACTAACTTTGAGGTAGACGTTTTGAAGATAGTCAATGTGGCCTCCTCTTTACTTCGTCCTAACTGTTAGGGCTTTATCAAAGCTTTTGAGATGGTCTGTACAGCGTTGGATGTGACCCCAACCATTGGTTTGTTTAACTCTTTCTTTGAAGTTAAAAACATAGAATCTAGATTCTGGGTTTCCATTAGTGGTGTACCTCGTAAGAGCTTCCTTCAAGCCTATACCACTTATAACAAAGGCTTCAAAGACTGGTTCCTTCGAGTTAGGTGTGGACGGAGGTGCCCTCAAGTCATCTATGCCACAATGGTCATCCGAAGTTTCCTTTATATTGGACTGGAAACCCATTACCCATATTCGGGTTTAATTATGACAAATTGAGTGACACCGAGACCCAATCCCTGCAAGTGCTAGACTCCTTCCTCTTATTCAAGGTCAAGGACTTATTACCTTTGCCTGATAACGAGGTTACAACATTTCTAGGTAAGGATCCTTTTATTTCTCTGTCACCTATGGATCTTTTACATGTTACTCTCTTCTCCTTTTATATAGCACTTAGCCCGAGTAATTATATTGTCCAAGTTGGCCGCCGGTTTTTGGGCCAGTGACTCATTGAATTGGCCAGCCCGAAGACCATGTTTGAAACTTCCACAAATATCTTCTGATTAAGATGAGAGGCCTTTATGGTTTTCCTCATTGAAACAGACCATGTAATCCCTTAGGGATTCTGACTGGAGGTGGCGAACATTAAAGAACATTGTTGTCGACACCTTTCGTTACCGGCTTGCCGAGAACTGCTGAATCATCTTCTTGGTGAAATCCTTGTAGCTAGTAACAGAGTTCTTGGGAAGGCTCATGTACTACCTCAGAGTCGATTCCTTGAAGTTGTCAGCCATAAGCTTGCACTTCAGCGAATCGTTAGCCCCGATTATTTCCATCATATTATTAACAACAATGATCTGCTCATGGGGATCAGATTTTTCGTTGTATGTTGTAAATGTAATAGGTCTGAAATTCTATGGAACCTAATCATCCCAAATAGTTTTGGATAAAGGATGAGGCTCCAAAAGCTCAAGCCCTTGGTCGCCATCGTCCTTGCTCTTCATCTGTAAGACCTGGATATTGTCTTGTAACGTACCGTTCCGTTAGAGAAGATACCTGATCATGGCTAATAAATGCACCATGCCTAGAGGGAGATCGTCATCAGAAGACATTTCTCAAAGGTGTTTGGATAATGCGGCTTGGGAAATTTTTACGCCCAACGGTGGGCGTCAAATGTTCTTGCTAAACACTAAATGTGTGACTTCCCCGCTGGTTGAACGATATCATAGAGATCCTCAAGCAAGTGGGAGTGAATTGTTTAGGATATTAAGGGATTCATAGGTTTACACAAGTATGTGTGAGCTCCAAGCCATGTGTCTTTCTTACCCCTCAGTCGAGAGCCCTATATATGGAGTGCATAGACCTTGTTTATAACTACATATAATTGTTGTGACTCTTCATCATACGTAATTGAGCTTCCATTTAGGCAATAAATGTTCGTCGTTGCCAATGATGGCTATTACCATAATGTGTTCTGTCATTTATTGATCAGTGGTTACGCCCTTAATGGGCCGGTCACACTGTAACAGGCTCATCAAGGTTGAGCTCTATGTAACATCTGGATCCAAGGATAATGTCCAGGTATAAGCGAGGATGGCGCCTCTTCATCTTTCTCGATGGCGGACCACATATGCCTCTGGATATACAACCAGGCTTAGACATGAAGATCTCAAATCGGGGTACTACACGACTAAGCATTTATTCGTACTCCTTGGCCTTTTATCCATATCTTTCCTTTTTATGTCTCCTATCTCAGTCAATGGATCTATGTATGAACATAATCGATCTAAGGTATAAAAAATTGTATAATTGTATTAGGTTTTGGTTGATAATGATTATGTGGTGTTTGATGATGAATTAGTGTAATTGTGATGTTTAATTGCAATCAATTGATGCATATGAAATACGGTATTTATGGATGTTTGTGATACGGTGGGAGAATTGGCTTGTTTTTGTGTTTTATTGCAAATGTTGCGGATAGCTAGAGTCGCCACCAACTTTTCTTTTATCCAATAAGGAAAGGGTGAAAAGAACAGGATAGACCTCGATAGATTTTGACTTCAGGGGTTAGGTTATGAAAAGGAAAGGTGTTAGCACCCTTTTCATCTGTAGTTATCTACGGGATCTTAATCGCTTATCTCACTTTGAAAATTTTCTTTTCTATGTGTGTTTGAAAATATTATGAAATATCTCCAATGTAAGGCGAACCTTGTAATGATTCTTGCATCTGTCCTCAGGAATGTATACAAAGCGTTCTTTTGAAAATATTTTATTGTTTTGAAAAGTGTAGTGAGAATGTTTTGTTTTGAATGGTTTGTGAGCAAGCGATTAACAATATTCTACCCACTTAAGGTCGTTCTTGTAATTTTCCTCCTCCTTTAGATAGTGTTATGCGTATCATTAATTGGTAGGAAGCCTTATCCGTTGGATGTGAAGGGACAGGAGAAGGGTCATCATACGGTCATCAAAGGCAACTAGTAAGGACACCTTAGAAATTTCGTAAGGGACTGTCATCGTATAATCCGCAGGCAACTCGAGGGACTAGATCATTTTTCGAAAGGCAACATCGAAGAACCATCGAGGTATTACGATCTTTTTATACGATGATGATTTGATCGAGGATCTTTGCTAAGGCATCCCTACTTTCGAGGGACATGATCGTTTTGTTCCAAAGGCAACAAGAGAGACTACCCTAAGTGTATTCAATTTAGTTATTTGTCTTTGAATTTAGGGTTTTCTAACGTTTGGTTTTATCTTGCCATGCAAAACCTAATTACTAAAAGCATAAAATATAGTAGCAGCGGATAAAGACAGAAACGTAACCCTGGGACTATTACAAAGCTTTGGGGCAGATACATAATAGAAAGTGAAAAAAAGAAAAAATGTCCTAAAACTATCACATCTCGGAGCAGTTACATGATTACGAAAGAAAGCGGAAAATAAAGATTACATTCGTGAAACCTATACAATTTGATCTATGAAAATATGAGGAAAAAAAGGAAAGAAGAAAACAAAATGCTTTTTGGTGATTTTTTATGAAAAAAATAATTTATGATAATTAATTAAATAAACCTAAAAATATAACTTATTTTAATTAATAAAAATTTTAATTAATTAAATTAATAAAGAAAGGTTAATTAAACAAAACCTAAAATCTAGTCAATTAGGGTTTTAGAAAAAAGGTTTGTTAATTAATTAAAAAAAGATTTAAGTTTGCCAAAAAATATAGGGGAAGAAAAAACAATGGGAATAGGGTTAGAAACCATAAAATATAAAAAAATGCTAGGGGTGGGTGTTGAACCCACACCCTTTTCCCTTTCAACAACATGCCTTGCCACCGCTCCAGGCGTGCGTCTGTATTATGAGAATTGAATCAGCGCAACATGGAATAAATCTGAAAGAATTGGAAAATATGAAAAAGAAAAAAAATGTCAAAAGGCAGGGATCGAACCAACACCCTGGTATACGAATTCTTTATCATGCGTGCGCTTGCCATTGGGGTGGATGTTTCATCCAGTCATTCCATGCAAAGAAAGAAAAATATAATAAACAAAATCACTGGGTAGGAGAAGCGCTGGAGCCCTTGCTCCGGTCGTCTTCTCTGGCGACTGCATTTTCCTGTACCTGCAAAACAAGGAATATTAGTTATTCAAAAGTACCCTACCCCATTAATTTGGGCCTTGCAAATTCAATGGTGCCATCAGTTTTGGCAAAATCATATATTATAGTGAGATACGATGCAAACAAAGCCAAACGGTGCAAACATGGTCATGCGTGATTAAGTCATTATGGGGCTCATACGATGGGCCTATCCTGCATTGTTATACCTCAGAAGACCATTAGTAAGGTTAGTATGCATCAAAACTCAAAGAAACAAAAATATGATTTTCATGCAATAATTGAAAATAATGATGCTTAGCAATGCGTTTCAAGCCCTTTGGATCATCAAGACTGATCCATTCTTACCCTAAATTGCTCTTGGAATTGATTGGAATAGATATTTGGCCTTGAGGGAGGCTTGAAGATATGGTTTCTATTTGCCCTAGTTTTTTTATAATTTTAGAATTTTGGAATGGTGTTTTGGAAGGGTTTTTTGTGTCGTGTTTTGTATGAATGGAGAGAATATATAGAGAGGAAATTAGGTCAAAAGATTGGGCTTGGACCTTTAAATGAAAAGCCTTGATTTTATTTCATTTAATTTTGAATTAAAATAAATAAAATCAAAAATAAATGGAATTAAAATCCAAGGGGTGTATGAATTGATTCTGAGGTTTAATATGAGTTATAAAACACGTTTGGACCTCGAAACATAAGGCCACTAGCCTAAAGATTCAAGTTTGATCAATTTGGGTTTCATGCATTTTTCTCAAAATTTCCCAACTTGCACGAATCATAACTCTCTCAATTTTTTATCATATGAAGTTGATCTTGGATTTTTTGGAAAGCTCAAGATGTCCTCTACAATCTCTATGTTGATCATTTTTTTCATTTTAAGTATTTATCTTGATGTAAGTTGCCTTGACAAAAAAGTGTCTTTTTATTGACTTTTGAAATGACCTATAATGTTTTCGCTCATATCTCTTAAATGAAGCATTTTTTAGACTTGAGCTTTGAGAGACAAAGTTGTTGAGAATTAAATTTCCTTCAAAATGAGCTTTGGTTGAGAAAAATCTAATTAAGTGTGTGAAAGTTGTGCTTGGTCAAAGTTCAGTTGATTTCTCCTTAAGAAAACCCTAATTTAGTAACTTTTGACTTTTGATGGATTGAGAGTTTCCTTGACGAGTCATGATTAAATCTTGATCAAATGATGAATATGACTTCAAAATGTTGATGTTGACCAAAATTCTTGAAGTTTGATTGTATGTTGGCCACAGTTGACTTTTCGAGAAACCTGGCATTAGCATTCTTAGGGACGTACGAGAAACCATGGAATCCACTTGAGGCATTGTAAGCTCAATCTTCCATGAGAAAACAAAAACCCTAGTTGTAGGTCAACTGCTTTGGAGGAGAATTTGTCTGATCAATTCTTGATTAGCATTGAGCGAATGAGAACCCTAAGAGCGTGAGGAGGTATCTTAAATAAAATGCAAGGGAAAATTATAGGGTAAAAAAACTATCCATGTTCAATCTTCTTAAACCTGAAGAGTTAGATTGACATGTTCGCCATTCGTAATCTGAAGGTGGAAGAGGATTGAACACTTAACTACCCAGAAATATGCACTCGCATGTGCATGAAGTAACATTGTTGGTTGACAGTATTGCTTGAATGGGATTAAATATTCGTTTAGGAAATGTGACAAAATTTTGTAGGAGATGGGCTTATATATTCCATCCAAAGTAACTGTAGATAAGAGTATCCGAATGAGTCTATGTTCGACTGTATCTAAGGAGTATACTAGAATGAGTTTGTGACCGATTGTATCGGGCAGATGTGTTGGGGAGTGTCAGAATGAATCTTATGTCTTGATTGTATCTGAATGATGTTCTAGAATGAGTCTATGTCTTGATTGTATCTATAAGAGGACCATAATGAGTCTTCTCCCTACCGTATCTGAGATATGTGTTAGAACGATCCTACGCCTGGTTGTATCTGAGGTTTGTGTTAGAAGGATCCTACGCCTGGATGTCTCTAAATATATACCGGAATGAATATTAAAATGGATCTACGTCTTGATCATATCTAGACGGTATCTGGTAGATATATCAGAATGGATCTATGTCTCGATCGTATCTGAACTGTATCTAGAATATGTACTAGAATGAGTACCATAATGGATCTATGTCTCAATCGTATTTGAACTATATCTAGAATATGTATCGGAATGAGTCTACGCTTGACTGTATTTAAAATACCATCAGAATGAATCGTTGATTAATTGTATCTGAGCTGAGAAATTGTTGGCAATATTTATCTTTTTGTGAACTAACCTGAAAGAAAAAAGTTAGTTTTATGCAATGTCATGATGTATGTAATGCATTGCGTAATGATGCTCTTAAAGTAAATGAGATTGTGTTTTGTATGCGTATACTATGAGATTTTGTAAGTGATGTATGAGTGCAATATATCACTGGACGACAACGGTAGCGTTGTATAACATCTTTGGTTGGGGAAAATAAATCCATGACTGTTGTTGGGGATGAATAATATGAATCTTTAATCTTGTTTAGAACGTCTTCGCATGGGATTACTGCTTTCTATTTGAGTATATTCCGATGGGGATGTTCGACCTCTGTTTGGGGATAGAAGAATGCCAGGAAAAATGATCGTTCATATTTCTCTTGAAGGATTTGATTCTTATGTATCCTGATTGGGGATAAAAGAGATGGATAATCCTCTGATGTGCTGCCTGACCAAGTTTCAAATGTGGATGTCAGCTCTTTCGGGGAGAACAAAGTTGAATGACATCTAGCCGGGAAGAGAATCCTTGTTGGGGACTGCGATAATCAGAGAAATAAACTCTATTGGTGAAATAAACCCGGTTGGAGAAAAGAAGTTTGTCATGGATTTTACGGTGTGGGAGAAATAAACTTCGCTGGAGAATTAAATTCCTGTTAAATGTGCCGAGGCTTTAATCCATAACTTTTGCCTAGACATCCCTTTCGGGTTTTCAGTCCATTGGGATACCCTTTTTTGTCCAATCCGCCTTTTCATGTTTTTGACTTGGCGGGTGTACAATATTATATATATATATATATATATATATATATATATATATATATATATATATATATATATATATATATATATATATATATATATATATATATATATATATATATATATATATATATATATATATATATATATATATATATATATATATATATATATATATATATCCCTAATTTGGTCCAAAAACCTTTTGGTTCACTGGGTTGATGTTCGTACTGAAGTGCGATAGCCATGAAGAGCAACTAGTAATATCTCATGCCAATCTTTGTATTTCACTGTCATCTTCTTAAATATATTCTTGATGTTCTTATTGTCGGCTTCCACTGCACCATTTATTTTTGGTCGATACAGTGAAGAATTATGGTGTCTAATCTTTAACTGCATGAAGAGTTTTGTGATCAAAGTGTTGTTGAGGTTGGTACCATTGCCCATGTTAATCCTTTGGAGGATGACATACCGACAAATAAGGTTATGCTTAATGTGTCGAGCCACGACATTCTTGGTAACAGAGGCAAACGAGGCAGCTTCAACCCACTTGGTCAAATACTCAATGGTGACGAGGATGAAACAATGTCCGTTAAAAGCAGTGGGCTTAATCTCTCCAATCATATCAATTCCCCACTTTACAAACGGACAAGGAGCATTCAAGATGTTTAGAGGAACCAGAGGCACATGTACTTTGTCAGCATAAATCTGGCATTTGTGAAAAGTTCTGGAATGATGATGGCAGTCAGTTTCCATGGTTGACCAATAATAACCTGCTCTCAGAATCTTCTTAGACACCATATGCCCACTGGAGTAAGTACCAAAGATTCCTTTATGCATATCCTCCATAATCTTCTCAGCTTCCTTCTTGTCTACACAACGAAGCCGAGTTGAATCATGGTTGCGTTTGTACAAAATTATGTTGCTCAGAAAGAACTTGGCAGAGAACCTCCGTAGGAATTTCTTGTCGTTGATAGATTCCCCCTCGGGATACTCTTGAGCTTCGAGGTATCTTTTCACTTTGTGGTACCAAGGCTTTTCCTCTACTCCGTCAGTATCAACTTTGTAGCAATACGCTGGTTTATCTAGTCTCTCAATTGTAATTCGAGGAGCTTCGTTGTCTCATCTGACTTTGAACATAGATGACATGATAGCTAATACGTCTGCCAATTGATTCTCTTCTCTGGGAATATGTTCAAAAGTGATTTCCTCAAAGTACATAACTAATTTCAGTACATGCTACCGATAAGTAATGAGGTTTTGATGCACGCTTCGTATTCGGCGATGTTATTGGTACATCAACACAAAGTCTAGTGGTGAAGGGAGTATGACAACCTTTTGGAGAGATAATCACGACACCAATTCCATTTCCAAGCGCGTTGGAAGCTTTATCAAAAACCAAAGTCCATCAAGATCCCGGCCCAGGTCCTTCATATGGTCCAGGTTCTTCACAATCTGTAACTAGCATTATATTCTCATATGGGAACTCGAAATTCATAGACTGATAGTCGTTTACAACTTGATGAGCTAAATGATCTGCATGTACACTCCCTTTGAATTCCTTTTGAGTAGTGTACTGAATGTCGTATTCTGTTAAGATCATCTTCCATCTGGATATTCTTCCGGAGAGAGCGGGTTTCACGAATATGTACTTTATCGGATCTATCTTAGAGATCAACAAAGTAGTATGAGTCAACATATACTGTCTTAGTCGGCGAGTAGCCCATGCCAAAGTGCAGCAAGTTTTCTCGATCAATGATATCTTGTTTCACAGTAGGTAAACTTTTTTCTAAGGTATAATATTGCATGCTCTTTTCGACCAGACTCGTCATGCTGCCCCAGTACACACCCCATTAAGTTCTCTAGAACTGTTAGGTACATGATCAGAGGTCTTCCTTCAACTGGAAGCATCATGATTAGAGGTTCTTGGAGGTACTCATTGATTTTATCGAAGGCTATCTGACAGTCGTCGTTCCACTTTACTACTTGATCTTTCTTCGGTAACTTGAAGATTGGCTAACAAGTAGCAGTCAAATGGGAAATAAAGTTGGAAATGTAGTTCAATCCTCCCATGAAACCTCTGACTTCCTTCTAAGTACAGGGAGTTGGAATTTCTTGAATGGCTTTGACCTTGACAGGATCAACTTCAATACCTTTACAACAGATGATGAAACCAAAGAGCTTACCGGATCTTACTCCAAAGGTGCACTTGTTCAAATTCAACCTCAACTTATACTTCTTCAACCTCTCAAACAGCTTGTGTAGGTGGTCGAGACGTTCTTCCTCATTCTGAGACCTAGCTAACATGTCATCAACATAAACCTCTATCTCATGGTGGATCATGTCATGGAACAAAGCTACCATAGCACGCTGATATGTTTCACCGACATTCTTCAGACCGAAAGGCATAACCTTGTAACAAAAAGCCCCCCATTATTTAACCAAGGTAATTTTCTCCATGTCTTCAGGTGCCATCTTGATTTTATTATAACTAGAGAAACCATCCATGAAGGAGAATAATTTATGTTGAGCATTGTCATCGACCAGAACATCGATATGTGGAAGCGGAAAGTCATCTTTGGGGCTTCTCTAGTTAAATACTTGTAGTATACACACATACGTACTTTTCCATCCTTTTTAAGTACTAGAACCACATTTGCAGCCCACTGACGATAGAACATAACAGCTAAGAAACTTGCGTTGAATTGCTTCATAACCTCGGACTTGATCTTTTCTGACATCTCGGGACGCATATGATGGGCCTTTTTCTTTACTGGAGAACAACCTTCTTTCATCGGTAGATGGTAAACCACAATATCAATATCAAGCCTTGACATGTCTTCGTACGACCAAGCAAAGATCTCAACATAGTCATACAACATTTGGATTAATCTGTTTTTGACACTATCTTTTAGGTTGGCACCTATCTTGACATCTTTCTTGTCCTCTTCAGTACCCAAATTCACAACCTCGACTGGCTCTTCATGCGGTTGTATGACTCTTTCTTACTGCATTAACAGCCTAGCAAGCTCTCCAATTACTTCACAATCTTCCTCACCTTCGTCCTCGACTTGGTAGATCGTATTTTCAAAGTCATAATTGAAAATAGCAGAATTGTTATCAATGTGATCTAGAGTGGATACAGATCTGCAATTTGTCGTGTGGGTGTGTGTAAGAACATATAGTTATTTTTAAAGTAATAAAGTAAAAGAAAAACAAAGAGCGCAAAATTTGAATGCAAACATCCAATGTTTTATTGAATGCAAATATGCGATTGAAATATGACAACCCTAACAAATGGACCGTTGTGCCCCGGGTAAGGCACAAGGCTTAAAGTTTTTGTCTAAAAATTACATAACAAAAACTTGAAAGCAAAAAGAAATAGAAAATAGAATTTACTTATGACTAAAGGATATTGGTATAACTTCTTCAGTCTTCCAATTGATGAGTCTATTTCCGGTGGTGGGAAAAATCCAGCTGTCTAGGTCGTAGTGACTATCAGTATCTTCTATCGCGTTGACTCCATTGTTGGTGACGCGGAATTATGGCCTTCCAGCACGAGCACGACGAACAGCTCTCCGAGCCTCTGCATTTAAACCCAAACCAAATTTATTAGACTTGTAAGGAATGTCAGGAAGTTGACCCCAAGTAGTACAACATCTTAGAACATAGTTTGGTTCTACATCCTTGTAAGAGTTTTGATGATAATAAACACAAAAAGAACAATTATGCTCCCTAATTAATTATTTTGTTTTGCATGGAAGTTGTGATGTAAGAAGCACAAAAGATCAGATAGATCATTGTTAAAACTCGGTTTTGATACATCTTACATAGAAGCGAATTTGTGTAACATGCTTAAATAAAGAAGTTCTGATGTTACAACTTCTGAGTGCACTAACGCTGCGAACAAGAACTCTGATATTATAATACATAAATTTCTAGAAAGAAGTAAAGGAGTCTCAATGGTAACATTCATCTTCTGATGTGATCTTTAGTAAGCATGTTTTGAAGCGTTACATTTTATTCATAGCTAATCAATAGTAACAGCTGAAAGAAGACAAGAATCTCTATGTATGGTAAGTAAATTAACTACTATTTATCAACCTTCCAAAAGCACCTTCTCATGCATCGCCAATATAAAGAAGACGTGAAGAAGAAATCAGACACGATTTTGTTGTGCACTGAAAAAGAGAAATATTATTACCTTTCTATCTTGTGCTTTTCATTTGTGAAATACATCACTGTTTTGATATTGTTTTTGTTAGAAAACATATTTGTACACACTTTCAATTATATTACTGTGTAACACCTTGAGAAAATCGGGTTGTGGTTTAAAATCAAGAAGACTTTGACAGTTGTCATTGTATCTGTGTAATCAAGTTTGATTAGTGGATTAAGACCTCATTTGAGAGAGGCGAAATCACCTTGGAGGGTGGACTGGAGTAGTTTGAGTTCAAACAAACCAGGATAACCAACGTGTCTTTTATTTTAAAGTTTTAAAAACTCAAATTCACCCCCCCCCCCTTCTTGTGTTTTTCCATTCTTCAATTGGTATCAGAGCGCCTGGTTCTGAGTGCAAACACTTAATTGTGTCAGAAAAAGATCCAAGAAAGAAAAACATTCTGGTGGGACCAAGTCAGATCATCAACAATGATTATCATGATCAGAAAGATAGGATCAACGGCAAACCTCAAATATTTGATGGTGAAAACTTCAATTACTGGAAAGACATAATCGAAAGTTTCTTTCTAGCTCATGACGCTGATCTCTGGGATATGGTGACTGATGGGTACATACATCCAGTTGCAAAAGCAGTCAGAAGATCGACAGAAAAAGAATGACAAATCATCAAAAGAAAGAATTCTTAAATCATCATGAAGCCAGAACAATCCTCTTGAGTATTATCTCGTACATCGAGTATGAGAAGATCACAAATAGAGAATCAGAAAAACACATGTTTGACTCCATGAGAATGAAGCATGAAGACAACACACAAGTCAAAGAAACCAAAGCTCTTTCTCTCATTCAGAAGTATGAAGCTTTCAAAATTATAGAAGCTGAAACCATTGAAATAATGTTCTCATGATTTTAAATTCTGGTTACTGGACAAAAAGTTCTGGATAAAGGATACTCAACAGCAGATCATGTAAAGAAAATCATCAGAAATTTACCCAAGAAATGGAGACCCATGGTCACAGCCCTAAAACTGACTAAATATCTGAACAAAATTTTTCTTGAAGAACTTAACAACTCTCTGAGAAGACATGAGATGGAACTAGAAGAATATGAGCCCCATAAGCAAGGTAAGTCTCTCGCTCTTAAATCTAATAAAAAATATGAACCTAAAGTTTTTCAGGCAAAAGAAGGAAACTTTGGTGGATCCTTGTCAGAAGAAGACAAACTATCTCTTCTCTCCAGAAGAGTCAATCATCCGTGGAAGCACAGGCAGAGGAAGTTCACAACTCCTAGAAGAATAGAGAATCATTCTAAACCATCTTCTGGATACAGAAAATCAAGTAACTGAGATATTGTTTGCTATTAATGCAATGAATAAGTTCATTACAAAAGCGACTATCCAAATCTTCAAAAATAAAAAGCTAAAAAGAAGTTCTTTAAAGAAAAGAAGAAAAGCCTTATGGCAACATGGGATGATTTAGAATCTTCTGAATTTGAAATAGAATCAGAAGATGAACGATCCAACATAGCACTAATGGCCAACATATCAAATGACACTAGATTCTCTGAATCAGAATCAGACTCAGGGGCAGAAGAGGTATTCTCTAACTTTTCTAGATCTCAATTAGAAGAAAGTCTATCAGAAATTCTTGAAAGAGAGCAGCAACTTTGAGTCAAAAAGAAGAACCTGAAAAAGGATCTAGTATCTGACTCTGAAGAAACTAAGAAACTTAAAACAAAAAACTCTGAGCTAAAAGAAACCATTTCTAAACTCGAAAAATAAAAGTATGTAATTAAAATTAAATTACAAAAAGCTCAGAAAGAAATTGTTTCAGATGTTTCTAGTAACTCTGGTGGAATCATAAAAGAATATGATCATATCTTTAAAAAATTTCAAGCTAAAAACATAGATAGGAGCAAGATGGATTCAATGATCTATGGAGTTAGCAGAAATGGCAGAAAAAGGGTTGGATATAAGGGTAAAGAATCTCAACCAAAAAAGTTAATGATATAGTCATAAAACACACACCTCTTTATTCTCACTTCACCTATGGACATACATATGACATAAAGTATACTAGTAATGCTTTTTCTGCTAAACCAAAATTCAAACACAATTTTGGTAACTCTAACAAACGAGGACTCCAAAAGATATGGGTACCTAAGGAAAAATTGTCTATGTTGCAGAAGTCTTTAACAGAAAAATTGAAACACCAATCTTGGTACCTGGACTCTAGATGCTCTCGACACATCACGGGAAGAAAGAATATATTCTGAAGTCTAAAGCTTAAATATAAAGGCTATGTAGGTTTCGAAGGCAATCAGAAAGGAAAGATAATTGGCTCTGGAACTATTGGTAACTGTACACTTCCTTCAATAACTAATGTTCTGTTAGTAGATGGATTAATGCATAACCTATTATCCATAAGTCAATTAAGTGATAACGGTTATGTTATAATCTTCAATCAAAGGTCCTGTAAAGCAGTTAGTCAGAAAGTTGGATCTATCCTCTTTAATAGAAAGAGAAAGAACAACATTTACAAAATAAAACTTTCTGAACTAAAAAGTCATAATGTAAAATGCCTAATGTCTATTAACGACGAGAAATGGGTCTGGCACAAAAGATTGGGGCATGTTAGTATGATAAGAATATCTCAGATTAACAAACTCAATCTAGTCAGAGGACTTCTTAACCTGAAGTTCAACTCAGATGCTCTGTGTAAAGCATGTCAAAAAGGCAAGTTTGCAAAACCTTCTTTCAAAGCAAAAAAATTTTGTTTATACCTATAGACCATTAGAACTTCTGCATATAGATCTGTTTGGACCAGTGAAAACTGCATCTATCAGTGTCAAGAAGTTTGGATTAGTGATCCTAGATGACTATAGCAGATGGACATGGGTAGAGTTCTTAAGACACAAGGACGAGTCACACTCTATATTCTTTACCTTCTGTAACCAAGTTCAAAACAAAAACGATTTTAGAATTGTTAAAGTCAAAAGTGATCATGGTGGGGAATTTGAAAACAAATAATTTAAATTATTTTTTAATGAGAATGGCATTTCTCATGATTTCTCTAGTCCTAGAATTCGTCAACAAAACAGAGTTGTAGAACGTAAGAATAGAACTTTACAAGAAATGGCCAAAACCATGATCAAAGAGACTAACATTGCTAAGAACTTCTGGGCAGAAGCAATTAACACAGTGTGTTATATTCAAAATAGAATCTCGAAAATACCTATTCTGGATAATACTTCATATGAACTGTGGAAGAACAGAAAGCCCAACATTTCTTGTTTCCATCCATTTGGATGTACTTGTTTTATTCTAAACACTAAAGAACATCTGAACAAGTTTGACTCTAAAGTACAAAAGTGTATCATGTTAGGATATTATAAATGCTCAAAAGTTTATAGACTATTTACACAGAAACACGGATTGTGGAAGAGTCTATCAGTGTCAGATTTGATGATAAGCTTGGCTCCCAAAAGTCAAAGCAGGGTAAATTTTTTGCAGATATAGAAGTTTAATTTACAGTTAATGAGAACACATCATCAGAAGTTCTCCATAAAGAGTCATAGTCAAATCCAGAAGAGGATGTCACAAACATTACAGCAACATCTGAAGATCCCATCTAGAAAAGAGAATCCAGAAGCAAATTAGCTCATCCAGAAAACATGATTCTAGGAAAGAAAGAAGACCCAATTACAATAAGATCTACATTCAGAAATTCTGAAAAATATCTCATGGGATTAGTGTCTCTGATTCAGCCAACTTCCATTGACGAAGCCCTTCTAGATAATAACTGGATACTCGCAATGCCGGAAGAACTAAATCAGTTCACCAGAAACGATGTGTGGGATCTAGTTCCTAAACCATAAGGCTTTAACATCATTGGAACCAAATAGTCTTCAGAAACAAGATAAATGAACAAGGAGAAGTCGTCAGAAACAAAGCAGGACTGGTGGTACAAGGTTATAGTCAGCAAGAAGGGATAGACTATACAGAAACCTTTGCTCCAGTTGCCAGGTTAGAATATATCAGACTTTTAATTTATTTTGCAGTAAATAATTGCATCACTCTTTATCAAATGAATGTTAAAAGTGTGTTTTTAAATGGTTTCATTGATGAAGAAGTTTATGTGCACCAACCCCCTGGCTTTGAAAATTCAAAACATCCTGAATATGTTTATAAACTTAAGAAATCACTATATGGTCTGAAACAAGCTCCCAGAGCTTGGTATGAAAGACTAAGTAATTTTCAATTAGAAAATGATTTTACAAGAGGGAATATGGACACAACCTTATTTTGTAAACTATTTAAAAATGACATTCTGGTTTGTCAAATTTACATAGATGATATAATTTTTGGATCTACTAAAGCCTCTTTGGGAAAAGAATTTGCTAAGTCTATACAGGCAAACTTTGAAATAAGTTTGATGGGAGAACTCAAGTTCTTTCTGGGTATCCAAATCAATTAAACTCCAGAAGAAACCTACATTCATTAAAGCAAGTATGTCAAAGAACTTATGAAGAAATTTGACTTGTTAGAGTGTAAGCCATCAAAAACTCCTACGCATCCCACATGCATTCTGGAAAAGGAAGAGGTAAGTAAGAAGGTAAAACTGAAGCTCTACAGAGGTATGATTGGTTATCTCTTATAGTTAATAGTTTCAAGACTTGATATTCTAAATAGAGTTTATCTGTGTGCTAGATTTCAATCAGATCCTAGAGAATCTAACTTAACAATTGTTAAGCGAATTTTCAAGTATCTAAAAGGTACTACTAGTTTTGGTCTTTGCTATAGAAAATCCAAAGAATACAAATTAGTATGGTACTTTGATGCTGACTTCGCCGGAGACAGAATAGAAAGAAAAAGTACTTCTGGAAGCTGCCAATTTCTGGGAGACAATCTAATCTCGTGGTCCAACAAAAGGCAATCCACCATTGCACTGTTAACTGTTAAAGCTGAATATATAGAAGCAGCTGGATGCATCATACAAATGCTCTGGATGAAAAGTTAACTTGAAGACTTTAACATATATGAGAGTAACATTCCTATCCTCTGTGATAATACTTCTGCTATATGTCTTTCAAAAAATCCTATTTTACATTATAGGGCAAAACATATAGAAATTAAACATCATTCTATTTGGGACTATATTTAGAAAAGAAATCTCTCGTTAAAATTTATAGACACATACCATCAATGGGATGATGTTTTCACTAAACCCCTTTCTGAAGATAGATTTAACTTCATTATGAAACATCTCAGCATGAAATTATGCCCATAATGATAGTACTGTTTCTGTATACTTTAACCCTAAGAATTTTATGCTTTAATTTTCTTTGTGTGAACATCTGATCAATAGTTCTTCAAAAATAAGAACGAAAGTTGTATCTGAATTTATCCAGAAAATCTGAATGTTCTCCAAAAACGGCTCATTTCAAAGATAGAAACATGGAGTTCACAATATCAACATTTATCAACTCTAAACGCAAAGTATTCCTCTAAGGTTGAACACATGTTCAAATTCTGAAGAGACTGAAACGGTTGAGTTGATGCATTGAGGCTCGGCTTAAATTGGTAATTGCTCCATATCTTCACGCTATCCTTCTTTTCAGGAATCATTAAATGCACGTAATAATTTTCTTTAAATCTTTTTCTTTTTAATTAAGACTACTATTTTCTTTCCATTGGCTATATATACTTTGTTCGTTCACCATTAGTATCACACTTCTACTCTCAAATTTTTTTTCTCTCTTCAATTTTATCAATCTTTCAAAAACCCTAAAAGAGTCTGTGTGAACAAATGGCTTCCTCTTTACAATTTTTTCAAGGTTCTCAAAGCATTCCTGGTTCTTCCTCCTCAACAGAAGATAAGTACATCGAACCCTCGAGAACTCTCCTCACACCCATTGATTCTCTTGAAGTTCTGTGTAAGCTAATTGTAGATTTCGTAAGCATGAAGGAAAATGGGTATGATTTAATCCCTGATGTTGAGTTCCAAGGATGGACTAAGTACTTTGATCACCTATTAGGTCTAGTATTTCCAAAACTTTTTAAAGAATTCTGGATCCATGCCACAACTTCAAATCATCAGGTTACATCCTTCATTACGGGAAAGAAAATCATCATATTTGAAGATCTCATTGTGAAACTAATAGGTCACGACGATGTCAGTATTCAATGCAGTGATATGGCTGACAAACATTCTTACTTAACCAAGATCTCAAAGGAAATCTTTACTTCTGGCCACCCGTCCAACAAAATCAAAGACCTGAAGGATTACCTCATAATTTGGTCTAAAATGATTTTGGGTTGCATCAATCACAGGAAGCCTACAAGTTCTTAAGATTACATCAATATTGATCAGAAGTACCTTCTGTACTTCATTTCCACCAAAGAAAAAGTTAATCTTCCACATATTATGTTCAATCATCTGGAAACCAGCGTAAAAGAAACAAGAGAAGAATAAAGAACAAAGAGAGATTGGATCCCTCTGGGAAGACTCATTTCAGATATTCTTTACTGGAACGGGTTAACTCATTAAATCTAGCTTGCATAGAGAATCTCAATCCAGCTGATTTTGATTCTCATTGGAACCAAGTTCACAAAATGGTTCAACTTTGAATCTTTGAAACTAAAGGAGCTTAGCGATGAAATCGCTCAACCGAACTTATGTGATCTTCTGAAAATCTTAAAGGATCAAGTTCTACGACGCTGGGTAAAGAAGCCACTCCTTCTGCTAGACAATGCCCCTTGGGAAGCTCATCACACATCAGAGTGTAATGAACCACCCTTTGATCCTCTTCCTCGGGTCATGTTTCAATACAAAGGCAATGAAGTCGAAGAAGCTCCTGCGTCAGAATCAGCTGCAATTTTCTCTAAAAAAGTGGTCTCTTCTACTGAAATAACCTCAACTTCTATTGTGCTGCAAACTCTGGAGGAGTTAAAGAAATAAAATGTCCTGTTTAAGGAAAGGTTAAACAAGTAGGATGAAACTTGCAAGGAAATTAAGGGGATGCTTGGGAAACAAGAGGAATCGAACAATCAGATCAAGAGTTTATTGGAAGCCCTATTCACACGAATTCCACCTCCTCAAACTTAGTTCCAAAATTTTTTTCTTCATTTTGTTTCTTATTTACTTGATCCTTTTTTAATACAAAATGAATTTTATTGTCTAAGTGTTTTTATTGCTTTTTGATTCTTGACAAAAGAGGGGGAGAATGTAAGATATACCGAATATAATAGTATCGAGACTCAGTCTCAAACATTTTGAATATCATAACTTCTATTTTTTATCATCTGAAAGCAAAACAGAAAAAACTCTGTTGAGGACAGTTGTGGATGCATAAAAAATCTCCTTCTCAAAACTCTGATCAGAACATCTTCGGGGAAGTACTTTTTCTTTATTTGAGTATCCAACTTAAGGGGAGACTTTAATGCTTTATGTTCTTTAAGTATTCTATCAAAATATACAAGTTTTTGTCATCATCAAAAAGGGGGAGATTGTTACAACATAGTTTAGTTCTACATCCTTGTAAGACTTTCAGTGATAACAAACACACAAAGAACAATTATGCTCCCTAAATAACTATTTTGTTTTCTGGGAAGTTCTGATGTAAGATGCACAGAAGATGAGATAGATCATTGTTAAAACTCTATTTTGACACATCTTACGTAGAAGCAAGTCTGTGTAACACGCTTAAATAAAGAAGTTTTGATGTTACAACTTCTGAGTGTACTAAAGCTGCGAACAAGAACTCTAATATTTTGATACGTAAATTTATGGAAAGAAGTAAAGGAGTATCAACGGTAACATTCATCTTATAATGTGATCTTCAGTAAGCATGTTCTGAAGCACTACATTTTATTCATGGCTAATCAATAGTAACGGCTGAAAGAAGACAAGAATATCTATGTTTGGAAAGTACATTAACTACTATTTATCAACCTTCCAAAAGCACATTCTCATACATTTCCTATATAAAGAAGACGTGAAGAAGAAATCGGACACGATTGTGCTGTGCACTGAAAAAGAGAAATATTATTACCTTTCTATCTTGTACTTTTCATTTGTGTAATACAACACGGTTGTGATATTATTTTTGTTAGAAAACATATTTGTACACACTTTTAATTATATTACTGTGTAACACCTTGAGAAAACCGGGTTGTAGTTTAAACTCAAGAAGACTTTGAAAATTGTCATTGTATTTGTGTAATTAAGTTTGATTAGTGGATTAAGACCTCATTTGAGAGAGGAAAAATCACCTTGGCGGGTGGACTGGAGCAGTTTGAGTTCAAACGAACTAGGATAACCAAGGTGTCTTTTATTTTAAAGTTTTAAAAACCCCAATTCAAACCCCCCTTTCTTGTGTTTTTCCATTCTTCACAACCACCTTCTTCTACCACAACTCTGGCGTCTTTTAGAGAAGCCATTATGGGCGGAGCCTTGGTAATCTTAGGAATAGCAGAATCATCTTCAGAAATGTTGTTGTCTGAAGAATAAGTTCAAAAGTCTGGCAGTAAATCTCGATGAATTCTCCGTCCATCTCAACATACTTGAATGATTTCAAGTGACTCACCATGTACTCGTATTCACCATAAATTGTAACAATCTTTCCTTTCAAGGTATATTTCAACTTTTGGTGTAGAGTTGAAGTAACAGCGCCTGCCCTATGAATCCAGGGGCGTCCAAGTAAATAGGAATAGGTCGGATGAATGTCCATCACATAGAAGGTAGATTCGAAAACCTAAGAACCTACTTTGATCAGAAGATCCACCTCTCTGTATACCATCCTCTTTGAATCATCAAAGGCTCTGACCATAATGTCATTGGATTTCAGTACAACCCCTTCATAGTCAAGCCTGTCTAAAGCACCCTTCAGTAAAAAATTCAACAAGGAACCCGTATCAACCAACACATGAGCTAAGGTAGTTCCTTTTCATTCAATAGAGACATACAAGGCCTTATTTAGGTTTCTTCCTTCAGGAGTCAAATCAACAGAGATTTCTTGCGGTACGTGTGCAAATTTTAAGAACATCACCAAAGCCCGAGCATAGGCTTCAAAGCATAACAGCATGGATAACATGTATATCTTGGAGGGAGTTTGTCCCAGATGTTCAACAATCTTGTAGCCACTTTTTCGGATGATCTTTAGTACTTCCTCCATATCTTGTCTCAAGGTATCTTCTGCAGTAACTTCTTTAGGTGCCTCTGTCTGGGAAAGCTCAGTCATTTTTTCTTTGCCCCGAGTCTCAATAATTGACTCGGTAGTAGTAAGAAGAACTGGTGTGGCGACAGTCTTCGGAGAGATATCTTGAGAGAAAACCTTCCACTTGTAGTAACTAAATTTATCCCAGCAATATTGTCAATGTTGGAATCAGTAACTTCAGTATCTTTACTTTCAATAATCAATGGTTCTTGCTTTACGCCATTGTAGTAGATGTCGGCCACATAATTCTAAGGGATAGCCTTGTCAGAGGAATACGGGATTGGTCTGAGTGTGGTGATTATCAAAGTAGAAACTCTGAGTTTAGGAGTAATCTTTACAGGACCCTTGGAAGTGATACTTATAGGAGTACCAGAAATTACAAATACCTCTTCCAGCTCCAAGTCTTGAAACAAATTCTCCATAGAGGGAGTCTTCTAAACTAGAATTATATGGTTGTCCATCAGACGCTGAATACCTTCTTTCAGCCGTTTGCAGCCATTGGGTTGGGCTACACAGCAGTAGCACCTATCAAAGAAACCCAGAATTAAACTGACTTGTAGCAGATTCTTCTTAATAACCAAGAGGGGATTAGTCAAGTCACTTACAGTAGAAACATACAAAACATTATCAATAGCACTAATGCCTTTTTCATGCTTAGGCATAGGTGCAATAGTCACATTTGGAGTCTCAAGAGGATCAAACTCAATCTCTTTATTATCAATCATATCTTGAATTTTATTTTTCAAATCCCAATTGTTATTTGTGTCATGTCCGGGACTATTAGAATGAATGGCGCATCTTACATTAGGGTTGTACCAAGGAGAGGAGGTGTTGGGATTCTGAGGTGGATCTCTTAACATAATCAGCTTTGCCTTTAATAAATGTTGCAATGCTTGAGACAACAGCATGTTAATCTTGGTAAACTGTCTTCTAGGTGCGTCTCACCTATGTTGATTGCCTTGTTGTTATTGTGTTGGTGCATGATTAGAGATTAGCACAACTCCCACAGATTGGTTGCGGTCACCTCTAGCATGACCCTTCTGGACATACATAGCATTAACTTCTTTCTTACCATTGAACTTCTTCATCATAGCACTTGAAGACGCAACCACCTGCATCTTTCTGCTTCTGATTCCACCTTCAACCTGTTCCCCTGTTAATATCAACTCGGTGAACCCGGCTGAAGAGCTTCCAATTAGATGATTGAAGAAAGAACCTGTCAAAGTTCCCATAAACATATTAACCAACTCCCTATCAGACAAATGAGGTTAAACCCTTCCAACTAGATCTCTCCATTTCTGAGCATACTCTTTAAAGACTTCGTTAGAACCCATGGTCATACTCTGTAATTGCACACAGGTGGGTGCAAGGTCAGCATTGTACTGTATTGTTTGTAGAAAGTAGCAACCAAGTCATCCCAAGTACGAATATTGGTTCCTTCAAGTTGATAGAACCATTCCAACTGTGTTCATGATAGGCTCTCTTGAAAGAAGTGTAACCATAACTTCCTATCAGCAGTTTGGGGTTGAATCTTCTGGACATAAGACCTCAGATGAATCTTTGGACAAGAAACACCGCCATACTTCATAAAAGTAGGGACCTTGAATTTGTGAGAAATAACAACTCCCGAGACTAATCTCATCTCTTTAAAATCTAAGACAGGCACTCTCTGAATCTCCATATCATTGGGTTGATCTTTCAGTTGTTTGTACTTTTCATCAGCAGGAGGGTACTATTCATCCGAGTAGTCTTCTTCATCAGAATATTAGCAAGAACCAAGTTTGCTTCCTTTCTCATCCTTCACACTCTTATCCTCTTAACCTTGGTTGTCATCTTCGTCAGATGCAATATCACAATCTTGAGCTTGCTTTTGTGATAAGGGTCTTCAGTTCATCCTGTCCCTTGGCTAAGTGCAGGAAAATTTGTTGGAATTTAGCATTTTGGGCCTGAAGTTCTTTGACGTTTTGTTCAAGAGCCATCTTTTACTAAAATAAACAACAAGAAGATGAGAAAACCTTCCTTGGTAAATACATGTTATGACATGATTTGTATGATATGTATATGCAATGTTTTCAAGGATCTCACGGGATAAATAAAAGTGAAATGTTAGAAATCGAGTTTGGCTGCAGCTTTGACTAAAGAACTTCGCGTCTCCATCTTTGAATGTCCTTTTATAAGAATCAAGCTCACCATATCGGATGGGTCATAGCCTTTGACTCAAGGGAACGTACTTTAGTATTTGACGATATCTGGTAAGAGGAAAATAAATCATCTTGCCCCTTTCTAGAAGTCTGGTTCATGATAAATCTGCACCAAAGGTCCCTAAGATCCTTGGAATGGTTGGTGAAAATGCCATGATATGATGTCATGATGTCATATTTGAACAGGTAGAAAACACAAACAAAGCACACAAGAGAATTAGGTTTAAAGGCTTGCCTGAGGTCCATAGGTAAGTACCATTTTCTATTGAAGTTTAGTTGGCTCAACCTGTCCTCAAAATAGTAATCGGGTTCTAGGAATCTCAATATCACTGATATTTCTCGCAAGTATTATTTCAGCACGCAACTGACTTGCCCAAAAAATATCCCGAAAGTTGAATCTCAATGAGTGTAGCATCGAGTATCAACCACCCTTGGACTGCACCAAATTCGGCCATTTCACTACCTTCTAATGGCCAATATAGGTCAATTAAGGTTCTAAAAGTCAATTAGTACTTATGACACCACGCGACAGCCTAGTGTTATTCTCGACTGACTCAAGGAACACCAGTACAAACCAAAGTGTCACGCTAACGTAGCCATCACTTCAACCATATCGGTTTATGCCGTATAATTTCCATGTTCTATTGCTACTTACCTAAGGCATCCCTAGATTCGGGTGTAGGATCTTTGCAAGAATTTAAACCCAAGCAACCCTCAAATTTAAAGCAAACAAACCAGACAAGTAAAAGAAAATAAAAAGATCTACACTCTAAGGTAACCCCTCTTTTTTAAGTAGTCCCAAACATAGTCTCCAATTTTGTAATATGGTGGGAGAACTGACTTGTTTTTGCATTTTATCGCAAATGTTACGAATAGCTAGAGTCGCCACCTACTTTTATTTTAGCTAATAAGGAAAGGGTGAAAAGAACAAAAAAGACCTCGATAGATTTTGAGTTCAGGGGTTAGGTTATGAAAAGGGAAGGTGTTAGCACCCCTTTCATCTGTAGTTATCTACGGGCTCTTAATCGCTTAGCTCACTTTTAAAATTTGTTTTTGTGTGTGAGCTTGAAAATATTTGGAAATTTCCCCAATGTAAGGCGGACCTTGTAATGATTCTTGCATCAGCCCTCAAGAATGTATACAAAGCATTATTTTGAAAATATTTCATTATTTTGAAAAGTGTAGTGAGAATGTTTTGTTTTGAAAGGTTTGTGAGCAAGCGATTAACACTATTCTACCCACTCAAGGTCGTTCTTGTACTTTTCCTCATCCTTTAGATAGTGCTTTTCGTACCATTAGTTGGTAGAAAGCCCTATATGTACCATCAAAGGCAACTAGTAAGGACACCTTAGCAATTTTATAAGGGGTTGTCATCGTATAATTCGTAGGCAACTCGAGTGACTAGATCATTTTTCGAAAGACAACATTGAATGGTCATCGAGGGACTATGATCTTTTTGTACGATGATGATTTGATGAAGGGTCTTTGCTAAGGCATCCATACTTTCGAAGGACATGACCGTTTTGTTCCAAAGGAAACAAGAGAGACTACCCTAGAGGTGAAAGTATGCAAGTGTGTTCAATTCAGTTATTTATCTTAGAATTTAGGCTTTTCTAACGTTTGGTTTTATCTTGCCATGCAAACCCTAATTACTAAGCAAGATAAAATATAGTAGCAGTAGATAAAGACAGAAACGTAACCCTAGGAATATTACAATGCTTTGGGGCATATACATAATAGAAAGTGAGGAAAAGAAAAAAAGGTCCTAAAACTATTACATCCCAGAGTAGTTACATGATAACGAAAAAAAGCGGAAAAAAAAGATTACATTCGCGAAACCTATACAATTTGATCTATGAAAATAAGAAAAAAAGGAAAGAGGAAAACAAAATGTTTTTTGGTGATTTTTTTATGAAAAAAATGATTTATGATAATTAATTAAATAAATCAAAAAATCTAGCTTATTTTAATTAATAAAAATTTTAATTAAATAAATTAATAAAAAAAGATTAATTAAACAAAACCTAAAATCTAGTAAATTAGGGTTTTAGAAAAAATATTTGTTATTTAATTAAAAAAAGATTTAATTTTGCCAAAAAAAATAGGGGAAGAAAAACCAATGGGAATAGGGTTAGAAACCAGAAAATATAAAAAAATGCAAGGGGTGGGTGTTGAATCCACACCCTTTTCCCTTTCAACAACATGCCTTGCCAATGCGCAAGACGCGCGCCTGTGTTAGGATAATGGAATCAACACAACATGTAATGAATCGGCAAGAATTGGAACATATGAAAAAATAAAATGTCAAAAGGCAGGGATCAAACCCACGCCCTAGTATACGAATGCCTTATAATGCGCACGCTTGCCACTGGGGTGGTTGTTTCATCCGGTCATTCCATGAACACAAATAAAAAAATAATAAACAAAACCATTGGGCTGAAGAAGTGTCGAAGCCCTAGCTCCAGTCGTCTTCTCTGGCGATTGTGTTTTCTTGTACCTTCAAAACATGGAATGTTAGTGGTTCATAAGTACCCTACCCCCCTAAGTTGGGCCTTGCGAATTCAATGGTACCATTAGTTTTGAGAAAGTCATGATGTATAGTGTGATACCTTGCAAACAAATCCAGACGGTGCAAACATGACCATGTGTGATTCAGTCATTATGGGGCTTACACGATGGGTCTATCCTGCATTTTTATACCTCTGAAGAACACTAGTAAGGTTAGTATGCATCAAAACACAAAGAAAACAAAAGTATGATTTTCATGCAAAAATGGAAAACTATGATGCTTAGCAATGTGTTTCAAGCCTTTTGGACCATCAAGACTGATCCATTCTCACCCTAAATTGCTCCTGGAATCGATTGGAATAAATATTTGGCCTTAAGGGAGGCTTAAATATAGGGTTTCAATTAGCCCCTAGTTTTTTGATAATTTTGGAATGATGTTTTACAATGGCTTTTTGTATGTTGTCTTGTCTGAATGGTGAGAATATAGAGAGGAAATTAGGTCAAAAGATCGGGCTTGGACCTTTGTATGAAAAGCCTTGATTTTATTTCATTTAATCTTGAATTAAAATAAATAAAATCAAAAATAAATGGAATAAAAATCCAAGGGATGTATGAATTGATTCTAAGGTTCAACGTGAGTTATAAAACACGTTTGGACCTTGAAACATAAGCCCACTAGCCCAAAGATTCAAGTTTGATCAATTTGGGTTTCATACATTTTCTCAAAATTTCCCAACTTGTACCAATCATAACTCTCTCAATTTTTATCATATGAAGGTGATATTTGACTTTTTGGAATGCTCAAGATGTCCTCTACAATCTCTATGTTGATCATTTTTTAATTTGAAGATTTATCTTTATGTAAGTTGCCTTGACAAAAAAGTCTTTTTGTTGACTTTTGAAATGACCTATAATGTTTTGGCCCATATCTCTCAAATGAAGAATTTTTTGGACTTGAGCTTAGAGAGTCTAAATTGTAGAGAATTGAATTTCCTTCAAAATAAGCTTTTGTTGAGAAAAATCTGATGAAGCATGTGAAAGTTATGCTTGGTCAAAGTTCAGTTGACTTCTCCTTAAGAAAATCCTAATTTAGTAACTTTTGACTTTTGATGGATTGAGAGTTTCCTTGATGAGTCATGATCAAATCTTGATCAAATGATGAATATGACTTCAAAATGTTGATGTTGACCAAAAATCTTGAAGTTTGATTGTATGTTGACCACAATTGACTTTTTGTCCAATATAGTTGATTTTCAGTCATCTGAGCAATTAACTGAGCAAACTTGTGATGCATGGCTTGAAACCTAGAATTAGAATTATTAGGGACATATGAGAAAGCACGGAATCCACTTGAGGCATTGTAAGCTTAATAGTCCTTGAGAAAAGAAAAACACTAGTTGTAGGTCAACTGCTTAGGAGGAGAATTTGTCTGATCAATTCTTGAGTAGCCTTGAGCAAATGAGAATCCTAAGAGCATGAGGAGGTATCTTGAAGAAAATGGGAGTGAAAATTTTGGGGGTATAACAATGTTGTTATATGATGAAACTATGTGAATTATTGATGTTTGGAGACCTGTAATATGGTGAAGTCGCAAGAATTTGGGACTGGTGAAAAGATGGAAGCTACTGGAATGTGTCGCTCCAAGCATCACCGAGCAAGGCAAGCGCGAAGGGTGCACTGTCAGGTGATGGTGGTAGGTCGTCGGGCGACGGATGGCAGAATTGATTGGCTGTTTTGGATTTTCTTTAAAATGCCATAAGTTGAGTTTTAGAACTCGGTTTGAGGTGTCGTTCGAAGTGTTGGATAGAGGATGCAATGAAGTTTAGTTTGATGGAATAAAATGAGAAATAAGGAGTATAATCCCAATACCTGAATTAAAGTAAAGTTAGATTCCTTGTGTCGGATTATTATGATGCTTTATTTATGATGATGTTATGATTATGTTTTGTTTACACGATGGTTTTATGATGATGTGTGGATTATTATGATGATATGAATATGTTGTGATGAAATTATGAATGATGATGCGTTTTGACTAGTTTTGGTCGTATTTATTATGTGTTGTACATCATGAATTCATAGCATAGTTTAGGACTACGGTCCAATAATGGTGATTAGGACTCCAGTCCAATAATGATGGTAGGACAATAGTCCAGTGAAGGCATCAATCATGTAGTGTAGATTAAATTCGAAGTTGTGAAGTGCTCTGGTTCTAAGCGGGAATTGATCCTACTGGTGGGGATCTTTTGAGATAACGATGAATGAGTCATCAGTGCACTTTTGGTACCACATGTATGATTCTATGATGTTTCATTTCATTATAAGTGACATTGCATAATGATGTGATTAAATGATGCTTGTTGATAAATGGTGTTTTGATGATACAATGTTATGTATTGGTGATGTTGTGAAGGTGTGAGTTTAAAATGAGGTTCTGATGATGTGTGATGCCTTGCCTATGTGCATGTCTATTATATTTATTCCTTATGTCTTTTATAATGATTATGATTTACTCACCATTTTTGCTTGGAAATGTTGCCTCTATTTGTGGGTAACTTGCAGGTGATCAGGATTAGCCCGATGAAGCATTAGAGGATAACTTCAGATTGTGTTTATTTGCTTTCCATTGAGTACATTAGGTCTTGCTATGATATGTAACATCGGGGATGGGATCATTTGAATTATGAACTTTGTTCTTTGTTTTGTTTAAAAGATGTTCGGTTACCTTTCATGATACCTGAGTTATTTTGAAATTCTATTTATGAATCATGAAGTATGGTGAGATTTTATGAAGTATTTGCAATAAGATGTTTTGAACTTTGAATTCCGCTACGAGAAGTATGGATATTTCTATTGATTATTATCCACGAAGGATTTTGTCCTAAAGAATTTTTGAAACTCGTGTTACGTAGCAGGACTATGTTTGGCATGATGTTTACATGAATATGTGGCGCCCTTTTATGGTTTTAATTTGTTTTATTTTCGTAAAAATACATGCAAAATATATGTGGGTTTAGAAGGGTGTTACAGGACCTACCTTCAGAAGGAAAGAATCATAACAAGGCTTTCATATTCCATAGAATATGCTGATATAACTCTGGCTCGTGTGCTGGTGGATACTGGATCTTCCTTGAATATCTTACCAAAAGATGTTTTGAACAAAATGAATGTTGAAGGTGTGGAGTTAACACCCAGTGATGTGGTTGTTCGTGTTTTTGATGAAGCTAAAAGATATGTGTTTAGGGAGATTGTGCTGGCTATCGATATTGGTCCTCAGGTGTTTGATGTGACCTTCTTTGTAATGGACATTCACCCTACTTAGAGTTTTCTATTGTGGCGTCCATGGTTCCATAATTCAGGGGAAGTAACTTTAACTATCCATCAAAAATTAAAGTTTGATGCAGGTGGTAAGATTATAACTATTTATGCGGAGGGAGATATCTTGGTTAGTCATCTGGCATCATTCTGTTATATTGAAATAGAAGGAGAGATTTAAGAAACTCCATGTCAAGCCTTTAAAATTGTTCCCATTGAGAAAATCATCCCTGTAGAGGTTAGAAACCCAAACATTTATATGACATCATTGAAAGAGGCTAGAGAAAAGATAGAGTCGGGACACCCTGATGGATGGGGTCGAGTCTTGGATTTACCTGCAAAATTTGATAAGTTGGGGTTAGGCTATCACCGGAACAACAGGAGTGGGGAAAGCTATATCCCATAGGCAAAGGAAGTTTTAGTTTGAAGGGATGTTGTTCTCCATCTTTCATCAAGTTTGTCAGTGTTAGCACCATCAATGAATGTTAGATACAAGCAGTGGATGACGAGTTCCATAGAGACAATGACATCAGCAACTAGATTCGTCATTGTGTTCTCTGATAAGAGCTCCACAACTGGACCGCTGAAGATATCATTCTTGTCACTTTTCATCATAAGTAATTTCCTTTGTCTCATTTACAAAAAAAAAAATTCACGTGCTCTGCCTAAGGCACAATGAAATATTGTAGGGCCCCTCTATCTTTGCATGTTTTATCATTAAATAAAGGCAAAATACCCTTTTTAGTCCTTTAAGTTTACCCCAAGGTCCATTTTGGTCCTTTATCTAAAAAAAGTGTCAAACTGGTCCTATAATTCTTTCAAAAGGACCATAGGAGTCCTTTCCGTCCATTTTGGTCCTTTTTGGTTCATTGGAGAAGCTGCAAAATGAGCTTGATGGAGCAAAGATGGAGATACATCATCTAAAGGAAAGGAAGGATGGGCTGAAACATAAGATAATGGAGTTACAAATTGAAATAAAGAAGGATGGGCTGAACCAAAAAGGACCAAAATGGACGGAAAGGACTCCTATGGTCCTTTTGAAAGAATTATAGGACCAGTTTGACACTTTTTTTAGATAAAGGACCAAAATGGACCTTGGGGTAAACTTAAAGGACTAAAAAGGGTATTTTGCCTTAAATAAAGTATGTTTTTATTCAAATTTTGAGTTCCCTGTCTTTCGCTTACTCTCTTTTTAATAAAATTAGAAATGTTTTATTCCTTTTAAAAAAAACAAAAAAATCACTTGCATTCTAAAAGCATAAATCCCCTTTATACAGATTAACCCTAGTTCTCACTGATGATGATATTGCAATGACTCTTTATAACTTCAATAATCCAATTTACCAAACTGAAGAGATTATGAGGAAGATTATGAACTCCCCGAACAATTGTCTAGGCCACTGAGGCAGGAGGATAAGGTCATTCATCCACATGAGGAATCCTTTGAAGTTATCAACCTGAGTACCGAAGATGTGTAAAAGGAAGTCAGAATAGGGGCTACTTGGGAAGAATCGGAAAAACATGGTCAGATTGGTCTACTACAAGAATATATCAACATCTTTTCTTGGTCGTATAAAGACATTCCTGGACTTCATACATATATCGTCATACACCGCTTGCCTCTCAAGGAAGACTGTCCACCCATCAAGCAGAAGCTCCGAAGAACGCATCCAGACTGGTCCATGAAAATTAAAGAAGAGGTTGAGAAACACTTCAAAGACGGTTTCCTGAAAGCAATCAACTATCCCCCTTGGGTTGCGAACATTGGGCTTGTGCCAAAGAAAGACGGGAACGTGAAAATGTGTGTCGATTATAGAGATTTGAACAGAGTGAATCTTAAGGATAATTTTCCTCTTCCTCACGTTGATATTCTGGTTGAAAATACTGCTCATTCAAACGTATTCTCCTTCATGGATGTTTTCTATGGGTACAACCAAATTAAAATGGTTCTAGAGGACATGGAGAAAATTACTTTCACTACCCCTTGGGGCACCTTTTGCTACAAACTAATGTTGTTCTGTCTGAAAAATGCTTGCGTAACATATCAACATGACATGGTAACTCTTTTCCACGACATGATCCACAAAGAGATAGAGGTTTATGTTGATGACATGATTGCAAAGTCTCAAACCAGGGAAGAGATTTTGGTACACCTATAAAAACTATTTGAGAGGTTAAGAAAATTCTAGTTGAAGTTGAACCCAAGAAAATGCACCTTTGGGGTACGGTCCGGCAAACTGTTGGGTTTCATAGTAAGTCAACGAGGGATTAAGGTCGATCATGTGAAAGTAAACGAAATACAAGAAATTCCCGAGCCAAGAACAGAGAAAGAAGTCCATGGGTTTCTAGGAAGATCAAATTACATCGCCAGATTCATTTCTCACTTAACACCTATATGTGAGCCAATCTTCAAGTTGTTACGAAAGGATAAAGCGGTAGAATGCAACAACAATTGTCAACAAGCCTTTAACAAGATCAAAGAGTATTTGCAAGAACCTCCATTTCTTCTATCTCCCGTATCAGTAAGACCTTTTATTATGTACCTGACAGTACTTGAGAATTTTATGGGTTGTGTACTCGATCAACATGAAGAAATGGGAAGAAAGGATCAACAATCTATTATATGGGTAAGAATTTCATTGACTACGAGTCAAACTATTAACTACTTGAGAAGACGTGTTTTGCACTTGCATGGGCCGCCAAGCGTCCGAGGCAATACATGTTGACGCATACAACACTCTTGATATCCAAGATGGACCTAGTTAAGTACATATTTAAAAAGACATCTTTAACAGGAAGAGTTTGAAGGTGTGAAGAAAACACAAGAAAGGGGGGTTATAGCGGTAGAAATGTTTAAGACTAAGCCATTAGATTAACTAGTCTTTATACAAATCAAAATAAAAATCGTCACCGCGCTTTATTGTTTCCAAAGGAATGGGAAAAGAGCGAATAACCCAAAAAGAGGGGGAAAGATTCAAGGTAAGGGGGTTGGTTATGCAAAGGGAAGGTGTTAGCACCCTAAACATCTATGGTACTCCGCAGGAGCCTCTTTGTAAAATCTGTATATTTTGGCTATAAAAGCTGTTGTATATAAAATAGATGGTGGAGGTGAGAAAAGAAATATATTTTTTATGATTTTTGCACCCTCCGCGGTTGCGAACCTTTAGTTCCTACGTACCACCTTTCGTGCAATAGGGGATCAGGGTACACGTAGTTCCTCTTTTAAAAATTTAAAACACAAATGTGTTGGTTATTTCTATGAGATAAAACATCATCGTCATTGTCTGTGTGAAAAACATACTTACTACCCACAATCATGAGAAAGTAGATTTTGCATCATCTCAAAGTGGAGGATATGGCTTGGATTTTAAAATCAACAATGCCTCACTCAATACCCAAGTGGAAAATATCTCACTTCACTACACATTGTAGAAGTATAGTTGTTTGCATCACTACAAGGATTGACAAGAGTTTAATCTTTTGAGAAAAGTTTAAAGATAAAAAAGCCAAAGTGGAAAAAATGGTTTGAATGAGATTGATTGACTTTTAGTCTTCTCACAAAAAAATGTCAAGGTATTATTAAATTTATTGGAGTTTATTTATGAAGATGTTTTGAAAATGCATGGACATAAGTCCAAGTTTATTATGAAAGTGGTTTAAGTTTCAAAACAAGAAGAGTTTTCAAAAGGGGGGAAGAATATTTTTGAAATTAAAGAAGATGGGAGGAGAAGAAGAGACTATCCTAAAGCATAAGATAATCGCTAAGGAGAAGAATCATCTAACCAATAAGAAGCCAATACTTGACATTATGAGTCAAGATAGAATTCTCATTCTTTGGATTGAAACCAAGAAAGCAAAGATACTAGACCTCTTGAGAGAACTAACTTCAAATGTATCAAATCTTCACAAAAATTGGGCAGAGTAACGGCTGTATACGGTTGAATTCCAGATTACAAACAAAGTATGTAATCACAAAAACCTGCACTAAAAACAAACAAACAACCCAATGTCTTGAGATAAACCTCAAGAATTCCAGACAAAATAATCAGATAAAGTCACAAAGTCTCCAAGATAGGCCAAGGTCTCTAATCCTAAGTCCAAGAAATGTCCCATGCTCTATAATGCCAAGGATAGTAACCAAATAGTCCAAGTACCATTAAATACTTTTTAGGGTTTATGTTGATTATTAAGTATCTTAAGAAAGGGAAAGAAAAAGCTCAAGTGAGCAAAGTAAAAATGGCAAGAAAATAAATACTCAAATGAGCAAAGATGAAAATGGCATGAAATGTAAATGCTAAAAGTAAATAGTACATAAAACATAAAAAAAATAAAAGCATAAGATAAAACAAGTCAATAATTAGTGGTTAGTTGGATGACCATCTTCAAACTTTCATTTGGAACTCATTAGAGGATTGGTAGAACCAAAGCCTCCACACAACAAGTTGCATTTTCTTTTTGTCAAGTATATCATCCATTTGGAATTCTCATAAGTACCATTTAATGACCAATGATGTTCAAGTGATCCGCGTTGACCAAAGGTGTTATAGATCTATTAGAGGATTGGTAGAACCAAAGCCTCCACACAATGAATCTCAAGGTTATTGGATCAAAGAGATCAAATTAACATACTTAGGCTTGCAATCATAAGTTTGGGCCACGAATGATCATTTATTCGAATCAGAACAAAATTTAGCGCTATGTTAAGCAATCGTGAGTGGACTTATGTAGAAGTCGCACCTATTTTGAGGTCGGTCAATAGCAAACTATGCACCATTTGTTTTGAGACATGATATAGAGATCATGCTCCAACAACATTTAGTGCAATAAGAAAAGGATGAGATGAAGAGGGATGAGAAAAAAATATACAAACCACATTTGAATCAAATTTTAATCAAACTATTATTAAAATCATTCATCCATTTTTGTGGAGTTAGACTCAACACCATGGATCCAATAATGTTAATAAAGTTCATGATCCAAAATCTAACCCAAGATCAACCATAAAATAATCACAAAATAATATCACATTTAATATACACAAAAGGGTTTTAAAAATGTTTAAAAAAATAGAAAATAATGAGAAAAATATCAACTATGTTAAATTAATCAAGAAATGAAAATTAAGACCATAGAAAAATCAGAAAAAGGGCCAAGTAATTTTACAAATTTTTTGGTAATTTTTTAAAGTCAAAAACTATTTTCAAAATTAAAATAAATGGGTAAAATAAACAAAAAATAGTAAAAAATTGTAAAGTGAAACAAAAATAAAATAAGGTCACCAATATTTATTACAATATCATTGGATCATTCCATAATTTTTTCAGAATTTAAAAATGTATAAAAGTATTTTTAAACATTTTAAACAAATCAAATAAGTGTAAAATTTATAAAAAATACCAAAACACAAAATTATATTTTGAAAAAATAAAAATCAAAAATAGAATAATCAAAAATGTTTTTCATAATTTTTTTAGATTTTTTGGACTAAAAATGAATTTTCTATGACTTTTTTAAATTTAAATCAATTAAAATATAAAAATCAGAAAAAGAAAATAAAAGTAAAATATGTGGACCATTGGATGAGAGTCAAAATGCGTTAGTAATCAAATCCAAGGGACCTGGAATGCTGTGCATATCATGGTCATTAATGAATAATGTACAAAATAAAATATAAATCAAATTTTCAAAAATAACAAGTGGCGTGCCATCATTGGTTGGAAGATGACACGTAGGTCATCTTCAACCTCCAGCCAACGTGATATGCAGGTCTCTTAAACTGTAAATTCAGAAGCTCAGACCTATGCCAATCGCTTTGTCTCTTCAAGACGAAAACAACCACACCCTCGCGCCAAATTTATATAAACTATAGCTCAAGCAATTTGGAAGGAAAGTTTTGAAAAGAGATTTGAAATTTCATGGTCAAAACGTGTTTCCAATGAAATGTAAGTGTTGCAACTAGAACCAGGGCAATGGGAGCAACACCGTGATATCAGAATTTTGAAGAATTGATGAAGGAATCTACCTATTGAAGTTGAGTTGCAGAGCTCTGAAACTGGACTTCTATGGAACAATATAGGGCACGATTCTTGAATGTAATTATAAGGTTAGCTTCAGGGAGAATCAAGGAAGCTGAATTGAGGGAAAAATTGGATTGAAAAAAGGTCGAGAATGGATTTTGAAGTTGCTGAATTCTGAGTTATGAAACAAGTTTGGCAGGGTGATTCTGGCTATCCAAGCTTGGGAAATTGAATGGGATAGTTCATGTATTTATAGGAGAAGCGAATGGGATCAAAAGGAAGGGTGAATGATGCATTTTGGAGGGAAATCGTGCACACCTGATGCACGAGTGAAGTGTGATACAAACTTCATCAAAACTCATCCAATCCTTGCGTTTTGATGTGCTAAACAAATCTGGAACTTCACTAAACATGTTTAGAGGAAAAAACGCGTGGAAAACTTGTGATTAGAGGCCACATTATGGATTTCAAAATTCTGACTTGGTGAGAATTTCAATTTCAAAGTGCCAACTTCTGACCAATGGCATTTTCAACTCAAGGGGTCTTAGGGCCTGATTCTTGATGCTTTAGAAAGATGAGGTTACAAGATTTGTAATGGAAAAATATTGGAATCAAATGGATGCTTGAGCTGAAAGTTGCATTGAGTCAAAGTTGAAGAAAAAGGGTTGACTTTCCACACTTAGAAATATTTCAAATTCTTCTTCAAAAAATGACCTATAATGTCTTGCATCCAAACATGGCCTTCCACATGGAATTTGCTCTTGACCAAAAAATATGGAATGAAATAGATCTATTGAATGAAATTTTGAAACTTGAACCACTCAAAATCTCCAAAAATTGAGCAAGTTATGACTTGTTGAAGTTGGCCAAAAATCATGAAATGACCTATAATATTTTTCCTATTTAAGGTAACTTCCATCAATTTTCTCACTTTTCACATAAAAGAAGGCATAAAGTACACATCTTCAAGATCATTATGGAAACGAATGGACTCAAGGTGATAAAAATTGACCAAGTTATGACCATTTGAAGTCACATATGGAAAATTGTGGATTCATCTGGATGACTTGTAATCTTTCTTCTTCACCAAGTTCCTTCCACATAAAAACTCCTTGGAACTTTTGAAGTGATTTGTTGATAACCCTTTGAAGAGAAAGATGTCTTTTGAATCACTCAAAAATACCAAAAGGTGAGCAAGATATGCTCCTTTGAAGTTCAAAACCCTAGCTTCTAGATCAAGAGAATGCTTTGAGGAACTTTGACAAGTTTGAACAAACTTCTTGCGCCAATATTCTTGCTTTGTAAATAGAAGTTGTTAAGGATGATAATGAGGACTCATAGCCATCAAAACCACTTCCATATATTGAAATTTGAGAGAAATATGCTCTTGTAACCAATAGGAACAAGGCCTTGTCCAAACATGACAACTTCTCCAATCAACCCCTTGTACTTTTGAGTCAAATCTAATAACCTTGAAATGTGATGAACTAAAGCAACTTTGCCATGCCAATTCTTCCAAAACCAATCCAATGGTGAGGTTTGAACTTCTCAAGCTATGTTGACTAGGGAATGGAAATAAACTCATGAACCTATGGAGTAACTTGAAAAATCTCATTGCCCTTACCTATATGGATAACAAGAAAGACAAGCCAACATTGTATTTCATTAGTTAAGTGAAGAAATCAAAACAATATTCATGATCACAAAAGGAAGATAAGTCAAGGTGCTTGGTAACTCCTCAAAAGGAGCAAAGCTAAATGTAGGGAGGGGATCCAAGAATCCTAGTGTGATCTTATTGTGAGTGAAACAACATGGTATGCTGAAGGGATCTTAGGGGAAAAAATTGGGGTACAATAACTGCCCTTATTTAAGTTTCTTCTATTCTGAGATACGAAGGTTAAAAATCTTTGTGTCGACGCGATCGAAGATACTTAAATATAAAACAAAACCCTATTTTTGGCCCTAAGATGCCATGCAAATGCTTATGCATATGAATGCATATGAACAGTATCAAAGAGACGCAAAGTATCATTAGGGATGCAACAATGATAAAGAAACAAAGGAGCAACTCCACCAGGAAAATAAATCACTGGTGGACCAAAAGAACTGAATCAGAGAGGATAGTAGGATGGTCAAAGGACACACCAACTTCTACTGAAGGCGAAGCTACCAACGTTCACTGAAGGCAGAGAGAAAGATAACAAACATCGATGTTCACTGTTGATGGTCTACCAACTTTCACTGAAGGTAGAAAGAGAATATATCATATTACTGCCGTTCACTGATGATGAATTACCAATGTTCACTGAGGGTAGCAAAAAGATAATAAACACCGACGTTCACTATCGATGGTCTACCAACTTTCACTGAGGGTAGAAAGAGAATATATCATATCACTGCCGTTCACTGACGATGAACTACCAATGTTCACTGAGGATAGCAAAAAGATAATAAATATCGACGTTCACTGCCGATGGTCTACCAACTTTCACTGAGGGTAGAAAGAGAATATATCATATCATCGCCGTTCACTGGTGATGAACTACCAACATTCACTAAGTGTAGAAAAAAGATAATAAACACGGACGTTCATTGTCGATGGTCTACCAACTTTCACTGAGGGTAGAAAGAGAATATATCATATCACCGCCGTTCACTGACGATGAACTACCAACGTTCACTGAGGGTAGCAAAAAGATAATAAATATCGACGTTCACTGCCGATGGTCTACCAACTTTCACTGAAGGTAGAAAGAGAATATATTATATCATTGCCGTTCACTGATGATGAACTACCAACGTTCACTGAGGGTAGCAAAAAGATAATAAACACTGAAGTTCACTGCCGATGGTCTACCAACTTTCACTGAAGGTAAAAAGAGAATATATCATATCACCGCTGTTCATTGCCGATGAACGACCAACGTTCACTGGGGGTAGAAAAAAGATAATAAACACCGACGTTCACTGCCGATGGTCTACCAACTTTCACTAAAGGTAGAAAGAGAATATATCATATCACCTTCGTTCACTGATGATGAACTACCAACATTCACTGAGGGTATTAAAAAGATAATAAGCACCAACGTTCATTGTCGATGGTCTACCAACTTTCACTGAAGGTAGAAAGAGAATATATCATATCACTGACGTTCACTAATGATGAACTACCAACGTTCACTAAGGGTAGCAAAAAGATAACAAGTTTCCCCAAGATTCTGGTGTTTCACCAAGAACGGGTCTCAACTTCTTCTTTAACCAAGGCAATCTGCCTGGAAAGGAACAAACATAAGATGTCTCAAATAAAGAGACTTGCTATTTGTGGTCACGGAGGATTGTAAAAGGAAATGACTTTTTTGGGGGCAAGAGGTATGACTTCCTGGGGAGATGCCATGATATTCTCGCTAAGGGGATGAGGTCTTCTCGTGCAAAATAAATGCACCAACCAAAGCTTGGAGTTTCTCAGAATTCCAAAGTAAATAGCATTGTCGGGGAGCCACATATCCAAACCAGAAATAAACTGGAATGAAATAGTCAACCTAAATTCATCCTTTGAGAAATAAACTCAAGAGGGAAAACCAATTTTATCCAAACAAAGAGTTGTATCGGAAGGCTTAAAGCAAAAATCTTCTATGGGGAACAACTCAGTAGGGAAATTGAAAGAACATACGCTTTCTTCTTAAGACCAGCACTCTATTGAAAAGAGGGAAACGTAACTCTGCAAAACAGGGTAATATGTTAACAAAAATATTAAAAAATGTTAATGAACAGTGATTTGTAAATTTTAGCTATGCATGATGCATGTATGAATGTATGATTGTTATCGTGCGTATGCTGACAAAATAGATACACAATCCTTGGAAAGAAACAAAACTGCCTTGGGCACTAACAACACTTGGCTAAGCTTCGACCAAGATGATCATCCAAGAAAGGTAAAGGTCAGCCACGGAAACCAAGCCTACTGCCTGCCTTAACTTTACTGAGGAGAAACATAATCCTGAGGTAGACAAATCAAACAGATACCGGGGTAGAACATCCTTCTTCAGCCTTCATCGGGGAAACCAGTTTTTTTGAAAGTAACATGCCTACTGGAGATTGCAAGACCAGTCTCGAATAAAGCAGATTGACGCTGAAACAATCAAACTTCACTGGGGAATTCAAGCCTACCTCCCTGGAGAAAAATTCGGATTGAAACTTTACATCGTGGAAACTCAGAAAAGAGGAGAAATGAGTCCAAACTTGACCGAGGATACCAGAATCATAAACCCAATTCGGTGAAAACAACCCGAGTAGACCTTCCCGGGGGAAATAAAACTTCTCAAAACAACCGGAGTTTGTTTATTCTTGGGATCACCATTTTTGTTGCCATTGTTTCATCACAAATCTCAAAGTAAAAGTAAATTGTAAAAATCTTTTTTTTTGAAAAATCAATTTTGTTTTTTAATCTTTTTGCTTTGAAATTTATTATCAGTAATAAATGGAGTCTTTGCAAGCTAAATAAAATAAGAACAAAAATAATTGAGTAAAAGCTGGAATTTCATTAATAGAATGGTAGTCTGCGAATGGCGAGACTCCATAGATGATTACAAAGTTTGGGAAATGGTAATACATAATGGAAAAGATACATTGAGATATAATGACCACTATCCCCCTAATAACTTTTGAAATCCTGAGCAGTAGCTTTTGTTGAAGTATGGTGAGGGTCCGAGAAGATTGTTGCTTCAACGATCAAGTCTTATCTGACGTAGTTACTTGCCAAGAAAATCCCTAACTTTTGCCTAAGCTAACCTTGCGGGTTTTCAACTTAGCGGGAAATTTATTTTGTTTATGTCTCTAATTTTTTCCTAGACCACCCTTTCGGGTTTTCGGCCTACCGAGACGCTCCTTTTTGCCTAAGCCGCCCTTTCGGGTTTTTAACTTAGCGAGGTGTTCTTTTTTTTCTTTAGGCGAAGTATTTCTTGACTGCGTCAGCATTCATGGGACTTGGGAACTCCTCTCCATCCATGGTTTCAAGAATCAATGCACCGCCAGAGAAGGCTTTCTTGACAACATATGGGCCCTCAAAATTGGGAGTCCACTTGCCCCTAGAATCAGCGCTGAAAGACATGATCTTCCTGAGCACGAGGTCGCCTTCTCCGTATTCACGAGGTTTGACCTTCTTATCAAATGCTTTCTTCCTTCTCTTCTGATATAAATGCCCATGACACAAAGCTTTCATTCTCTTCTCTTCAATCAAATTCAATTGGTCAAACCTGTTTTGGACCCATTCAGCCTCTTTCAATTTGGTTTCCATTATCACACGCAACGAGGGAATCTCTACCTCGACTGGGAGCACATCTTCCATTCTGTACACCAGGGAGAACGGGGTTGCTCTTATTGAAGTGCGGATAGATGGTCGATATCCATGCAGAGCAAAAGGGAGCATTTCATGCCAATCCTTATAAGTAACAACCATTTTCTGGATAATTCTCTTGATATTCTTATTAGCAGCTTCAACAACCGCATTCATCTTTGGCCTGTACGGAGATGAATTGTGATGGACAATCTTGAACTCTTCACATAGTTCTGTCATCATCTTGTTGTTCAAATTTGAGCCGTTGTCAGTGATGATTCTGGTCGGCACACCATACCGGCATATAAGATTATTTTTGATGAAACGCACAACCACCTGTTTGGTAACATTGGCATATGAAGCAGCCTCCACCTATTTGGTGAAGTAGTCAATTGCTACCAAGATAAAACGGTGCCCATTCGAAGCTTTGGGTTCTATCATCCTAATCATGTCAATACCCCACATAGAGAAAGGACATGGGGAGGAAATCACATTAAGAAGTGTCGGAGGCACATGGACCTTGTCTGCATAAATCTGGAATTTATGGCACTTCTTTTCAAACTTGTAATAGTCAGATCCCATTATCAACCAATAATAACCTTCCCTTAGCATCTTTTTAACCATCGAATGTCCATTGGCATGAGTCCAAATGAAACTTCATGAATCTCATGCATCAACATGCCCACTTCGTGTCTATCCATGCATCTTAGCAAGACCATGTCGTAATTTATCTTGTATAACACATTTTCAGTGAGGAAGAAACTTCCTGCCAATCTTCTTAATGTCTTTCTATCTTTCCTCGACGCACCAATTGGGTATTCCGGAGTCTGAAGAAAATGCTTGATATCATAATACCAGGGTTTTTCATATGCTACCTCCTCTCCTGTAAACACATGAGCGGGCCTATCCAGTCTTCGAACCATAATCCGGGGTATATCATTCCATGTATTCACTTGGTACATGGAAGCCATAGTTGCTAGAGCATCCACCATTTGATTTTCCTCTCTAGGGATATGATGAAATTCAACTTTATTAAAGAAGGGTAATAATCTTCTAGCATAATCTTTGTAAGGGATCAAGCCAGGGTGATGAGTTTCCCATTCTCCTTTGATCTGATTTATTACCAAAGCTGAATCACCATACACATCTAGAATTTTGATTCTGAGATCAATAGCTTCCTCGAGACCCATGATGCAAGCCTCATATTCTGCCATATTATTAGTGCAATCAAATGTTAACCTTGCAGTAAAAGGAATGTGTGATCCATGAGGAGTGAAAATAACATCACCAAATCCTTTACCATAAGCATTCACAGCTCCATCAAATATCATACTCCAACGGGATTCAGGGTCAGGGCCTTCCTCAGGAAACGACTCATCACAATCTTTCACTTTAAGGAACATCACATCCTCGTCGGGGAATTCATATTCTGCAGACTGGTGATCCTCCACTAGTTGGTGAGCAAGATAATCCGCAAACACACTACTTTTAATGGCCTTTTAAGTGCGGTATTTGATATCATGTTCAGATAGAAACATCTGCCAGCGGGCAATTCTCCCAGTAAGAGCAGGCTTTTCAAAAATGTACTTGATTGGATCCATTTTGAAGATCAACAAAGTAGTGTGATTCAACATATACTGCCGCAAACGCTTTGCCGCCCAGGCCAAAGCACAACATGTCTTTTCCATCATGGAATACCGTGACTCACAATCAGTGAATTTTTCACTGAGATAATAAATGGCGAAATCCTTCTTCACTGTTTCATCCTATTTTCCCAGAATACAACCCATGGATTTATCTAACACTATCAGATACATAATCAACAGTCTTCCTTCAACGGGAGGGAGCAAGATAGGAGGTTCAAGGAGATATTCTTTAATACTCTCAAATGCCCTTTGGCAGTCATCCGTCCACACACTACCTTGATCTTTCTTTAACAACTTAAAGATCGGTTCACATGTCGCGGTCATGTGGGAAATAAATCTGGAAATATAATTCAAACGCCCGAGGAAACCTCTGACTTGTTTTTCAGTTCTTGGTGCTGGCATTTCTTGAATTGCTTTGACTTTTCAGGGTCAACTTAGATTCCTTTCTGGCTAACAATGAAACCCAACAACTTCCCCGATCAAACACAAAAGGTGCATTTATTTGGATTCAAGCGGAGACGATACTTCTTCAAACGCTGAAACAACTTCAACAAATATTCTATATGCCCTTCTTCAGTCTGGGATTTGGAAATCATATCATCAACATATACTTCAATTTCTTTATGCATCAGATCATGGAATAGGGTTGTCATAGCCCTCTAGTATGTTGCACCAGCGTTCTTCAACCCAAACGGCATCACTCTGTAACAGAATGTTGCCCAGGGTGTGATAAACGTTGTTTTTCCATGTCCTCTAGAGCCATTCTAATTTAATTATACCCGGAAAAATCCGTTCATGAACGAGAATACTTTGAATTTTTTTGTGCTATCCACTAACATGTCGATGTGAGGCAATGGAAAATCATCTTTTGGACTAGCTTTATTTAGATCTCTGTAATCTACGCACATGCAGACTTTTCCGTCTTTTTTCGGTACTGGGACAATATTGGCAATCCATTGAGGATACACTGACGTCACAAGAAAACCAACATTAATCTACTTTAGAACCTCCTCTTTGATCTTTACTTCCATATCTGAGTAAGTTCTTCTCAACTTTTGTTTAATTGGCGGACACTCTGGCTTCAACGGCAAACGGTGCTCGACAATATATGAATCTAGACCAGGCATATCTTGGCAAGACCAAGCAAAAATATCCACATACTCTTTCAACAACTCAATCAACCTTCTCTGTACATCGGGATGTAACAATGCTCTAATCTTGACTTCTTTCGGATCTTCTTCTGAACCCAAATTGATCACTTCCATAGGCTCTTTATATGGGTGAATGATATTTTCCTCGTGCTCAAGAAACCGTGAGACCTCTTCTGGAATCTCATCATAATCTTCTCCTTCAGCCCCAAACACAGGAGATTCAAAGTTGGGAGAGGGTGCAGGGTCATTGTATTCAACGGGTTTTTTAATTAATCTGCACATATGATTTATGATTTCTTTTAGAAACTGAAACATATAACAAGTGATCATGTAGATTGATTTTCAGTTATTATTTACTTTGAAAGGTTTTTTCTGATTACCATTTTCCAAGAAAAAGCAGAAAATAAAAACATAATTCGGGAAACAAAGAAAACTTTTATTGTTGATCTTAACAGTCACAGCAAATAGATAAGCCCTACAACTCGGGTGCACAGGCTCTCCTTAATATTTCAACTTCATGAGAGTACTCCTCAGTATAAAATTGAACACGGATCCATTATCAATTAGCACATTGGATAGAGAATCATTCTTGCAGTTCATAGATATGTGGAGGGCCACGTTGTGATTTCTCCCTTCATCGGGTAACTCATCATCGCAGAAACTCAAGTTATTACATGACGTAATGTTTCCAATTACGCTGCTGAATTAATCTATCGACATGTCACTCTCCACAAAATCTTGGTATAGTACTCTCATCAATGATTCTTTATGAGCAGAGGAGTTCATAAATAAAGCTAGGATATATATCTTTGAAGGAGTCTGCAGTAGCTGATCTATAATTCTGTAGTCGCTCATCATAATTATCTTCAAAATATCATCCACTTCTTTCTCTAATGTAGCTCCACTAGTATCTCCTGTAGTCTTCTTAGGTTCATCATTCTCAGCAATTTTCTTTCCAACAACAATCCCTCTCCGAACAACCGGCACAAACACACGACCTCTACGGGTCACCCAGCTATTTTCATCTATATTTCCAACATCGGGCATTGGATGGATGGGAATTTCCACCCCATCTTCTAGATTTGTAGCATTGTATTTGTAAGGGACAACCTTATCTGATTTGTAGGGGATGGCACCTGGCAAACTAATTACCAATGGGGTAACAGCTGGCTTGCTATAGTACTCCACTTCAAAATTGGCGGGTGCACCAAAACAAGGTACAATGACGTTTACCCCTTCTTCAACACAATCAGTCATCAAAAAGTCCTTTCTGGAAAACAAATCTTCGTCTGAAGAGAAATACTCATCCGCGGAGGCATACTCTTCCTCTGACTCTTCTTCCGTTAAACAAACTTCAACCATATCAAACTCATGATAATCATCCCTCTGACATGTGATCTTGATAGTTCCATTGTATAACAGCAACTGAACACCCTCCCTCACAGTTGAACATCCTCGGGGGTCTCGACAACAAACTATGCAAGATCCATATTGGTGTTCCACCTGACCAGCCGTATGGCAGAAGGTAGCATGCAACTGCACGAGATCCTCATTCAAATACTCCACATCAAAAATTATGAATTTACCAGCACATCCAGAAACCATATTCACTTCCTCTTCATACTCTGCCCTAGGCCTGATTATATGGATTAAGCCCTCATCCATCATCTCCTATAAATCAACCTTTATCTTCTCGCAACTCTGTATATTTGTACTGCAAATAGAACAGCTGGCGTGGCCATTCATATAGTAGCTGAATTCCCAGAGGTCTGCGTGCATTTTCACCGAATCTCCTCTAACCAGATTAATGTCAAAAATCCGGATGTCGCCTGGACAACCGGCCACCATGTTCATAGCATATACTCCCCCGTGCTTGGGTAGAGGGTTATATTTTACATTAGGTCCCATGTCCTTGAAAGATAGAATTCCATACTTCACCAACTTTTGCACTTCAGTCTTCAAAGGATAACAATTCTCAACACTATGCCCTAGTGCTCCCTGATGAAAAGCACATGTTTGGTCTGCCTTGTAATACCAAGGCAATGGTGAGGGTACGACGGGAGGTGGTCGTGTCTGGACCAACTTTTTATGAATCAATGCTGGTAGTAGCTATGTATAGCTCATGGGAATAGGGTCATAACTCTCCATTCTCTTATTATACCCTTGATTCCCCTGCTGGGACGGTTTCTGATAAGCAATGGTAGTCTGAGCGGCATTCATAACAGGAGTAACTGAGGCGACTTGCTGATGGCGCTGATAATTCCTTCTAGGGGCGTTTACCCTTCTCTCTTGTATAACAACATTTGAATCCCCTTCTTTCTTCATGGTAAACCAATAAGATGGCTTCTTCACACCTTCGGATCCTTCACTCTTTGTTAAACGGCCTTCTCTTACAACCTCTTCTAGGCAGATACCCATTCCTACCATCTTTGTAAAGTCACTTGGTGCGCTTGCTACCATCTTTCGTAGTAGAAAGCACCCAGCATCTTCAGAAAGATCTTAGTCATCTCTTTCTCTTCCATGGGAGGAATCACTTGGGCATATACTTCGCGCCATCTCTGCGCACTCTTTGAATGATTCCATGTCTTTCTGAACCATGGCCCTAAGTTGGTCACAGTCGGGCGCCATGTCCACATTGTACTTGTATTGTTTGATGAATGCTTCTCTAAAATCATTAAAAGTATGGATGTTAGCGCTGTCCAAACTCATATACCATTTCTGTGCTGCGCCGGTCAAACTATCCTGAAAAAAGTGAATCAGGAGACGCTGATCATCAGTGTGGGTAGACATTCTCCTCACGTATATTACCAGGTGAGCACGAGGGCAAGTGTTACCCTTATACTTCTCAAATTCCAAGACCTTGAACTTAGCAGGTATCATAACATTCAGGACCAAACATAGCTCATTCACATTCTGCCCAAATAGCTCTTTTCCCCTAAGAGCCTTCATCTCTCTTTGCATCTTATCAAACTGCTCTTTAAAATCATCCATTCTATCATAAAGACCCAAGTCTTCACTCGGTGGAAGGAAAGGGCGACACACATCATCATTAACAAACGGAACCATGCTCACCGAAGGAGGTGCAGCAGGAACATCATGCACCACAGGAGGTGCCGGGGTAACAATAGTCTGAATAACTAGAGTATCTTGAGGAACAAGATTGAAACCTTCAGGTGCAAAATTATTTGGAATTCCACATGGATAACCTTGAGGCATACGGTTTGAACAACAGCTGGAGTAGCGGATACAGGAACAGTCGGAACATCAGTATTTGCCTTTGTTGGTTGAGGTTGAACACTCGGTGGCTGATTCTGAGCAACCACCAAAGCTTCCATCAGAGTAGTCAAATTGTCCATGCCGGCCTTCAAAGCAGAAACTTCTTCGTGCAGCTCGTGATTCTCCTGTTCTAAGTTATCCATCTTCTTTTTGAAATTAGCCTGAGTGTTGTAGTGATGAGACAACTTGCTGAACAAAGTAAAAAAGCTGGGTAAGACACCTGGATATGCGTAATAAATGCAAGATATATGTGCAATATGATGCATGATATTCAATGCATATGATTATTTTTGCTTCATCATTTAATATTTCAAGGGATTTATGGTTTATAGACATATTGCAAACATCAAAGTAATAAAGCTTTTTTGAAATACTGAAATTTTTTTATTATAATAACTCTAAAATGGATTACAAGTTTCAATGATCTCAAGTACAAGATGGAAATACAATCTAAAATCCTGAGAAAAAGGACATATGGAGATCAATCTATACGTTGGCGCTTCCCTGTGAAGCTGGCAACCTGAGCCTTCAACCTCTCGTTTTCTTCCACATGTCTGATGGAAACCTCCTTCCAATCATCTGAATCAGGAAGTAAGTGATCAACACCTGATCGAGGCCTAGGAGAAAATAAATCCCCTTGCCTCTCCATAGACTCCACCACTCAACTCTCAAGGATCTCAATCAAATCGTCTTTCTCCTTCAAGTCTGCTCTGTAGGAACTCTCTAAAGTCCATTGAAATACTAATAATAAAATAAACCATGTGCATTGCACATCCTGCATCATATTATACATACTTTTTGCGTTTTTCGTGCATATCCAAGTGTCTTACTGAGTTTTTTTACTTTGTTCAGCAAGCTGTCTCACCTGTACAATACCCGAGCTAATTTCGGAAGGAAGATGGATAACCTAGAACAAGAGAATCGCAAGCTACGCGAGGAAGTTTCTTCTCTAAAGGCCGGTATGTCCAATCTCACTGCTCTGACGGAATCTTTGGTGGCTGCTCAGAATCAGCCCCTAATTATTCAGCCTCAACAAACAATGGTTACTACTGAAGCTCCGATTGTTCCTATTTCTGCTACTCCGTCTGTTGCTCAGAATCGTATGCCTCTGGGATATCCTTTTGGAATGCCAGAGAACTTTATGCCAGAAGGTTTTAATCATGATCCTCAGATTTCTCCACTTACTCACACTACTACTTCTCCCGCACCTCTTGCGGTGCACTTTACTCCTGCTGCTAGTAATGAGGTTCACTATGTTGCACCTCCCTCGGTGAATGTGGTCCCGTCTGCTAATGATGAAGTGTATCACCCTATTTCTATGCCAAGTGAAAGCTTGGGTTTCTATGATCGAATGGACGATTTTCAAGATCAGTTTGATAAGATGTAGAAAGAGTTGAAGGCCCTCAGGGGAAAAGAGTTGTTTGGGAAGAATGTGAATGATATGTGCTTGGTTCCAAATGTGAAAATACCTGCAAATTTTAAAGTACCGGAGTTCGAAAAGTAAAAGGGAAACACTTAACCTCGTGCTCACTTGGTGATGTATGTAAGGACAATGTCTACTCATACAGATGATCAATGCCTGTTGATTTATTTCTTTCAAGACAATTTAACTGGTGCAACATTGAAATGGTACATGAGCCTAGACAGTGCCAGTATTCATTCTTTTAACGACTTGGGTGAAGCGTTTATCATACATTACAAATACAATATGGAAATGGCACCTGATCATGGTATACTCAGGCCCATGGTCTAGAAGGACAGGGAATTATTTAAAGAATATGCACAGAGATGGCGTGAGGTAGCCGCCCAAGTGATTCCTCCAATGGAAGAGAAAGAGATAACAAATATTTTTCTGAAGACACTAGGTGCATTCTATTATGAGATAATGGTGGCGAGTGCACACTGTGATTTTACTGAAATTGTGGGAATGGGCATCCGTTTGGAAGAGGTTGTAAGAGAAGATCGTATGACAAAGAGTGAAAGTTCCAACAATGTGAAGAAGCCATCATATGGATTTGTTAAAAAGAAAGAGGGGGAAATAAATTCTATTATTCAAGAGAGAATAGTTAATTCCTATAGAAGAAATCACCAGCGCCATCAACAGGTTGCCTCGGTAACTCGGGTTGTAGAAGTGGAGGGAGCAGCAGTAGCAAGCTTGGCAACACCTTGATGTAACTCTTCTTGACCCTTGATAACAGCGTCAAATGTTTCCATAAGTTGATCCATGTGAGTGCCCATGGGGTCCATATCTCGGTGGAGAGCATTCTGATTCTCTTTAAAAAGATCCATAAGTCTTCGTTGGTTTCTTCTTGTACGGTAGGGATGTGGAGAAGTAGTCTTTGTTGTTCACTAAAGTCTGGTTGAAAAGGGACCACAATAAGTTTCTGTAATGAATAATGAATGCATGATAGTATGAATAAATGTTTTATCTTCATTTCCGAGGAATTCCAAAGACTCGTCTATCATTTTTTTTAAATTGTTTTATTTTTGAAGAGCTCATCCAACGAGACTTGTCTTTGAAATTCCTTAAATATGAGATGTATATACATGATGGTATGATGTCATGGCATGTTATGGCATGAGATTTCAGCTCCACGTATTCTGGATAACCATTGTGTAGTCCTTTGTATAAATTGAAAGTAACAGGATCAAAAGTCTGACATCACAGGCATGGAGTCAAAGTAACCACCCATAAGGTATGTATTAGGGGTTTATCATCTTCCGAACAAGGTTCTAGGGAATCCTCAGAGTCTGCGCTCTTCCTTTGGATATTACTGATGTCCCAATTACTCGGTAATCAGTAATATTCGCAGGAAAAACTCATTCGAGTGCAGCATCGCGTGACAACTACTTCCGGATTACTCCGTTATAGTCTCCACACTACACCTAAAAAGAGCCTGGATGGGTTAGTAGTTCTACGACTCGCAGCTTCTCTGGTTCTCAGGACGAAAGCAAAAATATCTTCCCAATTACTCAGTAAACAATGCTACTTTCAAGGGGACCTCCACTGAGTGGGGTATTTTCATGCCTCCTTCTTCGAGATTACTCCCTCAAAGTTAGCATGACTATACCTCCCGTCCTAATCCTAGGTGTAACCCAAGTCCGTGTATAGGACTTATCAAATGTAATCACCCAACTCAACATCACAAAAGAAGCGGCATATTGTTTACTGTGGAAAATGGTAAACAACCGTTGGTCCTCCCAAAGTCCTAAAACTAAGGGTAAATCGCAATATTGACCAGTTGATTTTACGACATGTGCTAAGAGTTTGGTTATTATACTTAATCTATGGAAATCCTTATCAAGAGAAACGGCTTTCCGTGACTAAGGGAACAAGTATAATGGCTTTCCACACTATGAATCGATCGACTGACTGGTGACTCGTGACCAACAGAAGGTATTCATATGAAAATAAGATTCAATAAACTAACTTACTGGTGACTCGTGGCCGACAGAGAGTATTGAATTGTTTACGCAAAGTACAAAATAATGTAAAGACTTTGTTCGACAGTACATAGAAATAAAATAATGTATTCAAAAGAGATAATTGAAAAATAAAGGATTTGCATTGAAATAAAAGTGGTGATTCACGTACATCAAGCACTTATTCACTCTTTGTTTCCCAATGCTCGGAATGGTAGAGTTTTGACAAGTGATTTGAGAATACAAGTGAACACGCTAAAAAACTACACTAAATCTGCATATTTATAGTATTTACAATGTAATTTCCTAGATGAAATCTACGGACAATATTAAAATCTTGAGACAACCGCTTCACTAGATATCACCACCTATTTGGCGCTTAAACACATTGTAAACCACTGGCAACTTCTTATGACTTTGAAATTTAAATCTTCCCGCTCCTAGCTTTTGAAAGTAAACCCCTTCTAACTTGCTTCGACACCTTCCCTTTGGCAACATTTACAAATCAACAACAAATCCTCTAAGTCCAGAAACCCTTTTGGTTGACAAAAACCAATTTCGACCATTTTCCTTGTCTTTCACCCTTTGGTCGACTAAACCAATTTTGACCATTTCTTAACATATATTCTTTTATTTCCTTTTGGTCGACCTAGCTCAGTTTCGACAGTTTGGCATGACATTCCCCTTAAAAATTAAATCTAGTTTAATAAAACCAAATTTTCAAACACTTTGGCTCCAATTTCCTAAAAACCTCAACTTTAGAGGATGGCCCTTAGCTTATGAGAATATCCTCATTTAATACACGTGCTTGAATACCTTAAGATTTTTTAAGGTAACAAAATACCCCCTAGAAATGCCATTTTCGAATTTCGACTCATATGAGATAATGGCATCTTTGAAGCGTCGGTTTTACTATTTGACCAAACTGTTTCCATCCTCCAAAAGTGAACGTTACTTCTCTGCCTTTTCCGTGACGTCATGTAATCATGGTAACGTATCACGCTTTTCAGCTTTGAGATGTGTGACATTTAATATTTTGCCATCATTGCACTTTTAGTGGGAGATGTAGCCCATTAACTCACTTTGATTTTGCATCACGTGTCCCTCAAATGGCACGATTTAAACCTAGGAAATCACAAAGATTTTCCCCATTATTTCTTCCTTCCTTTCAGAGTCTATAAATACCCTTATTTCTCTTTTTTTTCTACTTTTCTTCGCTTCTTCACACCCTTGCTTCAAAAAAATGCAGAACTTACAAATTTCATCATTGTTCCCCATCTTCATCCTCCTTCAAACTTCTTACAATGGAGAATGTTGATAATCAAACTTCTTCTCCAGCAATCGCTCTTTAACTACGCCTCGTCGACGTCAAAGCTTATGTGCCGGAACCTCCATTTGCTGAGGAGAAAGCCAAAATATGGCAATCTCAGGTACTTATCCCTTTTTCTCTTGAAGAAAAACCCCTAGCTTTTTTAGGGCCACTTCATGCAGATGTACCTTCCGAAATCTATGTAGACAATAAGGAAGCCTTTTTTCCTACTAGCACTGTTACTAAACCCATAATTTCTTCTCCAAACCCTATTTCGCTCAAGTACATTGACAGGAACTTTAGAACTGCTCCGCCTCTGCATTGCCCTAAGTTTCGTGCTTGGGTGGCACGTTTAGAAACCGACAAAGGAGATCAATGGAAAAGAATGGTCATTTACACATTGTTAGAACTTTCTCGACGTGGTCAACGTTACTCTAGTGTCATGCTCCTAGTTGCCATACATTTTTGGGAAGGGTCGACCAACACTTTTCATACTAAGTGTGGTATGATTACTCATACTCTGTTCGACGTTGTTTCCATCACTTGGTTAAAACCATCTGGCATAGTTTTTAACTATAGAGATTTTGAACCAGTGCCACTAAAGTCCGATGTTGGTGAAGCTGCTAAACCAACATATAATAACTTCATCAACCATCATGCTCAAACTTCTTTCCCCATAACTGATGAAGAGCATGTAGCATTTTTAACCTTGTGGCTGTCTCGCTTTATTTTTTGCTCCAGGTCGATGCAGGTGGCCAAACAATTTTCTTATTTGGCTACCCAATTGCACATGGGTGAGAATGTTGCTTTAGGCCAGCTGATTTTGGCCTCTCTTTACGCATCCTTGATTGACGCTGCTAATCAAATCAAGCGTTTCCACCCTACTAATCCAAAGAAAAGGAATGTCTTGTTCCATGGTCCTTTTTGGCTCTTACAATTATGGTTGAATGCCACTTTTTCTCAGGAGATCAAGCCCTCCAGGAATAAAAAAGTAGCATGCCTTCCATCTCAAAACCATCATGTTGACAAGAGTCAATTTCACACCCTTTATGGCCCCGTTTCATGATAGACAAGATGGCCCATAGTGGTTTACTAGGGCTTTCCCACCTGCAAGAGAAGAAGACAGGAAAAATTCCCTAATCCTCTGGAGACGTTACTTAAATCCCCAATTTCTGTCTTCTATGATTGTCGGCGTGAATCCAGGCTTGGTTGCTTATCAGCCTAACTTGGTGGCTTGATAATTTGGACTATGTTAACTTGTCCCCAAGTCCTTTTTCAATTCTCACGAGCTGCTGATAGACATCATATATGACCAACCTTTCAAAGTTATCAAAGAAGATATCGGAAACATATGGGCACGAAGGCCTAGACTTACTCTCACTCCTTTCCAACCATATTTCTACCACACCAAAGAATTTGAGACTTGGTGACAATCATATTTTGTTGCATTCATTGGTGATCTTGATGCCAAGTTAGCTGAACTAACTACAACTTTTTCCGATTTGCAGGAGAAATCGACCAAGTGTAAGGTTACTCATGTTAAACAAATTCGAGCTTTCCAGAATTACTTCTGAGTTGTGTATCGACCTAATAATCTTCGTCGGACCATTTTTGAGGCTGTTGTCGAATTAAGGGAGAAGGTAACCGATAGGATATCGACACTTAAAATCCATGGTTATGCAAAAGACAAATATCTTTACACACTTCACTTTGGAAACATCAAATTTCCTCCTTTTCCATCTAGCCCTTTGTCTTTGGCCTTTGGCCCACCTATTCCTGACTGGTGGTATTGCTCTTTATCGGAGATACAAAATGCCTATAAGAAAAAGGCCGACAGAGTGGTATCGACGAAGTATTATCTACCTAACTATTCAGGGCATCTTCATTATTATCTCTGATATGTTAGAGTACTTTCGACCATACAAATCGATAACGATTTCTGGAAAGCTTACCCCCCTCTTATTTTGATTTGGTTGCTTATTTATATTTTTTATACTTGCCTTATAGCTATCCAAATAGATCAGGTGGGCACCGTTTCTGTCAGTAAACCAAAACCTTCAATGAATCAGGTTTAAACTCAACCTTCTATCAATTATCATTCCGGATTTGGCATCTCTGACTTAGCCAATCTCTTGTAGATTATACCTGACCATACACCTTCCGACGATGAACCCATTTCTTCTTCACTCAAGAAGGATTCCTCTGTAGGTGTACTTATATATTTCTTATTTCCGTGTCTTTTATGCCTTGAACTGTACTAATATTTTCCTTGTTTTCCAAAGTCAAAAACGTTAAGCTGATTTGACTGCTCCCTCTGACAAATCCAAACGGTCCAAAAAGGACATACAAAATATTTCTGAGAAGACTGAGGTATATTTTGCCGATTCAACTCTCCATTCTCGACTAACACAATTTCTTCGACTTATATATTTTTTTGATACTAAGCCATCACCTAATGTTCATCCCCCTCAATGCTCCCATAAATCAAAAAGCCACAAGAGGAAAAAAGACTCTTCTACTGAAAACAAGGGGGCGAAAAAGAAGAAGAAGAAGAAGAAGAAGGAGGTACTTGTGCCCTAGAATGCTGAAGCAATGGTTGGCTTAAATCTTGTTGATGAAATAGAAGAACCACGTGATGTCGAAGTCCCCCTTATTACAAGAAGGAGACGTAAAGTGATCTTGGATAAAAATATTGAAGCTACCTTAGATTTAGGTGCAAACACTATAGTGGTCGACATAGCCATTTTCACTCCGACTCGTGCTCCCATAATTGATACAGCTCCAAACCCAATGGGAGACGCTGTTGATGCTTCATCTAAGGATGAGTCTATCGATCTTGATCCGTCGACACAAGTACTAGCGGATTATTTTTTAGTTTCTTTTTCCTTTTTGTTCGTTGAATTTGTTTGGCTGATATCTTTTCTTGTTTCTATAGGTTAATGTCTCTGGCCAACAACTAAGTGTGCCTGACTATACTCCTTTGTTAGAAGCTTCTTCCCCTTATCATCATGAGAATCCCGACATTGCTGATAGTGAGTTTATTTACCTGACTATTCCAGCTACTCTTAGTGACTCTAACTTAGTCACTAGTCCTTCCAAACATAAGGTTTATAGTTCGACTAGCTCTGACTCTAGCCTCTCAGATTCCATGCAAGGTTCAGAATCAAATAAAAATGTTACCACCTCCCAAATCCTGCCCCCTCCTGAAGGAACAAAAGGCACGCCTCTCACTTCTTCTGGGAAATCAAAGGTCGACTCACCTACTACACCAAAACCCATGGGAGTCAAGGCTTCTGCTCTAGAAGTAATTTCTAGGTTGTGTCACTTCGTGAGTTCTCGCACTCTTTCTTCTGACTCTAACCAATCTCAAGAACACAATGACAACATAGGTCCTGAAGCAATTAAAGCCAAACAATTAATGACTAAAATTCGGACTCATGCTTTCAATCCTGATTTGCCTCATTTGCTTCATTCTGATCCAACTCTTGGCCCAGAACTTTCAAACGCTCTCACTCAAATGAAAGAGCTCAACACTTCAGAATCAGCCACGTTTATGATAATGGCATTTGAGAAATTCTTTATTCCTCTACTCCAAAATGTAGAGAATATTAGCACAAATGAGAAAGCGGTCGAGTCGAAGGAAGCTTTTGTGAAAGAGAATTTGGATATGGTGGTACAAGCCACTGAAGAAATCATTGATTTATTAGCAATGATTGAAAAGAAAAAAATAGGAACTGGGTCCCAAACAGAAAAGAGCTGTTGAAATACGTGACCAGATTTCTGCTCTCAACAAGGAATTAGAATCGATTTCCAAGCAAGAGGAAGATATTAATAACGTTATTAATCCCGCTCAAGCAAAGGCTGACCAAATAGTCGTGGATGCTATGGTCGTAAGTGAAGCAATTTCTTCTGTCGAAATGGATCTTAAAACACTTAGGACTCAAGCAGAAGATTTTGAATATCATGTCGCAAACCTCCATGGTGAACTGCGGTCATTCCAAAACAAATTTAAACACTTTTAATCTTTGTATCAACGATCTTGTGATTTTTTTATGGCTTTAAGCCTAATTTTAATGGAACCTTTCTTTATTTGTCTTACATATATCTTCCTCTATTGTACACATTTTATGCATGTTTTAAATTTGCTGGTTTCGAACACAATTTTACTAGTTTATCGATTCGACAAATATTCATTCTGTCAAAATTTTGTCTTCTTGAAGAATGGGCTTATACTTTTTTAAGTACTTACCATTTACCCTTAAGATCCGTCGATCTGGGGCTAACTCGTCAAGTTCATACGCATTATTTGAAAAAACTTGCATCACCTTAAAATGTCCTTCCCAATTTGGGGACCATTTCCCTAAGACTCTATCATTTTTGTCCGTAGGTAATATTACTTTCCATACTAAATCGTCGACAGCAAATACTTTATCTTTTACTTTTTTATTATAAGCTCTGGCAACTCTTTCTTTCTGTCTTATTAACGAATCAAGGGCCAGCATCCTTTCTTCATCTATGTCGACAAGCTCGTCCACCATAATATTCCAGTAATTCTCATATGGTATTTCATGTTGTCTTTGGATTCTTATTGATTGAACATGTATCTCCACTGGTAACATTGAATCATGCCCATATGCAAGTCGAAATGGAGTAGTTCCTGTTGCTTCCTTAGGGAAAGTTCTACATGCCCATAAGGCTTGATCTAGTGTTTTATGCCAATTGCTTGGCTTCTTTCCTACATGTTTCTTAATTAGGCTAATTATTACTTTATTAGAAGCTTCGACTTGGCCATTTGCCTGAGCATAGTAAGGAGTAGAAGTTAACAATTTAATTCCAACTTCTTGCATAAATTCTTGCATTTTTTGTCCAGTAAACACTGATCCTTGGTCGGTTGTAATTGTTTCTAGAATCCCAAAATGACATATGATGTGATTTTGTATAAAATCAATAACAGCTTCTTGATCGACATTTGTTAAGGCTACTGCCTCGACCCATTTTGTAAAATAATCAATACCAACTAAAATATACCTTTGTTGTTTTGATGACGTTGGTTTCATTTCTCCAATCACATCTAAATCCCATCCTCTGAATGGCCAGGGTTTTATAATTGCATGTAATTCACTTGCAGGAACATGTTGTATGCCCTCATGCACTTGGCATTCTTGACAACCTTTAGTAAATTCGATGCAATCTTTTAGCATTGAAGGCCAATAGACACCTGAACGCATCAAAAGCCATTCCATTTTTTGTCCTGCTTGATGTGCGCCACATGCTCCATTGTGTACATTTGACATTGCTACATATGCCTCACTTTCTCCAAGGCATTTAAGAAATACTCTTTCAACAGTTTTCTTAAATAATTCATTCTCTATCAAAACATAATTGAGGGCGTGATACTTAATCTTACGATTTGTCGACCCCATAGGGATGCGCATATAGTCGGCCAATGGCTTTTTCCAATCATTCTCTTTCCCATTGTCAACAGTTAAAATCTGAACAAATTTGGCATCTACAGCCCCTAACTTTATTATTGAAAAATATGAAGGAGATAACCAAGTTGCTCGAACTTTCTCTATTACCTGAATAAGTTCTTCATTTTTGTCTTTCTTGTATCCTGAACCTTCTTGTGCTAGGTCATTAGCCTCTTCATTCTCTCGTCGAGGTATGTGTCAAATACTCACTTGTTCAAATTGCTTTAACAACCTGCTAGTAATCACAAAATACATGATTAAATTTTCTTTAACACATATGTATTCCTTTGATACTTGTTTAATTACTAATTCAGAGTCTCCCATAATTTTGACGTTCCTTGCCCCCAATTCTAGTAGTAATTGAAGTCCTGTTATTAATGACTGGTATTCTGATTCATTATTTGTACATGTAACGTTGATTTTATACTTGAACTCTGCTAGAATTCCACTGGGGGAAATTATAACTCCTCCTATTCCAACTCTATTTTTATGTCTAGAACCATCAAAGTATAATTTCCATGATGCTAGATCTACATAATTCTGAGGCATACCAACCATTGAATGGTCGACCAAGAAATCTGCCGCCACTTGTCCCTTCATTGCTTTTAAGGGCACATAAGTTAGAGAATACTTTGTTAATGCTAAATCCCATTTACCAATTCGACTATGTAAAATTGGTTTGGACAACATGTTCTTAATAATATCGAAATGAGAAGATACATACACATCAACAGGCTTTATATATTGGTTTAATTTAATACAAGAGAAATACAAGCAAAGGCATAGTTTTTCCATGTATTGCAACTGGTTTTTTAACAGAGTCGTCACCCTTAATTTTCATCCTAAAGGAGGGGAATATAAAGGAATAACCTTAAAAGAAATTCAGAGGTTCTAGGTTTGGACTCGGTTCTAGACGAGGGCAAGGTGTTAGGAACCCCTCCTCTACCTTGTTCACAAGGATACTAGGTTTAGAAGCATGGTTTTAGGAAATAGGGATTTAATTATTTATTTGGGAAAAAGGTTTCAATTTTAAATAGTGGGACTCGCAACGATTTTCGATCGTATGCCTACGTATCATCCTTAGGAGGAATCCGAGTCCCATTTCGTATTTCACGGGGTTGTTTGTATTTTTTATAGATTATGCAGATATTTAATTTTCCCCGCACTTAGTTCGAATGTGTAGATAGCGAAGATTTTGAACTAAGCGCGAAGTTAATTAAAAACTCTTTGGTATTCCTTTTTGAAAATTGATTGTTTAATTTAATTTATTATAAAAATAGTATGATGTTTGTTTGCATATTTTTAGACGTATATAGCTGAAGAGTCTGATATAGCCCTCTTATCACGTGGCCAGATATTGGCCACATGTCGCTTGCGGATATAGTTTGATGGATTGCGCAAGTTTTAATATTTTGACATAAAATATTAGATTAAAATATATGGTAATGAATGTTTTTAAGTACATAATTAATAGATATTATTTAATGAAAATAAATAATATATTTTAAATGATTTTTAAAATACTAGATCATTTATAACAATAAATAATACATAATATTGTAATTATTAAAATATAAATATAAATATAAATGTAAACATATGTAATATATATATATATATATATATATATATATATATATATATATATATATATATATATATATATATATATATATATATATATATATATATATATATATATATATATATATATATATATATATATATATATATATATATATATATATATATATATATAAATGCATAAAAAATAAATAAACAAATAAATATATAAATGAATTTATAAGAGAAAATAATAAATTAAAATAAGTTAGTGAGGAGGGTGCAAATTATATTATATAAGTAAAATTGTGGGGGTGCAAATAGAAAGGCAAGCCTGGATCGAAAAGGGGCCTATAGTTTCTTTCGATCCAACGAGGGGAATCTTCGAAGGTTCATGGTAAGGCATATGTCTAAAGCCTTCAGATCTGGACCAGATGGGGATCCATTGGTTTTGATCCTGTGGTGTATGTTGCACGCGTGGAACCTGCAAGCATTGGATCTGCAATACAAACGTTAGAAAAAATAAATTTTCAGACCTGGGTATCGAACCCAGGTCCTTCCCTGTTTGCCCACTTCCTTTTTACCTTCTGTGCTATGGTTGGTATGCTTCAATCTGCAACTTTGGGATGTTTTAAGGGTCGAGGAGGGTTGGTGTTCGTTTGGACGGGAGGAGCCTGTGAAGTGTGTTTTGAATGTTGACCCCTTTGTGAGATTTTAAGGATTCGGTCTGCTTTCTGAAGCAACTTCTTGTGCGTGGAACTTTGGTAGCCAATCTCCCATGTGTAGGCAATATGTGTGTGCTCCTAATGCGTGTGTCTATAATGGGTGTGTAGGTAATCTTTTTGTCCTCCTCGTTTTTCCACCTTTGGCTCTGTATTTATAGAGAAGTAAGGAGGGTGAGGGTGAACCAATATGGAAGAAGATAATGCATTCATGGTTCATGAAACAAAATCCCAACACATTAAAATCTTGCAATCTTTGAGATATTTTGTGCCATTTTTAACTTTGAGTGAACCTGGAGAGGTTTCTCATTTTGACTCTTTTGAGCGCCCTCCAGCGTTCTTCTTCAATGGATCTGAGTGGCTCCCTTTGAATGGTCCAAGGCCTCACTATTGTGGCTTCTTCGATTGAGCCACTATTTTCCTTATTCGCTTGATTCGAAAAACTATCCAGTCAGCCCAATCGAACAACTATCATTCTTTCTGATTCTCTTTTCTTTCAATCAGACCAATTGAAGCATCATTTTTTATCCTAGCCTGTTGAAGCTTCGCTTTGCTCCTTTCAAACTCCACTCAATTCAAGCACCTCTTCATTTTATCCCGTCGAAGCCTCACTTTGTCCCTTTCAATTTTATTCCACTCAATTCGAACAAACGAAATATCCACTCTTCATTTTGACTGATCGAAGCTGCTTCATCTCTTTCGACCTATCAACCTTCAATTCGAACTATCGAAGTATCAACTTATCATCATGCTGATCGAAGCCGCTTTAGTTCTTCATCAATCTAAGACTTCATAAACGCCTCCTCACACATTCGAAGCTCATCAATCAAAGAATTCAAAAAGTCTCCTCATACTTTCCTTTGTACTGTCTTCCCTTTGATCCTAATGCTTCTAATAGTCTTTATTTCAATGGTTCGAAAATGAACCCTTCGAAGCCTTTTACTGACTCCTCTAATTGAAGACTTCATAAAAGCCTTTTCATTTTTCTTTTGCGCCATTCATCCTTTAATCTTGAATGTTTCGTCTACTGTTGTCGAAGCCGTTTCGACCCCTAGAGTTCTTAGGCATATTTTTAGTTTTCGATATACACTTATTTCTTTCTTTCAGCTAATAATACAAGAACAAATAATAAAATTAAAAAATTAATAAAGGTTTAAATAATTTAATCGGTAAAATAAATAATTATAAATAAAATAATAATAATGTTATATAAAAACTTTTTAAATCAAATGGGCCCAGTTATCTGCAAAATTGGATCACAAAACATGTCCCACATGGGCTTTATGAATTTGCAATACACCCCCCTTTTTTTTCATTTTTGAAAATCTCCTTAGCAAATTACATGTGCCTTTTCAGATTAAAAAAGGTCTATGATCCTTTTTACAAACTAAACCTCTTCTTGATTTTAACTACCTCACAGAGATAAAACCACATAATGTGACCCATTTTTTTAAAAAAGAAACCTAAACCTAATGCAAGGGTAGGGCAAATTTGGGGTATGACAGCTGCCTCTATTTAATTATCTTTCGATTGAATAGTGCGAGAATATGCAGTTTTAGAACATAGTTTGATTCTACAACCCTCATAAGAGTTTTGATGATAATAAATACAAAGAACAAATTTGCACTCTAAATTTGTGTTCTATGTTATACAGAAGTTCTGACGAAAACTGCATCAAAAGTTAAGCCACATAAGCATTTAAGTTGAGTAATCAGAATGTTCTGAGGTATGATGATCAGAATTTATGCTAAAGAGAAAGATATCCTGATTCTGAATGGAAGTCTAACACGTTAACAGAACCTTATGATTCTGACTTTCCAAGTTCTAAAGTAAAGCAGCATGCAAGATTCCTAAGTTCTGAAGCGTTACTTTTCCATCAAGGCAGTATCATTTCCAACGACTACAATCAGACAAGGATCTTCTCAGTATGGAAAGTGCATTACGTGTCCATTATCATGTTTCCATTTGGATAGATTGCCACGCATATATAAACAAGCTCAAAGGCTAAATCGTTTATGATTTCACACTACTGCTCCATACAATCTCAAAAAGCTGCAAAATTTATATTCATAATATACTCCAAAATCGTGTAATACATCACAGTAGTGATACAATTTTTGTAACGAAAAAAAAAGAGTACACAGTGAATATCTTCTTTTGATTAGTGAATTTCCTTGAGATAAATCGGGTTGTGGTTGTACTCAAGAAGACTTTGGAAGTTGTCAAAGTAGAATTGTAATCAGTTTGATTAGTGAATTAAGTCCTCGTTGGAGAGAGGCGAAATCACCTTGGCGGGTGGACTGGAGTAGTTTGAGATCAAGCGAACTAGGATAAAAATCATCGTGTTTATTGCTTTTTATTTTTAAGTTTCAATTCAACCCCCCTTCTTGTGTTTTTCACTTCTTCACGCAGGTCTCGCATGTTCAAATCGGAAGTTTATTAAATATTGGAAGACCCCAAAATTTTCCCGAAAGGCTATAAGTACACGTGGTACAGTGTTCCCGTGATCGTGAAGGATAGGCATAGATGATGATGTATCATCCTACCAACATTTCGAATAGAGAGGCGTCTTTGAAGAGTAAGATTGATATAGATATGACGATGTGGACAACTCGTCAGTACCTAGAAAAGAGGTCGTCATAACTTAGGAGGTAAATGGTACAGGTTTTGAAAATTTTGACTTACTAATGCTTGGAGACTAATATAGTAAGTTTTGGTAACAACATTGCTGCATGGAGACTGGTGCAATGGGACAAGTTTTGATAAAGACATTGCTGCATAGAGACTGATGCAATAAGTTGAGTTGTTGATTTTGCGACATTGTTGCTTGCAGTCTGACACAATGAGCTAAGAAACACATTGTTGCATAGAGACTGACACAATAAGTTAACTATAAAAGACTTCCCACATTTTCGCGTAGAGACTGATACAATTAATTGAGTTGCCAATTTCGCAACATTCCTGCCTGGGGTCTGACACAATGAGCTAAGAAAGAAACATATTGCATAGAGACTGGCACAATTAGTTAAATATGGAAAATATCACGCATTGTCGCATAGAGACTGACACAATGGATGAAATTATTGACTTTGCAACATTGCTACCTGGGGTCTGACACAATGAGCTAAGAAATAAACATATTTCTTCGTAGAGACTGACACAATAAGTTAAATATAGAAAGTTTCACACATTATCGCGTAGAGACTGACACAATGGATGGAATTGTTGACTTCGCAACATTGCCGCCTAGGGTCTAACACAATGAGCTAAGAAATAAACATATTGTTACATAGAGACTGACACAATAAGTTAAATATAGAAAATTTCACATATTGTCGCGTAGAGACTAACACAATGGATGGAATTATTGACTTCGCACCATTGTTGCCTGGGGTCTGACACAATGAGCTAAGAAAGAAACATATTATTGTGTAGAGACTAACACAATTAGTTAAATATAGAAAATTTCACACCTTGTCGCGTAGAGACTGACACAATGGATAGAATTATTGACTTTGCAATATTGCTGCCTGAGGTCTGAGACACTGAGCTCAGAAATAAACATATTGCTGCGTAGAGACTGACACAATAAGTTAAATATAGAAAATTGCACACATTGTCGCGTAGAGGCTGTCACAATGGATGGAATTGTTGACTTTGCAACATTGCTGCCTGGGGTCTGACACAATGAGCTAAGAAAGAAACATATTGCTGCATAGAGACTGACAAAATAAGTTAAATATAGAAATTTCCACACATTGTCGCGTAGAGACTGACACAATGGATGGAATTGTTGACTTTGCAACATTGCTGCCTGGGGTCCGACACAATGAGCTAAGAAAGAAACATATTGCTGCGTAGAGATTGTCACAATATGTTAAATATAGAAAATTTCACAGATTGTCGCGTAGAGACTTACACAATTAGTTAAATATAGATAATTTCACACATTGTCGTGTAGAGACTGACACAATGGATGGAATTGTTGACTTCGCATCATTGCTACCTGGGGTCTGACACAATGAGCTAAGAAATAAACATATTGCTGCATAGAGACTGACACAATAAGTTAAATATAGAAAATTTCACACATTGTCGCGTAGAGACTGACACAATGGATGAAATTGTTGACTTTGCAACATTGATGCCTCGGATCTGACACAATGAGCTAAGAAAGAAACATATTGCTACATAGAGACTGACAAAATAAGTTAAATATAGAAAATTTCACACGTTGTCGCGTAGAGACTGACACAATTAGTTAAACATAGAAACTTTTACACATTGTCACGTAGAGACTGACACAATGGATGGGATTGTTGACTTCGTAACATTGTTGCATGGGGTATGAGACAATGAGCTAAGAAATAAACATATTGCTGCGCAGAGACTGACACAATAAGTTAAATATAGAAAATTTCACACATTGTCGCGTACAGACTGACAGAATATGTAGAATTTATAGCTTGATTGACAATGATGATTGTCTTTACATAAAACAAGGTTTTATGCTATGCGTGCAAATTTGGTTGATGCATGAAATATTATGATTGATTGATGCATGAGATGAATGACTTGGATATGTGTAAATGGATGCAAATTCATAGTTGGGCTTTGTGAGATATGCTTGACCCATGTTGTCGGACTTTGTCAGATGGACGAGATGGTAAGTAGCTGTGTTTTGAAATGCGAATGGGTAGATGGAAGATAATATGGCTTGGTTTTGATTATGACTTGGATTTTTTTTGTGCCCCTGTGATGGGTCGTGGATGATTAGAGCGTAGAGGTTTGGTTATGCAACAATGTTGCTTGTCACATGATGGTATAATATTGTGATTGCATGATTCCCTGATACTCGATTTGAATTTAAATATTGTTGATGAAGAAGAAAGACCCACTAGAAGTTGTGAAAGTGTGCGGAGAGCTTGCCCCTGTGTGGATTTTTTTTAATTTGTTGGTAGGCTCTTGGAAGAGAGTCTCTTTGACATGAGCTTAGAAATAGTTTAATCATAATATGAATGACCCTACTATTTTTTACTATGCCCTTGATTAAAAGATCCTTGAAAAAGCTTGTCTTTGATGGACCATTTGAATCAACCCCTTTTGCTCTAGCCTCACAATATTTTTCCCCAACATTCGAATTCTGGAAGACATGCCCCTCAATCCCCAGAATATGAAGGAGGTATCCTTAGAAGGAACTTAGACCTTGCCATGAACTTTTCATGGGTTGCACCAAGTATTTGGAGCTTGAAAAGTTTGTACTTGAAGTTGCTTAAAGGGGAATTTGGACCCTTCGAGCAGTAGGATGAACCTGGTACATACTGCCTCAGCATTTAAATCTTGGGAGGTTTCCCCTGCTTCCAAGCCTTTGGAGGTTTGTTAAAATGAGGAAACCGAGTCATACCTTGTTATGACAAGAACTTGATTAAGGGATGCTCCTCTGAAAGATATGCCCCTTGTCAATGGTATCATTGTGTGATATACCCCTATGATCGTTAGTCTTTGCCCCTATTTGTGGGAGTCCTCTTAGATGCTTTTTCCCCGATTAGGTGGTTCATGGAAAGCATGGCCTTTGATAAGATCTTTTTTTTTAAATCTCTTTCATGCTAAGTATTGATTCGTAGATAAAATTGTACATTCTGAAAAAAGTAATTTTGTTCAATGCACATGCAAGTTTTTGAAATTGAAATTGATTATTTGTAAAGAAATGGAAGAGTAGAAGTTGAATATTAGAAGAAACGAAGTATTCATAAATGATTTTAACAAACATAGGAGTCAGTTTAACACAAATCTTGCTGAGTATGCTTTAATAGTGAACCTAGCCCCAATTAGGACTTTTAAAGGTCGTAACGTGACCATGGTTCATAGTTTTAGAAAAAAAGGATATAAGGCTCAAAATGTATTTATCCCACCCCAATCTCGTTGATGTTCTTCAATACTAAGTCCAATTAATCAAACAGATGCATTTAATCCTCAAGAGAAAGTTCGTAGTTACGTAGATGATGAGAAGCGTAGATAAAGATCGAAGCATCGATGAAAAGCGTTGACAAGATCCGAGTGTTGATAAGATCCAAGTGTTGATAAGAAGCCTTGATGATTCTTGAGGTGGTAATCACAAGATTGTTTTTCAATTTATTATTTTCAATCCCTTATTTTTGCATGGACCAATTTTTTTAAAAATTCCTTTTTTTTAAATTTGATCCATCAGGATGCCATAACTTTTGCCTAAGTCAAGTTTTGATTTGCTTTGACTTAGCGGGCTTTTTCTATATTTATTTTTTTAATTTTCTTTTTTTCGGATTTTGATTTTGATAATTTGTGACTGCAATGCTAATTGTTGTAAGCTTTATCTTCATCCCTTCCTCGATCTTGATTGATGCACTGAGGAGAAAGATGTTGTGAACTTTGTCTTAGTTGATTCCTCAATCTTGGATGATGAACGCGAGGAAGATGATGTGCTTCAAATATTTGCTTAGATCGTTCTCTCGATGATGTATCGAGGAAATATATATGCTTGAACCTTTGCTTGGATGGACTTGATTGTCTTATGAATAGAATACACCATTGATTTAATTGAAATCTACTCTGCCCCTGGTTAAAATAAAGGTTTTTTTAGAATATAAAAAATCTCCGACTTCTGGCTCGAGGGGGTTAACTATGGATTAACTCCTTATATCTACAATGTTTAGGAAGTGAAACAATGCCTTACATTGTCAGCTAAGGCTTACTATTAAAAATCATACATCATCAAAATTCGATTATTTTGTATTTTCATCATTCTCCATCGAAGTTTGTTAATTTTAAAATGGAAAAGAAGAGTGAAAATGGAAAGTCGTTGATTTGTTGAAGGAATCGATTTCAAAAACATGCATGCTTATTTTATTAGAATTACTTGACCAAAGAGTAAAAAGTTTATGAGAAATAACACTTAGCAAGAAAGAAATTACAATTTGAAATGATTAAAGCTTAATGATTATAGATAAGCCTTATTGTTGCCCCACTGATTTTAGGGAATTCTTCCTTAGCCTTCAGATTTGTCAAAGCAAAGATGACTGTTGGTCAATGATATCCCTTCTTCAAAAGTCACCTGCTTAGTGTCGATCAAATCTTGGACCTTGTATCCGAAAGCCCAACATTTCTCCAAGGTATGTCCCAGGGAGTTGGCATGATACTCACATCTGGAATTAGCATCGTATTTTCATGGGGGTGGCCTAATTGGAGGAGGTAGAGGGTTTAGCTCTACCAAAGATGCTTCGAGTAGATGTTGCAGGAATTGAATGTGAGGCATAGGGAGAGGGTCAAGCTTTCTTTTTGGCCTTTTATCTTGTTGTTGTCCCTGCAGAATTATTAATGGTCGTTGTAGTTTTTGTTGAGGTGGAGTTCCTTCCCACGATGGTGGTATCTGTAACGCTGGATAGGCTTGTGGTTGGGAAGGATTGCCTTCGCTCCTTAGTAGTAATTGCATGATCAAGTTCATTTGAGTCTTCAATTGGTAGACCTCCTCCTTTAACATATCATGGTATCTTTTGAGTTCCTCCATAGCTTCTTGAGACATGCTTTGAGTTTGCTTGTAGGTATCAGAAATCTTGTTAGCTTTACAGTTGGATAAGGGTGAAGTGTAAATGATACGAACTTTGTGCAAATGGACGAAAATGGAAATGTATGAAGATGCTTGGGTATGAAAAAGTGTTTCATGGATATGCAATGTGACATAGATATAATATACCCTATACAAGTTTGATGATATCCTACTCTGACTCAGCAATTGAGACAGACAGGGACTCCTTACAGACGAAGATGATAATTAATGATAACCTACATTGTCTTAGAGATGGAGATAAAAATTATTTAAGGATTATTACAAATGAAAGACGATGTTGAGTCACTACAGGATAGGGATTATGATATAGACGGAAGCCCCATGGGCTAAAGATAGTAATGGATGAAGGGATAACCCTTGCGAGTTTGCAGATTGTAGTGGGACTTATGAAAGGTATCCTTAGAAGGAAGGTTCTTAGTTTTGGCCTACGGATATTCTACCCGCCCCGTAATGTGGCTTCCTTAATGGTATCATGAATGACACTGGAGGGAAAGGCATCAGGGCCTCCCCTAAGCAGAGTCTCTTTACAGGCCGAAACTTTCGTCTCTAGGTCATGAAAGGTCTCATCGCGAGATTTTGGTTATAGGCCGTACAAAGAGTCATAGGTGTGATTCCAAAGTCCTACTTCCTAAGAGGATGGCTCTCGAGAGGTATTCCTTTTTCGGAATTCCACCGACTCTAGGTGAATTCATCACATAAACTCATAGGATTGATGTAACCCCTTGGCTAATAGACGAACCTTCTTTCTAAGGGTTTTTAAAAATAATTTTTTTTGCAAAATTAATAAACCCCACCGCAATATATAAATATAATATATAAATATAATAAATAAGCAAGAAAATAAATAAATAATTAAAACAAGAAATAATAAAACCCAAAAGAAATAAGAAAAACCCTAAAATGAAATATAAGACTTCTAAACCTAGGGTTGAATCCCCAGCAGAGTCGCCAGTTGTTGCAACTGGTTTTTTAACAGAGTTGCCACCCTTAATTTTTATCCTAAAGGAGGGGAATATAAAGGAATAACCTTAAAAAGAAAATTAAAGATTCTAGGTTTGGACTCAGTTCTAGACAAGGGGAAGGTGTTAGGAATCCCTCCTCCACCTTGTTCACAAGGATGCTAGTTTTAGAAGCATGGTTTTAGAAAATAGGGTTTTTAATTATTTATTTGGGAAAAGGGTTTGAATTTTAAATAGTGGGACTCGCAACGATTTTCGATCGTATTCCTATGTATCCTCCTTAGGAGGAATCAGAGTCCCATTTCATAGTTCGCGAGGTTGTTTGTATTTTTTATGGATTACGCTGATATTTAATTTTCCCCGTACTTAGTTCGAATGTGTAGATAGAGGAGATTTTGAACTAAGCGCGAAGTTAATTAAAAACTCCTTGGTATTCCTTTTTAATTAATCTGCACATATGATTGATGACTTCTTTTAGAAACTGACACATATAACAAGTGATCATGCAGATTGAATTTTAGTTATTACTTATTTTGAAGGGTTTTTTCTGATTACCATTTTCCAAGAAAAAGCATAAAATAAAGACACAATTTTGGGAAACAAGGACAACTTTTATTATTGATTTTAAAAGTCACATCAAACAGATAAGCCCAACAACATTAATGCTTCCACCTTGGGCAGAGTGAAAGCTTTTCAAAAAGATTAAACAAACAAATTACTTTGAAACATGTATGCAAGAGGGAACATCAATGGTGATCCAGTTCTGAACCCTAACTCTGTGCGTCACATAATTCGGTATTTCATGCTCTGCTTCATCTTCTACAATGGCATTAATCCTGGAAACAGTGGGATGAAGATAACCCCCGCTACGGAAAATGTCCCGATACTTGCTTGCAGCAGACTTCGGCTTCATTCCCTTACCTTTGTCATTCTTCAAAGAGAACCCCAAGCCGACTTTGTTCTTGTTTACAGGTGGATCCACAATCTGTCCCCATACCTCGCTATGACCCTTTCACACAACTTGTTGCGCATCCTTAAGCAAAACCATGGAATTCTCATTTCCTCTTATGTTGTCAACGGATAAGGCTTGGAACTGGGTTCCAACAGCAGCTTCATCCGCCTCCATAATGCTGAAAGAGGACAAATGAGATATCAATAATGCTTGTTCTCCATTTATGATTACTACTTTCCCTTCACGTACATATTTCAGTTTCTGGTGTAAAGTTGAAGTGACAGCCCCTACATCATGAATCCACGACCGTCCCAACAAACAACTATAAGCGGGAACAATGTCCATGACCTGGAAAGTTATCTGAAACAAATGTGGTCCTATATGAATAGGCAAGTCCACTTCACCAATAACATATTTCCTCGGTCCATCAAACTCTTTCACAATGATGCCACTCGGGCGCATAGGCGTTCCTTGATATTTCAACTTCATAAGAGTTCCTTGGTATAACGTTCAAAGCAGATCCATTATCAATCAGCACATTGGAGTGAATCATTCTTGCAATTCATAGAGATGTGGAGGGCCAGGTTGTGATTCCTTCCTTCATCTGGTAATTCATCATCGCAGAAACTTAAGTTGTTACATGACGTAATGTTCCCTACTACGCTGCTGAATTGGTCTATTGGCATATCACTCTCCATAAAAGCTTGGTCCAGTACCCTCATCAAGGATTCCCCGTGAACAGAGGAGTTCATCAATAACACCAAGATAGATATTTTTGAAGGAGTCTACAGTAGCTGATCTTTAATTCTGTAGTCGCTCATCTTGATTATCTTCAAAATATCATCCACTTCTTTCTCTAACGTAGCCCCACTAGTCTCACCCATAGCCTTCTTGGGTTTAACATTCTCAGCAATTTTCTTTCCAGCACTAACATCTCCTCGAACAACTGGTGCAAACACACGACCGCTGCGGGTCACCCTTCTATTCTCAGCAATATTTCCAACATCATGCTTTGGTTGGATGGGAACTTCCACTCCATCCTCTAAGATTGTAGCGTTGTATTTGTAAGGCACAGCCTTATCTGACTTGTAGGGGATAGGACCTAGCAAACTAATCACCAATGGGGTAACAGCTGGCTTGCTATAATACTCAACTTCAAAATGGGCGGGTACACCAAAACAAGGTACAATGACGTTTACCCCTTCTTCAACACAATCAGTCATTATTGAGTCATCTCTGGAAAAAAAATCCCCATCTGAGGAGAAATACTCATCTGCAGAGACATACTCTTCATCCGACTCTTCTTCAGTCAAACAAACCTCAAACATATCAACTTCATGGTAATCATCCCTTTGAACTGTAAACTTGATATTTCCATTATCTAACAACAAATGAACACCTTTATTCACGATTGAACATCCTCAGGAGTCTCGGCAGCAAATTCGGCAAGATCTGTACTAGTGTTCTACCTGACCAGTCATATGGCAGAAAGTAGCATGAAATTGCACAAGCTCCTCATTCATATACTCTACATCAAAAATTCTGAATTCTCCAGGACATCCAGAAACCATATTCACCTCCTCTTCATACTCTATCGTAGTCCTGATTATGTGGATGAGGCCCTCATCCATCATCTCATGGAAATCATCCTTTATCTTATCGTAACCCTGAATGTTTGTACTGCAAATAGAACAACCGGAATGGTCATGCGTATAGTAGCTAAATTCACAGAGGTCTGCATGCATTTTCACCAAATCTCCTCTAACCAGATTAATATAAAAAATTTGGAAGTCGCCTGGACAATCGGCCACCATATTCACAGCATTTACTCCTCCATGCTTGGGTAGAGGATTGTCTTTCACATTAGGGCCCACATCCTTGAAAGATAGAATACTAGAATTAACCAATTTATGCACCTCAGTCTTCAAAGGATAACAATTCTCAACATTATGCCCTGGTGCTCCCTGATGAAAATCGCATGTTTAGTCTGCCTTGTAATACCAAGGCAATAGTGATGGTACAACGGGGGGTGGTCGGGTCTGAACCATCTCCTTCTGAATCAATGTCGATAGTAACTCTGTATAGCTCATAGGAATAGGGTCATAACTCTCCCTTCTCTGATTATACCCTTGATTCCCCTGCTGGGACGGTCTCTGATAACCAACGGTAGTTGGATCTGCACCCACAACTGGAGTAACTGAGGCGACTTGCTGATGACGTTGATAATTATTTCTAGGAGTATTAAACCTCCTCTCTTGCATAACAGCATTTGCATCCCCTTCCTTCTTCTTGGTAAACCCATAAGATGGCTTCTTCACACCCCCAGATCCTTCACTTCTCATTAAACGACCCTCTCTTGCAGCCTCTTCTAAGCGGATACCCATTCCTACCATTTCATTAAAGTCACTTGGCGCACTCGCTACCATACTATCATAGTAGAAAGAAACCAGAGTCTTCAAGAAAATCTTAGTCATCTCCTTCTCTTCTATGGGAGGAATCACTTGGGCGGATACCTCACGCCATCTCTGTGCATATTCTTTGAATGATTCCTTGTCTTTCTGAACCATGGCCCTGAGTTGATCATGATCAGGCACCATGTCCACGTTGTACTTGTATTGTTTGATGAACGCTTCTCCCAAATCATTGAAAGTATGGATGTTAACACTGTCCAAACTCATATACCACTTCAGCGCAACACCGGTCAAACTATCCTGAAAAAAGTGAATCAACAGACGCTGATCATCAGTATGGGTAGATATTCTCCTTACATACATCACTAGATGAGCACGAGGGCAAGTGTTTCCCTTGTACTTATCAAACTCTGGGACCTTAAACTTAGCAGGTATCTTAACATTCGGGACCAAGCATAATTCATTCACATTCTGCCTGAATAACTCTTTTCCCCTGAGGGCCTTCATCTCCTTATGCATCTTGTCAAACTGCTCTTGAAAATCATCCATTCTGTCATAAAGACCCAAGTCTTCACTCGGTGGAGGGAAAGGACGACACACATCATCATTAACAAACAGAACCATATTCACCGAAGGCGGTGCAACAGGAACAGCATGCACCACAAGAGGTGTCGGAGTAACAATAGTCAGAACAATTGGAGTATCTTGAGGACCAAGGTTGAAACCTTCAGGTGCAAAATTCTCTGGAATTCCCCAAGGGTAACCTTGAGGCATGTGGTTTTGAACAACAGCTGGAGTAGCAGATATGGGAACAGTCGGAGCTTCAGTAGTTGCCCTTGTTGGTTGAGGTTGGACACTCGGTGGCTGATTCTGAGCATCCACCAGAGATTCCATCAGAGCAGTAAGATTGGCCATACCGGCCTTCAAAGCAGAAACCTCCTCGCGCAGGTCGTGATTCTCTTGTTCTAAGTTGTCCATCTTCTTTCTGAAATTAGCCCGAGTGTTGTAGTGGTGAGTCATCTTGTTGAACGAAGTAAACAAGCTTGGTAAGACACCTGGATATGTATAACAAATGCAAGAAATATGTGCAATATGTGCAATATGATGCATGATATGCAATGCACGTGATTTTATTTTATTATTAAATATTTCAAGGGATTTAAAATTTATGGACATATTGCAAATATCAAAGTAATAACGCATTTGAAATACTGAAATTTTTTATTATAACAACTCCAAAATAGATTACAAGTTTCAATGATGCCAAGTACAAGATAAAAATAAAATCTAAAACCCTGAGAAGTAAAACTGATGGAGATCACTCTATATGTTGGCGCTTCCCTGTGAGCCTGGTAATCTGAGCCTTCAACCTCTGATTTTCTTCCGCATATCTGGTGGCAACCTCCTTCCAATCACCTGAATTAGGGAGTGAATAAATGGCATCTGAGTGAGGCTTAGGAGAAAATAAATCTCCTTGCCTCTCCATGGTCTCTACAGCTCGTCTCTCAAGAATCTCAATCAAGTCATATTTCTCCTTCAAATCTGCTCTATAAGAAATCTCTAAAGTCTGGCACTTGTTATTCTAAGCATCCTTTTCCTGTTTCATCCTGACTAAAGCAAGTTGTAGCTTTTCAAGATCATCCAATAATGGAGGAGTGGTCTTCACAAATAAATCAGACATAGTTGTTTCCCGAGAATACGGCATTTTCAACTAAATATCCCTTGTTTGGACCCACTGAAGATATGGATCCAAAGAAACAACACCCATAGGTCCAAAATCCTTCATACTCTTCTTATGAATGTGACTCCAGGCCTTCGCAATCTGCTCCCTATTTTCCCTATGGTCTTCTCCATCCTTCAGAAAGAAACTACTCAAATGAATACTATTTGGTTTATCCCTCATCAGATAACCAAGCTGTCATCGTGCAAGAATAGGGTTATAGTTAATTTCTCCCTCTGTACCAAGAAGAGTTACATTGGGGAAACTACCACAACTGTCAATAATCTCTATATCCTGGTAAGCTCGATGATACCAATCAATATCCGAGTGAGTAAGCGCCATGATCTTAGGAGCCCAACGGGGTTCCTTCTTGACATCCCAAAAAGCATCAGACTGAGGCATATGAGAGATAAACCATCAGTACAACAGGGGCGTGCAACAGATATTCATCCCCCCATGATAAGAATTCTTAAGATGAATAGAGTAATAAGCATAACCCAACAAGGTAGGAACTAGGTTTCCAATCATGAAGATCCTGATAGCATTAATGTCAACAAACTTGTCCATATTAGGAAATAAGAACAACTCGTAAGCAAGTAGAGCAAAGATGGCCTCAAAAGTGACTGTACTCTTCATCCTGGCAAAGTAGCAAACTTTTTCTAATAAGAACTGAGCTAGTAATCCTCTAACCCCTCCTTTAGTAGTCATATGGGCTTCCACCTCAGACTTCCTCATATGAATCAAAGCAACAATCTCATGTGGTTTTGGCTCACCCTCCAAACCAGTAAAACTAACACGATCGGTAACAGGTAAATCCAATAGATAAGAATACTCCTCAAGTGTAGGCATCAACTGGTAGTCGGGAAAAGTAAAGTAATGATACATTGGATCATAGAACTGGACCAAGGTCGAGAGAATACCCTCCTTCATATTTAGCTTTATGAGAGGAATGATGGATCCATACTTCTTCTAAAAGTCTACAGAACACTCGATCTCGGGAATTAGACTGATCAACTCATCTATCTTAGGATCCTTGAAACTGTACTTCCCGGTCTTTCTCTTTCCGGAATCCATGGTTAAAAAGTACCTGAGATATTCACAAATGGTCAAATTTTAAATCCCTTGAAATAAGATCTCTTCAAAAGATGCTTATGAGTGCATGGATGCATGATGCAGCAATCACACACAAGATCACACATATAGGGTTCATAGGTTCAACGTCATGAGCATGATGTCGAAGGTACTACCCATAAGGTATTGGTATAAAAGTTATCACCTGCCGAACAAGGTTCTAGAGGTTCCCAAAGTCTACATCCTTTCTTCGGATATTACCAACTTCTCGATTAACTCGGTAATTAGTAATATTCTCAAGAAAAACTCGTCTGAGCGTAGTATCGCGTGACAAATATTTTCGGATTAATCTATCATAGCTTCCGCACTACACCTAAAAGGCTAAGATGGGTTAGGTATTCTACGGTCCTCAGCTTCAGCAGGCTCCCAGGTCGAAAGCAGTACGTCTTCCTGATTACTCGGTAAACGACACTACAGTCAAAGGGGCCTCCACTGAGTGGGGGATCTCATGCCTGCTTTTTTGGGATTACTCCCTCAAAGTTAACATGACTATATCGCCCGTCCTATCTTAAAGTTTTCCCAAGTCCGGGTATAGGACTTATGAGTAATCACCAAGCACCTTGAAAACCAGGAAAATCCAGATAAACATATATTCAACACATAACACATAAATAACAATAGCATATACACAGATGTAAACAAAGATATGCTCAACCCACTTAGGGATGGACCAACAAGAGGTCAATATTTCCCCAGTGAAGCCGCCATTTTTCTGTAGCGGTAGAAATGTTTAAGACTAAGCCATTAAATTGACTTGACTTATACAGATCAAAATAAAAATCGCCACCACGCTTTATTGTTTCCAAAGGAATGGGAAAAGAGTGAATAACCCAAAAGAGGGGGAAAGATTCAAGGTAAGAGGGTTGGTTATGCAAAGGGAAGGTATTAGCACCCTAAACATCCACGGTACTCCGCAGGAACCTCTTTGTAAAATCTGTATATTTTGGATATAAAAATAGATGGTGGAGGTGAGAAAAGAAATATATTTTTTATTATTTTTGCACCCACTGCGGTTACGAACCTTTAGTGCTTACGTACCACCTTCCGTGCAATAGGGGATCAGGGTACATGTAGCTCCTTTTTTAAATTTTAAAATGTAAGTGTGTTGGTTAATTTTTATGAGATAAATCATCATCGTCATTGTCCATGTGGAAAACATACCTACCACCCACAATCATGATAAAGAAGAATTTTCATCATCTCAAAGTGGAGGATATTGCTTGGATTTTAAAATCAACAATGCCCCACTCAACACACAAGTGGAAAATATCTCTCTTCACTACATATTATAGAAGTATAGTTGTTTGCATCACTACAAGGATTGACAAGAGTCTAATATTTTGAGAAAGGTTTTAAAATAAGAAAGCCCAAAGTGGCAAAAATGATTTGAAATGAGATTGATTGACTTTTAGTCTTCTCACAAAAAAATGATGTCAAAATATTATTAAGTTGATTGAATTTTATTCATGAAATTATTTTTGAAAATGCATGGACCTAAGTCCAAGTTTATTATGAAAGTGGTTTTAGTTTCAAAACAAGAGGAGTTTTCAAAAGGAGGAAGAATATTTTTGAAATTAAAGAAGATGGGAGGAGAAGAAGAGACTATCATAAAGCATAAGGTAAAAGCTAGGTATAGGAACCATCTAACCAACAAGAAGCCAATACTTGACATTATGAGCCAAGATATAATTCTCATTCTTTGTATTGGAACCAAGCAAGAAAAGATACTAGACCTCTTGAAAGTACCAAACTTCAAGTGTATTAAGTCTTCACAAAAATTGGGCAGAGTAACGGCTGTATACGGGTGAATTCCAGATTACAAACAAAGAGTGTCATCACAATAACCTGCACACAAAACAAACAAACAACCCAATGTCTTGAGGTAAAACTCAATAGCTCCAGACAAAATAATCAGATAAGGTCACAAGGTCTCCAATCATAGGCCAAGGTTTCTAATCCTAAGTCTAAGAAGTCCAATGCTCCATAATGCCAAGGATAGTAACCAAATAGTCAAAGTATCATTAAGGATTTTATTGTTCATATTGATTATTAAGTATCCTAAGAAAAGAAAAGAAAATCTCAAGTGAGCAAAATAAAAATGACAAGAAAGTAAATGCTCAAATGAGCAAAGATGAAAATGGCATGAAATGTAAATGCTAAAAGTAAATAGTGCATAAAAATAAAAGGGGCATATAATAAAAATACAGGATAATGTCAATTATTAGTGATTAGTGGTTAGTTGGATGATCATCTTTAAACTTGGATTTGGAACTCATTAGAGGATTGGTAGAACCAAAACCTCCACACAACAAGTTGCATTTGCTTTTTGTCAAGTATATCATCCATTGGGAATCCTCATAAGTACCATTTAATGATCAACGATGTTTAAGTGATCCGTGTTGGAAAAAGGTGTTGTAGATCCATTAGAGGATTGGTAGAACCAAAGCCTCCACACAATGAATCTTAAGGTTATTGGATCAAAGAGATCAAATTAACATACTTGGGCTTTGTGATACGGTGGCAGAACCGGACTGTTTTGGAAATGCTGGTTTTCATTTTGCGTTTGTGTTTGCAAAATGTCGCAGTAAGTAAGAGTCGCCACCGACTTTTATTTTATCCAACTGGAAAGGAAAAAAGCATAGAAAAATTCCTTTTTCGAGATTTTGAGTACGGGGGGTAGATTATAGAAAGGGAAGGTGTTAGCACCCTTTCTATCCGTAGTTTTCTACAGGCTCTTAGGTACTTGCTCATCATTTTAAAAATTGCTTCCGTGTTTGTGTGTTTTTGAAAAGTTTTTGTCTTACTTTATTTTAACCCTTGCTTCCGTCTTCAAGAGTGTTACGAAGTGTTTTTTTTTTTGAAAACTTTGTTTGAAAAGAGTGTAAGTGTGGAAAAGAATTAATTTTATGTTAGAAAATAATTAATCAAAATAAATTAGATAAAGAAATAGAAAAGAAAAATAAAGAAATGGGTCTGGTGTTAGTAGCAAAGGGGGGGGGGGGTCAATTGCATTTCCTGAGCCCAAGACTACTTGGCCCATGTTGACTTTCCAGATCCAATACTGCAATCTTGACTGATGTTCATGGTGGGCCTTCATTGTGAATCCTTAGATCTAGCGCGTGGAAAATCTGATGGTTGATGGATGATGGCGTATGGTGGTCTCATGAGAAGCCTGCACATGGAATTATATAAAGCAAAATAATGTTGAACAAATAAGGGGACCTGGGGATCGAACCCAGACCCCTTGGCTTTTCCAAGCGCCTGATGACCAACTGAGCCAGCGTGCTTATGTGTTAGAAAAATAACAAACAAGCATTATATGATAAATACCAAAAGTGGATTCTAGAAACACGCGAAATTTGAATGGGCCATTCATACCACGCCACGCCACCATCTTCTTCCTCCTTCCGTTGCTAAAAGTTTAGAAACTTTTAGCTACGGACAAAAGGGCGTAGGTATAACCCTTGTCCATTCCAAAACCTCATCCATGTATGATAAATCAATTCCAGTGGTACCAATCATCTTGTTGCAATCTCACGAGCATCATGGCACCACTCTCCATGGCTAATTGTTCCTGCTAACAAAACCCCTAAAAATGAAACCTAAACCCTAATCATGGCAACTTTCTGTATGGTTGACAAAAATGCCATTAATTATTATCATTAGCTTACAAATGTTTCAAGGATGCAGAATATATAAACAAATCATGCTAAGAGTGCTAGGATTATGATATACGATTTCAAAAAAGCACGGAGGTCGTGGGATACTTACAGCGCGTATCTGGGCACGAAAGCGCTTGCTAACGATTGGGATAGAGTCCTTAGATATCCAGCAAGCGAATGGTATGCTTGGAATGGCTTGAAGAAGCCTGGAAATTGGAATTTGATTCACCACTTTTGTTGAGTTTTTGCAAGTTTTCTTTCAGCTTCTCACGCCTCTAATCTTTCTTTTGGTCTGCACCTGTTCTATATGTACTCTAGAATAAATTAGGTCACAAACTTGTTTCAAATCTTTCTCAATTAAGATGATTGAATCATGATTTGATTCTTATGTAAATCTTTCCAAATCAAGCCAAATCCAATCTTTTTGTGTACATTTGAAGCTTGCATGATTTGATTCTCCTTCCAGCTGTATAAGAGACCTAAACATGCACAAAATCTCAAGCTTTGATTAGTTTTGATATTTTTCATGATTTTATTTTGATTTTATTTAATTTAATTGAAATAAAATTCAAATAAATGACAAAAATAAAATAAAGACAAATGGGAGAGATCATGGGTCGTGGATCATGTTACAAACTCAATGCAAGCACAAAAAATTGGGCCCATTTGACAAAAATTGCAATTTTGGCCACTTTTGACTTTTGGCAATTTTGCAAAAAGGGTCAACTTCACCCATGCATAACTCCTTCAATTTTGATCCTAGAGATGTGTTCTTGGACTTTTTAGAAAGCTTGAGATGTCCTCTAAGAAACCATTTTAGTATCATCTCAATTGAGTCTTCCATATTCATGTATGAAGCTTTGACAAAAAAGGTGTTTTTGTTGACTTTTCAAAATGACCTATAATGTCCAAATTTATGTCTTCTTGTGAGTGCATATTTTGAACTTTGGAGCTGAAGTTGAAATGTATAGAATTGCATCCTCTTCAAAATGAGCTTTGGATGGGTCATTTTGGATAAAATGTGAGAAAGTTATGCTTGGTCAAAGTTGAGTTGACTTTTCCTACAAAACCCTAATTTAGCAACTTTTGGGTTTTGATGAATTGTGAGCAATCCTTGAGGAATCATGATCAACCCTTTATCAAATGATGAGTAATATTTCAAAATGAGGATGTTGACCAAAAATATTGAAGTTTGATTGTACGTGGGCCATAGTTGATTTTTGCCCTAGCACAGTCGATTTTCAGGCCTTTGAGCAATTGACTGAGCAAACTTCCTCTGCAAGGCTTGAAACTTGACATGGATAATATTGAGAACATATTAGGACAATGGTGAGCATTTTGGACCCTTTGGACTCAAGCATCTTGATGCAAACTGAAACCCTAATTTGAGGTAGACTGCCTTAGGAGAGAATTTGTCTGGTCAACCCTTGGACTTCCTTGAGCAATTTGAGGACCTCACTTGAAAGGTATTGAGAAATATGGGAGGGAAAATTTTGGGGTACAACAGCTGCCCCTGTTCAATCTTCTTAAACCTGAGGATATAGATTGGCTTGTTCGCCTTTCGTGATCCGAAGGTGGAAGATGATTGAACACTAGAGTGCCCAGAAATTTGCACTCGCGTGAAGTTGTACATACCTTGTGATATCGGGAATGGGCTTATAGATGCCATTTGGAGGTTGATGACGGAGGATGGGCTTAAAGATGCCATCAGAAGAAGTTTCGATCGCATAAGAGATTCCTTTACGAGAGCCTGTATACCTGTTATTGAGGAGGATTTCGCTGGGGAATCTTGGTCCCTGTCTTGGGAGAAATAGAATTTTAGGAGCTTCAGTCGTCTGTTATTCTACTGGGGAATCGTCTGTTAGTCGAAGAGGTGAAATGAACTATTATATGGCCGTGATCCAGGCTTCATAGTAATAAGATCGATTTCTATTTGGTCGTGCTCCAGGCTTTAAAGCTGAGATTAAACTTTCTATCCGGTCGTTCTCCAGGATTCGCAATTTCTCAATTCTTATCTGGTCATACTCCAGGCTTTAGAAGGAATAAGTTGTTATCCGGTTGCATTCGGGCTTCAACTTGAATTTAAGGCATACTAATATCCGGTAGATTCTGGGCTTCTTAGTAATTGTCTAGGTAAACTGCTATTTGGTCAAAACCCAAGCTTCACAGTGTCTTATACTGTTATCTGGTCGATTCCAGGCTTTAGTCTTTTGCCGCTATCTGGTCGTAATCCAGGCTTCGCAACTTCTTACTTCTTATCTGGTCGTGTTCCAAGCTTCAGAAGAAATCAAGTGGTCATCTAGTCGTATCCGGGCTTCCATTTGATTTTAGGCCTACTAATATCCGGTCGATTCTGGGCCTCTTAGCAATTGGCCGGGTAGACTGCTATTTGGTCGAAATCCAAGCTTTGCAGTGTCCCTTACTGTTATCTGGTCATAGTCCCAGGCTTCAGTATCTTTTTCCTCTATCTGGTCGTAATCCAGGCTTCACGGTGTCTTATACCATTATTTGGTCGAATCCAGGCTTCATGGTGTCCTGTACTACTATTTGGTCAATTTCCAGGCTTCACAATACCTTGTTAAGCTATTTTCCGGTCAATTTTCGGGCTTCACCGCTTGTGTTTATGATATACCACTATCTGGTCGATTCCAGGATTCATGGTGTTTTGTACTGTTATCTGGTCGTAATCCAGGCTTCACAATACCTTGCATTGATATCTGGTCGTTCTCCAGGCTTCACAATAACTTGTTGGGGATTCAACTATTTTCCGGTCGATTTCTGGGCATCATAGCTTGAATTTAAGGTAAACCACTATCTGGTTGATTCCATGCTTCGTGGTATTTTGGTACTGTTATCTGGTCGTTCTCCGGGCTTTACAGTATGATGGAGAAATCAAGATATTATCCGGTCGGATCCGGGCTTCATAGCTTGAACTGGAATAGAAATCTTAGCATCGATTTGACTGAACCAGAGAAAACTTGTGAGAATTTGATTGTATCTTTCCCTGAAAGATAAAGAGTTAGTCATATGTAATGTCATGATGTATGGCATGTATCGAGTAATGATGCTCTCAAAATAAATGAGATTGTGCTGTATGATGCGTATGCGCATGCCATGACGTATGGATATGCAATGTTCTCGTGATGTTTTCTAGCTGGGGAGAATAATTCCTGGACTGCTGTTGGAGAATATAAAGAGTTGAATTCTTCGTTCTCGTTGGGGATAACGACTGAAGATGATTTGAGAATAAATTGGCGGGAGAATAACCCTGCTGGAGAATAAACTGGCGAGAAAATGACTCTGTGGGGAAAGGAGATACTCTGCCAGAAGATCTGCTGATTTGGAGAAATAACCTCGACTGGGGATGAATTACTGTTGCTGGCGATAATGAACCCGGTTGGGGATTAAGTTTCTGCCTGTGGAAGAAATAAACTCCACTGGGGATAGTCTTCCATTGTTGGTGATAGATGAACTCTGCTTGGGGAGAATTAACACCATTGTTTTTGGGTATTTCTTACTCTGCGGGGAGTGTATGCACCTTTAGTCATATTCTCCAGCTGGGTATATCCATATACCTGCTGGGTAGAGTAACTGTAAGGTTTGGACATTTCTTGTTTTCCCCTGTTCCTGGAATTACGAGTAATTGTCTTTTGTTTCGCATGTAAATATTTATGAGCAGCAATTATTGTCAAATGCATAGATCAAAAATGAATCATTGGGCATTCTTGCAAAACAAAAAAGGAAAAGAAAAACAATTTTGAAATTTATTGTAAAATGAATTATATTGATTTTGAAGTTGGCCTGTAATAGGCGTTTTGTACAAGAGGCTGACGTCCTAGTAAGAGAACTCCGCCAAAAGATAGAAAATATACAATTTGTGAAAAACAAAGAAAAACAGTTATGTGAACAATCCCACTAGGTTCCAACTCTGCTATTGCCTTTATATCTTCGAGCGTCTCATCACTTTGCTACTTGGTTGAAGGTAGATCAGATTGATTGGTGTCGTCCGAGCTTGATAGTCGATACTGAAGTCTGGTTGCAGGGTGATCCAATGAGACATAGTGTTATGCTTCAATCCCTAATTTTTGCCTGGACCGCCCTTTCGGGTTTTCAGTCCACCGGGATACCCTTTTTTCCCAAGCCGCCTTTTCAGGTTTTCGACTTGCCGGGTGTACGTTTTTTTCCATTTTCATCCCTTATTTTTTCCCGAACCCTTTTGGTTCGCTGGGAAGCCCTTATTTTTGCCTAGGCTAGTCAACCTAGCGGGTATTTCGATTATGCGTAGTATTTTTTCACTATGTCTGCATTGACGGGGTGAGGAAGGTCGTCACCATCCATGGTGGTTAGAATCATAGCTCCTCCTGAGAAAATGTTCTTAACCATAAATGGCCCTTCGTACGTAGGGGTCCATTTTCCCCTGGGATCACCTTGCGAAAGTATGATGCGTTTGATCACCAGATCCCCGACTTGATACTCTTGTCGTCTGACTTTCTTGTTAAAAGCCTTGATCATCCGCTTTTGATACGTCTGACCATGACAAATAGCAGTAAGTCTCTTTTCATCGACTAAATTCAGCTAATCAAGCCGAGTCTGGATCCAATTGTCCTCACTCAAACCTGCATCCTTCATAATCCAGAGTGAGGGTATCTGGACCTCAATGGGTAAGACTGCCTCCATGCCATACACTAGAGAGTAAGGTGTTGCCCCTGTTGACATCCGTGCTGAGGTACGGTACCCATGAAGAGTGAATGGTAACATCTCATGCCAGTCTTTGTAGGTCATCGTCATCTTCTGCACAATCTTCTTGATGTTCTTATTTGCTACTTCAACAGCCCCATTCATCTTTGGTCGGTAAGGAGAAGAGTTGTGATGTTGTATCTTAAACTGTTTGCAGAGCTCGGTGATCATTGTATTATTGAGATTTATACCATTGTCCATAATGATCCTTTCTGGTATACCATATCGACAGATCAGATTGTGTCGGATAAACCGAGCTACGACATTCTTGGTTACCATAGAGAAGGAAGCTGCCTCAACCCACTTCGTGAAATAATCAATAGCTACCAGAATGAAACGATGCCCGTTAGACGCACTAGGTCTGATCTCGCCGATCATATCGATGCCCCACATTGCAAAGGGCCAAGGTGTTGTCAAAACATTTAGAGGAACTTGAGGTACATGCACCTTATCAACATAGACTTGGCACTTATGACAAGTCCGAGAATGCTGATAACAATCGGCTTCAATGGTAGACCAATAATATCCTGCCCGTAGGATTTTCTTTGCCATGGTATGTCCACTGGAATGAGTTCCGAAAGTACCTTCATGTAACTCTGCCATGATCCTTTCTTCCTCGCTCTTGTCCACACATCGCAGTAAGGTTGAATCATGATTATGCTTATAAAGGGCACCACTACTGATGAAGAACTTCGCCGCGAACCTTCTCAAGAACTTCTTATCATTAACAGACGCACCCTCGGGGTACTCTTGAGCCTCAAGATACCTCTTTACCTCATGAAACTAGGGTTTATCTGCTACCTCTTCGGTCTCAATGTCACAACAATGTGCGGGTTCATCCGACCTCTCAATGGTGATCTGGGGAACTTCATTGTCCCACATGACCTTGAACATATAAGACATGGTAGCTAGCGCGTCCGCTAACTAATTCTCCTCTCTCGGGAAGTGTTCAAAGGTTATCTCCTCAAAGTGCGGAAGCAATATCAGTACATACTCTTTGTAAGGAATAAGATTTGGGTGCTTTGTATCCCACTCGCCTTTGATATGAATGATCACTAGAGAGGAATCTCTGAATACACTCAAGAACTTAATCCTCAGGTCAATAGCAGCTCGAAGACCCAGGATGCATGCCTCATACTCTGCCATATTGTTGGTGCAGTTAAAACATAATCGGGCGGTGAATGGAGTATGACAGCCCTCAGGAGATATAATCACAGTGCCAATGCCATTATCCAATGCGTTTGAAGCTTCATCAAAATACATGGACCATCAGGATCCCTCCTCGGGTCCTTCATCTGGTCCAGGTTCTTCGCAGTCGGTCACCAACATGATGTTCTCATCCTGGAATTCGAAATTCATGGATTGGTAATCATCCACGGCCTGATGCGCCAAATTATCTGCCAATACACTCCCCTTGATTGCTTTTTGGGTTGTGTATTGAATTTCTTACTCAGTTAAGATCATCTTCCATCTTTCTATTCTTCTGGACAAGGCAGGCTTTTCGAAGATATACTTGATTGGATCCATCTTTGATATCAATAGGGTAGTGTGAGTCAGCATATACTGCCTCAGCTGGAGAGCAGCCCATGCCAAAGCACAGCAAGTTTTCTCGAGCAACGAGTATCGGGTCTCGTAGTTGGTAAACGTTTTGCTAAGGTAGTAAATAGTGTGCTCTTTTCAGCCAGACTCGTCATGCTGCCCCAGCACGCACCCCATTGAATTATCCAGCACTGTCAAGTATAAGATCAAAGGCCTTCCTTCAATTGGAGGCATCAAAATAGGTGGCTTTTAGAGGTATTCCTTGATCCTTTCGAAAGAGATCTGACATTCATCATTCCACTTTACCACTTGATCTTTCTTCAGCAGCTTGAAGATAGGCTCACAAGTAGTAGTCAGATGTGAAATGAATCGGGTAATGTGATTCAGACGTCCCAAAAAGCCTCTGACTTCCTTTTCCGTTCAGGGAGCTGGAATCTCCTGTATAGCCTTCACCTTTGCAGGATCCACTTGAATACCTTTATCACTAACGACGAAACCCAGCAGCTTACCGGGCCTTACCCCGAAGGTGCACTTGTTCGGGTTCAACCTTAGCTTATACATCTTCAACCTGTCTAATAGTTTTTGGAGATGGTCAAGGTGTTCTTCTTCAATCTGGGACCTTGCAATCATGTCATCAACGTAGACCTCAATCTCATGGTGAATCATGTCGTGGAACAAAGCGACCATGGCGCGTTGATAAGTTTCCCCAACATTCTTCAACCCGAAAGGAATTACCTTGTAACAGAAAGTGCCCCACTGTGTAACGAAGGTTGTCTTATCCATGTCCTCGGGAGCCATCTTAATCTGATTGTAACCAGAAAAACCATCCATAAAGGAGAAGACCTTATGCTGCACGGTGTTGTCGACCAGAACATCGATGTGAGGCAGTGGGAAATCGTCTTTGGGGCTCGCCCTATTCAGATCTCTATAGTCTACACACATCCGTACCTTACCCTCCTTCTTAGGTACTAAAACCACGTTGGCAACCCACTGTGGGTAAGAAGTGACTGCTAGAAACTCGGCGTCAAACTATTTTATGACTTCAGCTTTGATTTTCTCAGACATCTCAGGGCGCATACGGCGAACCTTCTACTTTATCAGAGGGAAGTCTTCTTTGGTTGGCAGGCGGTGTACCACAATGTCAGTGTCTAAACCAGGCATATCTTCATAAGACCAAGCGAAGATCTCAACATAGTCGCGTAGCATCTGTATCAATCGTTGCTTGACACTAGGCTCCAGATTCGCACCTATCTTGACCTCTTTCTTGTCTTCCTCTGTACCCAAGTTCACTGATTCAACTGGCTCCTCATGAGGCTGTATGGCCCTCCCTTCCTGTAGTAACAGTCAAGCAAGTTCCCCAGGCACTTCACAATCATCCTCACCTTCGTCCTCAGCTTGGTTGATCAGATTTTCGAAGTTATAACTGGCAGTAGCAGAGTCGTTATCAATGGGATCCAGAGTGGGTGTAGATCTGCATTATGATATGTGAATGTGTGTGTAAGACAATAGCTGTTTTGATAAAGTGCGGGATAGAAAAGAAAAACAAGGAGCATAAAATTTGTAATGCAAGAAAATGTCCAATTCTTTATTGATGATATATGAAAATGACAAATAATAAGCCCTCACAAACAAAGCCAAGGTGCCTTGGGCAAGGCACCGGGCCGTAAAGTTTCAAACTGTCTGTTACAAATCTCAAAACAAAAGTCAATTACTGTGTAATAAAAGAAATGGGTATGAAGTCTTTTGTCGTCCAGTTGTTCAAACCACCATTGGTTGTAGGGTAGATCCAGCTGTCGATATCTGAATCTTCTTCACCATCTTCAATTGTGTTCACTCCCTGATTACTGATATGCAGAGGAGGTCTTCCAATCCGCGCGCCCCAAACAACCCTTTGAGCCTCTGCAGTAAAGCCCAAACCAAACTTGTCAGTTTTATGTGTGAAATCAGGGAGCTGACCCCAATTTGCACACCCACCTTTTTTAATTACAGCCCTGGCATCCTTAAGGGAAGCCATCTTCATCGGAGATTCATCAATAGCAGCTTTAGTCAACGCCAAAGTCTGGGGGACCTCTTCAAAGTTCTGACAAAGGGTTTTGATGAATTCCCCATCCATCTCCACATAGCGAAAGGAATTAAGATGACTCACCATGTACTCCTCTTCTCCTTGCACCGTAACAATCTTCCCCTTTACTGGATATTTTAACATTTAATGGAGCGTAGAAGTCACTGCCCCAGCCTTATGAATCCAAGGGCGACCCAGTAGGAAAGAATAGGATGGTCTGATATCCATCACATATAACGTAGATGCAAAATTCTAAGAGCCAACTTTAACAGGGACGTCCACTTCCCCGTGCACCATCCTTTTTGACCCGTCGAAAGCCCTAACCACAATATTGCTCGGCTTCAGAATCAAACCTTCACAGTCCAGATGGCCTAATGCTTTCTTTGGCAAAACATTCAATGAGGACCCAGTATCCACCAGTACGTGGGCCATGGTAGTGCCCCTACACTCGATCGAGACATGCAGAGCATCATTGTGATTTCTTCCTTTAGCAGTCAGATCTACGTCTGAGAAACCCAACCCGTTGTCGGCAGTCAAACTAGCTATGCAGTCTTTAAATTGATCGGAAGAAGTTTCCTGCGGCACATGTGCAGTTTTGAGGAAAGAAATTAAAGCCTTTGCATGGGCTTCCGAACACAATAACAAGGATAACATGGAGATTTTCGACGGGGTCTGCCCCAGCTGCTCAACTATGTTGTTGTCGCTCTTCTTGATAATCTTCAGAATTTCCTCTATCTCCCGCTTAGAGGTTTCTACAATGATCTTCTTAGGTGCCTCCGTCCGGGCAGGCTCACCTGTGATTTCTTTGCCCCGAGTGCCAGATGACTCGGCGACAGGGGTGATAACTGGAGTAGAAACTGGGACAGTAGTTGATGTACCAGCAGATGGAATGACAACAGGTTTGTAGACAGTCGAAGGGGAAATCTCGGGAGAAAAGAGTCTTCCACTTCTGGTTACCTTACTAGTCCCGACAATATTGCCGACATCAACATCAACTTCTTCACTCTTTAAGTCTTGCTTAACTCCATGGTAATACACATCGGCCCCGTAGTGCCAAGGGACAGTCTTATCCGAAGTGTATGGAATAGGGACCGGGATAGTAATGATTAATGGAGCGACTCTTAGAACGAGTGTAATCCTAACAGGATTTCTCGAGGAAGCCTTGGAAGTATTGGCAGAAATGGTTATGATAGCAACATCTTGAATTGGAACCAACGGAATCATAGTCTTCTCGAATAGGACCTCTTTGTTATCCATCAGGCGTTGAACACTTGAATTCAATAAGTGACAACCAGTAGGCAGAACTGAACACATGTGGCAACCTTTGCCACAGCCCGGAAATAAACCGGCCAATAATAGATTCTTCTTAACTGTCATCAAAGGAGTAGAAATGTCTTCCACGAAGGTCATAAATAAATCATCGTCCACATCATTTACTCCATGACCGTGTTTGGGCATAGGATCAGTTATGACGTTGGGTTTCTCCGGAGTATCAAACTCAATCTCTTTAGCTTCGATCAAGTCTTGCACTTTATTCTTCAAGGCCCAATAGTTGTTTGTATCATGACCTGGTCCATCGGAGTGATAGGCACAGCGGGCATTCGGGTTATATAGAGGATATGTGGTGTTGAGATTCTTCGGGGCTTCCGTCAGAGTTACCAGGTTTGTCTTCAATAATTGTGGTAGAATATGAGCCAAGGTCATATTGATCCGAGTGAACTGTCTTTGTTGTCTTTCCATCCTTTGTTGATTGTTGCATTGTGGAGCAACTGTAGGTCTTGATATTACCACCGCATTCACTGCTTGACAATGTTCATGTCTGCTTTGGCCCCTCGGGCCGTAAAATGCACTAGCTTCTTTCTTACCGGTGAAAGACTTTTTTACTGCACTTGACGGCGTATCCTTCTATATTTTACCACTTCGGATACCAGCTTCTACTCTCTCTCCCCAGTCAAGATCAACTCAGTAAACCCAAATGACAAACTGCCGGTCAGATGATTGAAAAATTGACCAGACAACGTCCCTAGAAACATGTCAACCAACTCCCTGTCAGACAAAGGGGGTTGGACTCTTCCAGCCAAATCTCTCCACTTCTGAGCATAGTCTTTAAAACCTTCACTTGCACCCATAGACATAACCTGAAGCTGAATACGAGTGGGAGCAAGGTCGGCGTTATACTGATACTTCCTGTAGAAAGAAACAACAAGGTCCTCCCAGTTTCGAACATTAGCTCCTTCCAATTAACAAAACCATTCAAGCTGAGTCCCTAACAGACTATCTTGAAAGAAATGTACCCACAAATTTCTATCAGCAGTGTAAGGTTGGATTTTTCTGACGTATGAGTGGAGATGGAGTTTTGGACAGGATACTCTATCGTACTTAGCAAAAACCAGAGCTTTAAACTTATGAGGGATCACCACCCTAGATGCCAGTCCCAAATCTTCGAAATCCAAACCAAGGATCTTCTGAATCTCCATAGCGCTCAGACGGTCTTCAAGTTGTTTGTACCTATCCTCAGCAGGAGGATATTGTTCCTCATCATAATCTGTATGATTATCAGAAACTGCAGGACTAGGGCCCTTTTATTCTTCTTGGTCCTCCCCTCCCTTGGATGAAAAGGACATATCAGCTTGTTGTTTCAACCTATCTCCAAACCTTTTACCCATACTCAGAAGAACGACCTTCTTCTTCTTCTTCTTCTTCTTCTCTTTCTCTTTCAGAATGATAGCTTTCAAATCCTCTTGCCCTTTAGCCAAGCTCAAGAACATCTCTTGGAATTGGGCATTTTGTGCCTGAAGATCTTTGATAGCTTGATCGGAAGACATTTCTGCTGAAATAAATAGCAGAGAAGATGAGAAACCTGTAATGGTACATGTAATGGTGTGCATGATAATGAGATGCGTATGTAATGATTTCAAAGACTTTGGGAGATTTAAATTTGCAAACCAAAAAATAAAACAAACTTTATTAGATTAAACTTGTAAAAGGGTTCAACAATGCCTTTAAGGCGTTTACAAAGAAATAAATGAAAAACAAATCTAAACTAGAAAAAGTAAAAAGCAAAAATCCCATGGACGCTTCCCCTTCGTGCTGACGTAGTCATTGATTGTTCTTTCATTCTCAAGTTTCCTGGTGAGCTTTAAGATATTCCTTTCTTGCTCATGGTACTTCTCTCGGTAGGTATCCCTCTCCTCTTTCAGTTGAATCTAAGACCTCTTCAATACCCCAATATCGGTGGGCATGTAGGGATAAAGGACTGTATAAGGAATGCCCTCTTCATTGGTTGGTTCCACTATCACTGGAAAAACAGCTTCATAAGGCATCCCAAGCTTCTGAGCATGAGCTCGGACCCACTGGAGATAGGGCTGCATAGGGAGAGAAGTCTTTGGTCCTAGCTCTTGAGGGTCAGCTCTGTTCACCATGCCCCAAGCTCGTACAAACCTCCGGCGATGCTCGTCAACGTCTTCCTTATAGTCAAATGCAATATCTGTAAGAAGTAACTCATGAGGACCGTCTCTCCGAGCACGACCAAACTGTTGCAAAGCCAAGCAAGGACTATAGGTTATTCCCCCTCTGATTCCAAGCAACGGGACATTAGGGTATCCCCCACATCGATCAATGACAGTAATGCTTTCCATAGCCTTAGAACTCCAAAGAATGTCTGTATAGGCAAGGGACATTATCCTGTAAGACCATGCTACACCTTCCTCATTCTTCAATACAGACTTGGGGAGGTGTGAAATAAACCACCTCGCCAACAGCGGCATGCAACACATGAGGGTCCCTTTTCTTCGCACAGTACGAGTATAAAATGCATGTAAGATATCACCCAGAAGAGTAGGTACAGGATTGCGAGATAGGAAGATCTTAACCGCATTCACATCTATGAAGGAATCTGGATTCGGGAAAATAACCAAACCGTAGATAAGGAGAGCCAAGATGTCTTCAAAAGCCTAAAAGTCCAAGTTATCCCAGAATAGTTGAGCTTGATCTATCAGAAACTTGGCTAAGAAACCTTCAACCCCACTTCGTGTTTCCCAATTAGATACCACATCAACCCGTTTCAAATGTAGAGCTGAAGCAATGTCTTCTGGTCCAGGAGTCTCTTCCAAACCGGTGAAGGGCATCTGCTCAAGGATGGATATGCCCAATAAGTAAGAAAACTCTTCCATAGTGGGAACTAGCTGATAATCCGGGAAAGTGAAGCAATGATGCACCGGATCGAAGAACTGGAAAAGCACACTCATCATCTACTCATCAAACTTTGAGGTAACCAAACTAAGAAGCTGACCATGTCTCCTAATGAATGAAGAAGTATCAGAAACTCTCGAGGCTAAATATTTGAGTTGAGCAGGTATTTGCACAAAGTTAACTCGAATGGTGTTTCTGCGCACAGAAGCCATAATCTACAAAATAGAACAAAGATAAATCCCCTCGATCTTTAAAATGGTTAGTATAATGACGTATGCATGCTATGTTATGATGCATGATGTCATGATAAAACATACAACACGTATAGCAGATAACAGACATGGCAAAGGCAAACAAGTCACACAAAAGCCCTTAAGTTTAAGGCTTGCATGGGGTCTAGGTATTACCCTCTTGAAGTTCAGTTAGTTTCAACTTGTCCTAGCAAAAGTAACCGGGCTCTAGAGGTTCTCAATACCATTTACCATCCTCCATTGGTCATGGTTTCAGCTCACGCAATCTTTTCTTGCGGTCGGAACTATCTCGAGAGTATGGTCTCAATGAGTGTAGCATCGAGTATTAACCAGTTCTCAGCTTTACACCGAGGCCAGCTATCTCACTACTTCCTACTGGCCAAGTTGGTCTATTAAGGGTTCTAAGGTCATTTGATGCTTAACGACACACATAGCAGCCCTGTATTCTCCTCGTTTCTCCACAAGGGATACTGATACCAACCAATGTGCCACATCAACATAGCTACTACTTCAACCGTATCGGTCTACGCCATACAGTTCCCTCACAGTTTATTGCTACTTACCTAAAAGGTGTCCTTCAGATTCGAGTTAGGATCTATAGTAACTCCCAATACAGAACCCTTAAAAGTAAAGCAATCAAATCAAACAGGAGAAGCAATTTATGATGAACTAATCCTAAGATATACCCCACTTATTACATTCCCCATCAGAGTCGCCAATTCTGTGATACGGTGGCAGAACCAGACTGTTTTAGAAATGCTGGTTTGCGTTTTGCGTTTGTGTTCGCAAAATGTCGCGGTAAGCAAGAGTCGCCACCGACTTTTATTTTATCCAACTGGAAAGGAAAAAAGCACAGAAAAATTCCTTTTTCGAGATTTTGAGTACGGGGGGTAGATTATAGAAAGGGAAGGTGTTAGCACCCTTTCTATCCGTAGTTTTCTACGGGCTCTTAGGTACTTGCTCATTATTTTAAAAATTGCTTTCGTGTTTGTGTGTTTTTAACAAGTTTTTGTCTTACTTCGTTTTAATCCTTGCTTCCATCTTCAAGAGTGTTACGAAGTGTTTTTTTTGAAAACTTTGTTTGAAAAGAGTGTAAGTGTGGAAAAGATTTATTTTGAGCAAGTACCTACTAGCATCTACCTACTCGAAAAAAAGAATGTTTATATTCTTGTTTCCTTTAGACAACGCTATCCCACTATTAGTGAGTAGGTAGCACCGGCGTTGGAGTTGTAAGAGTCGATTCGAAAAGGACGTACAATCACTAAAGCAATGTTTGGACGTCTTAGTAATAACCATAATGTCTTAAGATCATATTCGAGGTAACATTTCCGAGGCAACCTTTCCGAGGCAACATTTCCGAACGGGACAATTTGATCTTTGTTTAGACAAGAGAGCGACCACTAAAACACCCTATACTTAATGATCGTTTACCGAAGGCAAGCGAAGTGAGAGTATACCTTGGGAGTGCGCATGTGCGAGTGATTTGATTTCAATTATTATCTTTGCACATTTAGGGTTTGCTAACCATTTTAAAATTAACATACAGTCTTGTCATGCAATCCTATTACCATAAATCTAACAGTTAATATTTGCGAAAATTAAAATGCGAGAAATAAAACTACGCTATTACAAGGCTTCGGGGAGGAGGATTAATTACATAGCCAAAAACCCGTAAAACAATAAATAAAAGAAAAAATCCTAATTAAACTATTACTTCCCATGAGCAGTTACATTAATATTTGTAAAAAAAATAATAAATGCGTGCGATGAAACGAGAACGAGAAAATTAGGGTTTTGACCCCGTCTAAACCTAGTTGAAAGAAAAATCATATTTTTGTGTTTTTGATTATTTTGAGAAAATAAGGTTTTAATTAAATAAGTACAAACCAAATTACTAATTAATTTAGATTGAGAAAAATAATTAATTTGACCTATTTTTGCATTTTTGTTATTTTAAGAAAAGAAAATAAAAATTAAATCAAACAAACCCTAATTTTCTAATTTATTTTAAGTTATTTACAAAAAAGGTAATAATTACCCTAAAATTAAATTAAACTAATTATTAAATTAAATTTGATAAAAATAAAACCTAAATCTAAATTGTTGAAAATTGATTTTATGAATTTTTTGTAAAAAAAAGAATTAATTTTATGTTAGAAAATAATTAATCAAAATAAATTAAATAAAGAAATAGAAAAGAAAAATAAATAAATGGGCCTGGTGTTAGTAGCAAAAGGGGAGGTAAATTTCATTTCCTGAGCCCAAGACTACTTGGCCCATGTTGACTTTCCAGATCCAATATTGCAATCTTGATTGATGTTTATGGTGGGCCTTCATTGTGAATCCTTAGATATAGTGCGTGGACGATCTGATGGTTGATGGATGATGGCGTATGGTGGTCTCATGAGTAGCCTGCACATGGAACTATACAAAGCAAAATAATGTTGAACAAATAAGGGGACCTGGGGATCAAACCCAGGCCCCTTGGCTTTTCCAAGCGCCTGATGACCAACTGAGCCAGTGTGCTTATGTGTTATAAAAATAACAAACAAGCATTATATGATAAAGACCAAAAGTGGATTCTGGAAACGCACGAAATTTGACTGGGCCATTCATACCACGCCATCATCTTCTTCCTCCTTCCGTTGCTAAAAGTTTAGAAACTTTTACCTACGGCCAAAAGGGCGTAGGTATAACCCTTGTCTATTCCAAAACCTCATCCCTGCATGATAAATCAATCCCAGTGGTACCAATCAGCTCGTTGCAATCTCACGAGCATCATGGCACCACTCTTCATGGCTAATTGTTCCTACAAACAAAACCCTTAAAAACGAAACCTAAACCCTAATCATGGCAACTTTCTGTATGGTTGACAAGAATGCCATTAATTATTATCATTAGTTTGCAAATGTTTCAAGGATGCAGAATATATAAATAAATCATGATAAGAGTGCCAGGATTATGATATACGATTTCAAAAAAGCATGGAGGTCGTGGGATACTTACAGCACGTATCTGGGCACGAAAACGCTTGTTAACGATTGGGATAGAGTCCTTAGATGTCCAGCAAGAAAATGGTATGCTTGGAATGGCTTGAAGAATCCTAGAAATTGGAATTTGATTCACCACTTTTGTTTAGTTTTTGCAAGTTTTCTTTCAGCTTCTCACACCTCTAATCTTTCTTTTGGTTTGCACCTATTCTATATGTACTCTAGAATAAATTAGGTCACAAACTTGTTTCAAATCTTTCTCAATTAAGATGATTGAATCATGATTTGATTCTTATGTAAATCTTTCCAAATCAAGCCAAATCCAATATTTTGTGAACATTTGAAGCTTGCACGATTTGATTCTCCTTCCAGCTGTATAAGAGACCTAAACATGCACAAAATCTCAAGCTTTGATTAGTTTTGTTATTTTTCATGATTTTATTTGATTTAATTGAAATAAAATTCAAATAAATGACAAAAATAAAATAAAGACAAGTGGGAGACATCATGGGTCGTGAATCATGTTACAAACTCAATGCAAGCACAAAAAATTGGGCCCATTTGACAAAAATTGCAATTTTGGCCACTTTTGACTTTTGGCAATTTTGCAAAAAGGGTCAATTTCACCCATGCATAACTCCTTCAATTTTGATCCTAGAGATGTGTTCTTGGACTTTTTAGAAAGCTTGAGATTTCCTCTAAGCAAACCTTTTTGTCTCATATCAATTTATTCTTCCATGTTCATGTATGAAGCTTTGACAAAAAAGGTGTTTTTGTTGACTTTTCAAAATGACCTATAATGTCCAAATTTATATCTTCTTGTGAGTGCATATTTTGAACTTGGGAGATGAAGATGAAATGTATATAATTGCATCCTCTTCTATATGAGCCTTGGATGGGTCATTTTTTATAAAATATGAGAAAGTTATGCTTGGTCAAAGTTGAGTTGACTTTTCCTACAAAACCCTAATTTAGACTCTTTTGGGTTTTGATGAATTGTGAGAAATCCTAGAGGAATCATGATCAACCCTTGATCAAATGATGAATAATACTTCAAAATTAGGATGTTGACCAAAAATCTTGAAGTTTGACTGTATGTGGGCCACAGTTGACTTTTGCCCTAGCACAGTCGATTTTCAGGCCTTTGAGCAATTGACTGAGCAAACTTCCTCTGCAAGGCTTGAAACTTGACATGGATGATCTTGAGAACATATTAGGAAAATGGTGAGCATTTGGGACCCTTTGGACTCAAGCATCTTGATGCAAACTGAAACCCTAATTTGAGGTAGACTGCCTTAGGAGAGAATTTGTCTGGTCAACCCTTGGACTTCCTTGAGCAATTTGAGGACCTCACTTGAAAGGTATTGAGAAATATGGGAGGGCAAATTTTGGGGTACAACAGGCTTGCAAACATAAGTATGGGCCATGAATGATCATTTATTCGAATCGGGAAAAATTTTAGCACTATGTTAAGCAATCGTAAGTGGACTTATATAGAAGTCGCACCTATTTTGAGGTTGGTCAATAGCAATCTATGCACCATTTGTTTTGAGACATGATATAGTGATCATGCTCCAATAACACTTAGTGCAATAAGATAGGGATGAGATGAAGAGGGGTGGGACAGAATATACAAACCGCTTTTGAATTAAATTTAATCAAACTATTAATAAAATCATTCATCCATTTTTGTGGAGTTTGACTCAACATCATGGATCCAATGATGTTAATAAATTTCATGATCAAAAATTTAACCCAAGATCAGCCAGAAAATAGTCACAAAATAATATTACATTTAATATATACAAAAAAAGGTTTTTTAAAAAATGTTTTTAAAATAGAAATAAAAGAGAAAAATATCAACTATGTTTAAATTAATTAAGAAATAAAATGTAAGATCATAAAAAAATGAGAAATGGATTCAAATATTTTTATAAATTTTTTGGTAATTTTTTAAATTCAGAAACTATTTTTAAAAATTAAAAGAAATGATTAAAATAAACCAAAAATAATAAAAAATAACAAAGTCAGAAACAAAAATAAGGTCACCAATATTTGTCACAATATCATTGGATCATTCCATAATTTTTTCATAATTTAAAAATGCATAAAAGTATTTTTAAACATTTAAAACAATTCAAATAAATGAAAATTTATAAAAAATACCAAAACACAATTAAATTGTGAAAAAATAAAAATCAAAAATATAATAATCAAAAATATTTTTCATAATTTTTTCAGATTTTTTGGACTAAAAATGAATTTTCTATGATTTTTTGAAGTTTAAAACAATTAAATATAAAAATCAGAAAAGTAAATAAAAATCAAAAAAATATGGGCCATCTGATCAATGTCAAAATGCGTTAGTAAACAGATCAAGTGGACCTACTGCGTTGTGCGTGTTATGGACTTTAGTGAATAATACATAGGATAATTAATTAAATCAGATTTTTGAAAAACACAGATGGCGCGCCTTCATTGGTTGGAAGATGACACGTTGGTCATCTTCAACCTCCAGCCAGTCCCAAAACCAGGTTTCTCAATCTGTAAAATTAGAGCACGAGACCTATGTCATTCGCTTCGTCTCTTCAAGACAAAGACAACCACACCTTCGCGACAAATTTATATAAATTGTAGCTCAAGCAATTTGGAAGGAAAGTTTTGAAAAGGGATATGAAATTTCATGGTCAAAATGTGTTTCCAGTAAAAAAGCAAGTGTTGCGACTAGAACCAGGGCAACGAGAGCATCACAATGATATCAAAGTTTTGAAAAATTGATGAAGGAATCTACCTATTGAAGTTGAGTTGTAGAGCTCTGAGACTGGACTTCTATGGAGCAATATATGGCACAATTCTTGAATGTAATTATATGTTTAGCTTCAGGGAAGATCAAGGAAGGTGAATTGATGGAAAAATTGGATTGAAAAAGGCTTGAGAATAGATTTCGAAGTTGCTGAATTTTGAGTTATGGAACAAGTTTGGCAGGGTGATTCTGGTTATCCAAGCTTGAGAAAATGAATGGGGAATGACCCTCTATTTATAAGGAATAAAATGGAATGTCCAAGCGTGTGAAATGATGAAGTTTGGAGGGAAATCGTGTGAAGTTGCAAACAAGAAGAGTGTGACTTCCAATTTGATCAAAACTCGTCCAAAACGCGCGTTTTATTGTGCTAATCAATTCGGGAACTTCATTAAACATGTTTAGAGGCATAAACGCGTGGAAAACTTGTGATTAGAAGCCAAAACAAAGACTTCAAATTCTGACTTATGGGGAAACTTCAGTTCCAAGTTACGAAGTTCAATCCAATGGCATTCTCAGCTCAAGGGGTCTTAGGGCATGATTCTTGATGCTTTAGAAAGATGAGGTTATAAGCTTTGCAATGGAAAAACAATGGAATAAAATGGATGCTTGAGCTGGAAGTTGTGTTGAGTCAAAGTTGGGGAAAAAGGGTTGACTTCCCATTCTTAGAAATATTTCAAATTTTTCTTCAAAAGTGACCTATAATGTCTTGCATCCAAACATGGCCTTCCACTTGGATTTTTCTCTTGACCAAAAAAAATGGAATGAAATAGACCTCTTTAATGACATTTTGGGATTTGAACCATTCAAAATATCAAAAAATTGAGAGAGATATGAATTGTTGAAGTTGGAAAAAAAATCATGAAATGACCTATAATCTTTTGTATCCTTAAGGCAACTTCCATCCATTTTCTCACTTTGCACATAAAAGAAGGAATAAAGTTCACATCCTCAAGATCATTATGGAAAAATAATGGGCTCAAGGTGATAAAAATTGACCAAGTTATGATCATTTTAAGTCACACATGGAAAATTGGGGATTCATCTGGAGGACTTGTAATCTTTCTTCTCCATCAAGTTTCTTCCACGTGAAAACTCCTTGAAACTGTTGAAGTGATTTGTTGGTAACCATTTGAAAAGAAGGATGTATTTGGAATCATTCCAAAATACCAAAATATGAGCAAGATATGCTTCTTTGAAGTTCAAAACCCTAGCTCCTAGATCAAGAAAAGTGGCTTGAGGAACTTTGACAATTTTGAAAAAACTTCTTGTACCAACACAAATGATTTGTAAATATAAGGTGTTGAGGATGATAATGAGAACTCATAGCAACCACAACCACTTGCTTATCTTGAGAATTGATAGAAATATGAATTTGTGACCAATGGGATCAAAGCCTTGTCCAAGCATGACAACTTCTCCAATCAATCCCTTGTGCTTTTGAACCAAATTCGGTAATCTTGAAATGTGGTGAACCAAAATAACCTTGCCATTACATTTCCTCCAAAACAAATCCAATGGTCGGGTTTGAACTTCTCAAGCTTCATTGATTAGGGCATGGAAATAAACTCATGAACCCATGGAGCAACTTTCTGAGTCTTATTGCCTTTACCTACATGAGTAACAAGCAAGACAAACCAACATTGCATTTTATTAATTAAGAGAAGAAATCAAGACAAAAATATTCATGATCACAAAAGAACATAAGTCAAGGTGCTTGGTGATTCCCCAAAGAGCAAAGCTAAATATAGGGAGGGGAACCAAGAATCCTAATGTGATCTTGTTGTGATGGAATCAACATGGTATGATGAAGGGATATTAGGGGGGAAATTTGGGGTAGAACAGGTAGGCGCTGTTACTTCTACTTTACACCAAAAGTTGAAGTATCCCGTAAAAGGAAAAATCATTACAGTTTGCAGCGAAGAAGAATACATGGTGAGCCATTTGAATTCCTTCAAGTATGTTGATATGGATGGTGAGTTCTTCGAGACTCCTTGCCAGACCATTGAAGTTATTCATCAGACAACCCATGTTGACAAAGATACTCCTACCATTCATAAGGTTACCAGGATTCCACAAAGAATGGCTTCTCTAAAATACACTAAGGTTGTGGTAGAAGAAGGTAGTGGCACAGTATGGGGTCAGCTTCCCAACATCCCTTACAAGTCCAAAAAAATTGGTTTGGATTTCACCTCAGGGGCTCAGAGGGTTATCCTTCATACTTGTGCTAATTCTGGGAGACCACCATTCTGCATCAACAACAATGGAGTTTACAAAAATCAAGTCAACACTGTGGAAGACGCTGATAGCGACTATGACATAGACAGTTGGATTTTCCCTACTACCGGCAATGGGCTCAACAATTGGAAGGCTGGAGACTTTACACCAATCTCCTTTATTCAAGAGTAAATGATATTTTCTGTTTTGTTGCTTTCAAGTTTTTGGTTATGTAATTTAAACAATTACTTTAAACCTCGTGCCTTACCCGGGGCACAACGGTCCATTTGTTAGGGTAGTCATTTTTCATCTGCATATTTTCATTTAATAAATCAATGGACATTTGCATTCAAATTGTGCGCTCTTTGTCTTTATTTTACTTTATTACTTTCAAAATAGCTATGTGTTCTTACACACACCCACATAACAAATTGCATATCCATATCCACCATGGATTCCATTGATAACAATTCTGTTATTCCTAATTATGACTTCGAAAATCCGATCTACCAAGCCGAGAACGAAGGTGAAGAAGATTGTGAAGTACCTTTAGAGCTTATTAGGTTGTTAATGAAGGAAGAAAGAACCATATAACCTCATGAAGAGCCAGTTGAGGTTGAACTTGGGTACTGAAGAGGACAATAAAGAAGTCAAGATAGGTTCCAACCTAGAAGACAATGTCAAAAAGATATTAATCTAGATGTTGCGTGACTATATTGAGGTCTTTGCTTGGTCGTACGAAGACATGCCAAGGCTTGATACTGACATTGTGGTTCACCATCTACCGATGAAGGAATGTTGTCCTCCTATAAAACAAAAGGTTTGTCGTATGCGTCCCAAGATGTCTGAAAAGATCAAAGTTGAGGTTATGAAGTAGTTCAATGCAGGTTTCTTAGCTGTTATATCCTATCCTCAGTGTGTTGAAAATATGGTGCCAGTACCTAAGAAGGATGGCAAGTTGCGTATGTGTATAGACTACATGGATTTGAACAAGCCAAGCCCCAAAGATGACTTTTTGCTTCCCCATATTGATGTTCTGGTTGACAACACTGCTCAGCATAAAGTATTTTCCTTCATGGATGGTTTATCTGGTTATAATCAAATTAATATGGCACCTGAAAACATGGAGAAGACTACCTTTGTCACACAATGGGGCACTTTCTATTACAAAGTTATGCCTTTGGGTTTGAAGAACACCGATGCAATATATCAACATGCTATGGTAGCTTTCTTCCATGACATGATCCATCATGAGATAGAGGTTTACATTAACGACATGATAGCCAGGTCTCAGACTAAAAAAGAACATCTCGACCACCTCCACAAGTTGTTTGTTAGGTTGAAGAAATACAAGTTAAGGTTGAATCCAAATAAGTGCGTAAGATCCAGTAAACTCCTAGGTTTCATCGTTAGTGGTAAAGGCATTGAAGTTTATCCTGCCAAGGTTAAATCCATTTAAGAAATTCCAGCTCCTCATACTGAGAAGGAAGTCATAGGTTTTCTGGGACGATTGAACTATATTGCCAAATATATTTCCCATTTGACTGCTACTTGTGAGCCAGTCATCATGTTGCCGAAGAAAGATCAAGTAGTGAAGTGGAACGAAGATTGTCATATAGCCTTCGACAAAAACAAGGAGTACCTCCAGGAACCTCCAATTCTGATGCCACATGTTGAAGGAAAACCTATGATCGTGTACCTGACAGTATTAGAGAACTCAATAGGGTGTGTATTGGGGCAACATGACAAGTCTGATCGAAAAGAGCATGCAATATACTACCTTAGCAAAAAGTTTACTGACTATGAAACAAGATACTTATTGCTCGAGAAAACTTGTTGCGCTTTGGTATGGGCTACTCGCCAACTAAGACATTATATGTTGACTAATACTACTTTGTTGATATCTAAGATGGATTCAATAAAATATATATTTGAGAAGCCCGCTCTCTCCAGAAGAATAGCAAGATGGAAAATGGTCTCGACAAAATATGACATTGAGTATACTACTTATAAGGAAATCAAAGGAGGTGTATTGGCTGATCATTTAGCTCATCAAATTATAGATGACTACCAGTCTATGAATTTTGAGTTCCCAGATGATAATATTATGCTAGTTACTTATTATGAAGAACATGGACCATATGAAGGACCTGAATCAGGATCCCAATGGAATATGGTTTTTGATGGAGCTTCCAACGCGCTTGGTAATGGAATCAGTGTTGTGGTTATCTCTCTTAGGGGTTGTCATGCACCCTTCACCGCCAGGTTGTATTTTGACTGTACCAAAAACATGGCCGAGTACGAAGCATGTATCATGGGTATCAAAGTTGCCATCAATATGAGAATTAAATTCTTGAATGTATATGGGGACTCAGCCCTAGTGATCAGTCAAGTTAAGGGAGAATGGGACATGAATCACCCAAATCTCATTCCTTATTGAGAGCATGTGTTGACATTAATCCTGTACTTCGAAGAAATCACTTTTGAACATATTCCACGAGAAGAGAATCAATTGGCAGACGCATTAGTTACCATGTCATCTATGTTCAAAGTTAGATGGGATAATGAAGCTCCTCGAATTACTATTGAGAGATTAGACGAATCAGCACATTGCTACAAAGTTGATACTGATGGAGTAGAGGAAAAGCCTTGGTACCACGAAGTAAAAAGATACCTCGAAACTCGAGAATATCTAGAAGCAGCATCTATCAATGATAATAAATTTCTAAGGAGGTTCTCTTCCAAGTTCTTTCTGAGTAACGAAATCATGTACAAGCACAACCACAATCCGACTTTGCTTCGTTGTATAGACAAGAAGGAAGCTGAGAAAATTATGGAAGATATGCACGAAGGAGCCTTTGGTACTCACTCTAGTCGGCATACAATGGCTAAGAAGATCCTGAGAGCGGGTTATTATTGGTCTACTATGGAAACTAATTGCCATCATCATTCCAGAACTTGCCATAAATGCCAGATGTATGCTGACAAAGTACATCTACCTCCGGTTCCTTTGAATGTATTGGCTACTCGGCAATTTTTAATGTGGGGCATTGATATGATTGGAGATATTAAGCCTACTTCTTCCAATGGGCGTCATTTCATCCTGGTTGCTATTGATTACTTCAAGATGTGGGTTGAAGCAGCCTCGTTTTCTTTCGTTACCAAGAATTTTGTGGCTCAGTTTATTAAATATAACCTTATCTGTCGGTATGGCATCCATGAAATGATCATCACGGACAATGGTACCAATTTTAACAATACTATGATCACGAAACTCTACATGCAGTTCAGGATTAAGCATCACAATTCTTCTCTGTACCGTCCAAAGAAGAATGGTGCAGTGGAAGCCACCAACAAGAATATCAAGAAAATCTTGCATAAGATGACAGTGACATACAAATATTGGCTTAAGATGTTACCATTTTCTCTTCATGATTATCGCACTTTAATACGTACATCAACTGGAGCAACCATATTCTCTCTATTCTACAGTATGGAGGTTGTCTTACCTGGTGAAGTCCAGATTCCTTCCCTAAGGATTATGAAAGACGCAAGTTTAGATGGAGACGAATGGACTCAGACTCGACTGGACCAAATAAATTTGATCGATGAAAAAAGGCTTGCGGTTGTTTGTCATGGTCAGATGTATCAGAAATGCATAACCAAAGCCTTCAATAGGAAAGTCAAACATCGGGTATACCAGGCTGGTGATTTGGTAATAAAGCGCATTATCCCACCATAAGGTGATCCCAGGGGAAAATGTACTCCCACTTACGAAGGGCCATTTGTGATCAAAAAGAGATTTTCTGGTGGTGCTATGATACTTACTTCCATGGACGATGAAGATTTTCCATACCCTGTGTACGCAGACATAGTCAAAAAATACTACACATAAAAGAGACTTGCTAGGTTGATAGGCCTAGGAAAAAGTAAGGGCATCTCGGCGAACCAAAAGGGTTCTGGAAAAAATTAGGGATATAAATAAAAAAAAGTGTACATCCGGCAGGTCAAAAACTTGAAAAGACGGATTGGCCAAAAAAGGATATCCCGATGGACTGAAAACACGAGAGGGGGGTCCAAGAAAAAGTTAGGGATTAAAGCGTACGACTATGTCCTGTTGGATCACCCATCTACTTACAGCCAACTTCATTACTAGCGTCAAGTTCAAATGGTACAGAACAATTCAATCATCTTCTTCCAACAACAAGTGATGAGATGCTTGAAGATATAAGGGTAATACCAGAGTTTAAACTTGATGGGATCATTTCCACATAGCCGTTTTTCCTTGTTTTTATTTGTACCCTTTATTCATTCTTACGATGACTTCCATTTACTAGGATTTCTTTCTCTTTGTATAAAAATTCCTGCTTATAGGCAAACTTTAAGAATCAATAAAATTAGATTTCAAAATTCAAAATTGTTTTACTTTCTCTATTTTATTTGCAAAAACGTCCAATGATTATATTGAATGAATATATGCATTTTAACATGATTACTGTTAACAAAATATATGCATAAAACAGGATTAGCATTTACTAAAGACTCTAGGAGTTGGGATAATGTTCAAGTCATCCACAAATCTCCAAAGAGAAATCTCCACGGAACTATCTCCAAGAGCTATCTTCACAAGCTCATCCCCAACAGAGATATATTCTCCAGAAAATCTAATATGCCATCAGACAAAAATTGGGGCATCTTCCAGCGGTTGACCTTGATATCCCTGATGCATAGCTCAACATGATCATCTTCCCTAATAGGCCCCCTAGCGAATAAGGAAGTTTGATCATTTCCATAGCATACGGTGGAAACTTCCTCAATGCAGCCTATTAAATCTTGATCCCCACCAGAGATTATTTCCTCAACACAGTGTACAGAGTTTATTTCCCCAACAGATTTTATTTCTCTGATATTGCAATTTCCCGACAGTATTCTCTTCCTCGGCCAGATGTCATTCAACTTTTTCCTCCCCAGAAGAGTTGACATCCATATCTGAAACTTGGTCAAACAGCACATCAGAGGATTATCCATATCTTTTATCCCCAGTCAGGGTACATAAGAATCAAATCCTTCAAAAGAATAATGAACGACCAATTTTCCTGTTATTCTTCTATCCCCAAGAAGAAGTCGAACGTCCCTAGCGGAATATCCTCAAACAGAAAGCGGTAATCCCTAGAAAAGACGTTCTAAACAAAATTGAGAAACTACTGTCTTCATCCCAAGCAACAGTCAAGGATTTATTTTCCCCAGCCAAAGATGTTATATGAAGCTACCGATATGTTCCAGCGACATATTGCACCCATACATCATTTACAGAATATCATAGCATATGCATACGAAACGCATATAGTATTCTAATTTATTTTGAGAGCATCATTACGCAATGCAATTCATGCGTCATGACATTGCATAAAACTAACTTTGTCTTTTCAGGGTAAGTTCCTGAAAAGATGAATATTATCAGCCATCTATAGAAAAGTTGTAGAGCAATCCCCAAAACAGGACGAGGTGACTATCTACATGACCAAATGATTTCCTTCAGAGATTCATTCTGAAGAGCATTCCCCTTTGTTTACCTTGGTATTTGATAAACAACCGCTAATCCTCCAAATGGTTACTTATTTGGTTACTCGCAGGATCGATCAGATTGATCCTAGGACATAGGTTGATTTTGAAGTTTGATTAAATTGGATATTGGTTAAATGACAATAAAATAAAGAGGCTTTAAATAAATTGCATGAAGAAAGGACTTGGTAAAATAAATAAGGCTTTAAATGAAAAGGTTCGACAGGAAAGTAAAGAAGAAAGCAAATAAATTTCTGGGAAAGTAAACGGCTTTGATTAATAAAGTTGGTGTTTCACACATACATTTCTCAACAATTATTTCTCACACGCTGGGTACTCGAATCTATATGAGTGACTTTGTATAGAATTGTGAACACACGCGAGAAACTACATGACTATTACTATTTATACTAAAACATCCCAAGTAACCGTCGGGCAGTTACACTGCTTCGAGATGATTCCACTTGGCACGTTCTCAACGTTCGACGCTCCAGATCTTCGCACGTCACACTTGGTAACCGCTGGAAACCGTTTTCCCTCCAAACGCTTGAATTTCAAACTGCTCCACTCTGAACCATCGAACACCTTCGTCGAGAAGCATCTTCGACGAGAAACTCCCTCGACGTCGAAGGCAACCAACTTCTCCCTTGGAAGAAATCTTTTAAGTACCTTGCCATCTTTCGATGGGCATTTCGACGGACCTAGCTAGTCGAAAACATCCTTCAGCTTTAATGGCTGACATTAATAAAACAAGGGTGTCAAATTTAGGAGCCAACAAATTGCCCCCCAAGAATGCCTTATTTCGACTCTGAAAGAAAAAGGCATTCTTTGAAACGCCATTCGACACCTGTCTTTTCACGCTTAGTCACAAATTAAATTGTGCACTTTTTGTTGTCTTCTACCAACCACTGGCAATCCCAAGAAAACCATCATTTATCCGTACCTAAGACGTCACTTCAGTACGGCGTGCAGTGCCAAACGTCATTTCAGAATTTGTCATTATGACAATTCCCAAAAACGAGGACGCACGCTGCGTCCCTCTATTTCTGCAGAACGGCTAAAACAACAGGGGGATGCCACGTGTCCCACTATCTCCTGCAACATTAAATGGCATTTAATGTCCTCGGTTTTGGGGATTTTCCCCCACTACTATAAATAGCAGCAAGTACCCCATTGTGGGACTTTTTACGCCATCTAGCGGTTCCCAGAAAAGTACGCCCCTTGTATCCAAGTATTGCTGAGGCCATGAAGATCAAGAGTTATTTTCCGGTAGTTGAGAGACTCAAACCGGTTGCATGCGCCAAGAAAGATGCAGAGGATAATGAAGACCCTGCTAAAGAGAAAATCGACCTTCGTTTCTTCAACAAGGGTGTTAGGGCTTTTAGGTCTGGCCCTAGCCTTACTCCTGATTACGTTGCTTGGCTGGAAAAGATGGAGAAACGCCAAGCTTCGATCTGGAAAGATATGGGGATTTTCGACCTGGTGATGCTGTCGAAGACAGGTTTGAACTATTCTCCGGAGATGTTGATAGCTTCTCTACTTTTCTGGGACTACTCCCACTTTACTTTCCATTCTGGGACTACTCCGGTTCGATGTGGCCGCTATCACTGGCCTTCGACCCACCGGGGACTACTTCGATCCGGAGGAGATGTCGGAGGATCAAATTGGATTCTCTGCCACCAAACCAACCTATACCACCTTCATCAATCACTACCACGACAGGTCGACAGATGCTGTGTCGGATGTCGAACACATAGCGTTTCTAGCCTTATGGCTGACTCGCTTTGTATTTTGCTCGAAGTCCTTACAGGTGACCAAGAAGATGGTCACTCTCGCCACTCAACTCCATCATGGCCAAAATATCTGTTTGGCAGAATTGATTTTGGCTAGCCTCTATGATTCGATTAGTAATGGGGCGACTCTTCTAAAAATTATCGAGAACAAGGCCAGTTTGCTACTTGCTGGGCCTTTTTGGCTGCTCCAACTGTGGCTCAATGCCACCTTCGAATCTTTCTTGCCTAAGAAGGTTCAAATAAATGAGCAGGCTCCAGAGATAGCGAACAGACGCGTCGAAGGAACCAGACTGGCTCTGTTGACGCCTATGGAAGATGGACTGGAGCTTCAGCAAACTTTCACCAACTTCGTTCTGATGTTTGCTCGAAGGAAAGAGTTTGTTTCGACTATGGCTCCGTTTGCTCGACGGAAGGTAGGCCCGACATGGTTCACAAGGCCACATCCAAGGACGTCGAGTGGTCCTAATGTTGACGAACATACAATAATGTGGGAGGCGTTCCTCACACCAAGGATCATGCCTCTTCGATTCAGGAGCTCTAAGACTCACTTGAGTCTGATTGCATACCAACCAAACCTGGTATCTCGCCAGTTTGGTATTATTCAAACCCTACCTTCTCCAATTTTTCCAAGAGAGAAGTCTATGTTGTACTTCTGCAATGATTACACCGAAGAAGCTGCCACTAAACATATCGGAAGATATGCTGGTCGAACAGTTCTCTCGTTGTTTGACTACCAGCTCAACTTTCTTTGCTCACCATCCTTCGAGGAGTGGTGGAAAAGTTATTACGCTGAGGAGTTTTTCGACGAGAAGGACTTCGTGGATGAGCTTCAGAAATCTTTTGTCCTTGTGTTGGACAAAATAAAGAAATGTAAGTTCATCCTTTCACATTACTTTGTCTTTCTCTTTCGACTGCTAGCCTGTTAACTATTTATTTGATTTCAGTTGTTCGAAAGCCTGTAGCCAAGAAGGCTGCAGAAAGCCAACAGGGAGGAGGCCCCTCAACAAAACCTCCACCGCCGGCGAAGACTACCGCGCCGGCGAAGACCACAACCAACCAACAGGGGGAAGGCCCTTCGAAGAAGCCTTCTGTATCGGTAACCAGACTTTCATTATTTTCTTCTGGCTTTCGATTTTTGACTTTCGATGCAATTGCTAAATCGAATTCCCATTGGTTTTTTAGGCACCTTCGCCCAAGAAACGGCCAGCACTGGTGGTCGAATCTGGGAGCGATGAAGAAAGTGATTCTCCCCCTGCTCCTCTAAAAAGGCGAAAGCTGACGAAGGACGCTCCTGCTCCTGCTCTTGAGGGTCGAACAATTAGAATAAAGGTTGCTGGGAGAAAGCCCAGGCCACCTCCAGTGATCATTGAGGAGCCAACGGAGGAGGAACTAAACGCTCTTCTCAATAAGCCTGTCGAAAGCGACAATTCCAGCCCTGGGGCTGAAGCTAATTTACAGGTAATCTCTTAGACCTTTTTGTAACTTAGGTGTAGATATCTACATTCGACTATGTCTCTTTCGATTTCTGAAAATTCTTCCTCTTTCCTTTCTCAGGACACCACTGAAAGCTCACCGCCAAGGACTTCTGAAACACTGGAGTCTGCTGAACTCAGCAGGCCACAAGAAAAAGGATTGGAAAATGACGAAGCCCATACTGAAATAAATGAGGCCAATGCTGAGACGGTAGAAAAACCCACAGAAGATCCTCAAACGGAAGAACAACAGCCAGAAGAGGTTCAGGTGGTGGATCTGTCGGAAGAGAATCGTGACGAAGGGGACCATGTCAATGCTGGCGAAGAAAACCAAGGTGACACTGGTGAAGGGCACCAAGGTGACGCTGGCGAAGGGCACCAAGATGACGCTGGTACTGCCCCAGTCCGATTCGAAGGGAGACAAGTCGAGACACCTAACACTCAACAGCCTCAAACCCAAGACAATGATGTTGCAAGGGATGTTACCTCAACGAAGCACAGGTCGAAAGAGGACTTAGAACTCTTGAAACAAACTGACCCTGTTAGCTATCTCAACGCAATCATCGAGAGCAAGAGTTCGTCTGATGCTAGTCAGGAGGTTCCTACCCTATCGGGGAAGTCCACTGAAACCTCTCCTCTTGATGAAGCTTTAGCGAAGGTTAAGGCCCAGTTTTTCAAGAAGGACTTGATGAAGGCTTTAGAGGGGGACCCCACTGCTCCATCATACTTGAGGGATGTTTTGAATGCTGTCGACTTGTTAGTTGTAGCTCCAGAAGTTTCAGGCTTGATCATGGAGTTACACTCCATGATTGATCAAGTCTCAGCAGATTATAGGCGCCAAAGGGGATTTAATAGTCAGCTTGAGGTGTTATATGGCAAAAGCTCTTCTGCATGGACTGCTGTTTCGGAGACGACTTCTCGAATTGCGGAGTTGTCGAAGCAAAAAGCATCTACACAGGAAGAAGTCGATGCCATCGATCGAGAAAATGCTTCCTTCAGGGCACAAATCGAAGAAATAGAGGCTAAGATAAATGCCAACATTAAACGCAAGGAGGAACTTCTTTCGACCGTCCCAGACACCGAGAGTCAAACTGAAATCAAACAAGGCCTGGAATTTGCTGAGAAGGCCCAAGGCTTCGATGCTCAGATTGCCAAGCTTGTGCAGGAGAATGCCTGGTGCAAGAAAAGATTGGAGCTGCAGCAAGTCAAATACCTTCGACTCAAGGACTCTGTTCCCTTCTGATTGATTCAGCTTTTGTAACCATATTTTGTAATCTATATTCGACAACATTGCCATCTTGGCTAAAATTATAAAAATTTCCATTTTGGCTTTTTATGGTTAATTTAGTCTTGTTATTTTATTATTTTATTTTTATCTCTTGGAGTGTAGGTTTGTATTTTTTCAAATATTTACCATTTACTCTCAAGAGCCTCTTATCTTCACCTAACTCTTCGACTTCATAGGCTCCACCAGAAAAAATTTGGATGACTCTGAATGGTCCTTCCCATTTGGGTGACCATTTCCCCATGCTTCGATCCCTTCGATCCATGGGAAGAATTACCTTCCAAACTAGTTCTTCAGGCAAAAATACCTTAGGTTTTACCTTTTTATTATAAGAGTCTTCTACTCTTTTCTTCTGAAGCCTGAGTAGGTCAAGAGCGCGCAATCTCTCTTCGTCTAAATCCACCAGTTCGTCTAACATCATATTCCAATAAATTTCAGAGGGAATATCATAATGCCTCTGAACCCTTGCAGATTGAAGACAAATTTCTGCTGGCAACATTGCATCATGGCCAAAAGTTAGCCTATATGGTGTTGTACCTGTGGCTTCTTTTGGGGACGTTCGACAAGCCCACAGAATCTGGTCTAACGTCTTGTGCCAATTCTTTGGTTTCTTCCCAACATGCTTTTTTATCAAGCCAATCACTACTTTGTTTGCTGCTTCGACTTGACCATTTGCCTGTGCATAATAAGGCGTTGATGTTAGGAGTTTGAAACCTGTTTCCTGAGCAAATTCCTGCATCTTTCGACCAGTGAAGACTGATCCTTGATCAGTTGTTATCGTCTCAGGGATTCCATACCTAAAGATAATGTTCTTTTGAATAAATTCAATGACATTTTCTTGGTCTACATTGACTAAAGGGATAGCTTCGATCCACTTAGTAAAGTAATCAATGCCTACCAGTATGTATTTCTGATTCTTTGATGATGCTGGTCGAATCTCTCCAATGAGGTCCAACGCCCATCCTCTAAAGGGCCAAGGCTTCACTATCGAGTGAAGTTCGCTTGCTGGTACATGTTGGATGCCTGTATGGACTTGACACTCTTGACAACCTTTGGCGAACTCAACACAATCTTTCAGCATAGTGGGCCAATATAGTCCTTGTCGAAACAACAACCACTTCATCTTATGGCCTGCTTGGTGAGCCCCACATGCTCCAGCGTGCATAGTCGAAAGGGCTATGTATGCCTCAGTTTCACTTAAGCATTTCAGTAATACCCCTTCAGGCGTTTTCTTGAATAACTCATTACCCATGAGTACATAACTCAACGCCCTGTACTTTGTTTTTCGTTCTGTCAAAGCTCCAGGATTTTGAAGATAGTCCACAATGGGTTTCCTCCAATCTTGCTCTGACAAATTATCTATGAACGAAATCTCGAAGTTACTTTGATCAGCATATCCTAGTCTCGTCGATTCCAAGTCTGTTGGTGATAGACAAGTTGCTTTTATCTTTTCTCGAACTTCGATTGCTCTTTGCAATCTCGTTTTTGAAATCTTATACCCAGATGCAATCTGTGCCAAGTCGTTGGCTATTTGATTTTCGACTCTGGGTATGTGTCGAATATTGATCGTTTCAAATTTTTTCAATAAACGATTTGCTATCACAAAGTACATAATGAGATTCTCTCTTATGCATTTATATTCCTTTGTGACTTGCTTAATGACTAACTCTGAGTCTCCCATTATTTCGACTCGAGTTGCCCCCAATTCCAACAATATCTCAAGGCCAGTAATTAGAGCTTCATACTCAGCCTCATTGTTCGAACAAGAACCTGATATTTTGTACTTGAATGTTGTTGGAATTTTATCTGGAGAAATAATCAAGACTCCTACCCCTGTTCCATCTTTATGGCTGGAACCATCGAAGTAGAATTTCCAAGGCTCTATCTCCACATAATTAATATCCTCAACTTGAATTGAGTGGTCGACTATGAAGTCTGCAACCACTTGTCCTTTTACTGCCTTAAGAGGCATAAAGGTCAAGGAGTATTCAGTTAATGCTAATGCCCACTTGCCAATTCGACTGTGCAAGATAGGTTTCGACAACATATACTTGAAAACATCAAAATGAGACGAAACATACACATCAACTGGTTTTATATATTGCTTGAGTTTTGTACAAGAGAAATACAGACATAGACACAATTTTTCAACTTCACTATATCTAGTTTCTGCATCGTTCAAAACTCTACTGAGATAGTAAATGGGTCTTTCGACTCCATTCTCATCCTCTTGGGCTAACATGCTTCCCAAAGTTTTGTCGGATGCAGCTATGTACAATCTCATACTCCTATTGCTACAAGGAGGCACCAAAATAGGTGGCTTAGTGAGGTACCCTTTGATTTTGTCGAAGGCTTCTTGTTGCTCTTGCCCCCATTCGAACCCCTCTTTATTCAGTCGAAGTAAGGGTGAAAAGGCCTGAGCTTTCCCACTTAGATTAGATATGAATCTCCTTAAGAAATTTATCTTGCCTAACAGAGATTGCAGTTCCTTCTTATTCGATGGCGCTTTCGCTTCCAGAATTGCCTTCGTCTTGTTCTGGTTGATTTCGATTCCTTTCTTGTGGACAACGAAGCCCAAGAAATCTCCAGCTTTCACACAGAATGCACACTTCAAAGGGTTCATCTTCAGACCATGTTCTCTCATTCTTTCGAATGATTGTCGAAGGTGGTCAATATGATTCTTCCTGGAAACAGACTTTATAACAATGTCATCAATATATACTTGCATAAAAGTGTTAATAAAATCATGGAAGATAGTATTCATTGCTCGCTGGTACGTTGCCCCAGCGTTCTTTAGGCCAAAAGGCATCACTACCCATTCGTAAGTGCCTAAGGCCCCAGGGCATCGAAAAGTTGTTTTCGACACATCCTCTTCAGCAATGAATATTTGATTATATCCTGAATAACCATCGAGCATACTCAGGTATTCATAGCCAGCGGCAGAATCGACTAGCATTTCCGCCACAGGCATAGGATATTCATCTTTGGGTGTAGCCGCATTCAAATCTCTGAAATCTATGCACACCCTTAACGTACCATTTTTCTTAATTACTGGCACAATGTTTGCAATCCATTCGACATACCTTGTAACACGTATGAATTTGCATTTCAGCAGTCTTTCGACCTCCATCTTGATCTTCGACAGTATTTCTGGAGCGAAGCGCCTTGGATTTTGCTTGATTGGCTTCTTCCCAGGTTTGATTGGCAACTGAAGTTCTACCAATCCTCTGTCGAGACCAGGCATTTCGTCATAATCCCATGCAAAACAGTCTTTGAACTCTTTCAGCAATTGGATTACTTCCAACCTAAGTTCTGGATCAATTTTGGCGCTGATGTAAGTTGGCCTTTTCTCTGACCCTTCGCCTAAGTTGATTTCTTCTAAAGGATCTTGCGCTAACATTTTAATGTTGTTCGCCAAGGGGTCCTTTTCGAAGCCCAAAGGCTCATCGTCATAGATGGCGTCGAGCCTCTGTTCCTGCCTTTCTTCTGGCATGATATCAGGGGGTTTTGGATCGAAATCCTTTCCTGGACCTACAACAGATAACTGTTGATCATTGGCCTGTGTGGCCATGTACTTCACTTCGGCTTCGAGAGCCGTTATCATCTTAGTTTCGGCTACATAAGCCGAAATTCGCTTCAAAGATTGTGACTCAGTCATTATCACTGAATTCACTTCCCCAACCAGTTGGTTGGATATCAGTTAACCCACTGAAGTCTATGTGGGACAAGTCTTCTCTGTCCCATTGGAAACCATGCTCAGGATGCAGGTATAGGGAACAAAAAGTGTTTGGCGCTGGCGCCATGTCGAAGTCAGGTGTTGGACATGGCCCTATGTGAGCCAAGTTCTTGTTGAAATCTGCCAACCCCAGGTGATTCACTTCGCCCAGGTAGTAGCTTTGATCTGCCTCTATGTTTTCGACCATCCCATCTGGACACCATAGGAGCAGCCTCTGGTGCATTGATGATGGCACAGCTCCAACACCATGAATCCATTCACGGCCCAACAAAAGATTGTAGTTAGGTTTGGCCGATATGACCATAAACATCGTTGGTCGAAGGATAGATCCTACTTTGATATCCAGCTGGATCACCCCCATAGTGGTCCCTATGCCGCCCTCATAGTTCGACAGGACCATGTTGTGAGGCTTAATGTCCTCATCCCTTTTGCCAATTTTCCTTAGCATAGAGTGAGGAATAATGTTGATGGTCGCCCCGCAATCCACCAAAATTTTATTCACAGTAGTTTCTTCGAGTTTAGCCCTTATAAATAAAGGCTTGAGGTGATTTTTCATCGCCTCTGTAGGTGGCTCGAAGAACCCATTTTGTTCCTCAGTGGTGCCATTGTCCATGACGAAATAGCACACTGGCCTGTGTTTGGCCATTTCTTGTTCCACTTCCCAGTCACTTACTTCGACCTCCACCTGTCGGTTGAATTCTCTGGGCAGCACTGAGACTATATTCACCATTATGTCCAAAGTATCATCAGACTCAGAATTGTCTTCGTCTTCGACTTCACTTTGGTTAGGCCAAACTAGCCTGTTGGTTACTGGCTCTCTTTCTAGAGGTTTCCTTTGCTTCCTTTGAGGAACGTTCGAACTGGTTTCTGCCTTTGGTTCGTTGGCAGCCTCCCTTTCAGCTTTTCGTCTCCTTTGGTATCTCCTCCATTGAGATCGAGACATGGGATTTTTACCTTTGTAGTTGCTTGACACTTGTGTAACTTTAGGTGCAGCAACCTGAGGCTCTTTCTTTTGAGTCAAAGAGGAACCCCTTGGCACGTCGAAAGAGTGCCATCTCTCCTCACTTGGCCTTTTTCGACCAGAGGTTTTGTACCAAGTATCTACTGGCACATTTGTGGGAGGCCTAAAAGTCAATGGCCTCTTTTCTTGGTTTGAACCTCTTTGGGAGGCTCTTCTGGGATCATGTCGAAGATCAACATTTTCCCTTCTCTTATTCGCTGCTCTTACGCCTTGAATGTGCTCAGCAGCTTTTTTGTCAAAGATCGAACTGCATCTTGGACACAGCATCACCTCTGATTTCTTTTTCTGGCATCTTTGTAGAAAATCTGCCAAATTTTCATTTTCCCGAGGGAAAGCAGTCTTATTAGCTTGTTCTTGCCTCATGGCCTCTTCTGATGCTTTTGGGTCAGACAGTTCGACCATGTTGATATTCATTGTATCTTTGTTAGCAAGAGTTAACTGCTTCATTTGTATCTCCAGATTCTCCGTCTGGCCTTGAACTGTGGCCAAGTGGGAACTGGGTTTTGGTTCAGTTTTTTGTGCTTCAGCGGTCTCCAACTTCGGGCTTTCGACCGCTTTCTGAACTGCTTCAATTGTCTTCCTGGATAAATTTCCAGAAAAACTGCCAAAGATTGGCATGTTGATGTGGTCCTTTGATACTTCGACCATTGTAATTCCTGGCTTCTTCGACTGGCTCCTGGTTGCCTCTATCACATTCACCTCAGAGGGCTCAGCATAGTGGGCTTCAGCCTGCAATGGATTTGAGTCGACAGCCATGGGGGTTTTGTCAGCAAACTTCAACCTCCCTTCTTCGATAGCGTCTTGCACAAGATTCCTGAAAAGAAAACATTGAGAAGTTTTATGGCCCAAAAAATTATGATATTTGCAAAAACCCCTCTTCTTTCTTTGATCAAGAGGAGGCACTTTTATCCCTGGGGGTACTATCATTTGGCCATCTTTAACAAGCAAGTCGAATATTTCATCACATTTTGTGATGTCAAAACTATAAGTCTTTTTGGGGAACCTATCGTTGGTCCTTTCTGGACCAATGGGATTTTTCCCACTTGAGGGGACTAACAGTTTACAAGAGTATGGTGGCCCTTGTTTCAGCTCTGCTAAATCGACTTGTCCTTCTTCGACAGCTAAAGTATCGTCGAAGGATTCCGGATCTTCGTCATCCATCTCAACGTACGCTATCCTCTCTCTCTTGTGAGTTTTCGTTGCCTTTGCTTTTTCAGCTTTGAGGCGTTCTACCTGTCGAACTCTATCGGCCAGTTGGGCCATGTCTCTCAGGTATTGGGTGTCTAGCTTCTTCCTAATGGAATAATCTAAACCGCCTGCGGCTATTTCGACTAACTCATGTTCTGGAACTTGTGTAAAGCATCTTGCCTTGAGCAACCTAAACCTATTTAGATATTCGTCTATAGGTTCAGTGAAACGTCTCTTCACACTGGCCAATTCTTCCAGGCTTATCTTGGTCTGCCCCATGTAGAATTGTTCATGGAACAATCTTTCCAACTGGGTCCAATGATGGATCGAATTGGGGGGAAGAGTTGTAAACCAAGTAAAAGCGTTCTTTGTTAAAGAACTCGGGAAGTACTTGATCCTCAGGTTTTCGTTATTCGAAATGTCACCTGCTTCGATCAAGTATCTCGCCACATGCTCGATAGTAGATTCTGTCGTGTCCCCAGAGAACTTAGTAAATTTGGGGACTTTGCATATAGGAGGTAAGTCTGTCTGTAACACGTACTCTGACAATGGAGATGTAAAGTTGGGCCTTCGAAAGCCCATGTTCATCCCATTTTGAGTCATGATCCTTTCGATCATGGTTGCCAGATTATTTTCCAAACCCGTATTCTGGTATTGGATATGCTGGACTACTTCGTCAGCATTTTGGTTTCTGTTAATTAACCTTACCTCTGGGGTTATTACCCTAGGTTCCTCGACGGGTTTCTCCAATCGTGCCCTAAGGTTTTCTTCGACAGGCTGTTGAGCCTGGTTGATGGTGGTTTCTTCCTCTAAGAATATCCCCTGGTTTCCCCTTATTTGTGCCCTTTGGGGCTGTCGAACAGGTTGGGGTACTCCAAAGAAATCAGTCAAACGCGTCATTTGCGCTGTCACTTGCTGATTCGATTGAGTAGTGTTTTGTATTAGAGGGTTTAGCACTGTACTCAAAGTTTGTGCCAACATTTGCACCATATCATGGTTGCTTTCGTCCATTTGTTGCCTCAAGACTGCTGTCGAGGCATTTGTAAGGCCATGGGCTACTTGGGACGTTCCTCCTAAGAGTTGGGTCCTTTTTCTATTCGCCATGCCTACTCCAGAACCTTGGAGTGGCGAAGAGGCACTCACTAAAGGGTCTGAGAAAGTGGACGCAGCATTCGTCAGGTTTTCCAATTCGAAAGTTGGCATACCATAGAGTGGCATAAATCCTGGTGGCGTAAAAGGCCTTGTGCCTAAATTTCCCCTTGGTGGGGGAGTTCCCAAAGGCATCCTGGGGCCCGTGAGCGAAAGTAATGGCCCCGTTGCTGTGACTGTTACTGCTGGTGTCGAACCAACAGTTGTCGCTTCACTTACGGTCGTACTAACCGTTGTTCCCACATTCGTTTGTGGGATTTCGTTATTGTTTGGCGGATTCGCCATCTCTTCCCTTCTTCTGGCAGTATTGTTATTATTAGTGTATATTCTACCACTTCTCAATAACATACAACACTCCTCGAAAAGATGAGATTATTTTCAACAATCAACACACAGTCCCACTAGGTGTGCCAATTTGTTTACCTTGGTATTTGGTAAACAACCGCTGATCCTCCAAATGGTTACTTATTTGGTTACTCGCAGGATCGATCAGATTGATCCTAGGACATAGGTTGATTTTGAAGTTTGATTAAATTGGATATTGGTTAAATGACAATAAAATAAAGAGGCTTTAAATAAATTGCATGAAGAAAGGACTTGGTAAAATAAATAAGGCTTTAAATGAAAAGGTTCGACAGGAAAGTAAAGAAGAAAGCAAATAAATTTCTGGGAAAGTAAACGGCTTTGATTAATAAAGTTGGTGTTTCACACATACATTTCTCAACAATTCTTTCTCACACGCTGGGTACTCGAATCTATATGAGTGACTTTGTATAGAATTGTGAACACACGCGAGAAACTACATGACTATTACTATTTATACTAAAACATCCCAAGTAACCGTCGGGCAGTTACACTGCTTCGAGATGATTCCACTTGGCACGTTCTCAACGTTCGACGCTCCAGATCTTCGCAGGTCACACTTAGTAACCGCTGGAAACCGTTTTCCCTCCAAACGCTTGAGTTTCAAACTGCTCCACTCTGAACCATCGAACACCTTTGTTAGAACAATGTTTGAATCTACTACCCTATATTTGAGTTTTGATGATAACAAAGTGAAAAGATATAGTATTTAAATGTTTCATGATTGAATTATATGCTGCCTAAAATACTATGCTCTGACTTGCAGATACGCTGATTAAAATAAGCAAGATCACTTCTTCAGCATCAGAATTTGATTTCATTCACCAGCATCAGAAGTTGCTGAATCAGAACGTCAAGATCAGATGATCAACTCACGTACATGCTGAAGCTTGATGAACAGAACTGTGCGTAAAACACTCTGATACAGAAACACAATAGTTCATCAGCAGCGAAGCAGAATCAGAATGAGCCAAGCTAGAACGTGCATTGAAGAAGCAACGGTACTGTGCATTGAAAGCTAATCAATTCCAACGGCCTCATTCTAGACAAGATCTGCTCAAAAAGGAAAGCTTGTTATTAGCATTGAATCAAGAATATTGCATTCAACGTTCATCTTCTCAAGTACTATATAAACAAGGCTTCGAAGATTATAATGGCTAATGCTCTCCAAATCTCTACACGCACAAAGCTGAACAATAATCTTCATCTACCAGTTTTGCTAAACCCCAAACTCTGATACTCCATTAGTGTTTAGCAATCTAGTTTCTAAGCTTAATTTGTGTATACATCACAGTTGTGATAAAGTTTTGTAGAAAACATTCACACACATTGTTTTATACCTTTGTAAGAAAGTGTTGCCTTGACAAACCGGATTGTGGTTTGAATCAAGAAGGCTTTAGCAGTTGTTAAAGCAGTCTGTAATATTCAGTTGAATATAGTGAATTAAGACCTCGTTGGAGAGAGGCGAAATCACCTTGACGGGTGGACTGGAGTAGTTTGAGATCAAACGAACCAGGATAAAAATATCTTGTCAATTGCTTTAAGATTTCAGTTTTACAATTCAACCCCCCCTTCTTGTGTTTTTCACCCCTTCAATTGGCATCAGAGCGCCTGGTTCTGAGCTAAAACACTTAACCGTGTCAGTACAAGATCCAGCGTCAGAAAAACACAATGGCAGGAAACAACTCTCATTTCAGCAATGACAACAATGAGGACAGAGACAGATTCAGCGGCAAACCTCCAGTCTTTGATGGAGAAAACTTTGATTACTGGAAAGACAGAATTGAAAGCTTCTTTCTAGCACATGATGCTGATCTGTGGGATATGGTGACTGATGGATACACGCACCCTGTGAATGCAACTGGTCAGAAGATTGATAGAAAATCAATGACTGATCAACAAAAGCGTGACTTCAAGAATCACCATAAGGCCAGAACCATCCTCCTCAGTGCCATCTCCTATACTGAGTATGAAAAGATCTCCAACAGAGACACAGCTAAGAACATCTTTGATTCTCTCAGAATGATGCATGAGGGCAACGTTCAAGTCAAAGAAACAAAAGCTCTGGCGCTCATTCAGAAGTATGAGGCGTTCAAAATGGAAGAATCTGAATCCATTGAAACTATGTTCTCTAGATTCCAGATTCTGGTAGCTGGTCTCAAAGTTCTGGACAAAGGATACTCTACTGCTGACCATGTCAAGAAGATAATCAGAAGTTTACCCAAGCAGTGGAGGCCTATGGTTACTGCTCTGAAGCTAGCGAAAGATCTCAACAAAATCACTCTGGAGGAACTTATAAGCTCCCTCAGAAGTCATGAGATAGAGCTAGAAGCTGACGAGCCTCAGAAGCAAGGTAAGCCTTTAGCTTTAAAATCTAACAGAAAATCTGAGTCTAAAGTTTTGCAGGCAGTTGAAGAAACATCTGATGGATCCTCATCAGAAGAAGACGAACTTTCCCTTCTCTCCAGAAGAGTAAATCAACTGTGGAAGCAAAGACAAAGGAAGTTCAGGAATCCCAGAAGATCTGATCAGAACGAATCTTCTTCCAGATACAGAAGGACAGATTCTTCCTCTGGATACAGAAGATCTGAAGGCTCCTCCAGTAGCAAGAAGCCAAACACCAAAGACATCATCTGCTACGAGTGCAATGAGCAAGGACACTACAAGAGTGATTGTCCAAAGCTTCAGAGGGAAAAGCCCAAAAAGAAGTTTGGAAGAGAGAAGAAGAAAAGTCTCATGGCCACATGGGATGACTCTGACTCGTCTGAAGCTGACTCAGAATCAGATGATGAAAGGGCAAACATAGCGCTCATGGCTAACATTCCAGATGACAGTGAAGCTTCTGAATCAGACTCAGAATCAGACACAGAAGAGGTATTCCCTAACTTCGCTGTTAATTTTACAAAGGCTGAACTTGCTGAAAGCCTCAATGAAATTCTGGAACGTTATCAGCAGATTAGAGCTAAATTCAGAGACCTGAAAAGGACTCTTGAATCTGACTCTAATAAGTCTGAGAGTCTCAAATTGGAAAACTCTGAGCTGAGAGATAAAATTTCAAAATTAGAAATTTATTTACAAAACTCTCAGAAGGAACCAATTTCTGAAACTCCCAGCAACGCTGATGAGATCATCAAGGAGTATGATCACAGTTTCCAGAAGTTCCTTGCTAAAAGCATAGATAGAAGCAGAATGGCTTCAATGATCTATGGAGTTAGCAGAAACGGCAGGAAAGGAATAGGATACCTAGGTAAGGTTCCTACACCAAATAATGTCATGGATTTAACCATTAAACACACTCCTTTAAATTCACACTTTGTGTATGGTCACACACATGACATCAAATATACTAGTAGTAAGCACTCTGTGAAACCAAAATTCAACCAGAGTTTTGGTAAAACTAACAAATCAGGACCCAAGAAGATCTGGGTACCTAAGGATAAAATAATACATGTTGCAGATATCTTTAGCAGCAAGTCAGAAACACCAGTCATGGTACCTGGACTCTGGCTGCTCACGACACATGACGGGAAGAAGGCATATGTTCCAAAGCCTGGAACTTAAGCCTGGAGGCCACGTTGGCTTTGGAGGCAATCAGAGGGGAAAGATAATTGGCTCTGGAACTGTAGGTAATGGAAATCTTCCCTCTATTAATAATGTTCTGCTAGTTGATGGATTGATGCATAATCTGTTATCCATAAGTCAATTAAGTGATAACGGTTATGATATAATCTTTAATTAAAAATCATGTAAAGCTGTTAGTCAGAAAGATGGGACTATCCTATTTAATGGTAAGAGGAAAAACAACATTTACAAAATCAAACTTTCTGAACTAAAGAGTCAGAACGTAAAATGTCTTCTGTCTGTTAACAACGAGCAGTGGATCTGGCACAGAAGATTGGGGCATGTTAGTATGAGAAGAATATCTCAGATTAACAAACTCAATCTGGTCAGAGGACTTCCTAATTTGAAGTTCAATTCAGATGCTCTGTGTGAAGCATGTCAGAAAGGCAAATTTGCAAAACCTTCTTTTAAATCCAAAAATGTTGTTTCTACCTCTAAGCCATTAGAACTTCTGCACATTGACTTATTTGGACCAGTTAAAACTGCTTCAGTCAGTGGTAAGAAGTATGGTTTAGTAATCGTAGATGACTATAGCAGATGGACATGGGTAAAGTTCTTAAGACACAAGGACGAGTCACACTCTGTGTTTGTTACCTTCTGTAACCAAGTTCAGAATGAAAAAGATCTTAGAATCGTTAAAGTCAGAAGTGATCATGGTGGAGAATTTGAAAATAAAGATTTTGAGTCATTCTTTAATGACAAAGGCATTCTGCATGATTTCTCTTGTCCTAGAACTCCCCAACAAAATGGAGTTGTAGAACGAAAGAACAGAACATTGCAAGAAATGGCCAGAACCATGATCAATGAGACAAACGTTGCTAAGACTTTCTGGGCAGAGGCAATAAACACAGCGTGCTACATTCAGAATAGAATCTCAATAAGACCTATTCTGGAAAAGACTCCATATGAATTGTGGAAGAACAGAAAGCCCAACATTTCGTATTTTCATCCATTTGGATGTACTTGCTTTATATTGAATACAAAGAATTATTTGAACAAGTTTGATTCTAAGGCACAGAAGTGTATCATGTTAGGATACTCTGAACGCTCAAGAGGGTACAGAGTATACAATACAGAAACACAGATTGTGGAAGAATCAATCAGTGTTCGTTTTGATGATAAGCTTGACTCTGAAAAGTCAAAGCAGAATGAAATTTTTGCAGGTATAGAAATTGAATTTGCAGGTTCTGAAGACAAGTCATCAGAAGCTCTCAACACAGACATTCCTTCAACGTCTGAAAGAAGCAATGCTAGAAATCCTACAACTGCTGCTGATCAACCTCAGAAGAGATTACCCAGAAGCAGTTTGGATCACCCAGAAGAGACTATCCTAGGAAGAAAGGAAGATCCAATCAGAACAAGAGCAAGCTTCAGAAACTCTGAAGAAACTCTGATGGGACTTGTGTCTCTGATTGAACCTTCTTCTATTGATGAAGCACTTCTGGATAATGACTGGATTCTGGCAATGCAAGAAGAGCTGAATCAATTCACCAGAAACGACGTATGGGATCTCGTTCCCAGACCAAAAGGATTCAACGTCATTGGAACAAGATGGGTGTTCAGAAACAAGCTAAATGAACAAGGTGAAGTCATCAGAAACAAGGCACGACTGGTTGCACAAGGTTATAGTCAGCAAGAGGGGATAGACTATACAGAAACCTTTGCCCCAGTCGCCAGGTTAGAATCTATCAGACTTTTAATCTCATTTGCTGTTAATAGAGGCATCACTCTGTATCAGATGGATGTCAAGAGTGCATTCTTAAATGGTTATATAGAAGAAGAAGTTTATGTTCACCAACCCCCAGGTTTTGAAAATACAAAACATCCAGAACATGTTTTCAAACTAAAGAAGTCACTGTATGGTCTGAAACAAGCTCCCAGAGCTTGGTATGAAAGGCTAAGTAACTTTCTGCTTGAAAATGAATTCACCAGAGGGAAAGTGGACACTACTCTATTCTGTAAAACAGTTAAGAGTGACATTTTAGTCTGTCAAATTTATGTTGATGATATCATTTTTGGTTCTACTAATCCTTCTCTTGGAAGAAAATTTGCTAAGTGTATGCAGGCAGAATTTGAGATGAGCCTCATGGGGGAACTGAAATTCTTTCTAGGAATTCAGATCAATCAAACTCCAGAAGGAACTTACATTCATCAGAGCAAATACATCAGAGATCTTCTGAAGAAATTTGACCTCTCAGAATGTAAGCCATCAAAGATTCCAATGCATCCCACGTGCATTCTGGAAAGAGAAGAGGTAAGCAAAAGTGTAGAACAGAAAGTCTACAGAGGTATGATTGGTTCTCTCCTCTATCTGACTGCTTCAAGACCTGATATCTTATTCAGCGTATGTATTTGTGCTAGATTCCAATCAGATCCTAGAGAATCTCACTTAACAGCTGTTAAGCGAATTTTCAAGTATCTGAAAGGTACTACTAATCTGGGTTTGTTTTATAGAAAATCTAGTGATTACAGCTTAGTAGGCTACTGTGATGCTGATTTTGCTGGAGACAGAGTGGAACGTAAAAGTACTTCTGGAAGCTGCCAGTTTCTGGGAGAAAATCTGATCTCGTAGTCCAGCAAAAGGCAATCAACAATTGCTCTGTCAACAGCAGAAGCTGAGTACATAGCAGCAGCAGGATGTAGCACACAAATGCTCTGGATGAAAAGTCAGCTTGAAGACTTCCAGATTTTTGAGAGTAACATTCCTATTCTTTGTGATAATACTTCTGCTATTTGCTTAAGTAAGAATCCTATTTTACATTCTAGAGCTAAGCATATAGAAATAAAACATCACTTCATTAGGGACTATATTCAGAAAGGTATTTTAAACTTAAAATTTATAGATACAGACCATCAATGGGCTGATATCTTTACTAAACCCCTTTCAGAAGATAGGTTCAATTTCATTCTGAAACATCTCAGCATGAAAGTATGCCCAGAGTGAAAATGTTTTAATTCCATATATTTACTTTCAGAATGTAATTATATTACTGTGAACTTCTGATCAATCTCCTTTCAGAAAGATAGAACATGCAGATTGTATCAGATGCAAGTCTAAAGATCTGAGAGTCTAATCTCAAAGACAGACGTGCTGATCACTACATCAAACAAGTGTCATCCAATCATCAGCAAATCTCTGAAGCTGAACGCGTGCACGCTTCTGAGAAGGCAAAGCGCTGATTGGGTGCATTGAGACACATGTCTGGTAACCGTTTTTAAGTATCTTTCTCAAATCCCCCAAAATCAGCAAGCATTTAATGAAAAGTAATCACGCTTGTTAATGGCAATCATTATTTTTTTCTCTCTCTTAAAAACGTTTAATTTTTCAAAATAATTTTTGAAAACTCTATTTAAGCACACTAATTCTTCATTCTTATTCTTTACGCTTTCTCATAATCATTCAAGTATTCTCTGCATATTTCTGAGTTTATCTCCTTCAAACCCTTTTCTCTCAAATCATTCTCAAAGCCTTTTTAGTGAGAACAATGGCATCCTCCAGCATCTCAGCAAACCTCTGAAAACCAATCCTCTGAAAACCCCAGCAGGATCTTCATTGACTTAACCAGTCTTGAACGTCTTGCTGATCTAAGACACAAAATTGCCATTCCCAAACCAAAGCAACTAGATGTTGGCTCTGGTATTTTGAATTTTGAAACAGGTATGCTGCAATGGATTGCTTCTTTGAAGCAAGTCTGTCCTGGGATGATTGACCCAGCTGCTTCTGATCAGCTCTGGTCACAGTTCAGATTATGGGTACGTGCTGAAGCCCTCAAGTTGCAGGATGTCAACTATGAGCAGGCTCAACAGAACTTCAGCAAGCTGCTGAAGGAAGTTGAAAGTCAGCTGCCTCAAGAAGTTGTGCTTCCTCTGGACAGTGAATCTTGGTTGGAGAAAGAGCAAGCTGCACAGGTGCAACCATCAGAAGAAGACAAGACCCTTCAGGAAGAAAATCAAGCAGAAGATGTCGCTGAAAGTTCTGAGAAGCCCCCTCCTTCTGATGCTTCCCAAGCTGCCTTGGACAGGCAGACTCTGGAAGAATTAAGGCTGAATGACATTCGTCTCCAACAGCGGATGGACGACAATGATCAGAAGATGAAGGCAAGAATGGATGTACAGGACAGCAAAATTGACACTGTTGTCAACATGGTTCAGAAGCAGAATGAAACTTCTGAAAAGATTCAAGCGATGCTGGAAAGCCTGTTCTCACGCATGCCCCCTCAACCTTAAATCTTTTTCATGCATAACCTTTTCATGCTTTCTTCATTTTCTGGTGTACTGTTTTGCCTATGTTTTGTAATGCTATTTTGCTCTGATTCTGAACTATTTTAATATAATTAGTTTTTCTGATCTAAATTGTTTTAGCACATCACCAACACTTTTTGATTGCTGACAAAAAGGGGGAGAACAAGAATGATATTTAAAATCAATAACGGCTAACTAGACAGAAATTCTCAAACATTCTAACTCTATTACTTGAAATGTTTTTCTGTTTTGTTTTAAGTCTACAGGCACAAGGAAGCTCCTGAACACTATGAAGACTAGAAGCTCTGATCAAAACGTAGAAGCTCTGATCAATGTTGCTCTGATCAAATATGAAGTTCTGATCGACCTAATACTCTGAGCCAAAGCAAAGCTCTGACAGGAAAAGCTCTGAAGCTCTGCTCTCTGATAAGTCAAAGACTCTTATAATCTGATGTTCAAAGAAAGAAAAAGATCTGATCCTGAAGAACACGTATCATCAAAGGGAAGTAATCAACTCAGGGGGAGTATCTCTTAACTCTGATTTCTCCTTACTTCTTAACTCTGAAACATTTCCCAGACACCTTTTCACGTTATTTTTCATTTAAAATATCTAGTTTTTGTCATCATCAAAAAGGGGGAGATTGTTAGAACAATGTTTGAATCTACTACCCTATATTTGAGTTTTGATGATAACAAAGTGAAAAGATATAGTATTTAAATGTTTCATGATTGAATTATATGCTGCCTAAAATACTATGCTCTGACTTGCAGATACGCTGATTAAAATAAGCAAGATCACTTCTTCAGCATCAGAATTTGATTTCATTCACCAGCATCAGAAGTTGCTGAATCAGAACGTCAAGATCAGATGATCAACTCACGTACATGCTGAAGCTTGATGAACAGAACTGCGCGTAAAACGCTCTGATACAGAAACACAATAGTTCATCAGCAGCGAAGCAGAATCAGAATGAGCCAAGCCAGAACGTGCATTGAAGAAGCAACGGTACTGTGCATTGAAAGCTAATCAATTCCAACGGCCTCATTCTAGACAAGATCTGCTCAAAAAGGAAAGCTTGTTATTAGCATTGAATCAAGAATATTGCATTCAACGTTCATCTTCTCAAGTACTATATAAACAAGGCTTCGAAGATTATAATGGCTAATGCTCTCCAAATCTCTACACGCACAAAGCTGAACAATAATCTTCATCTACCAGTTTTGCTAAACCCCAAACTCTGATACTCCATTAGTGTTTAGCAATCTAGTTTCTAAGCTTAATTTGTGTATACATCACAGTTGTGATAAAGTTTTGTAGAAAACATTCACACACATTGTTTTATACCTTTGTAAGAAAGTGTTGCCTTGACAAACCGGATTGTGGTTTGAATCAAGAAGGCTTTAGCAGTTGTTAAAGCAGTCTGTAATATTCAGTTGAATATAGTGAATTAAGACCTCGTTGGAGAGAGGCGAAATCACCTTGACGGGTGGACTGGAGTAGTTTGAGATCAAACGAACCAGGATAAAAATATCTTGTCAATTGCTTTAAGATTTCAGTTTTACAATTCAACCCCCCCTTCTTGTGTTTTTCACCCCTTCAACCTTCGTCGAGAAGCATCTTCGACGAGAAACTCCCTCGACGTCGAAGGCAACCAACTTCTCCCTTGGAAGAAATCTTTTAAGTACCTTGCCATCTTTCGATGGGCATTTCGAAGGACCTAGCTAGTCGAAAACATCCTTCAGCTTTAATGGCTGACATTAATAAAACAAGGGTGTCAAATTTAGGAGCCAACACCCTTAGAGACTAAATCTGACAAGCATTTCCTTCAGAGACTGGTTCTGACGAGCATTTCCTTCAAATAGTTATTCTGAAAAGAATTTCCTTCAGAGATTCATTTTGAAAAGCAATTCCTTAAGATATTCATTCTGAAAAGCACCTCCCTCAGAGATTTATTCTAACGAGCATTTCCCTCAGAGACTAAATCTGACGAGTAGTTCCTTCAGAGCATCATTCTGAAAAGCATTTCCTTCATAAATTCATTCTGAAAATTATTTCCCTTAGATATGTCAAATAGATTCATTCTGAAAATCATTCTTTAGATAAAGTCAAGCGTAGACTCATTCTGATACTCCTATCAATAGTTACTTTAGATGGCATCTATAAGCCCATCTCCAACGATACTCTATCACCTCTCTGAATGGAATCTTTAATACCATTCAAGCAATACAATCAACCAACAGTGTTACTTTGTGCACATGTGATTGCAAATTTCTAGGCACTTAAGTGTTCAATCCTCTTCCACCTTTAGACCACGAATGACGAGCATGTCAATCTAACTCTTCAGGTTTAAGAAGATTGAACAGGGGCAGCAGTTGTACCCCTAAATTTTCCCTCCCATTATTCAATACAAATTATTTTAAAAGGTCTCCCCATGCTCCTAGGGTTCTCAATTTCTCAAGACTACTCAAGGATTAATCAGACAAATCCTCCTCCTAAGCAGTTGACTTATAACTAGGGTTTTGCTTTTCTCAAGAAAAATTAGACTTCTAATGCCTCAAGTTAATTTCATGGTTTCTCATATGTCTCAAAGAATACTCATGCCAAATTCCAAGCCTTGCAGCACATGTTTGCTCAGTCAATTAGTCAGATGATTGAAAATTAACTATATTGGGCAAAAAGTCAACTTTGACCAATTTACAGTCAAACTTCAAGATTTTTGGTCAACATCAACATTTTAAAGTCATATTTATCATTTGATCAATGGTTGATCATGATTCATCAAGAAAACTCAAGATTCATCAAAAGTCAAAAGTTACTAAATTAGGGTTTTCTTGAGGAGAAGTCAACTGAACTTTGACTAAGCGTAACTTTCACATACTTTATCATAAATTTCGCAACCAAAGCTCATTTTGAATAAAATTCAATTCTCTACTACTTTATCTTTAAGCTCAAGGCCAAAAATGCTTCATTTGAGAGATATGGGCCAAAACATTGCAAGTCATTTTAAAAGTCAACAAAAATACACTTTTTGTCAAAGCAATTAACATCAAGATACAGGCTTGAAATGAAACAATGGCCAACATGAAGATTGTAGGGGATATCTTAAGCTTTCCAAAGAGTCCAAGATCACTTTCATATGATAAAAATTGAGTGAGATATGATTTGTGCAACTTGGGCAATTTTGAGAAAATGCATGAAATCCATATTAAGCAAATTTGAATTTTTGGGCTAATGGGCCTATTTAAGGTCCAAACGTGTTCCTGACCTCATAATAGACTCCTAAATCCATTCCTGTATTTTTGTGGTTTTTATTTCTTTTATTTTTGATTTTATTCAATTAAAAACAAAATAAACCAAATAAAATACCAAGTGAATTAATCAAGGCATGGAGATCTATTTTTGAATCAAATCATAAGTATAAAAAGCTGGTGACAACTTGCAAAAAAACGTGTAAAGATTGATTGGTACATGTTTGTCCTAAAAAAGAAAGATTTCATGAAAAAATTCAATCAAAGATTTGATCATGAAATACAAAAGATTGATTCCACTTTGGTTGACCTAAATCTCCCATTATAAATAGAGAGCACATTCAGACCAAGGGACACACGAAAATTACCTCAAGAACACCCTCTCAAAAAATCACAATTTTTGTCAAAGTTAGGGCAAAGTCAAAACCAAAGATCTAGCCACTTCCAGTCCAAGCCATCCATTGCAAATCATTCCTAAGGTATCTAAAGGTAAGAATAGGTCAAAAGTCATGGTCGTTAATGGTTGAAACAAGCATACTCATCTTCTTTGATTTTCTTTTCTTTCAAACATTCATATAATTAATTTCATGCATTGCTAATGTTTATTAATTGCCCAAATGAGTTCCTGTCGTTACTTAGAACAGTTTGAATCATAAAATGGAAGCTCTAACGTGAGAATCATGTTTTTCCATGGCTAGGGTAGTTTGAGATGTCTTCTTCAAAACTCATGGTACAAGTGTTTCCAGGCCAAACAAACACCACCACTGGATTCGCAAGGGTCCAATTAGGGGGATAGGGTCCTTTTATGGTCTAACACATGTTATTTTGTAGGTTTGAAAATCCTCTCATCGGATAAGACGACTGGAGCTAGGGCTCTGGCACTTTCCTGGTTCACTTGCTTTATTATATATTTGTTTGCTTATATTTTAATAACAGAAATGAAGCGCAACGCATTTGGTTGAGACTGAGGCATGTAACGTGAAAGGCGTGGGTTTGATCCTTGCGTCTTACAGTTATTGTTTGTTATTTTTCAAACTAACGCACAAGTTTTATATATATTAATCAATGCCTATTTATCAAACACCAACAGGCGCTTGGCCTACTGGCAAGCAGTGCAGTTTGTGAAGCCAGGGGGCGTGGGTTCAACACCCACCCCATGCAATTTTATTTACCCTATTTTTCCAACCTGATTTTTCTATTTTCTTTCTTAATTATTCCTTAATTATTTTTTAATTAACAATTAACTAAACTAATATTTTTTCTTAATAAATAATAAATTAGGATTAGGGTTTTAGTTAGTAATAAATTTTTTCTTATATTTTTTATTTACTAATTAATTAAATTGGCGTTTTTCTTAATATTAAAATAAATTAGGATTTAGGTTTTAATTACTATTATTAACTTAAATTATTTTCTACAAAAAAATCATAAAACATTTTAACATTCTTTTTCTATTTTCTTTCTTCTTGCTATTTAATTTTCATAGAAAATTGTATAGGTTGCATTCTTTAATTGTAATAGCGTAGATTTCTTTTCTCACATTTTTTCCTAATTATGTAACTTCTCACAGGGTGTAATAGCGTAGGTTTACTTTCTCGCGAATTTTTATACTTATGTACCTCTCATAAAGCCGTGTAATAGCTTAGGAATTTACATTCCGCACTTTATTTTTCTATACATATTTAACTGCTAGTAACTAGGGTTTGCATGGCAAGACTAAAAACAATCTAGAAAACCCTAATATTCAAGATAAATAACTGAATTAATACACTTCGCACACTTGCACCTCTAGGTTAACCTCTCTTGTTTCCTTATGATATTGATCACGTTCCTCGAAAATGGGGATACTTTAGCAAAAGGCTCTTGATCAAATCGTCATGTCCCTTTCAAATAAAGATCATAATCCCTCGATGACCCTTCGAGTTGCCTACAAAATGATCTAGTCCCTTCGAGTTACCTACAAAATGATGATAGTCCCTTCGATACAATTGCTAAAGTATACTTACTTGTTGCCTTCGATGACCATACGATGACCCTACGCTTGTCCCTTCACATCCAATAGATAGGGCTACTTACCAACTAATGGTATGGATAGTACTAACTCTAAAGGAGAAGGAAAATAACAAGAAATACTTTAGTAGGTAAGAAACTCTTAATTTCTTACTCACAACTTTTCTCAAAACTTTTCTTCACACATCACTTTCAAACAAATATTTTCAAAAATAACACTTTGTATACATTCTTGAGGACTGATACAAGAATCATTATAAATTCAGCCTTACATTAGTGATTTCAAAATATTTTCAAACAAATCACACATACAAAACAATGTTTTCAAAAGTGAGCTAAGCAATTAAGATCCCGTAGATAAATACGGATGAAAAGCGTGTTATCACCTTCCCTTTTCATAACTTACTCCCAGAACTCAAAATCTATCAAAGGTCTTTCCTGTTTTTTTCACCTTTCCTAAATATTGGATAAAAGAAAAGTCGGTGGAGACTCTAGTTATCCGCACATTTGTATAAAACCAAAAAGTCAGTTCTCCCACCGTATTACAAAATGTATGAATTAATACAATTTCTAGACTCAGAGATAGATTTCCAAAGACAAATGAAGAAAGACTGTGGCACGTTTACTCGAGTATCATTCATCAAAAGATAGATAAATGTCTGGCCATCATACCTCAGAAGGTCTTGGATTTCTCCTCTGGGAAGAAAGTTGGACATCACAAGCTTAAACCAAGCTTTAGGAATGCGTAATAGATTTTCAGGGTTGATAGGCTCATATCCTGATGACATGTCATGAAGAGAAGCAAATTTCTCAGAGAAAATAAACCTAGATTTGACAAAGTCAATAGTGACACCAACATTTTCACACCCACTTGCAAGAGTGATTGAGAAGGGAATAATGTTGATGGTAATTCCAAAGATATGGGAGAGGATAGAATAATTCTCATAGTCAAGATAAGCGTGCTTCTAGAATTCTTTAACAAGATTCACGTAGACAGGTTTCTTCAGCAAAATTAAGTATCTTGTCCATTGTTGAAAGTATGACACACCTGTGATGCTACGAGCAATGTTACTTTCAAGAGGAAGAATTTCAATTTATTTTTCAATGATAATTTCAAGAAGATCTTCATTTCTAAGAAAGGTTGGTTGAGGCATGATGGACATATGAGAGGAAGGATCTTGATAGGAATTGGTTTATGAGAGGAAAAGATAAGTATGATAAATCACTATTAATATATATACACTTAAGTGGGTAAAAGAGGTTCTACCAAAACATAAGAATGACATAGATTATTGACATAACACAAGATAAGAATTTCAAAGAAAAGGAATGGAGTGAACCATTCTTTATAAAGAACAAACTATCATACATGTTCCAAATAAGATTTTGAGTGAATCAACATTCAGAAGAGGCAGAACGGAAACTGACATACATAAAAATATTGAATATAGTTGCTTAAATGAGAAACTACATGTCTTTGCTTATTCTCAAGAAAATCTAAGTGTTCTCATTATCCCAAGAATTGATCAAACTATTTTTCTCTTGAAGAGAGAGAATGTTCTAGATCATAAAATTTTTACTAACTAGAGAATTCACAACTTGGAGTTGCACTTGACAAAAAAAAAATTCTAAACTTGTAGAAGTATTTTTATCAGAAGTTATAATAAATTATAGATACAAGAAAAACATACCTTTGAGATTCTAAAATCTTCACTGTGATTCTTTTATCTGAGTGCTCCATGTTCTGATTTTTTACTTTAGCTTGTCTTTGATAGAGCTTTTGATCAGCTTTCTTAAGAGTGGTCCATCATAGGTTCTAAACTCTTACTTACTGGTTCATGTTAATCTTTTAGAGTTTCTCTGGGTTTTTTTATTTTGAGGAGTATAAGTTTCTTCTGAACTCTATCTCTAATCTTAGAGCTAGAATCAGTCTTCTCTTTAGATGATCTCTTCATTCTTCTGTTTAGAGTCACCCATCTGACTTCTTGAGAGTAATCCTCAGAGTACAAATATTTTGATACTTTATTATCAGAACATCCATTTGTTTGTCAAACTTCCTTTGAGTAGAAGCTTAATTTTCAGAAGGTCAATATTTCATGAACTTATGAGAAGCTATGTGCTTGAGAAAATTAACTAACATTTCTTAGCGTCTTTTGAATTTTTGATTCCTTGAACAAATTGCAGAATCTGTTCTAATAAAAATATCATCAAATTTTGATGATTTTGACTGACAATCTTGTTCTTGCAATGTTGAGCTATCGTATTTAGGGTTAGTCTATCAAGGCTTGTCAGCATATCAGCTTCAGAGTGAATGGCTTTTGTCTTTGCATCTTTTAAAGCATTTTCATTCAAGAATACAAACATCAAGAATTATTTTGATTCCTGATGAATCAATAAGCTTTCTTTCCTAAGGAGTTTTCAATTTTCTATGAACCTTTCCAAAGGAAACAATATTCAGAATTTTTGCATTAGATCTTCTACCATCTTGATTAGTTATGCTTCAGATGTTCTGACTCAAATTATTTCTTAGACTTTTGAATTTCTCTGTTCAAGATTTCTGACATTTTTCTGCAGACTTCATCATGAAATTCCTATGTATCAAAATTAGAAGACAACATTCTTTCTTCTTTACTTGAAGAAAATACTAATGAGATTTTTATGAGAAAGTCAAGGGTGGACTAATCCATTTCTTGAAAACATCTCAAACTCACAAATATTTAATCTTCAACAAGCAACATTTCTTGTTTTATGATGATTTGATATTTAAGCAAATACATTGTTCATCATCAGAAGAGGTTGGCTCAATCAAGAACACCAAACCCGGAAGCATTTCTTCAGAAGGTTTGAAATCTTACCTGGTTCTGATAAGAGCTTATTTATCTCCCAGAATCATTTATTTATAAGGAGAGATTGTGATTCTGCTTATTGTCTTACTGGATTAGAAGGAACAATAACTGCATCTGAATTGGGAGCTTCTGATGCTACGGCTTCTGGTATATTCTTCTTTGGTTCTTAATAGGTTATCTCAAAGAGAGAATATTTTGTTGTTGACATTTTCTGTTTTCGAAGAATCAAAGACTTGATCAAGGTAATTTTTTTGTTACAATTCGGAACTCAATCATCATCTTCTGATATGAGACTGTAATTGAAGGTGGAGTAACCATCACCCAGAGTATTTATTCACAAAGACTTTGGATATTTATCTGACACTGTTAGGTGTTTGATATCCATCAATAACATAACCAGGCTCTGATACCAATTGAAGGTGTGAAGAAAAGGCATGAAAGGGGGTTTTGAATTGGTTTTTCCTTTCTTTACAAACTTTCAATTCTTAACATTATTGTGTTAAGTGATGCTTTTGAATATGTTGTAGAATCATAAACAATTAAGCATAAGCAGAAGTAAAGAACACGTGATATATCCTGGTTCACTTGAGAAACCCGCAAGCTAGTCCAGTCCACCCTACCAAGGTGATTTCACCTTGAACTAAAGGACTTAATCCACTATAACCAAACTGATTACAATCTGGATAAACAACTGTTGTGACTAACAACCATTAAGACCATTGTCTTAATATTCTCAAAGCTTCTAACCTAACCAGTCATTTGAGGAACATGTTACCTTCTAAAGCTTCTGACCTAACTGGTCCTTTAGAAGAAACACAAAATTCCTTCCTAAAGCTTCTGACCAAACTGGTCCTTTAGAAGGAACAAACAACTGTTTGTTCTTACAAGGTTTGTTTACAAGAAAGTGCTTCTACACAAGCAAGTGTAAACTCAATTAAGTACATCAGGAGATCCTAATACACACTAAAATATTACATTATTTCGTAGCTTTAATGTGTGCTCTTCTTTTCTTCTAGTAGATTCTTCACGGACAACAGCCCAAAGAACTTGAATCGCTGAAGTCTTCTTCTTCATTAGCTTCTGAAAGCTTTGTTAATCTTGATGTAGTAAAGAGAATAAATTCTTCATCTTGATTCACATTAGGACATTCTAGACATCAACCCTTGTGATATTTACTTCAATGATCATTATAACATTCATGTTGCGGATTTGTAACTGGAGCTTTCATGATCATATTCATTATCTTCTACGGCTTATCAAGATTTTTGCAGTATATGAAATTAAACACATTGTGAATCAATGATTTCATTGTTTTCTTGAAATCATCAACAACATGATTGAAGAATCATTTTGATAACAATTGTTCTTGTTGTTGTTACAGTGGTTGATAGTTTTGGTTGTGTTCCAATAATGACAGCTTTTATTTGAACATTGAACACCAACAAAATTTTAAGAATATGATACTTTTCTTATATAGCCAAGCAAAATAGAGTCGCTTGCTATTGAAAAAGTTTCGTTACACAATGATGAAGATAGTACAGCCACTTCTTTTTCTTTTCCATAATTCAAGCTAGTGGAGAGGTAATGGGATGAGGCTTTTTTGTACTATGTACTTATAATTGCTAACGAAAACATTTGTCTTTGAAACTTCAGAGGCTTCTGATGGTATATGATTGAAGCATGGGTAGATTAGTGACATTTGAATCTCCAGATAATCAAGTCTTTAGTCGTCATAACTTGTTCACTTAGAACCTTGTCTTTGAAACTTCAGCACTTGGTCTTGGGATCCTTTTCTAGAACCTTGGGTCTTTAGAACTTCAAGTCTTCAGAGACTTTAGAACTTCGTCTATCAGAATCTTCAGCACTTAGTTTTGAGAACTCTTTATCTTCAAAAACATTAGCCTTTAGCATATGGACTTAAGTAGAGACTTATGTATTCAGATCTTCTGACAGGTTTCTTTAGAACACGTTGTCTTCAGAAACATGAGTCTTCAACATCTATACTTAAGTAGTAACTTTTGTCTTAAGATCTTCTGAGTGTTTCAATAGAATATGTTGTCTTTAGAAGCATGAGTCTTCATCATCTGGATGTAAGTAGAAACTTTTGTCTTCAGATCTTCTGACTTGTTTATTTACACAAACATCAGAGCCTACACTTCAAAGTCTTCTGGAGTGTCTTGCTACTGTTCATCAGAACTTGTGTAGCGCAAAAGCAGAATTAATTCTCTTCTAATGTCTTTGCCAAGCCATTCATCAAAAGAAGAACTTGTTTGTTAAATACTCAAAAATACTAAACATTAGAGTATCAAAATTGTTCATACAAACATACTCATTTGTTATCATTAAAACTCAGAGATAATATTGCAAAACCAAATCTTGTTCTTACATAGTTGCCTGTTGGAAATGGTGTTAACAAAACATGACATTCAATATGTTACCCTGAAATCTATCAAGGGTAGTGTATTATCAGATAATCTTGCCCACCAGCCAATGGATGATTACAAACCCATGAAGTTCGACTTCTCAGATGAAGACATTATGTTGATTAAAGGAGTATCAGATATAAAAGAAGGACTCGAACCAGGAGCACAATGAACGCTCGTGTTTGATGGTGCCTCGAATGCCTTAGGACATGGTATTGGAGCAGTCATTACTTCCCATACAGGTTTTCACCTCCCTCTCACTACAAGAATTTTTTTTGACGCCACCAACAATGTTACGGAATATGAAGCTTGCATATTTGGTTTAGCAGTAGGCATTGATTTAAGAATCAAGACATTGGTTGTATATGGAGATTTAGCCTTGGTAATCTACCAGATCAATGGAGATTGGGAAACCTGTCACCCCAACTTGATCCCCTACAAAGAACATGTCATGCGGCTAATTACCTACTTTGATGAGATTACTTTCAACCATATCCCAGGAGAGGAAAATCAATTGGCTGATGCCTTGGATACCTTGTCTTCCATGTTCAAATTTAAGTAGTAGAAAGAAGCACCTAACATCAGAATTGAACGGTTGGATGAGTCAATTTACTACTTTGAGCTGGAAAAGTATGAAAATGACAAACCTTGGTACTACGACATTCAATGGTACCTTGAAACATAGGAATTCCAGAGGGGCTTCTACAAATGATAAAAAGACTTCACGGAAGTTATCATCCAAATTCCTCCTCAACAGTAAAAGTCTCTACAAAAAAATTTTATGATTCAGTGCTGCTCAGATGCGTGGATAGACACGAAGTGTCTAAAATCATAGAGGAAGTACATGAGGGTTCCTTTGGGATGAATTCCAGTTTCAACACCATGGCTAAGAAAATCCTGAGGACAAGATATTATTGGACCACTATGGAAACTTATTTCTCTCATCATTCCAGAGCTTGTGACGAGTGCTAGATTTATGTAAACAAGATGAACGTACCACCAGCACCTCTGAATGTAAATACTTCTCCTTGGCCTTTCGCTATATGGGGCATTGAAATGATCAGTCGAATCATTCCAACTGCTTCCAATGTTCACTGCTTCATCCTGGTAGCCATCGACTACTTCACCAAATGGGTAGAAGATGCGTCCTATGCCAACATCACCAAATAAGTATTTTCTCGTTTTATCAAGAATCAAATCATTTGCCGATATGGAATTCCTGAAAGGATCATTACTGATAATGGGTCCAAACTCAACAACAAGATGATAAAAGAATTGTGTCAGAACTTTAAAATCCAGCATCATAACTCTTCACCTCATCGGCTAAAGATGAATGGCGTTGTTGAAGCTACAAATAAGAACATCAAGAAAATTGTACAAAAGATGTTAGTAACATACAAGGATTGGCATGAGATGTTGCCTTTCACTCTACATGGATATCGTGCTTCAGTCTGCACCTCGACCGGGGCAACCTCTTTTTCACTTGTTTATGGGATGGAGGTTGTCTTACCATTAGAAGTAGAGATATTTTCCCTGAGGGTTATAATGGATGTCAAGTTGAATAAAGTTGAATGGGTTCGAACAAGGTTCGATCAGTTGAACCTTATCGATGAGAATAGATTGGCAGCCATTTTCCATGGCCAATTATATCAAATAAGAATGAAGAAAGCTCTCGACAAGAAGGTTTGACCTCAGAACTTCCAAATTGGAGACCTCGTGTTAAAGAAAATAATGCCTCTTAACAGTACAGATACCATGGACAAATGGGCTCCAAATTACGAAGGGTCATACGTTGTGAAGAAGGTCTTCTCAGGAGGATATTTACTGCTTGCAACCATGGATGGAAAACATTTCCACTCACAGTGAACACAGACACAATCAAAAAATATTTCGCATGAATAGACCCGCTAAGTTGACAACTTAGGCAAGAAATGGGCATCCTGACGGATCATAAAAGGAAGAGATCTAGGCAAAAATCAGAGATAAAAATAGTAAAAAAAGAATGTACACCCGCTAAGTTGAAAACCTGCAAGGGAAACTTAGGCAAAAAAAAGGGTATCCGGGTGGACTGAAAACCCCCAAAAGGGCGGTCCAGACAAAAGTTAGGGATTTAAAGGTGAATGACTGTGATATGCGACCTTTCTCTACAAATAACAAATGACGATCCTGAGGGACAGGAATTAATTGAATCATTCTCTTCTAAAAGCAAAAGTGATAAGATCTTTGAGGTTATAGTGGTTATAGCAGAATCAGAACTCAGTCTAAATCAAATTTTCATGTTGCCAATTAAAGCTTGTATTCGCACAATCACCTCTTTTTAGGGATTTTTTTCTTATGTAAAAACACGTATTTACATGCTAATTTCAATTAAATTTCTCTTCATCCAAAACAAATTATGTTTTTCTTTTACTGTGTTAAATATTCAAATGTCAAATAGTTTCCTGAAAAAAACTGTTTCATTTAAGACTTTGAGAGGTCATGAAAACTCTTTCAGGAAAAATAATAAAAACATTGGAAATTACTTGAAAAGTTAAATAAAATGAACGTAATCATTTACACCGCACCGAGGGAATAAGTGATAATCCAAGTATTCGCAAAGGTCACCGTCCAATCATAAAGAAATATATGTTATTCCTCCCAAAGTTGGCGATGCAATAAAACCCACTCCCCACATGGATCAAATTGGCATGTTCGTCCCCGATAGGGCCTCTCCTCATAAGTAGCATTGCATAACAGAAATCGCATCATGGCATCCCCAAACCATATAGCATATCCCGTAAAAAGGATCATCACATCATAAAAATCAAACATGCATCAAAATCATAAGTTAGCTTGATCTTCCCCACAAAGAATGATCTGAAGATACTTACCAACAAAACTTATTCATCATCATTAATATTCCCTAGCAGCATAGTGTTGAGTTTTCTTTAATAAAGTCATCACCACTTAGAACTTTATCAGTGTTCATATTGTATTTTCTTTCAATACGTGTTCACTCAGATTCCAACACTCAGTCGTGTTAATCTCTTCACTGACCCCCAGCAAGGTCACTTATTTAAACACTCATATTTATCTCATTAAACACTTGTTTGTGTCTGTGATCGGTGGATTTAGAACTGACTGTTTTTTAGCTGGTTTCGCGAAATGTCGCGGTAAGCAAGAGTCGCCACCGTATTTTATGTTCTCCAACATGGAAAGGACAAAAGCATAGTAAAATTCCTTATTCGAGAATGTTTCTCGGTTCGGGAGGTAGATTTATAGAAAGGGAAGGTGTTAGCACCCTTTCTATCCATGGTTATCCATGGGCTCTTAGGTACTTGCTCTTATGTTTTCAAAATGTTTGCTTTTCAAAATGTGAGTGGGTTTGAAAAAGTTTCTTTGAAAGATTTCTGAATAACTCTTGTATTTGTCCTCAAGAGTGTTTGAAAAATTTGTTTTGGAAGCTTTTTGAAAGTGTCGGTGTGAAAAGGTTTTTGTTTTGTTTTTTAGAGAGAGCAAGTATCTATGAGTCATCTACCTACCCTAAGGAATTAGGCTGTGTATAAGTCCTTTAGGTAGTGCCATCCCGCCATTGAGAGGTAGGTAGCACCACTGTTGGAGGTGTTCGGGTCAATTCGAGTTTAGGGACAGTGTGGTCACCGAAGCAACAGCAGGACACCTTAGAAGCTACCCTTATGTCCTTGATCCTTTTTTAATCTGAGGCAACCGTTTCGAGGCAACTGTTCCGAGGCAACTGTTTCGAGGCAACTGTTTCGAGGCAACTGTTTCGAGGCAACTGGATCATGGACATAAGGACCGCTAAGACGTCCTATACTTGACGACCACGTTTCGAAGGCAACAAGTGAGGCGTACCCTAGAAGTGGTGTGTGTATTTGTGTGTTGTATTCAGTAATGTTTGTCTTGTTAATTAGTGAGCTACGAGTTATTTTTATTTACATACATTCTTTCATGCAAGTTAACAGTTAAGGGGTGCGGAAAGTAAATTGCGGAAACGTAAATCCTACGCTATTACAAGGCGCGGGTCTATACATCGCCAAAAATTATAAAGACCCGTTTTTTAGTAAATGAGTACGGAAATTAAATAAAGTGATAAACCTATTTAACTATTACATTCTTGAAGGCAATTACATAATAATCAAATAAAGTAAATGCGCGCGAATAAATTAATCGGGAATGTCTAAGGGTGTTGACCCTTTTAAGAAAAGAAATTGATTTTTTTTGGTCTTTTTTGTAATTAAAATGAAATTAAAGCTAATTAATAACTAATTAATTTAATTTAATTAAAAGAAAACATTTTTTTTTGTTTTTTATGTTTTTATGAAATAAAAGAAATGGAATAAAATTAAAAGTTAACTTTTACCTAATTCTAGATTTATTTTAATTATTTAAGAAAAGGAATTAAAATTGCCTAATTAAACTATTTTGGTTAATATTTATTTACAAAATAAAATAATAATAATAATAATAATGTTAATTCTATTTTTTGAGTTTTTTATGAAAATGTGTTAATTAAGTTAATTTGTTAATAAAAATAAAGCAAGTAAATAAAAAAAAAGAAGAAAATGTCAAAATAAAATAAAAAGAAGAGTAAAAACCCAAGGGGTGTGGACTGAAATGGGGGGTGTTGGACTGAGATTCTGGCCCATTTGAACAAGGCCTGCTTGACTTTTTTGGTTGCCTACACGTGCGTTGACTCCAGACCATGGTGTCCCTCACTTTTTGTCCTTTGGATCTGCGTTGATGACACTTGGCTGCTTGGATCTGCAAGGCTCATGGTGTCCAGCGCTTGTAAGGCTGCACAGAATAGCTTTTGGAAAAATAATATGAAATTATGAGGGGACCTGGGAATCGACCCAGGTCCCAAAGATTACATGACACGCTGCCAGCCACTACACCAAACGCAATTAGTTGTAAACATAATAGGAACAAAACAATGTATGGAATAAGTGCCCTATAGGCTGAAACAACGCGCGCGAATTTGAATACGCCTATACCTGGCTGCCACGCAGTCATCTTCAAGCTTTTTCTGCAAAATACAAAACATATAGCGGGGGTTTTAAACCCCCACAAAATACAGTCAATATGAAAATAGCGATTAGCTCCTCACACCATATAAAAAGGGCGCGAATATCTCATTCCAATCGTCTCATCATGCTGAGTTTAACCATATGCGTGTAAAGTTTTAATTTTACAGCATGACAAAACCCCTAATTTGAAGCTCTGAAAAACCTAGAAGTTGCTAATGGTAATTTTCGTTTTAGAGCCTCATTCTCAAATTAAATCACATGGAGAGCTTTGTACTGATCCTGTAAACAGAATGCTATCAACAAAAAAATGTTAAAAGTGCATGAAATGTGATAAGTAAATTTGAGAAAAAATGAAAACCGTGTGGGTGGTATGGGATGATTCCTTGAGGGATTTGGCTTGTTAATGATTGCCAAAGGTTCCTGGCAATGCAAGGAACGTATTTGGATTGAAGAGAGAGCTTGAATTAGGCTGCAAGGTGGTTTTCAGATTTGCTTTTTTCTTTTGAAAATTTGAAAGTTGTTTGGCCGTTTGGAGTGTTTCTAGGTCGTGAATCCTTATTGGGAAGCTTGCATACATGTTATGTAATGAGTATCCATCCAAATAATGGTCATTGAACCTTTGCATTCATGCTTGAGATTTTGCCATAAACTCCATTGAAACAACTTGCCATTTTTGTGTCAAATTTGAATTCTTGCTTGGAATAGGCCCTTGCACGAATTTGGAAGGTGAATGATGGTGTATCAAAGCATTTCAATACAAAATATATCCCTTAATTAATTTTCTTGATTTTCATTTGAATTTTAAAGATTTAAAATGAATTAAATCAAATAAAATTAAATAAAAATGGGAAAATTAACTTTTAATCTTGAAATAAATTGTGGGACACGTGGGAGGCATGGACAAGCTGAAACAAGTGGAAAAAGTGGGGCCCTTTTGCCAAAAATGGAGTTTCAAGGATAATTGACTTTGGCCATTTCACAAAAATTTCCCAACTTCTCCAATGCATATCTTGCTCAATTTTGAAGTTATGAACATGTTCTTGGACATTTTGGAAAGGTATTGAAGTCCTCTAACCAATGTATTTGGTCCCATGTCATTTTGATTTACCAATATCAAGTTATGGTCTTTGACTTAAAGTGCCTTTTTGTTGACTTTTGAAAATGACCTATAATGTTGAAATTGATAACTTTTTGTGAGAGCATTTCTTGGACTTGGAATGTGAAGATGAGTTGTAGGAAATGTCTTCCCCTTCAAGATGAGCATTGGATGGGATTTTTCTGATGAACCATGCAAAAGTTATGCCTTGGTCAAGTTACAGTTGACTTTTCAGCTGTCCAAAAATAGAAACTTTTGCATCTTGATGATTTTTGAGCCATTCTTGTGGAATCATGGTCAAGACTTGACCAAATGATGATTGTGGCTTCAAAATAAGATGTTGACCAAAAATTTTGACTTTTGACTGCCAAATGACCATTTTGCCCCTACAGTTGACTGTGGAGCAATTAGGGCTTTTGACTGTGCAACTTGACCTTGTGAGCCTTGAAACTTGACATGTAGGTGCTTGACAATGTGTATGAGCATATGGAACTTGATTGGGCCCTTGGAAACTTCAACTTCCTTGCAAGAACCAAAACCCTAATTTGACTGGCCTGGGAGAGTGGTTGACTGTGCAGCCCTTGAGTAGACTTTGAGCCATTTGAGGTGATGCTTGTCAAAACCTTAAAGAATATGGGAGGGAAAATTTTGGGGTACAACAGTTTCCCCTGTTCAATCTTCTTAGACCTGAGGATATAGATTGGCTTGTGTGCCTTTCGTGATCCAAAGGTGGAAGATGATTGGACACTAGAGTGCCCAGAAATTTGCACTCACATAGTTGAGTATCAGCAGTGTGATGGCGGGAATGGGCTTACAGATTCCATTTGGAGAGATGGATAGGAGGATGGGCTTATAGATGCCATCTGGAAGTATGACAGAACCTTGTCGGGAATGGGATTATAGATGCCATTTGGAGACTGTCGGTATGTGGATGGGCTTATAGATGCCATCTAGGTGTCGATCGCGTAAGAGATTCCTTAGCGAGAACTTGCGTACCTGAGAAAGAAGAATAATTACCTGGCCTGTTACGGGGGTTGATCTTCAAACTCTTTATGTGGATATGCCCTGGCTGGATACAGGAATCGAATCTGGAATTAGTCGTCAACAAATACGCCCTAGCTGGATACAGGAATCGGATCTTCAAACTCTTCAGACGTGCCCTGGCAGGATACAGGAATCGAGTCTGGAATTAGTCGTCAACAGATACGCCCTGGCTGGATACAGGAATCGGATCTTCAAACTCTTCAGACGTGCCCTGGCAGGATACAGGAATCGAGTCCGGAAAATAGTCTTCAACAGATACACCCTAGCAAGATACAAGAATCGGATCTTCAAACTCTTCAGACGTGCCCTGGCAGGATACAGGAATCGAGTCTGGAATTAGTCGTCAACAGATACACCCTGGCAGGATACAGGAATCGGATCTTCAAACTCTTCAGACGTGCCCTGGCAGGATACAGGAATCGAGTCTAGAATTAGTCGTCAACAGATACACCCTGGCAAGATACAGGAATCGGATCTTCAAACTCTTCAGACGTGCCCTGGAAGGATACAGGAATCGAGTCTGGAATTAGTCGTCAACAGATACACCCTGGCAAGATACATGAATCGGATCTTCAAACTCTTCAGACGTGCCCTGGCAGGATACAGGAATCGAGTCTGGAATATAGTCGTCAACAGATACACCCTGGCAAGATACAGGAATCGGATCTTCAAACTCTTCAGACATGCCCTGGCAGGATACAGGAATCGAGTCTGGAATTAGTCGTCAACAGATACGCCCTGGCAAGATACAGGAATCGGATCTTCAAACTCTTCAGACGTGCCCTGGTAGGATACAGGAATCGAGTCTGGAATTAGTCGTCAACAGATACACCCTGGCAAGATACAGGAATCGGATCTTCAAACTCTTCAGACGTGCCCTGGCAGGATACAGGAATCGAGTCCGGAAATAGTCGTCAACAGATACGCCCTGGCAAGATACAGGAATTGGATCTTCAAACTCTTCAGACGTGCCCTGGCAGGATACAGGAATCGAGTCCGGAAAATAGTCGTCAACAGATACACCCTGGCAGGATACAGGAATCGGATCTTCAAACTCTTCAGACGTGCCCTGGCAGGATACAGGAATCGAGTCCAGAAAATAGTCGTCAACAGATACACCCTGGCAGGATACAGGAATCGGATCTTCAAACTCTTCAGACGTGCCCTGGCAGGATACAGGAATCGAGTCTGGAATTAGTCGTCAACAGATACACCCTGGCAAGATACAGGAATCGGATCTTCAAACTCTTCAGATGTGCCCTGGCAGGATATAGGAATCGAGTCTGGAAAATAGTCGTCAACAGATACACCCTGGCAGGATACAGGAATCGGATCTTCAAACTCTTCAGACGTACCCTGGCAGGATACAGGAATCGAGTCCGGAAAATAGTCGCTCACAGACATGCCCTGGCTAGATACAGGTATCGAATCTGGAATTGCGACAGTTGATAGTAATTATCTTTGTATTGACTTTTGTCCTGAAAAGACAAAACGTTAGTTGTATGCAATGTCATGATGTATGAAATGCGTGATGTTCTCAAAATAAATGAGATTGTATGTTCATGATGCGTATGTGCATGCTATAATGTATGAAGATGTGATGTTTATGAGTGTATTTTTGTCTAGGAAAAATAAATCCTTGACGAATGCCGGGACATTGAATCCTGGGATGATGTTTGAAGAGTGAAGTTCTTCATTTTTGCTGGGGATACTGGTTGCAAGAATAATCCGATAGGAGAAGATGACTCCGTTGGGGGAATAAACTTGGCGAAGAGATTACTCTGCGGGGAATACTCTGTGGGAAGAGATACTTCGCTGAGGTTTGATGATAACTCCGCTGGGGACTCCGTTGATATGTTTTGTTGGAAGATTTGATGAACTCCGCTGGGGGATAGGAAGAACCTCGCCGAGGACGATCTTTCCGTGGTAATTGGCTGAGGATAACCCAGTTATAAGCCCTGGTGGAGCATAACCTTTGAATAAAGCCGGGGAGAGACGCGTTTGTGCTTTGTAGGGGAGAAGCTTCCAGAATCTACTGGGGATAAGCTTCCTACTGGGGAGATGGATTCAACTCTCCTGGGGAGACTTTTGAGATTGCACTGGGGAGTGGTTCCACTGGATGTCTGTATTCCGCCGGGGAACAATCTTAGATCAAGACTGCCGGGGATGCTTGCTTAGGAACATCTGTATACTCCACTGGGGAATGTTGAGATCTGCTGGGGGATACCCCACTTCCATAAGGCTGACTGTAGGCTAACTCTGCTTGGGGAGAGTGTTGATGACTTGCTAGAGATATTGTGCCTTCTCGGGGCTGATTGGAGACCAACTCTGCTTGAGGAGATTTGTTGAATCTTGTTTTACTCTGCGGGGAGTGAAGGTATCTTGGTCACGTTCTTCAGCTGAACCTACCTTGGTACCTTGGCGGACAGAGCAACTAGATTGCTTAAACAACTCATTATTGCCCCTGTTTCTGATGTCACCTGTAATTAATCCTTCGTTTCGTATTCACATATTTATGAGTTAGCAATTAGTGTCAAATGCATATATCACAATTGAACATTGGATGTTCTTCGCAAAACAAAACAGGAAAAGGAAAAACAATTGGCAATTGGTCTGAAAAGTGAATTTGTATTGATTTTTGAATTTGCATGTAAATAGGCGTTTATGTACAAGAGGCTGACGTCCTAGTAAGAGAACGCCGCCGAACAACAGAGTTTATACAATTTGTAAAAAAAGAAAACAAAACAGCTATGTGAAAAGAATAATCCCACTGGGTTCCAACTCTGCTATTGCCTTTATATCTTCGAGCGTCTCATCACTTGGCTGCTCAGTTGAAGATGAAGCTGACTGATCGATGTCGTCTGAACCTGATGTTTGATACCGGATTCTGGATGCAAGGTGATCCAATGAGACATAGTATTACGCTTATCCCTAACTTTTGCCTGGACCACCCTTTCGGGTTTTCAGTCCACCGGGATACCCATTTTTGCCCAAGCTGCCCTTTCAGGTTTTCGACTTGCCGGGTGTACAGATTTTTTTCATTTCATCCCTTATTTTTGCCCGAATCCTTTTGGTTCTCCGGGAAGCCCTAATTTTTGCCTAGGTATGTCAACCTAGCGGGTCTTTTGTTCACGCGTAGTATCTTTTTACTATGTCTGCATTGGCGGGGTGAGGAAGGTCGTCACCATCCATGGTGGTTAGGATCATGGCCCCTCCTGAGAACACATGTTTAACCACAAATGGCCCTTCGTACGTAGGGGTCCATTTTCCCCTGGGATCACTTTGAGGAAGAATGATGCACTTGATTACCAGGTCCCCAACTTGATACTCTTGTGGTCTGACTTTCTTGTTAAATGCCCTGATCATTCGTTTTTGATACGTTTGACCATGACAAATAGCAGTGAGTCTCTTTTCGTCAATTAGGTTTAATTGATCAAGTCGAGTCTGGATCCAGTCATCTTCGCTCAGATCTGCATCCTTCATTATCCGGAGAGAGGGTATCTGGACTTCAATCGGCAAGACTGCCTCCATGCCATAGACCAAGGAAAAGGGAGTTTCCCCGATTGACGTTCTCGCTGAGGTACGGTACCCATGAAGAGCAAACGGTAACATCTCGTGCCAATCTTTATAGGTCACTGTCATCTTTTGCACAATCTTTTTGATATTCTTATTAGCTGCTTCTACAGCCCCATTCATCTTCGGCTGGTAAGGAGAAGAGTTATGGTGCTGTATCTTGAATTGCTCGCAGAGCTCAGTGATCATCTTGTTGTTAAGATTGGTACCGTTGTCCGTAGTGATCCTTTCCGGGACGCCGTATCGACAGATCAGGTTGTGTCGAATGAACCGTGCCACGACGTTCTTGGTTACCGTAGCATAGGAAGCTGCTTCAACCCACTTTGTAAAGTAATCGATCGCCACCAGGATGAAGCGATGCCCGTTGGATTCCGTAGGTCTGATCTCGCAGATCATATCAATGCCCCACATTGCAAAAGGCCAAGGTGCTGTCAAGACATTCAGAGGAACTGGAGGAACGTGCACCTTATCAGCGTAGATCTGGCATTTGTGACATGTCCGAGAATGTTGATAGCAGTCAGCTTCCATTGTGGACCAGAAATATCCTGCCCGAAGGATTTTCTTTGCCATGGTGTGTCCACTGGAGTGTGTTCCGAAGGTACCTTCATGCAGCTCTGCCATGATCTTTTCTGCTTCAGCTTTATCCACACAACGTAGTAAAGTTGAATCATGGTTTCGCTTGTATAGAATGCCATTGCTGAGGAAGAACTTTGCTGCGAACCTTCTCAGGAATTTCTTGTCATTGATGGATGCATCTTCAGGGTATTCTTGAGCTTCCAAGTACCTCTTCACTTCATGATACAAAGGTTTTTCAATTACCACCTCAGCCTCAAGATCACAGCAGTATGCAGGTTCGTCCAACTTCCAGATAATGATTCGGGGAGCCTCATTGTCCCATTTGACTCTGAACATAGAAGACATTGTAGCCAACGCGCCCGCCAGCTGATTCTCCTCTCTTGGGAAGTGTTCAAAAGTTATCTCTGTGAAATGGGGGATCAACGTCAACATACATTCTTTGTAGGGAATAAGGTTTGGGTGTTTCGTATCCCACTCGCCTTTGATCTGATTGATCACGAGAGCGGAATCTCCGAAGACACTCAGAAACTTGATCCTTAAGTCAATCGCAGCTTGAAGACCCATGATGCATGCCTCATACTCCGCCATGTTGTTGGTGCAGTTGAAACATAGCCGGGCAGTGAGTGGAGTATGAGTGCCTTTAAGGGATATGATCACAGCGCGGATACCATTACCCAAAGCGTTTGAGGCTCCGTCAAAGTGCATAGACCATCGGGATCCTTCCTCAGGTCCTTCATCCGGTCCAGGTACTTCACAATCAATCACTATCATGATGCTTTCGTCAGGAAATTCAAAGTTCATTGACTGGTAGTCGTCCACTTCCTGGTGTGCCAAATGGTCTGCCAATACACTTCCTTTGATAGCTTTCTGAGTCGTGTACTGGATGTCGTATTCTGTCAAGATCATTTGCCATCTTGCTATTCTTCCGGACAAGGCAGGCTTTTTGATTATGTACTTGATTGGATCCATCTTTGAAATCAACAGAGTAGTGTGAGTCAGCATATACTGTCTCAGCCGGCGAGCAGCCCATACCAAAGCGCAGCAAGTTTTCTCGAGCAGTGAGTATCGGGTCTCACAGTCGGTAAACTTTTTGCTAAGGTAATAAATGGCGTGCTCTTTTCGGCCAGACTCGTCATGCTGCCCCAGCACACACCCCATTGAGCTGTCAAGTACTGTCAAGTATAGTATTAGAGGTCTCCCTTCAACCGGTGGCATAAGAATGGGTGGTTCTTGGAGATACTCTTTGATTCTGTCGAAAGCGTCCTGGCATTCATCATTCCAACGTACTACTTGATCTTTCTTCAGCAGCTTGAAGATTGGTTCACAGGTAGCAGATAGATGCGAGATGAATCGGGCAATGTAATTCAGACGTCCTAGAAAGCCTCTGACTTCTTTCTCTGTCTTGGGAACTGGCATCTCTTGTATGGCTATAACCTTGGCAGGGTCCACTTGAATACCTTTGTCGCTCACGACGAAGCCTAGCAACTTCCCAGATCTTACCCCAAAGGTGCATTTGTTTGGGTTCAACCTCAGCTTGTACAACTTCAGACGGTCAAACAGCTTCTGTAGATGGTTAAGGTGTTCCTCCTCAGTTTGGGACCTTGCAATCATATTGTCGACATATACTTCTATTTCATGATGGATCATGTCATGAAACAAAGCAACCATGGCACGTTGGTAGGTTGCCCCAGCATTTTTCAACCCAAAAGGCATGACCTTGTAGCAGAAGGTGCCCCACTGAGTGACAAAAGTAGTCTTCTCCATGTCTTCGGGAGCCATCTTGATTTGATTATAACCGGAAAAACCGTCCATGAAGGAGAATACTTTATGCTGAGCAGTGTTGTCAACCAGAACGTCGATGTGAGGTAGAGGGAAGTCATCCTTAGGGCTTGCCCTGTTCAAATCCCTGTAGTCAACACACATTCGGACCTTACCATCTTTCTTTGGCACTGGAACCACATTGGCAACCCACTGAGGGTAAGAAGTCACTGCTAGAAAACCGGCGTCAAATTGCTTCATAACCTCAGCTTTGATCTTCTCGGACATCTTTGGACGCATACGGCGGACCTTCTGTTTAACCGGAGGGCAGTCTTCCTTGGTAGGCAGGTGATGAACCACAATGTCGGTATCCAACCCAGGCATGTCTTCGTAAGACCAGGCAAAGATTTCCACATAATCCTGCAGCATCTGAATCAACCGTTGTTTCACACTGAGCTCTAGATTAGCACCAATCTTGACTTCCTTTTTGTCTGTCTCAGTACCCAGATTTATCGTTTCCACTGGCTCTTCATGTGGCTGAATGGCCCTCTCTTCCTGGAGTAGCAGTCTTGCAAGTTCACCAGGCACTTCGCAATCATCTTCACCTTCGTCTTCGGCTAAGTTGATCGGATTTTCGAAGTCATAACCGGCAGTAGCAGAGTCGTTACCAGTGAGATCCAGAGTGGATTGAAACCTGTATGAGTGAGTGTGTGTGTGTAAATACAGCTGTTTTGCAATATATAAAGAAAGAAAGGGAGCGCAAGATTTGAAATGTGAAAAACGTCAAATGCTTTTATTCATGATATATGAAAGTGACAAACAAAAACCCTCACAAATAAAACCACGGTGCCCCGGGTAAGACACCGGGCCAATAGAGTTTAGTAATATTGTTTGTTACAAATCCAAAACAAAGAAGTTCATTACTGGGTGACAAAAGTAATAGGCATAAAGTATTTGGCAGTCCAGTTGCTTGGTCCACTGTTGGTCGTTGAGTAGATCCAGCTGTCAAACTCGGATTCTTCCACTTCGTCTTCATCCCCAATGGCATTTACTCCATGGTTAGGCATGGGAGCAGTCACCACATTAGGCTTCTCGGGCGCCTCAAACTGAACCCCTTTAGCATCAATAAGGTCTTGAACCTTATTCCTCAGAGCCCAACAATCATATGTGTTATGCCCCGGGCTATCAGAGTGATAAGCGCAACGGGCGTTGGGGTTGTATTTCGGAGATACTGTGTTTACCATCTTCGGAGCTTCCTTGACTGTTACTAGGCTGGTTGACAGCAGTTGCGGCAGGATTTGAGAGAGAGTCATGCTGAGCCGAGTATACTGCCGTTTGGGCCTCTCAGCTCTGGGTTGGTTGTATTGTTGAGGAGCAGCAACAGGCTTAGAAATAACCACCGCATTGACAGCTTGGCGGCGTTCCGGTTTGTTTTGCCTCCTGGGACCATACACAGCACTGGCCTCCTTTTTGAAGGGCTTCTTTTAAGTACTTGAGGAGGCACCCTTCTGTATCTTCCCCGATTTTATACCAGCTTCGATCCTTTCACCAGTCAGGATCAGGTCTGTGAACCCAGCAGAGGAATTACCAATGAGATGATTGAAGAATGGACCGGATAGGGTCCCCAAGAACATGTCCACTAGTTCACGGTCAGTCAATAGTGGCTGCACCCTGCCAGCCAGATCTCTCCATTTCTGTGTGTACTCCTTAAAACCTTCTCCCGATCCTAGCGACATACCTTGGAGTTGGGTACGCGTAGGAGCGAGGTCGGAATTATATTGATACTGCTTGTAAAAAGCAGTAGCCAAATCCTCCCAGTTACGAATGTTGGTTCCATCCAGCTGATAGAACCATTCGAGATGAGTCCCTGAAAGACTCTCCTGGAAGAAGTGGATCCATAAGTTCTTGTCTGCTGTGTAAGGCTGGATCTTCCTTACATAAGAACGGAGGTGCAGTTTAGGGCAGGAAGCCCCGTCATACTTCACAAAGGCAGGCGCCTTGAACTTGTGTGGGATCACCACCCCAGAAGATAACCCCAAGTCTCCAAAATCCAACCCAGGCACACGTTGAATCTCCATAGCATTTAGCCTGTCCTCCAGTTGTTTGTACCGATCCTCAGCAGGAGGGTACTGCTCATCGTTGAAGTCTTTCTCAGTGTCAGAGACCACATGACTAAGGACCTCTCTCCCTTGGTGACTGCCTTCCCCCATAGATGGAGTAGTCCTCTCAGCTTCATTCTGCAATGTATTCCCGAGCCTGCGCCCAGTGTTGAATAGCACAATCCTCTTCTTCTTCTTATTCTTCTTCAGGAGCAAAGCCTTCAGCTCTTGTTGTCCCTAGGCCAAGTTCATGACCATCTCCTGGAATTGGGCGTTTTGGGCCTGGAGGGCCTTGATAGCTTGCTCGGTAGTGAGTTCAGGATTCATGATGCTTGAGTGCTGAAATAAACAGCGAAGAAGATTAAGCAACCTGTAGAAAAAGGGGTACCTGTTATGCACATGATGCATGATATGCTATTTATGCAATGTATTCAAGGGTTCGAAAGTTCAAATTCGTTGTAGCCAAAAAAGAACACACTTTTTATTAGGAAATAAATTGTTCAGTACATCAAGGCCTCATGGGCAAAACATTACAAAATAATTAATCCCAAAAGACACTGCGCATCCTCTTTGGAGCAATGTAAGTGTTGAGAGTCTTTTCCTCGTGCAGTAGACGCGTGAGCTCCAAGACCTTCTTCTCACTGGCATGTAGATTGGCTTCAAGAGAATTCCGTTCTTCCTTGAGTTGGATCCAGCTTTTCTGCATTTCTTCCCAGGATGTAGGCATGTCAGGATGCTGAATAGTGTAGGGCACCTCTCCTTCCAAGGCTGGCTCTTTGATCACAGGGAGAACATGAGGATATGGCATCACCAGCTTCTGGGAGCGGGCTCGTACCCACTTGAGATAAGGCTCCAGGGGGATGGAGTTCTTGTGCCCCAGTGTCTTGCTGTCTACCCTGTTAGGCATCCTCCAAGCTCTGATAAATCTGGCAAAGCCCTTGTGCATCGTTATCGAAGTCAAAAACTATGTCAGGAATCAACATATCATGAGGGCCATCCCTCCGAGCATATCCAAACAGTCTCAAAGCCAAGCATGGTTTGTAAGTAATACCTCCTCTGATTCCAAGTAGAGGAACATTAGGAAACTCCCCGCAACGATCAATGATAGTGACGTCTTCTTTGGACCGAGAACACCAATGTATATCAGCATGCGTAAGAGTCATTAATCGTTGTGACCATCTCAAACCCCGCTCATTCTTCAAAACTGATTGTGGAAGGTGCGAAATAAACCACCTTCCCAGGAGAGGAGTGAAGAACATAAGAACACCTCTTTTTCTCATGGTTCGAGTGTAACATGAGTGAAGGATGTCCCCAAGCAACATGGGTATAGGATTCCTGGACATGAAGATCTTGACAGCATTGATATCTATAAGCTGATCTGGCTTAGGGAACAGCACCAACCCATAGACAAGGAGGGCTACAACTTCTTCAAAGGCTTGTAGGTCAAGGGAATTCCAACACTCTTGGGCCTTCTCAAACAGAAACTTTGCCAAGAACCCTTTGATACCACTTCTGGTTTCCCAATGTCCCTTGATGTCAGATGGTTGTAGGCATAATGCTTTAGCAACCTCTTCAAGTTTTGGCTCCTTTTCTGTACCGTTGTAGGGTAGTTGACTGAGAATGGGAATCTTCAGAAGCTGGGAAAACTCTTCCAAAGTAGGCACCAGTTGATAATTCGGAAACGTAAAACAGTGGTGCAGAGGGTCAAAGAATTGGAACAACACTTTCACCATGTCCTCTTCAATGTGGGTATTGACCAAGATGATGAGTCTACCATGCCTTTCACTGAATAAAGAGTTCTCGGGAATCCTGGATGTAAGTTCCTTAAGTTGAGGAGGGACCCTTACAAGGTTGACCTGAATTGTCTTTCTGCGGATAGTTTCCATGTCCTACAAAACAAGAACAAAGATGAAGATTCGAACCCCTAAAGTGGTTAGTGGATGTATATGATGTTGTATGATGTTATGATGCTATGATAAAACACACCACAAGTATTCACAAAAGCAAACATGATAAGGCACACAAGTCACACCACAGCCCTTAGAGTTTAGGCCAGCATGAAGTTTGGGGTACTACCCTCTTGAAGTTGGTGGGCTCAAACCTGTCCTATCAAAGTAACCGGGTTCTAAGGAGCTCAATATCATTGGATTGTTTTCTGTGTTCATAGTTTCGATTTAGCCACTGAACTGGCGATCAAAATATTCCAAGAAAACAACCCTCAATGAGTGTAGTATCGAGTATCAACCAACTTCGTACTGCACCAAAGTCAGTTATCTCACTACCCCTAAAGAGGCCAGGATGGTTCAATTAAGGTTCCTAAGGTCAGTTGATGCTTCACGACACCACGCGGCGGCCCCGTACTCTCCTTGACTTGACTCAAGGGTTACCGGTACTCACCAAAGTGCCACATCAACGTAGCAGACTGCTTCAACCGTGTCGGTATACCCCGTACAGTTCCCTCACAGTCTTGTTGCTACTTTCTAAGAAGGTATCCCCCAGATCCGGGTTAGGATCTATAGAACTCCCAAGACAGGCCCAATAACATTAAAGCAAGCAAAACAAAGCAATTGAAAACACAAGTATGAGCTATCCTAAGGTACACCTCACTTTAAGTATCCCCAGCAGAGTCGCCAGTTCTGTGATCGGTGGATTTAGAACTGACTGTTTTTTAGCTGGTTTCGCGAAATGTCGCGGTAAGCAAGAGTCGCCACCGTCTTTTATGTTCTCCAACATGGAAAGGACAAAAGCACAGCAAAATTCCTTATTTGAGAATGTTTCTCGGTTCGGGAGGTAGATTTATAGAAAGGGAAGGTGTTAGCACCCTTTCTATCCATGGTTATCCATGGGCTCTTAGGTACTTGCTCTTATGTTTTCAAAATGTTTGCTTTTCAAAATGTGAGTGGGTTTGAAAAAGTTTCTTTGAAAGATTTCTGAATAACTCTTGTATCTGTCCTCAAGAGTGTTTGAAAAATTTGTTTTGGAAGCTTTTTGAAAGTGTCGGTGTGAAAAGGTTTTTGTTTTGTTTTTTAGAGAGAGCAAGTATCTATGAGTCATCTACCTACCCTAAGGAATTAGGCTGTGTATAAGTCCTTTAGGTAGTGCCATCCCGCCATTGAGAGGTAGGTAGCACCACCGTTGGAGGTGTTCGGGTCAATTCGAGTTTAGGGACAGTGTGGTCACCGAAGCAACAGCAGGACACCTTAGAAGCTACCCTTATGTCCTTGATCCTTTTTTAATCCGAGGCAAACATTTCGAGGCAACTGTTTCGAGGCAACTGTTTCGAGGCAACTGGATCATGGACATAAGGACCGCTAAGACGTCCTATACTTGACGACCACGTTTCGAAGGCAACAAGTGAGGCGTACCCTAGAAGTGGTGTGCGTATTTGTGTGTTGTATTCAGTAATGTTTGTCTTGTTAATTAGTGAGCTACGAGTTGTTTTTATTTACATACATTCTTTCATACAAGTTAACAGTTAAGGGGTGCGGAAAGTAAATTGCGGAAACGTAAATCCTACGCTATTACAAGGCGCGGGTCTATACATCGCCAAAAATTACAAAGACCCATTTTTTAGTAAATGAGTACGGAAATTAAATAAAGCGATAAACCTATTTAACTATTACATTCTTGAAGGCAATTACATAATAATCAACTAAAGTAAATGCACACGAATAAATTAATCGGGAATGTCTAAGGGTGTTGACCCTTTTAAGAAAAGAAATTGATTTTTTTTTGGTCTTTTTTGTAATTAAAATGAAATTAAAGCTAATTAATAACTAATTAATTTAATTTAATTAAAAGAAAACATTTTTTTTTGTTTTTTATGTTTTTATGAAATAAAAGAAATGGAATAAAATTAAAAGTTAACTTTTACCTAATTCTAGATTTATTTTAATTATTTAAGAAAAGGAATTAAAATTGCCTAATTAAACTATTTTGGTTAATATTTATTTACAAAATAAAATAATAATAATAATAATAATAAAATAATAATAATAATAATAATAATGTTAATTCTATTTTTTGAGTTTTTTATGAAAATGTGTTAATTAAGTTAATTTGTTAATAAAAATAAAGGAAGTAAATAAAAAAAAAGAAGAAAATGTCAAAATAAAATAAAAAGAAGAGTAAAAACCCAAGGGGTGTGGACTGAAATGGGGGGTGTTGGACTGAGATTCTGGCCCATTTGAACAAGGCCTGCTTGACTTTTTTGGTTGCCTACACGTGCGTTGACTCCAGACCATGGTGTCCCTCACTTTTTGTCCTTTGGATCTGCGTTGATGACACTTGGCTGCTTGGATCTGCAAGGCTCATGGTGTCCAGCGCTTGTAAGGCTGCACAGAATAGCTTTTGGAAAAATAATATGAAATTATGAGGGGACCTGGGAATCGACCCAGGTCCCAAAGATTACATGACACGCTGCCAGCCACTACACCAAACGCAATTAGTTGTAAACATAATAGGAACAAAACAATGTATGGAATAAGTGCCCTATAGGCTGAAACAACGCGCGCGAATTTGAATACGCCTATACCTGGCTGCCACGCAGTCATCTTCAAGCTTTTTCTGCAAAATACAAAACATATAGCGGGGGTTTTAAACCCCCACAAAATACAGTCAATATGAAAATAGCGATTAGCTCCTCACACCATATAAAAAGGGCGCGAATATCTCATTCCAATCGTCTCATCATGCTGAGTTTAACCATATGCGTGTAAAGTTTTAATTTTACAGCATGACAAAACCCCTAATTTGAAGCTCTGAAAAACCTAGAAGTTGCTAATGGTAATTTTCGTTTTAGAGCCTTATTCTCAAATTAAATCACATGGAGAGCTTTGTACTGATCCTGTAAACAGAATGCTATCAACAAAAAATGTTAAAAGTGCATGAAATGTGATAAGTAAATTTGAGAAAAAATGAAAACCGTGTGGGTGGTATGGGATGATTCCTTGAGGGATTTGGCTTGTTAATGATTGCCAAAGGTTCCTGGCAATGCAAGGAACGTATTTGGATTGAAGAGAGAGCTTGAATTAGGCTGCAAGGTGGTTTTCAGATTTGCTTTTTTCTTTTGAAAATTTGAAAGTTGTTTGGCCGTTCGGAGTGTTTCTAGGTCGTGAATCCTTATTGGGAAGCTTGCATACATGTTATGTAATGAGTATCCATCCAAATAATGGTCATTGAACCTTTGCATTCATGCTTGAGATTTTGCCATAAACTCCATTGAAACAACTTGCCATTTTTGTGTCAAATTTGAATTCTTGCTTGGAATAGGCCCTTGCACGAATTTGGAAGGTGAATGATGGTGTATCAAAGCATTTCAATACAAAATATATCCCTTAATTAATTTTCTTGATTTTCATTTGAATTTTAAAGATTTAAAATGAATTAAATCAAATAAAGTTAAATAAAAATGGGAAAATTAACTTTTAATCTTGAAATAAATTGTGGGACACGTGGGAGGCATGGTCAAGCTGAAACAAGTGGAAAAAGTGGGGCCCTTTTGTCAAAAATGGAGTTTCAAGGATAATTGACTTTGGCCATTTCACAAAAATTTCCCAACTTCTCCAATGCATATCTTGCTCAATTTTGAAGCTATCAACATGTTCTTGGACATTTTGGAAAGGTCCTGAAGTCCTCTAACCAATGTCTTTGGTCCCATGTCATTTTGATTTACCAATATCAAGTTATGGTCTTTGACTTAAAGTGCCTTTTTGTTGACTTTTGAAAATGACCTATAATGTTGAAATTGATAACTTTTTGTGAGAGCATTTCTTGGACTTGGAATGTGAAGATGAGTTGTAGGAAATGTCTTCCCCTTCAAGATGAGCATTGGATGGGATTTTTCTGATGAACCATGCAAAAGTTATGCCTTGGTCAAGTTACAGTTGACTTTTCAGCTGTCCAAAAATAGAAACTTTTGCATCTTGATGATTTTTGAGCCATTCTTGTGGAATCATGGTCAAGACTTGACCAAATGATGATTGTGGCTTCAAAATAAGATATTGACCAAAAATTTTGACTTTTGACTGCCAAATAACCATTTTGCCCCTACAGTTGACTGTGGAGCAATTAGGGCTTTTGACTGTGCAACTTGACCTTGTGAGCCTTGAAACTTGACATGTAGGTGCTTGACAATGTGTATGAGCATATGGAACTTGATTGGGCCCTTGGAAAATTCAACTTCCTTGCAAGAACCAAAACCCTAATTTGATTGGCCTGGGAGAGTGGTTGACTGTGCAGCCCTTGAGTAGACTTTGAGCCATTTGAGGTGATGCTTGTCAAAACCTTGAAGAATATGGGAGGGCAAATTTTGGGGTACAAAAGTGTCTCATTAAACACTCGTCTGTGTCAAATATTTCTTTGATACTCGTATGTGTCTCATTAAACACCCGTTTGTGTCAATTATTTCTTTGATACTCGTATGTATCTTTCTTTGGTACTAATGTTCACTCTCTGGATCCCTAGTAGAGTCTGTGGTTCAAAACTCGTCTGTGTTTGATTCCTTCCAACACTCGTCGGTGTCAAATCATTAACTAGGAATAAAGGTTTCCTTTCAATAGCAAAGGTGAAATTTATTTCCTTTTCAAAGACAAATTTCATGTTTTATTTAGTATTTAATCTCCTTATACCCTGAAGTTTCAAAAAGGAGAAAGCTAATCTCACCTCCAGGTCTAAGATGATTAAATAGGGACAATTGTTGCACCCTAAAATTTCCCTTTTGAGTTTTAACCATAGTTAACTCAAGTCTCACACTTATTCATCTCCACATACATTTTTGTCCACATCACAATCATTAACAACGTGTATTCTCAAAGCATGGGATCACATTTATCCTCTAGATTAGGATTTTGAGGATTAGTGGCTTATCTCTCAATATTTTGTATCATCATGATCATCATTCTAAAAGCATCATCAATTATTTGGTCTCATCATTTTGGTTTGAGGAAATTAGGGTTTTGGCCTACGTTATAGAAAATCCGGAATTAGGGTTGTGGTTTGAAGTTCAAGGTTGATTACTTCAAAGTATCATTAAAAACACCATCCCATGTTCATCACATCATCTCAATTTCATCATGCTCACAAAATTTCAATGGTTATAGAGGATTTGGATTCATCAAAAGAAACGTCAACTGTCACACAAAAGTCAAACTAATTGTTATTCTATTTCCACGCTTTGTGCCACTCGCCATACAAGCGTGACGTCCGTCACACTTCACAAATAGGTCCCACCCAACACAAAAGCGTGCCCCTCGGCACAGAGTCAGAAACAAAAGCGCTTTTGTTTTAACACATAAACCCTTATCGATTTCTCTTCTTCTCATTTTCTTCAAACTTCTCTTAAACTCCATTAAACCACTGCCTATTTCACTCCCTCCATTATCATTATCATCAAATCTCACAAATACCCATACATTACCCTCATTATTTTTCTCTATATATACACTCTCCAAACCCTCTTCCATTCCAAAAGCCCCAAATTCTCACACAAAACACCTAACAATCTTCCATCCTTGATTCAACAATGGCACGTAGAAACTCAAGACCATAGCCCGACCTTTCAGGGTTTAAATTTCGAAATGCTGAAGCCGGAGAGTACCATAGGGCTCAATATCTCAAATTTTATAAACGCTCTGTAATCCCTACACGGTATATTGATACTGAGTGCTTGCGTAAATTAGGATTGCTTGATAGTTAGCAGTGGTTACTCCGAAACTCTGATTTAGCATTCGTCTGCATATAGAATCTTCCTACGTATGAGTCACTAACTTTGGAATTCTTAATTTTGTTCTCATACAACCCACCATGCGGCGAAAGTCAGCACTTATCAGGCTCAACAACTTTCAGAATGTTCAATGATGAATATTCTATAACTCAAACAACTCTGAGTGATTTCTTCTGCTTTGCTCGTGAGGGGGTGGTACACCACCGAATCCCTACAGACACAGACTGGGCATCTTTAGCTTTCAAGATTTGGAAAGCTATCTCTGATGAGGAACCGAACAGTTGAGAGGGACTTTATGCATCATCTATACATAATCCTGCAATCAAGTATTTTCACCGCGTCATCTCCAACACTATTTTTGGTAGGATCAACAACAACAAAGTTAATTTTAAAGAATCGTTCCTCCTCCATTGTACCTTCACTCCTAACCAGAAGATCAATGTGAGCATATTCCTCCTATCGCGTATCCAGTCTTTGTGTGCAAGAGGGTCTACGCCTTTCTGCATTGGAAGGTTAGTTACCTCTGTAGCACTTCGCTTGCGCCTCAAAGACAAGCTTGAAAATCTGCCTCCACTTCCGCCCACATTCATTGACATCGACAAATGTCGGGCTGTCCACTTGATTAAGGTCAGAGGAGATGGGAGGTGTAATCTTATGGTGCATAAAAGAGTAGTTCTTAGTATCATTTTGCCAAACATTGCACTTATCGATGTTATAAACATGGAAAAGTAGCTTTATAACCTGAATGCTCCTGCACCTGGAAATAATACGCAAAACAACCTAGGTAATGCCCAATTTGATGAGATGCAACAAGAGATGGAGCAAGGGGATGCTGAACAACAAGCTCCTTCTGAGAACATGGAAAGCACGTCCACAAGAACCAGAAGAAGACGCGAAAGAGTACCGGCCTCAAATGATGACATTATGGCTGCCATCGTGCAACAAGATGAGAGAGTGCAAGCTATGTAGAACAATCAAAATGCAATGATGCAACTTATGCTAGCTATGCAAACTCAACAGCAAGAGTATGGCGAAAGGAATAAGCGTCGGGCTGCAAGATTGACCGAGGAAATGGCAGCTTTAACTGTACGCATGGATGGTTTTCAAGAATATATTTACCATGTGGGTATGCCTCATCCTCCGGTTGGACGTGATGGACGTGGATGAGCATGAGGGCGAGGAAGAAGACATGGTAATAAGCAAGAATAGATCGAAGCAGCCTCTCTTTCTGTTTCCTCTTTGCTTTTAAGCATTGGGACACTGCTTGTTTCAAGCTTAGGGGAGTTAGTTAGTTAGGAAACTCTTTACTGCTTTCTAGGTAGATTTTTCATTCCCGCTTGTATTTCCTGTAATTCAAAACATCTATGTACTTTCGAGTTATATTATGAAAATGTTTATGCTATTATCTAATTTCCCCACTTTCTTGAGCCATAAAAAAAAATTTGTTTGTTACTTGCATAACTTGACGCATTCGAAAAGTATACAGGTTGCTCATTTTTAAGATATATTAGAAACCTTGAGTAAAAAAGAAGCACGATGGATACTGTCGTAACACTCTAAATCCCCAATTTACGCTAGATCGATTTTAGTACCCTTTATACCAAAACCTTAAACTTTAGTTTTAAATTAACCCCGAGTAGTTTATTTAGTAGTCAGCACTGTCTTAAACACAAACTACGTAGGGAGTCGATGAATATAAGTGAATGATCCCAAGTATTCAAAAATATGCATGCTCTACTATTAGAAAATATACATGCTCTACTTTTTGATCCCAAGTATTCAAAAATATACATTCTCTCTTGTATGTCTTTTGTTTTCATAGTTGTCACATCGCTTCACACAAAGCACTCTCTGAATATTCAAACATCCAATTTCTTATTAATTAAATAAGGAAAATATATCCATTGGAGAAAAAAGAGATTTAGTATCCACACAACAGATAGATGTAGGGAGACGTTAGCTAAAAGAGAGTACAATGGTTGTAGCAGGACTAGGATGAGACATGTGAACTGTAACGGTAGAGTGAACAGTCATCCATCTAATTTGCAGTGTCGTTGATAGGATGTTGTACTGTAGTCACATGAAAATGTAATTTAATAATATTTCTACATTTCTTCTTGTTACAAGTAACATAATGAATCAGTTTCTTCTGAAAGAGTTTGGTGAAGCTTGATCAGTGGTCATATGTATTCTCCATACTTAACAACTTTGAGTCAGAGGCTTTTAATATGATATGATGAAGTTTGATCATAGTGATTTCCTTTGTTCTTGAGATATAGAAGAATATAGGCTATCTTAGATGCCTTATGGATAGATTCTTGTAGATGCATTGACTTCATAACCCATATTTCATATTTTATTTGCTGCTTCTTTAAGATCTTCTTCCAGAAGTTATCCCTGTGAATTAGAGGCTACTGATGAAGTTGGATGAAGCTTGTTCAGATTTCAAAGTCGTTCTCTAATACATCATATTTTTCTAGCTTCTAATGAGGCCAATCTTTAGACTTCACCAATCTTCAGATTTCGTTGATCTTCCAAATTCACTATAAGTGCTTAGCTCAACTTCTGGTGCAATTCAACTTTGTCTACTTCAGATTCAGAGTTGTTTTCTTGGTTCTTCACACTGAACAACCGTTAGAGGAAAAAATTTCTTCATACAAATGTACTTGTTATCATCTAAACTCAAAGGATTAGTTTATGAACCAAACTTTTTCCAACATGTCAATTCCTCACCCTAGGAGGCCTTCTTATTTTCTAAACATGTCGTTCTCTCAAAAACATTAAAGAGGGCCATTGTTTCTGCAAAAAGGAAAAGAAAACATAAATTATTAAAGCAATAAGAAAATCCTAATCAAGAACGAATGTAAAAATTAGATTTATGCATGTATTCGTCAATTTTGTAATCCTCGTCTCGATTGAGCTCCACAATCTTCCTAGAACTCATAACATTAAAAGCATCCAAGTTATTTACTATCTCCCTATACATTTTGGTTAAACCCAAAAGCATAGACAATTATGGTTAAGTGACTCTTTGTCCAGTATAAGGGAAAGCGAGGGGTGCCATATTCCCCGCAGGTGACCATAGATGCCCCATCTTGCCTCCTTACCCATACGGTCTATCCTTGCAGTATTTTTAAGTGTTAGAGTAGGGGTGAAAAGGACTCTTCCTGATAGGGCACCTATAGTCACCCAACCAGGTTTCGGTCCCACCTTAGTTCCATGAAAGAAACTAAGACCCCAATGATGGGGTTAACTTCTAGGCATCGATGGATGACCTTGAACGCCTTTATGAAAGCCCAACCATTTGGATTTATTTATAATGGAAAGACGTTGATGCTTGTGAGGACCTCATATTTAAAGTAGCTAAAGAGTATGAGCACACCTAAGTCATGAACGGTTGACAGGTAAATATAAATAAGGCGTGAGGGGAATCTACTAGGTTGACCATGTTGGTCCGCTCCACTTTAGAGCACGTCTCTAGAATCACATCCCCGTCATTTCCATTTCAAGACAAGTTTAGATGTCTCTTAAAGGAGGATACTCTTTGATCACAAGTGTAATGTGTATCAAAGTTATCTACCCCTGAGCGCTTTATTGAACTAGTCACCAATGATCAAGTTGGATTTCTTGAGAAAGAACGGGAAGAAAGATAGTCAATATCACTTCTAGAGTCAGAGGTGCTCTCGTAACTTCCAAACTTTCCTACTTCGAGGAGCCTATAGACAATTGTTCCATCAAATTTCTTGGTATTGTTCATACAATGTTCGTACAACCTCATGGGTTTCCTATTGTTTGAAGGCTCAATTCCCTTACCCCTCTCGCCTAACTTCCTAATAATCACTATTTTCTAAAAGAAAAAAAATAAATTTGAAGAAATAGTGGAATGAAATATACATGTTTGTGAGAAAGATTAAAACTGTAGAATGGTTGAATGTAGTTTGACTTGATACTAGAGACTTTAGAATAAAGTAAGTGCTAACAAGCTGAAGGTTTCCCTTTATAAAGGTGTATGACCTAGGTAATATAGGCTATGATTTATCTCTACTAGATACACACCAACAATCACATAATAAGCTGCCACATGTCTCCCGTCTTGACACGTGTTGGAAAACCAAGGGTCTTTTACAGATCTTGCTTCTTGAGGAAAATCCAAAATTATGAGCATTTAATGGTGCATGTTCTTCCCTAGGTGATGCTTGAAAGACATACCATATACTTTGCTTAAAGGACTTGCCTTATGTGATGCTTGAGGGTATCTCCCTATTATGTGCTTGAAGGACTCACCCATTGCTTAGCCTGAGAGACTCACCTTAGGTGATGCTTGACGAACTCGCCCTAGGTGATGCTTGAGGGATTCGCCCCATATTTTGGTTGAGTGACTCGCCACGGGGGATGCTTGAAGGACTCACCTCATATTATGCTTGAGGGGCTGGTCTCATATATCTCTAGAGAAAATTTGCGGAACTTCGGGATGTTGGTACCCCATAATTAAATCAATATGTCCTTTCCAAGGCCTCGTACATGAGAGAATGTGGACTGAAATAATTTATTTTGGTCTGAATAAGGAAGGGTCCATGATAGAGTATTCTTTAGGTTAAAGCCCAACTAGAGGAAAAAAGCAGACTAGTCGCCCAAAGTGGGTAAGGACGCCCGAAATGACATGTCGCCCAAGTGGGTGTGACTAGTTGCCCAACGAGATTTAAATATCCCACCCATGATTTACCTCGTTTGTCTTGTGGTTATAACTGTTGGAGCATATCAAGAAGGGGATAAAATCGTCTCCTCACAATCTGGGTAGAAAGAGCTCTCTACATCCATGTTCTCCATTATGGGGTCATGGGATCCGACCTTGGCTAAGCTCATGGGTGTCCATAAATATCCCAAGTCTCCAAAGGTAAAAGAGGAGACACTAATTCCATAAGTTCATCAGATACGCAAAGCCTCTTGCTTCATCTAGGCAAACAGGTTTTCTCTATTATACTTTTAACAAGTACAAATATCATAGATTCATAAGAAAAACAATGAATAACTCATATGTATAAGCTATCATTTTCATATTTCTTATCTCAAATTAAAAATAAAATAAAGAAAGAACAAGTGGAAAGAAAAAATTGTGAGTATAAGAGAAAAGAAAATATAAAAAAATTAATAGTCAAAATGAAAAGAAAAAAATTTAAAAATCAATGGAATAGCTTAATAGATATTTGCTAGTTGGACTAAATGAATGAATGCGAGTTGTTGGTCAAAAAATTTATTTTTGATAACATTTTCTTTTTTTAGGAGGAAACTTAGATAATCTGTCTGATTGATACTACCTTCCAATAAAAATATGTCTAAGTGTTGTTAAATATTGTTTAGGGAGTGAAAAATAGAAACAATTGCATATGTGTAAAAATAAGTTATACACTTCTTATATTTTTATTGAAAAGTAGTAAAAATCACACCTAAAAAATTATATCTAAATTTTTATCTTAAAAAGTATTCCACTCAATTGTATTATATTTTAGGCTTAAATAGTCTTTTGGTCCCTATAAATTGAAGCTTTTTTTTATTTTAGTCTTTGTATCTCTTTTTTCTTGAAAATAATTTGTGAATGTTAAAATCTTTTTGGTTTTAGTCTCTAAAGTTAAAATCTGCATGGAAATTTAAAGATAAATCCGCAAGAAACCTTCAAATTTTCTTGCGCATTTTTGTTTTAACGATTAAAACCAAATGAAATTCAACATTTAAGGACTTTATCCAAGAAAAAAAAAATACAGAGACGAAAATCAAAAATACGCTTTCTTACGTGGACCAAAAGACTATTTAAACAACTTGTGTTCTTTTCAAAATCAAAGGCTGACTTGTGAAGTACTTATTGGAACTTTGATTCATTCAAATAAAATAAATGTTATACCTACACCACCAATATTTATATTAAATACTATTTACTGTATTTATAGAACAATGTTTTTAAAAATAAAAAAGTATATTTATGAACAATAAAGTAATGCAAACAATACATGAACAATGATCATGGACGCTGACAATAAACAGTACATCAACAATGCATTTTTAATTATAAAACAAAATTGATAAAATATAAAAAAATGAAGTGATAAATTTGATTAATAAACGTTTATATATTAAAAAAAATAGTAATAAAACAAAATTAATAAATGAAATATAAAAAGTTTATTAATAAAGTAATAAAATTTATTAATAAAGAGCTTATATATTAAAAATAGTAATAAAATAAAATTAGTTAATATAATATAAAAATCGTCAAAATTTTTAATAATAAAATTGGTTAATAAAATTTAAAATATTGATTAATCACGTAATTTTCTATTTGTACTCTCTTAATTTAAAAAAAAAATACATTAAAAATAATTTAAAAATAATCTATTATCCTAATATTCACTGTTCAATACGGAGTATGTGTAGAAGATTGGTGTAATATTCATTTTTCTTCCAATAATGATGAAAAGATGCTATAAAGAAACGATATACTACTCCATACAATTTCAATTAAAAACGAAAGTAACTTTCCGGTGTATCATTATAAAGTTACATCATCTCCTTATAACATCTTTAACGGAGGTATCAACTTTTGATTTTTTTTATCTATTAAATCACTTCATCTTGAAATAATTTATCTAATTTTTAATTTTAATAAAATATAATTTTATAATTTTATATTGGACTTCATATTTTACTTTATCAATTAATATCTTATTTATATTAATTTTATAATAATTTTATTATGTATTTTATCATATAGTTTTATTGTTTTATTCAATGTTACGGTTGCAGTGTGATGCAACGTTTGCCATGCCGGTCATCTCCAGCGGAAACAAATAAAACCGCAAAGCGTTGGAGATACTCTTGGATTTTAAATTTTTTAACACTTTCAAAAAGTTAAAATAATATAAATATAATCTCTTAATTAATTTATTTTATTCCAACTAAATGTTATAAAATATCAAGTTTCTATTTTTTTTTAACTTTTATTTTTTTCTTCACTTTTCACTCTTTCATTCACCCTTTCTTTCTTCTTTTTCTTTTTATTTTATTATTTTATTATTTTTACTTAGATTTAATATATTAAAATATTTTATTATAATATATAATTATCATATTAAATATTTATTTGTATATGAATATATACAATGTTGACATTTAATTTTGCTTTTATGATAATTTTAATTAATTTTATTTACTTATTATTATTAAAAAAATATTAATTTATTTATTTTAAATTTTAATAAAATTAAGAATTTATTTCATAAATTTGAATAATACTTAATAACCATACACACAATTAATTTTCAATCAAATAAATCAATATCGAAAAAATATCTATTCTGTTTTAATTAATAATTTTTATTATTTGAAATACAAAATTATTATTTTCAAATGTTAAAATTTTTTCTTTTTTCATATCACTATTAATAAAATTCATATTTTAATTAATAATTATCTTTATTTCAAACATAAAATTCTTATTTTTAAATGTCAATATTTCTTTTTTTCTTACTATCACTATCAGTAAAATATATATTTTATTTTAATTAATAATTATTTTTATTTAAGTCATCAAATTCTAATTTTTACATGTCAAAATTTCTCTCTTTCTCATGGTTATTATCAGTAAAATACCTATTTTTTAATTAACAATATTCTTTATTTAAAATACAAAATTCTTGTTTTCAAATGTCAAAAATTTTCTTTTTCTCACGAGTCAATATCAATAAAATATATTTTTTTTAATTAATAATTATCTATATTTGAGACACAAAATTCTTATTTTCAAATGTTAAATTTTTATTTTTTTTCTTTTATCTATTTCACGAGCCTTTTTATTTTTTTTTATTTTTATATACTTATTTAACACAATCAAATTTATATTATCATTTATAATTAAAAAAACTCATTTCAAATTTATATAAATGTCTAAATAAAATCTATATCGTATTAAATAAATTTATCTGTACATAAATAAAGGTGTTTTTGCTAGTTAATAAAAAAAAATTATATTATTATCATATCGCTTTTTAATATATATATTTTAATTATATATTTATGATCTTAACATTAAATGTTAAATTTAATATATTTTTATTTTAATAATATTTTATAGAAATTAAGTTATAGAATTCTATTGTTGAATTATTTAATAATTTAATGATTATGTATATAATTTTTTTTAATAATTTTAAAATTTATTTATTATTATATATTTTTGTATTTGATATTTATACATATTATAATTAATTTTAAATTTTAAAATAATTTTTTTAGTACAAATATTAGATATGTTTTTAAATTTATAAAATTTTATACATTTGATCTTGATTACTCTCTTAGTTGAACGGTTCAATTAATTTTTTTTATATTTTTAAAAATCAACTTTATAAAACTATATTTTAAACTATTATAAATTTTTGAATTTTCATTTTTTCTAAATTAAAAAACTAATTTTAATATTCTATAATATAAATATATATTATTGAAAATCATAAATTAGTTGAAATTACAATTTTAAAATAAATTGTATTTTAAAAGTAATTTTTATAAAAAAATATTTGAATTAGTTAAAATTAAGTCATATTTTAAAATTTTGATATTCAAATATTTTTTGAAATAATAAAATATATAAAATAAATTTTAAGAATAACTATTCAAATTGAATTTTTATTTAAAACTTTTGTGAAAAAAATGTATAGTTTTTTTTATACTAAATTATACAACACTAAAAATTATTTTAAAAAAATCAAAACAAACTGTCTTTAATTAATTATTTATAGAGTTATTAAAAATATATCAACTTATTTTTTTATCTAATAATTTAATGACACCAATTTTATTATATTTTAAAATAATTATTTGTTAGAGTTGAGAGATAAGGCTCTGTAGGCAAAGTATGATGAAACAGTTTGCTTTGGAGTTTGAAGAAACATTAGAGAGACACATGATACGAGGGTCCCAACATCCACTCAGTCCTCCCATAGAACTCATGCGTGTTTGGGTCGATCATACTATTCATTTTGGGAGACCATTTTGCACCGCCCCAATCAAGGGATGGGTGGGACTATATATATGATCCAACAACTTCACAATTTTAAAATATATATATAAATCCGACATTTTAAAATTTTTATGCTGATTTTTTATTTTATTTTAACAACACACATTTATAAGAGACACGCTATTTGTAAAAGACATTTTTATTTAATGTGAGATTATTTATCACATAATTCTCAAATGTGAGTTCACAATATTCTCACTGAAATTGAAGTTTTTTCTTTCATATACACTTGTAAGTTTGTTGAAACTCTTTCCACAATGCACTTTTTACCTTACATTCGGGACACCTACCTCTGTCTATGTGAAATATTTTTCGATACAAGTAAATCAATCTCTTTCTTAAAATCAAAGACTCGTGATACTATTTATTAGTATAACAATTAAGGGGGTCGAACGATGAACATTTTTATTTTAAGATTTTTTGATTTGAACAACAAACATTTGTGGAAATACACTACTTATTCTCCTAAAATTTTAAGATGATAAGTGAATGTGTTTTCTAACTTATAAATGTTCAAGTCACCATAATTTTATCTAATACTCTATCCGATCACTATTATGAACAAATATTTTTTTATTAAATTTATTAAATAATTGATGTATCGATCTAGAGATCAAATATATCAATTATTTAATAAATTTTAAAAAATATTTATTTATATTAATGATGAGAAAATATTTCTCGGCTTATTATATTTTCAATATAAAAGTGATTAAATGATATAATATTTAACTAGATAATAAACTCCCTTACAATGCATCAAAATTTATATTTTGAATAAATTTATATGAAAAATATTGTTTTGTTCAAATCTTATTTATAAATAAAGTTTTTATTTTATATTATTCTTTAACAGATATTAAATACCTGTGAATATTATTTCTTAAAGTTTCCATTTTATCCAATTTTCTGTGAACTTTTTAGTGCCACCTTGTCCTATGTAATGAAAATAAAGCTAAACATAAAGTGACCGACCAATCATCACTTCTACATTTTTCTCTCGGAGTTATCAAAATTCAAAAGAAACACTTTATCTTTGCTCAACTTCTACTTTTTAATAAATTCCTCTTTTGATTAAAAAAACACATACTAACCTGTACCAAATAAACCATGCCAAAACTAGTGGCTTACTTTTTCTCAGCCTCTGAAAGTTTTATTATGTTTTGGTTTTAACAAATTAGAATTTCTTAATATATTTTTATATTTTTTTTTAGAGATTTTTGACAAAATTTCTATAATACTTTCTGAATTCGGATATATATTTTTAAATTTTTTTTTATATATAAAATAGGTTTGGAAATATATATTCGAAGACACCAAATATTTTTTTTTTGAATATACATTTTTGAAATTCGCAGAACTAATAACATAATCAAAATCCTTAAAACCAAAGCAATTTAAGATAAGTTTAACATAAATAGTCGAAATTACATAGATAGTTGAACAAAAATTTAACATTACATATTATTATAAACAAGTAGTTGAGTATGTTGTAACATTTTGATAACACTTTTTACCGATCTTTGACGTTTCACATCCACTTCAATCAGACCCTTAGTAGAGTATCGTTGAAAAGTACTCCACATAATCTTTAAATTGTCATCCGTCTTCAGCTCAAATTTGGTGAACTTTATCTTGTATTTAGTGTCAAGTAAAGGTGAATGATACTCGACCTTGACCATCCTTCGATTTTTTGGATATTGCAAGAGAGAATTCAGTGTGGTAATCAGGTCGACGAGAGGTGTGTCCTCGAAGACCCAAAACTAAAGTGGCAGCATGTTGCTGTTCAAGTAGACAAAAGCAAGGTGAGGATATGTTTGACTCATCTCGGTTTGTGGTTTGTGATGTTGAAGAAATGGTTTGAAGAGACCCTATTTATAGAAGAGATGTAACAATTTGGACCCAAGATTTCTCATTCTGCCACTTGTTGAAGCGGTAAAGCAGCAAACAAAAGTAAGTATTAATTTAAGGGTGATATAGGTTATATCGTATCGTCTCCACAAGAATTTGTGTCATTGTCGTTATCTACAACTTTAAAAACACTCGTTTTTCTGAGTATTGCACCTTTGTTGTGATCACAATAGGGTACATAACCTTTCTTCCTCGCCATAAAGTCAGAGAATAGAGAAATATCTTCCGTCATGTGTCTTGAACATCCATTATCGAGAATCGTTGACCCTTTCCTTTCTTCTTAGCAAGAGATGGCCAATCTGATCTATAATGACCCAGTTTTCCGCATTCGTAACAAATACCCTTTGAGTTACTCTTTGAACTTGAAGCCATGAGAGCTTTAGACTTCAATACTTCCTCTTTATTAGTATTTTTTTTCTTTCTTCCTCTTTTTCTCAAGCTTCTTTTCATATTTGTCCAAGCAATTGAGTTTTTGCTCGTGTTCTTCTAACTTTCCAAACAAGGTGGTGATATCAAGTGTTGCAAGAATGTTGGCTTCCTTGATCGCGGTGACCTTTGGTTGTTAATTCCTAGTAAGACATCTCAACACCTTGTTGGTAGCAATAGCATTGGAAATAGGATTACCTAGTAAATTTAAACGATTAAAAAGATGCGAGAACCATTTTTGCATTTGAGCAATGGTTTCCCCTTGCTTCATGTGAAAGAGTTTAAACTCTTGATTAAGTGTATTAATTCTAGATTGTTTGACCTTATTATTTCCCTTAAAGGTAACTTGTAGAGCATCCCACATAGCTTTAGCGATTTTACCATGGGAAATATGATAGAACTCATCAACACCAAGAGCAGATATGAAGGTGCTCTTAGCTTTCCAATCACAAGACCACTTCTTATTGTCATTATTATCCCATAAGTTTTCCGGCTTTGGTACGATAGCACCATCAACAACATATGTTACTAGTGTTGGACAATTTTGAATTGCTGCCCAAACACCTTTGATATATGAGTAGATATGAATTTGCATACAAGCTTTCCAATAACTATAATTTTATCCCGTGAAAGTTAGGGCTCTTTTATAGTCCCTTTTAGGTTCGTTAGCCATTTTCTAAAGAGTATTGAAGTTGGAATGAACCGGGATCTTGATGCCACTTGTTAGACGATAACAACGTATCTAGAGGAGGGGGTGATTATATACTCCTTTTAAAAATAATCCAGAAAAATTCTGGTTTTGAAAAAGTTGTTTTATCAAAGAGCGACGCATAAGCTTTTTCAAAATGTCGTCTATACGAACGTTATTGGAAACTCGGATATGCAAACGTAAAAACAAAATTAATATGGAATATTAACAACGAATAAAATTAATATCCATGAATCACTTTACAACTTATTTAACGTTTATTGTAAGTTACTAGTAAAGCTATTTTCAATGGCAATATTAAAAGAACAAGTTGAATCAATTCACAAACACTTGGTGTGCAAGTGAATTTTTAGAATTTTTCTTTGAGTTGTGTTGATACACAAAATAACTTATAATCAAAAGTGATTACAAGCTATATCAAAACGTGACTTAGAATCAAAAACAGTTCGGAAAATTTCTTACAATTCAATTTATAACACAATGCTATTTGATAAATTGATTGATGAAAATCAAAGCAAGTAAAAGAAAAAATAAAAGAGACACAAGAAATTTGTCTTCACAGTTCCACATTGTCGTCCTCGCCTTTGGGTATGTCTGGGCCTAATTCTAATGGAATTAGAATAATTCTTACTATGCAAAAAGTTGATACAAGAGAAGTGTTCAAGAGCAACTCTATAAACCCTAATGCTTATTGTTGATTCAACCCCTTCTCTTATTTTGATCTTCAGAAATATCAAGACACAATAGATGAAAATTGACTATCTGGATCTTGCTACTCCTTCGCGTTCTTTATCTCCAAAGCTTTTATGCACCATCAATTTTAAACTATTACAACACAAGACTTCAATTATAATCTATGCTTTTGCGCTACTTCCTTTGTATTCTTTATCTCCAAAGGATCCCTTGCATTTTTTATCTCCAAAGGACTTCACTTGGCCGAAATGACCTCTTGAACATCTTGTACAAAAACCCTTAAATTAACCAATGATCTTGGAGGACAAACCCACAGTTTTTCCTGGATGAAGACCCCTACAAAGCTCAACCCAATACTCAATTGGATATTATCAATCCTCGTCTAGATTTCACCCCAATGGAACATCATCACAATATAATGTGAGTGTATATGCATAGGTTGGAGGTTGAAGATGAAGATAAAAGTAGGCTAATTTTATGGTTTCACTAAGTTATGAATGATACATGAATGAGTATTTATAGTTTTGGAACTTTTAGGGCAAAAAAGACAAATTCGAAATTAAAAATATTTCAAAAAATTGACCAAATAATGTGTATGTGTCGACCTATATTTTGTATGTGTCATCACATACTTAATTTTTATGCTGCAGGTGTTGACCTGTAAAGGTCTATGTGTCGACTGAACTGAGACAGAGGCTACAGGCTTTAAAACACCAACAAATGTGTCGACCTGAAAAATGGATGTGTCGACACATAAAATAATAATTTCTGCAATTTCAGAAATGCTTTTGTATGTGTTGACCTATGCAATGCATGTGTCGACCTAAGACTTACATAAGCTACAGACTTCAAAAATGAGTTACATGTGTCGACCTGAAAAGCGGATGTGTCGACACATGTACTAGAAAATTATGCAGAAACTTGTTTTTAATGACTTGGATCAATTTCAAAATGCTTTTTAATGATTCCTAAGACCTCTAATGCAGAGGAGTTCCACAAGACATAAGGATATCGTCCGATATACAAAAGTGCTAGCTTTTCCCAATTTTGACATCATGTAAAACATTTGATGGAGAAGTTGTACTCACAGTTCTTATAAAAAAGAACAAAGTTGTTTATTGGTTAATTTTAAATGAAGATACATTTTGTTATCTTAAGGAGAATACTCAACCAACTATCCATGAACATAAGATAGATGGATCTTTGCATCTTAATGAAAGAAGGGCTCCAACTTGGATAAAATTCAACAAGTATGCCACTAACTCTTTCAAGTGGAAAAAAATCAACATCATGTTGATCAATATTATGGACATGGGAGAATTACATCTCAACAATGAAGATGAGTCATGTCTAATCTTTGAGAATTTTTTTTTAATATAAATAGATAAAATGGGAAAATGGTTTGAATGAGTTTTGTATTTTTTAGTCTTTGAAGAAAAGAGTGTGACTTTGATTAAGTGAATTAAGATTTAGTTAAGAAAAAGGTTTTGAAAATTCACTTGACAAAGTCAAGGTTTTTGTTGAAAATGGTTCAAGTTTAAGAAAACAAGAAGGTTTTGAAAAAGAGAGAAACTTTGAAAATCGGAGATAATGGACAAGAGATGAAGGGACTATCCTAAAGCATAAAGTAAATGTTTAGGTAAAGAAGGATCTAACCAAACAAGAGCAATCATCTTGACACAAGTCAAACTATGCATTCATTACCTTTGGATTAAGTCACACATACAACCAAGTAATAAGCATCATATGAAAAATTAATGCCTCTGGTGCAAGCTCAAGGTCTCTACATCAGATGAATCATAAAAGAGTGCAGTCGACTCTTTGTGTATCAGATAAAACTTGATATCTTAGATGAATGTTCTTGCATAATATGAATTTCAAAGTCTCAAAGTAACAACACCTGTACACAGAAAAGTTCCCAACAAACAGACAACAAACACAACCAAAGTCTTAGTTGAATCAAGATCACAAGGTCCAGATGAAAGTCCAAGTCATGGTCCTATCCTAAGTCCAAAGAGCCATTAAGTTTTTTAATGTTCAAGTTCTTTATTAATATCTTCAAAGAAAGAAGAAAAATGATCAAGGAGCAAAATAAAAAGAACATAAAAATAAAGTGCTCAAGGAGAAAAATAAAAATGGCATAAAATAAAGGCAAGAAAGTAAAATGACAAAAATGATAAAGATGCTAAAAGTAAAAGGCATAAAAATAAATTGCGAGAAGTTTAAATGATGGAAAAGTAAAGGTGCGGAAAATTAAATGTTAATACATTTAATAGTTAGTGTTAGTAATTAGTTTTCTGATTCAAGACAATTTAACGTTATGCTTAGCAATTATAAGTTTACTTATATAGAAGTTGCACCTATATGAGGCCGAGCCAAAATAATGTAGGTGTATTGCATATAATGCACACCATGGTTTAAAAGCAAAGGTGATCAAGACTAAGTCAAGGAGATGAGATCATTACATCAATCAAATCCTTCATGATACCTTAGGACAAACTTATCATAAATTCAAAGTACCTTGAGTGATCACTTGATCACTTAGAGGTAGATTTGAAATGATGAAAATTTATCAAGTACCAATCCAAATTGAATTGAACAAGACGAATCATCAATCATACAATTGATCAAAAAAGAAAAAAGAAGAAGAAAAAGATGGAGCAAAGATGATTTGAATAAGAATGTAAATCCTAAATTGGATCATGGTATTGATCAAATTATCATCAACATCATTCATCCATTTTGGTGGATTAGGGTTTCCACCCAGTCAACACCCAAGATACAATGAGGTTGATGAAACTTATGATCAAATTCACTATGATCCAAGGTCATCCAGTCAACAAAAGTCAAACAAAATTAAAAATGCAATAAACTTAAATAAAATTCCAGGAAAAGTATTTTTAAATTGATTTTTAAATGAAAATAAAAAATTATATTCAAAACATCAAATAAATTTCAAATAAGACCATGGAAAAATCAGAAATGATCTATAATATTTTTATAAAATTTTTGGAACCATAAAACTAATTTTAAACTAATTAAAATCAAGAAAATAATATAAAAAAACAATGAAAAATAGTTTAAAAAATTGGAAATATTAGAATCAGATGAAAAAAATCAGAGAGAATCTTTAAAATTATTCTGAGATTTTTTGGAATAAAAATAGATTTAATATGAATATTTAAAGATTAAAAAATATTAAAAGTAAAAATGTAAAATAAAATAAAATGGAAAAATATGAGAGGCGTTGGATCCAGAGTCACTTAAGTTACATGGCAGATCCAAAGGCACAGAAGTGCACACTCCTCTTCCTCCGGTCATCTTCCTGATGACCTTCACCAGAGTTTTTGAATTTTGCAACAAGAGACACCCAGACTACCACCATTGTGGTCGTCTCTTCATCGTGATCTCAACCATATGAATTGTGAAAATTTATATTAACTGAGCATAGAGAATTTGATGAAAACTCGTGAAACTTTTAAAAATTCAAATAAAAATTAAATGATGAAATCATAATAAAAATGAAATCTAAAAGAAGCACGAGCTAGAGAAATCCAAGGGCTACATCATGGTATAAATTTTGAAGTAAATGGAGGTGCGTAGCTACCTGAACAAAGTGTGATAAGAAGTTCTTGAAATTGAACTTGGTTAGAGAGCTACGGTGCACCTCATGCTTTGATTATTTTTGTGTTAGCTTCTTAAGGTTGCAAGAAAGGTGTGTGAATAAAGAAATTGAGTTGAGATGGTTTGTAGAGATTTCATGATCTCAAGCTTTTCTGCAGAAAAATTGAAGGTCGAGCAGGAGTTCTTTGGCTCTCTAAAGCATGGAAAATGATGGAGTGAGGTCTTCTATTTATAGGGATGATGATGGAATTCTTAAGCCTGTGAAATGATAAAAAATTCCTTCAATTTGTGTGAACCTGCAAAGTGAGAAAATATGTGACTTCCAATCCCTTAATCTCAGCTTAAACTTGCGTTTTGTGTGCCATTTTAACTTCTGGACATTTGATTAAACATGTTTAGGTCCAAAACACGTGCTAATTTGGTGATTAAAATGAGTTTTGATCAAGGTGAAATCTGACTTCAAGTTGAAATTTGAATTTCAGGTAGCCGTCTTCAAGCTTGTGGGGCATCATGCATAAGGAACCTTTACGATTCATTATTTTTGCAATTTATTAACATCATGATCAATGAATTTTGATGCATACTCTTCCATGTTTGTACTTAAGCATTTCTATATTTTACTTTGTTTATTTTTATGTTTTAAAATGTATTTCCAATTTAGTTTATTTTTGGTTTAATTTGATTTTCGTATTTAATTTTCAGCATTGGCAGCTTTCATTGAAAAATTCATAATTGGAGCTACAAAAATAGGATCGAGGCGTTCTAATATGCATTGGAAAGCTTAGAGAAATAGCTAAAACTTTCATATTTGAGACAGAAGCTTATTCGGAATGTAGCAGACTTGAAAAATTCGTGAAAGTTTCAGACATTAGAAACATTTTGTTTTGGGTCAATTTTATGGGTCTGGGTTATGTTTTCGACCTGGTTTGAGTTAATAGGAAGAAAAACCTGTTTTTTTATAAGGGATGAAGCCGCAACAATATTTTTTTTACCTTTTATTCACGATTGTAAGATTTGGAAGCTCTTGTACGAATTCCTATGGAGAACTAACTGATCCAGACAATTTTCTATATTCAGGTTCCAATATATTGAGATTATAATAGTTATAATTCAATTTTATTCCTTTCAATATTAATCTATGTCTCTTGTTTGATTAGTTAGATTTGCATAAATTATATTGATTTAATTCGATGGATTGTATGATCCTAACCATAGTCACGTTATCGTTTTCTTAATTCGTTATTGTGTCCGTTTAATCATGTTTGCTTAATTCATGAAACTTAATCCCGTTTGCTTAATTCAGATAATAGGAACATACAAATCATACTATCAATTGCGCTTGTTAGTGGATACTATAATTGAATAGGAATATATAATCATCTTAGGAGGTTGGAATTAGAATAGTCGATGATAGGTAGGAACCGAATCAACAGATTGACTTTTTAGCTTATTGAATAATCACTTATTTTAATCTGTTATTATATTTTGACCCTAAAACCACCCCCCCCCCCCAATTTAATTCATATTAGTTAATAATAATACAAGAATCCTTGCAATATGACTCGAGCCATTGTCGCTATCTATAACTTTAAAAACACACATTTTTCTGAGTATTGCACCTTTGTTGTGATCACCATAGATACATAACCTTTCTTCTTCGCCATAAAGTCATAGAATAGAGAAATGTCTCCCGTCATGTGTCTTGAACATCCACTATCGAGAATCGTTGACCCTTTCCTTTCTTCTTAGCAAGAGATGGACAATCCGGTCTATAATGACCCAGTTTTTCGCATTCGTAACAAATACCCTTTGACTTGCCCTTTGAACTTTAAGACATGAGAGCTTTATACTTCAATACTTACTCCTTATTAGTATATTTTTATTTCTTCCTCTTTTTCTCAAGCTTCGTTTCATATTTGTCCAAGCATTTGAGTTCTTGCTCGTGTTCTTCTAACTTTCCAAACAAGGTGATGATATCAAGTGTTGCAAGATTGTTGGCTTCCTTGATCACGGTGACCTTTGGTTTCCAATTCCTAGTAAGATATATCAAAACCATGTTAGTAGCAATATCATTGGAAATAGGATTGCCTAGTAAATTTAAACGATTAATAAGATAGGAGAACAATTTTTTCATTTGAGCAATGGTTTCCCCTTGCTTCATGTGAAAAAGTTCAAACTCTTGACTAAGTGTATTAATTCTAGATTGTTTGAACTCATTATTTACCCTAAAGGTAACTTGTAGAGCATCCCACATAGCTTTAGCGGTTTTACAATGGGAAATGCAATCGAACTCATCAACACGAAGAGCGGATATGATGATGTTCTTAGCTTTCCAATCACATGACCACTTCTTATTATCATTATTATCCCATAAGTTTCTGGATTTGGTACGATAGCACCATCAAAAAAATATGTCACCGGTGTTGGACCATTTTGTATAGCTTCCCAAACCCCTTTGTCATATGAGTTGATATGAATTTGCGTACATGCTTTCCAATAACTATAATTTTATCCCGTGAAAATTAGGGCTCTTTTATAGTCCCTTTTAGGTTTGTGAGCCATTTTCTAAAGGGTGTTGAATCCGGAATGAACCAGGATCTTGATGCCACTTGTTAGACCATAAAAACGTATCTAGAGGGGGGGGGGGGGGGAGGGGTGATTATATACTCCTTTTAAAAATAATCCAGAAAAACTTTGGTTTTGAAAAAGTTGTTTTATCAAAGAGCGACGCAGAAGATTCTTCAAAATTCCGTCTATATAAACGTTATTGAAAACTCGAATATGCAAACATAAAAACAAAATCAATATGGAATAGTAATAACAAAGAGAATTAATATCCTTGAATCACATTACAACTTATTTAATGTTTATTGCAAGTTACTAGTAAAGTTATTTCTAATGGAAATATTAAAAGAACAAGTTGAATCAATTCAGAAACACTTGGTGTGCAAGTGAATTTTTAGAATTTTTCTTTGAGTTGTGTTGATACACAAAATAACTTATAATCAAAATTAATTATAAGCTATATCAAAACTTGACTTAGAATAAAAAGCAGTTCAAAAAATTTCTTACAATTCAATTGATAACACAATGCTATTTGATAAATTGATTGATGAAAATAAAAGCAAGTAAAAGAAAAAATAAAAGAGACATAAGGAATTTGTCTTTCCCTACCGTCGTCCTTGCGTGTGGGTACGTCTACGTCTAATTTCAATGGAATTAGGATAATTCGTACTATGCAAAAAGTTGATACAGGAGAAGTGTTCAAGAGCAACTCCATAAACCATAATGCTTGTTGTTGATTCAACCCCGTTGTACCCTAAAATTTGCCCTCTCATTTCTCAAGAAATCTCTCATAAGATCTCCTTTGATTCAAGACTGCACAAGGTTTGATCAGCTTAAGACACCTCCTTTAACACTGATGACTCAAATTAGGGTTTCAGTTTTCACAAGGACAAATGGAATTTTAATGCCCTATATGACTTTAATGGATCATTTTGAGCCATCAAGATTGCTCATGTCAAGTTTCAAGTCTTGGATCACATTTTTTGCTCAGTCAATTGATCAGTTGACCTAAAATCAGTTGTATTGGGAAAAAAGTCAATTATGGTCAATTTACAGTCAAAATTCATAATTTTTGGTCCATATCAACATTATGAACTCATATATGTCAATTGATCAAGTTTAGATCATAATTCCTCAATAAATTTGATCAGATCATCAAAAGGGAAAAGTGGTCAAAATTAGGGTTTTGACTGAGAAGGTTCAATTTTTGATTTTTAACCTAACAAATGACTTATTGGTTCAAGACATGATCTAAAGTTTTCAAATACTTAATTTTTACCTAATGGCATGGCTCAAAACACTTCTCAAGATCAATTGATTAGCAGATGAATTTCAGTCAACTAATGAAAAGTCAACTGTAAACTGAAAAGTCAAACTTTAACTTTTTGATCAAAATCATGTTTCAAAGATTACAATTCACCAAGAAATGTAAAAATATGAAACTTGTTCACCAAGAAATCAAAAAGTCAAGATTCATCTTTGAAAAGTCAAAATTCTAAAACTTAGAATTTTTTCTAAGTGTTAAGAAGATCATATTTTTTCATAACTTTGAGCCAAATTTCCACTATGATGCAAGATGATTCAAGGGAAACTTACAACATGAAAGTTGTATATCTCAATGAGATATAAAACATTATAGGGCAGAACATTTTCTAGAAATGCTTGGATCTTAAGTTATGAATTTGTGAAGACATGTTCATGAACTTAAAACACAGTGAAATTTTGCCCTAGTTAGGCAGATTTTTGGTACCAACTTCATGGCAAATTTTCACCTAGTTCCAAGATGAATCTTCCAAAATGTCTAACATGAAGGTTGTAAATGATGTTACAAGCTTTACAAAATTTCCAATAACTCATTGAGATTATACTTGAGCTAAGAGAATCGAAGGCAAAAAGTTAGGGTTTCAAGCTTGATTTACAAGTCATTTCTTCATGAAGAACCTTTTGATCCAATGTTAAACATGCTGCATAATATTGTTCCATAAGTCTATTAAACCCTAATTCTACCTTTAGTCAGATGATTACACAAATTTTTATGCCCTAATCCAAGCATTCAATGAATTGTCCATGCTTAATACCATTTTAGGAAGAAAGGCAACATTGCCATTTTGGAAAAGTGGCTTTAATCACAAAGTCCACTCTTCTTGAGCCTCTAACTTGTTATTTTGAACACACACAACATGTATTCTCATAAGCAACATGTTTAAAGCTTCTAAGCCACCCTATAAACCAGGTACTTGTGCACTGGAATCACGTTTTCAAGCTTTCTTCAAAAACAAACAAAAATCCACAAACATGTGATTCTTGATTTTTGACTTCTCCAAGAATCCAAACTTTTTGCTTATAAATAGAGACACTATTTGTGAGCTAAGACATGAGCAAAAACACCCTCAAACTCTCCCAAACTCAGAGCCGTGCAAAAATCACCATTGTTGTCATTTTTGGCCAAGAAACTTGAAACATAAAATCCACTCGTGCGTTTCTTTTCCAAACCCTCCACAAAGATTATATACCTCAAATATAACTTAACCAAATACCTGTTAAATTTCTGTAACATGATCTTCTCCATCTTCCATAATCAAAAATAGATGTTTGCATCTTGACTTCTCCAAGTCATTTCAGCCACTCTTAACTCAAGCTAAGTATTGCATTAGCTTCATAAGGACTTAAGGAAGCTAACCTGATCATTGTGGCACCTTGAATCAAGCTAATTTGCAAAACACAAATTCCATTTTTAAGGTAAGTTTTCTGACTTTTGAAATCTTCATATAGGCATTGTTAGCTTTCCATTTTCAAAGACAAAATGTAGATATCATAGCCCTGAAGATGACCATGTCCTTAAAATTCATTTATATTGCTTGAGTAGTGAGAATTTTAAGTTTGAACTTTCTGAAAAAGTTAGGTCAGAATTTGGTACCATTAGAAATTCTCATTCATATTTTATTTATAGCTTATGATATTTATATGGTTGGATTCGTATGGAAAAATGGAGCAACTTTCATGTTTACATTTTTCATTTTTTTTGAGAAATAAGTGAGTTACAGAAACCATGGATGGAGGTTGAAGATGAAGTTCATTTATGGAACTTGTTTTTCATTATGTATTTATTGTTTCAGTTATATTATTGGATGTACAGCCACCCCAGTGGTAAAGGCAGCGCGCGTTTATGGTCAAGGTCATGGGTTCAAGTCCCAGCGCTGCCTTTTGTCATTATTTTTCAACATTTTCTCCTTTTTGTCACACAACAAGCGCGTCGGGCTTAATCACTAGTGTTGTACCCCAAAATTTTCCCTCTCATTTATCTAGACTTCTCTCACAAGATCTCTTTGACTCAAGACTGGATTAGGGTTTGGTCAGCTCAAGACATCTCATCTTGCACTGACAACCCAAAATTAGGGTTTGAGTTTGCACAAGGATTTTTGGACTACCAATGCTTCATGTGACTTTCAAGCATCATTATGGAACCCCAAGTTTACTCATGTCAAGTTTCAAGCCTTGGATCACACTTTTGCTCAATCAATTGGACAGTTGACCTAAAAATGAGCTGTATTGGGGAAAAAGTCAACTATTGCCAATTTACAGTCAAACTTCATAATTTTTGATCCTCATCAACATTTTAGACTCATATGTACCATTTGATCAAGTTTGGATTACAACTCCTCAAGAAATTTGATCAAATCATCAAAAGGGCAAAATGGTCAAAATTAGGGTTTTGACTGAGGAAGGGAAATTTCTGATTTTTAACCTAGCAAATGACAAATTGAGTTCAAGCATGATTTCGAGGATTCAATGGCATCTTCTTGACTTAATTACATGGCTCAAAACATCTCAAATTCATTGGATTGACAAATGAAATTTGCAGTCAACTGATCAAAAGTCAACTGTATACTGAAAAGTCAAACTTTGACTTTTTGGTCAAAATCAAGTACCAAGGGTCATAATTCATCAAAACATGTCAAAATATGAAACTTGTTCACCAAGAAAACCAAATTTGAAAATTAGGGTTTTGAATTTGAAATTTTTCTAACTTAGAAATTTTCTAAGTATAGAAAATTTTCTTATTTTTTCTCAACTTTACACCACTTTTTCACCATGATGCATAATGATTCAAGGAAAGCTCCAAACATGAAAGTTGTAGACCTCCATGAAATATATAACTTTTCTTCACAAACTTTTCCCTAAAGATGCTTGTATCTCAAGATATAAATTTGTGAATACATGGTCATGAACTTGTTAACTTAGTGAAATTTTGCCCTAATTTAGGCAGGTTTTGGACCCAACTTCATGTCAATTTTTCACCTAGTTCCAAGAGGTATCTCAAAATGCATTTCAAAGATGAATTATAGAGCACATTGCAAGCTTTCCAAAATGTCCAAGAACTCCTCAAGATCATTTTTGAGTAGGGAGAATTGAAGAGATGAAGTTGGAAATTTCTCACTTTTTATCCAAGCCATTTCATGAAGAACAAAGTTGCAAATCAATCCTATGCTGGCTAATTCATGTTGTACAGGTCCTAAACTTGTTCCACAATCCTTAATTAAATGCTTACTCAGTTGACAAAGCTTTGATCCATGCTTTTGAACCTTTATCCAACTTGTAATTCCATTTATGGCAAAAAGGTTCCATTGCCATTTTGAAAAAGAGTAACTTTTGAAAACTTTAAAATCTTGAGCATTGGACCTGTCCCCTTGATACATACAAGTACCACAGACCAAAGGCAATTTGTAGGGAAGAAATACCAACCCTAAGCAAGCCAGTACAAGCATGTGAGCTTTGTCTTATCACTTTGCTTCAAGTACAAGAAAAGTGGCAAAAAGGCTAGGGCTTGCACAGCTGATAGAGGGTTGACACAAAACCATTTCAATACTAATATACAAATAATATACAACACAAGACACGATTGGAAAGGACCAAAAACACTCTCAACCAGCAAAACACCAAAAAACTGTCCAAAACTGCAGACTTGGCATAAACACATCCAACTTCCATTTGGCTCGTGCATTTTGAGTTTGGACCATTCAAACACCTTACATACTTGATATCAAACCCATCCAAACCATCATCCATGTTCTATAATCACTTTTCCACCATCTGGCATTGTTGAGTTCAGAGCTTGCAGTTTGACTTGTCCAAGGAGTTCCAGCTACTTTCAGAGCAAGGCAAGAGTTGGAATACATTCAGGGAAGCTCAAGGAAGCTCAAGCAAGCATCAGGCCTCCCTCAAACTCATCACAGTTTCATTCACGTTTCCAACTGAAGGAGGTAAAATTTCAAACTCTATCTCCTTATACAGGCAACCTCAGGCCACGATTCGTGAATAAAAAATGTAGTCCTCATCATAACGAAGCTGTACATACCATTATCTTGCATTTATTTTACTTGTTCTGAGAGAATTTGGAACTTGAAATTTCTAGAAATATTAGGTCAAGATTTAGGGCTGTTAAAATTCTCTTTGTTCTTTGATTAATAGTTCACATAACTTATATGGTTGGAATCATGAGCTCAAGTACTACAACTTTCATGTTATAAATTTTCATTTTTATGGAAGCATATGAGAGTTACAGGGTGTCTGGCCAAAGCTTGAGGAAGAAGATTAAATAGGGCAAGGACTTGTTTTAGCATATGTTTTTTTCGTTTCAGTAAAGATAATGGAAGTATAGCCACCCCAGTGGTAAAGTAGCGCGCTGGTGAGACCCATGTCCTGGGTTCGAACCTGGGCGCGCTACTTTTGTATTTTTTTCATTCTTTTTCTTTTCCAATTCATTTTTTGCATGACGGGATTGGTCTGTTTGGGCCAGGAATTTTTGCTAGTACACTACCACCAAATCTGCTATATCACCCCCTTTGCTAACTTTCTACATTTTTATTTTTTATTTGCTTTATCTTCATATTTAATATTTTAAATATTTTCTTTAATGCATAAAAAATCTTAAAAAATATAAATTAATAATATTGCACTTTTATTTTATTTTTTATTTCATTTCTCACATAAAAATATATTTTATTTTTAATATACATCATTTATTTTCTTAATAAACTTGTAAATATAATTAAATATATTTAGTTTAATTTATTTTGCATTTCATACTTATAAATACCTATTTTTGCATATATATAATTTTAATATTTATATACAATATTATTTATTATTTTTTACACAAGAAAATGCACAAAATAATACATATAAAAACTTTATTTTATTTTAAATAAAAATTAGGGTTAAACCCCTTTCAAAAAATTAATTCTTTTTCCTTATATTTTTAGGTTTAGATTAAAATTTCTTTTACATAAAAACAAGACACAAAAATCTTTTTCTTACATGTACATTGCATTACATTTTAAATATTGTATTGTATTTATCTTAATTCGTACAAATTCGATTTGGTTGTAATAATTTATTTAGGTTTATATTCTTGCAAATCCCCATTCAAATTTGTATTCCCCCTCCCATAAATTGTTGTAATAGCTTAGAAATATTTACATTACGCAATTTATCGCTTTATATGCCATGATTAGTAATTAGGGTTTGTATGACAAGAACAAAACAAAGCAAAATAGAAAACCCTAAATACAAGACAAAATCAAAAGCATGAAAATGCTACACTTGCACACAAGCATCCTTAGGGTTTCTCCACTTGGTTGCCTAAAACAAAATAGCTATATTATGCATGCGAAGTATCTTGGCAAAACAAAACAAATATAAGATCATAGTCCCTCGATGACGCTATTCAAAAGTTGCCTTACAAAATGATCTTGGTCCCTCAAAAATGCTAAGATACTTTGCAAACACTACTAATCATGGTTATACGATGACCCACGCCCGTCCCGTTTACATCCAAAGATAGGGTTGCTTACCAAACCAATGGTTAGACAACAATGTCAAAGGAATAGAAAATACATAAGAAAGACATTTGAGTAGGTAGATAGCTCCTAGTTACTTGCTCCATTTCAAACAAAATCCTTGCTATTTTTCAAAACAAACACACACATTTCAAATATATCTTACAAACATTGAATTTTTTTTCAAAAGACAAACATCTTTGTATACATTCTTACGAACGAGAATCATTACAAAGATTGCCTAAACAAGTGACCTCTTTTACAAAATACTTTCAAAACCACACCAAGCACAATTTCAAACAAACAAAAGCAAGTGATCTAAGAAAGTAACTAAAAGCCCATGGAAAACCATGGATGAAAAGGGTGCTAGCACCTTCCCTTTTCATAATCTACCCCCCGAACTCAAGAAAACATCTCAAAGGTCTTTCCTGTGCTTTTTCACCTTTCCTTTTGGATAAAAGAAAAGTCGGCGACGACTCTTGCTAACCGCAACATTTGCGATAAAACGCAAAACCTCAAGTCAGTACTCCCACCGTACTTCAACTGGGCCCTTCCTTTTTTGCTGCACCACACTCCCTGCCTTCTTATCACAACACAAGCTCAAACCTTTTTTTATTTTATTTTTCTGATCACAAAATATATTAATGGGCCAAACTCAAACAAAAACTTTTTTTTCTAATAAACTTCCAAATCCCATTTCAAACCCCCCTGACTTTTATTTTCATATTTTATTTTATTTTTCTTTATTATTATTTTATTATTATTATTATTATTATTATTATTATTATTATTATTATTATTATTATTATTATTATTATTATTATATTCATTAATAAAAATCCAAAAAATATTTTATTTATTTATATATCTGATATATTTATATTCACCTACATTTTTATTTTTTTTATAAACTAAAAAGACAAAAACATTTTCTTAAACAAACTTAATTTCTTTTTCTTAAATAAATTAATAATTAGATTTAGGCTTAGTTATTTTATTTTTCTTAATAAAAATTAACTTAGAATTTAGGTTTTTTTTAATTAATTAACTTCCATACTATTTATATTAAAACTTAAAACCTCTTCTTAAAAAAACCTAAAAAATGCTTTCTAATTTAATTTCTTTTCTTAATTAATTTAGGTTTAATTTTCTCATTTTACTTATTTATTTTCTTTTAGATAATTAGGTTAAAAACTAAACCCTTTCCTCAAAATCCAAACAAAATTCATTTCCTTTCCATTTACATCCTTGCACATTATTTTATTTTCAATTCTTGTACATTATTCAATATGGTTGTAATAGATAATTAGGTTTAATTTCTTACAATCCCCATTCATAAATTTGTATACCCCATCCCCCTAATGATGTAATAGCGTAGTAATTTTACTTTCCGCAATTTATCGCTTTCATATAAATGCTAGTAATTAGGGTTTGTATGGAAAGATAAAATCAACAGGTAGATAACCCTAATCAAAGATAAACCATGCATGAAATCAAAACACTTGCACACTTGCACCCTTAGGGTAATTCCACTTGTTGCCTTACAAAAATGGTCATGTTATGCATGTGGGATATCTTAGCAAAAGCAATAAAAAATACAAGATCATAGTCCCTCGATGACGCTACAAATGTTGCCTTTCAAATGATCTTAGTCCCTCAAAGAGAAATGCTAAGATATCTTACATCATTGCTATCATGACTATACGATGACCACGTCCGTCCCTTTACATCCAAATATAAGGCTTCTTACCAATCAATGGTAATATAGCAATATAAAAGGAAAGGAAGGAATGAACAAAAGACTTTTGAGTAGGTAGATTGTTCCTAGTTTCTTGCTCACTTTTAAAACAAACATCCTTGCTCATTTTCAAAACAAACACCAAACACTTTCAAAAACAAACTTTCAAAACTTAAAATATTTTCAAAAGTCCAACACTTTGTATACGTTCTTATGAACGAGAACCATTACAAAGTTTGCCTAAACGAAAGCACCTTTTCAAATACTTTCGAAAACCACCACAAAGCATATTTTCAAACAAAAGCAAGTGACCTAGAAAGAAACTAAGAGTCCATAGATAACTATGGATGAAAATGGTGCTAACACCTTCCCTTTTCATAATCTACCCCCCAAACTCAAGAAATAATCTCAAAGGTCTTTCATGTTCTTTTCCACCTTTCCTTTTGGATAAAAGAAAAGTCGGTGGCGACTCTTGCTAACCGCAACAATTGCGATAAAACGCAAAACATCCCAAGTCAGTTCTCCCACTGTATTATAGAACTGGCGACTCTGCTGGGGATTGGTTTTAAAATGGGGTTACCTTAGGGCTAGATCACCTTTACTTGCTTTCATTATTTGACTTGTTTGCTTTACATTTTGGTTTCTTGTTTGGGCTTGTTTTGATCCTCTACCCGGATTTGAGATACCTTATAGGTAAGTAGCAATACATTGTGGAAACTGTGCAGGGTATACCGACATGGTCTAAGCAATAGTTATGTTAGTGTGATACATTTGTGGGTACCAGTAGCCCTTGAGTAGTCAAGGAGAATTCGGGGCCGCTGTGTGGTGTCATGAAGCAGTAACTGACTTTAGAACCTTTACTTACCAATTTGGCCATTAGGAATTTAGTGAGATAGCCGACTTTGGTGAAGTCTGAAGTTGGTTGATACTCGATACTTCGCTCATTGAGATCGGACTTCTCGGGATATTTTGGTCGCCATAAAGAGGCTTGGCTGAAACAATGCCTGATAAGAAAGATCAATGATATTGAGATCCCTTAGAACCCGATTACTATTTATAGGACAAGTTTGAGCCAACTAAACTTCAAAAGGGTATTTACCTATAAGACTCCATGCAAGCCTAAACCCAAGGAATAGTTTTCCTTGTTTGTATATGCTTACTTGTACATATCATCATAAACGTCATAACATCATGAGCATTCTCACTAACCATTTCAAGGATTATTGGGATTTATCTTTATTCTATTTTGTAGGACATGGCTTCCATCCATAAGATAATATCCAAGTCAATCTCGTAATAATTCCTTCTCAACTCAAAGAGTTAGCATCAAGGGTCCCTGAGAATTCCTCATTCACCGAAAGACATGGCCGCCTCTTAAACTTGGTTACCTCGAGCACTGACAAAGATATGATGATGGTGCTTTTCCAGTTATTTGATCCTCTACATCATTGCTTTACTTTTCCCGATTATCAGCTAGTACCTACTATGGAGGAATTCTCTTAACTCTTGAAGATTCCTATTCTCAATCAACTACCTTTCAACGGCACGGAAAGAGATCCAAGACCTGAAGAGATTGCCCAAGCACTACACTTGCAACAATCTGATATCACGACTAATTGGGAAACAATGAGTGGTATCAAAGGGTTCTTAGCCAAGTTCTTGTTTGAGAAAGCTCAAGATTGTTGGAACTCCTTGGATTTACAAGATTTTGAAGAAATCTTGTCCTTTCTCATCTATGGGATGGTTTTGTTTCCAAACCCTGACCAACTTATAGATGTAAATGCTGTCAAAATCTTCATGTCTCGCAATTCGGTGCCTACTTTATTGGGAGATATCCTACATTATTTTCACTCTCACACTATGAGGAAGAGAGGGATCCTTATGTGTTGCACTCCTCTCTTGGCTAGATGGTTTATTTCGCATCTTCCCCAGTCTGTGTTGAAGGACGAGCAAGGTTTGAGGTGGTCCCATAGGTTGATGACACTCATACATTCGGGTATTCATTGGTGTTCTCGATCCTTAGAGAATATTACTATCATCGACCGTTGTGGGGAATTACCTAATGTTCATTTGCTTGACATTAGGGGAGGTATCACTTACAACCCTTGCTTATCCTTACGACAGTTTGGATACGCCCGAAGAGATGGTCCTCATGATATGCTCATCCAAGGAGTGGTATTCAACTACGAGAGTGACAATCAAGGCTGCCGTTAGAGGTTTATACGAGCTTGGAGGATGGTAAAGAAAGTGGATAGCAATATGCTAGGACACAAGAATTCTATTCCACTTGAACCTTATCTTAGGTGGGTACGAGCTCGTGCTTAGAAGCTCGTGATGCCTTACCCCTGCATCCTACCAGTTATCATGGAACCTGTGGTTGAAGGAGATGTCCCGTACATTTTCCTCCATCCCGATATGCCTACTTATCTTGAAGACTTGCAAAAGGGTTGGATTCAGCTGAAGGAAGAACGAGATACCTTCGAAGCTCAATTCTACGCTAGTGAGAAAAGGGTATTGGAGCTTACAAATCAACTCCATGAAGAGCAAAGCGTGATCGCCTACCTTGCACCGAAGAGGATGCATTCGACCTTTTTATCTTAGATATTTATTTTGTAAGACCAAGAGGCTTGTTGTAATCATTTTGAACTAATTAGTGAAAATTGACGTTTGTTCATTCTTTGTCTATACAAATTTAAATTTCATAAATCCTTGAAATCATTTGCATACACATCTTCCATGCATCATAACATAACAGGTTTTCACACGACAGGTTTCCTTATCTTTCTGCTGTTTATTTCAGCAAGATGGATATCGAGAAAACAGTGAAGGACCTACAAACACAAAATTCCCAGTTTCAGGAGACTCTGCTGACCCTAGCCAAGGGGCAACAAGACTTGATGGCGTTGCTAGCAGCCAAAAAGAAACCAAAGAGGAAATCCCTAGTCAACATGGGTAGAAAATTCAAAGATTCGGTCCGTCAGATCCCGGTAGTGGAAGACTCATCTGAGGAAGACCAGAATCAGATTGGAGAAGCTAAGAGTGTTAGAACAAGATTGGTTCTGATCATATCTCAGAGTTTTGATGATAACAATAAAATATATTTTATATAATTGATACTCTGATGGGCATATTTATTTGTTTCAGATAATGTTCTGACAGAAGTATTTTCCTAGATGAAAATCAATTTGACGTGCTGAGCTGAAAATAAATGAAGAAGTTCTTTGATAAAAGAACTATTTGTTTTAGCGCAAGTTTTGATGCTGACTCTGATAAGAAGATTTGCAAGCTACGTTCAGAAGGATTCTGCAAGCAAGACGTGAAGCTATGTTCTGATAGAATAAAGAAAGCAAGCGCTGATAAGAACATTTGCAAGAATGTTATGAAGCAAGACTTGAAGCTAGTTCTGAAAGAATATAGAAGCTAACAAGTCTTGTCAAGGTTCAAGAAACATGCTCTGACAAAGTGCCGTTTTCTCATTTAATGCAAAGAAGGCTACATGCACTCAAGTGTCTATGCTAGTTCATTGGAAAATGGAATACTGCAAGCAAACACGCAAACATTAAATGCTCCACACTTTTGAAGGCAGAAACGGTCATTTTATTCATGCTATATATAGAAGATCATTTATTGCAAGCCAACTACTCAACAAAATTCAAAAGAGGAACAACAACGTGAAAATATTCTGGGCTCACAAATTATTTTACAAACACATTGTACAAAACTAATCTTAGTGAAAAATCACAGTTTGTGATATAGCTTTCTTAGAAGCAAATTTGTTTCACTATTTGTAAAGATTTAATTCTTGTAACTGTTCCTTGAGAGACCAAGTTTAGTCAGATTTCTCAAGAAGACTAGGACTAGTTTGAGTCTTAGTGGTGTTAGTCACTTGTAAGTTTACTTGTGCATTGTTAGTCACAATAGTTGTTGTGTGATTGTAATCAGTTGATTATAGTGAATTAAGTCCTTGTTGAGAAAGGAGAAATCACCTTGGCGGGTGGACTGGAGTAGTTTGAGTTCAAACGAACCAGGATAAAAATAACTGTGTCTTTCCATTATTGTTGAGCCTTTAAGAAAAAGAAAAAGAGAAACTTATTCAACCCCCCCCCCCCCCCCTTCTAAGTGTTTTCTCACCCTTCAATTGGTATCAGAGCTTGACTCTGAGTGCAACACTTAACCGTGTCAGGAAAAGATCCAGAAAGAAAACACAATGGCATCTGAACAAAATTACAATAACTACACCAGACCTCTAGTGTTTGATAGAGAAGATTTTGATTATTGGAAAGACACACTATAAAGTTTCTTTCTAGGTCATGATAGTGATTTATGGGATATAGTCTTGGATGGTTACACACATCCTACAGACTCAGAAGGAAACAAGATTGATAGAAAAAATATGGATAGACAACAAAAAGCTGATTTCAAAAATCACCACAGAGCTAGAAATATTTTTCTAAATGCTATCTCTAAAATGGAATATGAGAAGATCACAAATAGAGATACAACACATGATATGTTTGAGTCTCTCAAAATGAACCATGAAGGAAACTCTCAAGTGAAGGAGACTAAAGCTCTGGCTCTCATCCAGAAGTATGAAGCCTTCAAGATGGAAGAAAGTGAATCTGTAGAAGCCATGTTCTCAAGGTTCCAAACTCTGATTGATGGCCTGAGAGTTCTGAACAAGGGATATACTAAAGCAGACCACGTTAAGAAGATCATCAGAAGTTTACCCAGAAGATGGGCACCCATGGTCACTGCTTTCAAAGTGTCAAAAAATCTGAACAACGTGTCTCTGGAAGAACTCATCAGCGCTTTAAGAAGTCATGAGATAGAACTTGATGAGCACAAGCCTCAGAAGAAAGGTAAGTATGTTGCCCTTAAATCAATTAAAAAATATGAAACTAACGCTTTTCAGGCTGAAGAAGAAAGCTCTGAAGAATCTGCTTCAGAAGAAGATGAACTATCCTTGCTCTCCAGAAGGATCAATCAGCTGTGGAAGCATAAGCAAAAGAATTTCAGAAACTCCAGAAGAACAGGAAATGACTCTGAACAATCCTCTGGACACAGAATATCAAGTAACAGAATCATTACCTTCTATGAATGCAATAAACAAGGTCACTACAAAAGTGAGTGTCCAAGGCTTCAGAAGGAGAAACATAAATGGAAGTTCGTTAAGGAGAAGAAGAATAGTCTTATGGCAACATGGGATGACTCAGAATCTTCTAAAGAAGGAACATAATCAGAAGATGAACAAGCCAATATAGCTCAAATGGAAAACTTATTAGATGTCTCCGAATCTTCTGAATCAGAATCAGGGCCAAAATCAGAATCAGACACTGAAGAGGTATTCCCCGATTTCACTGTTAATTTTACTAAAGTTGAACTAGGAGAAAGTCTGAGTGAAATTCTGGAAAGATATCAGCAGCTTCGAGTCAAATTCAGGAACCTGAAAAAGGATCTTACTTTTGACTCTGAAGAAACTGAGAGTCTGAGATCAGAAAACTCTGAGTTAAAATAAAAGATTTCAAAACTAGAAAATGATTTACAAAACTCTCATAAGGAAATAATCTGAGAGGATCTCAGTAATGCTGATAAGATCATAAAGGAATATGATTAAAGATTTCAGAAGTTTCTGGCTAAAAACATAGATAGAATAAAAATGGCTTCAATGATCTATGGAGTTAGCAGGAAAGACAGAATAGGTATAGGATACAAAGGCAAAGTATCCCAACCTAAGAAATTTAATGATCTGGTTATCAAACGCACTCCTCTCTACTCTCACTTCACCATTGGGCACACACATGATATTAAATATACATCTCACTTTGGAAACTCTTATGCTAATCCAAAGTTCAAACAGAACTTTAAATACTCTAACCCAAGAGGACCCAAAAAGATATGGGTACCCAAAGACAAAATCATCTATGGAGTTAGCAGGAAAGACAAAATAGGTATAGGATACAAAGGCAAAGTATCCCAACCTAAGAAATTTAATGATCTAGTTATCAAACGCACTCCCCTCTACTCTCACTTCACCATTGGGCACACACATGATATTAAATATACATCTCACTCTGGAAACTCTTATGCTAATCCAAAGTTCAAACAGAACTTTAAATACTCTAACCCAAGAGGACCCAAAAAGATATGGGTACCAAAAGACAAAATCATCTATGTTGCAGATATTTTTAACAGCAAGGTTGAAACTCCAGTATTAACACCTGGACTCTGGATGCTCTCAGAGGTATGATTGGATCCCTTCTCTATCTGACTGCATCTAGACCTGATATATTATTCAGCGTATGTTTATGTTCTAGATTCCAATCAAATCCTAGAGAATCTCACTTAACTGCTGTTAAGAGAATTCCGGGGTATCTGAAAGGTACTACTAATCTGGGTCTGTGTTACAGAAGATCAAAATATTTCATACTAGTAGGTTATTGTGATGCTGACTTTGCTGGAGATAGAATTGAAAGAAAGAGCACCTCTGGAAGCTGCCAGTTTCTGGGTGACAATCTTATCTCGTGGTACAACAAGAAGCAAGCAACAATTGCACTTTCAACAACAGAAGTTGAGTATATATCTGCTGCTGGATGTAGTTCTCATATGATCTGGATGAAAAGTCAGATAGAAGATTTTAATCTTTATGAAAGTAAGATTCCTATCTTCTGTGACAATACCTCTGCAATTTGTCTTTCTAAAAATCCCATTTTACATTCTAAAGCTAAACACATAGAAATTAAATATCATTTTATAAGGGACTACATTCAGAAAGGAATTTTAAATTTAAACTTTGTAAAAACAGACCATCAATGGGCTGATATTTTTACCAAACCCCTTTCAGAAGATAGATTTAAATTCATTTTGAAAAATATTTGTATGGAATTATGTATTGAATAAAATTGTATTTATCTTCTGTGTTTGCCTTCAGAATGTTCTGAAATGAATGTTCTGATTAACAACTCTTCAGAAGTTAGAAGAGAAGTTACATCAGAAGCTATATATAAAGTTCTGAAATGTTCTAACGTTTCATTACAAGTATAGTTCAGCAGTTCATTATATCAAACAGCTGTCCCATACAACCTTCAGGAGATGAACACGTGGTGTGTTTCTGAAAGGTCACGCGTGCTAAGCTATTAACGCCGTTCCTAGGAAACTGTTATGATTTGCTCAAATCTCACGCTTTCCCCTCAATTTTCTTTATCATTAAATGCTAGTAATGATTAGATTCTTTTTAATTAATTTTTTTAAAAACTCTTTTTACAGTTTTATTTTTAAAACCTATTTCTCAAAAGTTTTCATATAAATACCTTTGTAAAAACCCTTTATCACTTTTTACCTTCTCTTTCAAATTCAACCGTCTCTGTGTATTTTTCTCTGCAACCCTTTATTTTCTTCTCTCAACCTAAGTGCTCAAATGGCTTCCTCCTCTACTCATTCTGGAAACACCCAATCTGAATAGTACGTCATTCCTGAGAGAACCACTCTCATTCCAGTGGATAACTTAGAAGTTATAAGTGAATTTATGGTGGATTTTGATAACCTAAAAGCAAATGGGTTTGACCTTCTTCCTACTGTGGAGTTTCAAGGATGGGGAAAATTCTTTGACCGTCTAGTTGGTCCTGTTTTTCCACACCTTGTTAAGGAATTTTGGATACACGTTATTGCTTCACCAAAATTCATCCTCTCATTTGTGATGGGTAAGGAAATCTCTATAACTAAAAATCTCATCAGAAAACTACTGGGTTTTGAAGGAAATGGAGTGACTGGAATTTCAAGTGGCAGAATGTACATGTCAAAAGTTCATGCTGAAATCTTTATAACTGGGAAAGCATCTTCAAAATTCAGAGATTTGAAGAATAAGTACAAGATATGGGATAGAATCATCCATGGTTGCATTCATCATAGAAAGGAAACAAGTTCTCCTGACTATATAAATGCTGACCAACAATACCTGTTGTTCTGTCTAGGAACAAATGTTAAGATTGATTTACCCTATCTTTTGTTTGATCACCTCTGGACTCATGTCAAAGAAACTAGGGAAGCGGAAAGAGTGAAGAACCCTAAATCCAAAAGGAATTGGATTCCAATGGGGAGATTGATTTCAGACATTCTGACTGAGAATGGTCTGATTACTCACTTGGATGAAGCAAACCTGATGAGGGAGTTAGAGCCTATATGTGGGAAAGCTCTGACAGGAAAGAATTTGGTGAAGAGAAAGATCATTGAAAAACTGCTGATAGAACCAACTCCTTATGTTTCAGCAACCGTTACCAGAAGAAGGCTTCCAATTGCTGACTTTCCACTGTTCAACTCAGGAGATCACCCTCACATCATCCTGCATTACATTCAGATTTGTAAAGAAAGTGGAACTCCAATTGATCCTGCTTGGCTTCAAGGTAGACATGAAGCTGCTCCAGATGTTGTCTTTCAGCAACCAATGAAGAGGAAAGCAGCTGAAGGACCATCTGCTAGACCTCAGAAGAAGAAGAAGAAATCAGGTACACCTGCTGAGACTATTTCTGTTTATGATTCTATACATATATCTACATCTGTTGAACCCCAAACCTTAGGCGACATAGATGTTGACATAGACTTGACCATACCCTCTGAACCTCTTGCAAAAAACCCTCAAAAAGATCAAGTTTTATCAGACTTGAGTGATTTTGACTCTGATGACTCCTCTGAAACCCAAACAGAACCATCTCAAACAGAACCTTCTCAAACACCTATCTCTCAAACTATTCCTGCTGAAAAATTTTCTAGACCACCTCCCAGACCTTTATCACCCAGACCTACTGGATGGTATGATGCTGGCTCTTGGAGAATACCAGGAATAAACGTACCTCCGGCCACACAAAATCCACTATTCACCCTACCTTCTGACAATATCTTTGCCATGAACAGAACACAACCTCAGAATCCTACCCCCATTGCTAATAACACAATCATCATTTCACCTGACGTCACACCACCCATATCTCCACAACTTCCAACACTTAACTCACCAATGCTTTCACCTCCTCACATTCCAGAACATACCCTCAATCAAACTCATGAACCATCAGAAACACATGAACCCTCTAAAACACATGAACCATATGAACCTCATGATCCAACAGCAACACCTGAACCTTTTGAACATCATGACTAATCAGCAACACCTGAACAATCAGAAAATACTGAACCAGCTGACTTTCTGAAAACTATAGTTGATTTTGAATCTCTACAATTTCTGAAAAACAAAACCTACAAAAAGGTTGTTCCCAAACCTGTTCAGCCAGATGTAAATGTATGTTTTTAAATTTTTAACAGAAGTTCAAGCTTGGTTGGACCTGCTGAAGGAAGACTGCACCGGAAATGTGAACCCAACAGCAACAGATCTTCTGTGGGAAACATTCAGAAGAACCTCAGATGCTGATTCACTGAAGTTGCAGGACTTATGTCATTCTCAGGTGCTTGAGAACTTCTCCAAACATCTGCATGCCTTCCAGTCAGAAGCTGCTGATATTGGGACAAGAAGTCTACTCTGATGATTGCAAATGCTCCAGCTGATCAAATGGACATTTCAGAAGATGAGTCTGAAGATGCCTCTGAAGATTCAAATCCTATGGCAATAGTTCTATTTAATCAACCTTCTGCTAAAGCTGCACCTGAACCTGTGCCAACTCTTATGCTGGATCTGGGCACTCTACTTTCAACTTTTGTTCGTTCTGACTCAACGGTTTCTACTCTAAAGGTTGTAGACTAGGACTGTTTGAGTCTTAGTGGTGTTAGTCACTTGTAAGTTTACTTGTGCATTGTTAGTCACAACAATTGTTGTGTGACTGTAATCAGTTGATTATAGTGAATTAAGTCCTTGTTGAGAAAGGTGAAATCACCTTGGTGGGTGGATTGGAGTAGTTTGAGTTTAAACAAACCAGGATAAAAATAACGGTGTCTTTCCATTATTGTTGAGCCTTTAAGAAAAAGAAAAAGAGAAACTTATTTAACCCCCCCCCCTCTAAGTGTTTTCTCACCCCTCAAAGAGTACCCAGGCTGGGTGTATCAGCGATCAATCGTCTGATGATGATGATTGTTGCACCCAAAAATTTTCCCTCTCATTTTATCAAGATTTCCCCTCACAAGACTCTTTGGACTCCAGACAGGATTAAGGTTTGCTCTGCTCAAGACATCTCCTGCCACTGTTGACCTGAAATTAGGGCTTGAGTTTGCACAAGGGTTTTTGGATTTTCAATGCTTAAATTGACTTTCATACTTCATGATGGACCTATAAGATTTCTCATACCAAGTTTCAAGCCTTGAATCAAATTTTTGCCCAGTCAATTGGACAGTTGACATAGAAATCAACTGTATTGGGGAAAAAGTCAACTGTGGCCAATTTACAGTCAAACCTCATAATTTTTTATCCACATCAACATTATAGACTCATATGAACCATTTTATCAAGTTTTGACCATAACTCCTCAAGAAATTTGATCAGATCATTAAAAGGGCAAAATGGTCATTTTTAGGGTTTTGACTGTAGAAGGGCAATTTCTGATTTTTCACCTAGCCAATGGAAAATTGGGTTTAAGCATGGATTCAAGGACTCAATGGCATCATCTTGACCAATTCACAAGGTTCAAAAGATCTCAAATGCATTGGATTGACAGATGAATTTTCCAATCAACTGATCAAAAATCAACTGTACACTGAAAAGTCAAACTTTGACTTTTTGATCAAAATCAAGTGCCAAGGGTCATTTTTCATCAAGATATGTCAAAACATGAAAATTGTTCACCAAGAAACCTAATTTTGAAAATTAGGGTTTAAAATGGAAAATTTTCATAACTTAGAAATTTTTCTAAGTTATGAAAATCTCTTATTTTCTCCCAACTTCTTCACCATGATGCAATTGGATTCAAAGAAAACTTCCAACATGAAAGTTGTAGTCCTCCACAAAATATACAAGTTTGATTCACAAAGTTTTCCAAAAAGATGCTTGGATCTCAAGTTATGATTTTGTGAACAAGGGTCCAAGAAACTTTTAACTTAGTGAAATTTTGCCCTAGTTTAGGCAGGATTTTAACCTATCTTCATGGCAATTTTTCACATAGTTCCAAGTGGAATCTCAAAATGAATTTCAAATATGGATTGTAAAGCATGTTACAAGATTTCCAAAATATCCAAGAACTCTCCAAAGTCATTTGTGGTTAGGGAGAACCGAAGGATTGAAAATGGAAAAATATCACTTTTGGCCAAGGCATTTTGCACATTGATACAACTTGCAATTCTGTCCAAACCATGCTTGTACTTGGTTTACAGGTCCTTAAACCTTTCCACACTCATAAATTAAATGCAAACCCATTGGATTAAGGCTTTATTCTGAGCTTTAGGGCATTGTACAAGGAATTAATCTAAAAATGGCAAAAAGGCAACATTGCCACTTTGATAAAGCTTGCTTTATGTCAAGTTGTTTCTCTTGAGCTGTGAGCCCAATATTTTTCAGCAAACCAACTCCATTAACTTAGGGTAAGGTACACCAACTATGTGTATGCTTGGAGCTAGCCTGTACATGCCATAGCATTGTCAAAATCACCTTTTACTTCAAAACCAAGCAATTATGCAAAAGGTCAACAACTCTTCAATCTGATAAGAGCAAGGGATGTATTCATTTCAAACAAGTTTTACACATTGCAAGAAGCCAGAAACACGAGCTAGCAAGTTCTCAAACCCTCAAAAACACCAAAACACCATTTTCTGCCAAAACAGGGCAGGTTCTGCAAATCACAAGCCATAACCAAATCCACTCGTGCGTTTTGTCCCAAACCACTTCCAACACACTCTATACAACATATCTAAGCTATCCCAACCATTCCCAAGTCACTGTAACTCCATTTACACACTTCACCATTTCCAAATTCTGAGTTTGCAGGTTGAGTTCTACAAGAAGTTTCAGCCCATTTCAAAGCAAGCCAAACATTGGGAAAGATCAAGGGAACATCAAGGAGGCTCAAAAGAACCTCAGGCCTCACTGAAAGTTGCTGCATTGCCATACTCGAGCTTGACTGAAACAGGTAAATTTCAAACTTCTATCTCTCTATTTAGGAATCATTAGGCTTAGGTTTGTGAAGCAAAAATGTAGTCCTCATTGTCCTTGAGCTGTACATATGCATATAATTCATTTATGTTAACTGAGCTAGGAGTATTTGATAGTTAAACTTTCTGAAAAAACTAGGTCAAGATTTAGGGCCAAAGAAATTCTCTCTGGTCTTTGAGATTTAGATTAAGTTTTTTTATATGGTTAGAATCGTGTGATCAAGAGCTATAACTTTCATGTTGCAAGTTTTTGTTTTTGAGCACGTATGCAGGAGTTACCAGTTTGAACAAGAAACACACGTTTGGCTTCTGTCTCAAGGACATGGATGAAGGAAATGGGCTGGGCTTGTTGCCTTACTTTTGACACCCCCTGCTTACTCTTTGCACCCCCTTGGCCCATTGTTTTTATTTTTCATATTTTCCATTTCTATTTTCATTTTATGACTTTATTTATTTTTCTTGAACATTAAAAAACATCAAAAATATTTTCTTAAATTTTCACATTTTATTTTATTATTTTTATTATTTTTTTTTAGGATAAGAATAGTTATTAAATAATATATACTTTGATTTTCTTAAATAAATTTATAAATAATACAAAAATATTATATATTTTTATTTTTATTATTTATACACTTAAATAATATTTTCTCACACATTTTAATTTTTTAGCACTTTTGTAAATATTTTTATTTATTTTCTTGTACATAAAAAATGAATAAATAAATTAATATATATATTTTCTTTTAAAACAAAAACTATGGTTTCTACCTTTTCAAAAATAATCATTAATATTTTTCCTATTATTGAGACATTGAATAAATTTATTTTACATACATAAAATAAAATACAAAAGCATTTTTGCATATTTATATTTAATTGCACATTTAAATATTTGTCAATTTATTATTTGTACAATAAATTCAATATGGTTGTAATAGTTTTAGGGCTTTCATTTTGTGCAAAATATCCCCTATTCAAACTTGTATCCCCCTCTCCATATCAATGTTGTAATAGTTGTAGATTTACTTTTACGCATTTTATTGCTTTCAAATATGCATGATAGTAAGATTAGGGTTTGTATGCAAATACCAAAAATCAAACAAATAGCTTGACTAAACACAAGACAAAAATGCATGAAAAATGACAACACAATGCACACAAGCACCCCTAGGGTTTCATCCACTTGTTGCCTTAAAAATGGCCATGGTATGCATGCTAGGTATCTTGGCAAAACAAAAACAAAATAAAAGATCATAGTCCCTCGATGACGCTATCTTGGTTGCCTATACACAAATGATCTAGTCCCTCAAAAATTTGCTAAAGATACTTAGCACAATTGCTATCATGGTCATACGATGACCTGCGCCTGTCCTGTTTAACATCCAAACACAAGGTTGTTTACCAAATGCAATGGTAAAACAACCATGTCAAAGGGTGAAAAATGTATAGGAAAGATCTTTGAGTAGGTAGGTAGATGCTCCTAGTTACTTGATCAAACTTGCAAACATCCTTTCTATTTTCAAAACACACAACACAATTTCAAAACATTTTCCCAAAACAAACTTTCAAACATTGAAACATTTTTCAAAAGACAAACACCTTTGTATACATTCAAACAAGAATCATTACAAAGGTTGCCTAGACAAAGACCTCTTTTCAAAATACATTCAAAACCACACACAAAAGCACCATTTCAAACAATTGAAAAGCAAAAGCAAGTGATCTAAAACAAGTAACTAAGAGCCCATGGAAAACCATGGATGAAAAGGGTGCTAGCACCTTCCCTTTTCATAATCTACCCCCCGAACCCAAAAACAATCTCAAAGGTCTTTCCTGTGCTTTTTGACCTTTCCTTTGGATAAAATAAAAAGTCAGTGGCGACTCTTGCTAAACCGAAATATTTGTGAACACAAACACAAAACCTCAAGTCAGTTCTCCCACCGCATCACAGAACTGGCGATTCTGCTGGGGAAAATTATAAAAGTGGGGTTACCTTAGGGTTTTAGATCACCTTTATATGCTTATCTTGCTTGACTTGATTGCTTTACATTTGGTTCTATTGTTTGGGTTTGAATCCTCTACCCGGATTTGGGAAACATTCATAGGTAAATAGCAATACACTGTGGAAATTGTGTGGGGTATACCGACATGGTTGAAGCAATATCTATATTAGTGCGACATATTTGTGGGTACCAGTAGCCTTTGAGTTAATCAAAGAGAATACGGGGCCGCTGAGTGATGTCATGAAGCACTAATGGACTTTTAGAACCTTTACTTGTCCAACTTGGCCTTTTTAAGGGTAGTGAGATGACCGGCTTTGGTGCAGTCCGAAGTTGGTAGATACTCGATACTACACTCATTGAGGGTTATTTTCTTGGAATATTTCGTTCGCCAGTAAAGTGGCTAAACTGAAACAATGAACACAGAAAATAATCCAGTGATATTGAGCTCCTTAGAACCCGATTACTATTTATAGGACAGGTTGAGCCAACTAAACTTCAAGAGGGTACTTACCTATGAAACCCCATGCAAGCCTGAAACTAGGAACTTGTGTGATTTGTTTGTACATATATACTTGTGCATAACATCATGGACATCATGAAGCATCATATGCATCCACTAACCATTTCAAGGATTTGGATTTTCATCTTTGTTCCTGTTTTGTAGGTAATGGATTCACTTTGCAGGAAAACAATTCAAGTCAACCTTGTGAGAATTCCTCCTCAACTCAAGGAGCTAGCTTCAAGGATTCCTGAGAATTCTCCATTCACCAAGAGGCATGGTCGTCTTCTCAACTTAGTCAACACCAACACTGAGAAAGACATGGTGAAAGTTCTCTTCCAATTCTTTGACCCCCTACACCACTGCTTCACATTTCCTGATTACCATCTTGTGCCTACTTTGGAGGAGTTTTCTCAACTCCTGAGGATTCCTATTCTTCATCAACTACCCTACAACGGTACAGAAAGAGATCCAAATCCTGAAGATGTTGCTCAAGCCCTACACTTGTAACCATCTGATATCATAGGCCATTGGGAAACCAGAAGTGGTGTCAAGGGTTTCTTGTCAAAGTTTCTGTTTGAGAAGGCCCAAAGCTGCTGGAATTCATTGGACTTACAAGCTTTTAAGGAGATTGTAGCTCTTCTCATCTATGGGATGGTCTTGTTCCCAAACCCTGACCAACTTATAGATGTCAGTGCTGTCAAAATTTTCATGGCGCGTAACCCGGTGCCTACATTGCTTGGGGATATCCTCCACTCATTTCTCACACGAACAATAAGAAAAAGAGGCGTTCTCACATGCTGTACTCCTCTTCTAGCAAGGTGTTTTATTTCTCACCTTCCCCAATCAGTTTTGAAGAATGAGCAAGGTTTGAGGTGGTCACAACGATTGATGACTCTTACACATTTAGATGTTCATTGGTGTTCTCAATCCAGAGAAAATGTTATCATTATTGATTGTTGTGGGGAATTCCCAAATGTCCCACTACTTGGCATTAGGGGAGGCATTACCTACAACCCCTGCTTGGCTCTGAGACAGTTTAGGTATGCCCGAAGGGATGGCCCATATGACATGCTGATTCCAGACTTGGTTTTTGACTTCGACAACGATGATCAAGGATTTCGACAAAGGTTTATCCGAGCTTGGAGGATGCCCAACAAAGTGGACAGTAAGACCTTGGGACACAAGAATTCCATCCTCCTTGAGCCTTACCTCAAGTGGGTACGAACCCGCGCCCAAAGTCTTATGATGCCTTACCCCTACATTCTTCCTGTGATCAAAGAGCCTGTTATGGAAGGAGAGGTTCCATACACCCTCCTACATCCTGACATGCCAACATCACTAGAAGATTTGCAAAGGAGTTGGATACAGCTCAAGGGAGAACGCGATACTTTTGAAGCCCAATTCTATGCCAGTGAGGAGAAGGTTTTGGAACTTACTCACCAACTTCACGAAGAGCAAACTCTCAACACTTACATTGCACCAAAGAGGATGCGCAACGTCTTTATGTACTAACAAAATCTTCTTATTAATATGACGTGTGTTCCTTTTTGTTTAAAACAAATTTGAATTTCTGAATCCTTGAATGGATTACATGAATAACATATCATTCATCATATGCATAAGAAGGTCTTCACACCAGGTTTCCTTATCTCTCTATTGTTTATTTCAGCAAGATGGATATAGAGCAAACGGTCAAAGACTTACAAGCGTAGAATTCACAGTTCCAACAGCTACTCATGACCTTGGCAAAGGGTCAAGAGGAGCTCAAAACTCTACTGGAAAAGGAAAAGGAGAAAAAGAAAAAGAAGAGGGTTGGTGTGGCTACTTTGGTATAAGATTTGAAGGTCAAGCTAGAAGGGTCCTGGATTTCCCCTCGACATTTGATGAAGGGGTAGGAAAAGCTAAAGGAACCGCAGTGCAATCTGAGTCTGAGGAAGAAGAAGATGAAGAGGATGAAGACTATTCAGAACAGCAGTACCCTCCTGCAGACGACAAATACAAGAACTTAGAAGAGCGTCTGGCAGCTATGGAGGTGCAAAGAGTGCCTGGGATGGATTTCGAAGAGTTAGGGTTGGTTGCTGGGATTGTCATTCCCCCTAAGTTCAAGGTGCCTCTTTTTACTAAATACGACAGTTTGTCTTGTCCAAAGATGCACCTACGATCCTACGTCATAAAAATCCAACCTCATTCTTATGATAAAGACCTATGGGTTCATTTCTTCCAGGACAGTCTTTCAGGGACGCAGTTAGATTGGTTCTACCAGCTAGAGAGGTATGATGTGCATAATTGGGAGGATTTGGCGGCCGCCTTTTACAGACAGTACCAATATAATGCGGATTTAGCACCAACCCATACTCAATTACAAAGTATGGGCATGGTCTCAAATGAAGGTTTCAAAGAGTATGCCCAGAAATGGAGAGACTTGGCAGGACGAGTGCAACCACCTCTATTTGAGAGGGAGTTGGTAGATATGTTCTTGGGTACACTGTCAGGCCCCTTTTTTAATCACCTGATTGGAAGTTCATCTGCGGGGTTCACCGAGTTGATTCTGATTGGTGAGAGAGTTGAAGCTGGCATAAAGAGCGGGAAAATTCAAAAGGATGCATCTGCTTCCACTGCCATCAAAAAGACTTTTCCAGCCAAGAAGGAGGTATCAACTGTCTACTCCCAAAGAAGTCAAGGAAGAGTTGAGCGTCGACCAGCGGTGGGGGCTGTAATGATTCAGAAGTCTGCAACTGACCAGCCTAGAAACAATTAACCCAGAACCAACCAAACAAGGGTGGAAAGGCCTGCACGGCAACTCACCCGGATCAATATGACACCTGCTCAGGTTCTCCCTCATCTTTTGAAGTTAAACCTTGCCAGTTTGGAAGAGGCACCAAAGAATCCGAATACATCTTCTCCTTACTACCATTCAAATGCCAAGTGTGCTTATCATTCAGACAGCCTGGGGCATGACACCAACAATTGTTGGGCCCTCAAAAATAAGATTCAGGATTTAATAGATGCTAAAGAAGTTAAATTCGACGCCCCTGAAAAGCCTAATGTGATCTCTTCTCCAATGCCAAAACATGGTCACAATGCCCATGTTGTTGAAGAGGATCTATTTGTTGCTGCTGTTGATGATTTGATGACTTCGCTACCGATAATCAAGTTGAATTTGCTGAAGGCTAGGATTTTCCCAGGATGTGAAGAAGATTGCTGCATTTGTTCCTCTTTACCAACCGACTGTCTATTGTTGAAGTTAGGCATCCAACGCCTAATGGATAACCAAGAAATACTTTTTGAAAAGACTCCTGTTACACCGACTCCTGTCAATGATGTTTCAATAATTACCATATCCGCAAATCTTTCCAAGGTCTCCAAAAGACCTGTTAAGATTACATTCGATCCGAAGATTGTACCTTTGAATATAACCATGCCGGGGCCTATCCCGTACAAGTCCAACAAATCAATACCGTGGAACTATGGGGGAGAGATCTTTTACCACAGTATTAAACAAATTGAATTAACTGAAGAGAGTTCCGATGAAGAGACTTCTTACATTGGAAACACTGTCGGAACGAGTAAAATCACCCGTAGTGGAAGAATTTTCTCTCCGGAGATTGCGCCTCCAAATGCAATCTTCAGACCCTCAGCCGCTCCTAAGGTTTCCCCTGTGCCGGTTAACATATCTGCGAGAACTCCAGTTATTGAAGAAGTTGTAACTCTTGTGGTTGTCCCCTCTGTTGCTGCTGATGATAGAGGGAAAGGGATCCAAGAAGAGCCGGTCAGGACGAGGGCTCAATCGTTGATCATCCCTGAAACCTCTCAAAAAGAAATGGAAGAGATTTTGAAAATAATCAAGAAAAGCGATTATAATGTTGTTGAGCAACTGGGGCAAACCCCCTCAAAAATCTCTATGTTGGCCTAGCGGCTTTGTTCAGAAGCTCATGCCAAAGCTTTGATCAGATTCTTGAAGACGGCCCATGTGCCCCAGGAAACCTCCGCGGACCAGTTCCAGAAATGTGTAGCTAGCCTAATAGCAGACAACGATCTAGGATTCTCCGACGCTGATTTAACAATCAAAGGGAGAAATCATAATGGCGCTTTGCATGTCTCGGTAGAATGCAGAGGGACTACTCTGGCACACGTTCTGGTAGACACTGGTTCATCGCTGAACGTCCTACCAAAGAAGGCATTAGATAGGCTAGATTTTGAAGGTCTAACTTTGAAGCCCAGCAACATCATTGTCAGAGCCTTTGATGGTTCTAAACGGATGGTCCACGGGGAGGTGGACATCCCGATTAAAGTGGGAACTGAAACCTTCAACTCCATATTCTATGTCATGGACATCCGTCCCTCCTATTCTTGCTTGTTGGGAAGACCCTGGATTCATCATGCTGGGGCCGTTACTTCAACTCTGCATCAGAAGCTCAAGTACCCTGTCCAGGGGAAAATTGTGATAGTTCACGGTGAAGAGGAATACATGATAAGCCATCTTAATTCTTTCTGCTATGTAGAATTGGATGGTGAATTCATTGAAGCCCCCTTTCAGCATTTCGATGAGGTAGCTCAGGAGATTGCAACAACCAAGACAGTGCCTTCTGTACCCGTGATTACCCGACCTCCGCCTCGGATGTCGTCTCTCAAAGATACAAAGGTTGTGATTGAAGAAGGAGGAAGCACAATCTGGGGGCAACTTCCTGATTTTCCATTCAAGTTTGATAAATTCGATTTGGGTTTCACCGCTTCTGCTCAAAAGGCTGTGCGCTGCTGCCGGGCTGGAGGGCCACCAGTGAAGATCACCCATCATGGAGTCAGTGCTTTGGAGGATGGTGAAGAGGAGAGCAATCTAGAAGAATGTATTTTCCCCACTGTGGAAGGAGGACTATGCAATTGGGAGGCAAAGGACTTTATTCCCATACTTTCATCAATAAGTAATTTATCTTTCAAACATTTCTGTTGGTTTGTAATAATTCTTAAACAATTCGTACACTTTTAACCTTGTGCCTTACCCGAGGCACATAGGTCCATTTGTAAGGGTTTGATTTTTCATCTTCATATGCCATTTTAATGAATCATGGACGTTTTCACATATAAACTTTTGTGTTCATTTTCTTTCTTTTTACATTTTATTTGTTTAAAGGTGGCTATCCCTTACACACACCCACACTCACCAATGCAGGTAGCCATTCATTCTGGATTCCATGGGTAACCATTCTACTTAGGCCTTCAGTGACTCTGAAGATCTGGTCTACCATGCCGAATACGAAGGTGATGAAGACTGTGAAGTGCCTGGAGAATTGGCTAGACTGCTACAACAGGAAGAAAGGGCTATTCTACCTCACGAGGAGTTATTAGAGACTATTAACTTGGGAACAGAGGAAGACAGAAAAGAAGTTAGAGTGGGTGCCAACCTAGAGCCAAGTGTCAAGGAGCGCTTAGTTCAACTGTTGAATGAATATGTTGAGATCTTCGCCTGGTCCTACGAAGACATGCCGGGACTTGATACAGATATTGTGGTTCACCGTCTCCCTACAAGAGAAGATTGTCCACCAATTAAACAGAAAGTTCGCCGCATGAGGCCCGACATGTCTGAAAAGATCAAAGTGGAAGTTATGAAGCAGTTCAACGCTGAATTTCTTGTTGTTACTTCCTATCCACAATGGGTTGCTAACATTGTGCCCGTGCCTAAGAAGAACGGAAAAGTCAGAATGTGCGTGGATTACAGAGACTTAAACAGGGCTAGCCCTAAAGATGACTTTCCACTACCGCACATTGACATCTTGGTTGACAATACAACTCAGCATAAGGTATTTTCTTTCATGGACGGATTTTCAGGGTACAACCAGATCAAAATGGAACCCGAAGACATGGAGAAAACTATTTTTGTTACACAGTGGGGTACGTTCTGTTATAAAGTGATGCCATTCGGACTGAAGAATGCCGGGGCAACCTATCAGCGCACCATGGTGGCTTTGTTTCTTGATATGATACATCATGAGATAGAGGTCTACTTAGAAGACATGATAGCCCGTTCACAAAATGAAGAAGAACACCTCGACCATCTGCAAAAGCTGTTTGTCAGGTTGAAAGAGTACAAGCTCAAACTGAACCCTAACAAGTGCACTTTCGGAGTCAGGTCCGGTAAACTCTTGGGTTTCATTGTCAATAACAAAGGTATCGAGGTTGATCCTGCCAAAGTCAAAGCTATACAAGAAATGCCTGCCCCTCGCACTGAGAAGGAGGTCAGAGGTTTCTTGGGACGCCTAAACTACATTGCAAGGTTCATTTCTCACCTAACATCTACCTGTGAGCCAATCTTCAAGCTGTTGAAGAAAGATCAGGTGGTTAAATAGAATGATGACTGTCAAGTTGCTTTCTATAAAATCAAGGAGTATTTGCTGGAACCTCCTATCTTGATGCCACCCGTCGAAGGAAGGCCATTAATCATGTATCTGACCGTCCTGGAGAATTCAATGGGGGTGCGTACTAGGCCAACATGACAAGTCTGGCCAAAAAGAGCATGCCATTTATTACCTTAGCAAAAAGTTTACCGACTGTGAGACCCGATACTCACTGCTCGAGAAAACTTGTTGCGCTTTGGTATTGGCTTCTCACCGGCTAAGGCAGTATATGTTGACTCATACCACTTTGATGATCTCTAAGATGGATCCGATCAAGTACATCTTTGAGAAGCCTGCTCTATCTGGAAGAATCGCTAGGTGGCAGATGATCCTGACGGAATACGATATACAGTACACGACCCAAAAAGATATAAAGGGGAGTGTGCTAGCCGATCATCTGGCCCATCAAGCTGTCGAAGATTACCAATCCATGAGGTTCAACTTCCCCGACGAGGACATTATGAAATTGGACAACATTGAGGAGAACATATCGTATGACAGACTGAACAAGGATCCCGATGGACCCTGTACTTTGATGGTGCCTTTAGTGCACTTGGCAACGGTATCGGTGCGGTACTTATCTCTCCAGAAGGTTTCCATACACCTTTCACTTCCAGACTCTGCTTCAGCTGTACCAACAACATGGCCGAGTATGAAGCTTGTATCTTTGGTTTCAAGGCCGTTATTGACTTGGGAATTAAATCTTTGATTGTGTCTGGGGACTCAGCTTTGGTTATCAGTCAAATCAAAGGAGAGTGGGATACTAAACATCCAAACCTCATCCCTTACAAAGAATATATCCTGACATTGTTACCACATTTCGAGCAGATTCCCTTTGAGCACTTCCCGCGAGAAGAGAATCAGCTAGCAGATGCGCTAGCTATAATGTCATCCATGTTTAAACTTAACTGGGATAATGAGGCTCCTAAAATCACCATTGAACGGATGGACGAACCTGCACATTGTCACGAGATTAATACCGAAGAAGTAGTGGACCGACCATGGTTTCATGATGTCAAAAGGTATCTCGAAGCACAAGAATACCCTGAAGGAACTTCAGTCAACGACAAAAAGTTCTTGAGGAGGTTCGCAACTAAGTTCTTCTTGAGCAATGGTATCCTATACAAGCGCAATCATGATTGCATTCTACTCTATTGTGTGGACAAGGTTGAAGCTGAGCAGATCATGGCTGAACTGCATAATGGTACCTTTGGCACTCACTCAAGCGGACATACGATGGCTAAGAAGATTCTACCGGCAGGCTACTACTGGTCTACCATGGAAGCTGACTGCCATCAACATTCCCGTACTTGTCACAAATGTCAAATCTATGCAGACAAGGTACATATACCTCCAGTTCCTCTCAATGTCTTAACAACTCCTTGGCCATTCGCAATGTGGGGAATCGACATGATTGGAGAGATCAAGCCTAGAACATCCAATGGACACCGCTTCATTCTGGTGGCCATTGATTACTTCACCAAGTGGGTCGAAGCAGCGTCCTTCTCATCCGTCACAAAGAATGTTGTTGCCTGCTTTATCAGGCAGAACCTTATTTGTCGGTACGATATCCACGAAAGGATCATCACTGACAATGGTACAAACTTGAACAACACTATGATCACCGCCTTATGCGAGCAGTTCCAGATTCAACATCACAATTCATCTCTCTATCAGCCAAATATGAACGGTGCTATCGAAGTTGCGAACAAAAATATCAAGAAGATCATACAAAAGATGACAGTCACCTACAAGGACTGGAATGAGATGTTACCGTTTGCTCTGCACGGGTACCGTACCACGGCACGAACATCAACTGGGGTAACACCCTATTCTTTGGTATACGGCATGGAAGCTGTTTTACCTATCGAGGTTCAGATTCCTGCCTTGAGAATCATGAAGGATGCTGGTTTGAGTGAAGACGATTAGATTCAGACCCGGCTTGATCAACTTAACTTGATTGACAAAAAATGACTTACTGCTGTTTGCCACGGTCAGGCGTATCAGAAACAGATGATCAAGGCATTCAACAAGAAAGTCAGACGCTAGGTATTTCAAGTCGGGGATCTTGTAATCAAGCGGATCATCCTGCCGCAAAGTGATCCCAGGGGAAAATGGACTCCTACCTACGAAGGACCATTTGTGATCAAAAACATCTTTTCTGGTGGGGCAATGATCCTGACCACCATGGACGGTGACGACCTGCTGCACCCTGCGAATGCAGACATTGTCAAAATATACTACGCGTAAACGACCCAGCAAGCTGAAAACCCGAAAGGGCGACTTGGGCAAAAATGGGCATCCCGGTGAATCGAAAACCCGAAAAGGCGGTTCATGCAAAAATTAGGGATAAATAAAAAAAATTTGTACACCCGCCAAGTTGAAAACCCAAAAGGGCGACTTGGGCAAAAAAGGGTTTCCCGGTGGATCGAAAACCCGAAAGGGCGGTCTAGGAAAAAGTTAAGGAATTAAAGCGTATGACTATGTCTTGTCGGATCACTTTAAGGACAATCTCTTCACTAGACAAATTCCTAGCTTCTGATCAATCCAATCATCTTCGGACGAAGCAACGAATGGACAAGACATTCAGAGTTACGAAGGCTATAGCAGAATGGGAACCCCATGGAATTTTTACACATAGCCATCTTTCTTTGTATAAACTTTTCTCATTTTTATGACAACATTATCTTACTAGGATGTCTGTTTCCTTTGTACAAAATACTTACACAAAGTTAATACAAAGATACTTCAAAGTGCAGAAAACTATTTGCCTTTTCTTCTTTTTTACACTTGTGTTTTTATTTGAAAACGTCCAATGATTTATTAAATGAGCATATGCATTTGAATATAATCACTATTTACAAATAAACGAAATGTGAAAGAATAATTACTGACAGGTTGAAAGGATAGGAAAACTTCTTTAGGCTATTCCAAGAGAAATACCCTACAGTACATCATCTGTATCCCCAGCGGAGCTAAAACCTTGAAATACATATCCCCAGCGGAATTAAATTTCAGAATCCTCTCCAGAGTCAAAACTTCAAACTCCCAATTCCCGGCGGAGTTATATTTTCAAACCTTTAATTCCCATCAGAGTTAAGTCTTCAAACTCCCAATCCAGCGGAGCAAAAACTTTGGGTCATAAATCCCCAGCAAAGATGAAACCTTCTTCCCCAACGGAGTCAAATTTCCAACTACCAATTCCCAACGGAAACTATTCAGTTTTCCCCAGATTCCCCAACAAGTTGTCTTAAAATCTGAACCTCCGGATAATTCCCCAGTAGATTGACATACAACCCAAACTCCTGAAATTTTTCCAAATAAGAATAAGCTTTTTCCCAGAGAGTTTTGAACTTACTTCCCAGTAGGATAGATACTCCCCAGCAATATAGCTATTCCCCACATAGTTTTTACTTCCCATCAGAATGAAGATTCTCATTCTTAACTCCCCAATTTGAAGTCCCCAGGGAGTTATTTTCCCCTAGCAGATTGAAGATTCTCATTCTTGGTTCCCCAGTGAAGTTTCCAGAGTTTTCATTACTCCCAGCATGAACTTGTCAGAATTTTTAATCCCCTGCAGATCGAAGATTCTCATTCTCACTTCTCCAGTGAAGCCCCCAAGATTTCAATTTCCCCAGGAGACCGAAGTCTCTCATTCTTAATTATTCGCATAAGCCATCAAAGTCTTCCTTTTTCTCCAGCAGATCAAGCTACTTCTGTCATCTAATCCCCAATAGAGATTCGTCAGAGTTTCCTTATTCCCCAGCCGAGTAAGGGTTCCCATTGGTGTAATCCCCAGCCATAGTCATCAAAGTTCTCTGAATTCCCCAAGCAGGTTTCTCAAGCAGACTTGCGGGATCCATATATCCCTAGGAAAGTCGTGAAGGATTCTCACATCCCTACAGAAGTTGTCAAAGTTCTTGTTAATCCCCACAAGTTTCCAAGGATTTTCTATCCCCAACAGTGGTCCAAGGATTTCTCATTCTCAGCAATCAAAGATTTTGAATCTCCAACAGCAGTCAAGGATTTATTTTCCCAGGCAACAGTCAAAGGATTTCATTATCTCCAACTATTAAGGATTTATTTTCCTCAACAAGACATCTAATCAGCTTACATGCGCATACATTACATTCATATATCATTGATAAGACACATTTTATTGCATCATACATTTCATGCAACATAACTTTGTGTTTCAGCTAACATTTTACCCTTTTCAGGATAAGGTTAAAAGCTATATTTAACAAATATTCAAAGATTTCAGATACAGTACGGATACACTCCAAGACATGGAAGTCATTATGTTACTCATTCAGATCTCTTATTCAGATACAGTATGGATACACCCCAGACACGGAGGTCATTCTAATACTCATTCAGAATTCAAAGTCAAGATACAATACGGATACGCTCCAGACACGGATGTCATTTTGTCACTCATTCAGACTTCAACAATCAGATACAGATTAGATACGCTCCAAACACGAAAGCCATTATATTTCTCTTTCAGATTCAACTATCAATTTCAAGTCCAGATACACTCCAGACACGAAAGTCATTCTGCCACTTATCCAGATCCTAGTTACAGTTCAGATACACTCCAGACACGGAAGTCATTCTTCTACTCATACAGATCTCAACTTCAGATACAGTCCAGATACGCTCTAGACACGGTAGCCATTCTGTCACTCATTCAGACCTGTTCCCCAGCCCAGGGATGCTCCAGACACGGATGTCATTCTGTCGCTTATTCAGTTTCAGATTCAGATACAATACAGATACACTCCAGACACGGCAGTCATTCTGTTATTCATTCAGAATCAAATACAGTTACAGCTCGGATACGCTCCAGACACGGACGCCATTCCATTGCTCATACAGATCTAATCTCCAGATTCAACTCAGATACGTTCCCGATACGGATACCATTCTGATGTTCATTCTCTTGATTTTCAACAAACAGTCTTGGATGGCATCTTTAAGCCCATCTGCAGCAAGATTCTATCATCTCCAAATGGCATCTTTAAGCCCATTCCCTCAACATTTTGACGAGTGCAAATTTACGGGCACTCTAGTGTCCAATCATTTTTTACCTTCGAGTCTCGAACGACAAACTCGCCAATCTAACTCTTTAGGTTCAAGAAGATTGAACAGGGGCAGCTGTTGTACCCCAAAATTTGCCCTCTCATTTTATCAATATTTCCCCTCACAAGACTCTCTGGACTCCAGACAGGATTAAGGTTTGCTCTGCTCAAGACATCTCCTAACACCGTTGACCTGAAATTAGGGTTTGAGTTTGCACAAGGGTTTTTGGACTTTCAATGCTTAAAGTGACTTTCATACTTCATGATAGACCTATAATATTTCTCATACCAAGTTTCAAGCCTTGAATCAAATTTTAGCCCAGTCAATTGGACAGTTGACCTAGAAATCAGCTGTATTGGGGAAAAAGTCAACTGTGGCCAATTTACAGCCAAACCTCATAATTTTTGATCCAAATCAACATTATAGACTCATATGAACCATTTGATCAAGTTTGGACCATAACTCCTCAAGAAATTTGATCAGATCATCAAAAGGGCAAAATGGTCATTTTTAGGGTTTTGACTGTAGAAGGGCAATTTCTGATTTTTCACCTAGCCAATGGAAAATTGGGTTCAAGCATGGATTCAAGGACTCAATGGCATCATATTGACCAATTCACAAGGTTCAAAAGATCTCAAATGCATTGGATTGAAAGATGAATTTTCCAGTCAACTGATCAAAAATCAACTATACACTAAAAAGTCAAACTTTGACTTTTTGGTCAAAATCAAGTTCCAAGGGTCATTTTTCATCAAGATATGTCAAAACATGAAAATTGTTCACCAAGAAACCTAATTTTGAAAATTAGGGTTTAAAATGGAAAATTTTCATAACTTAGAAATTTTTCTAAGTTATGAAAATTTCTTATTTTTCCCCAACTTTTCCCAACTTTTTCACCATGATGCAATTGGATTCAAAGAAAACTTCCAAAATGAAAGTTGTATTCCTTCACAAAATATACAACTTTGATTCAAAAAGTTTTCTCAAAAGATTCTTGGATCTCAAGTTATGATTTTGTGAACAAGGGTCTATGAAACTTTTAACTTAGTGAAATTTTGCCCTAGTTTAGGCAGGATTTTGACCTATCTTCATGGAAAATTTTCACATAGTTCCAAGTGGAATCTCAAAATTCATTTCAAATATGGATTGTAGAGCATGTTACAAGCTTTCCAAAATGTCCAATAAGTCTCCAAAATCATTTGTGGTTAGGGAGAATCGAAGGATTGAAAATGGAAAAATATCACTTTTGGCCAAGGCATTTTGCACATTGATACAACTTGCAACTCTGTCCAAACCATGCTTGTACTTGGTTTACAGGTCCTTAAACCTTTCCAAACTCATAAATTAAATGCAAACCCATTTGATTAAGGCTTTATTCTGAGCTTTAGGGTATTGTACAAGGAATTAATCTAAAAATGGCAAAAAGGCAACATTGCCACTTTGATAAAGCTTGCTTTATGTCAAGTTGTTTCTCTTGAGATGTGAACCCAATCTTTTGCAGAAAACCAACTCCACAAACTTAGGTCAAGGTACACCAACTATGTGCATGCTTGGAGCTAGCATGTACATGCCATAGCATTGTCAAAATCACCTTTTACTTCAAAACCAAGTAATTATGCAAAAGGTCAACAACTCTTCAATCTGATAAGAGCAAGGGTTGTATTCATTTCAAACAAGTTTTGCACATTGCAAGAATCCAGAAACACGAGCTAGCAAGTTCTCAAACCCTCCAAAACACCAAAACCCCATTTTCTGCCAAAACAGGACAGGTTCTACAAATCACAAGCCATAGCCAAATCCACTCGTGCGTTTTGTCCCAAACCACTTCCAACACACTCCATACAACATATCTAAGCTATCCCAACCATTCCCAAGTCAATATAACTCCATTGACACACTTCACCATTTTCAAATTCTGAGTTTGCAGGTTGAGTTCTACAAGAAGTTTTAGCCCATTTCAAAGCAAGCCAAGCATTGGGAAAGATCAAGGGAACATCAAGCAGGCTCAAAAGAACCTCAGGCCTCACTGAAAGTTGCTGCATTGCCATACTTGAGCTTGACTGAAACAGGTAAATTTCAAACTTCTATCTCTCTATTTAGGAATCATTAGGCTTAGGTTTGTGAAGCAAAAATGTAGTCCTCATTGTCCTTGAGTAGTACATATGCATAGAATTCATTTATGTTAACTGAGCTAGGAGTATTTGATAGTTGAACTTTCTGAAAAAACTAGGTCAAGATTTAGGGCCAAAGAAATTCTCCCAGGTCTTTGAGATTTAGATTAAGTTTTTTATATGTTTAGAATCGTGTGATCAAGAGCTATAACTTTCATGTTGCAAGTTTTTGTTTTTGAGCACGTATGCAGGAGTTACCAGTTTGAACAAGAAACACTCGTTTGGCTTCTGTCTCAAGGACAGGGACGAAGGAAATGGGTTGGGCTTGCTTGCCTTGCTTTTGACACCCCCCTGCTTACTCTTTGCACCCCCTTGGCCCATTGTTTTTATTTTTCATATTTTCCATTTCTATTTTCATTTTATGACTTTATTTATTTTTCTTGAACATTAAAAAACATCAAAAATATTTTCTTAAATTTTCACATTTTATTTTATTATTTTAATTATTTTTTTTAGCTTAAGAATAGTTATTAAATAATATATACTTTGGTTTTCTTAAATAAATTTATAAATAATACAAAAATATTATATATTTTTATTTTTATTATTTATACACTTAAATAATATTTTCTCACACATTTTAATTTTTTAGCACTTTTGTAAATATTTTTATTTATTTTCTTGTACATAAAAAATGAATAAATAAATTAATATATATATATATATATATATATATATATATATATATATATATATATATATATATATATATATATATATATATATATATATATATATATATATATATATATATATATATATATATATATATATATATATATATATATATATATATATATATATATATATATATATATATATATTTTTTTTTTTTCTTCTTTTAAAACAAAAACTATGGTTTCTACCTTTTCAAAAATAATCATTAATACTTTTCCTATTTTTGAGACATTGAATAAATTTATTTTACATACATAAAATAAAATACAAAAACATTTTTGCATATTTATATTTAATTGCACATTTAAATATTTGTCAATTTATTATTTGTACAATAAATTCAATATGGTTGTAATAGTTTTAGGGCTTTTATTTTGTGCAAAATATCCCCTATTCAAACTTGTATCCCCCTCCCCATATCAATGTTGTAATAGTTGTAGATTTACTTTTACGCATTTTATTGCTTTTAAATATGCATGATAGTAAGATTAGGGTTTGTATGCAAATACCAAAAACCAAACAAATAGCTTGACTAAACACAAGACAAAAATGCATGAAAAATGACAACACAATTCACACAAGCACCCCTAGGGTTTCATCCACTTGTTGCCTTAAAAATGGCCATGGTATGCATGCTAGGCATCTTGGCAAAACAAAAACAAAACAAAAGATCATAGTCCCTCGATGACGCTATCTTGGTTGCCTATACACAAATGATCTAGTCGCTAAATTTTTTTGCTAAAGATACTTAGCACAATTGCTATCATGGTCATACGATGACCCGCGCATGTCCCGTTTAACATCCAAACACAAGGTTGTTTACCAAATGCAATGGTAAAACAACCATGTCAAAGGGTTAAAAATGTATAGGAAAGATCTTTGAGTAGGTAGGTAGATGCTCCTAGTTACTTGATCAAACTTGCAAACATCCTTGCTATTTTCAAAACACACAACACAATTTCAAAACATTTTCTCAATACAAACTTTTAAACATTGAAACATTTTTCAAAAGACAAACACCTTTGTATACATTCAAACAAGAATCATTACAAAGGTTGCCTAGACAAAGGCCTCTTTTCAAAATACTTTCAAAACCACACACAAAAGCACTATTTCAAACAATTGAAAAGCAAAAGCAAGTGATCTAAAACAAGTAACTAAGAGCCCATAGAAAACCATGGATGAAAAGGGTGCTAGCACCTTCCCTTTTCATAATCTACCCCCCGAACCCAAAAACAATCTCAAAGGTCTTTCCTGTGCTTTTTGACCTTTCCTTTGGATAAAATAAAAAGTCAGTGGTGACTCTTGCTAAACCGAAACATTTGCAAACACAAACGCAAAAGCTCAAGTCAGTTCTCCCACCGTATCACAATGATTATTTTGACGAGCAGTATTCTCCTGCCGATGCCAAGTACAAGAAGCTAGAAGACAGATTGAAGGCCATTGAGATTCAAGCCGTCCCCGGATTGGATTTTGATGATTTGGGTTTAATATCTAGAGTTTTCATTCCCTGCAAATTCAAGATACCAGTCTTTACAAAATACGATGGGGTTTCCTGTCCAAAACTTCACCTGAAATCTTATGTGCGCAAAATTCAACCGCACACCACTGATAAGAAACTCTGGGTTCACTTTTTCAAGAAAGTTTGGCTGGGACGAAACTAGAGTGGTTTTACCAATTGGATGGTTCCGTATCCATACATGGGAAGACTTAGCCACTGCTTTCTACCATCAATACCAGTATAATGCTGACTTGGCGCCGACAAGAGTTCAATTGCAAGACATGACAATGGGTAAGGATGAAGGGTTCAAAGAGTACACCCAAAAGTGGAGAGATCTCGCTAGTAGGGTTCAACCACCTTTGACTGATAGGGAGCATATTGACATGTTTATGGGCACTTTATCTTGTCCATTCTTTAACTTATTGGTTGGCTGTTCTTCTTCCGGTTTCACCGAGGTGATCTTAACCGGTGAATGAGTTGAAAGCGGTATCAAAAGCGGGAAGATTCCCATGGCATCCGCCTCCACCTCCAATCCTATAAAGAAACCTTTTGTCGGGAAGAAATAAATCAATGTTGTGTATGGGGAAACGACCCGTACCAAGAAGGATGACCGCCGGTCCGTTAATGCTGTCTAGATTTCCATTCCAACTCCTGCTCAAAGACCATCTGCCAACCATCAACGATTTCAGGCTCCACCAAGGCAATTCACAAGGATAGGCATGTCACTATCCCAAGCCTTACAACACTTGCTAAAGGCTAATTTGGTGACACTGCGTTATCCTCTGGCCAATCCAGATACCTCTTCACCCAAATACAATCTGAACGCCAAGTGTGCATATCACTCAAATAGTCTCGGGCATCAGATTGACCAATGCTGGGCACTGAAGAATAAAATTCAAGACTTAATAGACAACAAGACCATTGAATTTGATCCTCCTCCAACTCCGAATGTAATCACCGCGCCTATGCCAAATCATGGCAAGGGTGTCAATGCTGTTGAAGATACCGTTTTTGTTTCCTCCGTCAAAGACTTGACTACTCCGTTAACCATCATAAAAAAGAATCTATTGAAAGTCGGGATTTTCCCTGGATGTTTGAAGGAGTGTGCTTGCTGTTCCAAACAACTCAATGGATGTAAAGGGATGAAGGAAGGCATTCAACGCCTGATGAATAGCCATGAGATCCTATTTGAGAAGACTCCGTACGCCAAAAAGTTTGACCAATAAGTGTGAAGACCTCTCCATCATAACTATCTCAAACAAGCCTCTTAGGATCTCGTCCAAGGGTCCTATCAGGATTTCAAATGAACCAATTGTTGCTCCTCTGATAATTACCTCCCCCGGGCCAATTCCATACTCTTCCAACAAAGCGGTGCCATAAAACTATGGTGCTGAGGTTTTTTACCATGGGATAAAGCAAGATGCTTGGATTGAAGAAAGCAAAGCTGATGACGTTGGTAACATTACTGGCTCTAGTAAAGTAACCATAACCGGGAGAATCTTTTCACCCAACATATCACCACCAACTATTACAAAGGCACCTGTCCGCATCACTGTTGCTAAGCCTAGTACCGACACAAGGGGAAAATATAAGGTAGTTGAGCCTGTTAAGACAGAAATACCCGCAAAAGACATTGATGATGGGGAACCTTCCGCTCGAGAAATGGATGAGATCTTGAAAATCATAAAAGGAGTGATTTCAAGATTGTGGAGCAGCTGAGGCAAACCCTTCCAAGATTTCCATGTTATCTTTGCTACTCTGTTCCGATACTCATGATCAGGCATTAATCAAATTCTTGAAGAAGGCTCATGTCCCTCATGAGATCACAACTGACCAGTTTAAAAATTTTGTGGCAAGCTTGGCGGCCGTTAATGGTTTGGGGTTCTCGGATACTGATCTAACACCAATTGGAAAGAACCATAACAAAGCTCTGCATGTTTCTTTCGAATGTAAGAGGACTACCCTAGCACATGTTCTGGTGGCTCTTCTTTAAACGTGCTACCCAAGGGGCGTTAGACCGTTTAGACTATGAATGTTTAGTTTTGAAACCAAGTGATATTATTGTGAGGGCTTTCGATGGGTCCAAAAGGACAGTTCATGGAGAGGTGGATCTCCCGATCAAGGTGGGCTCGCAGATTTTCAACTCTACTTTCTATATCATGGATATCTGTCTTGCCTACTCATGTTTGTTGGGTCACCCTTGGATCCATGGAGCAGGGGCAGTAACGTCAACTCTTCATCAAAAGCTCAAGTATCCGGTCAAAGGAAGAATTGTCACTGTCTATGGTAAGGAGGAGTTCATGATAAGCCACCTCAACTCTTTCAAATATGTGGAGATGGATGGCGAATTTATACAAACTCCATGTCAGGCTTTTGAAGTTGTGTCACCAATGATTGCTACTGCAAAATTTTTCTCTGATGTGTCCAAAGTTGTTAAGGTTGTGCCAAATATGGTTTCATTCAAAGATGCTCGGGCCGCAGTCGAAGAAGGAAGCTGTGATACTTGGGGGCAACTCCTTGAGATCCCATTCAAAGCGGACAAGTGTGGTTTGGGTTTCACTATCAAGGCTCAGAAAGAAGTGAGGCACGCTCGCGTAGGGAAGCCCCCTCTCTGTATTGGAAGCCATGAAGTCAACTATGTAGGTGATTCTGATGATGCGGTTGCATTTGAAGATTGGGTTTATCCTACTACAACAAAGCTCAACAATTGGCACGTAAAGGACTTCGTTACCATCTTCTTCATTGAGGAGTAATCAATTGTTTAGTGCTTTCTTTTAATTCAATAACATTTTGTCTGTAATATTAAACAATGACTTTTAAGCCATGTGTTTGGCTCGGGGCACTATGGTCCATTTGTCAAAGGTTTTATTTATGTTCATCTTATAATATGATCATTCAATACAAACCATTGGAATCTTTTGCATTCAAACTTTTGTGCTCATTTCCTTTCTTTTTTCTTAAAATACATTTTCCAAAATAGCCATGTATCTTACATTAACACACACACACACTCTTGCAGGTCCTCATCCACTCTGGATCTTATTGCCAATGACTCTACTATCGTCGACTATGATTTCAAATTTCCAATTAACCAAGCCGAAGACGAAGGCGAGGAAGATTGTGAAATACCGGGAGAACTAGCCAGACTTCTATTACAAGAGGAAAAAGTTATTCAGCCGCACGAAGAGTCAGTTGAAGTCATCAATCTAGGTACCGAGGCAGACAAGAAAGAGGTCAAGATCGGCGCTAACCTGGAAATCAGTTTCAAAAACAGATTGGTTCAAATGTTGCATGACTATGTGGAAGTGTTTGCTTGGTCGTATGAAGATATGCCAGGGTTGGATGCCAATATTTTAGTTAATCGTCTGCCGACAAAGGAAGAGTGTCCTCCTGCCAAACAAAAAGTTCGTCACATGAGGCCTGACATGTCTGAAAAGATAAAAGCTGAAGTGATGAAACAATTTGACACCGGATTCCTAGCTGTGACATCTTATACCCAATGGGTTGCAAATGTGGTGCCAGTGCCAAAGAAAGACAGAAAAGTTCGTATGTGCATAGATTATATGGATCTGAATAGGGCAAGCCCCAAGGATGACTTCCCTCTACCTTATATTGATGTTTTGGTCGATAACACTGCTCAACATAATGTCTTCTCTTTCATGGATGGTTTCTCCGGATATAATCAAATTAGGGTGGCTCTTGAAGACATGGAGAAGACCACTTTCGTTATGCAATGGGGCACATTTTGCTACAAGGTCATTCCGTTCGGGTTGAAGAATGGAGGCGTAACATATCAGAGGGCTATGGTAGCTTTGTTTCATGATATGATCCATCATGTGATAGAGGTATATGCGAATGATATGATTGCAATATCACAAACTGAAGAGGAACATCTTGATCACCTATACAAGCAATTCGAAAGGTTGAAAAAGTACAAGTTAAGGTTAAACCCTAACAAGTGCACATTTAGAGTACGATCTGGAAAACTTCTAGGTTTTGTTGTAAGTGGTAAAGGCATCGAAGTCAATCCTGCCAAGGTAAAGGCCATCCAAGAAATGCCAGTCCCTCACTCTGAAAGGAAGTTAGAGGATTCTTGGGTCGTCTTAACTACATCGCCCGCTTCATATCGCACCTAACTGCTACTTGTGAGCCAATCTTCAAACTCTTGAAGAAAGATCAAGTAGTCAGATGGAATGATGAATGCCAAGCTGCCTTCGACAAAATCAAAGAATATCTGCAAGAACCTCTGATTCTCATGCCTCTAGTTAAAGGAAGACCTTTGATCATGTACTTGACAGTGCTAGAGAATTCTATGGGGTGTGTTTTGGGCAAACATGACGAGTCTGGCCAAAAAGAGCATGTTATTTACTACCTGAGCAAAAAGTTTACCAACTGTGAAACCAGATATTCATTGCTCGAGAAAACTTGCTGCGCTCTGGCATGGGCTGCTCTCCGGCTAAGACAATATATTTTGACTCATACCACTCTCTTGATTTCTAAGATGGACCCAATCAAGTACATCTTCGAGAAACCTGCTCTTTCCGGACAGATAGCTAGATGGAAAATGATCTTGACTGAGGATAACATTTAATACACAACGCAAAAGGCCATCAAAGGGAGTGTATTAGACGATCATTTGGCCCATCAAGCTGTTGATGATTATCAGTCTATGAACTTTGACTTCCCAGATGAGAATATCATACTAGTGACCGACTGTGCAAAACCTGGACCGTATGATGGGCCTGAACAAGATCCCGATGGACTATGGTCTTCGATGGGGCTTCCAACGCCTTTGGTAACAAAATAGGTGTTGTGATTATATCCACTGAAGGTTGCCACACTCCTTTCACTGCCAGATTATGCTTCTATTGCATAAACAACATGGTTGAGTATGAAGCATGCATTTTGGGTCTAAGGGCTTCCATTGATTTGAGGATCAAGCATTTGAATGTGTTCGGAGATTCCGCTCTAGTGATTATCCAAGTAAAAGGAGATTGAGATACTAAACACCCTAATCTCATTCCGTACAAGGAGATTATGCTATATCTGATTCCTTATTTCGAAGAGATCACCTTTGAGCACTTCCCTAGGGAAGAAAATCAGTTAGCTGATGTTTGGCCACCATGTCTTCGATGTTCAAAGTCAAATGGGACAACGAAGTTCCTTTGATTACAATTGAGAGATTCGACGAACCTGTACACTGCTATGAGCTCGACACTGACACAAAAAATCCATGGTACCACGAGGTGAAGATATACCTGGAAGCACAAGATTACCCTGAAGGAGAATCCATTAATGATAGAAAGTTCTTACGAAGATTTTCAGCCAAATTCTTCCTAAGTAACGAAATATTTTACAAGCGTAACCATGACTCTACTCTACTCCGATGTATGGACAAGAAAGAGGCAGGGGAAATTATGGAAGACGTGCATGATGGTCTCTTTAGGACTCACTCTAGAGGACATACTATGGCCAAGAAGATCCTGAGAGCTGGCTATTATTGGTCAATGATGGAGACTGATTGCCATCAACACTCAAGAACTTGCCACAAATGCCAAATCTATGTTGACAAGGTCCATGTGTCTCCTGTCCCTCTGAACTTCATGACCGCTCTGTGACCATTTGCAATGTGGGGCATTGACATGATTGGAGAGATCAAACCCACTGCTTCCAATTGACATCACTTCATTCTGGTCACCATCGATTATTTCACCAAATGGGCCAAAGCCGCCTCATTGGCTTCAGTCACCAAGAACGTGGTAGCTAGATTCATCAAACATAACCTCATCTTCCGCTATGGTATCCCCGAAAGGATCATCACCGAAAATGTGACTAACCTCAACAATGCTATGAATAACGAAATTTGCACTCAGTTCAAAATCAAGCATCACAATACTTCTCCATATAGACCTAAAATGAATGGCGTAGTCGAAGCGACCAACAAAAAAATTAAGAAGATTGTACAGAAGATGGTAGTAACCTATAAGGACTGGCATGAGATGTTACCGTTTGCTCTTCATGGCTATCGTACTTCAGCTAGGACATCAACTAGGGCAACTCCCTTTTCTTTGGTCTATGGCATGGAAGCTGTTTTTCCAGTAGAAGTTCAGATTCCCTCACTAATTATTATGAATGAGGCAGGCCTAGGCGAATACGAGTGGGTTCAGACAAGATTGTATCAGTTGAACTTGATTGATGAAAAGTGACTGGCTGCTGTTTGTCATGGTCAGACGTACCAAAACACATGATTAAGGCTTTCAACAAAAAGATAAAGCCTAGTATCAAGCTGGTGACTCGGTGATAAAGCGCATCATTCTGCGACAAGGCGACCCCAGGGGAAAATGGAATCCCACCTACGAAGGACCCTTTGTTGTCAAGAGAGTTTTTCCTGGCGGTGCCATGATGTTAACTACCATGGATGGAGAAGACTTGCCACATCCTGTGAACGCGAACATAGTTACAAAATACTACGCGTAAGAGACCTGCTAGGTTGACACACCTAGGAAAAATAAGGGCATCCGACAAACCAAAAGGTTTAGGAAAAAATTAGGGATATATGCAAAAAATTGTACGCCCGGAAAGTTGAAAACCCGAAAGGGCGACTTGGGCAAAAATGGGTATCCTGGTGGGCTGAAAACCTGAAAGGGCGGTCCAGGAAAAAATTAAGGATTGAAAGCGTATGAATATGTCTCGTGGAATCACCACAATCGACTTTATTACCAAGGTCCGAGTTCAAACGGTCCAAGATCAATCCAATCAACTTCTGTCAACGACAAGGGGCATTCAAAGACATTGAGGCAATATTAGAGTTGGAATGCAATGAGATCATTTCCACATGGCTATTTGTTTTTGTTGTCAATTTTTGTTTTCCTTTCGAAGATTTCCTCTTACTAGGATCTCTGTCTCTTTGTAAAAAAACTCCTATTCATGGGCAAAATATCAATACAAATATACTTTGAAGTGCAAACTTTCTGTTTTGTTTTGAATGCAAAAATGTCCAATGACTAAAATTGAACGAACATATGCATGTGAACATAATTAAAACTATTTGGCACAGGTGTCCTGCTAAGAAGCGACAAGCATATCTTTAATGTATATGGAATATCCCCACAAAATTATTTCATTAACATTATCCCCACAAGACCGGCTATAATAAACCAATCCTCAACAGAGTTACCCACGAAGTCTCTTTGCATAGGTTGATACCCAGCCAGAGTCTCAATCCCTTGACAGCTTTCTCCCCAGCTAAGTTGGTCCTAAAATAAGAAACCTTGTGGATCTCTTCCTAAAAGAACTCACCTTGTCAGCAGTTCATCAAGTATTCATCAACAAGGTTTATTTCCCCAACAAGGTTTATTTCCCCAACAAACAACGAACAACAAAATTCCCCGGCATAGTCTGTCCTCTCCAGCTTGAGTTTTCCTTTCAGATTATTATAAATCAGAGGGCCACAACCCTTAATCCTCAGTAAAGTCGTCAACAAAAACTTTACTATCTCCAAAAGATACTATGAAGCCCAGGCCCGACCAGATAATAGTACTACTTTCAATACTATGAAGCCTGGACCCGACCAGATAATAGTGTAACTTTTCAAGCTACTATGAAGCCTGGACCCGACCAGATAATAGTGTAACCTTTCAAATACTATGAAGACTGGACTGGACCCGACCAGATAATAGTACAACTTTTAAATACTATGAAACCTGGACCCGACCAGATAATAGTTTAACTCTTCGAGATATTGAAGAACCTGGACTCAACCAGACCAGGGTTTAACTTGTTTTCCCCAGTAGAGTTTACCTCTAGCCCAACGAGTTACTGTGAAGCCTAGATCTGACCAGATATCAGTTTTCGACTTCATCTTTTCAAGTAAGTTATTGTGAAGCCTGGATCCGACCAGATAGTAATTCCCCTCAGAAGTTCGTTGTGAAACCTAGAATCTGACCAGATAACAACTAAGTTCCAAGCAAGTTACTATAAATCCTGGATCCGACCGAATATCAGTTCAACTCTATCTCTTCAGACAAGTTTATTGTGAGGCCTGGACCCGACCAGATAACAATTAACTTCATCCACCTCAAAGTCTGTAAATCCTGAATCTGACCAGATATCAGTTCAACTTCGTCTACTCAAGCAAGTTACTATGAAGCCTAGAGTCCGACCAGATAACAACTGACTATAATCCCCAGCGAGACACTATGAAGCATGGACCTGACCAGATGATAGTATTGCTTTTCAAAAAACTATGAAGCCTGGACCTGAGCAGATAATAGTTTACCATTTCAAGAAATCTGCGAAGCCTGGATCCGACCAAATAACAGTTTAATTTCAAGAAATCTTCTGCGAAGCTTGGAATCCGACCAGATAACAGTTAATTTATTCTTCCCCAACAAGTTACCGTGAAGCCTGGATCCGACCAGATAATAGTCGGCTTCCTCATCCTCAGCAAGTTATTGTGAAGCCTGGACCCGACCAAATAATAGCTAGCAATCAAGAGATAATCCCCGGCAGAAGCATTATGTCAAGAAAGATTGAAGATATGTATATTCTTCATCTCCAACAGCAATCCGGGATTCATCTTCCCAGAATTCCTCAGTAGTAGTCAGGGATTTATTTTTCCGGACTAATATGCATCCCACATTCATAAATCATAACATATACATACGAAATGCATTTAGCACAATTTCATTCAACTTGTGAACATCATGCATACATCTGCATTTAACTAACCCTTTTTCCCACAGGTAAAACATCAAGTTTTAGTATAAATAGACCAAAGATTTGTGATGATACTTCTTCCAGTATTTACCATCATTCCTCCAAATGGAATCTATAAGCCCATTCCCAATACATCTTCGAGTGCAAATTTCTGGGCACTTTAGTGTTCAATCATCTTCCACCTTCAAGTCACGAATGGCGGATCCGCCAATCTAACTCATCAGGTTTAAGAAGATTGAACTGGGGCAGCTGTTGTACCCAAAAATTTTCCCTCTCATTTCTCAATAAATCTCTCATAAGATCTCCTTTGATTCAAGACTGCACAAGGTTTGATCAGCTCAAGACACCTCCTTAAGCACTGATGACTCAAATTAGGGTTTGAGTTTGCACAAGGACAAATGGACTTTTAATTCCCCATATGACTTTCATGGATCATTTTGAGCCCTCAAGATTGCTCATTTCAAGTTTCAAGTCTTGGATCACATTTTTTGCCCAGTCAACTGATCAGTTGACCTAAAATAAGCTGTATTGGGAAAAAAGTCAATTGTGGCCAATTTACAGTCAAACTTCATAATTTTTGGTCCATATAAAAATTATGAACTCATATATGTCAATTAATCAAGTTTAGATCACAATTCCTCAAGAAATTTGATCAGATCATCAAAAGGGCAAAATGGTCAAAATTAGGGTTTAGACTCAAGAGGTTCAATTTTTGATTTTTGACCTAACAAATGACTTATTGGTTCAAGACATGATCTCAAGGATTCAAATACTTCATTTTGACCTAATGGAATGGCTCAAAATACTTCTCAAGATCAATTGATTGGCAGATGAATTTCAGTCAACTGATGAAAAGTCAATTGTACACTGAAAAGTCAAACTTTGACTTTTTGATCAAAATCAAGTTTCAAAGATTATAATTCAACAAGACATGTCAAAATATAAAACTTGTTCACCAAGAAATCAAAAATTCAAGATTCATCTTTGAAAAGTCAAAATTCTAAAACTTAATTTTTTTTCTAAATGTTAAGAAATTCATATTTTTTTCATAACTTTGAGCCAAATTTCCACCATGATGCAAGATGATTCAAGGGAAACTTCCAACATGAAAGTTGTAGATATCAGTGAGATCTAAAACATTGTAGGGAATAAATTTTTCTAGAAATTCTTGGATCACAAGTTATGAATTTGTGAAGACATGCTCATGAACTTGAAACACTTATTGAAATTTTGCCCTAGTTAGGCAGATTTTTGGTACCAACTTCATTGCAACTTTTCACCTTGTTCCAAGATGAATCTTCAAAAATGTCCAACATGAAGTTTGTAGAGGATGTTACAAGATTTCCAAAATGTCCATGAACTCATTGAGATCATACTCGAGCTAAGAGAATCGAAGGCAAGAAGTTAGGGTTTCAAGCTTAATTTACAAGTCATTTCTTCATGAAGAACCTTTTGATCCAATGTTAAAAATGCTGCGTAATATTGTTCCATAAGTCTATTAACCCCTAAGTATACCTTTAGTTATATGATTACACAAAGTTTTATTCCCTAATCCAAGCATTCAATGCATTGTCCATGCTTAATACCATTTTAGGAAGAAAGACAACATTGCCATTTTGGAAAAGTGGCTTTAATCACAAAAACAACTCTTCTTGAGCCTCTAACTTGTTGTTATGAACACACACAACATGTATGCTCAGAAGCAACATGTTTAAAGCTTCTAAGCCACCCTATAAACCAGGTACTTGTGCATTGGAACCACATTTTTCAAGCTTTCTTCAAAAACAAACAAAAATCCACAAACATGTGATTATTGATTTCTGACTTCTCCAAGCATCAAAACTTTTTGCTTATAAGTAAAAGACACTATTTGTGAGCTAAGACATGAGCAAAAACACCCTCAAACTCTCCCAAACTCAGAGCTGTGCAAAAATCACCATTGTTGTCATTTTTGGCCAAGAAACTTGAAACACAAAATCCACTCGTGCGCTTCTTTTCCAAACCCTCCACAAAGCTTCTATACCTCAAATATAACTAAACCAAACACCTGTTACATTTATGTAACATCATCTTCTCAATCTTCCATAATAAAAAACAGAGGTTTACATCTTGACTTCTCAAATCTATTTCAGCCACTCTCAACTCAAGCTAAGTATTGCATTAGCTTCCTAAGGACTCAAGGAAGCTAACCTGATCATTGCAGCACCTTGACTCAAGCTAATTTGCAAAACACGAATTCCATTTTTAAGGTAAGTTTTTTGACTTTTGAAATCTTCATATAGGAATTGTTAGCTTTCCATTTTCAAAGACAAATGTAGATATCATAGCCCTGAAGATGACCATGTCCTTAAAATTCATTTATATTGCTTGAGTAGTGAGAATTTTAAGTTTGAAATTTTTGAAAAAGTTAGGTCAGAATTTGGTACCATTAGAAATTCTCGTTCATCTTTGATTTATAGCTTATGATATTTATATGGTTGGATTCGTATGGAAAAATGGAGCAACTTTCATGTTTACATTTTTCATTTTTATTGAGAAATGAGTGAGTTACAGGAACCATGGCTGGAGGTTGAAGATGAAGTTCATTTCTGGAACTTGTTTTGCATTATGTATTTATTTTTTCAGTTATATTAATGGATGTACATCCACCCCAGTGGTAAAGGCAACGCGCGTTTATGGTCAAGGTCATGGGTTCAAGTCCCAGCGCTGCTTTTTGTCATTATTTTTCAGCATTTTCTCCTTTTTGTCACACAACAAGCACGCTGGGCTTAATCACTAGGCCCTTCCTTTTTTGCTGCACCACCCCCCTGCCTGCTTATCACAACACATGCCCAACCCTTTTTTTATTTTATTTTTCTGATCACAAAAAATATTAATGGGCAAACTCAAACAAAAACTATTTTTTTTCTAATAAACTCCCAAATTCCATTTCAAACCCCCCTAACTTTTATTTTCATATTTTATTTTATTTTATTTTTATATATTATTATTATTATTATTAATATTATTAATAAAATCTAAAAAATATTTTATTTATTTATATATCTGATATATTTATATTCACCTACACTTTTATTTTCTTTATAAACTAAAAAGACAAAAACATTTTCTTAAACAAAATTAATTTCTTTTTCTTAAATATATTAATAATTAGATTTAGGCTTAGTTATTTTATTTTTCTTAATAAAAGTTAACTTAGAATTTAGGTTTCTTTTAATTAATTAACTTCCATATTATTTTTATTAAAACTTAAAACTTCTTCTTAAAAAAACCTAAAAAATGCTTTCTAATTTAATTTCTTTTCTTAATTAATTTAGGTTTAATTTTTTCATTTTACTTATTTATTTTCTTTTATATAATTAAGTTAAAAACTAAACCTTTTCCTCAAAATCCAAACAAAATTCATTTCCTTCATTTACATCCTTGCACATTATTTTCTTTTCAATTCTTGTACATTATTCAATATGGTTGTAAAAGACAATTATGTTTAATTTCTTGTAATCCGTATTCGTAAATTTGTATACCCCATCCCCCTAATGATGTAATAGCATAGTAATTTCACTTTCCACAATTTATCGCTTTCATATAAATGCTAGTAATTAGGGTTCATATGGAAAGATAAAATCAACAAGTAGATAACACTAATCAAAGATAAACCATGCATGAAATCAAAACACTTGCACACTTGCACCCTTAGGGTAATTCCACTTTTTGCCTTGCAAAAATGGTCATGTTATGCATGTGAGATATCTTAGCAAAATCAATTAAAAATACAAGATCATAGTCCCTCGATGATGCTACAAATGTTGCCTGTCAAATGATCTTAGTCCCTCAAAGAGAAATGCTAAGATATCTTATAACATTACTATCATGACTATACGATGATCCACGCCCGTCCGTTTACATCCAAAGATAAGGCTTCTTACCAATCAATGGTAAGATAGCAATATCAAAGGAAAAGAAGGAATGAACAAAATACTTTTGAATAGGTAGATTATTCCTAGTTGCTTGCTCACTTTCAAAATAAACATCCTTGCTCATTTTCAAAACAAATACCAAACACTTTCAAAAACAAACTTTAAAAACTTAAAATATTTTCAAAACTCCAACACTTTGTATACGTTCTTACGAACAAGAACCATTACAAAGTTTGCCTAAACGAAGGCACCTTTTCAAAATACTTTCAAAAACCACCACAAAGCATATTTTCAAACAAAAGCAAGTGATCTAGAAAGCAACTAAGAGCCCATAGATAACTATGGATGAAAAGGGTGATAACACCTTCCCTTTTCATAACCTACCCCCCGAACTCAAGAAATAACCTCAAAGGTCTTTCCTGTTCTTTTCCACCTTTCCTTTTGGATAAAAGAAAAGTCCGTGGCGACTCTTGCTAACCGCAACAATTGTAATAAAATGCAAAACATCCTAAGTCAGTTCTCCCACCGTATTACAAACCCCTTCTCTTATTTTGATCTTGAGAAAGACCAATATACAATAGATGAAAATTGGTTATCTGGATCTTGCTAATCCTTCGCGTTCTTTATCTCCAAAGATTTCGGACACCATCAATTTCAAACTATTGCAACACAAGACTTCAATTGTAATCCTCTTCTCTTGATCTACTTCCTTTGCATTATTTATCTCCAAAGGATCCATTGCATTCTTTATCTCCAAAGGACTTCACTTGGCCGCAATTACCTCTTAAACGTCTTGCACAAAAACCCCCAAATCAACCAATGATCTTGGAGGACAAACCCACCATTTTTCCTAGATGAAGACCCATACAGAGCTCAACCTAATACTCAATTGGACAATATCAATCCTCATCTAGATGGAACCCCAATGTAACATCATCATAATATAACGTGAGCGTATATGCATAGACTGGAGGATGAAGATAAAGAGAAAAGTAGTCTAATTTTATGGTTTCACTAAGTTATGAATGATGCATGAATGAGTATTTATAGTTTTGGAACTGAAATTCTGGTATCAGATATGTGATGTCGAATGAGATGTCACGACATAAATATCTATTTATAAGTAAAGAGCAGTAATAACAAAAGCAGTAAAAACACAAGAGATTGTTCACCCAATTCAGTGTACAATAACACCTACTCTGGGGGCTACCAAGCCAGGGACAAGTCCACTAAATAGTACCAATTCATAGACTCTCAGTAAATAACCAGTTTATAATCTAATCACTTAATCAATACCCGTGCTATACTTCTACCTAAGACTCACCTAGGTATGAGGCCCTCCTCAATTCCCTTCAATCACTTACGAAAATAATAAGTTTAAAAACTTCAATCATTCAATGCTTAAAAGCTTATGAATGATACACAATTAACAATCCAAATAACAACATAAGTATTAAATCAATACTAGAGTGATTGACAATTAAAATACTTAGACTTCTAATAGAAAGAAAGTATTCTTCTTCAAATGTTGTAGTCGTTTGAATAAGAAAGCAAGTCCTTATATATGCGCAACTGTGGGCTTAGACTTAAAACCAAATATTCAATTCTTTTGAATATTTCCAAAAAGTAGGCCAAGATAAAATCCATGCAATTTGAAAAATATTCCTCCATATTTTTCGCAGCCTATGAGTCACAAATCCTGAATTATGCTGCGCAGGAAATTAGTAAACTGAAAACTTAAAACTGATGTTGGTTGAGTTCAGTTCAGGAGGCAGATGTCAAGACATCTGCTTTGACATCATTCAAAATAGTTTGCTACAAATTTCAAGACATTTAGCAAAACATTAACAGCACATTGTTTTACCAAAATTGCTGCCAACAAACACTTAAAAACTCCCTCTTTGGCAAGTTTTGGCTAAAACATTATCAGAGTAATATCAGATTAGAAGCATAAGCAAAGCAAGCACAAACTCAATTAGCAGTTATCTTTTAGAAGGGAATATGTCAAGACATCTTCTAAGACATGAGGCTCCCCCTCAAGTATTAAGCTCCCCCTTAATACGTGGTCAGTGGCCAGTCAGACACTTTTTCTCCCCCTTTTTAGTGATAATATGCCAAATAAAAGGATGCATTCAAGAGTGTATAAGTAATTTAGGTACAGATCATAGAAATCAAATGTCAAGCACATGTGTGACACTGTGGGAGAACTGACTTGAGGTTTTGCGTTTGTGTTCTCAAATGTTTCGGTTTAGCAAGAGTCGCCACCGACTTTTTATTTTATCCTAAGGAAAGGTCAAAAAGCACAGGAAAGACCTTTGAGATGTTTTCTTGAGTTCAGGGAGTATATTATAGAAAGGGAAGGTATTATCACCCTTTCTATCCATGGTTATCCATGGGCTCTTAGTTACTTGCTTAGATCACTTGATTTGCTTTTCAATTGTTTGAAATGGTGCTCTTCAATGGTTTGAAATGGTGCTTTGTGCGTGATTTTGAAAGATGTTTTGAAAAGAGGCCATCGTTGTGGCAACCTTTGTAATAATTCTTGTTTGAATGTATACAAAGGTGTTTTTGTCTTTTTGAAAAGTTTCTAATGTTTAAAAGTAGGGTTTTGAAATTGTATTGTGAAGTGTGTTTTGAAAATAGCAAGGATGTTTTGCAAGCTTTTGATCAAGTAACTAAGAGCTATCTACCCTATTTTACTCAAAGATCTTTCTTATGTTTTTAACCATTTTAACAGTGTTGTTTCACCATTGTATTTGGTGAACAACCTTGTGTTAGGATGTTAAACGGGACAGGCGCGGGTCATCGTATAGGCCATGATAGCAATAGTGTCAAGTATTTTTGGCAATTTTCTTGAGGGACTTGATCATTTTGTTTAGGCAACTCAGATAGCGCCATCGAGGGACTATGATCTTTGTTTTGTTTTTGTTTTGCCAAAGTAACTTGACATGCATATCATGGCCCATTTTTGAAGGCAACAAGTGGATTGAAACCCTAGGGGTGCAAGTGTGCATTGTGTTTGTTTTTCATGCATTGTTATCTTTGGATTAGGTCAAACTAATAGTTGATTTGGATTTTGACATACAAACCCTAATTCTCTAATCATGGCATAATTGAAAGCGTTAAGTGCGAGAATTTAAATTCTAAGCTATTACAACATGATTATGGGGATGGGGGGTACAATTTTTGAATAGGGGGTATTTGACAAGGAAATATAAACCCTAGTTACTATTACAACCATATTGAATGTACAAAGCAATATTTAACATTTAAATAAATACAATTAAATAAATCTCAAATAAAATGTATTATGTAAAAAAATATTTTTGTGTATGTAAAAAGTATTTTTCAATAAAAGAAAGTCAAATTTAATTACTTTTGTTATTTTAGGGCAAAACCCTAATTCTCAAATAACTAGTATTATTTAATAATTATATACAATAATATATTAATTTATACAAAAATAAAGGTATATTGTAAAAAAAATGTTTTTAGTGTAAAATATTAATAAAAATGAAATGTATTTTTTTTGTATTTTTTGTTCTAATTATTTGACTAAATAAAGTATATATATATATATATATATATATATATATATATATATATATATATATATATATATATATATATATATATATATATATATATATATATATATATATATATATATATATATATATATATATATATATATATATATATATATATATATATATATATATATATATATATATATATATATATATATATATATATATATATATATATATATATATATATATTAAACATATTAAATATATGGAAATAAAAATTAATTATTTACAAAAAAAATGTGTATATTCAAGAAAATGTTTTTAAATATAAATAAAAATAACAAATGAAAATAAGTATATTTTTTGCATTATTTTTGAGTTTTAATAAAAAGAAATTAGATTACTTACATATTTATACTTAGTAAGATAAAAATAAATGTCAAATAAATATGAAAAATATAGAAAATAATTTTTTGGTGTTTTTTATATTTAGACAAAAAATAATAAAGTCAGAATAAAAAATAAAAATGTCAAAATGATGAATATTCAAATAAATGGGCCAGGGGGGTGTAAACTGAAAAGTGGGGTGTTAGAAGTGAAAACAACCAGGCCCAACCCAGTAAGACTTCTTCTTCTTCCTCTTGTTCACAAAAACGCGTGTTCTGTTTATCAATGGCTATCTCCTGATTCTTTGATTTTTTGACAAAACTCATAACACGAAAATTGTAGAGCATGAAACAACGAATTCAAACATATAAAAAACTTGAACTAACTCTCAAAGACCAGAGATAATTTCTCTGGTCCTAATTTCTAACCTAGTTATTTCAGAAAGTTCATGAGTGAAATTCTCCTAGCACGATTAATGTAAATGAAAACTAAGCATATGTATGGCTTCAGGGCTATGAGTACAACATATTTCATTCACAAACCTAAGCCTAACCATTCCTAAATAGAAAGATAGAAGTCCATGAAATACCTATTTCAGTTGACTTCGAGCTGGACAATGTAGCAACCTTCAATGGTGTTTGAGCTTATTTTGAGCTTGCCTGAGGTCCAAGGAAGCTTTTCCAATGCTTGGCTTGTTTTGAAACAGCTTGAATCGTGCTCTAGAACTCAACCTGCAGAGATTTGAAACAAAAATGGCAAAGTGTGTTAGAGGTGTTACAGCTTGCAATGGAGGCCTGGGATAGTTCAGGTGAGTTGAGTGGAAGGTGTTTGAAGTATCTTTGGACAAAACGCACGATGAAATTTGGTTATGGCTTGCAAAATGCAGAACTTGCCCGATTTTGCAGAAAAATGGGGATTTTGAGTATGAGGAGGTTTGAATGATGAAGGAGTCGTGTTTCTGGCTTGTTGGGAGGTATCAAACTTGTCTACAATGTTTGTGTAAGCTTGTCTTAATAGAGATGAGAGATGGTATATGATTTGCAACTTTTCTTCTTTTTCAAGCAAGAGTGTGGAAGTGATGTTTTAGCCTTGTACAGGCCCTCCTATCACCCTGCACACAAAAATCTTGGCCCCTCTAATTCCTGGATTTGGTTTGCAGTCTCAGATTTTGTTCATGGCTCAATGCTTAGTGTTTTGACATTAAGTAACCTTTTACAAAAATGGCAATATACCTTTTACCATTTAGGGCTTAATCTTGTGTACAATGCCCTAATAACCAAAGCAAAACCTTAACTCAATGGATATGCATTAAATTATGGAGTACAAGTTGGTTTTGAGGCCTGCAAGCTAGCACCCAACATGCTGATTTGAAAATGCAAGCTTGTATGAACATGTATTGGCCATGGACAAAAGTGAGTTTTTGCCAACTTCAAGCATTCAATTCTCTCTAACCATAAGTGTGTTTGAGGAGTTCTTGGACAATTTGGAAATCTCGGAATATGTACTATAATCCATCTTTGCAATGCAACTTGAAACTCCAAGTGGAACTATGTGAAAAGTGGCCAAGAAGATGGGTCAAAATCCTGCCTAGATTAGGGTAAATTTTCTCTAAGTTAAAAGTTTTAGGTACCCTTGTTCCAAAAATCATAACTTGAGCTACCAGCTTATTTTGGGAAAACTTAGTGAATCAAAGTTGTAGACTTTGTGATGGAATACAACTTTCATGTTGCAAGTTTTCTTTGAATCCATTTGCATCTTGGTGAAAAAATGGGACAAAGTTAGGAAAAAATAAGAAAATTTCATAACTTAGAAAATTTCAAAGTTATGAAATTTTTCCTTTTTAAACCCTAATTTGCATTTTTGGGTTTATTGATGAACAAGTTTCATAATTTGACATGTCTTAATGAAAAATAACTCTTGGCACTTGACTTTGACCAAAAAGTCAAAGTTTGACTTTTCAGTGTACAGTCAAATTTTGATCAGTTGACTGAAAAATTCATCTATCAATCCTATGCACTTGAGATCTTTTGAACTTGTTGAATGGGTCAAGACAATGTCATTGATTCCTTGAGTCCATATGTGAACTTGATTTGTCATTGGCTAGGTCAAACAGTCAAAAATTGCCTTTGTGCAGTCAAAACCCTAAAAATGACCATTTTGCCCTTTTGGTGATCTGATCAAATTTCTTGTTGAATGGTGATCCAAACTTGATAAAATGGTTCATATGAGTTCATAATGTTGATGTGGGTAAAATTTCATGAGTTTTGACTGTCAATTGGCCACAATTAACTTTTTCCCCAATACAGCTGATTTCTAGGTCAACTGTCCAAATGACTGGGCAAAACTTTGAATCAAAGCCTGAAACTTGGTAAGGAAAAACTTGTGAGTCCAACATGAAGTATTAAAGTCACTTTGGGAATTGTAGGTAAAACTATCCCCATGCAAACTCAAACCCTAATTTAGGTCAACAGTGCAAGGAGGTGCCTTAAGCAGAGCAAACCCTAGCTTGATCTTGAGTTCCAAGAGTCCTTGTGATTGAGAAAATGTTGATGAAATGAGAGGGAAAATTTTGGGGTACAACAACATGCAAGTGCCAAAAAGAAACAAAAGGCTTAAATAAAGAGACATCAATTAGTCTAACTGTCGTCAGGACCATTTGACTTGGCTGAGCCAGGACTTCCTTCCTCACTAGAGTCTTCACCTTCAAAGCTCATTGTATCATCAAGGTTGTTGTCCTTTTGTAGGTCCTTGATCATCTTTTCAAAGGTTAGCTTCCTTTCACAGCTAACTCTGATCACATCATCCAATTCCTTGCAGGCTTCTCTTAATTCTTTGATCATGTCATCCTTGGTGGAGGTCTTTTCAACAGGTGCAGATGTCAAGACAATGTCTGAGACATGTTTTCTTGAAAAGAGCTTAAAATGAAGGGTCAAAGAAGACTACCTATTGCACACTACATCATTTCCACTTAGAATTCCAGGATGTTGATTAAGAATAATTCCACAGATGAGGAAAGGAAAAGTAATTGGCATCTTAAGGGCACAAGTTTCTGCATGCTTAGTAGTCTGATCAAAGATGTAATTACCATAATCAAACAATTTCTTATTTTTAACAGCATAAATAAGTTTTCCTAAGCCAATAGTGATGGTTGAAGTGTGATTTTTAGGAACCCAATTTGTAGCTCCAATTCTGTGAAAAATAGCATATTTCACACTAAGCTTGCTAACAGGAAGTTTATTTTTCATGGGCCACTCACTTACTTATTTATCAGTGATGGCTCTGCACATTTGATTATCTGTTACTTCCAATTCACAATAGACATCTTCAGACATATCTAGAAATCTATTTATGATGGCAGGAGAAAATTCTACACACTTTCCTCTAACAAAAACCTTTCAATACTCCTTACTTTTATGGTCAACACAATCAACGAGAATATTAATAATAAACTCCTTAACAAGAGTTTCATAGAAATTGGAAAACCTGGTAACTGTTTTCATCAATCTAGCATAAGATATCAACTCCATGATTTCTTTACATTCCAAAGCACTAGCTCCCAGTTCTCTCTAGGGAAATCCTTCTTTGATACACATACTTCCACTTTTCAGCATTCCTAACAGAATGGAATGAGATTTTGTCAAGTGGGGCATCAGGAACCCTAACAGACAATTTCTTACTTGCAAACTTTTTGATAGGAGAGATGTCCTGGACATCTTGGTTGACATCATAGTCTGAGACAACTTCTTTAACAACCACAACTTTCTTTTTACTTTTAGATATTTTTACAGCATCATCATCATCAATGGAGATATTAGGTCTAACTTTTCTTTTGCTAGAGGCAGGAACCACTAAACTTCCTGGTTTTGGGGGTCCATACATGATTTTCTTCTTGGTTGTCTTGGAAGGGGGTGTGACACTTGTGTCCTTTACTTTCCTGAATTTTAGCCTTCTTGCAATACCAAGCACCACATTAGTAATGAGCTCATTGTCAGATAGCTCATCTATAGAGACCATATTCTCAGCATTTTGACCTTCTGCATCCTTGGAGGAAGCAACATCTTGTTCAACATTTTCTTCTTCCACTTATTTTAGAGCATAGGTAGCAAGCTTCTCAAGTTTGCTTTCAGCAACATCTTTCTTGAAGGTGGATGATCCAGCAGCAACACTTTTTGGATCATTTCTTTTGTCAGCACGAGGAGGCATACAGGCAAGAGGGGTAGAAATCCCAGGAACATCAAAGCCTTCATTTAACACTCTATCTACTAGCCTTCTAATGCTTCTATCAACATTAACAATTTCTTCTTCTGTCCTATTGTCAATAGCAGTAGAAGAGTTACCTTTATCATCTTTGGATTTCTTAGCAGGTGATGATCTAGGTTTCTTGACTTTCTTATAAAGAGGTGGTATAGTTGCTAGAGGAGTAACGTCAAGTACTCTGTCAAGAGAGAGATTATCATTGGCATATTTTAAGGAAGACGATGTATGATGTTGAGACATCTTTGAATATTTTTGAGCAAAAGGATGAAGAATGACTAGGGTTCTTTTTATGTAGATGAGAATAAAATGTTTGTTAAAGTAGATGGATGTTATTTCGTAGCATGTGGGAAACATTTTGAGGCAGTCCTATAATGATTGCTTTCGAAATTTTATTTGTTGGAAACAAAAATAATATAATATCACTTTAATGATATTCCCACACACCTTTAATTGCTACAAATCCTCATATAGGCAAATCCCCAATTTTCCTCTTAATTTCTCAAACTGGTTAGCATCCAAAGCCCTGGTGAAAATATCACCCAGTTGCAATTCAGTGGCTACATGTTCTAAGGCTACAATCTTTTCTTCAACAAACACTCTTATTAAGTGATGACGAATATCAATATGTTTGGTCCTGCTGTGTTGAATTGGATTCTTTGACATGATTATGGCACTTAGATTGTCATAGAATAATGTCATGATATCTTGTTTGACATTTTATTCTGTTAACATTTGTTTCATCCAAACCAATTGAGAACAACTGCTTCCTGCAACAATATACTTAGCCTCTGCAGTGGATATAGACACACAATTTTGCTTCTCACTGAACCAAGATATGATATTATTTCCCAGAAAAAAGCATCCTCCTGATGTACTTTTTCTATCATCGACACTTCCTGCCCAATCAACATCACAATAACCAGTTAAGGAAGAATTGGATCCATGAGAGTATAGCATACCATAGTCACTTGTCCCATTCACATATTTAAGAATTCTCTTCACATGGTTGGCATGGCTAATTTAGGATCAGCTTGATATATTGCACACACTCCTACAGCAAAGGCAATGTCAGGTCTGTTAGCTGTGAGATATAGAAGACTGCTTATCATACTTCTATAAAGACTTTGATCCATACTTACTCCTTTTTCATCTTTAGACAACTTCAGATGTGTGGGAGCAGGAGTTCTTTTAAGGCTGGCATTTTCCATCCCAAATTTCTTTACTATATTCTTGGCATACTTGCTATGAGATGAAAATATGGAATCTTCCATTTGTTTAACTCGCAGACCAAGAAAATAGGTTAATTCACCAACAAGGCTCATCTCAAATTCTGACTGCATTTGCTTGATAAAATGTTGAACTATCTCATTTGACATCCCATCAAACACAATATCATCAACATAAATCTGTGCAATCATGATCTTCCCTTCTTCTTCCTTGACAAAAAGAGTTTTTTCTATGCCACCTTTCCTATATCCATTCTCAACACGAAATTCTGCCAATCTCTCATACCAAGCTCTTGGAGATTGCTTTAATCCATACAAGGCTTTCTTCAGTTTGTAGACATGTTTAGGAAAACTTGGATCAACAAATCCCTTTGGTTGTTCCACATAAACTTCTTCATTCAGATAGCCATTTAAGAGGCTCTCTTTACATCCATTTGAAACAATTTAAATTTCAGTATGCATGCAACTCCCAAGAGAAGTCTGACTGATTAAAGTATGGCCACAAGAGCAAAGGTTTCATCAAAGTCAACTCCTTCAATTTTAGTGTACCCTTGTGCAACTAACCTTGCTCTGTTTCTAGTGACCACCCCCTTTTCATCAGTTTTATTCTTGTACACCCATTTAGTGCCAATCACATTTGTCCCTTCAGGTCTTGGAACAAGATCCCAAACTTCATTTCTACTAAATTGTTCTAGCTCTTCCTGTGTAGCATTAATCTAGAACTCACCAGTTAGGGCCTCTTTGACATTCTTAGGCTCAATCATTGACACAAAGCAAGATTTTTATATCCTATCTCTTGATCTGGTAGTAACTCCTTTATTTAGATCTCCTATGATAAGCTCCTTAGGATGATCTCTCTGGTTTTTAATTGAAGGTCCTTTATTGAGATGACTAGGCTCAGGATCTTCTTGAGGTGGATTAGAATCAATACTTATGTCATTTGATGATGTTGGAATATCAAAAAAACATGTTCCAACATCTTCTAAGACATCTTATTTAGAACTTCATCCTCTATCATCGATAATAACATTTATTTACTCCATCATAACTTTGGTTATGGAGTTAAAAACCATGTAAACTCTGCTATTTGTAGAGTAACCCAAGAATATTCCTTCATCACTCTTGGGATCCATCTTCCTCCTTTGTTCACGATCAACTTAGATGTAACATTTACTTCCAAAAACATGAAAGTATTTAACAGTTGGTTTTCTTCCCTTCCATATTTCATATAAGGTGGCTGAAGTGCCTTTCCTTAGAGCGACTCAATTATGGATGTAGCATGCAGTATTCATAGCTTTAGCCCAAAAATGGTAGGGTAACTTCTTAGCATGAATCATGGCTCTGGCAGATTCTTGGAGAGTTCTGTTCTTGCGTTCCATAATCCCATTCTTTTGAGGAGTAATGGGCAAAGAGAATTCATGGCTGATTCCTTCAGAGGAGCAAAAATCAGCAAATTTATTTTTCTCAAATTCCTTTCCATGATCACTTCTGATTCTTATGACATGAATTTCCTTTTCCCTTTGAAGTTTTTGATAGAGATCTTTAAACACTTCAAAAGTTTCTGATTTTTATGTAGTAAAGCTTATCCACGTGTCTCTAGAAAAATCATTTACAACAACATAGGCATACTTCTTACCACCAAGACTTTCAACCTGCATAGGTCCCATCAAGTCCATGTGAAGAAGTTCCAAAACTTTTGATGCAGTGAGATGTTGGATCTTCTGATGTGACATCTTAGTTTGCTTTCCAATTTGGCATTCACCACAAACCCTTCCTTCTTCTATCTTGAGCTTAGGAATCCCTCTCACTGCTTCTTCAGATATAATTATTTTCATACCTTTCAAATGCAAATGTCCCAATGTTTGATGCCATAATTTAACTTCATTTTCTTTGGCTAAAACACATGTTGAGGATAAGTTCAACTCTTGAGGAACCCATAAATAACAGTTGTCTTTAGATCTAATTCATTTCATAATAACTTCATTCTTTTCATTGCAGACAATACATTCTTCCTTGGCGAAGTTAACTTTTAATCCTTGATAACACATTGGCTTATACTTATCAAGTTAGTTGTTAATCCTTTAACAAGTAACAAATCATCAAGCTTAGAAACTCCTGAACAATCAAGCTTGCCAACACCTTTGATTTCACCTTTTTCTCCATCACCAAAAGTCACATAACTGGTGGAATGAGATTTGACATCCACCAACAGATTCTTGACACCTGTCATGTTCCTAGAACAACCACTGTCAAAATACCAATCATTTTTGGTTGATACTCTGAGGGAGGTGTGAGCTCTGAAACTAGCAACATTAGACTTGAGAATCCACTGTTTCTTCTTTTTGCTATTTTATGGAATCTTATCAGTCTTGGGAGGAGGAGTAGTCTTAAGATACCCATACAACTTGAAACAGATGGGCCTTATATGACCAATCCTTCCACAGTGATGACATCTCCAAGGCTGGGGATTCTCTTTGGTGTGATTAAACTTTTTCTTGCCATGATGTCCTTTCTTGCCATGATGTTTAGACATTTGATTCGACATCCTTGGTTTAGACTTGGCATGAGTGGAATCTACTGATGGTTCTTTAGAATTTTGTTCCTTTTTCTCATTAAACCCTAGACCACTCTTGTCTCCTGTTACTCTTCCTTCTTAAAGAATTTCATCTAAAGTGACAGACCCATTATTCAACAGTTTGAGAGATTTGACCATTCTATCAAGGTTTAAATTCAAGGAGGTCACCTCACTTTCCAGTTTAGAAATAGTTTTTAAATGCTCTTCCCTTTCTGCCTTCAGCTTGAATTATGATGACTTTCTGTTTCTCCCCTTCAAGGCACACTTCGACACATATGAGACATAATTCTTTGTATGAAGCAGCTAACTCATCAAAGGTTAGTTCCCCATCACTAGACTCTTCATCAGATACATATTTTCCTATCAATGCTTTAACATATTTGGAAGATTCTTCAAGATCACTCTCTGAGTCCTCTTCAGACCAAGTAACAGATAGATTCTTCCTCTGTTTCTTAGATATGTAGGGCATTCAGCTCTAATGTGACCAAAGCCTTCACATTCATGACATTGTACTCCCTTCCCTTGAGTGTATTTTTCTTTAGCCCTTTTTCTTCAAAACTCATTTGACTTATGAATGTCAGATGAGATGTTCTTGACATTTGATATTTGGTTCCTATCCATTCTTTTTATCACTTTGTTAAATTGTCTTTCAAGCATAGCTAAGGCATTTGATATTCCTCCATCTGTATCCAGATCACAGTCTTCCTCTTCATCTTTAGTCTTGGATATAAAGGCTATACTTTTGTTTTTCTTTCCAGATCTTTCATTTATGCTTAATTCAAATGTAAGAATGGATCCCACAAGTTCATCCACTTTCATTTTGTCAATGTCTTGAGCTTCTTCTATAGTAGTCACTTTCATATCAAATCTCTTGGGAAGAGACCTGAGCATCTTTCTCACCAACTTGTCTTCAGGTATTTTTTTCTCCTAAAGCACTGGATGCATTAGAAATTTCAAGAATGTTCATATGGAAGTCATTAATACTTTCATCATCCTTCATTCTCAAATTATTAAATTTTGTGGTAAGCAACTGAAGTCTTGACATCTTAACTTTAGATGTTCCTTCATGAGTAGATTGAAGAATTCCCCATGCATCCTTAGCTACTTCACATGTGTTTACTAATCTGAAAATGTTCTTGTCAATTCCATTGAATATTGCATTCAAGGCTTTATAATTTCCAAGAAAAATTTCATCTTCTTCTTTAGACCAATCTTCTTCTGGTTTTAACTCAGAAGTAGGTTCTCCATTTTCTCCCAATTTGACAGGGTGCTTCCATCCTTTTAAAACAGCTTTCCAAGCCCTGTTGTCTAAAGACTTTAAAAAGGCAACAATATGTGTTTTCCAGTAGTCATAATTACTTCCATCCAGAATGGGTGGTTTGTTCACAAATCCTCCTTCCTTGTCCATAGTACCAGAAAGTATCTTCCCTGGATCTCACCCAGATAAAGAGCAAGATGCCTGCTCTGATACCAATTAAAATTATGGTATCACATATGTGATGCCGAATGAGATGTCACAACACAAATATCTATTTACAAGTAAATAGCAGTAATAACAAAAGCAGTAAAAACACAATAGATTATTCACCCAATTCAGTATACAACAACACCTACTATGGGGGCTACCAAGCCAGGGACAAGTCCACTAAATAGAATCAATTCATAGACCCTCAATAAAAAACCAATTTACAATCTAATTACTTAATCACTACACGTGTTATACTTCTACCTAAGACTCACCTAGGTATGAGGCCCTCCTTAATTCCCTTCAATCACTTACAGAAATAATAAGTTTAAAAACTTCAATCATTCAATGCTTAAAAGCTTGTGAATGATACACAATTAACAATCCAAATAACAACACAAGTATTAAATTAGTACTAGAGTGTTTTACAATTAAAAGACTTAGACTTCTAACAGAAAGAAAGTATTCTTCTTCAAAAGTTGTATTAGTTTGAATAAGAAAGAAAGTCCTTATATATGCGCAGTTGTAGGCTTGGGCTTAAAATGAAATATTCATTTCTTTTGAGTATTTCCAAAAAAATAGGCCAAGATAAAATCAATGCAATTTGAAAAATATTCCTCCATATTTTTCTCAGCCTATGAGTCACAAATCCTGAATTATGGTGCGCAGGAAATCAGGAAACAGAAAACTTAAAACTGATGTTGGCTGAGTTCAGTTCAGGAGGCAGATGTCAAGACATCTGCTTTGACATGATTCAAAACAGTTTTCTACAAATGTCAAGACATTTAGCAAAACATTAACAACATATTGTTTTACCAAAATTGCTACAAACAAACACTTACAAACTCCCCCTTTTGCAAATTTTGGCTAAACATTATTAAAGCATATTATCAGAGAAATATCAGATTAGCAGCATAAGAAAACCAAGCACAAACTCAGTTAGCAGTTAGCTGTTAGCAGGGAAGATGTCAAAACATCTTCTAAGACACGAGGCTCCCCCTCAAGTAAAGCTCCCCCTCAATCAATGGTCAGTGGTCAGTAAGTCACTTTTTCTCCCCCTTTTTAGTTATAATATGCTAGATAAAAGGATGCATTCAAGAGTGTATCAGTAATTTAGGTACATACCATAGAAATCAAATGTCAAGCACATGCAAGTGCCAAAAAGAAACAAAAGGGTAAAATAAAGAGACATCAATTAGTTTAACTGTCGTCAGGACCAGTTGACTTGGCTGAGCTAGAACTTCCTTCCTCACTAGAGTCTTCACCTTCAGAGCTAACTGTATCATCAAGGTTGTTATCCTTTTGCAGGTCCTTGATCATCTTTTCAAAGGTTAGCTTCCTTGATGAGCTAACTCTGATCACATCATCCAATTCCTTGCAGGCTTCTCTTAATTATTTGATCATGTCATCCTTGGTGGAGGTCTTTTCAGCAGGTGCAGATGTCAAGACAATGTATGGGACATGTTTTCCTGAAAAGAGCTTAAAATGAAGGGTCAAAGCAGACTCCCTCTTGCACACTACATCATTTCCACTTAGAATTCCAGGATGCTTATTAAGAATAATTCCACAGATGAGGAAAGGAAAAGCAATTGGCATCTTAATGGAACAAGTTCCTGCATGCTTAATAGTCTGATCAAAGATGTAAGTACCATAATCAAACAATTTCTTGTTTCCAACAACATAAATAAGCTTTCCTAAGCCAATAGTGATGGTTGAAGTGTGATATGTAGGAACCCAATTTGCTACTCCAATTCTATAAAAAATATAATATTTCACACTAAGCTTTGTGACAAGAAGTTTATTTTTCATGGGCCACTCACTTACTTGATTATTAGTGATGTGCACACTTGATTATCAGTTACTTCCAGATTACAACAGACATCTCCATACCTATCCAGAAATCTAGTTATGATGACAGGAGAAAATTATACAAACTTTCCTCTAACAAAAACCTTTCTATACTCCTTAATTTTATGGTCAGCACAGTCAACAGGAATATTAACAATAAACTCCTTAACAAGAGTCTCATAGCAATTGTCAAACCTGGTAATTGTTTTCATCAATCCAACATAAGATATCAACTCCATGATTTCTTTACATTCCAAAGAACTAGCTCTCAGTTCCCTCTCCTGGGAAATCCTTCTTTGGTACACATACTTCCACTTTTCGGCATTCCCAACAGAATGGAAGGATATGTTGTCAATGGGGCATCAGGAACCCTAACAAATAGTTTCTTACTTACATAATTTTTTATAGGAGAGATGTCCTGGACATCTTGGTCGACATCATAGTCTGAGTCAACTTCTTCAACAACCACATCTTTCTTTTTACTTTTAGATCTTTTTACAGTATCATCATCATTAATGGAGATATCAGGTCTAGCTTTTCTTTTGCTAGAGGGAGGAACCACTTTAGTTCCTGGCTTTGGGGGTCCATACATGATTTTTTTCTTAGTTGTCTTGGTAGGGGGTGTGACACTTGCAATGTTTACTTTCCTGGATTTTAGCCTTCTTGCATTACCAGGCACCACATTAGTAATGAGCTCATTGTCAAATAGTTCATCTACATTGACCACATTCTCAGAATTTTGACCTTCTGTATCCTTGGAGGCAGCAACATCTTGTTCAACATTTTCCTCAACATCTTGTCCAAAATTTTCTTCTTCCACTTCTTTTAGAGCAGAGGTAATAAGCTTCTCAAGTTTGCTTTTAGCAGCATCTTTCTTGAAGGTGGATGATCCAGCAGCATCACTTTTAGGATCATTTCTTTTGTCAACAGGAGGAGGCATACGAGCAAGAGGAGTATAAATCCCAAGAACAACAAAGCCTTCATTTAACACTCTGTCTACTAGCCTTCTAATGCTTCTATCAACATTAACAATTTCTTCTTCTGTCCTATTATCAGTAGCAGTAGAAGAGTTACCTTTATCATCTTTTGATTTCTTAGCAGGTGATGATCTAGGTTTATTGACTTTCTTATCAAGAGGTGGGATAGTTGCTAGAGGAGTAACATCAAGTACTCTGTCAAGAGAGATTCTCATTGGCAGATTTTGAGGAAGACGATGTTTGATGTTGATACATCTTTGAAGATTTTTGAGCAAAAGGATGAAGAATGACTAGGGTTCTTTTCTGTAGAGGAGAATGAAAAGTTTGTGAAAGTACAAGGATGTCATTTTGTAGTGTTTGGGAAACACTTTCAGGCAGTCCTATAATGATTGATTTCGAAATTTTATGTTGGAAATACAAATAATATAATATCACTTTAATGATATTTCCACACGCCTTTAATTGCTACAAACCCTCATATAGGAAAATCCCTAATTTTCCTCTTAAGTTCTCAAATTGATTAGCATCCAAAGCCTTGGTAAAATTGTCAGCCAGTTGCAACTCAGTGGATACATGTTCTATGGCTACAATCTTTTCTTCAACAAGATCTCTTATAAAGTGATGAAGGATATCAATATGTTTGGTCCTGTTGTGTTGAATGTGATTCTTTGATATGTTTATGGCACTTAGATTGTCACAGAATAATGTCATGACATCTTGTTTGACATTGTATTCTATTAACCTTTGTTTCATCCAAACCAATTGAGAACAACTAATTCCTGCAACAATATACTCAGCCTCTCCAGTGGACAAAGACACACAATTTTGCTTCTTACTGAACCAAGATATGAGATTATTTCCCAGAAAGAAGCATCCTCATGATGTACTTTTTCTATCATCAGCACTTCCTGCCCAATCAGCATCATAATAACAAGTTAAGGCAGAATAAGATCCATGAGAGTTTAGCATACCATAGTCACTTGTCCCATTCACATATTTAAGAATTATCTTCACATGATTGGCATGGCTAACTTTAGGATCAACTTGATATCTTGCACACACTCCTACAACAAAGGCATTGTCAGGTGTGCTAGTTGTGAGATATAGAAGACTGCCTATCATACTTCTGTAAAGACTTTGATCCACACTTACTCATTTTTCATCTTTAGACAACTTCATATGTGTGGGAGCAGGAGTTCTTTTGTGGCTGGAATTTTCCATTCCAAATTTCTTTACTATATTCTTGGCATACTTGCTCTGAGATAAAAATATGGAATCTTCCATTTGTTTAACTTGCAGACAAAGAAAATAGGTTAATTCACCAACAACGCTCATTTCAAATTCTAACTGCATTTGCTTGACAAAATGTTGAACCATCTCATTTGACATCCCACCAAACACAATATCATCTACATAAATTTGTGCAATCATCATATTCCCTTCTTATTCCTTGACAAAAAGAGTTTTGTCTATGCCACCTTTACTGTATCCATTCTCAACAAGAAATTCTTCCAGTCTCTCATACCAAGCTCTTGGAGCTTGCTTTAATCCATACATAGCTTTCTTCAGTTTGTAGACATGTTTAGGAAAACTTGGATCAATAAATCCCTTTGGTTGTTCCATATAAACTTCTTCATTCATATATCCATTTAAGAAGGCACTCTTTATATCCATTTGAAACAATTTAAATTTCAGTATGCATGCAACTCACAAGAGAAGTATGATTGATTCAACTCTGGCCATAAGAGCAACCGTTTCATCAAAGTCAACTCCTTCAATTTGAGTGTACCCTTGTGAAACTAACCTTGCCTTGTTTCTAGTGACCACCCGCTTTTCATCAGTTTTATTCTTGTACACCCATTTAGTGCCAATCACATTTGTCCCTTCAGGTCTTGGAACAAGATTCCAAACTCCATTTCTACTGAATTGTTCTAGCTCTTCCTGCATAGCATTAATCCATAACTCATCAGTTAGGGCCTTTGTTGTTATCACCATAGGATACATAACCTTTCTTCTTCTCCATAAAGTCATAGAATAGAGAAATGTATCCCGTCATGTTTCTTGAAATCCACTGTCGAGAATCTTTGACCCTTTTCTTTCTTCTTAGCAAGAGATGGATAATCCGGTCTATAATGACCCATTTTTCTACATTCGTAACAAATACCCTTTGACTTACCCTTTAAACTTGAAGCCATGAGAGCTTTAGACTTCAATACTTCCTCCTAATTAGTATCTTTTTCTTTCTTCCTCTTTTTCTCAAGCTTCTTTTCATATTTGTCCAAGAAATTGAGTTCTTTCTCGTGTTCTTCTAACTTTCTAAACAAGGCGATGGTATCAAGTGTTACAAGATTGTTGGCTTCCTTGATCACGGTGACCTTTGGTTGCTAATTCCTAGTAAGACATCTCAACACCTTGTTAGTAGAAATAACATTGGAAATAGGATTACCTAGTAAATTTAAACAATTAATAAGATGCTAGAACAATGTTTGCATTTGAGCAATGGTTTCCCCTTGGTTCGTGTGAAAGAGTTCAAACTCTTGACCAAGTGTATTAATTCTAGATTGTTTGAACTCATTATTTACCTTAAAGGTAACTTGTAGAGCATCCCACATAGCTTTAGCCGTTTGACAATGGAAAATGCGATAGAACTCATCAACACCAAGAGTGTATATGATGATGTTCTTAGCTTTCCAATAACAAGACCACTTCTTATTATCATTATTATCCCATAAGTTTTCTGGATTTGGTACGATAGTACCATCAACAAAATATGTCACCGGTGTTGGACCATTTTGAATAGCTTCCCAAACACCTTTGTCATATGAGTTGATATGAATTTTCATACATTCTTTCCAATAACTATAATTTTATCCCGTGAAAATTGGGGCTCTTTTATAGTCCCTTTTAGGTTCGTGAGCCATTTTATAAAGAGTGTTGAAGCCGGAACGAACGGAGATCTTGATGCCACTTGTTAGACGATAAAAACGTATCTAGAGGGGGGGGGGGGTTATTATATACTCCTTTTAAAAATAATCCAGAAAAATTATGGTTTTGAAAAAGTTGTTTTATCAAAGAGTGACGCAGAACCTTTTTCAAAATGTTGTCTATATAAATGTTATTGAAAACTCGGATATGCAAACGTAAAAACAAAATTAATATGGAATAGTAACAACAAAGAGAATTAATATCCTTGAATCAAATTACAACTTATTTAACATTTATTGTAAGTTACTAGTAAATCTATTTCTAATGGCAATATTAAAAGAACAAGTTGAATCAATTCACAAACACTTGGTGTGCAAGTGAATTTTTAGAATTTTTATTTGAGTTGTGTTGATACACAAAATAACTTATAATCAAAAGTGATTATAAGCTATATCAAAACTTGACTTAAAATAAAAAACAGTTCGGAAAATTTCTTACAATTCAATTGATAACACAATGCTATTTGATAAATTGATTGATGAAAATCAAAGTAAGTAAAAGAAAAAAATAAAAGAGACACAAGGAATTTGTCTTCACAGTTCCCCACTGTCGTCCTCGCATGTGGGTACATCTGTGCCTAATTCCAATGGAATTAGGATAGTACTTACTATGCAAAAAGTTGATACAAGAGAAGTGTTCAAGAGCAACTCCACAAACCCTAATGCTTGTTGTTGATTCAACCCCTTATCTTATTTTGATCTTGAGAAAGACCAAGACACAATATATGAAAATTGACTATCAGGATCTTTCTAATCCTTCGCGTTCTTTATCTCCAAAGCTTTTGTGCACCATCAATTTCAAACTATTGTGACACAAGACTTCATTTGTAATCCTCTACTCTCGCGCTACTTCTTTTGCATTCTTTATCTCCAAAGTATCCCTTATGTTCTTTATCTCCAAAGGACTTCACTTGGCCGCAATTACATCTTGAGTGTCTTGCACAAAAACCCCCAAATCAACCAATGATCTTGGAGGACAAACCCATAGTTTTTCCTGGATGAAGATCCTTACAAAGCTCAATCCAATACTCAATTGGACACTATCAATCCTCGTCTAGATGACACCCCAATGGAACATCATCATAATGTAATGTGAGTGTATATACATAGGTTGGAGGTTGAAGATGAAGAGAAAAGTAGGCTAATTTTATGGTTTCACTAAGTTATGAATGATGCACGAATGAGTAGTTATGGTTTTGGAATTGAAATTCTGGTATCAGATATGTGATTTCGAATGATATGTCACGACACAAATATCTGTTTACAAGTAAAGAACAGTAATAACAAAGCAGTAAACACACAAGAGATTGTTCACTCAGTTCAGTGTACAACAACACCTACTATGGGGGATACCAAGCCAGGGATAAATCCACTAAATAGTATCAATTCATAGACCCTCAGTAAGAAACCAGTTTACGATCTAATCACTTAATCAATACCCGTGCTATACTTCTACCTAAGACTCACCTATGTGTGAGGCCCTCCTTAATTCCCTTCAATCACTTACAGAAATAATAAGTTTAAAAACTTCAATCATTCAATGCTTAAAAGCTTATGAATGATACAAAATTAATAATCCAAATAACAACAAAAGTGTTAAATAAATACTAGAGTGTTTGACAATTAAAAGACTTAGACTTCTAACAGAAAGAAAGTATTCTTCTTCAAAAGTTGCAGTAGTTTGAATAAGAAAACAAGTCCTTATATATACGCAACCGTGGGCTTGGGATTAAAACCATATATTCAATTCTTTTGAATGTTTCAAAAAAAAAGGCCAAGATAAAATCCATGCAATTTGAAAAATATTCCTCCATATTTTTTGCAGCCTATGAGTCACAAATCCTGAATTATGGTGCGCAGGAAATCAGGAAACAAAAAACTTAAAACTGATGTTGGCTGAGTTTAGTTCAGGGGCCAGATGTCAAGACATCTGCTTTGACATCATTCAAAACATTTTGCTACTGTTGTACCCCAAAATTTTCCCTCTCATATTTCTCAAGACATTGCAAGAAAAATCTCCAAGTGGCTCAAGGTTGCTCAAGAGTTGGTCAGACAAGCCACCTCCTAAGGCAGTCAACCCCAAATTAGGGTTTTGTGTTGCATCAAGATCCTTGAATACAAATGACCTCAAGTGCTCCCAAATGTCCTAATATGTTCTCAAGGTCATCCATATCAAATTTCAAGCCTTGCAGAGAAAATTTGCTCAGTCAATTGCTCAAAGGTCCAAAAAATCGACTGTGCTAGGGCAAAAGTCAACTGTGACCTACAAACAGTCAAAATTCAAGATTTTTTTGTCAGCATTCTCATTTTGAAGGATATTTCATCATTTGATCAAGGTTTGATCATGATTCATCAAGGATTGCTCAAAATTCATCAAGACTCAAAAGTTGTTAAATTAGGGTTTTGCAGGAAAAGTCAACCCAACTTTGACCAAGCATAACTTTCTCATACTTTATGAGAAATGACCCATCCAAAGCTTATTTTGAAGAGGATGCAATTTCCTACAATCCATCTTCATACCCCAAGATCAAAAAATGCACTCACAAGAAGTTATAAATTTGGACATTATAGGTAATTTTTGGAAGTCAACAAAAACACCTTTTTGGCCAAAGTTTATAACTTGAGCATGGAATATCAAAATGAGATGAGACTAAAAGGGTTGGTTATAGGACATCTCAAGCTTTCTAAAAAGTCCAAGAACACCTCCAAAGGTTCAAAGTTGAAGAAGTTATGCATTGTTGAAGTTGGACATTTTTGCAAAATTGCCAAAAGTCAACTATCCCCAAACTTCAAATTTTGTCAAATGGGCCCATTCTTTTCCACTTGATTTGATCTTGCATCATTACCCACGCTTTGATTGCAATATTTAACATCATCAAATTCAAATCACACCAAATCATGGGCAAAAAGATTGAAATTTGGAAAATTTGGAAGGTTTTAAAGAGGAGATCAAATCAAATATGTATGCATTGATATGAGAGGATTTGATTCATAATTCTTACCCTAATCAACTACACACTACATAAGAAAGCCAAAGAAATCTAAACAAGGGTTGGAAATTGCAGAGAGAGGCAGAACAAAAATTAAAAAAGTCACAAAAAGCTTGAGATTGAAATCGTGTTTAGAGGCATTTTCAAGGGCTGAGACCTGTCCCAATCGCTTCCTGGGCATTCACTCAAGCCAAACCAATCCAAAGCAAGCTTATTCATACGCCCAAACACGATGTAAGTGTCACAAAACCCAGCTCTGTTCTTGAATCGCAACTCTTCATTCTTGCATCATTTGAACAAACTAATTTCATATTTGTAATCCTCACAACATTTCCAAGCTATTTGCATCATTCAATTTTGTTTATCTAACCTGTACTGCAATTTTCCATAGCTAGGTTTTCTTAGACATTTTTGGGGGTTTCGTTTTCAGGAACAATTGGCCACCAAGAAGGGTATGGTTGTGACCGGAAGGGTGAGACGAACACAACCATACCCTTGGAATTCATATTTGTGGCCTGAGAGGAATTTTGAGATGAACAATGTTATAGCTACGGACTTCTGTCCGTTGGTATAGGCCTGTGTGCTTTTGGCCACGGACGACAGGTTGAAGATGATGCGTGGAGCCCCATCATTGGGCCATTCAATACACGCGTGTTTTTTTTCTTTTTTCTGGCCATTGACTTGTTTTATTATATTATGATTTCTTTGCGTTATATTAACAAACAAAACAAAGCAGCGTAGTGGCAAGGCAAGCGAAGCATTATCCTACAGGACCTGGGTTCGAATCCCAGGTCGCCCACTTTCGCAATGTTTTTTTACTTCAGGTACTCCTATGCGCGCCTAGGCTTGCAGAACACCACGCATCCTCATTCATCCAGTTGCCAAGTGGCCAAAGGCCAAATCTGAGGGTTCAAGAACGAATGTCCACCAAAGGCCAAGTCCAAGCGTGCATATTGGATTCCAAAAAGTCAACAAAGGCCAGCTGCAATGGGCCTTCAGATTGCTATCCACACCACAAAAAACAGGCCCATACTCCTCTCTCATAATTCTTTTTGTTTATTTATTAATTGTTTTATTGTTTTATTTACTTTACTAACCAATCAAAAAAATTATTTTCTTTATAAAATAAAGTCACAAAAAAATATTTTGATTCAATCAAATTTTTATTTTTATTAATAAACACTAATTAAATTAATTTAGGTTTTTAATTAGAATAACTTTAACCTATATTTTTTTTTGTAAATAATTAAAATTAAATTAGATTTAATTAGGTTTTAGTTACTAACTTAATTATTTTATTTTTCTTTCTTAAAATGACAAAAACCCAAAAATAATTTATTTTTCTTTAATTAATTTATTAATTTAATTTAGTTCTTTAATTTAGGTCTAATTTCTTTTTTTCTTAAAGTAAAAACAACAAAAAACCTAAAAAAGATTTCTTCTTTAACCAAAAGGGTCAAAACCCTAATCTTGCGTCCGATTAAATTTACGCCACGATTTATTTTCTTTTATCCAATAATGTTATTGCCTCTGGATTGTAATAGTAAATAAGAATTTTATTTATTTTTATTGCTTTATTTATTTTTAAAGGGTTTGTCTTTGGCGATGTAAATACCCGACGCCTTGTAATTTAAACTCCACATTTTATTTCCGCAAATTATAACTGTTAGATGTTTGATAATAGGATGGCATGACAAGACTGAATGTTTTAACCTAAAATCAACTTAGATCACCCTTAACATGTATAAAGATAAAAATAACTGAAAACGACACACTCGCACATGCGCACTCTTAGGGTACATCCCACTTGGTTGCCTTCGTACACGGTCATTGAGTATAGGTCGTTTTAGAGGTCGCCCTCTTGTCTAAAAGATCATAGTTGCCTCGAAATGGTTGCCTCGGATATTGTTGCCTCAAAACAAATGATCTAAGACATTAGGGTTACCGCTAAGGCATCCTAACATTGCTTTGGTGACCGTAAGTCCCGCATTCGAATTGACCCTTAAGCTCTAACGACGGTGTTACCTACTCATCAATAGTAGGATATCATTGTCCAAAGGAAATTAGCATATAACGATTCCTTTTTCGAGTAGGTAGATGGTTCTTAGATACTTGCTCTTTCAAAAAAACAAAACCTTTTTCACACTTACACTCCTTTTCAAACAAAGTTTTCAAAACACTTCATTACACTCTTGAGGACAGAAGCAAGAGTTAAATCGAAGTTTCAAACAAAAACTTTTTCAAACCCACAAGCACAAAGAAAGCAATTTTGAAAACAATTGAGCAAGTACCTAAGAGCCCATGGATAACCACAGATAGAAAGGGTGCTAACACCTTCCCTTTCTATAATCTACCCCCCGGACCCGAGAAATATCTCGAAAAATGAATTTTTCTGTGCTTTTTTCCTTTCCTTGTTGGATAAAATAAAAGTCGGTGAAGACTCTTTCTTACCGCGAAATTTTGTGAACAAAAACACAAAACACAAACCAGCATTCCAAAAAACAGTCAGTTCTTCCCACCGTATCACAGAACTGGCGACTCTGCTGGGGATATCTATAAGTGGGGTGTACCTTAGGAATAGTTCATAATGTTTATTGTACCCCAAAATTTGCCCTCCCATATTTCTCAAGATTTGTCAAGAATAATTCTCAAATTGCTCAAGGATTGCACAGTCCAAATACCTCCTAAGACAACTGAAATTAGGGTTTTGGTTCCTTCAAGGAAATTGGGGTTTTCAATGCTTCAATCAAGTCTCATAGGCCTATATACATTGTCAAGCATCTACATGTCAAGTCTCAAGTCTCACCATGCCAGTTTGCACAGTCAAAAGCCCTATTTGAACTACAATCAACTACAGGGGCAAAATGGTCATTTTGCAGTCAAAAGTCAGAATTTTTGGTCAACATCTTATTTTGAGCCCACAATCATCATTTGATCAAGTCTTGATCATGATTCCACAAGCATGGCTCAAAAATCATCAAGATGCAAAAACTTACTATTTTTGGACAGTAGAAAAGTCAACTGTATCTTGACCAAGGCATAACTTTTTCATGGTTCATTAGAAAAATCCCATCCAATGCTCATTTTGAAGTGGATGACATTTCCTACAACTCATCTTCACATTCCAAGTCCAAGAAATACTCTCACAAAAAGTTATCAATTTCTACATTATAGGTCAATTTCAAAAGTCAACAAAAATGCACTTTAAGTAAAAGACCATAACTTGAGATTGGTAAATCCAAATGACATGGGACCAAAGGAATTGGTTAAAGGACTTCAAGACCTTTCCAAAATATCCAAGAACATGTTCATATGATCAAAATTGAGCAAGATATGCATTGGAGAAGTTGGGAAATTTTTGTGAATTTGCGAAAGTCAACTTTGCTCAAAACACCTTGTTTTTGCTAATGGGCCTCAAATTCCTTCTTGAAACTTTATCCAAGGCCTATGCACGACCCATCAAGCCTAAATTGATTTATTTACTTATTTTTATTAATTAATTGGATTTTTAATCAATTTTAATTCATTTAATTAATTTAAATTGTAGGAAATTCAAAGATATGATTTCTCAATCTTTTTGTGAAGCAAGAACAACCTAATCAAGCTGGCAAATTCATGTGCACATCAAGGGGATAAGAATATCCAAGTTTGGCAAGATTTTCCAATTAAAAAGATTCACAAATATATGATTGAAAATCAAATATTGAAACCATAATTCCATGGATCTTTGCTCAAGGATTTAACCTAGTTTCATTCTATTATATGTACAGAAGCCAACCCTAATGCATTGGACGTGATTTTGCTGCAAGAAAGCCATAAGAAACATTGAAAAAAATCAAAGAAATTTGAAAACTGATTTCCACATTCTAACGTGATTCAAAGCTTTTTCTTGTTTCTAACACCTTGCAGGAACTCCCAGGGACCTTTTGCAATCAAAACCACACGCTAAAGCTTAAGAAATCACTCTAAACAGATTCACGGTTTGCTTAACTTTTTCAGAATCAAAACTCATACTTTATGCATAATTAACATGTTCTAATTATTGTTTTGCATTGCTTGAACCTTTACAAAGCTAATGGTATTGGTTAATTGCATTATAGTGTACAGAATCGCAAGTTGCCATTGAAGGATTCTGGGGTTCATAAGTTCTTAAATTAGGGCTTTCCAGGTCCGGTAAAATTAGAACCTCTAATGCCTATGGTTGAAACCGTTGCATCCAGACGAATCAAACACCACCATCGTGAAATATTTATATAGCCTGTAGGGCTATTCGCTATTTTTCCCCATGCTGTTTTGTGGGGGTTAAAAACCCCCGCTATCTATTTGCTTTTACAGGTACACATCGAAGGAGATGAAGACGTGTTGAGTTGTGGTTGGAGCATTCAAAACTACGCGCGTTTTTTGTTGTTTCCAGCATGATTATTATTTTCTATATATTATATTTGTTTCTTATTATTATAACAAAAGCAAGCAAGTGGTCTGGTGGTTGGTGCGCTGGACGTTGATCATTGGGACCTGGGTTCGATTCCCAGGTCCACCCAAAACTCTATATTATTTTGTTTAACATGATTATGTGCAGGCTTCCAAGGGAATTCCACCATATGCCTTCAACCAACAACGTGCCAAGTGGCCTTATGCATCAATCCAATGGCCATAGGATGAAGAACACCATACTCCTAGTCAACCCACGCGTAGACAGTCAAAAAGGTCAAATGGACTGAATTGTTAATGGGCCTGAGAATTTGCTTCTTCACCCCCAAAGCTGGCCCAGCACCCCCTGGTTTCTCTATTCCTTTTTCTTTTACATTTTAATTTTTATTCTTATTATTTAATTATCATTATTATTATTTAACTCACAAATTAATTAATTTTCATAATAAATTCAGACCATTAAAAATGTAAATATTTTTTTATTATTATTATGATTTATTAATTTCACTTTATTATTTTTGTAAATAAAATGCTAACAAACTAATTTAGTTTAATTAGGTTAAATTTGACTTTTTTTTTCACAATAAATAAAATTAATATAGAAATTAGGGTTTTTACTAACTTGTGACTTTTTTTTATTTTATTTTCATTAAAACCTAAAAAACTAAAAAATACTTTTTCTTGTAATTAATTAATTAATTAGTATTAGGATTAATATTTAATTAATTGCACAAAGGACCAAAATTCCATTCTTTTCTCAAAAGGGTCAAAACCCTAAGACTTTTCCTGATTCAAGTTTCGTTTCGCGCATATTATTTTATATCATATTTATGTATCTACTCAGAGAATGTAATAGTTAATTAGGACTTTTATCGCTTTCTTTAATTTTCTCGCATTTATTTTCAAGGGTTATGTTTTTGGCGATGTAAATACCCGACGCCTTGTAATAGCGTAGATTCACTTTCCGCAATTTATTTTCCGCACAATTATTAACTGTTAACTATGCATGACAAGACTCGCCTGAAAAATAAAATCAACCTGTAGCTCATCATAATACTTGTGCAAAGATAATATAAACTAAACTTGACACACATGCACATGCCACTCCTAGGGTACGCCTCACTTGGTTGCCTCGGTGTGGTCATTGAGTATAGGGTGTTTTAGAGGTCGCCCTCCTGTCTAAAGATCCAAGTTGCCTCGAAACGGTTGCCTCGGATAAAAAGGATCTAGGACATTAGGGTTACCGCTAAGGCGTCCTACTATTGCTTTGGTGACCACACATGCCCCTATAATTGAATTGACCTGAATAACTCCAACGACGGTGCTACCTATTTCTCAATAGTGGGATAGTACTGTCCAAAGGATTATTACACAGCTTAATTCCTTAGAGTAGGTAGATTTCTCCTGGGTACTTGCTCTTTCAAAACAAAAAACAACTTTTCGCACCTACACTTTCAAAAAAGTTTTCAAACAAACACTTCATACACTCTTGAGGACTGATACAAGAGTTACCTAGAAGTTTTCAAAAAGAAACTTTTTCAAAACCCACAAACACAAGAAAAGCAAACAATTTTTGAAAACATAGTGAGCAAGTACCTAAGAGCCCGTGGATAACCACAGATAAAAAGGGTGCTAACACCTTCCCTTTCTATAATCTACCTCCCGAACCGAGAAACATCTCGAAAAGGAATTTTGCTGTGCTTTTGTCCTTTCCTTATTGGAGAAAATAAAAGACGGTGGCGACTCTTGCTTATCGCGACATTTCGCGAACCAGCATTTCAAAACAGTCAGTTCTATTTCCACCGATCACAGAACTGGCGACTCTTCTGGGGACATTTATATAAGTGAGGTGTACCTGAGGATTAGATCATTCTATGTTTTCAATTGCATGCTTTGTTTGATTTATATTTGTGGGCTTGCATCGGAGTTTCATAGATCCTAACCCAGATCTGGGGAATACCCTTTTAGGTAGCAAAAAGCTGTGAGGGACCTGTCCGGCGTAGACCGACACGGGTGAAGCAGTAGCTACGTTGGTGTGACACCTTGGTCTGTACCGATATCCCTTGTGTTGGAACAAGGAGAATATGGGTCTTCTGAGGAGTCATTAAGCACCAACCGATCTTAGAACCCTAAATTGACCCAACTTGGCCATAGAACAGTAGCAGTATGCTACACTCATTGAGGCTAAACTCCCGCGATGGTTCCGGCTGCAAGAAAAGGTTGCGAAGCTGAAGTTATGACCGGTTGAGGGTAGTCAGTGATATTGAGATCCTCTAGAACCCGGTTACTATTTTCTAGGACAGGTCTTAACCAACGAAACTGAAAGAGGGTAGTACCTAAACTTCATGCTGGTCTAAACTCTAAGGGCTATCTTGTGTGACTTGTGTGCCTTACCATGTTTGCCTTTTGTGAATATCTGTGGTGTGCCTTTATCATAACATCATACCATCATAACATTGCATGCATCCTACATAAGGACTAAACCATTTCAAAGACAAGAGGGTTTCATCTTTGCTCTGTTTTGTAGGACATCATGATGCCTGTGCGAAGGAATACTATCCGGCTCAACTTTGTTCACCCACGTGATTTGCTTAAAGAATTGGTTGACAGAATTCAAAATATTACTTCCTTCATCAATAGGCATGGTTCTCTTCTCGGTTTAGTCACTTCAAAGTGGGACCAACAGCTGATAAGTGTCCTGACTCAGTTTTATGATCCCCTATACCATTGCTTCACCTTTCAAGACTTCCAGTTGGTCCCTACCCTGGAAGAATTCTCTGATTTGCTTGGTATCCCTATCTTGGAACAAACTCCATTCACTGGTTGGGAAAAGACTCTTAGGCTGGAGGAGATTGCTGCAGCCCTTCCCTTGACCACCAAAGAGGTAATGGATAACTAGGAGACTAGAAGTGGAGTTAAGGGCTTTTTGGCTAAGTTTCTGATTAGCAAAGCTAATAGTTTCTGGAATGACTTAGACTTCAGGGCCTACGAAGACATCCTGGCTTTCTTAATCTATGGTCCGGTGTTGTTTCCAAATCCTGATACCTTTGTTAATGTCAATGCCATAAGGATCTTCATGTCTCGGAACCCTGTACCCACTCTCTTGGGTGATATCCTGCAACAACTCTATGCTCGTACTGCCCGAAGACGGGGAACTTTGTGGTGTTGTGCTCCTTTGTTAGTGAGGTGGTTTATTTTGCACCTCCCTAAGTTCGTGCTGAAGAACAAAGAAGGAAGGGGCTGGGCTCATAGGTTAATGTCTCTCACTGATAATGACATCATTTGGACTCTCAGAGGTTTAGATGAAGTGGCCGTTATTGATCGTTGCGGAGAGTATCCTAATGTTCCATTGATTGGTACCCAGGGAGGAATCTCTTATAATCCATGTTTAGCTCTCCGTCAGTTTGGAAGAGCCAGAAGAGCAGGGCCTCATGAGATGTTGGTACCTCACATCAGTTTTGAGTTTCAGGTAGATAGTGACGAGCTGCGCCGTAGATTCATCAGGGCTTGGGACAAAATTCACAAAGCTGACCCACATGAGTTGGGAACGAAGACTTCTCTACCTATGGAGCCCTACTTCAGATGGGTCCGTATCCGTGCTCAGAAGTTAGGTATGCCATACGAAGCTGTCAGACCCATTATTCTTGAATTTCCTGACAGAGATGGGGTTCCTCCAACTATACTCCCTCCTCAGATACCCACTGATATTGATACACTAAAGAGGTCTTGGGTGCAACTACAGGCAGAACGGGATTCTTATCGGGAAAGGTTCAATGAACAGGAACAGAAGATCCAGAAGCTGACAAAGCAATTGGAGAACGAGCGGATCCTGAATGACTACATCCGCACCGAGAAGAAGAGGCCATGGGAGCACTAATGGGATTTGGATGTTTCTTTTACAACTTTTATTTCCTTTTCAGTATTTTCCATTTTTGTAACGCCCAAGGACAATTTGTTGAACAATTTAAATTCCAAAGTTTGAATCTAATAAAGTGTGTTTCCTTTTTGTCTACAAAGTTGAATCCCGATTGTCTTTGAAAACATAAATCATACGCATTTCATGTCATCATATGCATAACATGTACCCTTTTTTACAGGTCACTTATCTTCTTTGCTGTTTATTTCAGCAATCATCATGACTTCTGAACCTACTACTGAACAAGCTATCAAGGCCCTCCAGGCCCAGAATGCCCAGTTCCAGGAGTTGGTCATGAGCTTAGCCCAGGGTCAACAGGAGTTGAAGACTCTGATTCTGAAGAAGAAGAAGAAGAGGACTGTATTGTTCAACACTGGACGAAGGTTTGGAAACAGACTACAAAATAAAGCTGAGCTGACTACTTCCTCTGTAGGGAAGGACAATCCACAAGAGAGAAGGGTGCCTAGTCCCGTGGTCTCCGACAACGAGACATATTACAATGATGAACAGTATCCTCCTGTTGAGGACAGGTACAAATAACTAGATGACCGCCTGAGTGCTATGGAGATTCAGCAAGTGCCCGGGTTGGACTTTGGAGACCTAGGCTTATCCTCTGGGGTGGTGATCCCTCACAAGTTCAACGTGCCTGCCTTTGCAAAGTACCACGGAGCCTCCTATCCTAAACTGCATCTCAGATCATATGTAAGGAAGATCCAATCGTATACTGCTGACAAGAATCTATGGATCCATTTCTTCCAGGATAGTCTTTCAGGGACTCAACTCGAATGGTTCTATCAGCTGGATAGAGCCAGTATTCGTAACTGGGAGGACTTGGCTACTGCGTTTTATAAGCAGTATCAGTATAATTCCGACCTCGCTCCTACGCGTACCCAACTCCAGGGTATGTCACTAGGGACGGGTGAAGGATTTAAGGAGTATGTGCAAAAGTGGAGAGACCTGGCTGGAAGGGTGCAACCACCTCTAACTGACCGTGAGCTCATGGATATATTCTTGGGGACCCTGTCTGGTCCGTTCTTCAACCATCTGATTGGGAATTCTTCTGCTGGGTTTACAGATCTGATCTTAACTGGTGAGAGGATAGAAGATGGTATCAAGTCTGGGAAGATACAGAAAGGTAATTCCTCGAGCACTGAAAAGAAGCCCTTCAAGAAGGAATCTAGTGTTGTTTATGGTTCAAAGAGACAAAATAAACCGGAACGCCGCCAAGCTATCAACGCGGTGGTAATTTCAAATCCTGCTGCTGCTCCTCAGCAATATAACCAACCAAGGGGTGAGAGACCCAAAAGGCAGTACACTCGACTCAATATGACCCTATCTCAGATCTTGCCACAACTATTGTCAACCAATCTGGTAACTGTCAAAGAAGCTCCGAAGATTGTGAACACAACATCTCCAAAGTACAATCCCAACGCCCGCTGCGCTTATCACTCTGACAGCCCAGGGCATACTACGGATGATTGTTGGGCTCAGAGGAATAAGGTTCAGGACCTTATTGATGCTAAAGAGATAGAGTTTGAGGCACCCGAAAGGCCCAATGTTGTGACTGCTCCCATGCCCAAGCATGGAGTGAATGCTGTAGAGGATGACCTGTATGTAGCCTCTGTGGATGATATTGTTACTCCATTGTTGACTGTCAAGAGAAACCTGTTGCTAGCCGGTTTATTTCCGGGATGTAGTAAAGGTTGCCATCTATGTTTTGTTTCACCTGCTGGTTGTCCTTTGTTGAAGTCAGGCGTCCAAAACCTGATGGATAACAAAGAGATCTTGTTTGAGAAGGTTGCTGTTCCTGCTACCCCTACTGAAGAAGTGTCCATTGTTACTATTTTCAACAACCCTCCTAAGGCTCCCTCAAAGAAGCCTGTCAAAATCATGTCTGCTCAGAAGATTGCTCCTATCATCATCACTGTTCCGGGGCCCATCCCCTATACATTCGACAAAGCTGTCTCGTGGCACTATGGGGCAGATGTTTATATTCTTGGAGTAAAACAAGAGTTTGATACTAGTACCGGCATCATCAACATCACCGGGCCTGCAAAAGTCACTCGCAGTGGCAGGCTCTTCTCACCAGATATTGCGCCTCCAACAATCCAGAGACCTCTTGTCATCACACCTGCAAGTGTGCCTATCTCCCTTCCTGAACAAGTTCCTGTTTCTACCCCTACTGCCGAGTCATCTGAAACTCGGGGCAAAGGGATTGCTACTGATGTGCCTGCCCAGACGGAGGCACCGAAGACAACCAATGTTAAAGCTTCCAAGCAGGAAATGGAAGAGATTCTTAAGATTATCAAGAAGAGTGATTTTAATGTAGTTGAGCAGCTAGGGCACACCCCATCAAAAATTTCTATGCTATCACTGCTGTTGTGTTCAGAGGCCCATGCCAAGGCTCTGATCACCTTTCTGAAGACGGCCCACGTGCCACAAGAGACATCAGCTGATCAATTTACCGATTGTATGGCCAACTTAACTGCTGATAATGGTTTGGGTTTCTCCGAAGCTGATCTGACTGCTAAGGGGAAGAACCATAACGATGCCCTGCATGTCTCCATTGAATGCAGGGGCACTACTCTTGCCCATGTGCTGGTTGACACTGGTTCCTCGTTGAACGTATTACCCAAGAAAGCTCTAGACAGGCTGGATTGTGAGGGTTTAGAGCTCAAGCCAAGTAACATTATTGTCCGGGCCTTTGATGGGTCCAAAAGGATGGTACATGGTGAAGTTGACATTCCAATCAGAGTTGGCTCTCAGGTCTTTGATTCAACATTCTATGTAATGGACATCCGATCGTCCTATTCTTGTTTGCTGGGTCGTCCTTGGATCCACAAGGCTGGAGCTGTGACCTCCACATTGCATCAGAAGCTGAAATACCCGGTCAGGGGGAAAATTGTGACAGTTCAGGGAGAGGAAGAATACATGGTCAGCCACCTCAACTCGTTCCGGTATATAGAGATGGATGGGGAGTTCATTGAGACCCCCTTTCAACATTTTGAAGAGGTTCCTTAGACACTGGCATCAGCTGAAGCGGTGATTGAAGATTCTCCTTTGAAGATGGCTTCCTTAAAGGATGCCCGGGCTATGATTGAGAAGGGTGAGTGTGCAAACTGGGGCCGACTTCCTGATTTCACTCCGAAGACTGACAAATTTGGTTTGGGTTTCACTACAGAAGCTCAGAGGGTTGTTCGTAAGGCAAGGATTGGAAGACCTCCTATGTTCATCACCAACCCAGGAGTAAATGCTATCAGGGTTGAAGACGACGTGGAGGAATCTGAATTCGACAGCTGGATCTATCCAACGACCAACGGTGGACTAAGCAACTGGACTGCGAAAGACTACATACCTATTACTTTTGTCACTCAGTAATGAACTCCTTTGTTTTGAATTTGTAACAGATAATAATTTGATACTTTATGGCCCGGTGTCTTACCCGGGGCACCGTGGCTTCATTTGTGAGGGTTTTTGTGTGTCATTTTCATATATCATTAATAAAAGCATTGGACGTTTTTTGCATTTCAAATCTTGCGCTCCTTGTCTTTCTTTATTATATATTGCAAAACAACTATATTTACACACACTCACCTGTCTAGGTTCCAATCCACTTTGGATCTCACTGGTAACGACTCTGCTACTGCCAGTTATGACTTCGAAAATCCGATCAACTTAGCCGAAGATGAAGGTGAAGATGATTGTGAAGTGCCTGGTGAGCTTGCAAGACTGTTACTCCAGGAAGAGAGGGCCATTCAGTCACATGAAGAGCTAGTGGAAACGGTAAATCTGGGTACTGAGACAGACAGAAAGGAAGTCAAGATTAGTGCCAATCTGGAGCCTAGTGTGAAACAACGGTTGATTCAGATGCTGCATGACTACGTGGAAATCTTTGCCTGGTCTTACGAAGATATGCCTGGGTTGGATACTGACATCGTGGTTCATCACTTGCCTACCAAGGAAGACTATCCTCCGGTAAAACAGAAGGTCCGCCGTATGCGCCCAGAGATGTCCGAGAAAATCAAAGCTGAGGTTATGAAACAATTTGATGTCGGGTTTCTAGCAGTGACTTCTTACCCTCAGTGGGTTGCCAACGTGGTTCCAGTGCCGAAGAAAGATGGTAAGGTCCGAATGTGTGTTGTTTACAGGGATTTGAACAGTGCGAGCCCCAAGGATGACTTTCCTCTGCCTCACATTGACGTTCTGGTTGACAATACCGCTCAGCATAAGGTATTCTCCTTCATGGATGGGTTCTCAGGTTATAATCAAATCAAGATGGCTTCTGAAGACATGGAGAAGACCACTTTTGTTACTCAGTGGGGCACCTTTTGCTACAAGGTCATGCCTTTTGGGTTGAAAAATGCTGGGGCAACCTACCAACGTGCCATGGTTGCTTTGTTTCATGACATGATCCATCACGAGATTGAAGTATATGTCGATGATATGATTGCAAGGTCCCAAACTGAGGAAGAACACCTTGACCATCTACAGAAGCTGTTTGACCGGTTGAAGTTGTACAAGCTGAGATTAAACCCGAACAAGTGCACCTTCGGGGTGAGATCTGGAAAACTGCTAGGCTTCGTCGTGAGCGACAAAGGTATTCAAGTGGACCCTGCTAAAGTGAAAGCCATACAAGAGATGCCAGTTCCTAAGACAGAGAAAGAAGTCAGAGGCTTTCTAGGATGGCTGAACTACATTGCCCGATTCATCTCACATCTAACTGCTACCTGTGAACCAATCTTCAAGCTACTGAAGAAAGATCAAGTAGTATGTTGGAACGATGAATGTCAGGCCGCTTTTGAAAGAATCAAAGAGTATCTCCAAGAGCCACCCATTCTTATGCCACCGGTTGAAGGGAGACCTCTAATCTTATACTTGACAGTACTTGACAGCTCAATGGGGTGTGTGTTGGGGAAGCATGACGAGTCTGGCCGAAAAGAGAACGCTATCTATTACCTCAAAAAAAAGTTTACCGACTGTGAGACCCGATACACACTGCTCGAGAAAACTTGCTGCGCTTTGGTATGGGCTGCTCACCGGCTGAGATAGTATATGTTGACTCACACTACTCTGTTAATTTCAAAAATGGATCCAATCAAGTACATCTTCGAAAAGCCTGCCTTGTACAGAAGAATAGCAAGATGGCAGATGATCTTGACTGAATACGGCATCCAGTACACAACTCAAAAAGCAATCAAGGGAAGTGTATTGGCAGACCATTTGGAACATCAGGCAGTGGACGATTACCAGTCGATGAACTTTGAATTTCCAGAAGAGAATATCATGGTAGTAACTGATTGTGAAGTACCTGGACCGGATGAAGGACCTGAGGAAGGATCCCGATGGTCTATGTATTTTGACGGAGCCTCAAACGCTTTGGGTAACGGTATTGGCGCTGTGATCATATCCCCTAAAGGCACTCATACTCCACTTACCGCCCGACTACGTTTCAATTGCACCAACAACATGGCGAAGTATGAAGCATGCATCATGGGTCTTCAAGCTGCAATTGACCTAAGGATCAAGTTTCTGAGTGTCTTCGGAGATTCCGCTCTTGTGATCAGTCAGATCAAAGGCGAGTGGGATATGAAACACCCAAATCTTATTCCCTACAAGGAGTATGTATTGACGTTGATTCCCCATTTCGAGGAGATAACTTTTGAACACTTTCCAAGAGAGGAGAATCAGTTGGCGGACGCGTTAGCTACGATGTCTTCTATGTTCAAAGTCAAATGGGACAACGAGGCTCCCCGGATCATTATCTGGAAATTGGACGAACCTGGACATTGCTGTGATCTTGAGGCTGAAGAGGTAACAGAAAAACCTTGGTATCATGAAGTAAAGAGGTATCTTGAAGCTCAAGAATACCCCGAGGGTGCATCCGTTAATGACAAAAAGTTTCTGAGAAGGTTCGCGGCAAAGTTCTTCCTCAGCAATGACATCCTCTACAAACGAAACCATGATTCAACCTTACTACGTTGTGTGGATAAGACTGAAGCAGAAAGGATCATGGCAGAGCTGCATGAAGGTACCTTCGGAACTCACTCTAGTGGACACACCATGGCAAAGGAAATCCTTCGAGCAGGATATTACTGGTCGACAATGGAAGCCGACTGTTACCAACATTCTCGGACGTGTCATAAATGCCAGATCTACGCTGATAAGGTGCACATTCCTCCGGTTCCTCTAAACGTCTTGACGGAACCTTGGCCGTTTGCAATGTGGGGCATTGATATGATCGGCGAGATCAGACCTACGGCATCCAACGAGCATCATTTCATCCTGGTAGCAATTGATTACTTCACGAAGTGGGTCGAAGCAGCTTCCTTTGCCACCGTAACTAAGAACGTCGTGGCACGGTTCATTTGGCACAACCTTATATGTCGATACGGTGTACCTGAGAGGATCATTACGGACAATGGTACCAATCTTAACAACAAGATGATCACTGAGCTCTGCGAGCAATTCAAGATACAGCACCACAACTCTTCTCCTTACCGGCCGAAGATGAATGGGGCTGTAGAAGCAGCTAATAAGAATATCAAGAAGATTGTGCAAAAGATGACAATGACCTACAAAGATTAGCACGAGATGTTACCGTTTGCTCTTCATGGGTATCGTACCTCAGCACGAACGTCAACATGGGCAACACCCTTTTCCTTTGTATACGGCATGGAGGCAGTCTTGCCCATTGAAGTTCAGATACCCTCTCTCCGGATAATGAAGGATGCAGGTTTGAGCGAAGATGACTGGATCCAGACTCGACTTGATCAATTAAACCTAATCGACGAAAAGAGACTCACCGCTATTTGTCATGGTCAGACGTACCAAAAATGGATGATCAAGGCATTTAACAAAAAAGTCAGACGACAAGAGTATCAAGTTGGGGACCTGGTAATCAAGCGCATCATTCTACCTCAAGGTGATCCCAGGGGCAAATGGACCCCCACGTACGAAGGGCCATTTGTGGTTAAGAATATCTTCTCAGGAGGAGCTATGATTCTAACCACCATGGATGGGGACGACCTTCCTCACCCCGCCAATGCAGACATAGTAAAAAGATACTACGCATGATCAAAGACCCTCTAGGTTGACACACCTAGGCAAAAATAAGGGCTTCCCGGTGAACCAAAAGGGTTCGGGCAAAAATAAGGGATGAAATGAAAAAATCTGTACACCCGGCAAGTCGAAAACCTGAAAAGGCGGCTTGGGCAAAAATGGGTATCCCGGTGGACTGAAAACCCGAAAGGGAGGTCCAGGCAAAAGTTAGGGATAAGTGTAATACTATGTCTCATTGGATCACCCTGCATCCATACTTTTGGTATCAACTATCAGGTTCAGACGGCATCAATCAATCAGCTTCATCTTCAACTAAGCAGTAAAGTGATGAGACGCTTGAAGACATAAAGGCGATAGCAGAGTTGGAACCCAGTGGGATTTTTCACATAGCTGTTTTGTTTTCCTTTTCACAAAATGTATAAACTCTGTTGTTCGGCGGCGTTCTCTTACTAGGACGTCAGCCTCCTGTACATAAAACGCCTATTTACAGGCAAATTTCAAAATCAATACAAGCTCATTTTCCAGACCAAATTGCCAAATTGTTTTCCCTTTATCTGTTTTGTTTTGCAAAGAACGTCCAATGTTCATTTTTGATATATGCATTCGACATTAATTGCTAACTCATAAATACTTGCATGCGAAACAAAGGACTAATTACAGGTGACATCAGAAACAAGGGCAATAAGAATTGTCTAAGCGATCTAGTTGCTCTGTCCGCCGAGGTACCAAGGTAAGTTCAGCTGAAGAACATGACCAAGATACCTTCACTCCCCGCAGAGTAAGACAAGATCCAGCCATGCTCTCCCCAAGCAGAGTTGGTCTCCCGTCAGCCATAAAAAGGCACAGTATCCCCAGCAAGTTAGCAATACTCTCCCCCGAGCAGAGTTAGTCTACCATCAAGTTGGGTATCCCCAGAAAATCTTAACATTCCCAAGCCGAGTATACAGATATTCCTCAGTAAGAATCCCCGGAAGTCTTAATATTCCTCAACAGAAATATAAGATTGTTCCCCGGCAGAATACCAGACACCCCAGTGGAGTCTTTCCCCAGTGCAGCCAAAAGTTTCCCCAGGAGAGTTAAATCAATCTCCCCAGTAGATCCTGGAAGCTTTTCTCCCGCAGAGTACAAATATCTCTCCCCGACCATATTCAAAAGGTTATTCCCCACCAGAGCCTAACTGGGTTATCCTCAACAAATTATAACGGAAAGATCGTCCTCGGCGAATTTCTTCCTATCCCCAACGGAGTTCATCAAATCCCCCAACAAAGCTTATCAACGGAATCCCCAGCGGAGTTATCATCAAAATCTCAGCGAAGCATCTCTTCCCCACAGAGTAATTCCCCGCTGAGTAATCTCTCCATCAGGTTTATTCCCCAACGAAGTCATCTTCTCCTACCGGTTTATTCTTGCAACCATCTTCGTTCATCATCCCCAGCGGAAACGAAGAACTCAACACTATTCTCCAGTAGCTCCGGGATTTATTTTCCCTAGCTAAAAACATCACATCTTCATACATTATGACATGCATACGCATCATACAACACAAATCTCATTTATTCTTGAGAACATCTTGACATCATGCAGTTCATGCATCATGACATTGCATACAGCTAACGTTTTTCCTTTTCAGGAAAAGGTCAATCAAAAGATGATTACCATCTACCTTTGCAGTTCCAGATTCGATACCTGTATCTAGCCAGGGCATATCTGTGAGCGACTGATTAGAGGTCTACGCCTGTAACCAGCCAGGAAAGCTATCTCGATCAACCCTTTTGAAGTTCCAGATTCGATACCTGTATCTAGCCAGGGCATATCTGTGAGCGACGGATCAGAGGTCTACACCTGTATCCAGCCAGGAAAGCCATCTCTACCAACCTTTTGAAGTTCCAGATTCGATACCTGTATCTAGCCAGGGCATATCTGTGAGCGACTGATTAGAGGTCTACGCCTGTATCCAGCCAGGAAAGCTATCTCGATCAACCTTTTGAAGTTCCAGATTCGATACCTGTATCTAGCCAAGGAATATCTGTGAGCGACTGATTAGAGGTCTACGCCTGTATCCAGCCAGGAAAGCTATCTCGATCAACCTGTTGAAATTCCAGATTCGATACTTGTATCTAGCCAGGGCATATCTGTGAGCGATTGATTGTAGATCTATACCTATATCTAGCCAGGAAGTTATCTACATGAAGAGTTTGAAGATCAACACCTGTAACAGGCCAGGAAATTATCTTTCTCTCTCAAGTACGCAAGTTCTTGCTAAGGAATCTCTTACGCGATCGACACCCCTGGATGACATCTTTAAGCCCATCTCCACCACTATCCATTACATTTCCAGATGGCATCTGTAAGCCCATTCCCCGACAAGATTCTGTCACATCTCCAGATGGCATCTATAAGCCCATCCTCCTATCCACCATATCTCCAAATGGCACCTGTAAGCCCATTCCCGACATCACATTGCTGATACTCCACTATGCGAGTGCAAATTTCTGGGCACTTTAGTGTTCAATCATCTTCCACCTTCGGATCACGAAAGGCACGCAAGCCAATCTACATCCTCAGGTCTAAGAAGATTGAACAGGGGAAACTGTTGTACCCCAAAATTTGCCCTCCCATATTTCTCAAGATTTGTCAAGAATAATTCTCAAATTGCTCAATGATTGCACAGTCCAAATACCTCCTAAGACAGCTGAAATTAGGGTTTTGGTTCCTTCAAGGAAATTGGGGTTTTAAATGCTTCAATCAAGTCTCATAGGCCTATATACATTGTCAAGCATCTACATGTCAAGTCTCAAGTCTCACCATGCCAGTTTGCACAGTCAAAAGCCCGATTTGAACTACAATCAACTGCAGGGGCAAAATGGTCATTTTGAAGTCAAAAGTCAGAATTTTTGGTTAACATCTTATTTTGAGCCCACAATCATCATTTGATCAAGTCTTGATCATGATTCCACAAGCATGGCTCAAAAATCATCAAGATGCAAAAACTTACTATTTTTGGACAGTAGAAAAGTCAACTGTATCTTGACCAAGGCATAACTTTCTCATGGTTCATCAGAAAAATCCCATCCAATGCTCATTTTGAAGTGGATGACATTTCATACAACTCATCTTCACATTCCAAGTCCAAGAAATGCTCTCACAAAACGTTATCAATTTCTACATTATAGGTCAATTTCAAAAGTCAACAAAAATGCACTTTAAGTAAAAGACCATAACTTGAGATTGGTAAATCCAAATGACATGGGACCAAAGGCATTGGTTAGAGGACTTCAAGACCTTTCCAAAATGTCCAAGAAAATGTTCATATTATCAAAATTTAGTAAGATATGCATTGGAGAAGTTGGGAAATTTTTGTGAATTTGCAAAAGTCAACTTTGCTCAAAACACCTTGTTTTTGCTAATGGGCCTCAAATTCCTTCTTGAAACTTTATCCAAGGCCTATGCATGACCCATCAAGCCTAAATTGATTTATTTTCTTATTTTTATTAATTAATTGGATTTTTAATCAATTTTAATTCATTTAATTAATTTAAATTGTAGGAAATTCAAAGATATGATTTCTCAATCTTTTTGTGAAGCAAGAACAACCTAATCAAGCTGGAAAATTCGTGTGCACATCAACGGGACAAGAATCTCCAAGTTTGGCAATATTTTTCAATCAAAAAGATTCAAAAATATATGATTGAAAATCAAATATTGAAACCATCATTCCATGGATCTTTGCTCAAGGATTTAACTTAGTTTCATTCTATTATATATACAGAAGCCAACCCTAATGCATTGGACGTGATTTTGCTGCAAGAAAGCCATAAGCAACATTGAAAAAAATCAAAGAAATTTGAAAACTGATTTCCACATTCTAACGTGATTCAAAGCTTTTTCTTGTTTCTAACACCTTGCAGGAACTCCCAGGGACCTTTTGCAATCAAAACCACACGTTAAAGCTTAAGAAATCACTCTAAACAGATTCACGGTTTGCTTAACTTTTTCAGAATCAAAACTCATACTTTATGCATAATTAACATGTTCTAATCATTGTTTTGCATTGCTTGAACCTTTACAAAGCTAATGGTATTAGTTAATTGCATTATAGTGTACAAAATCACAAGTTGCCATTGAAGGATTCTAGGGTTCATAAGTTCTTAAATTAGGGCTTTCCAGGTCCGGTAAAATTAGAACCTCTAATGCCTATGGTTGAAACCGTTGCATCCAGACGAATCAAACACCACCATCGCGAAATATTTATATAGCCTGTAGGGCTATTCGCTATTTTTCCCCATGCTGTTTTGTGGGGGTTAAAAACCCCCGCTATCTATTTGCTTTTACAGGTACACAACGAAGGAGATGAAGACGTGTTGAGTTGTGGTTGGAGCATTCAAAACTACGCGCGTTTTTTGTTGTTTCCAGCATGATTATTATTTTCTATATATTATATTTGTTTCTTATTATTATAACAAAAGCAAGCAAGTGGTCTGGTGGTTGGTGCGCTGGACGTTGATCATTGGGACCTGGGTTCGATTCCCAGGTCCACCCAAAACTCTATATTATTTTGTTTAACATGATTATGTGCAGGCTTCCAAGGGAATTCCACCATATGCCTCCAACCAACAACGTGCCAAGTGGCCTTATGCATCAATCCAATGGCCATAGGATGAAGAACACCACACTCCTAGTCATCCCACGCGTAGACAGTCAAAAAGGTCAAATGGACTGAATTGTTAATGGGCCTGAGAATTTGCTTCTTCATCCCTAAAGCTGGCCCAGCACCCCCTGGTTTCTCTATTCCTTTTTCTTTTACATTTTAATTTTTATTCTTATTATTTAATTATCATTATTATTATTTAACTCACAAATTAATTAATTTTCATAATAAATTCAGACCATTAAAAATGTAAATATTTTTTTATTATTATTATGATTTATTAATTTCACTTTATTATTTTTATAAATAAAATGCTAACAAACTAATTTAGTTTAATTAGGTTAAATTTGACTTTTTTTTTTCACAATAAATAAAATTAATATAGAAATTAGGGTTTTTACTAACTTGTGACTTTTTTTTATTTTATTTTCATTAAAACCTAAAAAACTAAAAAATACTTTTTCTTGTAATTAATTAATTAATTAGTATTAGGATTAATATTTAATTAATTGCACAAAGGACCAAAATTCCATTCTTTTCTCAAAAGGGTCAAAACCCTAAGACTTTTCCCGATTCAAGTTTCTTTTCGCGCATATTATTTTATATCATATTTATGTATCTGCTCAGAGAATGTAATAGTTAATTAGGACTTTTATCGCTTTCTTTAATTTGCTCGCATTTATTTTCAAGGGTTATGTTTTTGGCGATGTAAATACCCGACGCCTTGTAATAGCGTAGATTCACTTTCCGCAATTTATTTTCCGCACAATTATTAACTGTTAACTATGCATGACAAGACTCGCCTGAAAAATAAAATCAACCCGTAGCTCATCATAATACTTGTGCAAAGATAATATAAACTGAACTTGACACACATGCACATGCCACTCCTAGGGTACGCCTCACTTGGTTGCCTCGGCGTGGTCATTGAGTATAGGGTGTTTTAGAGGTCGCCCTCCTGTCTAAAGATCCAAGTTGCCTCGAAACGGTTGCCTCGGATAAAAAGGATCTAGGACATTAGGGTTACCGCTAAGGCGTCCTACTATTGCTTGGTGACCACACATGCCCCTATAATCGAATTGACCCGAATAACTCCAACGACGGTGCTACCTATTTCTCAATAGTGGGATAGTACTGTCCAAAGGATTCTTACACAGCTTAATTCCTTAGAGTAGGTAGATTTCTCTTGGGTACTTGCTCTTTCAAAACAAAAAACAACTTTTCGCACCTACACTTTCAAAAACGTTTTCAAATAAACACTTCATACACTCTTGAGGACTGATACAAGAGTTACCTAGAAGTTTTCAAAATGAAACTTTTTCAAAACCCACAAACACAAGAAAAGCAAACAATTTTTGAAAACATAGTGAGCAAGTACCTAAGAGCCCGTGGATAACCACTGATAGAAAGGGTGCTAACACCTTCCCTTTCTATAATCTACCTCCCGAACCGAGAAACATCTCGAAAAGGAATTTTGCTGTGCTTTTGTCCTTTCCTTGTTGGAGAAAATAAAAGACGGTGGCGACTCTTGCTTACCGCGACATTTCGCGAACCAGCATTTCAAAACAGTCAGTTCTATTTCCACCGATCACAATGTTTTCAATTGCTTGACTTGTATGATTTATCTTTGTGGGTTGAATCGGAGTTACTATAGATCCTAACCTGGATCTGGGGAATACCCTTTAGGTAAGTAGCAATAAACTGTGAGGGAACTGTACGGAGTAGACCGATACGATTGAAGCAGTTGCTACGTTGGTGTGGCACTTTAGTATGTACCGATATCCCTTGTGGCACAACGAGGAGAATATGGGTCTGCTAAGGGGTCATTAAGCACCAACTGACCTTAGCACCTTTAATTGACCAACTTGGCCATAGAACAGTAGCAGTATGTTACACTCATTGAGACTAAACTCTCGCGATGATTCCGGTCGCAAGAAAAGGTTGCTAAATTGGAATTATGACCGATCGAGGGTAGTCAGTGATATTGAGATCTTCTAGAACCCGGTTACTATTTTTAGGACAGGTTTAAACCAACTAAATTGAAAGAGGGTAGTACCTAAGCTGCTTGCCAGCCTGAAATCTAAGGGCTCTCTGTGTGACTTGTGTGCCTTTACCATGTTTGCTATTTGTGGATGCTTGTGGTGTGTTTTCTATCATGACAGCATGACATCATGACATTGCACGCATCTTGCATTGGACTAACCCCTTTCAAAGACAGAGGGGATTCATCTTTGTTCTGTTTTATAGGTCATGGCACCCATGCGTAGAAACACCATCCGGATCAACTTTGTCCAGATTCCCACTCAGCTTAAGGAATTGGTTGCAAAGATTTCAGATACTACCTCCTTCATCAGAAGACATGGGAACCTTCTTGGTTTGGTCACTTCCAAGATGGATAAACAGATGATGAGTGTCCTAGTCCAGTTCTTTGATCCACTATACCATTGCTTTACTTTTCCGGACTACCAGCTGGTCCCTACCTTGGAAGAGTTCTCTGATCTGCTTGGTATCTCTATTCTGGAGCAGACCCCGTTCACAGGTTGGGAGAAGACCCTTAGGCCAGAATAGATTGTTTCAGCCCTCTATCTGACAAAGGCTGAGGTAATGTCTAATTGGGAAACTCGTAGTGGAGCAAAGGGCTTTTTGACTAAATTTTTTATTGGTAAAGCTGATCAGTTTTGGGACAGTCTAGACTTCCAGGCATTTGAGGATATTCTGGCTCTTCTTATATATGGTTTGGTGTTGTTTCCTAACTCCGATTCCTTTGTTGATGTGAATGCGGTAAAAATCTTCATTTCCAGTAATCCTGTGCCTACTCTCTTGGGTGACATTTTACACTCTCTTTATGCCCGTACTGCTCGGAAGCGGGGAACCCTTATGTGCTGTGCGCCATTGTTGGCGAGGTGGTTTATTTCTCACCTCCCCAAATCAGTTTTGAAGAACAAGGAAGGCATGGGTTGGGTCTATAGGGTTATGTCTCTCTCTCATAATGACATCATTTGGACTATCAAGGGCATGGAAGATGTGGCATTATTGATCGCTGTGGGGAATACCCCAACGTTCCACTGATAGGAACCAATGGAGGAATCACTTATAATCCGTGCTTGGCCTTATGTCAGTTTGGGCGAGCTAGAAGGGAAGGACCTCATGAGTTGCTAATGCCTAGTATTGTCTTTGATTTCTAAGGAGATAGTGACGAGCAACGCCGCAGATTCATAAGAGCTTGGGATAGGGTGCACAGGTCTGATCCGCACGAGCTGGGTGCGAAGACTTCTCTACCAATGGAACCATATCTCTGATGGGTTCGCATACATGCCCAAAAGTTGGGAATGTCGTACGAAGCTGTCTTACTTGTGGTTGTTGAGGTTGCTCATGAAGAAGGGGTTCCTCCTACCATCCTACACCCTTACATGCCTACTGACATTGGGGCATTAAAGAGATCATGGATGCAACTGAGAGAAGAGCGGGATACTTACAGAGAAAAGTATCACGAGCAAGAGCAGAAGATTAAGAAGTTGACTAGGCAGCTGGAGAACGAGCAGATCCTCAATGACTATGTCTGCACCGACAAGAAACGACCATGGGAGCACTGATTGTCTTTTTTGATTATTTCTAGTTTTAATTTACTTTTCAGTTTTTCTTTCTTGTAATGCCTTAAAGGCATCTATTGAACAATTAATTTTGAAGTTTATCTAATAAAAGTGTGTTTCATTTTGTTTACGAGTTTGAATCCCTAAAAGTCTTTGAAATCATATCGTGCGCATATCATTCCCGTGCACCTCATAATAGGTACCCTTACAGGTTTTCTCATCTTCTTCGCTATTTATTTCAGCATCATGTCTTCTGAAACATCAACTGAACAAGCCATCAAGGCTCTGCAAGCTCAAAATGCCCAGTTCCAGGAGTTCATGAATCTGGCTAAGGGTCAGCAAGATCTGAAGGCCCTTATCTTGAAAGAGAAGAAGAAGAAGAAGAAGAAGAAGAAGAAGAAGAAGACGATCCTATTTAATATGGGTCGCAGGTTCGGAAACAATTTGCGAGAAGAGGTTGATTTGACCCACTCATCTGGAGGGGGAGATAATCAGGAAGAAAGGAGGGCTCCTATCCCTGTGGTTTCATACAACGAGACTAACTTTGACGAAGACCAGTATCCTCCGGCTGAGGGTAGATATAAGCAACTGGAAGACCGATTAAGTGCGATGGAGATTCAGAAGGTCCCTGGGTTGGACTTTGGTGATCTAGGTTTGTCGCCTGGGGTGGTGATTCCCCACAAATTCAAAGCACCAGCCTTTGCTAAATACGACGGGGTTTCTTGCCCGAAGCTGCACCTCCGTTCGTATGTTAGGAAGATTCAGCCGTACACCACTGACAAGAACCTCTGGATCCACTTCTTTCAAGACAGTCTCTCAGGGACTCAGCTTGAATGGTTTTACCAGCTGGAAGGAGCTAGTATCCGTAATTGGGAAGATTTGGCTGCTGCTTTCTACAAGCAGTACCAATACAATGCCGACCTCGCTCCCACGCGTACCCAACTCCAGGGTTTGTCCATGGGCGCGGGCGAAGATTTCAAAGACTACGCTCAGAAGTGGAGGGACCTTGCTGGTAGAGTGCAACCTCCCTTGGCTGATAGGGAACTAGTGGATATGTTTATGGGGACCCTGTCTGGTCCGTATTTCAACCATCTGATTGGAAGTTCATCGTCCGAGTTTACAGAGCTGATCATGATCGGGGAAAGAATTGAGGCTGGTATCAAGAGCGGTAAGATACATAAGGGTGCTTCATCCAGTACCGAGAAGAAGCCTTTTAAGAAGGAGTCGAGTGCTGTTTACAGCACAAAGAGCCATAATAGACCTGAACACCGCCAAGCTGTTAATGCAGTGGTTATATCAAGACCTGCTGGTGCTCCTCAGCGCAACAATCAGCCAAGGGACGAGAGGCCACAAAGACAATTCACTCAGCTCAACATGACTTTATCCCAAATTCTGCCACAATTATTGAAAACTAACTTGGTGATTCTGAAGGAGTCCCCGAAGACCCCCAACACTGCATCGCCCATGTACGATCCGAATGCCCGCTGTGCTTTTCACTCCAACAGCCCGAGGCATGATACAGATAACTGTTGGGTCTTAAAGAACAAGGTACAAGACCTGATTGATGCAAAGGAGATTAAATTTGAAGCACCTGAAAGACCTAATGTTGTGACTGCTCCCATGCCCAAGCATGGAGTGAATGTTATAGATGAAGACTCATTTGTAGTTTCTGTAAGAGATATTGTTACTCCCTTGATGACTGTGAAGAAGAACCTTTTGTTAACCGGTTTATTTCCGGGTTGTGACAAAGGTTGCCGTATGTGTTCTGTCCTACCTACCGGTTGCCATCTTTTGAAGTCAGGTGTCCAATGCCTGATGGATAATAAAGAAATTTTGTTTGAAAAGACTCTTGTTCCTTTGGTTCCTACTGAAGAAGTTGCTATAATCACCATTTTCGACAATTCTTCCAAGGCTTCCTCGAGAAAGCCTGTTAGAATTACATCTGTTCCAAGAATCGCACCATTGATCATCACTGTTCCTGGGCCTATCCCCTATACCTCCAATAAAGTTGTCCCTTGGCACTATGGGGATGACGTGTATTATCACGGAGTTAAGCAAGACTTGAGTTCTGAAGAGGCTGATACTGACGTCAGCAATATTGCGGGATCTAGTAAAGTCACCCGTAGCGGAAGGCTTTTCTCCCCTGAGATCTCTCCACCAGTTGTTCGGAAACCTGTTGTTATTACACCTGCCAGTTTACCTATTACTGTCCATGTTCAAGTTCCAATTCTTACCCCTGTTGCTGAGTCATCTCACACTCGGGGCAAAGGGACCACTGATGAGCCTGCCCTGACGGAGGCGCCAAAGACAATTACAGTTGAAGCCTCTAGACAAGAGATGGAGGAAATTTTGAAAAAATCATCAAAAAGAGCGACTACAATATAGTCGAGCAGCTGGGGCAAACCCCGTCCAAAATCTCTATGTTGTCTCTGTTACTTTGCTCATAAGCCCATGCCAAGCCTCTGATTGCTTTCTTGAAGACTGCACATGTACCGCAAGAAACATCAGATGATCAGTTTAAAGATTGTGTGGCTAGTCTGACTGCTGATAATGGGTTGGGTTTCTCTGACGCCGACCTGCCTGCTAAGGGGAGGAATCAAAATGATTCCTTGCATGTCTCCATTGAATGTAGGGGCACTACTCTTTCTCATGTATTGGTGGATACTGGTTCCTCATTGAACGTTTTACCTAAGAAAGCTCTAGACCAGTTGGACTATGGGGGTTTAGATTTGAAGCCAAGTAACATTGTTGTCAGGGCCTTTGATGGGTCAAAGAGAATGGTACATGGAGAAGTGGATATTCCAGTGAAGGTTGGTTCTCAGGTATTTGTGTCTACTTTTTATGTGATGGACATTCGGCCATCTATTCTTGTTTGCTGGGTCGCCCATGGATCCACAAAGTTGGGACAGTGTCTTCTACGCTTCACCAGATGTTGAAGTACCCAGTCAAGGGGAAAATTGTTACGGTACGAGGAGAGGAGGAGTACATGGTGATCCACCTCAACTCTTTCCGATATGTAGAGATGGACGGGGAGTTCATTGAGACCCCATTTCAGCATTTTGAAGAGGTTCCCCAGACGCTGGCGTCAACTGAGACTATTGTCGAAGATCCTCCAATGAAGATGGCTTCCTTCAAGGATGCCCAGGTTGTTGTTGAGAAAGGTGGGTGTGCAAATTGGGGCCAACTCCCTGATTTTTCACATAAGACTAACAAGTTTGGTTTGGGTTTCACTGCAGAAGCTCAAAGGGCTGTTCGGAGTGCAAGGTCTGGAAGACCTCCCCTGTTTATCAGCAATTCAGGAGTGAATGCCATTGAAGACGATGTTGAAGAATCTAAGTTTGACAGTTGGATCTATCCTACTACTGATGGTGGACTGAGCAATTGGATAGCAAAGGACTTCGTCCCAATTTCTTTTATTACCCAGTAATGAGACTTTTGTTTTGTATTCGTAACAGACAATGTTTTAAACTTTATGGCCCGGTGTCTTACCCGGGGCACCGTGGCTTCATTTGTGAGGGCTTTATGTGTGTCATCTACAAATATCATTAATAAAAGCATTGGATGTTTCTTGCATTTCAAATCTTACGCTCCTTGTTTTCTTTTATTATATATTGCAAAACAACTATTTTACACACACTCACATATCACGATCTACATCTACTCTGAATCCCACTGATAACGACTCTACTACTACCAGTTATGACTTCAAAAATCCGATCAACCAAGCCTAGGACGAAGGTGAGGACGATTGGGAAGTGCCTAGGGAACGTGCTAGACTATTGCTTCAAGAAGAGAGGGCCATACTACCTCCAAGCCACCAATTCTGATGCCTCCAATTGCAAGAAGACTATTGACCTTATACTTAAAAGTGTTGGGTAATGCAAAGAGGTGTGCTGGGGCAGCATGACGGGTCTGGCTGAAAAGAGTATGCTATTTACTGCTTTAGCAAAAATTTTACCGATTGTGAGACCTAATACTCACTGCTTGACAGAACTTGCTGCGCTTTGGCATGGGCTGCTCGCTGGCTGAGACAGTACATGCTGGCTCATACTACCCTTTTGATACCAAAAGATGTGAACGTCTTGACGGCTCCATGGCCTTTTGCAATGTGGGGCATCGACATGATCGGTGAGATCAGACCTACAGCATCTAACGGACATCGTTTCATCTTGGTAGCAATTGATTAATTTACGAAGTGGGTTGAAGCGGCTTCCTTTGCTACCGTAACCAAGAACGTCGTGGCAAGGTTCATTCGGCACAATCTAATATGTCGATATGGTGTATCAGAGAGTATCATTACGGACAATGGTACCAATCTCAACAACAAGATGATCACTGAGCTCTGCAATCAGTTCAAGATACAACATCACAACTCTTCTCCTTACCGGCCGAAGATGAATGGGGCTGTAGAAGCGGCTAATAATAACATTAAGAAGATTGTGCAGAAGATGATGGTGACATACAAAGACTGGCACGAAATGTTACCATTTGCTCTTCATGGGTACCGTACCTCAGCGCGGACATCGACAGGAGCAACACCCTATTCCTTGGTTTATGGCATGTAGGCATTCTTGCCCATTGAAGTTCAGATACCCTCTCTTCGGATCATGAAGGATGCAGGTTTGAGCGAAGATGACTGGATTCAGACCCGGCTTGATCAGCTGAACCTAATCGACGAGAAAAGACTTACTGCTATTTATCATGGTCAAACGTACCAAAAACGGATGATCAAGGCATTTAACAAGAAAGTTATACGACAAGAGTATCAAGTTGCGGACCTGGTTATCAAGCGCATCATCCTACCTCAAGGTGATCCCAGGGGAAAATGGACCCCTACTTACGAAGGGCCATTTGTCGTTAAGAACATTTTCTCAGGAGGAGCTATGATTCTAACCACCATGGATGGTGACGACCTTCCTCACCCCGTCAATGCAGACATAGTGAAAAGATACTACGCATAATCAAAGACCCGCTAGGTCGACTGGCCTAGGCAATAATAAGGGCTTCCCGGCGAACCAAAAGGGTTCGGGCAAAAATAAGGGATGAAAATGAAAAATTTGTACATCCGGCAAGTCGAAAACCTGAAAAGGCGACTTGGGCAAAAAAGGGTATCCCGGTGGACCGAAAACCCGCGAGGGCGGTCCAGGAAAAAATTAGGGATCAAAGTGTAACACTATGTCTCATTGGATCACCTTGCGACCAGACTTCGGTATCGACTATCAAGTTCGGATGGCACTAATCAATCTGATTCATCTTCAACCAAGTAGCAAAGTGATGAGATGCTCGAGAACATAAAGGCAATAGCAGATTTGGAACCCAGTGGGGATTATTCACATAGCTGTTTTGTTTAGTTTTTCACAAATTGTATAAATTCTATTTGTTCGGCGGTGTTATCTTACTAGGACGTCAGCCTCTTGTACAAAAACGCCTATTTACAGGCCAAAATTCAAAATCAATATGATTCATTTTCAAAGAAATTTCAAACTGTTTTTTCCTTTTTCTATTTTGTTTTGCAAAGAACGTCCAATGTTCATTTTTGATATATGCATTTGACATTAATTGCTTCTCATAAATTTTTACATGCGAAACAAAAGACCATTATTTGTAATATCAGAAACAGGGGCAAATGAGAATTTGTCCAAGCTTTGCAGTTGCTTTATCCACCAGGTACAAAGGTAAATTCATCTGAAGAATATGGTTGAGATGCATTCACTCCCCGCAGAGTAAGACAGTAATGATAGCTCTCCCCAGCTGAGACTTGCAACTATGGATCGATAATATTCTCCCCAAGCAGAGTTTATCTACCATCAGCACTAAAAGGTCTTAATACTCCCCAACAGAGTATAAGAATATTCCTCGGCAGAGTACAAGATATCCCCAGTGGAGTCTGAAATCTTTCCCAGCGCAGTCTGAAAAAGCCTCCCCAGTAGAACTTGGAGAATCATCCCCAGTAAACTTTGGATGATTGTCCCCAACAAGTTCAAAGGACTATCCCCATAAGAGTCTAAAAGGTTATCCCCAGTGAAGTTGCAACTGAAGATCATCCCCAATGGAGTTCTTTCCCTTCACAGACAGGAATTCAATCCCCAACAGGATTCGGTATCACCAGCAACGGTAATTCATCCCTAGCAGAATTTATCGGTGGAATCCTCTACAGAACATCTCGTCCCCGCAGAGTAATCTCCTCATCAGTTTATTCCCCAACAGAGTTATCCTCTCCTGCAGGTTTATTCTCACAATCATCTCCGCTCGCCATCCCCAGCAGAAACGAGGAATTCAACTCTTTTCTCCAGCAGCTATATGGGATTTATTTTCCCCAGCTAAAAAACATTACATTCCCATACATCATGACACATGCATATACTCATCATACAACACAATCTCATTTATTTTGAGAACATCATTGCTTGATATATATCATGCATTACATACGACCGACCTTTACCTTTCAGGAAGGGTGCAGTTAAATTCAAAGCTATGAAGTTTTTACCCCAGTCGAAGTACTGACCGGTTCTTAAATCTCAACTGAATTATTCTCGGTTGAATTACAGATAAGGTTCTAAATCTCGACAATTCTCCTCCGTCGAAGTGTGGACAAGTTCTTAAATCTCAACAAAATTATTCTTCGTTGAAGTACAGACAGTTCCTAGATCTCGATGAAGATGTTTCCCTCAGTCGAAGTACTGACCGGTTCTTAAATCTCAACTGAATTAGTCTCCGTTGAATTACAGATAAGGTTCTAAATCTCGACAATTTTCCTTCGTCTAAGTGTGGACGAGTTCTTAAATCTCAACAGAATTATTCTCCGTTGAAGTACAGACAGTTCCTAGATCTCGATGAAGATGTTTCCCTCAGTCGAAGTACTGACCGGTTCTTAAATCTCAACTGAATTAGTCTCGGTTTAATTATAGATAAGGTTCTAAATCTCGACAATTTTCCTCCATCAAAGTGTGGACGAGTTCTTAAATCTCAACAGAATTATTCTCCGTTGAAGTACAAACAGTTCCTAGATCTCGATGAAGATGTTTCCCTCAGTCGAAGTACTGACCGGTTCTTAAATCTCAACTGAATTACTCTCGGTTGAATTACAGATAAGGTTCTAAATCTCGGCAATTTTCCTCTGTCGAAGTGTGGACGAGTTCTTAAATCTCAACAGAATTATTCTCCGTTGAAGTACAGACAGTTCCTAGATCTCGATGAAGATGTTTCCCTCAGTCGAAGTACTGATCGGTTCTTAAATCTCAACTGAATTAGTCTCAGTTGAATTACAGATAAGGTTCTAAATCTCGACAATTTTCCTCCGTCGAAGTGTGGACGAGTTCTTAAATCTCAATAGAATTATCCTCGGTTGAATTACAGATAGTTCCTAGATCTCGATGAAGATGTTTCCCTCAGTCGAAGTACTGACCGGTTCTTAAATCTCAATTGAATTGTTCTCGGGTGAATTACAGATAAGGTTCTAAATCTCGGCAATTTTCCTCAGTCAAAGTACTGACCGGTTCTAAAATCTCAACTGAATTAGTCTCGGTTGAATTACAGATAAGGTTCTAAATCTCGACAGATTTCCCCCAGTTGAATTACGGACAAGTTCTTAAAACTCAGCAGAGATGTTCTCTCAGGTGAAGTACAGGCAAGTTCCTAAATCTCAACAAAAGTCAGACTTCCCTAGCGGAATCTTCTACAACAACAGGTATGCAAGCTCTCGCTAAGGAATCTCTTATGCGATCGACACTCCTGTTGATGGCATCTTTAAGCCCATCCTCCTGCCAACAATCTCTAAATGGCATCTGTAAAGCCCATTCCCGACGTCATAAGGCTGATACCACTTCATGCGAGTGCAAATTTCTGGGCACTCTAGTGTTCAATCATCTTCCACCTTCGGATCACGAAAGGCATGAAAGCCAATCTACATCCTCAGGTTTAATAAGATTGAACAGGGGCAGCTGTTGTACCCTAAAATTTTCCCTCTCATATTTCTCAAGACATTGCAAGAAAAATCTCCAAGTGGCTCAAGGTTGCTCAAGAGTTGGTCAAACAAGCCACCTCCTAAGGCAGTCAACCCCAAATTAGGGTTTTGTGTTGCATCAAGATCCTTGAATCCAAATGACCTCAAGTTCTCCCAAATGTCCTAATATGTTCTCAAGGTCATCCATGTCAAATTTCAAGCCTTGCAGATAAAATTTGCTCAGTCAATTGCTCAAAGGTCCAAAAAATCGACTGTTCTAGGGCAAAAGTCAATTGTGACCTACAAACAGTCAAACTTCAAGATTTTTTTGTCAGCATTCTCATTTTGAAGGATATTTCATCATTTGATCAAGGGTTGATCATTATTCATCAAGGATTGCTCAAAATTCATCAAGACTCAAAAGTTGCTAAATTAGGGTTTTGTAGGAAAAGTCAACCCAACTTTGACCAAGCATAACTTTCTCATACTTTATGAGAAATGACCCATACAAAGCTCATTTTGAATAGGATGCAATTTCCTACAATCCATCTTCATACCCCAAGATCAAAAAATGCACTCACAAGAAGTTATAAATTTGGACATTATAGGTCATTTTTGGAAGTCAACAAAAACACCTTTTTTGCAAATGCTTATAACTTGAGCATGGAATATCAAAATGATATTATAATAAGAGGGTTGGTTAGAGGACATCTCAAGCTTTTTAAAAAGTCCAAGAACACCTCCAAAGGTTCAAAATTGAAGAAGTTATGCATTGTTAAAGTTGGACATTTTTGCAAAATTGCCAAAAGTCAACTATCCCCAAACTTCAAATTTTGTCAAATGGGCCCATTCTTTTCCACTTGATTTGAGCTTGAATCATTACCCACACTTTGATTGCAATCTTTAACATCATCAAATTCGAATCACACCAAATCATGGGCAAAAAGATTGAAATTTGGCAAATTTGGAAGGTTTTAAAAAGGAGATCAAATCAAATATGTATGCATTGATATGAGAGGATTTGATTCATAATTCTTACCCTAATACACTACATACTACATAAGCAAGCCAAAGCAATCGAAACAAGGGTTGGCAATTGCAGAGAGAGGCAGAACAGAAATTGAAAAAAGTCACAAAAAGCTTGAGATTGAAATCGTGTTTAGAGGCATTTTCAAGGGCTGAGACCTGTCCCAATCGCTTCCTGGGCATTCACTCAAGCCAAACCAATCCAAAGCAAGCTTGTTCATACGCCCAAACACGCTGTAAGTGTCACGAAACCCAGCTCTTTTCTTGAAATTGTAACTCTCCATTCTTGCATCATTTGAACAAACTAACTGCATATTTGTAATCCTCACAACATTTCCAAGATATTTGCATCATTCAATTTTGTTTATCTAACCTGTACTGCAATTTGCCATAGCTAGGTTTTCTTGGACATTTTTGGGGATTTCGTTTTCAGGAACAATTGGCCATCAAGAAGGGTATGGTTGTAACCGGGAGGGTGAGACGAACACAACCATACCCTTGGAATTCATTTTTGTGGCTTGAGAGGAATTTTGAGATGAACAATGTTATAGCTACGGACTTCTGTCCGTTGGTATAGGCATGTGTGCTTTTGGCCACGGACGACAGGTTAAAGATGATGCGTGGCGCCCCATCATTGGGCCATTCAATACACGTGTGTTTTTTTTCTTTTTTCTGGCCATTGACTTGTTTTATTATATTATGATTTCTTTGCGTTATATTAACAAGCAAAACAAAGCAGTGTATTGGCAAGGAAAGCGAAGCGTTATCCTACAGGACCTGGGTTCGAATCCCAGGTCCCCCACTTTCTCAATGTTTTTTCCTTCAAGTACTCCTATGCGCGCCTAGGCTTGCAGAACACCACGCATCCTCATTCATCCAGTTGCCAAGTGGCCAAAGGCCAAATCTGAGGGTTCAAGAATGAATGTCCACCAAAGGCCAAGTCCAAGCGTGCACATTGGATTCCAAAAAGTAACAAAGGCCAGTTGCAATGGGCCTTCAGATTGCTATCCACACCACAAAAAACAGGCCCATACTCCTCTCTCATAATTCTTTTTGTTTATTTATTAATTGTTTTATTATTTTATTTAATTTACTAACCAATCAAAAAAATTCTTTTCTTTATAAAATAAAGTCACAAAATTTTTTTTTATTCAATCAAATTTTTATTTTTATTAATAAACACTAATTAAATTAATTTAGGTTTTTAATTAGAATAACTTTAACCTATTTTTTTTTTTTGTAAATAATTAAAATTAAATTAGATTTAATTAGGTTTTAATTACTAACTTAATTATTTTATTTTTCTTTCTTAAAATGACAAAAACCCAAAAATAATTTATTTTTCTTTAATTAATTTATTAATTTAATTTAGTTCTTTAATTTAGGTCTAATTTCTTTTTTTCTTAAAATAAAAACAACAAAAAACCTAAAAAAGATTTCTTCTTTAACCAAAAGGGTCAAAACCCTAATCTTGCGTCCGATTAAATTTTGCACCGCGATTTATTTTCTTTTATCCAATAATGTACTTGCCTCTGGATTGTAATAGTAAATAGGACTTTTATTTATTTTTATCGCTTTATTTATTTTTAAATGGTTTGTCTTTGGCGATGTAAATACCCGACGCCTTGTAATTTAAATTCCACATTTTAGTTCCGCAAATTATAACTGTTAGATGTTTGATAATAGGATGGCATGACAAGACTGGATGTTTTTATCTAAAATCAACTTAGATCACCCTTAACATGTACAAAGATAAAAATAACTGAAAATGACACACTCGCACATGCGCACTCTTAGGGTACATCCCACTTGGTTGCCTTCGTACACGGTCATTAAGTATAGGTCGTTTTAGAGGTCGCCCTCTTGTCTAAAAGATCATAGTCGCCTCGAAATGGTTGCCTAAGATATTGTTGCCTCAAAACAAATGATCTAAGACATTAGGGTTACCGCTAAGGCATCCTAACATTGCTTTGGTGACCGTAAGTCCCGCATTCGAATTGACCCTTAAACTCCAACGACGGTGCTACCTACTCATCAATAGTAGGATAGCATTGTCCAAAGGAAATTAGCATAGAAAGATTCCTTTTTCGAGTAGGTAGATGGTTCTTAGATACTTGCTCTTTTAAAAAAACAAAACCTTTTTCACACTTACACTCCTTTTCAAACAAAGTTTTCAAAACACTTCATTACACTCTTGAGGACAGAAGCAAGAGTTAAATCGAAGTTTCAAACAAAAACTTTTTCAAACCCACAAGCACAAAGAAAGCAATTTTGAAAACAATTGAGCAAGTACCTAAGAGCCCGTGGATAACCACGGATATAAAGGGTGCTAACACCTTCTCTTTCTATAATCTACCCCCAGGACCCGAGAAATATCTCGAAAAAGGAATTTTCTGTGCTTTTTTCCTTTCCTTGTTGGATAAAAAAAAAGTCGATGGAGACTCTTGCTTACCGCGACATTTTGCGAACAAAAACGCAAAACGCAAACCAGAATTCCAAAAAACAGTCAGTTCTTCCTACCGTATCACAGCTACAAATGTCAAGACATTTAGCAAAACATTAACTGCACATTGTTTTACCAAAATTGCTGCCAACAAACACTTAGAGGAACTTTTAGGGCAAAAAAGACAAATTCAGAATTAAAATGATTTTAAAAAATTGACCAAATAATGTGTATGTGTGGACCTATATATTGTATGTGTCATCACATACTTAATTTTTATGTTACATGTGTTGACCTGTAAAGGTCTATGTGTCGACCGAACTGAGACAAAGGCTACAGGCTTTAAAACACTACAAATGTGTCGACCTGAAAAACAGATGCGTCAACACATAAAATAATAATTTCTGCAATTTCAGAAATGCTTTTATATGTATCGACCTATGCAATGCATGTGAATACCTAATACTTACATAAGCTACAAACTTCAAAAATGAGTTACATTTGTCAACCTGAAAAGCGGATGTGTCAACACATGTATTAGAAAATTATGCAGAAACTTTTTTTAATGACTTGGATCAATTTCAAGTGCTGGTTCGGGTTCTCTGAGGTGAGATCAACGAATTGATTTTTTTGCACTAATTTTAATAATGAGGTTTTTAGTTCGAAATTATTGGTGGTGATGGCAGGGTTTACTACATTTGAACTAGGCTCCTCGTCTGATGGTTGGGCAAATTTCTTAAGGGGTCTTCGGTTATGATCTTCTGCCATAGTTCTCTTTATCCTGTGGAGAAAAAGACGTGCTCGAGTGTACTGTTCAGGTTCAACTAAAGGATATACTAAGTTTTCGGTACTGCGATTCTTGCGTATTTACCAGATAATAAAGCCTTAGTCTAAACGGGATAACAATAGGGTACAAAATTTGATGAAGTTTAGTCCCCAGTAACGGCGCCAAAAAAACTTGTTCAGTCTGTTCATAGAGTCTAAAATCTAACTGCAAGTGCACAGCCTATTGAAGTAATATAAAGGATTGTCAAACCACAGGGACCAATCGTCAATCTATCAACTCTATTATTAAGTTTCTTATGTAAGGTGGATCGATTCAGTTGAGGGAGTATAATGCAAAGGAAATAAACAGACAAAGTAAATTCAGACAAAAGAAAGGCTAGAATGTAAATCACATTGGTCAAATAACATTTCAATTTGTATTTAATAGAACTACTCATGGGGCAATATTTTCCACTCTTGTAAAGGAATAATTTGACGGGAACTTGTCGCTTTCGCTAACTAAGAACCGAGTTTACTGTATAATAAAATCCTTCTATTGTCACTTTAAAAGGGTGCTTCAAGCGTTAAAGCAGCAAACCTATTTTTAAGAAATTAGTTTCTTAACTTAGTAAAAAAAGTGGTTTCAACTCGGAATGATTGACATAAAGAGATTCTTGGCTTTCGCTCGAGAGTCAGATTGTGAACCTATAAACGCGTCCGAAAATAGTTTTAAAATCATTTTCTAAAAGTGTCAAAGATCCTTAATTAACCAGTCAAAACGCTTTCGCTCTTTTTGAACGGTTAAAACTAACCAAGTTTACTCTTTGAAATGCACGACTTTCGATCTTATCCAAAAATATTATGTACGGAAAACTTGTGTTAAAAGTTAAAACAACCCCTAAAGTGTTTCTACTGATACGATGTTGAAATGCTATCATGACAATGATCCTTATATTTCAACCTTAAAATATTTAGCCAGACATGGAAATAAAATCAAGCATATTAAAGTTGATCGAAATAAAACATAGTAATAAAGGCAAGGCAAGGCAAGGTAATAAAATAAGTAATGCAAGTTCAAGAAAAAGCGATTAAATAAAATGAAATAAACTTAAATAGAAACCTGCTCCAAATCAGAGTCTTTAAATCTTGATACAACTGGAAAGTAAATGCTTGAAGTAAAGTGGCAGCAATATTGTAAATAAAAGAGATGATCCAAACTAATCAAGACTAGGGTGCAATAACCCTCCGATGTGGCAAATTATTGCTTTTACATAAGTGAGTATAGGCTTAATAAAGACAGCGGCCGTTGAGGCCCCTCCGTGGGCACGGAGTGTGTAGATAGAGAGATCATGGTGGAAGTGGCAGTTATCCCCTGGGTGGAGCGGAACACATCATGATTCCCCCCTATAGCGGCTGCTGAGCTGAAAGCCATGTGTAGGATTTCACTGAAAATCTCAATTTCTTGGCCTTTTCGCTTGGTTTCTTCAAGAAGAGCTCCAAATGGGCATGTTGCCTGAAAACAAGACAGATATAAGCATAACACAAGAAAAAGTACTAGAAATTATGAAAAACATGTGTTACGTGATTAAATTATGAAAAGGAGTGGACTTTTGCAAAAGGCTAGCTTTACAAGAATTGAAATGGTACCTTTCTCTCTTAAATGGCAAGATGCATTGGACAATGCTTGAATCAAGTGGAGAATTTTTTTTATTAATAACCATGTATTAAAAAAATATTTCGCAAATAACCGGGTTTCGGAAAAAATTACACAAATAACCATGTTTCAGATGGCTCCACAAAGGAGGAGCCATCTTAATTGGCGCATGCACCTAGGGTTTTGCCCTAGGCTCCATCTCACTTGGCGCCTCCCTTGGCTTTTAGCCAAGTGAGATGGCGCATGCTCCTTAAAAATGAGAGGAGGCGCCATCTCACTTGGCGCCTAGGGCAAAACTAGGGCAAAATGCTGTTTTATAAATAATTCGTCCGTTTCTTTGAAATTTCTCACACTTTCTCGCACTGTATTTTTATTTTGTACTCCGTTATTTGCGTAATGACGTCGCCTATGATTTTTAGCAGAGATGGTTACGTTATATTCTCCGCCACGAAACCTGCGATGAAAATGAAATTCTGGCACATTCACTCCATGGAGCGTCTGAAGCGGGAGTTGATGCGGTGGCTAGATGGAGACATCGCGGAGGGGGAAAAAATTCGAAGGATCCAGCGAAAACGAACAACAACCTCGCATGCGACAGGAAGACCTAATGTTTGGTTGGAGGAAGTCAAAACAGACAGTGATGCAATGCTGATGATGCATGGGTCAGATGAAATTGTGTTAATAGTTGTAATTTCCTAGATTGAATATCGTTAATCATTGTTGTACGCGAAAACCCTAATGTAATTTCCTATATTGAATTTCTTAAATTGTGTTAACAGTTTTATTAACGGAAAACCCTAATGTTTACAACACAAATATTGAAAAGATTTATTGTATTACAATATTTATGTGGTCGAGCCAGACGCCCGATTCAGACAGTTTTTGCGATTGTGTCCGACCTGACGGCATAAACCACACTTTCTTTCCAACCTGTCAAGATCGTCCATTTCTGTTGTGATGCGCCTGCTTTTGGGACGACCCTTCTTGTTCCTTCGCATTTGGTCATTGTGCCAAACTATATCGCCGTTGTATTCAGGCCAATAGTCCGGTTTTGCCACCAAAAGAAAGTTGTTGTTGTAAACAGTGAGCAACGTTTCAGATTTATAAACGTTTGAGAGCAGTTAAAGCGCGTCTTGATGGGTATGAGCACAAGCGGCAATGACATGAGAGCAAGGCATACGAAATGCTTGAAACCTGCCACAATCGCACCATTGAGAAGGTAAAATGACCCTGTATTCTTGTCTTGCCAGGCCTTCATTGTGGTCGATTGTCTCTTTCACAATGAAGTTGTGGCTGTGTCGGTCAAACCGTGTAACCATGTGAGTGTTGGCTTTAGCACTTTCAGCCTTAATGTATTTCATACAGCTTTCACTCCATAGTTGTCCTGATTGCAAGACCGCATACCACATTTCACCTCTTTTGGCAAATAACACAGCCATCCTAAAATACAAGGATTTTACCAAGGCAGTGATTGGGAGGTTTCGTATGCCCTTTAATACCCCATTCATTGATTCAATAAGATTAGTTGTCATATGCCCCCATCTTTGGCCATTGTCGTATGACCTAGTCCACTTTTCGACCGGTATATTGTCGATCCACGTACCGGCTTCTGGATTAGACAAACGGATCTCGTTGCGGTAATATTTGAATGTGGGTTGTGTCAATGCATATCCCGCATTCATCACCGCTTTCCTCAATGTTTTGTCCTTGACCTCCCTCGAGAAATTCTGGACGATATGCCTGACGCAATAGACATGCGTAGAAGGAGGGTCATGCCAACCATTTGCTGGATTATTATAGGCACTTTCAATGGAGGCATGTCTGTCCGAGATCAAACCGAGATCTGGTTGAGGAGACACGTGTGTACGAAGATTTTTCAGGAAAAAGCTCCAAGCACCACCGGTCTCCCCCTCGACAAGGGCAAACGCAACGGGGAAAATGTTATTGTTGCCATCTTGTGCAACTGCCATCAATAGCGTGCCTTTGTACTTCCCATACAACCAAGTCCCGTCAATTTGTAGAATTGGTTTGCATGATGCAAACTCTGTGATGCATGGTTGAAATGCCCAAAACACGCGACTGAATATTCCGTTGCCATGCACTAGACTACCATCTTGGGCGTATGCTGGCAATGTTTCCAGAACATAAACACTACCTGGAGAATATGTCTTGAGTGCATTTAGGTAGCGGAGAAGTTCTCGGTATGACTCCTCCCAGTTTCCGTACACCCTTTCAATCGCCTTACTCTTTGCTAACCACGCCTTACGGTAAGACGGAGTGTAGTTAAAAACCATGGTGATGTGGGAGATGATTGTTTTCACCTTCAAAGATGGGTCGTTGCTGACCAGGGGTAGGATTTCTTGATAGATTAGATCATGGTTGAGTTTTCGGTGGTCTTGTGATTGAGTGGAACTTACACAAGTGTGGGTAGTCATGGAACCTATGACCCAGCAGTCACCCCTTAATCTGTATGATGCGGTCAGCTTGAACATACAGTCAGGGTGGACACACTTGATCTTGTACCTTTCCGGGTTGACACGATCCACCTTAAAATCAACCGAGTTGAGCATGTGAAATTTTTTGATGGCCCTGATGCATTCCTCTCTGTTACGAAACTTGTCCTTCTCTTTTAAATTTTCATCCGACTGCATATACGGTTGGAAAAACAAGTCAGTAGAAGGTTCATCTCCGCCCATGTTGAAGTTTGTCATGTGCGGAGGTGGTGTGTAGATTTTGTCAGTAGGAATACTTGGGATGCCATCATCGTCAGAATCGTCATTCACCATTTCATCAAACTCTAACTCGTTATCTTCTTCTTCATCATCAACTGCATCTACCTCATCTTGTTCATTCTCCAAAGGATCAACCTCCTGTGTCACCGGAGGCTCTACCTCCTATTTCACCGGAGGCTCTTGAAGCAAAACGTACAACTCAATAGAGTCGTATCCAGAATAGACATGGCTGGAAATCATGTTCTGGAGATCCTCGTCATCTTGAACTTCAACCTTATAAAAAATTACTTGGTTGTTTCCAAAAAAAACTGGATTCTGATAAAATATCTGGGATACCGGGCCTCGTTCAAGTTTGGCCTCCAATCTTTTCTTGAAGTACGAGAAATTGGCTTTCCCGTTTAAGAGAAATCGAACGTTGTCGGTGTTTCTAAACAAAAACCCAACTGTGGGACAAATGTATGTCTCACCGTTGAAATGTGCTTTGACAACAAATTGTGGTGAAGAGGCCATTGCGTAGAATTGTTTTAAGGTTTGAAGGTTGGAATGTTTGAGGTTTATTGATTGTATGAAGGTATGAATGCTGGAATGTTTGAAGGTTTGATGACTGATTCGAAGGTTGGAAGATTTTACAGATTATGTGAATCAATGTTATGTTCAACGTAAGGCAAAAAATTTCAATTAAGTAAGGGATGCAACCCCCCAAGGCTGCCAATAATATTACATGCAATAATAAAACCCCATAGGCTGCCACCTATCCTGGCCCTATTCTGCACACATAAATGTTTTGTGTAAGACTCCACCCATCAACTCCAATGGCCTTGCATGCAACAAAGAAAGGAATCCCAAAGGCTGTCACGTAGCCTGAGCCTATGCTGTAACAAATGACACCTCTTATTCGCCAAATGGGGTGGCGACACCATTCATTTTTGTACTCTTTCGCCAAGTCCAATGGCGCCTCCCTTACTGTCCAATCGTGATACATGCATGGGCTTATGAAACCCTATAGGCTGCCACCTATCCTGGCCCTATTATGCACACATAAATGTTTTGTGTAAGACTCCACCCATCAACTCCAATGGCCTTGCATGCAACAAAGAAAGGAATCCCAAAGGCTGTCACGTAGCCTGAGCCTATGCTGTAACAAATGACACCTCTTATTCGCCAAATGGGGTGGCGACACCATTCATTTTTGTACTCTTTCTCCAAGTCCAATGGCGCCTCCCTTACTGTCCAATCGTGATACATGCATGGGCTTATGAAACCCCATAGGCTGCCACCTATCCTGGCCCTATTATGCACACATAAATGTTTTGTGTAAGACTCCACCCATCAACTCCAATGGCCTTGCATGCAACAAAGAAAGGAATCCCAAAGGTTGTCACGTAGCCTGAGCCTATGCTGTAACAAATGACACCTCTTATTCGCCAAATGGGGTGGCGACACCATTCATTTTTTTACTCTTTCGCCAAGTCCAATGGCGCCTCCCTTACTGTCCAATCGTGATACATGCATGGGCTTATGAAACCCCATAGGCTGCCACCTATCCTGGCCCTATTCTGCACACATAAATGTTTTGTGTGAGACTCCACCCATCAACTCCAATGGCCTTGCATGCAACGAAGAAAGGAATCCCAAAGGCTGTCACGTAGCCTGAGCCTATGCTGTAACAAATGACACCTCTTATTCGCCAAATGGGGTGGCGACACCATTCATTTTTGTACTCTTTCGCCAAGTCCAATGGCGCCTCCCTTATTGTCCAATCGTGATACATGCATGGGCTTATGAAACCCCATAGGCTGCCACCTATCCTAGCCCTATTCTGCACACATAAATGTTTTGTGTAAGACTCCACCCATCAACTCCAATGGCCTTGCATGCAACAAAGAAAGGAATCCCAAAGGCTGTCACGTAGCCTGAGCCTATGCTGTAACAAATGACACCTCTTATTCGCCAAATGGGGTGGCGACACCATTCATTTTTGTACTCTTTCGCCAAGTCCAATGGCGCCTCCCTTACTGTCCAATCGTGATACATGCATGGGCTTATGAAACCCCATAGGCTGCCACCTATCCTGGCCCTATTCTGCACACATAAATGTTTTGTGTAAGACTCCACCCATCAACTCCAATGGCCTTGCATGCAACAAAGAAAGGAATCCCAAAGGATGTCACGTAGCCTGAGCCTATGCTGTTAATGACACCTCTTATTCGCCAAATGGGGTGGCGACACCATTCATTTTTGTACTCTTTCGCCAAGTCCAATGGCGCCTCCCTTACTATCCAATCGTGATACATCCATGGGCTTATGAAACCCCATAGGCTGCCACCTATCCTGGCCCTATTCTGCACACATAAATGTTTTGTGTAAGACTCCACCCATCAACTCCAATGGCCTTGCATGCAACAAAGAAAGGAATCCCAAAGGCTGTCACGTAGCCCGAGCCTATGCTGTTAATGACACCTCTTATTCGCCAAATGGGGTGGCGACACCATTCATTTTTGTACTCTTTCGCCAAGTCCAATAGCGCCTCCCTTACTATCCAATCGTGATACATGCATGGGCTGCCACCTAGCCTGCAAGAGTGACACCTTACATTTTTTGTAAATGCATGCATGCATATGTGTAACACCCTAAGCATGCAAATGTGACACTTCGCAGGCATGCAAGCACAAGCAACCACTACATAAAACTTATTTGCCTATAAATACATACCTTATGAAACATCTCTCACACCCACACAACTCTCACTCTCTGCTACGAAATATTTCTTAAGTCTATCATACTCTCTATTTCTTCCTAAGTCTTTCATACTCTCAAGCATTCTGAACAATGGCTTTTCTAACAATGGGCGATACTCACAGAGGCACAAGGGAAAACATTGCTGCATTTGTAAGTCTCTTCTTTGGTTATACATTTTTCATACTTCAAATAACGTGTTGTTCATCTTAATTAATTTTACACTTGTTTAATTATGATCTCCGGACACAAAAAGTTTCAGAATCCGTTCGCACAACTACCTGGCTCCCGACCCATTTATCGTCCCTTATCTGGAATATGCAGGTTTTGGACATGTGATAAAGATCTCTAACTGCACCATTTACTCAAAGTTCATTCCTGCAATGTTGGAAAGGTGGAGACCGGAGACCCATACATTTCACCTACCAATAGGTGAATGTACCATCACGCTCGAGGATGTGTACATGCTACTGGGCCTCCCTATCGACGGTAAGGCGGTGAACGGGTCGGTTCAACAACCCAACTCACAGTGTGAAGAACTGTTGGGTAGGGATATGGTAGAAGGTGGTGGAGCAAGAGGGCAGGGAATACTACTCACTGACCTGAAACGTCATTATGCAAGTATGGAATTAAATGAAAATTCCTCAAAGAATGACCGAGTAGTAAAAGCCAGAACGTATCTTATGATACTTTTTGGTACATTTTTATTTCCCGAAAGTACGGGAAATAGTGTAAATTTCATGTACTTACATTTACTAACAAATTTTGAAAAAACTAGAAAATATAGTTGGGGTTCTGCAGTATTAGCCCACCTGTACAGTTCCTTGTGCAAAAATGCAGTCAAGGAAAAATGTACATTTTATGGGTGCACATTTTTACTACAAGCCTGGGGTTGGTGGAGGATGGAGTCCTTAAACCCCATCAACAACAACACTTTTGGTTTCCCGTACGCAACAAAGTAAGTCATTAAGTTATAGCATGTATAACTATTCTGCTCTTTCCAAAATATATGCTAAAAATAACATGTGTCTCATTTCCTTTAGGTACTGCGTGAGGGGTATGGATTACGGCAAGAATCCAAGATTCAATGTCGCACTCTACCGGAATCTGTTGGATCACTTAGGCCCAGATGACGTACGTCGTAGCTTTTAACTTTTGTTCATTTTAATTATTTATACATTACTTTTGCGCTAACCTGATTTAAATTTTATCGCAGTTCGTCTGGAGACCATATTTGGGTTTGGGCCATGCTCCAAACCCAGAGGATGCAGCAACTTGGACTGCAAAGACTGCACTCATTCGGTTCAACATTATGGAGATGCACCACAGCGACCGTGTGAAGATGCAGTTCGGAATGCATCAAGAGATACCAAGTGATCCAACAGATTTGTCCCCCTGGCATCTTAAAAGGGTCGACGCCCAGTGGGGTCTTACCAACTGGAAAGACTTTGCTCCGGAATGGTGTTAAATGTGGCAAAGGTGTCACCGCTACATCTTGCAATCCCCGGTTTTCCTTACTCAAGGTAACATGTGACACACTGATCAATATATGTCGTGGTACAGGTCGGTTAGTAACCCAGAAATGCACGTGTCTCATCCGAGGTACTTGGTTGACCCACGCACACAATGGGCACAACCCTCGATTCCCCATCAACAAACCCAAAATCCATCAACCTCAAACCAACCCCCAAGAAGAAATAGACCAACAAACACACAACCACATTCCCCACCACAACACAACTACAATCAAATGTCGTACTACCAACCACAATCACCACCAAACTACCAATACCCGGATATGCCTCAAACCCAACCACAATACCAACCCCAATACCAGCACACCCACATACCCCAGACACAATTTCAGTCTTCCACATATCCCAATATGGCGCCCTCAACATCCAGCCTTAGCCCTGATATGGGAATGTCAGAAGATTATGACCAAGCCGACCAAACCTACCATCAACCACCATATCACCAAACAACCCAACATCCACAATACCAAACACTCCAAGATCCATTTCCTTTCTACCCCCCATACTCAGACGACCAATGCTACCGACCAACCATGGAACCCCACCCACCGCCAACACGACCAAACTTTGAGGGTATGGGTAACCGACTGTACCAGAGCGGATCTTCGAGATATGTAGATCTTACTGATTTTATGGATTCAGATCGCATTGACTTCGCTGGGCCATCGACCTTTCCGCAGCAGGAAACGCGACGGCACCCAGCAAGAGAAAGGCGAGGACGGGGATGCGGAACCGGGGGTCATTACCGGGTTCCGGGGGATCACTGATGTATCTTTTTTTTTCCCAGTATTTTTTGTATCCATTTTTTTTACTGTTCTTTTAATGTAATATAGTTGAATGTAATTTATTTTTTTATAATAAAAAGTCCATTTTGTTGATCTCTGTCCAATAGGCAACGCACAGGAAAGAAAATAAAAAAAAAATTTTTGCCCTAAATTTGTACATAGGCGCCATCTCACTTGGCTTAGGGCATGCCCTAAGCACTTAGGCGCCAAGTGAGATGGCGCCTCCCTTAAAAAAGGAGGTGCATGCGCTAATTGAGATGGCTCCTCCTTTGTGGAGCCATCTGAAACATGGTTATTTGCGTAATTTTTTCCGAAACCCGGTTATTTACGAAATATTTTTTTAATACATGGTTATTAATAAAAAAAAATTCTCAAGTTGACCGTAGCTCAAACGTTTGTGTAAACATTTATTTATGGTGAGATTTGCAAGTTAGAAACCTGGAAAGCAAGATTTATGCAGCATGGCTTGGAGATTTGATCTCATGTTCATCATAAAATGCCTTGTATTTCAAGAATGTATGCCCATTTTCATGCCTTCGAATATCCTAGCTCAAGCATGATAAAATTATGTTCTTGGACATTTTGGAAAGCTTGAAACATTGTCTACAACTTTCATGTTGACCATTTTGGCTAAATCAAATTGGAACTTGGTGAAAACTTGCCAAGAAGTTGAGATACAAATTTGACTAAACTTGTTGAAAATTTTACTAAGTGTTAGATAAAAATGTCATGACTTTATGGGCCTATATCTCCCAATCCAAGCATTTTTTGGACATCAAACCTTAAGACCAAGTATTAGAATTTTCATTTTGAAAGTTTCCCTTGAATCAATTTTCCTCTTAGTTAAAAATGGCCATGAAGTTGTGAATTTGTTAAGAATAAAGCCTTAATACTTAGAAAATTTTCTAAGTATTAGAAATTTTCTATCTTTTACTTTTGTTGACTTTGTTGATTCTTGACGACCAAGCTTGATAAATTTGAATATTTTGATGACTCTTGATCTTTGAAGTTCAAAGTTAACCAAAAAGTCAAAGTTTGACTTTTGTGTGACATTTGACTTTTCATCAGTTGATCTCAATTCTTCAACTATCAATCACTTGCACATTTGGGAATGTCTTGAGCCATGTAATCAGGTCAAGATGTTGTATTTGATACCTTGAGATCATGCTTCAAGCCATTAGGTCATGCATTAGGTCAAAAGTCAATGGCCTGTCATCTTCAGTCAAAACCCTAATTTGGATAATTTCCCCTTTGATGATTTGAGTGCTTTCCTTGAGGAATTATGATAAACCCTTGATCAAATGATGAATATCACCTCCAGATGTTGATTTTGGCAAAAAAATCTTCAATTTTGACTGTATGTTGACCACAATTGACATTTTACTCAATACAACTGATTTTCAGTCATCTGAGCAATTGACTGAGCAAATTTGTAATGCAAGACTTGAAACTTGGTATGAGCATTCTTGGGACCTGTAATGAACCATGAAAGTCATTTGATACCTTTGCAAACCAATATTACTTGTGAAGCACCAAACCCTAGTTGAATACCATTGCTTAGGAGGTGGCTTTGTCTGATCAACTCTTAAGAGTCCTTGAGTATTTCAAACCTTTGCGAACTTGTTTTGAAGAAAATGGGAGGGAAAATTTTGGGGTACCTGAAGAGTTAGATTGGCATGTCCGCCATTCGTTACTTGAAGGTAGAAGATGAATGAACACTTAAGTGCCCAGAAATTTGCACTCGCATGTGCACTAAGTAACGCTGTTGGATGATTATCCTGGGAATGGGCTTAAAGATGCCATTTGGAGAGGTAATGATGAGTCATAGGAGATGGGCTTATAGATGCTATGCAAAGTAATCATTGATAGAAATTAGACTAAGTTACGCTCGACTTCAACTGGAAGAAGTATCCGAATAAATCTATGCTCGATTTAATCTGAGCCAGAAGAGGTTTCTTTTGTCTTTAACTGGAAGAAGTATCAGAATAAATATATGCTTGATTTTGTATGAATGATGTACTAGAAGATTTCTACGCCCGAATTCAACTAGAAAAGGTACCAGAAAGAGTCTATGCTAGACTTTTCCAAAAAGAGTATAAGAAAGAAATATACGCCCGATTTCATCCAAACTAGAAGATATCTACGCCCGACTTTAACTAGAAAAGGTACCAGAAAGAGTCTACGCTTGACTTTTCCAAAAGAGTATCATAAAGAAATCTACGCTCGATTTCATCTAAATGATATGCTGGAATGAACCCGTGTTAAGCCGTGTCCAAAAATGTATTAGAAGGAACCCGTGTAAGATTGCTTCAGGATGAGCTCGTGTGAAGGTGCACCTGGAAATACATTAGAAGGAACCCATGTAAGATTTCTTCAGGATGATCCCGTGTGAAGTTTCATCTAGAAATATATTAGAAGGGACTCGTGTAAGATTGCTTCAGGATGAGCCCGTGTGAAGCTGCATCTGGAAATATATTAGAAGGAACCCGTGTAAGATTACTTCAGGATGAGCCCATGTGAAGCTGCATCTGGAAATATATTAGAAGGAACATGTGTAAGATTGCTTTAGGATGAGCCCGTGAAGCTGCATTTAGAAGGAACCCGTGTAAGATTGCTTCAGGATGAGCCCGTGTGAAGCTGCATCTAGAAATATATTAGAAGGAACCAGTGTAAGATTGATTTAGGATGAGCTCGTGTGAAGCTGCATTTAGAAGGAACCCGTGTAAGATTTCTTCAGGATAAGCCCGTGTAAAGCTGCATCTAGAAATATAATATATGGAGCCTGTGTAAGGCTGCTTCGTTTGGTCTGTCATACCCCGGATTTTTCCTACCTATTTTGCTCTTATCTGGCTTAGGCTTTGCATTTCATTTTCATCATTTTAATTAGGTTAATCACACATCATTCCATCATTCAATAAAGCAGGGGTTCACATTCAGAGGTGGTGCTAATTAGGGTTTCTATTGGTTTGAGGCATCTACACTCAGTACAATTGATTTCCTTGGTTCTTCTCTTGAGTAATGTACTTGTGAATAAGGGTTTTGAAGTATGGTTATCCCAAGTTTCTTATTCATCCATGAACAAGGATGTTTCTCATTCAAATTCACCAAGGCCAAGGGTTAGGGTTTATTTCCCTACCCAAGGTCAATGTATTAGGGTTTTATCTCAAGGATACCTTTGTTATTTCAAGCTTCTTTTTCACTTGAGGTTCTTCCCAAGGGCATTGCATTTGAATTAAGATCATTGGTCATCAAGTCAAGGGTTTGCGAATTAACTTGCAAATCATTTAGAGATGGTGTTGTGAACTCATAGGGTGATCAAGGCATGTTTATCCTTTGTTACTTCAGTTACAAGTCACTTGCAGTTTGAACATTGAAATTTAGGTTTTCATCGAGAATGGGATTCAAGTTAGGAGACAATGCATATGGCTTACTTGGCATGCAAGTTACAGAGGACATCCATTATTCGAATATCCACAAAATTACAAGACTTATTCTAGTTTCACTAATTCCATTTAATTCGTCTTTGTCTATCATTCAAAATTCATCCAAGTATTCATCAAATCTCATCATTTCTCTTATTCAAGACTATTTTTAAGGCATGATGTTTCAAAGTTGTCAAAACTGTTCAAGACATATTCATAAGCCATATATTAATCCAAGCTTTCAATACATTCAAGTTACATTTAACAAACATACGAATTCCATCAAGTTGCATTCAAAGCAAGGCACCATTCACGCCCAAATATTCACCAAGGTTCAAGAAAGTTTGTAAATACATTTAATGTGTCATCATTCATGATTTACAAGCACACTCAAATCTTCTTTACAAGATAAAAAGACAACAAAAGAAGAATTTAAATCCTAAGGCTATTCTATGAGTTTTAATGGGCCAAAACATCAATAAGATCTTCATCTAGTTCAATCGCAATTTAAACAAGAAGTTTTCTTCTAGTCTCATCATTAGGGATTCTAAGATGGAATTAGGATCAAGGGTTTGAATCCTATTATATGCCAAACAAATCCTCATCATCTTGCAAAAAAATCAGATTCTATCATTGGCCTAAGAACATTCCTATTGCAAATCACAAAAATAAGTTTGGTTCACAATAAGAAGAAAAAAGTATTGGCAAACAACCAAGTTCAGAAAATGTCAAACAAATTAAGAGTTCACGCGAGGAAAACACACAACCCATTCATCATTTTCCTTAAATGTCACAAAACCCCTTCAGAATTATAAGAGAAAAGAAGAACAACAGTTCTGAATCACAGATAGAAAAGTAGAAAGGCCGAGATCAGATATCATCAAAAAACCTCAACCTCACTTCACTACACAAACCGCAATACAGAAACAACAACATTCAATCTGCTCATCGTTTCAAACATCGAAACAATAACATTGAAGTATAACTCAAAACCTTCGTCGACATCAATTCGCAGCATTTTCGAACGACCTGCATCACACTTTCAACATCAATCTTAGTCTCAATCCACAACAAATTCTCATTAATATCACACAATAACACTGAAAGATAAAAATATAGAATCAGAAGAAAAAAAGAGAATGAACTAGAAAGGGAAGATCAGAAAACGAACATAAACTTGTACCTGAACAAAGGCCTCTGGATTTCTCGTTGTTTTCATCATTATCCTCGAAACACTGTAGAAGTGTCTCCGATAAGGTAAACCTCAATATTCATTCATATTCTCCCTCCACTTTTGGTTCTTGATGTTGTTGTGTTGATTGAAGCTTTATGATTTATAATTCTAAGGAATCGAGACCGATTTGTCTATATCATTTGATTGAATTTTTCATGGCCTAGGGTTCCTGAGAAAATCGTTAGAGGTAGGAGGTTTGGGGATTAGTTTTTTGGTTTGGGATATAATTTCTTGTGATGGGTCAATTGAACAGGAAAATAAGCTCACCAACTTGATTAGACTCAAACAGAGAGAAATTGAGAAAGATTAGAGGAAGTGTTCGCGATTTTGGAAACAGAGAGAAATTTGAGAAGAAGGGAGTAGAAGAGAGCACGAGCTGAGATGGGGGAGTTTGTTAGCATGATGAATAGAGAATAGAGTGTAAGAAAAGAGGAAGATTAGACAGTAACAGAGAAAAATTGAAAGAGAGAGGAACTGATTTTGTTATGATTTCTGAAAGGGGAGCGAAAGGTTTGTGATAGTTGGGGCTGCTTCTTCTCTTTTATAGATCTCCTGCATTTGATAATAAAAGGCCTAATTAAGATTAATATGAAGTTTTAAAAGCAATTAAGTGTTTGAACCAACTCCAACCATATGCTAAACGGCAGATCACTTTAGAATTTATGGTTTATTTCTTTTGATCATTCAATTTCGATGGGCCTTGGATTACCCACCAAGCCAAACTCTTTCTACTATCCTCACACCCCCTAAGCCAACTTAAAAGTTTTTTGGGCCTCACCTTGGCCCAGAAAATTTTTCCAGCACCCCTCCATATCATTGTTTTAAGCCCATTTGATAATTAATATGCTACACCCCTTGTTTACTATTTCTAAACCCATCTTTATTTTTAATTTTCTTAGTTTTTTTCAATTAAATATTAAATATAGTTTTTCTTAACCAAATAATTTTCATAATTAGTTTAGTTTCAAAATTTGTTTAGGGAAACTTTGTGAATAATTATTTTTGTTAATTAGCCTTTAATTTTTAATATTTTTTAGTTAACTTCTTTTTTTTTTTAATTTTTTAGTTTCTCGTCAATTATTTGAGACTTGTCTTGTGATTGATCATGGCATCTTAGTGTTTGTATTTTGTTACATGCTTGAATGCTCCCATACTCCCATAGGATTTTTAATTCAATTTTAATCTCTCGATTAAATTGAATTAATTAGAACTTTAGGTATTTAATCCAAGCATGATAACTAATTAGGTTAGAAATTTCACTCGATATTAGGTCCACCTTTGTACATAACAACAATTAGGATTTTTCTAATCTCCCTCTAAGGCTCTTTCTTCTTTTGTAATTAAAAAAAACTTCTTTCTTAATAAAAAAACCAAAAAACAACTAATCTATATTCAAACCCATTTCTCATCTAACAAAACACTCAACCAATCAAAAATCAAAAGGGCACGTTATCTTCGTTCTACCACAATACCGATCATGCCTATTGCTATAATGCGTGCGTTAACATCGCCCACTAAAAAACACCAACAAACCAACATTTTCTAGAAGAACTACAGTGTTCTGATTCCTTCACGGGATAGGTAGGCAAAGGGTTACGAGACCCTCACGAACGCACTAATTAAAAACCATTTCATTCCCCATAAGCAAGTATAGTTATAGATAAACACACCCTTAGGAGAAAACAAACAAAATGGAACTCGTTGAATACAACGGATGTGAGGGGTGCTAATACCTTCCCCTTGCATAATCGACTTCCTTACCCTCTCTTTTGGTTGCAAGACCATCTTATCCACCCTCTTGTGGTTTTCTCGATATTTCCCCTTCCTTCGGAATAAATAAAGTTCGGTGGCGGCTCTGCATTTTTTTTTGTAGCTTCAGCTGGCGACTCTGCTGGGGAATTTTGCAAGTCTATCCTAGTTTTGTTTATTTGTTTCTTTGGGTATTTATTTATTTACTTTATTTTCTTTACCGCTTTATTTCTTTATTGTTTTATTGCTTTCTTTTGTATATATTACATTGTATCTGTTGCTACTCACATATTCTAGATATGCTGTGTATTTTGTGATGTTGGGGTGGGTGATTACATTTGATAAGACCTATACCCGAACTTGAGGTTACACTTAGGATTAGGACGGGCGGTATAGTCATGTTAACTTTGAGGGAGTAATCCCGAAGAAGGAGGCATGAGATCCCCCACTAAGTGGAGGTCCCCTTGAATGTAGCGTTGCTTACTGAGTAATCAGGAAGACATTGTTGCTTTTGACCTAGGAGCCAGAGAAGCTGAGAGTCGTAGAACCATTAACCCATCCTGGACTTTTTAGGTGTAGTGCAGAGACTATAACAGAGTAATCCAAAAGTAGTTGTCACGCGATGCTGCACTCGGACGAGTTTTACATGCGAATATTACTAATTACCGAGTAATTGGGACGTTGTTAATATCCAAAGGAAGAGTGTAGACTCTGAGGTTTCTCTAGATCCTTGTTCGACAGGTGATAAACCCCTAGTACATACCTTATGGGTGATTACTTTGACTCCATGCTTGTGACGTCGGATCTTTGATCCTGTTACTTTCAGCTTATGCAAAGGACTACACAGTGGTTATCCAGAATATGTGGAGCTGAGATATCATGCCATAGCATACCATGACATCATACCATCATGTATATACATCTCATATCTAAGGAATTCCAAAGACAAGTCTCGTTGGTCGAGCTCTTCAAAAATGAAAACAAAAATTTTAAAATATAGACGAGTCTTTGGATTTCCTCAGGAAATGAAGATAAAACATTCATTCATATTATCATGCATTCATTATTCACAACGAGAACTTAGTGGGGTCCCTTTTCAATCAAACTTCGGTGAATAACAAAGACGACTTCCTTACATCCCTACTGTACAAGAAGAAACCAGCGAAGACTTATGGATCTTTTCGAAGAAAATCAGAATGCTCTCCGCCGAGATATGGACACCATGGGTACCCAAGTGGATCAACTTATGGAAATCCTTCATTTTGTTTACAAGTGTCAAGAAGAGTTACATTAAAGTGTTGCCAAGCTTGCTACTGCTGCCCCCCTCCACTTTTGCAAATGGAGGGAATAATAATGCAAATGTTGAGACCCCTACAGGAGTTCCTCATAATGATGTCGATGATCATCACGACGTCATTGATATTGATGATCCGCACGCGAATATCGCTGCCGGAGTTGCTGAAACTACAAAGATGTACCATGCTCTTGAAGAGCGCCTCAAAGCCATGGAGGGTATCAAGACTTCGGGATTAAATACTGCGGCAATGTGCCTCGTGCCTGGGGTAGTTATCCCTCCCAAATTCAAGGTTCATGATTTTGACAAATACAAAGGAACCTCCTACCCATAGACTCATCTTCGTTCCTACTGTCGCAAGATGGCAGCCTATGCTGAAAATGAATTGTTACTCATGCACTTCTTCCGAGACAGCTTGATAGGGGCACCATTGGACCGATATATGCAACTAGAAAGAACTCATGCCAGTACTTGGGGAGAGCTTGCTGACGCCTTTTTGAAACATTACTGTGATACGGTGAGAGAACTGTGTACCTTTCACAGATAGATTATGTTTTAATTGTACGAATAATGTCGCAGAATACAAAGCTTGTGTAATGGGCCTTGAAGAAGCCATTGATTTGAAGATCAAGATTCTTAAAGTTTATGGGGATTCCGCCTTAGTAATATATCAAATACGAGATGATTGGGATGCACGACACCCTAATTTAGTTTTATACAGGGATTACATATTAGAGTTGTTTCCCTCTCTTGATGAGATCACCTTTGAGCACATTCCTAGAGAAGTAAATCAACTGGCAGATGCTCTAACTACTTTAGCAATAATGTTCAAAGTCAGTTATCTGAATCATGCACCCAATATAAGAATCCTTCGTTACAAAGAGCCAACACATGTTTTCCCTGCTTATTGTCTCACAACTTAAGACGCGTCAGATGAAAAAGTCGTGGTATTTCGACATCAAAAGATATGTTGAGAAGAAAGAGTATCCCGAGGGTGCCACGATTTGTGATAAGCGAACTCTTAGAAGATTAGCCTCCAAGTTTTTACTGTCAGGAGACGTTCTGTCCAAAAGAAACTATTATTTGGTTCTGCTCAGATGCGTGGATAGACACGAAGCTGAATCCATCATACGGGAAATTCACGAGGGCTCTTTTTGGACTCATATCAGTGAACATTCCATGGCCAAGAAAATCCTATGAGCAGGTTATTTCTGGATGACGATGGAAAGTGATTGTTGTGTGTATGCAAAGATGTGCCACAAATATCAAGTTTACGCAAACAGGATACATATTCCTCCCGCTCCTTTGAATGTGATGACTTCACCATGGCCTTTTGCAATGTGGGGAATTGATATGATTGGGAGGATTGAGACAAGCACTTCAAATGGACATAGGTTCATTCTCATTTCTATTGACTACTTCACCAAGTAGGTGGAAGCGACTTTGTACAAGAATGTGACCAGACAAGTCATCTCTCGTTTCATCAAGAAAGAAATCATATGCCGTTATGGAACTCCTAAATAGATCATCACTGATAATAGATCGAATCTCAACAAAAAAATGATGAAGGAAATGTGTGAAGAATTTAAGATTGAGAACCATAATTCGTCACGTTACCGGCCAAAGATGAATGGCACAGTCGAAGAAGCTAACAAGAACATAAAGAAGATCGTCCAGAAAATCTTGAGAACATACAAATATTGGCATGAGATGTTTCCTTTTGCTCTACACGACTATCGAACTTCGTTGGTTACTTCCTCTGGGGCAACTCCTTTTTCGCTAGTCTATGGTATGGATGCGGTGCTCCCCGTCGAAGTGGAAATTCCTTCATTAAGGGTTCTGATGAATACTAAGCTTGATGAAGCTTAATGGATTCAAACAAGGCTCGACCAACTCAATCTCATCGAAGAGAAGTGCCTATAAGCCATTTTTCATGGTTAGATATGTCAACAGCGTCTCAAGAGAGCATTTTACAAGAAGATTTGACCTCGGGAGCTCCTCACATATAACCTGGTCTTAAGGAAGATTCTCCCAATTCACCCTGATCCAAGAGGCAAGTGGACTCCAAACTATAAGGGGCCATACATCATGAAGAAAGCTTTCTCGGGAGGTGCTCTAATCCTGACAGACATGGATGGGGAAGACGTTCCACTTCCAGTCAATTCATACTCAATCAAAAAATACTACGCATAAAAAACCCGCTAATTCGAAAACCCGAAAGGGCGGCTTAGGCAAAAGTTAGGGCTAAAAAGGAAAAAAGAAAAAAAGAGAATAACCCGCTAAGTCGAAAACCCGAAAGGGCGTCTTAGGAAAAAATGGGTATCCTGGTGGATTGAAAACCCGAAAGGGCAATCCAGGCAAAAATTAGGGACAAAAAGCGAGAGACTGCAGTCTGAAAACTCTTCACGAACAACAAGTATACCCTCTTAACACCGGATGGATCAATTCAACTATTATCCTTTGGAAGCAAAGCACTAGGACGATCAAGGATATGGGAACTATATTGTTGTACCCCAAAATTTTCCCTTTCATTTTATCAAGATTTCCCCTCACAAGACTCTTTGGACTCCAAACAGGATTAGGGTTTGCTCTGCTCAAGACATCTCCTTGTACTGATGACCTGAAATTAGGGTTTGAGTTTGCACAAGGATTTTTGGACTTTCAATGCCTCATGTGACTTTCATACTTCATGTTGGACTCCTAAGATTGCCCATACCAAGTTTCAAGCTTTGAATCAGATTTTTGCCCAGTCAATTGGACAATTGACCTAAAAAATCAACTATATTGGGGAAAAAGTCAATTGTGGCCAATTCACAGTCAAACCTCATAATTTTTTATCCACATCAACATTATAGACTCATATGAACCATTTGATCAAGTTTGGACCACAACTCCTCAAGAAATTTGATCAGATCATCAAAAGGGCAAAATGGTCATTTTTAGGGTTTTGACTATAGAAGGGCAATTTCTGACTTTTACACCTAGCCAATGGCAAATTGGGTTCAAGCATGGATTCAAGGACTCAATGGCATCATCTTGACCTAATCACAAGGTTCAAAAGATCTCAAATGCATTGAATTGACAGATGAATTTTCCAATCAACTTATCAAAAATCAACTATACACTGAAAAGTCAAACTTTGACTTTTTGGTCAAAATCAAGTGCCAAGGGTAATTTTTCATCAAGATGTGTCAAAACATGAAACTTGTTCACCAAGAAACCTAATTTTGAAAATTAGGGTTTAAAATGGAAAATTTTCATAACTTAGAAATTTTCTAAGTTATGAAAATTTCTTTTTTTTTCCCCAACTTTTCCCAACTTTTTCACCATGATGCAATTTGATTCAAACAAAACTTTCAACATTACTGTGATACGGTGAGAGAATTGACTTGAAGGTTTTGTGTTTGATCATAAATGTTGAGGTTAGCAAGAGTCGCCACCAACTTTTCTTTTATCCAAAAGGAAAGGTGAAAAAGCACATGAAAGACCTTTGAGATTTATTTCTTGAGTTCGGGGGGTAGATTATGAAAAGGGAAGGTATTAGAACCCTTTTCATCCATGGTTTTCCATGGGATCTTTTTTTGTTTGAAATTGTGCTTGGTGTGGTTTTTTTTAAAGTATTTTGTAAAGAGGTCATGGTTTAGGTAATCTTTGTAATGTTTCTCGTTTGTAAGAATGTATACAAAGATGTTGATCTTTTGAAAATGTTTTCAAGTTTGTAAGATGTTTTGAAAGTGTAGGTGTTTGTTTTGAAAAAAGCAAGGATGTTTGTTTTGAAATGGAGCAAGTAATTAGGAGCATTCTACCTACTCAAAAGTCTTTCATGTTAATCTCTTCTTTCCTTTGACATTGTTATCTTACCATTGGTTTGGTAAGTAACCCTATCTTTGGATGTAAATGGGACGGGCGTGGGTCATCGTATAACCATGATTAGAAATGTTTGCAAGGTATCTTAGCATTCTCTTTTAGGGACTAAGATCATTTTAAAGGAAACTTAGATGGCGTCATCGAGGGACTATGATCTTGTATTTTGCTTGTTTTTCCTAAGATACCTCACATGCTTAATATGGCCATTTTGTAAAGGCAACCAAGTGGTTTACCCTAGGGGGTGCTTGTGTGAAAATGTATTGTTTTAATGCTTGATTTTGTCTTGAATTAAGGTTTTCGAAGTATTGGTTTTAGTCTTTCCATACAAACCCTAATTACTAGCATGCTATATATAAAGCGATAAATTGTGGAATTTAAAGTTGCTACGCTATTACAATACTTGTGGGAGAGAGGTGTACAAATTGTGAATGAGGATTGCAAGAATATAAACCTAGTTAATCTATTACAACCATATTGAATTGGTATAACTGTACAAGGAATTAAATGAATATAATGTACAAAAATGAATAAATGTACAAAAATGTGAAATGTAAAATAAATGGATATTTTTGTTTCGATTTTTTTAGGAAAAGGGAGTTTGTTTTAACCTAATTAATGAAAGGAAAATAATTAATTAAAATAATCAAAGTAAACCTAATTCACTAAGAAAAGAAATTAATAAAACCCTAATTCAATAATTGATTAAAAGAAAATATGTTTAAGAAAAGTATTTTTGGTATTTTTGTCTTGAAAATATTTATTGTGTTATAAAATATTTTTGGCCTTTTTAAAAAAAATATATTTTAATTAGTGTAAAAGAAAATAAATAAAACCTAGTATTTAAATTAATTTTACAAGACTAGTTAGTAAAAATAAATAAAGTATAGTTAAATAAAATGTTTTTTGTGAGAAAAATAAAATAAACTAAGTCAAAATATAAATCTATTATTTTTGTATTTTTTATGATTTTTAATATTAGGAAAAATAATTAAGAAAATAAAATAAAATAAAAAAGAAAATAAAATAAAATTGGGCCAGGGGCGCAAATAGTCCACAGGGGGGTTAGCTAGCAAAAACAAAAACAAACCAAGCCCAAAGAGGCCCAGCGCCTGTCCAAAAAAATAAAGTCAGAATGCAAAAATATGAAAAAATCAAAAGGTTACCACTAGGGCTCGAACCCAGGTCCCAAAGGTTACAGGCGCGCGCTTCTACCACTGAGGTGGCTATACATCCGTTAACATAAGTAAAACCATAAATATATGATACAAAACGCGCCCTGATTACTTCATCTTCAACCTCCAGCCAGACCAACTGTAACTTGTTCATTTTTCATCAAAAATGAAAACTGTAAACATTAAACTTGTAGCAAATTTCCTCACGGTTTCAAAAATGTAAAGCATTAAAACTATAGATCAAAGATAAGCATGAATTTTATTGGCCCTAATCTGAACCCTAAAAATCTCAGAAACTTCAATCTTAAAATTCTCTAAGTTCAAGCAAAATTAATGGAAACTATGAACATGGTTAACTTTAGGGAAATGATATCTACATGTTTTATTCACAAATAAATCATTGATGATGCCTGTATGAAAAGTTCCAAAGTTAGAAAGCTTAACTTTCAAGAGGGTATCGGGTTTGAAGTTTGAGCAGCTTTTAAGGAGTTCCAATGGTTGGGTTAGCTTCCTCAAGTTCCCAGGAAGCTAATGGAATGCTTAGCTTGAGCTGAAAGGGCCTGAGAAGTTCAGGAGAAGTCCAAGTGCAAAGCTCTGTTTTTGAAAATGGAGGGTGGTGTTAATGGTGTTAAATCTTTGTAAAAGGGTGTGGGATAAGTTCTAAATGATATTTAGAAGCTTTAGAAACCAAAAGGCTTGAAAACGCACGAGGGAGTTATGAGTTTCAAGTTTTTGGTCAGTTTATGTAAAAATGGAAGTATGGAATGTGATTCTAAGTTCTAGATGTTTTCAGGGCTTGAGCATTTGTGTATTTGTGGAAAATAGTTTGTCTATGTATAAGCAAAAGGTCTTGAGTGCATTTGACAATTAGAAGTACAAGTTTCAAGCTTTTGGCTAGGTTACTTGATTTTCAAGAAAAGAGGGAAACCAAGTTTCAATGTGAGGTACAAGCATGGGCTGGGTGATTATAAGTTTATAAACCATTTCTTATGATTTATAGACTTGTGTGATCAGAATAGAACAAGTGCAAGGCTCAAGAGCAAGTTTTGTGCAAAAAAGCACTTTATCAAAATGGCAAAGTACACTTTCTTCCAAAAATGGATATAAAGCATGTCCATACATTGAATGCTTGAAATGAGACCTCTAACAACTATGAAAACCAATAATTATGGAGTGCCTAACAAGTTTGAGGCCTTCAAAGTATAATTTATGTAGCATAGTTTGAATTTTGAATTTGGTTCATAACAAAATGACATGTAATTCAAGTGATAAAACCCTAACTTCATCTCTTTGATTCTCTCTACTCAAGATTGATCTCAAGGAGTTCTTGGACATTTTGGAAATCTTGTAATGTGCTCTACAACTCATATTTGAATTGCTTTTGAAGATTCCCCTTGGAACTATATGAAAAAGTGTCATGAAGTTGGGTCAAAATCCGGACCAAATTAGGGCAAAATTTCACTAAGTGTTTTGTTTCATGACCACATGTTCTTAAAACTATAACTTGAGATAAAAGCACTTTTAGGAGAAGTTGTGTGAAGAAAAGTTGTAGATTTCATGGAGATATACAACTTTCATGTTGGAAATTTCTCTTGAATCATCTTGCATCATGGTGAAAAATTTGCTCAAAGTTGTAAAAAAATAAGAAATTTCAAACACTTGGAAAATTTTCTAAGTTTAGAAATTTTGACTTTTCAAAATGAAATATTGACTTTTTGATTTCTTGATTAATAAGTTTCATATTTTGACATGTTTTGATGAATTATGATCTTTGGCATTTGAATTTGACCAAAAAGTCAAAGTTTGACTTTTCAGTATACATTTGACTTTTGATCAGTTGACTGAAAATTCATCTTTCAATCCTTTGAACTTGAGCAATGTTTTGAGCCATGTCATTAGGTCAAAATGGTTCAATTGGACTCTTGAGATCATGCCTTAAACCAATTTATCATTTGCTAGGTAAAAAATAAGAAATTGCCCTTTCTCAATCAAAACCCTAATTTTGACCATTTTGCCCTTTTGGAGATTTGATCAAATTTCTTGAGGAATTATGGTCCAAACTTTATCAAATGATACATATGAGTTTAAAATATTTATGTGGATAAAAAATTATGAAGTTTGACTATAAATTGGCCAAGGTTGACTTTTTCCTCAATACAATTGATTTTTAGGTCAACTGCTCAATTGACTGAGCAAAAGTGTGATTCAAAGCTTGACACTTGACATGAGTGATATTGGGGGTCCATGATGATCCATGAAAACCATATGGGGCATTGGAAGTTCAAAAATCCTTGTGCAAAATCAAACCCTAATTTTGGTCATCAGTGCTTAAGGAGGTGTCTTGAGCTGATCAAACCCTAATGCAGTCTTGAGTCAAGGGAGATCTTGTGAGCAAATTATTGGTAAATGAGAGGGAATATTTTGGGGAACAATAATTACCATTATAATACTACCATGGCTCCTATCCGCACTCAGTTTCAAGGGATGACACAGAAATCTGAAGAGTCTTTTAAAGAGTTCGCCCAAAGGTGGCGTGGACTGGCTACAAGGGTCCAACCTCCTCTCTTGGATCGTGAACTGATTGATTTGTTCATGGGTACTCTACGAGGTACTTATCTCCAACACATGCTCAGAAGTACCTCTACTTCTTTCTCTTATATGGTTATTATTGGACAGCATGTTGAAACTTGTATTAAGGCTGGAATGATCCAAGGTATCCCTAACAATACCAACAACAATATTGGCATTGCTAGGAAGCCGTTTTCTGGTTTAAACAAGAAGAAAGAGGGAGAGACTAGTGTTGTCACAATCAAACTAGGAAAATCTCCCGCATATCCGCAAGTTTGATTTCCTTATTTCCCAACATCTGTTGTTGTTCCTAATCAATATGTTCCTCGAGTGTATGCTTCTACAACTCCAGCACCCTAGATGGCCCAACAACGACCTTTCACTCCTAAACCACAGTATCTTCCACAATAACAATTTGCACCACCTCTAAATTATCAACAACAGAATCAGCAACCTTAAGGTTCGAGAGCTCAACATATGCCTAACTTCTCCCTTAATTACTTGCTAATCAGTTGGTTCAGCTGCGTGAACTCGGTCTGCCACCAAATCCTCTCCCCATAGGGTATGATATTATTGCTCATTGTGAATTTCATTATGGAGCCCCAGGACACATGATTGAGAATTGTAGATCATTTAAATATAAATTTCAAGACCTCCTCGATGCAAAGGCCATAAATTTCAACCTTGTTGGTCCTAATACTCTGAATAATCCCATGCCTCCTTACCCAGGGGTAGCGGTCAATGCTATTGAAGAAAGTAGTCAATAGACTCTGGTAACCAAGGTTGACGAGATCAAGATGTCATTAGGGACTGCTAGAGAAAGTTTGTTGGAGCACGAGGTGCTTCAAGAACTCCATGATTTTTACCTAATATGCTCCTCTAAACCTGAAGAGTGTGCTAGTTTAAAGACGACTATCCAATAGCTAATGAATGAAGGTCTCCTACAGGTAGAGGAAATATTTCAAGAGGAAGAGGTCAATGTCTTAGAAATTCCTTATTATCCAAGGAACGTCTCAATAACACCAGGAACCCCGTTGATGATTCAGGCTCCTGCTACCCCACTAATGATTTAAGCTCCAGTTACCCTCGGGACAACTCGAACTCCTATTCCTCCTATGTATGATAACTCAAAAGCAGTTCTGTAGGAGTATAATATGGTCTATATTCTTGGTAAGAAATATGAGTGTCTCCCGATAGCTGATGAGAATATTACCAACATTACAGGAACTAGTAACATGACTCGTAGTGGCAGGGTTTTTCTCCCCCACCGTCGCCTCCCAAAGAAACCAACAGTGATGCTCTAGCCAGAGGTATGGGAAATCAAGTGATTGATAACCAACTTGAACCTTCTGTAGGACAAAAGTGGAGCAGATTTTGAGGATTCTAAAGCGAAGTGATTACAAAGTGGTGGATCAACTCAATCAGACGCCGTCCAAGATCATATTATCTCTTATCTTGTGTTCAAAGACCCCCTGCAATGCCTTACTGAAGATTTTGTGTTCTTCCCATGTTACACAAGACATTTCTGTGGCCCAGTTTGAAGGGATCGTAACCAATATTGTTGTAGGAAATTATTTGGGTTTCTATGATGATGAGCTCCCAGTTGAAGGCAGATCCCACAATAAAACGCTTCACATTTCCATGAAGTGTTTGGATACAATTTTGTCTCGAGTTTTGGTAGATACAAGTTCTTCACTTAATGTGATTCCTAAGGCTACTCTGTTCGAGCTGAATATGTACGGGGTAATGATGAGGTCTTTCACCCTGAGTGTTTGAGCGTTTGATGGTTCAAGGAGATCTGTGGAGGGAGAATTGGATTTGCTTGTCAAGATTGGTTCACATACCTTCTATATACCATTCTATGTTATGGACTTTCGTCCATACTATACTGCCTTTTGGGTTGCCCATGAATCCATGTAGCAGGAGCGATGACATCTACTCTTCACCAATGCCTGAATTCATTGTAAATTAAAATTTGTTGTTGTTTGTGGAGAATAAGATGTAGTGATTAACAATCTGACAACCTACTGTTATGTGGAAGGGGGAGGTGAGGTGCATGAGTTGCCTTTTCAAGCTCTGGAGATTATTTCAATTGATAGATTCCTAGTCGTGGAAGGTAATAAGTCTGAAGCACCCATGGCCTCTTTGAATGATGCCAAAGCCATCATGGAAGCCAGATCTCCCCATAATGGTTGGGGATAATTGATTGAGGTTCCTGAGAATAAAGATTGTTGTGGTCTTGGGTATCAGCCACCCTCCTCTGTATAAGCTAATTTGATTTCTCTCAAAGGAAAGCAGGTTCTCCCAATTTCTAAAGTGTTCATCAGTGTTGGTACAAGCAAAGAAGGAAAGTGCTTGCAACAGCTGATGAAGGTGACGATGAATATGTTTTTAGATTTATCTATCAGGTTGCGCCTGACCAGGAGCTCAGTAGTTGGACTGCCGTGGACATCCCTGAAGTTTTTTCCTTGATGTGTAATTTTCTGTTTCCATTAAGTCATATGCCCTGCCCAAGGCATAGAGACAGCTTGTAGAAGCAGCCCCTTTTGTTTAAATCTCTGTTTAAAATAGAATGAAAATCTCACTTTCGCATATAATTTTGTTCCGCTTCCTTTCTTTTACTTTTACTTTTCAAAATAAAATGGCAATGCTTTTATTTTCCTATTCTAAATATTTTCTTACACTTTCTAAAATAAAACATAAAATCATCAATCATGTAGATCCGTCTCGAATTCCATTGAAAATGATAATGCTATGGTTCCTGATATCCTTGAGAATTCAGTTGACCGTGCTAACGAGGACAATGGGGAAGATTGTGAAGTCCCTGAAGAAATTGTGAGACTCTTGAGACAGGAAGAGAAGGTCATCCAGCCATATCAAGAAGATATAGAAGTTATCAATCTCAGTACTGAAAAGGTAAAGAGAGAAGTTAAGATAGGTGCTGCCTTTCAAATTGAAGAAAAGAAGGGGTTGATTGAGTTTCTTCGAAAGTATGCTGACATCTTCTCCTGGTCGTATGAAGACATGCCCGATTTAAATACTAATATAGTGATGCACATATTGCCACTCAAGCCAGAATGTCCTCTTGTAAAGCAGAAGCCACGAAGGACCAGACCCGACTTGGCTTTGAAGATCAAAGAAGAAGTTCATAAACAACTTGATGCGGGTTTCTTATCTGTGATACATTATCCACCTTGGATTTCTAACATTATGCCTATACCTAATAAAGACGGTAAGGTACGTATGTGTGTTGACTACCAAGACTTGAATAGAGCAAGCCCGAAGGACGATCTCCCGTTGCCTCATACCAATGTATTAGTCGATAATACTGCTCAGTCTTCAGTGTTCTCCTTCATGGATGGATTCTCGAGTTACAATCAGATAAAGATGGCTCCTGAAGACATGGATAAAACAGTTTTGATAACTCTATGGGGTACTTTTTGCTATAAAGTCATATCTTTTGGTCTCAAAAATGCTGGTGCAACATATCAGCGTGTTATGGTGACTCTCTTTCACGTCATGATTCATAAAGAGATCGAGGTGTATGTGGATGATATGATTTCAAAATTGCAAACTGAGGAAGAACATCTGGTCCATTTGCAGAAGTTGTTTAATCATCTATGAAAGTTTAGGTTAAGGCTTAATCCCAACAAGTGCACCTTTGGGGTTCGATTGGGCAAGTTACTTGGTTTTATCGTAAGTCAGCGAGGGATTGAAGTAGATCTTGACAAAGTAAGAGCAATACAGGATATGCTGGCACCAAAAAATGAAAAATAAGTATGTGGGTTCCTTGGAAGGTTGAATTACATAGCCAAATTCATTTCTCATATTACGGCTACCTGTGAACCCGTCTTTAAATTTTTACGCAAGAATCAATATGTCCATTAGGATGATAGTTATCAAGAGGCCTTCAAAAAGATTAAATAATACCTTCAAGAACCTACAATACTCATACCTCCAGTTCCAGGGAGACCTCTCATTATGTATTTTACTGTGCTTGAAGGATCTATGGGTTGTGTGTTGGGACAACATAATGATACGGGATGAAAAGAACGCGCCATTTATTACCTGAGCAAAAAGTTTACTGATTGTGAATCAAGGTATTCATCACTTGAGAAGACTTGTTGCGTTCTTACGTGGGCAGCTCGACGTTTGAGGCAATACATGTTGATGCATTCTACACTTCTGATATCTAAGATGGATCTGATAAAGTACATCTTCGAGGAACCATCACTTACAGGAAGATTGGCTCGGTGGCAAATGCTTTTATCTGAGTATGACATCCAGTACGTCACACAAAAGACTTTCAAAGATAGAATTCTTGCATATCATCTTGCTCACCAATCATTATAAGAGTATCAGTCAATGAAGTTCGATTTTCCAGACAAGGATGTTATGAAACTTGATGATAAAGAAGGACCCAAACCAGGGGAGCGATGGACCCCCATGTTCGACGGTGCATCAAATTCCATGGGCCATGGTATTGGGGAAGTTCTAACTTCCCCATGAAATACTCACGTACCTTTCACAGATAGATTATGTTTTAATTATACGAATAATGTCGCAGAATACAAAGCTTGTGTAATGGGCCTTGAAGAAGCCATTGATTTGAAGATCAAGATTCTTAAAGTTTATGGGGATTCTGCCTTAGTAATATATCAAGTACGAGATGATTGGGATACACGACACCCTAATTTAGTTCTATACAGGGATTACATATTAGAGTTGTTTCCCTCTCTTGATGAGATCACCTTTGAGCACATTCCTAGATAAGTAAATCAACTGGCAGATGCTCTAACTACTTTAGCAGTAATGTTCAAAGTCAGTTATCTGAATCATGCACCCAATATAAGAATCCTTCGTTACAAAGAGCCAACACATGTTTTCCCTGCTTATTGTCTCACAACTTAAGACGCGTCGGATGAAAAAGTCATGGTATTTCGACATCAAAAGATATGTTGAGAAGAAAGAGTATCCCGAGGGTGCCACGATTTGTGATAAGCGAACTCTTAGAAGATTAGCCTCCAAGTTTTTACTGTCAGGAGATGTTCTGTCCAAAAGAAACTATTATTTGGTTCTGCTTAGATGCGTGGATAGACACGAAGCTGAATCCATCATACGAGAAATTCATGAGGGCTCTTTTTGGACTCATATCAGTGAACATTCCATGGCCAAGAAAATCCTATGAGCAGGTTATTTCTGGATGACGATGGAAAGTGATTGTTGTGTGTATGCGAAGATGTGCCACAAATATCAAGTTTACGCAAACAGGATACATATTCCTCCCGCTCCTTTGAATGTGATGACTTCACCATGGCCTTTTGCAATGTAGGGAATTGATATGATTGGGAGGATTGAGCCAAGCACTTCAAATGGACACAGGTTCATTCTCATTTCTATTGACTACTTCACCAAGTAGGTGGAAGCGACTTTGTACAAGAATATGACCAGACAAGTCATCTCTCGTTTCATCAAGAAAGAAATCATATGCCGTTATGGAACTCCTAAATAGATCATCACTGATAATAGATCGAATCTCAACAAAAAAATGATGAAGGAAATGTGTGAAGAATTTAAGATTGAGAACCATAATTCGTCACCTTACCGGCCAAAGATGAATGGCACAGTCGAAGAAGCTAACAAGAACATAAAGAAGATCGTCCAGAAAATCTTGAGAACATACAAATATTGGCATGAGATGTTTCCTTTTGCTCTACACGACTATCGAACTTCGGTGTTTACTTCCCCTGGGGCAACTCCTTTTTCGCTAGTCTATGGTATGGATGCAGTGCTCCCCGTCGAAGTGGAAATTCCTTCATTAAGGGTTCTGATGAATACTAAGCTTGATGAAGCTTAATGGATTCAAACAAGGCTCGACCAACTCAATCTCATCGAAGAGAAGTGCCTATAAGCCATTTTTCATGGTTAGATATGTCAACAGCGTCTCAAGAGAGCATTTGACAAGAAGATTTGACCTCGAGAGCTCCTCACATATAACCTGGTCTTAAGGAAGATTCTCCCAATTCACCCTGATCCAAGAGGCAAGTGGACTCCAAACTATAAGGGGCCATACATCATGAAGAAAGCTTTCTCGGGAGGTGCTCTAATCCTGACAGACATGGATGGGGAAGACGTTCCACTTCTAGTCAATTCATACTCAATCAAAAAATACTACGCATAAAAAACCCGCTAATTCGAAAACCCGAAAGGGCGGCTTAGGCAAAAGTTAGGGCTAAAAAGGAAAAAAGAAAAAAAGAGAATAACCCGCTAAGTCGAAAACCCGAAAGGGCGTCTTAGGAAAAAATGGGTATCCTGGTGGATTGAAAACCCGAAAGGGCAATCCAGGCAAAAATTAGGGACAAAAAGCGAGAGACTGCAGTCTGAAAACTCTTCACGAACAACAAGTATACCCTCTTAACACTGGATGGATCAATTCAACTATTATCCTTTGGAAGCAAAGCACTAGGACGATCAAGGATATGGGAACTATATTGTTGTACCCCAAAATTTTCCCTTTCATTTTATCAAGATTTCCCCTCACAAGACTCTTTGGACTCCAAACAGGATTAGGGTTTGCTCTGCTCAAGACATCTCCTTGTACTGATGACCTGAAATTAGGGTTTGAGTTTGCACAAGGATTTTTGGACTTTCAATGCCTCGTGTGACTTTCATACTTCATGTTGGACTCCTAAGATTGCCCATACCAAGTTTCAAGCTTTGAATCAGATTTTTGCCCAGTCAATTGGACAATTGACCTAAAAAATCCACTGTATTGGGGAAAAAGTCAATTGTGGCCAATTCACAGTCAAACCTCATAATTTTTTATCCACATCAACATTATAGACTCATATGAACCATTTGATCAAGTTTGGACCACAACTCCTCAAGAAATTTGATCAGATCATCAAAAGGGCAAAATGGTCATTTTTAGGGTTTTGACTACAGAAGGGCAATTTCTGACTTTTACACCTAGCCAATGGCAAATTGGGTTCAAGCATGGATTCAAGGACTCAATGGCATCATCTTTACCTAATCACAAGGTTCAAAAGATCTCAAATGCATTGAATTGACAGATGAATTTTCCAATCAACTTATCAAAAATCAACTGTACACTGAAAAGTCAAACTTTGACTTTTTGGTCAAAATCAAGTGCCAAGGGTCATTTTTCATCAAGATGTGTCAAAACATGAAACTTGTTCACCAAGAAACCTAATTTTGAAAATTAGGGTTTAAAATGGAAAATTTTCATAACTTAGAAATTTTCTAAGTTATGAAAATTTCTTTTTTTTTTCCCCAACTTTTCCCAACTTTTTCACCATGATGCAATTTGATTCAAACAAAACTTTCAACATTAAAGTTGTATTCCTCCACAAAATCTACAACTTTGATTCACAAAGTTTTCCCAAAAGATGCTTGGATCTCAAGTTATGATTTTGTGAACAAGGGTCCATGAAACTTTTAACTTAGTGAAATTTTGCCCTAGTTTAGGCAGGATTTTGACCTATCTTCATGGCAATTTTTTACATAGTTCCAAGTGGAATCTCAAAATTCATTTCAAATCTGGATTGTAGAGCATGTTACAAGCTTTCCAAAATGTCCAAGAACTCTCCAAGATCATTTGTGGTTAGGGAGAATCGAAGGATTGAAAATGGAAAATCATCACTTTTGTCCAAGACATTTTGCACATTGCTACAACTTGCAATTCTGTCCAAAGCATACTTGTACTTGTTTTACAGGCCTTAAACCTTTCCACACTTATTAATTAAATGCAAATAAATTGGTTAGAGGCTTTGTTCTGAGCTTTAGAACATTACACATTGAATTAATCCATTTTTGGCAAAAAGGCAACAATACCATTTCCATAAAGCACAACTTTTGCATTTTTGTTTCCCTTGAGCCTTGAACCCAATCTTTCGCAGCAAACAAAGTTCACTAATATCAGGAAATTGGTACCAACTATGTGCAGGCCTGGAGATAGCAAGTACAGCCTTTGAGCATTTTCAATTCAACCTTTTCTTCAAAACCAAGCAAGTGTGCAAAAACTCCACAACTTTGTAATCTGATAAGAACAAACTTTGTGCACATTTCAAACAAGTTTAACACATTATCTCAAGCCAGAAACACGAGCTCCAAGCCTCTAAAACACCCAAATACATCAAAACACCAAGTTCTTGCAAAAACATGGCAAGTTCTGCACATTCATTTCCAAATCCAATTCCACTCGTGCGTTTTATCCCAAACCACTTCAAATACTTTCTAAACAATACACCTAAGTTGTCAAGACCATTATCAAGCAACTGTAACTGCATTTTCAAGCTTCACCATTTTTAAATTCTGAGTTTGCAGGTTGAGTTCTATAGGGAGATTCAAGCTATTTCAAAGCAAGCTAAGCATTGGGAAAGGTCAAGGGAACATCAAGCAAGCTCAAAAGTCCTTCAGGCCTCACCAAAAGTTGCTACATTTCCATACTCGAGTTTGACTGAAACAGGTATTTTCCAACTTTCTATCTCCTTATTTAGGCATCATTAAGCTTAGGTTTGTGAAGCAAAAATGTAGTCTTCATTGTCCTTGAGCGGTACATATGCATAGAATTCATTTATGTTAACTGAGCTAGGAGTATTTGATAGTTGAACTTACTGAAAAAAATAGGTTATAAATTAGGGGCACTGAAATTCTCCCGGGTTTCTTAGAGTTAGATCAAGTTTTTTATATGGTTAGAATCGTGTGATGATGAGCTATAACTTTCATGTTGCAAGTTTTTGTTTTTAAGCACGTATGCAGGAGATACAGATTTGAACCATGGCGCGCGTTTTTCTTATGTCTCAAGGACAGGGATGAAGGAACCTTGGGCTGGGCTTGCTTGCCTTGCTTTTGACACCCCCCCTGCTTACTCTTTGCACCCCTTTGGCCCATTTCTTTTATTTTTTATATTTTTCATTTCTTTTCATATTTTCTGACTTTTATTATTTTTTCTAAATATTAAAAACCACCAAAAATATTTTCTTAATTTTTACATTTTATTTTATTATTTTTATTTTTTTTTGGCATAAGAATAGTTTATTAATTAATATATACTTTTATTTTCTTAAATAAATTTATAAATAATACAAAAAATATCATATATTTTTATTTTAATTATTTATACACTTAAATAATATTTTCTCACACATTTTCATTTTTTAACACTTTTGTATATATTTTTATTTATTTTCTTGTACATAAATAAATAATATAGAATATATATTTTCTTAAAACCAAATTAGCGTTTTCACCCTTTAAAAAATAATCACTTTTTATTTTCTTATTTTTGAGACATAAATAATTTATTTTTACATATATAAAAATAAATACAAAAATATTTTTGCATATTTACATTTAATTGCATATTTAAATATTTGCTTATTTATTTATTTGTACAAATAAATTCAATATGGTTGTAATAGTTTTAGGGCTTTATTTTTGTGCAAATACCCCCTATTCAAACTTTTATCCCCCTCCCCATAATAATGTTGTAATAGTCTTAGATTTACTTTTATGCATTTTATCGCTTTGATATGCATGATAGTAAAAATTAGGGTTTGTATGATAACCAAAAATCAAAACAAATAGCATGAATAAACATAAGATAAAAATGCATGAAAAATGACAACACAATGCACACAAGCACCCCTAGGGTTTCATCCACTTGTTGCCTTAAAAATGGCCATAATATGCATGTTAGGTATCTTGGCAAAACAAAAACAAAACAAAAAGATCATAGTCCCTCGATGACGCTATCTTGGTTGCCTATACAAAAATGATCTAGACCCTCAAAAAACTTGCTAAGATACTTGGTACAATTGCTATCATGGTCATACGATGACCCACGCCTGTCCCGTTTAACATCCAAACACAAGGTTGTTTACCAAATACAATGGTAAAACAACAATGTCAAAGGGTTAAAAATGTGTAGGAAAGATCTTTGAGTAGGGTAGACAACTCCTAGTTACTTGATCAAAGTTACAAACCATCCTTGCTATTTTCAAACTATCACACACATCTCAACACAATTTCAAAACATTTTCCCAAAACGAACTTTCAAACATTCAAACATTTTTCAAAAGACAAACACCTTTGTATACATTCAAACAAGAATCATTACAAAGGTTGCCTAAACAAAGGCCTCTTTTCAAAATACTTTGAAAACCACAAACAAAAGCACCATTTCAAACAATTGAAAAGCAAAATCAAGTGATCTAAAACAAGTAACTAAGAGCCCATGGAAAACCATGGATGAAAAGGGTGCTAGCACCTTCCCTTTTCATAATCTACCCCCCGAATGCAAAAACAATCTCAAAGGTCTTTCCTGTGCTTTTTGACCTTTTCTTTGGATAAAATAAAAATTTGGTGGCGACTCTTGCTAAACCGAAACATTTGCGAACACAAACGCATAACCTCAAGTCAGTTCTCCCACCGCATCACAAAATTGGCGACTCTGTTGGGGATAAATTCTAAAAGTGGGGTTACCTTAGGGTTTTAGATCACCTTTACATGATTATCTTGCTTGACTTGATTGCTTTACATTTGGTTCTATTGTTTGGGTTTGAATCCTCTACCTGGATTTGGGAAATATTCATAGGTAAATAGCAATACGTTGTGGAAACTGTGCGGGGTATACCGACATGGTTGAAGCAATAGCTATATTAGTGCAACATATTTGTGGGTACCAGTAGCCTTTGAGTCAATCAAAGAGAATACGGGGCCGCTGAGTAATGTCATGAGGCACTAATGGACTTTTAGAACCTTTACTTGACCATCTTGGCCTTTTTAGGGGTAGTGAGATGACCGGCTTTGGTGCAGTCTGAAGTTGGTAGATACTCGATACTACACTCATTGAGGGTTGTTTTCTTGGAATATTTCGATCGCCAGTAAAGTGGTCAAACTGAAACAATGAACACAGAAAATAATCCAGTGATATTGAGCTTCTTAGAACCCGATTACTATTTATAGGACAGGTTGAGCCAACTAAACTTCAAAAGGGTACTTACCTATGAAACCCCATGCAAGCCTGAAACTAGGAACTTGTGTGATTTGTTTATACATATATACTTGTGCATAACATCATGGACATCATGAAGCATCATATGCATCCACTAACCATTTCAAGGATTTGGATTTTCATCTTTGTTCCTGTTTTGTAGGTAATGGAATCACTTCGCAGGAAAACAATTCAAGTCAACCTTGTGAGAATTCCTCCTCAACTCAAGGAGCTTGCTTCCAGGATTCCTGAGAACTCTCCGTTCATCGAGAGGCATGGTCGTCTTCTCAACTTGGTCAACACCAACACTGAGGAAGACATGGTGAAAGTTCTCTTCCAGTTCTTTGACCCCCTACACCACTGCTTCACATTTCCTGATTACCAGCTTGTGCCTACTTTGGAGGAATTTTCTCAGCTCCTGAGGATTCCTATTCTCCATCAACTACCCTACAACGCTACAGAAAGAGATCCAAAGCCTGAAGATGTTGCTCAAGCCCTACACTTGCAACCATCTGGTATCATAGGCCATTGGGAGACTAGAAGTGGTGTCAAAGGTTTCTTGTCAAAGTTTCTGTTTGAGAAGGCCCAAAGCTGCTGGAATTCATTGGACTTACAAGCTTTTGAGGAGATTGTAGCTCTTCTCATCTATGGGTTGGTCTTGTTCCCAAACCCTGACCAGCTTATAGATGTCAATGCTGTGAAAATCTTCATGGCTCGCAACCCGGTGCCTACATCGCTTGGGGATATCCTCCACTCATTTCACACTCGAACAATGAGGAAAAGAGGTGTTCTCATGTGTTGTACTCCTCTACTGGCAAGATGGTTTATTTCTCATCTTCCCCAATCAATTTTGAAGAATGAGCAAGGATTGAGGTGGTCACAACGATTGATGACTCTTACACATTCAGATGTTCATCGGTGTTCTCGATCCAGAGAAAATGTTATCATCATTGATCATTGTGGGGAATTCCATAATGTCCCTCTACTTGGCATTAGGGGAGGCATTACCTACAACCCCTGCTTGGATCTGAGAATGTTTGGGTATGCCCGAAGGGATGGCCCACATGACATGTTGATTCCAGACTTGGTTTTTGACTTTGACAACAACGATCAAGGACTTCGACAAAGTTTCATCCGAGCTTGGAGGATGCTCAACAAGGTTGACAGTAAGACCTTGGGACACAAGAATTCCATCCCCCTTGAGCCTTACCTCAAGTGGGTATGAACCCGCGCCCAAAGTCTTATGATGCCTTACCCCTACATGCTTCCTGTGATCAAAGAGCCTGTTATGGAAGGAGAGGTTCCATACACCCTCCTACATCCTGACATGCCAACATCACTTGAAGATTTGCAAAGGAGTTGGATACAGGTCAAGGGAGAACATAATACTTTCGAAGCCCAATTCTACGCCAGTGAGAAGAAGGTTTTGGAACTTACTCGTCAACTTCACGAAGAGCATACTCTCAACACCTACATTGCACCAAAGAGGATGCGCAATGTATTTTTACATTAGAATTTTGTATTATTTTGCCCATGGGGCATTTATGTACTAACAAATTCTATCTTATTAATATGACGTGTATTCCTTTTTGTTTAAAACAAATTTGAATTTCGGAATCCTTGAATGCATTACATGAATACACATCATTCATCATATGCATAAGCAGGTCTTCACACTAGGTTTCCTTATCTCTCTGCTGTTTATTTCAGCAAGATGGATATAGAGCAGATGGTCAAAGACTTACAAGCGTAGAATTCACAGTTCCAACAGCTACTCATGACCTTGGCTAAGGGTCAGGAGGAGCTCAAAACCTTGCTGCAAAAGGAAAAGGAGAAAAAGAAAAATAAGAGGGTTGGTGTGGCTACCACGGGTAGAAGTTTTGAAGGTCAAGCTAGAAGGGTCCTCGATTTCCCCTCAACATTTGATGAAAGGGTAGGAAAAGGAAAGGGAGATGTAGTGCCCTCTGAGTCTGAGAAGGAAGAAGAAGAAGAGGATGAAGACTATTCTAAAGAGCAGTACCCTCCTGCAGACGACAAATACAAGAATCTGGAAGAATGTTTAGCTGCCATGGAGGTGCAAAGGGTGCCTGGGCTGGACTTTGAAGAGTTAGGGCTGGTTGCTGGGATTGTGATTCCCCCCAAATTTAAAGTGCCTATATTTTCTAAGTACGATGGTTTGTCTTGTCCAAAGATGCATCTACGATCTTATGTTAGAAAAATCCAACCGCATTCTTCTGATAAAAACCTATGGGTTCATTTCTTCCAGGACAGTCTTTCGGAGACGTAGTTAGATTGGTTATACCAGCTAGAGAGGTCTGATGTGCACAATTGGGAGGATTTGGCGGCCGCCTTCTACAGACAATATCAATATAATGCGGATTTAGCACCAACCCGTACTCAATTACAAAGTATGGGTATGGTCTCAAATGAAGGTTTCAAAGAGTATGCCCGGAAATGGAGAGACTTGGAGGGACGAGTACAACCACCTCTATCTGAGAGAGAGAGCTGGTAGATATGTTCTTGGGTACGCTGTCAGGCCCCTTTTTCAATCACCTGATTGGAAGTTCGTCTGCGGGGTTCACCAAGTTAATTCTAACTGGTGAGAGAGTTGAAGCCGGCATAAAGAGCGGGAAAATTCAAAAGGATGCATCTGCTTCGGCTGCCATCAAAAAGACTTTTCCAGCCAAGAAAGAAGTCTCAGCTGTCTACTCCAAAAGAAGTCAAGGAAGATTTGAGCGCCGACCAGCGGTGGGGGCCGTAATGATTCAGAAGTCTGCAATTGATCAGCCTCGAAATAATCAACCCAGAACCAACCAAGCAAGGGTGGAAAGGCCTGCACAGAAATTCACCCGGATCAATATGACACCTGCTCAGGTTCCCCCTCATCTCTTGAAGTTAAACCTTGCAAGTTTGAAAGAGGCACCGAAGAATCCGAATACATCTTCTCCTTACTACCATTTGAACGCCAAGTGTGCTTATCATTCAGACAGCCAGGGGCATGACACCAACAATTGTTGGGCCCTCAAAAATAAGATTCAGGACTTAATAGATGCTAAATAAGTTGAATTCGACGCCCCTGAAAAGCCAAACATAATCTCTGCTCCAATGCCAAAGCATGGCCACAATGCCCATGCTGTTGAAGAGGATCTTTTTGTTGCTACTGTTGATGATTTGATGACTCCGCTACCGATAATCAAGTTGAATTTGCTGAAGGCTGGGATTTTCCCAGGTTGTGAAGAAGATTGCTGCCTTTGTTCATCCTTACCAACCGATTGTCCGTTGTTGAAGTTAGGCATCAAACGCCTAATGGTTAACCAAGACATCCTTTTTGAAAAGACTCCTGTTACACCGACTCCTGTCAATGATGTTTCGATAATTACCATATCCGCCAATCTTTCCAAGGTCTCTAAAAGACCTGTTAAGATTACATCCGATCCAAAGATTGTACCTTTGAAGATAACTATGCCGGGCCTATCCCGTACAAGTCCAACAAATCAATACCGTGGAACTATGGGGGAGAGATCTTTTACCACGGTGTTAAAAAAATTGAACCAACCAAAGAGAGTTCTGATGAAGAGACTTATGACATTGGAAACATTTCGGGAACGAGTAAAATCACCCACAGTGGAAGAATTTTCTCTCTGGAGATTGCCCCTCCAAAGGAAATCTTCGGACCCTCAGCTGCTCCTAAGGTTACTCATGTACTGGTCAACATATCTGTGAGAACTCCAACTATTGAAGAAGTTATGACTCTTGTGGTTGTCCCCTCTGCTGCTGCTGATGATAGAGGGAAAGGGATCCAAGAAGAGCCTGTCAGGACGAGGGCTCATCCGTTGATCATCCCTGAGACCTCTCAAAAATAAATAGAAGAGATTTTGAAAATAATCAAGAAAAGCGATTATAATGTTGTTGAGCAACTAGGGCAAACCCCCTCAAAAATCTCTATGTTGGCCTTGCTGCTTTGTTCAGAGGCTCATGCCAAAGCTTTAATCAGATTCTTGAAGACGACCCATGTGCCCCAGGAAACCTTCGCGGATCAGTTCCAGGAATGTGTAGCTAGCCTAACAGCAGACAACGGTCTAGGATTCTCCGACGCTGATTTAACAATCAAAGGGAGGAAACATAATGACGCTTTGCATGTCTCGGTGGAATGCAGAGGGACTACTCTGGCACACGTTCTGGTAGACACTGGTTCATCGCTGAACGTCTTACCAAAGAAAGCATTGGATAGGCTAGATTGTGAAGGTTTAACCTTGAAGCCCAACAACATCATTGTCAGAGCCTTTGATGGTTCTAAAAGGATGGTCCACGGGGAGGTGGACATCCCGATTAAAGTGGGAACTGAGACCTTCAACTCCATATTCTATGTCATGGACATTCGTCCCTCCTATTCTTGCTTGTTGGGAAGACCCTGGATTCATCATGCTGGAGCCGTAACTTCTACTCTACATCAGAAGCTCAAGTACCCTGTCCAGGGGAAAATTGTAACAGTTCACGGTGAAGAGGAATGCATGATAAGCCATCTTAATTATTTCCGCTATGTGGAATTGGATGGTGAATTCATCGAAACCCCCTTTCAGCATTTTGAAGAGGTAGCTCAGGAGATTGCGGCAACCAAGACAGTGCCTTCTGTACCCATGATTACCCGACCTCCGCTTCAGATGTCGTCTCTCAAAGATGCAAACGCTGTGATTGAAGAAGGAGGAAGCACAATCTAGGGGCAACTTCCCGATTTTCTATTCAAATCTGATAAATTCGGCTTGGGTTTCACTGGTTCTGCTCAAAAGGTTGTGCGTCACTCCCGGGCTGGAGGGCCACCAGTGAAGATCACCCATCATGGAGTCAATGCTTTGGAGGATAGTGAAGAGGAGAGTAACCTGGAAGACTGGATTTTCCCTACTGTTGAAGGAGGATTGTGCAATTTGGAGGCAAAGGACTTTATTCCCATTACTTTCATCAATCAGTAATTTATCTTTCAAACATTTCTGTTGGTTTGTAATAATTCTTGAACAATTCGTACACTTTTAACCTTGTGCCTTACCCGAGGTACATAGGTCCATTTTTAAGGGTTTGATTTTTCATCTTCAAATGTCATTTTAATGAATCATGGACGTTTTCACATATAAACTTTTGTGTTCATTTTCTTTCTTTTTACATTTTATTTGTTTAAAGGTGGCTATCCCTTACACACACCCACACTCACAAATGCAGGTACCCATCCATTCCGGATTCCATGGGTAACAATTCTGCTATGGCCTTCAGTTACTCTAAAGATCTGGTCTACCATGCCGAATATGAAGGTGATGAAGACTGTAAAGTGCCTGGAGAATTGGCTAGACTGCTACAACAGGAAGAAAGGGTTATTCTACCTCATGAGGAGTTGTTAGAGACAATCAACTTGGGTACAGAGGAAGACAGAAAAGAAGTCAGAGTGGGTGCCAACCTAGAGCCAAGTGTCAAGGAATGCTTAGTTTAGTTGTTGAATGAATATGTTGAGATCTTCTCCTGGTCATACGAAGACATGTCGGGACTTGATACAGATATTGTGGTACACCGTCTCCCTACAAGAGAAGACTGCCCACCAGTTAAACAGAAAGTTCGTCGCATGAGGCCCGACATGTCTGAAAATATTAAAGCAGAAGTTATGAAGCAGTTCAGCGCTAGATTTCTTGTTGTTACTTCCTATCCACAATGGGTTGCTAACATTGTGCCCGTGCCTAAGAAGGACGGCAAAGTGATAATGTGCGTGGATTACAGAGACTTAAACAGGGCTAGCCCTAAAGATGACTTTCCACTATCGCACATTGACATCTTGGTTGGCAATACAGCTTAGCACAAGGTATTTTCTTTCATGGACGGATTCTCAGGCTATAACCAGATCAAAATGGCCCCTGAGGACATGGAGAAAACTACTTTTTTTACACAGTGGGGTACGTTCTGTTATAAAGTGATGCCATTTGGACTGAAGAATGCCGGGGCAACCTATCAGCGCGCCATAGTAGCTTTGTTTCATGATATGATACATCATGAGATAGAGGTCTACGTCGACGACATGATAGCCCGTTCACAAACTGAAGAGGAACACCTCGACCATCTGCAAAAGCTGTTTGTCAGGTTGAAAGAGTACAAGCTCAGACTGAACCCTAACAAGTGCACTTTCTGAGTCAGGTCCGGTAAACTCTTGGGTTTCATAGTCAGCAACAAAGGCATCGAGGTCGATCCTGCCAAAGTCAAAGCTATACAAGAAATGCATGTCCCTCGCACTGAGAAGGAGGTCAGAGGTTTCTTGGGACGCCTAAACTACATTGCAAGGTTCATTTCTCACCTAACATCTACCTGTGAACCAATCTTCAAGCTGTTGAAGAAAGATCAGGTGGTTGAATGGAATGATGACTGTCAAGTTGCTTTCAATAAAATCAAGGAGTATTTGCTAGAACCTCCTATCTTGATGCCACCCGTCGAAGGAAGGCCGCTAATCATGTATCTGACTGTCTTAGAAAATTTAATGGGGTGCGTATTGGGCCAACACGACGAGTCTGGCCGAAAAGAGCATGCCATTTATTACCTTAGCAAAAAGTTTACCGACTGTGAGACACGATACTCACTGCTCGAGAAAACTTGTTGCGCTTTGGTATGGGCTGCTCACCGGATAAGGCAATATATGTTGACTCATACCACTTTGCTGATCTCTAAGATGGATCCGATCAAGTACATCTTTGAGAAGCCTACTTTATCTGGAAGAATTGCTAGGTGGCAGATGATCCTGACGGAATACGATATACAATACACGACCCAAAAAGCTATAAAGGGGAGTGTGCTACCCGATCATCTAGCTCATCAAGCTGTCGAAGATTACCAATCCATGAGGTTCGACTTCCCCGACGAGGATATCATGACATTGGACAACATTGAAGGTTTCAGACCATATGACAGACCTGAACAAGGATCCCGATGGACCCTGTACTTTGATGGTGCCTCCAACGCACTTGGCAACGGTATCGGCGCCGTACTTATCTCTCCAGAAGGTTGCTATACACCTTTCACTGTCAGGCTTTGCTTCAGTTGTACCAACAACATGGCCGAGTATGAAGCTTGTATTTTCGGTCTCAAGGCTGTCATTGACTTGGGAATCAAATATTTGATTGTATTTGGGGACTCCGCTTTGGTTATCAGTCAAATCAAAGGAGAGTGGGATACTAAACATCCAAACCTCATCCCTTACAAAGAACATGTCTTGACATTGTTACCACATTTCGAGCAGATTACCTTCTAGCACTTCCCGCGAGAAGAAAATCAGCTAGCAGATGCTCTAGCTATAATGTCATCCATGTTTAAACTTAACTAGGATAATGAGGCTCCCCAAATCACTATTGAACGGATGGACGAACCTGCACATTGTCACGAGATTAATACCGAAGAATTAGTGGACCGACCTTGGTTTCATGACGTCAAAAGGTATCTCGAGGCTCAAGAATACCCTGAAGGAGCTTCAGTCAACGAAAAAAAGTTCTTAAGGAGGTTCTCATCTAAGTTCTTCCTAAACAATGGTATCCTATACAAGAGCAATCATGATTGCATTCTGCTCCGTTGTGTGGACAAGGTTGAGGCTGAACAAATCATGTCTAAACTGCACAATGGTACCTTTGGCACTCATTCTAGCGGACATACGATGGCTAAGAAGATTCTATGTGCAGGCTATTACTGGTTTACCATGGAAGCTGACTGTCATCAGCATTCCAGGACTTGTCACAAATGTCAAATCTATGCGGACAAGGTACATATACCTCCAGTTCCTCTCAATGTCTTAACAGCTCCTTGTCCATTCGCTATGTGGGGAATCGACATGATTGGAGAGATCAAGCCTACAACATCCAATGGACACTGTTTCATCCTGGTGGCCATTGACTACTTTACCAAATGGGTTGAAGCAGCATCCTTCGCATCCGTTACAAAGAATGTGGTTTCCCGCTTCATCAAGCAGAACCTCATATGTCGGTACGGTATCCCCGAAAGGATCATCACTGACAACGGTACAATCCTTAACAATACTATGATCACTGCCCTGTGCGAGCAGTTCCAAATTCAACATCACAATTCATCTCCATATCGGCCAAAGATGAACGGTGTTGTCGAAGCTGCGAACAAAAATATTAAGAAGATCATATAAAAGATGACAGTCACCTACAAGGACTGGCATGAAATGCTACCGTTTGCCCTGCATGGGTACCGTACCACGGCACGTACATCAACTAGGGCAACACCCTATTCTTTGGCATACGGCATGGAAGCTGTTTTACCTATCGAGGTTCAGATTCCCTCCTTGAGAATCATGAAAGATGCTGGTTTGAGTGAAGACGATTGGATTCAGACCCGGCTTGATCAACTTAACTTGATTGACGAGAAGCGACTTACTGTTGTTTGTCATGGTCAGACGTATCAAAAATGGATGATCAAGGCATTCAACAAGAAAGTCAGGCTCCAGGTATATCAAGTCGGGGACCTTGTAATCAAGCGGATCCTCTTGCCGCAAAGTGATCCCAGGGGAAAATGGACTCCTACCTACGAAGGATCATTTGTGATCAAAAACATCTTTTCTGGTGGGGCTATGATCCTGACCACCATGGACGGCGACGACCTGCCGCACCCTGCGAACGTAGACATAGTCAAAAGATACTACACATAAACGACGCGGCAAGTTGAAAACCCGAAAGGGCGACTTGGGAAAAAATGGGCATCCCGGTGAATCGAAAACCCGAAAGGGCGGTTCAGGAAAAATTAGGGATAAACAAAAAAATCTGTACACCCGGCAAGTTGAAAACCCGAAAGGGCGACTTGGGCAAAAAAGGGTTTCCCGGTGGATCGAAAACCCGAAAGGGCGGTCCAGGAAAAAGTTAGGGAATTAAAGCGTATGACTATGTCTCGTCGGATCACTTTAAGGACAATCTCTTCATGGACAAGCTCCAGGCTTCTGATCAATTCAATCATCTTCGGATGAAGTAATGAATAGACAAGATATTCAGAGTTACAAAGGCTATAGAAGAATGGGAACCCCATGGAATTTTTACACATAGCCATCTTTCTTTGTATAAATTTTTCTCATTTTTACGACAACATTCTCTTACTAGGATGTATGTCTCCTTTGTACAAAATACTTACACAAAGTTAATACAAAGATACTTCAAAGTGCAGAAAACTATTTGCCTTTTCTTTTTCTTTATATTTGTGTTTTATTTGAAAACGTCCAATGGTTTATTAAATGAGCATATGCATTTGAATATAATCACTGTTTACAAATAAATGAAATGTGAAAGAATAATTACTGACAGGTTGAAAGGATACGAAAACGTCTTGCGGCTATTCCATGAGAAATCTCCTGCAGTACATCATCTAGATCCCTAGCTGAGCTAAAACCTTGAAATACATATCCCCAGCGGAATTAAATTTCAAAATCCCCGCCAGAGTCTAATCTTCAAAATACCAATCCTCGGTGGAGTTATATTTTCAAACCTTTAATTCTCATCAGAGTTAAGTTTTCAAACTCCCAATCCTCAGCGGAGCAAAACTTTGAACTAAAGACCCTGAGAGGAGATGAAACCTTCTTCCCCAACGGAGTCAAGTTTCCAACTACCAATTCCCATCGGAAACCATTCAGTTTTCCCCAGATTCCCCAACAAGTTGTCTTAAAATCTGAAAATCAACCAAATAACAGTTAACTTTTATCCCCAACCTCCGGATAATTCCCCAGTAGATTGGCATACAACCCAAACTCCTGAACTTTTTCCAAACAGGAATAAGATTTTTCCCCAGAGAGTCTTGAACTTACTTTCCAGCAGGATAGCTACTCCCCAGCAGTATAGCTATTCCCCACAAAGTTTTTACTCCCCAACAGAATGAAGATTCTCATTCTTAACTCTCCAATTTGAAGTCCCCAAGGATTCAAATTCCCCTAGCAGATTGAAGATTCTCATTCTTGGTTCCCCAGTGAAGTTGCCAGAGTTTTCATTACTCCCCGGCATGAATTTGTCAGAATTTTTAATCCCCTACAGATCAAAGATTATATTTCTCACTTCTCCAGTGAAGTTCCCAAGAATTAAATTTCCCCAGGAGATCGAAGTTTCTCATTCTTAGTTCCCCGCAGAAGCCATCAGAATCTTCCGTTTTCTCCAGCAGATCAAGGTTTTCCTCTGTTGGATCCCCGGTAGAGATCATTAGAGTTTCCTTATTCCTCAGCCGAGTAAGGATTCCCATGGTGTAATCCCCAGCCATAATCATCAAAAATATCTAGATTCCCCAAGCAGGTTTCTCAAGAAGACTTGAAGGATCCCTATCCCCAGGAAAGTCATGAAGGATTCTCACATCCCCACAGAAGTTATCAAATTTTTTTGTAATCCCCGCAAGTTGCCAAGGATTTTCTACCCCCAACGGTGGTCCAAGGATTTCTCATCCTCAGCAATCAAAGATTTTGAACCTCCAACAGCGGGCAAGGATTTATTTTCCCCGAAAGCAGTCAAGGATTTTATTATCTCGAGTCATCAAGGATTTAATTTCCTCAGCAAGACAGCTAATCATCTTACATGCGCATACATTACATTCATGTATCATAAACATTGATAAAAACACATTTATTGCATCATACATTTCATGCAACATAACCTTTGTGTTTCAGCTAACATTTTACCCTTTTTAGGATAAGATTAAAAGTTATCTTTAACAAATATTCAAAGATTTCAGATACAGTACGGATACACTCCAGGACATGGAAGTCATTTTGTCACTCATTCATATCTCTTATTCAGATACAGTATAGATACACCCCAGACACGGAGGTCATTCTATTACTCATTCAGAATTCAAAGTCAAGATATAGTACGGATACGCTCCAGACACGGAGGTCATTCTATTACTCATTCAGAATTCAACAATCAGATACAGATTAGATACGCTCCAGATACGGAAGCCATTCTATTTCTCATTTAGATTCAACTATCAATTTCAAGTTCAGATACACTCCAGATACGGAAGTCATTTTGTCACTTATTCGGATCCCAGTTACAGTACATATACACTCCAGACACGGAAGTCATTCTGCTACTCATACAGGTCTCAACTTCAGATACAGTCCAGATACGCTCCATAAACGGTTGCCATTCTGTCACTTATTCTGACTTTTTCCCCAGCCCCGAGATGCTCCAGACACGAACGTCATTCTGTTGCTTATTCAGATTTCAGATTCAGATACAATAAAGATACACTCCAGACATAGAAGTCATTCTGTTATTCATTCAAGAATGAAATACAGTTACAGCTCGGATACGCTCCAGACACGGACGCCATTCCTTTGCTCATACAGATCCAATCTCCAGATACAACTCAGATACGTTCCAGATACGGATACCATTCTGATGTTCATTCTCCTGATTTTCAACAAACAGTCTTGGATGGCATCTTTAAGCCCATATTCGACAAGATTCTGTCACCTCTCCAAATAGAATCTTTAAGCCCATTTCCTCAACTACATTTTTTGACGAGTGCAAATTTACGGGCCCTCTAGTGTCCAATCATCTTTTACCTTCGAGTCACGAACGACAAACCCGCCAATATAACTCTTCAGGTTCAAGAAGATTGAACAGGGGCAGCTGTTGTACCCCAAAATTCTTCCTCTCATTTTATCAAGATTTCCCCTCACAAGACTCTTTGGACTCCAGACAGGATTAGGGTTTGCTCTGCTCAAGACATCTCCTTGTATTGATGACCTGAAATTATGGTTTGAGTTTGCACAAGGATTTTTGGACTTTCAATGCCTCATGTGACTTTCATACTTCATTTTGGACTCCTAAGATTGCCCATACCAAGTTTTAAGCTTTGAATCATATTTTTGCCCAGTCAATTGGACAGTTGACCTAAAACATCAATTGTATTAGGGAAAAAGTCAACTGTGGCCAATTTACAGTCAAACCTCATAATTTTTTATCCATATCAACATTATAGACTCATATGAACCATTTTATCAAGTTTGTACCACAACTCCTCAAGAAATTTGATCAGATAATCAAAAGGGCAAAATGGTCATTTTTAGGGTTTTGACTACAGAAGGGAAATTTATGACTTTTTCACCTAGACAATGGAAAATTGGGTTCAAGCATGGATTCTAGGACTCAATGGCATCATCTTTACCTAATCACAAGGTTCAAAAGATCTCAAATTCATTGGATTGACAGATGAATTTTCCAGTCAATTGATCAAAAATCAACTGTACACTGAAAAGTCAAACTTTGACTTTTTGGTCAAAATCAAGTGCCAAGGGTCATTTTTCATCAAGATGTGTCAAAACATGAAACTTGTTCACCAAGAAACCTCATTTTGAAAATTAGGGTTTAAAATGGAAAATTTCCATAACTTAGAAATTTTCTAAGTTATGAAAATTTCTTTTTTTTTCCTAACTTTTCCCAACTTTTTCACCATGATGCAATTGGATTCAAACAAAACTTTCAACATTAAAGTTGTATTCCTCCACAAAATCTACAACTTTAATTCACAAATTTTTCCCAAAAGACTCTTGGATCTCAAGTTATGATTTTGTGAACAAGGGTCCATGAAACTTTTAACTTAGTGAAATTTTGCCCTAGTTTAGGCAGGATTTTGACCTATCTTCATGGCAATTTTTCACATAGTTCTAAGTGGACTCTCAAAATGAATTTCAAAGATGGATTGTATAGCATGTTACAAGCTTTCCAAAATGTCCAAGAACTCTCCAAGATCATTTGTGGTTAGGGAGAATTGAAGGATTGAAAATGGAAAATCATCACTTTTGTCCAAGGCATTTTGCACATTGCTACAACTTGCAATTTTGTCCAAAGCATGCTTGTACTTGTTTTACAGACCTTAAACATTTCCACACTCCTTAATTAAATGCAAATACATTGGTTAGAGGCTTTGTTCTGAGCTTTAGAATATTACACATTGAATTAATCCATTTTTGGCAAAAAGGCAACAATACCATTTCCATAAAGCACAACTTTTGCATTTTTGTTTCCCTTGATCCTTGAACCCAATCTTTTGCAGAAAACAAAGTTCACTAATATTAGGAAATTGGTACCAACTATGTGCAGGCCTGGAGATAGCAAGTACATCCTTTGAGCATTGTCAATTCAACCTTTTCTTCAAAACCAAGCAAGTGTGCAAAAACTCCACAACTTTGTAATCTGATAAGAACAAACTTTGTGCACATTTCAAACAAGTTTAACACATTATCTCAAGCCAGAAACACGAGCTCCAAGCCTCTAAAACACCCAAATACATCAAAACACCAAGTTCTTGCAAAAACAGGGCAAGTTCTGCACATTTATTTCCAAATCCAATTCCACTCGTGCGTTTTGTCCCAAACCACTTCAAACACTTTCTAAACAATACACCTAAGCTGTCCAGACCATTCTCAAGCAACTGTAACTGCATTTTCAAGCTTCACATTCTGAGTTTGCAGGTTGAGTTCTATAGGGAGATTCAAGCTATTTCAAAGCAAGCTAAGCATTGGGAAAGGTCAAGGAAACATCAAGCAAGCTCAAAAGTCCTCCAGGCCTTACCAAAAGTTGCTACATTGCCATACTCGAGTTTGACTGAAACAGGTATTTTCCAACTTTCTATATCCTTATTTATGCATCATTAAGCTTAGGTTTGTGAAGCAAAAATGTAGTCCTCATTGTCCTTGAGCTGTACATATGCATAGAATTAATTTATGTTAACTAAGCTAGGAGTATTTGATAGTTGAACTTATTGAAAAACTTAGGTTATAAATTAGGGGCACTGAAATTCTCCCTGGTTTCTTAGAGTTAGATCAAGTTTTTTATATGGTTAGAATCGTGTGATGATGAGCTATAACTTTCATGTTGCAAGTTTTTATTTTTAAGCACGTATGCAGGAGATACAGATTTGAACCATGGCGCGCGTTTTTCTTCTGTCTCAAGGACAAGGATGAAGGAACCTTGGGTTGGGCTTGCTTGCCTTGCTTTTGACACCCCCTACTTACTCTTTGCACCCCCTTGGCCCATTTCTTTTATTTTTTATATTTTTCATTTCTTTTCATATTTTCTGACTTTTATTATTTTTTCTAAATATTAAAAACCACCAAAAATATTTTCTTAATTTTTACATTTTATTTTATTATTTTTATTATTATTTTTGGCATAAAAATAGTTTATTAATTAATATATACTTTTATTTTCTTAAATAAATTTATAAATAATACAAAAAATATCATATATTTTTATTTTTATTATTTATACACTTAAATAATATTTTCTCACACATTTTAATTTTTTAACACTTTTGTATATATTTTTATTTATTTTCTTGTACATAAATAAATAATATAGAATATATATTTTCTTAAAACCAAATTAGGGTTTTCACCCTTTCAAAAATAATCACTTTTTATTTTCTTATTTTTGAGACATAAATAATTTATTTTTACATACATACAAATAAATACAAAAACATTTTTGCATATTTATATTTAATTGCATATTTAAATATTTGCTCATTTATTTATTTGTACAAATAAATTCAATATGGTTGTAATAGTTTTAGGGCTTTATTTTTGTGCAATTACCCCTTATTCAAACTTGTATCCTCCTCCCCATAATAATGTTGTAATAGTCTTAGATTTACTTTTACGCATTTTATCGCTTTGATATGCATGATAGTAAAAATTAGGGTTTGTATGATAACCAAAAATCAAAACAAATATCATGACTAAACACAAGATAAAAATGCATGAAAAATAACAACACAATGCACACAAGCACCCTTAGGGTTTCATCCACTTGTTGCCTTAAAAATGGCCATGATATGCATGTTAGGTATCTTGGCAAAACAAAAACAAAACAAAAAGATCATAGTCCCTCGATGACGTTATCTTGGTTGCCTATACAAAAATGATCTAGACCCTCAAAAAACTTGCTAAGATACTTGGCACAATTGCTATCATGGTCATACGATGACCCACGCCTTTCCCGTTTAACATCCAAACACAAGGTTGTTTACCAAATACAATGGTAAAACAACAATGTCAAAGGGTTAAAAATATGTAGGAAAGATCTTTGAGTAGGGTAGACAACTCCTAGTTACTTGATCAAACTTGCAAACCATCCTTGCTATTTTCAAACTATCTCACACATCTCAACACAATTTCACAACATTTTCCCAAAACGAACTTTCAAACATTGAAACATTTTTTAAAATACAAACACCTTTGTATACATTCAAACAAGAATCATTACAAAGGTTGCCTAAACAAAGGCCTCTTTTCAAAATACTTTCAACACACAAAATCACCATTTCAAACAATTGAAAAGCAAAAGCAAGTGATCTAAAACAAGTAACTAAGAGCCCATGGAAAACCATGGATGAAAAGGGTGCTAGCACCTTCCCTTTTCATAATCTACCCCCCGAACCCAAAAACATTCTCAAAGGTCTTTCCTGTGCTTTTTGACCTTTCCATTGGATGAAATAAAAAGTCGGTGGCGACTCTTGCTAAACCGAAACATTTGCAAACACAAACGCAAAACCTCAAGTCAGTTCTCCCACCGCATCACATATATCAATATCAGTTTTAATGAAAGTTTGAGATTTTCTTATTGCCATTTTACCTATTGTATCTTGTTTTTTCTTTGCAAATTCCTCATTTAGGAGTTGTCTCCCTGTACGAATTCCTATTCACAAGCCAATCTCATTGATAAAAATTTTCCTTTCCACCAAAAAGTTTCTTTGTTATGTCCTTTTTACTTTATTTTTCGTATGTGAATTGTGATTTAAATTATTTATTAAACATTACATTGAAAACAATAAGGTAATAATAATCACAAGCTAAGATGTGAAACACGACATTACATGGACCTGAAGGCATCCCAAGGGAATTCCATGGCATTCAAATGTTGTTTTTCTATGCAGGTAGCAAGTCGTAACGGTCACCTCGACCTAGCTTTCATTCTCGTCACCTCCTTACAGATGGTTGAGCATTTGATTCTCCAACACAGAGAAACTTGGGGCATTTGATGAGATCCATTTCTTTACTCAATCATCCACCAAAATTCCAGCATGTAGGGAAAGTTAGATCGATCAACTCCTCCTCAGCGAGACTGCAATTCAATCAAACTATAACTCAATTCTCAAAGTTTTCAAGCATCAATCTGTATTTGCATCTCAAGACAACAGGAAACGGACCCCAATGGCCCAATGGGCCCAATAACTTACAATCTACATATAGTAATCATTATTTCATATTACATGGCATCTTCAAATTCATAGCATGTCTATTGAAAGAGATCATTACTCCATACACTTCAAAATGCATATGAAACATGAGCCAGATTTGGTACCTTACACGAAAGCCCCAAGTCAATCCTCAAAACAGTAAAACATCCCCTCAGAGAATATCATCCTCATAATTCCCAGTTGACATCCATCATTACACTACCACCCAAAATAAGCCATGGTGCCAGTATATTGTATTCCCCAACTCTTAATACACTTCGTTATCTTTACTAGGGTCGTAGGTCGCTCACAGGTCTTACCCTCATGTTATCTTTTCTAGGGTCGGAGGTTGATTGCAGGTCTTACCCTCAAGTTATCTTCTAGGGTCGTAGGTCGCTCGCAGGTCTTACCCTCACATTATCTTTTATAGGGTCGTAGGTCGCCCGTAGGTCTTACCATCGTGTTATCTTTTCTAGGGCGTAGGTCACTCGCAGGTCTTACCCTCACATTATCTCTTCTAGGGTCGTAGGTTGCTCGTAGGTCTTACCCTCATGTTATATTTTCTAGGGTCGTAGGTCGCTCGTAGATCTTACCCTCAAGTTATCTTTTATAGGGTCATAGTTCGCTCGTAGGTCTTACCCTAATGTTATCTTTTCTAGGGTTGAAGGTCGCTCATAGGTCCTACCCTCGTGTTATCTTTTCTAGGGTCGTAGGTTACTCGTAGGTCTTACCCTCATGTTATCTTCTAGGGTCGTAGGTCGCTCGCAGGTCTTACCCTCACGTTATCTTTTCTAGGGTCGTAGGTCGCTCGTAGATCTTACCCTCAAGTTATCTTCTAGGGTCGTAGGTTTCTCGCAGGTCTTACCCTCATGTTATCTTTTCTAGGGACGTAGGTCGCTCGCAGGTCTTACCCTCACACTATCTTTTCTAGGGTCGTAGGTCGCTCGCATGTCTTACCCTCACATTGTCTTTTCTAGGTTCGTAAGTCGCTCCCCGGTCTTACCCTCATGTTATCTTTTCCTGGATCATAGGTCTTCTGTAAATCTTACCCTCATGTTATTCTTTCTCTTGGTTCATAGATCATACTCAGATATTTACCCGTTGTCTTTACCTTTCTTTTGCAGTCGTAAATCCTACACGATAGATTCTCCACTATCGTCTTTAAGTTATCATGTTTTCATCAATCCTACTTTCAGTCACCACGATATCATTAACCATATCTTTTCAGTCACTTTAACACCCACTTCCCCGAGAACCTTGTATTGGCACTGCTACCCCGGTACAAGCTATCATTATTCAACCACATTTACCTAACATGATCAGTTCACCAGAAAATTCATTTTTCATCCCCAGTAAACATCACAAATAAATAACACTCACACCATCTCTCCAGGACAAATTTTAGGTCTTCGTATTTAATCTTCTTCTACCTTAAATGATCGAAAGGCTGCCTCCAATCTCACTTTCATGTTCAAGACGGTTAAATAGGGGCAATTGTCATGCCCCAAATTTGTCCTACCTATTTTGCTCTTATCTGGCTTAGGCTTTGCGTTTCATTTGCATCATTTTCATTAGGTAAATTACACATCATTCCTTCATTCAATAAAGCAGGGGTTCACAATCAGAGGTGGTTCTAATTAGGGTTTCTATTGGTTTGAGGCTTCTACACTTAGTACAATTGATTTCCTTGGTTCTTCTCTTGAGTAGTGGACTATGTGAATAAGGGTTTTGAAGTATGGTTATCCTGGGTTTAATATTCATCCATGAACAAGGCTATTTCTCATTCAAATTCACCAAGGCTAAGGGTTAGGGTTTATTTCCTTACCCAAGGTCAATGGATTAGGGTTTTATCTCAAGGATACCTTTGTTATTTCAAGCTTCTTTTTCACTCGTGGATCTTCCCAGGGGTATTGCCTTTGAATTAAGATCATTTGTCATCAAGTCAAGGGTTTGAGAATTAACTTACAAAGCATTTAGAGATGGTGTTATGAACACATAGGGTGATTAAGGCATGTTTATTCTTTATTACTTCAGTTACAAGTCACTTGTGGTTTGAACATTGAAATTCAGGTTTTCATCGAGAATGGGATTCAAGTTAGGAGCAATGCATATGGCTTACTTGGTATTCAAGTTAAATAGGTCATTCATCATTCAAATATCCATAAAATTACAAGACTTATTCAAGTTTCACTAAGTCCATTTAATTAGTATTTGTCTATCATTCAAAATTCATCCAAGTATTCATCAAATCCCATTATTTCTTTTATTCAAGACTATTTTTAAGGCATGATGTTTCAAAGTTCTCAAAATTATTCAATACATATTAATAAGCCATAAATTCATCCAAGTTTTCAATACATTCAAGTTCCATCTAGCAAACATACAAATTCCATCAAGGTTCATTCAAAGCAAGGCACCATTCACGCCCAAATATTCACCAAGGTTCAAAAAAGTTTATAAATACATTTAATGTGTCATCAATCATCATTTACAAGCACACTCAAATCTTCTTTACAAGACAAAAACACAACAAAAGAAGAATTTAAATCCAAAGGCCATTCTATGAGTTTGTATGGGCTGAAACATCAATAAGATCTTCATCTTCTCCAAACTTTCTTCCAAGCTTCATGCTAGCCATTGTTCCTTCTTCAACCTTGCCTTGCCTGCTTCACACTCCATCAATCCTCACATGAAAAAAACAAGCAAGAAAATTTGTTAGTTCAATCGCAATTTAAACAATAAGTTTTCTTCTAGTCTCATCATTAGGGATTCTGTGAAGGAATCAAGAACAAGGGTTTGAATCATATCATATGCCAAACAAAGGCCTCATCATCTTGCACACAAATCATATTCTATCATTGGCCTAAGAAAATTCCTATTGCAAATCACTAAAATAAGTTTAATTCACAATAAGAAGAAACAAGTATTGGCAAATAACCAAGTTTAGAATATGTCAAACAAATGAAGAGTTCACGCGAGGAAAACATAAAACTCATTCATCAGTTTCCTTAAATGTCACAAAACCCCTTCAGAATTATAAGAGAGAAGAAGAACAATAGTTCTGAATCACAGACAAAAAATTAGAAAGGCCAAATCAGATATCATCAGAAAAATAGCCCTGCAAAAACAGGCAGCTATGGATTTACATACAGCCATGCATAACCTGTCCACAAAGCCAAACAGAACATGCCAAAATTTGTGCCAAACCTGCACAAAAATCTGCTGCAAAACAGACCAAAAAATAATGCCTTGTATCATCTAAGCTTTTGCCAAATCTGTCCATGAACCAAAGGCCCTCAGTTAACATCTGTCCATAAACCTGTTGCAAGCCTGCATAAAACCAGTCCAAAGTCTGCTGCAACTTTGTATACAATTGGTAAGAAAAAACTACACCAAAGAAAGCACAAGACAACATGTCAAAATTGTTCAAATGCACAAAAAACTTCCCCCCAATATTCCCATTATTTTCCTCTATATCAACCACCCTCTGTTCGGATAATGGATACAATATACACATACAGAAAAATACAGGCAAGAGGAAGAGAAAAAAATATACAAGAAAAACACCATAGAAAACCTAAAAAAAAACAACACATACTTTCATTCATTCACTCACCAATCCATATACCTTTCTGTAACTCCTAACTTCACTGCCATCAACCTCACCTCCCACACAAACCATAATACAGAAACAACAACATTCAATCTGTTCACCATTTCAAACATTGAAACAACAACATCGAAGCAGAATTCAACACCTTCGTTGACATCAATTTGTAGCATTTTCAAATGACCTGGATCAAACTTTCAATATCAATCTTAGTATCAATGAACAACAAATTCTCATTAATATCACACAATAACACTGAAAGCTAAAAATATAGAATCGTAACAAAAAAAGAGAGAATAAACTAGCAAGGGAAGATCAGAAAATGAATATAAATGCGTACCTGAACAAAGGCCTCCGTATTTCTCGTTGTTTTCATCATTTTCCTTGAAACATTGTATACGTGTCTTTGATGAAGTAAACCTCAATCTTCATTCATGTTTTCCCTCCACTTTTGGTTCTTGATGTTGTTGTGTTGATTTGAAGCTTTGTGATTCGTAATTCTAAGGAATCGAGACCGATTGCTCTGTGTATATCAGTTGATTGAGTTTTTCATGTCCTAGGATTTCTAAGAAAAACGTTAGGGGTAGGAGGTTTGGGGATTAGGTTTTTGGTTTGGGATATAACTTCTTGTGATGGGTTAGTCGAACAGGAAAAGAAGCTCACCAACTTGATTAGACAGAAACAGAGCCAAATCGAGAAAGATTAGAGGAAGTGTTCATGATTTTTGAAACAGAGAGAAATTTGAGAAGAAGGGAGTAGAAGAGAGCACGAGCTGAGACGGGGGAGTTTGTTAGCATGATGAATAGAGAATAGAGTGTAAGAACAGAGGAAGATTAGACAGTAACAGAGAAAAATTGAAAGAGAGGGGAACTTATTTTGTTATGATTTCTGAAAGGGAAGAGAAAGGTTTGTGATAGTTGGGGTTTCTTCTTCTCTTTTATCGATCTCCTGCATTTGATAATAAAAGGCCTAATTAAGATTAATTGGAAGTTGTAAAAGGAATTAAGTGTTTGAACCAACTCCCAAGATATGCTAAACGGCAGATCACTTTAGAATTTAGGGTTTATTTCTTTTGATCATTCAATTTCGGTGGGCCTTGGATTGCCCACCAAGCCCAACTCTTTCTACTGTCCGCACACCCCCTGCGCCAACTTAAAAGGTTTTTGAGCCTCACCCTGGACCAACCATATTTTTTAGCACCCTTCCATACCATTATTTTAAGCATATCCGATAATTAATATGCTACACCCCTTGTTTACTATTTCTAAACCCATATTTATTTTTAATTTTCTTAGTTTTTTTCAATTAAATATTAAATATAGTTTTTCTTAACCAAATAATTTTCATAATTAGTTTAGTTTCAAAATTATTTTAGGAAAACTTTGTGAATAATTATTTTTGTTAATTAGCCATTTACTTTTAATATTGTTTATTTAACTTATTTTTTTAAATTGTTTAGTTTCTCGTCAATTATCTGAGACTTGTCTTGTGATTGATCATGGAATCTTAGTGTTTGTATTTTGTTACATACTTGAATGCTTTAATTGGACCTTAGGTATTTAATCCAAGCATGATAACTAATTAGGTTTGAAATTCCACTCGATATTAGGTCCACCTTTATACATAACAACTGTTGTACCCCAAAATTTGCCCTCCCATATTCTTCAAAGTTTTGACAAGCATCATCTCAATTTGCTCAAGTCTTCTCAAGGGATTGCACATTCAAACACCCTCCTAAGCCAATCAAATTAGGGTTTTGGTTCTTGCAAAGAAGTTGAGGTTTTCAAGGGCTCAATAAAGTCCCATATGCCCATGTACATTGTCAAGCATCTCCATGTCAAGTTTCAAGGCTCACAAGGTCAAGTTGCACAGTCAAAAAACCCTAATTGCTTCACAATCAACTGTAGGGGCAAAATGGTCATTTGGCAGTCAAAAGTCAAAATTTTTGGTCAACATCTTATTTTGAAGCCACAATCATCATTTGGTCAAGTCTTGACCATGATTCCACAAGAATGGCTCAAAAATCATCAAGATGCAAAAGTTTCTATTTTTGGACAGCTGAAAAGTCAACTGTAACTTGACCAAGGCATTACTTTTTCATGGTTCATCAGAAAAATCCCATCCAATTCTCATTTTGAAGGGGATGACATTTCCTACAACTCATCTTCACATTCCAAGTCCAAGAAATTCTCTCACAAAAAGTTATCAATTTCAACATTATAGGTCATTTTCAAAAGTCAACAAAAGGGCACTTTAAGTCAAAGACAATAACTTGAGATTGGTAAATCAAAATGACATGGGACCAAAGGCATTGGTTAGAGGACTTCAATACCTTTCCAAAATGTCTAAGAACATGTTCATATGATCAAAATTGAGCAAGATATGCATTGGAGAAGTTGGGAAATTTTTGTGAAATGGCAAAAGTCAACTATCCTTGAAACTTCAATTTTTGACAAAAGGGCCCACTTTTTCCACTTGATTCAGCTTTGCCATGCCACCCACGTGTCCCATGATTTATTTCAAGATTAAAAAATTATTTTTTCTATTTTTATTTAATTTTATTGATTTAATTCATTTTAAATCCATAAAATTCAAATAAAAATCAAAAAATTAATTAAGGGATATCTTGTGGCTTGAATGGCTTTGATACATCATAATCCACCTACCAATTTCGTGTAAGATCCATTTTAAGCATAAAATTCAAATTTTGGACAAAAATGGCAAATGCTTTAATGGTGATAAAGAGGAAATCTCAAGACTTCATTGCAAGGGTTAAAGGCTCACATTATTGCTTGATTCTCACTAAAAGACACATATGCAAGTGTTCCATACCTCAAGCACGACCTAAGAATCACAAAAACGGCCAAACCAATTCCAAAAAAAACTCAAGAAAATTCAAATCCTAATTCTACCTTCCAGGCCATTTCAAGGAGATTTAAAGATTCAAACACCTTGAAATTTCTAGCTATTTTATTCACATTTTATTTTATTTTATTCAAATAAATATAAAATAAAAGGCATAAAATAATAGATATTTATTTTGGGCCCATAAATTTGTGCCAAGATGTCCAGATGCATGTAAGCATGGAAAGGGAAAGTTTTGCAAATTTTGGAAGCTTTTTAATTTGTTGGATTTTGGTTTGAAAGCATGGCTTTATGGCTTGGATTCTTGCCTTATTTCTTTGTCCCCTCCATCTCCTCTATAAATACAAGCCATGAGAAAGCATTACAGAAAAATACACACAGCCTAGAGAACGCCCCAAAATTGCAAAAATTTCCTTGAAGTTGTCAAGCTCGAAAGACCTGATCTAGCCAGATTCAACTACTTCCAAGCACTCCATCAACATCCCAGGTCCCCCAAATGCTTATTTCTATTTTTCCATAACATGTTCCTGTGCAGGTTTCACAAAGGTTTTCCACCATGTGCATCAAACGATCATGCGCCAAGTGGCCTCAAAGATCAATCCAGGGGCTATGAGATGTTGGATACCATGCTCCAAGTCAAAGCACGTGCAGGCAATTCCTAAAGTCAACAAAGGCTTAAGCTTATTGGGCCATATTGCTTCCTCAAACCTCCATACCTGGGCCAACACACCCATGGTTCTTTCATATTTTCTTTTGTTTTCTTTTCCTTTTTTATTTTCTTTTAACTAATTATTATTATTAACTATTATTATTATTATTTAATTCATAGATAATTATTTTCATAAACAAAAAAATCAAAGAAAACTAATATTTTTATTATTCTTATTTATTAATTTCACTTTAATTCATTGTTTTGTAATTAAATTATAATTAATTAATTAGTTTAATTAGGCAATTTTAATCTTTTTTTTTAATAACTAAAATAAATTTAGAATTAGATTTTATTAACTTTTAATTTTAATTCCTTTTTATTTTATTTCATTAAAAACATAAAAACACAAAAATATCATTTTCTTAATTAATTAATTAATTAGTTATTAGTTTTAATTTCATTAATTACAAAAAAGGACAAAAAATTCAATTCTTTTCTTAAAAGGGTCAAAACCCTTAGGACGTTCCCGATTAATTTTTACTCGTGCGTATTTATTTATTCTGATTATATTCATGTATCTGTACAGAGCTATGTAATAGTTAATTAGGAATTTTACTGCTTTATTTAAATTTCTCGCACTTTATTTACCAAAACGGGTTTTTGTCTTTGGCGATGTATAGACCCGCGCCTTGTAATAGTATAGAATTTATCTTTCTGCAATTTATTTTCCGCATTCCTAACTGTTAAATGCATGAAAGAATGTATGTAAATAAAATTAATCCGTAGCTCACAAATAACATGTACAAAGACAATTAACTGAAAAACAACACACAAAGCACATGCCACTCCTAGGGTATGCTTCACTCGTTGCCTCGAAACATGGTCATCAAGTATAGGGTGTCTTAGAGGTCGCCCTTCTGTCCAAAAGATCCAGTTGCCTCGAAATGGTTGCCTCGGATACAAAGGATCTAGGACATTAGGGTTACTTCTAAGGTGTCCTACCATTGCTTCGGTGACCACACTGTCCCGATAATCGAATTGACCCGAACACCTCCGACGATGGTGCTACCTACCTCTCAATGGTGGGATAGCACTATCTAAAGGACTCTTACACAGCTTAGTTCCTTAGGGTAGGTAGATGACTCATGGGTACTTGCTCTTTTCAAAACAAACAAAAACAACTTTTCGCACCTTACACTTTCAAAAAGTTTTCAAACAATACTTCATACACTCTTGAGGACTGATACAAGAGTTACCTAGAAGTTTTCAAACGAACTTTTTTTCAAAACCCACACACATTTGAAAAGCAAACAATTTTTGAAAACATAAGAGCAAGTACCTAAGAGCCCGTGGATAACCACAGATAGAAAGGGTGCTAACACCTTCCCTTTCTATAAATCTACCTCCCGAACCGAGAAACATTCTCATAAGGAATTTTGCTGTGCTTTTGTCCTTTCCATGTTGGAGAACATAAAAGACGGTGGCGACTCTTGCTTACCGCGACATTTCGCGAAACCAGCTTAAAAACAGTCAGTTCTATTTCCACCGGTCACAGAACTGGCGACTCTGCTGGGGATAATAAAAGTGAGGTGTACCTTAGGATTAGACCACTCTTGTTTTCAATTGCTTGCTTTGTTTGCTTTAATATTGTGGGCTGTATCGGAGTTTCATAGATCCTAACCCGGATCTGAGGAATACCCTTTTAGGTAGCATAAGCTGTGAGGGACCTGTCCGGCGTAGACCGACACGGGTGAAGCAGTGGCTACGTTGGTGTGACACCTTGGTCTGTACCGATATCCCTTGTGTTGCAACGAGGAGAATATGGGTCTTCTGAGGAGTCATTAAGCACCAACCGACCTTAGAACCCTAATGTGACCCAACTTGGCCATAGAACAGTAGCAGTATGCTACACCCATTGAGGCTAAACTCTCGTGATGGTTATGGCCGCAAGAAAAGAATGCGACGCTGGAGTTATGACCGATTGAGGGTAGTCAGTGATATTGGGATCCTCTAGAACCCGGTTACTTTTAATAGGACAGGTCTTAACCAACGAAACTGAAAGAGGGTAGTACCCAAACTTCATGCTGGCCTAAACTCTAAGGGCTCTCTGTGTGACTTGTGTGCCTTCATACTTGACTATTTGCATGCTTGTCATTTGACACATGAGTTTCTTGCAGGGTTTGTTTACAGTCCTTAACCTGGACTCATAACAGGGTTTACTTACATCACTCCACGCATAGCATAACATCATGCCATCATACCATTGCATACATCCTACATAAGGACTAATCCATTTCAAGGATCTCAGGGGTTTGTGATGTAGGTCATGATGTCTAGCAAGGGGCAAAGGGGATTTATTTTCCTCTAGCCAAGGTTGATAACTTGAGTCATGGGCTATGACCCACTCGATATGGTGAGCCTTGACTCTTGAAGAAGGACTCTCAACAACATGAAGTTCCTTCAATCAAGCTACCCAAATTCAAATTCTAACAAGTTTCTTTGTTTACCCCGCGAGATCCTTGAAAACATCGCATGCATACATACATATCATTGCATTACAGGTACTCTGTTCTACAGGTTGCTTAATCTTTTCCGCTGTTTATTTCAGCCATCAACATGAATCCTGAATCATCCAATGAAGAAGCTATCAAGGCCCTCCAGGCCCAGAACGCCCAGTTCCAGGAGCTGGTCAAGAGCTTAGCCCAAGGACAACAGGAATTAAAGACTTTGATTTTGAAGAAGAAGAAGAAAAGGACTGTTTTGTTCAACCCTAGTCGCAGATCTGGGAATACACTGCAGAATGAAGCTGAGCGGACTACTCCATCTGTTGGGGAAGGCAGTCACCAAGAGGGAAGGGTTCCTAGCCCCGTAGTCTCTGACACCGAGACAGATTTCAATGATGAACAGTACCCTCCTGCTGAGGACAGGTGTTGTACCCCAAAATTTTCCCTCCCATTTTCTTCAAGATTTGCTAAGAGCATGCTTCAAAATCTCCCAAAGGTTGCACAGTCTAATGGCCTCCTAACAGTCAAAAATTAGGGTTTTGGTTCTGGCAAAGAAATTAAAGTTTCCAAGGGTCCAAACGAGTCCCACATGCCTATAAACATTGTCAAGCATCCTTATGTCAAGTTTCAAGACTCACAACACAAAATTGCACAGTCAAAAACCCTAATTGCTTCACAGTCAACTGCAGGGGCAAAATGGTCATTTGACAGTTAAAAGTCAAAATTTTTGGTCAACATCTTATTTTGAAGCCACAAACATCATTTGATCAATTCTTGATCATGATTCTCAAAGCATGGCTCAAAAAGTCTCAAGATGCAAAAGTTTCTATTTTTGGATAGCTGGAAAAGTCAACTGCAAATTGACCAGGGCATAACTTCCACATGGTTTATTAGAAAAATTCCATCCAAAGCTCATTTTGAAGAGAATGAAATTTCCTACAACTCATCTTCACACTTCAAGTCCAAGAAATGCTCTCACAAAAAGATATCAATCTCAACATTATATGTCATTTTCAAAAGTCAACAAAAAGGCACTTTAAGTCAAAGACCATAACTTGAGATTGGTAAATCAAAATTACATGGGACCAAAGGAATTGGTTAGAGGACTTCAAGACCTTTCCAAAATGTCCAATAACATGATCAAAGCTTAAAAATTGAGCAAGATATGCCTTGTGGAAGTTGGGAAATTTTTGGGAATTTTGAAAAGTCAACTTTGCTTCAAATGCTTCAAAATTGCTAATGGGCCTCAATTTCTTCCATGAATCATTACCCAAAGGCCATGCACGACCCATTGACCTAAAGGGGAGTTATTTTCTTATTTTTAATTAATTAATTGAATTTTTAATCCTATTTATTCATTTAATTAAAATCAATTATGAGAAAAATGCTAAACCATGTGTTTCAAATCTTTTTGTGCATAGAATTCACTCAATATTTCGTGCACCATTCAATAAGGAAAGATTCAATATGATTGGCAATGATTGGCATAAGAAAGGCATGAAAAAGATTGAAAAAGATTGGATTGGAAATCAAATATTGAATCATTGAATACATGGATCATGGGCTTGTTTTGCTTGACCTAATCATGCTACATACATATGCAAACATAACCTAATGCATAGACACACAGAAAGCTGCGCATAAGGCATAGAACCAAACTTGCATTTTTTGACAAAAACCTCAAAACTGTTTTCATAGCTAGAGCTCATTTCAAGACCTCAAAGCTATTCCAAAAGCTTGCTGACACCACCAGGAAGAGATTGCAATCAAGAACATAGCCCCTGACCTCAAGAATTGGTAGAACCACGTTGCCCTGTTCATAAATATTTTCATATTCGTGTTTGAATTTGCATACATTTTCCATACGTTTTAAGCATTGATTTATACTAACACAAGTGTTCTAAAGCTATTGGCATTCTTTGATTGAATTTTTAAGCCCTGTACACGAATCCACCATGAAAGCTGCTTAGGGTTTCAGAGCTCTAATTTTGGGGTTTTACGCATAAAGCAAAATTGGCCAATAAAACCAGTACCATTGGAATCGTGACATCCAAACGGATTGAAATCACCCATCGCGCCCTTTTTCTTTTTGCTTATGAGCTAATCGCTATTATTCCATGGCTGTTTTAGTGGGGGTTTAAAACCCCCGCTATCTATTTGATAATTTCAGGCAAAACGAAGAACCAAGGAAGGAGATGCTGAGCTGTTGGACTATGGTTGGCTAGTTTGAATAATTGGCGCTTTTTTTTTATTGTCCAGCATAATCTAGCTTTTTCACATATAATAATCATCGTCCACTAAACGTACAACTAAACGCGTTGGTTCAATTGGCAAATGAAGTGGCATGCAGGTATTGGGACCTGGGTTCGATTCCCAGGTCCCCTTGTATATTTCATATTTTTCTTCATAATATGCTTTTATGCAGCGTGTCATCAAAAGACCACCATACACCTTCACATGCTGGCTTGCCACATAATCTGGAAGATCAATCCAATGGCCAGAATATGCAATCCATGATACACACTCAGTCAACCACATGTACACAAGCATAGAAAGTCAACGTGGCCAGATTTCTAGTGGGCCTGAATTCCTTTCAAAAACCTCCTAATTGGGCCAGAAACCCCCCCATGGTTTGCATATTTATATTTTTATTTTAATTCTCCTTTTGATTCTTTTATTTGTTTTATTGTTTTATTAATTTCACAAAAATAATTTTCATAATAAAAATAAATACAAAAAAATACAAAAAGATGTTTTATTATTATTAATTTAATGCATTAATATTTTTGTAAACAAATCTTAAATAATTAATTTAGGTTAATATAGGTTTTCAATTTTAATGTTTTCTTAATAACTAAAAAATGTAGAAATTAGGTTTTTTAGCATTTTTATTCTTTTTCTTAATAAAATAATTTCCTCTTCTTATTATTATTATTAACTATTAATTATTTTGTAAATACTCGTGTAATTAAATAATTAGTATAAATTAGGTCAAAACTTAAATATTTTTCTTTAACAATTAAAAATAATTTAGAACTAGGTTTTAATTTAACTTCTAATTTAATTAATTTCCTTTATTTCATAAATACAAAAAACATCAAAAAATAACTTCTTTTCTTATTAAACAATTAATTGCCTCTTAATTTCAATTTTATTTCTTTAAAGGGTCCAACGCCCTCTCATATTCGATTCTAATTTCTTTTCGCGCGCTTGTTCTTATGCTTCTTTTAAATCTTATGTAATTGCCCCAAAGCCTTGTAATAGTAATTAGGACATTTACTTTCCGCACTTTTATTCAAAATCGGGTCTTTGTTAATTTGGCGATGTATAGACCCGCGCCTTGTAATAGCGTAGGACTTTTATTTTCCGCATTTTAATTTTCGCACCTTTTAACTGCTAATCACATGACAGAATGAATGGCCCAAATAAAATGAAAGCGTAGCTCACTCAATGCATGACAAGATAAAATATAACTGAAAATGACACACAATTCACACACCACTCCTAGGGTACGCCTCACTGTTGCCTTGCCCCTCGAAACGTGGTCGTCGAGTATAGGACGTCTTAGTGAGTCCTTATGTCCATTGATCTAGTTGCCTCGAACAAGTTGCCTCGGAACGGTTGCCTCGAAATAGTTGCCTCGAAACGGTTTCCTCGGAATAAAAAGATCAATGGCATAAGGGTAGCTTCTAAGGTGTCTTACTGTTGCTCGGTGACCACACTGTCCCTAAAAAACGAATTGACCTGAACACCTCCAACGGTGGTGCTACCTATCTCTCAATGGTGGGATGGCACTACCTTAAGGACATTAACACAGCCTAATTCCTTAGGGTAGGTAGAGGACTCTTAGATATTTTATCTAATTCAAAACAAATCAAAAACTTCTTTTCACAACGACACTTTGCAAAAAGATTTCAAAAACAATTTTTCAAACACTCTTGAGGACCGATACAAGAGTCGATCTGAAACTTTCAAAGAAACTTTTTCAAACCCACTCACGATTGAAAAGCAAACAAACATTTTGAAAACACAATGAGCAAGTATCTAAGAGCCCATGGATAACCATGGATAGAAAGGGTGCTAACACCTTCCCTTTCTATAAATCTACCTCCCGAACCGAGAGATAATCTCATAAGGAATTTTTCTATGCTTTTGTCCTTTCCTTGTTGGAGAAAATAAAAGACGGTGGCGACTCTTGCTTCCGCGACATTTCGCGAACCAGCGTTAAATAGTCAGTTCCAGATCCATCGATCACAGAACTGGCGACTCTGCTGGGGAATCTTTTAAAGTGAGGTGTACCTTAGGATAGTTCATAACTGTGTTTTCAATTGCTTTGACTTGTTTGCTTTATTATTGTGGGACTGTCTTGGGAGTTCTATAGATCCTAACCCGGATCTGGGGATACCTTCTTAGAAAGTAGCAACAAGGCTGTGAGGGAACTGTGCGGGGTATACCGACATGGTTGAAGCAGTCTGCTACGTTGATGTGGCACTTTGGTGTGTACCGGTAACCCTTGAGTCCAGTAAAGGAGAGTACGGGGCCGCCGCGTGGTGTCGTGAAACATCAACTGACCTTAGGAACCTTAATTGAACCATCTTGGCCTCTTTAGGGTAGTGAGATAACTGACTTTGGTGCAGTCCGAGGTTGGTTGATACTCGATACTACACTCAATTGAGGGTTGTTTTCTTGGAATATTTCGGTCGCCAGTTCAGTGGCTAAATCGAAATGATGAACAATGAAAGCAATCCAATGATATTGGGACCCTTAGAACCCGGTTACTTCTGATAGGACAGGTTGAGCCCACCAACTTCAAGAGGGTAATACCTAGACCTCATGCTGGCCTAAACTCTAAGGGCTATGGTGTGACTTGTATGCTTTCATACTTGACTACTTGCATGCTTGTTATCTGACACTTGAGTTTCTTGCAGGTTTTGTTTATAGTCCTTAATTGGGACTCATAACAGGGTTTACCTACATTACCCCATGCATAGCATAACATCATACCATTGCATGCATCCTGCATAAGGACTAATCCATTTCGAGGACTTCAAGGGTTCTGTGATGCAGGTCATGATGAATCAAAATGTCTAGCAAGGGGCAAAGGGGATTTATTTTCCTCTAGTCAGGTTAACGACTCGAGTCAGGGGCTATGACCCACTTGATATGGTGAGCTTTGACTCTTGAAGAAGGTTCCCCTAGCCAAGGTTGTTTGGAAACCAAGACCAGACATGATGACTTAAGTCAGGGGCTATGACCCACTCGATATGGTGAGCCTTGACTCTTGAAGAAGGACTCTCAACAACATGAAGTTCCTTCAATCAAGCTACCGGTTTCAAGTTCTAACAATTTTTCTTGTCTACCCCGCGAGATCCTCGAAAACATTGCATGCATACATATACATCATTGCATAACAGGTACCCTTGTTGCAGGTCACTTACCCTTTTTCGCTGTTTATTTCAGCAATGGCTTCCCAACAAGATAACCAGGGTCTTCATGCTCAAGAGGCTCAGTTCAGGGAGATCTTCCTAAGCCTATCCAAGGGGCAAGAGGAGTTAAGGACACTCCTCATGGGGAATCTGGCCAAGAAAAGTCCAGAAGATGACAAGGACGAACGGCTGAAACGTCTACAAACTGAGGTAGATACAATGAAAACCCAGATGCTGGGGAAGATGGCCCTTATCCAAGGCTTAGGGCGGGAGCAAGAAGAGTTGAGAACTGTGATCAACCAGCTTCAGCAAAACAGTATGAAGCAAGTAGTCAAGGCTGGGGACGCAACCGGTAATTAGTTTCCAAGTAGTCAAAGGTTTGGTTCAATGAATAGACCTCTCCAAGCTGCTACTACTTCACAGGTCCAACAAAGACCTCACCAAGAACAATGGGTTGATCAGAGCAAGCCAGACAAGCCCAAAAGGCAATTCACCAAGCTCAACGTGTCGCTGCCTCAAGCTTTACAGCAACTGTTGAGTTTGAAGTTGGTAACTCTAAGGGATCCTCCTAAGAATCCCAACAGGACACCTTCAAGGTATAACCCCAACGCCCGCTGCGTTTATCATTCTAACAGCCCGGGGCATGCTACAGAGGATTGCTGGACCTTAAAGAACAAGATCCAGGACCTGATTGATGAAGGAGCTGTGGAATTCACCTAAGATGGCCAGGCTGAATGCTTCTACCATCCCTACAGGATTCACCATTTGAAGTAACAAGCCCTGACATGAAAAGACTTTTGTTCATTAGAATTTTTCAAGTTGTGATTTTCTTTTGATTGTTCAAACATTTATTCATGTTAAACATTGTTATTTCATTAATTCACTACACATGTCTGTTTTGAAGTAATTATTTCGTATTCACTATTTAAAATTGCTTTCATTTTTTGTGATGTTCAATGCTCGATTAATAATTCTAAGCCTCTTGAGGGAGGATGACGAAAACGATACCACAATCTACAGTATGCTTTTGAACAGACCCCGCTGATGAGGTACAAGCATTATTTCAATTCCTAAACAATGGAGTTATAAGGAAGATAATCCCTCGTCAACCCCTCTGATCCAAAGAAGTAGGAGTTTTTCTTTTCGAAAATTAAAACCCTTTATCATAACCTGGGGCAGGGTAGTTCTCTCAGTTGATCCAAGTGCACAATAAACGGCACCAAAGAGGTCCTTACAAAAAAAGAAGACGGTGATGATTCAGAATAATCATAATGACAGGCAGTCATGATCTATCAAAATAAAAAAGCCCATTAAGTCAAAACCTATGAAGGAGACTTACAAAACTGGGGCATCCCGCTGACTGTAATTCCAAAAGAGGAAACAGTTCAGGCAAAATTTAGGGATAACGCAATCAAAAAAGAAAGAGGTCCTACAAACCCTTAACAACAAAAAGGAGTGACTGCTTATTCAAAATAAATTGTCAATATCCGAACCATCATTGGTATATCAAAGCAAAGAATCAAACAAGATCTAATGCACGATCAGCTGAGTTTAGGATCGAAGAACATCACGAAGAGCGGGTGGGTACAAATGAAATTTGAGCCTTTATCCTTTGTTTCTTAAACCGTGAACCAGGCCACGTTACAACCCTAAAAAGTCCTAGCTGAAGCATGGGCTAGTTCGAAAGCATACTGTTACAAGGGTATCCTGACTCCTTAAGGCTCACAGTAAAATAACGAGTTTGACATCACAGTTTACAAAAGAACTCACTTGTTTTATTAAAAAAAACTACATTTTCAAAAAACTTCGAAACAGACATAAGCTTTGCATTTTTAACATAACTGTGTGTGCACACGACTATTTGTTTGAACAGCATAGAAGCTCGCACGACGAATATCTGATGAACAAAAGCACTCCCAAACAAGGGGCACGACATGATCATTGTCCGTCATCTGGGGCAGTTAAGTCAAGATTCAGAGAATATCTCCAATGCCAAATAGCCTGGGGCAAATCTCCATCTAGATCACTTGGGGCATTGGACGATCAAACGAAGATCTTCTGGTGGTATGGCAACACAATGCTTCTGACAGGGGAAACTCCCTACTTTATGAGAACGTGGACATAGTCGAAAAAATACTGCGCATAATCAAAGACCCGCTAGGTTGACACACCTAGGCAAAAATAAGGGCTTCCCGGCGAACCAAAAGGGTTCGGGCAAAATAAGGGATGAAATAAAAAAATCTGTACACCCGGCAAGTCGAAAACCTGAAAAGGCGGCTTGGGCAAAAATGGGTATCCCGGTGGACTGAAAACCCGAAAGGGCGGTCCAGGCAAAAGTTAGGGATCAAAAGCGTACGACTATGTCCCGGTATCTCGTCACTTGCCTACCAGAAGAAGGTTCATTAATCAACAGTTATCAAGCACCTCCTAGGTATTTTCTCCCACATTAGAAACAGGGGCAGTAATGAATTGTATAAGCTATCTAATTGCTCTGTCCACAAAATACTAGGTATGAACAGCTGAAGAACATAACCAAAATATCTGAACTCCCCAGAGAGTGAGCCAGCAAGGCAATACACTCTCCCCAAGCAGAGTTATCCTGTCAGCCTTAAGGAAGTTGGGTATCCTCCAGCAGATCTCAACATTCCTAGCAAGCATCCCCGGCAGTCTTGATCTAAGATTGTTCCCCGGCGGTATACCAGACATTCAGCGGAGCCACTTCCCCAATATATCTCAAAGATTTCCCCAGGAGAGTCCAGTCTGAAGATTTCTCCCGGCAAATGCACCATCTCCCCAGCAGGAAGCTTATCCCTTGTAGATTCTGGAAGCTTATCCCTCGTAGAGCACGAACGCTCCTCCGGCTTTATTCAGAAGGTTATTTCCCCGCCAGGATATAACTGGGTTATCCTCAGCCAAAATCCATGGAAAGATCGTCCTCGGCGAAGTCTTCCTATCCCCAGCGGAGTCTATTAAAACTTCCAACATAACAACGGTATCTCCAGCATGAGTTATCATCAACATCCCAGCCAAGTACCTCTCTTCCCACAGAGTATTGTTCCCCAGCAAGATCGCTAGAGTAGTTATTCCCCGCAGAGTAATCTCTTCATCAAGTTTATTTCCCAACGGAGTCATCTTCTCCTACCGGTATCCTTGCAACCATCACTCCCAGTGGAAACAAAAGCACTACATCAGCCCAGGATTTAACTCCCGGCATTCGTCAAGGATATATTTTCCTAGACGAAAATAGAATTCATAAACATCACATACATCATGATACATGCATAAACGCATCACACCATACAATCTCATTTATGTTGAGAACATCATTGCTTGATCCATATCATGCATCGCATATGACTGACCTTTACCTTTCAGGAAAGATCCAGTTAAGTTCTCAGCTATGTCCAAGACCTCCTCTGGTTCAGTTAAATCGATTCCTAAAGATTTTTCTGATGCCGATCCAGTTGAAGTTATTTCAAGACCTCCTCTGGTTCAGTTAAATCGATCCCTAAATATTTTTCTGATGCCGATCCAGTTGAAGTTATTTCAAGACCTCCTCTGGTTCAGTTAAATCGATTCCTAAAGATTTTTCTGATGCCGATCCAGTTGAAGTTATTTCAAGACCTCCTCTGGTTCAGTTAAATCGATTCCTAAAGATTTTTCTGATGCCGATCCAGTTGAAGTTATTCCAAGACCTCCTATGGTTCAATTAAATCGATTCCTAAAGATTTTTCTGATGTCGATCCAGTCGAAGTTATTGCAAGACCTTCTCTGGTCCAGTTAAATCGATTCCTAAAGATTTTTCTGATGCCGATCCAGTTGAAGATTCAAAGACCTTGCCTGGTTCAGTTAAATCGACTCCTAAAGATTTTTCTGATGTTGATCCAGTCAAAGGCCTTCTCTGGTCCAGTTAAATCGATTCCTAAAGATTTTCCTGATGAAGACCCAGTTGAAGATTCCAAGACCTTGCCTGGTTCAGTTAAATCGAATCCTAAAGATTTTTCTAATGTTGATCCAGTCAAAGGCCTTCTCTGGTCCAGTTAAATCGATTCCTAAAGATTTTCCTGATAAAGACCCAGTTGAAGATTCCAAGACCTTGCCTGGTTCAGTTAAATCGACTCCTAAAGATTTTTCTGATGCTGATCCAGTCAAAGGCCTTCTCTGGTCCAGTTAAATCGATTCCTAAAGATTTTCCTGGTAAAGACCCAGTTGAAGATTCCAAGACCTTGCCTGGTTCAGTTAAATCGACTCCTAAAGATTTTTTTGATGCCGATCCAGTCAAAAGCCTTCTCTGGTCCAGTTAAATCGATTCCTAAAGATTTTCCTAATGAAGACCCAGTTGAAGATTCCAAGACCTTGCCTGGTTCAGTTAAATCGACTCCTAAAGATTTTTCTGATGCCGATCCAGTCAAAGGCCTTCTCTGGTCCAGTTAAATCGATTCCTAAAGATTTTCCTGATAAAGACCCAGTTGAAGATTCCAAGACCTTGCCTGGTTCAGTTAAATCGACTCCTAAAGATTTTTCTGATGCCGATCCAGTCAAAGGCCTTCTCTGGTCCATTTAAATTGATTCCTAAAGATTTTCCTGATGAAGACTCAGTAGAAGACATCCCAGGTTCTCTCATCGTTACTGTTGAGGTAGTAATTGCCCAAGGTTCTCTCATTGTTACTGTTGAGGTAGTAATCGCCCAAGGTTCTCTCATCGTTACTGTTGAGGTAGTAATCGCCCAAGGTTCTCTCATCGTTACTGTTGAGATAGTAATCGCCCAAGGTTCTCTCATCGTTACTGTTGAGGTAGTAATCGCCCAAGGTTCTCTCATCGTTACTGTTGAGGTAGTAATCGCCCAAGGTTCTCTCATTGTTACTGTTGAGGTAGTAATCGCCCCAAGGTTCTCTCATCGTTACTGTTGAGGTAGTAATCGCCCAAGGTTCTCTCATCGTTACTGTTGAGGTAGTAATCGCCCAAGGTTCTCTCATCGTTACTGTTGAGGTAGTAATCAACCAAGGTTCTCTTATCGTTACTGTTGAGGTAGTAATTGTCCAAGGTTCTCTCACCGTCCCGTTGAGGCAGTAATCGTCCCTGATCCATTCATCATCCTGCTGAGGTAGCAATCGTCTCAGATTCCTTCATCACATCATTACCAACAAAAACCTTTTGAAGCTCCAGGCTCGATTCCTGTATCTCGCCAGGGTACGTATGAAGAGTTTAAAGATTCGATACCTGTATCCAGCCAGGGCGCATCTACATAAAGAGCTTGAAGATCAACTCCTGTAACAGGCCAGGTAATTATCTTTCTTTTTCAGGTACGCAAGTTCTCGCTAAGGAAACTCTTACGCGATCGACACCCAGATGGCATCTATAAGCCCATCCACCTATCCATCACCTCTCAACATGGCATCTGTAAGCCCATCTTGCTATCCATCAATCTCCAAATGGCATCTGTAAGCCCATTCCCCGCATCATACTGCTGGCACTCTACCATGTGAGCGCAAATTTCTGGGCACTCTAGTGTTCAATCATCTTCTACCCTCGGATTACGAAAGGCACGCCAGCCAATCTACATCCTCAGGTCTAAGAAGATTGAACAGGGGCAACTGTTGTACCCCAAAATTTTCCCTCCCATTTTCTTCAAGATTTGCTAAGAGCATGCTTCAAAATCTCCCAAAGGTTGCACAGTCTAATGGCCTCCTAACAGTCAAAAATTAGGGTTTTGGTTCTGGCAAAGAAATTGAAGTTTCCAAGGGTCCAAACGAGTCCCACATGCCTATAAACATTGTCAAGCATCCTTATGTCAAGTTTCAAGACTCACAACACAAAATTGCACAGTCAAAAACCCTAATTGCTTCACAGTCAACTGCAGGGGCAAAATGGTCATTTGACAGTTAAAAGTCAAAATTTGTGGTCAACATCTTATTTTGAAGCCACAAACATCATTTTATCAATTCTTGATCATGATTCTCAAAGCATGGCTCAAAAAGTCTCAAGATGCAAAAGTTTCTATTTTTGGATAGCTGGAAAAGTCAACTGCAAATTGACCAGGGCATAACTTCCACATGGTTTATCAGAAAAATTCCATCCAAATCTCATTTTGAAGAGAATGACATTTCCTACAACTCATCTTCACACTTCAAGTCCAATAAATGCTCTCACAAAAAGATATCAATCTCAACATTATAGGTCATTTTCAAAAGTCAACAAAAAGGCACTTTAAGTCAAAGACCATAACTTGATATTAGTAAATTAAAATAACATGGGACCAAAGGAATTAGTTAGAGGACTTCAAGACCTTTCCAAAATGTCCAATAACATGATCAAAGCTTAAAAATTGAGCAAGATATGCCTTGTGGAAGTTGGGAAATTTTTGGGAATTTTGAAAAGTCAACTTTGCTTCAAATGCTTCAAAATTGCTAATGGGCCTCAATTTCTTCCATGAATCATTACCCAAAGGCCATGCACGACCCATTGACCTAAAGGGGAGTTATTTTCTTATTTTTAATTAATTAATTGAATTTTTAATCCTATTTATTCATTTAATTAAAATCAATTATGAGAAAAATGCTAAACCATGTGTTTCAAATCTTTTTGTGCATAGAATTCACTCAATATTTCGTGCACCATTCAATAAGGAAAGATTCAATATGATTGGCAATGATTGGCATAAGAAAGGCATGAAAAAGATTGAAAAAGATTGGATTGGAAATCAAATATTGAATCATTGAATACATGGATCATGGGCTTGTTTTGCTTGACCTAATCATGCTACATACATATGCAAACATAACCTAATGCATAGACACACAGAAAGCTGCGCATAAGGCATAGAACCAAACTTGCATTTTTTTGACAAAAACCTCAAAACTGTTTTCATAGCTAGAGCTCATTTCAAGACCTCAAAGCTATTCCAAAAGCTTGCTGACACCACCAGGAAGAGATTGCAATCAAGAACATAGCCCCTGACCTCAAGAATTGGTAGAACCACGTTGCCCTGTTCATAAATATTTTCATATTCGTGTTTGAATTTGCATACATTTTCCATACGTTTTAAGCATTGATTTATACTAACACAAGTGTTCTAAAGCTATTGGCATTCTTTGATTGAATTTTTAAGCCCTGTACACGAATCCACCATGAAAGCTGCTTAGGGTTTCAGAGCTCTAATTTTGGGGTTTTACGCATAAAGCAAAATTGGCCAATAAAACCAGTACCATTGGAATCGTGACATCCAAACGGATTGAAATCACCCATCGCGCCCTTTTTCTTTTTGCTTATGAGCTAATCGCTATTATTCCATGGTTGTTTTAGTGGGGGTTTAAAACCCCCGCTATCTATTTGATAATTTCAGGAAAAATGAAGAACCAAGGAAGGAGATGCTGAGCTGTTGGACTATGGTTGGCTAGTTTGAATAATTGGCGCTTTTTTTTTATTGTCCAGCATAATCTAGCTTTTTCACATATAATAATCATCGTCCACTAAACGTACAACTAAACGCGTTGGTTCAATTGGCAAATGAAGTGGCATGCAGGTATTGGGACCTGGGTTCGATTCCCAGGTCCCCTTGTATATTTCATATTTTTCTTCATAATATGCTTCTATGCAGCGTGTCATCAAAAGACCACCATACACCTTCACATGCTGGCTTGCCACATAATCTGGAAGATCAATCCAATGGCCAGAATATGCAATCCATGATACACACTCAGTCAACCACATGTACGCAAGCATAGAAAGTCAACGTGGCCAGATTTCTAGTGGGCCTGAATTCCTTTCAAAAACCTCCTAATTGGGCCAGAAACCCCCCCATGGTTTGCATATTTATATTTTTTATTTTAATTCTCCTTTTGATTCTTTTATTTGTTTTATTGTTTTATTAATTTCACAAAAATAATTTTCATAATAAAAATAAATACAAAAAAATACAAAAAGATGTTTTATTATTATTAATTTAATGCATTAATATTTTTGTAAACAAATCTTAAATAATTAATTTAGGTTAATATAGGTTTTCAATTTTAATGTTTTCTTAATAACTAAAAAATGTAGAAATTAGGTTTTTTAGCATTTTTATTCTTTTTCTTAATAAAATAATTTCCTCTTCTTATTATTATTATTATTAACTATTAATTATTTTGTAAATACTCTTGTAATTAAATAATTAGTATAAATTAGGTCAAAACTTAAATATTTTTCTTTAACAATTAAAAATAATTTAGAACTAGGTTTTAATTTAACTTCTAATTTAATTAATTTCCTTTATTTCATAAATACAAAAAACATCAAAAAATAACTTCTTTTCTTATTAAACAATTAATTGCCTCTAAATTTCAATTTTATTTCTTTAAAGGGTCCAACGCCCTCGCATATTCGATTCTAATTTCTTTTCGCGCGCTTGTTCTTATGCTTCTTTTAAATCTTATGTAATTGCCCCAAAGCCTTGTAATAGTAATTAGGACATTTACTTTCTGCACTTTTATTCAAAATCGGGTCTTTGTTAATTTGGCGATGTATAGACCCGCGCCTTGTAATAGCGTAGGACTTTTATTTTCCGCATTTTAATTTCCGCACCTTTTAACTGCTAATCACATGAAAGAATGAATGGCCCAAATAAAATCAAAGCGTAGCTCACTCAATGCATGATAAGATAAAATATAACTGAAAATGACACACAATTCACACATCACTCCTAGGGTACACCTCACTGTTGCCTTGCCCCTCGAAATGTGGTCGTCGAGTATAGGATGTCTTAGTGAGTCCTTATGTCCATTGATCTAGTTGCCTCGAACAAGTTGCCTCGGAACGGTTGCCTCAAAATAGTTGCCTCGAAACGGTTGCCTCGGAATAAAAATATCAATGGCATAAGGGTAGCTTCTAAGGTGTCTTACTGTTGCTCGGTGACCACACTGTCCCTAAAAAACGAATTGACCCGAACACCTCCAACGGTGGTGCTACCTATCTCTCAATGGTGGGATGGCACTACCTTAAGGACATTAACACAGCCTAATTCCTTAGGGTAGGTAGAGGACTCGTAGATATTTTCTCTAATTCAAAACAAATCAAAAACTTCTTTTCACACCGACACTTTGCAAAAAGCTTTCAAAAACAATTTTTCAAACACTCTTGAGGACCGATACAAGAGTCGATCTGAAACTTTCAAAGAAACTTTTTCAAACCCACTCACGATTGAAAAGCAAACAAACATTTTGAAAACACAATGAGCAAGTATCTAAGAGCCCATGGATAACCATGGATAGAAAGGGTGCTAACACCTTCCCTTTCTATAAATCTACCTCCCGAACCGAGAGATAATCTCATAAGGAATTTTTCTGTGCTTTTATCCTTTCCTTGTTGGAGAAAATAAAAGACGGTGGCGACTCTTGCTTCCGCGACATTTCGCGAACCAGCGTTAAACAGTCAGTTCCAGATCCACCGATCACAACAGGTACAAACAGCTGGAGGACCGGTTAAATGCTATGGAAATTCAACGTGTGCCTGGGTTGGACTTTGGGGACTTAGGTTTATCTTCTGGGGTGGTGATCCCACACAAGTTCAAGGCACCTGCCTTTGTAAAGTACGATGGGGCTTCCTGTCCTAAGTTGCACCTCCGTTCATACGCAAGGAAGATCCAGCCCTACACGGCAGACAAGAACCTATGGATCCATTTTTTCCGGGAAAGTCTTTCAGGGACTCGGCTCGAATGGTTCTATCAGCTGGATGGAACCAGTATTCGTAACTGGGAGGACTTGGCAACTGCCATTTATAAGCAGTATCAGTATAATGCCGACCTCGCTCCTACGCGTACCCAACTCCAAGGTATGTCACTGGGGATGGGTGAGGGTTTTAAGGAGTACGCGCAAAAGTGGAGAGACCTGGAGGGCAGGGTGCAGCCACCGTTGACTGACTGTGAGCTCGTTGACATGTTCTTGGGGACCCTGTCTGGTTCATTCTTTAATCATCTGATTGGGAATTCTTCTGCTGGGTTCACAGATCTGATCTTGACTAGTGAGAGGATAGAAGCTGGTATCAAGTCCGGGAAGATACAAAAGGGTGACTCCTCGAACGCTGAGAAGAAACCATTCAAGAAAGAGTCCAATGCTGCGTACAGTCAGAAGGATCGTCGTGACCAACACGTAGGGGCAGTCATGATCTCAGGTTCTGCGTCACGCAGACAACCGCCAAAGGGAAATCAGCGAAGGCCAGACGAGCCTAAAAGACAATTTACCAACATCAACATGCCATTGTCACAAGCATTGTAGCACATGTTGAAAATGAATCTGATTGCGGTGATCAACCCTCATGCAAATCCCAAAACCTCTTCTCCAAACTACAACCCAGATGAAAGGTGTGCCTATCATTCCGGAAGCCCGGGGCACGACACTAAGGATTGTTGGGCGTCGAAATACAAGATTCAGAACATGATTGACGCCAAGGAGATCGAATTCGAGCCTGCTGAGACTCCCGATGTGATCACTGCTCCCTTGCCAAAACATAGCTAGGATTGAGAGACTCTTGTTCATTTAAATTCTGATATTGTATTTTTTCTATGCTTATTCAAACAATTATCATGTCAAACTCTATTATTTCATTAATGCATTACACGTTTCTGTTTTGAAGTAATTGTGTTCTCTATATTCAAAATTGCTTTTATTTTTTATTTTTTTTCTTCTTGATGTTCAACTCTCGATCTAAAATTCTAAGCCTCTTGAGGGAGGATGACGAAAACGATACCACAATTTACAGTATGCTTTTGAACAGACCCCGCTGATGAGGTACAGGCATTGTTTTAAATCCTAAACACTGGAGTTATAAGGAAGATAATCCCTCGTTACCCCCTTTGTTGAGCCAAAGAAGTAGGAGTTTTCTTTTCACAAAAAAATTAAACCTTTAATCATAACCTGGGGCAGGGTAGTTCTCTCAGTTGATCCAAGTGCCCAACAAATGGCACCAAAAAGTCCTTACAAAACAAAAGACAGTGATGGTTCCAATAATCATAAGGACGGGCAGTCATTATCTCCGAAAAATAAAAGCCCATTAAGTCAAAACCTCTGAAGAAGACTTACAAAACTAGGGAATCCCGCTGACTGTGATCATGAAAGAAATAGTTCAGGCAAAAAACAGGGATAACGAAATCAAAAAAGAAAGAGGTCCTGCAAACCCTCAACCAAAAAAGGAATGACTGCCTATTCCCAATAAACTGTCAATATCCGAACCATCACTGGAATATCCGAGCAAAGACTCAAACAAGGTCTAACGCACGATCAACTGAGTTTAGGTTTGAAGAACATCACGAAGAGCGGGTAGGTACAAATATAATTTGAGCCTTTTCCTTTGTTTCTTAAACCGTGAACCAGGCCACGTTACAACCCTTAAAAGTCCTAGCTGAAGCATGGGTTAGTTCGAAAGCATACTGTTACGAAAGGTATCCTGACTCCTTAAGGCTTGCGGTAAAATAATGAGTTGACATCACAGTTTACAAAATTCACTTGTTTTTACTGAAAAATACATTTGCAAAAAAACTTCGAGACAGACATACGCTTTGCATTCTTAAAATAATATTGTTTGCATATGACTATTTGTTCAACAACAGAGAAATTCGCACGAAGAATATCTAGTGAGCAAAAGCACTCCCAACCAAGGGGCAGGGCATGATCATTGTCCATCATCTGGGGCAGTTAAGTCAAGATTCTGAGAATCTCTCAAAAGGCCAACCAGCTAGGGGCAAACCTCCGTCTGGATCACTTGGGGCATTGGACGATCAAACGAAGATCTTCTGGTGGCATGGTAACACTACACTACTGACAGTGACAACTCCCGGCATCCTGAGAGCACGGACATAGTCGGAAAAAAAAACACTACGCATAAGCAAAGACCCTCTAGGTTGACACACCTAGGCAAAAATAAGGGATGAAATGCAAAAAAAATTGTACACCCGGCAAGTCGAAAACCTGAAAAGGCGGCTTGGGCAAAAATGGGTAGCCCGGTGGACTGAAAACCCGAAAGGGCGGTCCAGGCAAAAGTTAGGGATCAAAAGCGTACGACTATGTTCTGTCATCTCGTCACTTGCCTACCAGAAGAAGGTTTGTCAACCGGCAGTCATCAAGCGCCTCCACAGGTATCTTCTCCCACAAAAACAGGGGCAGTAATGAGTTGTCTAAGCGATCTAGTTGCTCTGTCCACCAAGGTACCAAGGTAGGTTCGGCTGAAGAACATAACCAGGATACCTTCACTCCCCGTTAAGTAAGACAAGATTCAACAACTCTCTCCTGAGCAGAGTTGGTCTCTCATCAGCCCTGAAAAGGCACAACATCTCCAGCAAGTCAGCAACACTCTCCCCAAGCAGAGTTAGCCTACAGTCAGCCTTAAGGAAGTTGGGCATCCCCATAAAATCTCAATATTCCCCAGCGGAGTATGCAGATGTTCCTAAGCAAGCATCCCCGGCAGTCTTAATATAAGACTGTTCCCCGGTGGAATCCAGAAACCCCAGTGGAGCCATTGCCCAGTACAGTCCAAAAGTCTCCCCAGGAAAGTTGAATCAATCTCCCCAGTAGATTCTGGAAGCTTATCCCCAGTAGATTCTGGAAGCTTATCACCTGCAGAGTACGCACGTCTCTCCCCGGTTTTATTCAAAGTTTATTCTCCACCATAGCTTATAACTGGGTTATCCTCAACTAATTACCACGGAAAGATCGTCTTCGGCGAAGTTCTTCCTATCAGCCGACGGAGTTCATCAGAATCCTCAACAAAACATATCAACATAATCCCCAGCGAAGTTATCACCAAATCTCAGCGAAGCATCTCTTTCCACAGAGTATTTCCCCACAGAGTAATCTCTTCGACAAAGTTTATTCCCCAACGGAGTCATCTTCTCCTACTGGTTTATTCTTGTAACCATCATCCCCAGCGGAAACGAAGAACTCTGTTCTTCAAACATCAGCCCAGGATTCAACTTCCCGGCATGCGTCAAGGATTTACTTTCCCAGACGAAGATACATTCATAAACATCACATCATGATACATGCATGTGCGCATCATGTCATACAATCTCGTTTATGTCGAGAACATCATTGCTTGATCCATATCATGCATTGCATACGATTGACCTTTACCTTTCAGGAAGGATACAGTTAAATAATCAGCTACGTCAAAGTAGACAAATACAGTCAAAAGAGACCAATCCAGTCAAAAAAGACAAATCCAGTCAAAGAAGACAATTCCAGTCAAAGAAGACAAGTCCAGTTAAATCCCAAAGGTTTTTCTGAAGATCATCCAGTCAAAGAAGACAGGTCCAGTTAAATTACTTCCTAAAGTCAAAGAAGACAACCCGTCGTTCTAGACACCCGTCATTGAAGACAACTCGTCATTTAAGACAACTCGTCATTGAAGACAACTCGTCATTGAAGACAACCCGTCATTTAAGACAACTCGTCATTGAAGACAACCCGTCATTGAAGACAACTCGTCATTGAAGACAACCCGTCATTGAAGACAACTCGTCATTGAAGACAACTCGTCATTGAAGACAGCTCGTCGTTTAAGACAACTCGTCATTGAAGACAACCCGTCATTGAAGACAACTCGTCATTGAAGACAACTCGTCATTGAAGACAACTCGTCATTTAAGACAACTCGTCATTGAAGACAACTCGTCATTGAAGACAACTCGTCATTGAAGACAACTCGTCATTGAAGACGACTCGTCATTATAGACACTCGTCATTATAGACACCCGCCGTTATAGACACCCGTCATTATAGATACTCGTCGTTATAGACACCCGTCGTTATAGACACTCGTCGTTATAGACACTCGTCGTTAAAGACAACCCGTCCATGAAGACAACCCGTCCAAAGAGATAACTCGTCAAGAAAGACAAAACCTCCTCTGGTTCAGTTAAATCCTAAAGATTTTTCTGAGATAACCTGTCAGTAGGGACAACCCATCAACCTTTTGAAGTTCCAGATTCGATACCTGTATCTAGCCAGGGCATATCTGTGAGCGACTGAGTGAGGATCAACACCTGTAACAGGCCAGGAAATTATCTTTCTCAGGTACGCAAGTTCTCGCTAAGGAATCTCTTACGCGATCGACACCTCCCGATGGCATCTATAAGCCCATCTCTACAACTATCCATTACAGTTCCAAATGGCATCTATAAGCCCATTCCCGACGAGGTTCTGTCACATCTCCAGATGGCATCTACAAGCCCATCCACCATCTCTCCAAATGGCATCTGTAAGCCCATTTCCGCCATCACGCTGCTGATACTCTACTATGTGAGTGCAAATTTCTGGGCACTTTAGTGTTCAATCATCTTCCACCTTCGGATCACGAAAGGCACGCAAGCCAATCTACATCCTCAAGTCTAAGAAGATTGAACAGGGGAAACTGTTGTACCCCAAAATTTTCCCTCGCATATTCTTCAAAGTTTTGACAAGCATCATTTCAATTTGCTCAAGTCTTCTCAAGGGATTACACATTCAAACACCCTCCTAAGCCAGTCAAATTAGGGTTTTGGTTCTTGCAAAGAAGTTGAGGTTTTCAAGGGCTCAATCAAGTCCCATATGCCCATGTACATTGTCAAGCATCTCCATGTCAAGTTTCAAGGCTCACAAGGTCAAGTTGCACAGTCAAAAAACCCTAATTGCTTCACAATCAACTGTAGGGGAAAAATAGTCATTTGGCAGTCAAAAGTCAAAATTTTTGGTCAACATCTTATTTTGAAGCCACAATCATCATTTGGTCAAGTCTTGACCATGATTCCACAAGAATGGCTTAAAAATCATCAAGATGCAAAAGTTTCTATTTTTTGACAGCTGAAAAGTCAACTGTAACTTGACCAAGGCATAACGTTTTCATGGTTTATCAGAAAAATCCCATCCAATGCTCATTTTGAAGGGGATGACATTTCCTACAACTCATCTTCACATTCCAAGTCCAAGAAATTCTCTCACAAAAAGTTATCAATTTCAACATTATAGGTCATTTTCAAAAGTCAACAAAAGGGCACTTTAAGTCAAAGACCATAACTTGAGATTGGTAAATCAAAATGACATGGGGCCAAAGGCATTGGTTAGAGGACTTCAATACCTTTCCAAAATGTCCAAGAACATGTTCATATGATCAAAATTGAGCAAGATATGCATTGGAGAAGTTGGGAAAGTTTTGTGAAATGGCAAAAGTCAACTATCCTTGAAACTTCAATTTTTGACAAAAGGGCCCACTTTTCCCACTTGATTCAGCTTTGCCATGCCACCCACGTGTCCCATGATTTATTTCAAGATTAAAAAATTATTTTTTCTATTTTTATTTAATTTTATTGATTTAATTCATTTTAAATCCATAAAATTCAAATAAAAATCAAAAAAATTAATTAAGGGATATCTCGTGGCTTGAATGGCTTTGATACATCATAATCCACCTACCAATTTCGTGTAAGATCCATTTTAAGCATAAAATTCAAATTTTTGACAAAAATGGCAAATGCTTTAATGGTGATAAAGAGGAAATCTCAAGACTTCATTGCAAGGGTTAAAGGCTCACATTATTGCTTGATTCTCACTAAAAGACACATATGCAAGTGTTCCATACCTCAAGCACGACCTAAGAATCACAAAAACGGCCAAACCAATTCCAAAATAAACTCAAGAAAATTCAAATCCTAATTCTACCTTCCAGGCCATTTCAAGGAGATTTAAAGATTCAAACACCTTGCAATTTCTAGCTATTTTATTCACATTTTATTTTATTTTATTCAAATAAATATAAAATAAAAGGAATAAAATAATAGATATTTGTTTTGGGCCCATAAATTTGTGCCAAGATGTCCAGATGCATGTAAGCATGGAAAGGGAAAGTTTTGCAAATTTTGGAAGCTTTTTAATTTGTTAGATTTTGGTTTGAAAGCATGGCTTTATGGCTTGGATTCTTGCCTTATTTCTTTGTCCCCTCCATCTCCTCTATAAATACAAGCCATGAGAAAGCATTACAGAAAAATACACACAGCCTAGAGAACGCCCCAAAATTGCAAAAATTTCCTTGAAGTTGTCAAGCTCGAAAGACCTGATCTAGCCAGATTCAACTACTTCCAAGCACTCCATCAACATCCCAGGTCCCCCAAATGCTTATTTCTATTTTTCCATAACATGTTCCTGTGCAGGTTTCACAAAGGCTTTCCACCATGTGCATCAAACGATCATGCGCCAAGTGGCCTCAAAGATCAATCCAGGGGCTATGAGATGCTGGATACCATGCTCCAAGTCAAAGCACGTGCAGGCAATTCCTAAAGTCAACAAAGGCTTAAGCTTATTGGGCCATATTGCTTCCTCAAACCTCCATACCTGGGCCAACACCCCCATGGTTCTTTCATATTTTCTTTTGTTTTCTTTTCCTTTTTTATTTTCTTTTAACTAATTATTATTATTAACTATTATTATTATTATTTAATTCATAGATAATTATTTTCATAAACAAATAAATCAAAGAAAACTAATATTTTTATTATTCTTATTTATTAATTTCACTTTAATTCATTGTTTTGTAATTAAATTATAATTAATTAATTAGTTTAATTAGGCAATTTTAATCTTTTTTTTTAATAACTAAAATAAATTTAGAATTAGATTTTATTAACTTTTAATTTTAATTCCTTTTTATTTTATTTCATTAAAAACATAAAAACACAAAAATATCATTTTCTTAATTAATTAATTAATTAGTTATTAGTTTTAATTTCATTAATTACAAAAAAGGACAAAAAATTCAATTCTTTTCTTAAAAGGGTCAAAACCCTTAGGACGTTCCCGATTAAATTTTACTCGCGCGTATTTATTTATTCTGATTATATTCATGTATCTGTACAGAGCTATGTAATAGTTAATTAGGAATTTTACTGCTTTATTTAAATTTCTCGCACTTTATTTACCAAAACGGGTTTTTATCTTTGGCGATGTATAGACCCGCGCCTTGTAATAGTGTAGAATTTATCTTTCTGCAATTTATTTTCCGCATTTCTAACTGTTAAATGCATGAAAGAATGTATGTAAATAAAATTAATCCGTAGCTCACAAATAACATGTACAAAGACAATTAACTGAAAAACAACACACAAAGCACATGCCACTCCTAGGGTACGCTTCACTCGTTGCCTCGAAACGTGGTCATCAAGTATAGGGTGTCTTAGAGGTCGCCCTTCTGTCCAAAAGATCCAGTTGCCTCGAAACGGTTGCCTCGGATACAAAGGATCTAGGACATTAGGGTTACTTCTAAGGTGTCCTACCATTGCTTCGGTGACCACACTGTCCCGATAATCGAATTGACCCGAACACCTCCGACGACGGTGCTACCTACCTCTCAATGGTGGGATAGCACTATCTAAAGGACTCTTACACATCTTAGTTCCTTAGGGTAGGTAGATGACTCATGGGTACTTGCTCTTTTCAAAACAAACAAAAACAACTTTTCGCACCTTACACTTTCAAAAAGTTTTCAAACAATACTTCATACACTCTTGAGGACTGATACAAGAGTTACCTAGAAGTTTTCAAACGAACTTTTTTTCAAAACCCACACACATTTGAAAAGCAAACAATTTTTGAAAACATAAGAGCAAGTACCTAAGAGCCCGTGGATAACCACGGATAGAAAGGGTGCTAACACCTTCCCTTTCTATAAATCTACCTCCCGAACCGAGAAACATTCTCATAAGGAATTTTGCTGTGCTTTTGTCCTTTCCATGTTGGAGAACATAAAAGACGGTGGCGACTCTTGCTTACCACGACATTTCACGAAACCAGCTTAAAAACAGTCAGTTCTATTCCCACCGGTCACAATAATAATTAGGGTTTTCTAATCTCCCTCTAAGGCTCTTTCTTCTTTTGTAATTAAAACAAAAAACTTCTTTCGTAATAAAAAATCCAAAAAACAACTAATATCTATTCAAACCCATTTCACATCTAACAAAACACTCAACCAATCAAACATCAAAAGGGTATGTTATCTCCTTTCTACCGCGATACCAACCATGCCTATTTCTGGAATGCGTGTGTTAACGTCGCCCACTAAAAAAACACCAACAAACCAACATATTCTATAAAAACTATGGTGTTCTGATTCTTTCACGGGATACGTAGGAAAAAGGTTGTGAGACCCTCACGAATGCACTAATAAAAAACCATTTCATTCTCCTTAAGCAAGTATAGTTATAGATAAACACACCCTTAGAAGCAAACAAACAAAATGGATCTCGTTGAATACAACGAATGTGAGGGATGCTAATACCTTCACCTTGCATAATCGACTACCTTACCCTCTCTTTTGGTCACAAGACCATCTTATCCATCCTCTTGTGGTTTACTCAATATTTCCCCTTCCTTCGGGATAAATAAAGTTCAGCGGAAGCTCTGTGTTATTTTTGTCGGTAGATTCATGGTCGTGTAGATAGTTGCCCTGTCCTGTTTCGGGAATTAATTTGTGACATGTTTGAAAGTTGCTGATGATATTCGTCTGTTTGCGAACTTTACTTGAAAAGACAAAATTAGCTTTATGCAATGTCATAATCTATGTAATGCATTGCATGATAATGCTCTCGAAATAAATGACAATGTTATATGTGTTTATATGCATGTGTTATGATATTTTGTAAATGGTGTTATGGATGCAATATGTCATTAGAGTGTATTGGTAGCTTCTTGCAGCAATGTCTAGTTGGGGAAAATAAATCTCGGACTGTTGCTGCAGATGAAGAAAGCGATTCTTCAATTTCTGCTGGGAATAATTTTGTTGGGGATTCTCACTTTCTATTTGAGGATACTCTTCTGGGGATCTTCGACTTCTGCTTGAGGAAACTTCGCTGGGGAATGTTGATTTCTGCTTGAGGAAACTCCGATTTCTTCTTAGGGAGAAGAGTTCAGGAACATTAATCGTTCATCGCTCTACTGGGGAGTTTAATTCCTATATACTCTGATCAGGGATAAAAGAGATAAATAACCTTCTGACTCGTCTAGGGAGGTTAAAGTTGACTGATATCTGGTCTAGTTCCAGGTTTCGTATAAACTCTGTGGGGATAGTGGTCACTTTCGTATGGAGAGGAATTTTGTAGGTGATTCGTAGCAGTCTGAGGAATAGACTCAAGTTGGGGAGACGGTAATCTGTTGGGGAAATAAACCCTATTGGGGAAATAAAACAGTTTTGGAGGAATAAACTCAATTGTTGTAGAGAACTTCTATGAACTACACCGATTGGGACTCTGTAGGTGGGTGATATTTCCAGGGAAAAGATCATACCCCTTTATCCTCTAGGGGAATTTGCTGGTGAGTATTATTATGTTACTAGCTGGAAGATGCCCCACTTTCTGTTTGAGGCACATTAGACCTGTCGGGGAAAAGATCATACTCCATTATTCGCTAGGGGGATCTGCTGGCGAGTATGACTAGGTTAATTCAGCCTTGCGGGGAATGTATCTCCGTTGAAGATGAGCTTATGAAGATGACTATTTGTGGATAATCCTGTGAAGATATTTTTTTTATGGGGATTCGTGGATTACTTGAACATTATCTCAACTTCTAGAGCCCTTGGTGAATGTTGATCGGGGTGATAATTCTTCTACTGATAGACAAGTGATAAGATAATGGGACATAGTCGTACGCTTTAATCCCTAACTTTTGCCTGGACCGTCTGTGACCGGTGGAAATAGAACTGACTGTTTTTTAGCTGGTTTCACAAAATGTCGCGGTAAGCAAGAGTCGCCTCCGTCTTTTATGTTCTCCAACATGGAAAGGACAAAAGCACAGCAAAATTCCTTATTCGAGATGTCTCTCGGTTCGGGAGGTAGATTTATAGAAAGGGAAGGTGTTAGCACCCTTTCTATCTGTGGTTATCCACGGGCTCTTAGGTACTTGCTCTTATGTTTTCAAAATTGTTTGCTTTTCAAGTGCGTGTGGGTTTTGAAAAATTTTCGTTTGAAAAATTTCTAAGTAACTCTTGTATCAGTCCTCAAGAGTGTATGAAAAATTTGTTTGAAATCTTTTAGAAAGTGTGAGGTGTGAAAAGTATTTTTGTTTGTTTTTGAAAAGAGCAAGTACCTATGAGAATCTACCTACTATAAGGAATTAAGCTGTGTAAGAGTCCTTTAGATAGTGCTATCCCACCATTGAGAGGTAGGTAGCACCATCATTGGAGGTGTTCGGGTCAATTCGATTATCGGGACAGTGTGGTCACCGAAGCAATGGTAGGATACCTTAGAAGTAACCCTAATGTCCTAGATCCTTTTATCCGAGGCAACCGTTTCGAGGCAACTGGATCTTTTGGACAGAAGGGCGACCTCTAAGACACCCTATACTTGATGACCACGTTCGAGGCAACCAATGAGGCGTACCCTAGAAGTGGCATGTGCTTTGTGTGTTTTTCAGTTAAGGTTTATCTTTGATCATGAAATTGTGAGCTACGGATTAATTTTATTTACATACATTCTTTTATGCATTTAACAGTTAGGGGTGCGGAAAATTAAAGTGCGGGAATATAAAGCTACGCTATTACAAGGCGCGGGTCTATACATCGCCAAAAAAACAAAGACCCGTTTTGATAAAGTGCGGAAAGTAAAGAAAGTAATAAACCTAATTACTATTACATTCTTGAAGCAGTTACATAATAATCAAAATATAAATATTACTCACGAATAAAAATTAATCAGGAACGTCCTAAGGTTGTTGACCCTTTTAAGAAAAAAAATGAAATTTTTTGTCTTTTTTGTGATTAAATGAAATTAAAACTAATGATTAATCTAATTAATTAATTTATTAAAAAAATGATATTTTTTGTTTTTTATGTTTTTATGAAATAAAATAAAAGAATTAAAATTCTAAGTTAACCTAATTCTAAATTATTTTAATTGTTAAAAGAAAAGTCAAAATTGCCTAATTAAACTATTTCAATTAATGTTTATTTACAAAATAAAATAATAATAATAATAATAATAATGATGTTAGTTCTATTTTTTTGATTTTTTTTATGAAAATATGTTAATTATGTTAACTTGTTAATAAGAAATAAAACAAGGTAAATAAAAAAGAAAATGACAAAAATAAAATAAAAAAGACTAAACCCAAGGGGGTGTGGGCTGGAATTTGAAGGTGTATTGTTGAGATTTTGGCCCATTTGAACAAGGCCTGTTTGACTTTTTCTGGTTGCCTACGCATGCGCTGACTCCAGAGCACCATGGTCCCCATGCTTGGCCCTTGGATCTGCATCTGTGGACACTTGGCTGGCTCTTGGATGAGGTCTATGGTGGAAACTGCTTGAGAAACTGCACAAGAACGCGTTGAAAAAAATGATATGAGAATTATGGGGGACCTAGGAATCGAACCCAGGTCCCAGTGAATACAAACCACGTAGCCAACCACTGAACCAAACCTGCGCGTTTGTTAATAAAATGGAAAAGAAATATAATATAAAACAAAAGCATTATATGCTGAAAAACAAAAAAAAAAGAGCGCGCGGGATTTGAATGGACCAATGCCTTGCTGCCACGCCTTTCGTCTTCAACCTTTCCTGTAAACATAAAACACATAGCGGGGGTTTTAAACCCCCATAAAATGCAGACATTTTAAAAATAGCGAATAGACGCTCATTGAATATAAAAAGGGCGCGAGGTGTTCATCCTGTTCGTCTTGTCACACTGATTTTGGCCATATATGTTTGGAGTCCTAATTTTACAGCATGAGAAAGACCCCAATTTCAAAGCTCTGGAAACCCTAATAATCGCTAATGGTGGATTTCTATTCAGGGCACTAGAACCAAATTGGACTATGCCAATAGCTTCAGAACATCCCTATTAACATAAATCAATTCAAAAGAATAGTTAAAAACACATGAATGATGATATGTAATTCTGAAAAATAATTCAAACCGTGTGAGTTGTGTGCTTTGATTCTGATGGTGTTAGGGCTCGTTTTTGATAGCAATAGACTCCTGGAGATTCAGGCAAGCTGTTTGAATCCAAGAGAGGCTTTGAATTGCGTTGCAAATAGGTTTTCAGTTTCTCACTTTTCTCTTGAAAATTGGAAATTTGTTTGGCCATTTCTGAGTGTTCTAGCTCGTGTCCTTTGTCTCAAAAGCTTGCCTCTCTATTTTGTAATGACTATCCATCAATATAATGCACAATAAACCAATGCAATTATGCTTTTGATTTTGCCATGAACACCATTAAACCACTTGCCATATTTGCTTCAAATTTGAATTTCTATGCCCATAATAGGATGTACACGGATTTGGAATATGTTTCATGGTGTATCAAAGCTATTCAACACAAAATATATCCCTTAATTAATTTTCTTGATTTTTATTTGAATTTTAAAGACTTAAAATGAATTAAATCAAATAAAATTAAATAAAAATAGAAAAATTAATTTTTAATCTTGAAATAAATTGTGGGACACGTGGGAGGCATGGAAAAGCTGAACCAAGTGGAAAAAGTGGGCCCTTTTTGTCAAAAATGAAATTTCAAGGATAGTTGAGTTTGGCCATTTCACAAAAATTTCCCAACTTCTCCAATGCATATCTTGCTCAATTTTGATCATATAAACATGTTCTTGGACATTTTGGAAAGGTCTTGAAGTCCTCTAACCAATTCCTTTAGTCCCATGTCATTTTGATTTACCAATCTCAAGTTATGGTCTTTGACTTAAAGTGCCTTTTTGTTGACTTTTGAAAATGACCTATAATGTTGAAATTGATAACTTTTTGTGAGAGCATTTCTTGGACTTGGAATGTGAAGATGAGTTGTAGGAAATGTCTTCCCCTTCAAGATGAGCATTGGGTGGTATTTTTCTGATGAACCATGAAATGGTTATGCCCTGGTCAAGTTACAGTTGACTTTTCAGCTGTCCAAAAATGGAAACTTTTGCATCTTGATGATTTTTGAGCCATGCTTGTGGAATCATGATCAAGACTTGATCAAATGATGATTGTGGCTTCAAAATAAGATGTTGACCAAAAATTTTGACTTTTGACTGCCAAATGACCATTTTGCCCCTACAGTTGACTGTGAAGCAACTAGGGCTTTTTGATTGTGCAACTTGACCTTGTGAGCCTTGAAACTTGACATGTAGGTGCTTGGCAATGTATATGAGCATATGGGACTTGATTGAGCCCTTGAAAACCTCAACTTCCTTGCAATAACCAAAACCCTAATTTGACTGGCTTAGGAGGGTGCTTGACTGTGTTGCCTTTGAGTAGACTTTGAACCATTTGAGGTGATGCTTGTCAAAACTTTGAAAAATATGGGAGGACAAATTTTGGGGTACAACAGTTGCCCCTGTTCAATCTTCTTAGACCTGAGGATGTAGATTGGCTTGTGTGCCTTTCGTGATCCGAGGGTGGAAGATGATTGAACACTAGAGTGCCCAGAAATTTGCACTCACATAGTAGAGTATCAGCAGTGTGATGTCGGGAATGGGCTTAGAGATGCCATTTGGAGAGATGGTGGATAGGAGGATGGACTTATAGATGCCATCTGGAGCTGTGACAGAACCTTGTCGGGAATGGGCTTATAGATGCCATTTGGAGACTGTTGGTATGTGGATGGGCTTATAGATGCCATCTAGGTGTCGATCGCGTAAGAGATTCCTTAGCGAGAACTTGCGTACCTGAGAAAGATAATTTCCTGGCCTGTTACAGGTGTTGATCCTCACTCAGTCGCTCACAGACATGCCCTGACTAGATACAAGTATCGAATCTGGAACTTCAAAAGGTTGATGGGTTGTCTCTACTGACAGGTTATCTCAGAAAAATCTTTAGGATTTAACTGAACCAGAGGAGGTTTTGTCTTTCTTGACGAGTTGTCTCTTTGGACGGGTTGTCTTCATGGACGGGTTGTCTTCATGGACGGGTTGTCTTCAACGACGAGTGATCTTCAATGACGAGTTGTCTTCAATGACGAGTTGTCTTCAATGACGAGTTGTCTTCAATGACGAGTTGTCTTCAATGACGGGTTGTCTTCAATGACGGGATGTCTTCAATGACGGGATGTCTTCAATGACGGGATGTCTTCAATGACGGGTGTCTATACTGACGGGTTGTCTTCAATGACGAGTTGTCTTCAATGACGAGTTGTCTTCAATGACGAGTTGTCTTAAATGACGAGTTGTCTTCAATGACGAGTTGTCTTAAATGACGAGTTGTCTTCAATGACGGGATGTCTTCAATGACGGGTGTCTATACTGACGGGTTGTCTTCAATGACGAGTTGTCTTCAATGACGAGTTGTCTTCAATGACGAGTTGTCTTAAATGACGAGTTGTCTTAAATGACGAGTTGTCTTACATGACGAGTTGTCTTCAATGAAGGGATGTCTTTAATGACGGGTGTCTATACTGACGGGTTGTCTTCAATGACGAGTTATCTTCAATGACGAGTTGTCTTCAATGACGATGTGTCTTAAATGACGAGTTGTCTTCAATGACGAGTTGTCTTAAATGACGAGTTGTCTTCAATGACGGGATATCTTCAATGACGGGTGTCTATACTGACGGGTTGTCTTCTTTGACTTTAGGAAGTAATTTAACTGGACCTGTCTTCTTTGACTGGATGAGCATCAGAAAAACCTTTGGGATTTAACTGGACTTGTCTTCTTTGACTGGATTTGTCTTCTTTGACTGGATTTGTCTTTTTTTGACTGGATTGGTCTCTTTTGACTGTATTTGTCTACTTTGACATAGCTGATTATTTAACTGTATCCTTCCTGAAAGGTAAAGGTCAGTCGTATGCAATGCATGATATGGATCAAGCAATGATGTTCTTAACATAAATGAGATTGTATGACATGATGTGCATATGCATGATGTGATGTTTATGAATGTATCTTCGTCTGGAAAAGTAAATCCTTGACGCATGCCGCGAAGTTGAATCCTGGGCTGATGTTGAAGAACAGAGTTCTTCGTTTCCGCTGGGGATGATGATTACAAGAATAAACCGGTAGGAGAAGACGACTCTGTTGGGGAATAAACTTGTTGAAGAGATTACTCTGCGGGGAATTACTCTGTGGGAAGAGATACTTCGCTGAGATTTGGTGATAACTTCGCTGGGGATTCCATTGAGTAGCTATGTTGAGGAATTTGATGAACTCCGCTTGGGATAGGAAGAACTTCGTCGAGGACGATCTTTCCGTGGTAACTAGCTGAGGATAACCCAGTTATAGGCTCTGGTGGAGAATGACCTTTGAATAAAGCCGGGGAGATGCTTTTACGCTCTGCAGGGGATTAGCTTCCAGAATCTACTAGGGATAAGCTTCCTGAATCTACTGGGGAGATTGATTCAACTTTCCTGGGGGAACTTTTGAACTGTACAGGGGAGTGGCTCCACTAGAGTGTCTGGTATGCCGCCGGGGAACAATCTTATATCAAGACTGTCGGGGATGCTTGCTTAGGAACATCTGTATACTCCGCTGGGGAATATTGACATTTTCTGGGGATGCCCCACTTCTTTAAGGCTGACAGTAGACTAACTCTGCTCAGGGAGAGCGTTGCTGACTTGCTGGAGATATTGTGCCTTTTTAAGGCTGATTGGAGGCCAACTCTGCTTGAGGAGAGTATTGATGAAATCTGGTCTTACTCTGCGTGGAGTGGAGGTAACTTGGTTATGTTCTTCAGCCAAACCTACCTTAGTACCTTGGTGGACAGAGCAACCAGATCGCTTAGACAACTCATTATTGCCCCAGTTTCTGAGAGAGAAGGTACCTGTGGAGGTGTTTGACAACTGCCGTTTGACAAATCTTCTTCTGGTAGGCAAGTGACGAGGTGACGGGACATAGTCGTACGCTTTAATCCCTAACTTTTGCCTGGACTGCCCTTTCGGGTTTTCAGTCCACCGGGATACCCATTTTTGCCCAAGCCGCCTTTTCAGGTTTTCGACTTGTCGGGTGTACAGATTTTTCATTTTCATCCCTCATTTTGCCCGAACCCTTTTGGTTCGCCGGGAAGCCCTTATTTTTTCCTAGGTGTGTCAACCTAGCGGGTCTTTGATTTTGCGTATTTTTTTCGACTATGTCCGTGCTCTCAGAATGTAGGGAGATGCCCTGGTTAGTAGCATTGTGTTGCTATACCACCAGAAGATGTTTGATCATGCAGGATTGTTGATGGAACTCATGCTCAATGCCCCAAGTGACTCAGGCGGAGATTTGCCCCAGGCTATTAGGCGTTTGAGAGATTCTCTGAATCTTGACTGGACTGCCCCAGATGATGGACAATGATCATGCCCTACCCCTTGATTGGAGGTGCTTTTGTTCATTAGACATTCGTCGTGCGAACTTCTATGCTGTACAAACAAATAGTCACATGCAAGCAATGTTATATTAAAAATGCAAAGCTTATGTCTGTCTTGAAATTTTTGAAAACGCATGAAGTTTTCAATAAAACAAGTGAATTTTGTAAAATGTGGTGTCAACTCATTATTTTACCGCAAGCCTTAAGGAGTCAGGATACCTTTCGTAACAGTATGCTTTCGAACTAACCCATGCTTCAGCTAGGAATTTTTAGGGTTGTAACGTGGTCTGGTTCACGGTTTAAGAAACAAAGGATAAAGGTTCAAATTATATTTGTACCCACCCGTTCTTCGTGATGTTCTTCAAACCTAAACTCAGCTGATCGCGCGTTAGACCTTGTTTGAGTCTTTGTCCCGATATACCAGCGATGGTTCGAATGTTGCCAATTTATTTTGAATAGGCAGTCATCAGTCATTTTGTTGAGGGTTTGCAGGTCCTCTTTTCTTTTTGATTTCGTTATCCTTGTTTTTTGCCTGAACTGTTTCTTTTGTGATTACAGTCAGCGGGATGCCCCAGTTTTGTAAGTCTCCTTCATAGGTTTTGACTTAATGGGCGTTTATTTTGAGGGATAATGACTGTCTGTCTTTATGATTATTCGGAACCATCATTGTCTTTTGTTTTGTAAGGACTTTTTTTTTGTGCCATTCGTTGGGCACTTGGATCAACTGAGAGAACCACCCTGCCCCAGGTTATGATTAAGGGTTTAATTTTTTTGTGAAAAGAAAACTCCTACTTCTTTGGCTCAAAAAAAAGGGGGTAACGAGGGATCATCTTCCTTATAACTCCAGTGTTTAGGATTTAAAACAATGCTTATACCTCATCAGCGGGGTCTGTTCAAAAGCATACTGTAAATTGTGGTATCGTTTTCGTCATCCTCCCTCAAGAGGCTTAGAATTTTTCAATCAAGAGTTGATCATCACTAAAATATGAAAACAGTTTGCGTATAGTGAATACGAAATAATTACTTCAAAACAGACATGTGTAATGCATTAATGAAATAACAACGTTTGACATGAATACAATGTTTGAACAATCAAAGAAAAAATACAACTTGAACATTCGAATGAACAAATAATTTCTAATCCTAGCCACGTTTTGGCAAGGGAGCAGTGATCACATTGGGAGTCTCTGGAGAGTCGAACTGGACTTCCTTTGCGTCGATCAGATCCTGAACCTTGTTTCTCAAAGTCCAACAATCATCTGTAGCATGCCCCGGGCTGGCAGAATGATAAGCGCAGCGAACGTTGGGGTTATACCTTGAAGGTGTCCTGTTGGGATTCTTAGGAGGGTCCCTTAGAGTTACCAACTTGGTCTCCAGCAGCTGTGGCAATATCTGGGCCAAGGTCATGCTGAGGGGAGTGAATTGCCTTTTAGGTCTCTCTTCCCTTTGTTGGTTGCGATGTTGAGGAGCACCGGCCGGTTTTGAGATAACTACTGCGTTGACAACACTAGATTCTTTCTTGGACGGTTTCTTCTCAGTGTTCGAGGAATCACTATTCTGTATCTTCCCCGACTTGATACCGGCTTAAATTCTTTCCCCAGTCAAGATTAGGTCTGTAAACCCAGCAGAAGAATTTTCAATCAGATGTTTGAAGAATGGACTAGATAGGGTCCCCAGGAACATATCCACAAGCTCACGGTCAGTCAACGGTGGCTGCACCCTGCCCGCCAGGTCTCTCCATTTTTGCGCGTACTCCTTAAAGCCTTCACCCGTCCCCTGTGACATACCCTGGAGTTGGGTATGCATAGGAGCGAGGTCGGCATTATACTGATACTGCTTGTAGAACGCAGTAGCCAAGTTCTCCCAGTTACGAATGCTGGCTCCATCCAGCTAATAGAACCATTCTAGTTGAGTCCCTGAGAGACTTTCCTGGAAGGAATAGATCCATAGATTCTTGTCAGCTGTATACGGTTGGATCTTCCTTGCATAAGACCTCAGATGCAGCTTAGGACATGAAGCTCCGTCATATTTTGCAAAGGCAGGTGCCTTGAACTTGTGCGGGATCACCACCCCAAAGGATAGACCTAGATCTTCGAAGTCCAGGCCGGTCACTTTCTGTATCTCCATAGCACTTAGTCGGTCCTCCAGCTGTTTGTACCGGTCCTCAGCAGGAGGGTACTGTTCATCATTGAAATCTGTCTCGGTGTCAGAGACTACGGGACTAGGAACCCTTCCCTCTTGGTGACTGCCTTCCCCAACAGATGGAGTAGTCCACTCAGCTTCATTCTGCATTGTATTCCCAGATCTGCGTCTAGGGTTGAACAAAACAGTCCTCTTCTTCTTTTTCTTCAAAAGCAGAGTCTTCAATTCCTGTTGTCCTTGGGCTAAGCTCATGACCAGCTCCTGGAACTGGGTGTTCTGGGCCTGGAGGGCCTTGATAGCTTGTCCATTGGATGATTCAGGATTCATGATGACTGCTGAAATAAACAGCGAAGAAGGTAAGTGACCTGTACCAAGGGTACCTGTAATGCAATGACATGTATTTATGCATGCAATGTTTTTAAGGATCTCGCGGGGTAAACAAGCAAATTGTTAGCATTTGAATCCAGTTGCTTGATTGAAGGAACTTCCTGTTGTTGAGGGTCCCTCTTCAAGAGTCAAGGCTCACCATATCGAGTGGGTCATAGCCCCTGACAACCTCGGCTAGAGGAAAATAAATCCCCTTTGCCCCTTGCTAGACACTTTGATTCATCATGACCTGCATCACAAGCCCTTGAGATCCTTGAAATGGACTAGTCCTTATGTAGGATGTATGCGATGGTATGATGTTATGCTATGCATGGAGTGATGTAAGTAGGCCCTGTAATGAGTCCCAATTAAGGACTGTAAACAAAACCTGCAAGGAACTCGTGTTGTTAGATAACAAGTGTGCAAGTAGTCCAAGTATGAAGGCACACAAGTCACACAGAAGAGCCCTTAGAGTTTAGGCCAGCATGAAGTTTGGGGTACTACCCTCTTTCAGTTTCGTTGGTTAAGACCTGTCCTATCAAAAGTAACCGGGTTCTAGAGGATCCCAATATCACTGACTACCCTCAATCGGTCATAACTCCAGCGTCGCAATCTTTTCTTGCGGCCAGAACCATCGCGAGAGTTTAGCCTCAATGGGTGTAGCATACTGCTACTGTTCTATGGCCAAGTTGGGTTACATTAGGGTTCTAAGGTTGGTTGGTGCTTAATGACTCCTCAGAGGACCCATATTCTCCTCGTTGCAACACAAGGGATATCGGTACAGACCAAGGTGCCACACCAACGTAGCCACTGCTTCACCCGTGTCGGTCTACGCCGAACAGGTCCCTCACAGCTTATGCTACCTAAAAGGGTATCCCCAGATCCGGGTTAGGATCTATGAAACTCCGATGCAAAGCCCACAAATATAAAGCAATCAAAGCAAAGCAATTGAAAACATAAGTATGATCTAATCCTAAGGTACACCTCACTTTTATAGTCCCCAGCAGAGTCGCCAGTTCTGTGACCGGTGGAAATAGAACTGACTGTTTTTTAGCTGGTTTCACGAAATGTCGCGGTAAGCAAGAGTCGCCACCGTCTTTTATGTTCTCCAACATGGAAAGGACAAAAGCACAGCAAAATTCCTTATTCGAGATGTCTCTCGGTTTGGGAGGTAGATTTATAGAAAGGGAAGGTGTTAGCACCCTTTCTATCCGTGGTTATCCACGGGCTCTTAGGTACTTGCTCTTATGTTTTCAAAATTGTTTGCTTTTCAAGTGCGTGTGGGTTTTGAAAAAGTTTCGTTTGAAAAATTTCTAAGTAACTCTTGTATCAGTCCTCAAGAGTGTATGAAAAATTTGTTTGAAATCTTTTAGAAAGTGTGAGGTGTGAAAAGTATTTTTGTTTGTTTTTGAAAAGAGCAAGTACCTATGAGAATCTACATACTCTAAGGAATTAAGCTGTGTAAGAGTCCTTTAGATAGTGCTATCCCACCATTGAGAGGTAGGTAGCACCATCGTTGGAGGTGTTCGGGTCAATTCGATTATCGGGACAGTGTGGTCACCGAAGCAATGGTAGGATACCTTAGAAGTAACCCTAATGTCCTAGATCCTTTTATCCGAGGCAACCGTTTCGAGGCAACTGGATCTTTTGGACAGAAGGGCGACCTCTAAGACACCCTATACTTGATGACCACGTTCGAGGCAACCAGTGAGGCGTACCCTAGAAGTGGCATGTGCTTTGTGTGTTTTTCAGTTAAGGTTTATCTTTGATCATGCAATTGTGAGCTACGGATTAATTTTATTTACATACATTCTTTTATGCATTTAACAGTTAGGGGTGCGGAAAATTAAAGTGCGGGAATATAAAGCTACGCTATTACAAGGCGCGGGTCTATACATCGCCAAAAAAACAAAGACCCGTTTTGATAAAGTGCGGAAAGTAAAGAAAGTAATAAACCTAATTACTATTACATTCTTGAAGCAGTTACATAATAATCAAAATATAAATATTACTCACGAATAAAAATTAATCAGGAACGTCCTAAGGTTGTTGACCCTTTTAAGAAAAAAAATGAAATTTTTTGTCTTTTTTGTGATTAAATGAAATTAAAACTAATGATTAATCTAATTAATTAATTTATTAAAAAAATGATATTTTTTTGTTTTTTATGTTTTTATGAAATAAAATAAAAGAATTAAAATTCTAAGTTAACCTAATTCTAAATTATTTTAATTGTTAAAAGAAAAGTCAAAATTGCCTAATTAAACTATTTCAATTAATGTTTATTTACAAAATAAAATAATAATAATAATAATAATGATGTTAGTTCTATTTTTTTGATTTTTTTTATGAAAATATGTTAATTATGTTAACTTGTTAATAAGAAATAAAACAAGGTAAATAAAAAAGAAAATGACAAAAATAAAATAAAAAAGACTAAACCCAAGGGGGTGTGGGCTGGAATTTGAAGGTGTATTGTTGAGATTTTGGCCCATTTGAACAAGGCCTGTTTGACTTTTTCTGGTTGCCTACGCATGCGCTGACTCCAGAGCACCATGGTCCCCATGCTTGGCCCTTGGATCTGCATCTGTGGACACTTGGCTGGCTCTTGGATGAGGTCTATGGTGGAAACTGCTTGAGAAACTGCACAAGAACGCGTTGAAAAAAATGATATGAGAATTATGGGGGACCTGGGAATCGAACCCAGGTCCCAGTGAATACAAACCACGTAGCCAACCACTGAACCAAACCTGCGCGTTTGTTAATAAAATGGAAAAGAAATATAATATAAAACAAAAGCGTTATATGCTGAAAAACAAAAAAAAAAGAGCGCGCAGGATTTGAATGGACCAATGCCTTGCTGCCACGCCTTTCGTCTTCAACCTTTCTTGTAAACATAAAACACATAGCGGGGGTTTTAAACCCCCACAAAATGCAGACATTTTAAAAATAGCGAATAGACGCTCATTGAATATAAAAAGGGCGAGAGGTGTTCATCCTGTTCATCTTGTCACACTGATTTTGGCCATATATGTTTGGAGTCCTGATTTTACAGCATGAGAAAGACCCCAATTTCAAAGCTCTGGAAACCCTAATAATCGCTAATGGTGGATTTCTATTCAGGGCACTAGAACCAAATTGGACTATGCCAATAACTTCAGAACATCCCTATTAACATAAATCAATTCAAAAGAATAGTTAAAAACACATGAATGATGATATGTAATTCTGAAAAATAATTCAAACCGTGTGAGTTGTGTGCTTTGATTCTGATGGTGTTAGGGCTCGTTTTTGATAGCAATAGACTCCTGGAGATTCAGGCAAGCTGTTTGAATCCAAGAGAGGCTTTGAATTGCGCTGCAAATAGGTTTTCAGTTTCTCACTTTTCTCTTGAAAATTGGAAATTTGTTTGGCCGTTTCTGAGTGTTCTAGCTCGTTTCCTTTGTCTCAAAAGCTTGCCTCTCTGTTTTGTAATGAGTATCCATCAATATAATGCACAATAAACCAATGCAATTATGCTTTTGATTTTGCCATGAACACCATTAAACCACTTGCCATATTTGCTTCAAATTTGAATTTCTATTCCCATAATAGGATGTACACGGATTTGGAATATGTTTCATGGTGTATCAAAGCTATTCAACACAAAATATATCCCTTAATTAATTTTCTTGATTTTTATTTGAATTTTAAAGACTTAAAATGAATTAAATCAAATAAAATTAAATAAAAATAGAAAAATTAATTTTTAATCTTGAAATAAATTGTGGGACACGTGGGAGGCATGGCAAAGCTGAACCGAGTGGAAAAAGTGGGCCCTTTTTGTCAAAAATGAAATTTCAAGGATAGTTGACTTTGGCCATTTCACAAAAATTTCCCAACTTCTCCAATGCATATCTTGCTCAATTTTGATCATATGAACATGTTATTGGACATTTTGGAAAGGTATTGAAGTCCTCTAACCAATGCCTTTGGACCCATGTCATTTTGATTTACCAATCTCAAGTTATGGTCTTTGACTTAAAGTGCCTTTTTGTTGACTTTTGAAAATGACCTATAATGTTGAAATTGATAACTTTTTGTGAGAGCATTTCTTGTACTTGGAATGTGAGGATGAGTTGTAGGAAATGTATTCCCCTTCAAGATGAGCATTGGGTGGGATTTTTCTGATGAACCATGAAAAAGTTATGCCCTGGTCAAGTTACAGTTGACTTTTCAACTGTCCAAAAATGGAAACTTTTGCATCTTGATGATTTTTGAGCCATGCTTGTGGAATCATGATCAAGACTTGATCAAATGATGATTGTGGCTTCAAAATAAGATGTTGACCAAAAATTTTGACTTTTGACTGCCAAATGACCATTTTGCCCCTACAGTTGACTGTGAAGCAACTAGGGCTTTTTGACTGTGCAACTTGACCTTGTGAGCCTTGAAACTTAACATGTAGGTTCTTGGCAATGTATATGAGCATATGGGACTTGATTGAGCCCTTGAAAACCTCAACTTCCTTGCAATAACCAAAACCCTAATTTGACTGGCTTAGGATGGTGCTTGACTGTGTAGCCTTTGAGTAGACTTTGAACCATTTGAGGTGATGCTTGTCAAAACTTTGAAGAATATGGGAGGGCAAATTTTTGGGTACAACACCGTCTTTTCAGATTTTCAGTCCACCAGGATCCCCTTTTTTGCCCAAGCCACCTTTTTAGGTTTTTGACTTACCGGGTGTAAAATTTTATTTATATATCCCTAATTTTTTCCCGAATTCTTTTGGTTCATCGGGATGCCCTTGTTTTTGCTTAGGCCTGTCAACCTAGTGGGTCTCTTTTCATGTGTAGTATTTTCCGGCTATGCCCGTGTTCTCAGGGTGCGGGGAATTGTCATTGTCCATAGTAGTAAGTGTTGTAGCACTTCCAGAAAATATTTGTTTGGTCGTATGTGACCCTTTGTTGGAATTCATGTTCAATGCCCCAAGTGATTCATATGGAGACCTGCCCCTGGCTATTCAGGACTTTATGAAATATTTCTTGGAATCTCGACTTGACTGCCACATATGAGTTGGACAATAACATGTCATTCCCCTTGATTATGGAAGGTTTTTTATTGGAAGTGTCTTTCCATTTGAAGTGATTATGTTCATTTGAAACCGCGCGGTCGGAACCTGTCATCTGGATGTAATGAAACATCAATGAAGTCGCCACCGAACGTCTTTTATCCCACCGAAAGGGAAAGGTAAACATCGAGAAAACCTGAAGTGGGAGAAATCACGATCTTTTGACCGAGAGATCGGGTAAGGGAGTCTGTTACACGAGGGGAAGGTATTAGCACCCCACACGCCCGTAGTACTCTACGGTATCCACTCTTGTTGTCTAATCTAATGGGTGTGGTCAAATCCTATGTCTATGGCTTAAAGCTGAAAAGGGAATGCATGCGAAAGAAAAAAGAAAACAAAGTAGGGAAAATAAAAATATGTGCTCGATCGGGCCCTACCCCAATGCCTACGTATCCCTTTTAAGGAATCAGAGCAGCCGTAGTTCGGCATATATATTTTGGTTGGTTTGTGTTTTTTAGTTAAGGCAAACCAAAACAATCAATATGGCAAAACATCGAATCAAGCAACAAACAAATGATATGGTCAAACATCGACTAAATAATAACATGGTAACATGTCAAAGATGGCGAAACATCAAATGATAAAACGGATGACAAAACATCACACCTAGCAATGATATTGAGAATCAAAGTAGGATAACAAACAGATGCGATGGCGAAACATCGGCTAAGAGATAATAAGATACCATGGCAAAGATGGCGAAACATCGATAAAACAGATGACAAAACGTCACACCTAACAATGATATTAAGAATCAAAGTAAGATAACAAACAGATGCGATGGCGAAACATCGGCTTCAAACAAATGTGCGATGGCGAAACATCGGCTATAAGATGATAAGGAATCTGGCAAAGATGGAAAAACATCGATAAAACAGATGACAAAACATCACACCTAATAATGATATTGGAAATCAAAGTAGGATAACAAAAAAATGCGATGGCGAAACATCGGCTTCAAACAAATGTGCGATGGCGAAACATCGGCTATAAGATAATAAGGAATCATGGCAAAGATGGTGAAACATCGATAAAACAGATGACAAAATGTCATACCTAACAATGATATTGAGAATCAAAGTAGGATAACAAACAAATGCGATGGCGAAACATCGGCTTCAAACAAATGTGCGATGGCGAAACATCGGCTATAAGATGATAAGGAATCATGGCAAAGATGGCGAAACATCGATAAAACAGATGACAAAACGTCACACCTAACAATGATATTAAGAATCAAAGTAGGATAACAAACAAATGCGATGGCAAAACGTCGGCTTCAAACAAATGTGCGATGGCGAAACATCGGCTATAAGATGATAAGGAATCATGACAAAGATGGCGAAACATCGATAAAACAGATGACAAAACGTCACACCTAACAATGATATTGAGAATCAAAGTAGGATAACAAACAGAGGCGATGGCGAAACATCGGCTTCAAACAAATGTGTGATGGTGAAACATCGGCTATAAGATGATAAGGAATCATGGCAAAGATGGCGAAACATCGATAAAACAAATGACAAAACGTCACACCTAACAATTATATTGAGAATCAAAGTAGGATAACAAACAGATGCAATGGTGAGACATCGGCTTCAAACAAATGTGCGATGGAGAAATATCGGCTATAAGATGATAAGGAATTATGGCAAAGATGGCGAAACATCGATAAAACAGATGACAAAATGTCACACCTAACAATGATATTGAGAATCAAAGTAGGATAACAAACAGAGGCGATGGCGAAACATCGGTAAACTAGGTTTAAAAGTAAAGCCAAGAGGCACGCAAACAAAGTAAGATTGGTTTGTATCTTTTACCTTGAAGAAGGGTTTGAGTTTATTACAAATGTCTTATGATTTGCCAAGAAAACAATTTTTGTTTTAAGATGCAAAATGCAAAGAAAAAAGAAAACAACTAGGGGAGACTAGCCTAGCACTATCCCTAGTGTTATCATACAATGATTGGTCCTAAGGTTAAGGATAAAAGAAAACCCTACCTTAATTAACATGTCAAAGGAAGCTTAACAAAACTATCCTATATGGAACATGCATTGGGAGCGAAGTCGTGATCTCAATTTCTAAATTGAGTGACTCATCGATCAACAATTCAAGAAGAAAAGCAATAAACATCCTATAGGGAACATACACTAAGAGCGAAGTCGTGATCTAAATTTCTAAATTGAGTGACTCATCGATCAAAAGCAAATACAACACATGTATCAGACAAAAACCAGAGGGCCTCCTAACATAAATCACCAACAGAGGTCCCATCATGCAATCAGAGAACTATGCAACATGAAAATAGAAGAAAGGCAATAGTGCAATACCAAATGGATAAATATCCGTAGCAACTAAGCAAGAATAAAAGAAACCCAGAGAACTTCAAGCAAGCTGGCATCAATAGACAAATCAAGTCAAAAATTACGCCATCAAGATGTAAGTAATGAAGTCATCAAATATGAACAGATCCCATGGGTAATGTATAGCATTCATAATCACATGCATATATATCCTGCATAAACTATCAAACATGCCAAGCACAAGAGTAGTGCCAGTATAATAAACTGTGTTCCATAAATAAGCTGAAACACAATAGCCTTTAGCCAAAAATGGAAACTTTCCTCAAAGTACCTCGCACATTCAACAGTCAAGTTAGTATTCCCATAATAAAATGATGATTCACAAGGGATGGATGATGACACCATGATTAAATGAGAAAACATGATAACAACTAACAAACATTAGTCATGATAGACAGAAAGAAACAAGTATGTGCACAAATTGGTCAAAAGAATCAGAGGAATGTTGCTCCTTTCTATCACCATGTTGAGTTGACAATTGAATATCAATCAAGGATCATGGGAGCTTGAGAAGAACATAATCAAAGACCATGAAGGTCAGTAGCAACCACATTTCAATCATACTCAAATAATTCAACCACAGCTCATAAGCACAATCGAAGATGAGGCCCAAATAATGCATCAAAAAGGTTCAATCATTCAAACATGGGACAATAAGTGAAATGACTTGAGTTATTGTGGATAATCAGAATCAACATGATCATTAGGTTCCCAATTATAGGCCTCACTCAAGTTCATTGGCCATCAAACAATATCCAACAAGATATGCAACATCAACTGGGTACCTTCACTTCAAAAATACATCAAAAATAGAAAAGGATTTCAATAATTCAAGCCAAAAATTTCTTAGCATCTTTGAAGTGTGTAAAAGTCATAAAGCAAGTCTTGAGTTCATGAATGATTGAGGAGGAGATCAAATGAGGCCCAAAGTTCAAGACTAGTTGGCAAAACTACCAAACTAGACAAGTTTTCAAAATAATTTGTGGAAAAATGTCAAACCAAGTCAAATAATTCAAGAAAAATGGTTTTCAAATCCTCAATGCATTCATGAACCATAATCAAGACTTAAATTCCATTGAAAATCCAGGGCATAAAGGTTTTGAAAAAGAAACTTACACAATAAGCAACAAAACCCTAATATTTTGACTTTTAATCTTAAATATTGATTAGATAAGATTAAAATTCAAACAATTCAAACCAAGATCATACCAATCACAAGGAAACCCTAAATGTCAGAATAAATATTTTTTTTATAATTTTTGAATTAAAGAAAAGTCAAAAATTAAATTAAATTCAAACAATTAATCACTTAAACAAATAATTACATCTCAAAGGAAACATCTAATCAAAAAGTCAGAAAAATGTCCAACCAAAATTATATTCAAATATTAGAATTAAAAACACACATCTCTGATTTTTTGTGGAATTTTTGAATTAGAGAAAATATTAAAATAAAAATTAAACAAACAATTAACAATTAAACTATTATTTAAAGGTAAAAATACCAACCCTAACCAAAAGTCATGAAAAGGTCAAAATAAAATTATATTCTGATTCTATGATTAAAAACAAGATTGCATGATTTTTTTGGGAATTTTTGAATTAATGGAAGCATTAAAATAAAAATCATAAAGCAAAAATTAAAAATAAGCTTCTCAAATTAAATTCATAATCAAAAATAGAAAAAAAAAATGCTAAAACAAATTTCAGAATCAAATTCTAAATTATTTTATGAGTCCAAAATATTTTTATGGAATTTTTTCAAATCAAAGAAATATTAAAATAAAATAAACACTAAACAAACAATTAATTAAACTCATTAATTTTTGAACCAATCAAAACATTTTAAAAAATTATCAAAAAAATGCACAAGGTCAAGAATATTATTTTTAAGTTTCATGAATTTTTTCATAATTTTTCATCACGTTTTGATCAAGAAAATAAAATCAGAGAATCAATGAAAATTAAAATAACAAAAACAAGAACATGGCCAATGAGATGATGCCACGCATCATCTTCAACCTCCAGCCTAGGTAAAATACTTGTTTCCATCAATTCTAACATGCTCACTTCAGATCCATCAAACAAGCATGATTCTCAACCAAAATCCATGAAATTAAGCTCAAATTAAAGTTGATATATCATACAACATCATCCAATTCGAATCAAACTCAAAGATCAAGCATAGATCAAGAAATCAAGTCTCAAAAACTGGAAAAACACACTGCAAACATCAAAAACCAGAAACACGATTTCACCAAATCTGCTTGAATCAGAGCTCAAATATACATCAATCCTAATGATTGGCCAGCTATAAACATAATGCACACCATAAAACACTTCAATTCGTGCTCAAATCAAGGTTTAGATTCAGTGAGCATACCTTCAAAAGTGAAAAATAAATTCACTCCGTGCCTCTGAAATCTAACAAGAAATCCTTATGAATAGCTTCCTTGTGCTCTAATGAAGGTGTTTGAGTAGAGAAATGAGGACTGGATCAAGAGAATTGAACTGCTCGATTCAAGTTGCAGAGCAAAAAAATGAGAAAATTTTGAGAAGCTTTTTCCAATGCAGTGCGTCTATGCGTGTGTAGCGATAAAAAATGTAGCGGGGTAAATCGGAGATCGAATTATTGATTAATTCGTCTCACAAAAGCAAGAGTCGCCACCGCGCTTTATTGTTTCCAAGGGAAAAGGGGAAAGAGCGAAATAAAACCCTAAATATGCAATGTAAATAATACTTTTTAAAAGTAATAAAAATACAAGGCGTTTTTGAAAAGAGATCTATGGTTCGGGGGTTGGTTATACAGTGGGAAGGTATTAGCACCCAATGTATCTATAGTACTCTATAGGAACCTTTTGAAATATCTGTTTATTAAAATTGTTCGTTTGATTGAAAAATGAATCGTTTTGGCCGAAAAAGGGATACGGACGGGTTTTTGAAGAGACGACGACCTAATGTCGAAGTTTTTGCTTAAAAGGTATAAGTGTTGAAAAGATTGAATATTTGAGGAAAAATTATCCTAAGTTTTAATGAAATGCGAATGTTCGCGCGATCGGACTTGAGGACATGAAGTCAACAAATTTAATCGTTTTTCCCTTGGATTTAAACGTAAACAGAATAATCATGTGAATATGAAATGATTAAACAGAAAAATTATGCGGATAATGATATATCACAATTAAATAAAAGACTAAGTGTGTGAACGTGCATTTTTATGATTTTTGTTTAATATTAATGAAAAGAAAATGTTTTAATTCTCAAATTCTATTTTTTTATATATTTTGTATTAGTATTAACTAAAACGAGTGAATTAATTAAAAGAGGTAAAAATGTTTTTTTAAGTTTATTATTATATGTTTTTTTAATAGTTTTTTTATTAAAGCATTATTTATTAATTACTAAATTAAAACTTAAAAGGTTATTAACTTAAATCTAATTAAAAGAAATACTAAAAATTTAAATTAGTCCTAAAGTTAACTTAATAAAATGATCAAATTATTAAAATGTTTTAATTAAATACATCTCTGGTTTTTGATTACACTTACTAATTATCTAGACCAATAAAATTCTAAAAAAAAAAAACTAAAGGAAACAAATAGAAAAAAGGATATATAGAAAAATGGATGATAAATAATTATGGGCTAAAGGTATAAAGGGCCTAATCAAAACTGAAGACAGGGGGGGGTGCATTAAAAACTCGTTTGGGCTTTGGCATTTGAGGTTTAGTCCAATTGTTTCATAATTTGTTTTAGGGTAAACGTAATTTGGTTTAGGGCAAAAGGGATTATGGTTGCACAGGGACGGCGCTTGTTCTCTCTTCTTCGCGTGATTCATCTCTTCGTCTCTTTCTTTCGTCCGAGCCTTGCCTAAGCTTCCTCGCCCTAATGGCCACCAGCATTCTTCAACCTCATCTTCCCTCCGGTCAAAGCGTTAGGGCGACAGTCACGGATTCACGGTACGAACGTTTATCTTTCAATTCGTTAGGTTTTGGTTACGATTGCATGTTCGTGATTTTCATCTATTCTGATTCTTATTCGTTGTTCACATGATTATTTTGAGGTATTAAAAGGAAATAAAAATGACCGTTACCTGGAGATGGAGGAGGAGGGTTGAGGGCGATACGCTTAGGAGGCCAAGGCAAAGGGGAAACGCGCGATGCTTGCTAGCTACTTGACCCTGGTACTCTGTATTTGTATCTTTCTTCTTCTTCCTTATGCTTTTTTTTGTTGGCCAACGATGATATGATCTGAGGTTTTGGGCGTATATGATTCTTTTCTCTTTTCTCCTATCTGTTGCTTTGAACGCTTGAATGCTACTGTTGAAAAAAATATTTTGACTAGTTTCTCTTCTTCTCTTTCTGGCCTTGCTACTGTATGCTTTTTCTAAAAGCCTGTGATGATGTATTTCTGAGGCTGGATGGTATTGGACATTGGTTGGACAGTTTTGTGATTAAGGTTGATGGGGTTTGAGGCTTTTACAGGTTTCTTAGGCCATTATGCTTGACTATGCCATTTTTGTTTGGTTGAGGCTAGAAGTGGGTTATTGGTGGTTATTGATGGTTAATGGTTTTATGGATGGTATAGGCTTGGCGGTATTATGCAGGTTAATGGTTGTAGGTTATATTTGTTTGAAAATGGTTACAGTGTTTGTTTGACAGTAGGTGGAAGGCTTTGGTAATGGTTATGGTGTTGTTTATGTTGGTGGAAGGCTTTTGGTCATATTGGTTTGATGGTTTACTGTAGTAGGTTTTGAAATGGTTTTATGCAGTAGGTTTTGAAATGGTTTTATGCATTAGGTTTTGAAATGGTTTAGGCCATGCTGTTGTTTATGGTTATATGCAGGTTTAGCATTTGGTTTTAGGCCATGGTGTTTATGGTTATATGCAGGTTTGACAGTAGATTCTACTGGTTTCTTGTTTAGGACTTGGAGAAAAAAAAGTTTTTCTTTGATAGTTTTGTGTAGAAGGCTTTTGCAGGTTATGAACTCTTCTTGTTTTTGAAGGGGTTTGTAATGTTGTATATATCAAATGCTGGCTTGGTTTACGTTGGCTTTATGGTATATTTTTAATATATTTCTTTGGCCTTCTGCACATCTGCTTCATACAGTTTTGTTTGGTATTCTATTTTCATGCTTTTCACTTCTTATTGAGTTACTGCTGTTCTATTTCTATCCTCTTCCTGCCTAAACCAAAACCTGCAAAACCATACTTCTATCCCTCTTCTCTCTCCTCAATGCAAATTTGACATAAAAATGATATGTTATGCATTTTGTTCTGAAAAAGCACTACTGCTGGAAAAATGATGTAAATGGAAAGATTTCATGCTTGCATATATTGATTTGAACTGCATATTTGCTCTTTGACTTGCAATGTAACAGTAGGAGCCTATTTGTTTTGACTTCTTCCTATATGCATGGCATGGTTTACGTTACAATTTGTCTTAAAATGCATATGCTGTTTTGTTTTATGCATTTTATGTTGATTTATGCAATGGCTTTTGAAAATGCATATGCTTTTGAAATGAAATGATTTGAGATTATGCAGTTTACAATTAAAATGCAATTTTGACAAAAGAAATGAATTTGTGCATATTTAAATTTGTGCATTCATTTTTGAAAAATAAAAATCCATCCCTTTTTGTGAATCAGGAGAAATCCCGCGATTTGCAAAAAGGGTAAAAACTGATTCCAGCCGTTTGCTTTTAATGATGAACACTAAAAATAATTTTCTGCTTTTAATTATTTCTTTATCTCCGACTTTTTCTCTTAATTGTTTTGCAGATAAAATTAAATGAGCAGACAAAGAAGCATTGGATAGAAGATAAAGAATTAGAATCTTAGAAAAATAGTTTTTATTTTACTTTAAACTTTTATGTAATTGTCATTATAAATATTTTGTAAATAATACAATATTTAAATAACAATTGTAATAAATAGAATAGAGTGAATAAAATTCTATTATTTCCCAATTAATTCTTTTTCCTTCCAATTATTTATTTATCGTTTATAATTCTTTAAATTGTATAATAACTGAAAATCAATTTCAATTACTTAAATTCAGAATAATAAACGAATAAATAAACATCATTGATCAATTAATAACTTCAATTATTTAATTCATTATTCATAATTCTCTAAATTATAATAATTAAAAATAGAATTTCAATTATTTAACTTAGAATGATAAATAATTAAATAATCATTGTTGACCAATTAATAAACCTCTTTTCAAATGTTTATTTCATTATTCATAAATCTTTAAATTATATAATAACCTAAAAATAGATTCCAATTATTTAAATTTAAGATAATAAATAATTAATAAACATTGTTTGATCATTGATCGATTAATAAATTCAGCGTTCAAAATAAACAGCTCTCGACCTGAAAAAGTTATGAATTTTAAAAATCAATAGATCAAAAACGCTTGCAATATAATGATGCAGATGGCGAGATGGTATCTTAGGTCAAAATTTGGGGTACAACAGCTGCCCCTATTTAAGTTTCTTCTATCCGGAGATATGAAGATTAAAATCTTCGTTTCGACGAGATTGAAGGTACTTAAATACATAATTACACAAATTTTGTCCTAAGATGCCGCCCTTATGTTTGATATGAATGCAGTGATTGAATTCACAGAGAAAGATATTGTATGAAACAAGACAATGCTGGAGGAATCAGACACCAACAAAACACAGAGACGTGGATTATACACTATTGGGGAAACGAGCTATCGACTTCAAACGACAGACTCTTGACGGCGAATAAAATTGAGGGAATACGACCTCTGACCCTAACAAAGAAGGCATCTTGCATAGGCCATAAAACAGATTATCGACCCAAAAATAACAGTGAGTTCGCAACTCAAGGTCAAAGATAGGCAAAAGATGTATCAATTTTGCTGATGACGGATTGCCGACTTCTGAAGGTAATGATTCATGACAAACTTCTCTGCGAGATTTTCCGGAGATAAACTCATTAATGCTGAAAGAATAAGATTGTAGATACGCAAGTTGTTCAAATAAAGAAACTGCCACTTGCTGTCGTCCAAAAACTATGACATACAAGCTGCTCAAATAAAGAGGCTGCCACTTGCTGTCGTCCAGAAACTATGACATACAAGCTGCTCAAATAAAGAGGCTGCCACTTGCTGTTTTCCAAAGAAAATACCAATAACATACAAGCTGCTCAAATAAAGAGGCTGCCACTTGCTGTCTTCCAAAAAATAACACACAAGTTGCTCGTGAAGAGCTGCCGCTTGTCGTTTTCCGAAAATAATAACGCACAAGTTACTCATGAAGAGCTGTCGCTTGTCGTTTTCCAAAAATAATAATAACGCACAAGTTGCTCATGAAGAGCTGCCGCTTGTCGTTTTCCGATGTCTATAACGTACAAGTTTCTCGTGAAGAGATGCCGCTTGTCGTTTTCCAAAAATAATAATAACGCACAAGTTGCTCGTGAAGAGCTGCCGCTTGTCGTTTTCCGATGATGTCTCAGAAAGAAGTTGCGATGACGCTGGCAGAGAATAAAAATCTTCGTCAAAGAGAATCATGAATCAGTCCTTCCCGAGGAGATCACATACTTAAATATGCAAAATAAATGCACCATTCGCCTAGGTCGCGACTTCACTGGGGAAAATCCAGAGATAGCCTACGCAAGAGACAACAACTTCATCCAGGAATAACTAGAGAGAAAACAGTCAAACAAGACTCCACCCAATGATAAAGAAACTCGATTGGGGAATTCATCCTATCCAGAAATGGACAAGGTGAGCTAAATCAAAAATCATCCATGAGGATTAGCTCAGTTGGCGAATTTAGAAAGGAAGCACATTTTCTGCCTAAGCTAACCTTCTACTTGGAAAGACACATGTACATTATTTGAATAAACAAAGTACAACCCAAAATCGATGGCAAATATGAATATGTATGCGTGATATAAGTGTAAATGAATAAATGAATGTTATGCTGACAAAACAAACAGAAAGAATATCCTGAAGACGATAAGATGTCACAAAAAGATAGATACTCGGCCAATCTTGAAAAAGACGGAAAATAACTGGAACTGGAAGCACACAACAACGTCGGAGCGTAACACGCTACAAGGCTCAAGTCTTCTGAGGAGAAAAGCACTCAAATCTAAACTTACAATACCAATAGACCACTGGCCAGAGACAAAGCGTACCGCACTTCCAAAATCTCCCAAACAAAGGTGGCCAAAACAACGCTTAACTGGAAAAGCTGGGGAGTCACCAAACTTAGTACCACCAGAAACACAAGCTTACACAACCAACACCTCATGACGATTTTGAAATAAGACATGCTCATCATGCAAGGATAAACTATTGTACTGTTGCATTTCATGGCTTGACCATCCTTGGAACAACTGTTAATATTCCTTTCGCATTTTAAAATAAAAATAAAAATACTTTACATAACTTTATTTCAAATATTTCCATAAAAATTAAAATGTTGCCCACAAAAGGTAAATGCTCAAATTTCATTAATAAGATGGTAATTCGCTAACAATGCGACTCCAACGGTTTACAAAAGCTTGGGAAATAGTACATGAAAGGAAAAGGTTACACAAAAACAATGATCACTATTCTCCCTAACAACTTCGAATTCCAAAATATGCTCAAATGCCAAGACTGGTCTGACCAAAAGCTTGCCTAAGCCGCCCCTTCGGGTTTTCAACTTATCAAACTGTCAACTCAAACCTAAGCGAAATATTTCTTGACTGCATCAGCGTTCATGGGATGCGGGAGCTCATCACCGTCCATATTGGTGAGAATCAAAGCACCTCCAGAGAAAACTTTCTTAACGACATATGGTCCCTCATAATTCGGAGCCCACTTGCCCCTAGAATCAGGTTGGAAAGATAATATCTTCTTGAGCACAAGGTCACCTTCTCTGAACTCACGCGGTCGAACCTTCTTATCAAAAGCCTTCTTCATTCTCTGCTGATACAATTGACTGTGACACAACGCCGTCAATCTCTTCTCTTCGATTAAATTCAACTGATCATATCTACTTTGACACCATTCAGCCTCAGAAAGTTTAGCTTCCATCAACACTCTCAGAGACGGAATCTCAACCTCCACGGGGAGTACTGCTTCCATACCATAAACCAGGGAAAATGGGGTTGCGCCTGTTGAAGTTCGAACTGAAGTACGGTACCCATGTAAAGAAAACGGAAGCATTTCATGCCAATCTTTATAAGTTACCACCATCTTCTGGACAATCTTTTTGATGTTCTTGTTAGCAGCTTCGACTGCCCCATTCATCTTCGGTCTGTAAGGAGAAGAATTATGATGTTCGATCTTGAACTCTTCACAAAGCTCTCTCATCATCTTGTTATTCAAATTCGAACCATTATCCGTGATGATCTTGCACGGGATACCGTATCGACAAATGATCTGATTCTTGATAAATCTGACTACCACTTGTCTGGTTACATTAGCATAAGATGCCGCTTCTACCCATTTAGTAAAATAATCGATCGCTACCAAGATGAAACAATGACCATTTGAAGCTTTGGGTTCAATCATTCCAATCATATCAATGCCCCACATAGAGAAAGGCCAAGGTGAAGAGATAACATTGAGGAGGGTCGGTGGCACATGCATCTTGTCCGCATAAATCTGGCATTTATGACATTTCTTCACATATTTGCAGCAATCAGATTCCATCGTCATCCAATAGTAACCAGCTCTCAACATCTTTCTAGCCATCGCATGTCCGTTGGCATGAGTGCCAAAGGATCCTTCATGCACTTCTTGCATCAGCATGTCTGCTTCACGTCTGTCTACGCATCTGAGCAAGACCATGTCATAATTCCTTTTATACAAAACTTCTTCATTGAGGAAGAAACTGCTTGCTAATCTTCTCAACGTCTTCCTATCTTTATTGGATGCCCCAGGCGGGTACTCTTGAGTCTGAAGAACACGTTTAATGTCATAGAACCACTGTTTGTCGTTGGTAACCTCTTCTACTGAGAACACATGAGCAGGTCTATCAAGGCGCATAACTCGGACCGTAAGCACATCGTTCCAACCATTCACTTGAAACATTGAAGACAAAGTAGCTAAAGCATCAACCATCTGGTTCTCGTCTCTAGGGATATGATGTAATTCCACTTTGTTGAAGAAAGTTAACAATCTTCTAGCATAGTCTCTGTAAGGGATCAAACCAGGATGACGAGTCTCCCATTCTCCTTTGATTTGATTAATCACCAATGTCGAATCTCCATAAATATCAAGAATCTTAATCCTTAGATCCACTGCTTCTTCGAGACCCATAATACATGCCTCATATTCAGCCATGTTGTTTGTGCAGTCAAACTTCAATCTCACCGTGAACAGGATATGAGTACCTCGGGGAGTGACAATGATTGCCCCAATTCCATTTCCATAAGAATTCACAGCTCTGTCAAATATTAAACCCCAATGGGATTCAGGATCAGGTCCTTCTTCAGGTAACGGCTCTTCACAATCTTTAGCTTTCAAGTACATAACATCTTCATCTGGGAAATCAAACTTGATGGATTGATAATCGTCAATTGGTTGGTGAGCCAAATGATCGGCTAAAATACTCCCTTTGATTGCTTTCTGAGTGTGATACTCAATGTCATATTCAGATAACAACATCTGCCAACGGGCTATTCTTCCAGATAAGGCGGGCTTCTCAAAGATATACTTGATCGGATCCATTTTGGAGATCAACCAAGTGGTGTGGTTAATCATATACTGGCGCAGACGGCGAGCAGCCCAAGCTAAAGCACAACAGGTTTTCTCAAGCAATGAGTATCAAGACTCACAGTCTGTGAATTTCTTACTCAGATAGTATACGGCATGTTCCTTTCTTCCAGCCTCATCTTGTTGACCAAGCACACATCCCATGGAATCTTCCAATATAGTCAGGTACATAATCAAAGGTCTTCCTTCCACCGGAGGAATCAAAATGGGAGGTTCAAGCAAATATTCTTTGATGCTATCAAAAGCTCTCTGACAATCTTCTATCCACACACATCCTTGGTTCTTTCGGAGAAGCTTGAAAGTCGGCCCACAGGTAGCAGTCATATGAGATATAAATCTAGAGATATAGTTCAGTCTCCCAAGGAATCCTCTTACTTGCTTTTCCGCCTTGGGTGCGGGCATTTCTCGAATAGCTTTGACTTTATCAGGATCTACTTCAATACCTTTCTGACTGACAATGAAACCCAGAAGTCTTCCAGAACGAACACCAAAAGTGCACTTGTTGGGATTCAGACGGAGTTTGTACTTTCTTAAACGCTGGAATAACTTCAACAAATGTTCCAAGTGATCTTCCTCAGTCTGTGATTTGGCAATCATGTCATCCACATACACTTCGATCTCCTTATGCATCATGTCATGGAACAAAGCAGTCATGGCCCTTTGGTATGTTGCGCCAGCATTCCTCAAACCAAACGGCATAACCCGATAACAAAAAGTTCCCCAAGGTGTAATGAAAGCGGTCTTCTCCATATCTTCTGGTGCCATCTTAATTTGATTGTAACCAGAGAAGCCATCCATGAAAGAAAAGACTTTGAACTTGGCGGTACTGTTGACCAATATGTCAATGTGAGGTAATGGGAAGTCATCCTTTGGGCTAGCTCTATTCAGATCTCTGTAGTCTACACACATCCGAACCTTGCCATCTTTCTTTGCAACAGGCACTATATTGGCTAACCACTGAGGATAGACCGATGTAACAAGGAAACCTGCATTAATCTGCTTTTGAACTTCTTCTTTGATCTTATCAGCCATATCGGGACGAGTCCTTCTCAGCTTCTGCTTAATCGGCGGACATTCAGGTCTCAACAGTAAACGATGCTCCACAATATCGTTGTCCAAACCCGGCATATCTTGGTAGGACCAAGAAAACACGTCAACATACTCTTTGAGAAGCTCCAACATTTTCTCTTTAACTTCCGGGATAAGCAATGCTCCGACTTTGACTTCCTTTCTATCTTCTTCATCACCCAAATTGACTAACTCTACAGGTTCTTCAAATGGCTGGATAATCTTCTCCTCGTGCTCAAGCAAACGGGAAATTTCAACAGGAACCTCTTCACTATCCTCTTCTTCGGCTCTGAACACAGGGAATTCAAAGTTGGGAGAGGGCATAGGATCATTGTTTTCGATGGTTAAGTCATGGATTAATCTGCACATATGATTATGCTTTATTTTAGAAATCGATTTGTGCAAATAAAACAAAAGGTTATTATATTTCCTATTACTACCAATTAATTTTCATTACTATTTCCCAGAAAAAGTGAAAAAATAAAACAGTAGTGGACAAAATAACATTTTTATTCATTGAAGGGAAATACTTGAAACAAAGAGCCCAGACATTTCTCTTTTGCCTTGAGCAGAGCAAAAGGAATTATTTTTATCATAGCCCGACACAAAATACTTTTCGCCTTGGCCAGAGCGAATTTTTTCAAACAAAACAAAACATTACTCGGAAATATGCATAACAATAGGAACATCAACAGCTATCCAGTTTTGGCAAGCCAATCCAGGCGTCATAAAATCGGGCAAATCTTCCTCGGAATCATCCTCTATGATAGCATCAACCTCAGGATGTATAAAACCTACACTTCGGAAAACCTCTTGAATCGGACGAACAACCACCTCTTGCTTGACTCTCGCAGACACGGGACGAAAACCAAGACCTTCCCCAGATTTATTCTCGGGCAAAGTGAACACCTGGCCCCATCCTTCGGCCGAACCACTTTCCACCACTCGTCGCGCATCCTCAAAAGAAGAAATGGATGCCCCTTGCCTCTTCACTTCATTCTTGGCAACAGATAGACCTTGGAACTGGGTTCCAACATCCTCATCAGCATCAATAAAAGAGAAGGATGATAAATGGCTTACCACCATAGCCTGCTCTCCACCGATCATCACTAGCTTCCCGTGCCTTACAAACTTCAGTCTCTGATGGAGGGTGGAGGTGAATGCCCCTGCATCATGGATCCATGGACGACCCAATAAGCAACTGTAGGTAGCACGAATATCCATTACTTGGAAAGTAATTTGAAAAGTATGAGGACCAATAACTATAGGAAGATCCACTTCACCAATGACTGTCTTCCTAGAACCATCAAACGCTTTGACAATTACTCCACTAGGTCTCATAGGAGCACCTGGATACGAGAGCCGAGATAATGTAGTTTTGGGCATCACATTCAACGACGAACCTGTATCTACCAACACACTTGATAAGGTATCATTTCCGCAACTTACTGAGATATGCAAAGCCATATTATGGTTTCTCCCCTCCTCCGGGAGTTCTTCATCACTGAAACCAAGATTGTTACACGAAGTAATATTTCCCACAATTCCATCAAATTGGTCAACCGTCACATCATGATCCACGAACGCCTGGTCCAAGACCTTCATCAAAGCTTCTCTATGGGCACCAGAATCTCTCAGTAAAGCAAGCAAGGAAATCTTGGAAGGAGTTTGCAAAAGTTGGTCCACAATCTTATATTCACTTCTCTTGATAAGCTTCAGAATCTCATCATCCTCAGGGCGAGGGATAGGTTCACTGGATCGGCCTATCTCAACCCTTGGTTCAACATTTCTCACTGGAATTTCCACCGGTATGGGCCTCCTGACTTGAACTTCTGGTCTCTTCAAAGGTACTGCTGCAAAGTCACGCCCACTTCTCGTAACTCTACTCACGTCAGCAATGTTAACAAAAGACGGTCTTGTCGGTATAGGGACTTCTACCCCATTCTCAATCATTGTGGCATTATACTTATACGGTACAGCTTGGTCTGAGTTGTAAGGCACAGGACCAGGTGGGTAAATAATCAAAGGATCAACAGGTGCAGTCTGACTGTCGTAAACGATCTCTACTGATTCAGGAAAATTGAATTGTGGAATTATAACATTCATTTCATCCTCCGGATTTCTGTCATACGTAATAGTGATAACTCTCTGGTCTAACAACTTCTGAATATCCTCCTTCACAATAGGACAATCAACCTCTCTTGAACAAAATTCACAAACATCATAATCATGCTGGTGCTTAACAAAGGAAAGTCTTCTCAAACTCTGATGTAACCTGATCAACGACTCTCTTATGTGTTCAACTTGAAAAACTCGAAACTTCCCCGGACAACCTTCCACCATATTCACTGATGCTGCCCCATGTCGAGGCAAAGGATTATCTCTAACATTTGGATTAACATCCTTGAAAGACAAGATACCATTCTTAATCAACCTCTGCACGTCCGCCTTCAGAGCAAAGCAGTTCTCAAGGTTGTGCCCCGGCGACCCTTGATGATATTCACAAAACTGATTCGCCTTGTACCACGGAGAAGTACTATTCGGTGCGACAGGAGGAGGCTTTGTCGTTATGAGATTCTTTCTGATAAGAGCAGGGAACAATTCAGTATAAGTCATAGGAATGGCATCGAACTACGGTTTTCTTGGTGAACGGTTCTGATTGTTGAATGGATAAGCCTGTTGTCGAGGCTGCTGCTGAAATGGCCGTTGTTGAGTTGGTGGAGTTTGATGAGCTGGGGTCATCAAAGCTGGGCGGACAGCCGGAGTGACTGCTGCAACGTGAGAGTAACCTCTCCTTGGTCTCCCTAGGAACAAAGCGCTAACATCCTGCTCTTTTCTTTTCGGGAAAACACTTCCAAACTTCTTAGTACTGCTAGACGGACTTCCTTCTTTAACCAAACGCCCTTCACGGATCCCTTCCTCTAACTGCATGCCCATGCTTACCTTTTCGGTGAAGTCACTGGGTGCGCTGGCGATCATTCTTTCATAGTAAAAGGAACCTAAAGTCTTCAAGAATATCTTCGTCATCTCTTTCTCCTCAAGAGGTGGATAGATTTGAGCAGCAATTTCACGCCACCTCTGGGCGTATTCCTTAAAAGATTCTCTGTCTCTTTGCGACATCACCCGGAGTTGATCCCTGTTCGGTGCCATGTCAACGTTATACTTATACTGGTGGACAAAATCTTCGCTAAGATCGTTGAAGTTGTGGATCCGAATACTGTCTAAACCCATATACCACTTTAGAGCAGCACCCGTCAAACTGTCTTGAAAATAGTGAATCAATAAGTCATGATCATCGGAATACGTAGACATCTTTCTCACGTACATAGTCAAATGACTTCTAGGACACGAATCACCCTTATATCTCTCAAAGTCTGGCACTTTGAATTTTGCTGGAATCTTGACATTCGGAACTAAACAAAGGTCATGCGTGTTCTTCCCAAACAACTCCTTCCCCTTTAACGCTCTAAGCTCCTTCTGCATTTCCTGGAACTGATCCTGAAACTCTTCCATTCTATCAAAAAGACCCAAACTTTCAGCAGGCTCGGTAGGATAAGTAGGTTCATTCAAGTACGGCACGGAGTGAACCACAGGAGCGACAGTTGTCATAATCGGTTGCGGAAAAGGTGTCACAGACGGAATTACTGGCGGCATGGCAGTTGTCTCTGGTTGAGGAAGAGACAAAGCAGGTTGAAACAAAGGTTGTACGTTAGGCTGATACCCCTCTGGCACAAAGTTGTAAGGCATTCCCCACGGAAAACCTTTCGGCATCTGATGTTGAAGCGGAGAGTTGATTTGAGTCACAGATGTTGGAACGGTGACAATCACGGAAACCACTGGAGTTGAAGTCTGAATCTCAGCAACTGTAGTCGGTGGCTGATTCTGAACAGCCACCAAACTTTCCACTAACACAGTTAACTTTTCCATCTCGATACGAAGGGTAGCGACTTCCCCACGAAGCTTATGATTTTCCTGTTCCAGATCTTCCATTTTCCTCTGACGATTGGCCCGAGTGTCGTATCGGTGAGACAGCTTGACAACCTTTGGAGTGGAAAAAGAAACAAGGATAAGACTCTAAAAAAGTGTGAAGTGAAATGTTGAATGATGCATGATGTGTGATGCAAATGATGATTCATTTTAATAGTTTTTCAAGGAACTTCGATAATTTTGCACGCATCAATAGCAAAGGAATTTGGAATAACAAAAACTCAATCCATTAATCAAAACAGTAAATTACAACTTACAACTTTGAAACAACAAAATAATAAATTACAACTTTGGGATAACAAACCAATAATAAAAGAAGTAAACTACAACTTTGCAACAAGAAGTCCATGATAAAGCAATAAATTACAACTTCGGAACATGAAGCCCTTTTACAAAGTTTTACAAAATGACATTAATAAAATAAAACTAAAAGCTAAAGATCACTCAGAATCCTCAGATGAAGGACCAAACACCAACTGTAACTGGAGCTTCTTGATCTTCTCTTCATGAAAGTCTTCCATCTCTTTCTTCTCAGCTACCAGTCGATCAATGATTTCCTTCTGCGGATTAGGAACAAGAGCAACGCTTACCGAACCTTCCTTCTTTCTCTTCCTCTCACTAGCATACTTCTTCAGTAAAGCATCCTTTTGACGAAGTTTCTCATCGTGATCAATGAACCAGCCGTCTTGAATAAAGAGTAAATCCTCCTTTTCCTTTAGTTGTCGAGTCAGGACTCGATTCTCATATTCAGACATATTGTACTTTTCTTTCCAAGCATCTCTCTCGGACTTCATCCTGGCCAGATTTCCTTGGTATTCTCCTATGTTCGCGATAGGGATAACAACAGATGATGATGCAACGGTAGGGAATAAAGGTTTCTCAAGTTTATAGGGCATCTTGAGAGCACAAGCCCTAGCACGGACCCACTGTAGGTAAGGCTCCAAAGAAACGGCACCTCTATGTCCTAACATATCTCTCCCTTTCCTATGGATGTGGCGCCAAGCTCCTTCGATCTCCCTCTTAGCTGCCTGATGATCTTGTCCTTCCTGTAGAAAGAAACCACTCACATGGATGTTGTTTGGCTTATCTCTCATCGGGTACCCAAACTGACGGCGTGCGAGAACAGGGTTATAGTTAATCCCACCTCTCGTACCGAGAAGAGGCACGTTAGGAAAAGCACCACAGCTATCGATGATCTTCACGTCATAGTAAACTCGATTATACCAATCAATGTCGAAATGAGTGAGAGCCATAATCTTCGGCGCCCAACGCGGCTCCTTCTCGAGATCCCAGAAAACATCAGACCCAGGTAGATGCGAAACATACCACTGATACAGCAACGGTGCACAACAAATAATCATCCCTCCTTGATAAGAGTTTCGAAGATGAATGGAGTAGTAAGTATCTCCGAGCAGCGTAGGGACCGGATTTCCAATCAAGAAAATTCTGATGGCGTTGATATCCACAAACTTATCAACGTTAGGGAACAAGAAAAGGCCATAAGCGAGTAAAGTAAAGACGTCTTCAAAGGCAATAGTATCTTTTATCTCAGCGAAATGACGAGCTTTCCTCAACAAAAACTGCGCAGACAAGCCTCAGATTCCCCCTTTTGTAGTCATGTTCTCCTCTATCTCTGACTTCTTCAAGTGGGTGATGGTCGCTATCTCGTGAGATTTGGGTTCTTCTTCTAATCCAGAAAAAGGAACACAGTCGATGATCGGCAAACCAAGTATGTAGGAGTACTCTTCTAAGGTGGGCATCAACTGGTAATCCGGAAAGGTGAAACATCGGTACAAAGGATCGTAGAATTGAACCAACGTATTAAGAATGCCTTCCTTCATCTTGCGCTTCAGGAGAGGTATAATGGACCCATACTTCTTCTGAAAATCCGTCGGGTTCTCGATCTTCGGAATTAAACTCTTCAATTCTTCAATCTCGAGCTTCTTAAAACTAAAGCTTCGAGTGTTTCTCCTTCCAAATTCCATAATAACCTGAGATGTCTGCAAAAATCATTCCCAAGTTCCTTGAAAAACAAGTTTTTCACAAAGAATGTCGATGAATGCATGAATGAATGATAATGCAAGAGTCACACACAAGTTCACAAACATGGGGTGCAAAGGTTCAACGTTCAGCAGACCCAAAGGTAAAGCCCACCCAAAGGTATGTACTAATGGTTCAATCGCACCTGCAAGACAAGGTTCTAAGAGTTCCCTGAGTCTACATTCCTCCTTCGGATATTACCAACGTCTTGATTACTCAATAATTAGCAATATTCTCAAGAGAAACTCGTCCGAGCGTAGCATCGCGTAACAACTACTTCCGAATTACTCCGTTATAGTCTCCGCGCTACACCTAAAAAGGCCAAGATGGGTTAGGGTTCTACGGTCCTCAACTTCTCGGGCTCCTAGGTCGAAAATAATAATGTCTTCCCGATTACTCGGTAAACAAATATTTAGTTCAAGAGGGCCTTACATTGAGTGGGGGATCTCATGCCTCCTTCTTCGGGATTACTCCCTCAAAGTTAACATGACTGTACTGCCCGTCCTATTCTTAAGTGTTACTTAATCCGGGTATAGGATTCGTCCTTTGCAAAAAACCCAAACACCCCAATTTAAACACATAATCAAGCAAATCAAATAATAATAAAACAGATAAAACAAACTAGGCTTAACCCACTTAGGGATGGACCAGCAAGAGGTCAATCTCTCCCCAGCAGAGTCGCCAATTCTGTAGCGATAAAAAATGTAGCGGGGTAAATCGGAGATCGAATTATTGATTAATTCGTCTCACAAAAGCAAGAGTCGCCACCGCGCTTTATTGTTTCCAAGGGAAAAGGGGAAAGAGCGAAATAAAACCCTAAATATGCAATGTAAATAATACTTTTTAAAAGTAATAAAAATACAAGGCGTTTTTGAAAAGAGATCTATGGTTCGGGGGTTGGTTATACAGTGGGAAGGTATTAGAACCCAATGTATCTATAGTACTCTATAGGAACCTTTTGAAATATTTGTCTATTAAAATTGTTCGTTTGATTGAAAAATGAATCGTTTTGGCCGAAAAAGGGGTACGGACGGGTTTTTGAAGAGACGACGACCTAATGTCGAAGTTTTTGCTTAAAAGGTATAAGTGTTGAAAAGATTGAATATTTGAGGAAAAATTATCCTAAGTTTTAATGAAATGCGAATGTTCGCGCGATCGGACTTGAGGACATGAAGTCAACAAATTTAATCGTTTTTTCCCTTGGATTTAAACGTAAACAGAATAATCATGTGAATATGAAATGATTAAACAGAAAAATTATGCGGATAATGATATATAACAATTAAATAAAAGACTAAGTGTGTGAACGTGCATTTTTATGATTTTTGTTTAATATTAATGAAAAGAAAATGTTTTAATTCTCAAATTCTATTTTTTTTATATTTTGTATTAGTATTAACTAAAACGAGTGAATTAATTAAAAGAGGTAAAAATGTTTTTTTAAGTTTATTATTATATGTTTTTTTTAATAGTTTTTTTATTAAAGCATTATTTATTAATTACTAAATTAAAACTTAAAAGGTTATTAACTTAAATCTAATTAAAAGAAATACTAAAAATTTAAATTAGTCCTAAAGTTAACTTAATAAAATGATCAAATTATTAAAATGTTTTAATTAAATATATCTCTGGTTTTTGATTACACTTACTAATTATCTAGACCAATAAAATTCTATAAAAAAACTAAAGGAAAAAAATAGAAAAAAGGATATATAGAAAAATGGATGATAAATAATTATGGGCTGAAGGTATAAAGGGCCTAATCAAAACTGAAGACAGGGGGGGTGCATTAAAAACTCGTTTGGGCTTTGGCATTTGAGGTTTAGTCCAATTGTTTCATAATTTGTTTTAGGGTAAACGTAATTTGGTTTAGGGCAAAAGGGATTAGGGTTGCACAGGGACGACGCTTGTTCTCTCTTCTTCGCGTGATTCATCTCTTCGTCTCTTGCTTTCGTCCGAGCCTTGCCTAAGCTTCCTCGCCCTAATGACCACCAGCAGTCTTCAACCTCCTTTTCCCTCCGGTCAAAGCGTTAGGGCGACAGTCACGGATTCACGGTACGAACGTTTATCTTTCAATTCGTTAGGTTTTGGTTACGATTGCATGTTCGTGATTTTCATCTATTCTGATTCTTATTCGTTGTTCACATGATTATTTCGAGGTATTAAAAGGAAAGAAAAACGACCATTACCTGGAGATGGAGGAGGAGGGTTGAGGGTGATACGCTTAGGAGGCCAAGGCAAAGGGGAAACGCGCGATGCTTGCTAGCTACTTGACCCTGGTACTCTGTATTTGTATCTTTCTTCTTCTTCCTTATGCTTTTTTTTTGTTGGCCAACGATGATATGATCTGAGGTTTTGGGCGTATATGATTCTTTTCTCTTTTCTCCTATCTGTTGCTTTGAACGCTTGAATGCTACTGTTGAAAAAAATATTTTGACTAGTTTCTCTTCTTCTCTTTCTGGCCTTGCTACTGTATGTTTTTTTCTAAAAGCCTGTGATGATGTATTTCTGAGGCTGGATGGTATTGGACATTGGTTGGACAGTTTTGTGATTAAGGTTGATGGGGTTTGAGGCTTTTACAGGTTTCTTAGGCCATTATGCTTGACTATGCCATTTTTGTTTGGTTGAGGCTAGAAGTGGGTTATTGGTGGTTATTGATGGTTAATGGTTTTATGGATGGTATAGGCTTGGCGGTATTATGCAGGTTAATGGTTGTAGGTTATATTTGTTTGAAAATGGTTACAGTGTTTGTTTGACAGTAGGTGGAAGGCTTTGGTAATGGTTATGGTGTTGTTTATGTTGGTGGAAGGCTTTTGGTCATATTGGTTTGATGGTTTACTGCAGTAGGTTTTGAAATGGTTTTATGCAGTAGGTTTTGAAATGGTTTTATGCAGTAGGTTTTGAAATGGTTTAGGCCATGCTGTTGTTTATGGTTATATGCAGGTTTAGCATTTGGTTTTAGGCCATGGTGTTTATGGTTATATGCAGGTTTGACAATAGATTCTACTGGTTTCTTGTTTGGGACTTGGAAAAAAAAAGTTTTTCTTTGATAGTTTTGTGTAGAAGGCTTTTGCAGGTTATGAACTCTTCTTGTTTTTGAAGGGGTTTGAATGTTGTATATATCAAATGCTTGCTTGGTTTATGTTGGCTTTATGGTATATTTTTAATATATTTCTTTGGCCTTCTGCACATCTGCTTCATACAGTTTTGTTTGGTATTCTATTTTCATGCTTTTCACTTCTTATTGAGTTACTGCTGTTCTGTTTCTATCCTCTTCCTGCCTAAACCAAAACTTGCAAAACCATACTTCTATCTCTCTTCTCTCTCCTCAATGCAAATTTGACATAAAAATGATATGTTATGCATTTTGTTCTGAAAAAGCACTACTGCTGGAAAAATGATGTAAATGGAAAGATTTCATGCTTGCATATATTGATTTGAACTGCATATTTGCTCTTTGACTTGCAATGTAACAGTAGGAGCCTATTTGTTTTGACTTCTTCCTATATGCATGGCATGGTTTACGTTACAATTTGTCTTAAAATGCATATGCTGTTTTGTTTTATGCATTTTATGTTGATTTATGCAATGGCTTTTGAAAATGCATATGCTTTTGAAATGAAATGATTTGAGATTATGCAGTTTACAATTAAAATGCAATTTTGACAAAAGAAATGAATTTGTGCATATTTAAATTTGTGCATTCATTTTTGAAAACTAAAAATCCATCCCTTTTTGTGAATCGGGAGAAATCCCGCGATTTGCAAAAAGGGTAAAAACTGATTCCAGCCGTTTGCTTTTAATGATGAACACTAAAAATAATTTTCTGCTTTTAATTATTTCTTTATCTCTGACTTTTTCTCTTAATTGTTTTGCAGATAAAATTAAATGAGCAGACAAAGAAGCATTGGATAGAAGATGAAGAATTAGAATCTTAGAAAAATAGTTTTTATTTTACTTTAAACTTTTATGTAATTGTCATTATAAATATTTTGTAAATAATACAATATTTAAATAACAATTGTAATAAATAGAATAGAGTGAATAAAATTCTATTATTTCCCAATTAATTCTTTTTCCTTCCAATTATTTATTTATCGTTTATAATTCTTTAAATTGTATAATAACTGAAAATCAATTTCAATTACTTAAATTCAGAATAATAAACGAATAAATAAACATCATTGATCAATTAATAACTTCAATTATTTAATTCATTATTCATAATTCTCTAAATTATAATAATTAAAAATAGAATTTCAATTATTTAACTTAGAATGATAAATAATTAAATAATCATTGTTGACCAATTAATAAACCTCTTTTCAAATGTTTATTTCATTATTCATAAATCTTTAAATTATATAATAACCGAAAAATAGATTCCAATTATTTAAATTTAAGATAATAAATAATTAATAAACATTGTTTGATCATTGATCGATTAATAAATTCAGCGTTCAAAATAAACAGCTCTCGACCTGAAAAAGTTATGAATTTTAAAAATCAATAGATCAAAAACGCTTGCAATATAATGATGCAGATGGCGAGATGGTATCTTAGGTCAAAATTTGGGGTACAACAGCGTGAAAGGAGAGTTTGAACAACTTATATAGAGTGTTTGGAGTGAGGTTAGAGTGGTAATTCAAGCTGAGGGCCGTTGGAGGGAAAATGAATTTTTTGTCAAACCAAAACAAGTGTGATGGCCATTTGCGTTTTGCTTGGTCTTTAGGAAATGCTTGCAGTCGTTTTGAGCAACAAAAGGAGAATGTGAGTGAGTGAAAAAAGCGTGATGAGGTGAGTTGTCCTCTTTTGCACATGGGACTGATTTGCTTGAGTGAGAAGTTTCTCATTTTGGACAAAATGTGAGAATGAGAGAGGCACGAAGTATGCACCTGGTTTGGCCTTTTTTGGAAAGCACATGAGGTATCCAATTTGTGCCAAGCATGTGCAATTGGACTTGGAATGACTGAACCAAAAATAAACCAAAACCTGAAGATTGCCATGGCCAAGGATACATTAAGAATCAGCTGACTTCCAACTGAGGCCATTTCAAATTGGCTCGTGCATTTTCCAAACTTATTTGAGCCAAATTGTCAATCCAAATTATCCAAGACTGCGTGCGTGCTGGCCTGCCTATGTGCCTTCAAGAAAATCCGGTTTTGCCACCCAACTTCCTCAAATCATAACTTCCTCAATTTCAATCCAATTTGAGTTATTCCAAGTTTAATGAGAAGCTTTCATAGCCCTCTTCAAAATGCACTTTTTAATTTTTCAAATTGAGGCTTGTGTCACAAGAAAATGATCCCACAAAATGGCTTGCCAAGTGTTTGATAAAATCACGCGCGTGGCCTGCCCAAGAGAAGTCATTTTGGCACTTAGCATTTTTTCAATTTTTAAGTTACTTCTTGAACAAGTTACACTCATATTCACCATTTCTCATGATTCAAAGATGAATTTGGGTATGGAATATGAAAAGAGGATGCTTGAATTGATGGTTGACCAAAAGTCTATTTGGTCAACTCCTGATTTTGCTGACTTTACTCAAAATGACCAATTTTCCCCTTTTGATCAATTGAACCATTTCCAATCCAAATTGAACCTCGATATTTCAATACTAAATGCTTAATAACATGTGGTGAATCATGGAAACAAGTTTTGGTGAAAAAGTCAAAGAAATCCTGATTAAATCCAAAACCCTAGTTTTGTACCATGTACTAGGAGATAGTTGATCAAGCTTCAAAACCCTAATTCCACTGGGCATTATGAGAGACTCTTTGATCAAACTTGATTCTAATGATGATAAGATAGTGATGCTTCATGAATTGGATCATTTAGACCCCAATTACTTCAACTTGTACTAAACCCTAATTTTGGTTAATATCTTAAGAGACTGATGAACCATCTTCGAAACTTTAAATCTTTTGGGCATCCTGGACAATTTCTTGTACTAAGACCTTCCAAATACCAATGAGATGTTGTAGCTTACAAATCAAGACTTGTACATTGATCAATAGCCTTGATCAAGCAAAACCCTAATTTGACTGGTGAATCACAAGAGTGATTCCCCTTGTAATCAAACACAAACTTCAATCCTCTGATGATCCAAAGAGATGGATAGAATACCTTGAGATATGTAATAACTTTTGAGCTTGAAAGATCCAGAGGTTTGGATGATAATATTTTACTTGAGCAACTTGTCAATGCAATCAACCTTCAAAACTTGAGGAAGACTTGATAACCAAAGTACTTTGATCCCATCACAATGTATGAATGCAATGCAATGTGATATTCATGATGAAACATAAGCCTAAATCAAGAGGGTAAATTATGGGGTGCAACATCATTGAGAGGATTTCCGTTTATTGAATATTCGTCGTGCAAATTTCTCTGTTATCGAATCAATTAATCATATGCAAACAGTGGTATTTAAAAATACAAAGTTGTTGTCTGTCTTGAAGTTTCAAAAAATTCATTTTTATTAAACAACATAATTTTGTAAGAATATGAATTCGACTCAGAATTTATAGTAAGCCTTACAGGAGTTAGGATACCTTTTGTACCAGTATGCTTTCGAACTAACCAATGCTTCAGTTAGGACTTTTAAAGGTGTAGCGTGGCCTGGTTCACGGTTTAAGAAACAAAGGATAAAGGATTAAACTTTATTTGTACTCAACCCGTTCATCATGATGTTCTTCAACCCTATACTCAGTTCATTGTGTGTTTGGATTCCAATTGAGTCTGGCATGATATTTTGGTGATGGTTCGGATACTGCAAGTTTATTTGAGAAGGCGGTCATTTTTGTAACATTTTTTTGTTGTTGAGGGTTTGTAGCAACCTCTCTTTGATTTTATTAACCATACCTTTTTCCTGAACTGTTTCTTCTGTGATTATAGTCAACGGGATGCCCCAGTTTTTTGTTAAGTCATCTTCATAGGTTTTGACTTAGCGGGCTTTTCTTTTGAGAGATAATGACTGCTTGTTTTAATGATTATGCAGAACCATCACCGACTTTTGATTCGGAAATATGTCTTTGATATCACCTGTCGTGTACGAAATGAAAGCTTGCTACTGAACATGCATTTGAATCAACTGAGAAACTACCCTGCCCCAGGTTATGATTAAAGGTTTTAGTTTGTGAGAACAAGAAAACTCCTACTTCTTAGGCTCAAAATGGTTGACTAGGGATTATCTTCCTTATAACTCCATTGTTTAGGATTTGAAATAACGCTTGTACATTGTCAGCAAGGTCTGTTCAAATGCAATGTTTTCAAGGACCTTAAAAGATTTAAATTTTTTGGCCAAAAAGGAAATAGAAACAAATATTTCATTATTAAGTTCAAAAATTACAAGTGCCTCTTGGGATTAAAATGAAAAATAAAAAAGGGTCTCAAAGAGATAATAAAATAAAAACTACTAAGACCTAAGACTCAAATCTCCCACGGACGTTTCCTCTTCGTGTCAATGTATATGTTAAGGCTTTTCTCCTCGTGAAGTTGCTTTGTGAGCTCCAACACTTTCTTCTAGCTTGCATAGAATTGAGCTTCAAAGGTATCTCGTTCTCCCTTGAGTTGAATCCCAGATTTCTGTAATTCTTTAAAGTCAGTAGGCATGTCAGGATGAAGAATGGTGTAAGGAATATCCCCTTCGGAAATGGGCTCCATAATCACTAGTAGGATAGCTGGATACGGCATCATGTGGTTTTGAGCGCGAGGTCGCACCCATTTGAGATAAGGATCCCAAGGGATAGAATTCTTATGTCCCAAAGTCTTGCTATCAACCTTGTTTACCATGCCTCGAGCTCATAAAAAATTTTGACGATAACCTTGAACATCATTCTTGTCGTCGAACAGAATACCCTGGATAAGCGTGTCATGAGGACCATCTCTTCGAGCATAACCAAATTGTCATAGAGCTAGAGAAAGGTTATAAGTAAAACCTCCCCTAATGCCAAGGAGCGGAACATTATGGAATTCCCCACAGCGGTTAATGATAGTAACATCTTCTAGAGATCGGGAACACCAATAAATATCTGAATGAGAGAGCGACATCATCCTTTGAGAACACCTCAAACCTTGTTCATTCTTCAATACTGATTAGGGAAGGTGTGAAATAAAAAATCTAGATAGCAACGGTATGCAACACATAAGATCCCCTCTCTTCCTTATAGTACGAGTGTGAAGAGAATGCAAAATGTCTCCAAGCAAAGTAGGCACAGGGTTATGAGAAAGGAAGATTTTAACAGCATTCACAACTATGAGTTGGTCTGGATTAGGGAATAGTATTAACCCATAGATTAGAAGAGCCAAGACTTCCTCAAAAGCTTGAAAATTTATAGCATCCATAAATAGTTGAGCCTTCTCTAACAGAAATTTATCGAAAAAACCCTTGACTCAACTCCTTGTTTCCCAATTAGCTACAATTTCGGACCGCTTCAAACGCAAGGCTGATGTGATTTCCTCAGGTTATGGATCTTTCTCTAAACCGGTGAAGGGAATTTGGTCAAGAACAGGTACTCCCAATAGTTGAGAGAAATCTTCCAATGTGGGAACCAATTGATAATCGGGAAAGGTGAATCAATAATGTACATGATTAAAGAACTGAAAGAGTATACACATAATGTCTTCTTCAAAGCTTGAGGTAACCAGATTGATAAGTCGACCATATCTTTTGGTGAATGGAGAATTTTCAGGAACCCTTAACTCTAACTCTTTGAGTTGAGGATGCATCCTTATAAAGCTTATTCGGATGGTATTTCTACGAGAAGAAGCGATAACCTACAAAACAAAACAAAGATAAATCCCTAGGTCCTTGAAATGGTTAGTAAAAATGATATGGCATGATGTCATGATATTTATGATGTCATGATTAATTAATCACAAACAAAACATACAAGGCCTAAGGCTTAGGCTTGCATGGCGTTTATAGGTAATTACCCTCTTGAGTTTTAGTTGGTTCAACTTGTCCTGAAAGAAATCAGGTTCTAAGGAATCTCAATTTCATTAATCTTTCTTCACCGGGCATTGTTTCAGCACAAGCATCAAACTGCGACCGAAATATCCCGAGAGTTCGATCTCAATGAGTTTAGTATCGAGTATCAACCAACTTTAGTCGGCACCAAATCCATCTATCTCACTACTTTCTAATGGCCAAGTTGTTATACTAAGGTTCTATGGTAAGTTAGTGCTTTATGACACCACACAGGGGTCCCATATTCTCCTTGATTCAACTCAATGGACACTGGTACCCACAAATGTGTCACACTAACGTAGCCATTGTTTCAACCATATCGATATATACCATACAGTCTCCACGATCTATTGCTAGTTACCTAAAATTCCCCAGATCCGGGTATAGGATCCATACAAGAAAGAAACTAAAGCATAACCCAAAATGTAAAGCATACAAGTCAAGCAAGTCAAGCAATAAAGGTGATATAACTGTTAAGGTAACCCCACTTTTAGTTTCTCCCCAACAGAGTCGCTAGTTCTGTAATACGGTGGGAGAAGTGACTTGGTGTTTTGCGTTTTATCGCAAATGTTATGGATAGAAAGAGTCGCAACTGACTTTTCTTTTATCCAATAAAGGAAAGGTTGAAAAGAACAGGAAAGACCTTTTGAGAATTTTTCTTGAGTTCGGGGGGTAGGTTATGAAAAGAGAAGGTGTTAGCACCCTTTTCATCCGTAGTTATCTACGGGGTCTTAATTGCTAGCTCACTTTAAAATGCTTTGTGTTTTGTGTAAGTTGAAAAAAATGTTTTGAAGATGTTTTTTAAATTGGTGATTTTGTAATGATTCTCATATCATTGAGAATGTAAACAAAATGTTTGTTTTGGAAATATTTTGAAAACGCCTTAGTATGACAAACTTTGTAATGATTCTCGTGTCGTTGAGAATGCATACAAAGTGTTTGTTTTGAAAATATTTTTTTGGAAAGAGAGTGTTTGAAAAGATGTTTGTTTTTGGAAAGTGTTTTGAAAGTGTGAGGTGTAAAGATTGTTTTAGTTTGTGAGAAAGCAATGAAGAGCAATATACCTACTCAAAAAGTCTATGTTATTTTCCTTCTCCTTTAGATAGTGTCATGTTAGCATTGGTTGGTAAGGAGCCATATCATTGAATGTGAGGGACAGGTGTGGGTCATCATACAATTATAGAAGGCAACTTGTAAGACGCTTTAGCAATTGTCGTAAGGGACTAAGATCGTTTACCGAAGGCAACATCAAAAGGTCATCGAGAGAATGCGATCTTTTAATCGATGGTCTTTTCTAAAGCATCTCACGCTCGAGGGACATGACTATTTAAATATGAGGCAATAAGTGAGGTTAACCCTAGAGGTGCATGTGTACAAACTGTGCTTGATTCAATTATTTTTCTCGGATTAGGGTTTTACTATGTTTACTTTTAGTCTTGTCATACAAACCCTAATTACTAACAGTAATATGGAAAGCGATAAATTGCAGAAATTAAATGTCCTACGCTATTACAACACTTTGGGAATGGGGGGTACAAATTTCTGAAATAGGGATGAAAAGAAATAAATCCTAATTATATATTACAAACCATTGAATAGTTAATAATTCGAAATAATAAAATGCGCAAGAATGTGAAGTAGAGGAAAGAAGTTATGTTTGGTGATTTTTTTATAGAGAAAAGATTTGGTAATTAACCTAACTAAACTAATTAATTTTAATTACAAGAAAAATTAATTAATTAATTTAAACAAAAATCTAAAATCTAAGTTAATTGAAATTAAGAAGAAAATAAAACCTAAGTTTAACAATTTTGTTTATAAAATAATTTGAATATTAATGTCAATTTGGAAAAATATTTTAAAGTGTGGAAAATAACAAAGTCTAGTTCTAAATATCTTAATTAACAAAAATAAAATAAGTGTTTAAATTAATTGACAAAAAAAACCTAAAACTATTTTTTAATGATTTTTTTGGTTTTGGTTTTTAAAGAAAATAAAATAATTAAAATGAAAATAATTAAAATAAAAAGGAAATTAAATGGGTCAGGGTGCTGCAAAAGTAAAATGGGTGTTAAAAATTAAATGAAGCGTTGGGCCTAAGGGGGATTTTTTTTATTAAATCAGAAACAAATAAATAAAAAGGAAATGGGCCTGGTTGTTATGAGAAATTTGGGGGTGTTAGAAACTAAAAGGAAAAAGAAAGAGGCCCAAGTTAGGGAGGCCCAATGCTTGTTTTCTATCTAGTATGGCCAGCTTTTTGAGAGTGCATCATGGTCATTTGCTCTGGGGCGTTTGATCTGATTGTCTAATGATCAGATGGTGATGAAAATGAGTGTAGTGTGCGCTTCTTGGACTTGCCTGCACGTGATCTCATAGAAACAAATATGTTAAAGTTAAAATGGTATCATTAGGGCTCGAACCCAGGTCCCTATAGATAAATGACTTAGCGCGCGCTTCTTTACCACTAGGGTGGCTGTTACATCCGGTGATAGAACAACAACCACTAAATATATTTTAAACTTGTTCCTAATTGTAACTTCGTCCCCTACCTCGCGCTAGAAGCCATGGACAATGTTTTTGAATTTTCAAACTTGCTCATTTCTCAACCATGAAAGTTGTTAGGTTTTTCACCACGAATTCAACCATGTAAATAACTTAAGCTATAAATCAAATATGAGCATGAATTTTTGTTGGTACCAAATTAAGACCTAATTTTTCTGAAACTTTAAACTCAAAATTCTCCACACGGAGTTAACATAAATGAAAACTACAGGCATGGTTAGCTTCAGCGCAATGATGTCTACATTTTTTATTCACAAAGTAACCATTAATGATTCTTGTATAAGAAGTTCAAAGTTGAGAAAAGTTACCTCAAAACTGGAAATCGTGTTTGGAGTTTGAGCACTCCTGAAGGTGTTGTGATGATCTGGATATCTTCACTGAACTCCTAGAAAGCTATTACAATGCTTACTTTGGATTGAGAGTGACTGGATTCTTCTGGAGAAGTCAAGTTGCAGGTGGCTGTTTTTGGAAATGGAGGATGATGAAGATGGTGTTACAATGGTGCAGCAAGTGTTTGGATAGCTTCCATATGAGTTATAGAAGCTTTGTGAATGATTTAGAGTGAAAACGCACAAGTGGATTAAGTGTTTGGAGTTTAAGGTCAGAACTTACAACAATGGAGGATTTGAATGCCAATTCTGATTTTAGGGAGTTTGAGAGGGTTAGGAGGCTTGTCAATTCGTGTTATGGCTTGCAAACGAGCTCTATATTTATAGAGAAAAGGTTGAGGGTAAGGGTTGATCAGTTTGTCAAGGTCACAAGTTATGGTTTGGCTGGATTGTATATGAAGCAAACTTGAAGAACATGGTCCCAATGCCTTATACTTTGTCTCATATAGAGGTTAAGAACTTTAAACATGTTGCTTTTTAATTTGTAGATTGAGTGTGTGCATAAGAAAGAGTTTACATGCTCAAGGAGTGGACTTTTGTAAAAGGCTTGCTTTACAAGAATGGAAATGGTACATTTCTCCGTTAAATGGCAAGATGCATTAGACAATGCTTGAATCAAGTGGAACATAGCTCAGAAGTTTGTGTAAACATTTAATTATGGTGAGATTTGCAAGGTAGAAATATGTAAAGCAATATTTATGCAGCATGGCTTGGAGATTTGATCTCTTGTTCATCACAAAATGCCTTGTATTTCAAGAACTTACGCCCAACTTCATGCCTTCGAATCTCATAGCTCAAGCATGATAAAATTGTGTTCTTGGACATTTTGGAAAGATTGAAACATTGTCTACAACTTTCATGTTGACCATTTTGGCTAAATCAAATTGTAACTTGGTGAAAACTTTCCAAGAAGTTGGGATAAAAATCTGACCAAACTTGTTGAAAATTTTACTAAGTGTTAGATAAAAATGTCATGACTTTATGGGCCTATATCTCCTAATCCAAGAATTTTTGGACATCAACCCTAAAGGACAAAGTTGTAGAATTCATCAATCTCTACAACTTTCATGTTGAAAGTTTCCCTTGAATCAATTTGCATCTTAGTGAAAAATGGCCATGAAGTTGTGAATTTGTTAAGAATAAAGCCTTAATACTTAGAAAGTTTTATAAGTATTAGAAAATTTTCTATCTTTGACTTTTGTTGACTTTGTTGATTCTTGATGATCAAGCTTAATAAATTTGAATGTTTTGATGATTCTTGATCTTTAAAGTTCAAAGTTGACCAAAAAGTCAAAGTTTGACTTTTGTGTGACAGTTGACTTTTCATCAATTGATCTCAATTCTTAACCTATCAATCACTTGCACCTTTGGGAATGTCTTGATCCATGTAATTAGGTAAAGATGTTGTATTTTAGCCCATGAGTCCATTCTTCAAGCCATTAGGTCATGCATTAGGTCAAAAGTCAATGATCAGTCATCTTCAATCAAAACCCTAATTTGGATAATTTTTTCCCCTTTGATGATTTGAGTGCTTTCCTTGAGGAATTATGATCAACCCTTGATCAATTGATGAATATCACCTTCTAGAAGTGCTTTTACGTTCTACTCTGTCTCCAGCAAAGTCAGCGTGACAATATCCTACTAAGCTGTAATTATTTGATTTTCTATAAAACAAACCCAGATTAGTAGTACCTTTCAGATACTTGAAAATTCACTTAACTACTATTAAGTGAGATTCTCTAGGATCTGATTGGAATCTAGCACATAAGCAAACACTAAATAAAATTTTAGGCCTTGAAGTCGTCAGATAAAGGAGAGAACCAATCATACCTCTGTATACTTTCTGTTCTACCTTTTTACTTACCTCTTCTTTTTCCAGAATGCACGTGGGGTGCATTGGAGTCTTTGAGGGCTTACATTATGAGAGATCAAATTTCTTCAGAAGTTCTCTGACATATTTTCTCTGATGAATGTAAGTTCCTTCTGGAGTTTGGTTTATCTGAATGCCCATAAAGAATTTGAGTTCCCCCATTAAGCTCATCTCTAACTCTGCCTGCATGCATTTAGAAAACTCTCTTCCTAGAGAGGGTTTAGTAGATCCAAAGATGATGTCATCAACATAAATATGACATACTAAAATGTCTTACAGAACAAGGTTGTGTCCATTTTCCCTCTGGTGAATTCCTTTTCTAATAGGAAGTTACTTAGTCTTTCATACCAAGCTCTGGGAGCTTGTTTCAGACTATAGAGTGACTTCTTTAGTTTGAAAACATATTATGGGTGTTTGGAATTCTCAAACCCAGGGGGTTGGTGCACATATACCTCTTCATGTATATAGCCATTTAGGAATGCACTTTTGACATTCATCTGATACAGAGTGATGCCATTGTTTACAGCAAATGAGATTAAAAGTCTGATAGATTCTAACCTGGAGACTAGAGCAAAGGTTTCTGTATAGTCCATCCCCTCTTGCTGACTATAACCTTATGCTACCAGTCGTGATTTGTTTCTGATGACTTCTCCTTGCTCGTTCAGTTTATTTCTGAACACCCACTTTGTTCCAATGATGTTGAATCCTTTTGGACTGGGAACCAGATCCCATACGTCATTTCTGGTGAACTGATTCAATTCCTCCTGCATTTCCAGAATTCAGTCATTGTTCAGAAGCTCTTCATCAATTGTTGTTGGTTCAATCAGAGAGACCAGTCCCATGAGGGATTCTTCAGAGTTTCTGAATGTTGATCTTGTCTTGATTGGATCATCCTTCTTTTCCAGTATTTTATCTTCTGGGTGAGCTATGCTGCTTCTGGATAGCCTTTTCTGAAGTCGGTCAATTGAAGGTGATAGATTGCTTGCAATAACTCTTTCTGATGTTGTGGGAGTGTCTCTGTTGAGAACTTCTGGTGAGTTGTCTTCAGAACCTGTGAATTCAACTTTTATATCTGCAAGGAATTCATTCTGCTTTGACTTTTGAGGGTCAAGCTTATCATCAAATCTAACACTGATTGACTCTTCAACAATCTGTGTTTCTGTATTGTATACTCTGTACCCTCTTGAGCGTTCAGAGTATCCTAACATGATACACTTTTATGCTTTAGAGTCAAAGTTGTTCAGATAATTTTTTGTATTCAGAATAAAGCAAGTGCATCCAAATGGATGGAAATAAGAAATATTGGGCTTTATGTTCTTCCATAATTCATATGGATTCTTTTCCAGAATAGGTCTTATAGAGATTCTATTCTGAATGTAACACGATGTGTTGATTGCCTTTGCCCAGAAGATCTTAGCAATGTTAGTCTCATTGATCATGGTTCTGGCCATTTCTTGCAATGTTCTGTTCTTTCGTTCTACAACACCATTTTGTTGGGGAGTTCTCAGACAAGAGAAGTCATGCAAGATGCCTTTTTCATTAAAAAAATGATTCAAAATTTTTATTTTCAAATTGCCCACCATGACCACTTCTGACTTTGACAATTCTAATATCCATTTCATTCTGAACTTGGTTACAGAAGGTAATGAACATAGAGTGTGACTCGTCCTTGTGTCTTAAGAACTTTACCTATGTCCATCTGCTTTAGTCATCTACGATCACTAACCCATACTTCTTGCCACTTACAGACGCAGTTTTTACTAGTCCAAATAAGTCTATGTGCAGAAGTTGTAATGGCTTAGAGGTGGAAACAACATTTTTGGATTTAAACGCAGGTTTTGCAAATTTGCCTTTCTGACGTGCTTCACACAGAGCATATGAGTTGAACTTTAAATTAGGAAGTCTTATGACCAGATTGAGTTTGTTAATCTGAGATATTCTTCTCATACTAACATGCCCCAATCTTCTGTGCCAGACCCATTGCTCGTTGTTAACAGAAAGAAGGCATTTTACATTCTGACTCTTTAGTTCAGAAAGTTTTATTTTTTAAATTTTATTTTTCCTCTTTCCATTAAATAGGATAGTCCCATCTTTCTGACTAACAGCTTTGCATGAATTTTGATTAAAGATTATATCATAACCGTTATCACTTAATTGACTTATGGATAACTGGTTATGCATTAATCCATCAACTAGCAGCACATTATTTATAAAGGGAAGATTTCCATTACCTACTGTTCCAAATCCAATGATCTTTCCTCTTTGGCTGCCTCCAAAGCCCATGTAGCCTCTAGGCTTTAGAACATATGCCTTCTTCCAGTCATATGTTGAGAGCAGCCAGAGTCAAGGTACCATGACTGGTGTTTTAGCCTTGCTGCCAAAGATATATGCTACATATATAATTTTGTCCTTAGGTACCCATATCTTCCTGGGTCCTGTTTTGTTAGTTTTTCCAAAATTCTGGTTGAATTTTGGTTTGACAGAATAATCACTACTGGTGTACTTTATGTCATGTGTGTGCCCATATATAAAATGTGATTTGAGTGGTGTGCGTTTTATGACTAAGTCCATGGCCTGTTTAGGTGTAGATACCTTACCTTGATATCCTATCCCTTTTCTGCCATTTCTGCTAACTCCATAGATCATTGAAGCCATCTTGCTTTTATCTATGTTTTTAGCCAGAAACTTCTGAAAGTTGTGATCATACTCTTTGATGATCCCATCAGCATTACTGGGAGTTTCTGAGATTATTTCCTTCTGAGAGTTTTGCAAATCATTTTCTAATTTTGAAACATTTTCTTTTAACTTAGAATTTTCTAATCTAAGACTCTCAGTCTTTTCAGAGTCAGAGGCAAATCCCTTTTCAGGTTCTTGAATTTGACTCTGATTTGCTGATACTTTTCTAGAATTTCATTTAGACTTTCTGCAAGTTCAGCCTTTTAGTAAAATTAATGGTGAAGTCAGGGATTACCTCTTCAGTGTCTGATTTTGAGTCTGAACCAGAAGCTTCACTGTCTTCTGACATGTTTGCCATGAGAGCTATGTTTGCTCTTTCATCATCTGACTCTGAGTCAGCTTCAGAGGAGTCCGAATCGTCACATGTTTCCATGAGGCTTTTCATCTTTTCCTTGAAGAACTTCTTTTTGGACTTCTCCTTCTGCAGCCTTGGATAGTCACTTTTGTAGTGCCCTTGCTCATTGCACTCATAGCAGATGATGTCCTTGTTATTTGGCTTTCTGTATCCTGAAGAACCTTCATATCTTCTGTGTCTAGAGGAAGACTCAGACTTTCTGTATCTAGAGGAGGATTCATTTTGATTCTCAGATCTTCTGGGATTTTTGAATTTCCTTTGTCTCTGCTTCCACAGTTGGTTCACCCTTCTAGAGAGGAGATACAGTTCATCTTCTTCTGATGAGGATCCATCAGAAGTTTCTTCTACAGCCTGCAAAACCTTAGAATCATATTTTTTGTTAGATTTTAAAGCTAGTGGCTTACCTTTCTTTTAAGGCTCATCTTCTTCTAGCTCTATCTCGTGACTTCTGAGGGAGATGACAAGTTCCTCCAGAGATATCTTGTTGAGATCTTTGGCTATCTTAAGTGTTGTGACCATTGACCTTCATTGTTTGGGTAGACTTCTGATGATCTTCTTTACGTAATCAGCAGTAGAATATCCTTTGTCAAGAACCTTTAGTCCAGCAAAAAGAATCTGAAATCTTGAGAACATTGCTTCTATGGATTCACTATCTTCCATCTTGAATGCCTCATATTTCTGAATGAGCGTGAGGGCCTTGGTTTCTTTGACTTGAATGTTGCCTTCATGCGTCATTCTCAGAGAGTCAAACATGTTCTTGGTTGTCTCTCTGTTTAAGATTTTCTCATATTCTGAGTATGAGATATCACTGAGGAGTATCGTTTTGGCTTTGTGGTGGTTTCTGAAATCACACTTTTGCTGGTCAGACATCATTTTTCTGTCTATCTTCTGACCACTTCCATCCACTGGGTGTGTGTATCCATCAGTTACCATGTCCCACAGATCAGCATCATGGGCCGGAAAGAAACTCTCAATTCTATCTTTCCAGTAGTCAAAGTTTTCTCCATCAAAGACTGGAGGTTTGCCACTGATTATGTCCTTGTCTTCATGGTAGTCATGGTTGATGTTTTGGCTTGGTCCCAACATAGTGTTTTTCGGAAGCTTGGATCTTGTACTGACACAGTTAAGTGTTTAAGCTCAGAACCAGGCGCTCTGATGCCAATTGAAGAAGTGAAAAACACAAGAAGGGGAGGTTGAATTGAAAAACTTGAAATCAAATGCGCAATGACACAGTATTTTTATCCTGGTTCGTTTGATCTCAAACTACTCCAGTCCACCCATCAAGGTGATTTCTCCTCTCTCCAACGAGGACTTAATTCACTAATCACAAATAGATGACAATCACTACTTTAACAATTGTTAAAGTCTTCTTGAGTACAACCACAATCCGATTAATCTCAAGGAACACTGACTTAAACAAAGATACAAGAATGTGTGTACAGATGTTTTTCCTTACAAAAACAGTTATCACAATTGTGATATTTTACACAAATTTAGAGCGTGGAATAGAGATGAATAATCTTGCAGCATTTTGAATTCTCGTATATTAGTATTGGCATATCGTAAATGATTTGATCACTGAGCTTGTTTATATAGGCAATGGATTCTTGTTGATCATTAAGCGTGATAAATGACATTAACTCCGTTTCCATATGGAGAAGATCCTGATTGAATAGTAACACTTTTGCTGGTCAGACATCATTTTTCTGTCTATCTTCTGACCACTTCCATCCACTGGGTGTGTGTATCCATCAGTTACCATGTCCCACAGATCAGCATCATGGGCCGGAAAGAAACTCTCAATTCTATCTTTCCAGTAGTCAAAGTTTTCTCCATTAAAGACTGGAGGTTTGCCACTGATTATGTCCTTGTCTTCATGGTAGTCATTGTTGATGTTTTGGCTTGGTCCCAACATAGTGTTTTTCGGAAGCTTGGATCTTGTACTGACACAGTTAAGTGTTTAAGCTCAGAACCAGGCGCTCTGATGCCAATTGAAGAAGTGAAAAACACAAGAAGGTGAGGTTGAATTGAAAAACTTGAAATCAAATGCGCAATAACACAGTATTTTTATCCTGGTTCGTTTGATCTCAAACTACTCCAGTCCACCCATCAAGGTGATTTCTCCTCTCTCCAACGAGGACTTAATTCACTAATCACAAATAGATGACAATCACTACTTTAACAATTGTTAAAGTCTTCTTGAGTACAACCACAATCCGATTAATCTCAAGGAACACTGACTTAAACAAAGATACAAGAATGTGTGTACAGATGTTTTTCCTTACAAAAACAGTTATCACAATTGTGATATTTTACACAAATTTAGAGCGTGGAATAGAGATGAATAATCTTGCAGCGTTTTGAATTCTCGTATATTAGTATTGGCAAATCGTAAATGATTTGATCACTGAGCTTGTTTATATAGGCAATGGATTATTGTTGATCATTAAGCGTGATAAATGACATTAACTCCGTTTCCATATGGAGAAGATCCTGATTGAATAGTAACGCTTCAGAATCTTACATCCTTGCCTGCTGCTGATGCTTCAGAAAATTTATGTCAGAGTTAACTTTACTTAAGCGCAGGTTCTGGTCATCAAACTTCAACGCAAATTCTGATTACTTCAGCGTGTAGCTTCTATAGCTTAACTTCTGATGCTGCTTTGGTCAGAACTTCTGTATTCACAATAACATAATTTTTTGGGTGCATATTTGTTCTTTGTATTTGTTATCATCAAAAATCTAACTAAGGGTTGTAGAATCAAACTATGTTCTAACAATCTCCCCCTTTTTAATGATGACAAAAACTAGAATTTCCAATTAAAAATAAAGAACAAAAGGTTTAAGAGAGACTCCCCCTTATTTGATTACTTCCCTGAAGTTCCTTCTCATCAGAGCTTTTGCTGCATCTCCTATCAGAATTTGTTCCTGTTCAAACTTTCCAGAAAGTAAAGGTTAAATAATTCAGAATGTTTGAGACTTTTGTCCCGGTATACCATTATTTAAAATATCTTACTTTCTCCCCTTTTTTGTCAGTTATCAAAAAGACAATATAATCAGAACCAAAAGAGATGAATTATATTTTAAACATAATGCAATGACAAGTTTCAGAAACAAAGAGGTAAAACTAAAAGTTATAGATAAACAATTTTAAAAGAAAATCTAAGAAGGAGGGGGAATACGTGTGAACAATGCTTCCAACAAGCTCTTGATCTGAGTATTTGACTCTTCTTGCTTGCCCAGAATGCCTTTTATTTCCTTTGTAGTGTCTTCTTGTTTACCCAGAATACTTTTGATCTCTTTGTTCGTATCCTCTTGCTTATCCAGTCTTGCATGGATTAAAGCATTCTCTTTCTTCAACTCTTCCAGAGTTTGCATGACTAAGGAGGAAGTTGGTGTCTCTTCAGGGGTTGGATGTTGCTCAGAACATTCAGCAGCCTCTTCTAAGTGAACCATTTCTTCTTCTACAATCATATCTTCTGGAGCAGTAGTCAGAGAGTTACTTTATGATTCTAGTTCAGCTACTTCTGAAGGATGATGCTCTTTCCAGGGAGCATTATCCAGCGAGAGGATATCTTTCTTGAATAGTTTGCTCAGAACTTGATCTTGGAAAGCCTTCAGTTGATCACTGAAGTCCTGTTGAGCCTTTTCATAACCCAATTCCTTCAGCTTCAGAGTTTCAGAGCTGAGCCAATTTCTGAATCTTTCCCACATATAATCAGAAGCAGCAGGATTAGAAATCTCTTGAATTGCATGCTTCAAAGAGTTGATCCATTCCTGCATTCCTATTTCAAAAATCAACAAACTTGTACCAACATCTGATATGGTTGCAGTTGTTTTAGGTTTGGGAATGGCGGTTTTGTGTTAGGTGGAGGCTAGTCTTTCCAGCACAATTGGATCAATGACAAGTCTGAAGTTGTCAGCTGAACGGTTAGTGGGTGAAGGAGTGGGAGAGTCAGGAATAATAATTGGTCTGGTAGGGGTGTTTGGTGGTGTGGATTCAAGATATGAAGGGATTTTTGGAATATCATGAATAGTGAGAGGCATGCGAACCGCAAGAGGTTCTGTTATTCCAGGGATTGGGATTGTGGTATTAGAATCTGAAGGAGAGTCTTCATATTGGTTTATGGCAGCATGTTGGGTTTCTGGTTCAAGAATATCAGAAGATGGATTTTCAGAAGGTTGAGTTTCTGGTTGTGGTGAGTTGGGGTTCAGATCTTCTGGTTGAGGAGATTGTGGTTGATGATTTTCTGGTTGTGGAATTTCTGGTTGAGGAATTTCTGGTTGTGGAGAGTGTGGTTGCAGAATTTCTGGTTGAGGAGATGATGGATGTGGAATTTCTGGTGGTTGTTGAGTGTTTGGATTTTCTGGGAGTTGAGAATTTGGATTTTCTGGTATGGGAGAGGAAAAATCTTGATCAAATAGTTCAATGTCAGACAGAACTTTGGCAAGTTCTGGTTGATGATGTTCATGATTTGGATTTGGATTAGGGGAGTGAGGTTCATTCAAAAAATTACCTAGAGTTACAGATGGGTCAAACTCTATGTCAAAATCTTCAAGGTTTGGGGTGATGGATTTTCTGGTTGAGAAGGCATGGCTTCAGATGTTGAAACAGTTATTGATTCTATAACAGAAACAGAAGATGAACTACCTTTCTTTTTGGCAGCTTTAGGTGTCCTCTAAGAGGGTCCTTCTCATGCTGCTTTCGTCTTCTTTAATTTCTTTAATGCAACCTCTGGAGCAGCCTTGTGTAGATCATGAATGTTGATTTCTGGAGCAGTCCCATCAGCCTTGCAAGCATCAAGGTATCTGACAATGATTTCTGGTTTGGAGCCTATCTCAGAAAATAAAGGAAAATCCTCCAGAGGTATCCTTCTTGAAGTAATGGTCTCATGAGAAGTAACAGTTCGTTCCTTCTTGATATTCTCAATGATCTTCATTTTCTTCAGATTTTTGGCGTTCAAAGGCTTCCCAGCAGTTGCTTCCAATGTGCTTATTTCCTGAGTCTCAGTCAGATGTTCTATCAGCTTATTTTCTGTTAGAATATCTGATATCAGCCTTCCTAAGGGAATCAAATCCCTCTTAGTCCTTTCGTCTTCTCTGGTTTCCTTCACACTTGTTCTCAGATGGTTGAAGAGCAAGTGTGGAAGATTTTCCTTTGTCTTCTTAGCAATGAAATAGATCAGAAATTGCTGACCAATATTGATGTAATCAGGAGAGCTTGTAGGCTTCCTGTGGTGGATACATCCCAAAATTATTATGGCCCAGATTCTATGATGATCCTTCAAATCTCTAATTTTACTGGAGGGCTGTCCAGAAGTGAAAATTTCCTTTGCAATTGATCTTAGGTCAGAGCATATTTCAGCCATGTCAATGCATCTGACTCCACCACCATTGTATCCAAGAAGCTTCGCAATAAGATCTTATGTTATCACAATCTTCTTCCCTGTGACATAAGAAGTAACCTGGTGATTGGATGAAGAAGCATGTATCCAGAATTCTTTGACGAGAATGGGAAATATTGGACCCAACAGACGGTCAAAATACCTGTTCCATCCCTGTGCAGTAACGTCTTCATAGAGGTTGAAACCATTTTCTTACAAGCACTCAAAATCAATAATCAGTTCAGAGAGAACTTCCAGGTCTTCATCAGGAGTGAGAAACGTTCTAAAGGGTTCTTCATATTGTTCCGTTGATGAAGAATCAGGAGCACTGAGATTTTTGAGACTTGATGATGATGCCATTGTTCACACGGGTTTTTGAGGAAGATGAAAAGGGTTTTTGAAAGCAAGAACTTGAAACAATAGAAAATATTAAGGAGAGTAAAAGTGAATGAATGAAAAAAGTAATTTTTAGTTTAAACAGGTTTCTTGAAAACTTAAACAGTAAGTAAGAAAAACAATTAGTAATGATTATATGCATAAATGACACCTGAAACTAGGGGATTTAGAAAGATACTGAACGGTTACCATTGACAAGTGTCTCAATGCATCCAATCAGCGCCTTGGACCTTTCAGAAATTGAACGCGTGTTCAACCTCAGAAAGTAGCTGGTGAGAGGATGACAAGTGTTTGATGATGTGAACTGCACGCCTCTATCCTTGAAATGAAACATTCAGATCTTCATGGATAGATTCTGATGCAATTTGTACTTCTAAACTCTAAAGACAGGTTGATCAGTAGTTCACAGAAAATAATAAAGTTCTTAGGGTTAAGTTATGTAAACCAAACATTTTATTCTAGGCATAATTTCATGCTGAGATGTTTCAGAATGAAGTTGAACCTATCTTCAGAAAGAGGTTTTGTAAATACATCAGCCCATTGATGGTCTGTGTCAATAAATTTTAAGGTAAGAATTCCTTTCTGAATATAGTCCCTAATAAAATGATGTTTCATTTCTATATGCTTAGCCCTAGAATGCAAAATAGGATTATTACTGAGACATATAGCTGATATGTTATCACAGAAGATAGGAATGTTACTCTCAAATATGTTGAAGTCTTCAAGTTAACTTTTCATCCAGAGCATTTGCGTGCTACATCCAGCAGCTGCTATGTATTCAGCTTCTTCTGTTGATAGTGCTATTGTGGACTGTCTCTTGCTGGTCCATGAGATCAAATTTTCTCCCAGAAACTGGCAGCTTCCAGAAGTGCTTTTACGTACTACTCTGTCTCCAGCAAAGTCAGCGTCAGAGTATCCTACTAAGTTGTAATTATTTGATTTTCTATAAAATAAACCCAGATTAGTAGTACCTTTCAGATACTTGAAAATTCACTTAACTTCTGTTAAGTGAGATTCTCTAGGATATGATTGGAATCTAGCACATAAGCAAACACTAAATAAAATGTCAGGCCTTGAAGCCGTCAGATAAAGGAGAAAACCAATCATACCTCTGTAGACTTTCTGTTCTACCTTTTTACTTACCTGTTCCTTTTCCAAAATGCACGTGGGGTGCATTGGACTCTTTGAGGGCTTACCTTCTGAGAGATCAAATTTCTTCAGAAGTTCTCTGACATATTTGCTCTGATAAATGTATGTTCCTTCTGGAGTTTGGTTTATCTGAATGCCCATAAAGAATTTGAGTTCCCCCATTAAGCTCATCTCAAACTCTTCCTGCATGCATTTAGCAAACTCTCTTCCCAGAGAGGGTTTAGTAGATCCAATGATAATGTCATCAACATAAATCTGACATACTAAAATTTGATTCTTAAATGTCTTACAGAACAAGTTTGTGTCCACTTTCCCTCTGGTGAATTCCTTTTCTAACAGGAAGTTACTTAGTTTTTCATACCAAGCTCTGGGAGCTTGTTTCAGACCATAGAGTGACTTCTTTAGTTTGAAAACATATTCTGGGTGTTTGGAATTCTCAAACCCAGGGGGTTGGTGCACATATACCTCTTCATCTATATAGCCACTTAGGAATTCCCTTTTGACATCCATATGATACAGAGTGATGCCAATGTTTACAGCAAATGAGATTAAAAGTCTGATAGATTCTAACCTGGAGAATGGAGTAAAGGTTTCTGTATAGTTTATCCCCTCTTGCTGACTATAACCTTGTGTTACCAGTCGTGCTTTGTTTCTGATGACTTCTCCTTGCTCGTTAAGTTTGTTTCTGAACACCCACTTTGTTCCAATGATGTTGAATCCTTTTGGTTTGGGAACCAGATCCCATACCTCATTTCTGGTGAACTGATTCAATTCCTCCTGCATTGCCATAATCCAGTCATTGTCCAGAAGTGCTTCAACAATTATTGTTGGTTCAATCAGAGATACCAGTCCCATGAGGGATTCTTCAGAGTTTCTGAATGTTGATCTTGTCCCGATTAGATCATCCTTCTTTCCTAGTATTTTATCTTCTGGGTGAGCTATGCTACTTCTGGATAGCCTTTTCTGAAGTTGATCAACTGAAGGTGCTGGATTGCTTGCAATAACTCTTTCTGATGTTGTGGAAGTGTCTCTGTTGAGAACTTCTGGTGAGTTGTCTTCAGAACCCGTGAATTCAACTTCTATATCTGAAAGGAATTCATTCTGCTTTGAATTTTGAGGGTCAAGCTTATCATCAAATCTAACACTGATTGAGTCTTCAATAATTTGTGTTTCTGTATTGTATACTTTGTACTATCTTAAGCGTTTAAAGTATCCTAACATGATACACTTTTATGCTTTAGAGTCAAACTTGTTCAGATAATTTTTTGTATTCAGAATAAAGCAAGTGCATCCAAATGGATGGAAATAAGAAATGTTGGGCTTTCTGTTCTTCTACAATTCATATGGAGTCTTTTCCAGAATAGGTCTTATAGAGATTCTATTCTGAATGTAACATGTTGTGTTGATTTCCTCTGCCCAGAAGATCTTAGCAATGTTAGTCTCATTGATCATGGTTCTGGCCATTTCTTGCAATGTTCTGTTCTTTCGTTCTACAACTCCATTTTGTTGGGGAGTTCTAGGACAAGAGAAGTCATGCAAGATGCCTTTTTTATTAAAAAATGATTCAAAATTTTTATTTTCAAATTCCCCACCATGATCACTTCTGACTTTGACAATTCTAAGATCCTTTTCATTCTGAACTTGGTTACAGAAGGTAACGAACACAGAGTGTGACTCGTCCTTGTGCCTTAAGAACTTTACCCATGTCCATATTCTATAGTCATCTACGATCACTAACCCATACTTCTTTCCACTTACAGACGCAGTTTTTACTGGTCCAAATAAGTCTATGTACAGAAGTTCTAATGGCTTAGAGGTGGAAACAACATTTTTGGATTTAAACGCAGGTTTTGCAAATTTGCCTTTCTAACATGCTTCACAGAGAGCATCTGAGTTGAACTTCAAATTAGGAAGTCCTCTGACCAAATTGAGTTTTTTAATCTGAGATATTCTTCTCATACTAACATGCCTCAATCTTCTTTGCCAGACCCATTACTCGTTGTTAACAGAAAGAAGGCATTTTACATTCTTATTCTTTAGTTCATAAAGTTTAATTTTATAAATTTTGTTTTTCCTCTTTCCATTAAATAGGATAGTCCCATCTTTCTGACTAACAGCTTTGCATGAATTTTGATTAAAGATTATATCATAATCGTTATCACTTAATTGACTTATGGATAAAAGGTTATGCATTAATCCATCAACTAGAAGCACATTATTTATAAAGGGAAGATTTCCATTACCTACTGTTCCAGAGCCAATGATCTTTCCTCTTTGGTTTCCTCCAAAGCCCACGTAGCCTCCAGGCTTAATTTCCAGGCTTTGGAACATATACCTTCTTCTCGTCATGTGTTGAGAGCAACCAGAGTCCAGGTACCATGACTGGTGTTTTAGCCTTGCTGCTAAAGATATATGCTACATATATAATTTTGTCCTTAGGTACCCATATCTTCCTGGGTCCTGGTTTGTTAGTTTTACCAAAATTCTGGTTGATTTTTGGTTTGACAGAATAATCACTACTGGTGTACTTTATGTCATGTGTGTGCTCATATATAAAATGTGATTTGAGTGGTGTGTGTTTTATGACAAAGACCATGGCATGTTTAGGTGTATATACCTTACCTTGATATCCTATCCCTTTTCTGCCATTTCTGCTAACTCCATAGATCATTGAAGCCATCTTGCTTCTATCTATGTTTTTAGCCAGAAACTTCTGAAAGCTGTGATCATACGCTTTGATGATCCCATCAGCATTACTGGAAGTTTCTGAGATTATTTCCTTCTGAGAGTTTTGCAAATCATTTTCTAATTTTGAAAAATTTCCTTTTAACTCAGAATTTTCTAATCTGAGACTCTCAATCTTTTTCAGAGTCAAAGGCAAGATCCATTTTCAAGTTCTTGAATTTGACTCTAATTTGCTGATACTTTTCCAAAATTTCATTTAGACTTTCCGCAAGTTCAGCCTTAGTAAAATTAATGGTGAAGTCAGGGATTACCTCTTCAGTGTATGATTCTGAGTCTGAACCAGAATCTTCACTGTCTTCTAACATGTTTTCCATGAGAGCTATGTTTGCTCTTTCATCATTTGACTCTGAGTCAACTTCAGAGGAGTCTGAATCGTCCCATGTTTCCATGAGGCTTTTCTTCTTTTCCTTGAAGAACTTCTTTTTGGGCTTCTCCTTCTGCAGCCTTGGACAATCACTTTTGTAGTGCCCTTGCTCATTGCTCTCATAGCAGATGATATCCTTGTTATTTGGCTTTTTGTATCCTAAAGAACCTTCAGATCTTATGTGTCTAGAGGAAGACTCGGACTTTCTGTATCTGGAGGAGGATTCATTTTGATTCTCAGATCTTTTAGGATTTCTGAATTTCCTTTGTCTCTGCTTCCACAGTTGGTTCACCCTTCTAGAGAGGAGAGACAGTTCATCTTCTTCTAATGAGGATCCATCAGAAGTTTCTTCTACAGCCTGCAAAACCTTAGAATCAGTTTTTTTTTGTTAGATTTTAAAGCTAGTGGCTTACCTTGCTTTTGAGGCTCATCTTCTTCTAGCTCTATCTCGTGACTTCTGAGGGAGCTGACAAGTTCCTACAGAGATATCTTGTTGAGATCTTTGGCTAGCTTAAGTGCTGTGACCATTGCCCTCCATTGTTTGGGTAGACTTCTGATGATCTTATTTACGTGATCAGTAGTAGAATATCCTTTGTCAAGAACCTTTAGTCCAGCAACAAGAATCTGAAATCTTGAGAACATTGCTTCTATGGATTCACTATCTTCCATCTTGAATGCCTCATATTTCTGAATAAGCGCAAGGGCCTTGGTTTCTTTGTCTTGAATGTTGCCTTCATGCCTCATTCTCAAAGAGTCAAACATGTTCTTGGCTGTCTCTCTGTTTGAGATTTTCTCATATTTTGAGTATGAGATAACACTAAGGAGTATCGTTCTGGCTTTGTGGTTGTTTCTGAAATCACACTTTTGCTGGTCAGACATCATTTTTCTGTCTATCTTCTGACCACTTCCATCCACTGGGTGTGTGTATCCATCAGTTACCATGTCCCACAGATCAGCATCATGGGCCAGAAAGAAACTCTCAATTCTATCTTTCCAATAGTCAAAGTTTTCTCCATCAAAGACTGGAGGTTTTCCACTGATTTTGTCCTTGTCATCATGGTAGTCATTGCTGATGTTTTGGCTTGGTCCCACTATAGTGTTTTTCTGAAGCTTGGATCTTGTAGTGACACAGTTAAGTGTTTAAGCTTAGAACCAGGCGCTCTGATGCTAATTGAAGAAGTGAAAAACACAAGAAGGGGAGGTTGAATTAAAAAACTTGAAATTAAATGCGCAATGACACAGTATTTTTATCCTGGTTCGTTTGATCTCAAACTACTCCAGTCCACCCGTCAAGGTGATTCCGCCTCTCTCCAATGAGGAATTAATTCACTAATCACAAATAGATGACAATCACTACTTTAACAACTGTTAAAGTCTTCTTGAGTACAACCACAATCCAATTAATCTCAAGGAACACTGACTTAAACAAAGATACAAGAATGTATGTACAGATGTTTTTCCTTACAAAAACAGTTATCACAACTGTGATATTTTACACAAATTTAGAGCGTGGAATAGAGATGAATAATCTTGCAGCGTTTTGAATTCTAGTATATTAGTATTGGCAAATCATAAACGATTTGATCACTGAGCTTGTTTATATAGGAAATGGATTCCTGTTGATCATTAAGCATGATAAATGACATTAACTTAGTGTCCATATGGAGAAGATCATGTCTGAATAAAGCCATTGTAATTGATGTTGTCTTGATTGAATAGTAACGCTTCAGAATCTTGCATCCTTGCCTGTTGCAGATGCTTCAGAACATTGATGTCAGAGTTAACTTTACTTAAGCGCAGGTTCTGGTCATCAAACTTCAGCGCAAATTCTGATTACTTCAGCATGTAGCTTCTATAGCTTAACTTCTGATGCTGCTTTGGTCAGAACTTATGTATTCACAATAACATAATTTTTAAGGTGCATATTTGTTCTTTGTATTTGTTATCATCAAAGCTCTAACTAAGGGTTGTAGAAGAAAACTATGTTCTAACAGACCATACTCACCGCAATGATGACATTTACAAGGTAAGGTCTTAGCTTGAGATTCATGTTGTCTGTCAGGATGTTAAAACATTTGGTTGGACATGTTGATCATTTTCTTCTTTTCAAAGGGGGTGAACCTATCCACGTGGACTTGATTTGTTGAGTTTCCAACTCCTTTCAATATATCAATTCCTTTGTTCATGTTGTCAAGTTTGGAATTTAACATAGTTACCTCATTTTTAAGATCCGAGATAGTAGATACTAGTTTCTCATTTTTATTCTCCAGTTGAACTATGATTCTCTTTTGTTTTTCTTTTACTTTACAACTTTCTTCACATCTGACACATGGCTCCTTGTAAGACATATCTAGTTCTTCATAAAGAACATTTTCATCACAAGATTGTTCATCAGATCCCCATCTTCCAGTGAGAGCATTAACATGCTTAGTAGTCTCAACATCAGGTTCATCTTCAGATTCATCATCATCAGACCAAGACACATAAAAAACCCTTCTTTTATTTCTTGAGGTAAGTGGGACATTCTGACCTAATGTGACCAAAACCTTCACATTCATAACACTAAGTCCTTTTACCTTGATTAGGCTTCTCCTCTACTCTTGTTTTCCCCTAAAGCTCATTGTTCTTACTGATTTCAAATGACATGTTCTTGACATTTGGTCTTGACTTCCTGTCCATTCTCTTCAGAACCATATTAAATTGCCTCCCAAGAAATACAATAGCATTAGAAAGACCCTCATCAGTCTCCATATCATATTGGTATTCTTTATCATCACTGTTGGAGATAAAAGTTATGCTTTTGTTCTTCTTTTCTAATCTATCATTCATAGCCAGTTCAAAAGTTTGGAGTGACCCAATCAGCTCTTCCACTTTCAAGTTGCAAATATCTTGGGCTTCTTCAATAGCTGATACTTTCATGTCAAACTTCCTAGGCTAGGACTTGGGAATTTTTCTAACCATCTTTTCTTCTAAAATATTTTCTCCCAAAGCACTAACTGAATTGGAAATATCTACAATACTCATGTGAAAGTCATGAATGCACTCATCACCCTTCATCCTAAGATTCTCAAACTTGGTGGTGAGGAGCTGAAGTCTTGACATTTTAACTTTTGATGTGCCTTCATCAATGGTTCTGAGAATTTCCCAAGCACCTTTGGCCACAGTACAAGTATTTATCAACCTGAACATATTTTTATCAACACCATTGAACATGGCATTCAAAGCTTTGGAGTTACCAAGAAAAAGTTCATCGTCTTCCTTTAGACCATTCCTCTTTTGGTATTAATGTAGTGGTGTCCTTCTTATCTTTGTCTGTCAACATAGGATGTTTCCTGCCCTTGATGATAGCTTTCCAAGTCTTGCTATCTATATATTTTAGAAAGGCCACCATATGTGTGATTTCCAATAGTCGTAATTGGTGCCATCCAGAACCTATGGTCTATTATTATTTCCTCCTTCCTTTTCGATAATGCTAAAAAATGTCTTCCCTGAAGCTCACCAAAAAACATAACAGGGTGTCTGCTTTGATACCAACTGGAATTCTGTTACTTTACAAAACAGGTGTCAAATACAATGTTAAAACATCACATACTAGACACTTAACAAAATAAGGAATAATACATGAATAAAAAACAAGTATAAATTGTTAACCCAGTTCGGTGCAATGTCACCTACATCTGGGGGTATCTAAGCCAGGAATGAAATCCACTATAATAATATTAGTTTGAAGTTCTAAACAACATGTGGCTTACAAACTTCTCACCTAATCACTACCCATGCAAATTCTACCTAGGAACTCCTAGATATGAGACCCCTCTAACTTCCCCTTAATCACACACCTGTGATAATAACAACAAAGACAATCAAATAGAAGATATACTTCCAATTAAACAGAACACACTACTACTTCAAAGCTTATGAGTGGTTCACAAATTACAACTCAAAACACAGTCCATCTCAGTATCAAAGTGATACATGAGAGGCTCACAATAAACAATGAACAATGAACAAACTAAACCCTAATATTTTCTTTCACATGAATCACACTTTACTTAGGTTTAGAGGCTTCTTTTTATAGGCAAGATAATGCTTGGGCTTGGATAATAAAGCTGGTTCAAACATCCTGCAAATCAAATCAGATAAAATCATATAAAATTAAATCAAATCTTCTGATTCAAGGCATAATGTTTTAACATCCAATCTTGTGAATCAAATCTTCTGATATCTTCGGCTTTGAAACAAATATTCATAAAATTCATTCTTCAGATGTGTAGCTTGATCCTCGTGAAACCAAAATCAAAAATTCTGAAAATATCAGAAACAAATCTTCTTTAAAAAGTTGAACCAATACAAACTACGATGTCGTAGCAACGTGTCTTACTGAACATATTCTTTTACCAAAATGCAGCCAACAAACCAAAACCTAAAAAAATAAATTGATTAAAACCCTCAAAATTGGCAAGATTTGAACTGATTTTTGGATAGAACATCATTCATTCAATTCCTGACCCGACTGTAAGCCCAAGTCCATCAGATCACACATTATAAATAGGTATCACTTCTTCACTTTCCTTGCATCCCATATATCTCTTGCATTAGTCTCTCTAAGGTATCCTTCTTAGAATTTACCATGACCTTGTCAAACCAAAAATCTTAGAAACTTATCAATCTTCAATACCTTCCCACAGAACTCTTGAATAAAAAACATGAAGAAAAACTACCAATCCATTCTGGAGTTGTGATCCAACCTTAGTACCTAGAGCCAATCCTATTAAAAAGTCACAAACCCTACCACCAAATTTGTCAAGCCTCTCTCAAATAATTCTTCACGAAAATACGTGACAAGACCTTTCCAAAGTTAGTAAGGGAATTCTACCTCAACTTGAAATTGTAGGATCTTCCCTAACTACCTATGTGAATGGGAAAGAGATATCTTTTCACAAATACCACTTCGGAAGAACATTTTAAATACCATCTTATGGGTTATCTTACACCCTTGATAGACATGCCATTTCAAACATGCCAGTGTCATATACCACTTAGTAATAGATCCTATGAAAGAGAAAAAGGTACCTTCAAAGCTACCTACCTTAAACCAAAAGTAAGAATCATGCACTATATGCACACTAGGACCCTCTTTCCCAGATTGATAAACAATTGTTATGTTCTTCATGGAGATGCAATTCCCTTGTGGCTTTTAACCTAAGAATTTCTGACAAATTGGATATAAAGTATTTTCAGACACATGATATGCTATAGGAAAAATCTAGCCGCAAAACTACCTTATGGCCCACTGATCACAAAACTTCTCACCATGTTTAATGATTACACAACTGGTGAACCAGAAGATCAGACAAACCACAAAATTAACCTTAGCACCCTAAGAGGAATAAGAATTCACATCAGAAATGGGGAAATAGAAGAAGACTCATATTTCAAATATGAGGAAGAAAAGGATTTAATAGAAATTGAAAACACAAAGGTTGATAAAATCCTAGAAATCTTCCAAAACATAGCCAAGAACTTAGAAGAACTCACAACCAAAAATGATGGGAACAAAGGAACAAAGTAAAACCCCACTTTCAAATCATGCACCTTTTTTTTATTTTTGCTAATTTTCCCTTATGCATTTTCTCACTTTTTGTAATGCTTTCCTCTTTGTAGTTTTTGATTTTTGATTTTTTTTTTAATAAAATTATGTTTTCCGCTATCAATTAACTATGATACTTATGTTGTTGAATAATATTCTCTTTGAATTTAATAGATAGTCTGTAACAAAATAAAATATGTCTACAAGGTTGATTTTCCTAGGATACCCTTAATAGAGAACTTTGAAGGAATTTCACTTAGAAAGATAAAATAATTGTATTCCAATATCTAGAGTAATATCCCGCTAGGAAATATTAGGGCACATACCTTAGGTACATAGAAAACATAAGCAAAATTTTACTTCCCATGAACAATACCTAAGTTAATAGAAATCCTTTCCCTTACACCTTAAGATATAGTCTACAAATAATTATGCATCCTTTTCCATTATTCCTTGACAACCCTATTATGCAAAGAAGTATCCCTTGTTATGACATGCCTATACATTTTAAGGAACCTTATTTCTGAAGTCTTTAGAATAGTTTTATCTATGCCATGAAAGTTGTGCCAATTACTTTTTTGCTTATAAAGACAAGTTTGTTACTAAACCAATATTTTGAGAATTGCATGACATGACTAGAAACACTATAAAGATGCAAAAGCATACCAATAAGAGCAATGATAATGTAGAAGAGAAATGAGAGTATACTCAGCATAGTAAAAGATGCAACCTTTTAAAGTTAACCAAGAAGAGCAATAAAAGAACATTCAGCATAGCAAAAGATGCAACATGATGAATAAAAGAGCAGATTAGATGATACTCAGCATAAAAAAGATGCAATAGTTGAAAAAGTCAAACAATGCACTTAACGGTTAATAAAAGCCATGGTTTTGATAAGAAAGATCAGATAAGGATAAAGGAAATAAAAGTCTCAGGTCATCTCAAACAAAGCTCAAACATATGGAATACATCAGACGCAAGATCTAGGCTAGTCATCCTAAAAAAACAACTAAGTGAATCAGTGTAAGCAAAAGTTCTTTTCTCTTTGAGGTAATTGGCTATAAGCACATACACGCTTAAAACCTTTTTATAAAATGTTTTTGAAAATAAAACATCTTGATGAAATATTTAGGAGTTCCCTAGAAATAAATATGAACATTCAAAAAGCCAAAAAATATATTTTAACTGGATTTAATTGATGAGCCCAATCGATTAGATTGACGCATTTTTGAAGATAAATATAATTTGAATGTACCCACTCGATTGACAACAACTACAAATTACTTCTTGCATATTTTGGATAGCTTAGACGTTACTCTTTAATGACTTAATCGATTGTGTCAATTGATTAGTAATGGTAAAAAATAATTAAATGCTATTTCCTCTTTTGGAATATTTAAACACTATAAATTTAAGTCTCATTCCTTGGTTCAAATCATCTAGAAGACAAAATGTGTATTGACACACACACACACACACACACTCTCTCTCTCTCTCTCTCTAAGTTTTTATGTCACTTTCTCTCACTAGTTTTTATAGCCAAATGTTTTTATGAGGACAGGTTTATGTATTTCTAGTTGGGTAGAAATGTATAAAGTTCTTCAAGGTTGTTCTTGATTCACCTTGATGAACATCATCCATGTTTAGGGGAAAATTATGTGGTTCAAAGTTAAACCTGTTAAAAGCTTTGGTTGGGAATTTGTGTGATTAGGTTCCCATAATCTATATAGGTTTGAGGATATCAATATTGTTGAGCTTCCCTTCAGACTATTATAAATCCTTCTTTATTCAAAAGTTGAAGATCAACAATATTGATGAACTCACTATTAGGTTCATGGTTAGCCTGTTATAAAACCACATGTTAGTTTATCTGCCTGTTAAAATCACGAGAGGTTAATGGTTATATCGTTTAACCATTTTGAGCTGATATATTTTTAGTAGAGAGAAGTGATGGTACTTCAATCTACAGTTGGGAGAAGACTTGACCACTTCAATCAGAATTATGGAGAAGACACAAATGCTTATATATTTTGTCTTGTATTATCATGGTTGTATGACAACCAAAATTTCCTTGTATAAGGGGGTTTGTGAGCTTCTCCTACTAAAAGATATCAATTACTTAATGGAAACTCTCAAGACCTGTTCATTGGGAGAGGAGTAGGTCCTTCCGTTTTGAATGAACCTCTGTATATCGCGGTGTTCTTCTTATACCTTAACTTTTTTACTTTCCGCATTTTATTTCAAAATCATTTCCATTGATAAGTTATAAAAAGAAATTTTGAAACTCTGATAGATATTTGGTTGTAGAAAATGTTTTTCCAACTATTTTTAATCTTCGAAAAAATTTCAAAACCATGTTTTTCCAAACCACACAGTTATCCCCCCTCTTTTGTGTGAAGTCTCAAGTCCAACAGGTCGTAACTGATTACCAGCCAACTGTAATTGGTTATCACAATGGGGTAATTATTCCTAAAGTGTTTAGATGGCAATAAACTACAGTAGGATAAGTCCATGTGGAAGAAAATGTTAGAAGACCAACAATGCAAAGAGGCATGCCTACAAGACTGCAAGATTATGAGATGTTCATGGATAATAAAATGAACAATAATGGTGATCTTGTCCATTTTTGCGCTCAATGTTGAATCTGAACCTGTAAAAATGAAGAAGGCCTTAAGTGATCCAAAATGGATATTTGGAATGAAGGATGAGTTGGAGTTAATTGAGAAAAATAAGACATGTGAACTAGTTGATCAAACTCAAGGAAAGAAGCCAGTTGGTGTAACATGGGAGTACACAGTGAAGACAAATCTTAAAGGTGAAGTAATCAAGCACGAGTCCTTATTACTGGAAAAGGTATTTCTGAAAAGAGAAGTCATAGACTTTGAAGAAGTATTTGCACATGTGGCTAGAATTGAAACCATGTCACTAGTTTTTGGAATTGCGAATAACAACAATTGGTATATCTAACAGATGGAAGTCAAATATGTGTTTTTGAATGGTCCATTAGAAGAGGAAGTGTATGTGGCATAACCAGCTGATTTTGTTGTGAAAAATTAGGAATCCATGTTCTACGGTGTTGTATGGGTTTAAGTAAGCATCAAAATCTTGGAACAAGATAATTGATTAGTTTCTAAAGGAGATAGGATTTGATAAACATGTATTCAAACATGGAGTCTATGTAAAGAAGGATATAAGTAAAAAAAGTGATCATCTTATGTCTCTACGTCAATGAATTGCTTATTATAGGTAGTAATGAAGGTTACATTGTCAAATTCAAGGTTGATTTAATGAAGTAGTTTGAGATGATTGACCTTGGCCTCATGACATATTTCCTTTGAATTGAGTTTCACAACTCCAGAAAGGGACTCGTCCTACATTAAAACATGTATGCACTTGAGATATTGAAGAGGTTTGAAAAAGAGCATTTTAATATGGAAATTACCCCCTACAAAACCAAGGTTGCAACTATCGTATAATAAAGATGAGTAGGACATTAATTGAATGAAGTACAAGATGTTGGTTAGATCACTGTGGTACTTATGCAATACGAGACCAAACTTGCCATATATCATATGCATAGTGAGCAGATTTATGTGTAAGCCAAAGGTATCACACTTGGAAGTATTCAAGAGAATTCTGAGATACGTCAAAGGTTCGATTAGTTGTGGAGTTTTGTTTCCCACAACAGATAAAGGTAGAAGCTGCAAATTTCTCAGTTATACTAACTCAAACTAGTGTGAAGATAAAGATGGCATAAAATCAACTCTTGGATACATTTTTATGTATGGAGAAACACCAATCTCTTGGTGTTCTAAGAAGGAACCAGTTATGGCACTCTCTTCGGAAAGGTTGAGTACATTGCAACATCTATATGTGTGTGTCAAGTTGCATGGTTGATGAATTTGATGAAGGAGATGTGTGGAAAAGACAATGAAGTTGAGACATTAATGATAAACAATTTTGTTGTTATAAACTTTCCCAACAATCCCATTGCACATGCGAGAAACAAGCATATAGATCTGATATTCCACTACTTGAGAGAGCTTGTAAGTGAAGGAAAATTGAAGTTGGGGTATCACAAAAGTGAAGATCAAGTAGCCGATTTTCTAACTAAAGTAGTGTCAATTGAAGTGTTCAAGAGGTTGAAGAAACACATGAGTATGGAAAAGTTTGAAGACTTCAGTTAAGGTGGTCTGTTGAAAAAAAGTAATTCAAGTAGAGTGTAACTGGTTTCCTCAGGCATGTAACCGATTACCACACGTTCCAGTAGCAAGTCAGTAACTTTGTGTAATCAGTTACAACTTTTGTGTAACTGGTTACCGCCAAGTCAGTAGCTTTGTGTAACTTGTTACCTCTTTTGTGTAATTGGTTACCACCAAGTTAGTGGTAAGTTAGTAGCTTCACGTAATTGGTTTACAAGAAGAGCGTAAATTGTTACTATCTCGAAAAGTTTGTTTTTTAATTTAGTTGGTTAGTTGTTGTATTATGTAATGTTGTATAAACACCTCACTTGGTTCATTAATAAAAATCTATCATTTTTACTCCTTATTATCTCTAACTCTCTCGTTCTCCCACTCTCTCCATATTTTTCATTATTGTATCTTATGATTGGTTTTACACCAACATTTAAAACTCACTTTTTATTAGATAAAATACATGTGAGTCCTACCACTTTACGAGTGGTTCATTTTCAAAATGAGTGACTCAGATGTATTTACTTAATAAAACAATGAATGTTTAAAAAATATTAAAAAGAGAATGTTCATATCACTCATTCTAATTATAAAGATACACTCAATTTGGATAAACTTCTCAAATGTACTTATAAAAAAAGAAATATCAAATAAATCTTTCAGCACATTGTTTTAAGGAAAAATGCCCATTTTGGTCCCTTAACTACATACCACGGTTCAGTTTGATCCCTTAACTTTTTTTCGTTCCAAATTGGTCCCTTAACTCTCAAAACGTAACCACGTTAGTCCTTTCATTAGTGAACCCTTAGTCAAAGTAAAAAAAACAGGCTCCAGGTGGCATTTGACTTGCTGAAGTGGCTAGTTGGAGTCCAAATTGCAAGCGTAAGGAAAGGTAATTTCAATCTTCAAAACCAAATGAAAGGATATGCCATTTTAATTTTATCCAAGTCTGATACTCAATCTTCTCCCAAAACCAAACAAAAGGTGGAGAACGACATTCTGCAGAGGTGATTTCGAACGAAGGTTATTGCAAAGGACTTATCCTTGAAGGTGATTGTGTTCCAAGTAAGTATTCACAAACCTTTTTTGTAATTGGATTAGGGCTTCATGTAGATTCATGTATTTGGTATATTTAGGGTTTTCCGTATAGTTAGATTTTAGGCATATCTCCACATGAAGACTCCACCAAAATATTGGTCTATATCATATTTTAGGATAACCAACAAGTGTGATGATGTGCTCAATAATATGTCAGAGGCCTTTAACAGTGTTATTATTGAATATAAACTAAACCACTTCTAACAATGCTTGAGGAGATCAGAACTTACATGATGGAGAGATATGAAAAAAATAGAATGAGGTTCCAAGATGTGTCTGGTAATGATATTTTGCCCAACAATAGAAAGAAGATGGATATAGCAAGTACCTTCACAAACTTGTGGATTTTTAGGTATGGTTCTGTTATTTTATTGGCCTGGTTTTGTTATTTTAACTTTAGTGTTTATTGGTAATGTTATTTGTAGAATGTCAGATGAGCATATGTTTGAAGTAAGGCATGTGGAAAACCCAGCTAAAACATTCATTGTGAATTTGAAGGACTACTTATGCTCCTACAGAAGATGGGATCTTACAGGACTTCCATGTTTCTATGCCATGTCAGCCATGAAGAGTAGGAATTTTAAAGTTGATTATTATATTCTAGAGTATTATAGGATAGCTGGGTACAAGGCATTATATGTGTATATGCTTTATCCTATGAATGGATCCAATCTGTGGGACCAGACTCCATGTCTAGATGTGCAGCCACCAAAATTTAGGAAGATGCCTCGTAGACCAAAGAAAAGGAGAAACCTTGAGCAAGGGGAGATTGATGGCACTCACATAAAACTGAGAAGAACAACCTTTATTTTAAGGTTTTCTAGGTGCAAAAAAACTAGACATAACAAGAAGACGTGCAAGGTCACACCAACTAAAACACAAGGCACTGCAAGTCAGGTTAGGGAAAATGCAACACAAGGAAATGCAACTCAAGGCACTGCAATTCAGGTTAGGGAAAATGCAACACAAGGAAATACAAGTCAGGTTGCAGCAAGATAAGCTTATGCATCTCAGACCACTGCAAATTAGGTTGCAGCAACACAAGTATCAGCTACACAGAGATACATGAATGCAACTAAGTCTTCATAAGGAAAGGCAGCATCAGGGCAAGGCACAAATGATAAATAAAGAGGAAGTAGAAAGCAACAGAAACATGGTGTGAGAAGGCCCTTTGTACCCCCAGGACTAATAACAAGACTCTCAACATCCAAGAATGTGATTGGTCCTACCACTAGAAGGTCTACTCCAACCAAGAGAAACACACCAAAGAGAACCATCTAGTCATATTTAGGCTTTATGTGGTTTATGGTATTATGTATCATCTAGTCAGCATTTTGGAACATGTCTATATGTTTTGGAACATGTCTATGTAACATGTTATTATGTCAGCATTTTGGGACATGTTTATGCATTTTGGAACATGTCTATGTCTTTCAACAATATCAATTAATGTCATTTTGTGATAATGTTCAAGTAATCTGATATGTTGCAATTGTCATTTACTAATAATGCCCCCAAATTATGTTTCTACAAACAATGATATGCCAAACAATAGAGATCATATTAAAATGATAAATTGTGTTACAATTACATAGTACATTACACACTACACTTGTTACATACTCCTAAAATAGCTTAATGAAACATACACATAACATTAAAAAACACATAATCTTCAATTATTTTTTCCATTTCAACATCGTGTTCAGTTGAATTTGAAGTTCCATCACAGCATCCCCTAATTCTTCATTTCTAACCCTCAATTTTTCATACTGATTTTTGGTTTCATCTAAATCCTTTGCTATGCTTTCCAATGTATTCATCAACACTTGGTTTATGTCTTCTGTGAATTTCTCATGTAACCAATTGAAAAAACCACATCCTTTTTGCAAGGATCCCTGTGAATTTCAAAAATAGATCAAAACCTATTTACCAATTTTTAACATACCCAAACAGAAATTAGGGCTTAGCTTGTAATTGTGACAACCCCAAAATTTCATTCTAGAATTATTCTCGATGGTTGCCCTACAAAGAACGGGTTTATCTCCACAATGGCAAGTGGTACAAATCACGAACTACTGTATACACACGAATCACAACTTTCAGAGATTTTCAACTTCGTATGCAGAGAAGAATGGTTGGTATTCATGGGTAAGGAAAGGAAATGACTCGAACAAGACGAAGATGAAGATGAAAACCCAGATGGTGATGGTGAATAGTGTAACTGATGAAAATGATGACGGAAATGATGGTAAATAGAGCATATAAAGAATATGAAGATAACATGCCACCTCACGTGCCATGTAGGTAAAATTAATGGATGTTTGATCCAAACTCACAGAAGGGACTTGTTTGTTACGTTTTGAAAATTATGGGACTAATTTGACACGAAAAAAAGTTAAGGGACTAAATTGAACCATGACCTATAGTTAAGGGACTAAAATGGGTATTTTGCCTTGTTTTAATTACAAGAACTAGTTTTCATTATTTCTATACAAAATAACAAAAACCTTAATGACAACAAAAAAGTGAAAAGTTGGCACTTGTACAACTAAACTTGATATCAAAAAATGAAGAAAAAATATAACAAACAAGCTAACATAAATTGAATGCATATTTAGTCCCTAAGTCCCTTAACTTAATTTAATATTTCTCTTTAGTCCATTAACTATAAAAAATTCCACATTAGTCCCTTAACTTCATTTTCATTACTATATTTGGTCTATTCTGTCAAATTATGGAAAAAAGTGTTAAGTTATGGTGACGTGGATGGGCAGCAATGTTGAAGGTTAAAAATGTGATTCAAATTTTGTTATATAAAGTAGGTGTTGTACCCCAAAATTTACTCTCCCATTTTTCAAGACAAATTTATTTAAGATACCTCCTCTTGCTCTTAGGGTCCTCAATGGCTCAAGACTATTCAAGGGTTGGCCAGACAAACTCTCCTCCTAAGCAATTGACCTATAATTAGGGTTTTGTGTTTCTCAAATAAAATTAAGCTTCTAATGCCTCAAGTGTATTCCATGATTCCTCATATGCTTCAAGGTACCCTCATGACAAGTTTCAAGTCTTGCATCATAAGTTTGCTCATTCAAATGCTCTGATGATTGAAAATCAAATGTATTGGATAAAAAGTCAAATATGGTCAACATACCGTCAAAACTAAATATTTTTGGTTAACATTAAAACTTTGAAGTCACATTCATCATTTGACCAAGATTTGATCATGATTCATCAAGAAAACTCAAGATTCATTAAAAGTCAAAAGTTACTAAATTAGGGTTTTCTTTAGTAGAAGTCAACTGAACTTTGACCAAGCAAAACTTTCACATATTTCATCAGATTTTTCTCAACCAAAGCTCATTTTGAAGGAAATTTAATTCTCTACAACGTTTACTCTCTAAGCTCAAGGCCAAAAATGATTCATTTGAGAGATATGGGCCAAAACATTACAAGTCATTTTACAAGTCAACAAAAAGACACATTTTGTCAAAGCAATTTACATCAAGATAAAGGCTTCAAATGAAAAAAGGACCAACATGAAGATTGTAGGGTGTGATCGGTGGAAATAAGAACTGACTGTTTTTGTAAGCTGGTTTCGTGAAATGTCGCGGAAGCAAGAGTCGCCACCGTCTTTTATTTTCTCCAACAAGGAAAGGACAAAAGCACAGCAAAATTCCTTATGAGATATGTTTCTCGGTTCGGGAGGTAGATTTATAGAAAGGGAAGGTGTTAGCACCCTTTCTATCTGTGGTTATCCACGGGCTCTTAGGTACTTGCTCTTATGTTTTCAAAATGTTTGCTTTTTAAAATGTGAGTGGGTTTGAAAAAGTTTCTTTGAAAGATTTCTGAATAACTCTTGTATCTGTCCTCAAGAGTGTTTGAAAAATTTGTTTTGAAAGCTTTTGAAAGTGTAAGGTGTGAAAAGTATTTTGTTTGTTTTTGAAAAGATCGAGTATCCATGAGTCATCTACCTACCCTAAGGAATTAAGCTGTGTAAGTGTCCTTTAGGTAGTGCCATCCCACCATTGAGAGGTAGGTAGCACCACCGTTGGGGGTGTTCGGGTCAATTCGAGTTTAGGGACAGTGTGGTCACCGAAGTAACAGTATGACACCTTAGAAGCTACCCTTATTTCCTAGATCCTTTTTTTAATCCGAGGCAACCATTTCGAGGCAACTGTTTCGAGGCAACTGGATCATGGACATAAGGACTTACTAAAACGTCTTATACTTGACGACCACGTTTCGAAGGCAACAAGTGAGGCGTACCCTAGAAGTGGTGTGTGTATTTGTGTGTTGTATTCAGTAATGTTTGTCTTGTTAATTAGTGAGCTACGAGTTGTTTTTATTTACATACATTCTTTCATGCAAGTTAACAGTTAAGGGGTGCGGAAAGTAAATTGCGGAAACGTAAATCCTACGCTATTACAAGGCGCGGGTCTATACATCGCCAAAAATTACAAAGACCCGTTTTTTAGTAAATGAGTACGGAAATTAAATAAAGCGATAAACCTATTTAACTATTACATTCTTGAAGGCAATTACATAATAATCAAATAAAGTAAATGCGCGCGAATAAATTAATCGGGAATGTCTAAGGGTGTTGACCCTTTTAAGAAAAGGAATTGATTTTTTGGTCTTTTTTGTAATTAAAATGAAATTAAAACTAATTTATGACTAATTAATTAATTTAATTAAAAGAAAATATTTTTTGTTTTTTATATTTTTATGAAATAAAAGAAATGGAACAAAATTAAAAGTTAACTTTTACCTAATTCTAGATTTATTTTAATTATTTAAGAAAAGGAATTAAACTTGCCTAATTAAACTATTTTGGTTAATATTTATTTACAAAATAAAATAATAATAATAATGATGTAATTCTATTTTTTGGTTTTTTATGAAAATGTGCTAATTAAGTTAATTGTTAATAATAAAAATAATTAAAGGGTTAGCAATTAAAAATAAGAGAAAATGACAAAACAAAAAATAAAAAGAAGTAAAACCAAAGGGGGTGTGGGCCAAATAGGAGGTTTATTGAAGCAATCCAAGCCCACTGAAATCTAAGCCACGTTTGACTTTCATGGTTGCCTGCAGCGTGCTTGACTCCAGACCATGGTGTGCTACACTTTTTGTCCTTTGGATCTGCGTTGATGACATATGGCAGCGCTGGGAAGTGGGACTTATGATGCACCTCATATTGGAATCTGCACAGGAAAACGTTGAAGAAAATAATATGGAAATTATAAGGGACCTGGGAAGAACTTACAGCGCGGTATGAGCCTCGGGACTTGGCAAAGGTTGCTTTAGCCACGTGCTCGTTTTGATCTGAAGATGCTCGCAACTATGTTTTAGAACTCTCACTTTTTGAATAATTTTTGGTTTTGCTCTTGGCCGTTTCTGCACACACTATTTTTGAATGAGGTTGGGAAGGCTAGTATATATAGTAATGAATGAGAATCAGTCACATGATGAGCCTTTAACCATTGCAATTATGCTTGAGATTTTGCCATAACCAACATTGAAACAACTTGCCTTTTGTGTCAAAATTTGAATTTCTATGCCCATAATAGGCCTTGCACGAATTTGGAAGGTATTTCAAGGTGATTCAAAGCTATTCATCACAAAATATATCCCTCTATTAATTTCTTTGATTTTTATTTGATTTTAAAAGATTTAAAATGAATTAAATCAAATAAAATTAAATAAAAATGGAAAAATTAATTTTAAATCTTGAAATGAATTGTGGGACACGTGGGAAGCATGGCCAAGCTGAAACAAGTGGAAAAAGTGGGCCCCTTTTGTCAAAAATGAAGTTTCAAGGATAATTGACTTTGGCCATTTCACAAACATTTCCCAACTTCTTCAATGCATATCTTGCTCAATTTTGAAGCTATGAACATGTTCTTGGACATTTTGGAAAGGTCTTGAAGTCCTCTAACCAATTTCTTTGGTCCCATGTCTTTTTGATTTACCAATATCAAGTTATGGTCTTTGACTTAAAGTCCCTTTTTGTTGACTTTTGAAAATGACCTATAATGTTGAAATTGATAACTTTTTGTGAGAGCATTTCTTGGACTTGGAATGTGAAGATGAGTTGTAGGAAATGTCTTCCCCTTCAAGATGAGCATTGGATGGGATTTTTCTGATGAACCATGAAAAAGTTATGCCTTGGTCAAGTTACAGTTGACTTTTCAGCTGTCCAAAAATAGAAACTTTTGACACCTTAATGATTTTTGAGCCATTCTTGTGAAATCATGGTCAAGACTTGACCAAATGATGATTGTGGCTTCAAAATAAGATGTTGACCAAAAATTTTGACTTTTGACTGCCAAATAACCATTTTGCCCCTGTAGTTGACTGTGGAGCAATTAGGGTTTTTAACTGTGCAACTTGATCTTGGGAGCCTTGAAACTTGACATGTAGATGCTTGACAATGTGTATAGGCATATGTGACTTGATTGAGCCCTTGAAAACCTCAACTTCCTTGCAAGAACCAAAACCCTAATTTGACTGGCTTTAGGAGAGTGGTTGACTGTGTAGCCCTTGAGTAGACTTTGAAGATTATGGGAGGGCAAATTTTGGGGTACAACAGTTTCCCCTGTTCAATCTTCTTAGACCTAAGGATGTAGATTGGCTTGTGTGCCTTTCGTGATCCGAGGGTGGAAGATGATTGAACACTAGAGTGCCCAGAAATTTGCACTCACATAGTAGAGTATCAGCAGTATGATGTCGGGAATGGGCTTACAGATGCCATTTGGAGAGATGATGGATGGGAGGATGGGCTTAAAGATGCCATCTGAAAGTGTGACAGAACCTTGTCGAGAATGGGCTTATAGATGCCATTTGGAAAGATGGTGGATAGGTGAATCTGAATAAGAAATAGAATAGCTTCCGTGTCTGGAGCATATCTAGTCTGTGTCTAATTGCTGACGTCTGAATAAATGGTAGAATGACCGCCATGTCTGGGGTATATCCATACTGCATGAGTAACAGAATGTCATATGAATCTGGATCGTATCTGGATTGAACAATAGAAGAGCATCCGGGATGGAGCATCTCTAAGTTGTCTTTTAGAAGTTTGAATCTGAATAAGCAATAGAACAGCGTCCGGATCTGGAGCATCACTAGGCTATATCTGAAAGGGAATCTGAATAAGTATCAGAACGTCACCATGCTTGGGTCACATCTGAACTATCTCTAGAAGGAGTCTTGAATAAGCAAAGGAACAACATCCATATCTGGAGCATTTCCAAGCTATCTCTGAAAGGAAATCTGGAATAAGTATCAGAATGTTGCCATGCCTGGGTCACATCTGAACTATATCTAGAAGGAGTCTTGAATAAGCAAAAGAACAGCATCCATATCTGGAGCATTTCCAAGCTATCTCTGAAAGGAAATCTGGAATAAGTATCAGAACGTCGCCATGCCTGGGTCACATCTGAACTATATCTAGAAGGAGTCTTGAATAAGCAAAAGAACATCATCCATATCTGGAGCATTTCCAAGCTATCTCTGAAAGGAAATCTGGAATAAGTATCAGAACGTCGCCATGCCTGGGTCACATCTGAACTATATCTAGAAGGAGTCTTGAATAAGCAAAAGAACAGCATCCATATCTGGAGCATTTCCAAGCTATCTCTGAAAGGAAATCTGGAGTAAGTATCAGAACATCGCCATGCCTGGGTCACATCTGAACTATATCTAGAAGGAGTCTTGAATAAGCAAAAGAACAGCATCCATATCTGGAGCATTTCCAAGCTATCTCTGAAAGGAAATCTGGAATAAGTATCAGAACGTCGCCATGCCTGGGTCACATCTGAACTATATCTAGAAGGAGTCTTGAATAAGCAAAAGAACAGCATCCATATCTGGAGCATTTCCAAGCTATCTCTGAAAGGAAATCTGGAATAAGTATCAGAACATCGCCATGCCTGGGTCACATCTGAACTATATCTAGAAGGAGTCTTGAATAAGCAAAAGAACAACATCCATATCTGGAGCATTTCCAAGCTATCTCTGAAAGGAAATCTGGAATAAGTATCATAACGTCGCCATGCCTGGGTCACATCTGAACTATCTCTAGAAGGAGTTTCTGAATAAACAATAAAATAGCATCCGTGGTTGGAGCATCTCTAAGTTATCTCTGAAAAGAAATCTGGAATGAGTATCAGAACGTCGCCATGCCTGGGTCACATCTGAACTTTCTCTAGAAGGAGTTTCAAATAAGCAAAAGAACAGCATCCATATCTGGAGCATTTCCAAGCTATCTCTGAAAGGAAATCTGGAATAAGTATCAGAACGTTGCCATGCCTAGGTCACATCTGAACTATCTCTAGAAGGAATCTCTGAATAAACAATAGAATAGCATCCGTGGTTGGAGCATCTCTAAGTTATCTCTGAAAAGAAGCCCTGAATAAGCAACAGAATAGCGTCCATCTGGAGCATCTCTGAACTATTTCTGAACAAGTAACTCTGAATAAGCAACAGAATAGTGTCCATCTCTGGTGCATTTCTAAGCCATCTCTGAAGAGAAAATCTGAATAAGCAAAAGAACAGCATCCATATCTGGAGCATTTCCTAGGTATCTCTTTAATCTCTTTAACGTAGATATGCCCTGGCTAGATGCAGGTATCGAATCTGGAATTGCAACAGTTGATAGTAATCGTCTTTGGATAGACCTTTTTCCTGAAAAAGGCAAAACATCAGTTGTGCAATGCATGATGTCATGATGTTCTCAGGGAGAAATGAGATTGTGTGATATGATGCGTATGTGCATGCATTGTGTATGTAAGCAAGATGTATGAAAGGTGATATGTTTATGAATGTATTTTCGTCTAGGAAAATAAATCCTTGACGAATGCCGGGAAGTTGAATCCCGGGCTGATGTTGAAGAACAGAGTTCTTCGTTTCCGCTGGGGATGATGGTTGCAAGAACAAACCGGTAGGAGAAGATGACTCCGTTGGGGGATAAACTTGCTGGAGAGATACTCTGCGGGGAATACTCTGTGGGGAAGGGATACTTCGCTGAGAATTTGATGATAACTCCGTTGAGGGATACCGTTGATAAGCTTTGTCGGAATATGAACTCCGCTGGGGATAGGAAGAGCTTCGCCGAGGATGATCTTTCCGTGGTTTTCAGCTGAGGATAACCCAGTTATAAGCCCTGGTGGGGGGTAACTTTTGAATAAAAAGTCCGGGAGACGCGTTCGTGCTCTGTAGAGGATAAGCTTCCAGAATCTACTCGGGATAAGCTTCCTACTAGGGAGGTTGATTCAACTCTCCTGGGGAGACTTTTGAGACTGTACTGGGGAGTGGCTCCACTGAAGTGTCTGTATTCCGCCGGGGAACAATTATAGAATAAGACTGCCGGGGATGCTTGTAGAGGAATATCTGTATACTCCGCTGGGGAATATTGAGATCTTCTGGGGATACCCATCTTCCTTAAGGCTGGCAGTAGATTAACTCTGCTTGGGAAGAGTATCGCTGACTTGTTGGAGATACGGTGCCTTGTTAGGGCTGACGGGAGACCAACTCTGCTTGGGGAGAGTATTGTTGAAATCTGGACTTACTCTGTGGGGAGTTGAGGTAACTTGGTTACATTCTTCAGCCGAACCTACCTTGGTACCTTGGTTGACAAAGCAACTAGATCGTTTGGACAACTCATTATTGCCCTTGTTTCTGCAGGAGAAGGTACCTGTAGAGGTGCTTGAGGACTGCCGATTTGACAAATCTTCTTCTGGCAGGCAAGTGATGAGATGCCGGGACATAGTCGTACGCTGTGATCCCTAACTTTTTCCTGGACCGCCCTTTCGGGTTTTCAGTCCACCGGGATAACCCTTTTTTGCCCAAGCTGCCTTTTCAGGTTTTCGACTTGTCGGGTGTACATATTTTTTCATTTCATCCCTTACTTTTGCCCGAACCCTTTTGGTTCGCCGGGAAGCCCTTATTTTTGCCTAGGTGTGTCAACCTAGCGGGTCTTTGATTAGGCGTAGTATTTTTTCGACTATGTCCGCGTTCTCAGAGAGCAAGGAGTTGTCACTGTTAGTAGTGTCGTGTCGCCGTACCACTAGAAGATGCCTGACCAGGCAAGATTCGTTGTCGGAATGCCCCAGGTGATCTAGATGGAGATTTGCCCCAAGCTGGTTGGCCTTTTGAGAGATTCTTCGAATCTTGACTGGACTACCCCAGATGATGGACACTGATCATGCCATGCCCCTTGATTGGAAGTGTTTCTTCCACTGGAGGTGACTCTTTTGTTGAGAAGATTTTTGTTCATAGGATATTCGTCGTGCGAATTTCTCTGCTGTTCAAATAACTAGTCATATGTAAACAATGTTATTTTAAGAATGCAAAAGCTTATGTCTGTCTTGAAATTTTGAAAAATGCATTTTTTGTAAAAGCAAGTGAGTTTTGTAAAGATATGATGTCAACTCAGTATTTTACAGTAAGCCTTAAGGAGTCAGGATACCTTTCGTAACAGTATGCTTTCGAACTAACCCATGCTTCAGCTAGGACTTTTAAGGGTTATAATGTGGCCTGGTTCACGGTTTAAGAAACAAAGGATAAAGGCTCAAATTTATTTGTACCCACCCGCTCTTCATGATGTTCTTCGACCCTAAACTCAGCCGATCATGCGTTAGACCTTGTCTGAGTCTTTGCTCTGATATTCCAGTGATGGTTCGGATATTGACAGTTTATTGGGAATAGGCAGTCATTTCCTTTTTTTGTCGAGGGTTTGTAGGACCTCTTTCTTTTTTGATTTTGTTATCCCTGTTTTTTGCCTGAACTGTTTCCTTTTTTGGAATTACAGTCAGCGGGATGCCCCAGCTTCGTAAGTCTCCTTCATAGGTTTTTTGACTTATTGGGCTTTTTATTTTGAGAGATAATGACTGCCTGTCTTTATGATTATTCGGAACCATCATTGTTTTTTGTTTTGTAAGGACTTCTTTGGTGCTATTCGCTGTGCACTTGGATCAACTGAGAGAACTACCCTGCCCCAGGTTATGATTAAGGGTTTTAATTTTCGAAAAGAAAAACTCCTACTTCTTTGGCTCAAAGGGGTTGACGGGGGATTATCTTCCTTATAACTCCAGTGTTTAGGAATTGAAACAATGCCTGTACCTCATCAGCGGGGTCTGTTCCAAAGCATACTGTAAGGATCGTGGTATCGTTTTCGTCATCCTCCCTCAAGAGGCTTAGAGTTTTTTAATTGAGAGTTGATCATCACAGAAAAATGAAAGCAGTTTGCATATAGTGAATACGAAATAATTACTTCAAAACAGACATGTGTAGTGCATTAATGAAATAACAATGTTTAACATGAATAAATGTTTGAACAATCAAAAGAAAATTACAACTTGAAATTTCTAATAAACAAAAGTCTTCTCATCTCAGGGCTTGTTAATTCACATGATGCATCCTGTATGGATGGTAGAAGCACTCAGCCTGGCCATCTTGGGTGAATTCCACAGCTCCTTCATCAATCAGGTCCTGGATCTTGTTCTTCAAGGTCCGACAATCATCTGTAGCATGTCCCGAGCTGTCAGAATGATAAGCGCAGCGGGCGTTGGGGTTATACCTTGAAGGTGTCCTGTTGGGATTCCTAGGAGGATCCCTTAGAGTTACCAAATTCAACCTCAATAGTTGTTGTAAAGCTTGAGGCAGCAACACGTTGAGCTTCGTGAATTGCCTTTTGGGCTTGTCTGGCTGAAGCTGGTGAGGTTGATGCTGAATTTGTGACACTGAAGCCATTTGAGGAGCTCTCCCCTTATCTTCTTGTCTCAAAGGTGGTTGAATGATGACTGGCTCTTCACCCTTAGATGTTTGCCCCAGTTGGTTACCCCGAAGCAGTTGGTTGACGAGAACCCCGAGCTCTTCTTGTCTTTGAGTTAAGTCTTGAATGATAGTCACCTGCCCCAGCATCTGGGCGCTCATTGCATCCACCTCAGCTTGCAGATGTTTCAGCCGCTCGTCCTTATCATCCTCAGCACTGTTCCTGACCAAAGTCCCCATGAGAAGTGTCCTCAGCTCTTCCTGCCCCTTGGATAGATTCAGGAGGATTTCCCCGAACCGAGTCTCTTGAGCATGAAGGTCCTGGTTGTATTGTTGGGAAGCCATTGCTAAAATAAACAGCGAAGAAGGTAAGTGACATGTAACAAGGATACCTGTAATGCAATGATATGTATGTATGCATGCAATGTTTTCAAGGATCTCGTGGGGTAAACAAGAAAAGTTGTTAGGATTTGAATTTTGTAGCTTGATTGAAGGAACTTCGTGTTGTTGAGAGTCCTTCTTCAAGAGTCAAGGCTCACCATATCTAGTGGGTCATAGCCCCTGACTTAAGTTATCAACCTTGGCTAGGGGAAAATAAATCCTCTTTTCCCCTTGCTAGACAATTGATTCATCATGACCTGCGTCACAAACCCTTGAGATCCTTGAAATGGATTAGTCCTTATGTAGGATGTATGCAATGGTATGATGTTATGCTATGCATGGAGTGATGTAAGTAGGCCCTGTAATGAGTCCCAAATAAGGACTGTAAACAAAACCTGCAACGAACTCGAGTGTCAGATAACAAGAATGCAAGTAGTCAAGTTTGAAGGCACACAAGTCACACCAGACAACCCTTAGAGTTTAGGCCAGCATGAAGTTCAGGTATTACCCTCTTTCAGTTTCGTTGGTTAAGACCTGTCCTATCAAAAGTAACCGGGTTCTAGAGGATCCCAATATCACTGACTACCCTCAATCGGTCATAACTCCAGCGTCGCAATCTTTTCTTGTGGCCAGAACCATCGCGAGAGTTTAGCCTCAATGGGTGTAGCATACTGCTATTGTTCTATGGCCAAGTTGGGTCTATTTAGGGTTCTAAGGTCGGTTGGTGCTTAATGACTCCTCAGAAGACCCATATTCTCCTCGTTGCAACACAAGGGATATCGGTACAGACCAAGGTGCCACACTAACGTAGCCACTGCTTCACCCGTGTCGGTCTACGCCGGACAGGTCCCTCACAGCTTATGCTACCTAAAAGGGTATTCCCTAGATCCGGGTTAGGATCTATGAAACTCCGATGCAAAGTCCACAAATATAAAGCAATCAAAGCAAAGCAATTGAAAACATAAGTACGATCTAATCCTAAGGTACACCTCACTATCTTAATTCCCCAGCAGAGTCGCCAGTTCTGTGATCGGTGGAAATAAGAACTGACTGTTTTTGTAAGCTGGTTTCGCGAAATGTCGCGGAAGCAAGAGTCGCCACCGTCTTTTATTTTCTCCAACAAGGAAAGGACAAAAGCACAGCAAAATTCCTTATGAGATATGTTTCTCGGTTCGGGAGGTAGATTTATAGAAAGGGAAGGTGTTAGCACCCTTTCTATCTGTGGTTATCCACGGGCTCTTAGGTACTTGCTCTTATGTTTTCAAAATGTTTGCTTTTTCAAATGTGAGTGGGTTTGAAAAAGTTTCTTTGAAAGATTTCTGAATAACTCTTGTATCTGTCCTCAAGAGTATTTGAAAAATTTGTTTTGAAAGCTTTTGAAAGTGTAAGGTGTGAAAAGTATTTTGTTTGTTTTTGAAAAGAGCAAGTATCCATGAGTCATCTACCTACCCTAAGGAATTAAGCTGTGTAAGTGTCCTTTAGGTAGTGCCATCCCACCATTGAGAGGTAGGTAGCACCACCGTTGGGAGTGTTCGGGTCAATTCGAGTTTAGGGACAGTGTGGTCACCGAAGCAACAGTAGGACACCTTAGAAGCTACCCTTATGTCCTAGATCCTTTTTTTAATCCGAGGCAACCGTTTCGAGGCAACTATTTCGAGGCAACTGGATCATGGACATAAGGACTTACTAAAACGTCCTATACTTGACGACCACGTTTCGAAGGCAACAAGTGAGGCGTACCCTAGAAGTGGTGTGTGTATTTGTGTGTTGTATTCAGTAATGTTTGTCTTGTTAATTAGTGAGCTACGAGTTGTTTTTATTTACATACATTCTTTCATGCAAGTTAACAGTTAAGGGGTGCGGAAAGTAAATTGCAGAAACGTAAATCCTACGCTATTACAAGGCGCGGGTCTATACATCGCCAAAAATTACAAAGACCCGTTTTTTAGTAAATGAGTACGGAAATTAAATAAAGCGATAAACCTATTTAACTATTACATTCTTGAAGGCAATTACATAATAATCAAATAAAGTAAATGCGCGCGAATAAATTAATCGGGAATGTCTAAGGGTGTTGACCCTTTTAAGAAAAGGAATTGATTTTTTGGTCTTTTTTGTAATTAAAATGAAATTAAAACTAATTTATGACTAATTAATTAATTTAATTAAAAGAAAATATTTTTTGTTTTTTATGTTTTTATGAAATAAAAGAAATGGAACAAAATTAAAAGTTAACTTTTACCTAATTCTAGATTTATTTTAATTATTTAAGAAAAGGAATTAAACTTGCCTAATTAAACTATTTTGGTTAATATTTATTTACAAAATAAAATAATAATAATAATAATAATGTAATTCTATTTTTTGGTTTTTTATGAAAATGTGCTAATTAAGTTAATTGTTAATAATAAAAATAATTAAAGGGTTAGCAATTAAAAATAAGAGAAAATGACAAAACAAAAAATAAAAAGAAGTAAAACCAAAGGGGGTGTGGGCCAAATAGGAGGTTTATTGAAGCAATCCAAGCCCACTGAAATCTAAGCCACGTTTGACTTTCATGGTTGCCTGCAGCGTGCTTGACTCCAGACCATGGTGTGCTACACTTTTTGTCCTTTGGATCTGCGTTGATGACATATGGCAGCGCTGGGAAGTGGGACTTATGATGCACCTCATATTGGAATCTGCACAGGAAAATGTTGAAGAAAATAATATGGAAATTATAAGGGACCTGGGAAGAACTTACAGCGCGGTATGAGCCTCGGGACTTGGCAAAGGTTGCTTTAGCCACGTGCTCGTTTTGATCTGAAGATGCTCGCAACTATGTTTTAGAACTCTCACTTTTTGAATAATTTTTGGTTTTGCTCTTGGCCGTTTCTGCACACACACTATTTTTGAATGAGGTTGGGAAGGCTTGTATATATAGTAATGAATGAGAATCAGTCACATGATGAGCCTTTAACCATTGCAATTATGCTTGAGATTTTGCCATAACCAACATTGAAACAACTTGCCTTTTGTGTCAAAATTTGAATTTCTATGCCCATAATAGGCCTTGCACGAATTTGGAAGGTATTTCAAGGTGATTCAAAGCTATTCATCACAAAATATATCCCTCCATTAATTTCTTTGATTTTTATTTGATTTTAAAAGATTTAAAATGAATTAAATCAAATAAAATTAAATAAAAATGGAAAAATTAATTTTAAATCTTGAAATGAATTATGGGACACGTGGGAAGCATGGCCAAGCTGAAACAAGTGGAAAAAGTGGGCCCCTTTTGTCAAAAATGAAGTTTCAAGGATAATTGACTTTGGCCATTTCACAAAAATTTCCCAACTTCTCCAATGCATATCTTGCTCAATTTTGAAGCTATGAACATGTTCTTGGACATTTTGGAAAGGTCTTGAAGTCCTCTAACCAATTTATTTGGTCCCATGTCTTTTTGATTTACCAATATCAAGTTATGGTCTTTGACTTAAAGTCCCTTTTTGTTGACTTTTGAAAATGACCTATAATGTTGAAATTGATAACTTTTTGTGAGAGCATTTCTTGGACTTGGAATGTGAAGATTAGTTATAGGAAATGTCTTCCCCTTCAATATGAGCATTGGATGGGATTTTTCTGATGAACCATGAAAAAGTTATGCCTTGGTCAAGTTACAGTTGACTTTTCAGCTGTCCAAAAATAGAAACTTTTGACACCTTAATGATTTTTGAGCCATTCTTGTGAAATCATGGTCAAGACTTGACCAAATGATGATTGTGGCTTCAAAATAAGATGTTGACCAAAAATTTTGACTTTTGACTGCCAAATGACCATTTTGCCCCTGCAGTTGACTGTGGAGCAATTAGGGTTTTTGACTGTGCAACTTGATCTTGGGAGCCTTGAAACTTGACATGTAGATGCTTGACAATGTGTATAGGCATATGTGACTTGATTGAGCCCTTGAAAACCTCAACTTCCTTGCAAGAACCAAAACCCTAATTTGACTGGCTTTAAGAGAGTGGTTGACTGTGTAGCCCTTGAGTAGACTTTGAAGATTATGGGAGGGCAAATTTTGGGGTACAACATGGGGGATATCTTTAAATTTCCAAATAGTCAAAGATATTCTTCATATGATCAAAATTGAGTGATATATGATTTGTGAAAGTTGGGTAATTTTGAGAAAATGCATGAAATCCAATTTGAGCAAACTTGAATTTTTGGGCTAATGGGTTTATCTTTTAAAGTCCAAACGTGTTCTTGACCTCATAATTGACCTCTAATTCTTTTCATGCACCATATCAATTTTTATTTCATTTATTTTGATTTTTATTCATTGAAATTCAAAATTAAATAAAATAAATATTAAGTGGAGGTGTAAGGCACAAAAGGCTTTTTATTCAAATATTTTGGAGGCCCAAGATCACATTGTCAACCGTGTGAACTTATTCTCAAAACAAATCTTCATGTTTTGTCTTATTCCAATCTTATTTTCAAAAAAAATCAAATATTGTTTTGCAAGATGTCCAAGCCCATCCTTTGACCTAATTTCTTCCCTATAAATACACTTCATCTTCAGACAAGAAACAAGAATGAGAAAAGTTGCACAAAGACACTCACTCAAAACCTCAAAATTTTGTCAAAATTAGGGCAAACTTACAATCCAATTTTCAGCCATCTTCAAGGGCAAGCAACCATCCAAATCGATTCTAGAGACATTACAGAGTAAGTTGGGATCATTCTTGATGATCAAAAGTTCCTGAAACATGCATCCATGCATCACCAGTTTTCATATTTACATGAAATTCATATTTTGTTTTTTATGATATTTCGATGTGAACTAACGTTTCTAATATGTTCATGAGATGTAATAGCACAGGTCTGAACCCCTGCATGGAGCCCATAACGCCTAGATAACCTAGTAACATGATTGAATTGATTTACGATATTTTGTTCATATCTCATTATGCAGGACGACTCAGCCAAATCTAAGGTCACCAATGGATTCACAAGGGTCAATTTAGGGGGTTAGGGTCTTCTTTGATCACTAACACGCTTTATTTTGCAGGTTGACAAAAACAACTCGCCGGAATATACGACCGGAGCTAGGGTGCTGGGGCCTCTCCGGTCCACCTGTTTTGTTTTATATTATATTTAATGGTTTTAGTTATGATACTGGATGAAACAGGCACCCCAGTGGCAGGAATGCGCGTGTTAAGGCTTTGGTCTCTAAGGGGGTGAGTTCGATTTCTGCCTTTTGCATTTTTTTTTTGTTATTTTCCAATTCATGCAGGTTTTTAACATATTGTGCAGCACCTGTTTCCAAACACAAATTAATGCCTAGCGCAGTGGCAAGCAAGGCAGTGAGAAGGCTAGAGGGCGTGGGTTTAACACCCACCCCATGAAATTTTACCTTTTTTGTATTTTAACCTTTTCATTGATTTTTCTTTCCCTAACCCTATTTTTGGTTAACCTTTTTTTTAATGAACCATTAACCTAACTTTTCTTAATATTAAAATCAATTAGGTTTAGGTTTTTTATTAACATTTAATTTCTTGACTTATTTAATTAATTAATTAATTAAACTTTTTTCATAAATATTAAAATCAATTAGAATTTAGGTTTATTTAATTATTATAATCTAAATTATTGTCCACAAAAATCACAAAAACATTTTATTTCTATTTTCTATTTTTTATTTTTCTTATTTCTATTTGATTTTCCTAGATCAAGTGTATAGGATGCTTCCCTCAATGTAAATAGTTTAGATTTACTTTTTTCTCATTTTTCCTATTTGGTAACTGCTCACAGAATGTAATAGCGTAGGTTTTATTTCCCGCATTTATATGCTTATGTAACTGCCCCAAAGTCATGTAATAGCTTAGGTTTACATTATGCACTTTACCTTCTGCTCTTATATTTTATTCCATTGCTAGTAATAGGGTTTGTATGGCAAGACTAAAATCAATCTATAGAAAACCCTACTTCAAGATAAACATAACTGAACTGAACACACTTTTCACACTCACATCTCTAGGGTAACCTCTCTTCGTTGCCTTCGAATAAATGGTCATGTCCCTAGAAAGTAGGAATACTTTAGCAAAAGAACCTTGAATAAAGATCATAGTCCCTTGAAGACCATTTGATGTTGCCTATAAAAATTATCTAGTCCCTCTGATAAAATTGCTAAAGTGTCTCTATGTGTTGCATTCGATGACCACACGATGACCCTTCGCATATCCCTTCACATCCAATAGATAGGGCTACCTACCAACTAATGGTGTGGGTAGCAGTATCTCTAAAGGAGAAGGAAAAGAATAAGAATGACCTTGAATGGGTAAGGAACTTTTAATCACTTGCTCACAACTCTTTTCTAAAAATAAACATTTTTCACATCATTTTTCAAACAAAAAATTTTCAAACACTTTTTTTAAATTCTTGAGGATCGATACAAGAATCATTAAAAAGTTAGTTGTACATTGGATTTTCAAAACACACATAAAGCAAGTTTTCAAAAGTGAACTAAGTAATTAAGATTATGTAGATAACTGTTGCACCCCAAAATTTTCCCTCCCATATTCTTCAAGGATTTGTCAAGCCAGGTCACAAAATTCCCCAAGGGTTGTGCAGCTCAACTGTCTCCTATACAGTCAAAACTAGGGTTTGGGTTCTGATCAAGAAAATGAAGTTTTCAAAGGCCCAATCAAGTCTCATATGCCTACAAAGATGGTCAAGTATCCTCATATCAAGTTTCAAGGCATTCAGCTCAAAATTGCACAGTCAAAACCCTAGATTGCACTACAGTCAACTGTAGGGGCAAAATGGTCATTTGACAGTCAAAAGTTCAAATTTTTGGTCAATACATCATTTTGAAGCCACAAACATCATTTGATCAATGCTTGATCATGATTCTCAAAATTTGGCTCAGAAATCATCAAAGATGCAAAAGTTGCTATATTTGGACAGCTGAAAAAGTCAACTGAAATTGACCAGGGCATAACTTTCACATGGATTATCAGAAAAATTCCATCCAAAGCTCATTTTGAAGAGAAAGACATTTCCTACAACTCATCTTCATATTCCAAGTCCAAGAAATGCTCTCACAAAAAGTTATCAATTTCAACATTATAGGTCATTTTCAAAAGTCAACAAAAAGGGACTTTAAGTCAAAGGCCATAACTTGAGATTGGTAAATCAAAATGACATGGGACCAAAGGCATTGGTTAGAGGACTCAAAGACCTTTCCAAAATGTCCAAGAACATGTGAAAAGCTTAAAAATTAAGCAAGTTATGCCTTGTGGAAATTGGGAAATGTTTGGGAATTTTGAAAAGTCAACATTGGTTCAAATGACTTAAAAATGCAAATGGGCCCATTTTTCTTCCAAGTTTCTTCATGCCAAGCCTATGCACGACCATTAGGCCCAAAGGGAAGTATTTTCTCATTTTTTAATTATTTGTTTGAATTTATATTAATATTAATTCATTTAAATCATTTTAAATATGTGAAAAATATAAACCTAACCTAAAAAAATCTTTTTATGCATGATTTGGCTTCTATAATTCGTGCACATGCTAATAGGGAAAGATTTGGTGCTAATTGATCAGATTTGAACCAAATAACATGAAAAAAGATTCAAAAAAAGATTTCATAAAATCAAATATGTAAAACAATGAATGCTTGAGATTTTGTGCAGTTTTGTTGACCTAGCATGCTCTATACATATTCAGGAAGGCAAACCTAATGGCCTTAGACTCCAGGCTGCGCCCAAAAAAAGCTATTGCATATTGAAAATTCTCCTTAAAACTCAAAGACTGAAAACTAGTTTCAAGGTCGATTCAAGCTTCAATTTTTGTTCTATCAGCATCCTTAAGCATCCCTGAAGGTGTTCCAATCAATATCAATCACAAAAGCTCAAGGAATTGGGGTACAGAACTCATGACGTTCCATGGAAATTCCAAAATCGTATTCTATATTTTACGCATTTTCATGACATTTCATTGATTGATTCTTGTTCCTCATGATATTCCAAAGCTAACCTTTATATTCAATTTGATTTTTGCATCGTGTATGAGATTTCACCATGGTCGAAATTTAGGTTTTCAGAGTTCTTGAATTGGGGTTTCTCACCCAAGGAACAATTGGGACTCAAGATCATTACCATTGCAATCAGCGTGCTCCAACGAACAAGAGACATACCTCGCGAACAATTTATGAAGCTCATAACTCTAATCGCTATTTTTCAATAGACACCTTTTTGCAACGCTACGAAAACCGTTCCCATAGTGTTTTGTTTTACAGGGTGAGGAAGACGATGATGTCGTGTCATCCTGGGACAGGCCAATTCAAAATCTCGCGCGTATTTCAAAGGGGACTAACCTTTTTCTTTTATAATATTTGTTGATTAATATATATTAAAAGAATTCAAAGTGCTTCAGTGGTGCAGGTGTCGCTTTGCCAAGTCCAAGACCTGGGTTCGATTCCCAGGTCTGTATAAAATTTCATATTATTTTTCCATCTAAAATCATGTGTAGCGCTAATGTCCAAGACATACCATGGACCTCAAAGCATGACCATCCACGCGTCCTACACAACCAGATCAACGACCACGATGCAAAGAACATGCTAGGACCAAGTCAACACGCTGGCATACGAACTGGAAAAGTCAACGAATTCACAAATAATTGGGCCAGAATTCCCAGGCCTGTACCTCACAATCTGGGGCTACACCCCACCCTGGTTTGCCTTCCCTAATCTTTTTATTTATTTTTATTCTTGTTTTAATAATTACTTTTATTTAATTATGTTTATTTAATTAATTATTTTTAACAAAATACAAAAACATACAAAAATCAGAAAATATAAAAAATATAATATTTATTTTATTATGATTATTTTCAAATAAACATGTAAATAATTTAGTAAATTAGGTTATAAGTTTAATTCTTTTTTAATAAAAATCCAAAAATAGAATTTAGGTTTAATAACTGTTTATTTTCTTTTTATTTTTCCTTTTTTTTCCACAGCAATAATTATTTATTTTTTATAATTAAATTTGTACATAAATAAATTAGATTTAAATTAGGTCAAATTTCAATATTTTTTGCAATAAACTTAAAAAACATTAGAACTAGGGTTAGGCATCTCATTTCAATTTTAATTAATTTTTCTTTTTCTCCTTAAATCTTAAAAAACATAAAAAACATTCCTTTTAAATCTTTAATTTTAATTCCTCCTTAATTAATTCATTAACTTTAAATATTCTTGTAAAAGGGTCCAACGCCCATTGTTTTAATTTAATTGCGCATATTTACTTTATGTCGTTCATTATAATTATGTAAATCTCCCAAAGCCATGTAACTTTATTTTTCGCACTTTATTCTTTCGCTTTATTTATTTTCCGCTAAATCGGGTCCGGTTTAATTTTGGCGATGTGGACCCGCGCCATTTGTAATAGCCTTAGATTTATTTTCCCGCAAACTTTATAACTGTTAAATATGCATGCAAGAATGAAGGTCCTAATTAAAATCAAGCGTAGAACACAAATAAACATGACAAGACAAATAACTGAAACATGACACACAATTCGCACACACCACCCCTAGGGTACGCCTCACTGTTGCCTTTCGAAAGGTGATCGTCGAGTAGAGGACGTCTTAGTAAGTCCTCATGATCCGGGAACCTGGCATGAGGGTAGCTTCTAAGGTGTCTTCCCATTGCTCTGGTGATCACCATGTCCCTAAAAATCGAATTGACCCGAACACCTCCAACGGTGGTGCTACCTACCTCTCAATGGTGGGATGGCACTACTTTAAAGGACTTTTACACAGACGAATTCCTTAGGGTAGGTAGGTTCTCAAGGATACTTGCTCTAATCTCAAAACAAACTCAAAAAGACTTTTCACACCGACACTTTTCAAAAGCTTTCAAAGCAAACTTTTCAAACACTCTGACGTACGAGTCGATCTGAAATTTTTCAAAGAAACTTTTTAAACCCACAGTTGAAAAGCAAACAAACCACTTTTGAAAACACAATGAGCAAGTATCTAAGAGCCCATGGATAACCATGGATAGAAAGGGTGCTAACACCTTCCCTTTCTATAACCTACCTCCCGAACCGAGAGCAGTCTCTTTAAGGAATTTTTCTGTGCTTTTGTCCTTTCCATTTGGAGAAAATAAAAGACGGTGGCGACTCTTGCTTCCGCGACATTTCGCGAACCAGCGTTAAACAGTCAGTTCCAGATCCACCGATCACAGAACTGGCGACTCTGCTGGGGATTAACTTAAAGTGAGGTGTACCTTAGGGCTAGCTTATAACTATGTTTTCAATTGTTTTCCTTGTGTGCTTTATTATTGTGGGTTGCTTGGGAGTTCTATAGATCCTAAACCCGGATCTGGGGGATACCTTCTTAGAAAGTAGCAACAAGGCTGTGAGGGAACTGTGCGGGGTATACCGACATGGTTGAAACAGTCTGCTACGTTGATGTGGCACTTTGGTGTGTACCGGTAACCCTTGAGTTCAGTCAAGGAGAGTACGGGGCCTCCGCGTGGTGTCGTGAAGCATCAACAGACCTTAGGAACCTTAATTGAACTATCTCGGCCTCTTTAGGGTAGTGAGATAACTGACTTTGGTGCAGTCCGAGGTTGGTTGATACTCGATACTACACTCAATTGAGGGTTGCTTTCCTGGAATATTTCGGTCGCCAATTCAGTGGCTAAATCGAAACGATGAACAATGAAAGCAATCCCGTGATATTGGGAACCTTAGAACCCGGTTACTTTGATTAGGACAGGTTGAACCCACCAACTTCAAGAGGGTAATACCTAGACCTCATGCTGGCCTAAACTTTAGGGGCTTGCCTTGTGTGACTTGTGTGCCTTTGTACTTGCCTACTTGCGTACTTGTTACCTGACACTTGTTTCTTGCAGGTCTTGTTTATAGTCCTTAACTAGGACTCATGACAGGGTTTACCAAATTTCTTGCAGGTGTTGTTTATAGTCCTTAACTAGGACTCATAACAAGGTTTACTAAATCTCTTACAGGTCTTGTTTATAGTCCTTAACTAGGACTCATGACAGGGTTTACCAAATTTCTTGCAGGTGTTGTGTATAGTCCTTAATTGGGACTCATAACAGGGTTTACTAGATCTCTTGCAGGTTGTGTTTATAGTCCTTCATTGGGACTCATAACAAAGTATACTGAATTTCTTGCAGGGTCTGTTTATAGTCCTTAATTGGGGCTCATAGCAGGGTTTACCTACATCACCCCATGCATAGCATGACATCATACCATTGCATACATCCTAACCCATTTCAAGGATCTCCAGGGCTTGTGATGCAGGTCATGATGAATCAACTGTCTAGCCAGGGGCAAAGAGGATTTATTTTCCTCTAGCCAAGGTTGTTAGGGGCTATGACCCACTGGATATGGTGAGCCTTTGACCCTTGAAGAAGGGTTCTCTACAACAGGAGGTTCCTTCAATCAAGTTGCCAAGTTCTCAACTCTAACAAGTTTCTCTGTTTACCCTGCAAAGTCCTTGGAATCATTGCATGCATATCATACATCTCATTGCATTGCAAGTATCCCTTTGACAGGTTGCTTACCCTTCTCCGCTGTTTATTTCAGCCGACCGTCATGAATCCTGAATCATCAGCCGAGCAGACTATCAAAGACCTCCAGGCTCAGAACGCCCAGTTCCAAGAGCTGATCCTGAATCTGACCCAGGGACAACAAGACCTGAAGGCTCTGCTCTTGAAGAAAGACAAGAAGAAGAAGAGGACTGTCTTGTTCAGCCCTAGACGCAGATCTGGGTATACACCGCAAATTGAAACTGAGAGGACAACCCCATCTGTGGGAAAAAGCAGTCATCAAGAGGAAAGGGTGCCCAGTCCAGAGGTCTCTGACAATGAAACAGATTTCGACGACGAACAGTACCCTCCGGCTGAGGACAAGTACAAACAGTTGGAGGATAGGATGAATGCTATGGAGATCCAACAGGTACCTGGGCTGGATCTTGGATATTTGGGTTTGTCAACTGGTGTGGTTATTCCCCGGAAGTTCAAAGTACCATCCTTTACTAAGTATGACGGGGCGTCTTGCCCCAAGCTGCATCTAAGGTCCTATGTTCGGAGGATTCAGCCATATACGGTGGACAAGAATTTATGGATCCACTTCTTCCAGGAGAGTCTTTCAGGGACTCATCTCGAATGGTTCTATCAGCTGGATGGGACCAAAGTTCGTAACTGGGAGGAGCTGGCTACTGCTTTCTACAAGCAGTATCAGTATAATGCCGACCTTGCCCCCACACGTACCCAACTCCAGGGTATGGCGTTAGGTGCAAGTGAAGGTTTTAAGGAGTACGCTTAGAAGTGGAGAGACCTGGCTGGCAGGGTGCAGCCGCCATTGACTGATCGAGAGCTGGTAGACATGTTCTTGGGGACCCTATCTGGGCCATTTTATAACCACCTGATTGGGAATTCGTCTGCCGGATTCACAGATCTTATCTTGACTGGAGAGCAAATAGAAGCTGGTATCCGGTCTGGGAAAATTCAAGAGGCTGCACCTTCTGATAAAAAGCCTCATCATGGAAAGAAAGAATCCAATGCTGTGCACGGTAAAAAGAGCCGTCATGAGGCAGGGGCAATCCAAATCTCCAATCCCGGACCTGCTCAACAAGGACAGGGGCAGCAGCGCAAGGAGAAACGGCAATACACCAAACTCAACATGTCGTTGGATCAAGCACTGCAACAAATGTTGAAGGCAGGGCTGATCACCTTAAGGGCTCCTCTCCGGAATCCGAACACTTCTGCACCCAACTATCATCCCAACGATAGGTGCGCATATCATTCAGATAGCCCGGGGCATACTACGGACAATTGCTGGCCTCTCAAGAACAAGATCCAAGATATGATTGACGCCGGAGAGATTCAGTTTGAAGTGCCAGAGACTCCGAACGTAATCACTGCTCCGTTGCCCAATCATTGAAGCCTTTTGTTTATTTGAATTTTGAGTTGTATTTTTCATTGCTTATACAAACGATTAATGTCATAGCAAACTCTTTTATTCTATCAATGCATCGCATATGTCTGTTTTGGGGATTAATACAATTGTTTTCATTATATTCAAAATTCTTTTCATATTTTTTTCTGATGTCAACTCTCGGTTAATAATTCTGAGCCTCTTGAGGGAGGATGACGAAAACGATACCATAACCTACAGTATGCTTTTGAACAGACTCCGCTGATGAGGTACAGGCATTGTTTCAATCCCTAAACACTGGAGTTATAAGGATGATAATCCCTCGTCAACCCATCTGAGCCAAAGAAGTAGGAGTTTTTTATTTTCGAAAAGTGAAACCCTTAATCATAACCCGGGGCAGGGTAGTCTCTCAGTTGATCCAAGTGCATGAAGAATGGCACCGAAGAGATCTTTACAAAACGAACAAAGACAGTGATGGTTCAGAACAATCAAAAGGACAGGCAGTCATCATCAAAATTCATAAATGAAAAGCCCAAAAAGTCTAAACCCATGAAGGAGACTTACAAAACTGGGGCATCCCGCTGACTGTAATTCCAAAAAAGGAAACAGTTCAGGCAAAAAAAGAAAGGGATAACAAAAATCAGACAAGAAAGAGGTCTTACAAACCCTCAACAAAAAGGAATGACTGCCTATTCAAAATAAGCTATCAACATCCGAATCATCACCGGAAAATCAGAGCAAAGACTCAAACAAGGTCTAACGTATGATCAACTGAGTTTAGGTTTGGAGAACATCACGAAGAGCGGGTGGGTACAAATAAAATTTGAGCCTTTATCCTTTGTTTCTTAAACCATGAACCAGGCCACGTTATAACCCTCAAAAGTCCTAGCTGAAGCATGGGTTAGTTCGAAAGCATATTGTTACGAAAGGTATCCTGACTCCTTAAGGCTTGCGGTAAAATACGGAGTTGACATCACGTTTTACAAACATTCACTTGTTTTATGAAAAGAGTGCATTTTTCAAAATCTTCAAGACAGACATAGGCTTTGCATTTTAACATAACTTTGTTTGCATATGACTTTTTGTTTGAACAGCAGGGAAATTCGCACGATGAATACCTAGTGAACAAAAGCACTCCCAAACAAGGGGCATGACATGATCATTGTCCGTCATCTGGGGCAGTTAAGTCAAGATTCAGAGAATCTCTCAAATGCCAAATAGCCTGGGGCAAATCTCCGCCTGAGTCACTTGGGGCATTCCAGCAACGAATCTTGCCTGATCAAACGCCTTCTGGGGCATGACAAAACACTTCTAACAGGGGAAACTCCCTACTTTCTGAGAACGGACATAGTCGGAAAAATACTACGCACAATCAAAGACCCGCTAGGTTGACATACCTAGGCAAAAATTAGGGCTTCCCGGCGAACCAAAAGGGTTCGGGCAAAATGAAGGGATGAAATGAAAAAATCTGTACACCCGGCAAGTCGAAAACCTGAAAAGGCGGCTTGGGCAAAAATGGGTATCCCGGTGGACTGAAAACCCGAAAGGGCGGTCCAGGAAAAAGTTAGGGATCAAAGCGTACGACTATGTCCTGTCATCTTGTCACCTGCCTACCAGAAGAAGGTTGGTCCATCAACAACTATCAGCACCTCACAGGTCTTCCTCTCCCATCTCAGAAATAGGGGCAATGATGAGCTGTCCAAACGATCTAATTGCTCTGTCCACAAGATACAAGGTAGGTTCAACTAAAGAACACAACCAGTATGTCTTAATTCCCCAGAGAGTGAGCCAGCAGTCAGTATACTCTCCTCAAGCAAAACTATACTATCAAACCTTAAAGAAGTTGAGTATCCTTCAGCAGATCTCAACATTCCCCCAGCAGCACGTATTCATAACAAGCGTCCCCGGCAGTCTTGACCTAAAGATTGTTCCCCGGCGGTATACCAGATATTCAAAGGAATCACTTCCCTGCAGTTCAAAATCTCCCCAGGAGAGTCCAACCCAGTTTCCCCAGGAAAGTTGGAATTCATCCCCCCAAGCAGTAGGCTTATCCCCAGTAAATTCTTGAAGCTTATCCTCGCAGAGCACGAATGCGTCGCCCGGCTTGATTTAAAGAGTTATTTCCTTAACAGGATATAACTGGGTTATCCTCAGCCAAAAGCCACGGAAAGAACGTCGTCGCCAAAGTCTTCTTATCCCCAGCGAAGTCCATTCATACTTCCAATACAGCAAGGTACCCTCAGCGAGTCATCCTCAACAATTCAGCAAAAGCATCTCCCCATAGAGTATTTCTTCCCAGCATGGTCACTAGAATATCTTTTTCTTCCCGCCAAATTATTCATTCGCCAAGTTTATTCCCTAACGGAGTTGTCTTCTCCTACCGGTATACTTGCAACTATCATCCCTAATGGAGGCAAAGTCTGTTCTTCAAACATCAGCCCAGGATACGACTTCCCGGCACCCGTCAAGGATTTATTTTCTAAGACGAAAACATACATTCATAAAACGTCACATACATCATTATAGCATGCATATGCATCATGCTACAAGAATCTCATTAATTTTGAAAACATACAGTTCATGCATCATGATTTTGCATACAATTATGTTTTACCTTTTCAGGAAAAAGATCAATACCAAATGACTACTATCAACTTCCAGAATTCCTTCTAGATATAGTTTCAGATGTAAACCCAGCGATGGTGACGTTCTGATACTGCTTCCAGAATTCCTTCTCGATATAGTTTCGGATGTAAACCCAGCGATGGTGACGTTCTGATACTTCTTCCAGAATTCCTTCTCGATATAGTTTCAGATGTAAACCCAGCGATGGTGACGTTCTGATACTGCTTCCAGAGTTCTTTCTAGATATAGTTTCAGATGTAAACCCAGCGATGGTGACGTTCTGATACTGCTTCCAGAATTCCTTCTCGATATAGTTTCGGATGTAAACCCAGCGATGGTGACGTTCTGATACTTCTTCCAGAATTCCTTCTCGATATAGTTTCAGATGTAAACCCAGCGATGGTGACGTTCTGATGCTGCTTCCAGAGTTCTTTCTAGATATAGTTTCAGATGTAAACCAGATATGGTGCCGTTCTGATACTGCTTCCAGATTTCCTTCCAGATATAGTTTCAGATGTAAACCAGATATGGTGCCGTTCTGATACTGCTTCCAGATTTCCTTCCAGATTTAGTCCAGATATAAACCAGATATGGCGACGTTCTGACACTTATTCCCGTTGAAGACATTTCAAGACCTTGTCCGGTTCAGTTAAATCGACCCTAAGATTTTCCTGATTCTTACCCAGTCCAAGGCCTTCTCTGGTTCAGTCAGATCGACCCTAAGATCTCCCTGATACTTATCCAGTTGAAGATGTTTCAAGACCTAGACCGGTTCAGTTAAATCGACCCTAAGATTTTCCTGATTCTTACCCAGTCCAAGGCCTTCTCTGGTTCAGTCAGATCGACCCTAAGATCTCCCTGATACTTATCCAGTTGAAGATGTTTCAAGACCTAGACCGGTTCAGCTAAATCGACCCTAAGATTTTCCTGATTCTTACCCAGTCCAAGGCCTTCTCTGGTTCAGTCAGATCGACCCTAAGATCTCCCTGATACTTATCCAGTTGAAGATGTTTCAAGGCCTTCTCTGGTTCAGTCAGATCGACCCTAAGATCTCCCTGATACTTATCCAGTTGAAGATGTTTCAAGACCTAGACCGGTTCAGTTAAATCGATCCTAAGATTTTCCTGATTCTTATCCAGTCAAAGGCCTTCTCTGGTTCAGTCAGATCGACCCTAAGATTTCCCTGATTCTTATCCCAGTAGAAGACACCCAAGATTTTTCTCAACAAGCGTTGTTGAAGTTAAAGACACCCAAGATTTTTCTCAACGAGCGTTGTTGAAGTTAAAGTCGCCCAAGGTTCTCTTACCATTCATGCTAAGGTAGTAACCATCTCTGGTTCTTTCATCGCCGTTTGAAGCTCCAGACTCAGCTCCTGTAACCAGTCAGGACGTATCTATACCAAGCATCTAAAATCAAATCCTGCAACGTGTCAGGTACTCATTTGTTCTTTTGCAGGTATACAGGTTCTAGCGAAGGAATCTCTTACGCAATCAACATCCAGATGGCATCTATAAGCCCATCATCCTATCCGGCAATCTCCAAATGGCATCTATAAGCCCATTCCCCCATCACTGCCACTATGTGAGCGCAAATTTCTGGGCACTCTAGTGTCCAATCATCTTTTACCCTCGAATTACGAAAGGCACGTCCGCCAATCTGCATCCTCAGGTCTAAGAAGATTGAACAGGGGCAACTGTTGCACCCCAAAATTTTCCCTCCCATATTCTTCAAGGATTTGTCAAGCCAGGTCACAAAATTCCCCAAGGGTTGTGCAGCTCAACTGTCTCCTATACAGTCAAAACTAGGGTTTGGGTTCTGATCAAGAAAATGAAGTTTTCAAAGGCCCAATCAAGTCTCATATGCCTACAAAGATGGTCAAGTATCCTCATATCAAGTTTCAAGGCATTCAGCTCAAAATTGCACAGTCAAAACCCTAGATTGCACTACAGTCAACTGTAGGGGCAAAATGGTCATTTGACAGTCAAAAGTTCAAATTTTTGGTCAATACATCATTTTGAAGCCACAAACATCATTTGATCAATGCTTGATCATGATTCTCAAAATTTGGCTCAGAAATCATCAAAGATGCAAAAGTTGCTATATTTGGACAACTGAAAAAGTCAACTGAAATTGACCAGGGCATAACTTTCACATGGATTATCAGAAAAATTCCATCCAAAGCTCATTTTGAAGAGAAAGACATTTCCTACAACTCATCTTCATATTCCAAGTCCAAGAAATGCTCTCACAAAAAGTTATCAATTTCAACATTATAGGTCATTTTCAAAAGTCAACAAAAAGGGACTTTAAGTCAAAGGCCATAACTTGAGATTGGTAAATCAAAATGACATGGGACCAAAGGCATTGGTTAGAGGACTCAAAGACCTTTCCAAAATGTCCAAGAACATGTGAAAAGCTTAAAAATTAAGCAAGTTATGCCTTGTGGAAATTGGGAAATTTTTGGGAATTTTGAAAAGTCAACATTGGTTCAAATGACTTAAAAATGCAAATGGGCCCATTTTTCTTCCAAGTTTCTTCATGCCAAGCCTATGCACGACCATTAGGCCCAAAGGGAAGTATTTTCTCATTTTTTAATTATTTGTTTGAATTTATATTAATATTAATTCATTTAAATCATTTTAAATATGTGAAAAATATAAACCTAACCTAAAAAAATCTTTTTATGCATGATTTGGCTTCTATAATTCGTGCACATGCTAATAGGGAAAGATTTGGTGCTAATTGATCAGATTTGAACCAAATAACATGAAAAAAGATTCAAAAAAAGATTTCATAAAATCAAATATGTAAAACAATGAATGCTTGAGATTTTGTGCAGTTTTGTTGACCTAGCATGCTCTATACATATTCAGGAAGGCAAACCTAATGGCCTTAGACTCCAGGCTGCGCCCAAAAAAAGCTATTGCATATTGAAAATTCTCCTTAAAACTCAAAGACTGAAAACTAGTTTCAAGGTCGATTCAAGCTTCAATTTTTGTTCTATCAGCATCCTTAAGCATCCCTGAAGGTGTTCCAATCAATATCAATCACAAAAGCTCAAGGAATTGGGGTACATAACTCATGACGTTCCATGGAAATTCCAAAATCGTATTCTATATTTTACGCATTTTCATGACATTTCATTGATTGATTCTTGTTCCTCATGATATTCCAAAGCTAACCTTTATATTCAATTTGATTTTTGCATCGTGTATGAGATTTCACCATGGTCGAAATTTAGGTTTTCAGAGTTCTTGAATTGGGGTTTCTCACCCAAGGAACAATTGGGACTCAAGATCATTACCATTGCAATCAGCGTGCTCCAACGAACAAGAGACATACCTCGCGAACAATTTATGAAGCTCATAACTCTAATCGCTATTTTTCAATAGACACCTTTTTGCAACGCTACGAAAACCGTTCCCATAGTGTTTTGTTTTACAGGGTGAGGAAGACGATGATGTCGTGTCATCCTGGGACAGGCCAATTCAAAATCTCGCGCGTATTTCAAAGGGGACTAACCTTTTTCTTTTATAATATTTGTTGATTAATATATATTAAAAGAATTCAAAGTGCTTCAGTGGTGCAGGTGTCGCTTTGCCAAGTCCAAGACCTGGGTTCGATTCCCAGGTCTGTATAAAATTTCATATTATTTTTCCATCTAAAATCATGTGTAGCGCTAATGTCCAAGACATACCATGGACCTCAAAGCATGACCATCCACGCGTCCTACACAACCAGATCAACGACCACGATGCAAAGAACATGCTAGGACCAAGTCAACACGCTGGCATACGAACTGGAAAAGTCAACGAATTCACAAATAATTGGGCCAGAATTCCCAGGCCTGTACCTCACAATCTGGGGCTACACCCCACCCTGGTTTGCCTTCCCTAATCTTTTTATTTATTTTTATTCTTGTTTTAATAATTACTTTTATTTAATTATGTTTATTTAATTAATTATTTTTAACAAAATACAAAAACATACAAAAATCAGAAAATATAAAAAATATAATATTTATTTTATTATGATTATTTTCAAATAAACATGTAAATAATTTAGTAAATTAGGTTATAAGTTTAATTCTTTTTTAATAAAAATCCAAAAATAGAATTTAGGTTTAATAACTGTTTATTTTCTTTTTATTTTTCCTTTTTTTTCCACAGCAATAATTATTTATTTTTTATAATTAAATTTGTACATAAATAAATTAGATTTAAATTAGGTCAAATTTCAATATTTTTTGCAATAAACTTAAAAAACATTAGAACTAGGGTTAGGCATCTCATTTCAATTTTAATTAATTTTTCTTTTTCTCCTTAAATCTTAAAAAACATAAAAAACATTCCTTTTAAATCTTTAATTTTAATTCCTCCTTAATTAATTCATTAACTTTAAATATTCTTGTAAAAGGGTCCAACGCCCATTGTTTTAATTTAATTGCGCATATTTACTTTATGTCGTTCATTATAATTATGTAAATCTCCCAAAGCCATGTAACTTTATTTTTCGCACTTTATTCTTTCGCTTTATTTATTTTCCGCTAAATCGGGTCCGGTTTAATTTTGGCGATGTGGACCCGCGCCATTTGTAATAGCCTTAGATTTATTTTCCCGCAAACTTTATAACTGTTAAATATGCATGCAAGAATGAAGGTCCTAATTAAAATCAAGCGTAGAACACAAATAAACATGACAAGACAAATAACTGAAACATGACACACAATTCGCACACACCACCCCTAGGGTACGCCTCACTGTTGCCTTTCGAAAGGTGATCGTCGAGTAGAGGACGTCTTAGTAAGTCCTCATGATCCGGGAACCTGGCATGAGGGTAGCTTCTAAGGTGTCTTCCCATTGCTCTGGTGATCACCATGTCCCTAAAAATCGAATTGACCCGAACACCTCCAACGGTGGTGCTACCTACCTCTCAATGGTGGGATGGCACTACTTTAAAGGACTTTTACACAGACGAATTCCTTAGGGTAGGTAGGTTCTCAAGGATACTTGCTCTAATCTCAAAACAAACTCAAAAAGACTTTTCACACCGACACTTTTCAAAAGCTTTCAAAGCAAACTTTTCAAACACTCTGACGTACGAGTCGATCTGAAATTTTTCAAAGAAACTTTTTAAACCCACAGTTGAAAAGCAAACAAACCACTTTTGAAAACACAATGAGCAAGTATCTAAGAGCCCATGGATAACCATGGATAGAAAGGGTGCTAACACCTTCCCTTTCTATAACCTACCTCCCGAACCGAGAGCAGTCTCTTTAAGGAATTTTTCTGTGCTTTTGTCCTTTCCATTTGGAGAAAATAAAAGACGGTGGCGACTCTTGCTTCCGCGACATTTCGCGAACCAGCATTAAACAGTCAGTTCCAGATCCACCGATCACAATAACTATGGGTGAAAAGGGTGCTAACACCTTCCCTTTTCATATCTTACCCCCCCCCCCCCCCCCCGAACTCAAAATTTATCAAGGTATTTCCTATTCTTTTCACCCTTTCCTTGTTAGATAAAATAAAAGTCGGTGACGACTCTAGCTATCCGCATATTTTGGATAAAACCAAAATGTCAGTTCTCCCACCGTATGACAAAACAGGTGACTCTACTGGGGAAATACTTAAAAAGAGAGGGGTTACCTTAGGGTTAGATCACTTTACTTGATTTAATTGTTTGAATTGCTTTCTTTACTTTAAAAGCTTGTTTGGGTATTATTCGCCTGTAAGGTCCTACACCTGGATCTAGGGATGCCTTAGGTAAGTAGAAATAGATTATAAAGGCTTTACGACATAGACCGATATGGATGATATGATGGTTGTGTTAGTGTAACACTTTGGTTTGTATTGGGTTTCCTTGAGTCAGTCAAGGATAACATTAGGCTGCCGCATGGTGTCATTAGCACTAACTGACTTTTAGAACCTTAATTGACCCATCTTGGCCATTAGAAGGTAGTGAGATAGTCGACTTTAGTGCAGTCCAAAGTTGGTTGATACTCGAAACTATGCTCGTTGAGATTGGACTTTAGGGATATTTTGGTGGAAAACTAGTTGTCGTGCTAAAATAAAGCCTGCAAGAAAGATCGGTGATATGAGATTCCTAGAACCCGGTTACTATTTTTAGGACAGTTAAGCCAACTTAACTTCAATAGAGAAGGGTACTTACCTATGGACCCCATGCAAGCCTTTAAACCTAAGGCTCTTGTGTGACTTATTTGTGTTTGCTACTTGTTTAAACATGACATCATAACATCATATCGTCATAACATGGCATTTTTACTAACCATTTCAAGGATCTAAGGGACCTTTGGTGCAGGATTATCATAAGCCTGATTTCTAGCAAGGGGCAAGAGGATTTTTTTTCCTCTAGCCAGATGTCGTCAAGATCAAAGTACATTCTCTTGAGTCATAGGCTAGGACCCACTTGATATGGTGACCTTGATTCTTATAGAAGGACATTCAAAGATGAAGACTCAAAGTTCTTCAGACAAAGCTGCAACCAGATGCAATTTCTAATATTTTAAAGCTACAGCCAGATTCAACTTCCAATATTTCAAATTTAAATCCCACGAGATCCTTGAAAACATTGCACATGCATTTACATACCATACATATCATTACATAACAGGTTTCCAAGATAGGTTTTATCATCTTCTTGATGTTTATTTCAATAGAAAATGGCTCTTAAACAAACAGTCAGAGATCTCCAGGCCCAGAATGCTCAGTTCCAAGAGATGTTCCTAAAATTAGCCAAGGGCAAAGAAGAACTTAAGGCGCTCATAGCCAAAGAGAAGAAGAAGAATACAAAGAAACCAATCAACATCCTTAACATGAGGAGGAGATTCAGAGGTCCAGTCAAGCGAGCTCTAGATTTTAATATCCCATCGGATGAAGACGACAACCAAGATGAACATGGTAAAAATGTCAAGACTTAAAGAAGCGGCCTTGGTTCTAACAAGTTTCCTGATTAAGAGGAAAAAGATTATCTGCATGAACAATATCCCCATGCTGACGAGAAGTATAAGTTGTTAGAAGAGCGTCTGAAAGCTATGGAGATCCAGAAGGTTCCTGGCTTGAACTTCGAAGAATTGGGTTCAGTATCAGGAGTCGTCATTCCTTTTCAGTTAAAAACTCCTAACTTTGCCAAGTATGATAGCGTTTCTTGCCCAAAGCTGCATTTGATTTCATATGTTCGAAAAATCCAACCACACACTGCTGACAAGAAATTATGGTTGCATTTCTTTCAAGAGAGTCTGTCTAGAACACAACTAGAATGGTATTATCAACTTGAAGGTACCAATATCCATACCTGGGAAGATTTTGCTGCAGCTTTCTATAAACAGTATCAATACAATTCAGATTTCACACCAACCCGCATGCAACTAGAGTATGTCCATGGGTTCTGAGGAAGGCTTTAAAGAGTACGCACAGAAATGGAGAGATCTTGCAGGCAGAGTTCAACCTCCTTTGGTTGATAGGTAATTAGTTTACATGTTCATGAGCATGCTAACAGGTCCTTTCTATAATCACCTACTTAGAAGTTCTTCAGTCGGTTTCACCAAACTGATTTTAATAGAAGAAGGTGTTGAGAATGGAATCAGAAGCGATACAATTCAGGTGACTACATATTCGAATACTGTGAAGAAACCTTACAATGGTAAGAAAGAATCCAATGATGTGTACGGCCATAAGGGTCATAGTAAGAATGACTACAACTAATATGTGGGGGCAGTTCTGATCTCTAATCCTACGCCACCATAACAACAACAACAGAGTAATCAGCATAGGCAGGATGCCCCAGGAGATAGTTCATAAGAATCGACATGTCGCTGTCTCAAGAATTGCAACACATTTTGAAGTCGGAACTGGTCACATTGAAGGACCCTCCTCAGAATCCTAATACTTCCTCTCCCCGTTACAATCCCAATGTAAGGTGTGCATATCACTCCAACATTCTCGTACATGACACTAACAATTGTTGGCCTCTGAAGAATAAGATCCAAGACATGATTGACGGTAAGGAGATTAATTTTATCCTCCTGAGACTCCTAATTTGATCACTGCACCTATGCCTAATAACAACAAGGGAATTAATGCTATTGATGGTGTTTCTTATGTTTCTGTTGTGAATGACTTGACTACACCTCTGATGATTGTTAAGAAGAAGCTGCTACAAGCCAGTTTATTTTCAGGTTACATTAAAAGGTGATACTGTTGTGCGTCCCAATCCAATGGCTATAAATTGCTGAAAGAATGTATTCAGTGTCTAATGGATGACCGTGCGATTCTATTTGAGAAGAATCCTTCTGTGGAGAGTATGTCTCGAGACCTGCAGCTTAAAGACGTGTCTGTAATTTCCGGTATTCCTGTAAGGATCACTTCCAAAAGTCCTGTGAAGATTACTTCCAAACCTAGGGTTGCTCCTCTGATCATTACCGCGCCGGGGCCGATTCCATATTCCTATCACAAGGCTCTCCCTTAGAATTATGGAGTTGATGTCTACTACCATGGCATCAAGCAAGAATCATTAACTTTCAAAAGTGGAAATACTGAAGTTACTAATCCCGATGTTGGAAATATTATAGGGACTAGTAAAGTTGCCAAAAGTGGAAGGGTTTTCTCTCCAGAGATCTCTCCAAAAGATGTTACTATACCAGTTCGTATCACCACCGCTGAATAAACTATTGAAACTAGAGACAAAGAACATATGACTGAGTCCGCCCAGACTGAGGCACTGAAAGAGGTTACTATTAAAGATACCTCCAAGAAAGAGATGGAAGAAGTACTAAAAATTATTCGAAAGAGTGACTATAAGATTGTTGAACAGCTGGGGTAGACTCCCTCCAAAATATCTATGTTATCTTTGTTGTTGTGCTCTAAAGCCCATGCTCAGGCTTTGGTAAAGTTTTTTAAATCTACTCATATACCGCAAGAAATCTCCGCTAATCAGTTTGAAAATTATGTTGCTAGCCTGACAACTGATAATGGGCTAGGCTTTTCTGATGCTGACTTAACTCCCGTAGGAAGGAACCATAATAAGGCCCTGCATGTCTCTATTGAGTGTAGGGTTACTAACTTATCCCATGTATTGGTGGACACAGGTTCCTCATTGAATGTATTTCCAAAAGCTGCTTTAGACAAACTTGACTTTGAAGGGATTGTGCTAAAACCCAGTGACATTGTGGTAAGATCTTTTGACGGTTCAAAGAGAATGGTGCAAGGAGAGGTTGAGCTTCCAATCAAAGTGGGTTCCCAGGTCTTCGAATCTACTTTCTATGTGATGGACATTCGAACAGCCTATTATTGTTTTCTTGTATGACTTTGGATTCATGGGACAGGTGTTGCTACTTCTACTTTACACCATAAATTGAAGTATCCCGTAAAAGAAAAAATCGTTACAGTTTGCGGCGAAGAAGAATACATTATGAGTCATTTGAATTCATTCAAGTATGTTGAGATGGATGGTGTACTCTTCAAGACTCCTTGGTAGACCTTTGAAGTTATTCCCCAAACAACCCATGTCGACAAAGCTACTCCTATCGTTCCTAAGGTTACCAGGATTCCACCAAGGATGGCTTCTCTGAAAGACGCTAAGGTTGTGGTAGAAGAATGTGGTGGCAGTGTTTGGGGTCAACTTCTCACCATCCCTTAAATGTTTTATAAATTTGGTTTGGGTTTCACCTCAGAGGCTCAGAGGGTTGTCCGTCATGCTCGTGCTGGGAGACTTCCTTTCCACATTAACAACATTGGAGTTCACAAAAATCAAGTGAGCATTGTGGAAGATACTGATAGCGACTGTGACATAGACAGTTGGATTTTCCCTACTACCAGCAATGGGTTCAACAATTGGAAGGATGAAGAATTTATACCAATATCCTTTAGTCAGGAGTAAATGTTATTTTCTGTTTTCTTGCTTTCAAGTTTTTGGTTATGTAATTCAAACAATAACTTTAAACCTTGTGCCTTACCAGGGGCACAATGGTCCATTTGTTAGGGTTGTCATTTTTCATCCGCATATTTTCATTTAATAAATCATTGGACGTTTGCATTCAAATTTTGCACTCTTTGTCTTTCTTTTACTTTATTGCTTTAAAAATAGTTATGTGTTATTATACACACCCACACAATAAATAGCAGATCCATATCCACTCTAGATTCCATTGATAACAAGCTATTGCTAATTATGACTTTGAAAATCCGATCTACCAAGCCAAGGACGAAGGTGAGGAAGATTGTGAAGTATCTGGAGAGCTTGCTAGGCTGTTAATGTAGGAAGAAAGAGCCATACAACAGCATGAAGAGCCAGTCGAGGTTTTGAACTTGGGTACTGAAGAGGACAAAAAAGAAGTCAAGATAGGATCCAACCTAGAAGACAATGTCAAAAAGAGATTAATCCAGGTGTTTCGTGAATATGGTGAGATCTTTGTTTGGTCATACGAAGACATGCCAGGGCTTGATACTGACAATGTGGTTCACCGTCTACCAATGAAGGAAGGTTGTCCTCCTATAAAATAGAAGGTTCTTCGTATGCGTCCCGAGATGTCTGAAAAGATTAAAGTTGAGGTTATGAAACAGTTTAATGCAGGTTTCTTAGCTGTTATATCCTATCCTCAATGGGTTGCAAATATGGTACCAGTACCTAAGAAGGATGGCAAGGTGCATATATGTATAGACTACAGGGATTTGAATAGGGAAATCCCCAAAGATGACTTTCCGCTTCCACATATTGACGTTCTGGTTGACAACACCGCTCAACACAAGGTATTTTCCTTCATGGATGGTTTCTCTGGTTATAATCAAATCAAGATGCCACCTGATGACATGGAGAAGACTACCTTTGTCACACAGTGGGGCACTTTTTGTTACAAAGTTATGCCTTTTGGTTTGAAGAACGTCGGTGCAATATATCAGTGAGTTATGGTAGCTTTGTTCCATGATATGATCCATCACGAGATAGAGGTTTATGTTGATGACATGACAACTAGGTCTCAGACTGAAGAAGAACATCTCGACCACCTACACAAGTTGTTTGAGAGGTTGAAGAAATACAAGTTGAGGTTGAATCCAAACAAGTGCACCTTTGGGGTAAGATCCGGTAAACTCCTAGGTTTCATCATTGTTGGTAAAGGTATTGAAGTTGATCCTGCCAAGGTTAAAGCCATTCAAGAAATTCCAGCTCCCCATACTGAGAAGAAAGTCAGAGGTTTCCTGGGACAATTGAACTACATTGCCAGATTTATTTCCCATTTGGTCGCTACTTGTGAGCCATTCTTTAAGTTGCTGAAGAAAGATCATGTAGTGAAGTGGAACAATGATTGTTAGATAGCCTTCGACAAAATCAAGGAGTACCTCTAAGAACCTCCAATTCGGATGCCTCCAGTTTGAAGGAAGACCCTTTATGATGTACTTAACAGTGTTAGAGAACTCAATGGGGTGTGTATTGGGGAAACATGACGAGTGTTGTCAAAAAAAGCATGCAATATACTACCTTAGAAAAAAGTTTACCGACTGTGAAACAAGATACTCACTGCTCGAGAAAACTTGTTGCGCTTTGGCATGGGCTGCTCGCCGACTAAGACAGTATATGTTGACTCATACTACTTTGTTGATCTCTAATATGGATCCAATAAAGTACATATTCGAGAAGCCCGCTCTCTCCGGAAGAATAGCAAGATGGAAAATGGTCTTGACAGAGTATGACATTCAGTATACTACTCATAAGGCAGTCATAGGAAGTGTACTGGAAGATCATTTGGCTCATCAAGCTGTAGATGACTATCAGTCTATGAATTTTGAGTTCCCATATGAGAATATTATGTTAGTTACTAATTACGAAGAACCTGTACTATATGAAGGACCTGAATCGGGATTCCAATGAACTATGGTTTTTGATAGAGCTTCCAACGCGCTTGGTAATGGAATCGGTGTTGTGATTATCTCTCCCAGGGGTTGCCATACGCCATTCATCGCCAGGTTATGTTTTGACTATATCAATAACATGGCTGGGTATACAGCATGTATCATGGGTATCAAGGTTGCTATCAATATGAGAATTAAATTCTTAAATGTATATGGGACTCGGCCCTGGTAATCAGTCAGATTAAGGGATAATGGGATACGAAGCATCCAAATCTGATTCCTTATCGAGAGCATATGTTGAAATTAATTCCATACTTCAAAGAAATCACTTTTGAACACATCCCACGAGAAGATAATCAATTATCAGACGCATTAGCTACCATGTCATCTATGTTCAGAGTTAGATGGGACAATGAAGCTCCTCGAATTACTATTGAGAGACTAGATGAATCGGCACATTTCTATGAAGTTGATACAAACAGAGTAGAAGAAAAACCTTGGTACTATGAAGTAAAAAGATACCTTGAGACTCAAGAGTATTCTGAAGGAGCATCTATTAATAATAAGAAATTTCTACAGAGGTTCTCCACCAAGTTCTTTCCGAGTAATAGAATTTTGTACAAGCGCATTCATGATTCAACTCTGCTTTGTGGTGTAGACAAGAAGGAAGCTAAGAAGATTATGGAAGATATGCACGAAGGAGTATTTGGTACTCACTCCAGTGGGCATACGATGGCTAAGAAAATTCAGAGGGTGGGTTATTATTGGTCGACCATGAAAACTGATTGCCATCGTCATTCCAGAACTTGTCACAAATGCCAGATTTATGCTGACAAAGTACATGTGCCTCCAGTTCCTCTAAATATCTCGACTTCTCCTTGGCCGTTTTCAATGTGGGCATTGATATGATTGGAGAGATTAAGCCTACTTCCTCCAATGGGCATTGTTTCATCCTGGTTGTTATCGATTACTTCATGAAGTGGGTTGAAGCAGCCTCGTTTTCCTCCTTTACCAAGAATGTTATGGCCCAGTTCATTAAATACAACCTTATATATCGTTATGGCATCTCTGAAAGTATCATCATAGATAATGGTACAAATCTCAACAATACTATGATCACGGAACTCTACATGCAGTTCAGGATTAAGCATCATAGTTCTTTGTACCGACCAAAGATGAATGGTGCGGTGCAACCACAAACAAGAATATAAAAAAGATCTTGCAGAAGATGAAAGTGACATATAAAGATTGGCATGAGATGTTACCATTTTCTCTTCATGGTTATCACACTTCAGTAGGTACATCAACTGGAGAAACCTCGTTCTCTCTAGTCTGTAGTATGGAGGTTGTCTTACCTGTTGAAGTCCAGATTCCTTCCCTAAGGATTATGAAAGATGCAGGTTTAGATGAAGACGAGTGGATTCAGACTAGGCTGGACCAGATAAATTTGATTGACGAGAAAAGGCTTATGGTTATTTTTCATGGTCAGATGTACCAGAAACGCATGATCAAGGCCTTTAACAAGAAAGTCAGACATCAGGTGTACCAGGCTGGTGATTTGGTAATAAAGCGTATCATCCTACCACAAGGTGATCCAAGGGCCATTTTTGATCAAGAAGATATTTTATGGTGGTTCTATGATACTTACCACCATGTATGGTGAAGATTTTCCACACCTTGTGAACGCGAACATAGTCAAAAAATACTATGCATAAAAGAGACCCGCTAGGTTGACTGGCCTAGCAAAAAATAAGGGAATCCTGGTGAACCAAAAAGGTTCAGGCAAAAATTAGGGATATATAAATAAAAATTATACACCCGGCAAGTCAAAAACCTGAAAATGCGGCTTAGGCAAAAAAGGTTATCCCGGTGGACTGAAAACCCGAAAGGGCGGTCCATGAAAAAGTTAGGGATTAAAGCGTACGACTATGTCCCATTGAATCATCTACTCACAGCAAGCTTTGTTATCAACGTTAAATTCAAATGGTACAGATCAATCCAATTAACTTCTTCCGACAGTGAGGGATGAAATTCTTGAAGACGTATGAGTAATAGCAGAGTTGAAACTCGATGGGATCGTTTCCACATAGCTGTTTTTCGTTGTTTGTACACTTTCTTCATTCTTACGACAATTCCCTCTTACTAGGATTTATGTCTCTTTATATAAAACTATCTGCTTATATTCAAACTTTCAGAATCAATACAAGTCAATTTCAAAATTCAAAATTGTTTTACTTTCTCTGTTTTGTTTGCAAAAATGCATGATGATTACATCGAATGGACATATGAATTTTAACATGATTATTGTTAACAAAATATATGCATCAAAACAGGATTATCATTTACTAAGCACTCTAGGAGTTGGGATAATGTTCGAGCCATCCATAAATCTCTACAGAGCAATTTCCACAGAGCAATCTCCATGGAGCAATCTCTACGGAGCTACCTCTAAAGAACTATCTTCACAAGCTCATCCCCATCATAGATTATCTCCTCAACACAGTTTACAGGAATTCTCTTCTCCAGTAGGGTTTATTATCCCAACGGGGTTTATTTCTCCGATATTACATTTCCCCAACAAGATTCTCTTCCTCGGCCAGATGTCACTCAACTTTGTCCTCCCCAGAAGAGTTGACATGCATATCTGAGACTTGGTCAGACAGTACATTAGAGGATTATCCATCCCTTTTGTCCCCAATCAGGGTATATAAGAATCAAATTCTTCAAAAGAACAATGAACAACCAATTTTCCTGAAATTCTTCTATCCCCGAGCAGAAGTCGAACGTTCCCAACAGAGTGTCTCCAAACAGAAAGCAGGAATCCCCAACAACAGTCATGGATTTATTTTCCCCAGCAAAATCGTTATAGACAAGATTAAAGATTCATATTCTTCATTCCCCAGCAACAGTCAGGGATTTATTTTCCCCAACCAACACTGCTATACAAAGCTACCATTGTTCCAGCGACATGTTGCACCCATACATCATTTACAGGATATCTTAGCATATGCATATGAAACGCATACAATATTCTCATTTATGTTAAGAGCATCATTACATAAAGCATTACATACATCATGACATTGCATAAAACTAACTTTGTTTCTTTCAGGTTAGTTCACGAACAGATAAATATTGTCGACAGTTTATCATCCTTCAGATACAACCGGTCAACGATTCATTTTGATATTCATCTTCCAGATACAATGCAGATACAATAAAGACATGGATTCATTCTGATACTCATTCTAGTACATATTCCAGATACAGTCTAGATATGTTCAAGACATAGATCCATTCTGATATTCATTCTGGTATATCTTTAGATACATTTAGGCGTAGACTCATTCTAATACATATCTCAAATACAGTTGAGTGAAGACTCATTATGATCCTCTTATAGATATAGTCAGGCGTAGACTCATTCTAATACAGATCTCAGTTACAGTCAGGCGAATACTCGTTTTGATCCTCTTATAGATACAATCAGGCGTAGACTCATTCTAATACAGATCTCAGATACAGTCGGGCAAAGACTGATTTTGATCCTCTGGGATACAGTCGGGAGAAGACTCATTCTGATCCTCTTGTAGATACAATCAAGACATAGACTCATTCTAGAACATCATTCAGATACAATTGAGACATAAGTTTCATTCTGACAGTCTCCAGCACATTTACTAGATACAGTCAGACACAGACTCATTCTAGTATACTTCTCAGATACAGTCGAACATAGACTCATTCTGATACTCCTATCAACAATTATTTAGGTGGCATCTGTAAGCCCATCTCCGACGACACTCTATCACCTCTCCAAATGGCATCTTTAAGCCCACTCAAGCAATACAATCAAGCAATACAATCAACCAACAATGTTACTTCGTGCACCCGCGAGTGCAAATTTTTGGGCACTTAAGTGTTCAATCCTCTTCCACCTTCAGATCACGAATGACGAGCATGCCAATCTAACTCTTCAGGTTTAAGAAGATTGGACAGGGGAAGTTGTTGTACCCCAAAATTTGCTTTCCCCTTTTTCAAGACAAATTGATTCAAGACACCTCCTCATGCTCTTAGGGTCCTTAATGGCTCAAGACTATTCAATGGTTGGCCAGACAAACTCTCATTCTAAGCAATCGACCTACAACTAGGGTTTTGTGCTTATCAAAGAAAATTGAGCTTCTAATGCCTCAAGTAGATTCCATGATTCCTCATATGCTTCAAGGCACCCTTATGATTAGTTTCAAGCCTTGCATCATAAGTTTGTTCAGTCAATTGCTCTAATGATTGAAAATCAACTGTATTGGATAAAAAGTCAAATATGGTCAACATACAGCCAAAACTCAAAAATTTTGGTCAACATTAATATTTTGAAGTCACATTCATCATTTTATCAAGTTTTGGTCGAGATTCATCAAGAAAACTCAATATTCATCAAAAGTCAAAAGTTACTAAATTAGGGTTTTCTTTAGGAGAAGTCAACTGAACTTTGACCAAGCATAACTTTCACATACTTCAACAGATTTTTCTAAACCAAAGCTCGTTTTAAAGGAAACTTCATTCTCTAAAACTTTGTCTCTCTAAGCTCAAGCCCAAAAATGCTTCATTTTAGAGATATGGGCCAAAACATTACAAGTCATTTTAAAAGTCAACAAAAAGACACTTTTCGTCAAAGAAATTTACATCAAAATAAAGTCTTCAAATGAGAAAATTACCAACATGAAGTTTGTAGGGGATATCTTGAGATTTCCAAAGAGTCCAAGATATTCTTCGTATGATAAAAATTGAGTGAGATATGATTTGTACAAGTTGGGCAATTTTAAGAAAATGCATGAAATCCAATTTGAGCAAACTTGAATTTATGGGCTAACGGGTTTATATTTTAAAATCCAAACGTGTTCTTGACATCGTAATTGACAACTAAGACTATTCATGCACCATTTTAATTTTAATTTTTTTTTATTCATTTAAATTCAAAATTAAATCAAATAAATATTAAGTGGAGGTGTAAGGCCCAAAAGGCTTTTTATTCAAATGTTTTGGAGGCCCAAGATCACATTGCAAACCGTGTGAACTTATTCTTAAAGCAAATCTTCATGTTTTGTCTTATTCCAATCTTATTTTCAAACAAAATCAAAGATTGCTTTGCAAGATGTCAAAGCCCATCCTTTGACCTAATTTCTTCCCTATAAATACACTTCATCTTCAGACAAGAAAGGAGAACGAGAAAAGCTGCACAAAGACACTCACTCAAAACCTCAAAATCTTATCAAAATTAGGGCAAACTTGAAATCCTATTTGCAGCCATCTCCAAGGGAAAGCAACCATCCAAATTGATTCGAGGGACATTACATAGTAAGTTGGGATCATTCTTGATGATCAAAAGTGCCTGAAACATGCATCCATGCATCACCGGTTTCCATATTTACAAGAAATTCATATTTTATTTTTTGTGATATTTCAATGTGAACTAACGTTTCTAATGTGTTCCTGAGATGTAATAGCACAGGTTTGAACCCCTGTATGGAGCCCATAACGGCTGGATAACCTAGCACCATGATTGAATCGATTTACAATATTTTGTTCTATCTCATTATGCAGGACGATTAAGCTAAAACTAACGCCACCAATGGATTCGCAAGGGTGCATTTAAGGGGTATGGTCTTCTTTGAATACTAACACGCTTTATTTTGCAGGTTGACAAAAACACCTTGCTGGAGCAGACGACCGGAGCTAGGGCTCTGGCGCCTCTCCGGTCCACCTGTTTTATTTTATATTATATTTAATGGTTTCAGTTATGATACCGGATGAAACAACCACCCCAGTGGAAGGAATATGCGTGCTAAGGCTTTGGTCTATAAGGGCGTGAGTTTGATCCCTGCTTTTTGCATCTTTTTTTGTGTTATTTTCCAATTAATGCAGGTTTTCAACATATTGTGCATCGCCTGTTTCCAAATACAAACCAATGCCTGGCGTAGTGGCAAGCAATGAAGTGAGAAGGCTAGAGGGTGTGGGTTCAACACCCACCCCGTGAAATTTTACCTTTTATTTTATTTAACCTTTTCATTGATTTTTCTTTCCCTAACCCAATTTTTCGTTAACCTTTTTTTAATCAACCATTAACCTAATTTTTCTTAATATTAAAATCAATTAGGTTTAGGTTTTTTTAATTAACATTTAATTTTATTGACTTATTTAATTAATTACTTGATTAAGCTTTTTTCATAAATATTAAAATCAATTACAATTTATGTTTATTTACTTATTATCAACTAAATTATTTTCCATAAAAATCACAAAACATTTTCTTTTCTATTTTCTATTTTTTATTTTTCTTATTTCTATTGAATTTTCCTAGATCAAGTGTATAGGACGCTTCCCTCAATGTAATTAGTTTAGATTTACTTTTTTCGCATTTTTCCTATTTTGTAACTGCTTACAGGATGCAATAGCGTAGGTTTTATTTTTCCGCATTTTTATACTTATGTAATTTCCCCGAAACCATGTAATATCTTAGGTTTATATTCCTCGCTTTACCTTCTGCTCTTATATTTTATTCCATTGCTAGTAATAGGATTTGTATGGCAAGACTAAAATCAATCGATAAAAAATACTAATTCAAGATAAACATATTTGAACTGAACACACTTTTCACACTCACATCTCTAGGGTAACATCTCTTCGTTGCCTTCATATAAATGGTCACGTCCCTCGAAAGTAGGAATACTTTAGAAAAAGACCCTCGAATAAAGATCATAGTCCCTCGGTGACCCTTCGATGTTGCCTACAAAAAATTATCTAGTCCCTTTGATACAATTGCTAAAGTGTCTCTACGTGTTGCTTTCGATGACCATACGATGACCCTTCGCTTGTCCCTTCACATCCAATAGATAGGGCTACCTACCAACTAATGTTGTGGATAACACTATCTCTAAAGGAGAAGGAAAAGAATAAGAACCACCATGAATGGGTAAGGAACTTTTAATCGCTTTCTCATAACTCTTTTCTAAAAATAAATATTTTTCACATCACTTTTCAAACAAAAAATTTCAAACACTTTGTATACATTCTTGAGGACCGATACAAGAATCATTACAAAGTTAGCTGTACTTTAGCTTTTCAAAAATATTTTCAAAACACACACAAAGAAAGTTTTCAAAAGTGAGCTAAATAATTAAGAGCCTGTAGATAACTATGGATGAAAAGTGTGCTAACACCTTCCCTTTTAATAACTTACCCCCCCCCCCCCAACTCAAAATCTATCAAGATCTTTCCTGTTCTTTTCACCATTTCCTTGTTGGATAAAACAAAAGTTGGTGGCGACTCTAGCTATTTGCACATTTTGGATAAAACCAAAAAGTCAGTTCTCCCACTATATTATAGTAGGGTTTCCATATTTTTCATATTAACGTTGTTCACCTACTTAGGGCTTGTTCTTCACCTTGTTTACTTAGGGCTTGTCCTTCATCTTCCTCAAAATTAATCAAACCTCCATATTTTCTGCACCATTTTTATCTTTATTCTGGTTGTGTTCTTCGTTTATCCCAATGTCAAAGAGAGTAATCAATGATTCAATGTCAAACAAAAAAAACTATGGATTTGTAATTCAAATAAGCTTGAGGAGGGAGTGTTGTTGTGAAGATGAATGTGTTCTTCGTACTGTCGGTGATAGGAATAGTGTTAACTTTGGGAAAAAGTTATGGGGTTGTAGGAAGATAAATCATATGGAAAATGGTGTAATTTCTTCAAGTTTAGGTAAAGAAATTTTTTATGAAAGGGACTTGAATATTGAAAAGCATAAGAAGAAAATTTTGAAATTGAAGGATGAGGTTGTCTACACAAGAAGATGGTTGAAAGTGCCAATGCATTTTTAGATGTTAAGTATAGAATTGGATCTTGTAATATTGACATTGTATTTAAAATATGATTGGTTTTTAATGTGATTTGTGTTCCTTTGGAAATGTATGTATAAAATTAATTTGGTGTTATGAATGTTTTGAGTATTTTATGTGAATTGAGTTTATTATGTGAATTCAGTTTTTTCTTCTATAAAAGAAGACCTAAAACACCCATCTATAAAAATAAGCACATTAAACACTGATAGTGGAACTATAATGAAACTTGGTAATTTGAATAAGGGTAATATTGATACAATTAAGGAACTTAAGGGACTAAACTAATACCATGAATTAAGTTGAGGGAACTTTATTTCATACCACACAGAAATTCATCAGACCCTTAGAGTGTGTTTGGATGAAACATTTAATGAGGAAAAATAATTTTTTGAAGGAATTTAAAGTGACTTGATCAAAATTCGTTGTTTGGATAAAAAATATGGAGAATTGTAAAATTATGTAAATTTATGAAGTATTTTAGTCAAGTCAAATTTAAAGAATTTCAAATGACACAAAAAAGTAAAGAATTTGAAATTGTTTCATAATTTGAATGTTAAATTTTTTATTATTAATTTTTCAAATTTTACAAAATGGTCCTTATATTTTATGAAAATTACAAAATAACCCCCAAAGTTTTCAAAAAAATTGCAAATAAGTCCCTAAATGATTTTCAAATTTTACAAATTGGTCCCTTAAATTTTTTCAAAAATTGCAAATTGATCTCTAGTTTTCATATTTTAAATTTGACCCAAATGTTTTAAAATTTATGAAAATGGCCCCAAAAATTTTACAATGAATCATTTTAATACTCCATCCAAACAAAAAAGTTTAAAATTGAGTGAATTTCAATTAAATCCTTTAAATTGCTTTGAATTTTGAATTTCTTAAAAATTCTCAATTACCTCATCCAAACACATTGTTATTTCATATAGTACGAGATTTCATCAAAATGGAATATCAGAATTCCATTAATTGTAATTGGCCTTAAATTAGAATGTTAATACATCAAAATGGCAATTGTTAATACATCAAAATGACAACCGTTAATTCAATAAAATAACCAAGTTTTAGTGTCAAACTCAAAGAGATTTTTACATTAAACAGACACTTATTGTGGCATTACAACAAAATGACATTGTTGTACCTCAAAATTTTTCCTCTCATTTAGCAAGTATTTTCCCACAAGATCTCCTTTGGTTCAAGACTGCACAAGGTTTGATCAGCTCAAGACACCTCTTTAAGCACTGATGATTAAAATTAGGGTTTGAGATTGCACAAGGATAATTGAAATTTCAATGCCTCATATGACTTTAATGGATCATTATGGACCCCCAAGATTACTCCTGTCAAGTTTTAAGCCTTGAATCACATTTTTGCTCAGTCAATTGAGTAGTTGACCTAAAAATCAGTTATATTAGGGGAAAAGTCAACTGTGGCCAATTTACAGTCAAACTTCATAATTTTTTATCCAAATCAACATTATAAACTCATATGTATCATTTGATCAAGTTTGCACCACAATTCCTCAAGAAATTTGATCAAATCATCAAAAGGGCAAAATGGTCAAAATTAGGGTTTTGACTGAGAAAGGGAAATTTCTGATTTTTGACCTAGAAAATGGTTAATTGGTTTGAAGCATGATCTCAAGAGTTCAATTGAACCATTTTTACCTAATGGTATGACTGAAAACATTTCTCAAGATCAATTGGATTGATAGTTGATTTTCAGTCAACTGATCAAAAGTCAATTGTATACTGAAAAGTCAAACTTTGACTTTTTGGTCAAAATCAAGTGTCAAAGATCACAATTCATCAAAACATATCAAAATATGAAAATTGTTCATCAAGAAATCAAAAGTCAAGATTTCATTTTGAAAAGTCAAAGTTTTCAAACCTAGAAATTTTTCTAAGTGTTGAAAACTTCATGTTTTGTCACAACTTTGAGCCAATTTTTCACCATGATGCAAGATGATTCAAAAGAAACTTTCAACATGAAAGTTGTAGATCTCCATGAGATATACAACTTTATTTACACAACTTCTTCTAGAAATTCTTGTATCTCAAGTTATTAGTCTATGAAGTCATGGTCATGAAACTAAACACTTAGTGAAATTTTGCCCTAGTTTAGGCAGGATTTTGACCTAACTTCATGGAATTTTTCATATAGTTCCAAGGGTAATTTTAAAAAGTGATTCAAAGAGGGGTTGTAGAGCATATTACAAGATTTTTTAAATGTCCAAGAACTCCTTGAGATCATTCTTGAGCAACGAGATTCAAAGGTAGGAAGTTAGGGTTTCAAACTAAAATTATAGGTCATTTTCATGAACAAAAATGCAATTTCAATATTAGGCTACATAATATTGCTTTGTAGGCCTTCTAAATTGCGTATCTATCCATCATTAATGGATTACACAAACTTTTGAGCTTTAATCCAAGTGGTTTAAGCTTTATCCAATCCATATTTCCATTAATGGCACAAAGTGAACACTTCCATTTTAGAAAAGCAAGCTTTATGTGCAAAGTCAATTCTTGAGCCTCTAACTTATTCCCTCTGATCACACTCCATCTACAAAGTCAGAAGCAAGTGTGTTTAAATCATAACCACTCTATCTTAGCCAGTACACGAGGCATTGAAACTTGATTTCTCAAAAATCACATGTTGAGCTTAATCATGTGATTTTGAATTCTGATCAGATACAAGCCTCCATACTCGTTGCTTATAAATAGAGGCACTATTTGTGAGCTAAGACACGAGCTGAAGCACCCTGAAATACACAAAAACTCTCAAATCAGAAATTGCCCAAAAACCCCATTGTTGCACAGCTTTTGACCTTGAACACCAAACTCATATTTCCCTCGTGCGTTTCTTGGCTTTTTAGTTTCTAAAGCTTCCTTACATCATGTGTAACCTATCCTTGTCTCTGTTTCATCACTGTAACATCATTTACCATATCCTCCATAACCAAAAACAGAGCATTGCACATTGACTTCTCCAAGCCATTTCAGCCATCCTCAACTCAAGCTAAGCATTGCATTAGCTTCCTAGAGACACAAGGAAGCTAACCTGATCATTGCAACACCTTGAATCAAGCTCATTTGCATTTCATGATTTCCAGTTTTGAGGTATTTTTCTTGAACTTCTATCTCATTACTTAGGCATTGTTAGGCTTGCATTTGTGAAGATAAAATGTAGACACTGTTGCCCTGAAGCTGTACATATCCATAGATTTCATTTATATTGATTGAGCTGGGAGAATTTTAGGATTGAATCTCTGAAAATAATTAGGTCAGAATTTGGTACTTTTAAAAATTCTCATTAATCTTTGATTTATAGTTCATGATATTTATATGGTTGGATTCATATGAAAAAATGGAGCAGCTTTCATATTTGCATCTTCCATTTTTGTTGAGAAATGGTGAAGTTACAGGTGGTCTGGCTGGAGGTTGAAGATGAAGTGTGTTCAAGACTTGTTTTGCCTTACATATTTATCATTTCAATTATATTAACGGATGTATAGCCACCCAGTGGTAAGGCAGCACGCTGGTAATCAAGAGATCATGGGTTCGAACCTCAGTACGCTGCCTTTTGCTTTTTTAGGGTTTAGGGTCTTTTGCTTTTTTCACATTTTTGACATTTTTTGGTTTCAGGAAAGCGCTTGGGCCTCTATCCTATGGGCCTGACTTTTTTTATCACAATACTCCCTATTTCACTTATCAACCTCCCTGACTTATTTTTTATTTTTATTTTTATTTTACTTTTTTTATCTTTTATTATTATTATTATTAACATTATTATTATTATTATTATTATTATTATTATTATTATTATTATTATTATTATTATTATTTTCATTAATAAAAAATCCAAAAATATTTATATTTTATTATTTATATTTATTTGGTTTATTTTTCTTTACAAAAATAAAAGAACAAAAAGATTTTCTTTAATTAATTTCTTTTTTTGAATACTTAGATAATAAATTTTAATTATTATTTTTTCTTATAAATTAAAATTAATTTAGAATTTAGGATCCTTTATTTAATTATTTTTATTTACTAGTTTAATTAAATTCACCAAAACCCTAAAAAACTTATTTTCTTTAAATTAAAATATTTTACTAACTTAATTTTAATTTTTTTTAGTTGATTATTGTATTTTAATTAATTAAGTAAAAAAAACCCATTTCATGAAAAAAAACAAACAAAAATCACATTTCTTCTTACACTTTATATTCTTGCATTTTTTACTTATTTGTTTTGTACATTTATTCAAAATTCAATATGGTTGTAATAATTATTTAGATTTAATTTCTTGCAATTCCTCATTTATAATTTGTACGCCCCTAAATCATGTAATAGCGTAGTAATTTTAATTTCCGCAATTTAATGCTTTATATACAAATGCTAGTAATTAGGGTTTTGTATGGAAAGATTAAAACCAACAATTAGCAAACCCTAATCAAAGACAAATCAAGCATGAAAACCAATACACTTGCACACAAGCACCCCTAGGGTAGACCCACTTGGTTGCCTTGCAAAAATGGCCATATTATGCATGTGAGGTATCTTAGCAAAAACAAGCAAAATACAAGATCATAGTCTCTCGATGATGCTATCGATGTTGTCTTTCAAAATGATCTTAGTCCCTAAAGAAAAATGCTAAGATATCTTGCAACATTGCTAATCATGGTTATACGATGACCCACGCTCGTCCCTTTTACATCCAAAGATATGGTTACTTAACAAATCAATAGTAAGATAATAATGTCAAAGGAAAGAGGAAATAAACATGAAAGACTTTTGAGTAGGTAGAATGTTCCTAGTTACTTTCTCAATTTTAAAACCAAAACATCCTTGCTATTTTCAAAATAAACACCTACACTTTCAAAACATCTTATAAACTGAAAACATTTTCAAAAGAGCAAACACTTTGTATACATTCTTACGGACGAGAATCATTACAAAGTTTTCCTAAACAAAGGCATCTTTACAAAATACTTTCAAAAACCACACATAAGCACATTTTCAAACAAAAGCAAGTGATCTAGAAAGTAACTAAGATCCCATGGAAAACCATGGATGAAAATGGTTCTAATACCTTCCCTTTTCATAATCTACCCCCCCCCCCCCCCCCCCCCGAACTCAAGAAAATATCTCAAAGGTCTTTCCTGTGCTTTTTCACCTTTCTTTTTTAATAAAAGAAAAGTCAGTGGCGACTCTTGCTAATCGCAACATTTGCAATCAAATGCAAAACATCCAAGTCAGTTCTCCCACCGTATCTCAGACATTACTATTTGAAACATGATCTTTAATAAAGTTATGGTTGTCTTAAAACGGTTTCCACTTCCTTTTTAAGTCTCTTGATATTAGGAAGAGGTTGAGTTTGAGGATCTTGTCTGGAGCTTCTTGAGTTGAAGCTCTTTGTGTTGGTCCTAACTTTTTTGAAGCTCCTTGTGTTGGTCCTTCCTGAGTTGAAGTTCCTTGTGCTGGTCCTGACTGAGTTGAAGCTCCTTGTGCTAGTCCTAACTAAGTTGAAGCTGCTTGTGGAATTGATAACTTGCATGTAGCTTTGTTGTGACCATATTTATAGAACCTACTACATTTGATTCCAAATATTGCCATCTTCATTTGGGAAACATGTTTCACCATCTCTCTAGCCATCATGTTCCTCTTTTTCTTGGGTCTATCGGGTTGCCTTTTAATTGGTGGTGGATGCAGATCATAAAACTATGTTTTAGTCCATAGAGTTTTTCCATTGAATGGATATAAAATTGTTGCATAACAAGCCTTATATCACTCATTTTTATAACAGTCGAGCACAAATGAAACAATGTCTAATTGTTGTTCCTTCATGCATGAATATCATGAGAACAAGGCAAACATGTCAGCATCCATCTCTTACAAGAGCATTCATATTTTTACATATTAATTGTGTACTTTTCTCCATTGTATGATATATGCCTAACCTCATAGTCATGTTCACCTGCACGCCTATATAACATGTTGGAATCACAATTCAGTCACACATCACTCACCTAAACTAGTACATAAGTTACAACGGATAACATTTACCTAACAATCTAGTGGTTTGTTTTTAGACTCATTTGCTAACCTCTTCTTGATATTAGGTAAGATGTCACCTTCATACTTGGAAATATTTTTCCTATTTTACTCCCACCTAAGCACAAGATAAACTCTTATTTCTTCAAGAATAATGACAATAGGCTTGGCTTTTGCATTCACAAACACTGAATTGAATGCCTCTGACATGTTGTTCACTAAAGTGTCACATCTTGTATGTGTGTTTAACCATGATTTGATCCAATATTTGGTGGAATCTTTATCAAGTTCTTAAAAGCCTTCTCATTAACCTCCTTAATTTCAAGCATAGCCTTTTCCCAAACATTTACATAACTAGCAGTTGCAGCCTTCCATGAACAACCTTCCTTGTATATCACTCTCATCCTCTTGTTATCATTTTTCTTAAACTTTTAGATTTCTTTCAGAATGAACTGCATATGTTCTAGTCTTCTCCTTAAAATCCTCCTTTGTAGTAAAATATGTTCCTACTTACCACTTATAATCTTCCATTACTTTGGAATCTTGAAGGTTTGAAATTCAGCCTTTCTAATATTTTCATCATCATTGTCAATACTTATTAGGTACCTCATCACTATTATATTCCTCAATGTCACTCAATCCCTTAAAATTCTCAACAGGCACATCATCCATATCCTTATCATTAAGTAAACCACTACTCTCTTCAGCCCAAGTACTTTGTTTACTTGGTCTCCCTACTTTCACTTTTCCTTTCCCTTCCCCTTCCCTTTTACCTTACCTTTTCCTTTTCCCTTACCCTTACCTTTAGCCTTACCATTACCCTTTTCTTTTCCCCTTTTGTTTACCTTGCTCCTCCACTACTTCCTCTTCCAATACTTCATCATTTCCAACAAAAATCTCTTCATTAATTCCAATATCATCCTCTAAATCCTCAAAGTTTACTTCTAAAACATTATCTTCATTATAGCCACCAGTCTCTTGGTTACACTCCAGTCCTGCATTTTCTTCCTGGTTATATTCAACACCCTCATCCTTTACCTTTTCATTTGGGTTACAATCGAGTTCTACATTTTCTTACTGGTTACAGTTTAGTCCCTCATTAGGACCTTTCATTTCCACATCTCCTTGCTTATAGTTAACTCCCTCAATATCTTCTTGGTTACAGTGTAGTTCATCAGTGGTCCCCTCATCACCCAAATTCATTTTCATATCAGTGCTCCCCTGTATCACCCAATTTCACTTTCATATCAGTGGTCCCTTCATCATACACATTGTCTTCCACCACATTTGTCCCCTTATCCAAGTTGTATCCTTCATCCCTTACATTTTCAGACATGGTGGGGACCTCATTCAAGTTCACACCTTCATCCATGGTGAGGACCTCATTCAAGTTGACAAAATCATATTCAAACACAACGGGAATTGGGTATTCTAGTGAAAGTATAGGTTCCTCAATAATTTCTGGTTATGAAAGAGGATGGGTAACATATAAATGGCATTCCTCAGTCATCACTGCAATTGTTTTCATCCTCTTAGTTCCCTTGTCATCTTCCTACAGAACAATTTCATTAACATTCATTTCATCGTGATACCAAAGCTTATCTACTATTGGATAACCTATCTCTTTTAACTTGCTCAAAATTTCAAAATAACTCCAGTAATCAGGATCAACATCCCAAATTGACTCTAACCTTTCATAACTGACTTGGTAAAATTAACAAACTCCTTAGAAAACTCACCAGAATAATGCATAATACACTGAAACCTCTTCTCCATGACCTATTCAAGCTACATAAGATAGAAAAAGTACTAAGGAATATGGTTATAGAATTTTTTTTTTACATTTTTAAAACTTTTGAGTATTCATACCTTAGGGTTTAGAAATCAAACATTAGTTGATTGCATAAATGGTGATGCTTCGTCTTCAATGGAGATAGGATTTCAACTTTCGTATCGTCACACTTTGGTTCGTCTTCAGCCGAGCTAAGTGCTGCAACTTTCGTTTCTTCACAATTTGGTTTCATCTTCATAATACAAATGATTTTTCTTCACACTTCGTTTGCACTAATATATTTCAATTGCCCTAATACAATTCAACTTTGTTTCTTTTTTTATTTCAAAATTTTAACTCAATATAAAATAACCAAATTTCATGTCATACTCTAAATGTCCAACAAGGCAACATTTAACGTTTTTTTTGTCAAAAACTAACGAAAATGACTATTTAAGGTAATAAAATGTAATTTACAGGACTACTTTGTAAAAAAATTTAATTAAGCAACTAAAGCAAAATATTTAATTAAGTTAAGGGGTCAAAAAAGGTATAAGCTTAAATTTAATGTTATTTGTCCCGTTTAAACAACTCAATTGGTAGTTGTATAAAAATATTAATTGTAAAGGCTCGTGTTCAAACTCATGACATTCAACTTACTCATCTAAAAGAAAGGTAAATTTCAGCCACTAAACTATATTAACTAAACAAATTTAATGTTATCTAGATTTGATCTTCATTTATAAAGGTTATTAATGTTAAATTAATCATTTAATTAATTAATTATAAATTGACAAAATTAATTATTAATAAATTAGGTTATAATCTGTTATTATTAATCATTAATTATTGATAAATTATTTAATTAAGCTTTGTGATTGAATAAACTATAATAGGTTGAACAAATGAGTTAAATTCAATGATAGGTTCCTATAATCTCAATTGTTTAGTATTTAAGTATTATTCATTGCACAATTAATATATTATACAAAACCTAAACGACAATGATAAAAGTAATTCTCTCGTATTTATTCTCTCGACATCAATCTCTCAAATTCTATAAGACTACGTCATTCTTGATTTAACACAAATATAAATATATACTATAATTTTGTATCTATTTAATACATTAAATTCTTCAATTAGTATTATTTAGATTTACATAAATATGAATTCTATGACATTTTTAACTAAAACAAATTTTTTTTTTTAAATGGATTTGTCCGAATATCAATACCTAAAAAACACTAAATATTTTATAAATTATAATAATATAAAAATAAATATTATAACAATTTCAACTATTACAATTCTTAAAAATTGCACATTTATTAAAAATGTGTCTGAATAATATTATTCAAATATAAATATGTAGGGTGCGAATAAATTTGATTATCCAAACGAGACTAACGAGATGAAATATAATAACTAGAAATTTATAGAATTTGAAAAAATATATAAAATATAATTAACAATCACATTATATATTACTCTACTCTCGTTTTTACTAGTTGACCTGATAATTAGCCAATTTTGAATTGTGGCAAACAGTCAAAGTAGTAATTATACATGGCCTGTAACATTCTATAAAGAATGATTTTAATAATATCCTAATGAAATTTAAATTGACCTTTTTTTAGAAGTGATTAAGTACACACGCTGAATTATGTGTGGAAAGAAACTATAGACCAATAACATTGTTCCGACAAAATAAATTAAATAAATATTCACCATGATCATATAACACACTATTTGTCAACCTAATTCTCAAGTCTAAACCAATTATTATTTTGTACAAAGCTTCACAGTTAATGTTAGTCATAGAAACTTGGCTAATAATAACAAGTGTTTTAAAATATAAGTATAATGATGTTGAAATTTACAAGTACAGTATGGACAAAGATGAGTGATCTTTCGATCTGGCTTTTATATTGTTTTGCACTAGCTAGTTTGCAAATTCCATTATCCTTGATGAATTAGTTTCAGAGTGTGTGGAGGATGGTAGTAGAATTCGTAGGTGTCAGGTGATATGGGATTGAGAATGATGCGCATCATATGTAATCACATACATCACATCTTGTAATCCATAATATTTGTTATAGTGGCCATTGACAAAATGAATACTCTAAAATGAATACTATATGTTTCAAAATAGTTATAGTTTAAATTAAACAACGTAACGATATTGTCATAAAATATTATATTTTTATAAAATTAATCTTATTAATATATTAAAAGTAGTGTAGAAAATAAAAAATAAATAACACAATTGAAAAAATTATTATTATTATTATATTAAAAAATAAAAATAATAATTATTTTAAAATAAAATTTATTTACTAAAACAATAGTCACTTTAAAATAGAAAAAATATCACTGATAAACAATATTTTTTTTCGAGTTGACATCTCTCCATTTCTCAAAAGAAATAAAGAATACAATTACTAAATACTTTTAAAGAATAATAATCATACATTGATAGTGTAAAAATATTTTATAGTATCATTTAATCATAACTATTAAATTTTTATAAATTATTGACTTTTATTTTAATCATTTATAAAATATTAATTAATAATGATTGTGATACATCGACTATATAAAATATTTTAGACTGTAAATATATAATAATTAATCTTATGTTTTTATTATATAGAAGTTAAATTATACAAAATATATGTCATAGATTTTAATAATATATGTATCAATACATCAAAACTTCACTAATTGTTCTCTTTATTTTTTTTAAAACTTCAGAAACATTTATTTAAATACAATATTAAACTTGGACGACTATATTACACTCATATAATTTAACTATACATATCAATTGAGTTAGCATACTCACCTCTATTATAAAAACAATATAAAAGTATATTACTTTAAATATAATATTTTTAAATATTAAATTATTTTTAAAAAAATAAATAATGTATTTTAAATATAATAAAATTATAAATTACTCAAAACAATACACAAATATCAAATATAATACAATAGAATGCGAAAAATTATAAAGTGAAATAATTAAATATTAAATTAATGATATTACTTTATAATATTTTAACAGATAAAAATTGAATAGGTTAGAAGATATAAAATTTAATAAAGTGTGATAATTTAATTTATTATGTTTAATAAGATAACATAGATATAAAATTTTAGTTACGTGGATAAACGGACTATTCACGATTCATACAAATTAAATATGATGAATAATCGACTTTTTAGAAGTGGATTAAAAACCTAAATTCGATCTCCTCGATCCAGGTAGGCAATTCATTATAACTATTCTAATTATGTGTATATAGAAATATGAAGGAGAGAAAATTAATGTATATTAATTTTTTTATAATAAATGTATATTCATGTAATGGAGGTTTTTTTGGGTAAACATTGATTGAACATTTATTTAATAATGGGGATAACGCGGCATTGCATCATAAAGAATTGACCATGATAATAATTAATAATCTTTACACATGAAGTGCCATTGTCTAAGGGCCATGAAGGCAAAAACAAAAATTGGCAAAAAGAGTGTGTGAAAGTGAAATGCAATAGAAGAAAATCTAAATATTTGCAAGAAGGACAAAATCTAAGTCGATAAATGTATTTGCAAAGACTATGTCACGAAGGATTATAGGCCATTAGAAAACAATGTGTTTGTGATAGAATTCAAAGCTTATTTATCTCCACTTCCATAGGTATCTCCACTTCCATAGGTCATTTTCTTTGAATGATTTTGTGGTTATGAAACTATGAGAAATTACTTACATTTTCTTCCATAGCTTCCTAAATAATAGTTGGATAATATTTCGTACGCGTTTTGTTGTTTCTATACAAGTAATTGTATTATGCAATTCTTGTGTCTTTCATGTGATAAATAACCAATCTCGAGAAAAGTTTTAGAGCAATTTAGAGTTCACAGTTTTGAATCCTCCCCTGCCGTCACATTCATACTTACAATTAAACAAAAAGTTTAATAATCTTTTTGTCCACTATGAATTTTTTTTAACTTAAAAAATTCATATTAATTTCTTAATTAATTTTTAAAAGGTATTATGTTAATATTTTGTTTAATTAATAATAAATAATAAACTTAGTGATTGATTTCTGAAATTTCCCGTTGTTAATTAAATGAAAACGGTGTAATACATTTTAAAAAAATAAAAAAATTATATGAATTTTTTAGTTAAGAAACTCTAAATTTAACATATGATATTAAACCCTAAAAATTCTACAATAAAAATCTCTATAAATATATAAAGGTACACGTTGCTCTATTTACCTAACTATATACTTTTTTTAGTTACTATATATATTTAAAAATGTAATTTTTAATTTATTAAATAACAAATGTATCTCATTTAATATATCAATTATTCAGTAAATTTTAAAAAATATTTTTATTTATAATTATTTAATAATAATAATGATGATAATAATAATAATAATATAAAAATAGCTTTTAAAAAAATAAAATTTAGATAAATATTTAAGCTAATTTAAAATTTCTAGTTCAATTGATACCAACATTCAAATTTCAATTTGAGATTTTACAAATGTGAAGTTTTAGTGATTAATGCATCTCTGTCTAATGACCAAATTTTTTTTAAATTATTTATCAGTCTATTTTTTCTTTCAAAAAGAGGCAAGATTTTTTTTAAAAAAATTGTGTTAACACAAAATAAGTTTTTAAATGAACTAATAGGTGAATTTAAAATTGTTAAATCAAATTTAGACCAATTCTTTAAGGAATAACACATCAAAGTAGATCTTTGCCCAGCGAGACCAACTTTCACTATGAAATCATTTTTAAAGAATCTTTCACTATTGTTATAGAATCTTTGTGAAGGATTTTAAACTTATAGTGTTTGTTTGACGAGACAAAGAAAGTTAGTTTTAATTTTTAAATTCACATCAATAAGAATATTTACTTTTATAACCATTTTTAGAACATATTTTTAATTTTTTATTCGTTTTTGTCTTTTTTTTAATGTTATTTGAAATATTCTTTGAATTAACAATACAAGAAAAGCTGATATTTGTTAGGAGAATTAATAAGGAGTAAAACCTCACACAAACAAAAATAAGACTCTTCGAGATAATAGCCCCTCACAATACATCATTTTAAAAATAAAGAAAAAAACAATAGTCTGAGACTATCTGTCGTCAATATAAAAGAGAGAAACATTAGAATCTTAAAAAAATGAATTGTGAGGGTCAACTCCTGTCTAAATAAAATGGCGCTAAAAGTCACTTCATTGATTAGAATGTTTAGATATTTGTGAGGGGGTTACCTGCACATAATTCGACTAGATTAAATTTTCATGGGGCGCCGGAATGCACTATGGACAAGCATGTGTTCAATAACCAGGCAGTTAGAGTGCGCCTGCAAATGATGTTTCTCAAGTAAACGAAATTGCGAGGGGAGTCCTCCACGAAATTGCATTTATTTTAAAGGTCACCGAATCCACCGCTTGAGTGTTATTATAAATTACAAAATTTATATTTCTCACACACGCATCCCTTCTCTTTCCCTTTCCCTTTCATTCACACTTTTCTCTATAAATTTTTTTATCTTCTTCCATTCAAACTTGAAATCAGTTTCTCCACTCCAAAATAAAACACGTGAGGTAATATTAATATATGATTTAGTTATATATTTATTTTATTTTTAAATTTTTATTATAATGTTAATTTTGTTCTATTTTGTGTTTTTTTATATCAGTTATTTCTTTTTGTGAGTAATATTTTAGAAGATTCAAATTTGACAAGAAAATTTTCTTCACATTAGGTACACATATAAAATTTAAAATTTTTTTATGCATGTGTGTTTAAAATAGAGATTTATATATATATATATATATATATATATATATATATATATATATATATATATATATATATATATATATATATATATATATATATATATATATATATATATATATATATATATATAATATATATATATATATATATGATCTTATTGGATTAGAGATGGACCGTCACAGCTGCTCAGGCAGAAGTTGAGTGAGATGGGGGGTGGGGGGGGGGGGGGGGGGGGGGTACCTGCAAGACACTCTGATGGCAAAGTAAGAAGCGGAATGAGAAAGCAAGTAAGAGTTCTGAGATATGAGTTGAATACCTGACCCTCTCGGAAGAAAGGGGTATTTATAGCCCCCAGCGCTGGCCAAGGTCTCTTTATTGGGCTGATCAAACAGGCCCAATTAAAGAGACTGCTAGATTCTACGTGTAGTGGGAACCCGTATGTGGCCCCTTACCTAGATAACGTCCTCCATAAGACATGGAGGATAGGAACGCGGTCCTTTCCAGGACCATGAAGACTCCGCGAAATCTGGAGAGGTTCGAAGTCAGCCCTACGAGGAAGTTGCTCGTTGGGAGATGGTCTCTTGCGAGCACCGACGGGGAGCAGTCTTGGTCGACAAGACATCTGCTGGTCGGGATATGCTCGGGGGAAATACCACTCAGCGCATCAATGTTGGCAAGCTTGGGTTGAGCCTCACTGGTAGTTGGCCAAGGGCCAGGCCCAGTCCAAAACAGGAGCCCTCCAAGTCGTTGCTCCTGGCAAAGGAATTATTGACTTGATCAAGTTATGCCCCTTCGTGAGACTCACTGCGCGACACAGGGCTTTTCTACTGTGGACGGAAGACGTCGCCTGGTCATGATATGCTTCGTGCAGTGGTCGAAGAGTGCTCGAGGAATACTCGCGGGGAGAGGATGATACACTAGTCAGACACGTGGCGTGGCCTCTTGGAAATCACAATGGGGGCCTAGGGAGTAGGGGCCATCATTGTCTAAGCGAGTAGGTGTCGAGGATGAAGGCGGTTTGTGATTTCCCGACACGATGTTTCACATTCCACGTCATCTCTATAAATAGGGCTTCAGAGCCCATAACTTATTTTCACATTTTCACGCTCCCATATTTTCTATGTCGTCAACACCGTGCGTTTTTCCTAGTGTTATTGAGACCGCCGCACAGTCCGCCGTGTACTTATCTCCACAACCGTCGTTCCTCATTTTTCCTCCAAGTAAGCATTCTTTTTCTTTGATATCTTGTGTTGTAGATAGATTTTGGATGGTGTTTAGTGGTAGAATTTCGTGTCTGGAGATTATGCTCGGGAATTCAAGCGCTTTAGGCGTCTGATTCATGATCATGCCCGCAACTTTCATACGTTTAGGCCACACGGTTTATGATCATGCCCATGATATTCATGCGTTTAGCTAATAGATTTATGAACTTGGTCGGGAGATTCATCCTTTCGTTAGTATATGGGCTAATTTTCCCGTGGTATTCTTGTATCTGGCTAGCCATGTTATGAACTTGGTCGTGACATTCATCCTTTGCTCGCGATGTTCTTACTGTGCCCGTGATATTTATGATTTGATATAGATGTCTGCCGTTAAGGTCGATGTTCAATCGAGGTCTACATGTTCCCCCTTTTTCGTGTGAATGGTCGTCGACTTGGTCTGGGTGTTGCTTACTTCTCCCCGTCTGTGTCACGGAAAAGCGGAATTTGTTGTCGAATTCACCGATTTCCTGTACTTTACAGGGTAAATGGCTGATATTCCCGAGTCCTCAAGCATATTGACACCGAGGGAAACCAGCAGTGCCGAGGAAAGCATTGAATCTGGTCGACACCGTCGATGACCCTACTCTGGACTGGGTCGGTGCAGGACCCCGGGGGATAGCTTCGATCTATAGCTATACCCGCAGGCAAGCCTACACTATCGTCGAGTACAATGGCGGCCAGGAGGGGTTTATGAGAAATTTTAAGATCATGAGGCCGACAAGAGACGCCGCATTTGCTCATAGTTTACTCAGGACACCTTCCATATGTATGAGATCATATTTAAAGATCTCGGGGCTCCGACTAACTTTCAACGACTTCCAGATGGGAGTGTTCAATCACTTGAACCTGGCTCCCTCCCAGATCTATCCCAACGCGGTTGCCTTTATCCGGGCATTCGAACTCACATGTCGCTTCTTGAGGATTGGGGCAACCGATTCCCCTGTTCTTTAGGGTTTTTCACCTGCAACGGAAATCCCGAGGAGGGAAGCATAATTTGGTGTCCCTTAAGCAGCATTCGAAGAGGTTGTTTAGGATGTATATGGATTCTGTTCGGGATTTCAAGGATAAGTGGTATATTTTGCAACCGTTCTACTCAGACAGTCGTGGATTTATTGTTCGAACTGTGTTGTCGTGGTGGACAAGGACGGCGGAGCCGTGTTTGGATTCTGTGGGTAATCTCGAGATTGAGAAAGTATCAAGTTTCCCATCCAATGGTGTTCGGGCCATTACGACCATGGACGTGGAATACTACCACACTCCCGCTGGGCGGTATGATGAGCGTCGAGGACCGAGCGAGGCTTATGGTGTCCTAAACAAATTTGTCGACGGTTTCTTCCCTGCTCGGTGGATTACGAGGGAATGGAACAACATTCTTGATGAGGATGGCGAGCCGACATTGGAGGCACGTCCGATTGAACACCAAAGGCGCTCGTCGAGTGCCAGTCTTATGGGCAAGATCGTAGAGCTCTTAGTTTTCTTGCTTACTCTATTGAAAACCTTCTTTCTTTCTTTTTTTTCTTCGATGCGGCTAACCCAAGTACATTTCCTTTGCAGGTAACATGGAAAAACGTCGAGAGAGGTTGCTGAAGCTGACCCAAGATAAGAAGATTAGTAAGAGGTTGGTGAAGCCACAACAAGCCATGCGAATGGGTCCGACCCTCGAGTTGGGCATGGAAGGATCCAGTGGGTCCTCAGGTTCCCATGACACCGAGCGCCAATCTGCTTTGATTAGCAAGAAACGGAGTCAACCAGAAGGTGGAGTCGAGGTGATCGATGGAGGGGCGGGTGCCCAGGCCTTCAACCTGCCACCCTGTTTTGTGGAAAAATATTTCTTTGAGGGGTTTCCATTGACCGTATCCGACAACAAGGCTGATATCATCAGACGACTCGAGAAGGAAGGTCGGAGGAAGCACCTTGCTGCCAGCATGATCGGGGTGGTGAAAATGGTTGAGATGGCAGTTGTCCTTGCAGGCGAAGGGTCAGACTCCTTAGATCAGGTCAAGGAGATGGAGTCGGAGAAGGCGGCTCTCGTGGCCAAAACCCGCAAGCTGAAGGCTGCTCTTGAACGCTCTGAGGAAATGTTTCGGGAGCAGTCTGACGTGCTGTCGGGGGAGAAGGAGAGGGCCGACAGAGCCCTTGAGGACAAAGACTGCCTCCATCTTGATAAGGAACGGTTGGAGAGTGACAACCAACGGCTGTTGAGAGAGGTCGAAGATCTGAGGGCTGTTATGCTTCCCGCAGAGGGCGAGCCTGAAGGGGTGGCCGCGTGCTGACTTCATCACTCGAATTCAACTTCTGGAGTCGGACTGTGTTGCCGCTTTGCCCAATGGCTTTGAGTTCGTTGTGAATCAACTGTATGTGCTGAATCCGGGGTTGAATACCAAAGGGACTGGGGTTCTTTCCCAGGTTGTTAATGGTCGGGTGGTGCCTCCTCCTGACTCTCCTGACGTCGACGTTGGTACTCCGGGGAGTGATTAATGCTTTTATTGGCGTATTTAAGCCTGCATGTCCGCTGTTATTTTGGGGCCCGCGTGCCCACCTTCATTTCTTTAGTTTTTTGTCCGTCGTGCCTAAATTGTAATTTTGGACAACACCGACCCTTGTGGTTGGTATATTATTGATCTTTGTTTATGATTGTCTACTCAATGAATGCTTTATTTATAGTAGTTATCTGATGAATAACAATATTTGATGTATATGCCCGACCGTTATCGTGGTTATGAATTTCTCACGAGGTTTGTGTTCGTATGGAGATATTCGTTCGACCCTAATGTCGGTTTGAAGCACTTTGAAATGTGTCGAAGGCGCGGAGTGGGGATCCGCGTGATAGGCGTATGATCGCAATCGGGATCCTACGCTCGTGGCGTGAACTTCCCATCGCGAGCTGGGTGTTCTACCATGTTGGGGTACTTTGACAGTGGAGCTCGATCGAGGTGTCCCTGTCAAGCATGTATGTTTTGTTCTTCGAAGTGAACGACATCATGTCTTCATTGGTTTGTAGGTCGGGCCCGTACCTTGACTCTCCTACGTGGTCGAGCTTTTCCCTTCTTCGACTAAAGGTGAACATTCGACGACAAAAGTCCCTCAGCAGGTGAGGGGCTTTAGCTATAATATTGTTTTAGCTTCGCAGCATTCCAGGGTCGTGGTAGTGGTTCTTTGTTTAATTGCTCGAGATAATATTCTCCGGTTCCCGTAGCTCCCTGAACGAGATAATGTCCCTCCCAGTTTTCGGCCAACTTCCCTTCGCGAGAATCCTTCTTGCTTCTCCGCAAGACTAGGTTGCCGACCTGGAATTCACGTTTTACGACTTTGTTGTCGTGGCGTAGGGCTACATGCTATTTACGAGTGGCTTCGCGTTGGGCCGCTCCTGATAGGATTTATTCAACGAGGTCGAGCTTGTTGTACCCCAAAATTTTCCCTCTCATTTTACTCAAAACATACTCCTAGAGGTCCTCAACTTGCCCAAGGATGCCTAAGGATTGACTAGACAAATCTTCCTCCTAAGACAATAAGCCTCAAACTAGGGTTTCACTCCTCATCAAGATGTTTGAGTTTTCAAGGGTCCTAAGTGGTTTCCATTGCCCTAATATGTACTCAAGATCATCCATGCCAAGTTTCATGCCTTGCACAAGAAGTTTGCTCAGTCAACTGCTCAAATGCCTGAAAATCAACTATACTAGATCAAAAGTCAATTGTGACCCACATATAGTCAAACTTCAAGATTTTTGGTCAACATCGACATTTTTAAGTTATATCCATCATTTGATCAAGGGTTGATCATGATTCCTCAAGGAATGCTCCTAATTCATCAAAACTCAAAAGTTGCTAAATTAGGGCTCCTATAGGAAAAGTCAACCAAACTTTGACCATGCATAACTTTCTCATACTTTATCATAAATTTATCATAAAAGGCTCATTTTTAATAGAATCCAATTACCTACAACTCATCTTCAGCCCTCAAGTTCAAGAAATGCACTCATGAAAAGATATAAATTCGGACATTATAGGTTTTTTTCAAAAGTCAACAAAAACACCTTTTGAGTCAAAGCTTCTTATATGAACATGGAAGATACAATTGAGATGAAACCAAAGAGGTTGATTAGGGGACATCCTAAGCTATCCAAAAAGTCCAAGAACACCCTTGTAGGCTTAAAATTGAGAGAGATATGCATTGTCAAAGTTGACCAATTTTTGAAAAAATGCATGAAGCAAGTATTGACCAAACATGGATTTTTTTCCAAATGGGCCTATCTTTTCAAGTTTGAAACTCATTCCTAACATGGTCCACGAACTCTAATCCCACTCATACATTTTTCTACTATTTATGCTATTAATTTTGATATTTTATTCATTAAAATTTAGAAATAAATAAATAATAGAAATAATGTAAATTTTGATGTGAATCCATTTTGGGCAAGTTTTATGCTGGTTTATGTCAATTGATTTCGTGCAATAAACCTTAAAATATGTCCAAGTTCATTCACATGTGAAAATGGCATAAAATCATCAAATATGACATTTTTTTCAAATTTTGATCATGGTCTTAAAACACAACATTATGAGGGAGATTCTTTCCATGCTTTCTTGTCTCCTCATTCTCCTCTATATATATAGAGCCATAAAAGCTTAAAAAAAACGAAATTTCTCTCTAAAAAGCTCTCAAAAAGCTCTTCAGAAATCAAAGAATTGGTGCAAGTCATATCTCGAGGTTCTGGTCTCTCTCGATTGACATCAAGCCTCAAACTATCCTCTTGAAGTCCTCGAGAGTATTACAAGGCCCAAGAACAATCCATCACACGCCTAGCACACCCCTATTTGACAACACCGGTTTGGTAAAATTTTAAACTTCGAATCTCTAATTTTAATCATATTTCATGGTATGCTAGCGTTTGTTTGAGTTTATATAGAATAATTATGGATGGTTGAATCAGAGGTTCCACGCAAGAATCTGAAAACACCATGGTTAGGGCATGAAGCTTTCGAAGATTCAGACCTAGGGATTTCTGATGATTGCACCCCCCCCCCCCCCCCCCGTTTACTTTTGCTACTAGGCCCGTCTTTATTTTCTTGTTTCATTCATTTCATTTATTTCTTTTAATCCCTTTTTTTTTTATTTTAACCAATAAACAACTATAAAAATCACATAAAAATAGATTTAGGATTTTCCTTAATTAAATTTTAATTTTGGTAAATTAATTAACTAATCACTTTAACTTTTTTTTAAATTAAAATTAATGGAACTTAGGTTTAATTTCATTTTAATTCATTTTTCTTTTCGTAACAAAAATACCAAAAAAACATAGAATTAATTTCTTTTATTTAAATTTCATGTTTCTTTAATAATTAACTTTATTTTAAATATAGATCTAAATCAATTATTTTTTAACTTAAACCATTTTCATAAATTAAAACAAAAAACAACAAAAAGATTTTTTATATCTTAGGATTTTTAGACGTCTTTTCAAATTTGCGCGTTATTATTCTTTCGCACTTCCTTTTATTATTGTAACTGTATATTGGGATTTAATAGATGATTAGTAGGACCTTTACCGCTTTTATTTATTTATTCCCTCGGTTTTGGATATGTACATAATCCCTCTCCCTGAAGCCTTGTAATAGCTAGGTTTTATATTTCTGCACTTTTAAATTACTGCAATTATTAACTGCTAGATGTATGACTAATAGGATTGTATGGCAAGAATAATTAAACATTAGCAAACTTAACACAAGACTAAAATAACTGAACATAACACACCTTGCACATATGCACCCTTAGGGTATACCTCACTTGGTTGCCTCAGAAAATAATGGTCATGTCCCTCGAACGTAGGGATGTCTTAGCAAAGACCCTTAATTCTAAAGTCATCATAAAGATCATGGTCCCTAACATCCCTCGAGTTTCCTACAAGAAATGATCTTGTCCCTCGATGTTGCCTATATGATGACAATCCCTTTGAATGTTAAGATATCTTTACATGTTGCCTTCGATGACCATAGCGTCCCTTTCGATAGTCCCTCAACATCCAACGATAGGGCTACCTACTCACCAATAGTAGGATGGCCATGTCTAAAGGAAACGAGAAAATGAACAATCTTTTTCGAGTAGGTAGAAACTCTTAAGTACTTGCTCAAAACAATAAAAACTCTTTTCCACAAACACTTTCAAAACAGTTTTCAAAAACAACTTCGTCACACTCTTGAGGACAGATACAAGGGTTATCACGAAGTTAAATAAAAACTTTTCAAAACACACACAAGCAATTTCAAAATGAGCAAGTACCTAAGAGCCCGTGGAAAACCACAGATAGAAAGGGTGCTAACACCTTCCCTTTCTATAATCTAGCCCCCGTACTCAGAAACATCTCGAAAAAGGTTTTTTATGTTCTTTTTCCTTTTCCTTTGTTGGATGAAATAAAAGTTGGTGGCGACTCTTGCTTACCCAACATTTGCGAACAAAAAACGCAAACCAGTATAACAGTCGGTTCTGCCACCGTATCACAAAGCTCATCTCTCAAGGCCTCGTTGTTCATCTCTTCGTCGAGGGGCCTTTCAGTTCGCCTGGATGGCTCCATGATTTCCACTGGGATGACCGTCTCGGTACCGTAAGTCAGTCGGAATGGTGTCTCGCAGGTAGTCGAGTGTGGTATCGTTCGGTAAGCCCATAAGACACTATGTAATTCTTTGACCCATCCCCTCTTGGCTTCGCCTAACCTGCATTTGAGTCCTCGCAAGATAACCCTATTTGCGGCCTCGGCTTTCCCGTTATTTCGGGGATGTTCGACTGATGTAAAGTGTTGCTTGGTGCCGAGTTTTGCAACGAAGCTTTGAAAGCCTTGGTCGGTGAATTGGGTACAGTTTTCTGTGACGAGCACCCGGGGGATTCCAAATCGAGCGAGCACGTTTCGTTTGTAAAAATGCAGAATGTTGTGCAAGGTAATTTTCGCGAGGGCTTCAGCCTCTACCCACTTTGTGAAGTAATCTACGACCATGACGAGGAATTTGTTTTGGTACGTCCCTTGTACGAATGGTTTGAGGATGTCCATTCCCCACCAAGAAAATAGCCATGGGGACGATATTGTTGCGGGGAGAGATGCATGTCGGTGTGCCTTTGGCACTTGTCACATTTCTTGATGCGGTCTTTGGTGTCTTGTTGCATTCTCGGCCAATAGTACCCCACTCGCAGTGCTTTTTGTGCTAGGGACTTTCCGCCCATGTGTTGGGCATTAATCCCCTCGTGCATTTCCCGTAGTACCTCGGGGACCGCGGATTCTTCGATGCACTTCAAGAGTGAGATGGAAAATCCCATTCGATATAGTTTGTGCTCGAGAACTACGTAGGAGCTTGCTCGTCGTTTGGTCGCGGCTGCTTCTCTCTGGTCCCAGGGAAGTTCCCCCTTCGTTAGGAAGTTGAATACCAGGGTCATCCAGCACGAGCTGTCTCTGATGGCATTTACCTCGGGTAAAGTCGTGGTTTTTCGATACTCGGGTGAGATAGAGATTCTCGTATGACAAATTTGTTTCCGCCTTTCTTTTTCGTACTTGCGAGCTTTGAAAGTATGTCGGCCCGTATGTTTTGCTCGCGTGGTACGTGCAAAATTTCTGCTCGGTCAAAATTTTTCATATGTTCCTTGACCAAGTTCAGATATTCGATGAGGCTGTTGTTCTTAGCCTGGTATTCCCCTTGAACTTGGGACGTGGTGAGTTGAGAGTCAGTGAAAAATTGTATCTCATAGGCGCCTAAATCCTCGGCCAGTCTTAGACCTGCGAGTAAGGCCTCGTATTATGTCTGGTTGTTCAAGGTTGGAAAGGAGAGGGTGAGCAAATGCTCGATCACCATGCCTTCCTCGTTTTCGAGGAGGATCCCCGCACCGCTCTCGGTCAAGCTGGAGGCTCCGTCGACAAAGATGATCCATTTGTGCTCCTTCCCAACGGGGGGTTATGAGGGGTCATCTCTGTGACGAAATCGGCCAGAGCCTATGCCTTTAGGACCTTCATGCTCTTGTACTAGACGTCAAATTCTGAAAGTTCCAACGACCATTTCAACATTTGACCCTCCATGTCTGGTTAACCTAGGAGTTGTTTCACAGGCTGGTCTGTTCACACAACGATCGTGTGCGCGAGGAAATAGTGTCTGAGCCTTCTCGCTGCATTGACGAGGGCCATAGGCACCTTTTCTATCTGTTGGGACCTAACCTCGGGCCCTTGAAGCACCTTGCTCGTGAAATAAATGTGTTTTTGTCCGTCATAAGTCTCATGAATGAGGGCCGCGCTGACGGCTTTGACCGGGACGGCCAGGCATAGAAACAAGGTCTCCCCGTCTACTGGTCGTGATAACACGGGCGACTGTAAGACGCTCTGTTTGAGATGGAGCAGGGCCTGCTCGCATTCCTCGGTCAATTCGAAAGCCGCTTCCTTGCGAAGGAGTTTGAAGAAAAGGATAGAGTGTTGAGCGGATTTTACAACGAAACAGGATAGTGAGGCGAGCATGTCATTCAATACTTGTATGGATTTTTTCGACGTAGGTGTGGGGAGGTTAGAGAAAGCTCGACACTTGTCGAGGTTGGCTTCGATTCCTCGCTCTGTTAAGTAGAAGCCGAGGAACTTGCCCGCCTTGACCCCGAACAAGCACTTCTCGGAGTTAAACCTCATTTTGCATTGCCTCGCTTGGGCAAAGACTTCCCTGAGATGAGCAGCATGGTCGGTGTCTACTTGGGACTTGACAATTATGTCATCCATGTATACCTCGAGCATATCTCCGATTTGGTTGCGGAAGACTTTGTTCATCATTCGCTGATACGTTTCTCCTGCGTTTTTCATACCGAATGGCATTACGTTGTAGTAATAGTTGCCCGAGATAGTCATGAAAGAAGTGTAGTATTTGTCGCCTATTTCCATTGGGATTTGGTTGTAGCCCGAATAGGCGTCCATAAACGATAAAATTTTATAGCAGGCCGAGTTGTCGACCAGCATATCAATATTAGGTAAAGGAAATGCATCTTTGGGGCATGCCCGATTAAGATCGGTATAGTCAACGCACATTCGCCATTTCCCATTATTTTTCTTAACAAGTACAACATTTGACAGCCAGGTTGAATACTGGGCTTCAGAAATAAAATTTTCCTCTAGGAGGTATTTTACAGCTTTTTCAGCAGCCTCCACTTTCTCCGGAGACTGCCTACGTCTATGTTGTACTACTTCCTTAGCGGCTGAATCAATGGCGAGTTGATGACAGGAGACCTCAGGGTCGAGATCGGGCATCTCCGCAGCACTCCATGCGAACAGATTCGCATTTTCCCTCAAGCAGGCCTTGATCTACTTTCTCTCCAAGTCGGGGAGTCCAGTGCCAATCTTCACTCCTCTACTTGGGTCTTCACCGAGGGGGACAAGCTTGAAGTCGAGTCGACTTTTAGAGGGACGAGGCTTCTATCGCGTAGTTGCAACTTTCTTGGCGGGCCGTGTGCTGGTGTTGACTATGTTATGTCCCTTGGATGCCGCGTTGAAGCACCTTCGGGCGGCTGCTAGATCTCCTTGAATAGTGGCGACTCGTTCCCTCTTGGTGTAGAACTTCATCTTTAAGTGGACGGTGGAAGGCACCGCAGTCAGCTCTTCCAGTGTTGGCCTACCGAGGATGCAGTTGTAGAGGGATGGTCAGTTGATGACGAGGAAGTGGACCTTGACCTGCCTGGTAGAGGTATCCTCGCCAAATGTGACCCTAAGCTCCACATACCTCCACGGCTTGGAGGTCGAACCATTAAAGCCTTGCAGGTCTGACCCCACGTATGGTGAAAGGTGAGAGTCATCGAGCTGCAGGGTTCTGGACAGTTAGTTGTACATCACGTCGACGAAACTTCCCTCGTCGACCAGGATGCGATGTACATCGAAGTTAGCCATTTTGTCTCTTATCAGAAGATGGATGGCTGAATTAGGGGCCCCTCAGGGAAGCTCCTCGAGGTAAAAGGTGATCGGCTCTGATCTGCCTTTCACCCTTTCGAAGGTCACCGTTTGCGGGGGAGCCGCGTCGACCAGTTCGTCTAGCTTTCTCTTTGCTGAATTTATGGTCAAATCATTAAACCCTCCACCATTTATAACCATGGAGGAGGGGAAGTTTTCCCACCTGCTGTGCATAGAAAGAGGCTCTTACAGATGTTCGGGGACAAAGAAGTCCTCGGGTCTTATGACAGAGAACGCGGTTTGGATGGGAACCGACTCGTCAGATGGTTGGGCATCCTCTTCTACTTCCCTCGTCTCACGGGCGTCCCAACGAGGAGCGTCACTTACCTGATATTGTGCAAGTCTTCCCCCTTTATGAGGGTCTCAATGGCGTCCTTGAGGTGGACACAGTCTTCGGTCAAGTGCCCATGGCTCCGGTGATACTGGCAGTATTTGCTTCGGTCTACCCCAGTTTTGTCAAGAGCGGGGCGAGGACGCTTGACGTGGCCGTCCTTGAAGTTTGTACTTGCGCACTCCACTAAGATATGCTCGTGGGAAGCCGTTAGCGGAGTGTATTCAGTGAACCTCCCCGAGGGCCCCCTTTGTTCCCGGGCGTCTCAGGGTTTATCGTCCCTTCTCTTCTCGCCAGTTCGTCGAGGAGGGGCGGTGTCTTGTCTTGGATTACTGTTGGATCCTCCGTTCCTGGGATCTCGGGCTCTACTGGACACTTCTCTCTCCTTGTAGTCCATATAGGCTATGGCCTTCTCGAGGAGGGCATCGAACGTCCGGGGTAGTTCGATACCTACGGCTTTTATGAATTCGGTGCCCGGGAGGAGCCCCCTTTAAACTAGGTATCTTTTCATGTGGTCTGTGCAGGGGACCTGGATGGCCTTCCGGTTGAACTGGTCAATGAATTCTCTCAGGGTCTCATCGTGTCTCTGGATGATGGCCTTGAGGGCTGCTTCGGTCTTCAGGTGTCGCCGTGAAGCAGTGAACAAGCTGATCAATTGGTTTTTCAGATTTCGCCAAGAGGTGATTGATCCCGGGGCGAGACCTTTGTACCAATCCATCACAGCTTTCCTCAGTGTCGTGGGGAACAACCGATATTTAATCAGTCCCCCGGCATTGTAATAGTGCAACATGGCCTCAAACCCGTCTATGTGGTTGACCGGGTCGGCGATGCCGTCATATTCCTTCAGGTGGGGAGGCTTCTCCGTGCCCGAGGGAATGGGAGCCTCCATGATAGCTTGTGACAAGGGACCGCAGGGGTCATCCTTGTCACTCTGTTCGGGCGAGCGGGACGGAGACCAGATGTCGTGGAGGTCACGGTGGCCCTCCTCGCGCGGAGCGGTCCTTGGGTGGTATGACTGTTGATGGTTTCCCCCGTTCCTATCTCCAGGGGGTCTTCGTTCTTGACGCGAGGTGCCGTGATCGCGCCTTCCCGCGTCGACGAGCGGTTCCCTCTCCAAAGGGGGTCGTCGCCCGAGTGGTCGGGGCGACGGGCTTCGAGAGATGTCCTGATTATGTCTCCGCGGGGGAGATTGGGGATGTTCATCTGCTTGTAGAGGAGGAGGAGATTGAGGTCTCCTGTGTCTTATCGGGGGCCTCCAATCGTCCTCGAGAGCCCTCAGTATTTCCCCTGGGAGAAGATTAGATAGTTGGTTTGACTAATTGCCGCGAACAGTGCCCGGGTCGTGGTGTTTGCCCCAGCTGGAACGGGGACCTCGTGGAACTGGACGTGTGGATAGCTCTGGAGGGGCGGCCGATCTTCTTCAAGTCGAGGAGGAAGTGATAACGATGAAGCAGTGGCTCCGTCCCTATAGTTAGAAGGCCCAGACATATTAACTCCCGGGGCAGTGTTATGGCCGACGGTACCGGCGTTGTCGAGGTAAGCATTGTTATTGGCGGTGTTGTTGTTAACGTCAATGACATGGACGTTCGTGTTGTCTGGATTCTGGTCAGCTATGACAGTTGAGGATTGTTTAGCTTTTGGCCTCAAGTGAATAGAAGACGGGGAAGCTTAGTTTCCCACAGACGGCGCCACTGATCTTACCGGATCAGAGATGGACAGTCACAGCTGGCTCGGGTAGAAGTTGAGTGAGATGGGGGGGATACCTGCAAGACACTCTGATGGCAAAGTAAGAAGCAGAATAAGCAAGCAAGTAAGAGTTTTGAGATATAAGTTGAATACCTGACCCTCTCGGAAGAGAGGGTATTTATAGCCCCCAGCACTGGGCCAAGGTCTCTTTATTGGGTTGATCAAACATGCCCAATCAAAGAGACTACCATGTTCTATGTGTGTAGTGGGGACCCACACGTGGCCCCTTACCTGGATAACGTCCTCCGCAAGACAAGGGGGATAGGGACACGATCTTTCCAAGACCATGAAGACTCCATGAAATCTTGAGAGGTTGGAAGTCAGCCCTATGAGGAAGGTGCTCGGGAGGAGCGCGTGCTCGTTGGAGATGGTCTCTGCGAGCATCGACAGGAAGCAGTCTTGGTCGACAAGACATCTGTGGTCGAGATGTGCTCGGGGGAAATACTTCTCAGCGCATCAGGTTGACAAGCTTTGATTGGACCTCACTGGTAGTTGGGCTAAGGGCAGGCCCAGTCCAAAACAATATATATATATATATATATATATATATATATATATATATATATATATATATATATATATATATATATATATATATATATATATATATATATATATATATATATATATATATATATATATATATATATATATATATATATATATATATATATATATATATATATATATATATATATATATATATATATATATATATATATATATATATATATCTTTTTACAAAAAAAAATTTATTTTTTTAAAAGGTATAATATGGTAAATATATTTATATACTCATTTAAAGAATAAATCTCTTAAAAGAATATTTTCCTGATTAAATATATTTAAAAAGTATATTTAATTAGAATAAATAGATAAATATATTGTTATGGTTAAATATATATTTAGAAAGTATGGTTAAATAAATTTCAAAAACATAATTAAAAATAGGTAGTATATTATATGCAAATATGTTTAATTAGAGTAGATATATTGTATGTAAGAATATTATCAAATGTATAACTAGTGTTATATGTTATCGACAAAAATTTAAAAATTTGTCGATAGATCAATCCCTCTTTTATTTAATAAAATTAAACATGAATAGTATTGTACATGTGCAATATGGAATATTATCAGTTCTATCGTAGTTGGATGTATGATAGAACGTTTCCTGGAAGACGTGGGCTTAACTGCATTTTATGGAAGGAGTTGTCGTGTTTCTCTCGTATGTGTTTGCTCAAGAATGTTGTCAAAGAGGAGGAGGAGTAAGGTGTCTGTGTTTAAAGTGTGGTTGTAGAAATATTATTAGTGACCCTAGTGAAGTGAAACGTCACTTAGAGAGAGCGGGTTTTAGGCCAAATTATTGGATTTGGATATCTAATTATGAAAATGTCAGAGATGAATAGAGATACTTCTAGCAGTCAAACACGTTTGGACCAGATATAAATAGAGTGATCCAGGGAGTCCATCACATATGCAATTCCAGGAACAATTTAATATAGTTGGGGATATGGTCAATGGCGCATTAGGAGTGAATGTGGCTTATGATGAACCTCAACACTTTGACGCAGAAGAGCTCTCGAATGAGAAAAAGCAAAAGTTTTATCAGTTGTTGAAAGAAAAAAGTATACTGTTTGAGGGGTCTTCTAACTCAAGGCTAATGTGTGAAAGAAAACATGCCTACAAGTTATTATGATGTAAAGAGGATGGTGTCGAAGTTGGGACTAGAAGTAAAAAAGATTGATTGTTGCATTAGAGGTTGCATGTTTTATGACAACGAGTTTGGTATAAATGATGGGGAATTGGAGGAATGTAAGTTTTGCAATAGTATGAGGTATTTAGTTCGCAGTAAAGGAGCTGATTGAAATAAAAAACGAGTTACAGTGAAGTCCATGTTCTATCTGCCAATAATACCTAGGTTGCAAAGAATGTTTGCATCAATGCACAACTCAAGCCAAATGACATGGAACCATACAAAAAGAATTAGTTTAGGAATGATGTGACATCCATCTGATGGCAAGGCATGGAAACACTTTGATAGAGTTCATCCTGAATTTGCAGCAGAATCTAGGAATATCAGACTTGGATTATGCTCAAATGGTTTCGCTCCTTATAATGTCAACAAATACATATTCTTGTTGGCCAGTTATTGTTACCCCGTACAATCTGTTAAGATAAGTCAAAGATATTTTAGCTAAATTAAGTAGGAAAATATCTATGCTGTAAGTCAGAAAATATTTGTGCTGTAAATAACTTATTTCCTTCCCTTAATAGAAGAGGAATTATAGGGACTCTTTTATGTATATATAGTACCTTGATCAATGAATAAAATCATCAGAATTATTACTTTGAAATGTTCTATATGGTATCTAGAGCCAACATCGTCTCTCTTTCAATATAGAAACAGTGGTTTTGTTATTTCTTAGTAATTTCTGATGGCTTCTGATAAAAACAAATCGGAGAATTCTGGAACTTCCGCTGCTGTCCAATTCAACGATGCACTCACTCCAGAACGGCTTGACGACACTAACTACGTCGAATGATCGTTGAATGCACAGAACAAAATCAGAGGCAGAAAACGATGGGGTTACGTTACCGGAACAAAGACTGCACTAGTAAAAGATAAACCTGATGAATATGAAGCATGGGAAGATGAAAATTGCTTGGTCAAGTCTTGGCTTCTTGACTCCATGACCAAAGAAATCAAATCTCTTTTCATTCGCTTAGCTACAGCGAAGGAAATTTGGGAAACTGCAAAACAAACATACTCCATCGACTAAGATGCATCAAGATCTTATCAATTGCATCGTGAGGTAATCTCTACTCAACAAAATGGTGGATCTGTTATTACATATACTTTGGAAAATTGCAGAGGCTATGGCAAGAGTACGATAGTATTAATAATTGTACCATGGAATGCACTAAAGATGTTGAGAAATACAATAAGATGGTTAATTCTCAATGAGTTTATGTTTTATTGGCTGGTTTGGATTCACATTTGGATGGAGTTCGTGGTCGTGTTCTGGCTACCACTCTGCTTCCTAATGTTCAATCATTATATTCAATTGTATGTGCAGAGGCGAATCGCCAAGAAGCTATGCTAAGCGGTGAGTCTTCGAATGGTTCCTCCTTAGCTGTCAAGAAGTATCCGAAGAAAGAAATCCGCAAGTGTAATCACTGTAATGGAGATAATCATGTCATGGAGACATGTTTTAAGCTTCATGGCTACTCGGAGTGGCATCCAAAGGGAAAAACTACTTCGAATAATAAGACAGAAAACAACAAGGCTCATCTTTCTACTGTTGCCGGCTTCGTAACCAAGTCAGGTATGTCTAACTCTGCTCATAATCCTTCTGTTATTATTAGAAATAGCGATTGGATAATTGATACAGGTGTTACTGATCATATGACTTGTGATCAACACATGTTTACTAATTTCTCTCCTAACTGTCATAAAATTGTTATTATTACTGCCAATGGAGTGGAATCTCCCATTGAAGGTGTTGGTACAATGACCCTATCACCCTCCCTATCAATACCTAATGTCTTATTTGTTCCTACCTTGAATTGCAATCTTATCTCTGTTAGTAAATTAACAAAATCACATTCATGTGTCGTTGTGTTTTATCCAACCCACTGTGTTTTTCAGGATATACATACCAAGGAGAAGATTGGCAGTGGTAGATATAGTGAAGGGCTGTATTATCTTGAAAAAGTTTCACAAATCCATAAATGAGCATTGGTTCATCTTGCAAGTGATCACATACAAGATCAAAATAAAAAAAAATATTTGGCTATGGCATAGACGATTGGGGCATCCCTCTTTTAGTTATCTAAAAAAATTGTTTCCATCGTTATTTCATAAATGCAATATTTTGGATTTTCTTTGTGAAACTCGTGTTATGGCAAAAAGTCATCGTGCTATTTTTCCCTTGAGTAATAAGAAAACAGACTTTCCTTTCTCTTTAGTACACACTGATGTTTGGGGTCCTGCTCCGCAATCTACACATAATGGAAAAAATGGTTTATTAGTTTTGTTGATGATTGTACACGGGTAACCTGGGTATATTTTCTACAACATAAAAGTGATGTGTATGATGTGCTTCGCTCCTTTCATCAAATGATAGTAACACAATTTAACACATGTATTAAGGTAATTAGATCATACAATGGAGGGGAATATTTTAAGAAAGAATTAAAATATTTTTTGAACTCTAAGGGAATTTTGCATCAAACACCATGTCCTAATTGATGGTAATGTTCCATCTCATTTGTGGGGCGAGGCTGTAAATTCAGCAATTTACTTAATTAATCGAACTCCCTCTAGTGTGCATAACTTTAGAAGACCTCTAGATGTTTTATCTGATCATCATGTTCTCCCTTCCATTGTTCATTTACTACCTCATGTTTTGGATGTGTTATATATGTTCACTTACACCCACATCAACGTACAAAACTTGAAAACCGAGCTCTTAAATGTGTCTTTGTTGGGTATGGATCAACTCAAAAAGGTTATCATGCTTATCACCCATCATCTAAAATTTTTTATATTTAAATGGATGTAACTTTTCATGAAGATAACTTTTTCTATGTTGATTCTACACTTCAAGGGGGGGATGAAAGTGAAGTGCAGCACCATGATGTTAGCATGTTTGACTTATTTTGTGAAGATAAATTATCTTGTGAGGATCATTCTGCAGGTAATGAATCAATCTCAAACATGGACACATCACCTTTAGATAATACAATTTCCCCTGACGATAATCAACTAGCTCAATCTTCTCCACAAGATCAAGTTAACTCTCCAGAGGTATTTCCTAATTCTATTCCTGATAATACAATTATCAATGGAGTTGATACTAATGTTCATTCTGAAGTAGGTACTAATGTTCATTCTGAAGTTGATTCCTTTTCTCATGAAATTGATCATGAAATTGACCATAGTTTCCATGAGACCTCCAACACACTAACACTAAATCCATTATTGTCCAATATAATCTTCCACCTCGTTCTAACCGTGGTCAACCTCCCATTAGATATGAACCAGACCTTCAGTCCAAAGTTAAATATCCCATTAGTAATTATGTGTCATCTCACAAGTTATCTAAGTCATATGCATCATTTGTATCTCAATTATCCTCAATTTCTATTCATAGTAATGTGCAGGAAGCTTTACCAGATCCTAGTTGGACTGAAGCAATGGTTATGGAAATGGCGGCTTTAAAAAAACAACACTTGGGATCTTGTGATGTTACCAAAAGGGAAGAAAACTATGGGGTGCAGATGGGTTTATACAATTAAACACAAAGCTGATGGAACTATTGAGAGGTATAAAGCACAACTAGTGGCTAAAGGTTACACTCAATCTTACAGTGTAGATTATCAAGAGACATTTGCGCCGGTAGCCAAGCTCAACACTGTGAGAATACTTTTGTCACTAGCAGCAAACCAAGATTGGCCTCTTCTATAATTTGATGTGAAAAATGCTTTCCTACATGGAGAAATTTTAGAAGAAATTTATATGGATCTACCACCAGGTATGATAGATTCAAATGATATGAAGGTTTGCAAGTTAAGAAAGGCTCTATATGGATTAAAACAATCCCCAAGAGCATGGTTTGGTAGGTTTACTAAGTCTATGAAAGCTTTTGGCTATAAAGCAAGTAACTCTGATCACACCTTATTTTTGAAGAAAGGAGGAGGTAAAATTATAGCTTTGATTATTTATGTAGATGATATGATTGTTACAGGGAATGACCAAGATGAGATGTCTAGTTTGCAAAAATACCCCGCTTCTGAATTTGAGATGAAGCAACTTGGAAACCTAAAATATTTCTTGGGTATTGAAGTAGCTAGATCTAAACATGGTATTTTTCTATGCCAGAGAAAGTATACTCTTGATTTACTATCTGAAACAGAACTGCTTGGGTGTAAACCCGTTGATACCCCAATTGAACAAAATCATATGCTATTTCAATGCCAAAATTCAGCCAGCATAGACAAAGGAAAATACCAGAGGTTGGTGGGAAAATTAATTTACTAGTCTCATACACGGCCAGATATCACATATGCAGTAAATGTCGTTAGTCAATTTATGCATGATCCACGGAAAGCTCATATGGATGTTGTTGAAAGGATCTTGAGATATTTGAAGTCCACTCCTGGAAAAGGAATTTTATTCTCAAATCATGGAAACTTGAAGGTAGAAGGGTATACCGACGCTGATTGGGCAGGTTCAAGAAATGATAGAAGGTCTACCTCTGGTTACTTTACATTTGTAGGGGGAATCTTGTAACTTGGAGGAGTAAAAAACAACAGGTAGTAGCAAGGTCTAGTGCTGAAGCTAAGTTTAGAGGTATGGCACTAGGAGTTTGTAAACTTTTATGGATACGAAATGTTCTATCAGATTTGGATTTTGAACCAAGGGAGACTATGACTTTGTATTGTGACAATACTTCAGCAATTGCCATTGCGCACAATCCTGTGCAACATGATAGAACGAAACATGTAGAAATCGATAGACATTTTATCAAAGAGAAACTTGAAGCTGGAATAATTTCTTTTCCTTTTGTAAGATCTGAGTTTCAGTTAGTAGATGTTCTCACTAAAGGAGTGGCAAGTAAGGTGTTTAATGAGTCTTTGTTCAAGTTGGAAATGTGTGATATCCATGCACCAACTTGAGTGGGGATGTTAAGATAAGTCAAAGATATTTTAGCTAAATTAAGTAGGAAAATATTTGTGCTGTAAGTAGGAAAATATTTGTGCTGTAAATAATTTATTTCATTCCCTTAATAGAAGAGGAATTATAGGGACTCTTTTATGTATATATAGTACCTTGATCAATGAATAAAATCATCAGAATTATTACTTTGAAATGTTCTATACAATCTCCCTCTGAGATGTGTATGACAAAACCTTACATGTTTTTGACATTGCATCATTCCGGGACCGTCGAGTCCAAAGGCAGGAATAGATGTTTATTTGCAACCTTTAATTGACGATCTCAAGAGGTTGTTGGTGAGAGAGTGGACTTATGATGTGTCTCGCAAATAAAATTTTAATATGTGAGCTGCTTTGATATGGACAACTAACCATTTTCTTGCATATAATATGTTGTGTGTATGGGGTACGCATGGAAAAATGGGATGTCTGCATTGTATAGATCACACAAAAGCGTTTACTTTGGATAAGAGTTGGAAAAGTTCGTGGTTTGATTGTTAGCGTAGATTCTTACCTACAAACCATGAATTTAGAAGAAATAAGAATGCTTTTAGAAAAGGAGAAAAAGTAACAGATCTACCTCCCCTTCGATTGTTACCGACTGAAGTAAGAAATAGTGGTCGTGACCAACAAAAATGTACAGATAATGGTGAAGCACGCAAAATTTAAGGAGTTATTTAGTTGGCTACAACTTGGTGTATTTGAAAACTTAGGAATGAGATTTTGTTTAAATATGAATTTTGTCATGTAAGTGATTAGAGATCTAGTGTGGTCAACCAAACTTAAGTCTTGAAAATGGTGTATCATAGAAGAAATTACTAATTTCAACGGTGACTTTTATAATATTTGTGTAACTTCATTAAAAATTGCGATTAGTTTGTAAGTTCTTCATTCTGATTTTTTTAAATTGTTATATCGAATTAGAATACCCTTATACTCTGATCTAATTAATTCTTGCTTATAAAGAAAAAAAGCAAGAGAAAGAAATCATAGACAAATAAGATTTTGATAAAGGTTGTTAAACACCCTTCATCGAATGCAGTATCATTACAATAATAAGATTGCCACTACAATACTAAATTACATGAAAATTAACTTATTTTTATTACTATATTCAAATTTCTCTCTTTAAATTTGCAAGTCAAGAAAAAATAATTTATGACAAAGAGAAAGAAAAAAAGATAAACATAATTTTAGTAACATAAAAATTCAAGTATGCTATGATTATAAGAAACAACAAATCGACATGTTTACTTATAGATAATTATTTTTTTGAACTTTTATCATAAGATATAAAGGTTGGAAAATAAAAATGGATAAACATTATAACTGTTCCAAACACACCACAAAAGTTTCTATTTTCTATGAATCCTAATTCACTCTTTATTCTTTGAAACAAAACCTACAAGAACATTACAAGTAAATGCTATGATCATTGTTAAAAATAATATTAAAATCAAAACAATCCATAAGCCCATGATTCTGAATCCATGACCACTCTTGGATACTGATTTTGAGGAGCATCAAATACTTGCTTTCTGTCACCAATATCATCATCATTAATCACAAAATCCCAATTTCTAATAAAGTCATCATCCCATAATGCCATATTAATATTAATATTATTATTATTATTATCACTATTTTCAATGTTATTATTATCTTGTGACCAATCAAAGTCAGATAGTAGTAAATCTTCAAGAAAGTTAGATGAATTTGAAGAAGATGACGATGCTGTTGTAGTTATAGTTGTTGTTGATGAAGATGAACAAACACATGGAGCTAGAATTTCATCTGGTTTTACTATTGGAACTTCTTCAATTAAGAACTCATTCATTAGTTCCAATGAGTCAAAGAGTGGTGTCATAATTTGGTCATGTTCTTCAGTTATGGTTGATGAATCAAATGAAGTTTCTGGATTTTGTGGTTCTTTGTTTTTGTCATTCTCATATTCAACCTTTGTGTCTTGTTCTTCAATAGGGGAAGATTCTTTTTGATTTTGTTGAGGTTGTTGTTCTGGTTTTGTTTGAGGTTGTTCTATTTCATTAGTGAATAATATCCTATGTGTTACAGGATCAATTCCCATTTTCTTAAGCTTTTTCTTAATGTGTGTGTTCCAATGATTCTTAATCTCATTATCAGTTCTTCCGGGTAAATGAGAAGCAATTTTTGACCATCTGCATAACAAAAACACATATATATTAATTATAGAATTAAATATCTTTTTTTGTCCTTCTAAATATAATGATTTTTAAGGTTCTTAAAAATTTTAATTTTAACTATTGATCTCTTATAGTAAAACGGTAACTAAAATAGTCTTTAATTTTATCGTTAAATAAAAAATTATCGTTAAATTATAAAAAAATCATCGTTAAAATGTAGAAGGAACATAAAATTAAAATTAAAATTTAAAAAAAAAATATTTTTTCAAAAAAGTATTTAACGAGATTAAAATTAAAAACCGATATATTTAGAAGAATCAAAAAATTTATTTAATCCTCAATTATATTCACATTAATAATAATTTAGGATCTTTTTAAAGAGATGTCATACCCAACACTGACACATTTAAGAGTTATAATATTGAAGTATTGAATTCTATTAGTTGATAATCAACAATAAATTGATTCTATTTTTATAAAAAAAAAATATTAAATGATGAGTTCGTGGTCATTAAGAAAGTTATCTTTTTCAAATGTCATTGAAATTAAGAAATAAGAAAATTAAACTATAAGACAAACATGGCTAACATTACTTATTCAACATTACGTTTCCCATTTGGAGTCAACTTTATAAAACAGCAATCATGATAATTTTCTTTCTTTTACTTTAAAAAAAAACAATAAAAAAACCATAAAAGAAAAAATATACTTGGTCTACAATTTTTTATAAGTATTTTAATTATTTTATATGTTATGGGACCGTATCTTCTTTTTGTGATGAATAAACAAAGTGCAAGATGAAGAGCGTGTATTATAGAAATGATTAAATTTCATTAAGTTATTGTATTTCGCATGATTAAAAAACATTTAAATGATTATCTTAGATAAACCTAGTCAAATATTTTAAAATATCACTGTGTTGTCGTTTAGTTAATAAGTTAATTAAGGTTTTTAGATTTAGTTACAAAGCATGCAAACAGAAAAAAAAAAAAAAAAACTGAAACAGAGTAATTGAAAGAGTGAAAGAACCTGTTTCCAAGTTGAGCATGAAGATCAATGACCATTTTCTCCTCATATTCTGATAAAAGTCCTCTCTTTAGGTCAGGCCTTAAGTAATTTGTCCATCTGAGTCTGCAACTTTTTCCACACCTTAACAACCCTGCATTTATTTCATAACAATTTTTAGCTAAGGTAAAAAATATTGAAAAAAAATTTAAAAATGTAAATGAACTTGAAACTCAAAAGTCACATACTAAAGAAATATTCAATTATGTTTAATATTTTGATCACATTAGTCATAAAGTCATTTGTGACTGGCTGATGTGATTCGACTGCAACTGCAATTTAAAACTACGATTTTGATGGTGAAAATCGTATAAGTAATAAGGGGAGACCTGCTAACTTAGGGACAGCTCTCCAGCAACATTGGCCATTAGTGAGGATGAAACTGATGAGTTTTTTATCTTCTTCTGCTGTCCATGGACCTTTTTTCAAACCAACTTTGTCACAACAAGGTTGTCTTCCCATTTTTTTTTTGTTTTACCAAATGTTGGAAATGCCTATAAAGTCTAACCTTTGAAATGATACCTTAAAAATGGAGGAATCAAATTGATATTGAGAGAGAAAGAGATAGAAAAAGATAGAGAGAGAAAGATGAAAAAACTTGAGAGTTCACAAGATTATGAGCATAACAAGTTAAGATAGAGCTATACCACCTACTTATTTATATATGAAATTTCTATTCCCTTTGGCTCCTAAAAGTCTTTGAAGCCCACTATCTCAATTTAACTTTTTTTTTGTCTTTTCTTTTTTGCTATTTATTTTAGCATACAATTTTGGGATTTTTATTAATTTATTTATATTTTCTTCATTAAGATTAATGAATTAATGAATATTATCTCCGGCCATTTTAATGATCCGTTTGCAATTTTGACACGGATTTAATTTTTATGCATTGTCAAAATACTTTAGACTTACAGAACATCACAAGTACACTTGAACATCACAACCAACGACCAACTATTAGTATAAATGTAACAAGTTTATAATGATTTTTTTTTCTAGTTTTAATTCCTATATATTATTTAGTATGTGATAAAGACAAACAGACAATAAATTACACTGTTATTCATATTTAGATAGTAAAATAAATTATCTTAAAAAGTATATTTATAGATTTAAGAGATAAATATCATTATTCACGAGTCTTTAAACTCTCTCTAAAATTAATTATTTTTTATGTTAAAAAACTAAAAATATAAAAGATAAATGATATAAAGACATGACGATTGTCGAAATATATTTTTTTCATATGGACAAAATTCATTAACATTGTAAAAATATTTTTTTTACTTTTCATATGAAACAACTCATTTATTTTTACCTATAAGAAATAATGTACTCCCTTCGTGTTATTATAAGTGTTTTATTTGAGTTTTTTTTACACAAATCTTATTTGAGTTATCCGTTAGTTTTAAAAAAAATTATTAAGTATATTAATTTTAATAATATAATTAATATTTTGAATTGTCCGTTAGTTTTTTAAAAAATTATTAAATATGTTAACTTTAATAATATAATTAATATTATTTATTAAAATATTTTTATTAACTATAATTATTAAATGTGATAGAGATGAATATAAAGATGGATAACTCTTGAATAATGAAAGTCATTTAAAAAAAAAAAGAGTACACATGTTCAAAGTAAGTGAGGTGATATGTTGGTGAAAAAGAAATTTCATATGAAAAGTATATATCACGAATTGAGAAGTGATGATTCAGTGGTGATGTCATGGAGAGCTCTTATGTATTGCAATGCAGTTAGACCAAGAGTCATTATAACTCTTTGGCTAGCTTGTAACCAAAGACTTGTGACAAATGATCGATTAATTGAGGTATAGTTTGATAGAGAGTAATACATGATGTTTTTGTGAAAACTTAGGAAATATTAGACTTTTTTTTATTGTGCTATTACAAAGATGGAGGGAGGTTCTAAATTTGATCAAATTTCAGCATCTCTCAAAAGCGTGGCATCATGAACTGATTTGGACTATGCAACATGGCATCGATAAGGGTTAGAAAGCAGTGTTCTTCATTTTGCTGCAACTAAGACGATATACGGGTTGTGGAAGTATAAAAATACCAAATACTTTGATAAGAATATTGATAATACAATTATAGGTTCAGATTGATGTAGTAATAAACTTAAAGGTAACATGACTAAATTGGTGTTATAGTTTGTTTTTGATTTTGTCTTTTGTTCTGATTGCCAAGTTTATAATTAGCAATTTTTGAATTAATATATTTTGATTTATTAAAGAAAATTATAATTATTAAAATAATTATAATTAATAAATAAGAATATAATAATGAAAACTAATAATAATCATTGTATTGTAATTTGTTTTTTTGAATTTGCACAATTAAGTTATCAGACAAAAACATAGTTTATTATCGATTATTTATTTATTAAAAATAAATTACAGAATTTTTATAAATTATTTTTTCACCACAAATTTTTTATATTAAGAAAAGAATATTTAAATAATTAAATAATATTTAATTTTTTCATTCTCATATCTTATTACAGTATGACATGTGACATTTATTTTTTAACTTTCATTAATTAAATATTACATACACTCATTCTCTCTTAATTAAAATTTTAAATTTCTTTCTTTTTTTTCATACTTTCTCGCTTTTATTTTAATTTTTTCTCCATATTTATTTATTATCTCTAAAAATATTAATAATTAATTTTTTTATTTTACTAAAACAAAAAATTTATTTATCTCACAGATTATCAACACAATATTTATTTCATTTTAATCAATCATTTGCCTTAATTTAAAAAACACTTTTTTGAAAATATTAATTTTTTTCTTAAAAACACTTTTTTGAAAATATTAATTTTTTTCTTAAAAACACTTTTTTGAAAATATTAATTTTTTTCTTTTTCTATTGTACGGTTTTTCTTCTTCTTCTTTTTATATGATTATTTAATACAATTAAATTTATATAATTATTATTCTAAATAAATCATTTCAAATTTTGTATTTATACTTAAATATAGTTTATATCACATCAAATAATATTTTTTATTCTACGGATTATTATCAACACAATATTTATTTTATTTTAATAAAAATAATTTTTATTTGAAAAATAATTTTTATTTTTAAATGTTAAAATTTTATTTTTTTTCTTCATCTCAGAAATTCTTTTTTTTAAATATAATTATCTAATATAATTAAGTTAATATAATTATTTTTATTTATAATTAAATTACTCATTTCAAACTTATATATATCAAAATATATTTTACAGCATATAAAATAAATTTATCTTGCATTAGTTCAAAATTGTAATGGATGAATGTAATTCATTTATTTTGACTGCAAATTTCAATATACAAGTATCAATATTTGTGTCCATTGACAAGTGGCATGAGGAAGGTGACAGAGTCCACACGTGGTATGTCATTGTCAGATTACACTACCTCATCAAACTACATTGCTTTGGTTTTAAGCGTAAGATATTCCACTAACTCAACAAAAAAAAAAAATCCATGCAATTCGTTTATCATGAAATTACATAGTTAAGATATTCGTGGTCATTCAATTATGATCGGACAGTCTAAATAAACATATTTAAATTTAATTTGATAGTTTAAAAATATTTTGTTTTAATTACTAATCGGAAGAATGAAATCATACCAATAAGTATTTTCTCTCTTTCAATTTTTGTTGACTTTTTCATTTGTATCGGTAAGTCTACTTTATATTGATTACCCAAAATACAATATTTTATTTTCATTTCCGTTTACATTGTGATACGGATGATAGAAAATGGGAACAGTTTATACCAGTCAATTAGCTACTTCAATAATTTGTTTCACATTTCACATTGAGAACACTGTATCCAAGATAAATTTGAATTCAACTGGGCATTGTGTATTTAAATATATTGGTAAGGAATATATCTAATTAATATTTAGTTAGTTGAAATTGTATAAGTGATTTCGAGCGGAAAAAAATAAATTATAGAGAAGAAAATGAAACACAATAACAATATAAAGGTTTAATGTCGACATTTTAAAAATTAAAATTAGTGTTAAGATGACAATTAGAGAATAATACTATTTAAAAATTGTTATAATATATAGATTATCCTCAACTATCTCAAGACTCCAAAACACCGGTACTCTTCAAAACAAATATTTAATTACCTCACACAAGACTCTAACACAAGAGTATAGGAGAAAATATAAAAAGTCAAATACAAATTTAAAATTCTTTCATCAGGTACATCTTGTAACAAAGAACTTGAAACATATATATAGTTTTGGACCCCCTCTTCCTTCACAAAATTAAACAATGTAGGTCTTCGAAGAACTTGAATCATATATATAGTCTTGGTCTCCCTCTTTCTTCCTAAAACTTAGCGATGTTAAATTTCTTCAACAGGTATATTTTCAACCAACCCCAACAATCTCTATATTGATTAAAATAATACATTAACTTTCATTGTCTACATCGATAATTATACTCCACCATACAGAGTATAGTTACTTGAAGCTACACCGCTCCGAAAATTTTCACATTATATTCACTGACAATCATAGTTTTAAAAATGACCATACTTCACTTAAAGAAGAGTATACGTCACTTGAAGGTAAACCACTTCAAAAAATTTCACATGTTGAAAATTTATGGTGCAACTTCCATGTTGGTAGGAAGCTTTTCATCCATCGACATAATCTCACACGCATTGCATTAATGTCTATGTGTTAATCTGCTAGAAATAACTCTTTCTTTTTCACGACAGCGGAAATGTCATGAAGACGCATTTTTCAATTTTCAGAGAAGATCAACACCTCCACATCGAAGAAGACATTGCAAGAATTTGACTCGGTGCCTTTCTATAACGCTAACCCATCAAGACACTTAAATTTATATGACCAATCTTTCCACATTTCCAACATCTCACACACATTTCATTATTTTTCTTGACATACAACCTCCCTCTAGTAACCAACACCGAGTTTGATGAAGTATTATCTTTACCCTTCAATCTTCCTTCATCGGAAATAATCTTACTAACAACTTCTTTCAAACTTAAGGTTTCGTTCTCATATATCAAAATATGTTTAATATGCTCATAGGAAGATGGAAGAGACTGTATGAGTCTCAAATCTTTATCTTCACCATCAATCTTGACTCCAATAGTTTCTAATTCATAAACAATATCATTTAGAACGCTTAGATGATCAAATAATTTTGTATGCTCATCCATACGCGAGCTATGAAACAACTCTTTCAACAATAAATGATTTGTACACTTTTTTCTTGATACAACCCTTCAAGTTTTTTACAGAACTCTAACAGAAGATGACGTGACACGCCACATAATTTAAAATCAAAATAATGAAAAAAAAATTTAAATTAGGAGGTTTTCAAACCTTCCTAAAGTAAAATTATTTTAAAATCAATTTTAAAGTCATTGTTCTTTCACATCGATTTGTGCATTTCAAGGAGATGAACCGGGTGGCAGCTCGCAGTCACAACCAGATCTATTGAATGATGAAATATTGTGTTTTTGCCTTTTATTTATTTATTAACTTTTGGAGATGTCTCAGGTTCTACAATTATGAAATTTTAGTAGAGATATTAGTCCTACTTTCAAGACATGGAAGATGGTTTTAGCTCTAATGGAGTTTAAGTATGAGTGAAGAGAATGGTTAATTTTAACTGCTTTATACATGTGTTTGTACTTGAGGTTTTAAAGTGTTGGTCTTTATTTTTTCAATATTATGAAAACATTATATAGTTTTAACATATATGAATATTATTCTTAATAGTAAAATGAGTATTATCTAATGCAAGTTATTTTTGCCATTGTTTTGTTAAACTTACAATTACAAACCATTTCAAAGAGTTATGTATGTAAAATTGACAGTAGGACTGTGAAGCTAAGAAGATAGAAAATTGAGAGTTGGGTGTTAATCTAATTTGTGATTTTTCCAAACAGTCAATTAATTAATCTCAACTTCTCAGGTACATACCTAGCAATGATAAAAGGATATATGAAAGGCATCAATTTCTTAATTTTACACAATATAAATTATTTTAGTGTCTCTAGGTGATTGTAGTCAAACCTTGGATTTTGGATCAGTTTGACCAATTGGTGTTCTGGATTTTAAAATATTCATCTTATTATAAACTCAATGTCTTTCTTACTAGTTTCCATGTGATGCAGGGGAATAAAATTTCCTTATTGAATTTGAGTGAAATGGCTGTGGTTTTAACTGGTTCATATATTATTTTTAAAATCACCTCAATTGATTGTGTTCTTATCTTGAAGAATTCATGATAACTTTTCTTCTGTCTCTTGTGTCAGTTTTTTTAGCATGTATTTGTTTCAAGAATTAAAATTATATTTTTGAGAATGTTATTTTTGAAATATTAATATTAATTTTTTTTTTCAATCTATATATTTGATAAATAATTTAAATTCCCAGAAATGTTTATCAAATGTATTTATTTTTAACTTTTTAAAATAAAAAATAAAGAATTTAAATCATTAAAAATAAAAAATTATTGGTGGTTATATCTTATTCTCATGACAATATAAGATTTCTATCTTTTTACGTGAAAATGAAAAATTAAAAAATTAATATAAATTACATTTTCAAAAATAAATAGTTCCAAAGCATAATTTATAAATACTTGAAACAAAATACAAAAGATAAAGATCACATTCCTAAAAATAAATTTAGAATCCATATAACAAATACCCCCTTTATAATTCTCATGCCTTGTAACAACTTTGAAGAATTTATGTGGACTTGTGATGATTGAAAACACATACAATGATACCATAGTTTTTTAACACTGCTATTTAGAGTGTAAAAGATATTTTATTCTTTACTTGTTAAATCACATAATAAATAATTTTAATTATTTCACTCAGTATAATTCATGTTTTTCTCAGAATGCAAACACACTGGGTCACTCAGTACTATTGGCTACAAACGCTATTCATGTTCAAATTTTTATATTTTGAAAAGTTAGATTTCAAAGATGACTTAGTTTTATTGACAATTTGATACGATAAAGAAACAAAGTTGATTATAGAAACAATATTATTGAAAAAATGAAAATTTTTAGTGTATGCTAACGGTTTGATAAAATGGTTGTGAGATGAATATATAAAGAAGAAGAAGAAGATGAGGAGTAAAATTAACATGAAAAAAATCGATAAATTTATGGAAGTTTAAAATCTCCTTAATCTAAAATATTTTTCTGCTTTCAAGTGATGTGACATGAAAAGTGATGTGCCACGTAATCTTCTGTCAGTGAAAAACTAATGAGAGAGATCAATTTTAGAGACAATTTTTTTTTTTACAAAAACTATTGTATAAAAGAAAATATTAAAAAGTCTAAAATTGAAGGTTCATATATTTATAAGGACCTCTGTCATATTTAACCCTATATATATTTATTAGAAAAATATCAAAAAAATGGGCAGAATTAATTCTATTTAAAATTAAAACTAAAAATAAGATAAAAATGATAGTAATTAAAAATGAGAATTATCACCAAAAATTATATAATATGTTTCGTTGTGGATTAGAAATGGAGAAGGCTATGGAAATTACGGTGGAGCGAAGCTTCTTAAGCGATTAAGTGATGTGACACCTTGTATCAGAGGTTGCGATCGTGATACCCCTTGAATCAGAGACGTTGATCGAGAATCTCTGATATGGTGGACTGTTGTACCCCAATTTTTGCTCCTAAGATCCCTTCATTATATCACATCAATTCAATCACAACAAGATCACATTAGAGTTTGGTTCTTCTCCCTATCTTTAGCTTTTGCTCTAGGAGTAATCACCAAGCACCTTGACTTGTATTGTATGATCATCTATGTTTTGTATTGATTACTCTTTAACTAATAAATACAATGAGTGTTTGCCCCAATTGTTGATATTGTAGGTGAAAGCACAATACATTCCATTAAGATTGATCTAGGGATTCATGAGTTCATTTTTGTGCCTTCCTCAACAAAGATTCATTGAGATTCAAGCCTCATTAATAAAGATATTTTGAAATGATATCATGACATAGTCTTTTATGATTCATCATACATCAAGTTGTCAAAATTAGTTCAAAGGTACAAGAGTTGATTGAAGAAATTTGACTCAAATAGACAAGTCTTTGATTTCAATGATCACAAGTGCATATCTCTTACAATTCTCAAGATTTGAAAGTGGTTTTGGTTGCTATGGTTTCTCCTTATCATCCTCAACAACTTATAAGCACGTAACAAAGATATTGGTGCAAGAAGGTGGGTAAAAGTTGCAAAGGTTTCCCAAGGCATTTTCTTGCTCTAGGAGTTAGGATTTTGAACTTCAAAGGGGTTATCTTGCCCATCTTTTGGTATTTTTGAATTATTCCAAAAACACCCTTCCCTTCAAAGGGTTATTAACAAAACACTTCAAAAGTTTCAAGGAAATTTTGTGTAGAAGAAACTTGATGATGAAGAGAGATTACAAGTCCTCCAGATGAACCCTCAAATTCCCTTATGTGACTTCAAATGATCATAACTTGATCAATTTTTATCACCTTGAACCCATTATTTTTCCATAATGATATTGAAGATGTGAACTTCAACCTTTATTTTATGTGCAAAGTGTAAAAATGGATGGAAGACGCCCTAAGGATGCAAAAGATTATAGGTCATTTCATTAATTTTTGCCAACTTCAACAAGTCATAACTCCCTCAATTTTTGGAGATTTTGAATGGTTTAAGTTTGAAAATGTCATTGAAGAGATCTATTTCATACCATATTTTTTGGTCAAGAGCAAATTTCAAGTGGAAAGCCATGTTTGAATGCAAGACATTACAAGTCATTTTTGAAGAAAAACTTAGAAAATTTTCTAAATATAGAAAGTCAACCTCTTTTTCCCAACTTTGACTCATTACAACTTTCAGCTCAAGCAACCATTTGATCCCATTCTTTACACATTGCAAAGCTTGTAACCTCATCTTTTTAAGGCTTCAAGAATCATGCCTTAAGACTCTTTGAGTTGAGAATGCCATTGGTTTGAATTTGGCAATTTGAAACTGAATTTTTCACCAAGTCAGAAATTTGAAACCTTTGTTTTGGCATCTAATCACAAAATTCCTGCATGCTTTTGCTTCTAATTTTGTTTATTAAACTTCCATAAGTGATTAGTGCATCAAAATGCAAGAATTGGATGAGTTTTGATGCAAAACATATCACACTTTGCTCGTGTATCAGGCTCACACGATTTCCCTCTAAACTTCATCATTTCACATGCTTGAGCATCCTATTTGATTCCCTATAAATAGAGGGTCATCCCTCATTCATTTCTTCAAGCTTGAAAAGCCAGAATCATCCTACCAAACTCTCTCTTGAACTCAATTTTCTGTAACTTCGAATTTGCTCTTACAGCCTTTCTCAATCATTTTTCTTTGTCAATTAACCTTCCTTGAACCTCACTGAAGCTAACAGAAGAAGAATTAAGCTCTAAAACTCCCTGAATTGTGCTAGCCAAGTCCAGTTTCAGAGCTCTATAACTTAACTTCAATAGGTAGATTCTCTCACCAATTCTCTCAAACTTTGACACTATTGTGCATCTCTCATCACCTGGTTCTAGTCGCAACACTTGTTTTCAACTGGAAGCACATTTTGATCATGAAATTTCAAATCTCTTTTCAAAACTTCTTTTCAAAAATGACTGAGCTATATTTTATATAAATTTTTCGCGAAGGTTTAGTTGTCTTCGTCTTGATGAGACGAAGCGAATGACACCGGTCTCGAGTTCTAATTTTACAGTTTAAGGAACCTGGTTTTGAGAGTGGTTGGAGGTTGAAGATGACCAACGTGTCATCCTTCAGCCAATGTTAGCGTGCCATTTGGAATTTTAAAAAATCTGATTTATATTTGATTTAGTGCTTTACTAAATAATGACCATGATATGCACAATGCGTCAGATCCTTTGGATTTGATTACTAACGCGTTTTGACTCTCATCTATTGGTCCATATTTTTTTGACTTTATTTTATTTTCTGATTTTTATATTTAAATTGTTTTAAACTTCAAAAATTCATAGAAAATTCATTTTAACTCCAAAAAACTGGAAAAAAAATTATGAAAATTACTTTTGATTTTTCTCTTTTTTATTTTCAGTTTTTCACAATTTTATTGTGTTTTTGTATTTTTTATAATTTTTCACTTTATTTGAGTTATCTTAAATATTTAAAAATATTTTTATTTTATTTTTAAATTCTGGAAAAAAATAGGGAAGGATCAATGACATTTTGACAAATATTGGTGACCTCATTTATTTTTTATTTTCTACTTTGCTATTTTTTTTTATCATTTTTGGTTTATTTTACTTACTTCTTTTAATTTTAAAAATAGTTTCTGACTTTAAAAAATTACCAATAATTTTATAAAAATATTTGAGTTCATTCATGATTTTTCTATGGTCTTACTTATTTTTTCTTGATCAATTTGAATATAGTTGCAATTTTTCTCCCTTACTTTCATTTTATAATCATTTTAAAAACCTTTTTCTTTTATTTTAAATATAATTTTATTTTATTTATATATATTATGTCTGATCTTGAATTAAAATTTTGATCATGAACTTTATTAACATCATTGGATCCATGGTTTTAGTCTAACTCCATAAAAATGGATGAATGATTTTAATAATAGTTTATTAAATTTTGGTTCAAATGTGGTTTATTCATTTCCCATTCCCTCTTCATCTTATCCCATTCTTATTGTACCAAATGTTATTGGAGCATGATTTACATATCATGACTCAAAACATGAGGTACATAGATTGCTATTGACCGACCTTAAAATAGGTGCGACTTCTATATAAGTCCACTTACGATTGCTTAACATAGCGTTAGGTTTTTTCCCGATTTGAGAAAATGGTCATTCATGGCCCAAACCTATGTTTGCAAGCCCAAGTATGTTAATTTGAACCCTTTGATACTATAACCTTGAGATCTATTGTTAGGAGGCTTTGGTTCTACCAATCCTCCAATGGAACTTCATCAATTTTGGTCAAAGTGGACCACTTAAACATCATTGATCATTAAGTGTTATCTTGAGAATTCTTAAATGAATGATATACTTGACAAAAAGCAAATGCAACTTATTATTGAGAGACTTTGATTCTACCAATCCTCTAACGAGTTCCAAATGCAAGTTTCAAGATGATCATCCAACTAACCACTAATTCCTAACAATTGACTTTATCTTATGCTTTTATCTTATGCTATTTACTTTATGTACCATTTACTTTAGCATATATGTTTCATGCTATTTTTATATTTGCTCACTTGAGCATTTACTTTTATGTCATTTTTATTTTGCTCATTTGAACTTCTCATTTCTTTTTGAAGATACTTAATAATCAACTTGAACTATAAAAAACTTTAATGTTACTTGGACTATTTGGATACTACCCTTGGCATAATGGAGTGATAGACTTCTTAGACTTAAGATTAGAGACCTTGGCCTACCTTGAGACCTTAATTGTCATTTCCTCTGGAGTTTTTGGGGTTTACCCCAAGACATTGGGTTGTTTATTTGTTTTGTGTGCATATTATTGAGATTATACTCTTTGTCTGTAATATGAAATTCATCTGTATACAGCCGTTACTCTGCCCAATTTTTGTGAAGACTTAATGCAAATTGAAGCTTGGTATTCTTAAGAGGTTTATTAATTGTTTTCTTGGTTTCAAATCCAAAGGATGAAATTCTATATTGACTCATTATGTCAAGTGTTGGCTTCTTGTTGGTTAGATGGTTCTTCTCATTAGCTCTTACCTTATGCTCTAGGATAGTCCTTTCTTCTCCTTCCATCTTCTTTAATTTAAAAATCTTCTCCCTCATTCTGAAAACTCTTATTGTTTCTAAACTTGAACCGCTTTCATAATAAACTTGGACTTTTGTCCATGCATTTTCAAAATATTTTCTTAATCAAACTTTAATCAACTTAATAATACTTTGACATTTTTTTGTGAGAAGACTAAAAGTCAATCAATCTTATTTCAAATCATTTTTCTACTTTGGCTTTTTACCTTAAAATTTTTTCTCAAAAGATTAGACTCTTGTCAATCCTTGTAGTGATGCGAGCTACTATACTTCTACAATATGTAGTGAAGTGAGATATTTTCCACTTTAGTGTTGAGTGAGACTTTGTTGATTTTAAAATACAAGTCATATCCTCCACTTTGAGATGACGCAAATTCTCATTTCTCATAATTGTGGGTAGTAAATATGTTTTCCACTCAGAAAATGACAATGACGTCTCGTCTCTTAAAATTACCAACACACTTGTGTTTTAAAATTTTTAAAGGTGAACTACGTGTACCCCGATCCCCTATTGTACGGAAGGTGGTACGTAGGCACTAAAGGTTCGTAACCGCGACGAGTACAAACGTCATAAAAAATACTTCTTTTCTCATCACCACAATCAATTTTTTTACACAACATCTTTATAGACAAAATATATAGATTTTTCAAAGAGGTTCCTGTGCAGTACCGTAGATGTTTAGGGTGCTAATACATTTCCTTTGCATAACCAACCCCCTTACCTAGAATTTCCCCCCCTCTTTTGGGTTACTCATTCTTTTTCCATTTCTTTGAAAATAATAAAGCATGGTGACGATTTTTATTTTGATCTGTGGGAGTCTAGTCAATTCAATGGCTTAGTCTCATCATTTCTACCGCTACATAGACCAAATGGGAGGTACGTGCATGGTTAACGCTCCAATCACCACTATAAAAAATACATCTAACGTCGGACCCAAAATGCATTTGACCTCGACTATGGAAGCGAGGTAACAAAGAGCGATATAAAAAACTACCACTTTACACCTTAATTATTGAATAACCGAGGGGAAAAGTGACATTGGTCATGAGTTCGATCCCCAGAAACTGTATTTTTACATTTTCAAAACTGCGTTACTTTTTACTTCGATTTTTAACAATAACCGAGGGGTAAAGTTCTATTTACAAAAAAAAATTGACCTTTTTTTTTTTCATTTTAATTTGAAAAATATCAAATTTGTTGACAAATCTTAAATCTTCCTCATCAATAACAACAACAAAAACAAAATCAATCGAACTCTTAAATATTAAATCTCAACAAAATAAAAAACAACAACAACAACAACAACAACAAAATCCATGGATTCTTTAAATATTAAATCTCAACAACAATAACAATAAAAAATAAACAAAATCAATAGAGTTGTTAAATACTAAATTTCAACAATAACAACAACAACTACTACTACAACAATAATAACAACAATAATATTAACCATTTTTAATTGTTAGAACTACAACTAACATTAATAAGTTACTTTCATGCTTTTCTAACTAGAGAAAATATTAAACATTAAAAAATCAACCTTGAAATATTTTCAATATGCTCTTACTTTCATTGTCATTGTTTTAAATATGTTAAGTTTAAATTTACGCGGATCACTAATGTTTCATGTGGATTGATGTATTGACAATATATTGACCATTATTACTTTATAAATGAACATCAAAGATTTGTTATTTAACTTTTGGCTTAAATAGTGTTCTAAGATTTGTAAGCTAGCGAGTTTTTGATTTTGATCCCTGTAGCGTTAGTCTCTAACCAATGCCGTCTTTGAGGGAGTGCAAGACGACCTACCACACAGGTTCTCAAAATTTTCAAGGTTAACTTATGGTTAAATGGAGCCTCATAAAATATTTTTCAGCTTAAATCGTGATTATATAGAGCATATATTTGTTTTGTCCTTGCTAAATTGAGACTAGCCTACACAAGACTTCCAAAAATTTGAGACGACCATGTCCCAGACGTTAGAATTTTGTTACTAAAACACCTATGTGACTAACATCGCTAACGTGGAAAGCTCGGCGCCAACGTGGTTTCAAATCCTCTCCTTTTAACTCATAACATTGATTACCTTCCATCAAGTCACTTGTGATTTTTGTTAAAACATTTGCAATGCATATATATATATATATATATATATATATATATATATATATATATATATATATATATATATATATATATATATATATATATATATATATATATATTACAAAATATAATAATTTGTTTTGAATTAGATTTTATTTTATTTTGAGTTTTGCTATTAATTATTGTTTTGTTCTAAAAAAAATAATAACATACAGTAAAATATGCAATAATATATATATTAAATAGTTGAAATATTTTTATTATTATTTAATTATATTATTTTATTATTAACAATTGAAATATTTTATAGTTAATATACTATATTATGAAATAATGATTTAATAGGTAATAATTGAAATATTTAATAGTTGAGATATTAAATATTTAAAATATTTGATAAGTAGTTGAAATATTTATTAATCTATTTAATAAATATTATATATATATATATATATATATATATATATATATATATATATATATATATATATATATATATATATATATATATATATATATATATATATATATATATATATATATATATATAAACCTATTTAATATATAATTAAATATTTTAACGATTGAATTTATCAACTATTAATAATTTGAATATTAATAGTTGAAATATTCAATCACATTATAAAAATATGTTTAAATATTTAAAAAAAATTAATTTAAAAAATTTCAACACAAAATATTTTGATTATTATTTAATTATATTTAACATTACTATTTAGAATTTTAAATAAAACTTAATTTTATTATATAAACGACAATTTACTACAACTATAATAAATATTTGCAACTAATATCTATTATATACAAAAAAATACATGGTAATTAATGAACAAAGAATAGAAGTGGCCTAGTGGAAACGCATGCATGCTGTGAGTAATTTGTCCAGGGTTTAGACCCTCTTGGAAATAGATTTTGAAAATTTTGGCATTTAACATCAAACACTCATATAATTAAATAATAATAAATCTGCCTATGTGGATTATATAAAAAATAATAATTAAATAAAAAAGTATGTCATGTCAACGACGTTAGCCACATCATCGTTTTTGTATCGAAACTTTAATGTCAGAGACCAAATCCAATAAGAAATGGATATATGGGGATCTGCACCAACAAAAAAAGATTCAGGGGTCAAATTCAAAATCTCGCTCTCTTAGAGGGACGAGAACATTATTTAAATCTTAATTTTTTCATCAAATGTCATAAATAAAAATTAAAAAAATTTAAAAAAAATACGTTACTTTACCCCTCGGTTTTCAGCAAAACCGAGGTAATAGCTCATAAAAAGTTTTTTAAAAAAAATTAAAAGATGATAAAATGTAGTTGTTGGAATTCGAAGACGTGTCCCTCTATCTACTTTATCCCTCATTTTTCACCAAAATCGAGGTGATTGGTCATAAATTCTTTTTTTTATTTATAAAAATTATAAGGTGATAAAATATAGTTGTTGGGATTCAAAGATGTGTCATCTAAATACTTTACCCCTCGATTTTTAGTATAACTGAGATAATAGGTCATAAAAAAATGAAAAGATGTTAAAATGTAGTTGCTGGGATTCGACGATGTGTCCTTTAAATACTTTACCCCCTCGGTTTTCAGTAAAAATGAGAGAATATATGGTATTTTTTAAAATAAAAAAAAGTGACGCGTCTATGGTTTTCGCTTCGATTTTTTTTAATTGAGGTGAAAGTTATGTCATAAAAAAGTGTTATTTGTAGTAATGAATGTCCAAGTCAGTTTAGGGTTCAAGATATTCATAATGGTTGTAAAGATTAGAGATTGTGTACCTGAAAACCTCTTATGAAGGTGTTTATACCTTGGGCTCAATGGAGTGAATTAGATAAATGGGTCTTATCTTATTTGGCCTCAGGCCGATACAGAACAGTTACCCCCGAAGACATGTCAGACACTTTGGATGTCAGTGAAGTCTTTTAGAAGTCATGGTTGGCCTTCTGGAATGGTTGCCCATGTGTTGGTTGGCATGCATTCCTTTGATTTTTCCAAAGCTTAATTGAAAATATGGGTATTAAATGTTGTTCTATCATTAAAATGTTTTACCTTTTTTCTCTTGACGTGTGACCTGAAAAGGCATAGTGTGGTGTGGTGCTTGTTGTTGTGTACTCGAGTATATTTAGTTTGGTTGTGTTTTAAAGATGGAATCTAACCGTTGATTTGCACTTATTTTTTACTTTCAATTTGATTTGTCTGATTGTCTGTGTATATAAGAATATAGGAAATTTGGAGAAGTTTTTCGCAACCTTTTTATACATAATTTCCCTTATTTCATTTCAATTTTTCCATATTATCTAAGAGTGTTTTTCGAGTAGTAATCATCATCATGCTTTCAAAGCTTCAAAGCTTCGAGTTTTAGCCTTATTATTCGTTTTACTGCCTTGCGACCTTACATTTCAAGGTACCTTATCTTCACTTGAACTCTTTATTTCAAGCATTTGTTGTACTTTTGTTAGTATGAGTGATAACCTTATTAACATAGAGAGTAATTTGGAGGGTAGTGCTTCTACCCCTTTGATGATTTTGGAACATAAAGAGTTCTTGGGGACTTTTTTTCTAAGAGAGCTTCATCCAATGACTCTTTTAAGGGAAAACCAGTGGGGATGAGGATCTTGTTGAGAAACGGTTGCATCCCCTTGTCATGACTGAGGAAGAAACAGAAGTTGCTTTACAAAGGAGGGAACAAGACAATAGCTTTGTCAGGGTATATTGGGGAATAATTGGCCATGAGCCCTATAACACCCCAAAATACCCGGCGAATAGTAAATAAAAATTAGAGTAATTTCCAAGTAAGTTAGGATGCCACATTTTCAAAACATGCATGCAAAAATCTGCTCATATTAAACATAATATACATAACACAAATAACGAATGAACCAAAATATTAAATTATAGTCTTCAAAGTTAAATTTTATTAATGTAGCATAAAGGAATCATATTCCAAGTCAAACAGTCTTTTCGAAACAAATCATTATGTATTCAAAATTTATAAGGAGTTCAAAGACTCTAAGTGTGATACGGTGGGAGAACTGACTTGAGGTTTTGCGTTTGTGTTTGCAAATGTTTCGGTTTAGCAAGAGTCGCCACCGACTTTTTTTTTATCCTAGGGAAAGGTCAAAAAGCACAGGAAAGATCTTTGAGATGTTTTCTTGGGTTCGGGGAGTAGATTATGAAAAGGGAAGGTGCAAGCACCCTTTTCATCCATGGTTATCCATGGGCTCTTAGTTACTTGTTTAGATCACTTGCTTTGCTTTTCAATTGTTTGAAATGGTGCTCTTCAATTGTTTGTGTGTGATTTTGAAAGATGTTTTGAAAAGAGGCCATCGTTGTGAAAACCTTTGTAATGATTCTTGTTTGAATGTATACAAAGGTGTTTTTGTCTTTTGAAAAGTTTTCAATGTTTGAAAGTTGGATTTTGAAATTGTATTGTGAAGTGTGTTTGAAAATATCAAGGATGTTTTTGCAAGCTTTTGATCAAGTAACTAAGAGTTATCTACCCTATTTTACTCAAAGATTTTTCTTATGTTTTTAACCCTTTTAACAGTGTTGTTTCACCATTGCATTTGGTGAACAACCTTGTGTTAGAATGTTAAATGGTACCGGCGCGGGTCATCGTATAGACCATGATAGCAATTGTGCTAAGTATTTTTGGTAGTTTTCTTGAGGGACTTGATCATTTTGTTTAGGCAACTCAGATAGCGTCATCGAGGGACTATGATCTTTTGTTTTTTTGTTTTTGTTTTGCCAAAGTACTCAACATGCATACCATGGCCCATTTTTGAAGGCAACAAGTGGATTGTAACCCTAGGGGTGCAAGTGTGCATTGTGTTTGTTTTTCATGCATTTTTGTCTTTGATTAGGTCAAACTATTTGTTAATTTGATTTTGGCATACAAACCCTAATTCTCTAATCATGGCATAATTGAAAGCGTTAAGTGCGAGAATTTAAATTCTAAGCTATTACAACATGATTATGGGGATGGGGATACAATTTTGGATAGGGGATTATTTTGCAAGAAATTTAAACCCTAAGTTATTACAACCAAATTGAATCTCAAATGCATCAATATTTAAATGTACAATATTTAAATAAATAAAATAAATAAATATAGAATAAAATGTATTATGCAAAAAAGAAGTTTTTATGTATGTAAAAATATTTTCAATGTAAAGAAATATAAAGAAATAAATAAATAAAAAAGGATTAATTTTATTTATTTTAGGGTAAACCCTAATTTCTTTTAAGAAGATAAATGTCATATATTATTTATATACAAAAATATATTAATATGTACAAAAATGAAATATATTTAAAAAAAGTGTTTTTTAGTATAAATAATAATAAAAATAAAATGTAATATTTTTTGTGTTTTTATTCTATGTTTTTAATAAAATAAAAGTATATATATATATATATATATATATATATATATATATATATATATATATATATATATATATATATATATATATATATATATATATATATATATATATATATATATATATATATATATATATATATATATATATATATATATATATATATATATATATATATATATATATATATATATATATATATATATATATATATATATATATATATATATATATATATATATATATATATATATATATATATATATATATATATATATATATATATATATATATATATATAGGATGTATAAAATAAATAAAAATATTTACAAAAAAATAAAATATATTCAAGAAAATATTTTCCATGTGAATAAAAATAAGAAATGAAAATAAAAGTATTATTTACATTGTTTTTAAATTTAAACAAATAAAAAAAGAAAGGTATTAATAATGTTTTCTATATTAGAAAAAATTAAAATAAATACCAAATAAATGTAAAAAATGATGAAAATATTTTTTAAGCATTTTTTATGTTTGGAAATAAAATAATAAAGTCATAAATGAAATTAAAATACAAAAATAACAAAATATAAAGAAAATGGGCCAGGGGGTGCCTTTAGCAAAATGGTGGTGCAGACAACAAGAAGGCCAAGCCCAACCCAGACTTCATCTTCAACCTCCAGAACTGTCAAACGCCGCGCGCGTCTGGTTCCAACTTTGAACATCCTGGAAACGTGACTTTTTGCCAAAACTCACAACATCAAACTTGTAGAGAACTTAAATACGAATCTAACCATATAAAGCATTAATCCTAACTCTCAAAGACCAGAGAGAATTTCTCTGGCCCTAAAATCTGACCTAGCTTTTTCAGCATGTTCATGGATGAAATTCTCCTAGCACACTTAATATAAATGAAAACTGAGCATATGTACAACTTCATGGCATTGGATACTACATTTTTTATTCACAAACCTAAGGCTAAATGTTCCTAAATAGAGAGATAGGAAGTGAGAAAAAACCTGTTTCAGTTGGATTCGAATAGGACAATGTAGAGCTTCTCAACAAGTTTTGAGGTGTCTGGTAGCTTGCCTGAACTTCACTTAATCTTTTCCAATAGCTAGCTTACCTTGAATGTCCCTGAATCAGTCTCTAGAAGTCAACCTGCACAAGCTTGAAATGAAAATGGTGAACACTGTAAATGGAGTTACAGTTGGCAATGGAGGTTTGTGATAGTTTGAGTGAGTTGAATGGAAGGTATTGGAACTGGTTGCAAGCAAAACGCACGAGTGGATGTGAAAATGGAAGTGATTCTGCAGGGCCTGCCCTGTTTTGCAAGAAAATGTGATTTTTGTGTACAAGGGTGTTTGAGGGATGAATGGCTCATGTTTCTGGCTCACAGGGATGTGCAAAACTTGTTTGGAATGTTGGCCATAGTTGAATATATCAGATGCTCAAGTTATGTCCTTTTGGCAAGTTGGCTTGTTTTGAAAGAAAAGTGTGAAGTGAAATGAGGTAGGCCTGTACAGGCTATCTCCAAGCATGCACAAGTTTCTTGTACCTTTGCCTGAGTTTTTGGAACTTGTTTGCTGCAAAGAAAGAGGTCCAAGGCTCAAGAGAAGCAATGTTGACATAAAGTTGCCTTTATGAAAATGAAAGTGTTACCTTTATGCCAAAAATGAATTTGTTCATTGTGCAAATCTCTAATGATCAGAATAACACCAATGTCCAATGATTTTGCATTCAATTTTTAAGTGTTGAAGGGTTTAGAGACCTGTAATTAAGTACAAAGCTAGTTTGGACAGATTTTGCAACTTGTATGAACATGTATTGGCCATGGTTACAAAGTGAGTTTTTTTCCAACTTCAAGCATTCGATTCTCCCTAACCACAAATGTGTTTGAGGAGTTCCTGGATAATTTTGAAAGCTTGCAACATGTTCTATAATCCCTCTTTGAAATACAACTTGAGATTCCAAGTGGAACTATGTGAAAAATGGCCAAGAAGATGGGTCAAAATCCTGCCTAAATTAGGGCAAAATTTCTCTAAGTTAAAAGTTTTAGGGACCCTTGTTCCAAAAATCATAACTTGAGATCCAAGCTTCTTTTTAGAAACCTTTGTGAATCAAAGTTGTATACTTTGTGGAGTACTACAACTTTCATGTTATAAGTTTTGTTTGAATCCATTTGCATCATGGTGAAAATGTGGGACAAAGTTAGGAAAAATTAAGAAAATTTCCTAACTTAGAAAATTTCAAGTTATGAAAATTTTCAATTTCAACCCCTAATTTGCAATTTTGGGTTTCTTGATGAACAAGTTTCATAATTTGACATATCTTGATGAAAAAGGACCCTTGGCACTTGATTTTGACCAAAAAGTCAAAGTTTGACTTTTTAGTGTACAGTCAAATTTTGATCAATTGACTGAAAAATTCATCTGTCAATCCTATGCATTTGAGATCTTTTGAACTTGTTGAATAGGTCAAGATAATGTCATTGAGTCCTTGAGTCCATGGTTGAGCTTAATTTGCCACTAGTTAGGTCAAACAGTCAAAAATTGCCTTTGTACAGTCAAAACCCTAAAAATGACCATTTTGCCCTTTTGGTGATCTGATCAAATTTCTTGTGGAATTGTGGTCCAAACTTGATAACATGGTTCATATGAGTTCATAATGTTGATGTGGGTCAAAATTCATGAGGTTTGACTGTAAATTGGCCACAGTTGACTTTTTCCCTAATACAACTGGTTTCTAGGTCAACTGTCCAATTGACTGGGCAAAAATTTGATTCAAGGCTTGAAACTTGGCATGGACAAACTTATGAGTCCAACATGAAGTATGAAAGTCAATTTGGGCATTGAAGGTCCAAAAATCCCTGTGCAAACTCAAACCCTAATTTAGGTCAACAGTGCAAGGAGGTGTCTTGAGCAGAGCAAACCCTAGCTTGATCTTGAGTTCCAAGAGTCTTGTGATGAGAAATGTTGATAAAATGGGAGGGAAAATTTTGGGGTACAATAGTTGCCCCTGTTCAATCTTCTTGAACCTGAAAAGTTAGATTGGCAAGTTTGCCTTTCGTGATTCGAAGGTAAAAGAGGATTGGACATTAGAGTGCCCGTAAATTTGCACTCGTCAAAATATTGTTGAGGGAATGGGCTTAAAGATGCCATTTGGAGATGGTAGAATCTTGCTGGAGATGGGCTTAAAGATGCCATCCAAGATTTGTTTGTTGAAAATCAGTAGAATGAACATCAGAATGGTATCCGTATTTGGAACGTATCTGAGTTGTATCTGGAGATTGGGTTTGTATGAGCAAGGGAATGGCGTCTGTGTTTAGAGCGTATCCGAGCTGTAACTGTATTTGAACTTGGAATGAATATCAGAATGACTGCCGTGTCTAGAGTGTATCTGTATTGTGAATGGGTAACAGAGAAACATCTGTGTATGAAGCAACCATATGTTGGGGATAAATTCCGAATGAGTGACAGAATGGAAATCGTGTCTGGAGCGTATCTGGACTGTATCTGAAATTGAGATCTGTATGAGTAGCAGAATGAATTCCGTGTCTGGAGTGTATCTGAAACTGTAATTGGGATCTGAATAAGTGACATAATGACTTCTGTGGCGACTGCACTGGGGAGAATCAAACTTCTGGTGTAAGGTCCAGAATGGCATCCGTGTTTGGAGCGTATCTGAACTTGAAGTTGTTAGTTGAATCTGAATGAGAAATAGAATGGCTTCCGTGTCTGGAGTGTATCTAGTCTGTATCGGGTTGCTGAAGTCTGGATGAGTAGTAGAATGATCGTCGTGTCTGGGGTGTATCCGTACTGTATTTTGACTTGAAATTCTGAATGAGTAATAGAATGACCGCCGTGTCTGGGGTGTATCCATACTGTATCTGAATAATTGTTAACGATAGCCTTTTAATCTTATCCTGAAAAGGGTAAAATGTTAGCTAAAACACAAAGTTATGTTACATGATATGTTTGATGCAATGGAATGCGTTTTGTCAATGTTTATGCTATATGAATGTAATGGAAGTGCATGTAAGCTAAGTATCTGTCTTGTTGAGGAAAATAAATCCTTGATAGCTGGAGACAAAGAAATCTTTGACTGCTGTCGGGGAAAGTGAATCCTGACTGATGTTGAAGACTCAAAAATCTTTGATTGTTGAAGATGAGAAATCCTTGCTGACTGCTTGGGGATCAAATATCTTTGATTGTAGATAAAGAGAGATCCTGGGACCACTGCTGGGGGTTGAAAATCCTTAGTTATTTGTGGGGATTTAACAAGAGCTTTGACAACTTCTGCGGGGAATGACATTCCTGGGAAATAAGGAAAACTCTGAAGACCTCTACTGGGGGATTAGAACCTGGGAGGCTTCCAATGGAGAAACATGAACTAGAATCTTCATTCTGTTGAGAAATAACTCTGTGGGGAGAGTGTTTACTCGGCCGGGGAAATCAGGAGCTTGAGATGTATGCCATTCTACTGGGGAAGTTGGGGAGAATTGAATGGTTCCTAATGGGGATTGATAGTTGGAAATTTGACTTCGCTGGGGAAGAAGGTTTAGAACATTCTAGCTCCGCTAGGGGATAGGTATTTCAGGGTTTTCGGGCTCCACTGGGGATCGGGAGTTTGAACTCTGATGGGAACTTTGAAACTTAACTCCGCTGGGGAATAAAGTTTAGAATACACTGGCTCCACTGGGGATCTTGAAATTTAACTCCGTTGGGGATATATACTCCAAGGTTTTAGCTTTATTGAGGATCTGAATGACATATTGCAGGGGATTTCTTCTGGAATAGCACAAGGATATCTTCCCACACCTTCAAACCATCAGTAATTATCCTTTCTCAATTTCGTTTTATTTGTAAGCAGTGATTATATTCAAATGTATATGCCTATTTAACAAAACATTGGACGTTTTCAAATAAAACATAAGTGTAAAAAAGAATGAAAGGCAAGCAAATTTCTGCACTTTGAAGTATGTTTGCATTAACTTTTGTAAGTATCTTTGTACAAAGGAGACAGACATCCTAGTAAGAATATGTTGTCATAAAATTGAGAAAAAATTTATACAAAAAGAAAGATGGCTATGTGTAACAATTCCATGGGGTTCCCATTCTGCTATAGCCTTCACAACTCTGAGTATCTTGTCCATTCGCTGCTTCGTCCGCCGATGATTAGATTGATCAGAAGCTCGGAGCTTGTTGGTGAAGAGATTGTTCTTAAAGTGATCCGACGAGACATAGTCATACACTTTAATTCCCTAACTTTTGCCTGGACCTCCCTTTCGGGTTTTCGATCCACCGGGAAACCCTTTTTTGCCCAAGTCGCTCTTTCGGGTTTTCAAATTGCCGGGTGTACAATTTTTTTTTATTTATCCCTAATTTTTGCCTGAACCGCCCTTTCGGGTTTTCGATTCACCAGGATGCCCATTTTTTCCCAAGTTGCCTTTTCGGGTTTTCAACTTGTTGGGTCATTTTATGTGTAGTATCTTTTGACTATGTTTGCGTTCACAGGGTGCGGCAAGTCGTTGCCGTCCATGGTGGTCAAAATCATTATCCCACTAGAAAAGATGTTCTTGATAATAAATGGTCCTTCGTAAGTAGGAGTCCACTTGCCCCTGGGATCACTTTGCGGCAAGATGATCCGCTTGATTACAAGATCTCCGACTTGATATACCTGACGCCTAACTTTCTTGTTGAAAGCCTTGATCATCCATTTTTGATACGTCTGACCATGACAAACAGCAATAAGTCGTTTTTCGTTGATCAAATTAAGTTGATCAAGTCGGGTCTGAATCCAATCGTCTTCACTCAAACCGGCATCCTTCATAATCCTTAAGGAGGGAATCTGAACTTCCATAGGTAAAACAGCTTCCATGCCATATACCAAAAAAAAGGGGGTTGCCCCTGTTGAAGTACGTGTCGTGGTACGATATCCATGCAGAGCAAACAGTAACATCTCATTCCAGTCCTTGTAGGTGACTGTCATCTTTTGAATGATCTTCTTAATATTTTTGTTCGCGGCTTCAACAACACCGTTCATCTTTGGCCGATAGGGAGATGAATTATGATGATAAATCTTGAACTGCTCGCACAAAGCAGTGATCATAGTGTTGTTCAAATTTGTACCGTTGTCTGTGATGATCCTATCGGGGATACTATACCGGCATATGAGGTTCTGCTTGATGAAGCGGGCAACCACATTCTTTGTAACAGAGGCGTAGGAAGCTGCTTCGACCCACTTGGTAAAATAATCAATAGTGACCAAGATGAAGTGATGTCCATTGGATGCCGTAGGCTTGATCTCTCCAATCATGTCAATGCCCAACATTGCAAATGGCCAAGGAGCTGTCAGAACGTTGAGAGGAACATGAGGAATATTTACCTTATCAGCATAGACTTGGCATTTGTGGCAAGTACGAGAATATTGATAACAATCAGCTTCCATGGTAGACCAGTAGTAGCCTGCCCTTAGAATATTCTTTGCCATCATATGTCTGCTTAAGTGGGTGCCAAATATGCCACTGTGTATTTCGGTCATGATCAACTCTGCTTCAACCTTGTCCACACAACGAAGTAGGACACAATCATGGCTGCGCTTATAAAGGATACCATTGCTCAGGAAGAATTTGGCAGCAAATCTCCTTAAGAACTTTTTGTCATTGACTGAAGCTCCTTCAGGGTATTCTCGAGTCTGGAGATACCTTTTGATTTCATGAAACCAGGGTTGTTCCACTACTTCTTCGGTATTAATCTCATGACAGTGCGCATGTTCGTCCATTCGCTCGATGGTGATTTGGGGAGCCTCATTATCCCAGTTGAGTTTAAACATGGAAGACATTGTAGCCAGAGCATCCGCTAGTTGATTTTCTTCTCGTGGGAAGTGCTCAAAGGTAATCTGCTCGAAATGAGGCAACAATGTCAAGACATGTTCTTTGTATGGGATAAGATTAGGATGTTTAGTGTCCCACTCTCCTTTGACTTGACTAATAACCAAAGCCGAGTCCCCAAATACGATCAAAGATTTGATTCCCAAGTCAATAGCAGCCTTGAGACCAAAGATGCAAGCTTCATATTCGGCCATGTTGTTGGTACAACTGAAGCAGAGTCGGGCACTGAAGGGTGTATGGTAACCTTCCGGAGAAATGAGTACCGCACCGATAGCGTTGCCAAGTGCATTTGAAGCACCATCAAAGTACAGGGTCCATCGAGATCCTTGTTCAGGTCCGTCATACGGTCCGTTACCTTCAATGTTGTCCAATGTCATGATGTCCTCGTCAGGGAAGTCGAATCTCATAGATTGGTAATCTTCGACGGCTTGATGAGCTAGATGGTCAGCTAGTACACTCCCTTTTATAGCTTTTTGGGTAGTATACTAGATATCATACTCAGTCAGGATCATTTGCCATCTAGCGATTCTTCCAGATAAAGCAGGCTTCTCGAAGATATACTTGATCGGATCCATCTTGGAAATCAGCAAAGTGGTATGAGCCAACATATACTGCCTTAGCCGGCGAGCAGCCCATACCAAAACGCATCAAGTTTTCTCGAGCAGTGAGTAGCGAGTCTCACAGTCCGTAAACTTTTTGATAAGGTAATAAATGGCATGCTCTTTTTGGCCAGACTCGTCATGTTGGCCCAGTACGCACCCCATTGAGTTATCCAAAACAGTCAAATACATGATTAACGGCCTTCCTTCGACGGGTGGCATCAAAATAGGAGGTTCCAGTAAATACTCCTTGATTTTATCAAAAGCAACTTGACAATCATTGTTCCATTCAACTACCTGATCTTTCTTCAACAACTTGAAAATTGGCTCACAGGTAGATGTTAGGTGAGAGATGAACCTTGCAATATAGTTTAAGCGTCCCAAGAAACCTTTAACCTCCTTTTCGTTGCGGGGGGCAGGCATTTCCTGTATAGCCTTGACTTTAGCAGGATCAACCTCAATTCCTTTCTTGCTGACGATAAATCCCAAAAGTTTACCAAACCTGACTCCAAAAGTGCACTTGCTTGGGTTCAGTCTGAGCTTATACTCCTTCAATCTGACAAACAACTTTTGCAGATGGTAGATGTGTTCTCCTTCTATCTGTGAACGGGCTATCATATCGTCTACGTAGACTTCAATCTCATGATGTATCATGTCATGAAATAAAGCTACCATGGTGCGTTGATAGGTTTCCCCAGCATTCTTCAGTCTGAATGACATCACTTTGTAGCAGAAGGTACCCCACTGCGTAACGAAAGTAGTCTTCTCCATGTCTTCGGGGGCCATTTTGATCTGGTTGTATCCCGAGAATCCATCCATGAAGGAAAATACCTTGTGTTGAGCTGTGTTGTCAACCAAGATGTCAATGTGTGGAAGTGGAAAATCATCTTTAGGGCTAGCCCTGTTTAAATCCAGATAGTCCACATACATTCTGACTTTGCCATCCTTTTTAGGCACGGGCACAATGTTAGCAACCCATTGTGGATAGGAAGTAACAGCCAGAAAGCCCGCATTGAATTTCTTCATTACTTCAGCTTTGATCTTCTCAGACATGTCGGGCCTCATTCGACAGACCTTTTGTTTGATCGGTGGACAGTCTTCTCTTGTAGGGAGACGGTGAACCACAATATATGTGTCTAATCCCGGCATGTCTTCATAGGACCAGGCAAATATTTCAACATATTCGTTCAACAACTGCACTAAGCACTCTTTGACACTTGGTTCCAGGTTGTCACCCACCTTAACCTCTTTCTTGTCTTCCTCTGTTCCCAAGTTGATGGTTTCCAGCAGTTCTTCATGGGGCAGAATAGCCCTTTCTTCTTGTTGCAAAAGTCTGGCTAATTCTCCCGGCACTTCACAGTCTTTGTCAACTTCGTACTCAGCATGATTGACCAAATCTTCAGAGTCACCGAAGGGTAAAGCAGAATAGTCACCCATGGAATCCGGAGTGGATGGGTACCTGCATTTTGTGAGTGTGGGTGTGTGTAAGGGATAGCCATCCTTAAACAAAACAAAATGTAAAAGGAAAGAAAAAGAACACAACAGTTTATAGATAAAAACGTCCAATGATTCATTAAACATGGCATATGATAATGAAGAAAATCAAGCCCTTAAAAATGGACCTATATGCCCCGGGCAAGGCATAAGGTGAAAATATTGTACGAATTGTTTAGTTATTACAGACCAAAATAGGAAATTGTTCAAAGATAAATTACTGGTTGATGAAAGTGATGGGAACGAAGTCCTTCGCTTCCCAGTTGCTTAATCCACCTTCGACGGTTGGAAAGATCCAATCTTCAAAGTTGTCTTCTTCATCATCATCTTCTAAGGCATTAATTCCATGGTGAGTGATTTTTACGGGTGGTTATCCAGCCCTGGAGCGACGCACAACTTTCTGGCCAGCAGCAGTAAAACCTAGTCCAAACTTGTCCGTCTTATGAGAAAAAGCAGGCAGTTGTCCCCACATTGTACTCCTTCCTTCTTTGATTACAGCCTCTGCATCCTTGAGAGATGCCATCCTAGACACATGCTTGGAAACTATAGGCACATCAACCATTGTCTTTGCAACTGCGACTTCAAGAGAAACTTCCTCAAAATGTTGGAAAGGCGTTTCTATGAATTCTCCATCCAACTCCACATAGCGGAAGGAGTTGAGGTGACTTATCATGTACTCTTCCTCACCGTGAATCGTTATAATCTTACCCTGAACAAGATACTTTAGCATTTGGTGTAAAGAGGAGGTAACTGCCCCAGCATAGTGGATCCACGGCCTTCCCAACAAGCAAGAATATGAAGTACGGATGTCCATCACATAAAAGGTGGAGTTGAAAATTTCTGTGTCCACTTTGATAGGAATGTCCACTTCTCCATGAACCATCCTCTTAGAACCATCGAAGGCTCTAACAATGATGTTACTGGGTTTGAGGGTCAATCCTTCGCAGTCCAGTCTATCTAACGCCTTCTTCGGTAGTACATTCAAAGATGAACCGGTATCCACCAATACATGGGCAAGCGTGGTTCCCCTGCATTCTACTGAGACATGCAGCGCGTCGTTGTGTTTCCTTCCCTTAGGGGTTAAATCAACATTGGAAAAACCAAGACCATTATCAGCAGTAAGGCTAGCCACACACTCTTGAAACTGGTCAGTCGAAGTTTCTTGAGGCACGTGTTCCGTTTTTAAGAATTTGATTAAGGCCTTAGCATGAGCCTCAGAGCATAGTAGAAGAGCCAACATGGATATTTTGGAAGGGGTCTGCCCTAGATGCTCCACGACGTCGTAGTCGCTCTTTTTGATTATCTTTAAGATTTCTTCCATTTCTTTCTGGGTGGTTTCGGGGATTACCATAGTCTGAGCCTTCATCCTGACAGGCGCTTCTAGTATCCCCTTACCCTTATCGGTAGTATCAACAGAGGGTCTAACTTCATGAGTATCCAATTCTTCAATTATCGGGCCTTGCGCAGATGGCTTAACAGGCACATAAGCTTTCGAGGGTCCGAAGACTGCTCGGGGGGGAGCAATCTCCGGAGAGAAAATCCTTCTGCTGCGAGTTATCTTGCTTGTTCCTGCAATGTTCCTGTAGCGGTGAAAATCGGAGATCAAGCTATTGATTAACTTGACTCGCAAAAGCAAGAGTCGCCACCGCGCTTTATTGTTTCCAAAGGAAAAGGGAAAAGAGCGAAATAAAACCCTAAATATGCAATGTAACTAAAAATACAAATGCAAAGTGTTTTTGAAAAGAGATCTTGTGGTTCGGGGGTTGGTTATACAATGGGAAGGTATTAGCACCCAATGCATCTATAGTACTCTATAGGAACCTTTTGAAATATCTGTTTTATTTAAAATTGATCGCTTGATTTGAAAATAAATCGTTTTGGCCGAAAAAGGGATACAGACGGGTTTTTGAAAATACGACAACCTAACGTTGAGGTTTTGACTTAAAAGGTGTGAGTTTTGGAGAAATCGGATGTTTGGAAAAATTATCCTAAGTTTCAATGAAATGAGAGTATTCGCTCGATCGTTTTTGAGGACATGAAGTCAACAAAAATTAGACAATTCCCTTTGGATTGACGCAAACAGAATAATCAAGTAAATGCGAGATATTTAAACAGAAAATGATACACAACAATTAAATGTGAACATGCATTTTATATGATTTTTGTTTAATATGCGAAAAGAAAAAGTTTTAATTGGTTTTCATTTTTTACGCATTTTTAATAATAAAAGGTAATGAGAATTAATAGAAATGTTTTTAATGTTTTTATATATTTCTATTTTTTATGTCTTTTTGTATATTGGTATTTAATCAAAATGAGGGGAATAAAATAAAATGCCTTTTAGTTTTCTCATTTTTACATGTTTTTTTTTTAGAGATATTAAATATTTATCAAATTAAACAAAACTTATAAATCAAATATTTAATTAAAACAAGGAAGACTAAAGTTATTAAAATAACCTAAACTTAGATTAAATGAGATTTGGATAAAATATTAAAATTATCTATTTAAAATTACATGTTAGTTCTAAGAAAACTAATTAATCCAAATTAAATGAGTTAAGGAAAAGAACAAAATTAAACTAAGAGTAAATAAGGATGGGGTATGAATTAGCAAATATAAATGGGCTTAAGTAAAACAAATAGAATGGGCTGGGTGAGGGGAAATGGAGCGGTTGGGAGGAAATGGGGTTGGGTCGTGGGTTTAAGGGGGTCCAAGGGATTAAATTGAGATTAGGGTTGTGTTTGTTTGATAAAGGGATTTAGGGTTTGGTTTAAGGCAGAACGGCGCCTCCCTCACGATCTTCATCTCTCTTTTGCGCAGCTTCTTCGCTTCTTCGCCTCCGACGCCGATGCTTCCAGGTTCCGGCCACCCACACCAAGTCTCTCTTCCCTCCATTGTTGACGCGGCGGCTTCGAGCGGAGACGGTAATGACCAAAACGTTTTCGTTACCGTTTGGTTTAATTAGCGTATAAACCTTACAAATTCGTTGTTGATTTTACAATTTTCTTAGTTGACTCTGAGGTTTCTTAGTTGATTCTGACTAGTTCTCCATTTTACTTTCCATGTTGATTTGAATGGCATTTTAAGGAATGAGAATGAAGGAGGCGTTACCTAGATGGAGAAGGAGGAGGGCTTGGGGTGATGGAGGCCGGACAGCAGGGAGACAGCAGGCGCGCACGGTGGTGAACGGTATTCGCGATTTCCTTCCTTTTGCTTGAATGCTACTGTGTTTGCTTGTTGCCCAGTGATGTGTACACTGAGGGCCTCACCGATTTGCCTTGAAATATTGCTTTGGATATTTTGAGAATTGGATGATAACTCTCTCTTCTTCTTGAATGCTGTTGCCTAATGGTGGGTTTATCGCCTATGATGAATGAAATTTCTGAGGCTAGGGAATGGGTTTGAAAACTTGGATATGCTGGATTTTCGAAAATGGTATAGCTTGAACTTGTAAAAGGTTTTGTCAGGTTTTTGTATGTAGGCCTTTACAGTAGGGATATCGTTTTTTATTGGTATGAGGATTGAGCCATGTTTTTATGGTTTTCTTGACAGCATGTTAAGGCATTGGTTGTTTATGATGATGGGTGGTGTTGACAGTGGGATAGTGATATTGGCTATAGGGGGCTCAATCAGTTGGTAATGTTTTGTATGGTCTGAAAAAAATCGTTTTCTCAGTGATTATGCAGGTTTTGACATGGTGAACTGGTTTTTACTGATGTGAGGCCATTGCAGGTTTTTGTTGGTTTGGTGATGGCTATTTTAAATAATTGTTCTACAGGTTTTTGAAAAATGGTTTGAGGTTATGAAAATGGTTTTTGGTTATGTGTTTTCTGACTTGTATCTTTGGTTTTCTCTTATGCTGTTTTGTGAATGGGATCCTTTGTTTTCTTTTTTTTGTAATATAACAGCTCTCCTCTCTTCTCTTGCGCTACAGGCCAGGAACTTTGAAACAAATCTCTTGGGATCTCCCTGAGCATTCTGCACTACTGTCCACTCAGTTTGCCTTTATTCTTCTTCTATGCTATTATTCTTACTGGCTATATTTCTTAGTTTGTTTTGTATATCTCTTTCTGCCTAAGCTAAGCCTGCAAATCCCACACTTCTCCCTCTCTTTTTCTCTCTCAGAATGGCTTTGACAAAAGTGTGATAAGCTGTCTATTTCTGAAAATGCAGTGGCTGGAAAATGATGAAAGAAAAAGGAAATTTTTTGCTTGCAAGAATAGTCAAACTGCATATTGTTTTTTTTAATCACATGTTGTCTGCTTCTTGATGTAGGCCACGTTAGAAGGGCATGCTTGCATATGGTTACTACATACTGTTGCTTATGCTGTATGCTGTATGCTTTGAAATTATATTTGGGATTAAAACTAATGTGGTTAGCTTAAGTATGCAGTTTTTTTGGAAAACAATTTATGCATATGTTTTGAAATCCTTTTCCTTTTTTGTGAACCGGGAGTAATCCCGTGATTTGCAAAAAATAATAACTGATTCCGGCCATTACATTTAATGATGAACATTTAAAATTTATTTTCTGCATTTAATTATTTATTTGAATTCTAATTCTTTTCTTTTAATTGTGCAGGTAAAATTAAATGAGCGGACACGCATTGGATTGGAAGCTTTAGAATTAAGATAGACTAGTTTATTTCATTTTAATTTCGACAATTCATTATTGTAATTTATTGCAATATATACAATATTTACAAAATAGCTTGTACCAAAAAAATGAATAAAAGAAACTATTTGTCTATTAATTCTTCTTCTTTATTTATTTATCGTTTATTATTTTATCCAAACGAATAATAATTGAAAACAAATCTCCAATTACCTACATTCAAAATAATAACAGATAAATAATAATTATCATTGACCAACTAATACCTTTGATTATTTAATCCATCATTCTCAACTAAATTATAATAATTAAAATAGGATTTCAATTATTTAACCTAGAACGACGAACGATTAAACAGTCGTTATTGGCCAATGAATTTCCTCAAATGCTTATTTATGTTATTCATAACCTTTAAATTATAGAATAACTAAGAATAAATTCTAGTTACTTAAATTTAAAAATAATGAGTAAATAAATAAAACGTCCGCACAATTAATGCGCCTCTTCTCTGATGTTCATTTTATTATCCCTACATCTTTAAACTAAATAATAATCAAAAAAATGAATTTCAATTATTCAAGTTTTAGATAATAGATAATTAATAAACATCATTTTTGCACGAATCGATTAAATGATTCAATGTTCAGCATAAATAGCTCTTGGCCCGAAAAAGTCATGAAATTTAAAATCGATGGATCAAAACAAATGTAATGTAAAGATGCGGATAGGAGATGACGTCTTAGGTCAAAATTTGGGGTACAACAGCTGCCCCTATTTAAGTTTCTTCTATCCGGAGATGTGAAGATTAAAATCTTCGTGTCGACGAGATTGAAGGTACTTAAATACATAATTACGCAAATTTTGTCCTAAGATGCCGTCATCATGCGGTGGTAAGAATGCAACGATCTAACTCACAGAGAAAGATACTGTGAAACGAGACAATGTTGAGGGAATCGAACGTCAACAAAACACAAAGACATGAGTTATACGCTACTGAGAGAACGAGCTATCGACTTCAAACGACAGACTCCTGGCAGCGAATAAAACTGAGGGAATACGACCTCTAACCCTAACAAAGAGAGCATCTTGCATAGGCCATAACAGATTATTGATCCAAATAGCGAATTCGCAACTCAAGGTCGACGGTAGACAGGGAGTATCGAATTGCTGATAACTGGTTACCGACCTCTGGAGGTGTAGATTCGTACCAGACTTCTCTGCGAGACTTCAGAGGCATACTCATTAATGCTGAGGTAATGAGACTGTAGATACGAAGGTTGTTCTCATAAAGAAAACTGCCAGCTGTTGGCGTCCAAAGAAAATACCGATAACAAACAAGTCGCTCCAATAAAGAAGCCGCCGCTTGCTGTCGTCCAAAGAAAATACCGATAACGAACAAGTTGCTCAAATAAAGAAGCTACCACTTGCTGTCGTCCAAAGAAAATACCGATAACGAACAAGTTGCTCAAATAAAGAAGCTACCACTTGCTGTCGTCCAAAGAAAATACCGATAACGAACAAGTTGCTCAAATAAAGAAGCTACCACTTGCTGTTTTCCGAAGAATAATAACGTACTGGTAACGCGTACTGGTAACTCATGAAGAGTTTGCTGCTTGTCGCTTTCAAAAAGAGTAAATGACGCACTAGTAGTTCATGAAGAACTGCTGCTCGGCGCTTCCCAAAAAGGGTAAAATGACGATGACGCACTAGTAGCTCATGAAGAACTGCTGCTCGGCGCTTTCACAAAGTCATAACTGACGCACTAGTAGCTCATGAAGAACTGCTGCTCGGTGCTTTCCAACGGAATAAAATGACGCACTAGTAGCTCGTGAAGAACTGCTGCTTGGCGCTTTCCGAAAGCTAAAATAACGCACTAGTAGCTCATGAAGAACTACTGCTCGGCGCTTGTCGAAGATAGTAACGTACAAGTTGCTCGTGAAGAGCTACCGCTTGTCGTTTTCCAACATAATTCAGAGGGGAACTGCGATGATATTGGCAGAGAATAAACTCTTCATCAAAGAGAACCCTGAATCAATCCTTCCCGAGGAGATCACATATTTAAAACGTGCAAAATAAATGCACCAACCGTCTAGGTCGCAATTTCACTGGGGAAAAACACTGAGGTAGCCTATGCAAGAGGCAACAACTTCATTCAGGAATGACCAGAGAGAAAACAGTCAAACAAGACTCCTCCCAAATGAGAAAGTAAATCGATTGGGGAAATTATCCTATCGAGAAACGGACAAGGTAAGCTAAATCAAAAATCATCCACGAGGATTAGCTCAGTTGGGGAATTAGAAAGGAGGCGCACTTTATGCTTAAGCTGACACCCTATTTGGAAGGATCAAATACGTTATTTGAAAAGGACACAACTAAGGTGTACGAATTTAATGACATTAACAAATACAACGGTGTGTGCGTGATGCAAGTGTGGATGAATAAGTGAATGTCATGTATATGCTGACAAAACAGACAGATGGGGTATCTTGGAGATAATAAGGTGTCACAGCAACGTAAACGCTCGGCCACTCTTGAAAAGATGGAAGATAGACAGAACACGAAGCAACGTCGGAAGATGTCACGCTACAAGGCCCAAGTCTTCTGAAGAGACGAACAATCAAATCCAATCTTCTAGCACCAATAAACCACTGGCATAAGACGAAGTGTACCGCACTTCAAGATCTCCCAAATAAAGGTAGCTAAAACCACACTTAACTGGAACAACTGGGGAATCACCAAGTTTAGCACCACCATAACCAAGCATGTACACAGCCAACACTTCATGATGATTTTGAAAGAAAGCAAATTCATCATGCAAGTAAAAATTACGGTACTGTTTTGCATTTCATGGCTTGACCATTTTCGGAACGACTGTTAATATTCCCTTCGTTATTCACGACACATTTTAGAAATAAGAATGTTTTAAGTAAATTTGTTTCAAGTATTTCCATAAAATTAAAATTTTGCCCACAAAAGGTAAATGTTCAAATTTCATTAATACGATGGTAGTTCGCTAACAATGCGACTCCAACGGTTTACAAAAGTTTGGGGAAATAGTATGTGAAATAAGAGGTCATACAAAACGATGATCACTATTCTCCCTAACAACTTTGAATTCCAGAATATGTTCAAATGCCAAGACTGGTTTGGCCAGGAATTTGCCTAAGCGAAATACTTCTTGACTGCATCGGCGTTCAGGGGACGCGGGAGGTCTTCGCCATCCATATTGGCGAGAATCATGGCACCTCCGGAGAAAACTTTCTTAACAACAAACGGTCCTTCATAGTTCGGAGCCCATTTGCCCCTAGAATCGGGTTGGAAAGATAATATCTTCTTGAGCACGAGGTCACCTTCTCTGAACTCGCGCGGCCGAACCTTCTTATCAAAAGCCTTCTTCATTCTTTGTTGATACAACTGACCGTGACACAAAGCCGTTAATCTCTTTTCTTCGATTAAATTCAACTGATCGTACCTACTTTGACACCATTCGGCCTCGGAAAGCTTGGCTTCCATCAACACTCTCAGAGATGGAATCTCAACCTCCACGGGGAGTACTGCTTCCATACCATAAACTAGGGAGAAAGGAGTCACGCCTGTTGAAGTTCGAACTGAAGTACGATAACCGTGTAAAGCAAACGGAAGCATTTCATGCCAGTCCTTATAAGTTACCACCATCTTCTGGACGATCTTCTTGATATTCTTGTTAGCAGCTTCAACAGCCCCATTCATCTTCGGCCTGTAAGGAGAGGAATTATGATGCTCGATTTTGAACTCTTCACAAAGCTCCTTCATCATCTTGTTATTCAAATTCGACCCATTGTCAGTGATGATCTTACTCGGGATACCATACCGACAAATAATCTGATTCTTGATAAATCTGACTACCACCTGTCTGGTTACATTAGCATAAGATGCGGCTTCCACCCACTTAGTAAAATAATCGATCGCTACCAAGATGAAACGGTGACCATTTGAAGCTTTGGGTTCAATCATCCCAATCATATCAATGCCCCACATGGAGAAAGGCCAAGGTGAAGATATAACATTGAGGAGGGTCGGCGGTACGTGCATCCTGTCCGCATAAATCTGGCATTTATGACACTTCTTCACATACTTGCAGCAATCAGATTCCATGGTCATCCAGTAGTAACCAGCTCTCAACATCTTTCTAGCCATTGCGTGTCCATTGGCATGAGTGCCAAAGGACCCTTCGTGCACCTCTTGCATCAGCATGTCTGCTTCACGTCTGTCTACACATCTGAGCAAGACCATGTCGTAATTCCTCTTATACAACACTTCTTCATTGAGAAAGAAACTGCTTGCTAATCTTCTCAACGTCTTCCTATCTTTGTTGGATGCCCCAGGCGGGTACTCTTGAGTTTGAAGGACACGTTTGATGTCATAGAACCAAGGTTTGTCATCGGTGACCTCTTCTACTGCGAACACATGAGCAGGTCGGTCGAGGCGCATAACCCGGATTGTAGGCACGTCGTTCCAATCATTCACTTGAAACATTGAAGACAAAGTAGCCAAAGCATCCGCCATTTGATTCTCATCCCTAGGGATATGATGCAATTCCACCTTGTTGAAGAAAGTTAACAACCTTCTAGCATAGTCTCTGTACGGGATCAAACCGGGATGACGAGTTTCCCATTCTCCTTTGATTTGATTAATCACCAGTGCCGAATCTCCATAAATATCCAGAATCTTAATCCTCAAGTCCACTGCTTCTTCGAGACCCATAATACACGCTTCATACTCCGCCATGTTGTTCGTACAGTCAAACTTCAGTCTTGCCGTGAACGGGATATGAGTACCTCGGGGAGTAACGATGATTGCCCCAATTCCATTTCCATAGGAATTCACAGCTCCGTCAAATATTAAACCCCAACGGGATTCAGGATCAGGTCCTTCTTCAGGTAACGGCTCTTCACAGTCTTTGGCTTTCAAGTACATAACATCTTCATCGGGGAAGTCAAACTTGATGGACTGATAGTTTTCAATTGGTTGGTGAGCCAAATGATCGGCCAAAATACTCCCTTTGATCGCTTTCTGAGTGTGATACTCAATGTCATATTCAGATAACAACATCTGCCAACGGGCTATCCTTCCAGATAAGGCGGGCTTCTCAAAGATATACTTGATTGGGTCCATTTTGGAGATCAACCAAGTAGTGTGATTAATCATATACTGGCGCAGACGGCGAGCAGCCCAGGCTAAAGCACAACAGGTTTTCTCAAGCAATGAGTATCGAGACTCACAGTCTGTGAATTTCTTACTCAGATAATATACAGCGTGCTCCTTTCTTCCAGTCTCGTCCTGCTGACCAAGCACACATCCCATGGAGTCCTCTAATATGGTCAAATACATAATCAAGGGCCTTCCTTCCACCGGAGGAATCAAAATGGGAGGCTCGAGCAAATATTCTTTGATACTATCGAAAGCTTTCTGACAATCCTCTGTCCACACACATCCTTGGTTCTTGCGGAGAAGCTTGAAAATCGGCCCACAAGTAGCAGTCATGTGAGATATGAACCTAGAAATGTAATTCAATCTCCCAAGGAATCCTCTTACTTGTTTTTCCGTCTTGGGTGCGGGCATTTCCCGAATAGCTTTGACTTTATCGGGATCTACTTCAATACCTTTCTGACTGACAATGAAACCTAAAAGTCTTCCTGAACGAACGCCAAAAGTGCACTTATTGGGATTCAGACGGAGTTTGTACTTTCTCAGGCGCTGGAATAGCTTTAACAAATGCTCTAGGTGATCTTCTTCAGTCTGTGATTTGGCAATCATATCATCCACATACACTTCGATCTCCTTATGCATCATGTCGTGGAACAAAGCAGTCATGGCCCTTTGGTACGTTGCACCAGCGTTCCTCAAACCAAACGGCATAACTCGATAACAGAAAGTTCCCCACGGTGTAATGAAAGCGGTCTTTTCCATATCTTCCGGCGCCATCTTGATTTGGTTGTAACCAGAGAAACCATCCATGAAAGAAAAGACTTTGAACTTGGCAGTACTGTCGACCAATACATCAATATGAGGTAATGGGAAATCATCTTTCGGACTAGCTCTGTTCAGATCTCTGTAGTCTACACACATCCGAACCTTACCATCCTTCTTAGCAACAGGCACGATGTTGGCTAACCACTGAGGATAGACCGACGTCACAAGAAAACCTGCGTTGATCTGCTTCTGAACTTCTTCTTTAATCTTATCGGCCATGTCAGGACGAGTCCTTCTCAACTTCTGTTTGATCGGTGGACACTCAGGTCTCAACGGTAAACGATGCTCCACAATGTCGTTGTCCAACCCTGGCATATCTTGGTAAGACCACGCAAACACATCAACATACTCTCTGAGAAGCTCCAACATCTTCTCCTTAACCTCCGGGATAAGCAAAGCTCCGACTTTGACTTCCTTTCTATCCTCTTCATCACCCAAGTTGACCAACTCTACAGGTTCTTCAAATGGTTGAATGACCTTCTCATCTTGCTCAATCAAACGGGAAATCTCAACAGGAACCTCTTCATCATCCTCTCCTTCGGCTCTGAACACAGGGAATTCAAAGTTGGGAGAGGGCATAGGATCATTGTTTTCGATGGTTAAGTCATGAAGTAATCTGCACACATGATTATGCTTTATTTTAGAAATCGATTTGTGCAAATAAAACAAAATGCTCTTAATCAATTTTCATTATTATTTCCCGAAAAAATAAAAAAATAAAACAGCAGTGGACAAAATAACATTTTTATTCATTAAAGAGGAAATACTTGAAACGACAAGCCCAGACATTTCTCTTTTGCCTTGGGCAGAGCAAAAGGAGTTATTTTTTCATAGCCCGACACCAAATACGTTTCGCCTTGGGCAGAGCGATTTTTTTTTTAAGAAAAAATGAACAAAACATTACTCGGAAACGTGCATAACCACAGGAATGTCAACAGCTATCCAGTTTTGGCAAGCCAATCCAGGCGTCACAAACACGGGCAAATCCTCCTCGGAATCATCATCCATGACAGCATCCACCTCAGGATGTACAAACCCTGCACTCCGAAAGACCTCTTGAATTGGACGAACGACCACCTCTTTCTTGACCCTTGCAGCTATTGGATGAAAACCCAAACCTTCCCCAGACTTGTTCTCGGGTAACGTCAACACCTGGCCCCATCCTTCGGCCGAACCACTCTCCACTACTCGCCGTGCATCCTCAAAAGAAGAGATGGATGCCCCCTGCTTCTTCACGGTATCCTTAGCAACAGATAGGCCCTGAAACTGGGTCCCGACGTCCTCGTCAGCATCAATAAAAGAAAACGATGATAAATGACTTACCACCATGGCCTGCTCTCCCCCAATCATCACTAGTTTCCCATGCCTCACAAATTTTAATCTCTGATGGAGCGTGGAGGTGACTGCCCCGGCATCATGGATCCAGGGACGGCCCAATAAGCAACTATAAGCAGCACGTATGTCCATCACTTGGAAAGTGATTTGAAAAGTATGGGGACCAATCACTATGGGAAGATCCACTTCACCGATAACCGTCTTCCTGGAACCGTCAAAGGCTTTAACAATTACCCCGCTAGGCCTCATAGGAGCACCTGGATATGAAAGTCGAGACAACGTGGTCTTGGGCATCACATTCAATGACGAGCCGGTATCCACTAACACGCTTGATAAGGTATCGTTCCCACAACTTACTGAAATGTGCAGAGCCATATTATGGTTTCTCCCCTCCTCCGGGAGTTCTTCATCACTGAAACCCAAGTTGTTACACGAGGTTATATTCCCCACAATCCCGTCAAACTGATCAACTGTCACATCATGGTCTACGAACGCCTGGTCCAACACTTTCATCAAGGCTTCTCTGTGTGCCCCAGAATCTCTCAATAAGGCAAGCAAGGAAATCTTGGAAGGTGTTTGCAGAAGCTGGTCCACAATTTTATACTCGCTTCTTTTGATAAGCTTTAAGATTTCATCTTCTTCAGGGTGAGGGATAGGTCCACTGGATCGACCTACCTCAACCCTTGGTTCATTTCTTACAGGGATCTCCGCCGGCATGGGCCTCCTTACTTGAACTTCTGGTCTTCTTGTCGGTACCGCGGCAAAAACACGCCCACTTCTTGTCACTCTACTTACATCGGCAATATTAACGAAAGACGGTCTAGTTGGTATGGGGACCTCTACCCCATTCTCGATCATGGTGGCGTTATACTTGTACGGCACGGCTTGGTCTGAGCTATAAGGCACAGGGCCAGGTGGATAAATAATCAAAGGATCAGCAGACGCAGTCTGGCTGTTGTAAGCAATCTCTACTGATTCTGGTAAATTAAACTGTGGGGTTATCACATTCACTTCATCTTCAGGATTTCGGTCATAGGTAATAGTAATAATTCTCTGATCTAGCAACTTCTGAATGTCCTCCTTCACAATAGGACAATCCTCTTCTCTTGAACAAAACTGGCAAACGTCATAGTCATGTTGGTGCCTAACAAAGGCAAGTCTTCTCAAACTTTGGTGTAACCTGATCAATGATTCTCTGATGTGCTCGACTTGGAAAACTCGGAACTTCCCCGGGCAACCCTCCACCATATTCACAGAAGCTGCCCCATGTCGGGGCAAAGGGTTATCTCTGACATTTGGATTCACATCCTTAAAAGACAAGATGCCATGCTTAATTAATCTCTGCACATCCGCCTTCAACGCAAAGCAATTCTCAAGGTTGTGTCCCGGTGACCCTTGATGATATTCACAGAATTGATCCGCCTTATACCACGGGGAAGCACTGTTCGGTGCGACAGGAGGTGGTTTTGTTGTGATGAGATTCTTTCTAATGAGAGCGGGAAACAATTCAGTATACGTCATAGGAATGGCATCAAACTGCGGCTTTCTGGGCGAACGGTTCTGATGGTTGAGCGGATAGGCCTGTTGTCGAGGCTGCTGTTGAAAAGGTCGTTGTTGAGGTGGCGGAATCTGATGAGATGGGGCTACCAAAGCCGGGCGGACAGCCGGAGTGACTGCCGCGACGTGAGAGTAGCCTCTCCTAGGCCTACCTGGAAACAAAGCACTAACATCTTGCTCTTTCCTCTTCGGGAAAACACCTCCGAACTTCTTCACACTGCTGGACGTACTCCCCTCTTTAATCAAACGTCCTTCACGAATTCCTTCCTCTAATCGCATACCCATGCTCACCATCTCGGTAAAGTCACTGGGCGCGCTGGCTATCATCCTCTCATAGTAAAAGGATCCCAAGGTCTTCAAAAATATCTTAGTCATCTCCTTCTCCTCCAGAGGTGGATGGATCTGAGCAGCAATTTCACGCCACCTCTGGGCGTACTCCTTAAAAGATTCTCGGTCTCTTTGCGACATTGCCCGGAGTTGATCCCTGTCCGGCGCCATGTCAACATTATACTTGTACTGATGGACAAAGGCTTCACTGAGATCGTTAAAATTGCGGATTCGAATGCTGTCCAATCCCATATACCACTTCAAGGCAGCACCCGTCAAACTATCTTGAAAATAATGAATCAGTAAATCATGATTATCAGAATACGTGGACATCTTCCTCACGTACATCGTCAAATGGCTTCTAGGACACGAATCCCCCTTGTATCTTTCAAAGTCTGGTGTTTTGAACTTCGCCGGAATCTTGACATTCGGAACCAGGCAAAGATCATGTGTGCTCTTCCCAAACAGCTCCTTCCCCTTCAAGGCTCTAAGCTCTTTCTGCATTTCCTGGAACTGATCCTGAAATTCCTCCATTCTATCAAAAAGGCCCATACTTTCAGCAGGTTCGGCAGGATAAACTGGTTCGTTCAAGTAGGGCACTGAGTGGACCACAGGAGCAACGGTCGTCATGACTGGTTGCGGAAAGGGTGTTACAGATGGAATTACTGGCGGCAGTGCAGTCGTCTCTGGTTGTGGAAGAGACAATGCAGGCTGAAATATAGGTTGGGCGGTAGGCTGACACCCTTCCGGCATAAAGTTGTAAGGCATTCCCCAAGGAAAACCTTTCGGCATCTGATGCTGGATCGGAGAGTTGATTTGAGTTGCGGAGGCAGGAGCGATAACAATCTCGGAAACCACTGGAGTTGAAGTCTGAATCTCGGCAGTCGTAGTCGGTGGCTGATTCTGAACAGCCACCAAACTTTCCACCAACGCTGTTAACTTTTCCATCTCGGCACGAAGCGTAGCAACTTCCCCACGAAGCTCTTGATTTTCCTGTTCCAAATCTTCCATTCTTTTCTGACGACTGGCCCGAGTGTCGTGTTGGTGAGACAGCTTGGCAACCTTCGGTGGAAAAAGAACAAGAATGAGACTCTAGAAAACATGTGATGTGGAATGTGAAATGATGCATGATGGTGATGCAAATGATGACTCATTTTAAAAGTTTTTCAAGGAACTTTTAGTAACTTTGCATTCATCAATGGTAAAGGAATTTGGAACAACAAAAACTCAATCCGTTAATCGAAAGCGATAAATTACAACTTACAATTTGGAATAGTAAATTACAACCTTGGAATAACAAATCCACTAATGAAAGCAATAAATTACAACCTACAACCTGAAAACCATAATAAAGTGATAAATTACATTTTAAAACATGAAGCAGTAAATTACAACTTGGAGCATGAAGCCCGAAATAAGACCATAAGTTACAACTTCGGAGCATGAAGCCCTTAGGAAAACAATAAATTACAACTTCGGAGCATGAAGCCCTTAAGAAAACAATAAATTACAACTTCGGAGCATGAAGCCCTTTTACATAGTTTTACAAAATGACATCAATAAAATAAACTAAAGCTAAAGTTCACTCAGAGTCCTCAGATGACGGACCAAACACCAGCTGCAGTCGGAGCTTCTTGATCTTTTCTTCATAAAAGTCTTCTAAATCTTTCTTTTCCGCTATCAGTCGATCGATGATTTCTTCTTGTGGATTAGGAACGAGAGCCAAGTTTACTGAACATTCCCTTTTCCTCTTCCTTTCACTCGCGTATTTCTTCAACAAGGCATCCTTCTGGCGAAGCTTCTCATCGTGGTCAACGAATCGGCCGTCTTGAATAAGCAACAACTCCTTCTTCTCTTTCAGCTGTCGAGTCAGGACTCGATTCTCGTACTCGGACATATGGTACTTTTCCTTCCAAGCATCCCTCTCGGACTTCATCCTAGCCAGGTTCCCTTGATATTCTCCTACATCTGCGATTGGGATAGCAACTGATGATGGTGCGATGGCAGGGAACAAAGGTTTCTCAAGTTTATACGGCATCTTGAGAGCATTAGCCCTAGCACGGACCCACTGCAGGTAAGGTTCCAAAGAAACGGCACCTCTATGTCCCAGCATATCTCTCCCTTTCTTGTGGATATGGCGCCAAGCTCCTTCAATCTCTCTCTTAGCAGTCTGATGATCTTGTCCTTCCTGAAGGAAGAAACCACTCACATGGATACTGTTCGGCTTATCTCTCATTGGGTACCCGAACTGACGGCGCGCTAGAACAGGGTTGTAGTTGATTCCACCCTTCGTACCAAGAAGAGGTACATTGGGAAAAGCACCACAGCTGTCAATGATCTCTACGTCATGGTAAGCTCGATTGTACCAGTCAATGTCGAAATGAGTGAGAGCCATAATCTTTGGCGCCCAACGCGGTTCTTTCTCGAGATCCCAGAAAGCATCGGACCCAGGTAAATGCGAGACGTACCACTGATACAGCAACGGCACGCAACAAATAATCATTCCTCCTTGACGAGAGTTTCGCAGGTGGATGGAGTAATATGCATCTCCTAGCAGCGTAGGGACCGGATTTCCAATCAGGAAAACCCTGATGGCATTGACATCCACAAATTTATCAATGTTAGGGAATAAGAAAAGACCATACGCGAGTAAAGCAAACACGTCCTCGAAGGCAACGGTATCCTTTGTATCAGCAAAATGACGAGCTTTCTTCAACAGAAACTGAGCCGGCAAACCCCGGATTCCTCCTTTCGTAGTCATATTCTCCTCTATCTCTGACTTCTTCAGATGGGTGATGACTGCTATCTCATGAGATTTAGGCTCCTCTTCTAACCCAGAAAAAGGAACACGGTCGACGATCGGCAAACCAAGGATATAGGAGTACTCCTCTAAGGTAGGCATCAATTGATAATCCGGGAAGGTGAAACATCGATACAAGGGATCATAGAACTGAACCAGAGTGTTGAGGATGCCTTTCTTCATCTTGCGCTTCATGAGCGGTACGATGGACCCATATTTCTTCTGAAAATCTGTCGGACTCTCTATCTTCGGAATCAAACTCTTCAATTCTTCAATCTCGGGCTCCTTGAAGCTAAAGCTTCGAGTATTTCTCCTTCCAAATTCCATAGTACCCTAGACGTTTGCAAAAATCATTCCAAAGTTCCTTGAAAAATGAGTTTTTACAAAGATGTTGATGAATGCATGAATGAATGATAATGCGACAGTCACACACAAATTTGCAAACATGGGGTTTAAAGGTTCAAAGTTCAGCATGGAGTCGAGGGTAAAGCCCACCCAAAGGTATGTACTAATGTTTCGATCACACCTGTAAGACAAGGTTCTAAGAGTTCCCAGAGTCTGCATCCCTCTTTCGGATATTACCAACGTCTTGATTACTCAATAATTAGCAATATTCTCAAGAGAAACTCGTCCGAGCGTAGCATCGCGTAACAACTACTTCCGAATTACTCCGTGATAGTCTCCGCGCTACACCTAAAAAGGCCAAGATGGGTTAGGGTTCTACGGTCCTCAACTTCTCGGGCTCCTAGGTCGAAAATAATAATGTCTTCCCGATTACTCGGTAAACAAATATTAAGTTCAAGAGGGCCTTCCATTGAGTGGGGGATCTCATGCCTCCTTCTTCGGGATTACTCCCTCAAAGTTAACATGACTATACCGCCCGTCCTATTCCTTAAGTGTTACTTAATCCGGGTATAGGATTTGTCCTTCAAAAAACCCAAACACCCCAATTTAAACACATAATCAAACAAATCAAATAATAGTAAAACAGATAAGCCAAGTTAGGCTTAACCCACTTAGGGATGGACCAGCAAGAGGTCAATTTCCCCAGCAGAGTCGCCAATTCTGTAGCGGTGAAAATCGGAGATCAAGCTATTGATTAACTTGACTCGCAAAAGCAAGAGTCGCCACCGCGCTTTATTGTTTCCAAAGGAAAAGGGAAAAGAGCGAAATAAAACCCTAAATATGCAATGTAACTAAAAATACAAATGCAAAGTGTTTTTGAAAAGAGATCTTGTGGTTCGGGGGTTGGTTATACAATGGGAAGGTATTAGCACCCAATGCATCTATAGTACTCTATAGGAACCTTTTGAAATATCTGTTTTATTTAAAATTGATCGCTTGATTTGAAAATAAATCGTTTTGGCCGAAAAAGGGATACGGACGGGTTTTTGAAAATACGACAACCTAACGTTGAGGTTTTGACTTAAAAGGTGTGAGTTTTGGAGAAATCGGATGTTTGGAAAAATTATCCTAAGTTTCAATGAAATGAGAGTATTCGCTCGATCGTTTTTGAGGACATGAAGTCAACAAAAATTAGACAATTCCCTTTGGATTGACGCAAACAGAATAATCAAGTAAATGCGAGATATTTAAACAGAAAATGATACACAACAATTAAATGTGAACATGCATTTTATATGATTTTTGTTTAATATGCGAAAAGAAAAAGTTTTAATTGGTTTTCATTTTTTACGCATTTTTAATAATAAAAGGTAATGAGAATTAATAGAAATGTTTTTAATGTTTTTATATATTTCTATTTTTTATGTCTTTTTGTATATTGGTATTTAATCAAAATGAGGGGAATAAAATAAAATGCCTTTTAGTTTTCTCATTTTTACATGTTTTTTTTTTAGAGATATTAAATATTTATCAAATTAAACAAAACTTATAAATCAAATATTTAATTAAAACAAGGAAGACTAAAGTTATTAAAATAACCTAAACTTAGATTAAATGAGATTTGGATAAAATATTAAAATTATCTATTTAAAATTACATGTTAGTTCTAAGAAAACTAATTAATCCAAATTAAATGAGTTAAGGAAAAGAACAAAATTAAACTAAGAGTAAATAAGGATGGGGTATGAATTAGCAAATATAAATGGGCTTAAGTAAAACAAATAGAATGGGCTGGGTGAGGGGAAATGGAGCGGTTGGGAGGAAATGGGGTTGGGTCGTGGGTTTAAGGGGGTCCAAGGGATTAAATTGAGATTAGGGTTGTGTTTGTTTGATAAAGGGATTTAGGGTTTGGTTTAAGGCAGAACGGCGCCTCCCTCACGATCTTCATCTCTCTTTTGCGCAGCTTCTTCGCTTCTTCGCCTCCGACGCCGATGCTTCCAGGTTCCGGCCACCCACACCAAGTCTCTCTTCCCTCCATTGTTGACGCGGCGGCTTCGAGCGGAGACGGTAATGACCAAAACGTTTTCGTTACCGTTTGGTTTAATTAGCGTATAAACCTTACAAATTCGTTGTTGATTTTACAATTTTCTTAGTTGACTCTGAGGTTTCTTAGTTGATTCTGACTAGTTCTCCATTTTACTTTCCATGTTGATTTGAATGGCATTTTAAGGAATGAGAATGAAGGAGGCGTTACCTAGATGGAGAAGGAGGAGGGCTTGGGGTGATGGAGGCCGGACAGCAGGGAGACAGCAGGCGCGCACGGTGGTGAACGGTATTCGCGATTTCCTTCCTTTTGCTTGAATGCTACTGTGTTTGCTTGTTGCCCAGTGATGTGTACACTGAGGGCCTCACCGATTTGCCTTGAAATATTGCTTTGGATATTTTGAGAATTGGATGATAACTCTCTCTTCTTCTTGAATGCTGTTGCCTAATGGTGGGTTTATCGCCTATGATGAATGAAATTTCTGAGGCTAGGGAATGGGTTTGAAAACTTGGATATGCTGGATTTTCGAAAATGGTATAGCTTGAACTTGTAAAAGGTTTTGTCAGGTTTTTGTATGTAGGCCTTTACAGTAGGGATATCGTTTTTTATTGGTATGAGGATTGAGCCATGTTTTTATGGTTTTCTTGACAGCATGTTAAGGCATTGGTTGTTTATGATGATGGGTGGTGTTGACAGTGGGATAGTGATATTGGCTATAGGGGGCTCAATCAGTTGGTAATGTTTTGTATGGTCTGAAAAAAATCGTTTTCTCAGTGATTATGCAGGTTTTGACATGGTGAACTGGTTTTTACTGATGTGAGGCCATTGCAGGTTTTTGTTGGTTTGGTGATGGCTATTTTAAATAATTGTTCTACAGGTTTTTGAAAAATGGTTTGAGGTTATGAAAATGGTTTTTGGTTATGTGTTTTCTGACTTGTATCTTTGGTTTTCTCTTATGCTGTTTTGTGAATGGGATCCTTTGTTTTCTTTTTTTTGTAATATAACAGCTCTCCTCTCTTCTCTTGCGCTACAGGCCAGGAACTTTGAAACAAATCTCTTGGGATCTCCCTGAGCATTCTGCACTACTGTCCACTCAGTTTGCCTTTATTCTTCTTCTATGCTATTATTCTTACTGGCTATATTTCTTAGTTTGTTTTGTATATCTCTTTCTGCCTAAGCTAAGCCTGCAAATCCCACACTTCTCCCTCTCTTTTTCTCTCTCAGAATGGCTTTGACAAAAGTGTGATAAGCTGTCTATTTCTGAAAATGCAGTGGCTGGAAAATGATGAAAGAAAAAGGAAATTTTTTGCTTGCAAGAATAGTCAAACTGCATATTGTTTTTTTTAATCACATGTTGTCTGCTTCTTGATGTAGGCCACGTTAGAAGGGCATGCTTGCATATGGTTACTACATACTGTTGCTTATGCTGTATGCTGTATGCTTTGAAATTATATTTGGGATTAAAACTAATGTGGTTAGCTTAAGTATGCAGTTTTTTTGGAAAACAATTTATGCATATGTTTTGAAATCCTTTTCCTTTTTTGTGAACCGGGAGTAATCCCGTGATTTGCAAAAAATAATAACTGATTCCGGCCATTACATTTAATGATGAACATTTAAAATTTATTTTCTGCATTTAATTATTTATTTGAATTCTAATTCTTTTCTTTTAATTGTGCAGGTAAAATTAAATGAGCGGACACGCATTGGATTGGAAGCTTTAGAATTAAGATAGACTAGTTTATTTCATTTTAATTTCGACAATTCATTATTGTAATTTATTGCAATATATACAATATTTACAAAATAGCTTGTACCAAAAAAATGAATAAAAGAAACTATTTGTCTATTAATTCTTCTTCTTTATTTATTTATCGTTTATTATTTTATCCAAACGAATAATAATTGAAAACAAATCTCCAATTACCTACATTCAAAATAATAACAGATAAATAATAATTATCATTGACCAACTAATACCTTTGATTATTTAATCCATCATTCTCAACTAAATTATAATAATTAAAATAGGATTTCAATTATTTAACCTAGAACGACGAACGATTAAACAGTCGTTATTGGCCAATGAATTTCCTCAAATGCTTATTTATGTTATTCATAACCTTTAAATTATAGAATAACTAAGAATAAATTCTAGTTACTTAAATTTAAAAATAATGAGTAAATAAATAAAACGTCCGCACAATTAATGCGCCTCTTCTCTGATGTTCATTTTATTATCCCTACATCTTTAAACTAAATAATAATCAAAAAAATGAATTTCAATTATTCAAGTTTTAGATAATAGATAATTAATAAACATCATTTTTGCACGAATCGATTAAATGATTCAATGTTCAGCATAAATAGCTCTTGGCCCGAAAAAGTCATGAAATTTAAAATCGATGGATCAAAACAAATGTAATGTAAAGATGCGGATAGGAGATGACGTCTTAGGTCAAAATTTGGGGTACAACAGTTCCCTATATCAAGGGTTTCATTCTCAGAATTCTCTTGGACTGATTCAATCTGTTTGATACCATGATAGAAGATTTCTCCTCCGTAGTTCCATGGTATCGTCTTGTTAGATTGATACGGGACAGGCCCCGACATGGTGATTTTTAACGACACAAACTTAGGATCAGGCGTAATCTTGACAGGCCTTTTGCAGGCCTTGGGAAGATTGTCGGAGATGGTTATTATTGCAATGTCATTGGTATGAGTAACAAAAGTAGCAGGAGTAACATGAGTGAAGGTATCAACAAGAGTCTTTTGAAATAGTATCTCTTGGGTATCCATCAGGCGTTGGATGCCTGATTTCAACAGTGGGCAGTCAGTTCATATGTTTAAACAAAAGTAACAGTCTTTTCCACAGCCTGGGAATATCCCGGCTCTCATCAAATTCACTTTAATCACTGGTAACAGAGTCAAAAGGTCAGCAACATTGGTAACATGAAGATCTTCCATAACGACATGAACATTATGACCGTGCTTGGGCATTGGGGCAGAAATCACATTTGGCTTTTCGGGCGCATCGAATTCTACCTCCTTGGGGTCGATCAGGTCTTGGATTTTGTTCTGAAGAGCTCAACAGTTGTTGGTATCATGCCCTACAATGTCAGAGTGGTAAGCACATTTTGCATTGGAGTGGTAATATAGAGAAGATGTATTAGGGTTCTTTGGCGCTTCCTTCAAATTGGTAAGATTCAACTTTAGCAAATGAGGGAGTACTTGAGCCAGTGTCATGTTGATTCGGGTGAACTGCCGTTGTGGCCTTTCTACCCTTTGCTGATTAGATCTTGGCTGATTGCTGCGAGGTTGATCATTTGAAGAGTTTTGGATCATCACAGCCTCCACAGTTGGCCGGCGCTCGATTCTTCCTTGACTTTTCTGAGAATAAACAGCAAAAGCTTCCTTCTTAGCTGGGAAGGTCTTATTAATAGCAGTGGATGCAGAGGCATCTTTCTGAATCTTACCACTTTTAATGCCGGCCTCAACCCTTTCACCGGTCAGAATTAATTCGGTGAATCCCGCGGAGGAACTCCCAATTAAATATTTGAAGAAAGGGCCAGACAGGGTCCCTAAAAACATGTCCACCAGCTCTCTATCCGATAATGGTGGATGCACCCTTCCAGCCAGATCACGCCACTTCTGAGCATACTCCTTAAATCCCTCATTAGAAGCCATACCCATACTCTGTAGTTGAGTACGAGTGGGAGCTAAATCAATGTTGTATTGGTATTATCGATAGAAAGCAGCAGCTAAGTCTTCCCAGTTATGAACCTCCGATCTCTCGAGTTGATAGAACCAGTCCAATTGTGTGCCTGACAAACTGTCTTGGAAAAAATGGACCCAAAGATCCTTATCAGATGAGTGGGGTTGGATCTTTCAGATGTAGGATCTTAGATGCATCTTCGGACACGGTAGACCGTCATACTTAGCAAATGTAGGAACTTTAAACTTGGGAGGAATAACGATCCCAACGACCAACCCTAGTTCTTCGAAATCTAAACCAGGTACCCTTTGCAACTCCATGGCTGCCAACCGATCCTCAAGATTTTTAAACTTATCATCCGCCGGGGGATATTGCTGTTCGGAGTAATCTTCGTCTTCTTCCTCTTCTTCTCCTTCAACTTCAGATTCCGAAGGAATTGTAGTTCCTTTTCCTTTTACCACCACCTTCATCAAATGTCGAGGGGAACTCGAGAACTTTTCTAGCATGGTTTTCAAACCTCCTTCCCATAATGACCACACCGGGTCTTTTCTTCTTTTTCTCTTTATCTTTCTCCAACAATGCTTTAAGGTCCTCTTGACCCTTTGCTAAGGTCATGAGGAGTTGCTGGAATTGAGAGTTCTGCGCTTGCAGATCCTTAACCGTCTGCTCCAAATCCATCTGGCTGAAATAAACAGCAGAAAGATAAGGAAACCTGGTGTGAAGACCTGTTTATGCATATGATGAATGATATGTTATTCATGTAATGCATTCAAGGATTCAGAAAATTCAAATTTGTTGCAAACAAAAAGAACACACGTCATATTAAGAAGAAATTTGTTAGTACATAAGTGCCCCATGGGAAAAATATTACAAAATTCTTAATGTAAAAAGACATTGCGCATACTTTTTGGTGCGATGTAAGTGTTGAGAGTTTCCTCCTCATGAAGTCGGCGGGTAAGCTCCAAAACCTTCTTCTCACTGGCATAGAAGCTGGCTTCAAAATTATTCCGTTCTTCTTTGAGTTGGATCCAACCCTTTTGCAATTCTTCCAATGATGTTGGAATGTCAGGATGTAGGAGGGTGTATGGAACCTCTCCTTCCGTAACAGGCTCTTTGATCACGGGGAGAATGTGAGGATATGGCATCATAAGATTCTGGGCGCGGGTTCATACCCACTTGAGATAAGGCTCAAGGGGGATGGAATTCTTGTGCCCCAGTGTCTTACTATCCACTTTGTTGGGCATCCTCCAAGCTTTGATGAACCTTTGTCGAAGTCCTTGCGCATCGTTGTCGAAGTCAAAAACCAAGTCAGGAATCAACATGTCATGAGGGCCATCCCTCCGAGCATATCCAAATTTTCTCAAAGCTAAACAGGGGTTGTAGGTAATGCCTCCCCTAATGCCAAGTAGTGGGACATTGGGGAATTCCCCACAACGATCAATGATGATGACATTTCTCTGGACCGAGAACACCAATGAACATCAGAATGTGTGAGGGTCATCAACCGTTGTGACCACCTTAAACCCTGCTCATTCTTCAAAACTGATTGTGGAAGATTAGAAATAAACCACCTTGCTAGGAGAGGAGTACAACACATGAGAACACCTCTTTTCCTCATTGTTCGTGTGTAAAATGAGTGTAGGATGTTCCCAAGCAATGTAGGCACAGGATTCCAGGATATGAAAATCTTGACAACATTCACATCTATAAGTTGATCAAAGTTTGGGAACAAGACCAAACCATATATGAGAAGTGCTACAATATCCTTAAAAGCTTGTAGATCTAGAGAATTCCAGCAATCTTGTGCCTTCTCAAACAGGAACTTTGCCAAGAAACCCTTGACACCACTTCTGGTTTCCCAATGACCTTTGATATCAGATGGTTGCAAGTGTAAGGCTTGAGAAACATCTTCAGGCTTTGGTTCTTTTTCCGTACCGTTGTAGGATAGTTGATGAAGTATAGGAATTCTCAGGAGTTGAGAAAATTCCTCCAAAGTAGGTACTAGTTGGTAATCAGGGAATGTGAAACAATGGTGTAGGGGGTCAAAGAACTGGAAGAGAACTTTCTCCATGTCTTCTTCAATGTTGGAGTTGACCAAGTTGAGAAGTCTACCATGTCTTTCACTGAAGAGAGAATTCTCTGGAATCTTGGAAGTAAGCTCCTTGAGTTGAGGAGGGATTCTTACAGGGTTGACTTTAATTGTTTTCCTGCGAAGAGATTCCATGGCCTACAAAACAAGAACAAAGATGAAGATCCAAACCCTTGAAATGGTTAGTGGATGCATATGATGCTTTATGATGTTCATGATCTATGCACAAGCACATGTACAAACAAGTCACACAAGATCCTAGTTTCAGGCTTGCATGAGGTTTCATAGGTAAGTACCCTCTTGAGTTTAGTTGGCTCAAACTTGTCCTATAAATAGTAACCTGGTTCTAAGGAGCTCAATATCACTGGATTATTTTCTATGTTCATTGTTTTGGTTTAGCCACTTAACTGGGGACCAAAATATTCCAAGAAAACAACCCTCAATGAGTGTAGTATCGAGTATCTACCAACTTCGGACTGCACCAAAGCCGGTCATCTCACTACCCATAAAAAAGGCCAAGATGGTCAAGTAAGGTTCTAAGAGTTCATTAGTGCTTCATGACATCACTCAGCGGCCCCGTATTCTCTTTGATTGACTCAAAGGCTACCGGAACTCACAAATATGTCGCACTAATATAGCTATTGCTTCAACCATGTCGGTATACCCCACACAGTTTCCACAATGTATTGCTATTTACCTATGAATGTTTCCCAAAAATCCGGGTGAAGGATTCAAACCCAAACAAGAGAACCATATGTAAAGCAATCAAAACAATCAAGACATGCAAAGGTGATCTAAACCCTAAGGTTACTCCACTTTTAAAGTATTCCCCAGCAGAGTCGCCAGTTCTGTGATACGGTGGGAGAACTGAGTTGAGGTTTTGCATTTGTGTTCGCAAATGTTTCGGTTTAGCAAGAGTCGCCACCGACTTTTTTTTTATCCTAGGGAAAGGTCAAAAAGCACAGGAAAGACCTTTGAGATGTTTTCTTGGGTTCGGGGAGTAGATTATGAAAAGGGAAGGTGCAAGCACCCTTTTCATCCATGGTTATCCATGGGCTCTTAGTTACTTGTTTAGATCACTTGATTTGCTTTTCAATTGTTTGAAATGGTTCTCTTCAATTGTTTGAAATGGTGCTTTGTGTATGGTTTTGAAAGATGTTTTGAAAAGAGGCCATTGTTGTACCCCAAAATTTGCCCTCCCATATTCTTCAAAGTTTTGACAAGCATCATCTCAATTTGCTCAAGTCTACTCAAGGGTTGCACAGTTCAAACACCCTCATAAGCCAGTCAAATTAGGGTTTTGGTTCTTGCAAGGAAGTTGAGGTTTTCAAGGGCTCAATCAAGTCACATATGCCTATACACATTGTCAAGCATTTACATGCCAAGTTTCAAGGCTCACAAGGTCAAGTTGCACAGTCAAAAACCCTAATTACTTCACAATCAACTGTAGGGGTAAAATGGTCATTTGGAAGTCAAAAGTCAAAATTTTTGGTCAACATCTTATTTTGAAGCCACAATCATCATTTGATCAAGTCTTGATCATGATTCTACAATAATGGCTCAAAAATCATCAAGATGCAAAAGTTTCCATTTTTGGACAATTGAAAAGTCAACTGTAACTTGACCAAGACATAACTTTTTCATGGTTCATCAGAAAAATCCCATCCAATGCTCATTTTGAACTGGATGACATTTCCTACAACTCATCTTCACATTCCAAGTCCAAGAAATGCTCTCACAAAAGTTATCAATTTCAACATTATAGGTCATTTTCAAAAGTCAACAAAAAGGCACTTTAAGTCAAAGACCATAACTTGAGATTGGTAAATCAAAATGACATGGGACCAAAGGCATTGGTTAGAGGACTTCAAGACCTTTCCAAAATGTCCAAGAACATGTTCATATGATCAAAATTGAGCAAGATATGCATTGGGGAAGTTGGGAAAGTTTTGTGAAATGGCCAAAGTCAACTATCCTTGAAACTTCAATTTTTGACAAAAGGGCCCACTTTTTTTCCACTTGGTTCAGCCTTGTCATGCCACCCACGTGTCCCGTGATTAATTTCAAGATTAAACATTAATTTTTCTATTTTTTATTTAATTTTATTGATTTAATTCATTTTAAATCCATAAAATTCAAATAAAAATCAAAAAAATTAATTCAATGATATCTTGTGGTTTGAATGACCTTGATGAAGCATAATTCACCTACCTCTCAATGGTGGGATAGCACTATCTAAATGACTCTTACACAGCCTAATTCCTTAGAGTAGGTAGGTTTCTCTTAAGTACTTGCTCTTTCAAACAAACAAAAACACTTTTCGCACTCACACTTTCTAAAGGTTTTCAAACAAATTTTTCATACACTCTTGAGGACAGATACAAGAGTTACTTAGAAATTTTTCAAACGAAACTTTTTCAAAACCCACACACACTTGAAAAGAAAACAAATTTTGAAAACATAAGAGCAAGTACCTAAGAGCCCGTGGATAACCACAGATAGAAAGGGTGCTAACACCTTCCCTTTCTATAAATCTACCTCCCGAACCGAGAAACATTCTCGAATAAGGAATTTTGCTGTGCTTTTGTCCTTTCCATGTTGGAGAACATAAAAGACGGTGGCGACTCTTGCTTACCGCGACATTTCGCGAAACCAGCTTAAAAAATAGTCAGTTCTATTTCCACCGATCACAGAACTGGCGACTCTGCTGGGGACATAATAAGTGGGGTGTACCTTAGGAATAGTTCATCATCATGTTTTCAATTGCTTGCTTTGATTTCTCTAAAATTGTGGGCCTGTCTTGGGAGTTTCATAGATCCTAACCCGGATCTAGGGGATACCTTCTTAGAAAGTAGCAACAAACTGTGAGGGAACTGTGCGGGGTATACCGACACGGTTGAAGCAGTTTGCTACGTTGATGTGGCACTTTGGTGAGTACCGGTAACCCTTGAGTCAAGTCAAGGAGAGTACGGGGCCGCCGCGTGGTGTCGTGAAGCATCAACTGACCTTAGGAACCTTACTTGACCATCCTGGCCTCTTTAGGGGTAGTGAGATGACCGACTTTGGTGCAGTCCGAAGTTGGTAGATACTCGATACTACACTCATTGAGGGTTGTTTTCTTGGAATATTTTGATTGCCAGTTCAGTGGCTAAATCAAAACAATGAACATAGAAAATAACCCAATGATATTGAGCTCCTTAGAACCCAGCTACTTTTGATAGGACAGGTTTTTGAGCCCACCAACTTCAAGAGGGTAGTACCCCAAACTTCATGCTGGCCTAAACTCTAAGGGCTGTCTTGTGTGACTTGTGTACTTTCAAACTTGACTACTTGCATGATTGTTATCTAACACATGAGTTTCTTGCAGGGTTTGTTTACAGTCCTTAACTTGGACTCATAACAGGGTTTACTTACATCACTCCACGCATAGCATAACATCATGCCATCATACCATTGCATACATCCTACATAAGGACTAATCCATTTCAAGGATCTCAAGGGTTTGTGATGCAGGTCATGATGTCTAGCAAGGGGCAAAGGGGATTTATTTTCCTCTAGCCAAGGTTGATAACTTGAGTCAGGGGCTATGACCCACTCGATATGGTGAGCCTTGACTCTTGAAGAAGGACTCTCAATAACATGAAGTTCCTTCAATCAAGCTACCCAAATTCAAATCCTAATAAGTTTCTCTGTTTACCCCGCGAGATCCTTGAAAACATCGCATGCATACATACTTATCATTGCATTACAGGTACTCTTTTCCACAGGTTGCTTAATCTTCTTCGCTGTTTATTTCAGCCATCATCATGAATCCTGAATCATCCAATGAACAAGCTATCAAGGCCCTCCAGGCCCAGAACGCCCAGTTCCAGGAGCTGGTCATGAGCTTAGCCCAAAGACAACAGGAATTGAAGACTCTGCTTTTGAAGAAAAAGAAGAAGAGGACTGTTTTGTTCAACCCTAGACGCAGATCTGGGAGTACACTACAGAATGAAGCTGAGCGGACTACTCCATCTGTTGGGGAAGGCAGTCACCAAGAGGGAAGGGTTCCTAGTCCCGTAGTCTCTGACACCGAGACAGATTTCAATGATGAACAGTACCCTCCTGCTGAGGACAGGTACAAACAGCTGGAGGACCGGTTAAATGCTATGGAGATTCAACGTGTGCCTGGGTTGGATTTTGGAGACTTAGGGTTATCTTCTGGGGTGGTGATCCCACACAAGTTCAAGGCGCCTGTCTTTGTGAAGTGCGACGGGGCTTCCTGTCCTAAACTGCACCTCCGCTCTTATGTAAGGAAGATCCAGCCTTACACTGCAGACAAGAACTTATGGATCCATTTCTTCCAGGAGAGTCTTTCAGGGACTCATCTCGAATGGTTCTATTAGCTGGATGGAACCAACATTCGTAACTGGGAGAACTTGGCAACTGCTTTTTATAAGCAATATCAGTATAATGCCGACCTCGCTCCTACGCGTACCCAACTCCAGGGTATGTCACTAGGAACGGGTGAAGGTTTTAAGGAGTACGCGTAAAAGTGGAGAGACCTGGCTGGAAGGGTACAACCACCCTTAACTGATCGGGAACTTGTCGACATGTTCTTGGGGACCCTGTCTGGGCCTTTCTTCAACCATCTGATTGGAAATTCTTCTGCTGGGTTCACAGATCTGATCTTGACTGGTGAGAGGATAGAAGCTGGTTTCAAGTCTGGGAAGATACAAAAGGGTGACTCCTCGAACACTGAGAAGAAACCATTCAAGAAAGAGTCCAATGCTGCGTACAGTCAGAAGGATCGTCGTGACCAACACGTAGGGGCAGTCATGATCTCAGGTTCTGCGTCACGCCGACAACCGCCAAAGGGAAATCAGCGAAGGCCATACGAACCTAAAAGACAATTCACCAACATCAACATGCCATTGTCACAAGCATTGCAGCACATGTTGAAAATGAATCTGATTACGGTAATCAACCCTCCTACAAATCCCAAGACCTCTTCTCCAAACTACGACCCAAATGCGAGGTGTGCTTATCATTCCGGAAGCCCGGGGCACGATATTGAGGATTGTTGGGCGCTGAAATATAAGATTCAGAACATGATTGACGCCAAGGAGATCGAATTCGAGCCTGCTGAGACTCCCGACGTGATCACTGCTCCCTTGCCAAAACATGGCTAGAATTGAGAGACTCTTGTTTCATTTAAATTCTGATATTGTATTTTTCTATGCTTATTCGAACAATTATCATGTCAAACTCTATTATTTCATTAATGCATTACACGTGTCTGTTTTGAAGTAATTGTGTTCTCTATATTCAAAATTGCTTTTATTTTTTCTTGATGTTCAACTCTCGACTGAAAATTCTAAGCCTCTTGAGGGAGGATGACGAAAACGATACCACAATCTACAGTATGCTTTTGAACAGACCCCGCTGATGAGGTACAAGCATTGTTTCAATTCCTAAACACTGGAGTTATAAGGATGATAATCCCTCGTCAACCCCTTTGAGCCAAAGAAGTAGGAGTTTTCTTTTCGAAAATTAAAACCCTTAATCATAACCTGGGGCAGGGTAGTTCTCTCAGCTGATCCAAGTGCACAACGAATGGCACCAAAGGAATCCTTACAAAACAAAAGACAGTGATGGCTCCGAATAATCATAAAGACAGGCAGTCATTATCTCTAAAAAATAAAAGCCCAATAAGTCAAAACCTATGAAGGAGACTTACAAAGCTGGGGCATCCCGCTGACTGTAATTCCAAAAAAGGAAACAGTTCAGGCAAAAAACAGGGATAACAAAAATCAAAAAAAGAAAGAGGCCCTACAAACCCTCGACAAAAGGAAACGACTGCCTATTCAAAATAAACTATCAACATCCGAACCATCACTGGTATATCAAAGCAAAGACTCAAACAAGGTCTAATGCATGATCAGCTGAGTTTAGGTTTGAAGAACATCACGAAGAACGGGTGGGTACAAAAAATTTGAGCCTTTATCCTTTGTTTCTTAAACCGTGAACCGGGCCACGCTACAACCTTTAAAAGTCCTAGCTGAAGCATGAGTTAGTTCGAAAGCATATTGTTACGAAAGGTATCCTGACTCCTTAAGGCTTGCGGTAAAGTAACGAGTTGACATCACAGTTTACAAAAAATTCACTTGTTTTTATAAAAAAAAATGCATTTTCAAAAACTTCAAGACAGACATAAGCTTTGCATTCTTGATATAACACTGTTTGCATATGACTATTTGTTCGAACAGCAGAGAAATTCGCACGACGAATATCTAAGTGAACAAAAGTACTTCCAATCAAGGGGCACGGCATGATCATTGTCCATCATCTGGGGCAGTTAAGTCAAGATTCGGAGAATCTCTCAAAAGGCCAACCAGCTAGGGGCAAATATCCGTCTGGATCACTTGGGGCATTGGACGATCAAACGAAGATCTTCTGGTGGCATGGTAACACTGCACTATTGACAGTGACAACTCCCGGCATCCTGAGAGCACGGACATAGTCGAAAAAATACTACGCATAATCAAAGACCCGCTAGGTTGACACACCTAGGAAAAAATAAGGGCTTCCCGGCGAACCAAAAGGGTTCGGGCAAAAATAAGGGATGAAATAAAAAAAATCTGTACACCCGGCAAGTCGAAAACCTGAAAAGGCGGCTTGGGCAAAAATGGGTATCCCGGTGGACTGAAAAACCGAAAAGGCGGTCCAGGCAAAAGTTAGGGATCAAAGCGTACGACTATGTCCCGGTATCTCGTCACTTGCCTACCAGAAGAAGGTTCATCAATCAGCAGTTATCAAGCACCTCCTAGGTCTTTTTTCTCCCGCAGAAACAGGGGCAATAATGAGTTGTCCGAGCGATCTAGTTGCTCTGTCCGCCAAGGTACCAAGGTAGGTTCAGCTGAAGAACGTGACCAAGATACCTTCACTCCCCGCAGAGTAAGATAAGATTCAGCAATACTCTCTCCCGAGCAGAGTTGGTCTCTCATCAGCCCTGAAAAGGCACAGTATCTCCAGCAAGTCAACAACACTCTCCCCAAGCAGAGTTAATCTACTGTCAGCCTTAAGGAAGTTGGGTATCCCCAGAAAATCTCAATATTCCCCAGCGGAGTATATAAATATTCCTAAGCAAGCATCCCCGGCCGTCTTAATATAAGATTATTCCCCGGCGGAATACCAGACACCCCAGTGGAGCTATTCCCCAGTATAGTTCAAAAGTCTCCCCAGGAGAGTTGAATCAATCTCCCCAGTAGATTCTGGGAGCTCATCCCTAGTAGATTCTGGAAGCTTATCCCTGTAGAGTACGAACGCATCTCCCCGGCTTTATTCAAAGATTATTCCTCACCAGAACTTATAACTGGGTTATCCTCAGCTAATTACCACGGAAAGATCGTCCTCGGCGAAGCTCTTCCTATCCCCAGCGGAGTTCATCAAATCTTCCAACAGAGCTTATCAACGGAATCCCCAGCAGAGCTATCATCAAAACCTCAGCAAGGTATCTCTTCCCATAGAGTAATTCCCCGCAGAGTAATCTCCTCAACAAGTTTATTCCCCAACGGAGTCATCTTCTCCTACCGGTTTATTCTTACAACCATCATCCCCAGCGGAAACGAAGAACGCTACTCTTCAACATCAGCCCAGGATTCAACTTCCCGGCATTCGTCAAGGATTTATTTTCCTAGACGAAAATAAATTCATAAACATCACATCTTCATACATTATAGCATGCATACGCATCATACAACACAAATCTCATTTATTTTTGAGAACATCTTAAAATCATGCAGTTCATGCATCATGACATTGCATACGACTAATACTTTGCCTTTTCAGAAAAAAGTCAATCAAAAGATGATTACCATCTACCTTTACAGTTCCAGATCAACACTGGTAACAAGACAGGAAAATTTCGTGGACGACTGATCGTGGGTTAATATCCGAAACCAAACAGGACAATTATCTACTTGATCATCCTCAGGCAACCCTACACCGGTTCCTTTTCTTTCAGAAGAAGTCTTACACGGGCTCATCAACAGGCAACCTTACACCGGTTCCTTCTCAACCTCAGATGTAGTTTTACACGAACTCATCATCAGGCAACCCTACACCGGTTCCTTCTCAATTTTCAGACGAAGTCTTACACGGACTTATCTCAAGATGACCTTACCCCGGTTCATCAAGAAGTTTTACACGAACTTATCCTGCAGTAACCTTACCCCGGTTCCTCCAGAAGTCTTACACGGACTTATCTCAAGATGACCTTACCCCGGTTCATCAAGAAGTTTTACACGAACTTATCCTGCAGTAACCTTACCCAGGTTCATCAAGAAGTTTTACACGAACTTATCCTGCAGTAACCTTACCCCGGTTCCTCCAGAAGTCTTACACGGACTTATCTCAAGATGACCTTACCCCGGTTCATCCAGAAGTCTTACACGGACTTATCTTGCAGTAACCTTACCCCGGTTCCTCTAGAAGTCTTACACGGACTTATCTCAAGATGACCTTACCCCGGTTCCTCCAAAAGTCTTACACGGACTTATCTCAAGATGACCTTACCCCGGTTCATCCAGAAGTTTTACACGAACTTATCCTGCAGTAACCTTACCCCGGTTCCTCCAGAAGTCTTACACGGACTTATCCCGAAGTAACCTTACCCCGGTTCCTCCAGAAGTCTTACACGGACTTATCTCAAGATGACCTTACCCCGGTTCCTCCAGAAGTCTTACACGGACTTATCTCAAGATGACCTTACCCCGGTTCATCCAGAAGTTTTACACGAACTTATCCTGCAGTAACCTTACCCCGGTTCTTCCAGAAGTCTTACACGGACTTATCCCGAAGTAACCTTACCACGGTTCCTCCAGAAGTTTTACACGAACTTATCCCGAAGAAACCCTACATAGGTTCTCTCTCTCCAGACGTAGTTTTACACGGGTTCGTCGTCAAAGAAACCCTACACAGGTTCTCTCTTCCCAAAGACGCAGTTTTACACGGACTCGTCATCAGAAACCCTACCCAGGTTTTACTCCTTCCAGGATGCAGTTTTACACGGGCTCATCATCAAAGTAACCCCACACAGGTTCCCTTCTCAAACTCCAGACGTAGTTTTACACAGACTCGTCATCAGTAAACCCTACACAGGTTTCCTTCTCAGCTCTAGATACGGTTTTACACAGACTCGTCATCAAAGTTAACCCTACACAGGTTCCTTCTCCATTTCAGATGCAGTCTTATACGGACTCATTATCAGTAAACCCTACACAGGTTTCCTTCCTTCAAAGATGCAGTTTTACACGAGCTCATCATCAGTCAACCCTACACAGGTGTCCTTCTTTCCAAGATGCAGTTTTACACGAGTTCATCATCAGGCAACCCTACACAGGTTCCCTCTTTCAACTTACAAAAATTACAATTCAACAGACAACCTCCAGATGGCATCTATAAGCCCATCCACCTACCAACAGTCTCCAAATGGCATCTATAAGCCCATTCCCGATAAGGTTCTGTCACATCTCCAGATGGCATCTATAACCCCATCCTCCCATACCATCTTTCCAAATGGCATCTATAAGCCCATTCCCAACAAGGTTCTGTCACATCTCCAGATGGCATCTATAAGCCCATCCTCCTATCCACCATCTCTCCAAATGGCATCTGTAAGCCCATTCCCGACATCACACTGCTGATATTCTACTATGTGAGTGAAAATTTCTAGGCACTCTAGTGTTCAATCATCTTCCACCTTCGGATCACGAAAGGCACGCAAGCCAATCTACGTCCTCAGGTATAAGAAGATTGAACAGGGGCCACTGTTGTACCCCAAAATTTTCCCTCCCATATTCTTCAAAGTTTTGACAAGCATCATCTCAATTTGCTCAAGTCTACTCAAGGGTTGCACAGTTCAAACACCCTCATAAGCCAGTCAAATTAGGGTTTTGGTTCTTGCAAGGAAGTTGAGGTTTTCAAGGGCTCAATCAAGTCACATATGCCTATACACATTGTCAAGCATCTACATGCCAAGTTTCAAGGCTCACAAGGTCAAGTTGCACATTCAAAAACCCTAATTGCTTCACAATCAACAGTAGGGGTAAAATGGTCATTTGGCAGTCAAAAGTCAAATTTTTTGGTCAACATCTTATTTTGAAGCCACAATCATCATTTGATCAAGTCTTGATCATGATTCTACAAGAATGGCTCAAAAATCATCAAGATGCAAAAGTTTCCATTTTTGGATAGTTGAAAAGTCAACTGTAATTTGACCAAGACATAACTTTTTCATGGTTCATCAGAAAAATCCCATCCAATGCTCATTTTGAAGGGGATGACATTTCCTACAACTCATCTTCACATTCCAAGTCCAAGAAATGTTCTCACAAAAAGTTATCAATTTCAACATTATAGGTCATTTTCAAAAGTCAACAAAAAGGCACTTTAAGTCAAAGACCATAACTTGAGATTGGTAAATCAAAATTACACGGGACCAAAGGAATTGGTTAGAGGACTTCAAGACCTTTCCAAAATGTCCAAGAACATGTTCATATGATCAAAATTGAGCAAGATATGCATTGGAGAAGTTGGGAAATTTTTGTGAAATGGCCAAAGTCAACTATCCATGAAACTTCAATTTTTGACAAAAGGGCCCACTTTTTTCCACTTGGTTCAGCCTTGTCATGCCACCCACGTGTCCCATGATTAATTTCAAGATTAAACATTAATTTTTCTATTTTTTATTTAATTTTATTGATTTAATTCATTTTAAATCCATAAAATTCAAATAAAAATCAAAAAAATTAATTCAATGATATCTTGTGGTTTGAATGACCTTGATGAAGCATAATGCACCTACATCTCAATGGTGGGATAACACTATCTAAAGGACTCTTACACAGCCTAATTCCTTAGAGTAGGTAGGTTTCTCTTAAGTACTTGCTCTTTCAAACAAACAAAAATACTTTTCGCACTCACACTTTCTAAAGGTTTTCAAACAAATTTTTCATATACTCTTGAGGACAGATACAAGAGTTACTTAGAAATTTTTCAAACGAAACTTTTTCAAAACCCACACACACTTGAAAAGCAAACAAATTTTGAAAACATAAGAGCAAGTACCTAAGAGCCCGTGGATAACCACGGAGAGAAAGGGTGCTAACACCTTCCCTTTCTATAAATCTACCTCCCGAACCGAGAAACATTCTCGAATAAGGAATTTTGCTGTACTTTTGTCCTTTCCATGTTGGAGAACATAAAAGACGGTGGCGACTCTTGCTTACCGCGATATTTCGTGAAACCGGCTTAAAAAATAGTCAGTTCTATTTCCACCGATCACAGCCATCATTGTGGCAACCTTTGTAATGATTCTTGTTTGAATGTATACAAAGGTGTTTTTGTCTTTTGAAAAGTTTTCAATGTTTGAAAGTTTGATTTTGAAATTGTATTGTGAAGTGTGTTTGAAAATAGCAAGGATGTTTTTGCAAGCTTTTGATCAAGTAACTAAGAGTTATCTACCCTATTTTACTCAAAGATTTTTCTTATGTTTTTAACCCTTTTGACAGTGTTGTTTCACCATTGCATTTGGTGAACAACCTTGTGTTAGGATGTTAAACGGGACAGGCGCGGGTCATCGTATAAACCATGATAGCAATTGTGCTAAGTATTTTTGGAAATTTTCTTGAGGGACTTGATCATTTTGTTTAGGCAACTCAGATAGCGTCATCGAGGGACTATGATCTTTTGTTTTTTTGTTTTTGTTTTGCCAAAGTACTCAACATGCATACCATGGCCCATTTTTGAAGGCAAGAAGTGGATTGTAACCCTAGGGGTGCAAGTGTGCATTGTGTTTGTTTTTCATGCATTTTTGTCTTTGATTAGGTCAAACTATTTGTTAATTTGATTTTGGCATACAAACCATAATTCTCTAATCATGGCATAATTGAAAGCGTTAAGTGCGAGAATTTAAATTCTAAGCTATTACAACATGATTATGGGGATGGGGGTACAATTTTGGATAGGGGATTATTTTGCAAGAAATTTAAACCCTAAGTTATTACAACCAAATTGAATCTCAAATGCATCAATATTTAAATGTACAATATTTAAATAAACAAAATAAATAAATATAGAATAAAATGTATTATGCAAAAAATAAGTTTTTATGTATGTAAAAATATTTTCAATGTAAAGAAATATAAAGAAATAAATAAATAAAAAAGGATTAATTTTATTTATTTTAGGGTAAACCCTAATTTCTTTTAAGAAGATAAATGTCATATATTATTTATATACAAAAATATATTAATATGTAAAAAAAGGAAATATATTTAAAAAAATGTGTTTTTTAGTATAAATAATAATAAAAATAAAATGTAATATTTTTTGTGTTTTTATTCTATGTTTTTAGTATATATATATTAAATATATTAAGGATGTATAAAATAAAATAAAATATTTACAAAAAATAAAATATATTCAAGAAAATATTTTCAATGTGAATAAAAATAAGAAATGAAAATAAAAGTATTATTTACATTGTTTTTAAATTTAAACAAATAAAAAAGAAAGGTATTAATAATGTTTTCTATATTAGAAAAAATTAAAATAAATACCAAATAAATGTAAAAAATTATGAAAATATTTTTTAAGCATTTTTTATGTTTGGAAATAAAATAATAAAGTCATAAATGAAATCAAAATACAAAAATAACAAAATATAAAGAAAATAGGCCAGGGGGTGCATTTAGCAAAATGGGGGTGCAGACAGCAAGAAGGTCAGGCCTAGCCCAGACTTCATCTTCAACCTCCAGAACTGTCAAACGCGCGCGAGCCTGGTTCCGACTTGGAACATCCTGGAAACGTGACTTTTTGCCAAAACTTACAACATCAAACTTGTAGAGAATTTAAATACAAATCTAACCATATAAAGCATTAATCCTAACTCTCAAAGACCAGAGAGAATTTCTCTGGCCCTAAAATCTGACCTAGCTTTTTCAGCATGTTCATGGATGAAATTCTCCTAGCACACTTAATATAAATGAAAACTGAGCATATGTACAGCTTCATGGCATTGGATACTATATTTTTCATTCACAAACCTAAGGCTAAATGTTCCTAAATAGAGAGATAGGAAGTGAGAAAAAACCTGTTTCAGTTGGATTCGAGTAGGACAATGCAGAGCTTCTCAACAAGTTTTGAGGTGTCTGGTAGATTTCCTGAACTTCACTTGATCTTTTCCAATAGCTAGCTTGCCTTGAATGTCCCTGAATCATCCTCTAGAAGTCAACCTGCACAAGCTTGAAATGAAAATGGTGAACACTGTAAATGGAGTTACAGTTGGCAATGGAGGTTTGGGATAGTTTGAGTGAGTTGAGTGGAAGGTATTGGAACTGGTTGCAAGAAAAACGCACGAGTGGATGTGAAAATGGAAGTGATTATGCAGGGCCTGCCCTATTTTGCAAGAAAATGTGATTTTTGTGTACAAGGGTGTTTGAGGGATGAATGGCTCGTGTTTCTGGCTCACAGGGATGTGCAAAACTTGTTTGGAATGTTGCCCAGAGTTGAATATATCAGATGCTCAAGTTATGTCTTTTTGGCAAGTTGACTTGTTTTGAAAGAAAAGTGTGAAGTGAAATGAGGTTGGCCTGTACAGGCTATCTCTAAGCATGCACAAGTTTCTTGTACCTTTTCCTGAGTTTGTGGAACTTGTTTGCTGCAAAGAAAGAGGTCCAAGGCTCAAGAGAAGCAATGTTGACATAAAGTTGCCTTTATGAAAATGGAAGTGCTACCTTTATGCCAAAAATGGATTTGTTCATTGTGCAAACCTCTAATGATCAGAATAACACCAATGTCCAATGAGTTTGCATTCAATTTTTGAGTGTTGAAGGGTTTAAAGACCTGTAATTAAGTACAAAGCTAGTTTGGACAGATTTTGCAACTTTTATGAACATGTATTGGCCATGGTTACAAAGTGAGTTTTTGCCAACTTCAAGCATTCGATTCTCCCTAACCATAAATGTATTTGAGGATTTCTTGGACAATTTGGAAAGCTTGCAACATGTACTATAATCCCTCTTTGAAATGCAACTTTATATTCCAAGTAGAACTATGTTAAAAATGGCCAAGAAGATGGGTCAAAATCCTGCCTAAATTAGGGCAAAATTTCTCTAAGTTAAAAGTTTTAGGGACCCTTGTTCCAAAAATCATAACTTGAGATCCAAGCTTCTTTTGAGAAAACTTTGTGAATAAAAGTTGTAGAATTTGTGGAGGAATACAACTTTCATGTTGTAAGTTTTGTTTGAATCCATTTGCATCATGGTGAAAATGTGGGACAAAGTTAGGAAAAATTAAGAAAATTTCATAACTTAAAAAATTTCTAAGTTATGAAAATTTTCAATTTCAAACCCTAATTTGCAATTTTGGGTTTCTTGATGAACAAGTTTCATAATTTGACATATCTTGATGAAAAAGGACCCTTGGCACTTGATTTTGACCAAAAAGTCAAAGTTTGACTTTTTAGTGTACAATCAAATTTTGATCAGTTGACTGAAAAATTCATCTGTCAATCCTATGCATTTGAGATCTTTTGAACTTGTTGAATAGGTCAAGGTAATGTAATTGAGTCCTTGAGTCCATGGTTGAGCTTAATTTTCCATTGGTTAGGTCAAACAGTCAAAAATTGCCTTTGTACAATCAAAACCCTAAAAATGACCATTTTGCTCTTTTGGTGATCTGATCAAATTTCTTGTGGAATTATGGTCCAAACTTGATCACAAGGTTCATATGAGTTCATAATGTTGATGTGGGTCAAAATTCATGAGTTTTGACTGTAAATTGGCCACAGTTGACTGTTTCCCCAATACAGCTGGTTTTTAGGTCAACTGTCCAATTGACTGGGCAAAAATTTGATTCAAGGCTTGAAACTTGGCATGGACACACTTATGAGTCCAACATGAAGTATGAAAGTCAATTTGGGCATTGAAGGTCCAAAAATCCCTGTGCAAACTCAAACCCTAATTTAGGTCAACAGTGCAAGGAGGTGTCTTGAGCAGAGCAAACCCTAGCTTGATCTTGAGTTCCAAGAGTCTTGTGATGAGAAATGATAAAATGAGAGGGAAAATTTTGGGGTACAAAACTAAGCAAGTCATTAAAATTGATAAAAATAATCAAGCATTCACCCCCCTCCGGTCTTACGTATCAGAGCAATGACACCGACTCGAAAGTAAATGAAGAACAACCTCTTCTGATCCTTGCAGCCTCAGACTACTCCTGACTATTTGCACGATATCATATAAAGAATCATTCCAACAGAAGGGTGAGATATCACAACAATATAAGAAAATGTATAATAACGAGTATACAACAATTATAATCATACATAGTTATATTTTCCACATTTCACACCTTCACATGATAGACAACAACTATATTATATATTGCTTATACAATCACGCACAATCATCTACACATAGTAAGCATCATCATGTAGTGCACACACCAATCATACAACTTAAACATAATGTTATCAACAATGCAATACAATGAGACCGACTCACAGACTCAATGAATGTGGTACCAATATCACTCATGAATCCACGCCATCTAGGACCGGAGCCACCAATATCGTGAACAATTTAATTCATAGTGCTCCCGATCCACGCCATCTAGGACCAGAGCCAACCAACATTCTAAATGAGGAGGTTCACCTTGCTCCCAATCCACGCCATCTAGGATCGAAGCCAACAAACAAGACTAAAGTCCAAAACATGAAAATGTATGTGACACAATCATGCAACAAGTTATCGCACATTAACCTCTACATCCATCAATGTGGCGTGCCATTAATGCCACCAACTATCCATACATGCAACATATAAATCATACAATCCCAACAGCAAATACACAGAGTTATCACACATAATTTTGTGAACATATCTCAGTATGACAGACAAAATTGCATATAGAAGAGCATAAGCCCCCAATAAATAATCACCTACTGAGTTCGAAAGCATTTTTATAAGATAGAAAATATTTTTAGCTTTCTGTAGGTTCAAATGGTGCATCAAACAGACACCAAGTCAAAAGTTATGGATTTTCAAAGTTTCAAAAATATAATTATGTCCCACCCTGCTCACGTGAGGCTCGCTCGGCGACTGGGTATGTCGCATGAGGCTCGCCCGACGAGGCCACCCCTCCCATATATTTTCTAGGAGCATCCAAATTCTCCCATTTCCTTTGCCCGCTCCATCGCCTGGCAAGGTTAAAGTGAGGGCACTCGCCCGACGATGCAAGAGGCTCGCCCGATGAAGCGTACCTGACAATAACATTTTTGTTTCGATTCCTTCACTGAACCAGTCCCAATTGCTATCCGATTCCAATACCAGTCCATTACAAAACTCACATAATTTGACACATATCCATCGTACAAGAATTGCACATCAATATACATGTTATGGGTATCAATTCATTGAATTATAAAATTAAAATTCCTCAAATTAGTTATAGATTCATCATGTTATCACATTCCACAAAAACCCCAAATTGAATCAAAACATGAACACATATCAACCATGACAATCATAACCCTAACATACCATCACTATACAATACTCTTAGAGAGTTGGAACCCCACCCTTACCATTGATTGAAGATTCTCAACCTTCTACAATGGATCTTCCTTGCCATAGCTTTCTCACTTCTACGCTTTAACTTCTCTCAGAGTGCGATCGTTCCAAATGATTCGATTCACTCTCTATTCTTCCTTTTTACTAGAATAACCCTTAGATCCCTAATATGGTCTTCCATTTTTACCCCAACTAAACCTCAAGCAATGACCATCTCGTCCTCATTATTTCTGCTCCCATTATCTAATTTAATTATTAAATAAATTCTAAGCATTATTCTAAAATCCAAATAATTCCAACTAAATTATTTAACTTTAAAAATAAGTTTCCATTACTACTCTAACTTGCCACTACTCCACATACAAAATCATCAAACCATCTATTTCACCAATTAAATCACAAACAACCAATCGAATACTAAATTTAATATTTGGGGCGTTACAAACCCAACGTTGTTGAATTCGATTGTCATATAGAATGTCGATGACCGTCTAATAATGTGTCTTGGATCAGTCTCAACGATCATTTTAAGGCTGATGAGCTGGCATGAAGGGGACTTCTGTTAGTTGAGCCGGATAATGCTAGTAGATATCATTGGGTTTCCACCTAAGTGTTAAGGGCTCTTCCCACTCTGAATACTTATAAGACTATAACCAATACTGACATTATGGTCAAAAACTCCTCAGATTGATAGATTCTTACCGTAGGTCCAGTGGAGAGGATATGTAGCTCTTTTGAGGGTTGTTCAATTCATCTGTTTGAATGTCTCTTCACCGGGTTAGGGGTACACTTGCCTTTTCCATATTTTAAGGTGGTCGTGATGGACCTCCTGAAAGTTTCCACCTCGCAACTTCATTCAGGAGCTTGGGTTTATATGAAGGTGTTCTCACTCTATGCTAAACATAAATCTTGGATACCTTCTATGGAACTATTTTTTGACCTCTTTTACGTGGTCGAAACATCTCAGAATGATGCTTGGGATCATGGATTGGTGTCTCTTCTCCCTTTGGTGCCTTAGTTCGACACTTTCACTACTGACTGAGGTAATGTTTTTGAATGTTTCATGCTGGGGAGACCTGTTACTCTTGAGGCTAAATTTTCCTTATACTCGTCTTCGGACCTAGTCGGATACACTCGTTCTTGCAAAAGCAATTTTCTGATAAGTATAAAGCTTATTTCCACTGACCGTTTCTTACCACTATAGGCCAAGTCATCTATCATCCAAGGAGATGAAAATAAAAGAGGGTATGTGCCCTTGGTATCATGGGATACCTTATGAAGAAGGATTTGGTTCTGGAAAATTACCCCCTTCTCAGTGAAAGAAGAAGCAAAATGATACCTATGTAGTTATCAGTGCACCTGGTTATGCCGAGAGGCAAAAAATATTTGGTAAGGATTGGGACCCATGACACCTTCTTTTCTTATTTCTTTTTTGACAAGTGTAACTTGTATCTTACATATAACATGGACCAGTTGTAGAAGCTTCTCGTGTTTGCTAAGGATTAAGGCCTTACGACTAAATTTTTCAGGCCGAGTGATGATTGTTTCTACTGTTCTTACTATTTATTCTATGGTGGTCTAGGCATCTATTATAGTTACCGCCCTGTCAATAGTTTTGACTACTATATTGGGTATAACTCCTAAGGTGGAATAATTGATCTCCGTGTTAACTAACCTTTCTCTTCGTGAGCCTTCAACATCTCTTTCCCTTTCTAAGAGGAATTGGGGAGAGTGAAAGTCTACTCCCGTTGAAGGAAGCTCTTCCAAACGGGCTCTCTTGACGACAGATTCTAAGTCAGAGGATTTTACTCATTTCTTCTAGCGTCCTGTCGTTCTTCCGTCTTGGGTACCCAGCACCCCAGAGGAATTTTATGCTATCGTGGAAGCTGAGGACCTGGCTTTCATCCATAACCTTTCTACGTCTGAAAGGAGGTGTCTTTTTACGGATGCTTCTCGTACCCTGTTCCGGGATGGATCTCTTATTTTAATGGTAGCTTTCGACCAATATGATGTATTAGGCTCTGGTGACCTTTTTAGGAAGCGAGACAAGCTGAAGGAGAAGTGTCAAACCCTTGAGCAGTAGAATTCAACGACTGAGAAGGAATTGGTTGAGATTCATACGATGGATGAGCTTGATGACTCTTTGTATGAAGAGGTAGAGCGATACAGTTCTCCGTAGACTTTGGATGCTCAGATATAACAAAGTTGAAGGATTCTCTTTCCAAGGGAGAGAAATGTTGGAAGAAGGTTTCTAAAGATTCGGCAAAAGTGTTATGAGAGTTCAAAGTGGATCAAAAAGCTCTTTATAAAAAGCAGGATGGATGGGCCAAAGTTCTAAAAGACCTTGAGGAAGATGTGACTGTTGCACGACATCAATTTATGGAATCCCTTCAGGGGACTATAAAGTCTGTTTACCAGATCCAAGAAAAGAAGTTGGAGCAGGCGCGAGGATTTTGCCACGATCATTCTATCACTAAAGATTAGTTGGAACCTTTTCGAGCCGTTTCTAGAGAGGACACATGAGGTGGATCGGAAGCTAACGTTTATGGCTCTTTTTGCCCATTTTTCCTCTACTTTTTTTCCTGTAATATTTTGCAAGGATTTTGCGCCTTGGCTTGTAAAAAATGTTTATGTTTATTTATATCATTACCTTTCACATGCTTCTACTTTTGGTTTTACATTGTGCTATTGTTAATCAAAATTTTTAGCCGACTGAGAACCGAGGAGCGCTGATGTTTGCTTTTGAGCGATGTAGTATTTTATTAAAGTGTGAATTACCTTAAAATTCTCCTTGAGGCCATATTTGGATACTTTATTCGTGAGCATGCCATGTTAAGATGTACGCAATGTCTTGGTAAAATTATGGAGTGGTTGTACAAAGACATAATAAAACCGAGCTTTCTAAGTAATGTGTTGGCTCGACTGGATGTGTCTGTATGTTCAATCTATAATAGTGAGACATAAGTTCAACTACAAGTGTTTAAGCTTTTAATTGCTTCTCTAATGATTCAACATGAATCCGACTATATGCATCTATGCTTTAAATTATGTTCATAGAAATAATGCATGAATCAAATTATATACAATTACACTTTGAATCATACTTATAGGCGTGGCGTATTAAATTGTCTAATTTCCCTATGCATCACAGAGGATCATTCCCCAACCAAAGGTAGAGGATCTAGGTCCCTCTCCCATGGGTAAAGCTCGGATCTAGGTAGACGTCTCTAGGCTCCACCACTCACGTCCTTTGGATGGTCTATATCTAAATGAGGGGCACCAACTATGCAGGATTTCATGTAGTTCTTTGATAAGGGGTATTTGATTATTATAGTCGAATGTGCAAAACATCTCCGGCAACACCCCATGGGAATTGGTTGTTGTAGTTGGACGTGAAAAGCATATTTGAAATCCCCCTTAGACTCTTTAGGCGCGCTCGGAGTTGTGGGAAATTAATTTTTGTAGCCGAACATGAAAAGCGTCTTTGACAGTACCCCTGAAATCTTTAGGCATGCTCGACACTATGGGGAATTGATTGTTGTAGTCAGACGTGCAAAGCGTCTCCGATAACACCCTTGAAATTTTTAGGCGCGCTCGACACTGTGTGTAATTGATTACTATAGTCAGACATGCAAAGCGTCTTTGACAACACCCTTGAAATGTTTAATTTGGGAATCAACTGCATTGGTTATCCTTCAGTCCGTTGTTACGTGCATTCACACTTTGGTGCCCTAAAAAAGGGATAAGACAGAAAGCAGAGCATCGAGAACATAATAGCTACATTTAATAATTATATCAATAATTGCGACTAGGCAATAAATTTACAAATACATTAGTTAAATATTGCGGTTGGCCCCAGGCATATAACAATTTCTCGCCCTCGAATGTGTGGTTCGAGTGGCTTGATTGTCGGTTGGTATGGGTAGTTGGGGTACCCGAATTGAGAGATAGTTGGCCGAAAAATCTTCGATGCTCTTCTAGATTTGTGGCATGTATAATATCCCAAATAATTATACTCGGTACACCCGTTAGATACAAATTATATTTCTTCTTAATTTACACTCTAGTTATCTTCATAGTCTTTCCTTTGGAATATTGTCGAGTGTAAGGGACTTCTCCCATAGATGTATATCCATATGGATTTTGTTTATTCAATCGGGTTTGATACTCAATCAACCATTTGAAGGTACAGGAAACACAACAAAGAGGGGTTTCAATTGGGTTTCTAGAAATGAAATTTTTTTCTTCCCAAACAAACAAGTATGAAACAAGAACAAAAATAAATGAACCCAATTATTTTTATCCTATTTCACTGTTAACGAAGTTAATCTAGTCCACCCGCCAAGGTGATTTTTCCTTTCTCAACAAGGACTTAATCCACTATAATAAAATTGATTACTATCATACCCCAAATTTGTCCTACCTTTTCACTTTTATCGGGCTTAGACTTTGCATTTCATTTGCATCATTCTCATTAGGTCATTCACACATCATTCCTTCATTTCAATAAGGCAGTGGTTGAAAGCACCAGTGGTTGTGCTAATTAGGGCTTCACCTTGGTTTGAGTTTTCTTCATCAGATAAAGGAAGATTCATATGGTTTTTGAATAGTGGACTGTATGCGTTAGGGTTTTAGAAGTTTGGTTATCACGGATTCCTTCTTCAGCAAGTTACTAGATTTTTATTCTTTGAGGTTAAAGATTAAGGTTTCATTCATTATGTATGAGCATGTGAATTAATCATGAGATTGGGGTTTGGTTTAAAGAATTTTCTCAAAGGGCATTACTATTGTGTCAAGATACAAGGTTTGTTTTCACAGCCATGTTGATTCTTTTGCCTTCGACCTGATTATTCATCTAAGGACTTCTTAAGGCTTATGAATCTAGCCACATCTCTTCAGAAGTGGTTAAGAACTTTCATTTTAGCATTTCATTAAGTCAAGAGGTTTTAATCTATTGAAGAGTGTGATTTATCAGTCCATCAATAAGGGTTTTTATACTCATCATGATTGATCTTGAAAACATGCATCAATCGAAAATCATTTGGTTTAAGGGTTTCACGTTAAGTATATCCTCACACTTCAAGTCTTCTTCCTGAGATATTTAGTCACCAAGTCAAGAGTGTATGGTTTGAATTACAGAACATCAAATCTTGGCACAAGAGATAATGTTGTGGATTCATTTGAAAATTTATTTGGATTAGAGATTTAATTAGGGGAGAAGTTGATTTAAGTGTCTCCATAACTTCGGCTTTTGATCAAGATTGTCAAAGTTTTAAGCATACAAGATCAAAAAGTTTGAGAAAAAAAGTCGCAATTTACAAGACCCGCACTACATGCCATTATTTCATTCAAAGTATCATTCATCCTTTTCAAGATTCATTCAAGCAATGGAATTATTCAAATCAAGAGGATATATTTGGTTCATGCCTAATGTACATGGTTGAAACAAAATGGTGAAGCTACAACATTAAGCAGGATTCATGATTTCTTTCAAATTCCAAGATCATTGATTCAAAGATGTTTGTCACGATCCATTAAAAAGTGGAGGATGCACCTAATTGAGATACAAGTTACAATTTGTAGAAAGAAGACATTGACTTTAAGGCATAATTCAAGACTTGCAAGTTCAAACAATTCAAGACAAATCAATGTCAAATTCAAGTGAATGATTTCAAGTTTTATCAAGACACATACAAAGGTTTTACAAGGTCTCTCATGGTACAAAATTTCTACAAGTTACATGTAAACTTATGCTAAACTATCCTAAACTTCAATTTCTTATAGCCTTCTTGTCACTAACCACGAGTTTCTATCCAAACACCAAAATTGTGCCTTGCTGCCCTGCACCTTAGAAAGCCAAACCTGTCCAACACAAGAAACAAAACACTATTGCCTTGTCCCTATTCTTGATGTCCACTCCCCTCCAAAACCTGTCAACATTGCACACAAATGGTAAGACAAAACCTGAATCAACAAAGAAAGAAACAACATACCCAAAGTGTTCAAATACACCAACTTTTCCCCCTAAAAAATCACCTCATTCACACTATATAAACTCCTTTCCAACACTGCTCAAGAGGAAATCAGATACCAAAAATAGACCGGGGTAAATTTCCAAAGAGAAATATTTCAAAGAAAAAGATCACAGAAAAATTACAACTTCATATACCTCATATATGTCTCAAATGTCTTCAAACATATACAAAAGCACACAGAAAAATACTTCCTTCAACCATAACATACCTCCAACCGTTGTCTCAAACCTACTGTTCCTTCTCACACCTCTGCATCTCCATTCTCAACCTTCAAACGTCAAGGTTCCGATCTTCATCTACGACTTCGCCACTGACAAACCTCACAACAGAAACCTCACCCTGTTAATTCAAATCATCTTCTTTTACCAACTTCAAATCCTTGAATAAAAACCAAGAAAAACTCATTTTAAAACCCCTGTTAACAAAGTTCAACAAACCTGCAACCTTTCACAATCTCACCATGAAAAACTCACCCTTTCCACTTACATTAGCTTCCTTTCATCATCTTTGCCATAGCCATAAACTGTCCAATAGAAACTCATTATCTTCCTCACATATGTGACAATACAACACCAACCTAGAATTCAGCATCAGAAGCAATAACACCAACATCACTGACACATCAATTCCAACATCGACAATGACTGCAGAGTTATGATACCAAAATAACGATACGGTTCAACACATACTTTAGAGAAGAAAAGGAGAACAAGGATTGACAAAAGTAGAGACTGAAAGAGGCGAGATATCTTCGAACTTTATCGGAATCGGAAATCACCGGATTAGCTTCAGGTTATAAGTTTTCTTGCGTTTTTTCATGTATTATTGATACTGATCTATCCACCTCTTTGTGCTAATCAATAATCAAATTTGTTGCTTGAATGGATGATTATGTTGCTGATTTTTGTGTGTGTGGGCCTTGTATAAATGATGTTGAAACTAAAAAACAGAGAACCTGGCATTTTGCTTATTATTGTTTTGTTGCATGGATATCGAGAGAACCTGCAAAAATAATGAGAGATGAATAGAAGCTCTCACGAATTAGTTTGAGAGTTGATGGAAGATGTTTGAGCGTGAGTTTTGGGAATCGTTTTGGATTTTGGAAGTAGAAAAGATGATGGTGAGAAACGTGCTTGAAGCAGAAGATGAGAGAAAAATTGTGAGAGATTTGAGATTGAGAAGAGGAACAGAGAGGAAATCGTAAGATAAGAGAGAGAGAGAGATTTCTTATTTTATTTTAATTGATTAATTTATTGGGGAATTAAACAAAATTAATTTGAATCAGTGACATTTTTTACTCTTCCCTATACCAGCGACGCATCCCAACAAATTAGGATTCCATAAACCCTAAATTTTCCCCACCCAAACGGGGTCAGTGTTGGCCCCTCTTTTGGCCCAATTTTGTCTTTTATTTCCCTCTTATATTAATGGAAGCCTAAAAATAATGAATGATTTACATGGTGCAGTGGTTGGGGCGCGAGGGGCCGGGTTCGAAACCCATCGGGGGGGCATTTTTACCAAATTTCTGGATTTTTGTTTCCATTAAATCCATTGACTGTTTTTCTTACTTCATTAATTTGAATGATTAATATAAATAAACGAACATATGGCGCAATGGTTAGCGTGTGTGTTTGAATGCATGAGGTCCCGAGTTCGAGCCCCCCCCCCCCCCCCCCCCCCCCCCCCCATGGACGTTTTTACCATTATTCTGTTTTTTCCTTTTAACCCAAACTCTTTTATTTTATTTTTAATTAAAACTGTAAATATAACAGAGACGTGAGCATGGCTTAACAACAAGGTAAGAGGGCTGTAACCTAGAGGGTATGAGTTCAACTCCTAACTTTACTTCTTTTTCTTTAATATTCTAAATTTCAAGTTTTTCTTATTTAAATTTCATACCAAAAATATTAGAATTAGGTTTTAATGTTTATTTTCACAAAAAATATCATAAAAATATTATAGTATCATTTAATTTTATTTACTTGATAAAAATCATAAAAAAATGTTGAGAATTTAATTTCTTTGTTTTTGTTTGATTACTTGGTTAATCTTGATTACATGTCCCCTTAAGTGATTCTCATAATCGATTAAATTCATGTTGAACGTTTCATGTTGAATTAGACATTAGGATCAAAAGGGCATGCTATCTCTGTTCTACCGCGATACAGGCCGTGCCTATTGTTAGGATGCTTGCATTAACGTCAGCCACTAAAAAACACCAACAAACCAACTTTCAGATACAGTTCAGATAAGCTCCGGACACGGAGGCCGTTCTGATAATCATTCAGATTCAACTCTCAGATACAGTTCAGATACGCTCCAGACACGAATGCCATTCTGATACTCATTCAGATTCAACTCAAAGATACAGTTCAGATACGCTCCAGACACGGACGCCACTCTGATACTCATTCAGATTCAGTTTTCAGATACAGTTCAGATACTCTCTATACGCGGATTCCATTCTGATACTCATTCAAAATCAGCTCCTAGATACAGTTCAGATACGCTCCAGACACGGACGCTATTATGATACTCATTCTTTCAGCTTACAAATTACAATATCAACAAACATTCTTGGATGGCATCTACAAGCTCATCTCCAACAAGATTATATCACCTCTCTGAATGGCATCTTTAAGCCCATTCCCTCAACCATCACATCGCCGAGTGCAAATTTCTGGGCACTCTAGTGTCCAATCATCTTCCACCTTCGGGTCACGAATGACAAAACTCACCAATCTAAATCTTCAGGTTTAAGAAGATTGAACAAGGGAAGCTGTTGTACCCCAAAATTTGCACTCTCACTTATCAAGAACTTTCTCACAAGATCTCTTTGACTTAAGACCGAATTAGGGTTTGATCAGCTCAAGACACCTCCTCATGCACTGATGACCAAAAATAGGGTTTGAACTTGCACAAGGATTTTTGGACTATCAATACTTCATATGGATTTCAAGGATCATTAGGGACCCCCAAGATTACTCATGTCAAGTTTCAAGCCTTGAATCACATTTTTGATCAGTCAATTGGACAGTTGACCTAAAAATCAGTTGTATTGGGGAAAAAGTCAACCATGGCCAATTTACAGTAAAACTTCATAATTTTTGATCCACATCAACATTTTGGACTCATATGTATCATTTGATCAATTTTGGACCATAATTCCTCAAGGAACTTGATCAAATCATCAAAAGGGCAAAATAGTCAAAATTATGGTTTTGACTGAGAAGGGGCAATTTCTGATTTTTGACCTAGCAAATGACCAATTGGTTTAGAGCATGATTTCAAGAGTTCAATTGAATCATCTTTACCTAATGACATGGTTCAAAACATTTCAAATTCATTGGATTGACAGATGAATTTTTCAGTCATCTGATCAAAAATCAACTGTATACTGAAAAGTCAAACTTTGACTTTTTGGTCAAAATCAAGTGCCAAAGATCATAATTAATCAAAACATGTCAAAATGTTAAACTTGTTCATCAAGAAATCAAGGATTGAAGATTTTTTTTTGAAATTTGAAATTTCTTAACTTAGAAATTTTTCTAAGTATAGAAAATTTCTTATTTTTTCTCAAGTTTGAGCCAAATTTTCACCATGATGCAAGATGATTCAAAGGAAACTTCCAACATGAAAGTTGTAGATCTCCATGAAATCTACAACTTTTCTTCACACAATTTCTCCTAAAAATGCTTGGATATCAAGATATAATTTTGTGAATACATGCTCATGAACTAAAATAACTTAGTGAAATTTTGCCCTAGTTAGGCAGGTTTTTGACTTAACTTCATGCCAATTTCACACATAGTTCTAAGGGGAATATTTAAAAGAAATACAAAGATGAGTTGTATAGAACATTTCAAGCTTTCCAAAATGTCCAAGAACTCCTTGAGATCATTCTTGAGTAGGGATAATCGAAGAGATGAAGTTGGCAATTTATCACTTTGATTTCAAGCCATTTCATGATGAACAAAAATTCAAATACAAGCCTAGGCTGCATAATCTTTGCTTTGCAGGCATCAAACTTTTTTCTCACTCCATAATTAAATGTTTACAGAGCTGATAGAGCTTTAATCCAAGCACTCGAGCCTTTGTCAAAGCTACAATTCCATTTATGGCACAAAGTTGCCATTTCCATTTTGATAAAGCACTACTTTTGTAATTGTCAACTCCTTGAGCTTTGAACTTGTTCTTTCTGCACACATAACCCCTATAAACCAAAAGCAATGTGTCTAAAACCTCTACCAACTCAGATCAGGCTTGTACAAACACATAGAGACTTGTCTCCTCACTTTTCTTGAAAAGCAAGTTATAGAGCCAAAAGGCTATAGCTCAGAAACCTGTTGTGGAATTGATCTTGAATCTTTTCCATACTTATACACAAGTGTATTACAACCTAAGGGACGAATACTAAGACTCAGAAACATTCCCAAATACTTTGCCATTGAAAATCTGCCATAGCTTGACAGTTTTGCACCTTACACAGCCATCTCAAAAAATACTCGTGCGTTTTGAGTTTTAACCACCTAAACACTTAATATACATCATATATATATATATATATATATATATATATATATATATATATATATATATATATATATATATATATATATATATATATATATATATATATATATATATATATATATATATATATATATATATATATATATATATATATATATATATATATATATATATATATATATATATATATATATATATATATATATATATATATATATATATATATATATATATATATATATATGTTCCAGACCCCTGTTCCCTCACTGTAACTCCTTCTATTGCATCCACCATTTTCAAATATCAAGCTTGCAGGTTGACTTGAGTGGGGAGATTCAGGGACTTTCAAGACCAAGTAAGGATTGGAATACACTCAGGGAGGTCCAGACAAGCTAAACAGATCCTCAGGCCTGCTCAAAAATGACACAAACTCCATTCCCGATCTCAACTGAAAGAGGTAAAAACTTAAACTTCTATCTCTTCATACAAGCATCTTTTGGTCCTGATTTGTCAAAGCAAAATGTAGATATCCTTGCACTAAAGCTAACCATGTTCATAATTTTCATTTATATTAACTGTGTATAGAGAATTTTGGATTTGAAATTTATGTAAAAATTAGGTTTCAAATTAGGGCAAGTAAAATTAGCTTTGATCTTTGACTTTTAGTTTACATAAATTACATGGTTGAAATCGTGGGAAGAAACACTATAACTTTCATGTTTGGACTTTCCATTTTTATGGAGAAATGAGATAGATACTAGGGGTCCGACCATGGCTCAAGGTTGAAGATGAAGTTTCCTTCAGTAAGCGTTTTCTAATATATATATTTGTGCTTTTGTTTATATAAACGGATGTACAACCACCCCAGTGGTTAAGCAGTGCGCAAAAATGCTAGAGGTCATGGGTTCGAGCCTCAACGCGTTGCCTTTTGCAATTTTTCATATTTTTCCATTGTTTTTTTGTTGTTTTGCAGCGTGGGCCTTTACTTCATGGGCTTTTGATTTTTTTGCTAGCATTCTGCCTCCTGTTTGCTTGCAGCACCCCTGACCCATATAATTTTATTTATTTATTTTATTTTCATTTCATTTGTTTAAATATATTTTTCTTAATATTAAAAATCATAAAAAAAATATAAAAATGATAAATTAATATTTTGGTTTATTTTGTTTTATTTTTCTCATATAAAATATTTTTATTTAGTTATATATTATTTATTTTACTAAAGAAACTTACAAACTAATTTAGAACTAGTTTAAATATTTATTTTTTCTTCACTCCCATTACATATTTCGTTTTAACATAAAAAAGACCAAAAATATCTCATAATGCCATATATTATTTTCAAGACAAAAAAATACCAAAATATTTACTTTTTCTTAAAGAAATTTATTTTCTTTTAATCAAATATAATTAGGGTTTATTCAAAATCTTTTCTAAAATAATTTCTTTTCTTAATTGATTTGAGTTAATCTTGATTTATTTATTAGGTTTAGATTAAAACTTTTTCCACATAAAAAACCAAATAAAAATCTTCTTTGCATTTACATATCTTTGCATATTTAATTTATCTTGTATGTTATTTATTCCAATATTTGTACATATTCAATTTGGTACAAATATTGCTAATCATGGCTATACAATGACCCACGCCCGTCCCGTTTACATCCAAAGATAGGGTTGCTTACCAAATCAATAGTAAGACAACAATATCAAGGAAAAAGAAAATGAACAAGAAAGACATTTGAGTAGGTAGATTACTTTTAGTTACTTGCTCAATTTCAAAACAAATATCCTTGCTATTCTCAAAACAAACACACACATTTCCAAACATCTTACAAACATTGAAAACATTTTCAAAAAGATCAACATCTTTGTATACATTCTTACGAACGAGAATCATTACAAAGATTGCCTAAACAATGGCATCTTTTACAAAATACTTTCAAAAACCACACAAAGCAAAATTTCAAACAAAAGCAAGTGATCTATCAAGTAACTAAGAGCCCGTGGAAAACCATGGATGAAAAGGGTGCTAATACCTTCCCTTTTCATAATCTACCCCCCGAACTCAAGAAACAATCTCAAAGGTCTTTCCTGTGATTTTTCACCTTTCCTTTTGGATAAAAGAAAAGTCGGTGGTGACTCTTGCTAACCGCAACATTTGCGATAAAACGCAAAACAATCAAGTCAGTTCTCCCACTGTATCACAGAACTGGCGACTGTGCTGGGGAAAATTCTAGAAAGTGGGGTTACCTTAGGGTTTAGATCATATTTAGTTGCTTACATTGTTTGACTTGTATGATTTACATTATGGTTCTTTGTTTGGGTTTGAATCCTCTACCCGGATTTGGGATACATTATAAGTAAGTAGTAATACATTGTGGAAACTGTGCGGGTTATACCGATATGGTCTAAGCAATAGTTACGTTAGTGTGACATATTTGTGGGTACCGGTAGCCTTTGAGTTAATCAAAGAGAATACGGGGTCACTGAGTGATGTCATGAAGCACTAATGAACTTTTAGAACCTTTACTTGACCAACTTGGCCTTTAGGATGTAGTGAGATGACCGACTTTGGTGCAGTTCGAAGTTGTTAGATACTCGAAACTACACTCATCGAGGTTTGGTTTCTTGGGATATTTTGGTCTCCATTAAAGAGGCTTGAGCTGAAACAATGACCAAGGAAACAAACCAGTGATATTGAGCTCCTTAGAACCTGGTTACTATTATTAGGACAGGTTTAAGCCAACTAAACTTCAAGAGGGTACTTACCAATAAAACTACATGCCAGCCTAAATTAAGGATTTGTTTGCTTTGTTTTGTATATGCATACTTGTACATAACATCATGGACATCATGAACATCATATACATCCACTAACCATTTCAGGGATTTTGGGATTCATCCTTGTTCTTGTTTTGTAGGATATGTATTCACTTCGCAGGAAAACTATTCAAGTAAACCTTGTAAGAATCCCTCCACAACTTAAGGAGATAGCTTCAAGGATTCCTGAAAACTCTCCATTCACCGAGAGACATGGTCTTCTACTCAACTTGGTCGCATCCAACACAGATGAGGATATGATGAAGATGCTCTTTCAGTTCTTTGATCCTTTGCACCATTGCTTCACATTTCCCGACTATCAAATCATGCCTAGTTTGGAATAATTCTCCCAACTCTTGAGGATTCCAATTCTCAATCAACTACCTTTCAACGGTACGGAAAGAGATCCAAAGCCAGAGGAGATGGCTCAAGATCTAGACTTGCACTCATCTGATGTAACAACTCATTGGGAAACAAGGAGTGGTGTCAAAGGTTTCTTAGCAAAGTTCCTGTTGTACCCCAAAATTTTCCCTCTCATTTATCAAAACTTTTTCTCACAAGATCTCTTTGACTCAAGACTGGATTAGGGTTTGGTCAGCTCAAGACATCTCATCTTGCACTGATAACCCAAAATTAGGGTTTGAGTTTGCACAAGGATTTTTGGACTATCAATGCTTCATATGACTTTCAAACATCATTATGGACCCCTAAGATCATTCATGACAAGTTTCAAGCCTTGAACCATATTTTTGATCAGTCAATTGGACAGTTGACCTAAGAATCAACTGTATTGGGGAAAAAGTCAACCATAGCCAATTTACAGTCAAACTTCATAATTTTTTATCCACATCAACATTTTAAACTTATATGTATCATTTGATCAAGTTCGGATCACAATTCCTCAAGAAATTTGGTCAAATCACAAAAAGGGCAAAATGATCAAAATTAGGGTTTTGACTGAGGAAGGGCAATTTCTGATTTTTAACCTAGAAAATGATCAATTGAGTTAAAGAATGATTCCAAGGATTCAATTACATCATCTTGACTTAATTACATGGCTCAAAACATTTCAAATTCATTGGATTGACAGATAAAATTTGCAGTCATCTGATCAAAAGTCAACTGTATACTGAAAAGTCAAACTTTGACTTTTTGGTCAAAATCAAGTACCAAGGGTCATAATTCATCAAAACATGCCAAAATTTGAAATTTGTTCACCAAGAAAACCAAATTTGAAAATTAGGGTTTGAATTTGAAAATTTTTATAACTTAGAAAATTTCTAAGTATAGAAAATTTTCTTATTTTTTCTCAATTTTAGGCCACTTTTTCACCATGATGCATAATGATTCAAGGAAAGTTCCCAACATGAAAGTTGTAGACCTCAATGAAATATACAACTTTGCTTCACACACTTTTCCCTAAAGATGCTTGGATCTCAAGATATATATTTGTGAATACATGATCATGAACTAAATAACTTAGTGAAATTTTGCCCTAATTTAGGCAGGTTTTGGACCCAACTTCATGGCAATTTTTCACCTAGTTCCAAGAGGTATCTCAAAATACATTTCAAAGATGAATTATATAGTACATTTCAAGCTTTCTAAAATGTCCTAGAAATCCTCAAGATAATTTTTGAGTAGGGAGAATCGAAGAGATGAAGTTGGCAATTTCTCACTTTTTATCCAAGCCATTTCATGAAGAACAAAGTTGCAATCAGTACCTATGCTGCCTAATCCATGCTTTACAGGTCCCAAACTTGTTCCATACTCCTTAATTAAATGCTTACTCAGTTGACAAAGCTTTGATCCATGCCTTAGAACCATTATCCAACTTGCAATTCCATTTATGGCAAAAAGGGACCATTGCCATTTTGAAAAAGATCAACTTTTGCAAACTTTACAATCTTGAGCATTGGACCTGTCCCCTTGGCACATACAAGTACCACAGACCTAAGGAAACTTGTAGAAAAGAGATACCAACCCCAAGGAAGCCAGTACAAGCATGTAAAGCTTTGTCTTGTCACTTTACTTAAAATACAAGAAAAGTAGCAAAAAGGTGAAAACAAGCACAACTGCTAGAGGGTTGACATCAAACCATTTCCATACTAATATACAAACATTATACAACACAAGACACGTTTAGCAAAGGCCTGAAACACTCCCAACCAGCAAAACACCAAAAATATGTCTAAAACTGCAGATTTTGCATAAGCACATCCATCTTCCATTCACCACATGCATTTTGAGTTTTGATCATTCAAACATCTTACATACTTGATACCTAGTCAATCCAGGCCTTCATCACTGTTCTGTAATCACTCTTCCACCATCTGACATTGTTGACTTTAGAGCTTGCAGTTTGACTTGGCCAAGGAATTCCAGCTACTTTCAGAGCAAGGCAAGGGTTGGAACACATCCAGGGAAGTTCAAGGAAGCTCAAGCAAGCATCAGGCCTCCATCAACCTCATCCCAGTTTCATCCACGATTCCAACTGAAGGAGGTAAAATCTCAAACTCTATCTCCTTGTACAGGCAACCTTAAGCCATGATTTGTGAATAAAAAATGTAGTCCTTATCATAACGAAGCTGTAAATATCTTTATCTTGCATTGATTTTACTTGTGCTCAGAGAATTTGGGACTTGAAATTTCTAGAAATATTAGGTTAAAATTTAGGGCTTTTAAAATTCTCTTTGATCTTTGATAATTAGCTTACATAATCTATATGGTTGGAATCGTGAGATCAAGCACTTCAATTTTCATGTTATGAATTTTTATTTTTATGGAAGTATGAGAGAGTTACAGGGTGTCTGGCCAAGCGTGAAGAAGGAGATGAAGTACAGGGCAAGGGCTTGTTTTGGATTATATTGTTTTTGTTTTCCTTAAGACAATGTAAGTATAGCCACCCCAGTGGCAAAGTAGCGCGCTGGTGAGACCCATGTCCTGGGTTCGAACCTGCGCGCTACTTTTGTATTTTTCACATTTTTTCCCTTTTCCATTTCTATATTTTTGCAGGTTGGGCTTGGTCTTTTGGGCCAGGATTTTTTGCTAACACCTTACCACCAACTTTGCTACATTACCCCCCTTGCCAACTTCTCATATTTTTATTTTTTATTTGTTTTATTTTCATATTTAATATTTTAAATATTTTCTTTAATACATAAAAATCCCAAAAACTGTAAATTAATAATATTGCACTTTATTTTATTTTTATTTTATTTCTCACATAAAAATACATTTTATTTTACTAGGATATCATTTATTTTCTTAATAAATATGTAAATATAATTAAACATATTTAGTTCAATTTATTTTTTCATTTCATATTTATAAATACTTATTTTTGCATATATAAAATTTTATATTTTATTACAATATTATTTATTATTTTTATACAAGAAAATATATAAAATAATACATATAAAAACTTTATTTTCTTTTATATAATAATTAGGATTAAACCCCTTTTAAAAATTAATTTCTTTTCTTTATATTTTTAGGTTTAGATTAAATTTTTTTTTTACATAAAAACAAGACACAAAAAATCTTTTCTTACATGTACATTGCATTTTAAATATTGTATTATATTCATTCTAATTTGCACAAATTCGATTTGGTTGTAATAATTTATTAGGGTTATATTTTGGCAAATCCCCATTCAAAGTTGTATTCCCCCCTCCCATAAATTGTTGTAATAGCCTAGAAATATTTACATTACGCAATTTATCGCTTTATATGCCATGATTAGTAATTAGGGTTTGTATGATAAGAACAAAACAAAGCAAAATAGAAAACCCTAAATACAAGACAAAATCAAAGCATAAAAATGATACACTTGCACACAAGCATCCTTAGGGTTTCTCCACTTGGTTGCCTAAAACAAAAATGGCCATGTTACGCATGCGAAGTATCTTAGCAAAATAAACAAATATAAAGATCACAGTCCCTCGATGACGCTATTCAATAGTTGCCTTACAAAATGATCTCGGTCCTTCAAAAATGCTAAGATACTTTGCAAACATTGCTAATCATGGTTATACGATGACCCACGCCCGTCCCGTTTACATCCAAAGATAGGGTTGCTTACCAAATCAATGGTAAGACAACAATATCAAAGGAATAGAAAATGCATAAGAAAGACATTTGAGTAGGTAGATGACTTCTAGTTACTTGCTCAATTTCAAAACAACAATCCTTGCTATTTTTCAAAACAAACACACACATTTCAAAACATCTTACAATCATTGAAAACATTTTCAAAAGACAAACATATTTATATACATTCTTACGAACGAGAATCATTACAAAGGTTGCCTAAACGAATGGCCTCTTTTACAAAATACTTTCAAAACCACACCAAACACAATTTCAAACAAACAAAAGCAAGTGATCTAATCAAGTAACTAAGAGCCCATGGAAAACCATGGATGAAAGGGGTGCTAATACCTTCCCTTTTCATAATCTACCCCCCGAACTCAAGAAAACATCTCAAAGGTCTTTCCTGTGCTTTTTCACCTTTCCTTTTGGATACAAGAAAAGTCGGTGGCGACTCTTGCTAACCGCAACATTTGCGATAAAACGCAAAACCTCAAGTCAGTTCTCCCACCACATCACAAAACTGGCGACTCTGCTGGGGAAATTATAAAAGTGGGGTTACCTTATGGTTTAGATCAAATTTATTTGCTTACATTGTTTGAATTGTTTGCTTTACATTATGGTTCTTTGTTTGGGTTTGAAATCCTCTACCCGGATTTGGGAAACATTATAGGTAAATAGCAATACGTTGTGGAAACTGTGCGGGGTATACCGACATGGTCTAAGAAATAGCTATGTTAGTGTGACATATTTGTGGGTACCGGTAGCCTTTGAGTTAATCAAAGAGAATACGGGGCCGCTGAGTGATGTCATGAAGCACTAATGAACTTCTAGAACCCTTTACTCGAGCAACTTGGCCTTTAGGATGTAGTGAGATGATCGGCTTTGGTGCAGTCTGAAGTTAGTAGATACTCGATACTACACTCATTAAGGGTTGGTTTCTTGGGATATTTCAGCCGCCATTAAAGAGGCTTGAGCTGAAACAATGAACAAGGAAACAATCCAGTGATATTGAGCTCCTTAGAACCCGGTTACTATTATTAGGACAGGTTGAGCCGACAAAATTTCAAGAGGGTACTTACCTATAAAACCCCATGCAAGCCTAAACTAAGAACTTGTTTGACTTACTTGTATATGCATAATTATACATAACATCATGGACATCATGAACATCATATGCATTCACTAACCATTTCAAGGACTTTGGAGATTCATCTTTGTTCTTGTTTTGTAGGATATGGATTCACTTCGTAGGAAAACTATCCAAATCAACCTTGTAAGAATTCATCCACAACTCAAGGAGCTAGCTTCAAGGATCCCTGAGAACTCTCCATTCACCGAGAGGCATGGTCATCTACTCAACTTGGTCACCTCCAACGTAGAGGAGGATATGATGAAGGTTCTCTTCCAGTTCTTTGACCCTTTGCATCATTGCTTCACATTTCCTGACTATCAGCTTGTGCCTACTTTGGAAGAATTCTCTCAAATCTTGAGGATTCCTATTCTCAATCAAATACCTTTCAACGGTACGGAAAGAGATCCAAAGTTAGAAGAGATTGCTCAAGCCCCACACTTGCACTCATCTGATGTCACAACTCATTGGGAAACTAGAAGTGGTGTTAAAGGTTTCTTGGTAAAGTTTTTGTTTGAGAAAGCCCAAAGCTGTTGGAATTACTTAGACTTACAAGATTTTGAGGAGACTGTGGTTCTTCTTATCTATGGGATGGTCTTGTTCCCCAATCCTGACCAACTCATAGATGTGAGTGCCGTCAAAATCTTCATGTCACGCAATCCGGTGCCTACATTGCTTGGGGATATCCTACACTCTTTTCACACTCATACAATGAGGAAGAGAGGGGTCCTTATGTGTTGCACTCCCCTTCTGGAAAGATGGTTTATTTCTCATCTTCCTTAATCAGTCTTAAAGAATGAGCAAGGATTAAGGTGGTCACAAAGGTTAATGGCGCTCAAACATTCAGATATTCATTGGTGCTCTCGATCCAAAGAGAATGTTATCATTGTTGACCGTTGTGGGGAATTCCCTAATGTCCCTCTACTTGGCATTAGGGGAGGCATCACCTACAACCCATGCTTGGCTCTAAGACAGTTTGGTTATGCCCGAAGGGATGACCCACATGGTATGCTGATTCAAGGCTTGGTATTCGACTACGACAACGACGATCAAGGACTTCGCCAGAGATTCATCCAAGCTTGGAGGTCGCTAAACAAGGTGGATAGAAAGACTTTGGGACACAAGAATTCCATCCCTCTTGAGCCTTACCTCAAGTGGGTATGAACCCGCGCTCAAAGTCTTATGATGCCTTATCCTTCCATTCTCCCAGTGATTATTGAGCCTGTTAAGGAAGGAGAAGTTCCATACACTATCCTACATCCTGACATGCCCACATCACTCGAAGATCTACAAAGGGATTGGATACAACCTAAAGGAGAGCGACATACTTTCGAAGCCCAACTCTACACAAGCGAGAAGAAGGTTTTGGAACTCACTAGGCTACTTCATGAGGAGCAGACTCTAAATACCTACATAGCATTAAAGAGGATGTGCAACACTTTTTTATCTTAGAATTTTGTATTATTTTTCCCAAGGGACATTGATGTACTTAAATTCTATCTTATTAATATAACGTATGTTTCTTTTTGTTTAAAACAAATTTGAATTTTTAAATCCTTGAAAGCATTGCATGTATACATATCATTCATCATAACATAAACAGGTCTTTTGCAACCAGTTTCCTCATCTCTCTACTGTTTATTTCAGTAAGATTGATCTCGAACAGACGGTCAAAGATCTTCAAGCTCAAAACACGCAGTTTCAACAGTTACTCATGACCCTAGCCAAGGGGAAAGATAAGTTGAAGACTCTATTATCTGAAGAGAGAAAGAAGAAACCAAAGAAAGCCACTAGGGTTTTGATTATGGGGAGAAGATTTCAGGGACAGACTAGAAGAACCTTGAATTTTGTAACCACTTTCGGGGAAGGAGAAGGGAAAGGAAAAGAAACAGCAGTTTTGTCAGAGGAACAATACCCTTCGGCTGATGATAAGTACAGACATCTTGAAGAGCGTTTAAGCGCTATGGAAATACAAAGAGTACCAGGTCTAGGCTTTGAAGAATTAGGACTATTGTCAGGAATTGTAATCCCGCCAAAGTTCAAAGTGTCGTTGTTTGCAAAATATAATGGGGTGTCATGTCCTAAAATGCACCTCCAATCATACGTGAGAAAGATTCAGCCGCACTCTACCGATAAAGACCTGTGGGTGCATTTTTTCCAAGATAGTTTATCCAGAACACAACTCGATTGGTTTTACCAATTAGAAAGGAACGACATCGACAACTGGGAAGACCTTGCCGCAAATTTCTATAAACAATACCAGTATAATGCAGATTTGGCGCCTACCCGTACTCAACTTCAGAGTATGGCTATGGCTTCAAATGAGAGTTTCAAAGATTAGGCGCAAAAATGGAGAGATCTAGCTGGGAGAGTGAAACCCCCTCTATCTGAAAGGGAGTTGGTGGATATGTTCTTAGGCACTCTATCGGGCCCTTTATTCAACCATTTGATCGGGAGTTCATCTGCTGGATTTACGGAGTTAATATTAACCGGAGATAGGGTGGAAGCTGGCATAAAAAGTGGAAAGATTCAGAGGGATTCATCTGCCTCTACAGCTATGAGAAAGAATTTCACTGGAAAGAAGGAAGTATCTGCCGTTTATCCACAAAGGAACCAAGGGAGAGCTGAACACCGACCAATGGTAGGGGCCATTATGATCCCAAAATCTACATCTGATCAACCAAGAAGTAACCAACCAAGGGTGGAAAGGCCAGTCCGGAAATTCACCAGAATTAATATGACTCTAGCCCAGGTTTTACCACATCTGTTGAAATCTAATTTGGCAACTTTGAAGAAGGCTCCAAAGAATCCCAACACGGCGTCCCTTCACTATCACCCGAATTCCAAATGCGCATACCATTCCGAAAGTTCGGGCCACGACACCAACAACTGTTGGGATTTAAAGGACAAAATTCAAGACCTCACAGATGCAAAAGAGATTGAGTTTGACGCGCCCGAGAAACCAAATGTCATTTCCACTCCTATGCCTAGACATGGTCACAACGCTAATGCTATCGAGGAAGATTTGTTTGTTTCTATAGTAGATGAACTCTTGACTCCACTCCCGACCATTAAGATGAACTTGCTGAAAGATGGTATATTCCCAGGTTGTAATAAAGACTGCCATCTTTTCTTATCCTCATCAACTGACTACCATCTGTTGAAGACATGTATCCAACGCCTGATTGACAACCAATAAATTCTGTTTGAAAATTCTCCTGTTTCACCCATTCCTATTGAAGACGTTTCAATCATAACCATCTGCGCCAATCTTTCCAGGGCCCCCAAAAGACCCATTAGGATTACACCAGTTCCGAAGACTACTCCCCTCATAATTACAATTCCCGGGCCGGTCCCATATGAATAAGATAAAACAGTATCTTGGAATTACGATGGAGAAATCTACTACCATGGTATTAAACAAGATGGGTTGACCATCGAAGAAGTGAGCTCCGAAGAAGATTCCGACGTTAGCAATATTGTCGGAACCAGTAAGATTACCCGTAGTGGTAGAATCTTCTCTCTAGAGATTTCCCCTCCAAAGGCAGTTTTTGCCCCCGTGGCCATTCTGAAGATTATCTCTGTACCAATAATCATACCTGCAAGTACACCTACCGACAAAGATGACACGACCCCTGCTGTTATCCCTACCAACACTTCTACTGCTGAAAATCGAGGAAAAAACATTCAAGAAGAGTTGTCTGGACGAAGGCTCAATCACTAGCTATCCCCGAAACATCCAAGAAGAAAATGGAAGAGATCCTGAGGATAATAAAGAAAAGTGATTATGACGTGGTTGAACAGTTGGGGCAAACTCCCTCTAAGATCTCCATGCTAGCGTTGCTGCTGTGCTCTGAGGCACATGCGAAAGCTCTGGTAAAATTTCTGAAGATAGCCCATGTGCCACAAGAGACGTCTGCTGACCAATTCCAAGATTGTGTGGCCAGCTTGACAACTGATAACGGCCTAGGCTTCTCTGATGCTGATTTGACACCCAGAGGGAGAAATCACAACGAGGAATTACATGTCTCTGGAGTGTAGAGGAACGACTCTTGCCCATGTCTTGGTGGACACGGGTTCATCTTTGAACGTCTTACCGAAGAAAGCCCTTGACATATTAGATTGTGAAAGGTTGACATTGAAACCCAGTAACATAGTTGTGAGAGCATTCGATGGCTCAAAGAGGATGGTCCACGGGGAGGTGGACATCCCCATAAAGGTGGGAACTCAGACTTTCAGCTCAACCTTCTATGTAATGGACATCCGCCCCTCTTATTCTTGCCTGTTAGGACGGCCCTGGATCCATAATGCCGGTGCTGTCACCTCCACACTACACCAGATGCTGAAATACCCAGTCCATGGAAAGATCATCACTGTCCACGTGGAGGAGGAGTACATGATTAGTCACTTAAATTCCTTCTGATATGTGGAGTTGGATGGCGAGTTCATTGAAACTCCTTTTCAACATTTCGAGGAGGTCTCTCAAGAAGTAGAGGTAACCCAGGCGGTATTCCTGATTCCCAAGATCACAAGACCTCCACTTTGGATGTCACCTCTAAAGGTCGTCAAGGTAGTAGTAGAAGAGGGTGGATGCACCATCTGGGGGGCAGCTTCCGAACATCCCGTATAAATCAAACAACTTTGGCTTAGGGTTTACTTCAACTGCTCAGAAGACTGTGCGCCGTGCCCATGCTGGAGGGCCACCTTTGAAGATTAGTAACCGAGAGGTCAATGCAGTGGAAAATGGTGAAGAAGATGGTAGCTTGGAAGATTGGATATTTCCTACTGTCAATGGAGGACTGCGCAATTGGGAAGCCAGAGACTTTGTCCCAATAAATTTCATCTCTCAGTAATTTATCTTATACATTTCTGTTGGACTTGTAATATTCATAAATAATTCACACTTTAAAAACCTTGTGTCTTACCCGAGGCACAATGGTCCATTTGTAAGGGTTTTTATTTCATCTTCATATGATATTCAATGAATCCATGGACACTTTTTCACATACAAACCTTTTGTGCTCATTGTCTTTCTTTTACATTTTATTGTTTAAAGATGGCTATACCCTTACACACACCCACACTCACAAATGCAGGTACCCCTCCATTTAGGATCCCATGGGTAACGATACTGCTATAGCCTTTAGTGACTCTGAAGATCCAATCTATCAAGCCGAATGCGAAGGTGAGGAAGATTGTGAAGTGCCAGCGGAATTGGCCAGGCTACTACAACAAGAGGAAAAAGCTATTCAGCCTCATGAGGAGCCGCTGGATACATTCAACTTGGGTACCGAGGAAGATAAAAAGGAAATCAAGGTGGGTGCCAACCTAGAGCCGAGTGTCAAGGAACTTCTAATTCAGCTATTGCATGATTATGTTGAGATCTTTGCCTGGTCATACGAAGACATGCCATGACTTGATATAAACATCGTGGTACATTGTCTACCCACAAGAGAAGATTGTCCACCAGTGAAGCAAAAAGTCCACCGCATGAGACCTGACATGTCAGAGAAGATCAAAGCGGAAGTCATGAAGAAGTTCAATGATGGATTTTTAGCCGTCACTTCCTATCCTCAATGGGTTGCCAACATTGTTCCCGTGCCTAAAAAGGACAACAAAGTCCGAATGTGCGTGGATTATAGAGATTTAAACAGGGCCAGCCCTAAAGATGATTTTCCACTTCCCCACATCGACATCCTGGTTGACAATATGGCCCAGCACAAAGTATTTTCCTTCATGGATGGATTCTCAGGTTATAACCAAATCAAAATGGCACCTGAGGACATGGAGAAAACTACATTTGTCACACAGTGGGGCACGTTCTACTACAAAGTGATGCCATTCAGACTGAAGAATGCTGGAGCAACCTATCAATGCGCCATGGTAGCTTTGTTTCATGATATGATACATCATGAGATAGAGGTCTATGTAGATGATATGATAGCCCGATCACAAACAGAAGAGGAGCACGTTGATCACTTGCAAAAGTTGTTCGTGAGATTGAAGGATTACAAGTTAAGATTGAACCCAAACAAGTGTACATTCGGAGTCCGGTCCGGTAAACTCTTAGGTTTCGTTGTCAGCAACAAAGGCATCGAGGTTGACCCTGCCAAGGTTAAAGCGATACAAGAAATTCCTGCTCCTCACACTGAGAAGGAAGTCAGAGGATTCTTGGGACGCCTGGACTATATTGCCAGATTCATTTCTCACCGAATAGCTACTTGTGAGCCAATCTTCAAACTATTGAAGAAAGATCAAGTAGTTAGATGGAATGATGAATGCTAGATTACTTTTGACAAGATCAAGGAGTATTTATAAGAGCTTCCTGTTTTGATGCCACCAGTCAAGGGAAGACCACTAATCATGTATCTGACCGTTTTAGAGAACTCAATGGGGTGTGTATTGGGGCAGTATGATGAGTCTGGCCGAAAAGAGCACGCTATTTACTACCTGAGCAAAAAGTTTACCGACTGTGAAACTAGATATTCACTGCTCGAGAAAACTTGTTGCGCTCTGGCATGGGCTGCTCGCCGGCTAAGACAATATATGTTGACTCATATCACTTTGTTGATATCTAAGATGGATCCGATAAAGTACATCTTCGAAAAGCCTGCTCTATCTGGGAGAATACTAGATGGCAAATGATCTTAACAGAATATGACATACAGTATACTATCCAGAAAGCTATAAAAGGCAGTGTGCTAGCTGATCATCTTACTCATCAAGCTGTAGAAGATTATCAGTCCATGAAGTTTGAATTCCCAGATGAAGACATCATGACATTAGACAACTGTGAAGAAATCAGACCATATGACGGACCTGAACAAGGATCCCGATGGACCCTGTTCTTTGATGGGGCATCCAATGCACTTGGTAATGGTATCATCGCTGTATTTATATCTCCGGAAGGGTGTCATACTCCCTTTACTGCCAGACTTTGCTTCAACTGTACGAACAACATGGCGGAATACGAAGCATGCATCTTTTGTCTCAAGGCTGCCATAAATTTGGGAATCAAATCTTTATATGTGTTTGGAGATTCAACTTTGGTCATCAGTCAGATCAAAGGAGAATGGGACACTAAGCACCCAAACCTTATCCCTTACAAAGAACATGTCTTGACATTGCTACCACATTTTGAGCAAATTACCTTCGAGCATTTCCCGCGAGAAGAAAATCAGCTAGTAGATGCTCTAGCCAGAATGTCATCTATGTTTAAACTTAATTGGGATAACGAGGCTCCCCAGATCACCATTGAGTGAATGGACGAACCAACACACTGTCAAGAGATTAATACTGAAGAAGTAGTGGACCAACCTTGGTTTCATGAAGTCAAGAGGTATCTCGAGGCTCAAGAATATCCAGAAGGAGCTTTAATCAATGATAAAAAGTTCCTAAGGAGGTTCTCCGCTAAGTTCTTCCTGAGTAATGGCATCCTGTACAAACGCAATCATGACTCTATTCTGCTCCGTTGTATGGATAAAATTGAAGCGAAAAAGATTATGGATGAATTACATGAAGGTACCTTTGTCACTCACTCCAGTGGGCATACGATGGCAAAGAAAATCCTACGGGCAGGCTATTATTGGTCTACCATGGAAGCAGACTGCTATCAACACTCTCAGAACTATCATAAGTGTCAAATCTATGCGGATAAGGTGCATGTACATCCGGTTCCTCTAAATGTCTTGATGGCTCCTTGGCCCTTTGCTATGTGGGGAATCGATATGATTGGGGAGATCAAGCCTACAACCTACAATGGACACCGCTTCATTCTAGTGGCCATTGATTATTTCACAAAGTGGGTCGAAGCAACTTCCTTCGCATCCGTTACTAAGAATGTTGTTGCCCGCTTCATCAAGAAGAATCTCATTTGTCGGTACGGTATTCCAAAAAGGATCATCACTGATAATGGTACAAACCTTAACAATACTATGATCACCGCCTTGTGCGAGAAGTTCAAGATTCAACATCACAATTCATCCCCCTATCGACCAAAGATGAATGGTGCAGTCGAAGATGCTAATAAAAACATTAAAAAGATCATATAGAAAATGACAGTCACCTACAAGGAATGGCATGAGATGCTGCCATTCGCTCTCCACGGGTACCGTACCACGGCTCGCACATCAACTGGGGCAACACCCTATTCTTTGGTTTACGGCATGGAGGCTGTCTTGCCTATTGAGGTTCAGATCCCCTCTTTGAGAATTATGAAGGATACAGTTTTGAATGAGGACGATTAGATCCAGACTCGACTTGATCAACTAAACTTAATTGATGAAAAGAGACTTACTGCTATTTGCCATGGTCAGATGTATCAAAAAAGCATGATCAAGGCTTTCAACAAGAAAGTCAGACGCCAAGTATATCAAGTTGGAGATCTAGTGATCAAACGTATTATCTTACCACAAAGTGATCCTAGGGGCAAATGGATTCCTACATATGAAGGGCCATTTGTAATCAAGAACATCTTCTCCAGTGGGGCAATGATCTTAACCACCATGGATGGCGACGACCTGCCACACCCTGTGAACGCGGACATAGTCAAAAGATACTACGCATAAGAGACCCGCTAGGTTGACACACCTAGGCAAAAAAAGGCATCCTGGAGAACCAAAAGGTTCGGGAAAAAATTAGGGATAAAATAAAAAAAAAAATCTGTACACCCAGCAAGTTGAAAACCCAAAAGGGCGACTTGGGAAAAAAAGGGTTTCCCAGTGGACTGAAAACCCGAAAGGGAGGTCCAGGAAAAAGTAAGGGAATTAAAGCGTATGACTATGTCCCGTCGGATCACTTTGAGGACAATCTCTTCACTGACAAACTCGGAGTTTCTGATCAATTCAATCATCTTCGGATGAAGCAACAAATAGACGAGATATTCTGAGATACAGAGGCTATAGCAAAATGGGAACCCCAAGGGATTATCACACATAGCTGTCTTTCTTTGTATAAATTTTTTTTTTCTTTTATGACACCATCCACTTACTAGAATGACTGTCTCCTTTGTACTAAATACTTATTCAAAATAAATACAAAGATATCTCTTTAAAGTATAGAAAACTATTTGCCTTTTTCTTTACACTTGTGTTTTATTTGCAAAAACGTCCAATGATTCATTAATGAACATATGCATTTGAACATAATTACTGTTTACAAATAAACAAAATGAAAGAAGACAATTACTGACAGGTTGAAAGAATAGGAAAACGTCTTTAGGCTATTCCATGAGCAATCCCCACAGTATGTCATTTAAACCCCCAGCGGAACTAAAACTTAAAACTAATAATCCCCGGTGGAAACTGACCAGTTTCTCCAAATTCCCCAGCAAGTTGTTTTGAAGCCTGAAATCCAACCGGATAACAGTTGACTTCTGATATTCCCCAACAGAACAAAGACTCCCCATCTATCCCCAGTAGAAGTCATCAAATTTCTATGGATTCCCCAAGCAGATTCCTCAAGCAGTATACGACATTGCTCTCACAATAGGATGTTGTCAATACTTCAATTTCAAGATATGAAGAATCCACATATCCTCAACAGTAGTCAAGGATTTATTTTCCGCAATCATACAACAAATCAGCTTACACGCGCATACATTACATCCATATATCATAAACATTGATAAAACACATATATTGCATCATACATTTCATGCAACATAATTTTGGGTTCCAGCTAACATTTTACCCTTTTCAGAATAAGATTAACAAGCTACCATTAGCAATATGCAATCATGATACAGTTCAGATACGCTCCAGATACGGATGCCATTCTGATACTCATTCAGATTTCAAGATTCAGATACAGTTCATATACGCTCCAAACACGGAGGCCATTCTGATACTCATTCAGATTTCAGCTTTCAGATATAGCTCAGATACACTCCAGATACGGATGCCATTCTGATACTCATTCAAATTTCAGCTTTCAGATACAACTCAGATACGTTCCAAACGCGGGCACCATTATGATACTCATTCTTTCAGCTTACAACTTACAATTCAATAAACATTCTTGGATAGCATCTACAAGCCCATCTCCAACAAGATTCTATCACTTCTCCAAATGGCATCTTTAAGCCCATTCCCTCAACAACACATCACCGAGTGCAAATTTATGGGCACTTTAGTGTCCAATCATATTTCACCTTCGAGTCACGAATGGCAACACTCGCCAATCTAACTCTTCAAGTTTAAGAAGATTGAACAGGGGAAGCTGTTGTACCCCAAAATTTTCCCTCTCATTTATCAAAAAATTTTCTCACAAGATCTCTTTGACTCAAGACTGGATTAGGGTTTGGTCAGCTCAAGACATCTCATCTTGCACTGATAACCCAAAATTAGGGTTTGAGTTTGCACAAGGATTTTTGGACTATCAATGCTTCATATGACTTTCAAACATCATTATGGACCCCTAAGATCATTCATGACAAGTTTCAAGCCTTGAACCATATTTTTGATCAGTCAATTCGACAGTTGACCTAAGAATCAACTGTATTGGGGAAAAAGTCAACCATAGCCAATTTACAGTCAAACTTCATAATTTTTTATCCACATCAACATTTTAAACTTATATGTATCATTTGATCAAGTTCGGATCACAATTCCTCAAGAAATTTGGTCAAATCACAAAAAGGGCAAAATGGTCAAAATTAGGGTTTTGACTGAGGAAGGGCAATTTCTGATTTTTAACCTAGAAAATGATCAATTGAGTTAAAGAATGATTCCAAGGATTCAATTACATCATCTTGACTTAATTACATGGCTCAAAACATTTCAAATTCATTGGATTGACAGATAAAATTTGCAGTCATCTGATCAAAAGTCAACTGTATGCTGAAAAGTCAAACTTTGACTTTTTGGTCAAAATCAAGTACCAAGGGTCATAATTCATCAAAACATGCCAAAATGTGAAACTTGTTCACCAAGAAAACCAAATTTGAAAATTAGGGTTTGAATTTGAAATTTTTTCTAACTTAGAAATTTTCTAAGTATAGAAAATTTTCTTATTTTTTCTCAACTTTAGGTCATTTTTTCACCATGATGCATAATGATTCAAGGAAAGTTCCCAACAGGAAAGTTGTAGACCTCCATGATGCTTGGATCTCAAGATATAAATTTGAGAATACATGATCATGAACTAAATAACTTAGTGAAAATTTGCCCTAATTTAGGCTGGTTTTGGACCCAACTTCATGGAAATGTTTCACCTAGTTCCAAGAGGTATCTCAAAATGCATTTCAAAGATGAATTATAGAGCACATTGCAAGCTTTCCAAAATGTCATGGAACTCATCAAGATCATTTTTGAGTATGGAGAATCGAAGAGATGAAGTTGGCAATTTGTCACTTTTTGTCCAAGCCATTTCATGAAGAACAAAGTTGCAATCATTATCTATGCTGCCTAATCCATGCTTTACAGGTCCAAAAATTGTTCCATACTCCTTAATTAAATGCTTACTCAGTTGACAAAACTTTGATCCATGCCTTAGAACCATTATCCAACTTGCAATTCCATTTATGGCAAAAAGGGACCATTGCCATTTTGAAAAAGATCAACTTTTGCAAACTTTACAATCTTGAGCATTAGACCTGTTCCCTTGGCACATACAAGTACCACAGACCTAAGGAAACTTGTAGAGAAGAGATACCAACCCCAAGGAAGCCAATACAAGCATGTCATGATTTGTCTTGTCATTTTACTTAAAATACAAGAAAAGTAGCAAAAAGGTGAAAACAGGCACAACTGCTAGAGGGTTGACATCAAACCATTTCCATACTAATATACAAACATTATACAACACAAGAAACGTTTAGCAAAGGCCTGAAACACTCCCAACCAGCAAAACACCAAAAATCTGTCTAAAACTGCATATTTTGCATAAGCACATCCATCTTCCATTCAGCTCATGCGTTTTGAGTTTTGATCATTCAAACATCTTACATACTTGATACCTAGTCAATCCAGGCCTTCATCCCTGTTCTGTAATCACTCTTCCACCATCTGCCATTGTTGACTTCAGAGCTTGCAGTTTGACTTGGCCAAGGAGTTCCAACTACTTTCAGAGCAAGGCAAGGGTTGGAATACATCCAGGGATGTTCAAGGAAGCTCAAGCTAGCATCAGGCCTCCATCAACCTCATCCCAGTTTCATCCACGATTTCAACTGAAGGAGGTAAAATATCAAACTCTATCTCCTTGTACAGGCAACCTTAAGCCATGATTTGTGAATAAAAAATGTAGTCCCCATCATAAAGAAGCTGTACATATATTTATCTTGCATTGATTTTACTTGTGCTCAGAGAATTTGGAACCTGAAATTTCTAGAAATATTAGGTTAAAATTTAGGGCTTTTAAAATTCTCTTTGATCTTTGATAGTTAGCTTACATAATCTATATGGTTGGAATCGTGAGTTCAAGAACTACAATTTTCATGTTATGAATTTTTATTTTTATGGAAGTATGAGAGAGTTACAGGGTGTCTGGCCAAGCGTGAGGAAGGAGATGAAGTACAGGGCAAGGGCTTGTTTTGGATTATATTGTTTTTTTTTTCCTTAAGACAATGGAAGTATAGCCACCCCAGTGGCAAAGTAGCGCGCTGGTGAGACCCATGTCCCGAGTTCGAACCTGCGCGCTACTTTTGTATTTTTCACATTTTTTTCCCTTTTCCATTTCTATATTTTTGCAGGTTGGGCTTGGTCTTTTGGGCCAGGATTTTTTGCTAACACCTTACCACCAACTTTGCTACATTAACCCCCTTGCCAACTTCTCATATTTTTATTTGTTTTATTTTCATATTTAATATTTTAAATATTTTCTTTAATACATAAAAATCCCAAAAAATGTAAGATAATAATATTGCACTTTATTTTATTTTTGTTTTATTTCTCACATAAAAATACATTTTATTTTACTAGGATATCATTTATTTTCTTAATAAATTTGTAAATATAATTAAACATACTTAGTTCAATTTATATTTTCATTTCATATTTATAAATACTTATTTTTGCACATATAAAATTTTATATTTTATTATAATATTATTTATTATTTTTATACAAGAAAATATATAAAATAATACATATAAAAACTTTATTTTATTTTAAATAATGATTAGGATTAAACCCCTTTTAAAAATTAATTCCTTTTCTTTATATTTTTAGGTTTAGATTAAATTTTCTTTTACATAAAAATAAGACACAAAAAAATATTTTCTTACATGTACATTGTATTGCATTTTAAATATTGTATTATATTCTTCTAATTCGCACAAATTCGATTTGGTTGTAATAATTTATTAGGGTTATATTTTGGCAAATCCCCATTCAAATTTGTATTCCCCCCTCCCATAAATTGTTGTAATAGCCTAGAAATATTTACATTATGCAATTTATCACTTTATATGCCATGATTAGTAATTAGGGTTTGTATGATAAGAACAAAACAAAGCAAAATCGAAAACCCTAAATACAAGACAAAATTAAAGCATGAAAATGATACACTTGCACAAAAGCATCCTTAGGGTTTCTCCACTTGGTTGCCTAAAACAAAAATGGCCACGTTACGCATGCAAAGTATCTTGGCAAAACAAACAAATATAAAGATCATATTCCCTCGATGACGCTATTCAAAAGTTGCCTTACAAAATGATCTCGGTCCTTCAAAAATGCTAAGATACTTTGCAAACATTGCTAATCATGGTTATACGATGACCCACGCCCGTCCCGCTTACATCCAAATATAGGGTTGCTTACCAAATCAATAATAAGACAACAATATCAAGGAAAAGAAAATGAAAAAGAAAAACATTTGAGTAGGTAGATGGCTTCTAGTTACTTGCTCTATTTTAAAACAAATATCCTTGCTATTTTAAAAACAAACACACACATTTCCAAACATCTTACAAACATTGAAAACATTTTCAAAAAGATCAACATCTTTATATACATTCTTACGAATAAGAATAATTACAAAGATTGCATAAACAATGGCCTCTTTTACAAAATACTTTCAAAAACCACAAAAACCACAATTTCAAACAAAAGCAAGTGATCTAGCAAGTAAATAAGATCCCATGGAAAACCATAGATGAAAAGGATGCTAATACCTTCCCTTTTCATAATCTACCCCCCGAACTCAAGAAACAATCTCAAAGGTCTTTCCTGTGCTTTTTTCACCTTTCCTTTTGGATAAAAGAAAAGTCGGTGGCGACTCTTGCTAACCGCAACATGTGCAATAAAATGTAAAACAATCAAGTCAGTTATCCCACCGTATCACACCTTCATACTGTCATCAAGGGTCAAGAAGAGCTACATCAAGGTGTTGCCAAGCTTGCCACTACTTCCCCCTCCACTTCTGCAAATGAAGGGGATAATAATGCGAATGTTGAGACCCCTACAGGAATTCCTCAGAATGATGTTGATGATCATCACGATGTCATTGATCTTGATGGGCCCCACGCGAATCTCACTGTTGGAGTTTCTGAAACTGCAAAAATGTACCATGCTCTCGAAGAGCGTCTCAAATATATGGAAGGTATCAAGACTTCGGGATTCAATACTGTTGCAATGTGCCTCGTGCCATGGGTATTTATTCCTCCCAAATTCAAAGATCCTGATTTTGACAAGTATAAAGGCACCTCCTGTCCAAAGACTCATCTCCGTTATTATTGTCGCAAGATGGCAGCTTATGTTGAAAATGAACCATTCATCATGTATTTCTTCCAAGACAGCTTGACAGGGGAACCATTGGACTGGTATATACAATTACAGAGAACTCATGTTAGTGCTTGGGGAGAGCTTGCAGACGCTTTTTTGAAGCATTACCATTATAATACCGCCATGGCTCCTAGCCGCACTGAGCTTCAAGGGATGACATAGAAATATGAAGAGTCTTTTAAAGAGTATGCCCAAAGGTGGCGTGAACTAGCTGTAAGGGTCCAACCTCCTCTCTTGGATCGTGAAATAATTAATTTGTTCATGGGTACTCTACGAGGTCCTTATCTCCAACACATGCTCATCAATACCTCTACTTCTTTCTTTAATATGGTCATTATTGGAGAACATGTTGAAACTTGTATCAAGGCCGGAACGATCCAAGGTATCCCTAACAATACCAACAACAATATTGACATTGGTAGGAAGTCGTTTTATGGTTTCGTCAAGAAGAAAGAGGGTGAAACTAGTGCTGTCACCATCAACCAAGGAAAAACTCATGCATATCTTCAAGTTTGATTTCCTTATTTCCCAACACCTATTGCTGTTCCTAATCAATATGTTCCTCAAGTGCATGCTGCTACAAATCCAGTACCCTGGATGGCCCAACAACGACCTTTCGCTCCTTAACCACAGTATCTTCCACAACAACAATTTGCACCACCTCTGAATTCTCAACAACGGAATCAGCAACCTCAAGGTCCAAAAGTTCAACAGAGACAAAGAGGGATCGAGAGGAGATTTGATCCCATTCCGATATCTTATGCTCAACTTCTCCCTCAATTTCTTGCCAATCAGTTGGTTCAACTGCGTGAACTTGGTCCACCACCAAATCCTCTTTCAATGGGGTATGATACTAATTCTCATTGTGAATTCCATTATAGGGCACCTGGCCACACAATTGAAGGTTGTAATACATTCAAAGGCAAAGTCCAGGACCTCACCGTGTCAAGAGAAATTGTGTTCACTGCAAATGGTATGCGCGAAAATTAAATTTTCCTTCGACCCAAGGTAGTACCGAGACTGTAGAGCATCCTCTGAAGCAATCAGTCCATACGGAGTCAAGCCTCCTCAAAATTATCCATCTTTAGTTTCTTTTCTGCATTATCATTTGTAATCTTTCTTATTTTTTTCAGTACTTTCTTGTATGCAAAACTGTTTGTCTTTTTAATATTAAATCACAATGCATTGAATATGATTGTCTTGAACTAATCCATTCGTATTCACTCATTTAAGTTTTTATTTTACTTGCTTTTGATATTCAACATTTGTTAATACGAAAAAACTCTTAAGGGAGGATGATGAACATATGACACATAGAATCTCAAACGATATGCTTTTGAATAAAACCCTACTGATGATGTACATGCATTGTTTCAAATCCCTAAACACCGGAGATATAAAGGAGATATACCCTCATCAACCCTTTCGAGCCTTGAAGTAGGAGTTTCTTTTATGCATAAAAATCCCTCAATTTTAACCCTGGGGCAGATAGATTTTAGTTAATCTGATTGAGCGTCCAGAACTCATCAAAAGTGCGCCTATAAGGATACAACAATGGTTATCCATCAAAAGGCTGGGGAAAGTAAAAATCTCAATAACTAACATTCATCTATCAGTAGAGTGCATCAAAGAGAACGATATCCCCGTGTGTGTCTCTCTCACATCAGGAGGTCGACTGATGATGATACCATAACGGTTATCCATCATCTATCAAGGACTCAGGAAATCACAACCACTTCCAACAAATTGAAGACGACACAAAGATCAACAACTTGTTCAAAAAGAATGAGACAAAAAGCCTCGCTAAGTCGAAACTTGAAAAGCAAGTGACTTAGGCAAAAGTCAGGGCATCCCGTTGGACTACAACTTCAAAATAATAAAATTGTCCAGGACAAAATTAGGGAAAAAAAGATAAAAAAAAAGATCCTCAATAAAGAACAAGGTCAAGTGATTAGACACCAAGAACAAAAAGTTAGTGAATATCGTGTCCTAGACACCCCTGTGATCCCTCAATCATTGCAAACGCCTTCCTCGAGAGATGAGTGCTCGTATCGAGTTAACTTAACGTAGGAATGGAGAACATCATGGAGAATATATGGGCACCAAATAATTTTGAGCCTTAAATCCTTTTTTCTAAAATTGTGAACCAGACCACGTTACAACCCTTAAAAGTCCTAACTGAAGCACATGTTAGTTCGAAGTAAATACTGTAATGAGAATATGGTAACCTGACTCCTAGGAGATGTGCTAAAAAATTTTGAGTTGGTAACACACCACCTTTCATAAAAAACAAAAAAATTAATGCTTTGACATCTTTTCAATAAATTTTTTTTTAACTTCAAGACAAGCATAGGATTTGCATTAGAATTATCATTCTTAGACAAACATTCTTTTCATGTAAATAAGTGCTTGAACATCAAGTAAGCTTGCATGATGAGTATAAAATGATACTTGGTTATCCCGAAGGACAAATTGCTACAGGAACCTGTCAAAAGGAAAAAAATGATCTTATTCGGGGGCATTCCCTAAAAGCTATCAATTAGAGGCTATTACGTCGATGAATCTCTTCGAGCTATACCCAATCAGAGGATATCACATCGATGAATCTCTTTGAGCTATACCTAATCATAGGCTATTACATCGATAAATCTCTTTAAACTTCAATCTGGGGTAATCAGGTCGAGTAACCTATTCGGAATTCATTTAACCTGGGGCAGTTACGTCGAGATTCGACAAATCTCTCCAAGAATCCATGTTGAGAGGCAGTCTATTTCGTGGCCTAAGATATTCTGGCATGCCACCTTGTGTCATATTATGACACGAATCTTCCATCCTTCCACTCAAAGAGACCACTGCAGACAGGGGGATTCCTCATCCTTACTTATGAAGCTGCTCAAGCGAATTTTTTTCATCCGTACAGGCTAACAACATTATGACAATCACTTTGACTCAGTTAAGATCCTCAGAATCATCATCATTCCCTGCAGATGTTTAAGCACGCAACTCCCTAGCAATGAAGTAAATTTTTGGCATCTGAAGATACTCATGTGCATTTCCTAGTCCCCAAGTGGTTCGTGGAGTAAGGAAAGTCAGACGGAGCATTTCCTCCCCAAAAATAGAGAAAACTTGAAGCATTTGAAGAGACCCATGTCTCTACTCATCAATCCACGAGAAGTCTAGGATGTAGGGAAAACTATATCAACCTACTCCTCCCCAGCAAGACTACAATTCAATCCCCAATAAGGCTATAACTCAATTCTCGAGTTTTCAAGCACAAATCCGTATTGGTATCTCAAGATGACGGGAAATGGACCCCGATAAGCCTAATATTTGGCACTCTGCATATAGTAATCATCATTGCATATTACATTTCATCCTCAAACACGTAGCATATCCATTGAAATGGATCATTATGCCATACACTTCAAAATGCATACGAAGCATAAGCCAAATTTGGTACCTTGTACAAAAGCCCCAAATCAATCCTAAAAAAAGTAAAACATCCCCACAGAGAATAACATCCTCATAATTCCCAGTTGACATCCATCATTACACTACAAACCCAAATAAGCCATGGTGCCAGTATATTGTACTCCTAACTCTAAATACACTTCGTCAATCTTTTCCTGGGTCATAGGTCGTCTATAGATCTTACCATAATGTTATCTTTTCCTTGGTCGTAGGTCGTCCGTAGATCTTACCCTCATGTAATCTATTCCTTGGTCGTAGGTCGTTCATAGGTCTTACCCTCATGTTATATTTTCATTGGTCGTAGGTCATCCGTAGATCTTACCCTCATGTTATCTTTTCCTGGGTCGTAGATAGTCATTAGATCTCACCCTCATGTTATCTTTTCTTGGATCGTAGGTCGTCCGTAGGTCTTATCCTCATGTTATCTTTTCCTAGGTCATAGGTCGTCTATAGATCTTACCCTCATGTTATCTTTTCTTGGGTCATAGGTCATCCATATGTCTTACCATCATGTTATCTTTTCTTGGATCATAGGTCGTCCGTAGATCTTACCCTCATGTTATCTTTTCTTGGGTCGTAGGTCGTCCATAGGTCTTACCCTCATGTTATCTTTTCCTGGGTCATAGGTCGTTCGTAGATCTTACCCTCATGGTATCTTTTCTTGGGTCTATAGCGGTAGAAATGTTGAGACTAAGCCATTGGGTTGACTTAACTCGCACATATCATATAAAAATCGCCACCGCACTTTATGGTTTCCAAAGGAATGGAAAAATAGTGAATAACCCAAAAAGAGGGGGAAAGAATCTAAGTTTGGGGGTTGGTTATGCAAAGGGAAGGTATTAGCACCCTAAACATATCCGGTACTCCATAGGAACCTCTTTGAAAATTTGTGTATTTTGGTTATAAGAGTTGTATATAAAAAAAATAGATTGTGGAGATGAGAAAAGAAATATTTTTTACAATTTTTGCACCCGCCGCAGTTGCGAACCTTTAGTGCCTACGTACCACCTTTCGTGCAATAGGGGATCGGGGTACTCGTAGTTCACCTTTTAAAATTTTAAAACACATGTGTTGGTTAATTTTAAGAGATGAGACATCATCGTCGTATCTGAGTGGAAGAACATAGTTACTACCCACGATTATGAGAAAAGAGAATTTGCGTCATCTCAAAGTGGAGGATATAGCTTAGAGTTCAAAATCAATAAATCTTCACTCAACACCCAAGTGGAAAATTTCTCACTTCACTATATATTGTAGAAGTATAATAGTTCACATCACTACAAGGATTGATAAGTGTCTAACCTTTTAAGAAAATTTTAAAATAAAAATTCAAAATGGAAAAAATGGTTTGAATGATATTGATTGACTTTTAGTCTTCTCACAAAAAATGTCAAGGTATTATTAATTTGGTTAAAGTTTGATTAAGAAAATATTTTGAAAATGCATGGACCTAAGTCCAAGTTTATTGTGAAAGCAGTTCGAGTTGGAAAAAATGAAGAGCTTTGAAAATGAGGGAGAAGATTTTTGAAATTAAAGAGGATGGGAGGAGATGAAGGGACTATCCTAAAGCATAAGGTAAAAGGTATGGAAAATAACCGTCTAACAAACAAGAAGAAAACACTTGACACAATGAGTCAATTTAGAATTCCCATCCTTTGGATTGAAACCATACAAGCAAAGATATTAAGCCTCTTAAGAAAACCAAGCTTCAAATGCATTAAGTCTTCAAAAAAATGGGCAGAGTAACAACTGTGTACAAATGAATTCCCGATTACAGACAAAACACATAATCAAAATAGCCTGCTGTTGTACCCCAAAATTTTCCCTCTCATTTGTTAAGTATTTGCTCACAAGATCTTCTACGACGTCAAGTTTGCAGCACTGATACATCAATTTAGGCTTGGAATTGGCACAAGGGCAAAATCGTCAATTGCATACTAGAAAGTCAAACTTTGACTTTTTGGTAACATTATATTCAAAAGATAAAATTTCATCAAGACACTCAAGAATATTAAGCTTAATCATCAAGAAGTCAAGAAAGTCAAAAGTCAACTTGAAAAGTCAAGATTTCCAAGACTTAGAAAATTTCTAAGTGTTTTTATACATGATAATTTCATCACTTCATGCCATTCTTTCACCAAGATGCAAGATGATTCAAAATAAGCTTTCAAAATGAAAGTTGTAGATATCCATGATATCTACAACATTGATTTACACAACTTCTCCTAAATATGCTTAGATTTCAAGTTATAAATTCATGAAGTCATGACATTTTCATTTAACACTTTGAGAAATTTTCAGCAGTTTTGGTCAGGTTTTTATCCCAACTTCTTGGTCAATTTTCATCAAGTTCCAGTTTGATTTAACAAAAGTGGTCAACATGAAAGTTGTAGAGGGTGTTTCAAGCTTTGCAAAACATCAAAGAGCATGAATTTATCATATTTGAGCTAGGAGATTCAAGAGCATGAAGTTGAGCATCCATTATTGAGTTGCAAATCATTTTAGTGAAAAACACATAACAAAACTCTTACGATTTGCTGCATAATCTTATGTTGCAGGCCTCCTTGCTTGCAAATCTCATCATAATTTAATGTTTACAAAAAAGCTTGAACTATTACCCAAGTGTTTAAACCATTGTCCAAAAGATCTTTCCATTTATGGCATAATGGCACCACTGCTATTCTTGAAAAGCAAGCTTTTTGTACAAAGTTTGTCTTATGCCCATACCTTGCTTGTTGTTGATTATACTCCACCATAAATTATGGGAAGTAGTTCCTCTATACCAGCAACTTTGGTACTTCATCTTGGGAATATGGAGTACTTGACATAGTTTGATCTTTGTAATCCAACCAAACCATAACATGTTGTCTTACAAACCTAGTCAGCTCATATGCACAAACCTCATGCCTATAAATAGAAGAAGCATTTGTAAGACAAAGAGGTTAGAAAAATAGAGAGAAAAGCTAGAAGTTTTATTGGTAAACCCTCAAAATCTCATATTCACAAAAGCCATAATAATCCACAAAACTTCCACTCTTGAGTTTTAAAGTCCAAACCTTTGAACCTCTCATACCTTGCAAATTCTGTCCAACCATCTAAACACTCCACATACACCATATAGAAGTTGATCAAACACAAGAAAAACTTCTGTAACATCACTATCATCACTTCCCAAGCTCAACAACAGCCCATACAACAGCTCAAACTCAAAGTAAAAATTTCAATTTCAAGGTAAGTTTTCTTGATTTTGAACTCTTCATACAAGCATCATTAATGGTTCATTTGTTAAGATAAAATGTAGATATCATTGCCTTGAAGCTAACCATATGCTTTATTTTTTATTTTCACTAACCATGTGTTGAGAATTGACTTTTATATGTAGCAAAATAGTGATAAAAACAAAAAACAGAAGTTATGCGTCGACACGAAATGCTATGAGTCGACACATATTATGTCCAAAACAGGTTATGAGAAGATACAAACCATCATGCGGCGATACAAAATGTTGCATGATTCGATACGAAATGCTAATGCGTCGACTCATACTGATTTAATTTTCATTTTCCAACAGCAAGGAAGTTTTCGTATCAATACATAATGGCATGCGTCAATACATAAACAGTTTTCCTATCAATACATAACGGCATGCGTCAATACATAAACTGTTTTCGTATCAATACATAATGGCATGCGTCAATACATAAATTGTTTTCGTGTCAATACATAATGAAATGCGTCAGTATATAAAATTCTCGTATCAATACATAATGACACGCGTCAATACATAAAACTTTCGTATCAATACATAAAAAAAATTTCAAAACAAATTTATTATTTATTTTTGTATATTATTTATTCATTAAATATGGTTGTAATAGTAAATTAGGATTTATTTGCTTTCATCCCCCCATTTGTAAATTTGTATCCCCATCCCCCAAATGATGTAATAGCATAGGATTTTAATTTCCGCAACTTATCGCTTTAATATAATTGTTAGTAATTACGGTGTGTATGGAAAGATAAAATCAACAAGTAGAAAACCCTAATACAAGACAAAACAAGCATGAAAATCAACACACTTGCACACAAGCACCCCTAGGGTAAAATCCACTTGGTTTTCCTTATAAATGGCCATATTACACATGTGAGGTATCTTAGCAAAAATAAGCAAAAATACAAGATCATAGTCCCTCGATGACGCTATCTAAGTTGCCTTTCAAAATGATCTTAGTCCCTAAAAAAATGCTAAGATACCTTGCAACATTGCTAATCATGGTTATACGATGACCCACGCCCGTCCCGTTTACATCCAAAGATAGGGTTACTTACCAAATCAATGGTAAGATAACAATGTCAAAGGAAAAAGGAAATGAACATGAAAGACTTTTGAGTAGGTAGATTGTTCCTAGTTACTTGCTCCATTTCAAAACAAAAACATCCTTGCTATTTTTAAAACAAACACCAACACTTTCAAAAACATCTTTCAAACTTGAAAACATTTTCAAAAGATCAAACACTTTGTATACATTCTTACAAACGAGAATCATTACAAAACTTGCCCAAATGATGACGCCTATTAAAAATACTTTCAAAAACCACACAAAGCACATTTTTAAACAAAAGCAAGTGATCTAGCAAGTAACTAAGAGCCCATTAAAAACCATGGATAAAAAGGGTGCTAATACCTTCCTTTTTCATAATTTACGCCCCGAACTCAAGAAACAATCTCAAAGGTCTTTCCTGTGCCTTTTCACCTTTCCTTTTGGATAAAAGAAAAGCCGGTGGCGACTCTTGCTAACCGTAAAATTTGCGATCAAACGCAAAACACCCAAGTCAGTTCTCTCACCGTATCACAGAACTGGAGAATCTGCTGGGGACAAACTTAAAAGTGGGGTTACCTTAGGGTTAGTTCACATTTATTTTCTTACATTGTTTGACTTGTATGCTTAACATTATGGTTCTTTGTTTGGGTTTGAATCCTCTACCTAGATTTGGGATACATTATAGGTAAGTAGCAATACATTGTGGAAACTGTGCGGGGTATACCGACATGGTCTAAGCAATAGCTACGTTAGTGCGACATATTTGTGGGTACCGGTAGCCTTTGAGTTAATCAAAGAGAATACGGGGCCGCTGAGTGATGTCATGAAGCACTAATGAACTTTTAGAACCTTTACTTGACCAACTTGGCCTTTAGGATGTAGTGAGATGACCGACTTTGGTGCAGTCCGAAGTTGGTAGATACTCGATACTACACTCATTGAGGTTTGATTTCTTGGGATATTTCGGTCTCTATTAAAGAGGCTTGTGCTGAAACAATGACCAAGGAAATAAACCAGTGATATTAAGCTCCTTAGAACCCAGTTACTATTACTAGGACAGGTTTGAGCCAACTAAACTTCAAGAGTGTACTTACCTATAAAACTCCATGCAAGCCTAAACCTAAGGATTTGTTTGTTTTGTTTGTATATACATACTTGTACATAAAATCATGAACATCATAACATAATAAACATTCACTAACCATTTCAAGGATTTTGGGATTCATCTTTGTTCTTGTTTTGTAGGATAGGGATTCTCTTCGCAGGAAAACTATACAAGTCAACCTTGTAAGGATCCCTCCACAACTTAAGGAGCTAGCTTCAAGGATTCCTGAAAACTCTCCATTCACCGAGAGACATGGTCGCCTACTCAACTTGGTCACCTCCAACACAGATGAGGACATGATGAAGGTGCTCTTTCAGTTCTTTGACCCTTTACACCATTGCTTCACAAATCATGACTATCAACTTATGCCTACTTTGGAAGAATTCTCCTGACTCTTGAGAATTCCAATTCTCAATCAACTACCTTTCAACGGTAAGAAAAGAGACCCAAAGCCAGAAGAGATTGCTTAAGCTCTACACTTGCACTCATCTGATGTCACAACTCATTGGGAAACAAGGAGTGGTGTCAAAGGTTTCCTAGCAAAGTTTTTGTTTGAGAAAGCCCAAAACTGTTGGAATTCTTTGGACCTGTAAGCTTTTGAAAAAATTGTGGCTCTCCTCATCTATGTGATGGTTTTGTTTACAAATCCTGACCAACTCATAGACGTGAACACCGTCAAAATATTCTTATCCCACAACCCGGTGCCTACTTTTCTAGGGGACATCCTACATTCTTTTCACACTCGCACTATGAGGTAAAGATGTGTCCTTATGTGTTGCACTTCTCTCTTGTCAAGATGGTTTATTTCGCATCTTCCCCAATCTGTATTGAAGAATGAGCAAGGTTCAAGGTGGTCACGAAGGTTGATGACGCTCAAACATTCAGACATTCTATGGTGTTCCCGATCCATAGAGAATGTTACCATTGTCAACCGTTGTGGAGAGTTCCCTAATGTCCCCTTACTTGGCATTAGGGGATGTATCACCTACAACCCCATGCTTAGCCTTAAGACAATTTGGTTACGCTCAAAGGGATGGCCCGCACGAGATGTTGATTCAAGGTTTGGTGTTTGACTACGACAACAACGATCAAGGTCTTCGCTAGAGATTTATCCGATCTTGGAGGATGTTGAACAAGGTAGATAGCAAGACTTTGGGGCATAAAAATTCCATCCCTCTTGAGCCTTACCTCAAATGGGTACAAACTCGTGCTCAGAGACTTATGATGCCTTATCCCTCCATTCTCCAGGTAATCATTGAGCCTGTCATGGAAGGAGATGTTCCATACACTATCCTACATCCTGACATGCCCACCTCTCTTGAAGACCTACAAAGAGATTGGATACATCTCAAGGGGGATAAAGATACTTTCGAAGCCCAATTCTACACAAGCGAGAAGAAGGCTTTGGAACTCACTAGGCTACTTCATGAGGAGCAAACTCTGAATTCTTACATTGAACCAAAGAGGATGTGTACTACCTTTTTATCTTAAAAGTCTTTGTATTATTTTGTCCAAGAAGGCATTGATGTACTTGAGCTTTAATCTTTAATATAACGTGTGTTTCCTTTTTGTCTAAAATAAATTTGAATCTTAAAATCCTTGAAATCATTGCATATGCATTTACCATTCATCATAACATAAGCAGGTTTCTTGCAACAAGTCTCCTCATCTCTCTACTGCTTATTTCAGTAAGATGGATCTCGAGCAAATAGTGAAGGACCTCCAAGCTCAGAATGCACAGTTTCAATAGTTGTTCTTAACTCTAGCTAAGGGACAAAAAGAGTTGAAGACCTTGCTGGTTGAGGAGAAGAAAAAGAAGACGAAGAAGATAACCGGAGTTCTAAACATGGGAAGAAGGTTCCAAGGTCAGACAAGAAGGACCTTAGACTTTGCAACGACATCCGGTGAGAAAGAAAATCAAGATGGAAAGGGCAAAGAAACAGTTGTCCAATCAGAATCAGAAGAGGAAGAAGAAGACTATTCTGAAGAACAATACCCTCCAGCCGACGACAAGTATAAGCATCTAGCAGAGCGGTTGAGTACAATGGAATTCCAAAAAGTGCCTGGATTGGACTTTGAGGAGTTGGGTTTAGTGTCGGGGATTGTCATTCCTCCAAAATTGAAAGCACCTGTGTTCGCCAAATATGATGGAGTCTCGTGCCCCAAAATGCATCTCCAGTCCTATGTGAGGAAAATCCAGCCCCACACCGCTGACAAAGACTTATGGGTACACTTCTTCCAAGACAGTCTGTCTGGAACTCAACTGGATTGGTTTTATCAGTTAGAAAGAGCCAATATTCATAACTGGGAAGATCTTGCTGCTGCCTTTTACAAACAATACCAATACAACGCTGATCTTGCCCCTACCCATAATCAAATCCAGAGTATGGCCATGGTTTAAAGTGAAGGCTTCAAGGACTATGCACAAAAATGGAGGGACTTGGCTGGAAGAGTTAAACCTCCTCTATCTGAAAGAGAGTTGGTAGACATGTTTTTGGGCACCTTGTCTGGTCCCTTGTTCAATCACCTAATTAGGAGTTCATCGGCAGGTTTTACTGAATTGATATTGACCGGAGAGAGGGTAGAAGCCGGGATAAAGAGTGGAAAGATTCAAAAAGACGCATCCTCTGCTGCTGTAAGGAAGCCATTTATCGGAAAGAAATAAGTGGTTGTTGTTTATCCTCAAAGAAATCAAGATAGAGCCGAACGCCGTCTAATGGTGAGGACTGTTATGATTCCTAAACCTGTGCCTGATCAGCAAAGAAACAACCAACCAAGGATGGAAAGACCATTCAGACAATTCACCAGAATTAACATGACCTTATCTCAAGTGTTGCCACATTTTTTAAGATCCAACCTAGTGACCTTGAAAGAAGCCCTAAAGAACCCTAACACAACCTCTCCTCACTATCATCCTAATGCCCGCTGTGCATACCACTCTGAGAGTCCCAACCATGACACTAACAACTTTTGGGCTCTAAAGAACAAAGTAAAAGACCTCATTGAAGCCAAAGAGATTGAATTCGATGCGCCCGAAAAGCCAAATGTCATTTCTGCCCCTATGCCCAAACACGGCCATAATGGCAACGCCATTGAGGAAGATATGTTTGTTACTTTAGTTGATGAAATTATGACTCCACTCCTGACTATAAAAAAGAACTTATTAAATGCCAGTGTATTCCCAGGCTGTGATGAAAGCTTCCATTTCTGTTTGTCCTCACCAACCAGTTGTCCTTTGTTGAAAGCAAGCGTTTAGTGCCTAATAGATAACAAGGAAATTTTGTTTGAAAAGACTTCTGTTCCTCCTATTCCTTATAATGATGTTTCTATCATTACCATTTCCGCCAATTCTTCCAGGGTCTCCACCAAAAGACCCGTTAGAGTTACATCAGTTCCAAAAGTAATCCCTTTGATAATTATAATGCCTGGACCAGTCCCGTATTTGTCAGACAAAACCATACCATGGAATTATGGAGGGGATGTCTACTACCACGGTATCAAGCAAGATTGGCCAGCTGTCGAAGATTCAAGTTCTGAGAAAGTTGACTCTGATATCAGCAATATTGTAGGGACTAGCAAGATTACCCGAAGCGGAAGGATATTCTCTCTAGAAATTGCTCCCCCAAAAGCAGTTTCTGGACCCGTAATCATTCCTGTTGTTATTACTCCTCCAAAGGCTGTTCCCAGTCCTACAATCATCTTCACTAATACTCCAACTAACAAAGTTGATATAACTCCTACTGACATTCCTGCGGCCGAGTCAACCGAGACTCGAGGTAAAAGTATTCTGATTGAGCCTGTCCGGAGGAAGGCACAATCATTGGCTATCCCTGAGACCTTCCGGAAAGAGATGGAGGAAATTCTAAAGATCATAAAAATAAGCGACTACGATGTAGTTGAGTAACTGGGGCAAACTCCATCTAAAATTTCCATGCTGGCTTTACTACTATGTTCTGAGGCGCACACAAAGACCTTGGTAAAATTCTTGAAAACTGCCCATGTACCCCAAGAAACATTTGCCGATCAGTTCCAAGACTGCGTAGCCAGCTTGACTGCAGATAATGGTCTAGGTTTTTTGGATGCTGATTTAACGCCAAGAGGAAGGAAGCATAATGAGGCATTACATGTCTCAGTTGAATGTAGGGGCACAACCTTGGCTAATGTTTTGGTGGACACTGGCTCATCTCTGAATGTATTGCCTAAAAAAGCTCTTGATAGGCTTGACTGTGAGAGAATTGACATTGAAGCCAATCAACATAGTATTGATGGCTTTTAAAGGCTAGAAAAGGATGGAGCATGGGGAAGTGGATATCCCTATAAAAGGTGGAACCCAAACATTTGATTCAACTTTTTATGTAATGGATATTCTCCCTTCATACTCCTACTTGCTAGGCCGACTATGGATCCACAATGCTGGTGCTGTTACTTCTACGTTGCACCAAATGTTGAAGTATCCGATTCAAGGGAAAATTATCACCATTCATGGAGAAGAAGAGTATATGATCAGCCATCTCAATTCCTTCAGATATGTGGAATTAGATGGTGAATTTATTGAAACTCCATTCCAACACTTTGAAGAAGCCCCGCAAGATGTGGCAGTGACCAAGGCTGTTCCAAAGATCACAAGGCCTCCACTCAGGATGTCATCTTTGAAGGATGCAAAGGCAGTGATAGAAGAAGGGGGGGTGCACTATCTGGGGACAACTTCCAGATATCTCATACAAATCTGACAAGTTTGGCCTGGGTTTCACTTCAGGTGCCCAGAAGGCTGTGCGCCACGCTCGTGCGTGTCGGAGGACCATCCTTGAAGATTAGCAATCGCGAATTCAATGCAGTGGAAGATGATGAAGATGGATGCAACCCGGAGGATTGGATCTTCCCAACTATCAGTGGAGGGCTCAACAACTGGGTGGCTAGAGATTTTGTCCCGATCACTTTTATCCCACAGTAATTTGTCTTTATATTTTGTTGGATCTGTAATATTAAAACAATTCAAACTCTTAAAACCTTGTGTCTCACCCGAGGCACAATGGTCCATTTGTAAGGGTTATTATCTCATTTCCATATGACATCAATGAATCATGGACGTTTTGCATACAAAACTTGTGATCAGTGTTTTTCTTTTTTACATCTTAATTTCTTTCAAAGATAGCTATACTCTTACACACACTCACACTCACAATGCAAGTCTACATCCATTCTGGATCCCATGGGTAACAGTTCTGCTATGGCCTTCTATGACTTTGAAAATCTAATCTACCAAGCCGAAGATGAAGGTGGGGAAGATTGTGAAGTACCGGGATAACTTGCCAGATTACTACAAAAAGAAGAGAGAACCATTCATCCCCACGAGGAACCCGTGGACACCATCAACCTGGGTACCGAGGAAGACAAAAGGGAAGTCAAGGTGGGTGCCAATCTGGAACCAAGTGTCAAGGAGCGTCTGATTCAGTTGTTACATGAGTATGTTGAGGTATTTGCCTGGTCATATGAAGACATGCCAGGACTTGATGCAAATAGCATGGTACATCGTCTACCTACAAGAGAGGACTGTCCACCAGTAAAAAAAAAGGTCCGTCATATGCGACCAAATATATCAGAGAAGATTAAAGCAGAAGTCATGAAACAATTTAACGCTGGATTCTTGGCCGTCACTTCCTATCTGCAATGGGTTGCCAATGTTGTTCCCGTGCCCAAAAAAGACGGCAAGGTACGAATGTGCGTAGACTACAGATATTTGAATAGGGCAAGCCCTAAGGATGATTTCCCACTTCCCCACATTGATATTCTAGTTGACAATACGGAACAACACAAGGTGTTTTCCTTCAGGGACGGTTACTCAGGCTACAAGCAAATTAAAATGGCGCCTGAGGACATGGAGAAGACAACTTTTGTCACATAGTGGGGGCACATTCTGCTACAAGATTATGCCATTCGGACTGAAGAACGCTGGGGCAACCTATCAGCGTGACAAGGTAGCTCTATTTCACGACATAATACATCACGAAATAGAGGTCTCTGTGGACGATATGATATCTAGATCTCAAAAAAAAGAAGAGCATCTTGATCATTTACAGAAACTGTTTGAGAGGCTAAAGAAATATAAGTTGAGGTTGAACCCAAATAAATGCACGTTTGGAGTAAGGTCTTATAAGCTCCTAGGCTTTGACGTCAGCAATAAAGGTATTGAAGTAGATCCTGCCAAAGTGAAAGCGATACAAGATATGCCTGCTCCTCGTACTGAGAAGGAAGTCAAAGGATTCTTGGGACGTTTGAACTACATTGCCAGATTCATTTCTCACCTAACAACTACTTGTGAACCAATCTTCAAACTATTGAAGAAAGATCAAGTAGTCAAATGGAATGATGAATGCAAAACTTCTTTCGACAAGATCAAAGAGTACTTGCAAGAGCCTCCTATTTTGATGCCACCAGTAGAGGGAAGACCATTGATTATGTATATGACTGTTTTAGAGAATTCAATGGGGTGTGTGCTGGGGCAGCATGACGAGTCTGGCCAAAAAGAGCATATTATTTATTACCTGAGCAAAAAGTTTACCGACTGTGAAACAAGATATTCACTGCTCGAGAAAACTTTCTGTGCTATGGCATGGGCTGCTCGCCAGCTAAGACAGTATATGCTGACCCATACTACATTGTTGATATCTAAAATGGATCCGATAAAGTACATCTTCGAGAAACCTGCCCTCTCTGGGAGAATAGCGAGATGGCAGATGATCCTGACAGAATATGACATAAAGTATACTACCCAGAAAGTAATAAAGGGCAGTGTACTAGCTGATCACCTTGCTCACCAAGCTGTGGAAGACTACCAGTCCATGAAGTTCAAATTCCCAAATGAAGACATCATGAGGGTAAACAACTGTGAAGAATTCAGGCCATATGATAGACCTGAACAAGGATCCCAATGGACCCTGGTTTTTTATGGGGAATCTAACGCACTCGACAATGGTATTGGTGCCGTACTCATATCTCCTGAAGGATGTCATACTCCATTTACTGCAAGACTCTGCTTCAATTATACAAATAACATGGCAGAATACGAAGCATGCATATTTGGTCTTAAAGCTGCCATAGACTTGGGGATCAAATCCTTGAATGTATTCGGAGATTCAGCTTTGGTCATTAGCCAGATCAAAGGGGAATGGGACACCAAACACCCTAACCTTATCCCTTACAAAGAACATGTTTTGACATTGCTCCCACATTTTGAGAAGATTACCTTCGAGCATTTCCCGCGAGAAGAAAATCAGCTAGCAGACGCACTGGCCATAATGTCATCTATGTTTAAACTTAAATGGGATAACGAGGCTCCCCAGATCACCATTGAACAAATGGATGAACCAGCACACTGTCACGAGATTAATAATGAAGAAGTAGTGGACCAACCTTGCTTTCATGAAGTCAAGAGGTATCTCGAAACCCAAGAATATCCAGAAGGAGCTTTCGTAAACGATAAGAAGTTCTTAAGGAGATTCTCTTCTAAATTCTTCCTTAGTAATGGAATTCTTTACAAACGCAACCATGACTCCGTGTTACTTCGGTGCATAGACAAGGTTGAAGCTAAAAGAATCATGGCTGAATTACATGAAGGCACTTTTGGCACCCATTCCAGTGGGCATACGATGGCGAAGAAAATCCTACGGGAAAGCTATTACTGGTCTACCATGGAAGCAGATTGCTATCAACACTCTTGAACCTGCCACAAGTGTCAGATTTATGCTGACAAGGTGCACGTACCTCCAGTTCCTCTGAATGTATTGACTGCTCCTTGGCCCTTTGCTATGTGGGGGATTGATATGATTGGGGAAATTAATCCAACAGCCTCCAATGGACACCGCTTCATCTTAGTGGCCATTGACTATTTTACCAAGTGGGTGGAGGCAACTTCTTTCGCTTCTGTTACCAAGCATGTTGTCGCCCGATTCATCAAGCAGAATCTCATCTATCATTACGGTATCCCGGAGAGGATCATTAAAGACAATGGTACAAACTTGAACAATACTATGATCACCGCCCTGTGTGAACAATTCAAAATCCAGCATCACAATTCTTCCCCTTACCAGCCAAAGATGAATGGAGCTGTCGAAGACGCGAATAAGAATATTAAAAAGATCATATAGAAAATGACATTCACATACAAAGACTGGCATGAGATGCTATCATTCTCTCTCCATGGGTATCGTACCACAGCTCACACGTCAACCGGGGAAACGCCCTATTCTATGGTATACAGGATGGAGGTTGTCTTGCCTATTAAGGTCCAGATCCCCTCTCTAAGAATTATGAAGGATGCATGGTTGAATGAAGAAGATTGGATCCAGACTCGACTTGATCAACTAAACTTGATTGATGAGAAAAGACTTACTGCTATCTGTCATGGTCAAATGTAACAAAACAGATGATCAAGGCTTTCAACAAAAAGGTCAGACGCCAAGTGTATCAAGTTGGAGATCTGGTGATCAAGCGTATCATACTGCCGCAAGGTGATCCTAGGGGCAAATGGACTCCTACATACGAAAGACCATTTTTAATAAAAAACATATTCTCTGGTGGAGCGATGATCTTGACCACCATGGATGGCGAAGACCTGCCGTACCCTACGAATGCAGACATAGTCAAAAGATACTACGCATAAGATACCCGTTAGGTTGACACACCTATGCAAAACAAGGGCATCCCGACGAACCAAAAAGGTGCGGGAAAAAATTAGGGAAAAAACAAAAAAATCTGTACACCCGACAAGTTCAAAACCCGAAAGGGCGACTTGGGAAAAAAAGGGTATCCCGGTGGACTGAAAACCCGAAAGGGCCGTTTAGGAAAAATTTAGGGAATTAAAGCGTATGAATATGTCCTGTTGAATCACCTTACGGACAACCTGACAAACTCAACGATTCTGATCAATTCAATCATCTTCGGACGAGGCAACAAATAGACAAGATGCTCAGAGATACGAAGGCTATAGCAGAATGGGAACCCCATGGGATTATTTCACATAGCTATCTTTTCTTTGTATCAAAATTATCATTTTTTATGACAACATTCTCTTACTAGAATGTTTGTCTCATTGTAAAAAAATACCCACTCAAAGTCAATACAAAGATATACCTTTGGAAGTGCAAAACTATCTGTTTTTCTTTACTCTTGTCTTTTGTTTACAAAAACGTCCAACGATTTATTTTTGAACATATGCATTTGAACATAATTACTGTTTACAAATAAACAAAATAGAAAGACAATCACTGAGGGATTTAAGGTAGGGAAATCTCTCTAAGTTATTTCCATAAAACCCCCGTAGTATGCAGTTTAATCCCCAGCGGAACAGAGCTTCCAATTATCAATCGCTAGTAGAAGTCGTTCAATTTCTCCGGATTCCTCAACAGAATTTTACAAATGGTACATGGCATTTCCCTTATAACAGAGTTTATTTCTCTAAGTGGAAATTCATCAACACTTCAAAACATGAAGACTTACACTCCATATCCTCAACAGTAGTCAGGGATTTATTTTCCCAAATCCAACAGCAGTGCAGCAGACTAGCTCACATACACATACATCGCATCCATATATCATAAACATTAATAACACGAATGCATTATACCATGCATTTCATACAACATAAATTTGCATTTTAGATAACATTTTACCCTTTTTCAGGATAAGGTTAACAACTACAATTAACAAATGTTCAAAGTTTTCAGATATAGTTCAGATACGCTCCAGACACAGATGCCATTTTGGTACTCATTCAGATTCAAGTTTTCAGATACAGTTCAGATACGATCCAGACACGGATGCCATCCTGATACTCATTCAGATTTCAATTTTCAGATACAGTTCAAATACGCTTCAGACACGGATGCCATTCTGATACTCTTTCAGACTCAACTTTCAGATACAGTACAGATACACTCCAGACACGGATGTCATTCTGATACTCATTCAGATTCAACTTTTCAGATACAGTTCAGATATGCTCCAAACACGGACGCCATTCTGATACTCATTCAGTTTCAACTTACAAATATGGTTCATCAATCATTTTTGGATGGCATCTACAAGCCCATCTCCGACAACTTTCTATCATCTCTCCAAGTGGCATCTTTAAGCCCATTCCCATTAATCATCACATCACCAAGTGCAAATTTCTGGGCACTCAAGTGTCCAATCATCTTCCACCTTCGATTTACGAATGGAAAAACTCGCCAATCTAACTCTTCAGGCTTAAGAAGATTGAACAGGGGAAGCTGTTGTATCCCAAAATTTTCCCTCTCATTTGTCAAGTATTTGCTCACAAGATCTTCTATGACGTCAAGTTTGCAGCACTGATACATCAATTTAGTCTTGGAATTGGCACAAGGGCAAAATGGTCAATTGCATACTAGAAAGTCAAACTTTGACTTTTTGGTCAACATTACATTCTAAAGATCAAATTTCATCAAGACACTCAAGAATATTAAGCTTAATCATCAAGAAGTCAAGAAAGTCAAAAGTCAACTTGAAAAGTCAAGATTTCCAAGAGTTAGAAATTTTCTAAGTGATTTTATACATGATAATTTCATCACTTCATGCCATTCTTTCACCAAGATGTAAGGTGATTCAAAATAAGCTTTCAACATGAAAGTTATAGATATCCATGATATCTACAACATTTCTTTACACAACTTCTCCTAAATATGCTTGGATCTCAAGTTATAAATTCATGAAGTCATGACATTTTCATTTAACACTTAGAGAAATTTTCAGCAGTTTTGGTAAGGTTTTTGTCCCAACTTCTTAGCCAATTTTCATCAAGTTTAAGTTTGATTTAACAAAAGTGGTGAACATGAAAGTTGTAGAGGGTGTTTCAAGCTTTCCAAAACATCCAAGAGCATGCATTTATCATATCTGAGCTAGGAGATTCAAGAGCGTGAAGTTGAGCATCCATTATTGAGTTGGAAGTCATTTTAGTGAAAACACATAACAAAACTCTTATGATTTGCTGCATAATCTTATGTTGCAGGCCTCCTTGCTTGCAAATCTCATCATAATTTAATTTTTACACAATAGCTTGAACTATTACCCAAGTGTTTAAACCATTGTCCAAAAGATCTTTCTATTTATGGCATAAAGGCACCATTGCTATTCTTGAAAAGCAAGCTTTTTGTACAAAGTTTTTCTTGATCCCATACCTTGCTTGTTGTTAATTATACTCAACCATAAATTATGGGAAGTAGCTCCTCCATACCAGTAACTTTGGTACTTCATCTTGGGACTATGGAGTACTTGACATAGTCTGATCTTTGTAATCCAACCAAACCATAACATGTTGTCTTGCAAACCTAGTCAGCTCATATGCCTAAACCTCCTGCCTATAAATAGAAGAAGCATTTGCAAGACAAAGAGGTTAGAAAAATAGAGCGAAAAGACAGAATTTTTATTGTTAAACCCTTAAAATCTCATATTCACAAAAGCCATAACAGTCCATAAAACTCCCATTCTTGAGTTTTAAAGTCCAAACCTTTGAACCTCTCATACCTTGAAAATTCTGTCCAACCATCTAAGCACTCCACATACATCATATAGAAGTTGTTCAAACACAAGAAAAACTTCTGTAACATCACTAGAATCACTTCCCAAGCTCAACAACAGCCCATACAGCAGCTCAAACTCAAAGCACATATTTGAGTTTCATAGTAAGTTTTCTTGATTTTGAATTCTTCATACAAGCATCATTAATGGTTCATTTTGAAGATTAAATGTAGATATCCTTGCCTTGAAGCTAACCATATGCTTGCTTTTTATTTTCACTAACCATGTGTTGAGAATTGACTTTTATATGTAGCAAAACAGTGATAAAAAGAAAAAACAGCAGTTATGCGTCGACACAAAATGCTATGAGTTGACACATATTATGTCCAAAACATGTTATGAGCCGATACAAACCATCAGGCGTCGATACGAAATGTTGCATGAGTCGATAAGAAATGCAAATCCGTTGACTCATATTGAGTTAATTTTCATTTTCAAGAAGCAAGGAAGTTTTCGTATCAATACATAATGACATGTGTCAATACATAAACAGTTTTCGTATCAATACATAATGGCATGCGTCAATACATAAACTGTTTTCGTATCAATACATAATGGCATGCATCAATACATAAATTGTTTTCGTATCAATACATAATGACACGCGTCAATACATAAAATTTTCGTATTAATACATAATGACACGCGTCAATACATAAAATTTTCGTATCAATACATAAGTGTATGTGTCAATACATAAAAAATATTTCAAAACAATTTTCTTATTTATTTATTTATTATTTTTGTATATTATTCATTCATTCAATATGTTTGTAATAGTAAGTTAGGATTTATTTTCTTTCATCCCCCCATTTGTAAATTTGTATCCCCATCCCCCAAATGATGTAATAGCATAGGATTTTAATTTCCGCAACTTATCGCTTTAATATAATTGTTAGTAATTAGGGTGTTTATGGCAAGATAAAATCAACAAGTAGAAAACCATAATACAAGACAAAACAAGCATGAAAATCAATACACTTGCACACAAGCACCCCTAGGGTAAAATCCACTTGGTTGCCTTATAAATGGCCATATTACGCATGTGAGGTATCTTTGCAAAAACAAGCAAAAATACAAGATCATAGTACCTCGATGACGCTATCTAATTTGCCTTTCAAAATGATCTTAGTCCCTAAAAGAATTCTAAGATACCTTGCAACATTGCTAATCGTTTTTATACGATGACCCACGCCCGTCCCGTTTACATCCAAAGATAGGGTTACTTACCAAATCAATGGTAAGATAACAATGTCAAAGGAAAAAGGAAATGAACTTGAAAGACTTTTGAGTAGGTAGATTGTTCCTAGTTACTTGCTCCATTTCAAAACAAAAACATCCTTTCTATTTTAAAAACAAACACCAACACTTTCAAAAACATCTTTCAAACTTGAAAACATTTTCAAAAGATCAAACACTTTGTATACATTCTTACGAACGAGAATCATTACAAAGCTTTCCCAAACGATGGCACCTTTTCAAAATACTTTCAAAGACCACACAAAGCACATTTTCAAACAAAAGTAAGTGATCTAGAAAGTAACTAAGAGCCCATGGAAAACCATGGATGAAAAGGGTGTTAATACCTTCCCTTTTCATAATTTACCCCCGAACTCAAGAAACAATTTCAAAGGTCTTTCCTGTGCTTTTTCACCTTTCCTTTTGGATAAAAGAAAACTCGGTGGCAACTCTTGCTAACTGCAACATTTGCGATCAAATGCAAAACACCCAAGTCAATTCTCCCACCGTACCACACCTGCAGACAAAGAAAACAAACAACCCAATGTCTTGGGGTAAGCCCCAAGAACTCCAGACAAAACAACAATAGAAGTCACAAGGTCCCATGGTAGGTCAAGGTCTCTACTCCTAAGTCCAAGAAGTCCATAACTCAAAAATGCCAAGGATAGTAACCAAATATTCAAAGTAAAATTAAAGATTTTTATTGTTCAAGTTGGTTATTAGGTATCTTCAAAAAGAAAATGAAAGCTCAAGTGAGCAAAGATGAAAATAGCATGAAATGTAAATGCTAAAATAAATGGTGCGTAAAGTAAATGCGTAAAGTAAAAGCATAGAAATAAAAGTCAATTGTTTATGAGTTAGAAATTAGAGGTTAGTTGAATGACCATCTTGAAACTTGCATTTGAAAACTCATTAGAAGATTGATAAAATCAAAGCCTCTCAACAACAAGTTTCATTTGCTTTTTGTCAAGTATATCATTCATTTCAAATTCACTTAGTCCAAAATTTATGAAGATTCATTAGAGGATTGATAAGACCAAAGCCTCCTAACAATGAACCTCAAGATTATTGGATCAAAGGTTTCAAGTTAAGCATACTTGGGCTTGCAAACATAGGTTTGGGCCACGAATGATCATTTCTCGAATCGAGACAAAATTTAGTGCTATGTTAAGCAATCATAAGTGGACTTATATAGAAGTCGCACCTATTCTGAGGATGATCAATAACAATCTATGTGTCATATGTTTGGAGAGATGATATGTAGATCACCCTCTAGCAACATGTAGCACATGTAAGAAAAGGATAAGATGAAGAGGGAGGAGAAATATTTGAATCAAAGATTTTGATCAAATTATCATTAAAATCATTCATCTATTTTGGTGGAGTTAAACTCAACACCCATGATCCAATGATGTTAATGAAGTTGATAATCAAAAATTACATAGCCATAATATATTAAAAAATTAATTGCATTTAATGCACAAAATAAAAAGGAAAAATGATTTTTAGATTGTTTTTTTAATGGAAATAAAAGACAAAATAGAAAACTATATTCAAAGTATCAAAGAAAAATTAAAAGAGACTATAGAAAAGTCAGAAATGATCTAAAATATTTTTATAAATTTCTTGGTTATTTTGTAAACAGAAAACATTTTTAAATTAATTAAAATCATCCAAATATATGAAAAAAAGATCAAAAATAGTAGAAGTCTAAATAAAATTCTAGAAAATTTTTTAGAAAGTCAGAAATAATGAAAATGATTTTTATAAATTTTTTTAGAATTCAAAAAATATCAAAAAATATTTTTAAATAATTAGAAAAAAAGTCAAAATATAGGAAAAATTATAAAAAAATATCAAATCTGAAAATAAAATCATGAAAAAATAAAAATCATAAAGAGAATATTTGAAAACACTTTTGTGAATTTTTTCATAGTTTTTGAGTCAGAAATGAATTTTCTATGATCTTTTAAAGTTTAAAACAATTAAAACTAAAAATCAGAAAATAAAATAACAAACAAAAAAATATGGGTCATCTGATCATTTTCAAAATGCGTTAGTAAACAGATCTAGTGGATCTGGTGCGCTGTGCATGTCGTGGACTTTATTGGATATCACACTTGATCATTTTTTATTTAATAAAAACAACTTAAAATGTGGCACGTTGGATGGAGTCTGACTCACTAAAGTAATCAGATCCAAGGGCTCCTGAGACACGCACATGGTAAAACAAACACACCACATCTATTTCAAAAAAATGACATGGCTAAATGTCATTGGTTGAAGACGGACATGTCACCGTCTTCAACCTCCAGCCAACCTCAAATTGAATTCCATAAACTGTAAAATTAGCAATCCAGACTGGTACCATTAGATTCGACTCTTCAAGACAATTCTAATGGTACCATCGCGCCAAATTTAAATAAACTAAACAAGGCTTAAATTGAGAAAATACAGAAATAATAGCGAGCAAGAAATTCTAGAATATTTCACTAAAATGAAATTACAAATTGTAAAAAGAATGAGAATCATAAGGATGTAAAGAGTAGATTAGTCTTTTATTTGGATCAATTTGACCAAGATAACTACCCGAACAAAGTAGCAAAAAGTGGCTCTGAAATTGGACTTCTGTAGATCAATATAGGTCACAATTCTTGAAGGTAAGAGTATGGTTAGCTTCAGAGAAGTACAATGAAGCTAACTGAATGGAGATTTTGGTGTTTTGGAGTGAGAATGCAAGAAATCAGAAATTCAAATTCAGAGTTCGTGTGGGATCTAAGTAGGGGTCAATTGGCTATCATAAGCTTGTGAAAATAGGTGCAATATGTATCTTATTTATAGGATAGGATTAGGCAATGCTTAAGCATGCGAATGAGAGTGTAATTGAGTGAATTCGTGTGAACCTAAAGCATGAGAAATGTGTGACTTGTTTAACATCAAAACTCAGAAAAACCTGCATTTCATGTTGCTAAATGATTTTGGAATGTTGCTAAACATGATTAGAAGCAAAAACGCGTGTAAACTTTATGTTTAGAGGGCACAATATGGATTTCAAATTCTGACTTGGAAGGAAAATTCAGTTTCAAGGTGCCATCTTTGAATCCATGGTGTCCACAACTCAAAGGGTCTTATTTCTAAGTTTTTTCTTCAAAAGTGATCTATAATGTTTTGAGTTTAAACAAGGTCTTACTCCAAAAATAAGCTTTGATCATTAATGCTAGCTTCAATTAAGCTTCCCAAAGAGAAATGTGAAACTTGAATCACTCAAAAATACCAAGTATTGAGAAAGTTATGGCCTTGTAAAATTGGTGAAAATTCATGAGGTGACATATAATCTTTTGAATTATTAGGGCATCTTCCACTCATTTTCAAGCTTTACACATAAAAGAAGAGTAGAAGTTCACATCCTTAAGATCATTATGGAAAAATAATTAGCTCAAGGAGATAAAAGTTGACCAATTTATGATCTTTTAAAGTCACATAAAGAAATTTGATGGCCTATCTAGAGGACTTGTAATCTTTCTTCATCATTAGGAATATTCCACATAAAATTTTCTTGAAATTTTTGAAGTGATTTGTTGATAACTCTTTAGAGAGAAGCATATATTTGGAATCACACAAAAATCTCAAAATATGAACAAGATATAGAACTTAGAAGTTCAAAACCCTAGCTCCTAAAGCACAAAGATGACTTGGGAACCCCTTTCAATTTTGACAAACTTTCTCGAACAATCACTTTTACCATGTGAATAGAAGTTGTTGTGGACAACAACAAGAACCCATATGAACAATAACCACTTCCAAATATTAAGAATTGAGAGAGTTGTGCACTTGTGATCAAGGAATCAAAAACTTGTCCAATTAGGTCAAACTTCTTCAATCAATCCTTGCATCTTTTGACTTTATTTGAAAAATTGAGGCATGATGAATCATGATAGACCTTATCATGATATTATTTTAAAGAATCCTTATTGATGAAGCTTGAATCTCAATTAAGCTTTGTTGAAGAAGGCATGGAAATAAATTCATGAACCTATGAATTCTCCTGATGAAATATGTTGCGCCCTCACCTATAGTATCATCAATTAGAGCAAACATCCATGGAATTTGTTATTTAAAAGTTAATTAATACAAAACATATAAAAATCAAGGTGCTTGGTGATTCCTCATGGGAAAACCTAAAGATAGGGAGAAGAACCAAACCCTAATGTGATCTTGGCATGATTGAGTTGATATGATATGATAGAGGAATCTTAGGGGCAAAAATTGGGGTACAACAGGGTCTTAGGTCATCCATATATTACCCTCATGTTATCTTTTCTTGGGTCGTAGGTCATCCATAGGTCTTACCCACATGTTATCTTTTCATGGGTTGTAGGTCGTCCGTAGATCTTACCCTCATGTTATCTTTTCTTGGGTCGTAGGTCGTCCATAGGTCTTACCCTCATGATATATTTTCTTGGGTTGTAGGTCGTCTACAGATCCTACCCTCATGTTATCTTTTCTTGAGTCGTAGGTCGTCGATAGGTCTTACCCTCATGTTATCTTCTCTTGGGTCATAGATCATACGCCGATCTTTACCTGTTGTCTTTACCTTTCTTTTTGGGTCGTGAATCCTACACGATAAATCCTCCGTTGTCGTTGATTTTACCCGTCGTATTTACGTTTATCTTGGGTTATAGATCATACGCTGAGCTTTACCCTTCGTCTTTACCTTTCTCTTTGGTCATAAATCATACGCCGATCTTTACCTATTATCTTTACCTTTATTTTTGGATCGTGAATCCTACACGATATATCCTCCATTGTCGTTGATTACCCATCGTCTTTACCTTTCTCATGGGTCATGGATCATACGCCGATCTTTACCCGTTGTTTTTACCTTTCTTTTTGGGTCGTGAATCCTACACGATAGATCCTCCGCTATCATCGATTTTACCCGTTGTCTTTACCTTTCTTTTGGGTCATGAATCCTACACGATAGATCTTTCGCTGCTGTCGATTTTAACCGTCGTCTTTACCTTTACTTTGGGTCATAAATCATACGCAGATCTTTACCCGTCGTCTTTACCTTTCTCTTGGGTCATAAATCATACGCCAATATTTACCCGCTATCTCTACCTTTATTTTTGGGCCATGAATCCTACACGATAGATCCTCCTCCTTCGTCGATTTTACCCATTATCTTTACCTTTCTCGTGGGTCATAGATCATACGCAGATCTTTACCCGTTATCTATACCTTTCTTTTTGGGTCATGAATCCTACATGATAGATCCTCCGCTGTCGTCGATTTTACCTGTTGTCTTTACCTTTCTTTTGGGTCGTGAATCCTACACAATAGATCCTCTGCTGTCGTCGATTTTACCCGTTGTCTTTACCTTTCTTTTTGGGTCACGAATCCTACACGATAGATTCTCCACTATCGTCGAGTTTACCCATTGTCTTTAAGTTATCATGTTGTCATTAATGCTACTTTCAGGAACCACGATATCACCAGCCATATCTTTTCAATCACTTTAAATGTCCACTTCCCCGAGAATCTTATATTGGCATCGTTACCCCATTACGAGTCATCACTACTCAACTACATAACCATTTAATTAGAAACCGAATTCTCTATCCCCAACGGACATCACAAATAATAACACTCGCACCATCTCTCCAGGACAAATTTTAGGTCTTGATATTTAATCTTCTTATACCTTAAATGATCGAAAGGCTGACGCCAATCTCACTTTTAAGTTTAAGACGATTAAATAGGGGAAGCTGTCATACCCCAAATTTGTCCTACCTTTTCACTTTTATCCGTCTTAGGCTTTTCATTTCATTTGCATCATTCTCATTAGGTCATTCACACATCATTCCTTCAGTTCAATAAGGTAGTGGTTCAAAGCATCAATGGTTGTGCTAATTAGGGCTTCACTTTGGTTTGAGTTTTCTTCATCAGATAAAGGCAGATTTATCTGGTTTTTGAACAGTGGACTGTATGCTATTGGGTTTTGGAAGTTTGATTATCACGGATTCCTTCTCCAGCAAGTCACCAAGTTTTTCTTCTTCAAGGTTAAAGATTAATGTTTCATTCATTATGTGTGAGCATGTGCATTAATCATGAGATTAGGGTTTGGTTCAAAGAATTTTCTCAAAGGGCACTACTATTGTGTCAAGATACAAGGTTTGTTTTCATGGACATGTTGATTCTTTTTCCTTCGACCTGATTATTCATCTAAGGACTGCTTAAGGCTTATGAATCTGGCCACATTTTCTTCATCAGATAAAGGTAGATTCATCTGGTTTTTGAATAGTGGACTGTATGCCTTAGGGTTTTGGAAGTTTGGTTATCATGGATTCCTTCTTCAGAAAGTCACCAGGTTTTTCTTCTTCGATGTTAAAGATTAAGGTTTCATTCTTTATGTGTGAGCATGTGCATTAATCATGAGATTAGGGTTTGGTTCAAAGAATTTTCTCAAAGAGCATTAATATTGTGTCAAGATACAAGGTTTGTTTTCATGGTCATGTTGATTCTTTTGCCTTCGACCTGATTCTTCATCTTAGGACTTCTTCAGGCTTATGAGTCTAGCCGCGTATCTTAAGAATTGGTTAAGAACTTTTATTTCAGAATTTCATCAAGTCAAGAGGTTTTAATCTATTGAAGAGTGTGATTTATCAGTCCATCAATTAGGGTCTTGATACTCATCATGATTGAGCTTGAAAACATGCATCAACCGAAAATCATTTGGTTTAGGGGTTTCATGTCAAGTATCTTCTCACACTTCAAGTCTTCTTCCCGGGATCTTTAATCACCAAGTTAAGAGTTTATGGTTTAAATTACAAAACATCAAATCCTGGTACAAGAGATAATGTTGTGGATTCATTTGAAAATTTATTTGGATTGGAGATTGAATGAAGGGAGAAGTTGATTCAAGGGACTCCATAACTTCGACTTTTGATCAAGATTGTCAAAGTTTTAAGCATACAAGATCAAAATGTTTTAGAATAAAAGTCGCAATTTACAAGACCCGCACTACATCCCATTATTTCATTCAAAGTATCATTCATCCTTTTCAAGATTCATTCAAGCAATGACATTATTCAAATCAAGAGGATTCATTTGGTTCATGCCTAATGTAGATGGTTGAAACAAAATGGTGAAGCTACAACATTAAGCATGATTCGTGATTTCTTTCAAATTCCAAGATTATTGATTCAAAGATGTTTGTCATTGTCCATTCAAAAGTGGAGGATGTGCCTAATTGAGATACAAGTTACAATTTGGCAAAAGAAGACATTGATTTTAAGGCATAACTCAAGACTTGCAAGATCAAATAATTTAAGACAAATCAATGTCAAGTCCAAATCATCTTCTTTGACCAACTTAAAATCCCTAAATAAACACCAAGAAAAGCTCATTTTAAAACCCATGTTAACAAACTTCAACAAACCTGTAACCTTTAACAATTTCACTGTGAAACTCAAAAACTCACCATTTCCACTTCTAGTAGCTTCCTTCATCATCTTTGCCATAACATTAAACTGTTCAACAGAAACTCATTATCTTTCTCACATACGCAATAATACAACACCAACCTGCAATTCGACATCATAAGCAACAACACCAGCATCACTGACGCGTCACCTCCAACACCGACAACAATTGTAGAGTTGTGATACCAAACAACGATACGATTCAACACAGATTTCAGAGAAGAAAAGGAGAAGAAGGATTGACGAAAGTAGATACTGAAAGAGGTGATATACCTTCGAACTTTATCGGAATTGGAAATCACCGGATTAGCTCCGCGTTGTAAGTTCTCTTTTGTTTTTTCATGTATTCTTGATGCTGATTTATCCACCTCTTTGTGTTAATCAATAATCATATTTGTTGCTTGAATTAATGATTTTATTGCTGACTCTTTTTGTATGGGACTTATGTAAATGATGTTGAAACTAAAAAGCAGAGAACCTGGCATTTTGCTTGTTATTGTTTTGTTGTGTGGATACCAAGAGAACCTGTGAAAACGATGAGAGATGAACATAAGCTTTCACGAATTAGTTTGAGAGTTGATGGAAGATGTTTGAGCATGAGTTTTGGGCATCATTTTTGTTAATGCAGTTTAGATGAGAAATTTCAGAAGTAGAAAAAGATGACGTTGAGAAACGTACTTGAAGCAGAAGAGGAGAGAAAAATCATGAGAGATTTGAGATTGAGAAGAGGAACATAGAGGAAATCGTGAGATAAGATAGAGATTTCTTCTTTTGTTTTAATTGAGTAAGTTATTGGGGAATTAAACAAAATTAATTTGAATCAATGTCATTTTTCCTCTTCCCTATACCAGCGACGAGTCCCAACGAAACAAGGTTCCATAAACCCTTCATTTTCCCCACCCAAACCGGGTCAGTGTTGGGCCCTCTTTTGGCCCAATTTTTTCTTTTATTTCCCTCTTATATTAATGGAAGCGTAAAAATAACGAATGGGTAACATGGTGCAGTGGTTGGGGCATGAGTATTGTAGGCGCGAGGGGCCAGGTTCGAAACCCATTGGGGGGCATTTTTACCACTTTTATGCATTTTTGTTTCCATTAAACCCATTGACTGTTTTTGTTACTTCATTAATTTGAATGATTATTATAAATGAATGAACAAATGGTGTAGTAGTTATCATGCGTGTTTCAATGTTTGAGGTCCTGGGTTCGAGCCCCCCCCCCCCCCCCCCCCCCCAGGATGTTTTCATCATTATTATGTTTTTTCCTTTTAACCCAAACTCTTTTATTTTATTTTTAATTAAAACTTTAAATATAACAGAAAAGTGAGCATGGCTTAGTGGCAAGGCAATAGGGTTGTAACCTAGAGGCCATGACTTTAACTCTTAACTATACTTCTTTTTCTTTAATATTCTAAGTTTCAAGTTTTTCTTATTTAAATTTCATACCAAAAATCATAAAAATAATAGAATTAGGTTTTAATGTTCATTTTCACAAAAAATATTATAATATCATTTAATTTAATTTACTTGATAAAAATCATAAAAAATGTTAAGAATTTAATTTCTTTGTTTTTGTTTGATTACTTGGTTAATCTTGATTACATGTCCCCTTAAGTGATTCTCCGAATCGATTAAATTCTTGTTGAATTAGACATTAGGATCAAACTTTGTATGAAAACTTTAGGATAGAACTACCCTTTTACACTCAACATTAGGTCCATCTTTGTATGACAATACTTAGGTTTTTTAGTCTCCCCCTTAGACTTTTTCTCCTTTTTTAAATTACAACAAAACTTATTTTCTTAATAAAAAAAAATTAAAAACACTTAATCATTATTCAAACTCATTTCACAGTTAACAACAAATTAATAGTCTCCTAAAAAGGGCATGTTATCTCTGTTCTACCGTGATACAGGCCGTGCCTATTGCTAGAATGGGAACGTTAACTTCGCCCACTAAAAAACACCAACAAACCAATTTTTTTTTAGAAGAACTACAATGTTCTGATTCCTTCACGGAATACGTAGGAAAAGGGTTGCGGGGCCCTCACGAACGCACTAATAAAAAACCATTTCATTCCCCTTAGCAAGTATATTTATAGATAGACACACCCTTAGAAGCAAACAACCAAAATGGATCCCGTTGAGTCCGCCGGATGTGATGGGTGTTAATACCGTCCCCTTGCATAATCGACTTCCGTACCCTCTCTTTTGGTCGCAAGACAATCTTATCCATCCTCTTGGGGTTTTCTCGATATTTCCCTTTCCTTCGGGATAAATAAAGTTCGGTGGCGGCTCTGTTTTTTTTACCGGTAGCTTCAATTACAAACTACAAAGACTGCCCGTCAATGTCTTCTTGAAAAATTATGATTATACCTTAGTCTCTCAAGGAACAATCAACTTCAAAGTTAAAATACAAAGAGCTTGCTTATAAGATGCTTCTACGAAAGCAAATTTATATGAAGGCGGGCTTCTCAAAGTGTTTAGATGAAGACAGGTAAACAAGCAAGAAATATCTTCAAAAAGGAAATGTTTCAAGGATCTTAGTACAAGTCAAGTTTCAAGTAAAATCAAGTCTTGAAAATACTTTGTGTGATTAATCATAATGTTAAGGTATATAACACTCAACCTCTATATGTGTATACACACGTGTTCAAGCTTATCACACATTCATGCCATGTTCACATAAAATGTTTTTGTGCATTAAAACCTTGCATTTAATCTCATTTACCAAACTTTTCACTCTGCCTGGCCTGCTGGTAATCTGGTACTAGATATATGGTAACCAGTTACCATACTAAAACCTTACTTCCTGTGGAAATTTTGAAAGGGTGTAATCGGGTAACCCTTTTTGAGTAACCGGTTACACTGAACAATTTTTGAATTCTTTTTAACGTTAAATAGGGTGTAACCGGTTACACATTATAGGGTAACCGATTACCTCTGAACCAATGGCAAAAACTTTGCATTTTTCAAGCATATGGATTTTAAATTGCAGTCTTGAATCATGACATCCTTTCACTTGTTGCACTAAATTGTATAGATGTATAAAGGCTATTTAAAAACCATTTATTCAAATTTTCAAACCACCTCTTTCATCTACAATTCAAATAAATTCATTCTCTCCATCTTTAAAATTTATAAGTGTTCCACACCAAAATTCTTAGTGAAACTTTACTGCACTTATTTTTCATTGAACAATTATCATAAGTTTCATTTCATACATTGTGAACACTTGTATATCATTGAGAATTTTTTTTCTTGAAAGAGAAGGTCAATCCTAGTGATTGATAAATTTTTATCATCTTGTTTTACTTAGAAAATTTCCAGAATTTGTTGTAAATACCTTACTATCCATAATTGTTGGAAGTAGGAGGTTGAAAGTGAGAGGATTATTCTCATTCAACTTAGTGGTTCACAAGAGGATTGTTCTTGTGATTTTGGTTGGTCTTGTACAATTCCTAACAATAGTGAAATCTCTTTTGTGTTAAAAGGAGACTAAACGTACTCTTGGACTGTGATGGAAACCAAGATACATCATCGTGTCATTTATTTTTCTGCCTTTTATTGCTTTCATAACATCATCATAAACCAGAAAAATAAATCAAACTTCACTAAAATCACATAAAATTTTAAAGTGCCTATTCACCCCTTCTTAGAAGCAATTATTACTTACAATTGACATCAGAGCAGGTTACAGATAACCTGTTCCTAAAGCTCCAGAATGACTTCTGCAAATGCAAATATGGTTTTTAAAGACGGTGGTAGAAATAACAAGCCTCCATTGTTTTGTGGTGAATACTTCGACTTCTAGAAAATATGCATGAAAGAGCATTTATAATTTCAAGGAAAATATGTTTGGAAAGCTGTTGTAAACCGTCCTTTCATTCCCACTACAGTTGTTAATGGATTTGGCACCCCTAAGCCCGAAAGTGCATGGAATGAAGATGATGAGAAAAATTTTATTTACGATAAGAAATAAATATATCTTCTTCAAGGTTCTCTTAGCATGGATGAATTATTCTGTATTTCGACGCGCACAATGGAAAAGGAAACATGTCATACATTGGTGGAAACTCATGAAGGAACCGCTAAAGTTGAAAGATCTAGATTGAATATATTGAGTAAAAAATATGAATTATTCAGAAATGCAGCCCAAAGAATCAATCCTCGACTTGTAGAAAATATTCGTGCATTTTATAAATCACTTGAAAGCACTTCGTAAGACTTTAACTAACGATGAACTTAATCTTAAAGTGCTTAGATATTTTACCAGGGAATGGCAACCAAAACTAACAACAATATTTGAAAAGAAAAGTCTATCCATAATAACTTCCGCGACTTTATTTGAAAAACTTCAAGAATATGAGATGAAACTTGGAAGACTTGAAAAGAATGAGAATAAAGAAAAGAAATCCAAAAGCATTGCATTAAAGGTTGATTCCAAGGAAGTTGAAAAAGAAGATAATCCGGAAGACGATGAGAACTTCATGCTTCTTGTCAAAATGTTAGGTAAATTTTTTGGTAATAATGAAAATGCTAACTTTGTGAAAAATAAGAAGTTCTTTAACAAGAAATAAGCCTCTACATCAACACAAAATGTGACTTGCTATGAATGTGGAAAACAAGGACACATAAAGGAGGAATATCCAAAACTTGCTAAGAAAGGTAGTTTCAAGAAAAGAAAGGAATCAAAATCTAAAAGAGCTTATATTACATGGGATGATAATGAAATAAGTTCTTCATCTGATTCAGATAGTGACGATGGTACAAATCTAGCATTTATGGCTTCACAACATTCTGATGATGAAGATGACGAGGTTAATAATGAATGTTCTCTTTATGATAATGATGCACAAGGTGCCATAAATGAACTCTTAAATGAATGCACAATTCTGTACAATACAATATCATCTCAAAAGAAACAAATTTCATCTCTAGAAGAAAATGTTGAGACAATGGAAAAAGATTTCAAAGATAAAAAGCAAAAGATTATTAGTGAACAAAAAACAAAATCTTGTATGCAATAATTGTGAATCACTTTCTTTCCAAATTGTCCAATTAAAGAGAGTTCTTGAAAGATATGAAAAAGTAAAAATTTGGTAGGAGGGTGTCCTTAGTCAACAAAGATATTCCAATCATAAAAGTGGGCTTGGTTATTCAAATTTTTCCAAACAAAGTCCTAACAAAACTATCTTTGTTAAGACTAGTGGCCAATAATCCAAAGAGAAAGTGAACAAGCCTAAAGTGGTTCATCATTATCCTAAAAAAATATTTGTTAAAAATAAATCTTATACTCCTAGATATAGAAGTAATTTTGTACCTACTTTCTTTTATTGTGGTATAAGATCCCATACACCTAATGCTTGCTATATAAGAAACTTTATTGTAGCAAGTGGGAATTATGTTTGGGTTAAGACAAGAACTAATTATGAAGAATCTAAAGCACATTGGGTACCTAACCAAACATGATCTATTTTGTAGACATGCTTGAAGACCACTATAAATCTATGGTATCTTGGTAGTGGTTGTTCTAAGCATATGACTAGAGATATATGCAAATTTTCAAATATAGTGCTTAAGGCAAAGGGTTTTGTCACTTATGGAAACAATAATAAGGGAAAAATTCTTGGCATTAGAAAATTTGGTGCACCACCTTTCACATCCATTGAAGATGTTATTTATGTTGAAGGACTAAAGCATAATCTTCTCAGTATAAGCCAACTTTGTGACAAAGGCTTCAAGATCAAGTTCACTAAAGATGAATTATTGATTGAAGATGAAGCAACCAATGATGTAAAACTCAAAGGTAAAAGAATTAACAATATTTTTATGATATATTTAGATTGTTTATATTTGAAAGTAAAATGTCTTATGGTAAACAATAATGAATCATGGATTTGGCATAAAAGGGCCGTCCATATTCACATGGAGCATTTAAATAAACTAGCCAAACATGATCTTGTCATTGGCTTACCAAAGATAAAGTTTGTCAAAGATGAATTATGTGATGCTTGCCAAAAGGGAAAATAAACCAAATCAACTTTCAAGTCAAATAATGTGGTATTAATATCAAGACCACTTCAATTATTACATATGGAATTATTTGGTCCATCAAGAACAAGAAGCTTCAGAGGTAATGTATATGCCTTAGTTATTGTTGATGATTTTTCTATATATTCTTGTACTTTGTTCCTTGTGCTGAAAAGTGATGCTTTCAAGGCTTTTAAGAAGTACGCGAAGCAAATTCAAAATGAAAAAGCTTTAAAGATTGTATCTATAAGAAGTGACCATGGTGGAAAATTCAAAAATGCATCTTTTGAAGAATTTTATGAAGAACATGGTATCTCTCATAATTTTTCAGCACTAAAGACTCCACAAAAAATGGAGTAGTTGAAAGAAAGAATCAATTTCTAGTGGAACTTGCAAGAACAATGCTTAGTAACACAAATCTACCAAAGTACTTTTGGACGGATGCGGTTAGTACGACATGCTATGTTGGAAAACGAGTTATCATTAGACCTATCTTGAAAAAGACTCCATATGAACTCTTCAAAGGAAGAAAGCAAAACATTTCTCACTTTTATATCTTTGGATGCAAGTGCTTTGTTATCAACACTGACAAAGACAATCTCGGTAAGTTTGATGAGAAATCCAACGAAGATATATCTCTTGGTTATTTTCTCTCTAGTAAAGCTTATAACATTTATAGTAAAAGAACTTTAACTATTGAAGAATCTATACATGTTTCTTTTGATGAAACTAACACCTCTAAAGAGGACATAGTTGTTTGTGATGATGATGATGATATAGAATTACCCTTGGAAGAGGTTTCTATCGATCAAAGTATGAAACAAATTAAACACCAACAAGAAGTTTCACAAAAAGACACAAATCATAGTGATCTTCCTCAAGAATCAAGAACCCATCATGATCATCCATTTGACAGAGTAATTAACTATTGAAGAATCTATACATGTTTCTTTTGATGAAAATAACACCTCTAAAGAGGACATAGTTGTTTGTAATGATGATGATGTTATAGAATTACCCTTGGAAGAGGTTTCTATCGATCAAAGTATGAAACAAATTAAACACCAAGAAGAAGTTTCACAAAAAGACACAAATCATAGTGATCTTCCTCAAGAATCAAGAACCCATCATGATCATCCATTTGACAAAGTAATTGGTGACATATGCAAAGGAGTTTCATTAAGCTAAAATCTTAAAGATGCTTGCTTAACCATGGGATTTGTTTCTCAAATAGAACCCTCCAAAATTGATGAAGCCTTAGTATACGATCAACGGATTATTGCTATGCAAGATGAATTAAGTCAATTCGAAAGAAATAAAGTTTAGGAACTTATTCTTAGGCCAAGTGATAAACACATCATAGGTACCAAATGGGTGTTTAAAAACAAACTTAACGATAATGGTATAATTGTTCAAAACAAAGCAAGATTGGTGGCTCAAGGTTATAATCAAGAAGAAGGAACTGACTTTGAAGAAACATTCGCTTCAATCGCCATGTTAGAAGCTATTCGTCTTTTACTTGCTTATGCTTGCTCATTAAATTTTCAGATTTCCCAAATGGACGTCAATAGAAATTTATTGAATTGATATATAAATTAGGAAGTTTATGTCAAACAACCTCCCAATTTTGAAGACTTCAAGAATCCTTCACATGTCTTTAAGTTGAAGAAAGTTCTTTATGACTTGAATAAGCACCAAGAGCATGGTATGATAAACTTAGCAACTTTCTATGCAAAAGAGGATTTGAAAAACGTAAAGTAGATAAAACCTTATTTATTAAGAAGATCAAAGATAATACTTTACTAGTTCAAGTCTATGTTAACGACATCATATTCAGTTCAACAAGTAAATATCTATGTGAAGAATTTTCATTGATGATGCAAGGAGAAATTCAAAATGTCTATGATGGGTACGATGAACTATTTTCTTGGACTATGAATTAAGCAACTAAAGGATGGAATCTTCATCAATTAATCCATGTATTGCAAAGAATTATTGAAATTTTTTTATATGGATAGTTGCAAAGAGATGGCTACTCCAATGGGATCCGATACATATGGAGATCAAGATAAATCTAGTGTTTCGATTGATATTACAAAATATCGAGATATGGCTGGTTCATTGTTATCTTTGACGGTAAGCCGTCCTGACATTATGTTTAATGTTTGTCTTTATGCTCGCTTTCAAGAAAATCCAAATGAATCCCATCTCATGGAGGTAAAAAGGATCATGAAGTATATCAAAGTAAAAACAAATGTCGGCTTATGGTATCCAAAAGTTAGTATTTGCAATTTAATTGGTGTGATTGCAACTTCACCTTTAGATGTTTTGCATGATGTCAAAACTAGGAAAACTTAACATTTATGTATATTGGATGATATCTCTATGCCATGTGACACTCCCTTGAATTAGAGGTCTTAGGAATGATTTAAAATAAATTTAAAATTGATCAAAATCATGAAAAATTATTTTCTGTACAAAAATACTTGCATGTGTCGGCACATCCGTTTTTCAGGTCGGCACATGCTGTAGCCCGGTATTTTCAGGTCAACACATATGATTTTCAAGTCGAAACTTAATGAAGGTTTTTAGAAATTGAAGAAATTATTATTTTATGTGTCAGCATATATGAATTTCAGGTCGACACATGTACTGTAGTTTTAAAGGTAAAACACTGTGAAGTCAAGCTTCTCTATGATAAATGTATTTTGATGAAGACAAATATCCATGTAACAAGAAGGAAAATATGCTATTCAAAGACAAAGCATCATGATTCAAGACTTTGGTTTCAAGCTATTGCATTTCAAGAAGTTATAATGATAATATTTACCTTCACTAAGGTCTTAGATGATCAAGTAATCAATCAATCATTGCATAAACTATTCATGTTCATGGAAAATGTTTTAAAACTACTGTTTCAAGTTTTCAACTAAGTAAATCAATTTACCTTTTAGGGAAATCGGTTTAGCACTGAACCCAAAACATTTCCAGAAACAAAAATTCACATTTTGAACTGAGTAACTCGATTTACTCCATAGGGAAATTGATTTACCACTGTTTGGTTTTGAAATTTTATTAACATTTCCAGTATGAAATCGATTTACCCATAAGGGAAATTGATTTACCACAATGCATTTTTGAAAAATCAGTAGCATACTTTACACCTCTTCATGCACCACTCCATGGAACCATGTCATTTCAACTTGATAATTGTTCATGATAATTTCGCATATCTTTACCATGTTTCATAGAGGTGTTATGCACACATAAATACATGAAATTTCAAATCACAATTAACCTCTTCCAATAAAATTTGTATAAATTCAAAATTCACATTTCAAGTTTCTAACTTTCATTCAAGAATTTTTATGCATAATTTTACATCATCTAAACCAGAAAATTCTTGTGTAATATAATACTCTAGTATTTGTGAATTATTGAAATTGGAAGGTGAGGTCAATTACATTGATAAAATCACTCAAAGTGATAATTATATTACAAACTTATATTCTCAAAAACTCTTGTTGTGTCCAAATCTTATTTTTTCAGGATTGTTGAAAATAAGATTGTTTGTATTGTATCCTTGTTATCTAGGATTATTGGAAACAAGAGAGTCGTTAAGGGGGGATTTTTCTCTTAGTGTACTTAGTGAAAATATAAGAGGATTTTTCTTGGTGGTTGTGTTGGTCGTGTACAAGTCCAAACAATAGTGAAATTTCTTTTGTGTTGAAAGAGGACTGTACTCTCAGTCTGTAAGGGGAACCTGGATACATTCTCGTGTCGTTTATTTTTCTGCACTTTATTGTTTTCATAACATCATAATAAATCATAAAAGTAATACCAACAACACTAAAAACTGATAAAATTTCAAAGTGACTAATTCATGCCCTCTTAGAAGCACTTATTACTTACAATTGATATCAGAGCAGGTTATAGGTAACCTCTTCCTAAAGATCCAGAATGGCTTCTGCAAATGCAAATATGGTTTTCAGAGATGGTGGTAGTAACAACAAACCTCCATTGTTTTGTGGTGAATACTTTGATTTCTGGAAAATTCGTATGAAGGCTCACTTAATAGCACAAGGAGAAGAAGTATGGGATGCTGTCCAAAATGGTCCGTATGTTCCTACATGTGTTGTTAACAATGTTGGAACGACAAAGCCTAAAGGTTCATAGGATGGTGATGATAAGAAAAAAAAATTCTCTAACAAGAAAGAAATCAATCTTCTTCAAGGTGCACTTACCATGGATGAACACTTTCGTATTTAGGCATGCCCAATGACAAAGGAAATATGAGATACATTGGTAGAAACGCGTGAAGGAACCGCTAAAGTTAAAAGATGTAGATTAAACACCTTGAGTCAAGAGTACGAGTTATTCAGAATGAAACCATGGGAATTTATCCTTGACTTGCCAAAAAGATATGAGCATTTGACAAATCACTTAAAAGCACTTGGTAAGACTCTTAATAACAATGAACTTAATCTTAAAGTGCTTAGATTTTTAACTAGAGAGTGGCAACCAAAAGTGACAGCAATATCCGAAAAGAAAGGTCTATCCACAATGACTTTCGCAGTGTTGTTTGGAAAACTTCAAGAATATGAGACGAAACTTGGTAGACTAGAAAAGAATGAAAATAAAGAGAAGAAATACAAAAGCATTGCATTAAAGGTGGATTCCAAGGAAGTTGAAAAAGAAGATAATCTGAAAGACGGTGATAACTTCATGCTTCTTGTAAAAAGGTTAGGTAAATTCTTTGGTAATAATGAAAATTCTAACTTCGTGAAAAAGAAGAGATTCTTCAAAAAGAAAGAAGCATCTACATCAACACAAAATATTACTTGTTATGATTATGGAAAACAAGGACGCATAAATCTAGATTGTCCAAAACTTCCCAGGAAAAATAACTTCAAGAAAAGAAAGGAGCCAAGATCCAAAATAGCCAATATTGCATGGGATCATAATGAAGTAAGCTCTTCATCTGATTCCGAAAGCAAAGAATCTGTAAATCGTACATTGATGTCATCACATCATTCCAATGGTGAATATGAAGAGGTTAGTAATGAATTCTCTCCTTGTGATAATGATGTTCGAGGAGAAATAGATGAATCACTTAATGAGTGTAAAATTTTGTACAAAACATTGTTAACACAAAGACAAGAAATTGTTTCTCTTCCATAAAATATTGACACCATGATAAATGATTTTAAAGTTGAAAAAAAAAACATATTGAAAAATAAAAACAGAACTTTACATGCAAAGAATGTGATTCACTTTCTTTTCAAATTGTCCAATTGACAAGAGTCTTTGAAAGATATGAAAAAGGACAAATTGGATTGGACAACGTCCTTAGCCAATAAAGATATTCCAATGATAAAAGTGGACTTGGTTATTCCAAATTTGATAAACCAAGTTCTAGTAAAACCATATTTGTTAAGGGAAGTGACCAATCCACCAAAGAAAAAGTGAAGAGATCTCAAAAAGTTCATCATTATCCAATGAAGAGATTCCCTAAAAAAATCTTATTTTCTTAGATATAAAAGTAATTTTGTTCCTACATGTTTCTATAGTGGTATAAGTGGTCATACACCTAATGCTTGCTATGTAAGAAACTTTAGTGTTGCAAGTGGGCATTATGTGTGGGTTAAGAAAGGAACTAATTATAAAGAACCCAACGTAATTTTGGTACCTAACAAAAACTAATTTTTTTATAGGCATGCTTGAAGACAACTTCAAATCTATGGTATATTGATATTGGTTATTCTTGGCATATGACGGGAGATATAAACCAATTTTCAAATATAGTGCTTAAGGCCAAGGGTTTTGTAAGTTATGGAGACAATAATAAGGTAAGAATTCTTGGTAGTGGCAAAACCGATGCACCACCTTTCACATTCATTTAATATGTTCTTAATGTTGAATGACTAAAGCATAATCTTCTAACCATAGCACAAATTTGTGACAAAGTCTTCAAGATCAAGTTCACCAAAGATGAATGCTTGATTGTAAACGAAGTCACCAATGAGGTAAAACTCAAAGGTAAAAGAATTAACAATATTTTTATGATATCTTTAGATGATTTATATTTGAAAGTAAAATTTATTATGGTCAAAAAATCACGAATGATGGTTTTGGCATAAGAGGGCAGCCTATATACATATGCAACATTTAAAGAAATTGGCCAAACATGATCTTGTAATTGGTTTACCAAAGATAAAGTTTTTCAAAGATAAATTATGTATGCTTGTCAAAAGGGAAAACAAACTAAATAAACTTTAAAATCAAATAATATGGTATCAACAACAAGACCACTTCAGTTAATGCATATGGAATTATTTTCTCCATCAAGAACAAGAAGCTTCAAAGGTAATGTATATTCCTTAGTTATTGTTGATGATTTTTCTAGATATTATTGGAATTTGTTCCTTGTGCATAAAAGTGATGCTTTCAAGCTGTTGTACCCCAATTTCCCCCCTAAGATCCCTTCATCATACCATGTTGATTCAATCACAACAAGATCACATTAGGGCTTTTGGTTCTCCTCCTTATCTTTAGCTTTGCTATTTGAGGAATAACCAAGCACCTTGAATTGTTTTCTTTTGTGATCATGAATATTTGTATTGATTTTCTTTTTAATTAATAAAATGCAATGTTGGTTTGTCTTACTTGTTAATAATGTAGGTAAAGGCAACAAGGCTTAGCAAGTTTCTCCATGGGTTCATGAGTTTATTTCCATGCCCTAGTAAATAAAGCTTGAGAAGTTCAAACCTCACCATTGGATTTGATTTGGAAGAAATGGCATGGCAATTTTATTTAGGTTCACCACATTTAAAAGTTATCAAGATTGATTCGAAAGCACAAGGGGTTGATTGAAGAAGTAGTCATGTTCGGACAAGACTTTGTTCCCCTTGGTCACAAGTTCATATTTCTCTCAATTCTCAAGATATGGAAGTAATTTTGGTGGATATGAGTTCTCACTATCATCCTAAACAACTTATATTTACAAAGAAAGGGTGTTGGTACAAGAAGTTTGTTCAAAATTGTCAAAGTTCCTCAAAGCATTTTCTTGACTTAGGAGCTAGGGTTTTGAACTTCAAAGAAGCATATCTTGCTCATCTTTTGGTATTTTTGAGTGATTCCAAAAATATCCTTCTCTTCAAAGGGATATAAACAAATCACTTCAAAAGTTTAAAAGAGTTTTCATGTGGAAGAAACTTGATGATGAAGAAAGATTACAAGTCCTCTAGATGAACCCCCAATTTCTCACGTGTGACTTCAAATGCTCATAACTTGGTCAATTTTTATCACATTAAGCCCATTCTTTTTCCATAATGAACTTGAGGATGTGAAATTTATGCCTTCTTTTATATGCAAAGTGAGAAAATGAATGGAAGATGCCCTGAGGATGAAAAAGATTATAGGTCATTTCATGATTTTTTTCCCAACTTCAACAACTCATAACTCTCTCAATCTTTGGAGATTTTGAATGGTTCAAGTTTCAAAATGTCATTCAAGAGGTCTATTTCATGCTATATTTTTTTGGTCAAGAGAAAATTCCAAGTGGAAGGCCATGTTTGGATGCAAAACATTATAGGTCACTTTTGAAGGAAAAATTGAAATATTTCTAAGTATGGAAAGTCAAATTATTTTTCCCAACATTGACTCAATGCAACATTCTGATCAAGCATCCATTTGATTCCATTATTTTTCCATTGCAAAGCTTGTAACCTCATCTTTCTAAAGCATCAAGAATCATGCCTTAAGACCCCTTGAGCTGAGAATACCATTGGATTGAACTTGGTAACTTGGAACTGAAGTTTCTCCATAAGTCGGAATTTGAAGTCTTTGTTTTGGCTTCTAATCACAAGTTTTCCACGCGTTTTTGCCTCTAAACATGTTTAGTGAAATTCCAAAATTGATTAGCACAACAAAACACACTTTTTGGTTGAGTTTTGATCAAATTAGAAGACACACTTTTCTTGTTTGCAACTTCACAAGATTTCCCTCCAAACTTCATCATTTCACACGCTTGGACATTCCATTTGACTCCCTATAAATAGAGGGTCATTCCCCATTCATTTCCTCAAGCTTGGATAGCCAGAATCACCCTGCTAAACATATTCCATAACTCAAAATTCTGCTACTTCAAAATCTATTCTCAAACCTTTTTTAATCCATTTTCCCATCAATTCAGCTTCCTTTATCTTCCCTGAAGCTAACCATATAATTACATTCAAGAATCGTGCCCTAGATTCCTCCATAGAATTTCAGTTTCAGAGCTCTGCAACTCAACTTCAATAGGTAGATTCCTTCATCAATTCTTCAAAACTTTGATATCATTATGATGCTCTCATTTCCCTGGTTCTAGTTGCAACACTTACTTTTATCTGGAAGCATGTTTTTACCATGAATTTTCAAATCCCTTTTCAAAACTTTCCTTCCAAATTGCTTGAGCTACAGTTTATATAAATTTGTCGCGAAGGTGTGGTTGTCTTTATCTTGAAGAGATGAAGCGAATGAAATAGGCCTGAGCTTCTAATTTTACAGTTTGAGAGACCTGAAATTCACGTTGGCTGGAGGTTGAAGATGACCAACGTGTCATCTTCCAACCAATGAAGGCACGCCATCTATTTTTTTTTTTGAAAATCTGATTTAATAATGATTCTATGCTTTATTCACTAATGACCATGATATGCACAACGCGCCAGATCCCTTGGATTTGATTACTAACACGTTTTGAATCTCATCCAATGGTCCACATATTTTTCACTTTATTTTCCTCTTTTGATTTTTATATTTAATTGTTTCAAACTTCAAAACATCATAGAAAATTCATTTTTAGTCCAAAAAATCTGAAAAAATTATGAAAAATATTTTTGATTATTCTCTTTCTGATCTTTATTTTTTCATAATTTTATTTTGTGTTTTGATATTTTTTTTTAAATTTTCACTTTATTTGAATTGTTTTAAATGTTTAAAAATACTTTTATACATTTTTTAATTCTGAAACAATTATGGAATGATCCAATGACATTGTGAAAAATATTGGTGACCTCATTTATTTTTTATTTCTGACTTTGTTATTTTTTTATCATTTTTGGTTTATTTTACTCATTTCTTTTAATTTTAAAAAATAGTTTCTGACTTTTAAAAATTACCAAAAATTTTATAAAATCATTTTAGTTCATTTCTGGTTTTTCTATGGTCTTACTTTTATTTTCTTGATTAATTTGAATATAGTTTACATTAGAGTACACGTAGTTCACTTTTCAAAAATTTAAAACACAACTGTATTGGTTAATTTTATGAGATAAGACATCATTGTCATTGTCCGTGTGGAAAACATACTTACTACCCACAATCATGAGAAAGGAGGATTTGCATCATCTCAAAGTGGAGGATATGACTTGGATTTTAAAATCAACAATGCCTCACTCAACACCCAAGTGGAAAATATCTCTCTTCACTACATATTGTAGAAGTATAGTTGTTTGCATCACTACAAGGATTGACAAGAGTCCAATCTTTTGAGAAAAGTTTTTTAAAGTAAAAAATTCAAAGTGGCAAAAATTGCTTGAAACGAGATTGATTGACTTTTAGTCTTCTCACAAAAAATGCCAAAGTTTTATTAAGTTGATTGAAGTTTATTTATGAAAATGTTTTGAAAATGCATAGACATAAGTCCAAGTTTATTATGAAAGTGGTTCAAGTTTAAAAAAAACAAGAAGAGTTTTCAAAAGGAGGAAGAAGATTTTTGAAATTAAAGAAGATGGGAGGAGAAGAAGGGACTATCCTAAAGCATAAGGTAAAAGCTAGGGATAAGAACCATCTAACCAAAAAGAAGCCAATACTTAACATTATGAGTCAAGATGGAGTTCCCATTCTTTGGATTGAAACCAAGCAAGCAAAGATACTAGACCTCTTGAGGGAAACAAACTTCAAATGTATTAAGTCTTCATAAAAATTGGGCAGAGTAATAGCTGTATACGGGTGAATTCCATATTACAACCAAGGAATGTAATCACAATAACCTGCACAAAAAAAAAACAAATAACCTAATATCTTGAGGTAAACCTCAAGAACTCCAGACAAAATATCAATTAAGGTCATAAGGTCTCCAATCATAGGCCAATGTCTCTAATCCTAAGTCCAAGGAGTCCAATATTCCATAATGTCAAGGATAGTAACCAAATAGTCCAAGTATCATTAAAGCTTTTTATGGTTCATGTTGATTATTAGGTGTCTTAGAAGAGAAAAGAAAAGATCAAGTGAGAAAAATAAAAATGACATGAAATGTAATGCTAAAAGTAAATGGTGCATAAAGCATAAAAATAAAAAGAGCATAGAGTAAAAACAAATTAATAATTAGTGGTTAGTTGGATGACCATCTTGAAACTTGCATTTGGAACTCATTAGAGGATTGGAAAAACCAAAGCCTCCACACAACAAGTTGCATTTGCTTTTTGTCAAGTATATCATCAATTTTGACTCCTCAAAAGTATCATTTAATGATCAACGATGTTTAAGTGATCCGCGTTGACCAAAAGTGTTGTAGATTCATTAACGGATTGGTAGAACCAAAGCCTCTACACAATGAATCTCAAGGTTATTGGACCAAAGAGATCAAATTAACATACTTGGGCTTGCAAACATAGGTTTGGGCCACGAATGATCATTTATTCGAATTGAGACAAAATTTAGCGCTATGTTAAGCAATCGTAAGTGGACTTATATAAAAATTGCACCTATTTTGAGGCAGGTCAATAGCAATCTATGCACCATTTGTTTTGAGACATGATATAAAGATCATGCTCCAATAACACTTAGTGCAATAAGAAAGGGATGAGATGAAGAGGGATGAGAGAAAATATACAAACCACATTTGATTAAATTTAAATCAAACTACTATTAAAATCATAAATCCATTTTTATGGAGTTAGACTCAACACCATGGATCCATTGATGTTAACAAAGTTCATGACAAAAAATTTAATCCAAGATCAGCCAGAAAATAATCACAAAATAATATTGCATTTGATATATACATAAAAAAGGGTTTAAAAATGTTTTTAAATAGAAATAAAAGAGAAAAATATCAACTATATTCAAATTAATCAAGAAAATAAAAGTAAGACCATAAAAAAACCAGAAATAAACTAAAATGATTTTATAGAATTTTTGGTAATTTTTAAAGTCAGAAACTTTTTTTAAAATTAAAAGAAATGATTAAAATAAACCAAAAATGATAAAAAATAACAAAGTCAGAAATAAATAATAAATGAGGTCACCAATATTTGTCACAATGTCATTGGATCATCCCATAATTTTTTCAGAATTAAAAAATGCATAAAAGTATTTTTAAACATTTAAAACAATTCAAATAAAGTGAAAATTTATAAAAAAATATAAAAACACAAAATAAAATTATGAAAAAATATAGATCAGAAAGAGAATAATCAAAAATATTTTTCATAATTTTTTCAAATTTTTTGGACTAAAAATGAATTTTCTATGATTTTTTGAAGTTTGAAATAATTAAATATAAAAATAAGAAAAGAAAAATAAAGTAAAAAATATGTGGACCATTGGATGAGAGTCAAAATGCGTTAGTAATCAAATCCAACGGATCTGGCGCGCTGTGCATATCATGGTCATTAGTGAATAAAACATAGAATCATTAATTAAATCAGATTTTCAAAAAAAAAAACAGATGGTGCGCCTTCATTGGTTGGAAGATGACACGTTGGTCATCTTCAACCTTGAGTCAACGTGAATTGTAGATCTCTCAAACTGTAAAGTCAGAAGCTCAGACCAATGCCATTCGCTTCGTCTCTTCAAGACGAAGACAACCACACCTTCGCGACAAATTTATATAAACTGTAGCTCAAGCAATTTGGAAATGTTTTGAAAAGGGATTTGAAAATTCATGGTCAAAACATGTTTCCATATAAAAGTAAGTGTTGTGACTAGAACCAGGGCAATGAGAGCATCACAATGATATCAAAGTTTTGAAGAATTGATGAAGGAATCTACCTATTGAAGTTGAGTTGCAGAGCTCTGAAACTGGACTTCTATGGAGCAATCTAGGGCACGATTCTTGAATGTAATTATATGGTTAGCTTCAGGGAAGATCAAGGAAGGTGAATTGATGGAAAAAATGGATTAAAAAAAGGCTTGAGAATAGATTTTGAAGTAGCAGAATTTTGAGTTATGGAACAAGTTTGGCAGGGTGATTCTGGCTATCCAAGCTTGAGGAAATGAATGTGTAATGACCCTCTATTTATAGGGAATTAAATGGAATGTCCAAGCGTGTGAAATGATGAAGTTTGGAGGGAAATCGTGTGAAGTTTCAAACAAGAAAATTGTGACTTCTAATTTGATCAAAACTCATCCAAAACGCGTGTTTTGTTGTACTAATCAATTCTGGAACTTCACTAAACATGTTTAGATGAAAAAATGCATGGAAAACTTGTGATTAGAAGCCAAAACAAAGACTTCAAATTCTGACTTATAGAGAAACTTCAGTTCCAAGTTACCAAGTTCAATCGAATGGCATTCTCAACTCAAGGGGTCTTAAGGCATGATTCTTGATATTTTAGAAAGATGAGGTTACAAGCTTTGCAATGGAAAAAGAATGGAATCAAATGGATACTTGAGCTAAAAGTTGCATTGAGTCAAAGTTGGGAAAAAGAAGTTGACTTTCCATACTTAGAAATATTTACATTTTTCCTTCAAAAGTGACCTATAATTGTTTGCATCCAAACATGGCCTTCCACTTGAAATTTTCTCTTGACCCAAAAAGATGGCATTAAATAGACCTCTTGAATGAAATTTTGAAACTTGAACCATTCAAAATATCCAAATATTGAGAGAGTTATGAGTTGTTGAAGTTGGCAAAAAAGCATGAAATGACGTATAATCTTTTGCATCCTTAGGGCATCTTCCATCAATTTTATCACTTTGAACATACAAGAAGGCATAAAGTTCACACCCTCAAGATCATTATGGAAAATTAATGGGCTCAAGATGATAAACGTTGACCAAGTTATGATCATTTGAAGTCACACATGAGAAATTGGGGGTTCATCTAGAGGACTTGTAATCTTTCTTCATAATCAAGTTTCTTCCACATGAAAAATCTTTCAAAATTTTGAAGTGATTTATTGATAGACCTTTTAAGAGAAGGATGTTTTTGGAATCACTCAAAAATACCAAAATATGAGCAAGATATGCTTCTTTGAAGTTCAAAACCCTAGCTCCTAGGTCAAGAAAATGCTTTGATGAACTTTGACAATTTTGAACAAACTTCTTGTACCAACACCCTTGATTTGTAAATAGAAGTTATTTAGGATGATAATGAGAACTCATATCCACAAAAACCACTTCCATATCTTGAGAATTGAGAGAAATATGCACTTGTGACCAAGGGGAACAAAGTCTTGTCCAAACATGACTACTTCTTCAATCAACCCTTTGTGCTTTTGAATCAATCTTGATAACTTTTAAATGTGGTGAACCAAAATAACCTTGCCATGCCATTTATTCCAAAACAAATCCAATGGTGAGGTTTAAACTTCTCAAGCTTTATTGACTGAGGCATGGAAATAAACTCATGAACCCATGGAGCAACTTGCTAAGCCTCATTGCCTTTACCTACATTATTAACAAGTAAGACAAACCAACATTGCATTTTATTAATTAAAAAGAAAATCAAGACAAAATATTCATGATCACAAAAGAAAACAAGTCAAAGTGCTTGGTGATTCCTCAAAAAGAAAAGCTAAAGATAGGGAGGAGAACCAAAAGACCTAATGTGATCTTGTTGTGATTGAATCAACATGGTATGATGAAGGGATCTTAGGGGAAAAATTAGGGTACAACACAAGGCTTTTAAGAAGTCTGAAAATCAAATTCAAAATTAAAAGTAATTAAAGATTGTATCTATAAGAAGTGACATGGTGGAGAATTATAAAATACATCGTTTGAAGATATTTATGAAGAACATGGTATCTCTCATCATTTTTCAGCACCACTGACTCCATAACAAAATGGAGTAGTTGAAAGAAAGAATTAATTTCTAGTGGAACTTACAAGAAAAGTGCTTAGTGACACAAATCTACCAAAGTACTTTTATGCGGATGCTGTTAGTATGACATGCTATGTTGGAAATCGAGTTATCATTATACCTATATTAAAAGAGACTACATATCAACTCTTAAATCGAAGAAAGCCAGTGTAGCAGTAGAAATGTTAAGACTGAGTCATTGGATTGACTTAACTCATACAAATAAATAAAAATCACCACTGCGCTTTATTGTTTCCAAGGGAAATGGGAAAAGAGCGAATAAACCCAAAAAAAGAGGGTAGAATCTTGGCATGGGGGTTGGTTATGCAAAGAAAAGGTATTAGAACCCTAAACATCTATGGTACTCCGCAGGAACCTTTTTGAAAATGTGTGTATTTTGGCTATAAAAAAATATGTACAGAATATATGGTAGAGATGAGAAAAGAAGTATTTTTACAATTTTTGCACCCTCCGTGGTTGTGAACCTTTATTCTCTACGTACCACCTTCCGTGCAACATGGGATTAGGGTACTCGTAGTTCACCTCAAAAGTTTAAAAACACATGTGTGTTGGTTAATTTTAAGAGAAGAGACATCTCATCGTATCCGAGTGGAAAACATACATACTACCCACAATTATGAGAAAGGAGCATTTGAATCATCTCAAAGTGGAGGATATAACTTGGATTTAAAATCCATCACTTAACACCCAGTTGGAAAACAACTCTCTTCACTACATATCGTAGAAGTATAGTAGCTTGCATCACTACAAGAATCAAAAGAGTCCAATCTTTTGAGAAAAGTTTTAAAGTAAAAAGCCAAGGTAGAAAAATGGTTTAAATTAGGTTAATGACTTTTAGTCTTTCAAAAAGAATGTCAAAGTATGGTTAAATTGATTAAAGTTCGATTAAGAAAATATTTTTGAAAATGCATGGACCTAAACCTAAGTTTATTATAAAAGCCGTTCAAGTTAGATAACAAGAAGAGTTTTGAAAAGGAGGGAGAAGATTTTTAAAATTAAAGAAGATAGGAGGAGATGAAGGGGCTATCCTAAAGCATAAAGTAAAAGCTAAGGAAAAGAATGATCTAACCAACAGGAAGGCAACACTTGACATAAGAAGTCAATATAGAATTCCCATCCTTTAAACTAAAACCATGAAAGCAAAAATACTAAACCTCCAATGAATAACAAGCTTCAAGTGATTTAAGAACCAATCAAAGTCTTTACTGAGAAAAATAGGCCAGAGTAACAACTGTATACAGAGGAGTTCTCAATCATAAACAAAGCATGAAAATCAGATCAACCTACACATAAAAAATATTCAAACCAGTGCCTTAGAATAAACTCCAAAGAATTCAGAAGATCCTCACAAAAAATATCATCTAGAGATCATAAGCTCTCAAGATAATCAGGCTTCTACGCCTAAGGTCGCAAGAATCCACAACTCCTCAGTGCTAGGGATAGTAACCAGATAGTCCAAGTTAACCTCAGTATTTTTTAATGTCCAAGTTGATTAGTAAGTATATTTACAAAAATAAAATAAAGCTCAAGTGAGAAAAGATAAGAAGGAAAAAAATAAATGCTCAATTGAGCAAAAGGCAAATAGCATGAGATATAAATGCTAAAAGTAAAAACAAGAAAGGGATAAGATGAAGAGGGGGGAATGATATTGTAATGAATGCCTCAGATGAAATTAGGATTCCAAATATATTCAACATCATTCATCATTTTTGGTGGATTTGGTTTATCAACCTATCAACAGCCAAGATCCAATAAGGTTGAGGAACTTGTCCCAAAGTAATACTCAAGTATCTCCAAATCAGAACCAATCACAAAAACAATAAAAATATAATTAATAAAAATAAATATTTAAATGACTAATAAAAAGGAAATAATTGGTAAAATAAACAAAGTGTATTAAAATACAAATAAAAATCCCAAAAAAATATAAGACGTCAAACATGAGTCAACAAGTGTTGACAAAATTTTTTAAAATTTTTAAAAGTCAGCAATTATTTTTTAAAATACAAAACTTAATCAAAACAAACCAAAAATCACAAAAAATAGTAAAATCAAAAACAAAAATTAAACAAGGTCACCAAGGTTTTTCAAGAGGTCATTGAATCCTTCCATAATTTTTTCAATATTTTAAAATCTATAAAAATATTTTTAAATCAATTAAAACCAAGAAAATAACACAAAATATATTTGAATACCAAAACTCGTTCAAAAATTATGGAAACATTATCATTAAATCAGAAATAAGATGAAATATTTTTGGGATTTTTTTTCCCATATTTTTTAGGTAAAATTTTAATGAGTTATGATTTTTTAAATCTGAAAACAATTAAAGTAAAAATTAGAAAAAGAAAATAAATGGAGAAAAACTATGGTGTGTTGCGTCTTAGTTGACTATGTAAATAATCACATTAGGGGTCTAAAGCATGCGTGAAGCATAGCTGTTAGTGAAATAAAAATGCACTTGTTGCGCTCTGATTGGTCCACAAGGGAAAATAATTTAAAAAATGCAGAGCCGTTATTAACTTTCTTTGGTCATCTCTTCCGATGACCTTCCCTAGAGAAAACCAAAAATGGTTTCCAATGTTCACGAGACAGATATCATTTGAAGCGTCTCACTGAGACGAACTCAACCATGGCATCTCAAAATATTTATATTTACCGTGTATTGCTTAATTTGCAAAAGAAACAGAAAATAGCGAGCACAAACTCTGGAGATTAAATGATCAATTCTTAATGAAAAAGAAAATTAGAAGAAGTATGAGATTCAGAGAGATGAGGAGAGAAGATTGACAACTTATTTAAATAAAAATGAATGAGTAATATACCTTAACAAAGTCTAAGAATTTTGCTTTGAAACTTGACTTGGCTAGCATGACTTAGAGCACCTCGAGGCTTGATTCTTCTTCCGTTAGCTTTAATAGAGTTCAACGATGAAGAATCAATCCAAAAATAAGAGCTGGAAGTGAGGGAAATGAGAAATCAAAAACTCAGAAAAGAGAGAGATGAAAGGAGTTTGGCATAGCTTTTTTGGCTATTAAAGCTTGAGGAAATGAATGGAATATGTCCCTTATTTATAGCTGAGCATGACGAAAGCAAAAAGTGAGAGAAATGATCAAGTATGAGTCGAATTCGTGTGCACCTGCATCATGAGCAAAGTGTGACTTGTAACCCATCAAAACTCACTTAATTCGTGCGTTTCAAGGCTTAAACAGGTCCAGACAAGTTTGTTAAACATGTTTAGATAAAAATCACACATCAATTTGGTGATTAGCAAGCTTAATAACCAAATTCACTTATGACTACAAGTGAAAACTCAGTTTCAAAGTGTCCTCTTCAAATCCATGGGGAAAGCAACTCAAGAGGCTTTATGACATCATTCTTGTTGCATTTGAAAGATCCCACAACAAACTTCACAATGTGCCAAGAAAGGTAGCATTTGGTGATCTGAGCTAAAAGTTATGCTCCTTTGAAATCAAGAAAAACACAAATATTTTGTAATTAGAAAAAATTCTAAGTGTTGAGTTTAAAATGACCTATAATGTTCTTCAAAATCACATGACCTTCCACTCCAAATTTGATATTTATCCTTGAAGATAAAATGAAGTAGACTCTTCAAATTGAATTGTGGAGTTGAGATCATTCCAAAATCATAAAAATTGAAAGAGTTATGGTCTTAGGAAGATGATGAACAAATTTGGGGAAAATTCATAAATGACCTATAATCTTTTCAATTCTTAAATAAATGTCCAAGCATTTTCATGCCTAGAACCTTGAAACAAAGTTGTAGTAGACATCCCAAAGATTATTGTAGAAAAATAATAAGCTCAAGGAGATAAATAATGACCAAGTTATGTTCCTTTGAAGTCACACAAGAGAATTTGATAGCCTTTTCAAAGGACTTGTAATCTTCTTCAACCATTAGTGATCTTCCATTCAAAATTAGCCTTAGATCCTTGAAGAGAAGTTGTTAGGGACTCTTCAAAGAGAATCATGGCTTTGGAATCAATGAAAAATCTCAAAAAATATCAACAAACCCTAGCTCAGAGAGTGTTAAAATGACTAGGGATCCCTTTCAACTTTTGATGATTTTTCTTGCACAATTGGATTAGCCATGCGAAGAGAAGTTATTGTAGATGATGATTATAACCTATAGAAAAAATAACCAACTAAAAATATTGAAAATTGAGAGAGTTATGCACTTGTGATCACTGAATCAAACACTTGCTCAATTAGGTCAAACTTGTTGAATCAACCTTGAATCTTTTGAAATTTCTTTGCAATATAAAGCATGATGGATCACATTAGACCTTCAAATTATGTTTTCTTGAATCACACTCAAAGATGGAGCTTAAGTTTCAATGAAACTTATTGAAGAAGGCATGGAAATAATCATAGGAACCTATGAGTCTTCTTGATGAATACCACCACCAACCTTGAGGAAAACTTGACCTAAATAAAGTGAGAGAGATCTTTGAGCCAAAAAATTTGATATTATAGACATAGCCTTGAAGCTTAATCTCTTGTAATCCTTTGAAGAACCATTTGACTGAGGGCTATCTCTCAAAACCCTAGGTTAAATGGTGAGATGGATGCAGTTGTGACATCACCTAAAATATGAATACCCAAAAAAACATATATACATTATTTTGATGTTAGTTAAAAATTAATCCACCTAAAAAACACATGTACAAGATACACAATTCAAGGTGCTTGGTGATCCCTCAAGAGAAAACTTAAATATAAGTTTAAGTTGAAGGGAAATTAAACCCTAATATGTGATCTTGATGTATTGATAATATGAAATAATGAGAGATCTTAGGGGCAAAAATTGAGGTATAATCGCTGCCCTTATTTGAGGGTCTTCTATCCAGAGATACGAAGGTTAAAATCTCTATCTTGACGCGATTGAAGATACTTAAATTCAAAACAAACCCTATTTTTGGCCCTAAGATGCCATGCAATGCTTATGAATATGAATGCAAACTACCAACTCCGTAGTTGACATAGAACACCACTGGGGAGACAAAAATAAAACAGGAAGCCTAAAAGAGAGCTCGACCAGGAAAATGAATTACTGGGGAATGAAATGAACATAAGGATGACTATAAATAGGAAAAACTAAAATCACAATTAAAGATTTTAAAAGCATAGTAATATTTCAACAACGAAAATTTATAGCAATGCGAGTAACAAGCTAACAAGGAGGTAATCATTAAAAAGGGTTACTGACCCGACTGGGGAAAGAAACTTAACTCTGTTAGAGAAAAAAACTCCACTTGGGAAAAGAAGACTCAACTCTACTGGGGAAAAGCCCAAAGAGGAGAAAAAGTATCATCAACTCAATAAATGAGGAAAAAGCAATGGATAACAATGACTAATAGATAATTGTGAACTACCCACTCACAGAGGAGGTAGTTCAAAGAGAGTAACACCGACTCACAGGGGATCAGAGTTAGATAATACCGGATCAAAGATGATGGTAAACATCACTATTGAGGTAGGTAACGAATAATTGACTACAATACTTATGACTGGGAACAAATGATTTACATCAGGCTTATGACTAGGAACAAAGGATTGACATCAACACTTATGACTGAGAACAAAGGGTTGACATTAGTGCTTATGATTGGGAACAAAGGGTTGACATCAATGATTATGACTGGGAACAAAGGATTGACATCAGCACTTACGGCTGAGAATAAAGGATTGACGTCAGTACTTATGAATGGGAACAAATTGTTGACATCAATACTTATGACTGGGAACAAATGATTGATATCCGTACTCATGACTAGAAATAGATCAACTCTATTGGGATGAAGTCCACTGAGGAGAAAGAGGTAAATATTGACTAACGAATAATGGTGAACTACCAACTTAGGGATGAAGGTAGAAAAAACATAGAACAATAACAAGTTCCCAAAATTCTGGTATTCCACCTAGAATGGGTCTGAACTTCTTCTTTAACCAAGGCATTACACCTGGAAAAGGTAATGAACTTTACCAACTTCTGGATTTCGCCGAGAACGGTAACAATTTCTTCTTTGATCAAGATATCACTTGAAAAGGGTAATAACTGCTATAAGGATCTTTCAACAAACTTTCTTTATCATCGGCGTACAACCAATCTCAACAACAAACTATCTCTCATAACATAGAGACTACCATTCATTGGAGTAAAAACATCTTCTCTGGCATTAACAGACTTACTGGAGAAGTACAAGTTGCTCAAATAAAGAGACCACCACTTATTGTTACGAAAAATGTTGCAATAACACTGCTGGGAAATGATTTTTGAGTTCAAGGGGGAATACCAACACATTCCTGTTGAGGGGATAAAGTCTTCACGTGCAAAATAAATGCACATTCTCAATCCAGGGCTAACAGCCTATAAGGGTCAAAATAATATTGTTGTCGGGGACCAAAAATTCAAACCAGGAACAAACTAGAGTGAAACAGTCAACCAAAACACCACCTAATGAGGAATAAACTCAAATGGGGATCAAATTCCATCCAAATAATGAGCTGGGTAGGAAGGCTAAAGCAAAATTATTCCACGAGGGATAACTCAGCAGGGAAATTGAAAGGATATATCCTTTATGCTTAAGGTTGACACTCTATTGGAGAGAGGATAACACAACCTTGCAACAAGAATAAAATATCAACAATAACATCAATGAATGAAAATGAGCAATGAATTTTAATTAAGCTATGCATGGTGTATGTATGAATGTATGAAAGTTGTCATGTATATGCTGACAAAACAAACATACTGCACTGGGGATAACCAGACAAAACCAACTTGGGTAAGGACAACACTCGGATAAACCACACCCAGGATGAAAATTCCATAAGAGAGTTAGCACCAACAGAGGAAATAAAGTCCTACTTCAAGGCCTAACTTCACTGGGAAGAAACATGGATTGAAAATAATCAAAGCAAAATCTGATAGCAATAAACCAATATAGTTGCATAGATATATTAAACTCCTCCAAGCTTCACCGAGGAATATCATACAGACTTCGCTAGAGAAGACAATGCCACATCGTCTAGACTTCAAATGGGGAATCCATACTAACTTCAATAGGGAAGACAATGCCACATCATCTAGGGGAGCACAAATACATTCTTGAATATCAAGAGTAGTGGTTGAACAAAAATCTTTAGGGAAGTCAGAGAAACATTATGGGGATATTCAAACTTAAAGGGAAACATCATCATTGATTCATCTGGGGAGTTAAGAAGTTAACATCACAACAAGAAATAAAAGTTATGGGAACTTTAAATCAAACTCAACTCTTGGAAAGAGAAAACCCAAAAAGTTGGCAGCTATCTCGACACTTCTTAGGAAAGATATTTCCCTTATCTAGCTACTTGGGGATCACACAACAACACCAATGTCATACCTAGAGAGAACAATACTCTGCAAGAGATTCTTCATAAATTCTCAACATAAAGGGAGAAAGAATCCAACAAATGATCAAAGGCTTCATAAATTTACAATCTCCACTTGACCATAAACCTGCTGGGGAAAGGATTACACTTAGATAGAGAAATCCTCTTTAAGATCTAACTGGGGAATATGGGATAGAAGTATCAAACCACCCAAACCAAAACCACATATTAACTGGTATGAAATCCAACTATCCAAGGAACAATCACAAGTGGACTATATTCATATCAGTAAGAGCAAACCAGGAATACTTCTAGGGGAATATTTTCAAAACTTCGGAGTTCGTCCATTCTTGGAGCCACTACTTTTGTCCCACTTGAATCACATAATTGAAGTAAAAAGTAATTTGCAAATTATTTTCAAAAACATGTTTTTATTATTAAGTCTTTTTGTTTTGACAATTACTATCAACAATAAATAAAAGTTTTGTAGACAAAATAAAATAAGAAATACAAAGAATTGGATAAAGGCTCAAACTTTATTAACAGAGTGGTAGTCTGCAAATGGCGTGACTCCATGGACGAATACGAAGTTTTGGAAAAATTTAAATACATGGTAAAGATACATTGAAACATAATGACCACTATTATCCCTAACTACTCTGAACTCCTAAGCATAGGCTTCAGTTGAAGTGTGATGAGAATCTGAGAAGATTGTTACTTCAATGATCAAGTCTTGTCTGACACAATTACTTGTCAAGAAATCCCCAACTTTTGCCTAGGTTTCCCTAGCAGGTTTTCAACCAACCGGGAAAATTTATTCAGTTTATGTCTCTAACTTTTTCCTAGACCGCCCTTTCGAATTTTCAGCCTACCGAGATGCCTTTTTTTTGCCTAAGACGCTCTTTCGGGTTTTCAACTTAGCAAGCTATTCTTTTATTCTTTAGGGGAGGTATTTCTTGACTGCGTTAGAAGCAAAAGAGATTAGAGTTATCAAAGGATATTGGAGAAACAGTAATAACAATTATCATTTTCACTACCATTTTCAAATTTTGTTAAAATTTTCTGTAATTACGTCTTTTAGGGATTGCATCTTGTACTCTCGCCTATTCAAAGGAAATTTCATCAATACAATAATCTATTGTTCAAATTAAAATTCATTTGTGTTTTTCTTTTTTCCCGACTTGTTTTCAAAATATTACGAGTATTTCTTGTAAACAATGCGTTAGAATTATTTTGGGGATTTGACAAAACAGATAAGAGCATTTGATAAAACATCAAAAAACACTTTGGTTAGAAAAATTGTCAAAAGAAAATCCACGTCTACATCCATGAATATGCTTGTGCCTGCACCTACAATTCAATTATCAATACCTTGCTACACGATTCACCATGATATATCGAAATTCAAATCAACTTGGAGACACCACAATGAAACAACAAACAACGTTGGGGAGTCAGTGACTTAGAAAACCAAATGATTTAAAAAGGAAGAAAATATAAAAAAAACATTTAATTGGTGCATATAGATACGAGACATTTGGTGCATATAAAAAATAACACATTTGGGTATTATATCAATTTAAGACACTGTGCATATAGATTGTGCATTGCATTTTCAAAAGCTGCTTAGGCCAAGAATATTGCGACATATCTTCGGGGTTATTGTGAATCAGCTTATATGCGTAAGACAAACAAACACTTTGGTTGAGAACAGACACAATGATAAATCATCATATCTTTGGTTTAGTTATCTAAGATTCAATTATTAAAACACTTTATCAAAATCCGCATTATTTATCCCATAGGATAAGATAGATATGAAAATATGTGATATAACTTACTATGTAAATGACAAATCTTTATTAAGTTATCTATTTTCAAAGCTCATATTATCTACACCCTAGGTTGCGGTAGGTATGCGAAAATCTATGATATAATTTGTTGTATCAGTCTCTAAGCAACAACAAATTATCAAGTTTGTGGTATTTATCCTCTATGTTGTGATAGATACACAAGTCTATGTTAGGCCTTACTATGTTGGTCTCGAAGCTTTAGTAAGATGTTTTTAAACCCATATCATTTACTCAGTATTGTACCCTAATTTATGCCCCTAAGATTCCTGTTTCATCTCATACCATCACAATGCAACAAGATCACACACTAAGGTTTGGCTCTTCTCCTTATTTTTAGCTTTGCCCATGGGGAATCACCGAGCACCTTGACTTGTATTTTGTGATCATATATGCTTTGTATTGATTAACTTTTAAATAATAAATACAATAAATGTTTGCTATAATTATTGGTATCATAGGTGAAAGCACAACACATTCTAGCAAGTTGATCCATAGGTTCATGAGTTTATTTCCATGCCTTCTTTAACAAAATTCATTGAGATTAAAGCTTCATAATTGAATATGCTTTAAAGTATTATCATGAAAAAGTCTATTATGATTCACCATGCCTCAAGTTGTCAAAAGGTAGTTCAAAAATGCAAGGGTTGATTTAAGACATTTGACCTAATTGGACAAGTTCTTGATTCATTGATCACAAGTGCATACTTTCCTCAATTATTAAGATTTGGAAGTGGTTATGGTTTCTATGGCTTCTAATTATCATCCTCAACAACTTCTATTTACATGACAAAAGTATTTGTGCAAGAAAGTTGATCAAAATTGAAAAGGGTTCCCAAGGCATTATGTTGCTCTAGGAGCTAGGATTTTGAACTTCATAGGGGTATATCTTGCTCATCTTTTGGTATTTTTGAGTGACTCCAAAGGCATGCTTCTCTGAAAAGGGTTATAAGATACCTAATGATACCTAATGATAAAGAAATATTACAAGTCCTCAAGATGAACTATCAAATTCCCTTATGTGACTTCAAAAGACCATAACTTGGTCAAGTTTTATCTCCTTGAGCCCATTCTTTTTCCATAATGATCTTAAAGATGTGAACTTCAACAATTCTTTTAAGTGAAAAGTGTGAAAATGGATGGAATATGCCATAAGGATGCAAAATATTATAGGTCATTTCATGAATTTTTGCCCATTCCAACAAGTCATAACTTTCTCAATTTTTGGAGATTTTAAATGGTTCAAGGCTCAAAATGTCATTCAAGAGATCTACTTCATGCCATCTTTTTTGGTCAAGAGAAAATTTCCAATGGAAATCCATGTTTGGATGCAAAATATTATTGGTCATTTTTGAAGAAAAACTTAGAAATTTTCTAAGTATAGAAAGTCAACCTTTTTTTCTCAACTTTGACTCATCACAACTTTAAGCTCAAGCATCCATTTAATTCCATTCTTCGCACATTGTAAAGTTTGTAATCTCATCTTTCCAATGCATCAAGAATAAATTTTTGAGATGCCCTGAATCATGCACACTATTGATTTGTACATGGTAACTTGAAACTGAAGTTTCAACTCAAGTCAGAATTTGAAATTCTTGATTTGGCTTCTAAACACAAAATTTCTGCGTGTTTTTGCTTCTAATCATGTGTAATGAACTTCCAGAAGTGATTAGCACATTGAAACACAAGATTTGGATGAGTTTTGATCAAAATAGAAGTCACACTTTTCTTGTTTGCAACTTCACACAATTTCCCTCCAAACTTTATCATTTCACACGCTTGAGCATTCTATTTGATTCTCTATAAATAGAGGATCATACCTTATTCATTTTCTCAAGCTTAGAGAGCCAGAATCACCCTGCCAAACTCCCTCTTGAACTCAATTTTATAATACTTCAAATTTGCTCTTACAACCTTTCTCATTCCATTTTCTTTGTCAATTCACCATCCTTGAACCTCATTGAAGGTAACAGAAGAAGAATTAAGCTCTAAGACTGATTAAATCGCGCTAGACAAGTCAAGTTTTAGAGCACTGCAACTTAACTTGAATAGGTAGATTCCTTCACCGATTCTCTCAAACTTTGATATTGTTATGAAGCTCTGATCATCCTGATTCTAGTCGCAACAATTGTTTTCAATTGGAAGTACGTTTTGGCCATGAAATTTCAAATCCCTTTTCAAAACATCTCTTCCAAAACGACTGAGCTACAACTTATACAAATTTTTTGCGAGAGTACCATTGGAATCGTCTTGAAGAGACGGAGCGAATGGTACTGGTCTCTGTCCTAGTTTTACAGTTTCAGGGACCTGCAAATCTCGTGGATGGAGGTTGGAGATGACCAATTTGTCATCCATCAACCAATGAAAGCACGCCACGCTTTTTTTCTAAATCTGATTTAGTTATTGATTCCATGCATATTTCAGTAAAGACCATGATATGTACAGCGCGTCTGATCCACTGGATTAGCTTACTAATGCATTTTGACTCTCATCCATTGGTCCATATTTTTTTATTTTATTTTATTTTCTGGTTTTTATATTTTATTTGTTTTAAACTTCAAAAATTTATAAAAAATCCACTTTAACTTCAAAAAATCTGAAAAAATTCTTTAAAATACTTTTGATTTTTCTCTTTCTGATTTTTATTTTTTCACAATTTTATTTTGTGTTATGATATTTTTCATAATTTTTCACTTTATTTGAATGGTTTTAAATGTTTAAAATACTTTTATTAATTTTTAAATATTAAAAAAAAATAGGGAAGGATCCAATAACCTCTTGACAAATATTGGTGACCTCATTTTATTTTTATTTCTAGCTTTACTATTTTTTACAATTTTTGGTTTATTTTTGTCTATTTCTTTTAATTTTAAAAATAGTTTCTGACTTTAAAAAATTACCAAAAAATTTGTATAAATATTTGAGCTCATTTCGGATTTTTCTATGGTCATCGTTGATTTCTCTTGGATGTTTTGAGTATAGTTGCTATTTTCCCCCTTTACTTTCATTTAAAAATCATTAAAAAAATCTTTTTCTTTATTTTAAGTTACCATTTTATTTTTATTATATTCTAACTGATCTTGGACTATGGAATTTTGATCATGAATTTTATTAACATCATTGGATCTATGGTGTTAAGCTTGACTCCACAAAAAATGGCTGAATGATTTTAATAATAGTTTGATTAAATTTTTGGTTCAAATGTGGTTTAATTTTTACCCCATCCCACTTCACCTTATTCCCTTTTTATTGTACGAAGTGTTATTGTAGAATGATTTACATATCATTTATCAAAACATATGGTACATAGATTGCTATTGACCGACCTCAAAATAGGTGCGACTTCTATATAAGTCAACTTACGATTGCTTAACATAGCGCTAAATTTTATCCCGATTCAAGAAATGATCATTCGTGGCCAAAACCCATGTTTGTAAGCCCAAGTATGTTAGTTTGAGTCCTTTGATACAATAACCCCGAGGTTCATTGTTAGGAGGCTTTGGTCTTATCAATCCTCTAATGAATCTTCATAATCTTTGGTCAAAGTGAATCACTTAAACATCACTGATCATTTATTGTTGCCTTGAGAATTTTAAATGGATGATATACTTGTCAAAAAGCAAATGAAACTTGTTATTGAGAGGCTTTGGTTTTTATCAATCCTCTAATGAGTTTCAAATTCAAGATTCAAGATGGTCATTAAACTAACCTCTATTTTCTAACAATTGACTTTATTTTATGCTTTTACTTTATGCCTTTATTTTAAGCACATTTATTTTAGCATTTACATTTCATGCTATTTTCATCTTTGCTCATTTGAGCATTTATATTTTATGTCATTTTTATCTTTGCTCAATTGAGCTTTTCATTTCTTTTTGAAGATACCTAGTAACCAACTTGAATTATAAAAAACATTAATGTTACTTGGACTACTTGGTTACTATCCTTGGCATTATGGAGATTATGGACTTCTTGGACTTAGGATTATAAGCCTTGAGCTACCTTGAGACCTTGTGAGCTCAACTGTTATTTTGTCTAGAGTTCTTGGGGTTTACCCTAAGACATTGGATTGTTTGTTTTCTTTGTGTGCACGTTATTATGATTATATGCTTTGTTTGTGATCAGGAATTCATTTGTAAACAGTCGTTACTCTGCCCAATTTTTGTGAAGACTTGATACAATTGATGCTTGGTTTTCTTAAGAGGTTTATTATCTTTGATTAATTGGTTTGAAATCCAAAATATGGGAAATCTATATTGACTCATTGTGTCAAGTGTTGGATTCTTGTTTGTTAGACAGTTTTCCCCCCTAGCTTTTACCTTAGGTTTAGGATAGTCCCTTCTTCTCCTCCCATATTCTTTAATTTCAAAAATCTTCTCCATCCTTTTGAAAACTCTACTTGTTTCTAAACTTGAACCAATTTCATAATAAACTTGGACTTAGGTCCATGAACTTTGAAAAAACATTTTCTTAATCAAAATTTAATCAACTTAATAATACTTTGACATTTTTGTGAGAAGACTAAAAGTCAATCAATCTCATTCAAACTATCTTTGCCACTTTGGATTCTTACCTTAAAATTTTCTCAAAAGATTAGACTCTTGTCAATCTTTGTAGTGATGCGAGCTACTATACCTCTATGATATATAGTGAAGCGAGATATTTTCCACTTGGGTGTTGAGTGAGGCTTTGTTGATTTTAAAATCCAAGCTATATCCTCCACTTTGAGATGATGCAAATTCTCCTTTCTCATGATCGTGGGTAGTAAGTATGTTTTCCACTTGGATAAGACTATGATGTCTCGTCTCTTAAAATTAATCAACATACTTGTGTTTTTACAAATTTTAAAGGTGAACTACGAGTACCCTAATCCCCTATTGCACGATAGGTGGTACGTAGGAACTAAAGGTTCACAACCGCGGTGGGTGCAAAAATCCTAAAAAATGTTTCTTTTCTCATCTCCACAATCTATTTTTATACAACACTTCTAGCCAAAAATACACAGATTTTCTAAGAGGTTACTGTGGAGTACCGTAGATGTTTAGGGTTATAGTATCTTCCCTTTGCATAACCAACCCCTGAACTTAGATTCTCTCCCCCTCTTTTTGGGTTATTCGCTTTGTTCCAATTCCTTTGGAAACAATAAAGCACGGTGACGATTTTTATTTTGATCTGTGCGAGTCAAGTCAATCCAATGGCTTAGTCTTAACATTTCTACCGCTACACTTAGGTTGTAGTAGATATACAGAATCTACGATATAACTCATTGCGTTAGTCTCAAAGCAGCAATACATTATCTATTTTATGAGATGTAATTCATTATGTCAGTCTTCAAGAAACAATGAGTTTTGAAACTTTGTGTTGTTCATCCCCTAGGCTATGATGAATAGGAAAAATCTATTTTGTAGCTAACTATATTAGTTTCAATGCATTAGTAAGTTAATTTTCAAACTTGGATTATTTATTTCCTAGGTTACGGTAATTACACAAAATTTATGACTACTTTTTCTAGGTGCAGACGGGTCATCTGCGTCGTCATATCTAGGTCAATTATCTTTCGGGGTTTATCTATTCAGGTCTGCAGTCAAATTTTGGAGGTATTCCATTATTTAATCACCCTCTGATCCTAATATGTGAGACCTTCATATTCCCACACCCTCAATCAAATGGCGATTAAATATGTGCAACTGTCATACCCTAAAATTTCCCTCCTTAGGCATTAGCAGTTGAATTATTTCTCTAACATTTAATTTGGCTATTTATTTTTAATCAGGTCACGGGATGCACATTTAAATAAGTATCACATTCTATATGGGGTGTATATATATCTTGAATTGGTAATAGGGGGTGTAATTATTTGGGCTTAGCAAATTGGTATAAACCCTCTAGAGGGGAGGGGTGTATTGGCTAATAAAAGAGTGTATGTTTTGGGCCTAACTAACTCGTATTTCTTTGGGACTCAAGTCAATAGAATACTTTTGGATTTATTTCTAATTTTTCTGAAAGTTGAATGAGTCAACTATCATTAGGTATAATTCTTATTATTTTTATTATTGATTATTTATTGATATTGATTATTATTATTATTAATTACTAGTCATTGTTATGGTTAATATTATAATTCTGATTTTACTAATATTACTATTAGTTGTTATTTTATTATTATTATTATTTCAAATTTTGTTGACTAAGTCAACATTAGGGTAAAACCCTAATTCCCAAAAGTTGTGCCAAATCTATCATCTTCGTCCCCAAGGTACCCAAGCCCATAATTTAAAATTTTTTTGGATCAAATCTGCAGCCAAATCAAATTGAATCTGGAATTTTGTTTTATTTCAAATTTATACAATAACAAGTCCAAGTACATTACAAAGTTTGCAAATACTAATCTAATTTACAATAAAATAAAATCAAATCCTAAATTGATTATAATTGAATCAATCATACAAATCATACAAAAGTAACAAAAATAACTAACTAATTTTTTAATCTAAACCTATAACTGCTAAAAACCTAAGACATAAAAGGAGCCCTATGCTATTGGAATCAGGACGAACACCACAACCCTTAAAGATTCTGGATTGTTGTTGCTGAAACCCTACACCATTCACCAAAGCTCTTCTCAGTAGAAGACTTGGGTTTCATGACTGAAACCCTAAGTCCTTCAGAGCTAAACCTCCAACCTTTTAAAGTACCTGCGAAGATAAGGAAGAAACAAATTAGAAGCAACAATTAGAGAACCAGAAGAGGAAATTATACAAAAAGAATTAATGCATGGACGGTAAGCCTAATCACTTAGCTTAGGGTTTATATTTGTTTATTGGTTTAATTTCTGTTGAGATTGGGGTATGGGGTTTTGATTTAGATTTAGGTTTAAGGTTAGGGTAAAACCACTTAGGGTTTGGTGATTTGGTCAGGGTTAGGACATGAACAAGTTAGGTTTTAATGATTTGGTTAGGGTTTGGATGAAGTTGTTTGGGGTTAGGGTTAGTCTTCATAGGATTCTCGTGAACCCAAATGAAGATGTGAAGGCTTCTGAATTTTTTGGTTGAAGGTGGGTTGAAGATCTTCATCAAGATCTGGGTTTGGATGAAGGTGGACAATGGTTTTTGGTGAAGGTAGTGGTGCCCTGGAGCAGCTACCAACGAAAGAAATTTCTGGCCGGTGGTGCCCAGGGCAAGGCGATTTTTGATCACCAGAATTCTAGAGAGAAGGCTGAGCCTCTCTCTCTTGAAAAACATAAATGGTTTTGTTGGTTTGTGAAGAGAGAGAGAGAGAGAGAGAGAGAGAGAGAGAGGAGAAATGGAAAATTTAGCCAAGAGATCATATTTTTCCTTTTATAGAGCCTCCCCCGTTTGCTAATCCCATACGCGTGGTCTCATGATGTCCACACAATCAGCATACTCTAACCCATCTCATGTGCGCATACTCACTATAATGCTAGTCAATATTAAAACCACAACCACCCATTTTAATTACTATTGATCCAATGCTTCAGGACCAGATCTTGGAGGCCGTTGGATGACAACAATGTATGAGATCTTGTAGCCCCACCATAGCGCATGTTCTTTCCCACATCTTACCCAAACGAACCCAGAGTTCATTTGGGCATTTGCACATATTGTCTGGGCCTAAGTTATGTTCTCTTAACACCCCAAATTTGTTTCATTTTTCCAATTCAATTATAAAATGCACCCCCATGGCCATTGGACTTGAAATAGAACCTTGGGCCCAAACCCTTACCTTTTGCGCCCCCCTTTTTCTAATAAACTAAAAAATGCACCCCCATGCGTTTTGGACTCAGAATTAATGTTGGGCTTAGGACCTTCATATTTACACCCTCGGAATTTATTATTTGCACTCCCTGCGTAATTTTATTATTTATTTAATTAATTCATTTTCTTATTTTGTTTATTTTATTTACTTTGTTTATATATTATCTCATGACATTTTTTAGCATATGGAATTAAAATATTTTTGTGCATTTTGTCATAAAATTATTGATAAATAAATATTGGATTAATATTAAAAATATTAATATATTTTTAATAATAAGAAAATAGTTATTTATTAAATATTTTCTAAAATACTAACCATATTTTCTTTCTATTTATCAAATATTTTCATCATTCAAAACTTTTTTTACATGTTGCATCATAAATTCTAAGACACCTAACCAATCAAATACCAACATTACTAACTTAATTTCAAACTCAAGATGTTTTCATGAAAAGGATTACTTTCAAAATTAACTGTGAACTGCGTCTACGATCACTCTTTTACAAAATCCAAACAAGGTTCAAGGATAATTCGAAACAAATTCTATGCAATCCTATAAAAAACACCAACCAAACATATGAACTAAGAAATTGAACTCTAATTCTTCGCAAGGAGATAAGTAGGCACGCGGTTAAAACAAAGGCGTGTCCCTCAACTAAAAAACTAAACATTTTTCTCAAATACATTAACATTAACATGCATTAAATATAATTCCCGATTTACTCTTAAACCTAAAAGTGGATCCCCTTGACAACAAGGGAGATAAAGGGTTCCTAACACCTTCCCTTCATCTAATTGACTTACGAATTTAAAATCTCTGTACGAATTAGAGTTACCCGTTATTTCCTCATCCTTAGGACAAAAATTAATGGTGGAAACTCTTTATTTTTTTCCGGTTATGACAGCTGGTGACTCTGCCGGGGACACAACCCTAGGGTTTAGAGTCTTCCGTTTTTAGGTCAAGGGTTTTCTTGGGTATTTTCTATTTTTGGTATATTTTTTATATAAATGATTATCTATTTATTTTATTTATTTTATTTATTCACGTTATTCCTTATTATCATGATTATTTTGTTGATTGGTGGGATTTAAATTCAATATAATATCAAAACCTTAGAAAGAAGGATTGTCTATTGGCCAAGGGGGGTAAACACCTCTACGAGATTTTATGATGACTTCTCCTAGAGCCGGTAGAATTCCAAAGAAGGAATATCTTTTAGAGGGCTATACTCTCTAGGAGGTAGGACTTCGGAATTTGTCCAATGACTCTTTGTGTAACCCTAAAAAAAATCTCATGGTGAGACCTTATACGTCCTAAGAGACGAAAGTCTCAGTCTACAAAGAGGCTCCGCTTAAGGGAGGCCCTTGTGCCTTTCCCTCTAGTGTTGTCCATGATACCCTTAAGAAAATCACCTTATGGGGAGGGTAGAATATCCGTAGGAAGAAACTAGGAACCTACATGCTAAGGATACCTTTCACAATTCCACTACCATGTTACATCACCATGCATACATACATGCATTTCACATTTCAAATATTCATTGTTTTTGCGTTTGTGTTGTCTTATTCAAAGGATTTCTAAGGGAAAAATAATCAAATGTTTTTCGTGAATATCTTAAAAATGAATACCAATAAGAAACAAACCATCTGAGTTAGAATTGTGATTCCTGATATGCAGAAGACAAAACTGATTATAGGAAAATTTAGTGAAAAAGCTATGAAAATGTTTGTTCGATGCTATGGAGAAATCCTTGAGTAGACTAAATTGACTGTACAAGAGGAAGATGTTACTTCCCTAGCACAATTCTATGACCCTACACTTTTATGTTTCACTTTCTAGAATTTTCAATTAGCACCTACGTTGGAGAATTTTGATAGGATCCTGGATTTCTATAGAATCAAGGATGAACCTTACTTGGAGATCAAACAAACTATCAATTTCCAAGATTTGAATAAAAGATTGGGAATACCCTTCATTTATTTACTGCTCAATTATAAAAAGGATGGCGGAGTTCAAGGGACTAAAAGACAATACTTGGAAGCTATATCCTTCACTTTTGCCAATAAGAAAGAATGGGGGCCTTGTGTAGATTCTTTGGAGCTACTAATTTTTGGTTTGATTCTCTTTCCTCATAATGTGGATTACATAGATCCTGTTGCTATTAGTGTGTTTTGTGTCATAAAGGTCTTGAATGTTGATCTGATTCCCGCTTTACTTACGGATGTTCATTATGCTCTTCATACCCGTTCTGAAAAAGGAAGGGGCCTGTTGAATTTTTGTATCCCTCTATTATATTGTTGGCTTATCAATCATCTCTACAAATAAGATTATATGGTTAGAAATCTAACCCGAGAACAGTGGTCCAAAAAATTGAGGGCTCTCACAGTCGATTCAATTTTATGGTACTCAAGGAGGATAAAGATAGTGGAAATTATCGTTAACTGTGGAGATTTCCCTAATGTTCCCATAATTGGATCAAGAGGATGTATTAACTATAATAGCACTTTGGCTTTACATCAACTTGGATACCCATTGGAACATAAACCTTCTGACGAGTGACTCCGACAAATAATTCTTCATGACATGGGTAAAAACAACCCCGAATTACTCAATAAAATCATTCGATCTTGGAATAGATTTCACAAGAAAGTGTAGTGGTAGATGTTAGAACATAGTTTGGTTCTACTCACTATAAGAGTTTTGATGATAACAAACACGTGATATATATAAAGAACAAATATGCTCTCTAATAATGTATTTTTATATGCAGGGAAATTATGATGTAAAATGCATAGAAGATGAGACAGTTTCATTTTTAAAGCTCTGTTGGGACACATCATACTTAGAAGCAAATTCGTGTAACACGCTTAAATGAAGAAGTTCTTATGTTACAACTTCTGAATGCACCAACGCTGCAAACAAAAACTTTGATATTCTGATACGTAAAGTTTTGGAAAGAACTAAAGAAGTCTCAATGGTAACATTCATCTTCTGATATGATCCCAAAAAGCATGTTTTGAAGCGTTACAATTTATTCATTGCAAATCAAATGTAACGACTGAATCAAGATAGGATCTCTACTTTTGGAAAGAACATTAACTACACTTTATCAACCTTCCAAAAACATCTTATCATGTCTCTCATACATCACCTATATAAAGAAGACTTGAAGGAAGAAACGCACACAACATTATTGCACACTGAAAAAGAGAAATCTCATTACATTTCTATCTTATTCTTTTCAATTGTGTAATACATCACTGTAGTGATATTGTTTTATCCAGAAACATCTTTGTACACAATGTTAATTATATTATTGTGTAATACCTTGAGAAAACCGAGTTGTGGTTTAAACTCAAGAAGACTTTGATAGTTGTCATTGTATCTGTGTAATCAAGTTTGATTAGTGGATTATGACCTCATTTGAGAGAGGCGAAATCATCTTGGCGGGTAGACTGGAGTAGTTTGAGTTTAAACGAACCAGGATAACCATTGTGTCTATTGCTTTAATTTTAAAAACACCAATTCAAACCCCCTTTTCTTGTGTTTTTCCATTCTTCAATTGGCATCAGAGCGTCTTGTTCTGGGTGCAAACACTTAAACGTGTCAGAAAAAGATCCAAGCAAGAAAAACACTATGGTGGGACCAATTCAGATCATTAGCAATGATAATCATGATGAGAAAGATAGAATCAACGAAAAACCTCCGATCTTTAATGGTGAGAAATTCTATTACTGGAAAGACAAAATAGAAAGTTTCTTTCTAGCTCATGACATTGATCTCTAGGATATGGTGATTAATGGATACATACATCCCATTTACGAAAGCGGTCAGAAGATCGATAAAAAGAGAATGGCAAATATATAAAAGAAAGAATTCAGAAATCATCACAAAGCCAGAACAATCCTCTTGAGTGCTATCTCATACACCGAGTATGAGTAGATCACAGACAAAGAATCAACCAAAAACATGTTTGACTCCTTGAGAATGACGCATGAAGGTAACACGCAAGTCAAAGAAACCAAACCTCTTGCTCTAATTCAGAAGTATGATGCTTTTAAAATGGAAGAAAATGAAACAGTTGAAACAATGTTCTCAAGGATTCAAATTCTGGTTGTTGGGCTAAAAGTTCTGGATACAGGGTACTCAACAGAAGATCATGTAAAGAAAATCAACAGAAGCTTACCCAAGGAATGGAGACCCAAGGTCACATCCTTAAAACTAGCCAAGATCTGAACAAAATATCTCTTGAAGAACTGATTAGCTCCTAAAGAAGTCATGAGATAGAACTATAAGAAGATGAGCTCCAGAAGCAAGGTAAGTCTCTCGCTCTCAAATATAATAAACAATTTGAACCTAAAGTTTTTCTAGAAAAAGAAGAAAACTCTGGTGGATCCTCGTCAGAAGAAGACGAACTATCTCTTCTCTCCAGAAGAGTCAAGCAGATATGGAAGCAAAGGCAGAGGAAGTTTAGAACTCCGAGAATAACATGGAATCATTCTGAATCATATTTTGGATATAGAAAATCTGGTAATAGAGATATTGTATGCTACGATTGCAACGAACAAGGTCATTACAAAAGCGACTGTCTGATAACCCGTAAATGTATCGAATATTTAGGTTAATTTATATGAACTTTATCCTCATTTTAATTACCTTTATTATTCTTTATTCGTATTATGCCGATATTTTCTATGTTTTCAGGAATTTGCTGTTACAAGACACATGCAAAGAAAATCAGGAAAAGTCATCCCAATCATGCTTAAATCCACATAAAGAGTGAACAATTATGAAGATATGAGGTGTATGACAAAACAAGGCGCATCACAAGTAAAAAGGCCCTGAAGAATAAATGAAGGAAGGCCCAAATTTCCCCAAGCCCAAGGTGTAACGACCGTTACACTCTCCTTGCCTAGGTGTAACGACCGTTACACCCTTGTCAGCTAGCCCTTCCTGAAGACTTGGCCTACAACGACCGTTGCAGGCTTCCCTATTTTAATAGGTCATGGCGACCGTTCCATCCTCCTTCATGAGAGGAGCGTAACGACCGTTACACTGGGTAAGTGGGAGGAGAAAATATCTCAACTCCCACGCACCTCCAGGCCTAAAAATAATGCCTCATAATTCCTGTTCGAGAGCTTCCAGTTTTTTTCCTTTTTTCGAATGCATTTTTCTTCTCTTTAATTTTAGTGTTACTCTGCCAAAAATATTCTCCACATTATTTATTTCCACTAGTTAATTTTCATCGATCTCTGCGAGATACTTGAAGTGAGCCAAATATTCCGCCATATTATTTTCAGGTTTAATTTAAGAATTTTATTTATCAATGTTAAGATTGTTCAAAATGTTATGTTTATTTAAATTGTTTGATGATAATTATTTCTGTTGCATTGTTACTAAATTGTTTAACATGCTAGGCTAAATTTATTTATCGGTATGTAAGGTTACATAGCTAACGGGACTTTGGCAACACTGATTGACCAGTTCCTTTTTAAAAGGATAACTTTTCTGGTTTCAATTATCAATTCTAAAAACCAACTGTTTTGTTACGAGAGTAAAATACAGATAGAAGTTAGGATCAATAAAACGAGAGTTTGAGATAATAACTAGACAGTGATAATTGGGCATTAACTTAAAATACAGCGAGAGCGCTTTTAAGTTAATTAGGTTTTATTTGTTTTCAAAAACTATTTTTAAACTCTATTTGAAACCGCGAGAGCACTCACTTAGGTTTGATAGTAGGATCTGAATCAATAAACACGAGAGTGTGAAAAGAGGGTTTTCAAACAAATACCTCCTACTGAGAACTATTTTATTAATCCGAATTAGGTCACCGAGTTGCTAAATCCTCGAAGCCCGACCATTACACACCGATATTCCCCCTTGAATCTAAACTAGATATTAATTAGTTAGGTCCCCAAACCCAAATTAATTATATTATTAGCCTTAGATTTACGTAGTAATCTAAGAAAATGGTAGTTCGACATTTAGTCCCTTGGGATTCAATAATCTTTAAAACTACACGCGATAGGACTGTATACTTGTGGTCTAGATTCTTTAAGACTCACAAAGTCGCGATCAAGTTTTTGGCGCCGTTGTCGGGGACTAACAAGTCAATATCGTAACTCTTTCAGTTATGCTGTAGAGACTAAGGAACCATCCCCAATTGTATGCCAAGCACTCGCTCTAGGAGTGAAGGCTTAGTTCTACCAATTTCCGAACCTGAGCGCTCTATTACAGGAGTCGCCGCGTACGAGTATCTCGTACGAACAATTCCCTTTCTCAATCTTCTATTCCTGCTGAATCAATTGAAGAACCAAACATGGGTGAACAACCACGTCCGCTCAAATCTTATGCTATTCCTTCGTAGGAAGAACCACATAATAGCATTGCTGCTCCTCCGATCAAGGCTAACAACTTCAAACTCAAACCTTCCCTGTTATCTGCTGTACAATAAAACCAGTTTTCTGGAGGGTCAATGGACGACCCCAATCTACATTTGTCGATGTTTCTGCAATACGCAGATACAATCAAGAACAATGGAGTCAGTCAAGAGGCGATAAGACTTCGTCTTTTCCCTTTTTCCGTAGGAGATAGAGCCCGAGCTTGGCTCCAGTCTCTACCAGCTAACTCAGTTACCTCTTGGGATGAGTTGAAGAAAGTTTTTCTTGCAAGATATTTCCCACCAAGTAAGACAGCTATGCTAAGATCCCAAATAAGCGATTTTCAACAAAAAGACAACGAGTCTCTTTTCGACGCTTGGGAAAGATACAAAGACATACTGAGGCTGTGTCCACATCATGGCCTATAAGAATGGTTAATCATCCATACCTTCTACAATGGTCTCCTTTATAATACAAGATTAAAAATAGATGTTGCCGCAGGTGCGACACTTATGGATATATCCTACATTGCTGCTTATACTCTCATAGAAAGTATGGCTCAAAACCACTATCATTGGGGGAGTGAAAGAGGTCAAGCAGACAAAGCTCCCGTAGAGAAAGCATTGACAAAATGTGGTATGTACGAGATCATCAATCTTGATAGCGTCCACGCTAAGGTAGACGCCCTCACTCAGAAGATAGATAGTTTAACCGCAGTGCCTCCAACCACCGTGGCTGCTATAACTCCGAATTGCGAGATATGCGAAGTACCTGGACATGCCTCTGCTGAATGCTAAATCTTAGCAGGAACTCCCCCCGACCAAGTAAATTATGCTCAAGGAAACCCTTACTCAAACACTTACAACCATGGATGGAAAAATCATCTGAATTTCTCATATAAGAACACCAATACGTTGTACGCACCTAGCCAAGCACCTGCTATACCACCAGGGTATCAAAAGGCACCTGCAGCTGCTCCTAACACACCCAGGAAGTCTAACCTCGAACTTCTGACAGAAAATTTTATAGCTTCCCAAACTCAAACTAACAAGGAATTTCTAAACCAAAATATTCACACTAGTGAGAAAATCAAACAGTTAGTGAATAAAGTAGATGCTTTAGCCACCCATAAGAAAATGCTTGAAACCCAGATTTCGCAAGTAGCTCAACAACAAGAACCTACTGCTGCACCTACTGGTACCTTTCCAGGTCAACCTCAACCAAATCCAAAAGTACATGCTCACGCTATTATATTGCAAAGTGGAACTGAATATGATGGACCAATTGACCCCAGAGCTGAGAACCCAGCCATGTCCCAAAGTTCAAGAAAAGCGACCGAGGAGGATAACGAACTAAAAGATAAGGAGAAGGTAGATGATGGGGAGACAGAAGAAAAGGAAAAACCTTATGTACCTTCGCCTCATTACAAACCACTAATCCCGTATCCTCAAAGACTTTCTCAATCTAGAAGTGTAGGGCAGTTTAAGAAATTTGTTGAACTTCTGAAACAATTAAACATCAAGATACCATTCACAGAAGCTATCACTAAAATGCCCTCATACGCTAAGTTTCTCAAATAAATTTTGTCAAACAAGAAAAAGATAGAGGAAAATGAGAGAATTACACTCACTGCTGAGTGTAGCGCAATCATCCAAAACAAAATGCCTCAGAAGCTGAAGGATCCCAGAAGTTTCTCCATACCCTGTAATATAGGTAAGTATGTTATAGACAAAGCTCTATACGACTTAGGCGCTAGTATAAGCGTTATGCCCCTGTCCATATCCAAAAAGCTTGACATGGGAGAATTAAGAGCAATTAAGATGTCAGTACAACTAGCCGATCGCTCTATCAAATACCCCGTGGGAATTCTAGAAAACGTTCCAGTATGCATAGGTCAATTCTACGTACCTACATATTTCATCATTATGGACATTAAGGAAGACAACGTAACCCCTATAATATTGGGAAGACCCTTCTTAGCCACTGCCGGAGCTATTATTGATGTGACAAGAGGAAAGCTAACTTTTGAAGTTGGAGAAGAGAAAGTTGAATTCATCCTGACACAGTCTTACAAGTGCCAGCTATAGATGATACATGCTACCTGATAGACCTAATAGGTGAATGTGTTAAAGAGATGGAGTTAGTAGAAGAAACTCACTCCGAAATTATGAAGATTCTGATGCCCTTAATCTTTGAAGATAATGATTGGTGTCCTGAGTATCGAGATGAAAGTTTAAGCGAGTGCCTAGCGCTGAAACCAGATCATATGCCTTGTCCGAAGAAACCCAACTTGGAACTTAAAGTTTTACCTAAAACCCTAAGATATGAATTCCTAGACTCCGAACTTAAAAGACCTGCGATAGTCAACACCGACTTAGGACAAACTGAGACGGAAAAGTTATTGCATGCCTTAAGAAAATATCCCTCTGCTTTGGGATATAACATTGCTGATCTAAAAGGTATAAGTCCTTCCATCTGCATGCATCGCATTATGCTGGAAAACGACTGCAAATCTTCTAGAGAACATCAGATAAGAATTAACCCAATCATGAGCATTGTGGTCAAGGATGAAGTAACCAAACTTCTGAATGCATGTATCATTTATCCAATCTCAGATAGACAATGGGTTAGTCCAGTCCACTGTGTACCCAAGAAAGGAGGAATCACAATCACGACAAACAAAGCAGGAGAACAAATAGTAGAAAGAGTCGTGAGTGGAACCATAATGTGCATTGACTACAGGAAGCTAAATAAGGCGACTCGAAAAGACCATTTCCCTTTACCTTTTATCGACCAAATGCTTGAGCGATTGGCTAGGAATTCTTACTACTACTATTTAGATGGTTATTCAGGATTCTTTCAAATACCAATCCATCCTAATGACCAAGAAAAGACAATGTTCACGTGTCCTTATGGTACGTTTTCTTATCGGCGAATGCCGTTTGGACTATGTAATGCGCCTGCAACATTTCAAATATGTATGATGTCCATCTTTGCCGATTTTATAGATGATATCATGGAAGTATTCATGGATAACTTCTCCGTATGTGGGAAAAGTTTTGAAGGATGCCTGTCAAACCTGGAAAGGGTACTGGAAAGATGTGTACCAGTAACCTCGTGTTGAACTGGGAGAAATTCCATTTTATGGTAAAATAAGGGATTATACTTGGACACATAGTCTCTGAAAAGGGGTTCGAAGTAGACAAAACTAAGATTAAAGTAATAGAAAGCCTCCAACCCCCAAAAACCGTAAAAGAAATACACAGCTTTTTGGGCCATGCCGGTTTCTACCGACGCTTCATAAAAGATTTCTCGAAAATATCTAAACCTATGACTAACCTCTTAATAAAATAAGTTGAATTCATCTTTGATGATGATTGCTTGAAGGCGTTTGAACGATTAAAAGCTGCTCTCATATATGTACCTATAATGCAACCACCGGATTGGAATTTTCCATTCGAGATAATGTACGATGCAAGCGATTATGCAGTAGGTGCAGACCTAGGACAAAGAAGAGAGAAAAAGCTCCATGAAATTTACTATGCAAGTAGAACTTTGGATTCTGCACAGATAAATTACGCCACTACAGAAAAGGAACTTTTGGCAGTCATTTTTGCACTAGATAAATTTCGTTCCTATCTAGTGGGCGCAAATATTATTATCTACACTGACCATGCAGCTATTAGATATCTATTAGCTAAAAAAGATGCTAAACCAAGATTATTAAGATGGATCTTACTCTTACAAGAGTTTGATTTGGAAATCAAAGACAAACCTGGATATGAAAATCTTGTGGCCGACTGTGATACGGTAGGAGAACTGACTTGAGTTTTGCGTTTGTGTTCGCAAATGTTTCGGTTGAGCAAGAGTCGCCACCGACTTTTTATTTTATCATAAGGAAAGGTTAAAAAGCACAAGAAAAACCTTTGAGATGTTTTCTTGGGTTCGAGGAGTAGATTATAGAAAGGGAAGGTATCAGCACCCTTTCTATCCATGGTTATCCATGGGCTCTTAGTTACTTGCTTAGATCTCTTGCATTTTCTTTTCAATTGTTTGAAATGGTGCTTTGTGTGTATGGTTTTGAAAATGTTTTGAAAAAGATGCCTTGTCTAGGCAACCATTGTAACAATTCTTTACTCGAATGTTTTACAAAGGTGTTTGTCTTTGTGAAAAGATGTTTCAATGTTTTTTGAAAGTTTGTTTTGAAGTTGTGTTGTGATGTGTGTTTTGAAAAATGGCAAGGATTGTTTTGCAAGATTGATCAAGTAACCAAGAGTTATCTACCCTAAATTTCTCAAAGATCTTTCTTATGTTTTAACCCTTTTAACAGTGTTGTTTCACCATTGTATTTGGTGAACAACCTTGTGTTAGGATGTTAACGGGACGGGCGCGGGTCATCGTTTAGACCATGAATGCAATAGTGTCAAGTATTTTGGCAATTTTCTTGAGGGACTATGATCATTTTGTTTAGGCAACTCCGATAGCGTCATCGAGGGACTATGATCATTTTGTTTGTTTTTGTTTTACCAAAGTACTTGACATGCAAACATGACCCATTTTTGAAGGCAACAAGTGGAATAACCCTAAGGGTGCAAGTGTGCATTGTGTTTATTTTTCATGCATGTTTATCTTGGATTTTAGGTCAAACTACTTGTTAATTTGATTTTGGCATACAAATCCTAATTCTCTAATCATGGCATAATTGAAAGCTTTTAAATGCGAGAATTTAAATGCTAAGCTATTACAACAAGATATAGGGAGGGGGGTACAAGTTTGCATTGGGGATATTTGACAAGGAAATAAAATCTAAGTTATTACAACCATATCGAATGTATAGGATACAAATATTTAATTGTACAATATTTAAATAAATACAATAAATAAATAAGAATGTATTATGCATAAAATGATTATTTATGTATGTGAAAAGGGTATTTTTAATGTGTAATATAAACAAAATGAACAAAGTTAAATTAATTATTTTTGGTCATTTAGGGCAAAACCCTAGTTTTTTAAGTAAAGAGTAATATTTATTAATTATATACAATATATATTAATTTATACAAAAATAAAAAAGTATATTGTAAAAAAGGGTATTTTTGGTGTCAAATATTAATAAAAATAAAAATGCATTATTTCCATATTTTTGTCCTAAGTGTATAATAAAATAATATATATATATATATATATATATATATATATATATATATATATATATATATATATATATATATATATATATATATATATATATATATATATATATATATATATATATATATATATATATATATATATATATATATATATATATATATATATATATATATATATATATATATATATTACTAAACCTATTAAATATAAAAGATAGAATTAATTATTTATGTATATAAAAAAAATGTATGTTTAAGAAAATATTTTCAAGGTATAAATAAAAATAATAACTGAAAAAATAAATATATTTTATATATATTATTTTTTAGGGTTTTAATAAAGAAAAGATTTGTATTATTTATATATATATACTAATAAAATGAAACAAATGCCAAATAAATATGAAAAAAACGTGGAAAAATATTTTTTATGTTTTTTATGTTTTAGCAAAAAAAATCAAGTCAGAATAAAAAATAAAATCACAAAAATGACAAGTATTTAATTAAATGGGCCAGGGGGGTGTAAATTGAAAAGGAGGGTGCAAACAGTAAGGGTGACTCAGGCCCAGCCCAAGTCACCACCTTCTTCAACCTCCAGCCATTTGAAACAGAAAACGCGCGCCCTTCCTTGTTCAACACTAACTCCTGATTCCTTGATTATTTTGCAAAACTCATAACACAAACATTGTAGAGCATCAAATCACGAGTTCAAACATGTAAAAAACTTGGATTAACACTCAAAGGTCAGAGAGAATTTCTCTGGCCCTAAATTTTAACCTAATTTTTTCCTCATGTTCATGGCTAAAATTCTCATAGCATGCTTAACATAAATGAAAAGTGATCACATGTATGGCTTCAGGGCTATGAGTAGGACATGTTTCATTCACAAACCTAAGCTTAAATCTTCCTAGATTGAGAGATAGAAGTCCATGGTTTTACCTGTTTCAGCTTGAATCGTGTACAACAATGTGGCCAACTTCAATGGAGTTTGAGCTTCTGTATAGCTTGCCTGAGGTCTAAGGAATCTTTTCCCACACCTAGCTTGCTTTGAATCAACCTGTATCGTGCTATAGAAGTCCACCTGCAAAACTGAAAAGTGAAAATGGCAAGTGAGGTTAGGGGTGTTACAGCTTGTGTTTAGGGCTTGGAATAGTTTAGGTAGATGGAAAAGAATGTGTTGGAACTTCTTTTGGCCAAAACGCACGAGTGAATGATGCTATGCAAGTCAAACTGCAGGGATACCCTATTTTTGCAGCAAAACAGTGTTTTTGTGTTTTGGGAGGTATGAGGGATGGTTGAATCGTGCCTTAGGTCTGTTTGGGTGTATGGAAGATGTTTACAAGGTTTGTTCTTGGCTGTGTTGACAGGAAATGGAAGTTGGAGTCTTTTTGCAAAGTTGCTTCAAATGTAAGTAAGAGTGTGTGTGTTTTGATACAAGCCAGTACAATGCCTAATGTATGCAGCAAAACAAAGTTCTTGGTAACTGGAATGTGTAGATTTGATTTGGCTCTCAGATTTGGCCCCATGCCTCAAGGATTTGGTATTTGACATAAAGCAACTTTAAGCAAAAATGACAATTAACCTTTTACTACTTAAGGCTTAAATTTGTGTGCAATGTCCAAATGAACAAAATAAAACCTTGACACAATGGTTAGGAATTAAATTATGGAGTGTAAATGGGTTTTGAGGCCTGCAAGTTAGCATAAACCAAGCTGATTTGAAAATGCCATTTGCTATGAACATGTATGGAAAATGAACAAAAGTGAGTTTTGGCCAACTTTGTGAATTCGATTCTCTCTAACCACAAGGGTGTTTGAGGAGTTCTTGGACAATTTGGAAAGCTTGGAATGTGTATTACAATCCATCTTTGTAATTCATATTTAAATTCCTCTTGGAACTATGTGAAAAATGGCCAAGAAGTTGGACAAAAATCCTGCCTAGAATAGGTCAAATTTCTTCTAAGTTAAAAGTGTTTGGCACCCTTGTTCCAAAAATCATAACTTGAGATACAAGCTTCCTTTGAGAAAACTTTGTGAATCAAAGTTGTAGATTTTGAAATGGAATACAACTTTCATGTTTCAAGTTTTGCTTGAATCCAATTGCATCTTGGTGAAAAAATGGGGCAAAGTTAGGAAAAAATAAGAAAATTTCATAACTTAGAAAATTTTCTAAGTTATAAAAATTTTCATTTTAAACCCTAATTTGCAATTTTGGGTTTCTTGATGAACAAGTTTCATAATTTGACATGTCTTGATGAAAAATGAATCTTGGCACTTGATTTTGACCAAAAAGTCAAAGTTTGACTTTTCAATATACAGTCAAATTTTAATCAGTTGATTGAAAAATTCATCTGTCAATCCTATGCATTTGAGATCTTTTGAACTTGTTGAATGGGTCAAGACAATGCCATTGAGTCCTTGAGTCCATATGTGAGCTTGATTTGCCATTGGTTCGGTCAAACAGTCAAGAATTGCCTTTGTGCAGTCAAAACCCTAAAAATGACCATTTTGCCCTTTTGATGATCTGATCAAATTTCTTGTGGAATTATGATCCAAACTTGACCAAATGGTTCATGTGAGTTCATAATGTTGATGTGGGTCAAATTTCATGAAGTTTGACTGTCAATTGGCCACATTTGACTTTTCCCCCAATACAGCTGATTTCTAGGTCAACTGTCCAATTGACTGGGCAAAGACTGGAATCAAGGCTTGAAACTTGGTATGGATAAACTTGTGAGTCCTACATGAAGCATGAAAGTCACTTTGGGCATTTTAGGTCAAAACATCTCTGTGCAAACTCAAACCCTAATTTGGGTCAACAGTGCAAGAAGAGGCCTTGAGCAGAGCAAACCCTAACTTGATCTTGAGCTCCAAGAGTCTTGTGATGAGAAAATGTTGATGAAATGAGAGGGAAAATTTTGGGGTACAACACCGACCATTTATCTAGAATGGAAAATCTTAAACCTGAAGAGATACCTATTAATGATGATTTTCCATATGAACACCTGGTAGCCCAAATATGATCAAACAAAGAATGCCCTGAATTTTGCATTAATGATAAGACAATTGAAGTGTTGGAAGCAATATCCACTAAAATTTCACTGCCCTGGTATGGTGACTATGTCAACTAATTAGCAGCAAAAGTCTTTCCACCTGATTTAACTTATCAACAGAAGAAGAAATTCTTTCACGATTTCAAACATTATTATTGGGACGAGCCCTTACTATTCAAGCGAGGCCCCAATAGTATTTTCCGTTGATGCGTTCCTGAGAGTGAAATAGAGAGCGTCATATCTCATTGTCATGAAGCCCATTATGGTGAACATGGTAGCACCTCAAAGACTTGCGCAAAAGGCCTACAAGATGGCCTTTATTGGACCAGTCTATGGAAAGATATCCATGTTGCAATTAAAAAATGCGACCGGTCTCAACGCACTGGTAACATATCTCAACGCAAGGGTATCCTAGAAGTAGAGATATTTTACGTGTGGGGAATTGAATTTATGGGACCTTTCCCATCGTCTTCTGGCAACAATTACATATTAGTGGTAGTAGATTATGTATCCAAATGGGTAGAGGTTGTAGCCTCTCCAACAAATGATGCACAAGTAGTCATTAGGTTATTCAAAAACATAATTTTTCCAAGATTCGGTGTCCCGAGATTAGTCATCAGTGATGGTGGCTCTTATTTCTTTTCCAAAATTTTCAATAAACTCTTAGCAAAGTATGGAGTCCGACACCGCGTAGAAACACCTAACCACCCAAAAACAAGCGGGCAAGTGGAAGTCTCTAACAGAGAGATTAAGAAAATACTTGAGAAAACTGTTGCCACATCTAGGAAAGATTGGTCGTCTAGACTACATGAAGCATTGTGGGCATACAGAACAGTGTACAAGACACCCATTGGAACCACGCCTTTCAAACTCGTTTATGGTAAATCTTGCCATCTACCCGTAGAACTGGAACACAAAGCCTATTGGGCCATCAAAACCCCGAACCTAAGTTACAAAGCCGCTGGGGAAAAGAGAATTCTAGACATCCATGAACTGGAAGAGCTTAGGCTAGATGCATACGAAAATGCCAAAATCTACAAGGAGCAAACTAAGAAATGGCACGACAAATGCATCTCTAGGAAAGAATTCAATAAGGGCAATGTAGTACTCCTTTTTAAATCTAGACTTAAACTATTTCCAAGGAAACTTCACTCTAGATGGTCAGGAACTTTTGAAGTTACTAAAGTACTCCCAAGCGGCGTTGTTGAAATCAAAGGAAAAACTAGCGATCCATTTATTGTAAACGGGAAGCGTTTGAAGCACTCCCATTGCATCGAGAATAGGGAATACTCAGCTAGTTTGAGATTTATACGACTATCGGCTGAGTCACTAACATAGATTTTCGATTTTCAATATAGGTCGTGCTTCCGACATTAAACAAAGCACTTTGTGGGAGGCAACCCACCCTTTTATTATAATTTTATTTACTAGTAGTTTTTTTTATTTTTCTCTTAAAATTTTACAAAATTTTCCTGTTTTCTATTTTTTTTAGGCATTAGGTCGATGCTGACTTAAAACTATTTTCCGATTAACCACAGGATTCACATTTCTTTTCCTTCACTGATTTTCGCTATGGATTTTTCTGACACTATGCCTGTCACCTTCGTGAGTGATGCTCATCAGAAGTGTTATGAGACGCTAGCTCAGAGAGAGATGTATCCCACCATCTTTGTGCATGACCCCACATTGTCCGCATTAGGAATCAGGGAGAGTGTTTGATTCATGTTTAACCAGATTGGTTAGGATTATTTTATTCATCATCAGCAGCCTACGTACCTCAACCTGACGTTGGAGTTCCTCAGTTCATTGCACTACAACCCTGATATTGGTTTAGGGTTGGCCAGAGGTTTGGTTTCCTTCAAATTTTTTGGTTTCACCCACAGGTTCACCATCCATGAACTTGCTGCTTTACTAGATTTCCCGGTTAGTGCTGATGCTGTCATTGCTATTCCAGATGACAAGTATGTGGACAACCAGCTTGACCATTTTTGGGGAGCGATATCTGATCTGAGACAGGAGAGCTCTATTCCTAGGAATTCTTCAGAGATTCATAACCCCGCTATTAGGTATTTCCACATGATTATGGCGTTTACCCTATTTGGAAAACCTCAGAATGATACCTCAGTGTCTGATGAAGATTTGTTTATCATGTTCTGTGTGTTATCAGTCCAGACCGGTAGTTGGTGCATCTTTTATGATTGCTCACCTCCTGAGTATAGCCCATGCTCCTCATGGCCCGATTTATGTTGGTGGTTTAGTGACTATGATTGCTAAAGCCCTATTTTTGAGAGAGCCTCTGTCCCATTTGACCCCTGCTAGTAATTTTACCCCGCTAGACCTTACTCTTTGTTTTAATGTTGGGATGATCAGATATATAAAGCCGAATCAGTTTCAATTGCTGATACTTCATGAGCTGGTATACCACTTCACACTTCCTGAAATTGCACATACCAGTGTGCATGATAGGAAGAATTGGATTTATGACCTAGAGGGTATAGCTGAGAATGACGTAGAAGAAGAAGAGTCCGATTCTTTGACACCGCCACATTATTATAATCCTCTAGTAGGTTTGGGAGAATTTGATCATGTGACACCTCCTCCTCTTGACCTCCATCCAGCTTGTGACCCACCATTAGCCCCAGCTGCTGCTGCTGTCCGTATTCCTCAGACTGATATTGCTATTGTTATGGATGCTATCACGACAGAGCATGCTGATATTCATTCTGATATTACTACTCTCCGTCGAGATTTATATGGTTTTATGGATCTTGTTACGACAAATATAGATCACATGTTGCATTCTAGAGGTGGCTGATCTATGGCTTTAGAACATTGAGGACACTGTTTTTTCCGAATGTAGGGGAGGAGTGTTTATTCAGTTTTTAGTTTTACTCCAGCATCAAAAATTTTTAGTTGTATTTATTCTAATTTATTTATTTTTATATTTATTTATTTTTCAAAATTATTTATTTATTTATTTCATATTTTTTATTTTTTTTACTACTCATTGAGTTATTTTATTTTATGATGATACTATATTATTGTTCCCCAAATTAACATGCATTACACCCAATTGTCACTTCATTGTCTCCTAGCATATTAAATTAATTATTCCCTCTAGACATGAGGTGACACAACACTGCCATGCCCCGATCAAACAATGAAGTTTCCTTGCATGCCGACTATTGCAGACCATAGCAGGCGCGTGATTTTTTTTTTCTAGGGAACCAAGCTTGTAACGACTGTTACAAGGTCCTTGTACAACGTTTAACAACCGTTACACCTCCTTCACCTCTTCCCATTTCAAATTTCAAACTTCCACCCGTTGCACCTTATTTATTTTTATTTCAAACTTCTTTTTGAAACCACCAATCCCTGCCATTTCCTATTCCACACACCATTCAATATTTCCATTAATCTCTTCTTCACCATTAAATCCTTACCTCTATATAAACTCTAGAAGAGATCATTTCTATCACACCAACCTTCTTCAACTCCTCTACCTCATAATTTATCATTTCCATTACCCTTCCAAAATGGCCAGAAGAGCTCAAGAAGAAAGAGAGGAACCAGAACTCACTAATATGGTATTCAGGAATGGGGCCGACGGAATACGTCAAGAACAACTTTACCGAAGGTTTCCTCAGAGGGGTATAGTTCTAACAATGTATATTGATTAAGATTGTCTACGCGATTTGGGATTACTTGAAAGTGTGCAATTTATGCTCCATGCATCTGGTCTACATTGCATTTCCACTATGAATCTTCCAACTTATGAATCCCTCACGTTGGAGTTCCTGAGCTCTTTTTTATACCAAACACCTTCTACTCCGGAAGCCGGTCAGTATCTAATCGGCGCATCGACTTTCAGATTATTCAACACGGAGTACACCATGAATCAAGAGACTGTGAGTTAGATACTCGACTGCTACCATGGTGCAGGTGTGGAATATAGAATTCTGCCTGAAGAAGATTGGAAGGAAAGATCATTTGAAATGTGGGAGCGTTTAACTAATACTTAGGTAAACGATTGGGCCGGACTTTTATCCACTCATATCCACAACCCGTGCTTCCGTTATTTCCATCGTGTTCTAGCCAACACAGTGTTCGGGGGAGCGAACAACAATAAGGTGAACATAAGGGAGATGTATTTTCGGCACTGCGCCCTTGATCCCGATCTCAGAATTAATGCTTCTCCATTCCTTCTAAGCCATATCCAGTCTCTATTATCAAGAAGCACCAGTGCATCACCTTTCTGCATCGGAGGTTTTGTCACCACTATTGCCAACTATCTAAATTTGCAAAACATATTAGTTCAACTACCTTTTTAGACCGGTGAGTTTCTTGATATCGAGTATTGCCAATTTGGCCATAATTTCAAAGCAAGAAGGGATGGAAGGTATAACCTGATGGTCTAACACAAGGTCGTCCCAGGTATTATTCTGCCAAATCCAAATATTACTAGAATTGACATTGCTGCAAATTGGATTTATGATCTACAAGCACCTGCCCCTGGAGCACGCAGGGGAAGAAAATGCAGCACCTGAAGTAAATCAACAAGGGCCACAACAAGAGCAAGCGGGAAATGATCCTGAGCCATCCACCATTGAAGCCATTTATGAATCACTTTTACTTCAAGATCAGAGTCAACAAGAATTGATGTAAATGATGCAAGAGCTGTAGCGCAACCAACGCGATAACGCTTACCAAAACCATCGCGACATTTCTAACTTGACTAATGAAATGCACAATCTATCATTCCGTGTTGAAGGCTTGCATGCTTATGTTTACAACACTGACGCAGAACCTTCTAGACCCAGAATAGGTGGAGTAAGAACACGTGGAGGAAGGGCACAAGGTGAAGCATCATCCAGCAGAGACGTCAGAGATAACGATGAGGAGTGATCTTTGTTTTCTTTATTCCTTACATTTCTATTATTTCTTTAAGTTTTATATTTGTTTTCTTTTCTCACTTTCTTTGTCGTATTGAGGACAACGCTCAGTTCAAGTGTAGGGGAGGAAACCTTTGTTATGTTTCCTACTTTTCTAGTAAGTTATTCAAATTTTTGTTATTTCCCTTTACATTCAATAAAATAAAAAATTCATTTCCGTAAGTTATTTGTACTTCAACACTTATCTTAAACCATAAATTTTTTGTTACTCGACGCATTAGCTCGATACATTCTAAATGTATATAGGTTGCTCACAATTAGGCTACGTTAGAAATTTTGAAGTTGATTCGACAAAATTAATACCACCTTGACACCTAAATCTTCCAGATTATGTAAATCAATTTGAGTGGTTATGATACCAAAGCCTTAAGTTTTAGTTTTGGATCGACCCGAGTAGTTTATACTAGCAGTCAGCACCGTCTTATCCACAAACTACGTAGGGAGCCGATGAATATAAGTGACTGGTCCTAATCAGGAAAAAATATCAGTAAATAAAAAAATGCTAAACATCAAAATATAATAGGGAATGCGCTAAATAAGTTAGGTGACCCTCACCAAGTCATTTAATCCAACAGCTGCGGTACCTACAAAAACTAATGTAATAACGAGTTGTAAGCTTGTTCAGTGGTATCTGGTGCTGAACTTGGTAGGGAGAACTACGGTTCAATCCCCTGAGACTTATAATCTGGAAAAGAAACAAGGGTTACCAAATTGCGTACCAGAAACCCGTGCATAAAGGACCAGAATCGCTAACCGGCTACTCTACTATATGCGTGCAAAAGATAAAGGGCTTAATGTGATTGCGCTAGAATGAAAGTGGTTGATTCCAAACGAAAAGCATTAGGTCAAGCTATGATAGCGTAATTCAGACGAGTTTGCATAGGATGGAGGATTTTGACCATGTCATGTGGTTTTGTGTCATGTCTATATCATTAGTGTCGGAACCTTGTTCCATCTTTCTAATGTATCGCCCCTTAACCATGTACGATTCGATTCGTGTCATGCGATTGTGTCAGAGACTGTGCGTTAAAAGTTTTTTACTCTATTATTTGCTTGAGGACAAGCAAAAGTTCAAGTGTAGGGTAGTTTGATAACCCGGAAATGTATCGAATATTTAGGTTAATTTATATGAATTTTTTCTGCATTTTAATTACCTTTATTATTCTTTATTCGTATTATGCCGATATTTTCTATGTTTTCAGGAATTTGCTATTACAAGACACATGCGAAGAAAATCGGGAAAAGTCGTGCCAATCATGCTTAAATCCACATAAAGAGTAAACAATTATGAAGCTATGGGGTGTATTACAAAACAAGACGCATCACAAGTAAAAAGGCCCTGAAGAATAAATGAAGGAAGGCCCAAATTTCCCCAAGCCCAAGGTGTAACGACCGTTACACTCTCCTTGCCTAGGTGTAACGATTGTTACACCCTTGCCAGCTAGCCCTACCTGAAGACTTGGCCTACAACGAACGTTGCTGCCTTCCCCGTTTTAATAGGTCATGACGACCGTTCCATCCTACTTGAAGAGAGGAGCGTAACGACCGTTACGCTGGGCAAGTGGCCTATAAATAATGCCTCATAATTCCTGTTTGAGAGCTTCCAGTTTTTTTTCCTTTTTTCGAATGCGTTTTTCTTCTCTTTAATTTTAGTGTTACTCTGCCAAAAATATTCTCCACATTATTTATTTAGGCTAGTTATTTTTCATCGATCTCTGCGAGATACTTGAAGTGAGCCAAATATTTCGCCATATTATTTTCAAGTTTAATTTAAGTATTTTATTTATCTATGTCAAGATTGTTCAAAATGTTATGTTTATTTAAATTGTTTGATGATAATTATTTATGTTTCATTGTTACTAAATTTTTTGACATGCTAGGATAAATTTATTTATTGATATGTAAGGTCACATAGCTAAGGGGATTTTGGCAACGCGGATTGATCAGTTCCTTTTTAAAAGAATAACTTTTCTGGTTTCAATTATCAATTCTAAAAACCAACTGATTTGTTACGAGAGTAAAATACAAATAGAAGTTAGGATCAATAAAATGAGAGTTTGAGATAATAACTGGACAATGATAATTGGGCATTAACTTAAATACAGTGAGAGCGCTTTTAAGTTAATTAGGTTTTATTTGTTATCAAAAACTATTTTTAAACTCTATTTGAAACAGCGAGAGCACTCACTTAGGTTTGATAGTAGGATCTGAATAAATAAACACGAGAGTGTGAGAAGAGGGTTTTCAAACAAATACCTCCTACTGAGAACTATTTTATTAATCCGAATTAGGTCATCGAGTTGCTAATTCCCCGAAGCCTGACCATTACATACCAATATTCCCCCTTGAATCTAAACTAGATATTAATCAGTTAGGTTCCCAAAACCCAATTAATTATATCATTAGCCTTAGATTTACGTAGTAACCTAAGATAATGGTAGTTCGATATTTAGTCCCTTGGGATTCAGTAATCTTTAAAGCTACACGCGATAGGACTGTATACTTGCGGTCTAGATTCTTTAAGACGCACAAAGTCGCGATCATTGTCCAAACCTTCAAAAAGAAAAACCTAAAAAGAAGCTTACCAAAGAAAAGAAGAAAAGTCTTATAGCAACATGGGACAACTCAAAATCTTATGAAGCTGAAACAAAATCAGAAGATGAACAAGCCAACATAGCCTTAATGGCCAACATATCAGATGACCTTGGATCATCTGAATCAAAGTCAGACTTAGAGGCAGAAGAGGTATTCTCTAACTCTTCTAGATCTCAATTAGAAGAAAGTCTGTCAGAAATTCTTGAAAGATATCAGCAACTTCGAGTCAAAAACAAGAACCTGAAAAAGGAGCTAGTATCTGACTCTGAAGAAACTAAGAAACTAAAAATAGAAAACTCTGAACTAAAAGGAACCATTTCTAAACTAGAAAATGAAAATTATGTTATTAAAAATAAATTACAAAAATCTCAGAAAGAAACTGTTTCAAAAGATTCTAATAGTTCATATAGAATCATAAAATAATATGATCATAGCTTTCAAAAACTTATAGCTAAGAACATAGATAGGAGCAAGATGGATTCTTGATTTATGGAGTTAGCAGGAATGGCAGAAAAGGTATAGGATATAAGGGAAAAGAAACTCAACCAAAGAAAGTTGATGATATAGTCATAAAAAACACACCTCTCTCTATTCACACTTTACATATGGTCATACACATGAGATAAAATATACTAGTAATGCTTTTTCTGCTAAACCAAAATTCAAACATAATTTTGGTAACTCTAACAAACCAGGACCCAAAAAGATATGGCTACCTAAGGACAAAATTGTCTATGTTGCAGATGTCTTTAACAACAAAGTTGAAACACCAATCTTGGTACCTGGACATTGGATGCTCTCGACTCATGACGGGAAGAAAGCATATGTTCCAAAGTCTCGAGCTTAAATCTGGAGACTCTGTAGGTTTCTGATGCAATCAGAAAGGAAAGATTACTGGCTCTGGAACTATTGGTAACGATACACTTCCTTCTATAACTAATATTATGTTAGTAGATGGATTAATGCATAACCTGTTATCCATAAGTCAATTAAGTGATAACGGTTATGATATAATCTTTAATCAAAAGTCCTATAAAGCAGTTAGTCAGAAAGATGTATCTATCCTTTTTAATGGAAAGAGAAAGCATAACATTTACAAAATAAAATGTTCTGAACTAAAAAGTCAGAACGTAAAATGCCTAATGTATGTTATCGACGAGCAATGGGTCTGGCACAAAAGATTGGGGCTTGTTAGTATGAGAAGAATATCTCAGATAAACAAACTCAATTTGGTTAGAGAACTTCCTAACCTGAAGTTCAGCTCAGATGCTCTATGTGAAGTATGTCAAAAAGTCAAGTTTGAAAAAAAAACCTTCTTTAAAATTGAAAAATGTTGTTTCTACCTCTAGACCATTAGAACTTCTGCATATAGATCTGTTTGGACCAGTGAAAACTGCATCCATCAGGGGAAAAAAGTATGGATTAGTGATCGTAGATGACTACAGTAGATGGATATGGGTAAAGTCATTAATACGCAAGGACGAGTGACGCTCTGTGTTCACTACCTTCTGTAACCAAGTTCAAAATGAAAAATATTTTAGAATTGTTAAAGTCAGAAGTGATCATGGTGGGGAATTTGAAAACAAAATATTTGAAAACTTTTTTATTGAGAATGGAATCTCTCATGATTTCTCTTGTCCTATAAATCCTCAACAAAATGGAGTTGTAGAACGAAAGAATAGAACTTTACAAGAAATGGCCAGAACCATGGTCAAAGAGACTAACATTGCTAAAAACTTCTGGGCAGAAGCAATTAACACAACATGTTATATTCATAATAGAATCTCCATAATACTTATTATGGATAAGAATCTGTTGTACCCCAAAATTATCCCTCCCATTTTACAAAATACATGTTCATTAATACCCTCAACTTGCTCAAGGATGCCCAAGAGTTGATCAGACAAACCCTCTCCTAAAGCAATAAACCTCCAACTAGGGTTTCCATTTTCATCAAGATGGGTGAAATCCAAAGGCCTCAAATACATTCCATGGTCCTAATATGTTCTCAAGATCATACATGTAAAGTTTCATACCTTGCACAAGAAGTTTGCTCAGTCAACTGCTCAGATGCTTGAGAATCGACTATATCAGGTCAAAAGATAACTATGGCCCACATAGAGTCAAACTTTAAGATTTTTAGTACACATCAATATTTTGAAGTATTATCCATAATTTGATCAAGGGTTGATCATGATTCCTCAAGGAATGCTCCTAATTCCTCAAAACTCAAAAGTTGCTAAATTAGGGTTTCTTAGGAAAAGTCAACCAAACTTTGACCAAGCATAACTTTCTCATACTTTATCATAAATTTCTCAACCAAACTTTGACCAAGCATAACTTTCTCATACTTTATCACAAAATGTACTCATAAAAAGATATGAATTTCTATATTATAGGTCCTTTTGAAAAGTCAACAAAAACACCTTTTAGGTCAAAGCTTCTTACATGAACATGGATGACCCAATTGAGATTAGACCAAAACTTTTGTTTAGGGGACATCCTAAGCTTTCTAAAAATTCCAAGAACACCTCTCTAGGTTTAAAATTGGAAGAGATATGCATTGTCAAAGTTGACCATTTTAGGAAAATTGCCAGAAGACAAATGTGCTCAAAAGTGAATTTTTTGTCAAATGGGCCTAGCATTTTAGGATTGTATCTTGTTAGGGACATGGTCCATGACCCAAATCAGCAGCCATATATTATTTACTCTATTTATTTATTTTATTTTGATTTTTATTTATTAAAAATCAGATTAAATCAAATAAATGACAAAAAATATAAAAGATTGATTTGTTGATCTGATTTTTATGAGAATCAAATCTAATTGAGCTGGCCAAATCAGATCAAATCGAATCAAGGCAAATTGAGGCAAAAATAACATGATTTGGATGGTTTTGGAAAGAGATCATATAGCAAGCAAATCACATTCAATCTCCATAATTCTAAAAGATTCAGGTCGTTTTTGTTGCCCTAATTCATCACACTACATATAATGAACAAAAACAATGCAAAAGAACAAGGGTTACAGTCGTGAGAACAGAGAAAGAAAACTCAAATTTTGGCAAAAAAGTGGTGGATCGTTTTATCACATAGAGGGTGATTCAAGACATTCCAAAGTTTCTAATCGCTTCCTGGAAATCTCTTAAAGCTAACACAATCCATTGCAAGCATTCCCAAGCCCATAATCGTCCCATAGTCTTCACACGGTTTGCCTCTTTTCTCAAAATCGATTACAACAATTCTTGCATCCTAAGCATGTTTTAATGATATATTTGTGATTATTAACATATTTGCAACATGTTTGAATGATTTAATTGATGTTTTGACGCATATATTGATGATTGCCATGGTTAGGGTTTAAGAAGCGGTTTTGGGGCTTCTCTGTACAAGTGAAATTGGACCAAGAAAAAAATGTCATGATACTCGTGAGATCAAGACGAGTTGATTGGTATAGTTAGAATTAATTTATCATGCGTCATATGAATTTTTGAAGCTTGCAGGTTTATAGCTATGGAGTTTTGTCCGTACGTATAAGTTTGGCACCTAAGATGACGGACAGGGAAGAAGATGATGACTTGTCACCATCCCACTGGGCCATTTAAATTACGCGCGTTTTCTTCAGTTACTCACCTTGTTTTGCATATTATGATTTAATCTTATTATTATTACAACTAAGCAACGTAGCACAAATGGCCAGGGTAAGCGTTGAATGAGTGGGAGGACTTGGGTTCGATCCCATGTCCCAACATATTTTCTTTATTTTCTTAACATGTGATTGCAGATCCCATGCATTACAAGGCCAGATGTCCATCATGCGCCCCACTGATCCAGCCATTGGATCGTTGCCAACCCAGATCCAACGTTCAAACTAAGGAGGGACCATGGTGTACTCTCCAGGCGCAACAACATTGAATCAAGCGTGAGGGAATGGGCTCAGCCAATATTGGGCCTTGATAAATTCAGAAACGCACCCCCCCTATTTTCTCATTATACAGGCCCAAATTCTATTCCTTTTTTTATTTCAATTCTTTTTTATTACTTATTAACTATTTCTTTTTCAAATAACTCCAAAAATCATGTTTTTTTATTTAATCCAAAAATCATAAAAACATCAAAAATCATTTTTTTCATAAAAATATTTTTATTAATTAATTAGTTGAATTAAATTTTAGGTAATTTAATTCTCTTTTTATTATAATTCAAAATAATTAGAATTAGGGTTTAATTTTGTACACAACCTAGTTTTTTCCTCAAAAAAATAACATAAATATTTTCTCAAATTAGATTTTTAGGTTGTCCAATTATTTCTCGCATTTAATTCGCCGCGCGCTTTTAATTTTTCTTTTTATTATTATTGTAACTGCTCAGAGTTTGTAATATATTTAAGTAGGGTTTTAATTCCGCATTTTATTTTCAGTCAAAAATAATTATGTATCTGCCCAAAGCCTTATAATAATTAGGACTCTAACTTCTCGCATTTTTATTTCCGCAAACTATAAACTGCTTAGAGGTATGTATAGGATTGTATGGAAAGACAAGTTGAAATTAAAACAATAGAAAACTCTAATTGTGCAAGGATAATTAACTGAAAAAATACACTTGCACATGCTCACTCCTAGGGTTTACTCCACTCTGGTTGCCTTTGATAAACGGTCGTGAAGTATAGGGAATGTTAGTGGTTGTCCTCTAGTCCCAAAAGATCTAAAATCACCCAATCGGATGTTGCCTCGGAAAAATAGCTTTAAGGCTTTAGGATGATTACTAAAATTTTCTAACATTGCTATTGTGATCGTATTTGTCCCTTCAAACGTCCCTTAAAACTCCAATGACGGTGCTACCTATTCCTTGATAATAGGATAGCACTGTATAAAGGAAAACAAACACACTTTTTTTGAGTAGGTAGATTAGCTCCTAGGTACTTGCTCAAACAAAAATTTTCATACAAACACTTTTCAAAACAATTTTCAAAACAACTTCATCACACTCTTGAGGACTAATACAAGGGTAATCACGAAGTAAAACTTTTTCAAAGAAAGCACACACAAGAAATTTTAAAAAATGAGCAAAGTACCAAAGAGCCCATGGAAAACCATGGATAGAAAGGATGCTAACACCTTCCCTTTCTATAATCTACCCCCCGTACTCAGAAACATTCTTGAAAAAGGTTTTTTCTGTTCTTTTTCCTTTCCTTAGTTGGATGAAATAAAAGTCGGTGGCGACTCTTGCTTACCGCGACATTTGCGAATACAAAACGCAAACTAGTATTAACAGTCGGTTCTGCCACCGTATCACAGAACTGGCGACTCTGCTAGGAAGTATAAATAAGTGGGGTATACCTTAGGATCTAGGTCACTTTTAAAATTGCTTTCTTGTTTGCTTTGCCTACTATATATTCAAGGGTTTTGTTTGGGTATTATTGAAGATCCTACACCCTGATCGGGGAACACCTTTTAGGTAAGTAGCTATAAACTGTGAGGGAAATGTGTAGGGTATACCAACACGGTTGAAGCAGTGGATAAGTTGATATGGCACCTTGGTTGGTACCGGTAACCCTTGAGTCAATCAGGAAGAGTACGAGGCCGCGGCATGGTGTCGTGAAGCATCAATTGACCTTAGAACCTTTAATTGCACAACTTGGCCAGTAGGACGTAGCGAAATGGCCGACTTTGGTGTATTCCCAAGGTCGACAGATGCTCGATGCTACACTCATTGAGGTTTGACTCTTGAGTTTTGTTTGGTTGCGAGTCAATCGCCTATTAAACGAAGCTAGGAGAAAGATCGGTGATATTGAGAAATCCGTAGAACCCGGTTACTTTTCTGAGCCAGGTTTGAAACGAACTAAACTTCAAGAGGGTACTTACCTATGGAATCCATGCAAGCCTAAACCTAAGGCTACTTGTGTGACTTGTTTTCTTTCTGTTCCTAACAATTTGAACTCATTGCAGGGCTTTGTTTGTATTCCTCGTAGGACCTTGTTTGTATAAATCCAATAAATTGGTTTCTTACCCTGCATTTTTGTTGGATGCATAGAATACACATCATAGCACATACCATAGCATTTCCTTAACCATTTCAAGGATCTCGAGGGCCTATGATGCAGGTTATGATGAACCAGACGTCTAGCAAGGGGCAAGGGGATTTATTTTCCTCTAGCCAATACCGTCAAAATATCAAAACACGATAACTTGAGTAAGGGGCTATGACCCACTTGATATGGTGAGATTGACTCTCGTAGAGGTACATTCGACGATACAAAGTTTTTCAATCAAAGCTACAAATCTCAACTTCTAACATTTTCTTGTTTTCCCATGCGAGATCCTTGAAAATATTGCATACATATATCATACATATCATTGCATAAACAGGTTTCAAAGTAGGTCTCTCATGTTCTCGCTGTTTATTTCACACAATGGCTCTCAAACAAGACAACAGAGATCTCCAAAGTCAAGAAGCTCAGTTCAGGGAGATGTTCCTAAACCTATCCAAGGGGAAGGAAGAGTTGAAAATACTCCTCGCTGGGAACTTGGTCAAGAAACGTTTTGAAGACAATAAGGACGAACCGTTGGAACAACTGCGATATGAGGTTCAAGCAATGAGAACCCAGATGCTGGGGCAGATGACTCTTATCCAAGGCGTAGCTCGGGGACAAGAAGAGCTGAGAACCATTATCAACAAACTTCATCAAGATGGATACAACCGTATGAAGCAAGCAGTCGAGGCTGGGGACCAAGTCATTGATCAACCTCCAAGAAGACAAGAGTTTGGTTTAGTAAAGAGTGGACCTTTTTAAATTGCTACTACCTCACGGGTCCAACAACAACCTCGCCAAAAATAACGGGTTAATCAGAGTAAGCCAGATACACCCAAGAGGCAGTTTACCAAACTCAACATGTCGTTGTCTCAAGCTTTACAACACATGTTGAGGATGAATCTGGTTACGTTTATAGGGCCTCATCGGAATCCCAAGACTTCTTCGCCTAACTACAATCCTGATGCAAGGTGTGCATATTACTCCAACGGTTCGGGGCATGATACTGACGATTGTTAAAGGTTGAAATACAAAATTCAAGACCATATTGATGAAGGAGCATTGGAATTCACACAAGATGGTCAACTTGAATGTTTTTGTCAATCCTCCAAGGCCCACCATTTGAAGTGACAAGTTCTAACAAGAGGGCTTTTCAATCATTAGAATTTTCAATTTGTAATTTTCTTTTGATTATTCGAATATTTATTCATGTCAAACTTTGTTACTTTATAAATGCATTGCATATGTCTGTTTTGAATCAATTCATTCGTATTCACTATATTTAAACTCTGTTCCTTTTTGTGATATTCAAATCTCGATTGAAAAGTTGTAAGCCTTTAGAGGGAGGATGACGAAAATGATACCACAATCTCTACATTATGATTTTGAACAGACCCCACTGAAGATGTACAGACGTTGTTTCAAATCCCAAACAGTGGAGTAATAAGGAAGATAATCCCTAGTCAACCCCTTTGAGCCTCAGAAGTATGAGTTTTCTTTTCACACAAATTAAAACCCTTAATCATAACCTGGGGCAGGGTAGTTTTCTCAGTTAATTCAGAGGCGCATTCAATCGCAAGCTCATCCTTCATACACGACAAATAGTGTAGAAGATACCTTCCAAAAGATGGTGATGGTTCCGCATAATCATCAAAGTGGGCATTCATTATCTCTCAAAACAAAAGCCCATTAAGTCAACACCTGTGAAGGAGACTTAAGAAAATAAATGGGCCTCCCACTGGCTGTAATCACAAAAAAAATAGTTCAGGCAAAAGATAGGGATGACAAAATCAAAAAAAGAGGTCCTACAAATCCTCGACAAAAAGAAGATTACAAAAATGACTGCCTTTTCAAAACAAACTTTCTGTATTCGAACCATCACTGGAGTATCAAGGATGTTCCAAAACTCAACTGGGATTCAAAACGCACAATTAACTGAGCATAGGACTGAAGAACATCACAAAGAGTGGGTTAGGTACAAATAAAATTTGAGCCTTTTATCCTTTGTTTCTTGAACCGTGAACCTGGCCACGTTATAACCCTTAAACGTCCTAGCTGAAGCACGGGTTAGTTCGAAAGCATATTATTACAAAAGGTATCCTGACTCCTGTAGGGTTTGCTATAAATCCCGAGTTGATATCACACTTTTACAAAATTTGTTTGTTTTACTAAAAAATGAATTTTCAAACTTCAAGACAGACATAAGCTTTGCATTCTTAAAATATTATTGTTTGCATATGACTATTTAATCAACAACATAGAAATTCGCATGACGAATATCTAGTGAACAAAAAACCTTCTCAATGAAAAGGATCACCTCAAGTTGAAAAACAATTACAACCAAGGGGCACAGCATGACCATTGTCCATCATCTGGGGCAGTCAAGTCAAGATTCAAGGAATCTCTCAAAGATGCCAAGTAGCCAGGGGCAAATCTCCATTTGAATCGGTTGGGGCATTACGCACGCATTCCAGCAATGAATCATGTGCCGTCAAGAAAAACATTTTGAAATTTATACAACACAAAACTATAGACAGTGACAACTCCCTACATCTTAAGCGCGTGGACATAGTTGGAAAATACTACGCATGAAAAAGACCCGCTAGGTTGACTGGCCTAGGCAAAAATAAGGGCATCTCGACGAACCAAAAAAGGTTCGGGCAAAGGTTAGGGATATACATATGGAAAAAACTGTACACCCGGCAAGTCAAAAACCTGAAAAGGCGGCTTGGGAAAAAAGGTTATCCCGGTGGACTGAAAATCTGAAAAGACAGTCCAGGCAAAATTTAAGGATTAAAGCGTACGACTATGTCCTGTCATCTTGTCACTTTCCTATCGGTTGAAGACTTATAATTTTAATCGGAAGTTACCAAACACCTCATGAGTTGGGATAACACTCAAGCTATCCATAAAGCCTCCGCAGGTACTTTCTCCAGCAGGTACAAGGGCAGAAAAGTCCTGATGCAAAGTCATTTCCGTATCCTTAGCATGCGTCCCAGTGACATCTACACTCCCCATAGAGTAGAGACAACTAAAGCTTTGACATCAGCTTCCCCAAACAGGAGTTACTCTCCCCAGCTGGGTCCCTTTAGAAAACTGACATCTATATTCCCCATCCGAATTTCATAATCGCAAGTGGGTCATAAAGTTGTCTCCCGAGCAGAGTTTATTTATCTGAATACAGAAGCTCAATCCCCAACTGAGCTTATTACTTCAGCTACAAAAGTTCATCTTCCAACAGAGTTATTTCCCCGCAGAGTTATTCTCAAACAGAGTCTCTCCCTAATAGACTATTCACAAACATGAGTAAATCCACGGCATAGTCATCTCCGTTCACCATCCCCAACGGAAGTAGAAGAACCACTTTTTCTACGAAGGTCAGGAATTCAATTTCCAGTACTCTCCAACAGTAGTCAGGGATTTATTTTCCCAGACTGGAACGTGTCACAATAGCATTTCATGTTCATACATCATTACATGCACATACATATCGCATACAGCGTAATCTCATTTATTTTGAGAACATCATCATACAATTCATTTCATGCATCGCATATAATTAATCATGTACATTTTCAGGAAAGATGATTATCATCAACAATTTCCAGCAGGTCCAAGATTAGCTCCTAAAACTAATCAAAGTAATTATCTGCGCGACCAGATGCAGCTTTACACGGGTTTGTCACGAAGCAATCTTACACGGGTTTCTCCTAAATACAGCTTCACACAGTTTTATCCTGAAAAAATCTTACATGGGTCCCTTCTCATACATTTCCAAATAAAGTTTCACACGAACTCATCCCGAAGTAACCTTACACAGGTTCCTCCTGAAGCCCTACACGGACTTATCCCGATGCAACCTTACCTAGGTTCTTTCTCGGTTCAGATGCAATTTTACCCAAACTCCTCACGGAGAAACCTTACCTAGGTTCCTTCTCAGTTCAGATGCGATTTTACCCAAATTCACCTCGAAGTAACCCTACGACCCAGGTTCCTTCTTATAGCCCTACTATCCAGGCTTTCATTTTGAAGTAACCCCACTATCCAGGTTCCTTCTCATAGCCCTGCTATCCAGGCTTTCATTTCAAAGTAACCCTACTATCCAGGTTCCTTCTCATAGCCCTACTATCCAGGCTTTCATTTCAAAGTAACCCTACTATCCAGGTTCCTTCTCATAGCCCTACTATCCAGGCTTTCATTTCAAAGTAACCCTACTATCCAGGTTCCTTCTCATAGCCCTACTACCCAGGTCCCTTCTCATAGACCTACTATCTAGGCTTTCATTTCGAAGTAACCCTAATATTAAGGTTCCTTGTCATAGCCCTACTATCCAGGCTTTCATTTCGAAGTAACCCCACTATCCAGGTTCCTTCTCATAGCCCTACTATCCAGGCTTTCATTTCGAAGTAACCCTACTATCTAGGTTCCTTCTCATAGCCCTACTATCCAAGCTTTCATTTAGAAGTAACCCTACTATCCAGGTTCCTTCTCATAGCCCTACTATCCAGGCTCTCATTTCGAAGTAACCCTACGACTCAGGTTCCTTCTCATAGCCCTATTATCCAGGCTTTCATCTCGAAGTAACCCTACTATCCAGGTTCCTTCTCATAGCCTTACTATCCAGGCTTTCATTTCGAAGTAACCCTATGACCCACGTTTCTTCCCATAAGCCCTACTATCTAGGATCTCATTCCGAAGTAACCCTACTATCCAGGTTCCTACCCATAAGCCCTACCATCCAGGCTTTCATCTTGAAGTAACCCTACGACCCAGGTTCCTTCGCATAGTCCTATTATCCAGGCTCTCATTTCGAAGTAACCCTACGACCCAGTTTCCTTCTCATAGCCCTACTATCCAGGCTTTCATTTTGAAGTAATCCTACGACCCATGTTCCTTCCCATAAACACTACGACCCAGTTTCCTTCCCATAAGCCCTACTATCCAGACTCTCATTTCGAAGTAACCCTACGACCCAGGTTCCTTCTTATAGCCCTACTATCCAGGCTTTCACCTTGAAGTAACCCTACTATCCAAGTTCCTTTCCATAAGCCCTACTATCTAGGCTCTCATTCCGAAGTAACCCTACGACCCAGGTTCCTTCTCATATCCCTACTATCCAGGCTTTCACCTTGAAGTAACCCTACAATCCAAGCTTTCACCTTGAAGTAACCCTACAATCCAGGTTCATTCCCATAAGCCCTACTATCCAGGCTTTCATTTCGAAGTTACCCTACTATCCAGGTTCCTTCTCATAGCCTTACTATCTAGGCTCTTATTTCGAAGTAACCCTATGACCTATGTTCCTTCTCATAGCCCTACTATCCATGATCTCATTTCGAAGCAACCCTACTATCCAGGTTCCTTATCTCTTGTCTTCGGATAACAATTTACAACACGGTAAGACCTGGACCCGACCAATTACAGCCAAGTTCACCTTTCCCCAGTAAGTAATTATACGGCCTGGACCCTGACCAGATATGCGGTCCATTTCCACCTCCTCAATCAAGAATTAATCCCTCAGTAGAGTAATGTACAACCGAAGCTCCTATACTCTATTTGCCAAGACATAAATCACCTTTCCTTGGTGAAGTTATCCTCAGCGGAAGGAACAAGAACACTCGCAAAGGAATCTCCTATGCAACGAATATCTTCTCTAGGTGGCATATTTAAGCCCATCTTTGATGGTTCTCTATCACCTTCCAAATGGAATCTGTAAGCCCATTCCCGATATTATTGATCGATCATCATGCACTTCATACGAGTGCAAATTTTTGGGCACTCTAGTGTCCAATCATCTTCCACCCTCAAATCACGAAAGGCAGACAAGCCAATCTACATCCTTAGGTGTAAGAAGATTGAACAGGGGCAGCTGTTGTACCCCAAAATTTTCCCTCCCATTTTACTCAACACTTGTTCATTAATACCCTCAACTTGCTCAAGGATGCCCAAGAGTTGATCAGACAAACCCTCTCCTAAACAATGAACCTCCAACCAAGGTTTCCATTTTCATCAAGATGGGTGAACTCCAAAGGCCTCAAATCCTTTCCATGGTCCTAATATGTTCTCAAGATCATACATGTCAAGTTTCATACCTCACACAAGAAGTTTGCTCAGTCAACTGCTCAGATGCTTGAGAATCGACTGTATCAGGTCAAAAGTTAATTGTGGCCCACATACAGTCAAACTTCAAGATTTTTGGTCAACATTAATATTTTGAAGTATTATCCATCATTTGATCAAGGGTTGATCATGATTTATCAAGGAATGCTCCTAATTCATCAAAACTCAAAAGTTACTAAATTAGAGTTTCTCAAGAAAAGTCAACCAAACTTTGACCAAGCATAACTTTCTCATACTTCACCAGAAATTTCTCATCCAAGGCTCATTTTTCAGAGAATCCAATTTCCTACAATTCATTATCAGCCCTCAAGTTCAAAAATTGTACTCATAAAAATATATGAATTTCTACATTATAGGTCCTTTTGAAAAGTCAACAAAAACACCTTTTGGGTCAAAGCTTCTTACATGAACATGGAAGACCCAATTGAAATGAGACTAAAAGGGTTGTTTAGGGAACATTCTAAGATTTATAAAAAGTCCAAGAACACCTCTCTAGGGTTAAAATTGGAAGAGATATGCATTGTCAAATTTGACCATTTTTGGAAAATTGCCAAAAGACAAATGTGCTCAAAAGTGCATTTTTTATCAAATGGGCCTAGCATTTCAGGATTGTATCTTGTTAGGGACATTGTCCACGACCCAAATCAGCAGCCATATATTATTTTCTCTATTTATTTATTTTATTTTGATTTTTATTTATTAAAAATCACATTAAATCAAATAAAGTACAAAAAATATAAAAGATTGATTAGTTGATCTGATTTTTATGAGAATCAAATCTAATTGAGCTGGCCTAATCAGATCAAATCGAATCAAGGCAAATTGAGGAAAAAATTGCATGATTTGGATGGTTTTGGAAAGAGATCATATAGAAAGCAAATCACATTCGATCTCCATAATTCCAAAAGATTCAGGTCATTTTTGTTGCCCTAATTCATCACACTACATATAATGAACAAAAACAATGCAAAAGAACAAGGGTTACAGCCGTGAGAACAGAGAAAGAAAACTCAAATTTTGGCAAAAAAGTGGTGGATCATTTTCTCACATAGAGGGTGATTCAAGACATTCCAAAGTTTCCAATCGCTTCCTAGACCTCTCCTGAAGCTAACTCAATCCATTGCAAGCATTCCCAAGCCCATAATCTTCCCATAGTCTTCACACGATTTTCCTCTTTTCTCAAAATCGATTACGACAATTCTTGCATCCTAAGCATGTTTTAACGATATATTTGTGATTATTAACATATTTGCAACATGTTTGAATGATTTAATTGATGTTTTGACGCATATATTGATGATTGCCATGGTTAGGGTTTAAGAAGCCATTTTGGGGCTTCTCTGTACAGGTGAAATTGGACCAAGAACAGAATGCCATGATACTCATGAGATCAAGACGAGTTGATTGGTATAGTTAGAATTAATTTATCATGCGTCATATGAATTTTTGAAGCTTGCAGGTTTATAGCTATGGAGTTTTGTCTGTAGGTATAAGTTTGGTACCTAAGACGGCAGACAGGGAAGAAGATGATGACTTGTCACCATCCCACTAGGACATTTGAATTACGCGCGTTTTCTTGAGTTACTCACCTTGTTTTGCATATTATGATTTAATATTATTATTATTACAACTAAGCAACGTAGCACAAATGGCCAGGGCAAACGTTGAATGAGTGGGAGGACCTGGGTTCGATCCCAGGTCCCAGCATATTTTCTTTATTTTCCTAACACATGATTGCAGATCCCATGCGTTACAAGGCCAGATGTCCATCATGCGCCCCACTGATCCAGCCACTGGATCATTGCCAATGCAGATCCAACGTTCAAACCATGGAGGGACCATGGTGTACTCTCCAGGCATAGCAACATTGAATCAAGTGTGAGGGAATGGGCTCAGCCAATATTGGGCCTGGATAAATTCAGAAACGCACCCTCCCTATTTGCTCATCATACATGCCCAAATTCTATTCTTTTTTTATTTCAATTCTTTTTTATTAATTATTAATTATTTCTTTTTTAAATAACTCCAAAAATCATGTTTTTTTATTTAATCAAAAAATCATAAAAACATCAAAAATCATTTTTTTCATAAAATTATTTTTATTAATTATTTAGTTTAATCAAATTTAAGAAATTTAATTCTCTTTTTATTATAATTCAAAATAATTAGAATTAGGGTTTAATTTCGTACACAACCTAGTTTTTTCCTCAAAAAATAACATAAATATTTTCACAAATTAGATTTTTTAGGTTGTCCAATTATTTCTCGCATTTAATTCGCCGCGCGCTTTTAATTTTCCTTTTTATTATTATTGTAACTACTCCGAGTTTGTAATAGATTTAAGTAGGGTTTTAATTCCGCATTTTATTTTCAGTCAAAAATAATTATGCATCTGCCCAAAGCCTTGTAATAATTAGGAGTTGAACTTCTCGCATTTTTATTTCTGCAAACTATAAACTGCTTAGAGGTATGTATAGGATTGTATGGAAAGACAAGTTGAAATTAAAACAGTAGAAAACTCTAATTGTGCAAAGATAATTAACTGAAAAAATACACTTGCACATGCTCACTCCTAGGGTTTACTCCACTCCTGTTTCCTTTGGTAAACGGTCATGAAGTATAGTGAATTTTAGTGGTTGTCCTCTAGTCCCAAAAGATCTAAAATGACCCAATCGGATGTTGCCTCGGAAAAAGATCTTTAAGGCTTTAGGATGATTACTAAAATTTCCTAACATTGCTTTTGTGATCGTATTTGTCCCTATTCCTTGATAATATGATAGCGTTGTCTAAAGGAAAACGAACAAACTTTTTTTGAGTAGGTAGATTAGCTCCTATGTATTTTCTCAAACAAAACTTTTCACATAAATACTTTTCAAAATAATTTTCAAAACAACTTCATCACACTCTTGAGGACTAATACAAGGGTTATCACGAAGTAAAACTTTTTCAAAACAAGCACACAAAAGAAATTTTAAAAAATGAGCAAAGTACCTAAGAGACCATGGAAAACCATGGATAGAAAGGGTGATAACACCTTCCCTTTCTATAATCTACCCCCCGTACTCAGAAACATTCTCGAAAAAGGTTTTTTCTGTTCTTTTTCCTTTCCTTAGTTGGATGAAATAAAAGTTGGTGGCGACTCTTGCTTACAGTGACATTTGCAAATACAAAATGAAAACAAGTATCAACAGTCGGTTCTGCCACCATATCACAGAATCAATATGAACCGTGGAAGAACAGAGAGCCCAACATCTCTTATTTCCATCCATTTGGATGTACTTGTTTTATTCTAAACACTAGAGAACATCTGAACAAGTTTGACTCTAAAGCATAAAAGTGTCTCATGTTGGGATACTTTGAATGCTCAAAAGGTTACAGAGTATATAACACATAAACACTGATTATGGAAGAATCTATCAGTTTGTAGGTATTGAAGACAGAGCGTCATATGGGAAAGAAGGATGACCTAATCAGAACAAGATCTACATTCAGAAATTCTGAAGAATCGCTCATGGGATTAGTGTCTCTGATTGAGCCAACTTCCATTGACGAAGCTCTTCTTGACAATGATTGGATTTTTGCAATGCACGAAGAACTAAATCAATTTACCAGGAATGATGTGTGAGATCTAGTTCCTAAACCAAAAGGCTTTCACATCATTAGAACCAAATGGGTCTTCAGAAACAAGCTAAATGAACAAGGAGAAGTCGCCAGAAACAAAGCATGACTGGTGTCATAAGGTTATAATCATCAAGAAGGGATAAACTATACAGGAGCCTTTGCTCCAGTCGCCAGGTTAGAATCTATCAGACTTTTAATTTCTTTGCTGTAAATAATGGCATCACTCTTTATCAGATGGATGTTAAAAGGGCTTTTTTAAATGGTTACATTGATGAAGACATTTATATGCACCAACCCACTGGCTTTGAAAATGAAAAACATCCATAATATGTTTATAAACTCAAGATATCATTATATGGTCTGAAACAAACTCCCAAAGCTTGGTATGAAAGACTAAGTAATTTTCTGCTAGAAAATAATTTTACCAGAGGGAAGGTGGACACAACTTTATTTTGTAAACTGTTTAAAAATGACATTCTGGTTTGTCAAATATACATAGATGATATAATTTTTGGATCTACTAAAGCCTCTTTGGGAAAAGAATTTGCTAAGTCTATGCAGGCAGAGTTTGAAATGAGCTTGATGGGCAAACTCAAGTTCTTTCTAGGTATCAAAATCAATCAAACTCCAGAAGGAACCTACATTCATCAAAGCAAGTATGTCAAAGAACTTCTGACGAAATTTGACTTATCAGAATGTAAGCCATCCAAAACTCAAATGCATCCCACATGCATTCTGGAAAAGGAAGAGGTAAGTAAGAAGGTAGAAAAGAAGCTATACAGAGGTATGATTAGTTCTCTCTTATATTTAATTGCTTCTAGACCTAATATTTCGTATAGTGTTTGTCTCTATGATAGATTCCAATCATATCATAGAGAATCTCACTTAAGAGAAGTTAAGCGAATTTCCAAGTATCTAAAAGTTACTACTAATCTTGATCTTTGTTATAGAAAATCCAGAGAATATAAATTAATATGGTACAATGACGCTGACTTTGTCGGAGACAGCATAGAAAGAAAAAGTACTTCTGGAAACTGCCAATTTTTAGGAGACAATCTAATCTCGTGCTCTAGCAAAAGACAATTCACCATTGCACTATCAACTGCTGAAGCTGAATATATAGCAGCATCTAGGTACAACACACAGATGCTCTAAATGAAGAGTTAGCTTGAAGACTTTAACATATATGAGAGTAACATTCCTATCCTCTGTGATAACATTTCTGCTATTTGTCTTTAAAAAAATATTATTTTACATTCTAGTGCTAAATAAATAGAGATTAAACAACAATTTATTAGGGACTATATTCAGAAAGGAATTCTCTCTTTAAAATTTATAGACACAGACCATCAATGGGCTAATGTATTCACTAAACCCCTTTCTGAAGATAGATTTAATTTCATTCTGAATCATCTCAGTATGAAATTATGCCCAGAATGATAATATTGTTTTTGTATATTTAACCCCTCAGAACTTTATGCTTTAAATTTATTTGTGTTAACATCTGATCAATAGTTCTTCAGAAGTGAGAAGGAAAGTTGTATCAGAATCTATCTAGAAGATCTGAACATTCTCCAAAAATAATTTATTTCTAAGATAGAAGCAAGCAGTTCACTACATTAATATCTGTCAACTCTAAACGCAAGGTCACCCTCTAAGGCTGAACACATGTTCAAATTCTAAAGGGACTAAAACAGTTGAGTTGATGCATTAAGGCTCAAGTCCAATCGGTAATTATTCTATATCTTCATGATATCCCTCTTTTCAAGAATCATTAAATGCTCGTAATCATTTTCTTTTAATTCCTTTTCTTTTTAATTCCTTTTCTATTTTAATTAAAATTTCTATTTTCTTTCCATTGGCTATATATACTTCACTCTTTCACAAACACTATCACATTTCCACTCTCACTCCTTTTTTTATCTCTCCAAACTGTTCATCTTTCAAAAACCCTAAAAGAGTTTGTGTGAACAAATGGCTTCCTCTCATCAAATTCCTCAAGTTTCTTAAAACATTCCTGGTTCTTCCTCCTCAAGTGAAGAAAGGTACATCGAACCCTCAAGTACTCTTCTCACACCCATTGATTCTCTAGAAGTTCTGTGTGAGCTTATTGTTGATTTCGTAAGCATGAAGGAAAATGGGTATGATTTAATCCCCGATGTTGAGTTCCAAGGATGGACAAAGTATTTTGATCGCCTCATAGGTCAAGTTTTTCTAAAACTTGTTAAAGAATTTTGGATCCATTCCACAATTTTAAATCATCAGGTAACATCATACATTATAGGAAAGAAGATCATCATCACTGAAGATCTCATTGGGAAACTCATAAGTCACGACGACGATAATATTTGATGAAGTGATATAGCAGACAAAAGTTTTGACCTAACCATGGTCTCAAAGGAAATTTTTACTTCTGGACAACCATCAAACAAAATCAAAGATCTGAAGGACTATCTAAGAATTTGGTCCAAAATAATTCTGGGATGCATCAATCACAGGAAGCCTTCTAACTCTCCAGACTACATCAACATAGATCAGTAGTACCTTCTGTACTTTATCGCCATCAAAGAAAAAGTTCATCTCCCACATCTTATGTTCAACCATTTGAAGACTAGTGTAAAAGAAACAAGAGAAGAAGATAGAACAAAGAGAGATTGGATCCCTCTTGGAAGACTTAATTTAGATATTCTGACAGAAAACAGACTGATAGAACATCTAACTGAGGCTCAACACGCTAGTGTTCTGGAAGCTTGTGCTGGTAAACCTCTCAACGCCAATAATATGAAGAAGATTGAGATTATTAAAGCTATTAGGAAGGACCCAACAATCACCACCAAGGAATTCATCACCACCCGAAGAGTGCCTCTGAAGGATTTTCCTCTCTTCACTCAAGCAGACTCATCTCTAGAAATTATTCTCAGGTATCTAGAAGCCTAGAAGAGTGATGGTACAATTGCATATGTGAACATTCTTGATCTAAGGCAACAACCTCTAGAAGTTGCTCCCAGAAAATCAAGAAAAAGGAAAGTAGCTGGAGAAGGAACTTCTCAGAAGACCCCCAAAGCTGCCAAAAAGATAGGTAACTCGTCTTTTGTTTCTTTTATTGAATCAATATTTTTATTAACATCTAAAACCCCCTCATCTCCAAAGCCCACATAAGATCCATCTCCTCAAACCATTTATGATTTTGAACTATATATTAACACTTATATTCCTAAAAATAATCCTCTGACTAATCCACTTTCTACCCATTTTGATTAAACTCAGCCATATCTTGCATAACTTCTCTTTGATATTGATAAATTTGATCCATTGTTTGAAGCTCCCTAAACCGAAAATCCAAATTTTGATTCTGATACCATGATATCCATCCCTAGCATCATTTTCTCTCTCATGGTTTCTCAACCACCAACAATCCCCATAACTTTATCACAAACCTTCTCCATTCAAGATCTTCCATCTCCTTATCATTCAACACCATCAAATTCATCTATAATCATTTCTGACTCTCCCTCTCCAAATAACTACGCAGAAGATCCCCTTAGAACAATCATTGATTTAGAAGCTTGGGACAATCTCGTCACAAGCTCTCAGAAAATTGTCGTTCCCAAACCAAAAACAAAAATTTCCAAAGCAGATGTTGGCAAATCTTTGCTCATTTTTGAAACAGAAATACAGGAATGGGTTAACTCTCTAAATCTAGCTTGTGTGGAGAATATCAATCCAGCTGCTTCTGATTCTCACTAGAATCAGTTCAAAAATGGTTTAACTCTGAATCTCTGAAGCTAAAGGAGCTTAGCTATGAAATCGCTCAACAGATCTTCTCTGATCATCTAAAAACCTTCAAGGATCAAGTTCTGCAACACTGGGTAAAGAAACCCCTCCTTCTGCTAGACAACACCCCTTGGGAAGCCCCTCACACATTAGAGTTTAATGAACCATCTACCGATCCTCTTCCTCTGGTCATGTTTCAAGACAAAGGCACAGAACTCGAAGAATCTCCTGCACCAGAATCAGCTGCAGTAAGTTCTGAAAAAGTGGTCTCTTCTGCAGAAACAACCTCGTCTTCTCTTGTGCTAAAAACTCTGGAGGAGTTGAATAAAGAAAATTTCGTGTTTAAGGAAAGGTTAGACAAGCGGGATGAAACTAGCAAGGAAATTAAGGGGATGCTTGGGAAACAAGAGGAATCAAACAGTCAGATCAAGAGTTTATTGGAAGCCTTGTTCACACGACTTCCACCTCCTCCACCTTAGTTCTGAAAAATTGTTTCTATTTTGTTTCTTATTTTAATCTAATGGTTATCCGCCTCCTTCTGTTTATCTTAATCCTCTTTGAATACAAAATGCATTTTATTATTTACGTGTTTTTATTGCTTTTTGATTCATGACAAAAAAAAAGGGGAGAATGTTAGATATTTTAAATATAACAGTATCGAGACTCAGTCTCAAACATTTTGAATATCATGATTTCTATTTTTTATCTTTTAAAAGCAAACAAGAAAAATCTATTGAAAAGCAACTTCTGAAAGTAACTTCTGTTATAGACGTACCAAAAACCTCATTCTCAAAGCTCTGATTACAACATCTTCAGGGAAGTAGTTTTTCTTTATTGGAGTATCCAACTCAGGGGGGGACTTTAATTCTTTACGCTCTTAAAGTATTCTATAAAAATATACAAGTTTTTGTCATCATCAAAAAGGGGGAGATTGTTAGAACATAGTTTAGTTCTACATTCCTGTAAGAGTTTTGATGATAACAAACACATGATATATATATATATATATATATATATATATATATATATATATATATATATATATATATATATATATATATATATATATATATATATATATATATATATATATATATATATATATAAAGAACAAATATGCTCTCTAATAATGTTTTTTATATGCAGGGAAATTCTGATGTAAGATGCATAGAAGATGAGCAAGTTTCATTTTTGAAGCTCTGTTGTGACACATCATACATAGAAGAAAATTTGTGTGACACGCTTAAGCAAAGAAGTTCTTATGTTACAACTTCTGAATGCACCAACGCTACGAACAAAAACTTTGATATTCTGATACATAAAGTTCTGGAAAGAACTAAAGAAGACTCAACGGTAACATTCATCTTCTGATATGATCACAAGAAAATATGTTCTAAAGTGTTACAATTTATTCATTGAAAAATAAAAGTAACGGCTGAATCAAGACAGGATCTCTACTTTTGGAAAGAACATTAACTACACTTTATCAACCTTCCAAAAGCATCTTCTCATGTCTCTCATGTATCACCTATATAAAGAAGACTTGAAGGAAGAATCGCACACAATATTACTGCGCACTAAAAAAGAGAAATCTCATTACCTTTCTATCTTGTGCTTTTCAATTGTGTAATACATCACTGTAGTGATATTGTTTTATCTAGAAAACATCTTTGTACACACTGTTATTTATATTATTGTGTAATACCTTGAGAATGCTGAGTTGTGGCTTAACTCAAGAAGACTTTGACAATTGTCATTGTATCAGTGTAATCAAGTTTGATTACTGGATTAAGACCTCATTTGAGAGAGGTGAAATCACCTTGGCGGGTGGACTAGAGTAGTTTGAGTTCAAATAAACCAGGATAAGTAACGTGTCTATTGCTTTAATTTTAAAAATCCCAATTCAAACCCCAATTTATTGTGTTTTTCCATTCTTGAGTAGAAATGTTGAGACTAAGCCATTGGATTTACTTAAATCGTACATATCAAATAAAAATCGTCATCGCACTTTATTGTTTCCAAAGGAAATGGGAAAAGAGTGAATAAACCCAAAAAAGGGGGAAAGAATCTAGGTACGGGAGTTGGTTATGAAAATGGAAGGTATTAGTGCCCTAAACATCTATGGTAATCCATAGGAACCTGATTGAAAATTTGTGTATTTTGGCTATAAAAGGTGTATACAAAAAATAGATGGTGGAGATGAGAAAAGAAGTGGTTTTTACAATTTTTGTGCCCACCGCGGTTGCGAACTTTTGGTGCCTACATACCACCTTCTGTGCAATAGGGGATCAAGGTACTCGTAGTTCATCTTAAAAGTTTTAAAACACATGTGTGTTGGTTAATTTTAAGAGAAGAGACATCATCATCGTATCCAAGTGGAAAACATACTTACTACCCATAATTATGAGAAAGGAGCATTTGCTCATCACAAAGTGGAGGACATAACTTGGATTTGAAATCCATCACACAACACCCAAGTGGAAAATGGCTCGCTGCACTACCTATCATAGAAGTATAATAGCTTGCATCACTAAAAGAATCAACAAGAGTCTAATCTTTTGAGAAATTTTTTAAAGTAAAAAGCCAAAGTGGCCAGAAATGGTTTGAATGAAGTTAATGACTTTTAGTCTTGTAAAAAGATGTCAAAGTATTGTTAAATTGATTAAAGTTTGATTAAGAAAATATTTTTGAAAATGCATGGACCTAAGTCCAAGTTTATTATGAAAGCGGTTCAAGTTAGAAAAGAAGAAGAATTTTGAAAAGGAGGGAGAATATTTTTTGAAATTAAAGAAGATGGGAGGAGATGAAGGGACTATCTTAAAGCATAAAGTAAAAGCTAAGGAAAAGAATGGTCTAACCAACAAGAATCCAACACTTGACATAAGAAGTCAATGTAGAATTCTCATTCTTTGGATTAAAACCAAGCAGGCAAAAATACTAAACCTCTGATAAATACCAAGCTTCAGGTGAACTAAGAACCAAGAAAAGTCTTCACTGACAAAAATTGGCCAGAGTAACAACTATATACAGAGGAATTCTCAATCATAGACAAAGCATGATAATCAGAATAACCTGCACACAGGAAAAATTCAAACCAATGCCTTGGAGTAAAACCCATGTATTTCAGAAGATCTTCACAAAAAAATTGTACCAAAGGTTATAGAGTTCCAAGGTCTCATGGCTTCTAATCTTAAGACTCAGGAATCCACAACTCCACAGTGATAAGGATATTAACCAAGTATTCTAAGTAACCTTAATATTTTTTAACGTCCAAGTTGATTATTAAGTATATTTACAAAGAAATAGAAATAAAGCTCAAGTGAGCAAAGATAAAAGGCAGAAAATAAATGCTCAGGTGAGCAAAAGGAAAATATCATGAGATGTAAATGTTAAAAGTAAATTACATAAAGTAAAGGCAGAAAATATAGGCATAAAGTAAAGTTAATTTTTAGTGAATTAGAAGTTAGAGGTCAAGTATAACAAAAGGTTAGTTGAATGACCATCTTGTAGCTTGCTTTTGAAAACATATTAAAGAATTGATAAAATCAAAGCCTCTCAACAACAAGTTTCATTTGTTTTTTGTCAAGTATATCATTCATTTCAAGTACTCAAAGCCAACACACATGACCAATGATAATTGAGGATTGAACTTAGGCCAAAATTGATGAAGGCTTGTTAGAAGATTGGTAAGAACAAAACGTCCTAACAATAAGCTTCAAAGGTTTTGAATTAAAATCCAATAATCAATTATACTTGGGCTTTCAAACATAAAGTTTGGGCCACCAATGATCATTTTTTGAACTGGGACAAATTTAGCGCTATGTTAAGAAATCGTAAGTGGACTTATATAGAAGCCACACCTATTTTAAGGTCGGTCAATAGCAATCTATGTACTATACATGTTAAAGAATTGATATGTAGATCATTCTCCCAAATCATGTGGCACAAGTAAAAACAAGAAAGGGATAAGATGAAAAAGAAGGGGGAATGATAGTGAAACCAATGCCTCAGATGAATTTAGGGTTTTAAATATCATCAACATCATTCATCCATTTTGGTGGATTTGGGAATTCAACCTATCAACACCAAAGATCCAACGAGGTTGAGAAACTTGTCCTAAAGTAATACTCAAGTGTACAAATCAGAACCAATCACAAAAATAATAAAATATAATTAATAAAACAATATTTAAATGATTAAAAAAATAAATTATTAGTAAAATACACAAAGTGTATTAAAATACCAAATAAAAAATCTCAACAAATATTAAAGGTCAAACATGAGTCAACAAGTATTTACAAAAAAAATTAGAATTTTTTAAAGTCAGAAACTATTTTTAAAATATAAAGAAATAAGCTAAATAAACCAAAATTTGAAAAAAAAAATAGTAATATCAAAAATAAAAATAAAATGAGGTTACCAATATTTGTCAAGAGGTCATTGGATCCTTCCATAATTTTTTCAGAATTTTAAAAGATCCAAAAGTATTTTTAAACCATTAAAACAAGTCAAATAAAGTGAAAAATCGAAAAAAAAAATATCAAATCAAAAAATAAAATTGGGAACATAGGATTGAAATCAACACTTATGGTTGGGAACAAAAGATTGACATCAGCACTTATGGGTGGGAACAAATTGTTGACATCAACACTTATGGCTGAGAACAAATGATTGACATCAATACTTATGACTAGGAACAAATTGATGACATCATCGCTTAAGGCTGGGAACAAATTGTTGACATCAACGCTTATGATTGGGTACAAAGGATTGACATCAACACTTATGGCTTGGAATAAAAGATTGACATCAACACTTATGGTTGGGAACAAATGATTGACATCAATAATTATGGTTGGGAACAAATGATTGACATCAGCGCTTATAGATGGGAACAAAGGATTGAAATCAATACTTATGATTGGGAACAAAAGGTTTGACATCAGCGCTTATGACTGAGAACAAATGATTGACATCAACGCTTATGGCTGGGAACAAAGGGTTGACAACAACACTTATGTCTGGGAATAATTCAACTCTATTGGGGTAAATTCCAATGAGGAGAAAGAGATAAATTTCAACTAACAAATGACAGTGAACTACCAACTCAGGGGTGGAGTTAGAAAAAACATAGAACAACAACAAGTTTCCCAAAATTGTGGTATTCCACCTAGAACTGGTATAAATTCTTCTTTAACCAAGGCATTCCACCTGGAGAGGGTAATGAACTTTACCAAATTCTGGATTTTGCCGAGAACGGTAACAATTTTTTATTTATCAAGATATCACTTGAAAAGGGTAATAATTGCTGTAAGGATTTTTTTAACAAACTGTCTCTATCATCAACGTACATCTAATCTCAACAACAAACTATCTCTCATAACATAGAGACTACCATTCATCGGAGTAAAAAAAACTTTTCTGGCATTAACAGACTTACTGGAGAAGTACAGGTTGCTCAAATAAAGAGATATCCACTTGCTGTTACGAAAAGGATTATGATAACACTGTTGTGAAATGAATTTAGATTTTATGGGGAATACCAACATATTCATGCTGAGGGGATAAAGTCTTCACGTGCAAAATAAATTCACATTCTCGATATAGGGCTCACAGCCTATAAGGATCAAGATAATTTTGCTGTTGGGGACTAAAAATTCAAAACCGGAACAAACCAGAGTGAAACACTCAACGAATACACCATCCAATGAGGAATAAACTCAAATGGGAATCAAATTCCATCCTGATAATGAGCTGGGTAGGAAGGATAGAGAAAAATTATTCCACAAGGGATAACTCAGTGGAGAAATTGAAAGGATATACACTTTCTGCTTAAGGTTGACATTCTATTAGAGAGAGTATAATATAACTATGCAAAGAGGATAATATGCCAATAAAAAATCAATAAGTGCAAATGAACCATGAGTTTTAATTCAGCTATTCATGATGTATGTATAAGTGTATGAGTTTTATTATGTATATGCTGAAAAAATAGACATACTGCATTGGGGATAACCAGACAAAACCAACTTGGGTAAAGACAACACTCGGAAAAATCAAATCCAGGATGGAGATTCCATAAGAGAGTAAGCACCAACAGAGGAAACAAAGTCCTACTTCAAGGCTTAACTTCACTAGGAAGAAACATGGCTTGAAAATAATAAAAACATAATCTGATATCAATAAACAAATACAATTGTGGGGATATATTAAACTCCTCCAGGCTTCACCGGGGAATATCATACACACTTCCCTATGGAAGACAATGCCTCATCATCTAGACTTCAAATCGGGATGCTGTACTGACTTCACTAGGGAAGACAATGCCACATCGTCTAGGGGGCCCAAATACATTCTTCAATGTCAAGAGTAATAGTTACGCAGACTTCTCTGGGGAAGTCAGAGAAACTTTATGGGGATATTAAAACCTAAAGGAAAACACCATCCTTGATTCATCTGGGGAGTTAAGAAGTTAACATCACAACAAGAAGTTAAAATTATGGGGATTTTAAATCAAACTCAACACTTGGAGAGAGAAAACCCAAAAAGTCAACAACAATCTCATCACTTCTTATAACAGATCCTGCCCTTGTCTGGCTACTTGGCGAGCACACAACTACAACAATGTCATAATTGGAGAGAGAAATTTGTGGATTTTCAACCTACTAGGAAAATTTATTCTGTTTATGTCTATAACTTTGCCTAGACTGTCCTTTCGGGTTTTCAGCCTACCGAGATGCTATTTTTTTCCTAATCCACTGTTTCGTGTTTTTAACTTAGCGAGCTATTCTTTTATTTCTTTAGGCGAAGTATTTATTGACTGCATCAACATTCATGGGACGTAGGAACTCCTCACCATCCATAGTTTCAAGAATCAATGCACTGCCAAAGAAGGACTTCTTGACAACATATGGGCCTTCATAATTGGGAGTCCACTTTCCCCTAAAATCACCATTAAGAGACATGAGCTTTCTGAGCACGAGGTCGCCTTCTCTAAATTTATGTGGCTTGACCTTCTTATCAAAAGTTTTCTTCTTTCTTTTATGATATAACTTACCATGACACAAGGCCTTCATTATCTTTTCTTCAATTAAATTCAACTAGTCAAACCTGTTATGGACCCATTCAGCCTCTGACAACTTGGTTTTCATTATTACACATAAAGAGGGAATCACAACCTCAACGGGGATCACTTCTTCCATACCATACACAAGAGAGAACGGGGTTTCCCCTATTGAAGTTTAGACGAATGTGCGTTATCCATGTAAAGCAAAAGGAAGCATCTCATGTCAATCCTTATAGGTAGGAATAATCTTCTTAAAACTTTTATTAGCAGCTTCAACAACCCCATTCATCTTAGGCATGTAAGGAGACAAATTTTGATGGGCAGTCTTGAATTCTTCACAAAGTTCTATCATCATCTTAATATTAAAATTTGAGATGCTATCAGTGATAATCCTTCTTGATAAAGCGTACTACCACCTGCTTGGTGACATTAGCATAAGAAGCTGCTTCCACCCACTTAGTGAAGTAGTCAATTTTCAGTAAGATGAATCGATGTCCATTCGACTACCTGGTTTAAATCATTCCAATCATATCAATACCACACATAGAAAAAGGCCATGGGGGTAGAAATAACATTGAGAAGCGTTGGAGGCACATGGATCTTGTCAGCATGAATCTGACACTTGTGGCACTTCATTGCAAATTTGTAACAGTCATATTCCATTGTCATCCAATAGTAACCTACCCTAAGCATATTCTTTTCCATCGAATGTCCATTGGTATGGGTACCAAAGGAACATTCATGAATCTCATGCATTAACATGTCCACTTCATGTTTATCCACGCATCTAAGAAAGACCATGTCATAATTTCTCTTGTATAACACATCTTTGTTGAGGAAATAGCAACCTTCCACCCTTTTCAATGTCTTCCTATCTTTGTTCAACGCACCAAGCGGGTATTCTTGAGTCTGAAGGAGGTGCTTAATATCATAATACCAAGGTTTTTCATCTGATGTTCCCTCTGGCAAACACATGAGTTAGTCTATCAAGACGCTGAACTATAATCTGAGGTACATCATTCTAAGCATTTACTTGGTACATGGAAGCCAAAGTGGATAAAGCATTTTCCATTTGATTCTCATCTCTGGGAATATGATGGAATTAAACTTTATTGGAGAAAGGTGATAATCTTCTTGCATAATCTTTGTAGGGAATCAAGCCAATGAGATGAGTCTCCCATTCTCCTTTAATCTGATTCATTACCAAAATTGAATCAACATATACATTAAGAATTTTGATTCTGAGATCTATATCCTCTTCAAGACCCATGATACAAGCTTCATACTCCTCCATGTTATAGGTACAATCAAATGTCAAGCTCGCAATAAAAGGGATATGAGACCCATGAGGAGTGATAATCACATCACTAATTCCTTTTCCATAAGCATTAACAGCTCCATAAAACACCATACCCCACCAGGATTCAGGATCAGGACCTTCCTCAAGCAAAGGCTCATCACAATATTTAACTTTCAAATACATCACATTCTCATCAGGGAAATCATACTTTACTGACTGATAATTATCAACTGATTGGTGAGCAAGTTACTCCGCCAACACACTTCCTTTAATAGCCTTCTGAGTATGGTATTGAATATCATATTCAGACAACAACATCTTCCAACGGGAAATTCTTCTAGTAAGAGAAGGATTTTAAAAAATGTACTTAATTGGATCTATTTTGGATATTAACCAAGTAGTACGATTCAACACATATTGCTGCAATCGCTTCGCCACCCAGGCCAAAGCACAACATGTTTTTTCCAGCATAGAATACTGTGACTCACAGTCAGTGAACTTCTTGCTCAAATAATAAATGGCATATTCTTTTCTTCCATTTTCATCTTGTTGTCCCAAAATACAGCCCATAGAGTTATCCAACACATTCAGATACATAATCAATGGTCTTCCTTCAACATGAGGGAGCAAGATAGGAGGCTCAAGAAGATACTCTTTAGTGCTTTCAAATGCCCTTTGGAAATAATCCATCCATACACAACCTTGATCCTTCTTTAACAACTTGAAGATTGGTTCACATGTTGTAGTCATATGGGAAATAAATTTGGAAATGTAATTTAAACGACCAAGGAAACCTTTAACTTGCTTTTCAGTTCTTGGTGCAAAAATTTCTTGAATTGCCTTACCTTTACCTAGATCAACTCTAATTCCTCTTTGGCCGACAATGAAACCTAACAACTCTCCTGAACGAACAACAAAAGTACAATTATTTGGATTCAAGCGGAGATGATACTTCTACAAACGCTGAAATAATTTCAACAAGTCTTCCATATGCCCTTTCTTAGTCTGAGATTTGGCGATCATATCATCCACATATACTTAGATTTTTATATGCATCATATCATGGAATAGGGTTGTCATATCTGGTACGTTGCACCATCATTGTTTAACCCGAAGGGCATCACTCTGTATTGTATCGGAAAATCCGTCCATTAATAACGCAAAATTATATCGTATATTCGATTTGACTCACATGAATTTTAGTTTCATTTTCGTTCATTTTTATCTTGTTATGTCGGTATTTCTATTTCATTTAAGGTATTTACATTTAACAAGATTCGCATAAGAAAAGAGAAAGAAATGACAGAAAATGTGTGACTTTGTAGCAGAAAATAAAAGAAACTGCATCAGAGTACTGCGATGGTTGTCATAGCCTCCTGCTAGTCGCCATAGTATGTGTGTATGTATTCCCCTGTACACACAAGTGTTCCGGTCACCACATTATGTGTGTATGTGTTCCCCACGCACACATGTGTTCCGCTCGCCACAATTTGTACTTGTGTGCCCCATGACACACAATTCAAGCCCCTCACCACATTTTGTTTATTACATGTTCACTCCATGTCTGCAACGAAACTTGCATGAATTTCTTAACTTCTCTAACCATGATTTCCATTATCTCCACTGTCTCGAACTTCCCACTATCTCCACCTTCTTCTACTTCCCATTATCTCCATTACATCTCACATAAATATTAAAGTAACTTCCATTAGTTCTCACTATAAAAAGGATCAAGCAGTCATTTTTGAAGATATCCAAGTTTGTGCGCGGAAGCGTTGTTCATAGTTTTAGGCAGAAATCACATTTGTAAAAGTGGTAGTTTCTCACATCGGAGAAGTACCACACCATTAGTTTTAGGCCTACAATCTATGTACTCTTGGATTACAATTTTGCCATCATAATAGAATTTTATTTCAAGTTCTTTATTTACCTCATTTACAGGTTCTTTATCGTATTACTTATTATTATTATTATTAATATTATTATTATTATTATTATTATTATTATCATTATTATTATTATTATTATTTATCATTATTGCTTTGTTTGTCAAATTTAATTACCATGTTATTTTTAATTGCAATCGCTATGTTTAATTAGTTTTCAATCAATAGTTAGTCTAGCTAAATTACTTAGAGTTCGGTATGTGAGGACCGTCATTTCCGACGAGACTCAGTAATAAGTTGGCTTAATATCTGTTTGAAAATTTAGTTTTGGTATTTGTTTTAAACTTAGTTTAAATAACTTTGTCACGAGAGTGAGAGGTTACTTAACACGATTTTTCCACGAGAGTAGGAAATTAACTAAGATTCGAGCCGGCTCTGCGAGACCATGGGGGTCGAACCAGATAGTAGAAATTAGGCATTAATTTTAAACACATCGAGAGCGTTTTAGGATTAATTAGAACTTGTTCAGTTTTCAAAACACATCACTTAATTAAAATGGGCGAGCGAGAGAAAAAGTATCAAGGTTAAAGAATGTGGTTTTATTAAAAACCACGAGAGTGTGAGGTTTAATCTTTAAATTGATATTTTATACTAAACAAATTTAATATTAATATAAGACAACAAGTTATAGAGTCCCTGAGGAATGAGGAATACACATTCTTGTCTCTCTTTTGTTATTTATTTCCTTAATCTTATTTTTATTTCACTTTTAGTTCTTAGTTTCCCCTAAATTAATTATTCATTGGCCTTAGCTTTACGAAGCGATAATAGATTACAATAGGTTGATATTGGTCTCTGTGGGTTCGACAATATTTTATATTACTTCGATATTGCCGTGTACTTGCGGACACATCATGTTTTCATAAGAATCCCATAAATCAGATTTCGAAACAGTAATGGAGGATTATAATGCGACGCTAACTTATCCTCAACCACATTCCCTCTACAATCAACACGCCCAATATTTTAAGGAGTCGCAAGAATCCCGAAATTCCACTCTTGACACGTTAATGGAGGATCTCAATATGATGCTAACTCGTTCTAGGCTAGAAACCATAATGACAGAGTGCTTTATGGAGACAAAAATTGTTGCAAACACACTTTGAGGAACTGCAAGAATCCCATAATTTAAACCTCGAAACGTCAATGGAGGATTTCAATGCGATGCTGACTCACTCTAGGCTAGAATCCATGATGGAGCACTTTCTAGATACCTAAACTTTCCAAAATGAAGAGTTAAGAAAACAAAGTCTTTATAATAATGAAACCCTTAGGCATCCGAAAAATGCGGTTGAGTCCCTCGCGACTCACAACATGGCCTTAGAGACTTAAATCTCCTTGCTTGAACAAAAACCTCTAGGACCCTTCCCTGAGGAGCATGTGGATGATGTAACAACCAGTAGTGAAAAACAAATAGAAAATCCTAAGGAGAGTGATAATGATGTTGAAGAGAGTAATAATGAGGATGAGAAGAGTTCTGGTGAGAAAAGATTAGAGATTGAGAAAAATACACTGATGCCATCCAAAATGGAGGTTGTCGAGGAGGTGGAGAAAGAAACGCTTATTGTTGTTCCTCCTCCCTATACCACACTGATTCATTTCCCGTAAAGGTTTGAGGAAGCCGAGATATATTCCCAATCCAAAACGTATGTGGAGGTATTGAAAAAAATCCACACCAATGCACCTTTGCCTGAGGTCTGCATAAAAAGAGAAAATTTGGGGACCATGAAACTAGGGAAATCAACAGTTTTAAGAGGGGAAGGTTAAACTTTGAGATGGTGGATGAAATAACTAAACTATAACTTGAAAAGCTGATACTCAGGATAGATCCTGAACCACAACCACTAGTTCAAAAGAATGAACAACCCTACAAAAGAAAGAAAAGAAAAGGCGAAGGATATGTAAGATTGACTGATAAGTGGCCATGGAAACCAAATACTTTTAAAAAATTTGATCGAGGAGTCATTCTCGAGAGTATCACCATGACTGATGACTCTCTTGAGTCGTCGAGCTATCGACGTTAAAAGAAGAATTGCGTGGGAGGAAACCCACGAGTTTCAATTTAATGTTTTTGCTTTTGTTTGAGTTTGCAGAAAATAAAAATATTGATCACTTGGCACCTATCATTTTCATATAGGAAACTATCGAGGCGAAAATTAATCAGATTCTCGTTCCTTTTCCCACTTTTCACTGAAACATTGAGAACAATGTTTGGTTTAAATGTGGGGAGGAACTTTACCGCTTTCCATTTATCACTTCTTATTTTGATTTTTTATTTTCTAGTTTATTGCATGTTTTTAGGATTTTATTTGTTTTCAGTATTTGGTCAATTCATTGCATGTGTTATCAAGTTTGTATGCATGTATTTTCGGTTGTTATTAAATTTCCCTGAAATTTTAAAATTTTTAAACCTCCAAACAAAATTTTTCTCTTCTAATGCAAGGCAAACACTATGAAAGTATATAGGTTGTCACACTTTAGGTTGCTTTAGAGAGACTTGGGAAAGTCTCAATAATATTGATATTGTTATGAAACCATGAACCCCCCTCATTATGTGATAATCAATTTAGATACCCATTATGCTGATACCTTAGGCTCAAGTTTTCAAAGTAGCACTTAAATAGTTTATATTAGTAATCAGCATCATCTTAAGCACAAATTACATAGGGAGTCGATGAATGTAAGTGAACGATCCCAAAAATTCAAAAAAAAATGATTTTCCATAGTAAATTTAATATAGGGAATGCTCCTATTAGGTTAGGTGATCCTCACTCAGTCACTTAATCCAATGGTTGTGGAACCTACAAAAATATAATAAATCAACCCATCATTAGTTAGTTCAGAGGTGTCTGGTGATGAACTTGGTAGGACGGACCACGGTCTGATCCCCCGCAATTGTAATTGGTTAAATAAAAGGGGTTACCAAACTTATGTAACAGAACCCTGATAAAAGGATCATAGTCGTTAACCGATCTCCCTACTCTATGTATGTATACAGATAACGGCCTTAATGTGATTGCACTTGAATAAATTGAGTGAAATAAAAACAAGAGATATATGTTGAGTTATAATGGCATGATTCAAATTGGTTTGCATAAAGAGGGAGTCTTTTAACATGGTGTCGTTACAATGTTCTTGGTATTAAACATTTAGTACCTATGAATATAACATTAGCCTAGCAGCTGCGTATGATTTGGAGTTGTTTCGTGCCCTTGTTTCAAATCGCGCTTAATCATTTCTTTTATCGTGTTGGTCGATTGCTTGAGGACCAACAACGGTTTAAGTGTGGGGGAATTTGATAATGCAAAATTATATCATATATTCGACTTGACTCGCATGCATTTTTGTTTCATTTTTGTTCATTTTTATCTTGTCATGTCGCTATTTCTATTTCCTTTCTGTCAGCATATTTGTGTGACTTTGTAGCAGAAAACAGAATAAGCTGCATCGGAGGACTGTGACAATTGTCACAGCCTCCTGCCGGTCGCCACAATATGTGTGTTTGTGTTCCCATCATCACACATACGTTATGGTCACCATATTATGTGTGTATGTGTGCCCCTCGACACACACGTGTTTCACTCGCCATAGTTTTTACTTGTGTTCCCCACGGCACAAAAGTCACGACCCTCGCCATTGTATGTTTATTACATGTTCTCTCCATGTCTGTAACGAAGCTCCCATGATTTTCTCAACTTTTCTGACCATGATCTCTATTATCTCCATAGTCTCAAACTTCCCACTATCTCCACCTTCTTCAACTTTCCATTATCTCCACTAGTTTTCACATGAATCTTAAAGTAACTTCCATTAGTTCTCACTATAAAAAGGATCGAGCAGTCATTTTTGAATATATCCAAGTTTGTGCACAGAAGTGTTGTTCATAATTTTAGGCAGAATTCACATTCGTAAAAGTGATAGTTTCTTACATTTTACAAATTATATCCTATCAAAATAAATTATATTTTTATGTGAGAAAAAATAAAATAAAAGTGTAATATTATTAATTTATATTTTTAGGATTTTTATGTTTTAAGGAAAATATTAAAAGTATTAAATATGAAAACAAAACAAAAATAAAAAAATAAAAAAGTGAAAATGTAAAGAGGGGTAAGATAGCATATTAGTGGTGATGATGATAGCAAAAATTCCTGGCCCAAATGAACAAGCCCAACCTGTAAAAAGTGTGAAAATGGAAAAGAAAAAGAGTGAAAAATACAAAAGTAACGCGCAGGCTCGAACCCAAAACATGGATCTCACCAGCGCGCTGCTTTACCATTGGGGTGGCCATACATCCATTATCTTTACTGAAACGAAAATAACATATTACAAAACGCGCCCTATGCCCTGTTTCATCTCGTTCCTCAAGCTTTGGTTGGACACCCTGTAACTTCCTCATACTTCCATAAAAATAAAAACTTATAACATGAAAAATGTAGTATTTGAACTCATGATTCCAACCATATAAATTATGTAATCTAACTATCAACGATCAAAGAGAATTTTAAAAGCCCTAAACTCTAACCTAATATTTTCATAGATTTCAACTTCCAAATTCTCTTAGCACAAGTAAAATCAATGCAAGATAATAGTATGTACAACTTCTTTATGATGAGGACTACATTTTTTATTCACATATCGTGGCCTAAGGTTGCTTGTACAAGGAGATAGAGTTTGAAATTTTACCTCCTTAAGTTGGAATCGTGAAATGAACTGGGGTGAGTTTGAGGGAGGCCTGATGCTTGCTTGAGCTTCCTTGAGCTTCCCTGGATGTGTCACAACCCTTGCCTTGCTCTGAAAGTGGCTAGAACTCCTTGGCCAAGTCAAGTTGCAAGCTCTGAAGTCAACAATGGCAGATGGTCGAGGAGTGATTACAGAACAGTGATGATGGTTTGGATGGGCTTGATATCAAGTATATAAGGTGTTTGAATGATCTAAACACAAAACGCACGAGCCAAATGGAAGATGAATGTGTTTGTGCAGAAACTGTAGGTTTGAACAGGTTTTTTGTGTTTTTCATCTTGAGAGTGTTTCAGGTTCTTGCCAAGCATGCTTTATGTTGCATATGGTTTGTATATTAGTATTGAAATGGTTTTGTGTCAACTTCCTAACAGATCTGTCAATGCTAGCCTTTTTGCCAACTTTCTTGTACTTGAAGCAAAGTGATAAGACCCAAGCTTCACATGCTTGTACCAGCTTGCTAAGGGTTGATATGAGTTTGTACAAATTACTTGAGACTTGTGAGATTTGTATGCACCAAGGGGACAGGTCCAAAGCTCAAAAATGTAAAGTTTCCAAAAGTTACTCTTTTTCAAAATGGCAATGGAACCTTTTTTCCATAAATGGAATTACAAGTTGGATAAAGGTTCAAAAGCAAGGATCAAAGCATTGTCAACTGAGTAAGCATTTAATTAAGGAGTGTGGAACAATTTTAGGACCTGTACATCATGAATTATCCAGCATAGGATTGATTTGCAACTTTGTTCTTCATGAAATGGTTTGGACAAAAAGTGAGAAATTGCCAACTTCATCTCTTCGATTTTCCATACTCAAAAATGATCTTGAGGAGTAATTGGACATTTTTGAAAGCTTGAAATGTGCTATATAATTCATATTTGAAATGAATTTTGAGATACCTCTTGGAACTAGGTGAAAAATTGCCATGAATTTAGGTCCAAAACCTGCCTAAATTAGGGCAAGATTTCACTAAGTTAACAAGTTCATGACCATGTATTCAAAAATTTCTATCTTGAGATCCAAGCATCTTTAGGAAAAAATTTGTGAAGAAAAGTTGTAGATCTCATGGAGTTCTACAACTTTCATGTTGGGAACTTTCCTTGAATCATTATGCATCATGGTGAAAAAGTGGTGTAAAGTTGAGAAAAAATAAGAAAATTTTCTATACTTAGAAAATTTCTAAGTTAGAAAAATTTCAAATTCAAAACCCTAATTTTCAAATTTGGTTTTCTTGATGAACAAGTTTCACATTTGGAAATGTTTTGATGAATTATGACCCTTGGTACTTGATTTTGACAAAAAAGTCAAAGTTTAACTTTTCAGTGTACAATTGACTGCAAATTTCATCTGTCAATCCAATGAACTTGGGATGTTTTGAGCCATGTAATTAAGTCAAGATGATTCCATTGGATCCTTGAAATCATGCTTTAACTCAATTGGTCATTTTCTAGGTTAAAAATCAGACATTGCCCTTCATCAATCAAAACCCTAATTTTGACCTTTTTGCCCTTTTGATGATCTGATCAAATTTCTTGAGGAATTGTGATCCAAACTTGATCAAATGATACATGTGAATTTAAAATGGTGATGTGGATAAAAAATTATGAAGTTTGACTGTAAATTGGCCATGGTTGACTTTTTCCTCAATACAACTGATTTTTAGGTCAACTGTCCAATTGACTGATCAAAAATGTGGTTCAAGGCTTGAAACTTGTCATGAGTGATCTTAGGGATCCATAATGATGTTTTAAAGTCAGATGAGGCAATGATGGTCCAAAAATCCTTGTGCAAACTCAAACTCTAATTTTGGGTCATCAGTGCAAGATGAGATGTCTTGAGCTGACCAAACCCTAATCCTGTCTTGAGTCAAAGAGATCTTGTGAGAAAAGTCTTGGTAAATGAGAGGGCAAATTTTGGGGTGCAACCGATATTTCTGTGTATTTGCGGATGCATCATGTTTTTAGAGCTGTTTTCGGGGATTAACAGTTAATATTGTTATTTTTGTTATTGCACTGTATATACTAAGGCACTCTAACCTTAATTATATGTATCACCCAAATTTTTCTACAACTCCCAGTATTTCGAGGAATCACAAGAATCCCCTAAATTTGGCCTCGAAATATTAATAGAGGGTTTCAATGCGTCACTAACTCACTCTTACCTCAATTACCTTTACTACCAATCCAATAAATCCAATTTCGAAACATTAACGGAGGATTATAATGCAACGTTAACTTATCCTCAACCACATTTCCTCTACAATCAACACGCCCAATGTTTTGAGGAGTCGCAAGAATCCCGAAATTCCACTCTTGACACGTTAATGGAGGATCTCAATACGATGCTAACTCGCTCTAGGCTAGAAACCATAATGACAGAGTGCTTTATGGAGACAAAAAAAGTGTCGCAAACACACTTTGAGAACTGCAAGAATCCCATAATTTAAACCTCGAAACATCAATGGAGGATTTCAATGCGATGCTGACTCACTCTAGGCTAGAATCCATGATGGAGTACTTTGTAGAGACCTAAACTTTCCAAAATGAAGAGTTAAGAAAACAAAGTCTTTATAATAATGAAACCCTTAGGCATCCGAAAAATGCGGTTGAGTCCCTCGCGACTCACAACATGGCCTTAGAGACTCAAATCTCCTTGCTTGAACAAAAACCTCTAGGACCCTTCCCTGAGGAGCATGTGGATGATGTAAAAACCAGTAGTGAAAAACAAATAGAAAATACTAAAGAGAGTTATAATGATGTTGAAGAGAGTAATAATGAGGATGAGAAGAGTTCTGGTGAGAAAAGATTAGAGATAGAGAAAAATACACGGATGCCATCTGAAATGGAGGTTGTCGAGGAGGTGGAGAAGGAAACACTTATTGTTGTTCCTCCTCCCTATACAACACCGATTCATTTCCCATTAGGGTTTATGGAAGCCAAGATAGATTCCCAATCCAAAACGTATGTGGAGGTATTGAGAAAAATCCACACCAATGCACCTTTGCCTGAGGTCTGCATAAAAAGAGAAAATTTGAGGACCATGAAACTAGGGAAATCAACAGTTTTAAAAGGGGAAGGTTAAACTTTGAGATGGTGGATGAAATAACAAAACTATAACTTGAAAAGCTGATACTCAGGATAGATCCTGAACCACAAAAGAAAGAAAAGAAAAGGCGAAGGATATGTAAGATTGACTGATAAGTGGCCATGGAAACCAAAGACTTTTAAAAAATTCGATCGAGGAGTCGTTCTCGAGAGTATCACCATGAGTGATGACACTCTTGAGTCATTGAGCTATCGACGTTAAAAGAAGAACTGCATGGAAGGAAACCCACAAATTTCAATTTAATGTTTTTGCTTTTGTTTGAGTTTGCAGAAAATAAAAATATTGATCGCTTGGCACCTACCATTTTCATATAGGAAACTATCGAGGCGAACATTAATCATATTCTAGTTCCTTTTCCCACTTTTCACTGAAACATTGAGAACAATGTTTGGTTTAAGTGTGGGGGAGGAACTTTACCGCTTTCCATTTATCACTTCTTATTTTGATTTTTTATTTTCTAGTTTATTGCATGTTTTTAGGATTTTATTTGTTTTTAGTATTTGGTCGATTCATTGCATGTGTTGTCAAGTCTATATGTCTGTTTTTCAGTTGTTATTAAATTTCCATGAAATTTTAAAATTTTTAAACCTCCAAACAAAATTTTTCTCTTCTAATGCATGGCACACACTATGAAAGTATATAGGTTATCACACTTTAGGTTTCTTTAGAGAGACTTGGGAAAGTCTCAATAATATTGATACTGTTATGACACCATGAACCCCCTCATTATGTAATAATCAATTTAGATACCCATTATGCTGATACCTTAGGCTCAAGTTTTCAAAGTAGCACTTAAGTAGTTTATATTAGTAATCAGCATCATCTTAAGCACAAATTACATAGAGAGTCGATTAATGTAAGTGAATGATCCCAAAAATTCTAAAAAAAAATGATTTTCCATAGTAAATTTAATATAGGGAATGCTCCTATGAGGTTAGGTGATCCTCACTCAGTCACTTAATCCAATGGTTGTGGAACCTACAAAAATATAATAAATCAGCCCATCATTAGTTAGTTCAAAGGTGACTGGTGGTGAACTTGGTAGGACAAACTACGGTCTGATCCCCCACAATTGTAATTGGTTAAATAAAAGGGGTTACCAAACTTATGTAACAGAACCCTGATAAAAGGATCATAGTCGTTAACCGATCTCCCTACTCTATGTATGTGTATAGATAACAGGCTTAATGTGATTTCACTTGAATGAATTGAGTGAAATAAAAACAAGGGATATATGTTGAGTTATAATGGCATGATTCAAATTGGTTTGCATAAAGAGGGAGTCTTTGAACATGGTGTCGTTACAATGTTCTTGGTATTAAACATTTAGTACCTATGAATATAACATTAGCCTAGTAGTTGCGTATGATTTGGAGTTGTTTCGTTCCCTTGTTTCAAATCGCGCTTAATCATTTCTTTTATCGTGCTGCTCGATTTCTTGAGGACCAACAATGGTTTGAGTGTGGGGGAATTTGATAATGCAAAATTATATCTTATATTCGACTTGACTCGCATGCATTTTAGTTTCATTTTCGTTCATTTTTATCTTGTCATGTCGCTATTTCTATTTCCTTTATGTTAGCATTTTTGTGTGACTCTGTAGCTGAAAACAGAAGAAACTTCATCGGAGCACTGTGACAATTGTCACAGCCTCCTGTCGGTCGCCACAATATGTGTGTTTGTGTTCCCATCAGCATACATGCGTTATGGTCACCATATTTTGTGTGTATGTGTTCCCCTCGGCACACACGTGTTTCGCTCGCCATAGTTTTTACTTGTATTCCCCACGGCACAAAAGTCACGACCCTCGCCATTGTATGTTTATTACATGTTCTCTCCATGTCTGTAACGAAGCTCCCATGATTTTCTCAACTTCTCTGACCATGATTTCTATTATCTCGATAGTCTCAAACTTCCCACTATCTCCACCTTCTTCAACTTTCCATTATCTCCACTACTTTTCACATGAATCTTAAAGTAACTTCCATTAGTTCTCACTATAAAAAGGATCGAGCAGTCATTTTTGAATATATCCAAGTTTGTGCGCATAAGTGTTGTTCATAATTTTAGGCAGAAATCACATTTGTAAAAGTGATAGTTTCTCACATCGGGGAACTACCACACCATTAGTTTTAGGCCTACAATCTATGTTATCTTGGATCACAATCTTGCCATCATAATAGAAGTTTATTTCAAATTCTTTATTTCTCGCATTTACAGGTTCTTTATGGTATTACTTATTATTATTATTATTATTATTATTATTATTATTATTATTATTATTATTATTATTATTATTATTATTATTATTTGTATTGTTATTATTATTATTATTATTATTATTATTATTATTATTATTATTATTATTATTATTATTATTATTTATCATTATTGCTTTGTTTGTCAAATTTAATTACAATTTTTTTTAATTGCAATTGCTATGTTTAATTTATTTTCATTCAATAGTATGTCTGGCTAAATTACTTAGTGTCCGGTATGTAAGGACCGTTGTTCCCGACGAGACTCAGTAATAAGTTGGCTTAATATCTATTTGAAAATTTAGTTTCCATCTTTGTTTTTAAACTTAAGTTAAATAGCTTTGTCACGAGAGTGAGAGGTTACATAACATGATTTTGCCACGAGAGTGGGAAATTAACTAAGGTTCGAGCCGACACTGCGAGACCATGGGGATAGAACCGAATAGTAGAAACTAGGCATTAATTCTAAACACAACAAGAGGGCTTTAGGATTAATTAGAACTTGTTCAATTTTCAAGACACATTTCTTAATTAAAATGGGTGAGCGAGAGCAAAATCTCAAGGTTAAGGAATGTGGCTTTATTCAAAACCACGAGAGTGTGAGGTTTAGTCTTTAAATTGATTTTTTCTACTAAACAAATTTAACATTAATATAAGCCAACAAGTTACAGAGTCCCTGAGGTATGCCGAATACACATTTTGGTCTCTCTTTTGTTATATATTTCCATAATCTTATTTTATTTCACTTTTAGCTCTTAGTTTCCCCTAAATCAAGTATTCATTAGCCTTATCTTTACAAAGCGATAATAAATTCCAATAGGTTGATATTGGTCTCTGTGGGTTTGACAATATTTTATATTATTTTGATATTGTCGTGTACTTGCGGACACATCATGTTTTTAGATTCGTTGTCGGGGACCAATAATCAATATTGTTATTTCTGTTATTGCATTGTATAGACTAAGGCACTCTAACCTTAATTATATGCATCACCCAAATCTTTCTACAACTCCCAATATTTCGAGGAATCACAAGAATCCCATAAATTCGGCCTCAAAATATTAATGGAGGATTTCAATGCGTCATTAACTCACTCTTACCCCAATTACCTCTACTACCAATCCAAACATTTTATGGAGTCACAAGAATCCCATAAATCCGATCTCGAAACATTAATGGAGGATTATAATGCGATGCTAACTTATCTTAAACCACATTTCCTCTACAATCAACACGCCCAATATTTTGAGGAGTCGCAAGAATCCGGAAATTCCATTCTCGACACATTAATGGAGGATCTCACTGTGATGCTAACTCGCTCTAGGATAGAAACAATAATGACAGAGTGCTTTGTGGAGATTCAAAATGAGATTCAAACACACTTTGAGAAACCGCAAGAATCCCATAATTTAAACCTCAAAACATCGATGGAGGATTTCAATGCGATGTTGTCTCACTCTAGGCTAGAATCTATGATAGAGCACTTAGTAGAGACCTAAACTTTCAAAAATGAAGAGTTAAGAAAACAAATTATTTATAATAATGAAATCCTTAGGCATCTGAACAATCCGGTTAAGTCCCTCGCGACTCACAACATGGCCTTAGAGACTAAAACACCTTGCTTGAACAAAAACCTCTAGGACCTTTCCCTGAGGAGCATGTGGATGATGTAACAACCAGTAGTGAAAAAAAACCGAAAATCCTAAGGAGAGTAATAATGAGTTTGAAGAGAATAATAATGAGGTTGAGAAAAGTTCTGGTGAGAAAAGATTAGAGATTGAGAAAAATACACCAACGCCATCCAAAATGGAGGTTGTCGAGGAGGTAGAGAAGGAAACGACTATTGTTGTTCCTCCTCCATATACCCCACCGATTCATTTCCAGCAAAGGTTTATGGAAGCCAAGATAGATTCCCAATCCAAAATGTATGTGGAGGTATTGAAAAAAATCCACACCAATGCACCTTTGCCTGAGGTCTGCATAAAAAGAGAAAATTTGAGGACCATGAAACTAGGGAAAACAACAGTTTTAAGAGGGGAAGGTTAAACTTTGAGGTGGTGGATGAAATAAATAAACTCAAACTTGAAAAGTTGATACTCAGGATAGATCTTGAACCACCACCACAAGTTCAAAAGAATGAACCACCCCACAAAAGAAAGAAAAGAAAAGGTGAGGGATATGTAAGATGGAATGATAAGCGGCCATCGAAACCAATCACGATTAAAAAATTCAATCAAGGAGTCATTCTCTAGAGAATCACGATGAGTGATGACACTCTTGAGTCATCGATCTACCAGCGTTAAAAGAAGCAATGTGTGGGAGGCAACCCACGAGTTTCAATTTAATGTTTTTGCTTTTGTTTGAGTTTGCAGAAAATAAAAATATTGATCGCTTGACACCTATCATTTGCATATAGGAAACTATCAAGGTGAGCATTGATCAGGTTCTTATTCCTTTTCCCACTTTTTAGTGAATCATTGAGAACAATGTTAGGTTTAAGTGTGGGGGAGGAACTTTACCTCTTTCCATTTATCACTTCTTATTTTGATTTATTATTTTCTAGTTTATTGCATGTTTTTAGGATTTTATTTGTTTTCAGTATTTGGTCAATTCATTGCATGTGTTATCAAGTTTGTATGCATGTTTTTTCGGTTGTTATTGAATTTCCCTGAAATTTTAAAAATTTTAAACCTCCCAACAAAATTTTTGTCTTCTAATGCATGGCACACACTATGAAATCATATAGGTTATCACACTTTGGGTTGAGTTAGAGAGACTTGGGAAAGTCTCAATAACATTGATACTGTTATCAAACCCTGAACCCCCTCATTATGTGATAATCAATTTAGATACCCATTATACTGAGACCTTAGTAATCAGCATCATCTTAAGCACAAATTACGTAGGGAGTCGATGAATATAAGTGAATGATCCCAAATATTCTAAAAAAATGATTTTCCAAAGTAAATTTAATATAGGGAATGCACCTATTAGGTTAGGTGATCCTCACTCGGTCACTTAATCCAATGATTGTGGAACCTACAAAAATATAATAAATCAACCCATCATTAGTTGGTTCAGAGGTGTCTGGTGCTGAACTTGGTAGGGCAGACTATTGTCTCATCCCCCGCAATTACGGTTGGTTAAATAAAAGGGGTTACCAAACTTATGTACCCGAACTCCGATAAAAGGATCTAAGTCATTAATCGATTTCCCTACTATGTGTGTGTACAAATAACGGGCTTAATGTGATTTCACTTGAATAAATTGAGTGAAATAAAAATAAGAGATATAGGTTGAGTTATAATGGCATGATTCAAATTGGTTTGCATAAAGAGGGAGTCTTTAAACATGGTGTCGTTAGAATGTTCTTGGTATTAAACATTTAGTACCTATGAATATAACATTAGCCTAGCAGCTGCGTATGATTTGGAGTTGTTTCGTGCCCTTGTTTCAAATTGCGCTTAATCATTTCTTTTATCGTGTCAGTCGATTGCTTGAGGACCAACAACAGTTTAAGTGTAGGGGAATTTGATAACACAAAATTATATCATATATTTGACTTGACTCGCATGCATTTTAGTTTCATTTTCGTTCATTTTTATCTTGTCATATCGCTATTGATATTTCCTTTCTGTTAGCATTTTTGTGTGACTCTGTAGCAGAAAACAGAAGAAACTGCATCGGAGGACTGTGACAATTGTCACAGCCTCCTGCCGATCGCCACAATATGTGTGTTTGTGTTCCCATCAGCACACATGCGTTATGGTCACCATATTATGTGTGTATGTGTTCCCCTCGACACACACGTGTTTCGCTCGCCATAGTTTTTACTTGTGTGCCCCACGACACAAAAGTCATGCCCCTCGCCATTGTTTGTTTATTACATGTTCTCTCCATGTCTGTAATGAAGCTCCCATGATTTTCTCAAATTCTCCGACCATGATCTCCATTATCTCCACTGTCTCCAACTTCCCACTGTCTCCAACTTCCCACTATCTCCACCTTCTTCAACTACCCATTATCTCCACTACTTGTCACATGAATCTTAAAGTAACTTCCATTAGTTCTCACTATAAAAAGGATCGAGCAGTCATTTTTAATTATATCCAAGTTTGTGCGCAGAAGCGCTGTTCATAATTTTAGGCAGAAATCACATTTGTAAAAGTTATAGTTTCTCACATCGGAGAACTACCACACCATTAGTTTTAGGCCTACAATCTATGTACTCTTGGATCACAATCTTGCCATCATAATAGAAGTTTGTTTCAAATTCTTTATTTCTCGAATTTACAGGTTCTTTATGGTATTAATTATTATTATTATTATTATTATTATTATTATTATTATTATTATTATTATTATTATTATTATTATTATAATAAAAATAATAATAATAATAATAATAATAATTATTTATCATTATTGCTTTGGTTTTTAAATTTAATTACAATGTTTTTTTAATTGCAATTGCTATGTTTAATTTGTTTTCAATCAATAGTATGTCCGGCTAAATTACTTAGAGTCCGGTATGTAAGAACGGTCGTTCCCAACGAGACTCAGTAATAAGTTGGCTTAATGTATGTTTGAAAATTTATTTTCGGTCTTTGTTTTTAAACTTAAGTTAAATAGCTGTCACGGGAGTGAGAGGTTACTTAACACGATTTTTCCACGAGAGTGGGAAATTAGCTAATGTTCGAGCCGGCACTGCGAGAGCATGGGGGTCGAACCGGATAGTAGAAACTAGGCATTAATTCTAAACACAGTGAGAGCACTTTAGGATTAATTAGAATTTTTTCAGTTTTCAAAACATATTTCTTAATTAAAATGGGCGAGTGAGAGAAAAATCTCATGGTTAAGGAATGTGACTTTATTTAAAACCACTAGAGTATGAGGTTTAGTCTTTAAATTGATATTTTCTATTAAACTTGTTTTTAACATCAATATAAGCCAACGAGTTACAGAGCCCTGAGGTACGTGGAATACATATTCCGGCCTCTCTTTTCTTATATATTTCCTTAATCTTATTTTATGTCAGTTTTAGTTCTTAGTTTCCCCTAAATCAATTATTCATTAGCCTTAGCTTTACAGGGTGACGATAGATTACAGTAGGTTAATATTGGTCTCTGTGGGTTTGATAATCTTTTATATTACTTTGATATTTCCGTGCACTTGCGGATGCATCATCCATGAATGAGAACACTTTGAATTTTGTTATGCTACCAACCAACATATCAATATGGGGCAATGGGAAATCATCTTTTGGACTTGATTTATTTAAATCTCTATAATCAACGCATATATAGAATTTTCCGTCTTTCTTCGGTACTGGAACCATATTGGCAATCCAATGAGGGTACACTAATGTCACAAGAAAACCATCATCAATCTTCTTCAAAACCTCTTCTTTAATCTTCACTGTCATGTCAGGATAAGTTATTCATAACTTCTGCTTGATTGGTGGAATTCTAGCTTTAGTGACAAATGATGGTCCATAATATTGGTGTCCAAACCAGACATGTCTTGGTAAGACCAAACAAAGATATCCATATACTCTTTTAGCAACTTAATCAACCTGTTCTTCACATCAGGATGAAGCAGTGTCCTAATCTTGACTTCTTTTGGATCTTCTTTTGATCCCAAGTTAATTGTCTTCAATGGCTCTTTAAACGGATGAATGGTATTTTCCTCACGCTCAAGCAACCATGAAACCTATTCTGGGATTTGATCACATTCTTCTTCTTCAGCCACATACACATGATATTCAAATTTGGTAGAGGGTACAGGGTCATTGCACTCAACTTGTTTTTTTAATTAATCTGCAAATATGATTTACGACGATTTTAGAAACTGACACATGTAACAAGTGATTGTGCATATTTATTTAAAGTTATTACTTATTTTGAATAGTTTTTTTTTATTACCATTTCCCATACAAAATCACTTTTACCTTGGGCAGACTGAAAGTCTTTTAAAATACAAACAAATAACAAATAATTTGAAATGTGAATGCAAGAAGGAACATCAACGGTGATCCAATTATGGATTCTGACTCCATGTGTCCCAAAGTTCAACATCACTTGCTCTAGCTCATCTTCGAGAATAACATTGATCTTTGGAATAGTTGGATGGAGATATCTTACATTGTGAAAGATGTCTTGATATTTACTAAAAACAGACTTTGGCTTCCCAACTTCATCCTTCATGGAGAAACCTAAACCAGTCCCATTCTTGTTCACATGTGGATTAATAACTTGCCCCTATACCTTGCTAGGGCCCTTCTGCACTACCTGTTGCACATCCTTAAATGAGGTGATAGAATCTACATTCTTCCTTATATTATTAATAGACAAAGCTTGGAACTGAGTTCCAACAACAGCTTCATCAGCTTCTACAATACTAAAGGAAGAAAAATTAGATATAAAAAGAGCTTGCTCACTGTTCATAATAACTACCTTTCCTTCACGGACAAATTTCAGTTTATGATGCAAGGTTGAAGTAAAAGTTCCAGCTTCATGGGTCCATGGTCGTCCTAATAAATAACTATATACTGAGACAATATCTATAACCTGAAATGTGATTTAGAATAAGTGTGATGTGAATAGGTAAATCCACCTCTCCAATGACATATTTTCTCGAACCATCAAAAGCTTTTAGTATAATGCCCCTAGGGCGTATTGGAGTTCCTTGGTATTTGAGCTTCATGAGAGTGCTTCTTGGTATGACATTCAAAGCAGATCCATTGTCTATAAGCACATTGGACAAATATTCATTCTTACAATTCATAGATATATGCAAAGCCAGGTTATGGTTTCTCCCTTCATCAGACAATTCTTTATCACAAAAACTCAGATTGTTACAAGATGTGATATTCCCCACAACACCGTTGAACTGATCCAGAGACACACCCCTTTCAACAAAAGCCTGATCCAACACTCTCATTAGAGATTCCTGATGATTGGAAGTGTTCATCAATAAGGCTAAAATGGAAATCTTAGATGGAGTTTGCAACAACTGATCCACAATCTTGTAATCACTCATCTTGATGATTCTTAACAGATCATCAACATCCTTTTCCAAGGTGGAGCCACTAAATTATCCTACCACTTTCTTAGGTTTAACATTCTCAACAACCTTCTTACCAGAATTAACATCTCCTTGAAAGGTAGGGCCAAGACACGGCCACTACGAGTTACCTGACTAGCTTTAACAATATTGTCAACATAGGACAAAAGTTGGTTAGTAATTTCCACACCATCTTCCAGGATAGTTGCATTGTACATATATGGCACAACTTTATCTGGTTCATATGGGATAGGATCAGGTAGACAAATAACTACGGGAGCAACAATAGGTTTGCTGATATATGTAATCTCTACAAGAGCAGGAACACCAAAATTTGGTATAATGTCATCCACTCCTGCCTCTTCAGAATATTCAGGAAACTTACCTTCATTAGAAGAAAATAATTCATCAGAGGAAATATACTCATAATCAGACATGGTCTCAACAGGGTAGTCTTTAATCATATTAACTCCATTATAATCATTATTTGTTTCTTGTGACTCTGATAGTACCTTTGTCTAACTGCAATTGAATACCTCTTCTCACAATAGAACAACCACGTGAATCTCTATAGTAAATATGATAGGAACCATAATGATGTATCTCCTGACCATCCATATAACAAAAGTTAGCATGCAACTAAACTAGATCATCATCCATATAATTCACATCATAAATCTGGAATTCATTGGGACATCCATAAACCATATTCACATCATTCTCATATTGTGCCTTTGGTTTGCTAATATGGATAAGGAAATGATCCAACATCTCTTGTAAATCACTTTCTATCATAGAACAATCGCGAGTGCTTTCTCTACATACCCGTCAGACTTTATGGTCATGCTTATAGCGATTGTATTGACATAGAAAAGTATGCATATTCACCAAATTCCCTCTTACCATGTTTATGTCAAAGATTCTGAATTCTCCTGGAAAACTAGCAACAATATTCATAGTACCTCCACCTCCATGCTTGGGTAGTGGATTAGCCTTCAAAATGGAACAATATCTTTAAAAGACAGGAGACCAGATCTTACCATCTTATGCACTTCATACTTCAACGAATAACAGTTTTCAATGTTGTACCTAGGGGCTCCTTGATGAAAAGCACAAGTTTTATTAGCTTTATAATACCATGGCTGTTGTACCCCAATTGTTTCCCCTAATATACCTTCATTATATCATATGAATTCAATCACAACAAGATCACACACTAGGGCTTGCTTTCCCTCCTTATCTTTAGCTTTGCTCTGAGGAATCACCAAGCACCTTGACTTGTATTTTTGTGATTATCTATGTTTTGATTATCCTTTGACTAATAAAATACAATATATGTGTGCCCTAATTATTTATGATGTAGGTGAAAGCACAATGCATTCCATCAAAGTTGATCTTTGGGCTCATAAGTTCATTCTTTGTATATTCCTTAATAAAGCTTCATTGATATTCAACCCTCCTCATTAAATATGTTTGAAGTAACATCATGAAAAAGCCTATCATGATTCATCATACTTCAAGTTGTCAAAAATAGTTTAAAGGTACAAGGGTTGATTGAAGAAGTTTGGCATAGTTGGACAAGCCTTTGTTTCCATTGATCACAAGTGCATATCTCCTTCATTTCTTAAGATATGGAAATGGTTTTGGTTGCTATGATATATTCTTATCATCCTCAACAAATTATATTCACATGACAAAGGTATTTGTGCAAGAATATTGATCAAATTGGCAAAGGTTTCCCAAGGCATATTCTTGCTCTAGGAGTTAGCGTTTTGAACTTCAAAAGGGTATATCTTGCTCATATTTTGGTATTTTTGAGTGATTCCAAAGGAATCCTTCTCTTCAAATGGTTATTAGAAAATCACTTCAAAAGTATCAAGGAAATTTTGGGTGTAAGAAACTTGATGATGAAGAAAGATTACAAGTCCTCCAGATGAACCCTTAAATTCCTTTGTGTGACTTCAAATGATCATAACTTGATCAATTTTTATAAACTTGAGCCAATTATTTTTCCACAATTATCTTTAAGATGTGAACATCAACCTTTATTTTATGTGCAAAGTTTGAAAATGGAAAGAAGATGCCCTAAGGATGCAAAAGATTATAGGTCATTTCATGAATTTTTTCCAAATTCAACACATCATAACTCTCTCAAATTTTGGAGATTTTAAATGGGTCAAGTCTTAAAATGAAATTCAATAGATCTACTTGGTTCCATCTTTTGTGGTCAAGAACAAATTCCAAATGGAAGACCATTTTTGGATACAAGACATTATAAGTCATTTTTGAAGAAAAACTTAGAAATTTTCAAAGTATGAAAAGTCAGCCCTTTTCATCCAACTATGACTCAAGACAACTTATTGCTCAAGCATACAATTGATCTCACTCCTTGCAAATTGTAAATCTTGTTACTTTATCTTTCAAGTGCTTCAAAAATCACATCATATGGTGCCCTACATTGATGGCACCATGGTTATGAAGGTAGCATCATGAAATGGAAATTTCAAGTTCAGTCAGATTTGAAAATTAGTTTAAATCCAACTACAAGCCTGTTTAAGGATCAATTTCACGCCTAATCATGATTAGGAACTTTCCATAACAAGAAACGACCTTTAAACCATCCATTTTGATGCGTTTTGAGCCATGTGAAGTCACACTTTTCCCACCTAGCAGATCCATATGATTTCACTGATTTTGCCTCCAATTCACACGCTTGAGCCTTACATCATGATCATCTATAAATAAGGTTCATCCCTCACTCATTTTCTCAAGCTTTGGATAGCCAATTAACCCATGTTCAGATCCCACACGAACTCTAAATTTGAATATCTAATTTCTTACATTCTCACCTTCAAACACCAAAAGCTCCATTCATTTAGCTCCATTGAACTTCTCTAAAGCTAACCATACGGTTACTTTCAAGAATCGTTACCTATATTTATCTATAGAAGTTCAGTTTCAGAGAAACTTCTCACTACTTTGTTCAAGTATATTTCTTGGCCAAATTGATTCAAATAAAAGACTAATCCACTCCTTGCATCCTTCTGATCCTCGTGCTCTTTCAAATTTGCAATTTCATTGAGAATTGAGTGAGATATCCCAGATTTTCGTGCTCGCATTTTTTTTCTGGTTTTCTTCAAACACAACCCTGCAAAATTTATAAAAATTTGGCGCGATGGTACCATTAGAATTGTCTTGAAGAGACGAATATAATGGTACCAGTATGGTTTGCTAATTTTACAGTTTGAAGGATTCGATTTGGGGATGGCAGGAGGTTGAAGATGATGACATGTCCGTCTTCAACCAATGACACGAAGCCACATTATTTTTTGAAACAGATATAATATGCTTACCTTACCATACGCGTGCCTCAGGAGCCCTTGGATCTAATTACTTTTGTGAACCAGAATCCATCCAACGCGCCACATGTAATTGCAAGCTTCTCAAGTCATATTTAAAGCATTAGTTTTGATGAAGACAACATGGACATCAACATTCAAAGGATGTGCAAAAAGCTTATCAATATCATATACAAGTCTTAAAGATTACAAGAAGAATTATTGAAGAATCAATAATGTCAAATGGTATAAATAATTCTTAATCTTGAATATAGATGTTCACAAAATATGCATTCATAATCATATACATATCCCACATGTTTACATTTAAGAAAAACTTTGTTTAAAATCTTTTTCAAAAAGAATTTTTGAAAATAACCTTTCAAGAACCGGTTCCTCCCTAACAGGGAACCGGGTTCCAAACTTGTTCAAAAAACAAGTCCCTGGAATTTGTACCAGGAACCACGTTGTACCAATAGGGGAATCGGTTCCTGCGTGATATTTTTGAATTCTGAGTTATAACATTCACTAAGAACCGGGTTCTTCCTGTGTCGGAACCGGTTCCCAGTGAACCAGTGCAGCTTTTCTTTTGGTTTTTGAACATTTTTCAAATGGTATTATTTCATGAATGCATTGCATCTTTTCATATCAAATGGAATGAATGAAGAGGTTCTTGTGACTTTATAAAATGTGCATATTTTCAGATTTAAACACAAGAACACAAAATCAATAAGTTTCAATACAACAAAAAACCTTCTTCATATTAACAATTTTCATTCATTCAAAATTGCACTTAAACTTTCATGTGTTCATAAATTTTGTGAAACTTGCCATATACACTTTCATTAAGAAATCATTACAAGTTTCATACATACATTGTGAACATTTATAATCATTGCTTGAGAATTGTTTTTATCTTGAAGAAGAAGATCAATTTAAGATTGATAGTGCTATCCATCTATTTCAAATAAATCATTGTATTACTTAAAGAAATTATTCCCTTACTATCCAGGATTGTTGGAAGTAAGTGTTGTGATTTGAAGAGGATTGTTCTTCATTCACATTAGTGTTTGTTTGATCTTAAAGGTGTTAAGAACCTTTGGTCACCCTATAGGTTAGATAGTAAGCATAGGCTGTACAATCATTCTAACTATAGTGAAATCTCTTTCGTGTTGGAAAGTGGACTGGAGTACTCTCAGATTGTGAGGGGAACCAGGATATATCACCGTGTTCTTTACTTTTCCGCTTTTATCGCTTTCATCACCATAATCAAGAAAAGATAAGATATAATCAAAACCTTCAAACACTTAACCAAAAATTACTACAAGTATTCTCATAAAACCGAATAAATTTTTATATACCTAATTCACCCCCCCCCCCCTCTTAGGCACTCTTAGACTTACAATTGGCATCAGAGCAAGTTATAGGTAACTTGTTCCTAAAGATCCAGAATGGCTTCCGCAAATCCAAATCCAAATCCGGTTTTCAAAGATGGTGGTAGTAACAACAAGCCTCCATTGTTTTGTGGTGAATACTTTGACTTTTGGAAAATTCGCATGAAGGCTCATCTTGAAGCGCAAGGAGAAGAAATATGGAATGCTGTTGAGAATGGTCCATTTACTCCGGTGTGTGTTGTCAATGGTGTTGGGTCATCAAAGCCTAAAGCATCATGGGATGACGATGACAAGAAAAAAGTTCTCTTTGACAAAAAGGCAATCAATATTCTCCAAAGTGCTCTTAGTATGGATGAATTTTTCCGAGTATCGGCATGTACAACGACAAAGGAAATTTGGGATACTCTTGTAGAAACTCATGAAGGAACCGCCGAAGTCAAAAGGTCTAGATTGAACACTTTGAGTCAAGAATATGAATTATTCAGAATGCTTCCCGGAGAATCCATCCTTGACTTGCAAAAGAGATTCGTTCACTTGACAAACCATTTGAGGGCACTCGGTAAGACTTTAACTAACGATGAATTAAATCTTAAAGTTCTTAGGTCTTTAACGAGGGAATGGCAACCAAAAGTGACGGCAATCTCCGAAAAGAAAAGCCTAGCAACTATGACTTCCGCAACACTTTTCGGAAAGCTTCAAGAATATGAGACGGAACTTGGAAGACTTGAAAAACATGAGAATCATGAGAAGAAATCCAAAGGAATTGCTTTGAAAGTTGATTCAAAAGAAAGTCAAGATAAAGATGCATCGGAGGAAGATAAAAACCTCTTGCTTCTTGTAAAAAGGTTAGGAAAATATTTTGGTCATAAAAATAATCTTCATAATGCTAACTTTGTCAAAAGAAAGAAATTCTATAAGCATAAAGATAAAGAAGCCTCCACATCAACACAAGATGTCACATGCTATGAATGTGGAAAGCAAGGTCACATAAAGTCGAATTGTCCAAAACTCTCCAAGAAAAATGGATTCAAAGGCAAAAAGGAGTTCAAGAACAAAAAGGCTTATGTTGCATGGGAAGATAATGAGATAAGTTCTTCATCCGATTCGGAAAGCGACGAATGTGCAAATCTAGCATTGATGGCTTCACATCACTCCGACGATGAAGAAGAGGTTATTAATGAACTTAATCTTTTTGATGATGATGTTCAAGGTGCTATTGATGAACTCTTGGAAGAATGCAAAAGTTTATACAAAAAGGTGTCAAATCAAGAAAAAGAACTTCTAATTTGTCTAGAAAAAATTGACACCATGACTAAAGATTTTGATCTTCAAAAACAAAATTTTATTAAAGAAAAGGAAAACTTTGCATGCTCCAAGTGTGAATCAAATGTCTTTCCAATTGTTCAATTGAAAAGAGTCATTGAACGATATGAAAAAGGAAAAATAGGATTGGAAGGATTACTAAGACAACAAAGTTATCCAAATGATAAAATAGGTCTTGGTTATGTGAATTCTAAGAGACCAAGTAACAACCCCACTGTTTTTGTAAAGGCTAGTAATAGTTCCAATCCCAAGAAAGTAGAAAAGAAGCAAGTTATTCATAATCATCAAAAGAAAAAGGCTAATATATCCAAAAAGAAAACATTTCCTAAGAAGAAATCTTATCCTTCTAGATATAGAAGTAACTTTGAACCTACTTGTTTTTATTGTGGTATTAAAGGCCATACACCTAATGCTTGCTATGTTAGAAACTTTAGTATGGCAAGTGGCCATTATGTGTGGGTGAAAAAGGGAACTAACTATGAAGGACCCAAGGCAACTTGGGTACCTAACAAGAAATAATCTGTTTTTGTAGGTATGCTTGAAATCCATATCAAATGTTTGGTATCTTGATAGTGGATGTTCAAAGCATATGACAGGAGATGTACACCAATTTTCATATCTAGTACATAAAGCCAAAGGGTATGTCACCTATGGAGACAACACCAAAGGAAAGATTCTTGGCGTTGGAATAGTTGGCACACCTCCATCCATTCAAATTGAGGATGTTCTCTATGTTGAAGGATTAAAGCACAACCTTCTTAGCATAAGTCAACTTTGCGATAGAGGGTTCAAGATCAAATTCAACAAAGAAGAATGCCTTATTATGGATGTGGCAACCAATGAGGTATAACTCAAAGGTATAAGATCTAACAATATTTTTATGATTACTTTAGATGATTTGTCTATGAAGGTACAATGTCTTATGGTAAACAACAATGACGCTTGGTTATGGCACAAGAGGATTGCTCACATTCACATGGAGCACTTGAACAAATTGGTTAAGCATGACTTAGTTATTGGTCTACCAAAGATGAAGTTCATCAAAGACAAATTATGTAGCGCATGCCAAAAGGGCAAACAGACCAAATCAACTTTCAAATCTAAGAATGTGGTGTCTACTTCAAGGCCACTACAATTGTTACACATGGATCTCTTTGGTCCATCAAGAACAAAAAGCTTCGGAGGTAATGTATACGCTTTGGTTATTGTTGATGATTTTTCTAGATATTCTTGGACTTTGTTTCTTGTGCAGAAAAGTGATGCTTTTAAAGCTTTTAAGAAGTATGCTAAGCAAATCTAAAATGAAAAATCACTAAAGATTGTATCCATAAGAAGTGATCATGGTGGAGAATTCCAAAATGCACAATTTGAAGAATTTTGTGAAGAACATGGTATCTCTCATAATTTTTCAGCACCTAGAACTCCACAACAAAATGGAGTAGTTGAAAGAAAGAATAGGTTTCTAGTGGAACTTGCAAGAACAATGCTTATTGATGCAAATCTTCCTAAATATTTTTGGGCGGATGCGGTTAGTACGACATGAAATGTTGGAAATCGAGTTATCATTAGACCTATAATAAAGAAGACTCCATATGAACTCTTCAAAGGAAGAAAGCCAAATATTGCTCACTTCCACATTTTTGGATGCAAGTGTTTTGTTCTTAACAATGACAAAGACAATCTCGGTAATTTTGACGAGAAATCCGACGAAGAGGAAGTAGTTGTGTGTGATGATGATGATCCTATAGATTTACCCCCGGAAGAACTTTCAAATGATCAAGTTGTGAAATCACCGGAAAATCAAGAAAACATTGTACAACAAGATTCAAACATCAATGATCTACCAAAAGAATGGAGAACTCATAGAGACCATCTTATTGACAAAATTATTGGTGACATTAGCCAAGGAGTATCAACAAGATTAAATCTAAAAGATGCTTGCTTAAACATGGCATTTATTTCTCAAATTGAACCTACCAAAGTTGATGAAGCCTTAGGAGATGATCAATGGATTATTGCTATGTAAGAAGAATTAAATCAATTCGAGAGAAATCAAGTTTGGGAACTTGTTCCTAGACCAAGTGGTAAACACATCATAGGTACCCGATGGGTGTTTAAGAACAAACTTGATGAGAATGGTCTAATTGTTCGAAACAAATCAAGGTTGGTTGACCAAGGTTACAATCAAGAGGAAGGAATCGACTTTGAAGAAACATTTGCTCTGGTTGCAAGGTTAGAAGCTATACGTCTTTTACTTGCTTATGCTTGTTCATTAAACTTTCAGCTTTTTCAAATGGACGTCAAAAGCGCATTCTTGAATGGATACATCAATGAAGAAGTCTATGTCAAACAACCACCGGGATTTGAAGACTTCAAACACCCTACACATGTCTTTAAGTTGAGAAAGGCTCTTTATGGCTTAAAGCAAGCACCAAGAGCATGGTATGATAGACTTAGCAATTTTTTGTGTGAAAAAGGTTTCGAAAAGGGTAAGGTTGATAAAACTTTGTTCATTAAGAAAATCCAAAGTAACACTTTATTGGTTCAAGTCTATGTTGATGATATCATTTTTGGATCGACTAACAAAGAAATATGTGAGGAATTCTCATTGATGATGCAAGGAGAATTCGAGATGTCTATGATGGGAAAGATGAACTACTTTCTTGGACAACAAATCAAGCAACTAAAAGATGGAATCTTCATCAACCAATCTAAGTATTGCAAAGAATTATTGAAAAAGTTTGATATGGACAATTGTAAAGCAATGAATACTCCAATGGGCTCCGGTACATATGTTGATCAAGATGAATCCGGTACTCCAATTGATATTACAAAATACAGATGTATGATTGGTTCCTTATTGTATTTGACGGCAAGCCGTCCTGACATCATGTTTAGTGTTTGTCTTTGTGCTCGCTTTCAAGCAAATCTAAAGGAATCACACCTCATAGCAGTTAAAAGGATCATGAAGTATCTTAAAGGAACAACCAATGTCGGCTTATGGTATCCTAAAGGTAGTATTTTCACTTTAATTGGTTATTCTGATGCGGATTATACAGGTTGTAAAACTGATCGTAAAAGCACAAGTGGTACTTTTCACATTATTGGAAATGCATTAGTATCATGGGCTTGTAAAAAGAAAGCATGTGTTGCTCTTAGCACGGCCGAAGCAGAATACATAGCAGCGGGTAGTTGTTGTGCACAAATTCTTTGGCTCAAGCAACAACTCCGTGATTACGGACTTGATCTCGGATGCATTCCTCTTCGATGCGACAATACAAGTGCTATCAATATTACAAAGAATCCGGTCATGCATTCAAGAACCAAACATATAGATATTCGACATCATTTTCTCCGTGATCATGTACTTAAAGGAGATGTCGAAGTCACTTTTGTGGATACTCATAACCAACTCGCAGATATCTTCACAAAACCGCTTGCTCGAGAACCATTCTTCAAAATCGGAAGAGAACTTGGTATTTTGGATTAAGGTGATCTCTAAATGTTTCTCATAAGGTGCACGTTTTAATTTTTTTTCTTCAAAAATTTTTTTGTTTGAATACACTCTGCTTCTACTCCTTCTTTTATATGTTTTTATTTGATAAAATATGTGTGTATATATTGTTCGTCTTAATTTTTAAAATGTATTTGTTTCACTCTTTTTCCCCATCCTTTTTGATGTTAACAAAGGGGGAGAAGAATATGTACATATGTGTTGTTTTGTTTCAAAGAAATTGCAGGCCCAAATATCTATCATACTCACTCCAAAATTCAAAGAATCATGGACTTAGGGGGAGCATACAATTTAGGGGGAGCCTTGAATTTGCTCAACATTTGTGCTACACAAAATAACATAAACATTTCAAAAATTGTTTTCAAGACTTGGTTGTCATCATCAAAAAGGGGGAGAATGTAATTGCAAGCTTCTCAAGTCATATTTAAAGCATTAGTTTTGATGAAGACAACATGGACATCAACATTCAAAGGATGTGCAAAAAGCTTATCAATATCATATACAAGTCTTGAAGATTAGAAGAAGAATTATTGAAGAATCAACAATGTCAAATGGTATAAATAATTCTTAATCTTGAATATAGATGTTCACAAAATATGCATTCATAATCATATACATATCCCACATGTTTACATTTAAGAAAAACTTTGTTTAAACTCTTTTTCAAAAAGAATTTTTGAAAATAACCTTTCAGGAACCGGTTCCTCCCTAACAGGGAACCGGGTTCCAAACTTGTTCAAAAAACATGTCCCTGGAATTTGTACCAGGAACCAGGTTGTACCAATAGGGGAACCGGTTCCTGCGTGATATTTTTGAATTCTGAGTTATAACATTCACTAAGAATCGGGTTCTTCCTGTGTCGGAACCGGTTCCCAGCGAACCAGTGCAGCTTTTCTTTTGGTTTTTGAACATTTTTCAAATGGTATTCTTTCATGAATGCGTTGCATCTTTTCATATCAAATGGCATGAATGAAGAGGTTCTTGTGACTTTATAAAATGTGCAGATTTTCAGATTTAAACACAAGAACACAAAATCAATAACTTTCAATACAACAAAAAACCTTCTTCATATTAACAATTTTCATTCATTCAAAATTGCACTTAAACTTTCATGTGTTCATAAATTTTGTGAAACTTGCCATATACACTTTCATTAAGAAATCATTACAAGTTTCATACATACATTGTGAACATTTATAATCATTGCTTGAGAATTGTTTTTATCTTGAAGAAGAAGATCAATTGAAGATTGATAGTGCTATACATCTATTTCAAATAAATCATTGTATTACTTAAAGAAATTATTCTCTTACTATCCAGGATTGTTGGAAGTAAGTGTTGTGATTTGAAGAGGATTGTTCTTCATTCACATTAGTGTTTGTTTGATCTTAAAGGTGTTAAGAACCTTTGGTCACTCTATAGGTTAGATAGTAAGCATAGGCTGTACAATCATTCTAACTATAGTGAAATCTCTTTCGTGTTGGAAAGGGGACTGGAGTACTCTCGAATTGTGAGGGGAACCAGGATATATCACCGTGTTCTTTACTTTTCCGCTTTTATCGCTTTCATCACCATAATCAAGAAAAGATAAGATATAATCAAAACCTTCAAACACTTAACCAAAAATTACTACAAGTATTCTCATAAAACCGAATAAATTTTTATATACCTAATTAACCCCCCCCCCCCCCCCCCCCTCTTAGGCACTCTTAGACTTACACCACATTTTAAGTTGTTTTATTTTCAAAATATTTGATCCGGTGTGATATTTATTAAAGACCATGATATGCACAAAGCATTTGATCTATTGGATTAGCTTACTAACACGTTTTGACTCTAATCCATTGGTCCACATTGTTTTGACTTTATTTTTGTTTCTGATTTTTATATTTAAATTATTTTAAACTTCAAAAATTCATAGGAAATTCATTTTAACTTCAAAAAAACTGAAAAAATTATGGAAAATAATTTTGATTTTTCTCCTTCTGATTTTTAATTTTTCACATTTTTATTTTTTGTTTTGATATTTTTTGTAATTTTTCACTTTATTTGAATTGTTTTAAATCTTTAAAAATACTTTTATGTATTTTTAAATTCTGAAAAAATAGGGAAGGATCCAATGGAATCGTGACAAATATTGGTGACCTCATTTATTTTTTTATTTCCGACTTTATTATTTTTCACCATTTTTGTTTATTTTACCTATTTCTTTTTATTTTAAAAATAGTTTCTGACTTTAAAAAATTACCAAAAATTTTATAAAAAAAATATTTAATCTCATTTCTGATTTTTCTGTGGTCTTACTTAGTTTTTCTTGATTAATTTGAACATAGTTAACATTTTTGTCTCTTTTATTTTCATTTTTAATCATTTTTAAAACCTTTATTATTATACGTTAAATACAATTCTATTTTTTGTATATTTTCTGACTGATCTTGGATTGAATTTTTGATCATGAGCTTTGTTAACATCATTGGATCCATGGTATTGAGTCTAACTCCATAAAAATTGATGAATGATTTTAATAATAGTTTGATTAAAATTTTGATTCAAATGGGGTTTATTCATTTTTTCCCTCTCTCTTCATCTCATCCCCTTCTTATTGCACTAGGTGTTATTAGAGCATGACTCCTATATCATGTCTCACAACAAATGATGCATAAATTGCTATTGACCGGCTTTAAAATAGGTGCGACTTCTATATAAGTCCACTTACGATTGCTTAACATAACACTAAATTTCGTCCCGATTTGAGAAAATGATCATTTGTGGCCAAAACTTATGTTTGCAAGCCCAAGTATGTTAATTTGAACACTATGATCCAATAACCTTGAGATCCATTGTTAGGAGGCTTTGGTTTTACCAATCCTCTAATGGAACTTCATCAATTTTGGTCAAAGGGGATCACTTAAACATCATTGATCATTAAGTTACTTTGAGATCCTTAAAATGGATGACATATTTGACAAAAAGCAAATGCAACTTGTTGTTGAGAGACTTTGGTTTTACCAATCCTCTAATGAGTTCCAAATGGAAGTTTCAAGATGCTCATCCGACTAACAACTAATTCTTAACAATTGACTTTATTTTGTGCCTCTATTTTTATGCTTTTATTTTATGCACCATTTACTTCAGCATTTACATTTCATGCTCTTTTTCATATTTTCTCATTTGAGCCTTTATATTCATGTCATTTTATTTTGCTCACTTGAGCTTTTCATTTTTTTTTTGAAGATACCTAATAATCAACTTAAACCCTAAAAAACTTTAATGTTACTTGGACTACTTGGTTACTATCCTTGGCATTATGGAGTGGTGGACTTCTTGGACTTAGGAATAGAAACCTTAACCTATGTTGGAGACCTTGTGACCTTAATTGATATTTTGTCTAGAGTTCTTGGAGTTTACCCCAAGACATTGGGTTGTTTGTGTGTTTTGTGTGCAGGTTATTGTGATTACATATATTGTCAGTAATTTGGATTTCATCTGTATACCGCTATTACTCTGCCCAATTTTTGTGAGGACTAAATGCAATTAAAGTTTGGTACTGTTGATAGGTTTATTATTTGTTTTCTTGGTTTCAAATCCAAAGTATGAGATTCTGCATTGACTCATTATGTCAAATTTGGGCTTCTTGTTTGGTTAGATGGTGCTGCTCCTTAGCTTTTACTTTATGCTTTATGATAGTCACTTCATGTCCTCCCATCTTCTTTAATTTCAAAAATCCTCTCCCTCCTTTTAAAAAATCTTATTGTTACTAAACTTGAACCACTTTCATAATAAACTTGGACTTAGGTCCATGCATTTTAAAAATATTTTCTTAATCAAACTTTAATCAACTTAATAATACCTTAACAGTTTTGTGAGAAGACTAAAAGTCAATCAATCTCATTCAAACTCTTTTTCCATTTTGGCTTTTATCTTTAAAAACTTTTCTCAAAAAATTAGACTCTTGCCAATCCTTGTAGTGATGCAAACAACTATACTTCTATAATATGTAGTGAAGTGAGATATTTTCCACTTGGGTGTTGAGTGAGGAATTATTGATTTTAAAATCCTAGCCATATCCTCCACTTTAAGATGATGTAAATTCTCCTTTCTCATAATTGTGGGCAGTATGTATGTTTTCCACACAGACAATGACAATGACGTCTTATCTCTTAAAATCAACCAACACACTGGTGTTTTAAATTTTTTGTAAAGAGGAACTACGAGTACCTTGATGCCCTATTGCACAGAAGGTGGTACGTAGGCACTAAAGGTTCAAAACCACGGCGGATGCAAAAAATTATAAAAAAATATATATACTTCTTTTCTCATCACTACAATCTATTTTTTTATACAACATTTTATAGCCAAAATATACAGATTTTACAAAGAGGTTCTTGTGGAGTACCATAGATATTTAGGGTGCTAATACCTTCCCTTTTTCTAACCAACCCCCTTACCTAGATTCTCTCTCCATATTTTTGGGTTACTCGCTCTTTTCCCATTCCTTTGGATACAATAAAGCGCGATGGCGACTTTTATTTTGATCCTTTACATATCAAGTCAATCTAATGGCTTTGTCTTAACATTTCTATCGCTACAGAAAAAATGGCGACTCTGCTGGGGAAAGATTGACCTCTTGCTGGTCCAGCCCTAAGTAGGTTGAGCCTATATTTTTTTATATTTGTATATGTGTTATTATGTGTTATATATTATATGTTGTATATATGTTTGTCTGGATTTTCCTAGTTTTCAGGGTGCTTAGTGATTTCTCATAAGTCCTATACCCGGACTTGGGAAAAATTAAGATAGGACGGGCGATATAGTCATGTTAACTTTGAGGGAGCAATCCCAAAAAAGGAGACATGAGATCCCCCTGTGAGTGGAGGCCCCTTTGACTGTAGTGTCGTTTACTGAGTAATCGGGAAGACGTACTGCTTTCGACCTGGGAGCCTGCTGAAATTGAGGACCGTAGAATACCTAACCCATCTTGGCCTTTTAGGTGTAGTGCGAAAGTTATGACGGAGTAATTCCGAAATAGTTGTCACGCGATACTACGCTCAGACGAGTTTTTCTTGATAATATTACTAATTATCGAGTTAATCAGTAAGTTAGTAATATTTGAAGGAAGGATGTAGACTCTGGGAACCTCTAGAACCTTGTTCGGAAGGTTATAACTTTTAGACCATACCTTATGGGTAGTATCTTCGACCTCATGCTCGTGACGTTGAACCTATGAACCCTATGTTTGTGATTTTGTGTCTGGTTGCTGCATCATGCATTCATGCACTCATGAGTATCTCTTAAGGACATTTTGTTTCAAGAGACTTAAAAGTTGACTATTTGTGAATATCTCATGTACCTTTTGACCATGGATTCAGGAAAAAGAAAGACCGGGAAGTACAATTTCAAAGATCCCAAGATAAATGAGTTGATGAGTCTGATTCTCGAGATTAAGTGTTCTGCAGATTTTCGGAACAAGTATGGTTCCATCATTTCTCTCATGAAGCTTAGGATGAAGGATGGTATTCTCTCGACCTTGATCCAGTTATATAATCTGATGTATCGATGCTTTACTTTCCCTGACTATCAGTTGATGCCTACACTAGAGGAGTATTATTATCTGTTGAGTTTACCTATTATTGTTCGTATTCCTTTTACTGGTTTAGAGGGTGAGCCAAAACCACATGAGGTTGCTACTTTGATCCATTTGGGGAAGTATGAGGTTGAAGCCCACATGACTACTAAAGGAGGGATTAGAGGATTACCAGCTCAGTTCTTGTTGGAGAAAGCTTGCTACATTTCCAGGATGAAGAGTACAGTCGCTTTTGAGGCCATTTTTGCTTTACTTGCTTACGGTTTGTTCTTATTTCCTAATGTGGACAATTTTTTTGACATTAACGCCATCAAGAGCTTCATGATTGGAAACCCAGTTCCTACATTGTTGGGTGATACTTATTACTCTATTCATCTTAGGTACTCTTATCATGGGGGGATGACTATCTGCTGCACGCCTCTGTTGTACCAGTGGTTTACTTCTCATTTTTCTCATTCTGATGCTTTTTGGGATGTCAAGAAGGAACCCCGCTGGGCTCCTAATATCATGGAACTTACTCACTAAGATATTGTTTGGTATCATCAGGTATCATGATGTAGAGATTGTCGACAATTGTGGTAGTTTCCATAATATACTTCTTCTGAGGAACTAACTACAACCCTGTTCTTGCACGATGACATCATGGATATTCAATGAGGGATAAACCAAATAATATGCATTTGAGTAGTTTCTTCCTGAAAGAGGGAGAAGACCATAAAGAAGCTAGAGAGTAGATTGCAAAGGCCTGGCGTCACATTAACAGGAAGAGTAGGAAGGACTTGGGACTTATGGGGCTGTTTCTTTGGAGCCTTATCTACAGTGGGTACAAGCCAGAGCTATTTAGTTGAAGATGTCGTATTCTCAGGAAACACCTATGCATGATTTGTTTGTGAAGACCACCCCTCCCCTATTGGATGATGTGGAAGAGCTACAACTTTCTTTAGTCAGGATGTAGCAAGAAAAGGAAGCTTGTAAGAATAAGTGCCAAACTCTAGAGGTTTCTCACCGAGCAGACTTGAAGGAGAAAGACGACTTGATTGAGATTCTTGAGAGTCGAGCTGTTGAGATGATGGAGAGGCAAGGGGATTTATTTTCTCCTAAGCCCCAATCAGGCACTACTTGCTTATTTCTTGGTTCAGATGATTGGAAAGAGGTCGCTACTAGATATGTGCAAGAAAAGCAGAGGTTAAAGGCTCAGATTGCCAGATTTGCCGGGAAGCGTCAGCGTATATAGTGATCTCCATCAGTTTTACTTTTATAGGGTTTTAGACTTTATTTTCATATTGTACTTGGGATATTGAAACTATTACTAAAAGTTGTAACCCGTTTTGAAGTTATTATAATAAAAAATTTCAGTATTTCAAATGTGTTATTACTTTGATATTTACAAAATTGTCAAAAATCTTTAAACCCCTTGAAATATTAATAATAAAATAAATCATGTGCATTTCACATCATGCATCATATTGACATACTTTTTGCATATCTAGGTGTCTTACTGAGGTTCTTTACTTTGTTCAGCAAGTTGTCTCACCAGTACAATACCCGTGCTAATTTCAGAAGGTCGATGGATAATCTAGAACAAGAGAATCGCGAGCTACGCAAGGAAGTTTTTGCTCTAAAAGTGGGCATGGCTAATCTCACTGCTCTAATGGAATCTTTGGTGGCTGCTCCGAATCACCCACTGAGTGTTCAGCCTCAATAGACAATGGTTACTACTGATGCTCCGATTGTTCCTGTTTCTGCTACTCCAACTGTTGTTCAAAATCGTATGCCTCTAGGATATCCTTGGGGAATGCCAGAGAACTTTATGCTAGAAGGTTTTAATCAGGATCCTCAGATTGCTCCGCTTTCTCAGACTACTGCTGCTCCTGCACCTCCTGTGATGCATGTTACTCCTGCTATTAGAAATGAGATTCACTATGTTGAGCCTCCTTTGGTAAATGTGGTCCCATTTGCTAATGGTGATGTGTATCGTCCAATTTCTCCACAAAGTGAAAGCTTGGGTTTTTATAATAGAATGGATGATTTTCAAGACCAGTTTGACAAAATTCAAAAAGAGTTGAAGGCCCTCAGAGGAAAAGAGTTATTTGGGCATAATGTGAATGATATGTGCTTGGTTCCCAATGTGAAGATGACTGCAAAGTTTAAAGTACTGGAGTTCGAAAAGTACAAGGGCAACACTTGTCCTCGTGATCACTTGGTGATGTATGTAAGAAGAATGTCTACTCATACAGATGATCAGCGCATGTTGATTCATTTCTTTCAAGATAATTTAACCGGTGTAACCTTGAAATGGTACATGAGCCTGGATAGTGCCAGCATTCATTCTTTTAATGACTTACACTACACCAAAAAGGGATTTTAACAGCGCACATTAGACAACGCTTTTATACAAAGTGCTGCTATAAGTGAATTTAAAAAAAACACGGAAATTGTATATAATAATAAATAAAAGCGCTGCTAAAATGTGACCTTAGACAACGCTTTTAAAAAGTGCTGCTAAAAGTTTTGCTTTAGAAAGCGCTTTATCAAAAGCGCTGGTAAAGGACCACTTTAGATAGCGCTTTTCAAAAGTGCTGTCTACAGTCATATAAATTTAAAAAAAAAATCTCAAAAGCGCTGCTAAAGGACCACATTAGCCAACGCTTTTCAAAAGTGCTGCTAAAGGCCCATATTAGCCAGCGCTTTTCTCAAAAGCGCTGTCTAAAGTCATATAATTAGAAATTAAAAATTATAATCAGTATTGTTTCTCTTTTCCCAGAACGATTTCCCTCCACCGCTGTCCACCGTCCTCCACCGTCTCTCTCTATAAAACGAGGCTCTCTCTCCACCGCTAACCGCCGTCCTCCACCGTCAATTTCAAGGTACTCTTCTCTCTTTATCTTCTCTTTTTCTCTTTGTGAAACTGTTGGGTACAAATAGAAATAGAGAGATTGTAGCAAAAACTCTTTATTACTATTTGAATCAATAATCTTTTATTATATTATTTGCTATAAAAATAGATTGTGGATTGTTTGGGTACAAATAGAAATAGAGAGTTCGGATTTTCGTTTATAAAAATTGTATATACTACTTGAGATGCCATGGATAATGACAAAGTTGTTGTCTTAGATGATTTTAAATTGCGGTTATACTGTGAATTTTAAATTGGGAAATAGAGTTAGACTGCACACTTCAACTTCACATACACATAGTCTATGTATTTGTGTTGTTGTCCTAGTTTACTTGGACTAAGCTATTTTTATTTGTTATTTATTCAAACTTGATAAACACTCTATACAAATTTTTACATGTATGGAACACTAATGTTTTTATGCTACATGTAGTTAGTCGAAGACCATCACCGATTCGAAGAACATCATAGCAACATCATCCACCGTCGGCCACCAATAACCTCTCTTCTTTCTTTGGTTAGTCAAGTTCAAATTTAACATTAGTGATTCTTGTTGTTTGTAGGATTCCAAGTGTGCTTGTGTGTGTTAGTCTTTAGTTGTTACTTTGTAGTTTTATTGTTTATTGTTATAATATTTCTGCGTAACCGAAATAACACAAGTTTTGTTCAGTGTTTCTGTTCCATTCCAAAATTTTGAACGACACTTAGTAGTAAAACAATGGATAAAAAATGTATGTCTACCGATCCATTATCAAAAGAGTATGAGAATGGGGTATTAGAATTCGTTAAGTTTGTTGTTGAACACGCCAAAGACTCCAGTCGAATGAAGTGTCCTTGCTTGGGTTTTTTTATGTGGGTCGAGTTGACGCAGATGGATTGAAATAACATTTACTGATGCATGGAATTGATATAAGTTATACGTGTTGGATATTTCACGGTGAAAAAAGTAACGACAATGTTGAACCGGGGGAGAAAAGTAGTACGGCCTATGCTTCAGACGACAAGGACACAGATGCATGCGATTTTGATCAAGTCGAAGAGATTGCAGAAGTACTTGAAGAAGATCTTCAGGATTGTCCCAAAATGTTTGAGAGATTGGTAAGCGATGCAGAGAAACCGTTGTATAAAGGTTGCACTAAATTCACAAGATTGTCTGCGGTATTAAAGTTTTACAACTTAAAGATGGGCAATGGATGGTCGGATAAAAGTTTCATTGAGTTATTAGCCCTTATGAGAGATATGCTTCCAAAGGATAATGTTCTTCCTAATCGAACCTATGAGGCTAAAAAAATGTTATGCTCTATTGGCATGAGCTATGATAAGATACATGATTTTCCAAACGATTATGTTTTGTTTCGAAATGAATATGCATCATTAAATGAGTGTCCTAGATACGGTTTGTCTCGATATAAGAAAGAATTGTCTCCAGCAAAAGTCTTATGGTATTTTCCTATAATTCCGAGATTTAGGCGCATGTTTCGTAGTGAAACCGATGCAAGACACCTGACTTGGCATGCAGATGAAAGAATTATTGATGGAAAGTATCGACATCCAGCAGATTCACCACAGTGGTCGAAAGTTTATAATGATTATCCTAATTTTGGAGAAGAAGAAAGAAACCTACGCTTTGCTTTATCTACTGATGGAATGAACCCGCATGGTCTTCAAAGTATCTCACATACCGCATGGCCTGTGATTCTTATGATTTATAACCTACCTCCATGGCTATATATGAAGCATAAGTACATGATGTTATCTATGTTAATTTCTGGGCCTAAACAACCAGGGAATGACATAGACGTATACTTGACACCTTTGATCGAAGATTTAAAGATTTTATGGGAGAACGAGATGGAGGTTTATGATGGATATAGGAAACAAAGTTTCAATTTGAGGGCGATGTTGTTTGGCACAATTAATTATTTTCCAGCATACGGGAATCTATTTGGGTATAACATTAAAGGTCAATGTGTGTGTCTTTGTGAAGATGGAACCGATACGACGCATTTGGAACTTTGTCAGAAGAATGTGTTTCTTGGTCATCATAGATTCTTACATTCTAAACATCACTACCGTGCATGGTGAAAAGCATTCAATGGAGACACCGAACAACGTAAAGCTCCACCTGCATTGTCAGGTGAAAGATGTGTGTACTCAGTTTGGTAATCCTTTTGCGCATACGGTTGTCAAAGGTGGGTGGAAGAAGAGATCTTTTTTTTAATTGCCATATTGGAAGTCTCTGTATGTGAGACATTTTCTCGATGTTATGCATATTGAAAAAAATGTATTTGAAAGTGTTATTGGTACGTTACTCAATATTAAAGGAAAGTCTAAGGATGGCCTTAAAGCAAGGGAGGACATGTTAAAGATGGGAATATGAACTGAACTAGGACCCGTAAAGAGAGGAAGCCGAACATATCTACCACCTGCTACTTTTACTCTATCTAGAAAGGAGAAAAAATATTGTGTAAGTTTCTATGTGAAGTTAAAGTTCCAGAAGGATAATCTTCAGATATTAGAAGACTTGTGTCTATGAAAGACCTCAAGTTAAAGAGTTTAAAGACACATGATTGCCATGTTATAATGGAACATTTTCTACCAATAGGTATACGTTCTATTTTTCCAGAAAAAGTAAGGAGCGTGATAACTAAGTTGTGTTTTTTCTTTAGGTCAATTTGCAGTAACGTGATCAATCCTTAGATCTCACCAACATTGCAAAAAGAAATTATTATTACTTTGTGTGAGCTTGAAATGTATTTTCCTCCCTCATTTTTTGAAATAATGGTACATCTAGTTGTTCATCTTGTGAAGGAGACACATTTGTGTGGACCAGCTTATATGAGATGGATGTACCCTACTGAACGTTATATGAAAATATTAAAAGGGTACGTGAAAAACCGAAGTTTCCTAGAGGGTTGTATTGTTGAGCGATACATTGTTGAAGAAGCGGTTGAGTTTTGTACTGAATATTTGTCCAAAGTTCAATCCATTGGACTCCCCAAAAGTCATATTTTTGAAAAAAAGGAAGGTAAAAGATTAATTGGAAATAAAATTGTGACAGTATCAAGGGATGAACGGGATCAAGTGCATCTGTATGTTTTGCACAATGACAGTGAGGTTGAGCCATATGTTGAAATGCACAAGGATGTACTCCGAGGGTTAAATCATAATAGAAATGAAAATTGGATAGTACGGGAGCACAATCAATGTTTTATACCATGGTTTGAGGATCTTATTATTTCAAAGCTTCATTCAGATCTCGCTTCAATAACAGAAAGGTTGAGATGTTTGGCATATGGTCCAAGTTTGCATGTGTTTTCTTATAGCGCATACGCAATTAATGGATACACATTTTATACCAAATAACAAGATGATAAAAGTACTATGCAAAATAGTGGTGTCACCGTGCTTGCTGAAGCAATGCACATTTCAAGTATGAAGGACCTAAACCCCAAATATGAAAATTTGTCATATTTTGGGGGTTATCGAGCATATTTGGGTGTTTGATTACGAGAAGTTTTAAGATTCCTATCTTTGGTTACAAGTCGGTAAGTAGTAGTGGCATCCGAATGGATAAGTCTGGATTTTTTCAAGTGGATATTAATAGGGAGGGGTACAAAGATGAGCCTTTTATTCTAGCCTCTCAAGCTAAACAAGTGTTCTATGTCACTGTCAAGCTAAACAAGTGTTCTATGTCACTAACCCAGCGAGTACAAAATGGTCTATAGTGCTTTTATCTAACAAAGTGGTTGATGATAACGGTGTAGACCAAGGTGATATTGATGATGAGAATGAGTCATGTATTAGACGAAATGAGTCATATATTATAAATGATCAAGATGATAATATTGTAGCGGATGAATCATATATCAGAAATGATCATAATGAGGGAATTTGGATAAATCCATCCATCCACATTGTTAAGAAACAAGTAATTCATGTTCCAACCAAGAAAAGAAAGATATGTTAGTGAAAGAGGTAATATATTAAAATGTTTACGTTTATGTTTGTGTTTACGTTTAAGTTTATGTTTATGTTAATGTTTGTGTTTGTCATTTTATATATATTCAAATGATTATGGAATTTTATATTGGGTTTTACGTTTATGTTTTTGTTTATTACAGGTTAGATGGCTACTAATGAGGATCACCCACGTGATGATTCTAGTCATGATGGAGATGAGCATGTTAATAAAATGGAAATGGAAATTAGATGAGGAATAACAATAATGAAGAGAATCATTCGAGATAGAGATTAAGGAATAAAGTATGATGTGCATTAGAGTCAAGAAGGCCAACTAATTGAGCCTAACGGTTCAACACTGACAAGTTGTCTTGGTTCGGTGGTAAGGAGAGAAATTCAAATTACTTGTGAAGATTGGAAAGCAAAAGTGTTGAATGACACTAAAGATGAAATATGGAGTGAGATACAAGTGTCATAGTTATTTGTTTTTAATGACGATTCTGTCTTTAAATTACTTATACTAACGCACTTTGTGTATGATTTTCGTATAGGTCGTTCAACATTGATGATACCATGAGAGATTATATACTCAAATTGGGCGGAAAATTACATAGAGGGTTTAGAGCTTTTTTATCAAACAAGTTTCTTAGGGATGCAGATAAATTTTTTGTTGATGCAGAGCTTCCAAATAAATATGCAGATTTGATTACACTTGAAGAATGGGAAACTTTTAAATCAAAAAGAAAAACCCAAAAATTTGAGAGTTTAAGTGTCGTAAATCGACAACGAGCATCAAGTCCCGCATATCCATACAGCAAAGGGAAAATGGGATATGCACGCTTACAACAATCTATTGTAAGTATCTATAAATTGAAAAGTATCTATAATATATGCACGCTTATTTTTGATCGTGTTATTTGGCTTAATGTGTAGTTAACAAACGAGAATAGCTCTGAAACATCTCTTCCGGAACATGTTTTGTGGAAGGAAGCACGTGTGTGTAAGGATGAAGTTGTTAAAGAAAATGTTTAACAAATTTTTGAGAGATGTGTAAGTATAACATTATTTATTTAATTACATCATTCTTTTATTTATTTAATTACATCATTCTTTTATTAACATGTCATTCTTTAATTACAATATTCATATGAATTTCAGGAGACTCTTTCTTAGTCTATACCTCTAGATGAAGATAATGATTGTAGGAGAATACTTAGTCGAGCATTAGATATTTGTGAGTATTCTGGTCGGGTGAGGGGTAAAGGATTTGGGATCACGCTAACATCCTTGAATAAAAAATCAAAGACAAAAGCTCTTAGCAATAAAGAACTTTAGGAAAAGTTACAACAAGAAGTTTATGAGCTGAGAAAGGAAAAAGAAATAGATCAAGCTACAGGTTTTAAAGATACTAGTGACAAAGGTAGTATCAATGGTAACTTTGGACCGAATATTCCCGAGGTAATTATATACCATATTTATTAATTATATAACCATATTTATTAATTATATAACCATATTTATTAATGGTTATAGGGCATTTCTCGGTGCCAAATCTATTTTTCGTCACTGACTTATCGAATGGTTGGCAATGGAAAAGTGCATAATACTTTGGGAGAAATGATTCACCATAAACCGCTCCCAAATGGATTTTTGAAAGTATCAGTTGATGTTGTTTTAGAGGGGGTGCGTTGTTACCACTGTTAGAATATAGTTTGATTCTACAACCCTTAATTAGAGTTTTGATGATAAGAAACACAAAGACCAAATATGCACTCTAAAATTATGTTGTTTTGTATGCAGAAGTTCTGACCGAATGATGATCAGAACCTGTTCTGAAGTTAAGAAAACTCTGATTTTAAACAGAAGGATCATATACAATCAGATCTTCACATCTCCAAGTCATCGATATTCTGAAGCATTTGTAGCATGCAAGATTGTAAGATTCTGAAGCGTTACTATTCAATCAAGACACATCACATACAACGGCTTCATTCAGACATGATCTTCTCAATATGGAAACTGCTTAAATGTCCATTATCACGCTTAATGTTGAACAGGATTCCTTTGCCTATATAAACAAGTCAAGAGATCAAATCATTTACGATTTTCCAACATGACTGCAATACATCTCTAAACGCTGCAAGATTACATATACTTTTCTAAGCTCTAAATTGTGTAAAATATCACAGTTGTGATAACTATTTTTGTAACGAAAAACAATCATACACAGAATTCTTGTATTTTTATTAAGTTAGTTTTTCCTTAAGATAACCGGGTTGTGGTTGTACTCAAGAGGACTTTAACAGTTGTCAAAGTAGTTATTGTAATCAGTTTTTGATTAGTGGATTAAGTCCTCGTTGGAGAGAGGCGAAATCCCCTTGACGGGTGGACTGGAGTAGTTTGAGATCAAACGAACCAGGATAAAAATATTATGTCCTTGCGCATTTGTTTTTAAGTTTTCAATTCAACCCCCCCTTCTTGTGTTTTTCACTTCTTTAATTGACATCAGAGAACTTGGTTCTGAGTTATAACACTTAACCGTGTCAGTACAAGATCCAAGCTTTATAAAAACACTATGGTAGGACCAAGCCAAAACATCATCAATGACTATCATGAAGATAAGGACAAAATCAGTGGCAAACCTCCAGTCTTTGATGGAGAAAATTTTGACTACTGGAAAGATAGAATTGAGAGCTTCTTTCTGGCCCATGATGTTGATCTATGGGAAATGGTAACTGATGGATACACACATCCAGTGGATGGAAGTGGTTAGAAGATAGAAAGAAAAATGATGTCTGACCAGCAAAAATGTGAATTCAAAAACCATCATAAAGCCAGAACAATACTCCTCAGTGCTATCTCATACTCAGAATATGAGAAAATCTCAAACAAAGAGACAGCCAAAAACATGTTTGACTCTCTGAGAATGACGCATGAAGGAAACATACAAGTCAAAGAAACCAAGGCCCTTATGCTCATTCAGAAGTATGAGGCATTCAAGATGGAAGATATTGAATCCATAGAAGTAATGTTCTCAAGATTCCAGATCCTTGTTGCTGGCTAAAGGTTCTTGACAAAGGATATTCTACTGCTGATCACGTAAAGAAGATCATCAGAAGTCTACCCAAGTAATGGAGGCCAATGGTCACAGCACTTAAGCTAGCTAAAGATCTCAACAAGATATCTCTAGAGGAACTTGTCAGCTCCCTCAGAAGTCACGAGATAGAGCTAGAAGAAGATGAGCCTCAAAAGCAAGGTAATCCACTAGCATTAAAATCTAACAAAAAATCTAATTCTAAGGTTTTGCAGGCTATGGAAGAAACCTCGGATAGATCCTTATCAGAAGAAGATGAATTGTATCTCCTCTCCAGAAGGGTGAATCAACTGTGGAAGCAGAGACAAAGGAAATTCAGAAATCCTAGAAGATCAGAGAATCAAAATGAATCCTCATCCAGATACAGAAAGTCAGAGTCTTGCTCTGGACATAGAAGATTTGAAGGCTCGTCAGGACACAGAAAGTCAAATAACAAGGACATCATCTGCTATGAGTGCTATGAGTGCAATGAGAAAGGGAACTACAAAAGTGATTGTACAAGGCTTCATAAGGAGAAGCCCAAAAAGAAGTTCTTCAAGGAGAAGAAGAAAATACTCATGGAAACATGGGACGATTCAGACAATTCTGATGCTGACTCAGAGTCAGATGATAAAAGAGAAAACATAGCTCTCATGGAAAACATGTCAGAAGACAGTGAAGCTTCTGGTTCAGACTCAGAATCAGACACTGAAGAGGTATTCCCTGACTTCACTATCAATTTTACTAAGGCTGAACTTGCAGAAAGTCTAAATGAAATTCTGGAAAGGTATCAACAAATCAGAGTCAAATTTAAGAACTTGAAAAGGGATCTTGTCTCTGACTCTGAAAAGACTGAGAGTCTCAGATTAGAAAATTCTGAGTTAAAAGAAAAAGTTTCAAAACTAGAAAAAGATTTTCAAAACTCTCAGAAGGAAATAATCTCAGAGACTTCCAGTAATGTTGATTAGATCATCAAAGAGTATGATCACCGCTTTCAGAAGTTTCTGGCTAAAAACATAGATAGAAGCAATATGGCTTCAATGATCTATGGAGTATGCAGAAATGGAAGAAAAGGGATAGGATATCAAGGTAAGGTATCTACACCTAAGAAAGTCATGGACTTAGTCATAAAACGCACGCCACTTAAATCACACTTCATACATGGGCACACACATGACCTAAAATACACTAGTAATGATTACTCTGTCAAACCAAAATTCAACCAGAATTTTGGTAAAACTAACAAACCAGGACCCAAGAAGATATGGGTACCTAAGGAAAAAATTATATATGTAGCAGATATCTTTAGCAGCAAGGCTAAAACACCAGTCATGGTACTTGGACTCTGGATGCTCTCGACACATGACGGGAAGAAAGCATATGTTCCAAAGCCTGGAACTTAAACCTGGAGGCTACATGGGCTTTGGAGGCAACCAAAGAGGAAATATCATTGGCTCTGGAACAATAGGTAATGGAAATCTTCCCTCTATAAATAATGTGCTCTTAGTTGATGGATTTATGCATAACCTGTTATCCATAAGTCAATTAAGTGATAACGGTTATGATATAATCTTTAATCAAAATTCATGCAAAGCTGTTAGTCAGAAAGATGGAACTATCCTGTTTAATGGAAATAGGAAAAACAACATTTATAAGATAAAACTTTATGAACTAAAGAGTCAGAATGTAAAATGTCTTCTCTCTGTTAACAACGAGCAATGGGTCTGGCACAGAAGATTGGGGCATGTTAGTATGAGAAGAATATCTCAGAGTAACAAACTCAATCTAGTCAGAGGACTTCCTAATTTGAAGTTCAACTCAGATGCTCTGTGTGAAGCATGTCAGAAAGGAAAATTTGCAAAACCTGCTTTTAAATCTTAAAATGTTGTTTCCACCTCTAAGCCATTAGAACTTCTGCACATAGACTTATTTGGACCAGTAAAAATTGCGTCTGTCAGTGGAAAGAAGTATGGGTTAGTGATCGTAGATGACTATAGCAGATGGACATGGGTAAAGTTCTTAAGACACAAGGACGTGTCACACTCTGTGTTCTTTGCATTCTGTAACCAAGTTCAGAATGAAAAGGATCTTAGAATTGTCAAAGTCAGAAGTGATCATGGTGGAGAATTTGAAAATAAAAATTTTGAATCATTTTTTAATGAAAAAGGCATCTTGCATGACTTCTCTTGTCCTAGAACTCCCCAACAAAATGGAGTTGTAGAACAAAAGAACATAACACTGCAAGAAATGGCCAGAACCATGATCAATGAGACTAACATTGCTAAGATCTTCTGGGCAGAAGTAATTAACACAGTGTGTTACATTCAGAATAGAATCTCTATAAGACCTATTCTGGAAAAGACTCCATATGAACTGTGGAAGAATAGAAAGCCCAACATTTCTTATTTCCATCCTTTTGGATGCACTTGTTTCATTCTGAATACAATAAATTATCTAAACAAGTTTGACTCTAAAGCACAAAAGTGTATCATGTTAGGATACTATAAATGCTCAAGAGGGTACAGAGTATACAATACAGAAACACAGATTATTGAAGAGTCAATCAGTGTTAGATTTGATGATAAGCTTGACCCTCAAAAGTCAAAGCAGAATGAATTCTTTGCAGATATAGAAGTTGAATTCACAGGTACTGAAGACAACTCGTCAGAAGTTCACAACAGAGACGCTCCAACAACCTCAGAAAGAAATGTTACAAGCAATCCAGCACCTTCCATTGATCAACCTCAGAAAAGGCTATCCAGAAGTAGCATAGCTCACACAGAAGATAAGATCCTGGGAAAGAAGGATGATCCAATCAGAACAAGATCAACATTCAGAAAATCTGAAGAATCCCTCATGGGACTGGTCTCTCTAATTGAACCAACAACAATTGATGAAGAGCTTCTAGACAATGATTGTTTTCTAGCAATGCAGGAGGAATTAAATCAGTTCACCAGAAATGACGTACGGGATCTGGTTCCCAAAACAAAAGGATTTAACATCATTGGAACAAAGTGGGTGTTCGAAAACAAACTGAACAAGCAAGGAGAAGTCATCAGAAACAAAGCACGACTGGTGGCACAAGGTTATAGTCAGCAAAAGGGGATAGACTATACAAAAACCTTTGCTCCAGTCGCCAGGATAGAATCTATCTGACTCTTAATCTCATTTGCTGTAAACAATGGCATCACTCTGTATCAAATGGATGTCAAAAGTGCATTCCTAAATGGTTATATAGATGAAGAGGTATATGCGCACCAACCCCCATGGGTTTGAGAATTCCAAACACCCAGAATATGTTTTCAAACTAAAGAAGTCACTCTATGGTATGAAACAAGCTCCTAGAGCTTGGTATGAAAGACTAAGTAACTTCCTATTAGAAAAGGAATTCACTAGAGGGAAAGTGGACACAACCTTGTTCTGTAAGACATTTAAGAATGAAATTTTAGTGTGTCAGATTTGTGTAGATGATATCATCTTAGGGTCTACTAAACCCTCTCTGGGGAGAGAGTTTGCTAAGTGCATGCAGGGAGAGTTTGAGATGAGCTTAATGGGGGAACTCAAATTCTTTCTAGGCATTCAGATAAACCAAACTCCAGAAGGAACTTACATTCATCAGAGCAAATATGTCAGAGAACTTCTGAAGAAATTTGATCTCTCAGAATGTAAGCCCTCAAAGACTCCAATGCACCCCACATGCATTCTGGAAAAGGAAGAGGTAAGTAAAAAGGTAGAACAGAAAGTCTATAGAGGTATGATTGGCTCTCTCCTTTATCTGACAACTTCAACACCTGATATTTTATTCAGTGTTTGCTTATGTGCTAGATTCCAATCAGATCCTAGAGAATCTCACTTAACAGCAGTTAAGCGAATTTTCAAGTATCTGAAAGGTACTACTAATATGGGTTTGTTTTATAGAAAATCCAATGAATACAGCTTAGTAGGGTACTGTGACGCTGACTTTGCTGGAGACAAAGTAGAGTGTAGAAGCACTTCTGGAAGCTGCCAGTTTTTGGGATACAATCTGATCTCATGGACCAGCAAGAGACAATCCACAATAGCATTGTCAACAGTAGAAGCTGAATACATAGCAGTTGCTGGATGTAGCACACAAATGCTCTGGATGAAAAGTCAACTTGAAGACTTCAACATATTTTAGAGTAACATTCCTATCTTATGTGATAACACTTCAACTATTTGTCTTAGTAAGAATCCCATTTTGCATTCTAGGGCTAAGCATATAGAAATAAAACATCACTTTATTAGGGACTATATTCAGAAAGGAATTCTTACCTTAAAATTTATTGACACAGACCATCAATGGGTTGATGTATTTACATAACCCCTTTCTGAAGATAGATTCAATTTCATTCTGAAACATCTCAGCATGAAGTTATGCCCAGAATAAAATGTTTTATTTTCATATCTTAACCCTCAAAACTTTATTGTTTTATGTGAACATCTGATCAACCTGTCTTCAGAAGTTAGAAGTACAGTTGCCTCAGAATCTATCTATGAAGATCTAAACGTTTCATTTCAAGGATAGAGGCGTGCAATTCACATCGTCAAACATTTGTCATCCTCTCACAAGCTACCTTCTGAGGCTGAACACGCATTCAAATTCTGAAGAGTCCAAGGCTCTGATTGGATGCATTGAGACACTTGTCAGTGGTAACCATTCAATATCTTTCTAAATCCCCTAATTTCAGGTTTCATTAATGCATATAATCATTACTTATTTTCCTGCTTACTGTTTACATTTTCAAAAACCTATTTAAACTCAATTTACTATTTCATTCATTCACTTTTACTCTCTCCTATATTCTCTCTTGTTTCAAATTTCATTTTCAAAAACCCTTTCCATTTTCTTCAACGAACCCGTGTGAACAATGGAATTATCATCAAGTCTCAAGAATCTCAGTGCTCCTGAATCTTCATCAATGGAACAATATGAAGAACCCATTAGAACTCTTCTCACTCCGGTTGACAACCTGGAAGTTCTCTCTGAACTGATAATTGATTTTGAGAGTTTACAAGAAAATGGGTTTAATCTCTATGAAGACGTAACTGCACAGGGATGGAACAAATATTTTGACCGTCTGTTGGGTCTAGCATTTCCCATTCTCGTCAAAGAGTTCTGGATTCATGCTACCTCATCCAACCACCAGGTTACTTCATATGTTATGGGAAAGAAAATAGTGATAACATAAGATCTTATTGGGAAACTCATTGGATACAATGGTGGTGGAGTCAGATGCATTGTTATGGATGATAGGTCTTCTGACGTAAAATGAATTGCCAGGGAAATCTTCACTTCTAGACAGCCATCCAGCAAGATCAGAGACTTGAAGGATCATCACAGAATCTGGGCCAGAATCATTTTGGGATGTATCAATCACAGGAAGCCTACAAGCTCTCCTGATTACATCAATATTGATCAGCAATTCCTACTTTATTTCATTGCAAAGAAGACCAAGATAAACCTTCCACACTTGTTCTTCAACCATCTCAGAACAAGTGTGAAAGAGACAAGAGAAGACAAAAGGACTAAGAGGGATTGGATTCCCCTAGGAAGACTGATATTAGATATTCTAACAGAAAACAGGCTGATAGAACATCTGACAGAGGCTCAAGAAATAAGCACTCTGGAAGCAACTGTTGGGAAACCTTTGAACGCCAAGAATCTGAAGAAAATGAAGACTATTGAGAATATTAAGAAGGAACCAACTATTGCTTCTCATGAGACCATTACTTCTAGGAGAATCCCTATGAAGGATTTCCACTATTTTCTGAGATAGATGCCACCCCAGAAATCATAGTCAGATACCTTGAAGCTTGCAAGGCTGATGGGACTGCTCCCGAAATCAACATTCAAGATCTGCACAAGCCAGCTCCAGAGGTTATGTTAAAGAAATCCAAAAAGAGGAAGGCAGCAGGAGAAGGATCCTCTCAGAGGACATCTAAAGCTGCAAAAAAGAAAGGTAATCCTTCTTCTGTTTTTGTTATAGAATCAATAGCTGTTCCATCATCTGAAACCATTCCCCCTCAACCAATAGAAAATCCTTCACCCCAAACTTTTGAAGATTTTGACATAGAGTTTGATCCATCTATAACTCTAGGAAACTTTTTGAATGAACCTCACTCCCCCAATCAAAATCCAAACCTAGAACATCACAACCAGAACTTGCCAAAGTTCTATCTGACATTGAACTGTTTGATCAAGACTTTTCCTCTCCAATACCAGAAAATACAAACACTCAATAACAACCATAAAATCCACAACCACACTCTCCTCAACCAGAACATCTGAACCACAACTCACCACAACCAGAAAATAGACACTCTCTCTCTCTCTCCACCTTCTGAAAACCCATCTTCTGAAATTCCTGAACCAGAAACTCAACACGCTACCGCAAACCAATCTGAAGACTCCCCTTCAGATTTTGATACCACTATCCCAATCCCTGGAATTACAGAACCTCTTACGATTCGCTTGCCTCTCACTATCCCAATCCCTGGAATTACAGAACCTCTTATGAATCCACACCACCAAACACCCTTAACACACCAATTCTAATTTCTGACTCTTCCACTCCATCACCCATCAACCGTCTAGCTGACAACCTTAGACTTGTCATTGATCCACAAGTGCTGGACCGAGTATCTTCCACCTTACACAAAATTGCCATTCCCAAACCTAAACCAACCGCAACCAAATCAGATGTTGGTAAGAGTATGTTGATTTTTGAAACAGAAATGCAGGAATGGATCAATTCTTTGAAGCAAGCAAGCCAAGATATTTCTAATCCTGCTGCTTCTGATTCTGTGGGAAAGATTCAGAAAATGGCTCAACTCTGAAACTCAGAAGCTGAAAGAATTGGGTTATGAAAGGGCTCAGAAGAACTTCAGTGATTAGCTGAAAGCCTTCCAAGATCAAGTTTTGAGCCAATGGTTCAAGAAAGAAATCCTCTCGTTGGATAATGCTCCCTGGAAAGAGAAACATCCTTCAGAAGTAGCTGAACCAGATTCAGATAGTCTCTCTCTGACTACTGCTCTAGAAGACATAATTGCTGCAGAAGAAGTGGTTCAATCAAAAGAGGCTACAGAATGTTCTGAACAACACGCAACCCCTGAAGATACACCAGCTTCGTCTCTAGTCATGCAGTCTCTGGAAGAGTTGAAGAAAGATAATGCCTTAATCCATGCCAGACTGGATAAGCAAGAGGATACAAACAAAGAGATCAAGGGTATTCTGGATAAACAAGAAGATACTACAAAAGAAATCAAAGACATTCTGGGAAAGCAGGAAGAGTCAAGCACTCAGATCAAGAGCTTGTTGGAAGCGTTGTTCACACGTCTTCCCCCTCCTTCTTAGATTTTCTTTAAAACTATTTATCTGTAATTTTTATTTGTACCTCCTTGTTTCTGAAACTTGTCATTGTGTTTTGTTTTCAATATAATTCATCTTTTTTGGCTCTGATTATATTCCTTTTTGATGCCTGACAAAAAGGGGGAGAAAGTAAGATATTTTTAATAACAGTATACCGGGACAAAGTCTCAAACATTCTGAATATTTTAATCTGTACTTTCTGAAAAGTTTGAACAGGAACACATTCTGATAGGAGATGCATCAAAAGCTCTGATGAGAAGGAACTTCAGGAAAGTAATCAACTCAGGGGGGGTCTCTCTTAAGCCTTTTGTTCTCTATTTTTCATTGAAAATTCTAGTTTCTGTCATCATCAAACAGGGGGAGATTGTTAGAACATAGTTTGATTCTACAACCCTTAATTAGTGTTTTGATGATAACAAACACAAAGTACAAATATGCACTCTAAAATCATGTTGTTTTGTATGCAGAAGTTCTGACCAAAGAAGCATCATAAGTTAAGCTATAAAAGCTTTCTCGTTGAGGTAATCAGAATTTGCACTGAAGAATGATGATCAGAACCTGCACTGAAGTGAAGAAAACTCTGATTCTGAACAGAAGGATCATATACAATAATATCTTCACATCTCTAAGTCATCAATATTCTGAAGCATTTGCAGCATGCAAGATTGTAAGATTCTTAAGCATTATTATTCAATCAAGACAGCATCACATACAATGGCTTCATTCAGACAAGATCTTCTCAATATGGAAACTGCTTAAATGTCCATTATCACGCTTAATGTTGAACTGGATTCCTTTGCCTATATAAAGAAGTCAAGAGATCAAATCGCTTACGATTTTCCAACACGACTGCAATACATCTCTAAATGCTGCAAGACTACGTATACTTTTCTAAGCTCTAAATTGTGTAAAATATCCTAGTTGTGATAACTGTTTTTGTAACAAAAAACAATCATACACATAATTCTTGTATTTTGATTAAGTCAGTTTTTCCTTGAGATTAACCGGGTTGTGTTTGTACTCAAGAGGACTTTGACAGTTGTTAAAGTAGTGATTATAATTAGTTTTTGATCAGTGGATTAAGTCCTCGTTGGAGAGAGGCAAAATCACCTTGACGGGTGGACTGGAGTAGTTTGAGATCAAATGAACCAGGATAAAAATATTGTGTCCTTGTGCATTTGTTTTTATGTTTTCAATTCAACCCCCCCTTCTTGTGTTTTTCACTTCTTCAACCACTACTTGACGATGTGGCGGATGCAACATTGGTGGAAAATGCAATAGGATCATTTGTTTCATAACCGTCAAGCCTCATTTTCATAGATGATGAGGTCTTCTTAAAACCATTTACTATTCAAATTTTTAAGGCAATTTTACTTACATTTTGTTTACATGTTAATGTTAGACTCCAATAAAATCCATTCCAAAAGATAAGGGGATTAGGCGGGAAACCGAGTCAGTTGCATCAATTAAGGAACGACACAATTATATGACATTTATGCTATGAAAAATGCTAATTTGTGATTTTATACTTCACCTAACTAATTATATGATAATTAGATTCATGCTAAAGAGATTTCACAAGTCAGTAGGGGGTAAGGAGCCTGAAATTAGAAATATTTGCACACAAAAAATGAATGTTGCTAAGAAGACCATGGCTAGCAAAAATACTACTGCTCCGTATAGGTCGTGCCTTCGGACATATTCAGGAAAAACAAATATTCCGGATGGTGGTACCCTCCTTATACCTATGAGTGTAAACATCTTTGGTTTTGAATACCTGGATGCAATTGGTAGAGAGGATATGGAGCAAGTTTTTAGACATTTGGAATTAGGCCTCGGTGTTATCGGTACATACATCAGGTATACTCTGATCAACTTTGTTTAATTAGATGAACAATTTATTTCCTCATTTCAATGAATATAGTATAATGTTAATGATGTTTTAATTTAAGGTTTTTGTATGACAACATTGTGCGCCCGCGTGGATAAGAAGCAAGATTTGGCTTCTTAGCTCCCAACACTATCAATTCAGGGTTAATCGCAACAAGACCAGATGATGTCATAACATATGTACTCGGTTTATTCGTGGCCAACAAAGATACTGAAAAGTTGTTCTTTTTACCATATAATACTGGCAACGGGTTAGATTTTCATCCTAACTTGATCTATTATAATTTTCCGTTTTTGGCCATTGTTTAATCTTTATTTAATCTTACAGTGGACACTGATTATTGGTTGTGATTAATCATGTAAGAGATATTGTGTATTATCTGGATTCGTTATACAATGATTGGTCAACATATCCAAATTTGAAGAAGATGATTGACACATAAGTTTTTCGCTCCCAAAGATATATATTTGGATTTGTGTTTATGTTTATGTTTCTATGTGATATTGTTCTAAATAGTCGTTTATATTATAGCATTTTACTAGCTTTTCACTCCCAAAGAGATATTCAAGTGCCAACAACGTTACATGGATCAAAGTGGAGGTATATTTTCACAAAGAGATATTTAGTTTAGATTACATTAGTGATGATACTTGATAAAACAATTTAAGGGGTATATTCTGATATATATTCGTATTTTCTTTCCATGTGTAGTGTCCTCGCCAGCATAACGGTATAGATTGCCGTTATTTCATGTTGAGGTTTATGAAAGAAACTATTCTTTTGGATCGATTAGAGATTCCATCCACGGTATGGATTTCTAACTTAGGAATTACATACTATTTTCATATTTTGTGTTTCTCATAAAATGACATATTTTTTAACTAAATCACATACTATGTTATATTATTATATATGTAGTACTTTGAGGAATTCAATTGTACTCATTACTAAAAAGATCAATTGGATGAACTTAAGGAGGAATAGTGTCAATTCATTATCGGGTTGAGAATTTTATAAGCAAAGGTATATTGTCTTATTTCCTTTGATGAGAACTTTCGAGTTTTGAGTATAAATTAAAATCTAATGAATTGCAACATTAATATTATCATGTTATGAATTTCGATCATTTGGTTTTTTTCCAGGTTTATAGGTGCATGTGTAGAAGATAGAGCTAAGATATTCATGTTGTTGTTGTTTTTATGAGAATTCTCAAATATACTAAAATGTAGATGTAACGTCAATTTTGAATTTTAGGATTTTCAACTTGTAGAATTTTAACTTGTATCATAAATTTTGTAGTTGTTGTTGTATATATCATCAATTTATATATATGTGGAATTTTTACATATGCATATTTTAATGGAATGAAGCCACCAAATATGGTACATAATATGGTGAAAACCTGGTTCAAATATGGTTAAAATATGATTAAAATGCATTATATATATTGGACAGCGCTTTTATAAGTCAAAATAGGTATTTTATTAAAAAAAAATTGTGATCAATAGACAGCGCTTTAAGAGAAAAGCGCTGTAAAAAGTCAAAAAAAAGTGCTGCCTAAAGTGGAAAAGCACTATCTAAAGTGGGGGAATAGACAGCGCTTTTAAAGAAAAGCGCTTTCTAAAGCCTAACTTAAAAGATAACATAAAGTGTTGTCTAAAGCAAAAGCACTGCTAAAGGGATATATAAAAAAGCGTTGTCTATTTTAAAAGTGCTATCTAAAAGGGGTGCATAAGAAAGCGCTTTTAATGTAAAAGCGTTGTCTAAAATGGGCATAAAATAACGCTTTTACATTGGAAAAAAAATTGTCTTTAATTTTAGCAGCGCTGTTAAAAGCCAAAAAAAGCGTTGTCTAATGTATTGTTTGGCATAGTGTTAGGTGAAGCATTTATCAGAAAGTATAAATACAATATGGTCATGGCGCCAGGTCGTGATCAACTCAGGGCCATGGTCTTGAAGGACAAGAAATCATTTAAAGAATATGCACAAAGATGGCATGAGGTAGCCGCTCAAGTGATTCCTCCAATGGAAGAAAAAGAAATGACAAAGATTTTCCTGAAAACACTATGTGCATTATATTATGAGAGAATGCTGGAGAGTACACCCAGTGACTTTACTGAAATGGTGAGAATGGGCGTTTGTTTGGAAGAGGCTGTAGGAGAAGGTCGTCTCACAAAAAGTGAAAGTTCCAATAATGTAAAGAAGTCTTCGTATGGATTTGTTAAGAAGAAAGAAGGAGAAACAAATGTTGTTATTCAAGAGAGAAGGGTTAATCCTTCTAGAAGAAATCATCAGTGTCATCAATAAGTTACCTCGGTAACTCCGGTTGTAAATGCGGCTCCAACTACAGTTGCTTATCAAAGACCAGCCCCTCAGGGAAGTGAAGGGCAGAATCATAGAAAGAACCTTTTAACTCCATCCCTATGAACTATACAGAGCTGCTTCCAACATTGATCGAGAAAAAGTTGGTCCAAACTAGGCCACCCCCTACTGTACCATCCCCTTTACCTTGGTACTACAAGGCAGATTAGACGTGCGCTTTCCATCAGGGTGAACCAGAGCATAATATGGAAAAAGGTTATCCTCTAAAATTCGAAGTACATAAAATGATTAGATATGGTCTTTTGTCCTTCAAAGATGTCAGTTCGAATGTAAAAGATAATCCTCTCCCAAAGCATGGAGGAGAGAATACTGTTAACATGGTTGCTGGTTATCCAGGGGACTTCCGAATCTATGATATTAACTTGGTTAGAGGAGACCTGGTAAAGATGCACACAAACCTTTACGAGTTTAGTTACTATACTCATGACCATGCTGGTTGTGATATTTGTAGTACTAATATACAAGGTTGCGATAAGATAAAGGCTAATTTGCAGAAGATGATGGATGAGGGCCTCATCCATATAATCAAGCCTAGGGCAGAGTATGAGGAGGAAGTGAACATGGTCTTTAGATGTCTTGGAGAGTTCAGAATCTTTGATGTGGAACACATGATTGATGATCTCGTACAAATGCATGCTACTTTCTGCCACATGGCTGGTCAAGTAGAACATCATTATGGATCTTTTCGGGTTTGCTGCAAGGACTCCCAAGGATGTTCAATTGTGAGAAAGGGTATTCAATTTATGTTGGATAATGGAACTATCAAGGTTTCATGGCAAATATATGATTACTATGAAGTAAATGAGATTGAAGTTTGCTTAGTTGAGGAAGAATCAGATGATGATGATGAATATGCTTCCGGAGATGAATTCTTTTCCTCAGATAAGGGTATGTTCTCTGGTGATAATTTTTTAATGTCAAAATTTTCTGAAGAAGGTGTGAATGTGATTGTACCATGTTTCAATGATTCTGCCCCTGTTGAAATTGAATATCGTAGCAAGCCAGTTGTTGCCCCTGTGGTGATTTGCTTGCCAGGGCTTGTTCCTTACAAATCCGACAAGGCTGTACCATTCAAGTATAATGCTACAATTTTAGAGGATGGTGTTGAAGTTCCCATCTAGCCTTTGTCTAGTGTTATAAATATTGTTGAGACTAGTAGAGTGATCCACAGCGGTCGTGTGTTTGCACCAGTTGTTTGGGAAAATGATAATGCTGGTAAGAAGGTTGTGGAAAGTGTCGAAGATAATAATGCTGCAGGGGAATCTAGTGGTGCTACCCTGGAGAGGGTTGTAGATGATGTTTTTAAGATAATAAAAATGAGTGACTACAGAAATATGGATCAGTTATTGCAGACTGCTTCAAAAATATCCTTCTTGGCTATGTTGATGAATTCTTCTGCCCATAGAGAATATTTAATGAAAGTGTTGGACCACGCCTTCGTGGAGTATAACATCCCATTAGATCAATCCAACACTGTGGTAGGTAATATTACACCACACAATAACCTAATCTTTTGCGATGATGAATATCCTGACGAGGGGAGGAATCACAATTTAGCTCTCCACATATCCATAAACTGTAAAAGGGATTCATTATCAAATATGCTTATTGATAATGGATCCTCCTTGAATGTGATACCGAGAAGTACGTTGATGAAGTTGAAATATCAAGGGGCTCCTATGCGCCCAAGTGGTATTATTGTCAAAGCTTTCGATGGGTCAAGGAATTCGATTATTGGAGAGGTCGATCTGCCTATTCACATAGGCCCACATCTGTTCCAGATCACTTTCCAAGTCATGGATATTGTGCCGGCATATAGTTGTCTACTAGGAAGACCATGGATACCTGAAGCAGGGGCTGTTACCTCCACTCTACACCAAAAGTTGAAATTCGTGCATGAAGGTAAAGTGGTTATTATAAACGGAGAGCAAGCATTCTTGATATCTCACCTATCATCTTTTAGTGTTGTTGAAGAAGATGAGGCTTCTATGGGGACACATTTCCAAGCCATATTTGTTGATAATGTAAGAGGGAATGAGAATTCTATGGCTTCGTTCAAAGATGCTCAGCAGGTTGTGCGCAATGGTCCAAGTAAAGTATGGGGATAGGTTGTTGATCCTCCGGTAAACAAGAACATGGCTGGTTTGGGGTTCTCAATCAAGAATGGAAAAGGCGAAGGTTTGAAGCCGAAGTCTACCACAAGAAGTTATCATGATGTTTTTGGCAGCGGAGGCTACCTCCATCCAGCTGTCTTTAGAATTAATGCTATTGAGGAGGATGAAGAAGATCAGGAAATGCCAAATTATGTGACGCCTGGAGTAAGAATCTAGAATTGGGTCACTTATGATGTTCCCTCTTACATCCATGTCTCACAGTAACTTGTTTTTTCTTTGCAAAAAGCTTTCATTCTGCCAAAGATGAAAGTTAATATTATGGGCTTATCTGTTTGCTTTGATCATTAAAATCATAAATTAAAGTTGTCTTTAATTCTCAAAAATTGTGTTTTCATTTTTCTACATTTTCATGGAAAATGGTAATAATAAAAAACCTTTTGAGTAAAATAATAATTGAAAATAAATCTGCATAATCATTTGATATATGTGTCAGTTTTTAAAAGCAATCACAAATCACATGTGCAGATTAATTAACAAACTCGTTGAATACAATGACCTTGTACTCTGTCCCAAATTTGAATATCCTATGTTTTGGATAAAAGAAGAAGAATATGATGAAATTCCATAAGAGGTCTCACGGTTGCTCGAGCACGAGGAAAATGCCATTCAGCCATATAAAAAGTCATTGGAAACGATACATTTGGGTTCATAAGTGGATCCAAAGGAAGACAAGATTGGAGTGTCATTGCATCATGATGTGAAAAACATGTTGACTGAGCTATTGAAAGAGTATGTGGACATTTTTGCTTGGTCTTACCAAGATATGCCGGGTCTGGATACAGATATTGTGGAGCATCATTTTCCTTTGAAGCCAGAGTGCCCGCCCCTCAAGCAGAAGTTGAGAAGAACTTACCCTGATATGGCAGAAAAATCAAAGAAGAAGTCTTAAAACAGATAAACATCGGTTTTCTTGTGACATCAGTGTATCTTCAATGGATAGCCAACATTGTGCCTGTATCAAAGAAAGATGAAAAAGTTTACATGTGCGTAGATTATAGAGATCTAAATAAAGCTAGTCCAAAAGATGATTTCCCATTGCCGCACATTGATATGCTGGTTGATAGCACCGCAAAATTTAAAGTATTCTCGTTCATGGATGGATTTTCCGGATATAATTAAATAACAATGGCTCTAGAGGACATTGAAAAAACAACGTCTATCACACCCTGGGGAATATTCTGTTACAGAGCGATGGCCTTCGGGTTGAAGAACGTTGGTGCAACGTGCCAGAGGGTTATGACAACCTTATTCCATGATCTGATGCACAGGAAAATTGAGGTATATGTTGATGACATGATTGCAAAATCACAGACCGAAGAAGGGCATGTGGAAGATTTGTTGAAGTTACTATAGCATTTGAGGAAGTATCATCTCTACTTGTATCCAAATAAATGCACCTTCAGTCAAAGCCAGAAAGGGATTGAAGTGGACCCAGATAAGGTAAAAGCGATCCAAGAAATGCATGAGCCAAGGAATGAGAAGCAAGTCAAAGAATTCCTTGGGCGCCTGAGTTATATTTCTAGATTCATCTCCCACATGACCGCAACATGTGAACCGATCTTTAAGTTGCTAAAGAAAGATCAGGGTTATGTGTGGACAGAGGATTGCCAAAGGGAATTTGAAAGTATCAAAGAATATCTGCTTGAATCTCCTATTTTTCTCCCTCCTATTGAAGGAAGACCATTGATCATGTATCTAATAGTGATGGATAGGTCTATGGGTTATATTTTCGGACAACAAGATGAAACAGGAAAGAAAGAATACGCCATATACTACCTCAGTAAGAAATTTACTGATTTTGAGTCACGATATTCTATGTTGGAGAAGACATGTTACGCTTTGTCTTGGGCGGAAAAGCGGTTGCAACAATATATGCTGAATAATACTACTTGGTTTATTTACAAAATGGATCCAATTAAGTATATTTTTGAAAAGCATGCTCTTACCGGGAGGATTTCCCGATGGCAAATTGTTGTACCCCAAAATTTTCCCTCCCATTTTACCCAACAAATGTCCATTGAGGTCCCCAAGTTGCTCAAGGAAGTCCAAGAGTTGACCAGACAAACTATCTCCTAAGGCAGTATACCTCAAATTAGGGTTTCCCTTTTCATCAAGATGTGTGAACCACAAAGGACTCAAATTCTTCCCAACGTCCTGATATGTTCCCAAGAACATCCATGCCAAGTTTCAGGCCTTTCATAAGAAGTTTGCTCAGTCAACTGCTCAGGTGCTTGAGAATCGACTGTATTAGGTCAAAAGTCAACTGTGGCCTACATACAGTCAAACCTCAAGATTTTTTTCCAAAATCAACATTTTGAAGTGAATTCCATCATTTTATCAAGGGCTGATCATGATTCCTCAAGGAATGCCCCAAATTCATCAAAACCCAAAAGTTGCTAAATTAGGGTTTTGTACGAAAAGTCAACCCAACTTTGACCAAGCATAACGTCTCCATACTTTATCAGAAATTTTCCATCCAAGGCTCATTTTGAAGAGGATGCAATTACCTACAATTCATCTTCATCCCACAAGTTCAAAATATGCACTCATCAAAAGATATGAGTTTCTACATTATAGGTCCTTTTGAAAAGTTAACAAAAACACCTTTTGGGTCAAAGCTTCATACATGAACATGGAAGACCCAATTGAGATGAAACCAAAAGGGTTGGTTAGGGGAAATCCTAAGCTTTCTAAAAAGTCATAGAACACCCTCCTAGGCTCAAAATTGAGAGAGTTATGCATTGTCAAAGTGGGCAATTTTTGGAAAATGGTCAAAAGTCAACATTGATCAAATTTGCATTTTTTCCAAAGGGGCCCATGGTTTCTTGCTTGAAACATGTTTCTAATAAGACCTACGACCCCTGAGCTTTTCCACCTATTATTTTATTACTATTATCATTTATTTTAATTTTTTATTCATTTAAATCAAAATAAATAAAATCAAATGGTAAAATAATGAAAACAAATCAAATCTTGGGATTTTTGTGCACATTTGGAGTCTATGTACAACTAGCATGATGATCAATTCTTGAAAGACTCATTAGGGTTAGAAAATATTGGATTGAAGCTTGTTTTAGAAAGATATCATACATGAATCAAATCAAATCTCATTTTCATAATTCTCAAAGATATGAAACAATTTTATTGACCTAATTCAGTCTACTATATGTATACAATAATTGCAGATCAAAGAACAAGGGTTAGCAGTCGTGAAAACACAAAACAAAGTTCCAAAAAAGTAACAAAAAATGTTGGATCATTTTTGCATTTAGAGATCAATTCAGACCATTCCAACGCTGCTAATCTATTCTTGGACCTTCCTAGAAGCCAATTGGATCATTTGCAAGGCTTGAAACACCTAGAAACGCGCGTAATTGCTCTTACGGTTTGCCCTTAATCTCCAAATCGATTACTGTATTCCTGGAATCTTTAGCATGTTAAAGTCATATATTTGTAATCCTCATCATGTTTGCAAGCTAACTATATTATTTAATTATGTTTTTGAAGCTTATACATGTTGTTGCCATTGTTAGGGTTTACGTTTGCAATTTATGGCTTTCTTACACAGGTGAAATTAGCCAAAAAAGAAGGGTACCAGGGTGTCCACGAGATCACCACGAATGGAGCTATGTATTTAGAAATCATTTATCATGCGGTTTGTGCATTTTTTAAATTTGCAGGGGCTATAGCTACAGATATGTGTCTGTAGGTAAAAGTCTTTCCCCTAATACGACAGTTCCAGGGAGAAGACAATATGTGGCAGCCCACCATTGGTTCATTTGAATTTTGCGCGCCTTTCTGAATCCATTGCTTTGTTTTATTTATTACGTTTTTTATTCATTATATGTACAAGTTAATAAGTTAGCGCAGACGGTTGAGGAGCGTGCCTTTAATGTACACGTATTGGGTTCGATCTCAGGCCTGCGCATTTTATTATTTTCTTCATGCTTCTCTATAGATCCAGTGCAATGCTCCCTCACACGCCTTCCATGTAACCTCAACGCCCAGCCACTAGATGCACTCCTAGCCAGATCTAACGCTTCCTGCTTGAATGTCCTCGGTGCACCTAAAGTCAACGCTTGCATAGGATCCAACGTGTTTGACTGGGCTCAATTTAATTGGCTTGGAAATTCAGATTCTCGCCCCCCAGAATTGCTAACAATACAGGCCCATATTCTTTTTTTTTCTCAATTTATTTCTTTTACTTTAATTGTTTTGTTTAATTATTTTTAACCAAATTAATTACCTTTTTTTTAAATCATAAAATCAATAAATCACAAAAACACAAAAAAGCATTTTTTTTAATAATAATAAATTATTTAATTTAATTAGTTAAGTTAGGCAAATTTAATTTTTGTTTCATTTAAAATCAAATAGAATTTAGGTTTTAATTTTACAATTTATTTTTTCTTTTCTCAAATAAAAAACCAAAAAACATACAAAATCTTTTAGTTCAAAATATTTTATTTTTCTTGAAATTATTTAATTAGAAAATTAGGTTAATTTAATTTCTTTTATAATTTTAAAACAATTAGAAATTAGGTTTAATTAATTTTCAATTAATTGTTTTCTCAAATAAAAATCCACAAAAAAAAAACAATTTTTCTCTCAATTAGGGTTTTAGGTTATTTCAATCGTCCTCGCATTTAATTTACCGCGCGCTTGTTAATTATTTTGTAACTTCTCAGGGTTTGTAATATTTAACCTAGGGTTTTTATTTATTGTTTAAATCCCCGATTTTTGATCATGTAATTAATTCCCCCCCCCCCCCCCCCGAAGACTTGTAATAGCTACCTTTATTTTTCGCACTTTAAATTCCTGCAATCTTTAACTGTCTAGATGCATGGCTAATAGGATTGTATAAAAAGAATGCTTGAAATTTAAAACGGTAGATCACCTAATGTGGAAAGATTAAATAACTGGAAAAAAGTTCACATGCACATGTTCACTCCTAGGGTTTGCCTCACTACGGTTGTCTTTGATAAACAGTCATTAAGCATAGGAAATTTTAGTGGTCACCCTCCTGTCTAAAAGACCAAATGTCCCATTCGAATGTTGCCTCGGAAATGTTGCCTCGGAAATGTTGCCTAGGAAACGTTGCCTCGAAAAGATCTTAAGACTCTAGGGTTACTACTAAGGTTTTCTAACTATTGTTTTAGTGATTGTATTTGTCCCTTTCGAATGTACCTTACAACTTCAACGACGATGCTACCTACTCCTTAATAGTGGGATAGCACTGTCTAAAGGAAATAGAACGAAAAATCTTTTTCGAGTAGGTAGAATCTTAAGTACTTGCTCAATAAAAACTTTACCAATAAACACCTTTCAAAACAGTTTTCAAAACAACTTCATCACATCCCTGAGGATTGATACAAGGGTTATCACGAAGTAAAGCATTTTCAAAGTAAGCACACACACAAGAAATTTTACAAAGATTAGCAAGTACCTAAGATCCCATGGAAAATCATGGATAGAAAGGGTGCTAACACCTTCCCTTTCTATAATCTACCCCCCGTACTCAAAAATATCTCGAAAAAAGGTTTTTTCCTGTTCTTTTTCCTTTTCCAAGATTGGATGAAATAAAAGTCGGTGGTGACTCTTGCTTACTGCGAAATTTTGTGAACACAAAACGCAAAACGCAAACCAGTATTAAACAGTCGGTTTTGCCACCGTATGACAGAACTGGCGACTCTGCTGGGGAATAAAATATAAAGTGGGGTAAACCTTAGGATCTAGGTCATATTTAATTGCTTTCTCTTAGTTGTCTTGCTTGCTTTATATTTATGGGAATTGTGTGGGTTATTTGATCCTACACCCAGATCGGGGAAACACCTTTTAGGTAAGTAGCAATAAACTATGAGGGAACTATGTTGGGGTATACCGGAACAGTTGAAGCAGTAGCTACGTTGATGTGGCACTTTGGTTGGTACTGGTAACCCTTGAGTCAATCAGGGAGAGTACGGAGCCGCCGGGTGGTGTCGTGAAGCATCAACTGACCTTAGAACCTTTAATTGCACAACATGTCCAGTAGGACGTAGCGAGATGGTCGGCTTTGGTGTATTCCCAGGGTCGACAGATACTCGATGCTACACTTATTGAGGTCTGACTCTTGAGCTTTGTTTGGTTGCGAGTCAATTGCCTATTGATCGAAGCTGGGAGAAAGATCAGTGATATTGAGATCCATTTTAGAACCCGGTTATTATTTATAGGACATGTTGAACTAATCCAACTTCAAGAGGGTATGACCTTAAAACCATCCAAGCCTTAAACCTAAGGACTTGATGTGACTTGTTTGTTGCTTGCTATACCTGTGATTTTCTAACATCATCATGACATCATAAGCATGGCATATCATGACTAGCCATTTCAAGAATTCCCTAGGGCTCATTTTTGCTCTGTTTTGTAGGACATGGCATCTTCCCGTAAGAACACTATACAAATCAACCTTGTGAAAGTGTCTCTCCAACTAAAGGATCTAGAATTAAGGGTTCTTGAAGGTTCTCATTTCAATAGAAAGCATAGTCAGTTGCTCAATTTGGTCACTACAAAACCTGATGAAGAGTTGTTAAAAGTATTGTTTCAGCTCTTCGACTCGGTGCACCATTATTTCACCTTCCCAGATTATCAGTTTGTACCCACTATGGAGTAATTTTCTCAGTTATTGGGAGTACCTATTATTAACCAGTTGCCTTTCAATGGTACGGAAGAACATCCAAAGCCTGAAGAAATTGCTAGAGCTCTGTCTTTACAACGGTCTGACATAGTGGCAAATTGGGAGACTAGAGGGAGTGTCCAAGGAATTCCGGTTAAGTTTCTATTTGAGAAGGCTTATCATTTTTGGGATACCTTAGATTTACAAGCTTTCGAAGAGGTGCTAGCACTTCTCGTATACGGGACGGTACTTTTCCCTAATGTTGATCAACTCGTAGATGTGAGCACTATCAAGGTTTTCCTGTCTCATAATCTAGTACCTACATTACTCGGGGATATTCTGCACTCTCTGCATGCTCGCATTCTAAAGAGAAGGGGAACCCTCATGTGTTGTACTCCTCTATTGGCTAGGTGGTTTATTTCTCACCTACCCAAGGCTGTTTTGAAGAATGAACAGGGTTTGAAATGGTCTCGTAGGATGATGTCCCTCAAGCATTCAGACATTCATTGGTGTTTGCGGTTCTCAGAAGATATTACCATCATTGATCGTTGTGGTGAATTCCCTAATGTGCCTCTCTTAGGCATTAGGGGAGGAATCACTTACAACCCTTGTTTGGCCTTACTTCAGTTTGGTTATGCGAGAAGAGATGGTCCACATGACACGCTCATCTAATGAATTGCCTTCAACTATGAGAATGATGCTCAGGAATACCGCTAAAGGTTCATAAAGGCTTGGGGCATGGTGCATAAAATCGATAGCAAGATGCTAGGACACAAGAATTCCATTCCTCTTGAGCCTTATCTCTGGTGGGTACGAGATCGCGCCTAAAGCCTTAGGATGCCTTACCCAGCTGTCCTACCAATAACCATGGAGCCAGTTACTGAAGGAGACACTACTTCACTTGGTCATCATCCCGACATGCCAACCGATCATGAAGAGTTACAGAAGTCCTAGGTTCAACTCAAAGAGGAGCGGGACACATTTGAAGCTCAGTTATATGCTGGAGAGAAGAAGTTCCTGGAGCTCACTAGGCTACTTCATGAAGAAAGGAACATAAATGCCTACATCGCACCAAAGAGGATGCGCTCCTGGGAGACCTAGTTTCTTTCTTTAAGTTTTGTTTTGTTTAATTGTAAGCCTAAAAGGAATTATTTGTAACAATTTGAACTTATTAATGAAATTAATGTGTGTTTCTTTTGGTTAAACAAATCTCAGCCTTTAAGAATCCTTGAAATCATTGCATACACATCCCATCCATAACATTGCATAAAAAGGTACCATTACAGGTCTCTCATCTTCTTCGCTGTTTATTTCAGTAGAAATGTCTTCCGAACAAAGCATCAAGGACCTTCAGGCACAGAACGCCCAGTTCCAACAAATGTTCATAAGTTTGGCAAAAGGGCAGGAGGATCTGAAAGCCCTCATCTTGAAAGAGAAAAAGAAAAAGAAGAAGGCTGCCAGTATTCTGAATATGGGCAGAAGGTTTGGAGAGCGGTTGAAGAGACAAACTGATCTGACCTCTTCATCCAAGGAAGGGGAGAATCAGGAAGAAGAAAAGGACCTTAGTCCTGCAGTCTCTGACAATGATACTAATTATAACGATGAGGAATATCCTCCTGCTGAGGATAAATACAAGCAGTTAGAAGACCGTCTGAGTGCCATGGAAGTTCAGAGGATACATGGACTGGATTTCGAAGAATTGGAATTGGTGTCGGGAGTAGTCATCCCGCAGAAGTTCAAAGCTCCAGTTTTTGCTAAGTATGATGGGGTGTCCTGCCCAAAACTACATCGCCATTCTTATGTCAGGAAGATCCAGCCCCACACAGCTGATAGAAATCTGTGGGTTCACTTCTTTCAAGATAGTCTATCAGGGACTCAACTTGAATGGTTCTACCAGCTAGAGGGAGAAAATATCTGAAACTAGGAAGATCTGGCTGCTGCTTTCTACAAGCAGTATCAGTATAATTCCGACCTTGCTCCCACTCGTACTCAACTCCAGAGTATGTCTATGGGTGCAGGTGAAGGTTTTTAAAGATTATGCACAAAAATGGAGAGACTTGGCTGGGAGAGTTCAACCCCCGTTGTCTGATAGGGAGTTGGTTGATATGTTTCTAGGGACGCTATCTGGTCCATTTTTCAATCACTTGATCGACAGCTCATCAGCTGGTTTCACTGAGCTGATCCTAACTGGGGAAAGAGTAGAAGCTGGGATTCGAAGCGGAAAAATACAGAAGGATGCCTCTTTGAGTTTAGTAAAGAAGCCTTTCGCTAGTAAGAAGGAAGCCAGTGTCGTCTACAACTCGAGGGGCCAAAACAGGGCTGAACGTCGTCAGACAGTAAGTGCCTTAATGATGCCTAGGCCTACAGTTGCTCCATAATGCAACAATCAACAAAGGGTGGAAAGACCACAACGGCAGTTTACCCGCATCAATATGACATTGGCTGAAGTTCCACCTCATCTGCTGAGATCCAACTTGGCAACCTTGAGAGAGGCTCCCAAGAATCCAAATACTATATCTCCCTAATATAATCTGAATGCTCGGTGTGCCTATCATTCTGAGAGTCCTGGCCACGATACAAATGACTGTTGGGCTTTGAGAAACAAAATTTAAGACTTAATTGAAGCTAAGGAGATAGATTTTGATGCTCCGGAGAAGCCACATGTCATAACTTCTCCCATGCCTAAACACGGTCGTGGAGTTAATGTTGTTGATACTGATTTGTTCGTTACCTCTGTTGATGAAGTTTCTACTCCTCTTATGACTGTCAAGAAGAATTTTCTATTGGTCGGTTTATTTCCGGGTTGTGGTGAAAGTTGCTACATGTGTTCATTTCTACCTTCTAGTTGTCGTTTGATCAAGTTAAGTGTCCAACGCCTGATAGATAGCAAAGAAATTTTGTTTGAGAAAACTTTGGTTCCTGTTGTTCCATCTGAAGACATCTCTATTATAACCATTTATGCCAATCCTTCCAAGGTTTCCTCGAGAAGACCTATTAGGATTACATCTACTCCAAGAATTGATCCACTGATAATCATTGTTCCTGGTCCTGTCCCATATGTCTCGAACAAAGCTGTCCCCTAGCATTATGGTGCCGATGTGTACTATCATGGCAACAAATAAAATCTAAAAGATGAAGAAGCTGGTCCTGATGTTGGTAACATTGTTGGGACCAGCAAAATTACCCGAAGTGGAAGGGTCTTCTCTCCCAAGATTTCCCCTAAGACTGTCAACAAGCCTATTGTTATTCCATCTAATGTTCCTGCTAGTACATCAACTACTGTTCCTGTTCTTACTCCAGTTATTACCCCTGTCGGCGAATCGTCTGATACCCGCGGCAAAGAAATTATAGGTGAGCCTGCCCGGACAGATGCGCCTAAGAAAATTGTTGTGGAAGCCTCTAAGCAAGAAATGGAGGAAATACTGAAAACCATTAAGAAGAGCGACTATAATGTGGTATAGCAGCTGGGGAAGATCCCATCGAAGATATCCATGTTTTCTTTGCTATTGTGCTTCGAGGCCCATGCAAAGGCTTTGATCGCATTCCTCAGAACTGCACATGTGCCGCAAGAGACTTCAACTGATCAGTTCAAAGATTGTGTGGCTAGCCTGACTGCTGATAATGGGCTGGGTTTTTCAGATGTGGATTTGATACTGAAAGGAAGGAAGCATAATGATGCTCTGCATGTCTCGATTGAATGCAGGGGAACCACTATGGCTCATGTGCTGGTAGATACTGGGTCTTCACTGAATGTTCTGCCGAAGAAGGCGTTGGACCGGTTGGATTGCGAGGGTTTGACTCTAAAGCCTAGTAACATTGTGGTAAGGGATTTTGACGGATCAAAGAGAATGGTGCACAAGGAAGTGGACATCCCGGTCAAAGTAGGTTCTCATACTTTTGGGTCCACCTTCTATGTGATGGATATCAGGCCATCATATTCTTGTTTGTTGGGTCGTCCTTGGATTCATGAGGCTGGGGATGTCACTTCCACACTCCACCAAATGCTAAAGTATCCGGTGAAAGGAAATATTGTCACAGTACGGGGTGAAGAGGAATATATGGTGAGTCATCTCAACTCCTTCCGCTACATAGAGATGGATGGGGAATTCATCGAAACTCCTTGTCAGAACTTTGAAGAGGTCCCTCAGATCTTGGCATCAACTGAAACTACTAGCAACAAACCTCCTTTCAAGATGGCTTCTCTCAAGGACGCCGGGGCCGTGGTTGAAGAAGGTGGGTGTGCCAATTGGGTTCAGATCCTTGATTTCACTCATAAAACTGACAAATTTGGTTTGGGCTTTACTACAGGGGCTCAAAGGGCTGTTAAACGCGCTCGGGTTGGAGGGCCTCCCCTATGCATCATCAATCGGGGAATTAACGCCATTGAAGACAGTGAAGAGGACTCAGACATTGACAGTTGGATCTACCCAACTACCAACGGTGGACTGAGTAACTAGACGGCTAGGGACTTCATACCTGTTTCTTTTATTCCGCAGTAATTGACTTATTTGTTTTAAGATTTGTAATAAACAATTTGAAACTTTACGGCCTGGTGCCGTTCCCGAGACACCTTGTCTCTGCTTGTGAGGGATATTATTTGTCATTTCATAATTATTAATAAAGCATTGGACGTTTCTTGCATACAAATTTCGCGCTTCTTATTTTTCATTTCTATTTTTCACTTTATCAAAACAGCTATTCTCTTACACACACTCACATATCACAATGCAGATCCATATCCACTCTAGATCCCATTGATAACAGCTCTGCTATTGCCAGTTATGACTTCAAAAATCCGATCAACCAAGCCGAGGACGAAGGTGAGGATGATTGTGAGGTGCCTGGAGAACTTGCTAGACTACTATAGCAGGAAGAAAGGGCCATACAATCTCATGAAGAGCCGGTTGATACAGTGAACTTGGGTACTGAGGAAGACAAAAAATAGGTTAAAATAGGCGCAAATCTGGAGCTTAACGTCAAATAGAGGTTGATACAGATGTTGCACGACTATGTTGAGATCTTCGCCTAGTCCTATGAAGACATGCCTGGTTTGGATACTAATATTGTGGTACACCGCCTGCCGACTAAAGAAGATTGTCCTTCGGTCAAACAGAAGGTTCGTCTATGCATCTCGAAATGTTAGAGAAGATCAAGGCAGAGGTCATGAAACATTTTGATGCAGGACTCATAGCTATCGCTTCGTATCCACAGTGGGTTGCTAATGTTGTTCCGGTACCTAAGAAGGACGGTAAGGTACAGATGTGTGTTGATTACAGGGATCTGAACAGGGCAAGCCCCAAGGATGACTTCCCACTTCCTCACATTGACGTTCTGGTCGACAACACCGTACATCACAAAATATTCTCCTTCATGGATGGCTTCTCTGGCTACAACCAGATCAAGATGGCTCTTGAAGACATGGATAAGACAACCTTCGTCACACAGTGGGGAACTTTATGCTACAAAGTGATGCGTTTTGGGTTGAAGAATGCTAGGGCAACTTATCATCGCGCTATGGTCGCTTTGTTCCACGATATGATTCACCATGAGATCGAAGTGTATGTGGCTTACATGATAGCCAGGTCTCAGACTGAGGAAGAGCATCTTGATCATCTCCAAAAGCTGTTCGACAGATTGAAGACATACAAGCTGAGGTTGAATCCGAACAAGTGTACCTTCGGGGTAAGATCTGGTAAGCTTTTGGGTTTTGTCGTCAGTGACAAGGGTATTCAGGTAGACCTTGTGAAGGTAAAAGCTATACAAGAAATGCTGGTTCCCCGCACAGAGAAGGAAGTTAGAGGTTTCTTGGGGCTCCTGAATTATATCACCATGTTCATTTCAAACTGACTGCTACTTGTGAGCCAATCTTCAAGCTTTTGAAGAAAGATCAAGTGGTAAAGTGGAATGATGAATGCGAGACCGCTTTCGAAAGAATCAAGGAATACCTTCAAGAACCACCAATTCTGATGCCTCCAGTTGAAGGAAGACCTTTGATATTATACTTGACAGTTCTAGACAATTCAATGGGGTGTGTGCTGGGGAAGCATGACGAGTCTGGTTGAAAATAACACACCATATACTACCTTAGCAAAAAGGTTACTGACTGTGAGACACGATACTCATTTCTCGAGAAAACTTGCTGCGCTTTGGCATGGGCTTCTCGCCGACTGAGACAGTATACGCTAACTCACATTACTTTGTTGATATCGAAGATGGATCCGATCAAGTATATTTTCGAGAAGTCCGCTCTCTCCGGAAGGATAGCAAGGTGGAAGATGATATTAACCGAATACGACATACAATACACAACCCAAAAGGCAATTAAGGGAAGTGTATTAGAAGATCATTTAGCTCATCAGGCCGTGGACGACTACCAGTCCATGAAGTTCGAGTTCCCGGATGAGAATATCATGTTGGTGACTGACTACGAGGAACCTGGACCGGATGAAGGACCTGAGAAGGGATCCCGATGGTATATGTATTTTGATGGAGCCTCAAACACACTGGGTAACGACATTGGCGTTGTAATCATATCTCCCGAGGGCTGTCATACTCCGTTCACAGCTCGATTATGTTTCAACTGCACCTACAATATGGCGGAGTATGAAGCATGTATCATGGGTCTTCGAGCTGCTATTGACTTGAGGATCAAGTTCTAGAATGTATTCGTGGATTCCGCTTTGGTGATAAGTCAGATCAAAGGCCAGTGGGATACGAAGCACCCAAACCTCATTCCTTACAAAGAGTATGTACTGACATTGCTCCCACACTTTGAGGAGGTAACCTTTGAACATTTCCCATGAGAAGAGAACCAGTTGGAGGACGCGCTAGCTACCATGTCTTCTATGTTCAAGGTTAGGTGGGACAATGAAGCTCCCTAGATTACCATTGAGAGGTTGGATGAACCAGCACACTGTTGTGAGATCGACACCGAAGAAGTGGCAGACAAACCCTGGTTTCACGAAGTCAAAAGGTATCTCGAGGTTCAAGAGTATCCCGAAGTGGAATCTGTCAATGATAAGAAGTTTCTGAGAAGGTTCGCTGCAAATTTATTCCTCAGTAATGGGATTCTCTATAAACACAACCATTACTCCACACTACTACGGTGTGTAGACAAGAGCGAAGCAGAGAGGATCATGACAGAGCTACATGAAGGCACCTTTAGAACCCATTCTAGTGGGCATACCATGGCTAAGAAGATCCTACGGGCAGGATATTATTGGTCCACTATGGAAGCCTATTGTTATCAACACTATCGAACGAGTCATAAGTGCCAAGTCTACGCTGATAAGGTGCATGTGCCTCCAGTTCCTTTGACTATCCTGACAGCTCATTGGCCCTTTGCGATGTGGGGCATCAACATGATCGGAGAGATCAGACCTACTACGTCCAACGGGAATCGTTTCATCTTAGTAGCCATTGATTACTTTACTAAGTGGGTTGAGGCATCCTCTTTTGCAACTGTGACCAAGAACGTCGTGGCACGGTTTATCCGACACAATCTGATCTGTCGATATGGTGTACCAGAGAGGATTGTTACTGACACTAGTACAAATCTCAATAACACAATGATCACCAAACTCTGCGAATAGTTTAAGATACAGCATCATAACTCTTCTCCTTACCAGTCGAAGATGAATGACGCTGTTGAAGAAGCTAACAAGAACATCAAGAAGATTGTACAGAAGATGAGGGTGACATATAAAGACTAGCATGAGATGCTACCATTCGCCCTTCATGGGTACCGTACCTCAGCACGGACGTCGACAGGGGCAACACCCTACTCTATGGTATATGGCATGGAGGCAGTCCTACCCATAGAAGTCCAGATACCCTCTCTCAGGATTATGAAGGATGCGGGTTTGAACGAAGACGACTGGATCCAAACCCGGCTTGATCAGTTAAATCTAATCGATGAAAAGAGACTTACTGCTATCTTCCATGGTCAGGCGTATCAAAAGCGAATGATCAAGGCTTTTAACAAGAAAGTCAGGCGTCAATAATATCAAGTCGGGGATCTGGTGATCAAACGCATCATACTGCCGCAAGGTGATCCCAGGGGCAAATGGACTCCCACGTACGAAGGGCCATTTATGGTTAAGAACATTTTCTCAGGAGGAGCTATGATTCTAACCAACATGGATGGTGATGACCTTCCTCACCCTGTCAATGCAGATATAGTGAAAAGATACTACGCATAATCAAGGACCCACTAGGTCGACTGGCCTAGGCAAAAATAAGGGCTTCTCGATGAACCAAAAGGGTTTGGGAAAAAGTAAGGGATGAAAATGAAAAGAATTGTACACCCGGAAAGTCAAAAACCCGAAAGGGAGGCTTGGGAAAAAAAGGGTATCCCGATGGATTGAAAACCCGAAAGGGAAATCCAGGAAAAAGTTAGGGATTGGAGCGTATCACTATGTCTCATTGGATCATCTTGTGACCAGAATTCAGTATCGACTATCAAGCTCGGACAACGCTAATCAATCTGATCAACCTTCGGGCAAGTAGCAAAGTGATGAGACGCTTGAAGATATAAAGGCAATAGCAGAGTTGGAACCCAATGGGGTCGTTTCACATAACTATTTTTCTTTCCTTTACACAAATTTTATAATTTCTATCTTTCGGCGGTGTTCTCTTACTAGCATGTCATCCTCTTTGTACAAAAACGCCTATTACAGGCCAACTTCAAAAATCAATACAAATCATTTTCACAAGGAACTTCAATCTGTTTTTCTTTTTCTGTTTTGTTTTGAAAGAACGTCTAATGATTTATTTTTGATATATGCATTTGAAAATGATTGTTGCTCATAAAGATTTACATAAGAAACAAAAGACAATTACTCATAATTCCAGAAACAGGGAAAAAATAAGAAGTACCAAACCCGACGGTTCCTCTGCCCAGAAGGTATCGGGATGGAGTCAGCTTGGGAACATAATTGTTGGTACATACACTCCCCACAGAGTAAAAGTATCCAAAGGCGTTAATGTCAGTTTCCCCGAAGCGGGACGTAACTACCCCCAGCCGAGGTTCATAATCGCGGGCTAGTCAGTAAACTTCATCCCCCAAGTGGACTTCATTTCTACAGACACAGAAGCGCAATCTCCAACAGAGCTCATCAGCTCCAGCAACGGAATTTCATCCCCAGCTAAATTTATTTCTCCAGATTGGCAAGTCTACCAAAAGAGTATCTCTTCCCCCAAAGTTTGGTCACCGCAGAGTTTATTCTCAAGCGTCTTCTTCCCGACAGAATATTTACAAATCTCCGGCAACCGTCAGGGATTTATTTTCCCAGACACGAGCATACCCTGACAACATTTCATGAACATACATCATGACATACACATACATGACATATACAGCATAATCTCATTTATTTTGAGAACATAATCTCACCCTCCATTTCATGCATCGCATATAACTAACCCTAATGTCTTTTTCAGGAAAAGAGGATTAGCTTTAACAAATTCAGCAGTTATATGGATCATATCTACAGACAACTAATGGAAACTCAGTTCCCGAAATCAAATGGGTTAACTAATCTACGTTATCTCTTCGAAGTAACCCTACCATCCAGGTTCCTTCTCACAGTACTACTATCTAGGCTTTCATATCGAAGTAACCCTACTATCCAGGTTCCTTCTCACAGCCCTACTATCTAGGCTTTCATATCAAAGTAACCCTATTACCCAAGTTATTTCTTACAGCCCTACTATTCAGGCTTTCATATCGAAGTAACCCTACTATCCAGGTTCCTTCTCACAACCCTACTATCCAGGCTTTTCACATCGAAGTAACACTACTATCAAGGTTCCTTCTCACAACCCTACTATCCAGGCTTTTCATATTGAAGTAACCCTACTACCCAAGTTCCTTCTCACAACCCTACTGTTGTACCCCAAAATTTTCCCTCCCATATTTTTCAAAGATTTGCAAAGTCAAGCTTCAAAATTCCCCAAGGGTTACACAGTGCAAAGGCCTCCTAAGCAGTCAAGATTAGGGTTTGTGTTCTGATCAAGAAAATGAAGTTTTCAAAGGTCCAATCAAGTCTCACATGCCTACAAATATGGTCAAGTATCCTCATGTCAAGTTTCAAGACATTCAGCTCAAAATTGCACAGTCAAAAACCCTAATTGCACTACAGTCAACTGTAGGGGTAAAATGGTCATTTGACAGTCAAAAGTTCAAATTTTTGGTCAACATATCATTTTGAAGCCACAAACATCATTTGATCAATGCTTGATCATGATTCTCAAAATTTGGCTCAAAAATCATCAAGATGCAAAAGTTTTCTTATTTGGACAGTTGAAAAAAAGTCAACTGAAATTGACCAGAGCATAACTTTCACATGGATTATCAGAAAAATTCCATCCAAAGCTCATTTTGAAGATAAAGACATTTCCTACAACTCATCTTCATACTTCAAGTCCAAGAAATGCTCTCACAAAAAGTTATCAATTTCAACATTATAGGTCATTTTCAAAAGTCAACAAAAAGGGACTTTAAGTCAAAGGACATAACTTGAGATTGGTAAATCAAAATGACATGGGACCAAAGGAATGGGTTAGAGGACTCAAAGACCTTTCCAAAATGTCAAAGAACATGAGAAAATCTTAAAAATTGAGCAAGTTATGCCTTGTGGAAGTTGGGAAATGTTTGGATATTTTGAAAAGTCAACATTGGTTCAAATGACCTAAAATTGCTAATGGGCCCATATTTCTTCCATAATTCATCATCCATGGCATGTGCACGACCACTTGGCCCAAAGGGAAGTATTTTTTCATTTTTTATTTATTTATTTGAATTTTTATTTATAATAATTCACTTAAATCAATTAAATATGTGAAAAATATTTAACTTAACCTAACAAATCTTTTTGTACATGTTTTATCATCAATAATTCGTGCATATCCCAACATGGAAAGATTTGGTTTGATTGGATCATAATTGGTACAAAATTGTATGGAAAAGATTGAAAAAAAAACAAAGCTTGAAAATCAAATCTTCAAAACCATGATTGCAAGAGATTTTGAGCAAGTTTCTTGACCTAATCCATTCAGTACATAAGCCTGAACACAACCCTAATGATCACACACGCGCAGCTGCTCAGAAAAGCCATTATCAAACTTGGAAAATTTGTCAAGAAACTCAAAACTGAAAGTTCACTTCCAGGGCGATTCAAGGCACAAAAACTATTCCATTAGCTTCCTTGAAGATTACTGAACGTGTTCCAATCAATATCATTCCTCAAAGCTTAAAGAATTGGTATATTGAACCGGACCTGTGCATGAAAATTTTCAGAGTCGTGCATCTCATTCCATGCATTCTTTGGGAATTTTAAAGTTTGATTCATGTTAATTACTTTGTTCTGAAGCTAACCCAATGTTTTGATTGAATTATTATGCATTGTGTACGATTTCACCATGGTTAATTTCTAGGGTTCACAGGATTCCAAATTGGGGCTTTTCACCCAAGGAAAAATTGAGACTTATGACCACCATCATTCGAATCAACGCGTTTGGACGAACAAGAACCAACCCTCGCGCTCAATTTATGAGTGTCTGAGGGCTAATCGCTATTTTTTAATAGCTGGCCTAAGAAAACGCCATGAAAACTGTTGCTAATGTGTTTTCGTTTCAGGAAAATAAAACCAAATGAGGAAGATGATTATGTGGCTGCCTGTGAGTGGAGCGTTCAAATCTTCGCGCGCGTTTCCAAGCCATTAACCAACTTTCTTTTATATTATTTGCTTGTTATTATATATTAACAACGCGAATTTGGTTCAGCTGGCAAGTGATAGTGGTGGCAAAGCACATGACCTGGGTTCGAGCCCCAGGTCTTCACACTCTCAATATTATTTTTCACTTCATATTCACATGCAGCGCCAACGTTGAATACCATGGTACACGTCCAAATCCAGCATGCCACGCGTTCAGCTTCAGGAATTCAAAGGCGTAGATTGGAGGAACACCATACACGTGAGTCAATGTGCCAGCACGCTAATTGGGAAAGTCAAATGGACCCAGATTAATGGGCCTGAATTACTAAGGCCAAACCTCCATATTGGGGTCTGAACCCCCTAGGTTTGCCAATTTATTTTCTTTCTCTTTTATTATTTTTTATTTATACTTTCTTTTAAATTATTGCTTTATTAATTAAATTAATTATTTTCATAAATATAAAAAATGCACAAAAAATCAGAAAAGATGAAAAATATAATAAATATTTTTATTTCTAATATTTTCATAAATAAATTTGCATGTAATTATTTAGTTTTAATTTAAGTTATAATTTTAATACTTTTAACAAAAAATCAAAAAATTGTAGAAACATGTTTAATTGTAAATTTTTCATCCCTTTTTATTTTTATTTCATAAACATATTAAATAATTAAATATTTTACTTTTTTATAATTAAATTGCATGAAAATAAAAATTAGGTTTAATTTAGGTTAAAAATCTCAATATTTCTTAATAAATTAAAAAATAATTAGGATTAGGGTTTGCATCTTATTTTAATTTCAATTAATTCCTTTTTCATATTAAATCCTAAAATACTAAAAAATACCAAAAAAACAAGTCCTTTTTTTTAATTAATTTTAATTCATCATTAATTCAATTTTGCAAAAGGGTCCAACGCCCTCGTTCCGATCTAATTCTTAATTCGCATATTTCTTTTATTTCGCTTAAATAATTATGTACCTCTCCCGAAGCCTTGTAAATAATTGCTCGCACTCTTTAATTCTTTAATTTTCTTTGCTTTATTTATTTTCTGTCAAATCGGGTTCGAGAAACTTTTGGCGATGTGGACCCGCGCCTTTTGTAATAGCTTAGATTTTTACTTTCCCGCAATATTTTTAACTGTTAATCAAAAGCATGAAAGACTGTATGGACAAAAATAAAAACAAACGCTAGAACACCAATAACATGACAAGATAAATGCAAGTTATTTATTTTCTGTCACATTTCACACAGTTGTTTTACTTTTCTTTTGTACAAAACTTGTATAAACTCTTTTGTTCGGCGGCGTCCTCTTACTGGGACGTCAGCCTCTTGTACATAAAACGCCTATTTTTCAGGCCATTCAAAATCAATACAAATACATTTTCAGTTAAACGTGCCAATTGTTTTTCTTTTTCTGTTTTGTTGTGCGAAGAACGTCCAAGGTTCAATTTGTGATATATGCATTGACAATAATTTGCTAACTCATGAAGTATTTGCATACGAAACAAAGAATTGATTACAGGTAACATCAGAAACAGGGGCAATAAAGAGTTGTCTAAGCAATCTAATTGTTTTGTCCTCCAAGGTATCAAGGTAGGTTCGGCTAAACAACATAACCGGTACATCTTAATTCCCCAGAGAGTAAGCAAGCAAGTCAGTACACTCTCTCCAAGCAGAGTTATCAAATCTCAAAGAAGTTGGGGACCCTCCCGCAGAGCTCAACATTCCCCAGCAGCAGCATACATATATTCTTAACAAGCATCCCCGGCAGTCTTGCTCTAAAGATTGTTCCCCGGCGGTACATCAAATATCCAAAAGAATCACTTCCCCAGCATATCAAAACTTCCCTAGAAGATTCCAATCCAGGAAGGTTGGGATTCATCTCCCCCAAGCAATAAGCTTATCCCCAGTAGATTCTGGAAGCTTATCCCCTCGCAGAGCACGAACGCGTCGTCCGGCTTTATTTAAAGAGTTATTTCCTTAACAGGATATAACTGGGTTATCCTCAGCCAAAAGCCACGGAAAGGTCGTCGTCAATACAGTCTTCTTATCCCCAGCAAGTTACTGCTAACAATACAACAAAGATATCCTCAGCAAGTCATTCTCAACAATTCAGCAAAGCATCTCTATCCCTACAGGGTATCACTCCCTAGCATGGTCGCTAGAGTATTTTTCTCCCCGCAGAATCTTCCATTTGCCAAGTTTATTCCTCAACGGAGTCATCTATTCCTACCGGTATTCTTGCAGCTATCATCCCCGGCGGAAGCAAAAATCTTTTCTTCAAAATCAGCCCAGGATATGACTTCCCGGCACCCGTCAAGGATTTACTTTCCTAGACGAAAAACAAAAAAACATACATTCATAAAACATCACATACATCATTATAGCATGCATAGACGCATCATATCATACAAATCTCATTTATGTTGAGAACATCATTGCATGGTCCATATCATGCATCGCATACGACTGACCTTTACCTTTCAGGAAAGAGGCAGTTAAATTCTCAACCATATTTCAAGACCTAGACCGGTTCAGTTAATCGACTCAAAAGATTTCTTATCCAGTCCAAGGCCTTCTCTAGTCCAGCTAAATCGACTCCCAACAGGTTTTTCTGATGAAGACTCAGTAGAAGTTATCAGACTATATTGGTTCTCTCTCCGACGGTGCATGAGATTTCCATTTTAGGTTTTTCTTTAAGATTATATTTTCCTATTGGTTCTCTCTCCGACGGTGCATGAGATTTCCATTTTAGGTTTTTCTTTGAGATTATATTTTCCTATTGGTTCTCTCTCCGACGGTGCATGAGATTTCCATTTTAGGTTTTTCTTTGAGATTATATTTTCCTATTGGTTCTCTCTCCGACGGTGCATGAGATTTCCATTTTAGGTTTTTCTTTGAGATTATATTTTCCTATTGGTTCTCTCTCCGACGGTGCATGAGATTTCCATTTTAGGTTTTTCTTTGAGATTATATTTTCCTATTGGTTCTCTCTCCGACGGTGCATGAGATTTCCATTTTAGGTTTTTTCTTTGAGATTATATTTTCCTATTGGTTCTCTCTCCGACGGTGCATGAGATTTCCATTTTAGGTTTTTCTTTGAGATTATATTTTCCTATTGGTTCTCTCTCCGACGGTGCATGAGATTTCCATTTTAGGTTTTTCTTTGAGATTATATTTTCCTATTGGTTCTCTCTCCGACGGTGCATGAGATTTCCATTTTAGGTTTTTCTTTGAGATTATATTTTCCCATTGGTTCTCTCTCCGACGGTGCATGAGATTTCCATTTTAGGTTTTTTCTTTGAGATTATATTTTCCTATTGGTTCTCTCTCCGACGGTGCATGAGATTTCCATTTTAGGTTTTTCTTTGAGATTATAACGTCCTATTGGTTCTCTCTCCGACGGTGCATGAGATTTCTGTTTTAGGTTTTTCTTTGAGATTATAATGTCCTATTGGTCCTCTCTCCGACGGTGCATGAGATTTCCATTTTAGGTTTTTCTTTGAGATTATAATGTCCTATTGGTTCTCTCTCCGACGGTGCATGATATTTCCATTTTAGTTTTTTTTTTTTGAGATTATATTTTCCTATTGGTTCTCTCTCCGACGGTGCATGAGATTTCCATTTTAGGTTTTTTCTTTGAGATTATATTTTCCTATTGGTTCTCTCTCCGACGGTGCATGAGATTTCCATTTTAGGTTTTTCTTTGAGATTATAACGTCCTATTGGTTCTCTCTCCGACGGTGCATGAGATTTCTGTTTTAGGTTTTTCTTTGAGATTATAATGTCCTATTGGTCCTCTCTCCGACGGTGCATGAGATTTCCATTTTAGGTTTTTCTTTGAGATTATAATGTCCTATTGGTTCTCTCTCCGACGGTGCATGAGATTTCCATTTTAGTTTTTTTTTTTTGAGATTATATTTTCCTATTGGTTCTCTCTCCGACGGTGCATGAGATTTCCATTTTAGGCTTTTTTCTTTGAGATTATATTTTCCTATTGGTCCCCTCCCCGACGGTGCGTGAGGTGATAATTCCATTTCGGGTTATAATTTCCTATGGTTCCCTCCCCGACGGTGCGTGAGGTGATAATTCCATTTCAGGTTATGATTCCCTATGGTTCTCTCCCCGACGGTGCGTGAGATGTAATTCCCTTTCAAATTATAATTTCCTTTGGTTCTCTTCCCGATACTGCGAAGATGGTAATTCCCACCAAGATTTTCTCAGCGAGCGTTGTTGAAGTTAAAGTCACCCAAGGTCCTCTTACCGTTCATGCTAAGGTAGTAACCATCCCTGGTTCATTCATCATCTTGTGAAGCTCCAGATTCAGTTCCTGTAACCAGTCAGGACATATCTATACCAAGCATCTGAAAACCAGCTCCTGCAACGTGTCAGGTACTCATTTTTCTTTTGCAGGTATGCAGGTTCTCGCTAAGGAATCTCTTATGCGATCAACATCCAGATGGCATATATAAGCCCATCATCCTATCCATCAATCTCCAAATGGCATCTATAAGCTCATTCCCCACCATCATCACACTACTATGTGAGCGCAAATTTCTGGGCACTCTAGTGTTCAATCACCTTCTACCCTCGGATTACGAAAGGCACGTCAGCCAATCTGCATCCTCAGGTATAAGAATATTGAACAGGGGCAACTGTTGTACCCCAAAATTTGCCCTCCCATATTTTTCAAAGATTTGCAAAGTCAAGCTTCAAAATTCCCCAAGGGTTACACAGTGCAAAGGCCTCCTAAGCAGTCAAGATTAGGGTTTGTGTTCTGATCAAGAAAATGAAGTTTTCAAAGGTCCAATCAAGTCTCACATGCCTACAAATATGGTCAAGTATCCTCATGTCAAGTTTCAAGACATTCAGCTCAAAATTGCACAGTCAAAAACCCTAATTGCACTACAGTCAACTATAGGGGTAAAATGGTCATTTGACAGTCAAAAGTTCAAATTTTTGGTCAACATATCATTTTGAAGCCACAAACATCATTTGATCAATGCTTGATCATGATTCTCAAAATTTGGCTCAAAAATCATCAAGATGCAAAAGTTTCCTTATTTGGACAGCTGAAAAAAAGTCAACTGAAATTGACCAGAGCATGACTTTCACATGGATTATCAGAAAAATTCCATCCAAAGCTCATTTTTAAGAGAAAGACATTTCCTACAACTCATCTTCATACTTCAAGTCCAAGAAATGCTCTCACAAAAAGTTATCAATTTCAACATTATAGGTCATTTTCAAAAGTCAACAAAAAGGGACTTTAAGTCAAAGGCCATAACTTGAGATTGGTAAATCAAAATGACATGGGACCAAAGGAATTGGTTAGAGGACTCAAAGACCTTTCCAAAATGTCAAAGAACATGAGAAAATCTTAAAAATTGAGCAAGTTATGCCTTGTGGAAGTTGGGAAATATTTGGATATTTTGAAAAGTCAACATTGGTTCAAATGACCTAAAATTGCTAATGGGCCCATCTTTCTTCCATAATTCATCATCCATGGCATGTGCACGACCACTTGGCCCAAAGGGAAGTATTTTTTCATTTTTTATTTATTTATTTGAATTTTTATTTATAATAATTCACTTAAATCAATTAAATATGTGAAAAATATTTAACTTAACCTAACAAATCTTTTTGTACATGTTTTATCATCAATAATTCGTGCATATCCCAACATGGAAAGATTTGGTTTGATTGGATCATAATTGGTACAAAATTGTATGGAAAAGATTGAAAAAAAACAAAGCTTGAAAATCAAATCTTCAAAACCATGATTGCAAGAGATTTTGAGCAAGTTTCTTGACCTAATCCATTCAGTACATAAGCCTGAACACAACCCTAATGATCACACACGCGCAGCTGCTCAGAAAAGCCATTATCAAACTTGGAAAATTTGTCAAGAAACTCAAAACTGAAAGTTCACTTCCAGGGCGATTCAAGGCACAAAAACTATTCCATTAGCTTCCTTGAAGATTACTGAACGTGTTCCAATCAATATCATTCCTCAAAGCTTAAAGAATTGGTATATTGAACCGGACCTGTGCATGAAAATTTTCAGAGTCGTGCATCTCATTCCATGCATTCTTTGGGAATTTTAAAGTTTGATTCATGTTAATTACTTTGTTCTGAAGCTAACCCAATGTTTTGATTGAATTATTATGCATTGTGTACGATTTCACCATGGTTAATTTCTAGGGTTCACAGGATTCCAAATTGGGGCTTTTCACCCAAGGAAAAATTGAGACTTATGACCACCATCATTCGAATCAACGCGTTTGGACGAACAAGAACCAACCCTCGCGCTCAATTTATGAGTGTCTGAGGGCTAATCGCTATTTTTTAATAGCTGGCCTAAGAAAACGCCATGAAAACTGTTGCTAATGTGTTTTCGTTTCAGGAAAATAAAACCAAATGAGGAAGATGATTATGTGGCTGCCTGTGAGTGGAGCGTTCAAATCTTCGCGCGCGTTTCCAAGCCATTAACCAACTTTCTTTTATATTATTTGCTTGTTATTATATATTAACAACGCGAATTTGGTTCAGCTGGCAAGTGATAGTGGTGGCAAAGCACATGACCTGGGTTCGAGCCCCAGGTCTTCACACTCTCAATATTATTTTTCACTTCATATTCACATGCAGCGCCAACGTTGAATACCATGGTACACGTCCAAATCCAGCATGCCACGCGTTCAGCTTCAGGAATTCAAAGGCGTAGATTGGAGGAACACCATACACGTGAGTCAATGTGCCAGCACGCTAATTGGGAAAGTCAAATGGACCCAGATTAATGGGCCTGAATTACTAAGGCCAAACCTCCATATTGGGGTCTGAACCCCCTAGGTTTGCCAATTTATTTTCTTTCTCTTTTATTATTTTTTATTTATACTTTCTTTTAAATTATTGCTTTATTAATTAAATTAATTATTTTCATAAATATAAAAAATGCACAAAAAATCAGAAAAGATGAAAAATATAATAAATATTTTTATTTCTAATATTTTCATAAATAAATTTGCATGTAATTATTTAGTTTTAATTTAAGTTATAATTTTAATACTTTTAACAAAAAATCAAAAAAATGTAGAAACAGGTTTAATTGTAAATTTTTCATCCCTTTTTATTTTTCTTTCATAAACATATTAAATAATTAAATATTTTACTTTTTTATAATTAAATTGCATGAAAATAAAAATTAGGTTTAATTTAGGTTAAAAATCTCAATATTTCTTAATAAATTAAAAAATAATTAGGATTAGGGTTTGCATCTTATTTTAATTTCAATTAATTCCTTTTTCATATTAAATCCTAAAATACTAAAAAATACCAAAAAAACAAGTCCTTTTTTTTAATTAATTTTAATTCATCATTAATTCAATTTTGCAAAAGGGTCCAACGCCCTCGTTCCGATCTAATTCTTAATTCGCATATTTCTTTTATTTCGCTTAAATAATTATGTACCTCTCCCGAAGCCTTGTAAATAACTGCTCGCACTCTTTAATTCTTTAATTTTCTTTGCTTTATTTATTTTCTGTCAAATCGGGTTCGAGAAACTTTTGGCGATGTGGACCCGCGCCTTTTGTAATAGCTTAGATTTTTACTTTCCCGCAATATTTTTAACTGTTAATCAAAAGCATGAAAGACTGTATGGACAAAAATAAAAACAAACGCTAGAACACCAATAACATGACAAGATAAATGCAAATGAAAACGACACACGAATCGCACACACCACCCCTAGGGTACGCCTCACTGTTGCCTTGCCTCGAAAGGTGATCGTCGAGTAGAGGATGTCTTAGTAAGTCCTCATGATCCGGGAACCTGGCATGAGGGTAGCTTCTAAGGTGTCTTTCCATTGCTCTGGTGATCACCATGTCCCGAACCTCGAATTGACCCGAACACCTCCAACGGTGGTGCTACCTACCTCTCAATGGTGGGATGGCACTACTTTAAAGGACATCTACACAGACGAATTCCTTAGGGTAGGTAGACGACTCATGGATACTTGCTCTCTTCAAAAACAAACGAAAATCTTTTCACACCGACACTTTTCAAAAAGCTTTCAAAACAATTTTTCAAACACTCTTGAGGACTGATACAAGAGTCGATCTGAAATCTTTAAACGAAACTTTTTTCAAACCCACTCACAGTTGAAAAGCAAACAAACCATTTTTGAAAACACAATGAGCAAGTATCTAAGAGCCCATGGTTAACCATGGATAGAAAGGGTGCTAACACCTTCCCTTTCTATAATCTACCTCCCGAACCGAGAGCAATCTCTATAAGGAATTTTTCTGTGCTTTTGTCCTTTCCATTTGGAGAAAATAAAAGACGGTGGCGACTCTTGCTTCCGCGACATTTCGCGAACCAGCTTTAAACAGTCAGTTCCAGATCCACCGATCATACCTACTATCCAGGCATTCATATCGAAGTAACCCTACTATCCTAGTTCCTTCTCACAACCCTACTATCCAGGCTTTCATATCGAAGTAACCCTACTATCCAGGTTCCTTCTCACAGCCCTACTATCCAGGCTTTCATATCGAAGTAACCCTACTATCCAGGTTCCTTCTCACAGCCCTACTATCCAAGCTTTCATATCGAAGTAACCCTACTACCCAGGTTCTTTCTCACAGCCCTACTATCCAGGCTTTCATGTCAAAGTAACCCTACTATCCAGGTTCCTTCTCACAACCCTACTATCCAGGCTTTCATATTGAAGTAACCCTACTATCCAGGTTCCTTCTCACAACCCTACTATCCAGACTTTCATATCGAAGTAACCCTACTATCCAGGTTCCTTCTCACAGATATACTATCCAGGCTTCCATATCAAAGTAACCCTAATATCCAAGTTCCTTCTCACAACCTTACTATCCAGGCTTTCATTTGGAAGCAACCCTACTATCCAGGTTCCTTCTCATAACCTTACTATCCAGGTTCCTTCTCACAGCCCTACTATCCTGGATTTCATATCGAAGTAACCCTACTATCCAGGTTCCTTCTCACAACCCTACTATCCATGCTTTCATATCGAAGTAACCATACTATCCAGGTTCCTTCTCACGGCCCTACTATCCAGGCTTTCATATCGAAGTAGCCCTACTATCCAGGTTCCTTCTCATAACCTTACTATCTAGGTTCCTCCTCTCTTATCCCCAAACAGCGGTCCATAACACTGTAAGACCAGGACCTAATCAAACACGATTTGTTTTGCATTTCCATAGTAGATTAACGGACAACTGAAGCTCCTAAAATTCTATTTCTCCCAAGACAAATATCAATATTCCTCAGCGGATTCATCATCAACAACAGTAACAGGGACTCTCATCGAAGGAATATCTCAGGAAATCAACATTCTCTAGATGGAATCTTTAAGCCCATCTCCGACAATTCTCCGTCGCATCCAGGATGGCATCCTTAAGCCCATCTCCGGAAATCTTCCATTATCGACCTCCAAATGGCATCTGTAAGCCCATTCCTGATATCATAAATCAAGTGTCACTTCATGCGAGTGCAAATTTCTGGGCACTCTAGTGTTCAATCACCTTCCACCTTCATATTACGAAAGGCAGACATACCAATCTACATCCTCAGGTTTAAGAAGATTGAACAGGGGCAGCTGTTGTACCCTAAAATTTTCCTTCCCATTTTACTCAACAAATTTTAATTGAGGTCCCCAAGTTGTTCAAGGAAGTCCAAGAGTTGACCAGACAAACTGTCTCTTAAGGTAGTATACCTCAAATTAGGGTTTCCCTTTTCATCAAGATGTGTGAACCACAAAGGACTCAAATTCTTACCAAGGTCCTAATATGTTCCCAAGATCATCCATGCCAAGTTTTAGGCCTTGCATAAGATGTTTGCTTAGTCAACTACTCAAATGCTTGAGAATCGACTATATTAAATCAAAAGTCAATTGTGGCCCACATACAGTCAAACCTCAAGATTTTTGGCCAACATCAACATTTTGAAGTGACTTCCATAATTTGATCAAGGGTTGATCATGATTCCTACTTTATCAGAAATTTTCAATCCAAGGCTCATTTTGAAGAGGATGCAATTCCCTACAATTCATCTTCGTCCCACAAGTTCAAAATATGCACTCATCAAAAGATATGAATTTCTACATTATAGGTCCTTTTGAAAAGTCAACAAAAACACCTTTTGGGTCAAAGCTTCATACATGAACATGGAAGACCCAATTGAGATGAAACCAAAAGGGTTGGTTAGGGGAAATCCCAAGATTTCTAAAAAGTCATAGAACACCCTCCTAGGGTCAAAATTGTGAGAGTTATGCATTGTCAAAATGGGCAATTTTTGGAAAATGGTCAAAATGTCAACATTGATCAAATTTGCATTTTTTCCAAAGGGGCCCGTGGTTTCTTGCTTGAAACATGTTTCTAATAAGTCCTACGACCCCTGAGCTTTTCCACCTATTATTTTATTACTTTTATCATTTATTTTGATTTTTTATTCATTTAAATCAAAATAAATAAAATTAAATGGTAAAATAATGAAAACAAATCAAATCTTGGGATTTTTGTGCACATTTGGAGTCTATGGACAGCTAGCATGATGATCAATTCGTGAAAGACTCATTAGGGTTGGAAAAGATTGGATTGAAGCTTGTTTTAGAAAGATATCATACATGAATCAAATCAAATCACATTTTCATAATTCTCAAAGATATGAAACAATTTTATTGACCTAATTCAGTCTACTATATGTATACAACAATTGCAGATCAAAGAACAAGGGTTAGCAGTCGTGAAAACACAAAACAAAGTTCCAAAAAAGTAACAAAAAGTGTTGGATCGTTTTTGCATTTAGAGATCAATTCAGTTTCTTGTGTTTTTCTAACCTTCAATTGGCATCAGAGCATCTGGTTATGGGTGCTAACACTTAACCCTGTAAGAAAAAGACCCTAACAAGAAAAACACTATGGTGTGACTAAGTCAGATTATTAGCAATGATAAATATGATGAGAAAAACAGAATCGGCGGCAAACCTCCAATATTTGATGGTGAGAACTTTGATTACCGGAAAGACAGAATCAAAAGTTTTTTTCTAGCTCATGACGCTGATCTATGGTATATGGTAACTGATGGATATATTCATACAAGTGAAGAAAGTGGTCTGAAGATCGATAGAAAGAAAATGACATATAAACAAAAGAAAGAATTCAGAAATCATTACAAGACCAGAACAATCCTCTTGAGTGCTATCTCATACACTGAGTATGAGATCACGAATAGAGAATCAACTAAGTACATGTTTGACTCTCTGAGAATGACGCATGAAGGCAACACTTAAGTCAAAGAGACCAAAGCTCTTGCAATCATTCAGAAGTATGAGGCCTTCAAAATGGAAGAAGATGAAATAGTTGAGACAATGTTCTCAAGGTTTCAAATTCTGGTTGTTGGGCTAAAAATTATGGACAAAGGGTACTCAATAGCAGATCATGTAAAGAAAATCATCAGAAGCGTACCCAAGAAATGGAGACCCATGATCACAGCCTTAAAACTAGCCAAAGATCTGAACAAAATATCTCTTGAAGAACTTATCTACTCTTTGAGAAATCATGGGATAGATTTAGAAGAAGATGAGCCCCAGTAGGAAGGTAAGTATCTTGCTCTTAAATATAATAAAAAATATGAAACTAAATCTTTTCAGGAAAATAAAGAAAACTTTGGTGGATCCTCGACAAAAGAAGATGAACTATATCTTCTCTCCAAAAGAGTCCATTAGCCATGGAGATAGAGGAAATTTAGAAACCCAAGAAGAACAAGAAACCACTCTGAATCATCCTCTGAATACAGAAAATATAGTAACAAAGATGTTGTATGCTACGATTGAAAAGAGCAAGATCACTACAAAAGCGATTGCCCAAATCTTCAGAAAGAAAAACCTAAGAAGAGGTTCTTCAAAGAAAAGAAGAAAAGTCTTATGAAAACGTGGGATGACTCAGAATCTTATGAAGATGAAACAGAATCAGAAGATAAATGAGCCAATATAGCTTTAATGACCAACATATCAGAAGACACACACACACACACACACACACACACACACACACACACACACACACACACACACACACACACACACACACACACACATACACACACACACACACACACACACACACACACACACACACACACACACACACACACACACACATATATATATATATATATATATATATATATATATATATATATATATATATATATATATATATATATATATATATATATCAGAATTTGAATCAGATTCAGAAGAGGTATTTTCAAAATTCTCTAGATCTCAATTAAAAGAAAGTTGTCTGAAATTCTTGAAAGATATCAACAATTTCGAGTCAAACACAAGAACCACAAACGCGCTCTTGTATATAAAACTTAAGAAACTAGGAAACGAAAAATAGAATACTCTGGGCTAAAAGAAATTAATTTTAAAATTAAAATTTAATTACAAAAAGCTCTGAAAGAAACTAGTTGACAAGTTTCGAATAGTTTTGGTAACATCATAAAAGAATATGATCACAACTTTCAAAAATTTCTAGCTAAAAACATAGATAGAAGCAAGATGGCTTCAATGACCTATGGAGTTAGCAGAAATGGCAGAAAAGGCATAGGATATGTGAAACCAAGAGGAGAAGAATCATATCAACCAAAGAAAGTTGATGATATAGTTATAAAACACACACCTTTAAACTCACAATTTACATATGGACACTCACATGATATAAAATATACTAGTAATTCTTACTCTGCGAAACCAAAATTCAAACAAAATTTTGGAAACTCTAACAAACAAGGACCAAAAAAATATGGGTACATAAGGATAAAATCATCTATGTTGCAGATATCTTTAACAACAAAGTTGAAACACCAATCTTGGTACCTGGACTCTAGATGCTCTCAACACATAACAGGAAGAAAAAATACGTTCCAAAGCCTGGAACTTAAATCTGGAGGATACGTAGGTTTCAGAGGCAATTATAAAGGAAATATTATTGGCTCTAGAACCATTGGTAATGGTGCACTTCCCTCCATAACTAATATTCTGTTAGTAGATGGATTAATGCATAACCCGTTATCCATAAGTCAATTAAGTGATAACGGTTATGATATAATCTTTAATCAAAAGTCTTGTAAAGCAGTTAGTCAGAAAGATGGAACTATACTTTTTAATGGTAAGAGAAATAAAAACATTAATAAAATAAAACTTTCTAAACTAAAAACCAAAATGTAAAATGCCTTATGTCTGTTAACGATGAGAAATGGGCCTGGCACATAAGATTGGGGAATGTTAGTATGAGAAGAATATCTCATATTAACTAACTCAATCTGGTCAGAGGACTTCCTAACTTAAAGTTCAGCTCAGATGCTCTGTGTGAAGCTTGTCAAAAAGGCAAGTTTGAAAAACCTTCTTTCAAATCAAAAAATATTATTTCTACCTCTAGACCATTAGAACTTATGCGTATAGATATGTTTGGACCAGTGAAAAGTGCATCCATCATCGGAAAGAAGTATGGATTAGTGATCATAGATGACTATAGCAGATGGACATGGGTAAAGTTCTTAAGACACAAGGACGAGTCACAGTCTGTGTTCACTACCTTATGTAGCCATGTTAAAAATGAAAAAGAGTTTAGAATTGTTAAATTCAAAAGTGATCATGGTGGGGAATTTGAAAACAAAAGCTTTGAAAAATTATTTAATGAGAATGGCATTTCTCATGATTTCTCTTGTCCTAGAACTCCTCAACAAACTGAAGTTGTAGAACTAAAGAATAGAAATTTAAAAGAAATGGCCAGAACCATGATTAACGAGACTAACATAGCTAAAAACTTATGGGTAGAAGCAGTTAACATAACCTGTTATATTCAAAATAGAATCTCAATAAGACCTATTTTGGAAAAGACTCCATATGAACTGTGGAAGAACAGAAAGCCCAACATCTCTTATTTCCATCCAATTGGATGTACTTGTTTTATATTGAACACTAAAGAACATCTGAACAAGTTTGATTCTAAGGCACAAAAGTGTTTCATGTTAGGATAATTTGAATGCTCAAAAGGTGATAAAGTATATAACACAGAAAAATGAATTATGTAAGAATCGATTAGTGTTAGATTTGATTATAAGCTTGGCTCTCTAAAGTCAAAGCAGGGTAAATCTTTTGCAGATATAGAAGTTCAAATTAAAGGTACTAAAGACAGATCTTCAGAAAATATAAGTTCAAAACTTCAGCCAAATATAGAATAAGACATCACAAAAACTACAACAGCTTCTGAAGAATCAATCCAGAAAAGACAATCCAGAAGCAGCTTAGCACATCCTGAAAACATGATTCTGGGAAAGAAAGATGATCCAATCAGAACAAGATCTACATTCAGAAATACTGAAGAATCTATAATGGGATTAGTGTCTCTGATCGATCCAACTTTCATAGACGAAGCACTTTTAGACAATGACTGGATCCTTGCAATGCATGAAGAACTAAATCAATCTACCAGAAATGATGTGTGGGATCAAGTCCCTAAACCAAAAGGCTTCAACATCATTGGAACAAAATTGGTCTTCAGAAACAAGCTAAGTGAACAAGGAAAAGTTGTCAGAAACAAAGCACGATTAGTTGCACAAGGTTATAGTCAGCAAGAAGGGATAGACTATACAAAAACCTTTGCTCCAGTCAGTAGGTTAGAATCTATCAGACTCTTAATTTCATTTGTTGTAAATAATGGCATCACTCTTTATCAGATATATTTAAAAAGTGATTTTTTAAATGGTAACATTGATAAGTAAGTTTATGAGCACCAACCCTATGGTTTTGAAAATACAAAACATCCAGAGTATGTTTATAAACTTAAAAAATCATTATATGGTCTGAAACAAGCTCCCAGATCTTGGTATGAAAGACTAAGTAACTTTTTGTTAGAAAATGAGTTTACCAGAGGGAAGGTGGACATAACTCTATTATGTAAACGAAATAAATATGACATTCTGGTTTGTCAAATTTACATAGATGATATAATTTTTGGACCTACTAAAGCCTCCTCGGGGGAAGAATTTTTTAAGACTATGAAAGCAGAATTTGAACTGAGCTTGATGGGTGAACTCAAGTTCTTTCTAGGAATTCAAATCAATCAAACTCCAGAAGGAACCTACATACACCAAAGCAAATATGTTAAAGAACTATTGAAGAAGTTTTATTTATCAGAAAGTAAGCCATCCAAAATCCTATGCACCCTACACGCATTCTGGAATTGGAAGAGGTAAGTAAGAAAGTAGAGCAGAAGCTCTATAGATGTATGATTGGTTCTCTCTAATATTTGACAGCTTCCAGACTTGATATTCTATACAACGTTTGTCTTTGTGCCAGATTCCAATCAGATCCTAGAGAATCTCACTTAACAATAGTTAAGAGAATTATCAAGTATCTGAAAGGTACTACTAATCTTGGTCTTTACTATAGAAAATACAGAGATTTTAAATTAGTAGGATATTGTGACGCTGACTTTGCTGGAGATAGAATAGAAAGAAAAAGTACTTCTGGAAGTTGCCAGTTTCTGGGGGACAACCTAATCTCATGGTCCAACAAAAGACAATCCATTATTGCACTATCAATTGAGGAGGCTGAATATATAGATACAGTTGGATGCAGTACTCAAATTCTCTTGATGAAAAGTCATCTTGAAGATTTTAATATTTATGAGAGTAACATTTCTATAATCTACGATAATATTTCTGATATTTGTCTTTCTAAAAATCCTATTTTACATTCTAGGGCTAAACATATAGAAATTAAACCCCATTTCATTATGGACTATATTCAGAAGGGAATTCTTTGTTTAAAATTTATAGACACAAACCATCAATGGGATGATGTTTTCACATAACCCCTTGCTGAAGATAGATTTAATTTCATTTTGAAACACCTCAGTATGGAATTATGGCCAGAATAAAAGTGTAGTTTCTGTATATTTAATCCTCATAATTTTTTGATTTATTTTTGTAAACATCTGAACAATAGTTCTTCAGAACTGAGAAGGAAAATTGTATCAGAAACTATCCATAAGATCTTAACATTTTCCAAAAATGCCTCATTTCTAAGATAGAAGCAAGTCGTTCACTATATCAACATCTGTCAACTCTAAACGCAAAGTCGCTCTCTAAGGTTGAACACGTGTTCAAAATCTAAAGGGCTGGAACGCTTGAGTTAATGCATTGAGGCACGAGTCAAATCGGTAACTGTTCAAAGTCTTCACGCCATACCTCTTTTTTATAAATAATGAATGCAATTAATCATTGTGTTTATTTTATTTATTAAAATTAAAATTCATATTTTCTCTATGTTGGCTATTTATACCTCAGTTTCTCACAAACACTCTCACACCTTCACTATCATTCACCTTATTCTCTCTGTATTTGTTCCCTTCCTGTTCGTGTGCTCTCAAAACCCTAAGTCTGTGAACAATTTCTTCTTTTCAACAAATTACTCAAGATTCTCAAATCAACATTCCTAGTTCTTCCTCCACTAAAAACGAAGAAAGGTATGTTGAACCTTCAAAAACTCTCCTTACTCCTATTGATTCTCTGGAAGTTCTCTGTGAACTCATAGTTGATTTTGAAAGTATGAAAGAAAATGGGTACAACCTAATGCCCGATGTTGAGTTTCAAGGGTGGACAAGATACTTTAATCATCAAATCGGTCTAGTTTTCCCCAAATTAGTTAAATAATTTTGGATTCATTCTACTACTTCAAATCATCAAGTAACGTCTTATGTAATGGGAAAGAAGATCACCATCACTGAGGATCTCATTGGAAAGCTTATTGGTCACGACATAAGCGGTATAAGATGTAGTGAAATGGAAGAAAAAGGTTATGACCTAACCATCATATCAAAAGAAATCTTCGCCTTTGGACAAACCTCAAACAAAATCAGTGATCTGAAGGACTATCTAAAAATTTGGTATAGAATAATTATGGGGTGCATCAATCATAGAAAACCAACCAGTTCTCCTGACTACATCAATTTTGATCAACACTACCTGTTGTACTTCATCGAAACCAAAGCCAAAGTTCACCTTCCTCATATTTTATTGAACCATCTGAAGATAAGTGTCAAGGAAACAAGGGAAGAAGAAAGAACTAAAAGAGATTGGATTCACTTAGGAAGGCTTACCTCAAAAATTCTGACACAGAATAAACTGATAGAACATGTGAGTGAGACTCAACAAGCAAATGTTCTGGAACCATGTGCTGGAAAAACTCTCAATGCCAAGAGCCTTAAGAAAATTAAGACAATAGAAACCATTAAGAAGGATCCTGCTCTTACTACAAAGGAAGTCATCACCACCAGAAGAGTTCCTCTGAAGGATTTTCCTCTCTTCACTTAAGTAGACTTCTCTCCAGAAATTTTCCTTAGATATATGGAAGCCTACAAGAGTAATAGAACTATTCCATATGTGAATATCCTTGATCTAAGGAAACAAACTTTAGAAGTTGCTACCAGAAAGACCAGAAAAAGAAAAGCTGCTGGAGAAGGAACTTCTCAGAAAACTCCCAAAGCTGCTAAAAAGAAAGGTAAACCCTCTTGTGTTTATGTTATTGAATCAATTTTTTTATCAACATCTGAAACCCCCTCATCTCCACACCTGCTGAAAATCCATCACCCCAAACCCTTGACGACTTTAACATAGTTATTGATACATCCATACCCACTAGTCATCCTCTAATTAATCCATCTTCTACCTAATTTGTTCAAAATCAACCAGAACTTGCACAAGTTCTTTTTGATATTGATCAATTTGATCCATTTTTTGAAGCTCCCCAAACTAAAAATCCAAATAATGCCTCTGATAAAACAACATCCATTCCATGCATCACTTTCCCACTCAAAACTTCTCAACCACCAAAAATCTCCACCATAATATCATAATACTTCTCCCTTCTAGGTATTCAATCTTCCTGTAATTCAACACCACCTAACTCTCCTATAATTATTTCCGACTCTCCCACTCCCACTGACTACTCAGAAGATCCCCTTATAACCATAATTGATCTATAAGAATGAGACAATCTTGTCATAACTTCTCAGAAAATAGCATTCCAAAACCAACACCAAAACTATCCAAATCAGATATTGGTAAATCTCTGATGGTTTTTGAAATAGAAATACATGAATGGGTTAACTCCTTGAAGCAAGCTTGCATGGACAATCTTAAACCAACTACTTTTGATTCTCTCTGGACTCAGTTTAGAAAATGGTTTAATTTTGAATCTTTGAAGCTGAAGGAACTCAGTTATGAAATCGTTCAACAGAACTTCTCGATCACTTGAAAATCTTCAAGGATCATGTTCCACGTCACTGGGTAAGGAAACCCCTTCTTCTTCTGGACAACACTTCTTGGGAAGCCTCAGAGGAATAAAAATGTAAGGAACCGTCTCCTGAACCTCAACCTCTTCCTCTAGTCATTTTTAAAGACAAATGGAAGACAATTAAACAATGTCTTGAGCAAGAATATGTTGTAGTGACTTCTGAGAATATGGTTTCTTCTATTGAAACACCCTTCTTCTCTCTTGTGTTGAAAACTCTAGAGGAGTTGAAGAAAGAGAATGCAGTTGTTAAGGAAAGATTGGACAAACAGGATGAAATGAACAAAGAAATTAAGGGCATTCCAGGGAAGCAAGAGGAATCAAACAATCAGATCAAAAGTCTATTGGAAGCATTGTTCATACAAATTCCACCTCCTCCACAAACTTAGTTCTGATCTTTTATTTGTTTCTGCTATATTTGTTTCTTGTTTAAAAACTTTTGCTTATCTTCTTCTATCTGTATTAATCTATTTTTAATGCATAATCCATTTTGTTCTCTTTACGTGTTTTTATTGCTTTTTGATTTATGACAAAAAGGGCGAGAACATAAGATATTTTGAATATAACAGTGTCGAGACTTAGACTCAAAATTTTTTAATATCATAACATTTGTTTCATCTTTTGAAAGCAAACAGGAAATGTCTCTTGAAAGTAACTTATTTCAAATGGACTTATCAGAACTTCCATCACATGCTCTAATCAAAACATCTTCAGGGAAGTATCTATTTTTTCTTTATCTGAGTATTCAACTCAGGGGAAGACCCTAACTCTTTATGTTCTTACGGGATTTATCAAAATATACAAGCTTTTGTCATCATCAAAAAGTGTGAGATTTTTAGAACATAGTTTGGTTCTACATCTTAGTAATAGTTTTGATGATAACGAATACATGATGTATATAAAGAACAAATATGCTCTCTAATAATGTATTTAAATATGAAGAAATGTTCTGATAAAAAGAGCATAGAAGATGATGAGATAATTTCATTTTGAAGATCTAATTAGACGAAGGGTACATACTTAGAAGCAAATCGATAAAACCACGCTCAATAGAAGAAGTTCTGATGTTATAACTTCTGAAGCACCAAAAAGTTGCAAGTTAAATTATGATACTATGAAATGAAGTTCTGGAAGAACAAAGGAAGTCCCAATGCACTCATCTATACTAAAAGTTCTAAAGACTCAACACTTAAGCTTAAGCTATACTCTGATTAGTCAATATTCTGAAACTGAAAAGAAGCTTCAACGTGTCTGTCTCATCCAAGTTATAATCATATGAATATCAAGAAAGTATGGGGATCCAAAGTCTCAATGATAATATTCTCATTCTGATAAGATTTCAAATAAGCCAAGTTCTGATGCATCACAATTCATTCATTACAAATCAAAGAGTAATAGTTGGAATAAAACAAGATCTGTGCTTTTGGAAAGTGAATTAACAACACTTTATCAACCTTATAAATCCATCTTCTCATGTCTTATATGCCTCACCTATATAAAGGAGTCTTGAAGAAATGATGGAATACACTTTTGCGCATAAAAAAGATATATCTTCATTAGCTGTCTCTTGTGCTTTAATCTTGCGTATAAATCACAGCTGTTATATAGTTTTTCTAGAAACACCATTGTACACATTTTTAATTTATATTTTGTAATACCTTTAGAAACCAAGTTGTGGTTTAGTCTCAATAAGACATTGATGGTAGTCATCGTGTTTGTGTAATCAAAATATTTGATTAGTGGATTAAGACCTCGCTTGAGAGAGGTGAAATCACCTTGGCGGGTGGACTGGAGTAATTTGAGTTCAAATGAACCAGGATAACCAAATGTATCTTACTGTTTTATTTTTTGAAGACCTCAATTCAAACCCCCTTTCTTGTGTTTTTATATCCATCATATACCACTGATATTACAGCAGTGTGCAACAGATGATCATCCCTTCCTGATAGAAATTCCAAAGATGGATGGAGTAATAAGTTTCTCCTAGCAGTGTGAGGACTGGATTCCCGATCAAAAAAATCCTAATAGTAGTAACATCCACAGATTTGTTGATGTTAGGAAATAAGAACAACCCATAAGCAAGGAAAGCAAAGATAGCCTCAAAAGCAGTTGTACTCTTCATCTTGGCGAAGTAACGAGCTTTCTCTAATAGAAGCTGAACAGGTAAACCTCTGATTCCTTCTTTGGTAGTCATGTTAGCCTCAATCTCAGACTTCCTCAAGTGAGTTATGCTGGCAATCTCATTAGACTTGGGCCCTCCTTCTAATCCGGTGAAAGGAACACAATCAATAATAGGTAAATTAAGTAAGTAAGAATACTCCTCCAATATGGGCATCAACTGATAATCAGTAAAAGTAAAACAATGGTATAACGGATCATAGAACAAGACCAATGTAGAAAGAATACCCTACTTCATCTTGAGCTTCATAAGATGCACATTAGCTCCATACATCTTCCGAAAATTTGTAAGAATCTCAATCTCAGGAATCAAACTCTTCAGTTCTTCTATCTTAGGATCCTTGAAACTATACTTATGAGTCTTTCTCCTTCCAAAATCCATGGTAAAAAAAGTACCTGAGATATTTGCAAAGATCAACCTTAAATTCCTTGAAAAACTGTTTAAATAATGCTCATGAGTGCATGAATGCATGATGATACAACAATCACACCCAAGATCATAAACATGAGGGTTCATAGGTTCGATGTCACGAGCATGAAGTTAAAGGTACTACCCGCAAGGTAAGGACTAATGGTTTATCACCTGCCGAACAAGGTTCTAAGGAAATCCCAGAGTCTACATCTTTTCTTCGGATATTACCAACGTCCCGATTAGCTCGGTAATTAGCAATAGTCTCAGGAAAAACTCGTCTGAGTGCAACATCGTGTGACAACTACTTCCAAATTTCTCTGTTATAGTCTATGCACTACACCTAAAAGACCAAGATGGGTTAAGGGTTCTACGGCTTCTCAGCTTCACGGGCTCCCAGGTCGAAAGCAGCACGTCTTCTCGATTGCTCGGTAAACAAATACTACAAAAAGGGGCTTCCCTTGAGTGGTGGATCTCATGTCTCCTTTTTTGGAATTAATCCCTCAATGTTAACATGACTATACTGCCTATCTTAAGTTTTCCTAGATCCGGGTATAGGACTTATAAGAGATCACCAAGAACCCTTAAAACAAGAAAAATCCACACATACATATATACAACAAATAATATACGACAAATAATAACACATACACAGATAAACAAAGATAGGCTCAACCCACTTATAGATTTTTCCCCAGTGAAGTCGCTTGTTTTTTGTAGCGGTAGAAATGTTGAGACTTATCCATTGGATTGACTTAACTCGTATAGATCAAATAAAAATCATCACCGCACTTTATTGTTTCAAAAGGAAATGTGAAAAGAGTGAATAAACCCAAAAAAAAGGGGAAAGAATTTAGGTAAGGGGGTTGTGTGATACGGTGGGAGAACTGACTTGAGGTTTTGCGTTTGTATTCGCACTTGTTCGGTTTAGCAAGAGTCGCCACCGACTTTTTATTTTATCCTAAAGGAAAGGTTAAAAAAGCACAGGAAAAACCTTTTGAGATGTTTCGTGGGTTCGGGGGGTAGATTATGAAAAGGGAAGGTATTAGCACCCTTTTCATCCATGGTTATCCATGGGCTCTTAGATACTTGTTTAGATCACTTGCCTTTGATTTTCAATTGCTTGAAATTGTGGTGTGTGTTTGTGTGTTTTGAAAATGTTTTGAAAAAGATGCCTTGTCTAGGCAACCTTTGAAATGACTCTTGTTTGAGTATATGCAAAGGTGTTTGTCTTTTTTAAAAGATGTTTCAAATGTTTTTGGAAGTTTGTTTTTGAAAGTGTTTTTGAAAGTATTGTGGAGTGGGTTTTGAAAAGTAGGCAAGTGTGTTTGCAAGTTTAATCAAGTAACTAAGAGTTGTCTAACCCTAAATTTACTCAAAGGTTTTTCTCATGTTTTAACCCTTTTAACAATTTTGTTCCACCATTGTATTTGGTGGGAAATCTTGCGTTAGGATGTTAACAGGACAGGCGCGGGTCATCGTGTGGACCATGAATGCAATGGTGCCAAGTGTCTTTGGCAATTTGCTTGAAGGGACTATGATCATTTTTATTAGGCAACTTTCGAAAGCGTCATCAAGGGACTATGATCATTTGATTCGTTTTGTTTTGCCAAAGAAACTCAACGTGCAAGCATGGCCCATTTTGGAAGGCAACAAGCGGGATTACCCTAGGGGTGCAAGTGTGAATAGTGTGTTGATTGTCATGCATTTGTCTTGTATTAGGTTATCTAGCGTTTGATTTTATTTACATACAAACCCTAGGTCTAACCATGGTATATTTGAAAGCAATAAATTGCGGGAATTTAAAGTCCACGCTATTACAAATAAGTATCCGGGAGTGGGGGTACAAATATTTACAAATGGGGATGAGACTTAATAGGAGAGTAGTATCCAAATAATTTACAACCAAATCGAATCGATCGCAATGTAAAATGTATCGAATGTACAAGAATAAAAGATAAGCAAATGTGTATTGTATTTGTGTAAGTGCATGTAATTATTTACAAGTGTGAAATATTTAACTTAATGGAAAATTAAGTATTTGTTATATATTCTTTTTGTATTCTTGTATTTTTGTTAATATGTACAAACAAAATGTTTAATTAAAAAAAGAAAAGAAAATGCTTAAGAACTCTATTTTTTATGCATTAATGTTAATGTATTTTAGTTGAAGAAAAAACAGTATTTAACTTTAAAAAAAAACTATTTTTTTATGTATTTGTTAATGTACAAAAATTTTAATTAAAAGAAAGTAGAAGTGTTTTAATTTTAAGGAAAAGTTAATGTTTGTATATTCACTTTAAAATGTAATAAAAAAAATAATAAAGAAAAGAAACATTTAAGAACATTTTGAAAAAAAAGGTGTTATTTAATTAACAAAATATTAATTATGTTAAGAAAAGAGTATTGTTAATTAAAATTTTAATGTAAGAAAAAAAGTATGAGTTAGTTGAAAAATAAAAAGACTAAGGGGTTTAATGGGCCTTATGGGGGTTTATGACCCAAATAGACAAATAAGCTGAAGGAGAAACGGGGGGGGGGGGGGGGGGGGTGTACGCAGGAATGCACTTGGGCTTAAGGCTGTGAATGGGGTTGTGGCCCAACGCAAACAACATCTTTGTTTTAGGGTTATTTGATTATTATTTCATTTTGGGGAATTAGGGTTACAGCAATGCAGAGGCGCCGTTCGTCCTCTTCGCTTCCTTCGTCTTCATCCTTCTCACGCCCTAGCCTCTGAACACTCCTCCTCACCCACGGTCATCAGGCTCTACCTCCCACCTCCTTCTCCCATGGTCATGCCAGGTGGTTACAAAAAAGGTTTAATTTCCGCTCTGTATATTTTACGCTTTTGCATGTTTTTAATTTTCGCAAGTTCTGATTATGTTATCATTGTTGGTGTGAAGTACGAAAGAAAAGGGGGAAAGAAATAAACCTTTCTTGAGATGGAGGAACGGACTGGAAGCGCCTAGGGTGGCCGGAGACGAGGAGTGGTGATGTGATGGCTTGCTCTGCGGAACCTGGTATCTTTACCTTTGCCTTTTCTCATTTAGTGATGATTGTCTAAAAATCTGAAAACGCCTAGCATAATTTCTTTTCCTCTTCTGTCCACTCGCTTCAGTTGCCTTTGATTGCTTCTTTTCTTCTTCTCTTCTTAGCCTCTGTATGCTTGTATGCTTGATATGCTGATATGCTTGCCCCTGGTTGCTTCTGAGTATTGTTGCCCTGTGATGATTATATTCTGAGGGCTTGGTTGTTTGAACACTTTTTGGACAAAGGCTTAAGGCTAGATGCTTGACAGTTTGTTTGTAAATTTGTTTGATGACCTTTTGGTTTGAGGTCACAGGTTGAGGATTTCTGGTTTAGGCTTTAGGCTTATAAGCTTGGAATTTGGTTTTGAATCAGGTTTTTAAAAGGCTTGGTGTTTGATGGTTCTGTTTGGTTGTTTATTGATACAGTTGAAGCTTGAGCTTTGTTGTATGCTTCTGGTTTTTTTAGAGCAAACTTCAGGGCTTATGCTTGGCTTGGAGTTTAGGCTTGACAGGTTTAGGTCAAAGGCTTATGCAGGTTTAGGACAAAAGCTTTGTTGTTTGTATGTTTGACAAGATGATTGAAGCTTTGTTTTGGTTTACAGGTTGTGTTTGAAATGGTTTAAGGCTTATGGTCTTGACATTTTGAGTTGAAACAGGCTTGTATGTAAACTTGTTTGTAATCTGCTTTAGATTTGAGGCAGGTTCATGGCTTTTTGTTTGTTTAAGCTTGACACAGGTAAGGCTTGCTGTTGTTTGAAGCAGGGTGGAGGCAGCTTTGAGACTTTTTACAATTTTTGTTTCTTTGGTATTTTCTGCCTCTTTTTACTGTTCCATATCAGTTTGTCTTATATCCTTCTAAGCCTAAGCCCTGTAAGCCTTTCTTCTTTCTCTCTTTTTCTCTCTCTACAGTTTTAAAAGCATAAAATATTGCTTAGAACTGTACTATGATGAAAAAGCAACTGGCCTAGAAAAATGATGTCATTTGAAGTGTTTGCTTGCACACTAGTTTTCCTCTGCATACTTTGTACTTCTTGATATCTTTCCATATCCTTTGGACAGCTTTTGGATAGCCTTTTTGGTGGCTCTTGTACCTTTGACAGTTTGGATAGTTTGACATCTTTGGCTTAGTTTGAAATTGTGATTCAGTTTGCCTTTATACTTGTACATGCTGTTTGGAAACTTTGGTTGACAATTTTTGGATTTATGAAGTGTGTTTGACAAACTTTGAATTTGTGAAATTTGTAAATTTGTGCATTTCATACTTTAATTGCAAGCAACTTCTATCCCTCTTTGTGAACCGAGAGCAATCTCGTGATTTGCAGAGAGGGGAACAACAGATTCCGGCCAGTTACTTTTAATGATGAACTCTTAAATTAACTGTGTCTGCTCTTTTATTTTATCTGCTTTTGACTTCTTTTCTTTTCTTTTTGCAGGTAAAGATAATTGAGCAAAGGAGCATTGGATAGAAGATGAAGACTTAGGAAATTTTAGGATAGTTTCAATTTATTCTTCAATTATTTGTAACATTATCATTGGAAACAAAATGTAAATAAATATACAGTTGTTTGAATAATAATTTGTAACAAACAATTAAATATGAATAAAAATCCCTTTTTGTCAGTTAATTCCTTCTTTCAATTCCCTGTTTATTTAATCATTTGAATTTCTTAAATTTAAACAACTGGAAGTAAATCCAATTATTTTGACTTAGAAAAAGAAATAATTAATAAACGTCCGGCGTTCCGAATAATCCAAAACATTGCACAGTTAATCAAACAAAACTTCCACATGCCTTTTCTTTTACTGATTCAATCAAACACTGCAAACTCCCAATCAGAAACCTCAGTTCATATCCCAGAGTAAACTGAAAAGAACTGTAGAATTAATTCTTTCTGCGCGCACAAACCCTAGTTCTTGATTAATTTTCACAGAAGCGCCTGCCTGATCAAACCCTAAGCCAACTCAACCAAACCTTAGCAATCTGCTTGAACTGCTTTAAAATCAATGAAAACCCTGAATTTTGTCTGACTGACGAGAAAAGTCTGTTTGACCGATTCTTGAGCCAGTCTCAAAAATCAGGAAAAGCCCGAAGCTGTGATTTCTTGTGGAAAAAATATGAGGTCAAATTTTGGGGTACAACAGTTGCCCCTGTTCAATCTTCTTGAACCTGAAGAGTTAGATTGGCAAGTTTTCCTTTCGCGACTCGAAGGTAAAAGGAGATTGGACACTAGAGTGCCCAAAAAATTTGCACTCGGTGATGTGATGGTAGAGGGAATGGGCTTAAAGATACCATTTGGTGATGGGCTTAGAGATGCCATCTGGAAATGTGACAGAGTCTTGTCGGGGGATGGGCTTAGAGATGCCATCTGTAAATGTCGGTAGGAGGATGGGCTTATAGATGCCATCAGAAGGTGATTGTTGAACTGTATGTCATTGGTGAGTGGACGAGTATGAGAAAGGTATCCATGTTTTGGAACATCTCTGAACTGGGGGTCTGAACAAGCAATAGATTGACAACCGTGTTTGGAGAATCCATAAACTGCTTTCAGAAGTCTTGAAGTTGAATAAGCAATAGAGCAGCATCCGTTGATGGGGAAGCGTCCGTAAACTGTTTTCAAAAGTTGAGAAGAATCTGAACAAGCGATAGGTTAACATCCGTTACTGGAGAACCCGTGAACTGTTTTCAGAAGTCTTGAAGTTGAATAAGCAATAGCAGCATCCGTTGTTGGGAAGCGTCCGTAAACTATTTTCAAAAGTCTTGAAGTGGAGAAGGAACCGGTGTAGGGTTTCCTGATGATGAGTCCGTGTAAAACTGCATCTGGATGAATCTGGAATAAGTATCAGAATGTCGCCATGTCTGGGTCACATCTGAACTATTTCTAGGAAGAATCTCGGGAGATGATGATTTTTGTCTGTTGACTGATCTTTCCTGAAAAGGTAAAGAGTTAGTTGTATGCAATGTCATGATGCATGATGCAATGTATGTTACATCAATGTTTATGATATGAATGTAATGAATGTGCATGTATGCTGATAAGCTGTCTTGCTGAGGATAGATGAATCATGGAGGGCTGGAGACAAAAGAATCTTGATTGCTGCCGGGGAAAATAATTCCTTGGCTGCTGCTGGGGAAGGCAAGAATATTTTGATTGTTGAAAATGAGAAGTCTTGGGACCGCTGTTGGGGAATAAGAAGCTTGGGTTGTATGCCAATCTACTGGGGATTCCTGTCTTGAGAAGATCTTCACTGAGGAATATTCGAATATTCTGTGAGGAACTGAGAATGAGAGTCTTCACTCTGCTTGGGGATTGATAGTTGGAAGTTTTAGCTCCGCTGGGGATCTTGAAACTTGACTCTGAGGGGAATTAGATTCTGGAAGGTTCTCTGGCTGGGGATTGCAAGAATCTTTTGAGTTTGAGAAGGAACCGGTGTAGGGTTTCCTGATGATGAGTCCGTGTAAAACTGCATCTGGGTTTGGAGAGGAACCGATGTAGGGTTTCATGATGATGAGTCCGTGTAAAACTGCATCTGGAGTTGAGAAGGAACCGGTGTAGGGTTTCCTGATGATGAGTCCGTGTAAAACTGCATCTTGGATTTTGAGAAGGAACCGGTGTAGGGTTTCCTGATGATGAGTCCGTGTAAAACTGCATCTGGAGTTGAGAAGGAACCGGTGTAGGGTTTCCTGATGATGAGTCCGTGTAAAACTGCATCTTGGATTTTGAGAAGGAACCGGTGTAGGGTTTCCTGATGATGAGTCCGTGTAAAACTGCATCTGGTTTTGAGAAGGAACCGGTGTAGGGTTTCCTGATGATGAGTCCGTGTAAAACTGCATCTTGGATTTTGAGAAGGAACCGGTGTAGGGTTTCCTGATGATGAGTCCGTGTAAAACTGCATCTGGTTTTGAGAAGGAACCGGTGTAGGGTTGCTTCATGATGAGTCCGTGTAAAACTACATCTTCCGACAGGTGATGAAAGAATTGTTGAACACTTTTGACATTCGAATGCCCCAAGTGATGATGAAGGAGACTTTTCAGGTTACTCTGCAAATTGAGAGATTTCTTGAAATCTTGACTGGACTGCCCCAGGTTAACTGAACTTTGAAAGATCTGTTGAAACCTTGACTGGACTGCCCCTGGTTAACTGAACTTTGAAAGATCTGTTGAAACCTTGACTGGACTGCCCCAGGTTAATTGGATGGTGACATGTCATGCCCCTTGTTGATAGGAGACTTGTCGTTGGAGGTGTCATCCTTCTTGAAGTGACTTTGCTCACTGAGAGAGTTTTCGTTCCTCCGAACATTCATTGTGTGAATTTCTCCGCTGTCAAACAAATAGCCAAATGCAAACAGTGATATTCAAGCAATGCAAAGTTTATGTTTGTCTCGAAGTTTTGAAAAATGCGTTTTTAGCAGAAAACTTTTTATAAGACATATTCAACACAAGATTTTAGAGCAAAGCCTTACAGGAGTCAGGATACCTTTTGTAACAGCATGCTTTCGAACTAACCCATGCTTCAATTAGGACTTTTGAAGGTTTGTAACGTGGCTTGGTTCACGGTTTAAGAAACAAAGGATAAAGGCTCAAAGTATATTTGTACCCACCCGCTCTTCGTGATGTTCTTCAACCCTAAGCTCAGTTAATTGTGTGTCGCACTCTGTTCGAGTTTGGAATGACTTTTGGGCGATGGTTCACCAATTAAATTTGGGAGACAGTCATCATCTCCTTTTTCTTTTTCAACATTTTTCATGTTGTTGAGGATTTGTAACGACCTCGTTCTTTTGATTTTGATCCCTAACTTTTGCCTGACTGTTCCTGTTTTTGGGATTACAGTCAGCGGGATGCCCCAGCTTTCTTAAGCCTCCTTTACAGGTTTTGGCTCAGTGGGCTTTTCTCTTTTGAGAGATTGACTGCCTAGGTGATAGGGAACCATCACTGTCTTTTTATTCCATAGGAATGCTTCTTCTTTTTTTTTGACGTCGTTGTTGTATTACGAACTGAGAGTTTGCGACCTCAATGCGCACCTTTTTTGAATTAACTGAGAGACTACCCTGCCCCAGGTTTATATCAAAGGTTTTGATTGTTTAGAACAGAAAACTCCTACTTCTTTGGCTCGAAGGGGTTGACTAGGGATTATCTTCCTTATAACTCCAGTGTTTGGGAATTGAAAGAAATGTCTGTACATCATCAGCACGGTCTGTTCAAAAGCATACTGTATGAGATTATGGTATTGTTTCATCATCCTCCCTCTAAAGGCTGGCAGCTTTTTATCAAGATTTAAATATCATAAAGAAAGCATAAGAGTAGTAAAAACGAATGGATGAATTCAAGACAAACATATGCAATGCATTAATGAAACAGAGTTTAACATCAACAGATAATTTTTTGAATAACAAATGAAATTACAACTTTGAAAATTCAAATGAAGAAAAAGTCTTTTAGTTCGAGCTTTGTCACTTCAGGTGGAGAAATCCTTAACGAAATATTTTCATCTCGCTGTCTGGCATGAACCTCAGCACTCCAATGTCAATCAGATCTTGAATCTTGTTCTTCAAGGCCCAACAGTCGTCGGTGTCATGTCCCGGGCTGTAGGAGTGGTATACACAAAATGCATCGGGATGATAGTTAGGAGCGGAGGTATTGGGCTTCCGAATAGGGTCCCTTAAAGCAGTCAGATTGACCTCTAACAAGCGCTCTAGTATCAGAGATGACGGTATGTCAGTCTCAGTGAACTGTCTTCCCGATGTATTTTGATTATGCCGGTTACCCCGTTGACGCTGACGAGGTTGTTGATGGGGTTGTTGATGGGGTTGTTGATGGGGTTGTGACCCTGAATCAAGCAGAGGAGCCTTCCCCTTGTCTTCTTGAGTGGTGACTTGCTCTTCAACCTCAGATGTTTTCCCCAGTTGGTTGTCCCGAAGCAGTTGGTTGACGAGAACTCTGAGTTCCTCTTGTCTTTGAGCCAAGTCCTGGATGAGAGCCATTTGGCCCACCAGTTGCCCCGTCATTTGGATCCTCATTGTTGTCAGCTCAGACTGCAGTGCTTCCAACTGATCACTCCTGGCATTGTTTGAATTCCCCTGGATCATGCCCGTTGTGAGGAGAGCTTTCACTTCTTCTTGTCCCAAAGACAGGTTCAAGAACATCTCTTGAAGCTGAGCATTTTGGTCCTGGATATCCTTGACAGTCCTCTCTAGGGCCATCTCTTACTGAAATAAACAGTAGGAGAGTAAGGAAACCTGAAAAGGAAAAACTGTCATGATGCAATGCATGATGTGTGGATGCATGTTTTCAAGGATCTCTTGGGGTAAACACAAGAAAATGTTAGAGGTTGAACTTTGATCTTTGATTGGAGAACTTTGCACCGGTGGATGTCTTTCCAGGAGAATCAAGCTCACCATGTCAAGTGGGTTATAGCCCCTGATTCAAGTTGTTGCACTTGATCTTTGATGGCATTTGTTTAGAGGAGAAACCTCTTGCCCTTTGGTAGACGTCTGGTTCAACGTAACCCTGCATCAAAAGAACCCTCAAGATCCTTGAAATGGTTTATTGAAAATGCTATGGTATGATGTAATGATGTTATGTACACGTATGCAAAAGCAAGTGAGTGTGTATACAGGTAATCATATTCACACAAAGAAAACAAGTCCTTAGGTTTAGGCTTGCATGGGGTTTATAGGTAAGTACCCTCTTGAAGTTTCGTTGGTTAAGACCTGTCCTATCAAAAGTAACCGGGTTCTAGAGGATCTCAATATCACTGACTACCCTCAATCAGTTATAACTCCAGCATCGCAATCTTTTCTTGCGGCCAGAACCATCGCGAGAGTTTATCCTCAATGAGTGTAGCATACTGCTACCGTTCTATGGCCAAGTTGGGTCAATTTAGGGTTCTAAGGTCGGTTGGTGCTTAATGACTCCTCAGAAGACCCATATTCTCCTCGTTGCAACACAAGGGATATCGGTACAGACCAAGGTGTCACACCAACGTAGCCACTACTTCACCCGTGTCGGTCTACGCCGGACAGGTCCCTCACAGCTTATGCTACCTAAAGGGTTTTCCCCAGATCCGGGTTAGGATCTATGAAACTCCGATGCAAAGCCCACAAATATAAAATCAAACAAAGCAAGCAATTGAAAACAAGAGTGGTCTAATCCTAAGGTTTTAAGTTATTCCCCAGCAGAGTCGCCAATTCTGTGATACGGTGGGAGAACTGACTTGAGGTTTTGCGTTTGTATTCACACTTGTTCGGTTTAGCAAGAGTCGCCACCAACTTTTTATTTTATCCTAAAGGAAAGGTTAAAAAAGCACAGGAAAAACCTTTTGATATGTTTCGTGGGTTCGGGGGGTAGATTATGAAAAGGGAAGGTATTAGCACCCTTTTCATCCATGGTTATCCATGGGCTCTTAGTTACTTGTTTAGATCACTTGCCTTTGATTTTCAATTGCTTGAAATTGTGGTGTGTGTGTGTGTGTTTTGAAAATGTTTTGAAAAAGATTCCTTGTCTAGGCAACCTTTGAAATGACTCTTTTTTGAGTATATGCAAAGGTGTTTGTCTTTTTGAAAAGATGTTTCAAATGTTTTTGGAAGTTTGTTTTTGAAAGTGTTTTTGAAAGTATTGTGGAGTGGGTTTTGAAAAGTAGGCAAGTGTGTTTGCAAGTTTGATCAAGTAACTAAGAGTTGTCTACCCCTAAATTTACTCAAAGGTTTTTCTCATGTTTTAACCCTTTTAACAATTTTGTTCCACCATTGTATTTGGTGGGCAATCTTGCGTTAGGATGTTAACGGGACAGGCGCGGGTCACCGTGTGGACCATGAATGCAATGGTGCCAAATGTCTTTGGAAATTTGCTTGAAGGGACTATGATCATTTTGATTAGGCAACTTTCGAAAGCGTCATCGAGAGACTATGATCATTTGATTCGTTTTGTTTTGCCAAAGAAACTCAACGTGCAAGCATGGACCATTTTGGAAGGCAACAAGCGGGATTACCCTAGGGGTGCAAGTGTGAATAGTGTGTTGATTGTCATGCATTTGTCTTGTATTAGGTTATCTAGCGTTTGATTTTATTTACATACAAACCCTAGGTCTAACCATGGTATATTTGAAAGCGATAAATTGCGGGAATTTAAAGTCTACGCTATTACAAATAAGTATCCGGGAGTGGGGGTACAAATATTTACAAATGGGGATGAGACTTAATAGGAGAGTAGTGTCCAAATAATTTACAACCAAATCAAATCGATCGCAATGTAAAATGTATCGAATGTACAAAAATAAAAGATAAGCAAATGTGTATTGTATTTGTGTAAGTGCATGTAATTATTTACAAGTGTGGAATATTTAACTTAATGGAAAATTAAGTATTTGTTATATATTCTTTTTGTATTCTTGTATTTTTGGTAATATGTACAAACAAAATGTTTAATTAAAAAAAGAAAAGAAAATGCTTAAGAACTCTATTTTTTATGCATTAATGTTAATGTATTTTAGTTGAAGAAAAAAAGTATTTAACTTTAAAAAAAAACTATTTTTTTATGTATTTGTTAATGTACAAAAATTTTAATTAAAAGAAAGTAGAAGTGTTTTAATTTTAAGGAAAAGTTAATGTTTGTATATTCACTTTAAAATGTAATAAAAAAAATAATAAAGAAAAGCAACAGTTAAGAACATTTTGAAAAAAAAAGGTGTTATTTAATTAACAAAATATTAATTATGTTAAGAAAAGAGTATTGTTAATTAAAATTTTAATGTAAGAATAAAAGTATGAGTTAGTTGAAAAATAAAAAGGCTAAGGGGTTAAATGGGCCTTATGGGGGTTTATGACCCAAATAGACAAATAAGCTGAAGGAGAAACGGGGGGGGGGGGGGGGGGGGGGTGTACGCAGAAATGCACTTGGGCTTAAGGTTGTGAATGGGGTTGTGGCCCAACGCAAACAACATCTTTGTTTTAGGGTTATTTGATTATTGTTTCATTTTGGGGAATTAGGGTTACAGCAATGCAGAGGCGACGTTCGTCTTCTTCGCTTCCTTCGTCTTCATCCTTCTCACGCCCTAGCCTCTGAACGCTCCTCCTCACCCACGGTCATCAGGCGCTACCTCCCACCTCCTTCTCCCATGGTCATGCCAGGTGGTTACAAAAAAGGTTTGATTTCCGCTCTGTATATTTTACGCTTTTGCATGTTTTTAATTTTGGCAAGTTCTGATTATGTTATCATTGTTGGTGTGAAGTACGAAAGAAAAGGGGGAAATAAATAAACCTTTCTTGAGATGGAGGAACGGACTGGAAGCTCCTAGGGTGGCCGGAGACGAGGAGTGGTGTTGCGCTGGCTTGCTCTGTGGAACCTGGTATCTTTACCTTTGCCTTTTCTCGTTTAGTGATGATTGTCTAAAAATCTGAAAACGCCTAGCATAATTTCTTTTCCTCTTCTGTCCACTCGCTTTAGTTGCCTTTGATTGCTTCTTTTCTTCTTCTCTTGTTAGCCTATGTATGCTTGTATGCTTGATATGCTGATATGCTTGCCCCTGGTTGCTTCTGAGTATTGTTGCCCTGTGATGATTATATTCTGAGGGCTTGGTTGTTTGAACACTTTTTGGACAAAGGCTTAAGGCTAGATGCTTGACAATTTGTTTGTAAATTTGTTTGATGGCCTTTTGGTTTGAGGTCACAGGTTGAGGATTTCTGGTTTAGGCTTTAGGCTTATAAGCTTGGAATTTGGTTTTGAATCAGGTTTTTAAAAGGCTTGGTGTTTGATGGTTCTGTTTGGTTGTTTGTTGATACAGTTGAAGCTTGAGCTTTGTTGTATGCTTCTGGTTTTTTTAGAGCAAACTTCAGGGCTTATGCTTGGCTTGGCGTTTAGGCTTGACAGGTTTAGGTCAAAGGATTATGCAGGTTTAGGACAAAAGCTTTGTTGTTTGTATGTTTGACAGGATGATTGAAGCTTTGTTTTGGTTTACAGGTTGTGTTTGAAATGGTTTAAGGCTTATGGTCTTGACCTTTTGAGTTGAAACAGGCTTGTATGTAAACTTGTTTGTAATCTGCTTCATATTTGAGGCAGGTTCATGGCTTTTTGTTTGTTTAAGCTTGACACAGGTAAGGCTTGCTGTTGTTTGAAGCAGGGTGGAGGCAGCTTTGAGACTTTTTACAGTTTTTGTTTCTTTGGTATTTTCTGCCTCTTTTTACTGTTCCATATCAGTTTGTCTTATATCCTTCTAAGCCTAAGCCCGGTAAGCCTTTCTTCTTTCTCTCTTTTTCTCTCTCTACAGTATTAAAAGCATAAAATATTGCTTAGAACTGTACTATGCTGAAAAAGCAACTGGCCTAGGAAAATGATGTGATTTGAAGTGTTTGCTTGCACACTAGTTTTCCTCTGCATACTTTGTACTTCTTGATATCTTTCCATATCCTTTAGACAGCTTTTGGATAGCCTTTTTGGTGGCTCTTGTACCTTTGACAGTTTGGATAGTTTGACATCTTTGGCTTAGTTTGAAATTGTGATTCAGTTTGCCTTTATACTTGTACATGCTGTTTGGAAACTTTGGTTGACAATTTTTGGATTTATGCAGTATGTTTGACAAACTTTGAATTTGTGCAATTTGTAAATTTGTGCATTTCATACTTTAATTGCAAGCAACTTCTATCCCTCTTTGTGAACCGAGAGCAATCTCGTGATTTGCAGAGAGGGGAACAACTGATTCTGGCCAGTTACTTTTAATGATGAACTCTTAAATTAACCGTGTCTGCTCTTTTATTTTATCTGCTTTTGACTTCTTTTCTTTTCTTTTTGCAGGTAAAGATAATTGAGCAAAGGAGCATTGGATAGAAGATGAAGACTTATGAAATTTTAGGATAGTTTCAATTTATTCTTCAATTATTTGTAACATTATCATTGGAAACAAAATGTAAATAAATTTACAGTTGTTTGAATAATAATTTGTAACAAACAATTAAATATGAATAAAAATCCCTTTTTGTCAGTTAATTCCTTCTTTCAATTCCCTGTTTATTTAATCATTTGAATTTTCTAAATTGAAACAACTGGAAGTAAATCCAATTATTTTGACTTAGAAAAAGAAATAATTAATAAACGTTTGGCGTTCCGAATAATCTAAAACATTGCGCATTTAATCAAACAAAACGCCCACATGCCTTTTCTTTTACTGATTCAATCAAACACTGCAAACTCCCAATCAGAAACCTCAGTTCATATCCCAGAGTAAACTGAAAAGAACTGTAGAATTAATTCTTTATGCGCGCACAAACCCTAGTTCTTGATTAATTTTCACAGAAGCGCCTGCCTGATCAAACCCTGAGCCAACTCAACCAAACCTTAGCAATCTGCTTGAACTGCTTTAAAATCAATGAAAACCCTGAATTTTGTCTGACTGACGAGAAAAGTCTGTTTGACCGATTCTTGAGCCAGTCTGAAAAATCAGGAAAAGCCTGAAGCTGTGATTTCTTGTGGAAAAAATACGAGGGCAAATTTTGGGGTACAACAGGTTGGTTATGCAAAGGGATGGTATTATCACCCTAAACATCTACAATACTTCACACAAACCTCTTTGAAAATATGTGTATTTTGGCTATAAAAGGTGTATACAAAACATAGACGGTGGAGATGAGAAAAGAAATGGTTTTTATAATTTTTTCACCAGCCACGGCTGCGAACCTTTAGTGCTTACATACCACCTTCAGTGCAATAGGGGATCAGGGTACTTGTAGTTCACCTTAAAAGTTTTAAAACACATGTGTGTTGGTTAATTTTAAGAGAAGAGACATCATCATCGTATCCGAATGAAAAACATACTTACTACCCACAATTATTTGAAATGAGCATTTGCATCATCTCAAAGTGGGGGATACAACATGTAATTAAAATCCATCACTCAACACCCAAGTGTAAAATGACCCACTTTACTATATATCGTAGAAGTATAAAATCTTGAATCACTACAAGAATCAACAAGAGTCTAATCTTTTGGGAAAAGTTTTAAATTAAAAATCCAAAGTGGATAGAAATGGTTTGAATGAGGTTTATGACTTTTAGTCTTGTAAAAAGATGTCAAAATATGGTTAAATTGATTAAAGTTTGATTAAGAAAAGATTTTTGAAAATGCATGGACCTAAGTCCAAGTTTATTATGAAAGCGGTTCAAGTTAGTAAACAAGAAGATTTTTGAAAAGGAGAGAGAAGATTTTTTGAAATTAAAGAAGATGGGAGGAGATGAAGGGACTATCCTAAAGCACAAAGTAAACGCTAAGGAAAAGAATAGTCTAACAAACAAGAAGCCAACACTTGATATAAGAAGTCAATGTAGAATTCCCATTATTTGGATTAAAACCAAGAAATAAAAAAATACTAAAACTCCAATGAATACCAAGATTCAGGTGAACTAAGAACCAAGCAAAGTCTTCGCTGACAAAAATTGGCTAGAGTAACAACTGTATACAGAGGAATTCTTAATCACAGACAAAGCATGAAAATCTGAATAACCTGTACATAAGAAAAATTCAAACCAATGCCTTGAAGTAAAATCCAAGTATTTCAGAAGATTATCACAAAAAACATCAACCAAAGGTTACATCAACCAAGGTCTCATGGCTTCTAATCCCAAGTCTCAGGAATTCACAACTCCACAGTGCTAGAGATAATAACCAAGTAGTCAAAATAAAATTAATATTTTTCAATGTCCAAGTTAATTATTAAATATATTTACAAAGAAAAGGAAATAAAGCTCAAGTGAGAAAATATAAAAGGCAGAAAATAAATGCTCAGGTGCACAAAAGGCAAATAGCATGAGATGTAAATGCTAAAATTAAATGATATAAAGTAAAGGCACAAAATAAAGGCATAAAGTAAAGTTATTTATTATTGAATTAGTAGTTAGAGGTCATGTATAACAAAAGGTTAGTTGAATGACCATATTGAAGCTTGCTTTTGAAAACTCATTAGAAGATTGATAAAATCAAAGCCTCTCCACAAAAAGTTTCATTTTCTTTTTTTCAAGTATATCATTCATTTCAAGTACTCAAAGCCAACACATATGACCAACGATAATTGAAAATCGAACTTAGACCAAAATTGATGAAGGCTTGTTAGAGGATTGGTAAGACCAAAGCCTCATAAGAACAAGCTTAAAAGGTTTTGAACCAAAATCCAATAATAAATTATACTTTGGCTTTCAAACATAAAGTTTAGGCCATGAATGATCATTTTTCGAATCGAGATAAATTTAGCGCTATGTTAAGCAATCGTAAGTGGGCATATCTAGAAGCCACGCCTATTTTGAGGTCGGTCAATAACAATCTATGTACCATACATATATGAGAAATGATATGTAGATCATTCTCCCAAATCACGTGGTACAAGTAAAAATAAGAAATGGATAAGATGAAGAGGAATGAGAATGATAGTCTAACCAATGCCTCAGATGAAATTAGGGCTTCAAATATCACCAACATCATTCATCCAATTTAGTGGATTGGTTTTTCAACCTATCAACACCCAATATTCAATGAGGTTGAGGAACATGCCTCAAAGTAATACTCAAGTGTCCAAATCAGAACAAATCGCAAAAGTAATAAAATATAATTAATAAAATAATATTTAAATGATTAATAAAAAAATAAATAATTGGTAAAATACACAAAGCATACTAAATTACCAAATAAAAATCCCAAAAAACATTAGAGGTCAAACATGAGTCAACAAGTGTTGACGAAAAATTTTAGAATTTTTTAAAGTCAAAAACTATTTTTAAAATATAAAGAAATAAGCAAAATAAACCAAAAAATGTAAAAAAAAATAGTAAAATCAAAAATAAAAATAAAATCAGGTCACCAATATTTGTCAAGAGGTCATTTGATCCTTCCATAATTTTTTCAGAATTTTAAAAGATCAAAAAGTATTTTTAAACCATTAAAACAAGTCAAATAAAGTGAAAAATCATAAAAAAAATACCAAATAAAAACACAAATTTGTGAAAAAATAAAAATCAAAAAGAAAAAATGAAAAGTATTTTTTATAATTTTTTTAACATTTTTATAAGTTGAAATGATTTTTTCTGAATTTTTAAAATTTAAAACAATTAAAACAAAAATCAAAAAATAAAAATAAAACCAAAATAATGTTGATCATCTGATCATTGTCAAAACATGTTAATAATCAAATCCAATGGATCTGGCACGCTGTGCATGTAATGGTCTCTCTTGAATTACACATTGAATCTCAAATAAAATAAGAAAATATAAAAATAAATAAAAAATATATAGACCATCATATCATAGTCAAAACGCGTTAGTAAACAGATCCAAAGGACCTGAAGTGTTGTGCTTGATATGGACCTTAGCAAGAAAACACGGGATCAAATAAATATGAGCCAATCAAAATAAAAAATTGGCATGTTCTGATTGGATGAGACGAAACATGTCGTTGTCTTCAACCTCCAGCCTTCAGAAAAACCAGAGAATTCATGATTCTTCAAATGGAAAAATTAGAAGTTCAGACTGATACCAATGGATTCGTCTCTTCAACGTGATCATAAACGTGCCCTTGAGAATTTTTTTAATTAACAATAGCTTAGTCGATTTGGAAAAAACCAGAAGAAAAAGTGAAAAAGAGTTTTGAAATTAAATGAACAAATTGCCATGAAAATGAAAACCAAAATAAGCATGAGCTTCAGAGAAGAAGAGACTACATCTTAGCAATTTATTTGAAGTGAAATGATGAAGAATTCTACTTGAACAAAGCTTAACAAATTGGCTCTGCAACTGAACTTCTGTAACTCGATTCTGTGCACGATTCTTCTTGTTAATGGTCTGGTTAGTTTCAACGAGTGTCAAGGAAGCTAACTGAGTGGGGCTTTTGCGAATTAAGGTGAGGGAATGAGAAATTTAAATTCAAGCTCAAGAGTTCGTGTGGGATCTTGGCTGGGTGATTTTGGCTATCATAAGTTTGGAAAATGAGTGGAATGTTTTCCTCTATTTTTAAGAAAGAGAATGGTGATGAGAATTGAGAGGAATGATGCTCAAATCGTGCAAACCAAGAAAATCCGCAAGGTGTGAAATGTGTGACTTTCACTTGTTCAAAACTGACTCTAATCATGTGTTTTGTGTGTCTAATAACTCCTGGAAACGTGCTAATCATGATTAGAAACCAAAACTCACGCTTGAAGAGCTTGTGATGGGAGTTTTGATTCTGACCAAAACTCAAAATCAGTTTTCATGGTGCTCAGTTCAAAACCATGGGGAAAGCAAGACAAGAGGCTTTATAATCTCATTCCTTATGCATTGTAAATATATCATCACAACCTTTAAATTGTGCCAAGAATGGTAGAATTTGGTGATCTAAGCTAAAAGTTATTCATGTTTGAAATCAATAAAAACACATGTGTATTTGACACTTAGAAAAATTCTAAGTATGGAGCCTCAAAATGACCTATAATGTTTTTCAAAGTTACATGCCCTTCCACTCAAGATTTGACCTTGATCCTTGAAGATTAAATGAAGTAGGCCATTTTAATTGAATTGTGGAATTGAAATCACTCAAAAATCATAAAAATTGAAAGAGTTATGGTCTTTGGAAAATGATGGACAAATTTGGAGAAATCCACAAATGACTTATAATATTTTCAATTCTTAAACAACTTTCCAATCATTTATAAGTATAGCACCTTAAAACCAAGTTTTAGTAGACATCTCAAATATTAATGTAGAAAATTATGAGCTCAAAGAGATAAAAGATGATCAATTTTTGACCATTTGAAGTCAAATCCTAAGATTAAAAGGCTTTTCATAGGGACTTGTAATCTTCTTCACACTTAAATCGTCCTCCGTGCCAAATTATCCTTTGATCCTTGAAGATAAGATATTAAGGACTCTTTGAAGAGAATCATGGCTTTGGAATCACTAAAAAATCACAAAATTTGAGCAAGATATGGCCTTTAAAAGTCAACAAACCCTAGCTCAGAGAGTGTCAAAATAACTTGGAACCCCTTTCAACTTTTGATGATTTTTCTTGCACAATTGGATTTAATCATGTAAAGAGAATTTGTTGTAGATGATGATAAGAACCCATAGATAAAATAACCAACTCAAAATATTGAAAATTGAGAGAGTTATGCACTTGTGATCACTAAATCAAACACTTGCTCAATTAAGTCAAACTTGTTGAATCAACCTTAAATCTTTTGAACTTTATTTGCAAAATGAAGCATGATAGATCACATTAGACCTTGAAATGAATTTATATTGAAGAACACTCAAAGATGGAGCTTAAGTCTCAAGGAAACTTGGTGAAGAACGCAAGGAAATAAACACATGAACCTTTGAACCTTCTTGATGAATGTCATTGTGTCATCACCTACAATACAAACATTCAAAGAGGAAATATACTCCTATTTTGGTGTTAGTTAAAAGATAATCAACACAAGATACACATATACAAGATACACATTTCAAGGTGCTTGGTGATCCCTCAAGAGAAAACCTAAAGATCAGATGAAGTAGAAGGGAGAACCAACCCTTATGTGTGATCTTGATGTATCGATAACATGAGATAGTGAGAGATCTTAGGGGGGAAAATTGGGGTATGATAGAAAGGATTTAGAAGAAATAATATTGTGGCAAAGGAACCCTATACTCAATGGATTTTGGAGAGAGTTCAAATATTAAAGCTACCTTTTGTTGTTGATCCCACCTACACACCAGATGTGTCGGATCCTCTTCCAATGTATGTGGAAGAGATAGAAAACATAAAGAAAGCCCTGGATCAAGGTCAAAAATAAAAAGAGGGATTGGAGCATAGCCTCGATGACCTTACTAGGGAGAGAAGGCAGTTTCTATAAGAGCTTGAGACCAAAGGATTGAAAAGGAGAGTCTTAAACGAGAGCATTTGACCAAAGGACTATTAAGTTCCACTTTCAAATTAGATTCCCACAAATAACACTTGAATGATGCAGCTAGAGAAATTGGAAAGCTAAATAGGTGGTATGAAAAATCCCTACAAGACAAAAAGGAGATAGAGGAGAATCTGAGAGCCCAAATCCAAGGGCTAGCATAAGGTTCTCTAGAGCAAGAAGAGAAAATCTAGTATCTCACTACAAGACTCCAAGATAGCCAAGAATCAGATGTGGGAAAACATCTCAAGTAGATGAGGGAAGAAAGACTTCTCGCCCAAAAGAATAAAGAGTATGAAGAAGTTTGTCATGAGTTGGAAGGCCTCCGAAAAGAATTCCTCATTCAGAAGGGAACCTTATAAGGTGATAAAGACTGAAAAGATGTATTGGGAAGAACAATATGTGAAGATCAATCAAGTGGGAGAACACAATAATATCATAGTTATTACGCTCTATAAGGAGTATCTGAAATACAAGGACAAGCATGCAAGGCTTTCCTCTTTGGAAAACAATCTCATTGGTGACACCCCAAGAAGTTTGAAAGATGCATAAACCGTAATGGTCCCTCTTCTAAAATAATGTTAAAGAATTATTCAAGCATTGTAGGAAGATGGTTGATGGTTTTAGGGCAGAAATCCGCAAATGCACTTAGGAGATTTTTGTTTCCCTTTTGTATTTCTTTCAATATTTGACGTTTGGTTCAGTATTTTCCCTTTGGTATTTTCTTTCAAACTTTTGGAGTGTATTTCCCTTTTAAGGATGGTTTAATTCAATAAAAGTACTTTTAATTCCGCATTCAAATTGTGTATTTATTTCGGGACACTCACCAATAAAAAGCAAAACTTGGAAAAAAATATATATACAAAAAAATATATAAAACAAAAAGGAAATCTGACGTGATTAAGACAAAGATTAAAATTTTGGTGTATTCATACACATTCGTTCACACGCATCACATTTATAAAATTTCATACATAAAACTCACATTTTCATAATCATTTCCAATTAAACCATTGGTAAACGAGCACCACCTCTCTGACCTCCATATCAAACCAAAACTCATCAAAAGAAAGTGATGGAACTGATCGAACAGAATCAAGCCGTCTTCCAAGGATATTTGGAGCAAGTGAAGGGTATCATTGACTTGATGAAAGGAGACACGAGTCAAGTTCTTCTAGCTTTAAATAACATCATTGAAAGGCAATATCAGATTCCTAAGGTAGCCTTTGAAGAAGTAGCCCGAACTATTGGTGCATCGAGCAGTCACCGACTAAGACAAGAACAAGAATCAGGTCCTCTAAAGTCAACTATGGCTCAACAAGAGGTCAAGCAAGCTGATACTGAAGGATTTTCCCCACATCCTCTAAAGGTAGGGGCATCTCATACTTTGCAAATTCCAATCAACAATCCACACAACATAGATAACTATATAGACCTGCAATATGGAGACCATGATTTGGAAGGCATCAACCAAAGGACTGCCCGTATAAATGTTGCTGAAAATTCTATGGCGCTCAATCAATATAAAGCCCTTGAAGAAAGATTAAAGGTTGTAGAAGTTTATGACACTTTCGATGTAGATGCTCTTGAAATGGGTCTAGTTCCAGATTTAGTGATCCCTCCAAAATTAAAAGTACCAGACTTTGGAAAATATAAGGGGCTTACATGCCCAAGAAACCATTTATGCATGTTCTGTAGGCAAATGTGTGCCTATGCTCAAGATCAGAAGCTGATGATCCACTGCTTTCAAGATAAATTGAGTGGGGCATCTCTATATTGGTATATGAAATTGGAGTGAGACCATATCGAAACATGGCCAGATCTTACTAACGCTTTCTTGAGACAATAAAGTACAACTTGGACATGGCTCATAATCACATGCAACTCCAGAACTTATCTCAAAAGAAAGATGAGTCCTTCAAAGAATATGTGCAACGATGGAGACAAATGGCCGCTCGAGTACAACCACCACTCCTTGAGAAGGAATTGGTCGATATGTTTATGAGTACTCTACATGGCCTATACTATGATAAAATGGTAAGAAGCTTCTATTTCGGATTTTCCTATTTGGTGACAATTGGAGAAAAAATTGAGGCAGGTGTGAAAAGAGGTCAAATACAAGGGGCATCTTCCAGTACTCCTTATAACCCAAAGAAGCATACTCCAAACTTCTCAAAGAAGAAGGAAGGAGAAATTAAAGTTGTTGCATCACATTCGAAAACTCAGCAACCACAAGTAATCCTGCGAGAATAGCAATAGAACATGTTTGAAAGGCCTCCAAGAAGATTTGAACCTCTCCCCATGCCTCACATTCAACTACTACAACACTTACTCAAGGCATCTTTGGTAGAGCTGAAGCCACGAGCTGCTCCAATTGGGTCACTCCCAACAAAATATGATGCAAACGCCAAGGGTGAATATCACACCAACTCTCTAGGTCATAAAATAGAGTAGTGTTCGACCGTCAGACATAAAGTGAAAGATTTGTTGGGCTCCCAAGAAACCACCTTCGATAAACCTAATATCAAGACAAACCCCATGTCGTCGCATGGTGGGTTAACAATGAATGCAATCGAGGTACACTGACTATGGGGTATCTAAACGAGTAAAAACTCCGATAAATTTCATGAAGGAGTATATGTTTGAACATGGTTCCTTTTTGGAACATAATAATGCTTTTGAAAAGACTTTACAAAAATTGGTGTATCGAGGGATAGTCCAATTCGGGAAATGTCCTGAAGCGGAATATGTAGATGCAATTGGTGGAAATACGAAGAGGCCATTGGTGATTCCTTATCAAGGGTCGAGTCTTGCCAAGAAAAGTATTGTAATTCCTTGGGGAGAGTCAAATACGACAAAAGCACCAACAACGATACCACGCCAGACTCTGAAGATACCAAGACCTCCGAGGACTACAATGGTGATTAGGGGACCATCTCTCACTCCTTATGAAAGTGACAAGTCGTGCCATGGAACTATAATACGACTATCTATGTCAATAGTTTAAAGCAAGAAGGTGAATAATCAACTAGCCAAGGACCTGCAATTACAAATATAGAAGGGAAAGGGGGCATGACCCGCAGCGATCGAATATATGGTCTCGAACAACAAAATAAGGATGATATTATAGTCAAGGATAAAGGAAAAGCTATTGTGGAGGCAAGTCAAGAACAAGAATCTCTGAGTAAGAATTTTACCGACCAAGAGGGAGAAGAATTCTTAAAAATAATCAATAAAAGTTATTATAGGGTGGTGGATCAGCTACATAAAACCCCAACCAAGATTGCAATACTCTCGTTGCTCATAAACTCAGAAGCACACCGAGACTCTGATGAAGATTCTAAGTTATGCCCATGTTACAAAGGAGATTATAGTAATTAATTTGATGGAGTCATGACGAATCTAACATCAGGATCACGCTTAGGCTTTAATGACAGTGAATTACCTCCACAAGGTAGAGCTCACAACAAAGCGCTACATATTTCTATTCAGATAGGAACAACCAACCTATCTAGGGTGCTCACTGATACGGATTCTTCCCTCAACATACTACCAAAAACCAATTTGATGAACCTAACACTAGACGGTGTTGTCATAAGGACAATTTCTACGACAATTAAATCTTTCGATTATTCTCAAAGTACAGTGTTTGGAGAAGTGGAACTTCCTATCAAGATAGGCCCACATATGTTCTACATTACCTTTCAGGTGATGGATATAGAACCAGCATATACATGCTTGCTCGGGCGACCACAGATTCATGTAGCAAGAGCTGTTACCTCAACCTTGCATCAAAATTGAAGTTCCTTGTTGAAGGAATGTTGGTTGTGATCGACAAAGAGGAGGACATATTTGTATGCCACTTAGATTCCTATAGATATATCACTGTGGAGGAAGACTGTGCGACATCACCGTTTCAAGCCCTAGAAGTCATTTCCGTGGTTACCCTACTAGTGGAGAAAATAAAGAAACTAGGAACTAGTATGGCTTCATGGAGATATTTACAAACAACAGTGGAGGATCATACCTCAAAAGGTTGGGGTAAACTTGTAGAGATAGTTGAGAAGAAAGATTGCTTTGGTTTGGGCTACAAATCGTCAAAGGCTACTCTGAAAGGCAAGGGGGAATTTACCCCCATCCAGGAAACCTTCATCAGCAAAGGAGTATAGCATGGTGGATAAGTAGCAATGATATCCAACAAGAGCAACACTAAAGGAGCATATAACTTCATCCGTGAATGTGCTCCGAGCGAAGAGCTCAAGAATTGGACATCGGTAGAGATTCCAGAGATCTTTTTGTTTCCATAGTAATTTTTTTCTATTTTTAAAAGAACCTATGTCACTCCCGAGGCATATGGGTAGCTTGTAAGGAGCCCTCATTTATTTTCAAACAATATTTTCAATTAATAAAAGTTATGTTTTTCATTAAATTAAGATCCATGTCTTTGTTTTACATTTCCCTTTCCTTTTAAAAAATGGAAATACTTTTCTTCATAACATGGTAAAATATGCAGATCCACATCTAAGCCCATCGATAATGTTACTGTTGTTATCCGATATAATTTTGATGCACCAATTAACCAAGCTGAAGAGGAAGATGAAGAAGATCTTGAGCTCTCTGAAGAATAGGCAAGGGTATTAGAGCAAAAAGCAGGTATTATACAACCATACAAAGAATCTATTGAGATCATCAATCTTGGCACTGGAAAAGATCCAAAAGTGATCAAACCAGGAGCACATTGGACACTCATGTTTGACGATGCTTCAAACGCTCTAAGACATGGAATTGGGGTTGTACTGACTTCTCCAAAGAATTTCCATAAACATTATACTTCAAGGTTATGTTTTGATTGAACCAACAACGTCGCTGAATACAAAGCTTGTATCTTAGGTCTAGAAGCTGCTATTGATCTAAGAATTAAACACCTCGAAGTGTATGGAGACTTAACATTGGTTATATACCAAGTCAAAGATGAATGGGACACTTGACGTCCCAAATTGATTCCATACCGGCATCATGTTTTCAAGCTAGCTACAGAATTCACTGAGATCACTTTCACTCGCATCCCGCAACAGGAAAATCATATGGTAGACGCCTTGGCAACTCTGTCAGCCATGTTCAAGGTAACTTGGCCAAACCACGAACTGTGCAACACGATCTGACATTTTAAAGAACCTGCACATTGTCTTGCCATTGAGGAAGGACCGGATAAAAAATCTTGGTTCTATGACATCAAGAGGTATTTTTAAAAGCAAGAATATCCAAAAAAAATTCCTCAGTAATTGACAAGCGAACTCTAGGAAAGCTAACTGCAAAGTTATTTTTAGATGGAGATATGTTGTACAAAAGAAACTAGGATATGGTGTTACTCAAGTGTGTGAAGAAACGTGAAACAATTATGCTTATGATTGAGATCCTTTAAGGAACCTTCAGGACTCATACTAATGGATAAGCCATGGCTAGAAAAATACTAAGAGTAGGTTATTATTGGTTGATAATGGAAGTTGATTACTACCATTATACGAAGACATGTCACAAATGCAAAATCTACACTGACAAGGTGCACATATCACCAATTCCTCTGAATTCCCTAAGCTGACCCTTTCCATTCTTGATGTGAGGAATTGATATGATAGGAATTATCGAACCGAAGGCATCTAATGGACATCAATTCATACTGGTCGCCATTGATTATTTTACCAAGTGGATAGAAGCTGCATCATATGCAAATGTCATAAAGAAAGTGGTCACTCGGTTTATCAAGCAGAACATTATATGCAGATATGGGATTCTAAGCAGAATTATTATAGACAATGGGTCTAACTTAAACAAAAAAATGATGGATGAGTTATGCGATGATCTCAAGATTGAACATCATAACTCATTGCCTTATCAAGCCAAGATGTACAGGGCCGTTGAAGCTGTCAACAAGAATATCAAGAAAATCATTCAGATAATTGGTGAAGACTTATAAAGATTAGCACAAAATGCTTCCCTTTTCTCTACAGGCTACCGTACCTCAATACGTACTTCGATAAGGGCAACCCCTTTCTCTCTTTTATATGGCATGGAGGTTGTACTCCCTGTTGAAGTGGAGATTCCATCACTACGAGTTCTAATGGAAACAAAACTTAAAGAATCACAGTGGGTTTAGGCACGACTTGATCAACTTAACCTTATTGAAGAAAAATGCGTAATAGCTCTGTGCCATGGTTAATTGTACCAAAAGTGGATGAAGAAGGCATTCCATAAAGAGGTCCTTCTTCAAGTGTTTAAAGAAAGGGACTTGATTCTCAAGAAGATTCTATTACCTCGCCTAGATTCACATGGTAAATGGACACCTAACTATGAAGGGCCATATATGGTCAAAACAACATTCTCAGGTGAGGTCTTGTCCTCACAACAATGAATGGGATAGAACTACCACATCCGAAGAACTCCGATGCAGTTAAAAAATACTATGTATAAAAGGCCCGCTAAATCAAAACCCTAAATGGGAAAAAATTAGGGACATACTAACAAAATAATTATCCTGGTGGATTGAAAACCCTAAAGGGAGATCCAGGAAAAAATTATGGACATACTAAAAAAATCATTATCCCGGTGGATTGAAAACCCGAAAGTGATGTCCAGGAAAAAGTTAGGGATCTTATTTAAAAAATGAACAAATAGACTATGATTCAAGAATTCATTACCACGACTACGAAATAGAATGATAGATCTAAATCATCTGAAACATAAGCAAAGGAGATTGAAGTTATCAAAGGATATTGGAGAAAAAACAATAGCAATTATCATTTTCACTGCCATTTTCAAATTTTGATAAAACTTTTTTTAATTACCTCTTTTTAGGGACTGCATCTTGTACTCTCGCTTATTCAAAGGAACTTTCACAAATAAAATAATCTATTGTTCAATCTCAAATTCAATTGTGTTTTTCTTTTTTCGACTTGTTTGAAAAATACTAAGAATATTTCTTGTAAACACTGTATTGGAATTATTTTGGAGATTTGACAAAAAAAATAAGAGCATTTGATAAAACATCAAAAAAGAATTCGTTTATAAAAAATATCGAAAGAAAATCCACGTCTACGTTCATGACTACACTTGTGCCTATGCATATGATACAATTAGTAATACCTTGCGGACACTATTCACCATGATATATCAAAATTCAAATCAACTTGGAGACACCACGCCGAAACAACAAACAACGCTGGGGAGTCGGTGACATAGAAAACCCAATGATTTAAAAAGGAAGAAAATATCAAAAAAACATTTACTTGGTGCATATAGATACGAGACATTTGGTGCATATAAAAAATAAAACATTTGGGTATCATATCAATTTAAGGCATTGTGCATATAAATTGTGCATTGCATTTTCAAAAGCTGCTTAGGCCAAGAATATTGCGACATGTCTTGGGGCCTCTTGTGAATCGGCTTATATTCGCAAGACAAAGAAACACATTGGTTGAGAACAGACACAACCGGTAAATCATCATATCTTTGGTTTAGTTATCTAAGATTCAATTATCAAAACACTTTCTTAAAATCCGCATTAATTATCCCTAGGAAGTGATAGATATGCAAATTTGTGATATAGCTTAATGTGTTAGTCTCGAAGCTTTAGTAAGTTATCTATTTTCAAAGCTCGTATTATCTACACCCCAGGTTGCAGTAGGTATACAAAACTCTTTGATATAATTCATTGTATAAGTCTCCAAGCAACAATGAATTATGAAGTTTATGGTATTTATCTTCTAGGTCGTGATAGATGCACAAGTCTACGTTATACCTTACTATGTTAGTCTCGAAGCATTACTAAAATATTTTCAATCCCGTATCATTTACTCCTTAGGTTATAGTAGATATACAGGATCTACGATATAACTCGTTGCATTAGTCTCAAAACAACAATAAGTTATCTATTTTCTATGATGTAATTCATTGTGTCATTTGTTGGATTCCAATTTTGGCCCCTAATATTCCTCTATCATCTCATATCATCACAATGCAACTAAGATCACACATTAGGGTTTGGGTATCTCTTCTACTTAATCATGTCTTTAGGTTGGCCTATGGGAAATCACCAAGCACCTTGAATTGTGTACTTGTACATGTATGCTTTTAACTAACCTAAAAATGTGTATATTTGTCTCTTGGAATATCATATTGTAGGTAATGGCACAATTGCATTCATCTCACTATTTCCTAGTATAGAGGATCAAAACTAGGGTTTGGATTTTAATCAGGAAATCTTTGTATTTTTGGGCAATACTTGATCCCATGCTTCTCTACATAATCATGAGCATCTATCATTAGAATTCTGATCATCAACTTTGGCTTGAAAAGGTTCAATTGATGAAAGGGGGTAAAATGGCCATTTTGTCAGAAGATAACCAAAATTAATTGTTGACCAAGTTGACTTTTGGTTAACTACCAATTCAATATCCCTATTCTCACATTTTAGGGTCAATAGTGGAAAAAAAATCAAGAGGAAGTGTGAATTGGAGATAACTTGTCAAGGAAGTTATTTGAAGTTTTGGAATTTTTTTTAAGTATTCATAGGGCTGAATTTTGATTGGCTATAACTTTCTCAATTTTTATTGAAAATGTGAAAACTTTATATGCCTAGAAAGAGAATGAAAAATTATTCAACTTTGTATGAGAGGCCTCAAGTCCAAAAAATGAAAGGGGAAAAATTTATGGAGCTTGGATGTTTTGTACACTTAGTGAAATTTTGGATAAAAATGCAAAAATCTGACTTCTTCATGTTTAATTTTGAATGACCATTTGGACTCAAATAAAAAAGTTGGCAACATGAAAGTTGAAGATTGATGTTTTCTCTTAATTTTTCATTCAAGAATCATCTCAAATTGTTAAGTGTAGAAAAAGATATGGTTCTTAGGATTTGGAGCTTCAAATTACCAGTTTTCCCAACACAAGGCAAGTCACGTGCGCGCTAGGCCAGGCATTTCATCAAACGGTTAGTGGGCGCGCATTCATCATCACTTTTCTATGTGAAATTTTGGTTATTTTTAAAAATGTACAACATCAAATATCAAGCCCTAAATGTGAGGGACAACTTTGCTTCAGAAAGTTTCTCAAAATTCTCCATACATTTTGAGATATAATTGCGACAAGAAGGCATCATACAAGCTAAATTCTTGCCCAGCACAAGACATCACGCACGTGTAGAATGAACAGTTAGGCCTGGCATTTCATCAAGCAATTTGAAAACATGCATTCTTAGCCAATTATCTCATTGATTCAAGCTTCATTTTGAAAAATTTTGAACGTCAAAGTTGGAGTATGTAATGCCCTGTCCATCTTTCATTCAAACTTTGTGACATTTCATGCACCATGGAGAGAGATATAAGAAGGTAAAGGTGTGACCATGAAATGGTAAAACTTGCATGGAAATGAATGAAAAAATTTATGCCAACCAAGCTCCAGTCTGCCAACTCACGTGCACAACCTTTCTCAATTATCTAAAATGCATGATTTGCATACCAAAACCAACATAAAACGCAGCACACCTCACTCTCTTATTTTCCTCACTCTCTCATTCCTCACTCTATAAAAAGAAAGTGAATTCAACAAAGAAAGGGTTGGCAAGAAAATCAGAAGCAAGCTCTCTTCTCTCTCACTCTCTCTCTCTCTCTCTCTCTCACGAAGCAAGCTCTCTTCTCTCTCCCTCAGGAAGTAAGCTCCCATCCTTGCAAGTTCAAAAATGATATTTTCTCTTTGAATTTAAAGCAAACTTCATCCATTGTCAAGCAAGCTTCCTTCACATCTCTCTTCAGCTATCATCTTTGAACCTGCAAGCCAAGCATCTCTGAATTGCTTTCTCTTTATTTGAGCTCAAGCATCAACAAATTCATTTCAATGTAGATGCTCCATAAATTCTCCCTCTTAATTGAAACCTTGCATTTTCTTTAATCCATGAGATTTTTGAAAAATCCAGTAGCATATTAATATTCCTTGCGTTTTTGTGATCAATTTTGATTCTTGGATTGTTTGATTTGGTGGAGAATTGAAGGAGAAATTTGAATCAGAAATCTATTTGTTGAAATATCCAAATCATAACCATGTTCACACAGTCATTTTCGTGCGTCATTTTCTATATCATCAATGAATCATTTCATGAAAATTTTGATACTATCGTGTTTAGCACATTTTGCACTTGAATTTTGATGTTTACATCTTTGAATTTCATTAAGAAGTGCGTGAGATATCGGGATTTGAAAATGTTGTTTCAAAACTGAAAAATTAGAAAGAATGGTTGTTTGGTAGGGATGACTGCGTGGCATATTTTGATTGAACACGGTCTTATTTTCTTTTACAGCGCATATTGAGAATAACAGGTGTGATAGGCTTTCATATATTCGAATTTTTTTTAATTTCTCTAATTTTGTTTTAATATTTTTCTTAATTCAAAAATTACTACAAAAATATTTCAAACTATATTTTCAATATATTTTCATATTCTAATTTTTATTTCATAGTTTTATTATTTTTCATGTTTAAATAAATATAAATAGTTAATTAGGGTTTTAATTCATTTTAGGGTTATAGATTTTATTATCCTATTTTTCTATTTGATAAAAAATCCATAAAAAATACTTTTGGACTCCTCTCTGAGTTTACTACTTAAAAATATTTTTTTTCCAATTTTAAAAAACTTTTGGATCACCCGTTAAAATCATTTGGACATATCATCTTTTATTTGTTTTAATTTTGTTGGTTTGTGTAAATAATTTCCATTTCCCTTTTCCTTTTGAAATAAAATTCAAGAAAAATATACTCGTTGATCCTTGGAATTTTATTGACATTTAGGTTATTTTACATCCAATTTATTTGAAATTTAGGTTAATTTGTTTAATTTTGGATTTAATTTCTTTCTTTTAGGGTTTTGTGTGATCATTCACATCAATTGATTTAAATTTCTAACTTCCCATGTCTATAAAATTAGAGATCAAGTTGTTTAGAGTGCTTGAACACGTTGAGGTACTAAAAGACATTTTTTTTTGGAATTTTACAATGTTATTCATATTTTTCACAAATTATTTCACAAAACAATCTAGTTTAAGTCTTTTACTTGCTAGTTTCAATGTTTGCATTTTTAAAACACAATTCCACTTCAATACAAGAACTCTAAGTCCCATTTTTGACTTTTACAGGCCTTTGGGAAGTTGATTTTTAATTTCATACTTTTTCAAGTTATTTTCCTATTTTTGATCCATTTTTTACCTAGGTTTGCATTTAGGGTTTTACTTTTGATTAATGCTTGTAATTGAAAACTTTTGTACATGATTCTTGTTTATTTCTTGAAACAGCATGTGATACTGACTTGAGGCTTATTTTGAGGACAAACTCTTTAACCTAATTTGGTGTTAGGTGTTGATAGGTTGATAAACGAAATCGACCAAAATGAACGAATGATGTTTATGATATTTGAAACTCTAATTTCATACATTGTATCCTTTCCCTCTTCATATTATCCCCCTTTCTTATTGTACTATATGTTATGGGATAATGATATCTATATCATTTATCCAAACATGAAGTACATAGATTTCTATTGACCGGCCTCAAAGTAGGTGGGACTTCTACATAAGTCCACTTACGACTGCTTAACATAGGGCTAAATTTTGTCCCGATTTGAGAAAATGATCATTCGTGGCCCAAACCTATGTTTGCAAGCCTAAGTATGTTAATTTGAACCCTTTGATCCAATAACCTTGAGATCCATTGTTAGGAGACTTTGGTTCTACTAATCCTCTAATGGATCTTCATCAATTTTGGTCAAAGTGGATCACTTAAACATTATTGATCATTAAATGTTGCCTTGAGAATTCTTAAATGGATGATATACTTGACAAAAAGAAAATGCAACTTGTTGTTGAGAGGATTTGGTTCTACCAATCCTCTAATGAGTTCCAAATTCAAGTTTCAAGATGGTCATCCAACTAACCACTAATTCCTAACAAATGACTTTATTTTATGCTTTTATCTTATGCCCTTTACTTTATGCACCACTTATTTTAGAATTTACATTTCATGCTATTTTCATATTTGCTCACTTGAGCCTTTATATTCATGTCATTTTGAATTCGCTCACTCGAGCTTTTCATTTCTTTTTGAAGATACCTAATAATCAACTTAAACCCTAAAAAACTTTAAAGTTACTTGGACTATTTGGTTACTATCCTTGGCATTATAGAGTGATGGACTTCTTGGACTTAGGAATAGAAACCTTGACCTATATTGGAGACCTTGTGACCTTAATTGATATTTTGTCTAGAGTTCTTGGGGTTTACCTCAAGATGTTGGGTTGTTTTTTTGCTTTGTGTGCCGGTTATTATGATTACATGCTTTGTCTGTGATCGAGAATTCATCTTTATACAACTGTTACTCTGCCCAATTTTTGTGAAGACTTAATGCAATTAAAGCTTGGTTTTCTCAAGAGGTTTAGTATCCTTGCTTGGTTTCAATCCAAAGAATGGGAATTTCATCTTGACTCGTAATGTCAAGTGTTGACTTCTTGTTTAGTTAGACGGTTATTTTCCTAGATTTTACCTTATGCTTTAGGATAATCCCTTCTTCTTCTCCCACCTTCTTTAAATTCAAAAATCTTCTCCCTCCTTTTGAAAACACTTATTGTTTCTAAACTTGAACCACTTTCATAATAAACTTGGACTTAGTTCCATTCATTTTCAAAACATTTTCATAAACAAACTTTAATCAAATTAATAATACCTTGACATTTTTGTGAGAAGACTAAAAGTCAATCAATATCATTCAATCCATTTTGCCACTTTAGCTTTTGCTTTAAAACTTTTCTAAAAAGATTGTACTCTTGGAAATACTTGCAGTGATGCAAACAACTATACTTCTACAATATGTACTGAAGTGATATATTTTCCACCTGGGTGTTAAGTGAGGCATTGTTTATTTTAAAATCCAAGCCATATCCTCCACTTTGGGATGACGCAAAATCTCCTTTCTCATCATTGTGGGTAGTAAGTATGTTTTCCATACGGACAATGACGATGATGTCTTATCTCATAAAATTAACCAACACACTTGTGTTTTAAAATTTTTAAAGAGGAACTACGTGTACCCTGATCCCCTATTTCATGGAAGGTGGTACGTAGGAACTAAAGGTTCGCAACCACGGCGGGTATAAAAAAGAGGTTCATGTGGAGTACCGTAGATGTTTAGGGTGCTAATACCTCCCCTTTGCATAACCAACCCCCTTACCTAGCATCTTTCCCCCTCTTTTGGGTTATTCGATCTTTCCCATTACTTTGGAAACAATAAAGCGCGATGGTGATTTTTATTTTTGATCTGTACAAATTTAGTCAATCTAATGGCTTAGTCTTAAAAATTTCTATCGCTACATCAGTCTCTAAGCAACAATGAGTTTTGAAACTTTGTGTTGTTCATCCCCTAGGCTATGATGAATAAGGAAAATCTACGTTGTAGCTTACTATATTATTCTAAAATAATTAGTAAGTTAATAATCAAACTTGGGTTATTTATCTCCTAGGTTACTGTAAATACACAAAATCCACGACTACTTTTTCTAGGTACTGATGGGTCATCTGCATCGTCATATCTAGGTCAATTATATTTTGGGATTTATCTGTTCAGGTCTACGGTAAAATTTTGGAGTTCTTTCATTATTTAATAACCCTCTGATCTGAATATGTGAGATCTTCGTATTCTCTCACCTTCAATCAAAGGGCGATTACATAGGGGCAACTGTTATACCCAAAATTTGCCCGCCTTAGGCATTAGCAATTGAATTATTTCACTAGCATTTAATTAGGATATTTGTTTTTAATGAGGTCATAGGGTGAATATCTAAATAAGTCTCACATTCTAGATGAGGGTGTATATATCTTGAATTGGTAATATGGGGTGTAACTATTTGGGCATAGCAAATTGGTATGAACCCTCTAGAGGGGAGGGTTGTATTGGCTAATAAAAGGGTGTATGTTTTGGGCCTAACTAACTTGTATGTCTTTGGGGCTGAAGTCAATATAAAATTTTTGAATTTATTTCTAATTTTTCTGAAAGTTGACCGAGTCAACTATCATTAAGTATAATTATGATTATTTTTATTAGTGATTATTTATTAATAATGAGTATTATTATGAATTATTAGTCATTGTTATGGTTAATATTATACTTCTTATTTTACTAATATTACTATTAGTTGTTATTTTATTATTATTAATATTTCAAAATTTTGTTGACCAAGTCAACATTAGGGTAAAAGCCTAATTCCCAAAAGCTGCACCCAATCGTCATCTTCGTCGCCAAGGTACCCAGGCTCGGAATTTAAACAAATTTTGGATCAAATTTGTAGCCAAATCAAATTGAATATGGAATTTTATTTTGTTTCGAATTTATACAATAACAAGTCCAAATACATTACAAAGTTCCCAAACCCTAACCTAATTTACAATAAAATCAAATCAAATCCTAAATTGATTCTGATTCAATCAATCATACAAAAGTAACAAAAATCACTAATTAATTTCCTAATCTAAACCTATAGCTGCTAAAAACCTAAGCCTATAAAAGGAGCCATATGCTATTAGAATTAGGACGAACACCATAACCGTTAGAGATTATGGATTGTTGTTACTGAAACCCTACACTATTCACCAAAGATCTTCTCAATAGAAGACTTGGGTTTCACGACTGAAACCCTAAGTCCTTCAGAGCTAAACCTCCAACCTTTTAAAGTACCTGCAAATAGAAAGAAGAAAGAGATTAGAAGGGACGATTAGAGAACCAGAAGAGGAAATTATATAAAAAGAATCACTGCGTGGATGGTAATCCTAATCACTTAGCTTAGGTTTTATATTTGGTTTATGTTGATTGGTTTAATTTATGTTGAAATTGGGGTTCTGGGTTTTGATTTTGATTTAGGGTTAGGTTTATGGTAAAACCACTTAGGGTTTGGTAATTTGGTCAGGGGTAGGACACGAATAGGTTAGGTTTTAATGATTTGGTTAGGGTTTGGATGAAGTTGTTTGCCATCAGGGTTAGTCTTCATAGGGTTCTCGCTAACCCAGATGAAAATGTGATGGCTTTTGGGTTTTTTGGTTGAAGGTGGGTTGAAGATATTCATCTAGATCTGGGTTTGGATGAAGGTGTACTATGGTTTTAGATTAAGGTTGTGGTGCCTTGGAGAAGCCGGTGGCAGAAGCGATTTCTAGCCGGTGGAGCCTAGGGTGGGGAAATATCCGATCGCTAGAATTCTAGAGAAAAGGCAGAGCCTCTCTCTCTAGAAAAGAATAAAAGGTTTCGTTTGGTTTGTGAAAAGAGACAGGAGAAAGGGAAAATGAGCCAAGAGATCAAAATTTTCCTTTTATAGAGCCTCCCATGTTCGCTGATCCGAGACGCATGGCCTCACGATGGCCACAAAATCAGCATACTCTGACCCATTTCATGCGTGCATACTCACTATACTCATAGTCAATATTCAAATCACAGCCACAAATTCTGATTACTAACGGTCCAATGCTTTAGTACCAGATCTTGGAGGTCGTTGGATGAAAGAAATATATGAGATCTTGTTGCCTCACCATAGTGCATGTTTCTTACCACATCTTGCCCAAAAGAACCCAGAGTTTGTTTGGGACTTTGCACATATTTTCTAGGCCTAAGGCTTGTTCTCTTAACACCCCCAACTTGTTTCCTTTTGCAAATTCAATTATAAAATGCACCCCTTTCCATTGGACTTGAATTAGAACCTTAGGCCTTAGGATAAAAATTAATGGTGGCGACTCATTATTTTTTGCCGGTTACGACAGCTGACGGTTCTGCTAAGGACACAACCCTAGGGTTTAGAGTCTTCCCTTTTTTAGGTCTAGGGTTTTCTTGGGTATTTTTTATTTTTGGTATTTTTTTATGTAAATGGTTATTGGTTTATTTTATTTATTCATGTTATTCAGTATTATCCTGATTATTTTGTTGATTGGTGGGATTTAAATACAATATAATATCAAAACCTTAGAAAGAAGGATTGTCTATTGGCCAAGGGGGGTAAGCACCGCTACAAGCTTTTCTGACGACTTCGCCTAGAGTCAGTAGAATTCCAAAGAAATAATATCTTTTAGAGGGATAGACTCTCTAGGAGATAAGACTTCAGAATTTGTCCAGTGACTCTTTGTATAACCCTAAAACAAAATCTCATTGTGAGACCTTGTACGACCTAAAAGACGAAAGTTTCAGTCTACAAAGAGGATCTACTTAATGGAGACCCTTGTGCCTTAACCTCTAGTGTTGTCCATTATACCCTTAAGGAAACCACCTTATGGGGAGGTTAGAACATCCGTAGGACGAAACTAGGAACCCACATTCTAAGGATACCTTTCACAATTCCACTTCCATGTTACATCACCATGCATACATACATGCATTTCACATTTCAAATATTCATTGTTTTTGCATTTAGGTTGTTTTATTACAAAATTTATAAGGGAAAAACAATCAAAGGTTTTTGGTGAGTATCTTAAAAATGAATACCAATAAGAAACAAACCATCCGAGTTAGCGTTGTGATTCCTGATATGCAAAAGATAAAACTGATTATGGGAAAATTGACTGACAAAGCTATAAAAATGTTTATTCGATGCTATAGAGACATCCTTATGTTGACCAAAGTGATTGTACAAGAGGAAGCTATTATTTCCCTAGCACGGTTCTATGGCCCTCCCTTCCGATGTTTCACTTTCCAGAATTTTCAGTTAGCACCTACGTTGGAGGAATTTTATAGGATCCCAGATTTCTCTAGAATCAAGGATGAACCTTACTTGGGGATTGGACAAACTATCAATGTCCAAGATTTGGCTAAAGGATTGGGAATACCCTTCACTGATGTGTTTATCAATTATAAAAACGATGGCATAGTTCAAGGGACTAAAAGAAAGTACTTGGAAGCTAAAGCCCTCACTTTTTCTAATAAGAAATAATGGGGGCCTTGTGTATATTGTTTGGTGCTACTGATTTTTTGTTTGATTCTCTTTCCGCATATTATGGATTACATAGATCTTGTTGCTATTAGTTTGTTTTAGGCTGTAAAGGTGTTGAATGATGATCTGACTCCTGCTTTACTTGTGGATGTTTATTATGCTCTTCATACCCGTTCTGAAAAAGGAAGGGGTGTGTTGAATTATTTTATCCCGCTGTTATATTCTTGGATTATCAATCATATCTACAAATCATATTATATGGTTAAAAATATAAATCGAGAATAGTGACCCCAAAGACTGAGGGCTCTCACTGCGGATTCAATTTTATTGTACTCAAGGAGGCTAAAGATAGAGGAAATTCTCGTTAACTGCAGAGGTTTCCCCATTGTTCCATTTATTTGATCAAGAGGATGTATTAACTATAATATCACTTTGGCTTCATGTCAAATTGGATACCCTTTGGAAGATAAGCCTTCCGACGAGTCACTTTGACAGTTAATTCTTCATGACATGGATAAAAAAACCATGAATTACTCAATAAGACCATTAGAGCTTGAATAGAGTTCACAAGAAAGGATTCAGAAGAAAGAATGTTGTGGCGAAGTAACCCTATACTCGATGGGTTTTGGAGAGAATTTAAATAGTCAAGCTACCTTTTATTGTTGAACCCACCTACACACCAGATGTGCCAGATCCTCTTCCAATGTCTGTGGAGGAGATAAAAGACTTGAAGAAAGCCCTGGATCAAGATAAAAAAGAAAAATAGGGATTGGAGCATAGCCTACATGACCTTACTAGAGAGAGAAGGCGGTTTCAACAAGAGGTTGAGTTAAAATAGCAACAGATTTAGAGAGACCGTGAAATGATTGAAAAGGAGAGTCTTAAACGAAAGCGTTCGACCGAAGGACTATTGAGTGTCACTTTCAACTTAGATTCCCACAACTAACGCTTGGATGATGTTGCTAGATAAATTGGAAAGCTAAATAGGTGGTATAAAAAATCCCTACAAGACAAAAAGGATATAGAGGAGAATCTGAGAGCCCAAACCCAAGGGCTAGCAGAAGGTGCTCTAGAGCAAGAAGAGAAAATCCAGTATGTCACTACAACACTCCAAGATAGCCAAGAATCGGATGTAGGAGAAAGTCTCAAGTGGATGAGGGAAGAAATACTTCTCGCCCAAAAGATAAAAGAGTATGAAGAAGTTTGTTAAGAGTTGGAAGGCCTCCGAAAATACTTCCTTATTCAAAGGGAACTTTATAAGGAGATGAAGGCTGAAAAGATGTATTGTGAAGGACAATATGTGAAGATCACTCAAGGGGGATAAGACAACAAGATCATAACTCATATGCTCCATACTAATGTTGCTGATAATCCTATGGCACTCATTCAGTATAAAGCCCTTGAAGAAAGATTATAGGTTGTAGAAGGTTATGACGCTTTCAACGTCGATGCCCTTGAAATGGGTCTAGTCCCAGATGTAGTGATCCCTCCAAAGTTTAAAGTACCAGACTTTGGAAAATATAAGGTGCTCACATTCCATAAGGAAACATCTATGCATGTACTGTAGGAAAATGCATGCATATGCTCAAGATCAGAAGCTAATGATCCACTACTTTCAAGACAATTTGAGTGGGGAATCTCTGGATTGGTATATGCAATTAGAGGGATTCCATATCTAAACATGGGCATATCTTGCTGTTGTACCCAAAAATTTGCCCTCCCATTTCCTCAACATTTTCTCATCACCAGACCTTTGAAGATCAAGATCCAGTTAGGGTTTCCTCTGCTTAAGACTTCTCCTTGTACTGTTGACCCAAATTAGGGTTTGTGGTTGAACAAAGATGTTTTGACCTAAAATGCCTAAGATGACTTTCATGCTTCATGTTGGACTCCCAAGTTTATCCATACCAAGTTTCAAGTCTTGATTCCAAGTTTTACCCAGTCAATCGGACAGTTGACCTAGAAATCAGCTGTATTGGGGAAAAAGTCAACTGTGGCCAATTGACAGTCAAATCTCATGAAAATTGACCCACATCAACATTATGAACTCATATGGACCATTTGATCAAGTTTGGATCACAATTCCACAAGAAATTTGATCAGATCACCAAAAGGGCAAAATGGTCATTTTTAGGGTTTTGACTGCACAAAGGCAATTTTTGACTGTTTGACCTAGCCAATGGCAAACCAAGATCACATATGGACTCAAGGACCCCATGGAATTATCTTGACATGCTCAACAAACTCAAAAGATCCCAAGTACACAAGATTGACAGTTGAATTTCCCAGTCAATTGATCAATTTTGACTGTATACTGAAAAGTCAAACTTTGACTTTTTGGTCAAAATCAAGAGTCAAGATTCATTTTTCATCAAAACATACCAAATCATGAAACTTGTTCACCAAGAAACCAAGAAATGCAAATTAGGGTTTGAAATGGAATTTTTCATAACTTAGAATTTTTCTAAGTTATGGAAAACCCTAATTTTTTCCCAACTTCGCCCCACTTTTTCACCATGATTCATTTGGATTCAAACAAAAGTCAAAACATGGAAGTTGTAGCTTGTTACATAATCTACAACTTTGGTTCACAAAGTTTTCCCAAATGAGGCTTGTATCTCAAGTTACAAATTTTTGAATAAGGGCACTAAACCATTCATAACTTAGTGAAAATTTGACCTATTTTGGACAAGTTTTTACCTAACTTCAAGACCATTTTCCATACACTTCCACTTGGAATTTCAATTTGCATTTCAAATATGGATTGTAGTACACATTCCAAGCTTTCCAAAATGTCCAAGAACCTCTCAAACAACCTCATGGTTAGGGAGAATCGAATTTCTCAATATGGCAAAAACTCACTTTGTTCATGACCAAGTTACATGTCCATAACCTTGCAATTTGAACTCAGCATGCCTTAAGCTAGATTACAGGTCCTTAAACCATCCAACACTCATAAATTTAATTCATATTCTTTGTGCCAAGACCATGTTCTTTGAGTTCAAGCATTGTCTAAAGGTTTAATCCCAAAGTAGATAAAGCAAATTGGCCATTTTTGTAAAAGGTAGCTTTATGTCAAATTGAAAATCCAACAAGTACATTGCAAATCTGATTGGCACAAGATTATGAGAAAAACACTCTGATCAAGAAGAGATTTTGCAGCACATTAGGGGGCCTGTACTGACCTAGAACACAACTTGGACATTTGTTGCTTAAGTGTGAAGAAAAGTGCCATAACACATACCAACTCTCATCTCAGCAAAAACCAACTTAGGAAAACTTGTCAAACACATTCCAAACAATCACCTTGCCCTAAAACACGAGCTAAACACCTTCCAAACCTCATCAAACCAAAAAACACCATCAAACTGCAAAAACAGAGTTGCCTTTGCAGATTGAGTTCCAACTCTCAATCCTCTCAAGCATTCTTGCCCAAACCAGTTCACACACCTTCCCTACCATCAATGCAAGCTGACCAAAACCTAAAGCACGACCTGTAACACCTCCAGGCCACTTCACTATTTTCATATTTCTGTTTTGCAGTTGGAGTCCTCTAGCACGATTCAGGGAGTTTCAAGACAAAGTAGAACTTGGAATAGCATCCTCACACTTCAAGGAAGCTCTACAAATCATTATCTTGCTCTGAAAACTCCCCCATTGCAAAGCACGATTCCAACTGAACAGGTATATTCATGGAGTTCTATCTCTCAGTATAGGCATTGTTAGCTTTAGGTTTGTGAAGGAAACATGTCACAATCATAGCCCTGAACATGCCCATATGATTAGATTTCATTTATATTATGTATGCTTAGAGAATTTTGGTTCTGAACATTGATGAAAAGTTAGGTCAGGAATTGGGGAAGAAGAAATTCTCCCTCATCTTAGAGAGTTAAGTCAAGTTCTTTACATGGTTGGATTCGTCTTCTCATGCTCTACATTTTTCATGATATGAGTTTTGCTTGAAAGTCCAGGAATCAAGAGATGGAAAACGCGTGTTCTTTGTTCATACAGGTCTGAGGTTGAAGACAGAGTCTTTTTGGGCTGGGCCTGAGTTGACTTTCCTATTTGCACCCTTTTACGGCTTTTACACCCCCAAGGCCCATTTGCTTATTTCTTTGATTTTTTGACATTTTCTTTTTTTGGATTGACTTACTTATTTTTTCTCATGACATTAAAAATATAAAAATCTTTTTTCTCACCATTTTTTGATTTATTAGGTATTTTTGTGATTTTCTTTGATTCATACATAAATAAATAAATACATATATTTTTGTTTAAATTAACTAAATAGTGCAAATACATTTTTATTTTCATTTTTATTTCATTTTATCTTCTGAAAATATTTTATATAAAAAATACTCTTTTTGAAAATATTAAATATTATTGTTTTTGGTATATATAATACTTATTAAATAATACATATATATATATATATATATATATATATATATATATATATATATATATATATATATATATATATATATATATATATATATATATATATATATATATATATATATATATATATATATATATATATATATATATATATATATATATATATATATATATTTATATATATATATATATATATATATATATATATATATATATATATATATATATATATATATATATATATATATATATATATATATATATATATATATATATTTATATATATATATATATATTTATATATATATATATATATTTATATATATATATATATATATATATATATATATATTTATATATATATATATATATTTATATATATATATATATATATTTATATATATATATATATATATATTTATTAATATATTTAGGATAAAATACCAAAATATGCATATTTTACTTTTATTAATATTAAACACTAAAAATACATTTTTTACAAATATATTTCTTTTTTTTATTTTATTTTTGTGTATAAATGATCAATATTGTATATATTAATAAATAATACATTTTATTTAATAGAATTAGGGTTTTACCCTAAACATGAAAAATTCTCAAAAAAATAATACTTTTCTTTTGTTTATTTTGACACATAAAAATACTTTTTTTTCATACATATAAAAAACCCTTTTTTGCATTCTTGCATGTTTGTTCTATTTCTATTTTTATTTATGCAATTAAATTATCTGGTAAATAATTCAAATCTTGATGTAATAGTTTTAGGTTTAAATTCCTTGTCAAAATCCCCATTTGAAACATTGTACCCCCCTCCCCATATTATTGTGTTGTAATAGCGTAGGAGTTTAAATTTCACACTTTATCGCTTTCTAAATATACAATGCTAGAATTAGGGTTTATATGCGAATAAAATGAACAAAATAGTTATGACCTAATCTCAAGACAAACAAGCATGAAAATGGAAACACAAATCACACTTGCACCCCCTAGGGTATTCCACTTTGTTGCCTTCAAATAAATGGGCCATATTGCATGTTAGGTCTCTTTGGGCAAAACAAACAAATCAAATGATCATAAGTCCCTCGATGACGCTTTCAAAATGTTGCCTAAACAAATGATCAAGTCCCTTAAGGAAAATTGCCCAAAGATACTTGACACCGTTGCAATTATGGTCTAAAACGATGACCCGTGCCCGTCCCTTTCACATCCTAACATAAGATTGCCCACCAAATACAATGGTGGAACAAACTTATTAAAAGGGTTAAAACATAGCAATAAACTTTGAGAAATTTAGGAGTAGATAACCTCTTAGTTACTTGAATCAAACTTGCAATACAAAAACACTTGCCTATTTTCTAAAACACACCTCACAACACTTTCAAAACAACTTTCAAAAACAAATGAAAACCTTTTCAAAAGACATACACCTTTGTATACATCCCAACATGGATCATTACAAAGGTTGCCATCACATTGGCTTCTTTTCAAAACATTTCTCAAACCCACACACACAAGAGTACCATTTCAAATAATTGAAAACAAAAGGCAAGTGATCTAAGCAAGTAACTAAGAGCCCATGGATAACCATGGATAGAAAGGGTGCTAATACCTTCCCTTTCTATAATCTACTCCCCGAACCCAAGAAAAATCTCAAAGGTTTTTGCTGTGCTTTTTAAACCTTTCCTTAGGATAAAATAAAAAGTCGGTGGCGACTCTTGCTCAACCGAAACATTTGCAAAAACAAACGCAAAACCTCAAGTCAGTTCTCCCACCGTATCATAGAACTGGCGACTCTGCTGGGGAAATTTTAAAAGTGGAGTAACCTTAGGGCTTAGATCACCCCCTTTGCATGACAAATTGTTTGAATTGTTTGCTTTATACTTTGGCTCTATTGTTTGGGTTTGCAATCCTACACCCGGATTTTTGGAAACATTCATAGATAGCAATACGTTGTGGAAACTGTGCGGGGTATACCGACACGGTCGAAGCAATAACTATATTAGTGCGACATATTTGTGAGTACCGGTAACCCTTGAGTTCAATCAAGGAGAGTACGGGGCCGCTGAGTGATGTCACTAAGCACTAATGACCTAGAACCTTACTTGACCATCTTGGCCTTTTATTAGGGGTAGTGAGATGACCGACTTTGGTGCAGTCCGAAGTTGGTAGATACTCGATACTACACTCATTGAGGGTTGTGTTCTTGGAATATTTTGGTCGCTAGTTAAGTGGCTAAACCAAAACAATGAACAATGAAAACAATCCAGTGATATTGAGCTCCTTAGAACCCGGTTACTATTTATAGGACAGGTTTTTAAGCCAACTACACTCAAGAGGGTACTTACCTATGAAACCCCATGCAAGCCTGAAACTAGGGTTTGGTGTGATTTGTTTGTACATATGTTTTGTGCATACATCATAAACATCATAAAACATCATATGCATTCACTAACCATTTCAAGGGTTTTGGATCTTCATCTTTGTTCTTGTTTTGTAGGACATGGAAATTCCTCGCAGAAATACCATTCAAGTCAACCTTGTGAGAATCTCTCCTCAACTCAAGGAGATCACCTCAAGAATTCCGGAAAATTCATCCTTCAGTGAAAGACATGGTAGACTGCTCAGCCTAGTCAACACCAACATTGAAGAAGACATGATGAAAGTGCTATTCCAGTTCTTTGACCCTCTTCACCACTGTTTCACTTTCCCTGATTATCAGTTGGTACCCACTTTGGAGGAGTTTTCTCAACTCCTAAGAATCCCTATCCTTAATCAACTACCCTTCAACGGTACGGAAAAGGAACCAAAGCCGGAAGATGTTGCTCGAGCATTACATCTACAACCATCCGACATCAAGGGGCACTAGGAAACCAGAAGCGGCGTCAAAGGATTCTTAGCAAAATTCTTGTTTGAGAAGGCACAAGAATGTTGGAACTCATTGAACCTACAAGCCTTTGAAGAGATTGTGGCACTCCTTATCTATGGGTTGGTCTTGTTCCCAAATCCTGACCAATTGGTAGATGTCAACGCCGTCAAAATTTTCTTGTCCAGAAATCCAATACCGACATTGCTTGGGGACATTCTTCACTCATTTTACACACGAACAATGAGAAAGAGGGGTGTTCTCATGTGTTGTACTCCTCTCCTTGCAAGGTGGTTTATTTCACACCTTCCACAATCTGTCTTGAAGAATGACCAAGGTACAAGGTGGTCCCAACGGTTGATGACTCTTACTCATTCTGATGTGCATTGGTGTTCTCGGTCCAGAGAAAATGTCATCATCGTCGATCGTTGCGGAGAATTTCCTAATGTTCCTTTACTTGGGATTAGAGGAGGTATCACCTACAACCCTTGCCTAGCTTTGAGACAATTTGGATATGCACGGAGGGATGGCCCTCATGACATGTTGATTCCTGACCTAGTTTTTGACTTCGACAACGATGCGCAAGGACTTCTCCAAAGGTTCATCAGAGCTTGGGGAAAACTCAACAAGGTTGATAGCAAAACTTTGGGACACAAGAACTCCATCCCTCTTGAGCCTTATCTCAAGTGGGTACGAGCCCGAGCCCAAAGTCTGATGATGCCTTATCCTCATGTACTCCCTGTGATTAAAGAGCCCGTCAAGGAAGGAGAGGTTCCCTACACCATCTTACATCCTGACATGCCTACATCGTGGGAGGAAATGCAGAAAAGTTGGATTCAGCTCAAGGAGGAACGAAACACTTTTGAAGCTAGCTACTACGCTAGTGAAAAGAAGGTTCTAGAGCTTACCCGCCGACTCCACGAGCAAGAGGCCCTCAATAGCTACATCGCACCAAAAAGGATGCGCAATGTCTTTTTGCCTTAAGAAGTTTATTTTGTAATATTTGGCCCATGGGGCATTTATGTACTGACAAATTTCTTCTTATTAATATGACGTGCGTTCTCCTTTGTCTGAAACAATTTTGAATGTCCTAAATCCTTGAATACATTGCATACATAAGCATACCATTCATCATGTGCATAAGAAGGTCTCATTCCAGGTTTCCTTATCTATCTGCTGTTTATTACAGTAGGATGGATCTCGAGCAAACAGTCAAAGACCTACAGGCTCAGAATGCACAGTTCCAGCAACTCCTAATGACTTTGGCTAAGGGTCAGGAGGATATCAAGACTCAATTGGGGAACAAAGACCCAGTGAAAAAGAAGAAAAAGAGACTCGGGGTGGCTACTTTGGGGAGAAGATTTGACGGAGAAGCTCGAAGAGTGCTTGAATTTCCTCCTACTTCTGATGAAGGGACCAGTAAGAGAGATGGAGCTGCAGTGCCTTCCGAGTATGATGCGGAAGAAGAAGAGGTTGAAGAGGATGAAGATTATTCTGACCAGCAATACCCTCCAGCTGATGATAAATACAAAGGGTTAGAAGACAGATTAGCCGCCATGGAATTACAAAGAGTACCGGGTTTGGATTTTGAAGACTTGGGTTTGGTTGCCGGGATTGTGATTCCCCCAAAATTCAAAGTGCCAGTGTTTGTGAGGTATGATGGGCTGTCCTGCCCCAAAATGCATCTCAGGTCCTACGTGAGAAAGATTCAACCCTATACGGCAGATAAAAACCTCTGGATTCATTTCTTTCAAGACAGCCTTTCTGGAGCTCAGTTGGAGTGGTTTTATCAGCTAGAAGGAACCAGTGTCGGAAATTGGGAAGATTTGGCCACCGCTTTTTACAAACAATACCAGTACAATTCTGATCTTGCTCCTACTCGTACCCAACTTCAGGGTATGTCGCTAGGAACAAGTGAGGGATTCAAAGAGTACGCACAAAAATGGAGGGATTTGGCTGGCAGGGTGAAGCCTCCTTTAACCGATCGTGAGCTTGTTGATATGTTTCTAGGGACCCTATCTGGGCCTTTCTTCAATCATCTGATTGGTAACTCTTCCGCGGGGTTTACCGATTTGATCTTAACGGGCGAGAGAATAGAAGCTGGCATCAAGTCAGGAAAGATTCAGAAGGGTGTTGCTACAAGTACTGAGAAGAGGCCTTTTAAGAAAGAAGCAAGTGCCGTCTATGGTCCTAGAAGACAAGTCAAGCCAGAAAGTCGCCAAGCCGTCAATGCTCTGGTCATTTCAAAACCTGTTGCTGCTCCTCAGCAGTACAATCAACAAAGAGGCGAAAGGCCCAAGAGGCAGTATACTCGGTTGAGTATGACCTTATCACAAATTTTACCCCAACTGTTATCAACCAATTTGGTGACCACCAAAGAAGCTCCTAAGGTCGTCAACACTGCATCTCCTAAGTATAACCCAAATGCCCGGTGTGCTTATCATTCTGATAGTCCCGGGCACACTACTGATGATTGTTGGGCCTTGAGAAACAAAGTGCAAGATCTTATCGACGCGAAGGAAATTCAGTTTGAAGCGCCTGAGAGGCTGAATGTTGTAACTGCTCCTATGCCCCAGCATAGAGTAAATGCCATTGAGGAAGAGTTGTATGCTGTTTCGGTGAATGAAGTTGTTACCCCTCTTTTGACTGTTAAGAGGAACCTACTACTAGCCGGTTTATTTCCGGGTTGTAGTAAGGGTTGCCTCCTGTGTGCTGTTATCCCTACCGGTTGTCCACTGCTGAAATCAGGCATCCAAAGCCTGATGGATAGCAAGGAAATTCTGTTCAAGAAAACTGTTGTTCCGTCTGTTTCCATTGAAGAAATATCTGTTGTCACAATTTACAATCCTGCCAAAGCTCCCGTGAAGAAACCAGTCCAAATTATGTCTGTTGCACCCATCACTATTACTGTCCTGGGGCCTCTCCCGTATGAGTCTGATAAAGCTGTTCCATGTCATTATGGAGCCGACGTGTATGTGCTTAGGGTGAAGCAGGAGTTCAACACCAATACCAGTATCAGTAACATCACTGGTCCCGCCAAGATCACTCACAGTGGCAGGCTCTTCTCGCCTGACATTGCACCGCCAGTTATCCGAAAACCTCTCACCATCACACCCGCAAGTGTGCATGTTCCAATTCAAGTTCCTGTGTCTACTACTGCCGCTGAGTCCTCTAATACTCGGGGCAAAGAAGTTGCTACCGATTCGCCTGCCAGGACGGAGGCACCAAAGAAGACTGCTGTGGAAGCCTCCCAACAAGAAATGGAGGAAATTCTTAAAATTATCAAAAAGAGTGACTTTAATGTTGTTGAACAGTTGGGGCATACTCCCTCCAAAATCTCTATGCTATCATTACTGTTATGCTCAGAGGCCCATGCAAAAGCCCTGATTTCATTTCTGAAAACGGCCCATATGCCGCAAGAGACCTCCGCGGATCAATTCACTGACTGTGTGGCTAATTTGACGGCTGACAACGACTTGGGGTTCTCAGATGCTGACCTTACCGCCAAAGGGAAAAATCACAATGATGCCCTGCACGTCTCTATAGAGTGCAGGGGCACTACTCTCGCACACGTGTTGGTGGATACCGGTTCTTCCCTGAATGTTTTGCCCAAGAAGGCATTGGATCGTCTGGATTGTGAGGGTTTGGAGCTGAAACCTAGTAACATCATTGTTAGAGCCTTCGACGGTTCTAAGAGGATGGTGCACGGTGAAGTAGACATCCCTATTCGTGTGGGTTCCCAAGTTTTCAACTCAACATTCTATGTAATGGATATTCGTCCATCTTATTCCTGCTTGTTGGGTCGACCCTGGATTCACAAAGCTGTGGAAGTAACTTCCACTTTACACCAAAAGCTTAAATACCCTGTCAAAGGGAAGATTGTTACTGTGCAGGGTGAGGAGGAATACATGGTGAGTCACTTGAATTCATTCCGGTATATCGAGATGGATGGGGAGTTTATTGAAACCCCCTTTCAGCATTTTGAAGAAGTACCTCCAGTGTTGGCATCAGCTGAAGCATTGGTTGAAGAAGACTTTCCGTTGAAGATGGCATCCTTGAAGGATGCCCGGGTTGTAATCGAGAAGGGCAATTGTGCAAACTGGGGTCAGCTTCCTGACTTCACTCAAAAGAATGACAAGTTTGGGCTGGGATTTACTGCAGAGGCTCAGAGGCTGTGTGCAAGGAAAAGATCAGAAAGGCTCCAGTGTTTATCTCCAACCCGAGGGTGAATGCTATCGAGGAGGATGTAGAGGAAGCAGAGTTTGACAGTTGGATCTACCCGACTACCAGCAACGGACCGAGCAACTGGACGACAAAGGATTTTACACCTATCACATTTGTCACGCAGTAATTAATTTCTTTTGATTTCTAATTTGTAACAAACAATATGTTAAAACTGTGTTGGCTCGGTGTCCTACCCGGGGCATCGTGGCTCCATTTGTGAGGGCTATTTGTATGACATTTCCATATATCATCAATCAAAACATTGGACGTTTGTTGCATTTCAAATCTTGTGCTCTTTTTCTTTCTGTGTTATATATATTGCAAAACAGCTATATTTACACACACTCACTTATACAGGTTTCAATCCACTCTGGATCCCACTGGCAATAGCTCTGCTACCGCCAGTTATGACTTCGAGAATCCGATCAATTTGGCGGAAGACGAAGGTGAAGATGATTGCGAAGTACCTGGTGAACTCGCAAGACTGCTACTCCAGGAAGAGAGGGCTATTCAACCACATGAAGAGCCGGTGGAAACAATTAACCTGGGTACTGAGACAGATAGGAAAGAGGTCAAGATCGGTGCCAATCTAGAGCTCAACGTGAAGCAACGATTGATCCAGATGCTACGGGATTACATGGAGATATTTGCTTGGTCCTATGAAGATATGCCTGGTTTGGATGCCGACATTGTAGTTCACCACCTGCCAACCAAGGAAGATTTCCCTCCGGTAAAGCAAAAGGTCCGCCGTATGCGCCCAGAGATGTCTGAAAAGATCAAGGCTGAGGTTATGAAGCAATTCGATGTCGGGTTTCTAGCAGTAACTTCTTATCCTCAATGGGTCGCCAACGTGGTGCCAGTACCGAAGAAGGACGGTAAAGTCAGAATGTGTGTCGACTACAGAGACTTGAACAGGGCAAGCCCCAAGGATGACTTCCCCTTACCTCACATCGACGTCCTTGTTGACAATACCGCTCAACACAAGGTTTTCTCCTTCATGGATGGTTTTTCAGGGTATAATCAGATCAATATGGCTCCGGAAGATATGGAAAAGACTACCTTTGTGACTCAGTGGGGCACCTTCTGTTATAAGGTCATGCCATTCGGGTTGAAAAATGTTGGGGCAACCTACCAACGCGCCATGGTTGCTTTATTTCATGATATGATCCATCATGAGATTGAGGTATATGTTGATGACATGATAGCAAGGTCTCAAACTGAGGAGGAGCACCTTGATCATTTGAGGAAGCTGTTTGACCGACTCAAGTTATATAAGCTGAGGTTGAATCCCAACAAATGCACCTTTGGGGTAAGATCCGGAAAATTGCTAGGTTTCATTGTAAGTGATAAAGGTATTCAGGTGGACCCTGCCAAGGTTAAAGCCATTCAAGAGATGCCAGTTCCTAAGACAGAGAAAGAAGTTAGAGGCTTCCTGGGACGACTAAATTACATTGCCCGATTCATCTCACATCTGACTGCTACTTGTGAGCCAATCTTCAAATTACTGAAGAAAGATCAAGTAGTACGCTGGAACGATGAATGTCAGGCTGCCTTTGAAAGGATAAAGGAATACCTCCAAGAGCCCCCCATTCTTATGCCACCAGTGGAAGGAAGACCTCTAATATTATACTTAACAGTACTTGATAATTCAATGGGGTGTGTGTTGGGGCAGCATGACGAGTCTGGCCGAAAAGAGCACGCCATTTATTACTTGAGCAAAAAGTTTACCGACTGTGAGTCTCGTTACTCACTGCTTGAGAAAACTTGCTGCGCTCTAGTATGGGCTGCTCGCCGGCTGAGACAGTATATGCTGACTCACACTACTCTATTAATTTCAAAGATGGATCCCATCAAGTACATATTTGAAAAGCCTGCTCTGTCTGGAAGGATAGCGAGATGGCAAATGATCTTGACAGAATATGACATCCAGTATACAACTCAGAAAGCAATCAAAGGAAGTGTACTGGCAGATCATTTGGCACACCAACCTGTGGACGATTACCAATCATTAAACTTTGATTTTCCGGACGAAGACATCATGGTGGTAACTGACTGTGAAGTACCTGGACCGGATGAAGGACCTGAGGAAGGATCCCGATGGTCTATGCATTTTGACGGAGCCTCCAATGCTCTGGGTAACGGCGTCGGCGCTGTAATTATATCTCCCAAAGGAACTCATACTCCACTCACCGCCCGATTGTGTTTCAACTGCACCAACAACATGGCAGAATATGAAGCATGTATCATGGGTCTGCAAGCTGCAATCGACTTAAGGATCAAGTTTCTGAGTGTCTTCGGAGATTCCTCTCTCGTGATCAATCAGATCAAAGGCGAGTGGGATACGAAACACCCAAATCTTATTCCTTACAAGGAGTATGTGTTGACCTTGCTTCCCAACTTTGAAGAAATAACTTTTGAGCACTTCCCAAGAGAGGAGAATCAGTTAGCGGACGCACTAGCTACAATGTCTTCAATGTTCAAAGTTAAGTGGGACAATGAGGCTCCCCGGATCGTTATCTGGAAGTTGGACGAACCGGCATACTACTGCGAGCTTGAGGCTGAAAAGGTGACTGAAAAACCCTGGTATCATGAGGTGAAGAGGTACTTGGAAGCTCAGGAATACCCTGAAGGTGCATCCGTCAATGACAAGAAGTTCATGAGGAGGTTTGCGGCAAAATTCTTCCTCAGCAACGACATTCTCTACAAATGGAATCATGATTCAACTCTACTGCGTTGTGTGGATAAGGCTGAAGCAGAGAAGATCATGATAGAATTGCATGAAGGTACATTCGGAACACATTCCAGTGGGCACACCATGGCAAAGAAAATCCTTAGGGCAGGATATTTCTGGTCCACAATGGAAGCTGATTGTTAACAACACTCTCGAACTTGTCATAAATGCCAAATCTATGCTGACAAGGTGCATATTCCTCCAGTTCCTCTGAACGTCCTGGCGGCACCTTGGCCTTTTGCAATGTGGGGCATTGATATGATCGGTGAGATCCGACCGAAGGCATCCAATGGGCATCGCTTCATCTTAGTGGCAATCGATTACTTCACGAAGTGGGTTGAGGCAGCTTCCTACGCCACAGTAACCAAGAGCGTCGTGGCACGTTTCATCCGACATAATCTGATCTGTCGGTACGGAGTCCCAGAAAGAATCATTACGGACAATGGTACCAATCTCAACAACAAGATGATCACTGAACTCTATGAACAATTTAAGATACAGCACCACAATTCTTCTCCCTACCGGCCGAAGATGAATGGGGCTGTAGAGGCAGCCAATAAGAATATCAAGAAAATTATGCAGAAGATGACAGTGACCTATAAAGATTGGCACGAGATGTTACCGTTCGCTCTTCATGGGTACCGTACCTCAGCAAGGACGTCAACCGGGGCAACTCCCTTCTCCTTGGTCTATGGCATGGAGGCAGTCTTGCCAATTGAAGTCCAGATACCCTCTCTCCGGATAATGAAGGATGCAGACTTGAGTGAAGATGACTGGATCCAGACTCGACTTGATCAATTAAACCTGATTGACGAAAAGAGACTCACCGCTATCTGTCATGGTCAGACGTATCAAAAACGGATGATCAGGGCATTTAACAAGAAAGTCAGACCACAAGAGTATCAAGTTGGGGACCTGGTAATCAAACGCATCATCCTTCCTCAAAGTGATCCCCGGGGCAAATGGACCCCTACATACGAAGGGCCATTTGTGGTTAAACATGTGTTCTCAGGAGGAGCCATGATCCTAACCACCATGGATGGTGACGACCTTCCTCACCCCGCCAATGCAGACATAGTGAAAAGATACTACGCATAAATAAAAGACCCGCTAGGTTGACATACCTAGGCAAAATAAGGGCTTCCCGGCGAACCAAAAGGGTTCGGGCAAAAATAAGGGATGAAATGAATAAAAATCTGTACACCCGGCAAGTCGAAAACCTGAAAAGGCGGCTTGGGCAAAAATGGGTATCCCGGTGGACTGAAAACCCGAAAGGGCGGTCCAGGAAAAAGTTAGGGATAAAGCGTAACACTATGTCTCATTGGATCACTTCGCACCCGGAATTCGGCATCAACTATCTGGCTCAGATTTCGGCATCGACCAATCAGCTTCTTCTTCAACTAGGCAGCAAAGCGATGGGACGCTTGGAGACATAAAGGCGATAGCAGAGTTGGAACCCAGTGGGATTGTTCACATAGCTGTTTTGTTTTCTTTTCAAAATTGTAAATTCTGTGTTATTCGGCGGCACCCTCTTACTAGGATGTCGGCCTCTTGTACAAAAAAACGCCTATTCACAGGAAAAATTCAAATCAATACAAATTCGCTTGTCCATACAAATTGCCATTGTTTTCCCTTTTTTCTGTTTTGTCTTGCGAAGAACGTCCAATGTTCATTTTTGATATATGCATTTGACATTGAATTGCTGATTCACAAATATTTGCATATGAAACGAAAGATTAATTACAGGTGACATCAGAAACAGGGGCAATGTGGAGCCGCCTGATGCAGTCTGGTTGCTTTGTCTGCCAAGGTACCAAGGTAGATTCGACTGAAGAATGTGACCAAATGATCTCAGCTCCCCGCAGAGTAAGGCAAGATTCAGCAATACTTCCCCCAGTGAAGTCGCCAACTTTCCCCGGCAGGTCTAAAAGCTTATCCCCAGTAGATTCTGGAAGCTTGTTCCCTGCAGAATACGGACGTCTCTCCCGATCTTTATTCAGATTTATTCCTCACAAGGGCTTATAACTGGGTTATCCTCAGCTAATTGCCATGGAAGATCGCCCTCGGCAAGGTTCTTTCAGTCCCCGGCAGGAGCTTGTCTTTGGTATTCCCCGGCGGAGTTTATCATCATTATCCCCAGCGGAATCCATCATTGAAGTCCTCAGCAGGCCTCTCGTCAAACTTCAGCAAAGTATCTCTGCCACAGAGCAACTCCCCGGCCAGTCGTCAAGGATTTATTTTCCTAAGACGAAGTTACACTCATAAACATTTCACATTTCATACATCTTGCTTACATACATGATAAAGTGCATACAACACTATCTCATGTTGAACATCATGACATCATGCATATCATACATCATGACATTGCACACAACTTATGTTTTTGCCTTTTCAGGGAAGAAGACAATCCCAAAGACAACTACCTTCAACTGTCACAATTCCAGATTCGATACCTGTATATAGCCAGGGCACATTTGAGAGTGATCAGTTTCCAGACTCGACTCCTGTATCTAGCCAGGGCACGTCTGAAGAGTTCGAAGATTCGATTCCTGTATCCAGCCAGGGCACATCTATCAACTACAACATTTCCAGATTCGACTCCTGTATCCAGCCAGGGCATATCTGTTGACCATATTTCCAGACTCGATTCCTGTATCCAGCCAGGGCATATCTGTTGACAACTATTTCCGGATTCGATTCCTGTATCCAGCCAGGGCACATCTGTGAGCAACCCTTTGTAGACTCGACACCCGTATCTAGCCAGGGCATATCTGCATAAAGAGATTGAAGATCAAACACCTGTAGCAAGCCAGGAAAACATCTGTCTTTCTCAAATACACAAGTTCTTGCTAAGGAATCTCTTATGCGATCAACGCTTCCAAATGGCATCTATAAGCCCATTCTCGACAAGGTTCTGTCACATCTTCAGATGGCGTCTATAAGCCCATCTCCCTATCCACCATCTCTCCAAATGGCATCTGTAAGCCCATTCCCGACATCATATTGTTGAGACTCCAACATGCGAGTGCAAATTTCCGGGCACTCTAGTGTCCAATCTCCTTTTACCCTCGAGTCACGAAAGGAAAACTTGCCAATCTAACTCTTCAGGTCCAAGAAGATTGAACAGGAGCAACTGTTGTACCCCAAAATTTGCCCTCCCATTTCCTCAACATTTTCTCATCACCAGACCTTTGAAGATCAAGATCCAGTTAGGGTTTCCTCTACTCAAGACTTCTCCTTGCACTGTTGACCCAAATTAGGGTTTGTGGTTGAACAAAGATGTTTTGACCTAAAATGCCTAAGATGACTTTCATGCTTCATGTTGGACTCCCAAGTTTATCCATACCAAGTTTCAAGTCTTGATTCCAAGTTTTACCCAGTCAATCGGACAGTTGACCTAGAAATCAGCTGTATTGGGGAAAAAGTCAATTGTGGCCAATTGACAGTCAAATCTCATGAAAATTGATCCACATCAACATTATGAACTCATATGGACCATTTGATCAAGTTTGGATCACAATTCCACAAGAAATTTGATCAGATCACCAAAAGGGCAAAATGGTCATTTTTAGGGTTTTGACTGCACAAAGGCAATTTTTGACTGTTTGACCTAGCCAATGGCAAACCAAGATCACATATGGACTCAAGGACCCCCATGGAATTATCTTGACATGCTCAACAAACTCAAAAGATCCCAAGTACACAAGATTGACAGTTGAATTTCCCAGTCAATTGATCAATTTTGATTGTATACTGAAAAGTCAAACTTTGACTTTTTGGTCAAAATCAAGAGTCAAGATTCATTTTTCATCAAAACATACCAAATCATGAAACTTGTTCACCAAGAAACCAAGAAATTCAAATTAGGGTTTGAAATGGAATTTTTCATAACTTAGAATTTTTCTAAGTTATGGAAAACCCTAATTTTTTCCCAACTTTGCCCCACTTTTTCACCATGATTCATTTGGATTCAAACAAAAGTCAAAACATGAAATTTGTAGCTTGTTACATAATCTACAACTTTAGTTCACAAAGTTTTCCCAAATGAGGCTTGTATCTCAAGTTACAAATTTTTGAATAAGGGCACTAAACCATTCATAACTTAGTGAAAATTTGACCTATTTTGGACAAGTTTTTACCTAACTTCAAGACCATTTTCCATACACTTCCACTTGGAATTTCAATTTGCATTTCAAATATGGATTGTAGTACACATTCCAAGCTTTCCAAAATGTAAAAGAACTTCTCAAACAACCTCATGGTTAGGGAGAATCGAATTTCTCAATATGGCAAAAACTCACTTTGTTCATGACCAAGTTACATGTCCATAACCTTGCAATTTGAACTCAGCATGCCTTAAGCTAGATTACAGGTCCTTAAACCATCCAACACTCATAAATTTAATGCATATTCTTTGTGCCAAGACCATGTTCTTTGAGTTCAAGCATTGTCTAAAGGTTTAATCCCAAAGTAGATAAAGCAAATTGGCCATTTTTGTAAAAGGTAGCTTTATGTCAAATTGAAAATCCAACAAGTACATTGCAAATCTGATTGGCACAAGATTATGAGCAAAACACTCTGATCAAGGAGAGATTATGCAGCACATTAGGGGGCCTGTACTGACCTAGAACACAACTTGGACATTTGTTGCTTAAGTGTGAAGAAAAGTGCCATAACACATACCAACTCTCATCTCAGCAAAAACCAACTTAGGAAAACTTGTCAAACACATTCCAAACAATCACCTTGCCCTAAAACACGAGCTAAACACCTTCCAAACCTCATCAAACCAAAAAACACCATCAAACTGCAAAAATAGAGTTGCCTTTGCAGATTGAGTTCCAACTCTCAATCCTCTCAAGCATTCTTGCCCAAACCAGTTCACACACCTTCCCTACCATCAATGCAAGCTGACCAAAACCTAAAGCACGGCCTGTAACACCTCCAGGCCACTTCACCATTTTCATATTTCTGTTTTGCAGTTGGAGTCCTCTAGCACGATTCAGGGAGTTTCAAGACAAAGTAGAACTTGGAATAGCATCCTCACACTTCAAGGAAGCTCTACAAATCATTATCTTGCTCTGAAAACTCCCCCATTGCAAAGCACGATTCCAACTGAACAGGTATATTCATGGAGTTCTATCTCTCAGTATAGGCATTGTTAGCTTTAGGTTTGTGAAGGAAACATGTCACAATCATAGCCCTGAACATGCCCATATGATTAGATTTCATTTATATTATGTATGCTTAGAGAATTTTGGTTCTGAACATTGATGAAAAGTTAGGTCAGGAATTGGGGGAGAAGAAATTCTCCCTCATCTTAGAGAGTTAAGTCAAGTTCTTTACATGGTTGGATTCGTCTTCTCATGCTCTACATTTTTCATGTTATGAGTTTTGCTTGAAAGTCCAGGAATCAAGAGATGGAAAACGCGTGTTCTTTGTTCATACAGGTCTGAGGTTGAAGACAAAGTCTTCTTGGGCTGGGCCTGAGTTGACTTTCCTATTTGCACCCTTTTACTGCTTTTACACCCCCAAGGCCCATTTTCTTATTTCTTTGATTTTTTGACATTTTCTTTTTTTGGATTGACTTATTTATTTTTTCTCATGATATTAAAAATATAAAAATCTTTTTTCTCACCATTTTTTGATTTATTAGGTATTTATGTGATTTTCTTTGATTCATAAATAAATAAATAAATACATATATTTTTGTTTAAATTAACTAAATAGTGCAAATACATTTTTATTTTCATTTTTATTTCATTTTATCTTCTGAAAATATTTTATATAAAAAATACTTTTTTTGAAAATATTAAATATTATTGTTTTTGGTATATATAATACTTATTAAATAATACATATATATATATATATATATATATATATATATATATATATATATATATATATATATATATATATATATATATATATATATATATATATATATATATATATATATATATATATATATATATATATATATATATATATATATATATATATATATATATATATATATATATATATATATATATATATATATATATATATATATATATATATATATATATATATATATATATATATATATATATATATATATATATATATATATATATATATATATATATATATATATATATATATATATATATATATATATATATATATATATATATATATATATATATATATATATATATATATATAAATATATATATATATTTATTAATATATTTAGGATAAAATACCAAAATATGCATATTTTACTTTTATTAATATTAAACACTAAAAATACATTTTTTACAAATATATTTCTTTTTTTTTATTTTATTTTTGTGTATAAATGATAAATATTGTATATATTAATAAATAATACATTTTATTTAATAGAATTAGGGTTTTACCCTAAACATGAAAAATTCTCAAAAAAATAATACTTTTCTTTTGTTTATTTTGACACATAAAAATACTTTTTTTTCATACATATAAAAAACCCTTTTTTGCATTCTTGCATGTTTGTTCTATTTCTATTTTTATTTATGCAATTAAATTATCTGGTAAATAATTCAAATCTTGATGTAATAGTTTTAGGTTTAAATTCCTTGTCAAAATCCTCATTTGAAACATTGTACCCCCCTCCCCATATTATTGTGTTGTAATAGCGTAGGAGTTTAAATTTCGCACTTTATCGCTTTCTAAATATACAATGCTAGAATTAGGGTTTATATGCGAATAAAATGAACAAAATAGTTATGACCTAATCTCAAGACAAACAAGCATGAAAATGGACACACAAATCACACTTGCACCCCCTAGGGTATTCCACTTTGTTGGCTTCAAAAAAATGGGCCATATTGCATGTTAGGTCTCTTTGGGCAAAACAAACAAATCAAATGATCATAAGTCCCTCGATGACGCTTTCAAAATGTTGCCTAAACAAATGATCAAGTCCCTTAAGGAAAATTGCCCAAAGATACTTGACACCGTTGCAATTATGGTCTAAAACGATGACCCGCGCCCGTCCCTTTCACATCCTAACATAAGATTGCCCACCAAATACAATGGTGGAACAAACTTATTAAAAGGGTTAAAACATAGCAATAAACTTTGAGAAATTTAGGAGTAGATAACCTCTTAGTTACTTGAATCAAACTTGCAATACAAAAACACTTGCCTATTTTCTAAAACACACCTCACAACACTTTCAAAACAACTTTCAAAAACAAATGAAAACCTTTTCAAAAGACATATACCTTTGTATACATCCCAACATGGATCATTACAAAGGTTGCCATCACATTGGCTTCTTTTCAAAACATTTCTCAAACCCACACACACAAGAGTACCATTTCAAATAATTGAAAACAAAAGGCAAGTGATCTAAGCAAGTAACTAAGAGCCCATGGATAACCATGGATAGAAAGGGTGCTAATACCTTCCCTTTCTATAATCTACTCCCCGAACCCAAGAAAAATCTCAAAGGTTTTTGCTGTGCTTTTTAAACCTTTCCTTAGGATAAAATAAAAAGTCGGTTGCGACTCTTGCTCAACCGAAACATTTGCGAAAACAAACGCAAAACCTCAAGTCAGTTCTCCCACCGTATCACACTTGCTAACGCTTTCTTGAGACAGTACAATTACAACTTGGATATGGCTCTTAATCGCATGCAACTCCAGAACTTATCTCAAAAGAAAGATGAGTCCTTCAATGAATTTGCGTAACAATGGAGAGAAATGGCCGCCCGAGTACAACCACCACTCCTTGAGAAGGAATTGGTTGATATATTTATGAGTACGCTACAAGGACTATAATTTGATAAAATTGTAGGAAGCGTCTATTTTGGATATTCTAATTTGGTGACAATTGGGGAAAGAATTGAGGCAGGTGAGAAAATCGGTAAAATACAAGGGGCATCTTCCAGTACTCCTTATAACCCAAAGAAGCATACTCCTAACTTCTTGAAGAAGAAGGAAGGAGAAATTAATGTTGTTTCATCACATCCGAAAATTCAGTAACCATTGGTAATGCCGCGAGAACAACAAAATAACAGGTTTGAAAGGCCTTAGAATATTTGATCCTCTCCCCATGCCTCACAGTTAACTACTACATCACTTACTCAAGTCATCGTTGGTAGAGCTGAAGCCACTAGCTCCTCCAATTAGGTCACTCCCACCAAAATATGATGCAAATGCCAGGTGTGAATGCCATGCCAACTCTCCAGGTCACACAATAGAGAAGTGTTCGGCCATTAGACATAAAGTGCAAGATTTGTTTGACTCACAAGTAATAACCTTCGAAAAACATAATATCAAGACAAACCTCATGCCTCTACACGGAGGACTAGCTATGAACTGATGCATCCGCAAGTGCACGGAATTATCAAAGTAATATAAAAGATTGTCGAACCCACGGAGACCAATGTCAACCTACTTTAATCTACCGTCGCTTTATAAAGATAAGGATAATGAATAATTGATTAAGGGGAAATTAAAGATAGAACTAAAGTAAACTTAGAAAATATGATAATAAAGAGAGACCGGAATGTGTATTTCGCGTATCTCAGAGACTCTGTAACTTGTTGGCTTACACTGAAATTAGAAAAGTGTTTAGTAGAAAATATTGATTTAAAAATTTTTATCTCATACTCTCGTGTTATTGACTCTAACTATACTCTTAAACCAGAATGCTTTGCTCTCACTGTCTCATTTGAAATAAAAGTAATTTTTGGAAATTAATAAATTCTAATTAATCCTAAAGTGCTCTCGCTATGTTAGGAATTAATACCTAGTTTCTACTATCTGGTTCGACCCCCATGCTCTCGCAGTGTTGGCTCAACCCTTAGTTTATTTCCCACTCTCGTGGCAAAATCATGTTAAGTATCTTCCTACTCTCATGACAAGGCTATTTAAATTAAGTTTAAAAACAAAGACCAAAACAGAATTTTCAAATAAAGATTTAAGCCATCTTCGTTAGCGAGTGCGGTCGGAGACTACAATCCTCACATACCGGACTCAAGACGGTTTAGTTAAACATGGAATTAATTGTAAACAAACTAAAGATAACGATTGCAATTAAGAACATTAGGGTAATTAAATTAAACAACCAAAACAATACAAATAAGAAATGCGATAAAGAGAAACCTGTAAAAGAAACTGTATTAAATGAAATTGGAATTAACTTCTGAAATTATCTTCGCGTACAATAATAGGAACTGAATCATAATATGCCAGAACGCTTAAAAATCAGGTACAAAATTTAAATAATAATAATAAAAACTACAACACCTAAAACTAATGGCGTGCTAGTTCCTCGATGTGAGAAACTACCACTTTTTACATGGTAAACTTCTCTGCTTAAAATCTATGAATAATACTCTGGCTTCAAAATGAAAAATGGTGCCCCCTTTTGAAACTGTCAAGAACTCCCTTTTATAACTCTCTGCTAAATTCTCGTAATTTCCTTGGAGACAATTCAGGAACTCATGACTTCATGGCCAAAATATATGAAAGAATTTGTTTGTTGGAGAAATATTAGAGGACTGGGTTTGTTTGGTTACATGGAGAAAAATCACAAAACAAAACAAGAAAAATCATTAAAATATGTGGCCTGGAGAAACATAGCCACGTCAGGGACCACGCTATGTGTGGCGAGGGCCACAAGGCACAAATGTGTGGCGTGGGCCACAGGGAGTGTGGCGAGGGCCAAACTTTTGAAGTATGTGTCAAGGGCCAAAGCTTCTGTGGCGAAGAGCACATGTCTGTGGCTAGGGCCACAACTTTAAAAAGTGTATTTTCTGCTATTTTCTTCCATTCTTCCAATCTTCTTCATTTCTTCGCCATTTCTCGTTCTTTTTTCACATGTGAGCTCTATGTTAGAATGTTTCTGAAATAGAATAACAATACCAACGTAACAAGACATAAACAAATTAAAAACAATATAAAAGTGCATGTGAATCAAGTAAAATATACAGTATAATTTCACGTTATCAAATTCCCCCAAACTTAAACCATTGTTTATCCTCAAGCAATCGACCAACACAGTAAAATAAATGATTAAGGGTGATTTGAAACAAAGGCATGACACGATTCCTAATTATACGTGGCTGCTAGGCTAATGTTAGATCGATAGGTAATAAATGTTCAATACCAAGGACATCGTAACAACACGACATTCAAATACTCCCTCTTTATGCAAACCAATTCGAATAATACCATTATATTTCTAGCTATATCTCTCGTTTTTCTTCCACTCTTTTCATTCAAGCGCAATCAAATTAAGCGTGTTATCCATACACGCACTTAGTATGGAAATCGGTAAGCGATTATGATACTTTTCTTTTCTTTTCTTTAGCACGGGGTTCTGATATTTAAGCGGTGCAGCCCCAGTTCCTCAATTGTGGTTGTGGGGGATCAGACTGTATCCCGCCCTACCAAGTCCAGTACCAGTGGCCTCTGGACCAACCAATTATGAATGCTTATTTTAAATCTTTATAGGCGTAACAACCATTAGGCTAAATGACCGGGTGAGGATCACCTAACTTAGAAAGTTATTTTTCAATTTAATTATTTATTTATTAAAAACGGGATTATTCAGTTATATTCATTGATTCCCTATGTAGTTTGTGTTTAAGATGGTTTTGATTGCTAATATAAACTACTTAAGAGATACTTTGAAAACTTGAGCCTAAGGTTTTGGCATAACGGTATCTATTTTATTGAAACTTTCTCAATTCTCCCTAACACAGCCTAAAGTGTGACAACCTATATACTTCAGAGTGTGTGTGCCATGTATCTAAGAAAAGTTTTATTGCAGGTTAAAATTTTAAAATTTTGGAGAAATTCAATAACAACTGAAAAGCAGGCATACATACTCGACATCATATGCAATGACTCGACCAAATACTGAAAACAAATAAAATCCTAAAAACATGCAATAAACTAGAAATAATACATTAAAAAAAGAACCGATAAACGGAAAGCGGTAAAGTTCCTCCCCTACGCTTAAACCAAACATTATCCTCAATGTTTCAGTAAAAAGTGGGAAAAGGAATAAGAACCTGATCAATGATCGCCTCGATAGTTACCTACATGCAACTGATAGGTGCCAAGTGATCAATATCTTTATGTTCTGCAAATTCAAACAAAATCAAAAACATTAAATTGAAACTCGTGGGTTGCCTCCCACAAAGCGCTTCTTTTAACATCGGTAGCTCGACGAATTGAGTCATGTTTTTGACTGAACCAATTATAGATTTGGATTCCTTGACACATTTATAGGTTACCATATAAATATCTTTTCATTCTAAGCATATTTTTTCGATTACCTATTTTCTAAAACGCGTTTTACATCGTAATGCATAATTTTTAGTACAAACTTTTACACTTCTTAGAGTAGAATTTTAATTCCATAATTATCATTTGATACATGCTTGCTTGTTGCATACCATTTGTTAATTATCAGATTGATTTTCATGCAGATTTATACCTTTTTGCCTTGTTATTTTTGACTCGTTTGTTCGTTGTGCAAGGTACATTTTGGTGCTTTCGGTCATGTAACATAACATTTTTTATGTGATTGAAACATATGGCTCATGCTCGCTTCCGATGCGACACGCCTTATTTCTCATTTTCATGAGAAATTCACATTACATTGTATGTTTTCCGGATGCGCATGTTATTTTGTGACACTATGTTCAGGAACTTCTGACTATACGTTGGATTCGCAACACGCGTGTGTTTTTATCTTAGTTAGATTTCGTTTATTAATTTGTTCATTTTTCCGTGAAGCTTGCTCGATGCGTACTCCCTGCTTCACCATTTTCTTTCATCTAATTGACGATCTACTTTCTTTTGGTATCCGCCGCTACTGCTTTTACATTTTCCCGCACTTTATCTCATTTCTTTACCGCTTTATAGATATCATGATAAGTAGGAAATAAAGAGCGTGCACTCGAAGTCGTTGTTTAAAGACCTGTAGTAGGTATTCAACACTTGTTTGCTAATTGTTCTTGTGTTTGCTTTCATCTTTTGACGGCTGATGATGTCACTCAATTAGCATTGAGATAACAACTTCGCACTTTGCATGCTCCCTATAGGATATTATTGCTTTCTTTATTGACAATCGATGATGTCACTCAATTAGAATTGAGATAACAACTTCAATCTTTGCATTCTCCATAGGGATTTACCGTTTTCCTTTATTAATGATTGGTGATGTCGCTCGATTAGAATTGAAATAATGACTTTGATCTTTGAATGTTCCCTATAGGATAATTATCCTCACCCTTAGGTTTTTGGTATTCTAACACTGGTAGACATTTCCTTTTTAGCATTTTTCTTCCCTCTTTTGCGTGTGCATTAAAACTAAAACCTACTTTTCCTTGGAAAACCATAAAACATATTAATCATACTTAAACCCTTTTTAAAGGTAACAAAACACAAACCAATCAAGTGTGTCATCTTTCCTTGAGGGCGTAACTCAAAGACGTTTTCACAAGGGTTCGTCACCCACAAAAAACACATAACAAACAGAAACAAGTGAGTCAAACTACAACACTCTGACTTTCCCATTACATGAAGGAGTACGTAGGAACTAGGTTGTGGGGCCTAGGTGAGCAAAAAATTGTAAATATTCTCTATCCCCATATTTTCTCTCGCATGCATTCCATTTTAGCAGTAAGCTTTAGACATAGATTTTTACACACCCTTAGATGAGAACAAAAAAAGTGGATCATGTGGAGTACCACATACGCATGGGGTTCTAATGCATTCCCCTCCTGTAACCGACTTCCTTACCCATTTTTTTGGTTATTAAGACCATCTTATCAGTTCCTCTAGGGTTCTCTCAATATCTTGACTTCCCTCAGGATAAATAGAGTTAGGTGGCGACTCTATGTATATTTTTAGTGGCGCGACAGCTGGCGTCTCTGTTGGGGATAGGTTGACCAACTACTGGTCCATCCTATGCAAGTCATTCCTAGATTTCATTTGTTTTTAACATTGGGTGTTTTCTGTGTTGTTGCTTTGTTATTGATTTATTTACATGATTTTTTGCATATGTTTGCATGCATTTTATCGCTTTCTATATACTATTGTCGTGTTGGCTCTATTTTCATGAACGGGTGGCTGCTACTTTGAGGTAAAAGGCCTAATAACCTGACCAAGTGACAACCATAGAAACCCTAGGAATAGAGTGGAACATGGCAGCTAGTAGACTTAGGTTTCACTAGTGTCGTCATGTCGTCCACACTCATATGAGTTACAAATGAGGTGTTATCATTTTCATGTAGGTGATTGGAGATAGTGTCCTCAGGAGTACCCTCGATTCTGAGTTACACGACCTCACCCTGGCCTAGTTTTCACCCTTGAGTGGGAAGGGAATTGATTATCATAGGCACAAATGGTGACTATGTTCTGTTGGTGACCATGTGGTACTCAGATTTATTTTGAGTTCCTGACTTGTTTATTTGGAGGTTCATTTGGGTTTATGTTTCAAACCTTTGATCTTATGACATTCGGATTATTCAAAAGATCATATATTATTTATTCAAAGGATTGTATAGTGGTTACCAAAATTCCATGGAGCCTTGATCCCATGCTAGTGTATACCATGCGATCATATCATCTTGTATATGCATCCTATTTCTAAGGAATTCCGAAGACGAGTCTCTTTCGCCGAGATTTTCAAAATGATTAATTCTATTATTAAAATGATACTTATGTATAGACAAATCTTTCGGTTTCCTTGGAAAGGAAGGATGAAACATGCATTTATAATATCATGAATTAAATTGTTCATAACAAAAGCTTATTGGGGCCCTTCTTTTCATTTATAGTTCAGAATCAACGACAACGAATTCTCTACATTTGTACCGCACCAGAAGTAATCGCGAAGACTCCTGGATCTCTTTGAAAAAAATCAAAATGTTCTTCATCAGGACATATACATTATGGGTGTTAGAATGAGAAAATTGTTGAGACTCTCCATGTTGTTATTTAGGGACAAAAGGAACTCAGACATAATATTGCTAAGCTTTCTTTTGTTACTGCTCCCTCCTCTTCTACTAACGGGGAACATGTGACCATGGATGAATTTCGACATGAACAAGAATTGATGAAGGCAGAGTTCAATCAAATGAAGACTCAAATAGGGCTAGTTGCGGAGGTCTACAAGCATTATTGAAGAAGGAAGGTAATCCCTCACCGATTGCTGGTACAATTCTACGTGCATCTGGCATTAACAGCAACACTAGAGAGGGAAATAAACCTTATTCCAACTTTGTCAAGAATGAAGAAGGTGAAACTAGTGCTACTATTATTAATTAGGGTCAGGACCATTCATATCCATAAGTCCAGCTTCCTTATTACCCAATGCCGATTATTGTTCCAAATAAGTTTGATGTTGCTGCACATTCTCAACCCTGGGTGGCTCAAGAATAACCTTTCATTCCACTACGCCAGTATGTTCCTCCATAGAACTATCAGCAGCAAAATCTGCATTAGGGAAAACAAAAGAAGAGGGGTCCCAAAAGAATAATTTATCCAATTCCTATGTCGTATGATTAACTTCTTCCTCAATTATTTGCCAATCTGTTGAGTTGGTTGCGTGAACTTGGACCACCACTAACAGAAATTCCAAGAGGATATGATGTTAATGCACATTGTGAATTTCATTCAAGGGCTCTAGTCCATACAACTAAGGATTGTGCAGCATTGAGTTTCAAAGTTCAAGACCTCATTGACTTTGAAATAATATCATTCACCCCAAGCGGTCTACGCATAAAATGAAGTCCCCTGCTCAGACAGGTGCCAAGACTACAAAGTGCTTCTCTTGAAGAAGTCTCATCAACACTGGAAATCATTAAATCATTTATGCATTCTCATTTGTAATATTTCTTCTTTTTGTTCAAGTACTTTCTTGTATGCCAAACTTGTTCATCTTTTTAATATTAATCATAATGCATCAAATATGCTTGTCTTGAATTAATCCATTCGCTATCACTCTTAACTGTTTTTCTTTTCTTTTGATACTCAACTCTTGTTTGATAAAGTAAAACCTCAAGAGGGAGGATGATGATAAATATACAAAGAATCTTAGACGGTATTGTTTTGAGTAAAACCATGCTAACGATGTACATGCATTGTTTAAAATCCCCAAACATAGGAGATATAAGGGAGTGAAACCCTCGTTAACCCCCTTTGATCCTTGAAGTAAGAGTTTTTTTCTTGTCAGAAAAACCCTCACATTTAACCTTAGTCGGGTATTGTTTAGTTAATTTGATTGAGCATTCAAAACTCATTAGGAGTGTGCATCTGATGATCAACCATAATGTGTGTTATCCTTTAAAAGGTTGAGGAAAGCCAAAACCACAATGGTTAACCTTCACATATTAGGATGTCAACAGGTGACGACACAACAATGGTTATGCCTCATCGATCATGGAGTAACGCAATCACAATCCTTCCAACAAAGTCGAAAATGACTCGAAACATGAAAAACAAGTTGCTTAGGCAACAGTCAGCGCATCCTGCTGAACTTTAGACTCAAATTCAAAAGGAATTTGTCCAGGAAAAAGTTAGGGAAACTAAGGGAGAAATGGAAAGCCCGAAAGGAAAAAAGAACTAAGAGAGAAAAATCCCCAGCAAAGAACAAAGTCATGTGATCAAACACCAAGAAAGAAAGAGTTGAGTGGCTGCCATGTCCAAGAAACCCCAGTAGTTCCTCAACCATCAACTAAATCCTCTCGAGAGATGAGTGCTCATTTTGGTTTAACTGGACATAAGAATGGAGAACATCACGGAGAATGGGTGGGCACCAAATAATTTTGAGCCTTAAATCCTTTTTTCTAAAACCGTGAACTAGGCTACGTTACAACCCCTGAAAGTCCTAACTAATGCATGGGTTAATTTAAATAAATACTGTAACGAGAGTACGATAATTTGATTCCTAGGAGGGTTGCTAAAACTTTTGAGTTGGCATCACTCTATATTTTACTATCTTTTGTACACAAAATTCGATGTTTCGACGCCTTTTCAATAAAAAAATTCTAACTTTAAGACAAGCATATGATTTGCATTAGAATTATCATTCTTAGGAAACAAATTCTTTGCATATGAAAAAGTGCTTAAACATCAAGTGATCTTGCATAATGAGCATGAGATGAAGAATTTAATTATCTCAAGGGATAAATATGTCAAAAATCAAATCATCTTAAAGAATGATCTTATTATGGGCAGACTTTCTAGTGACTCCATTGAGTAAAAGAAGACCAGTTTGAGAAATGATCATAAGAATATCACTTGAGATCTTGATGTTTGTGTGGAAGCTTTGGTTTCCTGAAAGTCTCTATTGAGCAGTGGGGCATCACTTTCAGTTTCCCTTAAGGGAAATATTGTTTCAAGTTTCTGTTAGAGCACGAAGCGGATCAAGTTATGAAGTACGGTTGGGTATTAGCCTAATTTCAATAGTAAGTCAACCACCCTAAGGGTATATTGTCATCCAAGACTCTGTTGAGCAGTGGCACTTATTTTCAATGCTATTACTTCGTAGACAAAAGTAAAGTACCAGAATCTGTTTACCCAATGGGGAAGAAACATGTGAATACTACATTGAGTAATAGTTTCATCAATATGAGGCTATCACGTTGATAAATATCTTCAAGTTATGATCAACCGAGCGAAATCACATCGATGAATCCCTTCAATTTGACATCAACTTGGGGCAATCACGTCGAGAAATCTCTTCGAAATCCATCAATCTGAGGCAATCACATCGAGATCTAACAAATATCTCCAAGAAATCTATAATCAGAGACAGTCTATTTTATGATCTAAGACATTGGGGAAGGCCACTCATATCGTATAGTTCCACAAATATTTTGGTCTTTTATTCAGCACATATTCTTTTAGAGATCCTACAGACAGAGACATTCCTCATCTACTCGCGAAGCTACTCAAGCAAGTTATGTCCTCCAAGGTAACTGCTGAAGAAATTGAGCTAAAAGAATCATGACGGTAACCTTGACCTTTCCTACATCGCAAGACTCTTCCTCATCCCATACAGATGTTCCACGTATACTCCCCAACAGTAGGGTAAACTGGGGGCAGTTAGAGGCTTCGTGTTATTCAGTGTACATATTTAACATGGTTTATAACACCCCAACTTTTAGAATTTATTATTTAATGAATTATTAGATGCATTTATGAATTAAGGGCGAATAATGATGTTTTATATGATTGTGTATGATGCGTGTTAGCATATTGTTGTTTACTACATGGAGCAACATGATGTGAGTTATGGTGAATAGGAGTATTAGAATAATTAAATAATTATTTAGTAATTACATGGATTATTATTGAGAATATAATAATAGGAAAAATTATTTAAATGGTTATTTTAATTAGAGTGGTGTGTTGGTAATTAGTGTAGGATCAAGCGCTTACCACTGAGCTAAAAGCAATTGCTTGTAGCCAAGGTGCTACTCTATTTCCTTATAGAGAATCTAACAAGGGGCCTACCTGGCCCACCTAACACACCTGTGTAGGCGCCCATGGGGGATGTTAAGCCCTTCGAATCCCTAAGGTTGACGCTGGATATTTTAATCCAACAATCTCCCCCCCAGTGTCAGCCGGGGGGATTCGAACCCATGACCTTGCTCTGATACTAATTGAAGAAGTGAAAAACACAAGAAGGGGGGGGGGGGGTGAATTGAAAACTTGAAATCAATTGCGTAATAGACACAATATTTTTATCCTGGTTCATTTGATCTCAAACTACTCCAGTCCACCTGCCAATGTGATTTCGCCTCTCTCCAACGAGGACTTAATTCACTAATCAAACTGATTACAATTCTACTTTAACAACTGTTAAAGTCTTCTTGAGTCCAAAACCACAACCCAATTTTCTCAAGGAATTTCACTAAACAGTTAATTGAATAAAAGAGTACAATGATGTTTCTAAATAAGCAGTATCACAAACTTGTGATGTATTACACAGTTTAATATTGAATTGTTGAAGATGAAGAATGATAGTTGCGTTGCTGACTTTTTACATGAGTTTTTTTCTTTTTGAGCACAGTTGTTCATCATCATGAAATCTTCTTCTAGTCTGCTTTATATAGGCCTTGCAATAGAGACATAAGAAGATACTTTTGGTAAGTCCATAACACGAGTTAATGAGCTTTCCAAATCAGGATATCATTGTCTGTTTGTAGTTGTTACTCATGATATTGCATTGAGAGTTTGTAACGCTTCAGAGCTTCTCACATCAGAGGATGGATGTTACCGTTGAGAGTCCTTTACAGCTTCTATCAGAACTTTGTAGATCAGAATATCAGAGGTCCTATTTCAGCGTTGGTGCATTCAGAAGTTTTAACAGAACTTCTTCATATAAGCGTGTCACACAGATCTGATCCTTCTGAGTCTTTCATTGTCCTCTCAACTTTTGTGCTCTCATAATTAGAACTTCTGGTGATGTTCTAACAGAACTTCCAATTGCATCAGAACATCGTTTTCACATCAGAACATCTGGGAACTTCTGGTGATGTTCTGGAAGAACTTCCAGTTGCATTAGAACATCTTTTTCACATCAGAACATATTTTTAACATCAGAACATCCTGCATGTAAAGATACTTTTTATTAGCGAGCATGTTTGTTCTTTATATCATGTGTTTTTTATCATTAAAACTCTTGCTTAGATGTAGAACCAAATTATGTTCTAACAATCTCCCCCTTTTTGATGATGACAAAAACTAGTATATTTTGATGGAATATAAAGAAAAATAATTAAAAGGCTCCCCCTGAGTAGAATACTCAGCTAACGAGAAAATAAAATACTTCCCTGAAGATCTTCTGATTATGAGTCAAAATATTCTTCATTCTCCCCATTTTTGTCAAGAATCAAAAAGTGGTAAAGACTCTGATTGGCTTGGTTTGACAGAAGTGCTTGAAACAGTGTGACATCCTCTTCTGAATACATCTGAGATTCTTTAGAGAGCTTCTGATGTTTTATTTCCATTCCTGTTTCAAATAGTTTCAGAGCCAGTAATCTTCTGTTTCTGATTTCCTCTGAAACCTTCGAATCTTTTAAATTCCAGGCTTTGGAACATATGCTTCCTTTCCTCCATGTGTAGAGAGCATCCAGAGTCCAGGTGTTAATACTGGAGTTTCAACCTTGCTGTTAAAAATATCTGCAACATAGATGATTTTGTCTTTTGGTAACCATATCTTTCTGGGTCCATGACTGTTAGAGTTTCCAAATTTCTGTTTGAATTTTGGTTTAGTATAAAACGCCTTACCAACATGTATTATATCATGTGTTTTCCCAGTGGTGAAGTGAGAATAGAGAAGAGTGTGTTTGATAACCAGATCCTTAACTTTCTTAGGTTGGGATACTTTGCCTTTGTATCCTATGCCTATTCTTCCATTCCTGCTAACTCCATAGATCATTGAAGCCATTTTGCTTCTATATATGTTTTTAGCCAGAAACTTCTGAAAGCTTTGATCATATTCCTTTATGATCTTATCAGCATTACTGGGATCCTCTGAGATTATTTCCTTCTGAGAGTTTTTTAAAACATTTTCTAGTTTTGAAATCTTTTCTTTTAACTCAGTTTTCTAATCTCAGACTCTCAGTTTCTTCAGAGTCAGAAGCAAGATCCCTTTTCAGGTTCTTGAATTTGACTCTGAGCTGCTGATACCTTTCTAAAATTTCATTTAGACTTTCTGCAAGTTCATCTTTAGTGAAATTAATAACAAAGTTAGGGAATACCTCTTTAGTGTCCGATTCTAAGTCTGAACCATAATCTTCACTGTCTTCTGACACATTTGCCATGAGAGCTATGTTTGCTCTTTCATCATCTGACTCTGAGTCAGCTTCAGAGGAGTCTGAATCGTCCCATGTTGCCATGAGGCTTTTCTTCTTTTCCTTGAAGAAATTCTTTTTGGGCTTCTCCTTCTGAAGCCTTGGACAATCACTTTTGTAGTGCCCTTGCTCATTGCACTCATAAAATATGATGTCCTTGTTATTTGGCTTTCTGTATCCTAATGAACCTTCAGATCTTCTGTGTCCAGAGGAAGACTCATACTTTCTGTATCTGGATGAGGATTCATTTTGATTCTCTGATCTTCTGGGATTTCTAAATTTCCTTTATCTCTGCTTCCACAGTTGGTTTACCCTTCTGGAGAGGAGAGACAGTTCATCTTCTTCTGATGAGGATCCATTAGAATTTTCTGCTTCTGCTTCTGCCTGCAAGATTTTGGTTTCATGTTTGTTAGATTTCAGAGCAAGAGACTTACATTGCTTCTGAGGCTCTTCATCTTCTAACTCTATCTCATGGCTTCTAAGGGAGCTGACAAGTTCTTCTAGAGATATTATGTTCAGATCTTTTGCATGTTTGAGATCCGTGACCATTGGTCTCCATTGTTTTGGTAAACTTCTGATGATCTTCTTTACATGATCAGCAGTTGAGTACCCTTTGTCCAACACCTTTAGCCCTGCCACCAGAGTTTGGAATCTATAGAACATTGTTCCAATGGTTTCGTCTTCTTCCATTCTAAAGGCTTCATACTTCTGAATGAGCCCAAGGGCTTTGGTTTCTTTTACTTGCATGTTTCCTTCATGCATCATTCTTAGAGAATCAAACATGTTCTTAGTTGTTTCTCTGTTTGTGATCTTCTCATACTCTGAATATGAGATGGCACTCGAGAGAATCATTATGTCCTTGTGATGATTTCTGAAGTCTTGCATTTGATGATCTATCATCCTTTTTCTGTCAATCTTCTGACTGCTTTCATCAACAGGATGTATGTATCCATTAGTTACCATATCCCAGAGGTCAGCATCATAGGCTAGGAAGAAACTTCTGATCATATCCTTCCAGTAGTCAAAATTTTCACCGTCAAATATTGGAGGGCTGCTGCTGATGTTTTGACTTGTTCCCGTCATAGTGTTTTTCCCGCTTTGGATCTTTATCTAACACGGTTAAGTGTTTTCACCCAGATCTAGGTGCTCTGATACCACTTGTAGGATCAAGCGCTTACCACTGAGCTAAAAGCAATTGCTTGTAGCCAAGGTGCTACTCTATTTCCTTATAGAGAATCTAACAAGGGGCCTACCTGGTCGACCTAACACACCTGTGTAGGCGCCCATAGGGGGATGTTAAGCCCTTTGAATCCCTAAGGTTGACACTGGATATTTTAATCCAACAATTAGAAGAAAGAGTGAGGACATGATGCTAATTTGGGGTTGGCTAAGTAAGGGAAATTTAGGAAGATATTAGGGGTCTTTTGTGATAACAGAATAAAAGAGAGAGTTATACGATTCGATTTGTACGATCGATATATTGGGTGAAGAGAAAGAGAAGAGGCTAGGGCACAAAAGTTGGAGAAGATCGCTGTAATAGGCACGAAGAATATAATAATTCACTCGAAACAATAAGGTAAGGGTTTTATCTGATTATTATGTTTAATCTAAGGTCTAGATGATTGTAAGATTGTCTTTGTGTGATGATTTTGGGATGAAGATTGATAAAATTAGGGGAAAACCATGTGTTTAATGAATAAATCCTTAATGAATGTGTGATGTTAGGACATTTAAATAAGTGTTATAGGATGTTAAGAATGTTGTATAATCATAGGATTTCAAATTCTGAAACCAGGACTTTTTAGGGAATCAATGGTGGAAAATCGCAGGAGGAGAAGTGTTGTCTGTGACGCAGCACTGGGTGACGCAAAGGCGACACAAAAGTTACGCATTGTAGGGCGACGTTTGGGTGGTTCCGGGCGGCGGGTGGTAGAATTGTATGGTTGTCTAATTTTCTTTAAAATGCCATAACTTGAGTTTCAGGAGTCTGATTGATGTGCCATTTGAAGTAGTGTGTAGATAACATAGTAAACCTTAATTTTGTGAAGTAAAATGGAGACTTAGGAATATTTTTAAAAGACCTTAGTTAGAATAGGAATAGGTTCCCCGTATTGAATCGCAATGGTAATTCATTTGATTATGATAATATGTAGTTACTATGATGATATAATGATGTTTTGATTATATGAGTATATATGATGATGTTTTATGCATGACATTGATTGATACATGAATGATGATGATTGTGACTAGTTATGGTCGTTTATGTTATTGTTGCACATCATGCATTCATTGGACATCTTTGGTCCATTTTGATGAGTTAGGACGTTGGTCCACTGATTTAGTCTCAATTCCATTGTGTGGATTTGGTACCACATGCATGAGTCTTGTCCTTGCACTACATCTTGTGTGGCATTGCATGGTTCTGGATATTTGTGATATTGTGTTGTGTTGTTGAACTTGGAAGATGATATTGATGAATTGATTATTATGATTATTTTGGCTTACTCGGATATGTCTATTACTTATATCTTATATAATGATTATGATAAACTCACCCTTTCTTCTTGAATGTTTCCTCTACGTCGGTAGCATGCAGGTAATCAAGAGTAGTCCTTAAAGGCTTGGAAGAATAGCTTTGGAGTGTGATTTATTTCTGTTGAGGCTAGAAGGTCTTGCTCTGATATGTAACATCGGGGACGGGAACACTTTGAAAACTATTTTGTCCTTGTTTTGTTATGACATTTAAATTGTTTCCATGGTGTTTAAATTATGTTGAATTGTGAACCATGAATCATGGGGCACTATCAAGTGTTTTTAATTAAACTTGTTTGAACTATGATTCTGCTGCAAGTATGTGAAACATTTATAATGCATATGTCATGATTATTTCACGAATAAAATGTGACGCCATTTTGTTGTATTATTATGATATTATTTTAAATAATTATGTTGTTGGGTTTAGAAGGGTGTTACATTAGTGGTATCAGAGCAGGTCGGTTCATCTAGCCATGATCTATATGATGTATATTCCTTGTTAATCGATTAGTATCTGAATACTGTCGATGTGTTGATGTTTCTAATGTTGGTTGTCTATGCGCAAGAGTTATGGCTGGAGGAAGAAATGATAACGAGATTTCTAATGCTTGTACCAATAAAGTGCTAAGATGTTAAAAGTGTGGATAGGTTGGTCATCGCAATACTGAGTGCAAGAATAAAGGTTTGGCTTGTTTAAATTATGGTGAGCATGGTCACATCAGTACCCAGTGTCAGAAGCCCAAGAAAGATGTAGTTGCTCCGACTTGTGGCAGAGTGTTTGCTTTTAATGGCGTCGAGGTTGGAAAGAAAGACAACCTAATTAGAGGTACTTTTTTTATTAACAATACTAAGTTAATTTCTATTATAGATACTGGTGCTACTCGTTCGTTTATTTTGCTTGACTTTGCTACTATGTTAGCATTAAAATTGTCTGATATGAATGGGGGAATGGTAGTGGAGATTCTGTCTAAAGGTTCCATTACTACTACTCTAGATGGTTTGAAGAGTCCTTTATCTATCTATGGCAAGAATTTTGTGATGGATTTGGTGTGTCTACCCTTACACCAAATTGATGTTATTCTTGGAATGAACTGGTTGGAATTCAATTATGTTCATATCAACTATTATAATAAGACGGTAAGATTCCCCAAGTTTGGTGATAGTTGAGAGTTGATGTTTTTTCTGCTAAGCAAGTAGATGAGCTTTTGGCAGATGAAGCTTTGATGTTTGCAATGTTCGCGTTTTTACAAGTTGATCGTGAAACTGCAAGTGTGGAGTTACCTATTGTTTGTGAATTTCCAGAATTATTTCCGAATGACATTGGTGAATTACCTCTAGAGCGAGAAGTTGAATTTGTTGTGGACTTGATACCAGGTGCAAGTCTAGTGTCAGTGGCTCCTTATAGGATGTCAGCTTTAGAGTTGAATGAGTTGAAGAACTAATTAGAATAATTGTTAGAGAAGAATTTTGTTCTTCTGAACGTCTCTCTATGGGGTGCTCCAATGTTGTTGGTTAAAAAGAAAGACGGTAGTATGACGTTATGCGTGGACTATAAACAGTTGAATAAAGTAACTATTTAGAATAACTATCCACTTCCGAGGATTGATGATTTGATGGATCAGTTGGTGGGCATGAGTGTCTTTAGCAAGATCAATTTGAGGTCGAGTTATCATCAGATTCTAGTCAAGTCAGATGATATTCCGAAGACAGATTTAAGAACAAGGTATTGTTACTAAGAATATATTGTGATGTCGTTTGGTGTGTCAAATACGCCAGGTGTTTTCATGGAATACATGGACCGTTTCTTTCATTAGTTCTTGAACAAGTTTGTGGTGGTCTTCATCAACAACATTTTGATTTATTCAAAGTCAGAAGAAGAACATGTTGAGCATTTGTGAATTGTGTTGCAAATATTGAAAGAGAAGGAATTATATGCGAAACTATCAAAGTGTGAATTTTGGTTGAAGGAAGTGAGTTTCCTTGGCCATGTGATTTATAGTTAATTATCTTTTGGGGTTTATATGTTCATGTCTGTGGTCAAATTTTGGAGGCCTTCCATTATTTAATCACCATATGATCCGAATATGCGAGACCTTCGTATTCTCGTATCTTCAATCGAAGGGCGATTAAATAGGGTCAGATGTCATACCCCAAATTTGACCGCCTTAGGCATTAGCAATTGAATTATTTCACTAGAATTTAATTTGGCTATTTGTTTTTAATTAGGTCACGGGGTGCATATTTCAATAAGTCTCACATTCTAGATGGGGTGTATATATCTTGAATTGGTAATATGGGGTGTAATTAGTTTTGCTTAGCAAATTGGTATGAACCCTCTAGAGGGGAGGGGTGTACTGGCTAATAAAAGGATGTATGTTTTGGGCCTAACTAACTTGTATGTCTTTGGGGCCCAAGTCAATAGAATATTTTTGGATTTATTTCTAATTTTTATGAAATTTGAACGAGTCAACCATTATTGTGTATAATTCTGATTATTTTTATTAGTGATTATTTATTAATACTGATTATTATTATTATTAATTATTAGTCATTATTATGGTTAATATTATAATTCTGATTTTATTAATATTACTATTAGTTGTTATTTTATCATTATTATTATTTCAAATTTTGTTGACCAAGTCTACATTAGGGTAAAACCCTAATTCCCAAAAGCTGCACCCAATCTGTCATCTTCGTCCCCAAGGTACCCAGGCCCAAAAATTTAAACAAATTTTGGATCAAATATGCAACCAAATCAAATTGAATCTGGATTTTTTTTTTTTGAATATATACAATAACAAGTCCAAGTACATTACAAAGTTCGCAAACCCTAATCTAATTTACAATAAAATCAAATGTAATCCTAAATTGATACTGATTGAATCAATCATACAAAATTAACATAAATCACTAACTAATTTCCTAATATAAACCCATAAATGCTAAAAACATAAGACTATAAAAGGAGCCCAATGCTATTGGAATCGGGACGAGTACCACAAGCCTTGGAGATTCTGGATTTTTATTGTTGAAACCCTACACCATTCACCAAAGCTCTTCTCAGTAGAAGACTTGGGTTTCACGACTGAAACTGTAAGTCCTTCAAAGCTAAACCTCCAACCTTTCAAAGTACTTGTAAAGAGAAAGAAGAAAGAGATTACAAGGGACGATTAGAGAACCAGAAGAGGAAATTATACGAAAAGAATCACTGCGTAGACGGTAAGCCTAATCACTTAGCTTAAGGTTTATATTTGGTTTATGTTGATTGGTTTAATTTCTGTTGAGGTTGGGGTTCTGGGTTTTGATTTTGATTTACGGTTAATGTTAGGGTAAAACCACTTAAGGTTTAGGGATTTGATCAAGGTTAGGACACAAATAGGTTAGGTTTTAATGATTGCATTAATGTTTAAAAGTAGGGTTAGGGTTTCAATGAAGTTCTTTGGGGTTAGGGTTAATCTTCATAGGGTTCTTGTGAACCCATATGAAGATGTGAAGGCTTCTAGGTTTTTTGGTTGAAGTTGGGTTGAAGACCGTCATCAAGATCTGGGTTTGGATAAAGGTGGGCGGTGGTTTTCGATGATGATGGTGGTGCCCTGGAGCAGCCTTGGCAGAAGCGATTTCTGGGCTGTGGCGCCCAGGGCAGGGTAATTTCCGATCACCGAAATTCTAGAGAGAAGGCATAGCCTCTCTCTTTAAAAAAGCATAAATGGTTTCATTTGGTTTGTGAAGAGAGAGAGAGAGAGAGAGAGAGAGAGAGAGAGAGAGAGAGAGAGAGAGAGAGAGAGAGAGAGAGAGAGAGAGAGAGAGAGAGAGAGAGAGAGAGAGAGGAGGAGAGAGAGAGAGAGAGAGAGAGAGAGAGAGGAGAGAGAGAGAGAGAGAGAGAGAGAGAGAGAGAGAGAGAGAGAGAGAGAGAGGGAGAGAGAGAGAGGAGAATTGGAAAATGATCCAAAAGTTAAGATTTTTCCTTTTATAGAGCCTCCCCCGTTCGTTGATCCCAGACGTGTGGCCTCATGATGGCCACACGATCAACATACTCTGACACATCTCCTGCGTGCATACTCATCATACCCCCAATCAATATTCTAATCACGACTATCCATTTTGATTACTAATGATCCAACGCTTCAGGACCAGATCTTGGAGGTTGTTGGATGAAAGCAACATATGAGATCTTGTGGCCTCACCATAGAGCACGTTCCTTCCCACGACTTGCCCAAACAAACCCAGAGTTCATTTGGTCCTTTACACAGATTGTCTGGGCCTAAGGCCTGTTCTTTTAACACCCCCAACTTGTTTCCGTTTTCCAATTCAATTATAAAATGCACCCCCTGTCCATTGGACTTGAAATAGAACCTTGGGCCCAAGCCCTTACCTTCTGCGCCCCCCTTTTGCTAATAAACTAAAAAATGTACCCCCAGGCATTTTGGACTCAGAATTAATGTTGGGCTTAGGCCCTTCATATTTACACCCTATGGATTTATTAGTTGCACTCCCTGCATAATTTTAAGATTTATTTAGTTAATTCATTTTCTTGTTTTGATTATTTTATTTACATATTATCTCATGACATTTTTTAGCATATGGCATTAAAATGTTTTTGTTCATTTTGTCATAAAATTATTGATAGATAAATATTAATATATTTTTAATAATAAAAAAATAGTTACTTATTAAATATTTTATAAAATACTAACCATATTTTCTTTCTATTTATCAAATATTTTCATCATTCAAAACTCTTTTTTACATATTGCAGAATGAATGCTAAGACAACTAACCAATCAAATACTAACATTTTTTTACTAACTTTATTTCAAACTCAAGATTTTTTCATAAAAAGGATTAAATAGGATATCGTTAAAAATTAAATGCGAGTTACGTCTATTATCACTCTTTTACAAAACCCATACAAGGTTCAAGGATAATTCAAAAGCAATTTTATGCAATCCTATAAAAAAAACACCAACCAAACATACAAACTACGAAATTGGACTCTGATTCTTTGTAAGGAGATACGTAGGCACGCGGTTAAAACCAAGGCTATCCCCTCAACTAAAAAACTAAACATTTTTCTCAAATACATTAACATTAACATATAATTAAATAGAAATTCCCGATTTACCCTTAGACCTAAAAGTGGACCCCCTTGAGAACAAGGGAGATGAAGGGTTCCTAACAGCTTCCCTTCGTATAATTGACTTACAAATTTAGAATCTCTATACGAATTAGGGTTACCCTTTATTTCTGCGTCCTTAGGACAAAAATTAATAATGGCGACTCTTTATTGTTTTCGATTACGACAATGAGTATCAAATTTGATGATGAGATTTTTAGACTATTTCTATTTCTATCTTTACCAGAGTCTTGGGAGACGTTTCAGGGTTCTATTACAAGTTCTTCTCCTAAAGGTGTTGTTTCTTTAGAAATGACTAAGGGTGGTATTCTTAATGAGGAGATGAGAAGGAAGGCGCAAGGTTCTTCATCTTAATCCAAGGTACTTGTCAATAATAATAGGGGAGAAGTCACAAAAAAAATCGAAGGGTGGTAGAGTGAATAGAATAAGCAAGTCCAAACCACGATACAGGAATATGGAGTGTCATTATTATCATAAAATAGGACATGAACAGAAGCATTGTTATCAATGGAAAAGGTATAACAAAGTAAAGGAAGGTAAGTCTAAACAAAGAGGTCATGATGATGATCGTGTTACTACTGATACTTGCAATGATCTTATTATTCTATGTGATCATGAGTCTATTAATCGTGTATCAGACGAGAGCATGTGGATATTTTACAGTGGTGCTACATTGCATGTTACACCAAGGAAGGATTTCTTCACATCTTATACTTCTGGTGATTTTGGAGTGTTGAAGATATGTAATGATGGTGTATCTAAGGTAATTAGTGTTGGTGATGTTTACTTGCAAACCAACATGGGAATGAAATTGTTGCTTAGAGGTGTCAAACATGATCTGGATGTCTTCTTTAGTTTTATCTTTATTTATATGCTTGACAACTATGGTTATGACAATTACTTTGGTTTTGGAAAGTGGAAACTCAGCAAAGGTAACTTGGTTGTGTCTAGAGGGGAAAAACTTTCTAAATTGTATTAGAAAAAAGCTTTGGTTGCTAGGAAAAGTGTGAATGCTATCAACATGGAAGCATATATGTGGCACCGAAGGCTTAGTCATACTAGTGAAAAGGGGCTAAATGTTTTGTTAAAAAAGGATGTTCTTCCCGGTTTAAAGAATTCATATTTGGAGAAGTGTTCTCAATGCATGGATGGTAAGCAAACTAGAGTAACTTTCAAGAGACATCCTCCCTCAAGGAAGTCAAATTTGCATCAATTGGTACATTTTCATGTTTGTGGTCCATTAAAGGTAAAATATTTTAGTGGTGTACTTTATTTTGTTAACTTCATTGATGGTTTTCCAGGAAACTGTGGATTTGTGCCTTGAAGACAAAAGACAAAGTTTTGGATAAGTTCAAAGAATTCCATGCTTTGGTAGAGAGGCAGACAGACGAGAAGATGAAATATGTTTGTTCTGATAATGGTGGTGAGTATTGTAGACCATTTGATGCCTATTGCAAGCATTATGGTATTGCACATGAAATGACACCGCCTAAAACTCCTCAATTGAATGGCTTAGAAGAGAAGATGAATCAAACACTAATTGAGAGAGTAAGGTGTATGCTCTCTGAAGCTAAGTTGCCAAATCATTATTGGGGTGAGGAACTTTACACGGTGGTGCATGTTCTTAATCTTACTCCTACTATTGCTTTGAACAATGAATTTCTAGATAAAATTTTGTTTGGAAAGAATGTCAATTATGATCACTTGAGAGACTTTGGTTGAAAGGATTTTGTGCATATTCCAAAGGATGAAAGATCCAAGTTGGATGCAAATCTAAAAAAATGTATATTCATCGGCTATGGGCAAGATGAGTTTGGTTAGAGGTTGTATGATCCTGTAGGGAAGAAGCTTATCTGAAGCCGCGATGTAGTATTCATGGAAGACCAAAATATTGAAGACATTGATAAGGTAGAGAAGACTACACCAAATAAAGATATAAGTTTGTCTAATGTTGATCCAGTTTTGTTACCGAATCATAATGTAGATGCTATTGGTGGTGATGATCATAATGGTGATCCATATGATTATTTGATGATCAACAACTTGGAGATGAGGTAAATATTCCATCTAATGATGTTGATGAAGGGGAAAATGATATGACACAGGATGAAAATCTTGGTGAAGCTCTAGAATCATCTCAAGTTCAACTTAGGAGGTCTATCAAGCATAGAAAACCTTCTACAAGGTATAATTTTGATGAGTATGTAACCTTGACTGATGAAGGTGAACCTGAGTGTTTTCAAGAGCCCATGGAATATGATGAAAATCAAAAGTGGTTGGATGCAATTCATGACGAGATGAAATCATTGCATGATAATAAAACTTATGATTTAGTGAAGTAACCTAAAGGAAAAAGGGCTTTGGAAAACAAGTGGATGTATAGAGTTAAACATGATAGCAACTCTAAGAGAAACTCTAAGTCTCCAACATATAAAGCTAGATTAGTGGTGAAAGGTTTCTGTCAAATAAAGGGTGTTGATTTTAATGAGATTTTCTAACCTGTTGTAAAGATGTCATCAATCAGGACTGTGTTGAGTTTAGCTGCTACTCTTGATTTAGAGGTTGAGAAAATGGATGTGAAAACGGATTTCCTTAATGGTGATTTGGAGGAAGAGATCTACATGAAACAACCCAATGTTTTTCAAGTTAATGGCAAAGAAGATCATGCTTGTAAATTGAGAAAGAGTCTATATGGATTGAAGCAAGCTCCAAGACAATGGTACAAGAAGTTTGAGTCTGTTATGTGTGATCAAGGATACCATAAGACTACTTTAGATCATTGCGTCTTTGTTATAAAATTTTCTAATGATAACTTTATTATCCTGTTGTTATATGTTGATGATATGCTAATTGTAGGGAAAATTTTTCTAACATTAACAGGTTAAAGAAGCAGTTGGTAGAGTCATTTTCCATGAAAGACATGTGAGCAGTTAAATAAATTCTTGGCATTAGAATAATGCGTGACAGAAAATAGAATAAACTATTGATGTAACAAGAACATTATATCAAAATAGTGCTACAAATATTCCAAGTGGAAATATCTAAGGCGATAAGCACTCCTCTTGCTACTCATTTCAAATTGAGTTCTAATCAAAGTTCTGCAAGTGAAGATGAAGCGTTTGATATGAAACGTGTTCCTTATGCATCTTCTTTGGGTAGTTTGATGTATGCAATGGTGTGTATAAGACCAGATATAGCACATGTTGTTGGTATAGTCAGTAGATTTTTGTTAAATCCAGGTAGAGAGAATTGTGATATTGTGAAATGAATTTTAAGATATCTTCACGGTACTACTTCTTTGATGGTTTGCTTTGGATGAGATAAACCTACTCTAGTAGGATACTCTGATTATGATATGGCTAGAGACATTGATTCCAAAAAATCTACTTCTGGCTACATGATTAAATTTGTAGAAGGAGTTGTAGCTTGGCAGTCTAGATTGCAAATGTGTGTAACATTGTCTACTAGAGAGTGATTTTATTTCTATTACTGAAGCATGCAAATAGTTACTTTGGTTGAAGAAATTTTTTCAGGAGATTGGTTTTGTTCAAGAGAAATATGAGTTATTTGTTGATAGTCAAAGTGTTATTCATCTTGGTAAGAATCTGACTTTTCATAATATGTCCAAACACATTGATGTGGATATCATTGGATACATGATGTTTTGGATGCTAAGTTGATGGAGTTAGATAAGGTTCATACAAATGATAATGGTTCTGATATGTGACGCAACCCAATAAAATAAATCTCTCAAACAAGCAATGATGTCGTCATCGAATATTTATTTATCCCGCAGAAGGGAAAAGAAAACATCGAAGAAAACCTGAAGATGGTGAAATAAAGGTCTTGCAACAAAGAGAATGGGTAAGGGAGTCAATTACGCGAGGGGAAGGTATTAGCACCCCTCACATCTGTGGTACTCCACGGGATCCACTCTTGTTGTATAATCTAAAGGGTGTGTTTAAATCTAAAGCAAGACTGAAAAAGGGAATGCATGTATGCAAAGGATTATGTACAAATAATGTTTTATTAGTCGTGCCTTCCTCGGTTGCGAACCTTTGTGCCTACGTACCAATGTCCGTGCAATGGGAATCAAGGCATTCATAGTTCACCTAAAAAGTTTTGGTTGGTTGCATGTTTTTTATGGATAATGTTGTGTTTGCATCCTTGCGGTTAGGATTGCAATTCTTGCTTGGCATTGCAGCTCGTAAGAGACTCGTGCTCGACCACTCGCACGCTTAGCATTTCCAGGTTGCTTGAACTTGAAACAACAAACCCTTATCGTAAAGGTTTTAAAATAAAATTTCTGAAGATAAAAAGAGTTTGTTTGGTTAGTGTTTTTTACCTTAAAAAGGAATTAATAATGTTAAAGTGTTTTGAAGTTTGAACAAAGAAAAAGAGAGTTTTAGTTTTAAGGATGCAAAAAGAGGAATGAAAAAGTCTAAGGGAGACTAACAATCTCGGTGTTGTCACGCAATGATGGCCCTAAAGTTTGGATAACAAAGGGAAATATCTACCTAAGTTAGCATGCATAGGTTACAAACTAATGTCCAACTTGAATCAAAAACAAAACAAGAAATCCTAAGGGAACATGCAAAAATTACAACCTAATGTCCAACTTGAATCGAAAATGAAACAAGCAATCCTAAGGGAACATGCAAAGGTTACAACCTAATGTCCAACTTGAATAAAAAAGGAAACATGAAATTCTAAGGGAACATGCAAAGGTTACAACCTAATGTCCAACTTGAATAAAAAACAAAATAAGAAATCCTAAGGGAACATGCAAAGGTTACAACCTAATTTCCAACATGAAGCGAAAACAAAACAAGCAAGCCTAAGGGAACATACAAAGGTAACAACCTAATGTCCAACTTGAATAAAAAAAGAAACAAGAAATCCTATGGGAACATGCAAATATATAAAGAAAAGCGCAAACACAAGTGCAATCAAACAAAGTCAGACCAAAACCAAAATAATAATCAAGTGCGAGCTAGCAACAAACAATGAATCTAATGGATTTCAAAATGGGAGTAAGGAATTCTTTCCACTTGATTTTATCAAAAACTAATATCGAGTAATAACTCGAAGCATAAACATTTAAAGAAATGTGAAATAACTTCGTCGAGATAAATGACAAAGTGTGGAGGTTGGTTATGAACCTTTTTTCCACTTTACTTTATTCGAGGGACAAGAATAATCATGGTTCAAAGCATCAACGAACAACGTTAGCTAAGAATGACACAGACTAGAATGTGTCGAGGCCGACTGTGAGCCCTTACTCCACTTATTGACTTTATAGCAAGCACAAAGTAAAAGAGGATGGGAATTACCTTTTTGAGGTTTTCAAAAAATTGCCTCTTTTTGAGGTCTTTAAACAAACACAAACATTGTCTCTTTTGAGGTCTTTAAACAAGCATAAACATTTCCTCCTTTGAGAAATTTAAATAGATTTGACCACCTAAAGTAGGGACTCCCAGCCAATCATCTCTATTCTTACTTCTCTTGGCAAGGAAAGCGAAAAGACAATGTGGAATATAAATAGAATCAGAAACAATACCAAATGAACAAAAAGTTTGTAGCAAAGTGATATCAAAGCAAAAGAAACCCGTTGGTTTTCGTGCAAGCTTCACCAAGCAAAAGAGAAATGATTTGAAAAGATATCCAATATAAGAATCAAGACATCGCTGTGTGAGAATAAATCGCATGCAAAAAACACACTACATCAAGATAATTTCCCTGCACAAAACAACTTTACACAAGCACAACATAATCCACAAATTGCACATCGCATGAATACTCCTTCAAAAGCTTGCACAAACCCACCAAACAAGTTATAAATAACAAGGAAGCATAAACATAACTCGAGCATTAAGTCACAACTCAAAAATTATATTGAATTGCAAAGAAATCAAGTCCAAATAAGCATCGGAACATGGAAGTTAAAAACTGGGCAGCAACACCATTATCTCATGAACTGAGCAAAAAATTTGATCTAAAATCATCAAATCTCAATGCAAATGCCAAAAAAATACCAAGTCCAGCTTACTTGTGCGTTAACTAACAATTAAATCACACATTGTGCTTGAATTACAAAATCGGGCAGCATTACATCCAACCATGAAATCGCTCAAAGAATCACGTCGAAACCAATAAAATCCAACATCAATGTTCAATAAACGTACAAATATGCTCAAGTATGCATGAAACAAAAATTAAAGAGAAATTTACAATGTATTTTTAATATCTGGGTAGCTACATGTACATGAATCGATATCAATCAAAATCGAGTTTAAAACTCACAATTGGACACATCAAAAATATTTATCGATTCAAGTAACATTGCTTAGAAATTACAAGGACATTGTAACAATTAATTCCACATCAACACATCAATTCCACCAGTTAACTCAAGTGTCGAAACAATAATTATCAACGCGTGGATATCGAATAATCAACCCGAAAATAATTATCAACTCATGAAATTCAACAATTATGAACACATATTGCATTAAAATCAAGCTTCAACGGTAAGTTTCAACAATTAAGAGCAATCATCACGCCAATACACATGAAATTCAAACAATTAAACAAAAGCTCATCTGATTCCGTAATTGTCCATAATTATTTATTCAAGAATCAACTTAAACTCAACAATTCAATTATTCAACTCATGAAAATAAATAAGCACATAATTCAAAATCAATTAATCAAATAAGCACTTAAATCAATTGAGTTCAAGAATTATTACCAAATCAACGCGAAGAGGAGGTTGACCGGAGATATCTATTGGAAGAAGGAAGTTACCAACGCGAAGGAAGCAACTTGAAGGAGTATCTCACGCAAAGACGGAGGGAGTTCGCCGGCGGGAAGGGAGGAACGGCTAGGAGGAAGACCGATTTGAGGTTGAGTGCGGGAGACCAGTACGATTGGTGGTGGCCGGGCTGTTTTGCATAGAGGGAGGGCTGGCCGGAAAAATAAGAGAGAGAAAGAGAGAGAGAGCTCTTCCTTGCCTCTTGAACTTGAGAAAATTGAGAGAGAACTTGAGTTTCTTAGTGTGATTTTTTAATAACGAGAGTCAAAGTGATTCCAATTTGAATTTCAAAAATATATAGACAGGCCCCTAAGTCTTGTTTGGAAAATTAATTTTGGAGTAATGTAGAAATTTTGGCTTATTTCAGTGTATGAGAAAAATTTGTGACGTTGTGCCGAAAGAATCGTCCCGATATGATAAAAATTGAGTGAGCTATAATTTTTTGAATGGAGAGAAACTCGTCGTTAAAATTCCTCTTTTTCAGGTTGTGCATATTTTTCAGCTTATTTTGGTGTATGGCTCGCGAACAAACTACAAGCTCATGACTTTTGGTGCATAATCCTGACCCAAAATCTGAAACAAAGTTATCGATGATGAAATTTGTGACGTCGTACAGAAAGAATCACTCCGGTATGGTAAAAATTGAGAGAGTTATAATTTTTTGAATAGCCATAAGTTTGGCACAGAAAACCCATTATTTCGGGTTGTGCCGCTTTTCCAGCATATTTTCATGTTCAACTTTGGAAACAAACCGTAAACCGAAGTCTTCTGAGCATAACCCGAACTCGAGACCTGAAGCAAACTTGTAGCTAACATAATTTGTGACACTGTTCCACGAGAATCGTTTCGATACGATGAAAATTGAGAAAGTTACAATTTTTTTAATATCGGCGATACAGTCAACAAATAACCATTTCGGAGTGCAATTTTCTCAGGTAATTCGCACTTTCGAAGATCCTCTTCAAAGAATTAACTTCTGACTCGAATATACGAATTATGGAAAATTTAAAGACGGATTTTATGCCCAAAGAACCATTCATAAATGTCAAATCGGGCGAAAGTTATGAATTTTTGAACATCCGATAAACAGTGGATCAGCATACAGTTTCAGGGTACCAGTCTTAGAGTATTCGCAAATCCGGAGATCTTCCTCACTGAATCAGCTTCTGACCCAAACATATGAGCTGAAGAAAATAAAAATCTAATTAAAATGCTCCAAGAGCTACTCAAAGATGATTTTTCGGTCAGAAGTTACAAATTTTGGAACATTCAAACAAACAATTGACCAGCAAATCCATTGTATAACATGATTTCAGCATTTTGTGTTTTTGAAGATCTTCCTTACAAAATTAGCCTTTGACCCTAACTTATGAATTGGAGAAGATCTAAAGACAATTTTAATGCCTGAAGAACCACTCCCAAACCATTTTCTGGTCAGAAGTTACAAATTTTGACCTTGAATAGTAAAATGTTATTTTTATGCTTGAACTATCTCAATTCAACCAAAACGCTTGAGTTTCTCTACAATTCAAAGTTTGATGGAAGACATGAGAGCTTGGCATGATGATGACTTGATTAATTGTTTATTGAATATCTTGGAACACGTGTGGTGTGCATTTAAAAATGGAAAACTCTGAGTTCTGCTTTACGGTGCTGCTTAACAGAACAATTGTCTTTTATATCTCTTTCTCGCAGAGAAATGCCTTGATTCCATGAGTATAGACCCTATGACATGTACGTATGATGATGATGAAGTATAAGCCAATTATAGTTAAAATGAAGAGGTGGAATTTTGGGGTGCAACAATATGATGATTAAAGCATTACCAAGAGGGAAGTTTGAAGCTTGTTGTGATATCATCGGTTTCGTGATTTTCTCCATATAGTTGTGAGGGAGAGATTTTTTGGGCTTGGGTTCCATTCGTATATGGAGAAATAACCAAATATTAATAGTCCATTCGTCTCACCTATATAAGTGGAGAATGTCAATTTAGGGTTAAGAGAGATATAGAAAAATAAGGATTCAAAAAGAGAGAAAAATGGAGAGAAACTCATTCACATTTTTTCTGCAGAAGTCTCACTAAAATGATGATTCCATATTTGTTCATCGTCGGATCAAAATGAAATTTGGTGGGCTTGTTTGCAACACGTATATCTAGCTTTCGACCATTGGAATCTTCAAAAAATTGTTTGAGTTGAGAGATATGATCTTCGCATTGAAGCTGCAGATTTGGAAAAAAGTTCACCTTTTTTATTCTTATTTGTATGTTAGTTTGCTTTATGATTTGCGGTTGTTATCACTATTTTGTGAATCACTTTAATACTCTCTTGTAACCTCAATTGATTATAGTGGAGCTATTTTCTTTGGTCTGGACGACTCATGGTTTTTACTCTCATATTGAGGGGTTTTCCACGTTAAAAATATTGGTGTTCTTTTATGTATTTAATATTGGGTTGCGGTCTAATATTTGTTGTTGATCCTAAAGGTTACTATAAGTTTTGGAAATATTATATACACTGCATATTAGTCTATTATTGTGTCTTAATTTCCCATCATTAGTCTCATTTACTTTCTGTATGCAATTAGTTGAATGTGTTGTTTGATCAATCAATTCGTATAGAATTTCTCTTTGATTGTTAAAGTTTAAATTGCTTTGTTGATTAAATTATAATCACTTTGATTGTAAGTGCTTTTTCATATCAACAAAGCTCAAAGAAAATTCTTAAAAATTGATTTCACGTCACGGATTTGATAAATTATCAAGTTATGTTTTTAATATGATTTCATTGGAAATATAAAATCGTTGTGTTTGACATTAAAATATTTTTTGAGATATTATTATGTTGATTGATTTTATCATTATCTTAATTCCATATGACTTGTGCATATCTGAGTTTCCAATAACTAAGTTCGTTTAGAATACTATTTTGATCTAGGCTAAAAAGCTTCTGATCAACATTGTTTTTCAAATACGTTTTTAAGTAACCATTTTGAAAGGTGATTTTTAATTTGGGGATCTATTCACCCCCCTCTAGATAAGTTATCAGAGTCTAATAATTGGTTATTCTGATGCGGATTATGCAGGATGTAAAACTGATTGAAAAAGCACTAGTGGTAGTTGTCACATTCTTGGAAATGCATGAGTATCTTGGGCTTGCAAGAAACAAACATGTGTTTCCCTTAGTGTTTCAGAAGCATAATACATAGCAGTAGGAAGTTTTTATGCTCATATTCTTTGGCTAAAGCAACAACCGAGTGATTACGGACTAAATCTTGGATGCATACCACTTCAATGTGACAACACAAGTGCAATAAATATAACAAAGAATCCAGTCATACATTCTCGTACTAAACACATAGATATTCAACATCATTTTCTTCGTGACCATGTGCTTCAAGGCAATGGTGAAGTCTCATTCGTGGATACTCAAAATCAATTAGCAAGCATCTTCACAAACCTCTCACAAAGGATTCTTTTTACCAAATTGGCGAGAACTTGGCATTTTAGATGAAGGTGACGTATGATTCTTCATAATGTATCACATGCTTCATCAAAAAAGTTTGAGTGGTGGATTACCCTATGCTAGGGTGATTACCAAAATATTGAAAATTATGGTGTTGACTTAAAAAGGGAATCGGAGAAGCATATTTATTCTAAGGAGTGTGAAATTAATGCTAAAACTGCGATAAGGAATATGAGAATAATTAAGGATTAAGATGGAAAGTTTAGGTACAAGGAGGATTCTTCAACCCACATTCCTCCACCGGCTCCGGAAGATGGATACTCTAATGAAGTCTTATACAAAAAGTTATGCTCGATTGAAATCATCGTGATTCATAACCATCGGAAAAACATATTTGAAATGGATTCCCTTAAGCACCTTTTGAAAAACCTTATCCAATCTTGTACTCATGAAAAAGCTGAGGAAGAGGAAAGTGGTGAAGATGAGGAAGATTAAAGTGGTGAAGGTGAAGAACAGAGTTAAGAAGATGTTGAAATGACTAAAAGTAACTAAGTTGTTTTCTTGTAGTACTTATGCTATTGTGCTTTTATTTTCTTAAGTTTATAGGTATTTCTAGTTAATGAATTTTAAGTTATGTTTAAACAAAATTATGGTGTGTAGAAGTTTAATTTTATGTGTTTTTATGTTATGTTATGCCATATGTTCTTATGTTATCTTATTGTGTGCCATATGTATGTTATTTGTATCCATTATATTTGCTTAATCCATTACATACACCAAGTTTAATTTCATTATTTAAAGTATTTACCATTCATGTTAGTGTCTATTATAGATTGATACTATTATTGTATGAATATATTATATGTATATTTCTGTAATAAAAATGCAGCTAGAAAAATTCTTGTAAACTCTCATTCATGGATAAAGAGGGAGCTTTGATTAAGGGGAAGTTTCAAATTCTAGAGAAAACAAGATTGTATAAAATTTTCAAGAAAGGGTAGTATTCATAAAAAGGGAGAGAATATAAAGGCCAGCTTCTCAAAGTGTTTTGATGAAGACAAGTCAACAATTAAGAAAGATTGTCAAAAAGGAAATGTTTCAAGACTCTTAGCACAAGTCAAGTTTCAAGTAAAATCAAGTCTTGAAGAAACGTTGTATGATTAATGAGAAATGTTAAGGTACATAACACTCAACATCTCTATGTGTATACAAGTGTTCAAGTTTATCACACATTCATTCCATGTTCAAATAATGTTTTTGTGATTTAAAACATTGTATTCCATCTTATTTACTAAACTTTTCTCTTTGTCTGGCCTACTGGTAATCGGGTACTAGATATATGGTAATCAATTACTGTAGTAGTAGAAATGTTGAGACTAATCCATTGGATTGACTTAACTCGCATAGATCAAAATAAAAATCGCCATCGCGCTTTATTATTTCCAAAAGGAAATGGGAAAAGAGCGAATAAACCCAAAAAGAGAGTGGAGAGAATCTAGGTAGGGGGTTGCTTATGCAAAGGGGAGGTATTAGCACCCTAAACATTTATGGTACTCCATAAGAACCTCTTTGAAAATCTGTGTATTTTCTCTATAAAGAGTGTATACAAAAATAGATGGTGGAGATGAGAAAATAAGTGATTTTTTACAATTTTGCACCTGCCGTGGTTGCAAACCGTTAGTGCATACGTACCACCTTTCGTGCAATAGAGGATCAGGGTACTCGTAGTTCACCTTAAAAATTTTAAAACATAAATGTGTGTTGGTTAATTTTAAGAGAAGAGACATCATCATCATATCCGAATGGAAGACATATGTACTACCCAGAAATATGAGAAAGGAGAATTTACATCATCTCAAAGTAGAGGATATAGATTGGATTTTGAAATAAACAAAACCTTACTCGACTACCCAGTGGAAAATTTCTCACTTCACTATATATTGTAGAAAATATTTTGATAAAATATTTTAAAGTAAAAAGCCAAAGTGGAAAATTGGTTGGAATAAGGTTAATTGACTTGTAGTTTTGAGAAAGATGTCAAAGTAATGTTAAATCGATTAATGTTTTATTTAAGAAAAGATTTCTGAAAATGCATGGACCTAAATCCAAGTTTATTATAAAAGCGGTTCAAGTTAGAAAAACAAGAAGAGTTTAGAAAAGGAGGGAGAAGATTAGAGGAGATGAAGGGACTATCCTAAAGAATAAGATAAAATCTAGGGAAAGAACGATGTAACCAACAAGAAGCCAACACTTGACATATGAAGTCAATGTAGAATTTTCATCCTTTGGATTGAAACCAAGCAAACAAAAATATTAAACCTCTGAGAAATACCAAGATTAAGGTGAATTAAGTCTTTACAAAATTTGGTAAGAGTAACGGTTGTATATAGGGGAATTCTTAATCACAAACAAAACATCTAATAAGAATAACATGCATGCAAAGAAAAACAACCCAATGCCTTGGAGTAAACCCCAAGTATTTTAGACAAAATAACAATGGAGCCACGAGGTTCCAAAGTATCAAGGCTTCTAATCCTAAGTCTCATAGATCCACAACTCCATAATGCTAAGGATAGTAACCATGTAATCCAAGTAACCTTAAGGCTTTTAATGTTCAAGTTGATTGTTAAGTTTCTTTAAAATAAAATAAAAACTCAAATGAGCAAAGATAAAATGAAGAGAGAGGAGATGTCTCAGATGAAATTAAGATTTCAAATATCATAAACATCATTCATCCACTTTGGTGGATTGGGGTTTTCAACCTATCAACACCTAAGATTCAATGAGATTGAGGAACTTGTCCCAAAATAACACCCAAATCAGGACCAAACAAAAATAATAAAAATATATTTAATAAAATAATATTTAAATGATTAATAAAAGTGGTGATAATTGGTAAAATACACAAAATGTGTTAAGACACTAAATAAAAATTCTATAAAAAATATCAGAAGTCAAACATGAGTCAATAACTGTTGTAAAAAATTTTCAAAATTTTTTACAGTCAAAAAATATTTTTTAAATTTAAAGAAATAAGAAAAACAAATCAAAATTTATGAAAAATAGTAAAATCAAAAATAAAAATAAAATGACGTCACCATAATTGTCAAGAGGTCATTGGATCCTTCCATATTTTTTTCAAAATTTAAAAATCAAGAAAAGTATTTTTAAAAAATAAAAACAAGTCAAATAAAGTGAAAAATCATAAAAAATATCAAATAACAAAATAAACTTTTGAAAAAATAAAAAAGAGAAAAGAGAAAAATCAATAATTTTTTTAATAATTTTTTTAGAATTTTAGAAGTAAAAGTGAATCATTTTTATGAATTTTTGAAGTTTAAAACGATTAAAATATAAAATCAGAAAATAAAAATAAAGCCAAAAAGATGTAGACCATTGGATCAATGTCAAAATGCTTTAGTAATCAAATCCACGTGATCTGGCACGTTGTGCATATCATGGTCATTAGTTAATAACACACTAGATCAATTATTTGAAAATTTTGAAAAAAATGTGTGGCATTATATCATTGGTTGAGAGATGGCACGCTGGTCATCTTCAACCTCTAGCCACGTGCAAATGGTCATTCGCTTCATCTCTTCAAGACGATTTCAATGGTACCCTCACAAAAATTTATTTAAAGTGTAGCTCATTCAATTTGAGAAAAACCAGAAAGTTTTGAAATTTTTTGAAATCGAAAACAGAAGCATCCAATGCATCGATTGATCAAAATTAAACCATCAGTAAATATCAATGAACATCATAGAGCATTCCAATAATTTGAGTTAGAAGAATTGATGCCTAAAACTACCTGAACGAAGTATGAAGAAATTGCGCTGAAACTTGACTTGGATAGCACGATTTAGAGCACTACAAGACTTGGTTCTTCGTTTGTTAGATTCAGTGAATTTCAAGGATGAAGAATCAAAAAAGAAATTGGATTAAAAAAATGCTTTAAAACTAAATTAGAAGATGCAAAATTGAGAGGTATGGAGGAAGTTTGAAAAAGGTTTTTTGGCTCTCTAAAGCTTGCTAGAATGAGTGCGATATGGTCTGTATTTATAGGAAAAGTGAATGGAATTAAGAGGAGGGGTGAATGATGCAATCCCAATCGAATTAGGGCACACCTTCCTCGTGAGAAAAGTGTGAGCACATGTGCATCAAAACTCATCCAAATGATGTGTTTTGACACTCTATATGCTTAAGAAATCTTTGCTAATCATGTTTAAGTGGAAAACGCGTCGAAATTTGGCGATCAGAAGCCACATTTCACAAACTTGCTTCTGATTTCAAGTGACTTTTTAGTTTCAAAGCATCAACTTTAGGAACCTTTATGATATAATCTTGGATTCTTTAGAAAGCTGAATAATCAAGCTTGACAATATGCTTTGAAAGTTTACACTTGGATGCTTTAGCTAAAAGTAATGTCCATTTGAATTTGTGAAAAACGCACAGATTCTTGTACTTAGAAAATTTTCTAAGTATAAAACTCCAAAGTGACTTATAATGTTCTTCAAAATTACATGACCTTCCACTCAAAATTTGATCTTGATATATCGAAATGACATGAGGTAGACCTCTTGAATTGAATTATGGAATTGAGATCACTCAAAAATCATAAAAATTGAAAGAGTTATGGTCTTTGAAAGATGACGAATAAATTTGGGGAAATTAACAAAAGACCTATAATCTTTTCAATTCTTCAACCACTTTCTAAGCATCTTCAAGTCTTGTACACTGAAACAAAGTTGTAGTAGACATCCCAAAGATTATTACAGAAAAAGAATGGGCTCAAGAAGAAAGAAATTGACCAAGTTATGATCATTTTAAGTCAAACCCTAAAATTCAAAGGCTTTTCAAGGAGACTTGTAATCTTTCTCAACCATTACTGATCTTCTATTCAAAGTTATCCTTATATTCATGAAGAGAGCTTGTTAAGTACCCTTTACAGAGAATCATGGAATTGGAGTCAATCAAAAATCTAAAAAAATGAAAAATATATGATCCTTAGAAGTCAACAAACCCTAGCTCAGAGAGTGTCAAAATGACTTGAAACCCCTTTCAACTTTTGATGATTTTTATTGCACAATTGGATGTTGTCATGTGAACAGAGTTTGTTTTATATGATGATAAGAATCCGTAGCAAAAAGAAACAACTCAAAATGTTGAAAATTGATAGATTTATGCACATGTGATCACTGAATCAAACATTTGCTCAATTAAGTCAAACTTGTTGAATCAACCTTCAAACTTTTGAACTTTCTTGAGAAAGTAAATAATGATGAATCACCATAAGCCTTAAAATGATGTTGTCTTGAAGAATACTCAAAGATGGAGCTAAAGTCTCAATGAAACTTGTTGAAGAAGGAATGGAAATAAACACATGAACCTATGAATCTTCTTGATAAATGCAACCACCATTCTTTGAGAAGAACTTGACCTAAATAAAGTGTGGGAGATATTTGGACCACAAATATTTGATATCATAGACATAGCCTTGAAGCTTGAACTCTTGCAATCCAATGAATAACCATTTGACTGAGGACCACCCCACAAACGCTAGGTTAGATGGTGAGATGAGTGCAATTGTGTTATCACCTAAAGAGACATATATACATATTTTGATGTTAGTTAAAAGAAAACATGTACAAGATACACAATTCAAGGTGCTTGGTGATCCCTCAAGAGGAAACTTCAAGATATGATGAAATAGAAAGGGAGAACCAACCATAATGTGTGATCTTTATGTGTCGAAAATATGAGATGATGAGAGATCTTAGGGGGGGAAATTGAGGTTTAACAGTTGCCCTTATTTAAGTGTCTTTTATCCGGAGGTAAGAAGGTTAAAGTCTTCGTCTCGGTGCAATTGAAGATACTTAAATATAAAACAAACCCTATTTTTGGCCCTAAGATGCCATGCAATGCTTATGGTAATGAATGCAAATGACCTACTCCGAAGGTGAATCAAATCGCCCTTGGGGAAGCAGAAAATAAAACAAACAGACCAAAAAGAAAGTTCGGCCAAGAAAATAAATTGTTGGGGAACAACATAAATCTTGGGATGGATATAAAAAGGTTAATTAATCCAAATGCATAGTAGGACGAATGATTGTCATGAGTACTTATGAATGGAAACACAGGATTGACGTCAGCGCTTATGGCTGGGAACAAAGATTGACATCAACACTTATTGTTGGGAACAAAAGTTTTACATCAGCACTTATGGCTGGGAACAAAGGGTTGACATCACCATTTATGGCTGGTAACAAAGGTTGACATCAAAACTTATGGTTGGGAACAAAGGGTTGACCTTAACACTTATGGCTGGGAACAAAGGATTGACATAAGCACTTATGGTTGGGAACAAAGGGTTAACATAAGCACTTATAGCTGAGAACAAAGGGTTGACATCAACATTTATGGTTGGGAATATGGTTTGACATTAGTACTTATGGTTGGAAACAACTCAACTCTATTGGGGTAAAGTCTCTTGAGGAGAAAGAGATAAATGTTCACTAACCAATGATGGTGAACTACAAACTTATGGGTGTAGGTATTAAAACATAGAACAATAACAAGTTTCCCAAAATTCTAGCTTTCCACCTAGAACAGGTCTCAACTTCTTCTTTAACCAAGGAATACAACCTGGAAAGGGTAATAAACTGGTGTAAGAATCTTTCAACAAATTGTCTTTATCATAGGAGTAAAGCCAACCTCAAAAATGAACTATCTCCCATAATAAAGAGACTACCATCCATCAGAGTAAAATCTCAACAATGAACTATCTCCCATAATGAAGATACTACCATCCATCAAAGTAAAGAAATCTTCATTGGCATTAACATACTTATTGGGGAAGTACAAGTTTCTCAAATAAAGAGACCGCCACTTGGTGTTACAAAAATGATTGCGATAACACAAATGGGAAATGAATTTTGATTTCTCGGGGAAATACTAACACATTCCTGCTGAGGAGATAAAGTCTTCATGTGCAAAATAAATGCACATTCTCAATCCATGGATCACAACCTATAGGGATCAAAATATCATTGTTGTCGGGTGTAGCATAGATTTAAACCAGGAACAAACCGGAGTCAAATAGCCAACCAAGACATAATCCAATGAGGAATAAACTCAAATAGGGACCAAGTTCCATCCAGATAATAAGTTATGTAGGAAGGCTGAATAAAAATTCTTCCACGAGGGATAACTCAATGGGGAAATTGAAAGGATACACTTTCTTCTTAAGGTTGACACTATATAGAAGAAAGGGTAACATAACTATGAAAAGAGGATAATATGCCAACAAAAATATCAATGAATACAAATGAGCAATGTATTTTAATTCATCTATGCATTATGTATAAATGTATGAATGTTATCATGTATATGCTAACAAAACAGACATACTGCACTAGGGATAACCAGACAAAAACAACTTGGGCAAGGACAACCCCCGGCTAAATCACATCCAGGAGGATGATTCCATACTGCACTGGGGATAACCAGACAAAAATAAACATTCATGGCTTAACTTCACTGGGAAGAAGCACAGTTTGAAAAAATGATAAAAACACAATCTGATAGCAATAAACCAAAACAGATGCAGGGATATAACACCCTCCTTCAAACTTCACCGGGGAATATCATACAGACTTCGCTAGGGAAGACAATGCGACATCGTCTAGGCTTTTACTATGGATTCCGTACTAATTCCACTAGAGAAGATGAAACCGCGCTCTCCGAAGGGAGCCCAAATACATTCTTCATTATCAAGGGTAGCGGTTCCGCAAAGTTCTCTAGGCAGAAATTAAGAAACTTCACGAGGATAAAAACTTTAGAGGGAAGCATCATCCTCGGTTCACGTGGGGAATTAAGAAGTTAACATCACAGTAAGGAGTCAAAATTATGGGGCCTTTAAATCAAACTCAACACTTGGTGAGGGAAAACCTTAAAATTTGACAGTTATTTCAACACTTCTTAAAAAAGATACTTCCCTTGTTCTACTACTCAGGGAGCACAAAAACAATAATGTCATCACCGGAGAGAACAATGCTCTTACAAGAGATTATACATTAATTCTCAAAATACAAAGGAAGAAATATATCCAATGAGAAAAGGCTTCATAACCTTACAATCTCTGCTTGATCAAAACCTGGTTGGGGAAAGAATCGCACTCAGCTAGAGAAACCTGAATCAAGACTTAGCTGGGGAATATAGGATTACAACCCCAACATCACACCATATATCAACTGGTATTAAATCCATCAATCCTAGGAGAAAATCATGAGTGTACTACGCGTATATTAGCAAGAGTAATCCATGATACTTCTTGGGGAGAAATTATGAAACTTTAGAGTTCGTCCATCCTTGGAACCACTACTTTTGTCCAACTTGAATCAATGAATTGAGGTAAAAAGTAATTTTCAAAATATTTTCAAAAACATGTTCTTATTATTAAGTCTTTTTGTTTTGAAAATTACTATCAATAATAAATGAAATTTTTGTAAACAGAATAAAATAAGACTTACAAGGAATTGGATAAAGGCTCAAACTTTATTAATAGGATGGTAGTCCGTGAATGCAGAGACTCCATAGATGATTACAAAGTTTTGGAAAATGGTAAATACATGGAAAAGATACATTGAAATACAATGACCACTATTCTCCCTAACAACTTTGAACTCCTGAGCAGAGGCTTTGGTTGAAGTATGGTGGGAATCCGAGAACATTGTTGCTTCAATGATCAAGTCTTGTCTGATGCAGTTACTTGCCTGGAGATCTCTACCTTTTTCCAAGGTTGCCCTTGCGGGTTTTCAACATACCGGGAAAATTTATTCTATTTGTGTCTCTAACATTTTCCTAGACCGCCCTTTCGGGTTTTCAGCCTATCGAGACGCTCTTTTCTGCCTAAGCCGATCTTTCAGGTTTTCAACTTAGAGAGTTGTTCTTTTATTTATTTAGGCGAAGTATTTCTTGATTGCGTCAACATTCATGGGACATGGGAACTCCTCACCATCCATGGTTTCAAGAATCAATGCACCGCCAGAGAAGGCTTTCTTGACAACATATGGGCCTTCATAATTGGGAGTCCACTTGCCCCTAGAATCAACATTAAAATACATGATCTTTTTGAGCATGAGGTCTCCTTCTCTAAATTCACGAGGCTTGACCTTATTATCAAAAGCTTTCTTCATTCTTCTATGATATAACTAACCATGACACAAGGTCGTCATTCTCTTCTCTTCAATTATATTCAACTGGTCTAACTTGTTCTGGACCCATTCAGCCTCTAATAATTTGGTTTGCATTATCACACACAAATATGGAATCTCAACCTCAACGAGAGCACTTCTTCCATACCATAAATAAGATAGAACGGGGTTGCCCTTGTTGAAGTGCGGACGGATGTACAATACCTACACAAAGCAAAAGGGAGCATCTTATGCCAATCCTTATAGGAAACAACCATCTTCTGGATAATCTTCTTAATGTTTTTATTAGCAGCATCAATAGCCCCATTCATCTTAGGTCTGTACGGAGACGAATTTTAATGGACAATCTTAAATTCTTCACAAAGTTCTGTCATCATCTTGTTATTCAAATTTGAGTTGTTATCAATGATAATCCTACTTGGCACACCATACTGACATATAACATTGTTCTTCATAAAACGCACTACAACCTGCTTGGTGATATTAGTATAAGAAGATTCCACCCACTTGGTGAAGTAATCAATTGCCACTAACATGAAACGATGTTCACTCGGCTCCTTGGGTCCAATAATTCCAATCATATAAATACCCCACAAAGAAAAAGGCCATGGGGAAGAAATAACATTGAGAAGCTTTAGTGGCACGGGAATCTTGTCAGCATAAATCTTACATTTATGGCACTTCTTGGAAAATTTGTAACAGTCAGATTCCATTGTCAGCCAATAGTAACCTACCTTAAGCATCTTCTTTGTCATTGAATGTCCATTGGCATGGGTACCAAAGGAACCTTCATGGATCTCATGCTACAACATGTTTGCTTCATGTCTGTCCACGCATCTAAGCAAGACCATGTCATAATTTCTCTTGTATAACACATCTTCATTGAGGAAAAAGTTACCTGCCAACCTTCTTAATGTCTTTCTATCTTTGTTCAACGCACCGACCGGGTATTCTTGGGTCTGAAGAAAGTTCTTGATATCATAATACCAAGTTTTTTCATTTGACGTCCCCTCTGTAGTAAACACATGAGCTGGTTTATTAAGACGTCAAACTGTAATTTGAGATACATCATTCAAAGCATTCACTTGGTACATGGAAGACATTGTGGATAAAGCATCTTCCATCTGATTCTCATCTCTAGGAATGTGATGGAATTCATCTTTATTGAAGAAAGTTAATAATCTCCTTGCATAATCTTTGTAGGGAATCAAGCCAACGTGACGAGTCTCCCATTCTCCTTTGATCTCATTTATTACCAAAGCTGAATCACCGTATACATCAAGAATTTTGATTCAAAGATTTATAGCCTCTTCAAGACCCATGATACAAGCTTCATACTCTGCCATGTTATTGGTAAAATCAAATGTCATCCTTTCAGTGAAAGGGATAAGCGACCCATGGAGAGTGATAATCATGACACCAATTCCTTTTCCATAAGCATTTACATCTCCTTCAAAAACCATACCCCACCGGAATTCAGGGTCATGACCTTCCTCAAGCAAAGGTTCGTCACAATATGTTACTTTCAAAAACATTACATCCTCATCAGGGAAATCATACTTATCAAACTGATAATAATAAACCGGTTGGTGAGCAAGGTACTCTAGTAAAACACTGCCTTTAATAGCCTTCTAAGTATGGTATTCAATATCATATTCAAACAAAAACATTTGCTAGCGAGCAATTCATCCAGTAAGAGCAGGCTTTTCAAAAATATACTTAATTGGATCCATTTTGGAAATCAACCAAGTAGTATGATTCAACATATATTATTGCAATCACTTTGCTACCCAGGCCAAAGCACAACATGTTTTTTCTAGCATAGAATACTATGACTCAAAATCTGTGAACTTCTTGATGAGATAATAAATGGCATATTCTTTTCTTCCTGTTTCATCTTGTTGTCCTAAAATATAGCCTATGGAGTTATCTATCACAGTCAGATACATAATCAATGGTCTTCCTTCAACATGAGGGAACAAGATAGGAGGCTCAAGTAGATCCTCTTTAATGATTTCAAATTACCTTTGGCCATCATCCATCCATACATAACCTTTATCTTTCTTTAACAGCTTGAATATGGGTTCACATGTTACAGTCATATGGGAAATAAATCTGGAAATGTAATTCAAACGTCCAAGGAAGCCTCTAACTTGCTTTTCAATTCTTGGTGCAGGCATTTCTTAAATTTCCCTAACTTTATCAGGATCAACTTCAATTCTGCTTTGGATGATAATGAAACCTAACAACTTTCCTGAATGAACTCCAAAAGTACACTTATTTGGATTCAAACAGACACGATACTTCCTCAAACGTTGAAACAGTTTCAACAAGTCTTCTGTGTGCGCTTCCTCGGCCTGAGATTTGGCAATCCTATTATCAACTTATAATTTAATTTCCTTATGCACCAGATCATTGAATAGGGTGTTCATAGCCCTCTAGTACATTTCACCAGTGTTCTTCAACCTGAAGGGCATCACTCTGTAACAGAATGTTCCCCAGGGTGTGATAAACATTGTTTTTTCCATGTCCTCAGGAGCCATCCTAATTTGATTGTAACCGGAAAATCTGTTCATGAACGAAAATAATTTGAATTGTTTTGTGCTATCAACCAAAATATCAATATGTGGCAATGGGAAATCATCTTTCAGACTTGCTTTATTTAAATCTCTATAATCAACGCACATACAGAATTTTCTGTCTTTCTTTGGTATTGGAACTATATTGGAAATCCACTGAGGGTACATTGATGTTACAAGAAAACCAACATCAATCTTCTTTAAAACCTCTTCTTTAATCTTCACTGCCATGTTGAGACGTGTTATTTGCAGCTTCTACTTGATTGGTGGACATTTTGGCTTTACTGGAAAATAATGTTCCACAATATCGGTATTCAAACCAGAAATATCTTGATAAGACCAAGAAAAGATATCCACATACTCTTTCAGCAATTTAATCAACCTGCTCTTCACATTGGGATGAAGCAGTGCCCCAATCTTGACTATTTTCAAATCTTCTTCTGAACTCAAGTTAATCATTTCCAACGGCTCTTTATACGACTGAATGGTATTTTCCTCGAGCTCAAGCAACCGCAAAACCTCTTATGGGATTTCATCATATTCTTCTTCTTCAGCCACATACACAGAATATTCAAAGTTGGGAGAGGGTGAAAGGTTATTGCACTCAATAAGTTTTTTAATTAATCTGCACATATGATTTATGATTTATTTTAGAAACTGACACATATAACAAGTGATTATGCAAATTTATTTACAGTTGTTATTTATTTTTAAAGGTTTTTTTCTGATTACCATTTTCCAAGAAAAAGCAAAAAAATAAAGACACAATTTTAGAAATCAAAAACAACTTTTATTAATGATTTTAAAATTCAAAACAACAGACACGCCCATACAACATCATTACTTTCACATTGGGCATGGTGAAAGATTTTTAAAAGACAGACTAAACAAATTACTTTGAAATGTGAATGCCAGAAGGAACATCAATTGTGATCCAATTCTAGATTCTGATTCCATGTGTCACAAAGTTCGACATCTCTTGCTCTGACTCATCTTCGAGAATATTGATCCTTGGAGTAATCAAATGGAGATATCTTGCACTGTGAAAGATATCTTGATATTTACTCAGATCGGAATTCAACTTCACAACTTCCTTCTTTCATGGAGAAACCCAAACCAGTCATATTTTTGTTCACAGGTGGATTAATAACCTGCCCCCACACCTTGCTAGGGCCTTTCTATACTACCTGTTGCACATCCTTAAATGAGGTGATATAATATTCATTCTTCCTTATATTATCAATAGACAAAGTTTTGAACTAAGTTCCAACAACATATTCATCATCTTCTACAATGCTAAAGGAATACAAATGAGATATCAACATAGCTTGCTTACCATTCACAATGACTACCTTTCCTTCATGAAAAAATTTCAGCTTCTGATGTAAGGTTGAAGTAACAGCTCCTGCTTCATGGATCCAAGGTCGTTCTAATAAACATCTATTGGCTGGAACAATATCCATAAACCTGAAAGGTTATTTGGAATAAGTGCAGACCTATGTGAATAGGTAATTCCACCTCTCCAATGATAGATTTTCTCGAACCATCAAAAGCTTTTACTATAATGCCACTTGGGCGCATAGGAGTTCCATGGTACTTAAGTTTCATGAGAGTGCTTCTTGGTATGACATTTAAAGCAGATCCACTATATATCAAAACATTGGACAAAGATTCATTCTTATAATTCATAGATATATGCAGATCCAGGTTAAGGTTTCTCCCTTCATTGGGAAACTCGTCATCCCAAAAGCTTGGATTGTTACAAGATGTAATATTCCTGACAACACCACCGAACTGATGTAGAGATATATCACTTCCAACAAAAGCCTGATCCAACACCCTCATCAGAGATTCCCGATGAACACAAAAGTTCATCAATAAGGCAAGAATTAAGATCTTATAGGGAGTTTGCAACAACTGATCCACAATCTTGTAATCGCTCATCTTGATGATTTTTAACAAATCATCAACATCCTTTTCCAAGGAAGCGCCACTATATTCTCCTACCACTTTCTTAGGTTCAACATTCTCAACAACCTTCTTACCATAATTAACATCTCCTCGAAAGGTAGGGGAAAAGACACAATCACTACGAGTTACCCGACTAGCGTCGGTAATATTCTCAACAAGGGACAAAGGTTGGATAGGAATTTCCACACCATCTTCCAGGATAGTTGCATTGTACTTATAAGTCATAACTTTATCTAATTAATATGGGATAGGACCAGGAAGGTAGATAACTACGAGAGCAATAGGGGGCTTACTGTGGGACGCAATCTCTTCAGGAGCGGGAACACCAAAATATGGCATAATAACATTCACCCATGCATCTCCAGCATACTCAGGAATTGCAAAATCATTATCAGAAATTATACCTTCATCAGAAGAAAAGAACTCATCAGTAGAAACATACTCATCATCAGACATGGCCTTAACAAAGTAGTCTTCAATCACATTAACTCCACTATAATCATCTTTGTTGCTTGTAACTATGATAGTACCATTATCTAATAACAATTTAACACCTCTTCTTACAACAGAACAACCACGAGAATACCTACAATAGATCTGACATAACCCATAATGATGTACCTCCTAGCCATCCATATGACAAAATGTGGCATGCAGCTGTACTAGATCAGCATTCATGTAATTCACGTCAAATATTTGGAATTCACCCAGACATCCATAAACCATATTCATCTCTTCTTCATATTCAGACCCTGGTCTGATTATGTGGGTAATACTTTTGTCCATCCTTTCTTGAAGATCAGCTCTCACTTTATCACATCCATGGATATCTGAACTGAAAACACTACAAGCGACATGATCATGTGTATAATAGCTGAACTCACAGAGATCAGCATGTATCTTTACTAAATCATATCTGACCAGATTGATATCAAATATCCAGAAGTCCCCAAGACAACCAACAACCATATTTACAACACTTCCACCTCCATGCTTTAGTAGCGGATTATCCTTCACATTAGGACCAACATCTATAAAAGACAAGAGACCAGATCTTACCATCTTCTATACTTAAGACTTCAACGGATAACAGTTTTCAATGTTGTGCCCAGGAGATCCTTGATGAAAAGCACAAGTTTGATCAATGTTGTGCCAATTTCTTTTGAATAAAAGCCAGAAATAATTCTACATAACTCATTGGAATAGGATCAAAAGATTCTCTCTTATGACCTTTCCCTTGATTACTTTATTGAGGTACTCTCTTATAGGCAACAACAGTCGAAGCTACATTGACAACTGGAGTTACAGAGGCTACCTATTCTTGATGTTGATGACATCTTCTTGGAGGTCTAATCCTTCTTTCTTCAGCAACAACATTGTTTCATTTTCTTTCTATTTAGAAAACCTATATGATGATTTAATTGTTCCACTAGAACCTTCATATTTTGTCAATCGTCCTTCCCTGACGACTTCTTCTAGGCGGACACCCATACTTACCATCTCAGTGAAATCACTTGGCGCACTCGCCACCATTCTTTCATAGTAAAATGAACCAAGGGTTTTTAGGAAGACCTTATTAATTCTTTGATCTCCCATTGGGGGTACCACTTGGGCAGAAACCTTGCGGTAACGTTGCACATACTCCTTAAATGAATTCGTATCTTTCTGAGCCATCTCTCTCAACTGGTCACAGTTAGGTGCCATAAACATGTTGTACTTATACTGTTTTACAAAAGCTTCACCCAAGTCATTGAATGTACGGATGTTGCTACTGTATAATCCCATATACCATTTCAAGGAAGCACCAGTTAAAATATCCTAGAAGAAATGAATAAGCAAGCGTTGGTCATCAGTATGAGTGGACATTCTCCTGATATACATCACTAGGTGATCACGGGGTTAAGAGTTACCCTTATACTTTTCAAATTCTGGCACCTTAAACTTTTCTTGCACTTTCACATTAGGAACTAAATAGAGATCACTAAAATTATTTCTGAATAACTCTTTCCCTCAGAGAGCCTTTACTTCATTCTGCATTTCATTGAATTGATCCTGAAAGTCATCTATTTGGTCATAAAAGCCCAAACTTTCACTTGGTGGAGGAACAGGATGATAAACTTCATCATTAATAACAGGCATATCATTCACCATAAGAGGTGCAGCATGACGAATCTCATTATTAATAACAGGATTAGCATGCACCATAGGAGGTGCAGAAGCAACAGTAGTTTGAACAAATGGAGCAACTTGAGCAGCATGATTGTAACCTTATGGCATGAAGTTCTCAGGAATTCCCCACGTGTAACCACCAGGCATACAATATTGAGTAGCAGTAATTGGAGTGAAGGAGATGTGAATTGATTAAACTTCTGAAATAACGTTGTCTGCTATAGCTGAGTAGCACAAGGAGACGAAGAAGGAGGAAGTGGTGGCTGATTCTAAGCAGCCACCAACAATTCTGCCAAAGTAGTCAAATTATCCATATCGACTCTCAAAGAAGTAACTTCTTCGTGTAGCTCACGAATATCTTATTTAAGGTTTTCCATCTTCTTTCTAAAATTAGTCTGAGTATTGTAGCAATGAGACAACTTTTTGACTGAACGAAGCAGAGAAACAAGTAAGACACCTGAGATTAAACATGAATTAAAAAATATGTGCAAAATGATGCATGATATGCAATGCATATGATTTATTTTGTTTATTCAAGGAACTCAAAGAATCATAAACAATTGCAAATATTAAAGTACTAACACATTTGGAAATACTAAAAATTCTCATTTTAATAATAGTTTTGGAATGGATTACAACTTTTAGCAAAAGTTTCAATATTCATAAGTATAAGAGAATAAAGATAGAATTTGAAAATCCTAAGGAGCCAAAGCTGAAGAAGATCTCTCCACACACTGTAGCTTTCCCTTGAGTCTTGCAATTTGAGCCTTCAACTACTTGTTCTTTTCTGCATACTTGTCGGTGACTTCCTTCCATCCACTAGAATCAGAAAATGGGTGATTGGGACTGAGCTGAACTCTAGAGGAAAATAAATCCCCTTACTTCTACATCATCTCTACACCATGACTCTCTAGAATCTCAATCAATTCATCCTTCTCTTTCAATTCTATTGTGTATGACACCTCCAAAGTCTGGTACTTATTCTTCCATGCTTCCTTATCGTGTTGCATCCTAACCAAAGAAAGCTGAAGTTCTTCCACATCTTCTAAGAGAGGAGGAGTAGTCCTTATAAACATATCAGATATAGGTTCTTCATTAGAATAAGGCATCTTCAACTGAATTTCCCTTGCTTGTACCCAACAGAGATGAGGCTCTAAGGAAACAACTTTCTTGGTCCCGGGTCTTTTCTACCCTTTCTATGAATATGGCGCCAAGCCTTTTAAATCACTTCCTTAGTTGCCTTTTGATCTTCTCCTTCTTTGAGAAAGAAACCACTCATATGAATGCTATTTGGCTTATCTCTCATCGGATATCCAAGCTGACGATGCGTAAGAACAGGATTGTAGTTAATTCCTCCATTTATACCAAGAAGAGGAACATCAGGGAAACTACCACATCTATCAATAACATCCATGTCATAATAAGCTTGATGATACCAATCAATGTCTTAATGAGTAAGAGCCATAATCTTCGGGGCCCAACATGGTTCCTTCTTGATATCCCAAAAAGAAACTGACTAACAGAAAGTGAGAAATAAACCACTGATATAACAACAGTTTGAAATTGATGACCATCCATCCTTGATAGAAATTCTGAAGAAGGATGGAATAATAATTATCTTCTAGAAGCATAGGGATTGGATTCCCAATCAGAAAGACCCTAATGGCATTAACATCCACAAATTTGTCGATGTTAGGAAATAAGAACAACCTATAGGCAAGTAAAGCAAAGATAGCCTCAAAAGCAGCTATACTCTTCATTTGGAAAAGTAACAAGATTTCTCCAATAGAAACTGAGCAGGTAAACCTCTGATTCCTCCTTTGGTAGTCATGTTAGCCTAAATTATATACTTTTTCAAGTGAGTCATGGTAGAAATCTCATGAGACTTAGCTCTCCTTCTAAACCGATGAACCGAACACAATCAGTAATAGGTAAACAAAGTAAGTAAGAATACTCCTCCAATATGGGCATCAACTGATAATCAGGAAAAGTAAAACACTGGTATAACATATCATAGAACTGGATCAATGTGGAAATAATAACCTTCTTCATCTTGAGCTTCATAAGAGACACAATGGCTCCATACTTCTTCCGGAAATCTATTGAACTCTCAATCTCAGGAATCAAACTTATCAGTTCCTCTATCTTAGGATCCTTGAAATTGTACTTCTGAGCCTTTCTCTTTCCAAAATCAATGGTCAAAAAGTACCTGAGATATTTGTAACAGTCAACCTTAATTTCCTTGAAAAACTGTAAGAATGCTCATGGGTGCATGAACGCATTATGCAACAATCACACAAAAGATCACAAACATGGGGGTTCATAGGTTCGTCGTCACGATCATGAAGTTAAAGGTACTACCCATAAGGTAAGGATTATTTGTTTATCACCATTCGAAAAAGGTTCTAAAGAGTTCCCAGAGTCTACATCCTTCCTTCGGGTATTACCAATGTCCCAATTAGCTCGGTAATTCATAATATTCTAAGGAAAAAATCATCTAAGTGTAGCATCGCGTGACAACCACTTCTGAATTGCTCCGTCATAGTATTCATACTACACCTAAAAGGAAAAGATGGGTTAAGGGTTCTACGATCCTCAAATTCAGTAGGCTCCCATGTCGAAAGCAGCATGTCTTCCTGATTGCTCAGGGCCTCCACTGAGTGGGCGATCTCGTGTCTCCTTTTTTGGGATTCCTCCCTCAAAGTTAACATGACTATACCACCCGTCCTATTTTAAGTTTCCAAAGTCCAGGTAGAGGACCTATAAGAGATCACCAGAGACCGTAAAAACCCGAAAAATCTAGACATACATATACAAAAGTATACAACAGATATAGCACATACACAAATAAACAAAGATAGGCGCAACCCACTTAGAGATTTTGTTCCCAGCACAGTCGCTAGTTTTCTGTAGCGGTAGAAATGTTGAGACTAAGCCTTTGGATTGACTTAACTCGCACAGATCAAAATAAAAATTGTCACCGCGCTTTATTGTTTCCAAAGGAAATGGGAAAAGAGCGAATAAACCAAAAAAGAGAGGGGAGAGAATCTACAGGAACCTCTTTGAAAATCTGTGTATTTTGGCTATAAAAAGTGTATTCAAAAATAGATGGTGGAGATGAGAAAATAAGTGGTTTTTTAAAATTTTGCACCCACTGCAGTTGCGAACCTTTAGTGCCTACGTACCACATTTCATGCAATAGGGGATCAGGGTACTCGTAGTTCACCTTAAAAATTTTAAAACACAAATGTGTGTTGGTTAATTTTAAGAGAAGAGACATCGTCGTCATATCCGAGTGGAAGACATGCTTACTACCCATAATTATGAGAAAGGAGAATTTGAATCATCTCAAAGTGTATGATATAGATACGACTTTAAAATCAACAAAGCCTCCCTCGACACCCAAGTGGAAAATATCTCTTTTTACTAAATATCATAAAGTATAGTAGCTCGCATCAGTACAAGATTCGACAAGAGTATAATCTTTTGAGAAAAAGACTTTACTGTAAAAATCCAAAGTGAAAAAATGGTTTGAATAAGGTTAATTGACTTTTAGTCTTGTGAAAGATGTCAAAGTATGGTTAAATCAAGTAAGTTTTATTTATGAAAAGATTTCTGAAAATGCATGGACCTAAATTCAAGTTTATTATGAAAGCGATTCAAGTAAGAAAAACAAGAAGAGTTTTGAAAAGGGGGGAGAAGTTTTTGAAATTAAAGAATATAGGAGGAAAAGAACGATCTAACCAACAAGAAGCCAACACTTGACATATGAAGTCAATATAGAATTCACATACTTTGGATTAAAACCAAGAAAAAAATACTAAACCTCTAAGGAATACCAAGCTTCAGATGAATTAAGTCTTTACAAAAATTGGGCAGAGTAACAGTTGTATACAGAAGAATTTTTAATCACAAACAAAGAATATAATCAAAATAACCTACACACAACGAAAAAACAACCCAATGCCTTGGAGTAAACCCCAAGGATTTCCGACAAAATAACAACAGAGTCACAAAGTCCCAAAGTTTCAAGGCTTCTAATCTTAATTCTGAGAGATCCACAACTCCATGGTGCTAAGGATATTAACCAATTAATCCAAGTAACCTTAAGGCGTTTAACGTTCAAGTTGATTATTAAGTGTCTTTAAAAGAAAATAAAAGCTCAAATGAGCAAAGATAAAATGTCATAAAGATAAATTCTCAAGTGAGCAAAAGAAAAATGGCATAGAATGTAAATGAAAAAATAAATGGTACATAAAAATAAAGGCGTAAAATAAAGGCTTTAAGTAAAAGCACAAAGTAAAGTTAATTGTTACTGAATTAGAAGTTGGAAGGTTAGTTGAATGACCATCTTGAAGTTTGCATTTGAGAACTCATTAGGAGATTGATAAAATCAAAGCTTCTCAATAACAAGTCTCATTTGCTTTTTGTCAAGTATATCATTCATTTCAAATGCTCAAAGAAACCATATATGATCAATGATGTTCAAATGATTCACTTAGACCAAAGTTCAAGAAGTTCATTAGAGGATTGATAACATCAAAGCCTCCTAACAAGGAACTTCAAATTTATTGAATTAAAGGTTTCAAATTAAACATACTTGGGCTTGCAAACATAGTTTTAGGCCATAAATGATCATTTTTCAAATCCAAAAAATTTAGCGCTATGTTAAGCATTTGTAAGTGGATTTATGCAGAAGTCACAACTATTTTAAGGTTGGCCAATAGCAAATGAAAAATATAGAAAAATCAAAAGTACTTTTTAGATTTTTTTTTTCCAAAATTTTAGAAGTTAAAATGAATTTTTTATGAATTTTTGATGTTTAAAACAATTAAAATATAAAATCAGAAAATATAAATAAAGCCAAAAATATGTAGACCGTTGGATCAATGTCAAAAAGATTTAGTAATCAAATCCAAGGGATCTGTTGAGCTGTGCATATCATGGTCATTAGTAAATAAACACTAGATCAATTATTTAAAACAGATTTTGAAAAAATGCATGGCATTATATCAATTGTTGAGAGATGGCGTGCTGGTCATCTTCAACCTCCAGCCACACACGAATTGTAGGTCTCACAAACTGTAAAATCAGGAGCTCATACCGTTGTCATTCGCTTCGTATCTTCAAGACAATTTCAATGGTACCCTTGCGAAAAATTTATTTAAAGTGTAGCTCAGTCAATTTATGAAAAACCAGAGAGTTTTGAAATTTTTTGAAATAAAAAACGGATGCATCTGATGCATCAATTGATCATAATTAAACCATCAGTAAACATCAATGAACATCATAAGTCATTCCAGTTTTTTGAGTTAGAAGAATTGATGCCTTAAAATACCTGAACGAAGTATAAAGAAATTTCTCTTAAACTTGACTTGGTTAGCATGATTTAGAGCACTACAAGACTTGGTTCTTCTTCTGTTAGCTTCAGTGAAGTTCAAAGATGAAGAATCGACAAAGAAATTGGATAAAAAAATCTTTAAAACCAAATTAAAAGTTGCATAATTGAGAGGTATGGATCAATTTTGACAGGGTTTGTTTGGCTCTCTAAAGCTGGCTAAATGAATGAGATGTGGTATGTATTTATAGGAAAAGTGAATGGAATCAAGAGGAGGGGTGAATGATGCAATCCCAATCGAATTAGTTTACACCTGCCTCATGAGCAAAGTGTGAGCACATGTGCATCATAACTCATCCAAATGAAGCGTTTTGACCCTCTAAATGCTTAAGACATCTTTGTTAATCATGTTTAAGTGGAAAACCCATGGTAATTTGGTGATCAGAAGCCACATTTCACAAACTTGCTTCTGACTTCAAGTGATTTTTCAGTTTCAAAGCATTAACTTTACAACCATGGTGCAAACAGCTCAGGGACCTTTATGATACAATCTTGGATTCTTTAGAAATCTGAATAATCAAGCTTGACAATGTTCTTTGAAAGTTTCCATCTGAATGCTTGAGCTGAAAGTTATGTCCATTTGAATTTGTGAAAAACACAAGCATTTTTGTACTTTGAAAAATTTCTAAGTATAAAACTCCAAAGTTACCTATAATGTTCTTCAAAATTACATGACCATCCACTCAAAATTTGATGTTGATATCTGAAAATTACATGAATTACACCTCTTGAATTGAATTGTGGAATTGAGATCACTCAAAAATCATAAAATTTGAGAGAGTTATGGTCTTTGGAAGATGATGAATAAATTTGGGGAAATTCACAAAAGACCTATAATCTTTTCAATTCTTCACCCACTCTCCAAGCATCTTCAAGTCTTGTACATTGAAACAAAGTTGTAGCAGATATCCCAAAGAATGGGCTCAAGGAGATAAAAATTGACCAAGTTATGATCATTTGAAGTCAAACTTTAAAATTCAGAGGCTTTTCAAGGAGACCTGTAATCTTTCTCAACCATTAGTGATCGTCCATTTAAAATTAGCCTTAGATTAGTGAAGAGAGATTGTTAAGGACCCTGTAAAGAGAATCATGGTTTGGAGTCAATCAAAAATCTCAAAAAATGAACAAGATATGGTCCTTAGAAGTCAACTAACGCTAGCTCAGAGAGTGTCAAAATGACTTGAAACCCCTCTTAACTTTTGATGATTTTTCTTACATAATTGGATCTTGTCATGTGAAGAGAGGTTGTTGTAGATGATGATAAGAATCCATAGCAAAAAGAACTAAATCAAAATGTTCAAAGTTTATAGAGTTATACACATGTGATCACTGAATCAAACATTTGCTCAATTAGGTCAAACTTGTTGAATCAACCTTGAGTATTTTGAACTTTATTGACAAAATAAAGCATGATGAATCACAATAGGAATTAAAATGATATTGCCTTGAATAATACTCAAATATGCAGCTAAATCTCATTGAAGCTTGTTGAAGAAGGAATGGGAATAAACACATGAACCTATGAATCTTCGTTATGAGTGCCACCACCAATCTTTGAGAAGAACTTGAGCTAACTAAAGCGAGGGAGCTCTTTGGACCACAAATATTTAATATCATTTACATAGCCTTGAAGCTTGAACTCTTGCATTCCATTTAAGAACCATTTGATTGAGGACCACCCCTCAAACCATAGGTTAGATGGTGAGATAAATGCAATTGTGTCATCACCTACAATATGAACATTCAAAGAGACATATATACATATTTTGATGTTAGTTAAAGGAAAACATGAACAAGATACACAATTCAAGGTGATTGGTGATCCCTCAAGAGAAAACTTAAAGATAAGATGAAATATAAAGGGAGAACCAAACCTAATGTGTGATCTTGATGTATTGATAATATGAGATGATGAGAGATCTTATGGGCTAAAATTGGGGTATAACAGTTACCATACTAAAATATTACTTCATGTGGCAATTTTTAAGGGGTGTAATAAGGTAACCCTTTTTGAGTAACCGGTTTCATTAAACAATTTTTGAATTTTTTGTAACGTTAAATAGGTTGTAACCGGTTACACCTTATAGGGTAACTGATTTCCTCTGAACTAGTGCCAGAAACTTTGCATATATTCAGGCATATGGACTTTGAATTGCAGTCTTGAACCATGGAATCCTTTCACTTGTTGAACTCTACTATAGAGAAGTATAGAGGCTATGTAAACACCATTTCTTCCGATTTTCAAACCACCTATTTCATCTACCATTCAAATAAATTCATTATCTCTATCTTTAAAATTCATAAGTGTTCCATACCATAATTTTTAGTGAAACTTTACTGCACTTATTTTTCATTGAAAAATTATCATAAGTTTCATTTCATACATTGCGAAAACTTGTATATTATTAATAATTGTTTGATTGAAAGAGAAGGTAAATCCTAGTAATTTATAAATGTTTATCTTCTTCTTTTACTTAGAAAATTTCCATAATTTTTTGTAAATACCTTACTATCCAGGATTGTTGGAAGTAAGAGGTTGAAAGTGAGAGGATTATTCTCATTCAACTTAGTTGTTCACAAGAGGATTCTTCTTGTGATTTTGTTTGGTCTTGTACAAGTCCTAACAATAGTGAAATATATTTCGTGTTGAAAGGGGACTGGACGTACTCTCAGACTGTGAGGGGAACCAAGATACATCCTCGTGTCATTTATTTTTTTGCACTTTATTGCTTTCATAACATCATCAAAGTAGAAAAAAAATCCAACTTCGCTAAAAACCGATAAAATTTCAAAGTTCCTAATTAACTTATTACTTAGAATTTACTCAAGTCGAAATATAATGATAAAATCAAATTTGTTTTTATCAAGTTAATGAATAAAAGCTCCTTGCGTTACAACTCATTACAAAATAATAAATGAATCAAAGAATTTTGCACAGAGTTTATTTTCAAGGGTTCAAAGTTGTTTTTTATTACTTCCAAGTCTTCCATATATAGCCAAATAAAGATTCATTGGAGGGTAGAATGGGAATTCCAAATTCCAATTGTTATCTTGCATAATAGTTAATGTGAGTGGTAGATAACATCGTACCATAGTATTGTCCTTGCGCTACAAAATCAGTATAGTGGAAGGAATGTTTTATCTTGTACCATGTATTATTTACTCACTTAAAACCATTTTGATCTTATCTTCTAATCTTTGGAAGCTTTCGAAAGTGTGTTGGTGAAGCATGTTTAGAAGGGTCATAACACAATGAGAGTCTACAAAACCTTGTCTTCAGAACTTGTTCAGCAGAACCTTGTGCTCAGGATCTTCAGAACTTGTTCTTCAGAAACTCAGAGCTTAATAAGGCCTCAAAATCTCTACCATCAAAATCACAGGCATAAGCTCTAGACTAACATTCATCAGAACCATTGTTTAGAAGCATTTCTGAACTTGACAATGTCTTGTAACATGTACTTTGTATCTCTCTAAAGTCAGAGTGAGTTGATTCCAGAAATTGATGATGTCGCACACCATTATATTAGAGTCAGAACCTGTGAACAAAAGATAGACACTCGACAAAACCATTAGGGTACAAAATTGTTCTTTAACAAATAATGCAATCTTATCATCAAAACTAAAGTCTAGGTGCATAAACAAATCTTCTTCTTACAATCTCCCCCTTTTTGATGATGACAAAACCATGTATTTTGATAACAATTTTTATAGGTTTAATCACATAAAACATATCAAAGTTATCTAAACAAATCCCCTTAGTTCTTTACTCTCAAAACTTATCTCAGCTTGTTCAGAGGCTCCCTTTGAATTTAAGACTTATGAAATAATTTTGAAGTATAAAACACCTTAATCAACATGAAAGGAATACTTTCCAGATTAGAACACTATCAGGGTTTGACTGAAATGTCTGATTAAAAGTATCTTCAGAATTTGACTATAATGTCTGGCTCATTGTTAGTCTGAATAGAAATTCATGGTTGATCATCTCACAATTTGGCTTTCTATTAGAATAAAGTGAACCTAGTATTGATGAAGTATCAGAACCTGTGATTTAGAACCTGGTTAAACCAAGACTACTGGATATATTGACGAACCTTTTCTTACACATGCTAGAAAGTTCTCAATAAGATTCATGATCTCCTCATAAGACACACTTGGAGTTTCATATTGAACGAAACACTTTTCCAATTAGTAAAGCATAGCTTCTGGAAGGTTAGTCGAGTCAAATAGAGGGTGATCTCCTACATATGTCCTTGTAAAACTTGGTTCTTCTGGGTTCTGAGATTATGGAGGATCAATAGTAGTAGAAATTAAAGATACATGCTTTAAATTTCTCCCATTAAACGGTCTTCCAAAGGTTGTGACAAGATACTCATCTAAATTGTAGTAACAAAGAGCTTTCACTAATCCTCCTTCAATAAGAATATTTGAGATAAGTCTTCCCAGAGGTATCCATCTCTTGATGTTAGGAGAACCATTTCAAGATTCATTAATCATATCTCTTAGATACTTGAAAAGTATTGCGGGAAGATTGATTTTAGTACTAGAATCCAGATAATACAACATGTATTTTTCACCGGTATTGATGCAATCAGCTAAATCTTTTGATTGCTTATGATAAATATATCCCAGAATCATCTGAGCCCAAACTTTGAGAAATGGTTAAAGATCCTTGACGAACTTTGAACTCTTCTTAGTCCAAAAAATCTTAGCATTAATATGTTGTATTCTTTTAATGTTACCATCAAGATTGCAACATCTTCTACCCTCTTCATTTAGATTGAACAACTTGGCAATGAGACTTTCAGTAATGAAAGTGTTCTTTCCAAGAACATTTGCAGAGACTTGAATATGGGTTTCCTTGGAAGTAATCCAAAATTTATTTAACAGTTCAGGGTAAATTGGTCCTTTAAGACAAAGAAAGAAAGCTTCCTAATTTTGAAAAATTAAATTCTTGGTGAAATCAAATCTATTATCCTTGATATTTTCAAAGTCCACATTCAGTTCACATAAAACTTCCAATTGAGAGACAAGAGTAGACAAAATCAGATCAGTAAAACCTTTTTGCCCTTTTTCTTGTTGTTGGAGTTGAATCTTTGAATATTGTTGTTGTTGAGCCATTTTAAAGATCACGAAGACGAAATGTTTTTTGGGTTGTAGAAAAATTTAGGGCTTAAAAGAGAGAAAGTGCATGATAATGATTGCGAAAGTGTGTGAAGTGAGGGTGAGTGGGTTTTTTCAGACCCTAATTTTTACCCCTAAGTTTCAACCTATCCTATCATTTGCATCTAATCCAAGATCACAAGCATGGTATCCTCATAAACTTTACCTCTTTGGTTTAACCTTCATGGGAGATCACCAAGAACCCTTTGTGTTTATTTTTTTTATTTATGCTTGTTTACATTTTAAATTTACTAACCTTATTCAAAATAAAAATATATATGTTGCTTTCTTTTATTATTGTACAAGGTAGGGACTCCAATTAAAGGATCAAGCTTGGTTTCTAAATTAGGGTTTTGGTTCCCAAGGTCAAAGTTTTGATCAAAAAGTGGTCCACAAGAGCTTTTACTTCAATGTATGACCTATAATATTAGGTCATATTCATGTCAAATTATATTTAACATCATTTGATAAAGGGAAGTTCAAGTTTGGTACATGATTTCAAAGTTGATTCAAGTATGGTTCATGTGTTTATTTCCATGCCCTCTCCATCCAATTCTCAAGCAATTATCAAGATTATTCAAAGGACAATAAAGATTCCTTCAATTGGTATCCAAGTGTTCATCATTGGTCCTTTGGATGTAAGAAAATAGAAAAAATCACAAGTTGGTACATGTTTGGTTGACCTAAAATCAAGTATCGCACGTCACTTGGTCTAAACACCACAACTCTCTCATTTCTTAACATTTTTAGAATCTACTTTGAGCCAGATGTCATATTTGAACTCCTCTAAAACTTTTTTTCGAGGGTCAAACATAAATTTTTCCTCTAAGTGCCTCAATTTAGCAATTAGACAAGATGCCCATGTGTGCACAAAAGCTGGTCCAAAACTTGGTTCGACGTATTGCCTAACAAAGAATTCAGGTCATGAACTAAGCTTGTCATCAATTCCATTTTAAACTCAAGCATTCTTATGATGTGATTCTTTTTGCATTTGATTATTCATTATGAAGAGAACATTTGGCACAAAGAAATTTTTAAATGCACGAAGGAATCTCATTTGGCCTAAGCTCCAACATGGTGCCTGAACTCTGCATTTTATGCATGACCTGAAACCTAAAATCACCAAATCTTCACTTGGGACCACTTGCACATGTGCAAACTCATTTCCTTGCAAAACGCGTATTGTGGATTGCAAAACGACTAAATTTCACGCCAAGCTCACGCATTTCGCCCTCACTTTCACACGGATTGCAAAATAAGATTCTTCAACTTGGTTCACACGTTATACATCTAAATTCGCATGTACCATGGCCTTATTTAATTTCCTATAAATAGAGGAAAATTATGCCTTCATTTGAAAGCTTAGAAAGCCACTGAACCTCTGCCATTTTCACGCGAAAAGCTTCAAAAACCAAAAACATATAACTTCAAATCTCTACCCAGAATCACTCATCAGCATCATCTGAAGCTAACTGAAGCATTACATAAGCTTGCAACCTCCTGCAACTTTCAAATTGATTTCACCAATGTTGACCTTCGAAGCTTCAAGTGAAAAGGTAGATATGACTTAAATTTCTAAACAAACAAGTTACCACACTCTTCATCTTGATGCACTGATCAAAATCCCTCACTTACCTAGAATTTATTCTCCACATTTGTCATTTAATTTTACTTAGAAGAACTAGGGTTTTTTGTGTTCTTCAGCAAATTCTCTTTGCTCATAACCAATCAATGGTTCTGATGCAAAGATACATGAATGATGAGATGATTAAAAGCACAAATGTGTGTTGTTTAAGCTTAAAACTCAGAGTTCATGGATTTGCAGAAATTAAACCAAGGTTGAAGATTATAAAGCTCGACGCGCAATTTGGTGGGAAATTTGAATCCTGACCAATCAGAAAGTGCCACGCAGCTAGTCATTAACCATTTTTATTTTTATTTTTGTTTTCAATTCATTTTAATTTCCATTTTATTTTCTGATTTATTTTAAATAGCTCCTTTAACATTTTTTACTCCATTTTTTTTCATAAATCACAAAAATTATTTTCTACCACAACTATTTTTTCAGAATTTAAAAATCAATTTTAGAATTTTTTGCTATTTTCTTATTCATTTTCATTTAACAAATAATTTGTAAGCATTTTTGAAACATTTTTCTTTCCAACTTTTGAGATCTAATTACTTGTAATATTTTTTAATTTCTCAAATTTTTTGGAAATTTATTTAATATTTTGATGCATATTTCGAATTTTCCATTTAATTTCCATTTAAAATCATTTTTAATCATATTTTAGTCTTCACTTTTGTTGACTTGGATCATGACTTGGTTGATCAATACTTCATCAATTTCAATTGGTCTTTGAATAATTCCTTGGTTGCGTGAACTTTCATCATTTCAAACTTATCATTTAAATTATCATTTGATCATATTTGGTACTTTGGATTAATGATAAGTTTATCGCATTGCCTTGTGAGTTTGAATGGTTGAAATTAATTATAGATGATCCCTTGTTACATTTTAAGTATGCTTGATCATCTCTCCTTCTCCATCTTCTTCTTATTGCTTTTGTTTTGACCATTGTGTTACATTGTTTTAGGAGGAGGATTTTGTATCATTCCTCTAACATGTTTAACACATAAATTTCTATTGAATGGCCTCGCATAGTTATGACTTCTACATAAATCTACTTACGATTGCTTAACATAGCGCTTAATTGTCCCGACTCAGTTGATTCCTCATTAATACTAACATTGACATCTTAATTATGCTAACATCTCACTTTTACTTTTATTCTCTTTACTTTTATTGTTATTTACATTCATGTCATTTACATTCTTTCAATTTTTATTTTTTCCTATTACTTTATTTCCTTTTATCTTCTTGTTTCCATTTCTTTATTACTTCAAAAAACAAAAACATGATAAAATGGATAAAACTTTAAAAAACTTCTATCTGATTTTTTGGACATTGTGTTACTATCCCTTGATTAAGGAGTATTTTGGACTTTAGACCTTAGGACTTAGTGCTTTCCTTTCCTTGGAGTGTTTGTATTTGATACCTTGCTATTCATTTAAACTTCAATACAAGACTTTTCCTTATTTCGAGAAACTTTAATCTTTACTTGAAGGCTCAGAATTCTCTTTATGGCTATGTAACCTTGACTTTCATCTGGACCTTGTGGTATTCATCTTCTTCCATTGCTTGCTCCTGATGAATCATCTTCTTATGTGCTTGCTCATGTGATTTGCTTATCTTATGGCTTAATCCAAAGGGAAAGGAATGTTTATTTTGACCAATTCCAAATTCTGGCTTCATCTTGTGGTTGCACACACAGAGGTTTTCTCTTGGGCTACTTTATAATGAGAACTTTTATTTCATGTCATTTAATTTATGCTTTAGGATAGTCTCTTCATCTTCTACCCGTTTCTTCAATTTTCAAAAACTTCTCCCTATCTTCAAACCTTCTTTCTTAAAACTTCAAACCTTTTCTTAATAAACCTTGACCTTGTCAAGTGATCCCAAAAATCTTTTTTACTTAATAAATGCTAAAACACTTAAGCATATTTAAACTCTTTTCAAAACTCCTAAAAAAGACAAACCTCATCAAATATCTTTTTGAGCCTTCATGCACTTTTCTTTTAAAGCTTTTCAAAATATTAAATATAGGCTATTCTAGTAGTGATGCAAACCACTATACGTCTACAAAATGTTGTGAAGTGATTGACATTTTCCACTTAAATGTTAAGACGTGCTTGTGAGAAAGTCTAATTAAAATTTCTCCATATCAAGATGATTCAAATTCTTATTTTCTCATACTATTGGGTAGTAAGTTGTGTTTTCTACTCGAATACGACGAAATGTCTTTTCAATTTAAAATCAATCAACAAAAATTTGTGGTTATTTTTACCATGAACTACGAGGCTCTTATTTCTTTATTGCACTATGAGGATACGTAGGCACATGACTATTGAATTCTTGGCGAGTACAAACATGATAAAATACTTCTTTTATCATCACCCTAATCGTTTTGCAAACAAACCAGTTTTAATCATAACACGGATTTTCAAGAGGTTCTTATGGAGTACCATAGATGTAAGGGGTGTTAATACCTTATACTTGCATAACCAACTCCTTTATCCATATATCTCTTTTTCACATTAGGTTTTCTTGATATTTTCCCTTTCCTTTGGAAACAATAAATTTCATTGGAGACTCTTTTTTATTTTCGAGTTAAGTTAATCAATAGCTTAATCTCAATTTTTTCTGCCGCGAAAGGTTTTGAAATACAATTCTTGCAATGATTAATAATATTTTGAATAGTACAAAAATTTATGACAAGAGGTAAAGTGAATGTTAGATCCATGGTTTTAGGATTGGAATCAATTTATCTAAAACATGGTTTGCATCAAGATATTGTGTGAGATGTCTTAACATGTTGGTCATTCTACATTAAAGACAAATGTTCTGACATGTTGTACCAAAACATCAGTACATGCTATTTTATTCTTGACAGGTTTGATTTGATTTTGTGAGATTCCTTTTGGATATATTTCATTTATTTACGCGGGTCAAGATTTAATCTAGAAAAATTGATTTGATCTCCACTTGTACATAAGTTTCTAAAATTGAATGTTGAGACATTTTAGAAAACTTGATGTTTTGTTCAAAGATTTAAGGAGATTCTTATGCATAATTGGTGCAACCCTTACCTTGTGGATCAAGAAATATTTGGGTGAAGATTTTGAAGCCCATGGACTGCTGAAGAGTAAATAAAGAGAAACCTAAACCTAATGTAATCTTGCTTTCACAATTTTGAAAAAAATAAGGGGAAGTTTAGGGTCTTAGGTTTTGAGATTCTCTTGTGTGTTTATGTGTCACCCTTGTATCTTTCCATACATTGTGGTAGACTGATTTTTCATTGTTGCTTATCAATCACTCATGAGCTTCTAAGAAAAGAGTTAATTGTGTATCAAGTTATTGTTCTTAGTTAAAAGCTTTTAAGAAAAACTAAGTATTATTTATTAGAAGTGTGATCTTTAGTTTTGGATCTAGTCACGGGTTTGTGACTATTTTTATCACTGGGGTATTTGTGGGAAGTGAGAGAGGGTTCTTACATCTAGGAGGTTCCTAGGTAGAAATTTCATAGGGTGGTGATTAGGTGATAAGTTGTAAATTGGGATCGTTTAGGCCTTGAACTAATACTATTATAGTGGATTTCCTTCATAACTTGGATTCCCCCAGAGTAGGTGATGTTGCACATATCTGGGTTAGTAATTGTTTATGTTCTTTATCATTCTGCATTTTATTTTTGCATAACTTATAGTTTGATATATCAATTTTGTTTGTCAATAGATGTTGTAACATATGTCTTGACATTATGTTCTGATGCTGGAGCATGAGTATTAACATGTTTTAAAGTGCAAGAATTTAAATTGGTATCAAAGCAGGCACCATGTTGGGTTTATTATGTGAGATCCAGTGAGAATATTTTCTGGTATTATATGTTTTTTGAAAGATAGAATGATAACATTCTTGAAATAAATGGACAATAGAACTTGGAAATTTGTCAGGTTGGGAGAATCTTGGTGCTAAGGATATAGAAGAAAAATAGTTGGTGCTTGTTAACTCTAAAGCTTTGAATTCCATATTAAATAGAGATGTTAAAAATATGTTTAGGTTGTTAAACACATGTGCTATGGCCAAAGATGCTTGGGAATTTTATCAAGACTTCTCATAAAGGCATATCTAGTCAGGAAGATACAGAGGTATCTATCCAAGAGATTTTATGTGGAAGTCACAACCATTGAAGAAGATCAAGACATCAACATCATAGATGAAACTTTTGGATCACTTCAATTTGTGAGCTGATTTTTTTATGACATATCTGACTAGAGGAATAAAAGCAGGGATTTTATCTCCAACTCCATAGGAGATTCTGACCTAGTTTATGATGAAGGGTTATTCAATGTTATTGTGTTCCTTGTGAGGCTATTCAACCAGGTTCAGAGGAAAGTGGATAGAAGGTCAAGGCCAAAGTTCAAGAACAGCAGTCCTGACATCAGCAAGAACTATGTTGCTCAAAGAAAAGATGGAATAGATAAAAAGGCCAATCCAATTAAATACATATTGTCTCATGTTTTCGAAGATTTTGGACATATGCTCTACTATCTCAAGAAACAACTTAAGGAGCTTTCTATTCTTTGGTCTAATGAGGGAAATGTCTATGATGATGAATCCGCCAAGACTGTTACTGCCTTAGAGGTAGGCTTCTGATGTAGAATCATGTGATGAAGAAATAAATAATGATGAGCTGGCTACAACTTACAAAGAATTATGCATCATAAGTGATGAAGTCTGTCAACAAGGAGAAGAACAAAGGGTAACTATATCTTGAGTGGAGAATAATTACTACCCACAATTATGAGAAAGGAGAATTTGTATCATCTTAAAGTGGAAGATATAGCTTGGATTTAAAATCAACAAAGAAACACTCAATACCCAAGTGGAAAATATCCCATTGCACTATATATTGTAGAAGTATAGTAGCTTGCATCGCTACAAGATCAACATTAGTCTAGTCTTTTGAGAAAAAGTTATAAAGTAAAAAGCCAAAGTGGAAAAATGGTTTGAATGAGGTTAATGACTTTAGTTATTGAAAATATGTCAAATTACGGTTAAATTGATTAAGGGTTTGATTAATAAAAATATTTTGAAAATGCTTGGACCTAAGTCCAAGTTTCTTATCAAAGAGGTTCAAGTTTGAAAAACAAGAAGAGTTTTGAAAAGGAGGGAGAAAATTTTGAAATTAAAGAAGATGAGAGGAGGTGAAGAGACTATCCTATGTACACAAGGTAAAAGCTAAGGAAAATAATGGTCTAACCAACAATAATCCAACACTTGACATAAAGAAGTTAATATAGAATTCTCATCCTTTAGATTAAAACCAAGAGAGCATAATACTAAACCTCAAATGAATACCAAGCTTTAGACGAATTAAGAACCAAACAAAGTCTACAAAAAAATTGGCCATAGTAATAACTGTATACAGAGGAATTCCCAATCACAGACAAAGTATGAAAATCAAAATAACCTGCACACAGAAAAATTTAAGCCAATGCCTTGGAGTAAACCCCAAGAACTTCAGAATAACTTTACAAAAAATATCACATAGATCACAAAGTTTAAAGGCCTCAAGGTTTCTAGTCCTAAGTATCAGGAATCCACTACTCCAAAATGCCAAGGATAGTAACAAAATAGTCCAAGTAACCTTAAAGCTTTTAATGTTCAAGTTGATTATTAAGTGTATTGAAAAAGAGAAAAGAAAACTCAAGTGAGCAAAGATAAAATAACATAAAGTAAATGCTCAAATGAAAAATATAAAATAACCAAAAGTAAATGCTCAAGTGAGAAAAAGTCAAATAGCATGAGAATCAAATGCTTTAAAAGTAAATGACATAAAAAATAAATGCATAAAGTAAAAGCATAAAGTAAACTCATTTGTCAATGGTTAATAGTTAGAAATTAATAGTTGATGGTTGGAATTTTTTTAGATGAGTGATCCATAATGATTTTAACAATGAGCCTAGGTCAAAATTGATGAAGACTCATTAGAGGATTGATATAATCAAAGCCTCCTAACTATGAGCTTTCAAAGTTATTGGCCATAACTCAAAACTTAATCATACTTGGGCTTACAAACACGAAGTTTGGGCCACTTAGAATTAATCAAATCAAGGAAAGGGGAAGAAATCCAAGTGATATGATCCATGATGGTTTGAGCCTTGAGCATAGGTCAAAGGTAATGAAGACTCATTAGAGGATTGACAGAATTAAAGCCTTCTAACAATGAGCTTTCAAAATTATTGGCCATAGCTCAACACTTAATCATACTTGGGCTTACAAACATAAAGTTTGGGCCACTAAGAATCAATCAATAGGAAGAGAAGAAATAGGATAAGATGAAGGGGAGAAGGGAAAGTCATAGTGAAACCAATGCCTCGGATGAATTGAAATTAGAATTTTAAATATCATCAACATCATTCATCCATTTTGGTGGAACTTGACCCAAGGAATCAACCATCATCCATAATTCAGGACCAATCACAAAAATAGAAATAAAATATATTTATAAAATAATAGAACAATTGTTTAAATGATTAATAAAATAGAAATAATTGATGAAATAAACAAAATATACTAAAACACCAAATAAAAATCCCAAAATGATTTCAGAGGTCAAACATGAGTCAACAAGTGTTGACAATTTTTTTTTTACCATTTTTAAAAGTCAGAAACTATTTTTTAAAAAATAAAAAATTTAATCAATATAGACCAAAAATCATAAAAAAAAATATTAAAACCAGAAATAAATAAAAAATGAGGTCACCAATATTTGTCACAATGCCATTGGATCCTTCCATATATTTTTTCAGAATTTTCAAAGGTCTAAAAATATTTTTAAACCATTTAAACAATTCAAAAGATGAGAAAAGTCATAAAAAATAACAAATCATAAAATAAAATTATGAAAAATAAAAATCAGAAAGAGAATATTCAAAAATAATTTTGGTAATTTTTTCATAATTTTTGAGCTTGAAATGATTTTTGTTTATGATTTTTTGAAGTTTAAAACATTTAAAACAAAAATAAGAAAATAAAAACATAAACGAAAACATAAACCTAATCGTACCCTCGCAAAAAATTTATTTAAATCACATCTCAGTCGATTTGAAGATTACTAGAGCAAAATTGCAAAACTAATTTTAAAAATAAATGCGCAATTCTCAGTGAAAATGAAAACCAAAAGAAGTATGAGACTCTTAGGAAGAAGGATTGTAAATTAGTAACTTGTTTGAATCGATTTGGCTGAGAAAACTACGTAAACAAAGTTCAAATTGTAAGCTCTGAAACTGAACTTATGTAAACTGAATTAGGGCTCGATTTGCTTGGTTTTTGTGATGGAGAGTTTGTATGATGATTGAGAATGATGATTCGAAAAGTTTTTGGAGAAAGAAAGCTTGAAATATTGAAATTGATTTTCAAATTTCAAGCTTTGAATGAGAGTTTGGAAGGGTGATTAGGGTCGTCTAAAGCTTGGGAAATGAAGGGATAATGATCATTTATTTATAGGAGGGTGAATGGTGAGCTTAAGCATGTGAAATGATGAGATTTGGAGGGAATTCGTGTGAAGCTCGAAGGCATGAGAAGTGTGACTCCAACTTGCTCAAAACTCATCCAAACCTTGCGTTTCAACGCTCTAACACATGCTTTGGAACTTTATTAATCGTGTTTAAATAAAAAATGCCAGCAAAATAATAATTAGAAGCCTTATTATTCAAATTTGATTCTGACTTGGTGAGAAAGTCTCAGCTTCAAGGTGTCCTCTTTAAACCCATGGTAAAAACAGCTCATGAAGCTTCATGGCATGAATCTTTATGCGTTTGAAAGACAACATAACACTCTTCACAATGTGCCAAGAAAGGTGGCATTTGGATACTTAAGCAGAGAGATATGTTCATTTTATTTTTGGGAAAAACACACGGATCCTTATACTTAGAAATATTTCTAAGTATGGGCTTCAAAATGACCTATAATGTTTTGCATGCTTACAATCCCTTCCACTCAAAATTAGATCTTGATCCTTGAAGGTGAAATGAAATAGAGTCGTCAAATTCAATTGTGAAATTGAGATCACTCAAAAATAATAAAGATTGAAAGATTTATGGCCTTTTGAAGATGGTGAAATTTTCTTGAGGAATCGATAAACGACTTATAATCTTTTCCAATCTTTAAGGGATTTCAAAATATTTTCAAACCTTTCACTTTAAAACAAAGTTATAGTAGAAAATCTTAAATTCATTTTAAAAAAAGAATGAGCTAAAGGAGGTAAGAATTGAGAGAGTTATGCACTTTTGAATCAACTTTGCATCTTTTGAACTTTCCTTGCAAACTAAGGCATGATGAATCATATTAGACCTTTCCATGATGTTATTTTGAAACACACTCAATGATGGATATTATTTCCCAATGAAACTTGTTGAATAAGACATGGAAATAAACACATGAACCTATGAAATTGAGGGAGTTCTCCAACCGTAGACCTTTGATGCCATAATTATAGCTTTGAATGCTCAAGCTTTTAAAATCTAGTGAATAATTATTTGGTTGAGGATCAACCTTCAAAACCCTAGGTTAGGTGGTGAGAGGGATGACATTGTATCAACACCTACCATATAAACATTTAAGGAAACATATATACACATTTTTAATGTTATTAAAGAATTAGTAACCATAAGATACACATATACAAGATACACAATTCAAGGTGCTTAGTGATACCTCTAGGGCAAACTTACAGATGGAAGAGAGTAGAAGAGAGAGCCAACCCTAATGTATGATCTTGGTACATTGTGATGATATGGAGTGGTGTAGAATATTAGGGGGGAAATTGGGGTATAACAGCTGCCCTTATTTAAGTGTCTTCTATTCGGAGACACGAATGTTTGAAACTCCGTCTCGACGCGATTGAAGATACTTAAATTAAAAAAAAACCTATTTTTGGCCCTAAGATGTCGTGCAATGCTTATGATTATAAATGTAAAAGAAAAAATCCACGGGCGAACAAGACACCACCGGGGAAGAAAAATTATGATACAGACAGACTAAAAATTAGATTTGGACAAGGAAAATAAAATCATTGGAGAATGACACGACTCTGGGTGATAAATATGAATAGGCAAAGCCAACATCATAGTTAAGGAAACAAAATGAAAATTAAGATTTTTATTAGGGAAATTCTTAAAAATAAAAGCAGCAAGCCAACAAAGAGGTAATCATTTAAGAAAGGGTTACCAACTTGACTAGGGACAGAAACTTGACTCTGTTGGAGAAAATTTAACTCCGTTTGGAAAAAGAGGACTCAAATATATTAGGGTGAAATTCCAAAGAAGAGACAATGCAACACCAACTCAATGAATGAGTAAAATAGAAATCGATAACAATGATTATCATATAACGGTGAATTACCCACTCACAGAGGAGGTAGCAAAAAGAGAGCAATATCGACTCACAAGGGATAATAATCTATCAACCTGAAGTATGAAGGTAGAAAACAAAAGAATAATACTAGCTTATGGGAAGCAATAAACATCAGCTCAATATGAGTAAAATATGTATCATAATAACAAATTTCTCAAAGTTCTCGTGTTTCACCTAGAACGGGTCTCAACTTCTTCTTTAACCAAGGCATCTACTTGGAATGGGTAATAAACTGCTGGAAGAATCCTTCAACGAATTGTCTTGGTCATATGGAAAAGACCAATCCTCCATTAGAGTATAACCAATCTCAACAATGAACTATCTCCTATAACGAAAAGAACATTATCCACCAGAGTAAATCAAATCTCAACAATGAACTATCTGCCATAACAAAGAGACCACCATCCATTGGAGTACATCAAATCTCAACAACAAACTATCTCCCATAACAAAGAGACCACCATCCATCGGAGTACATCAAATCTAAACTATGAATTATCTCCCATAACAAAGAGACCACCATCCATCAGAGTACATAAAATCTTAACAACGAACTATCTCCCATAACAAAGAGACCACCATCCATTGGAGTAAATCAAATCCCAACAACGAACTATCTCCCATAACAAAGAGACCACCATCTATCGGAGTACGTCAAATATCAACAATGAAGTTTCTCCCACAATGAAGAGACCATCATCCATCAAACTACATCAAATATTAACAACAAACTATCTCCCATAATGAAGATACCACCGTCCATCGGAGTACTTAAAAAAATATTCTCTGGGACCCAAGAAATTTACTAGGGAAGTACAGGTTGCTCAAATAAAAAAGACTTCCACTTGTTGTTATGATAAGGAATTGTAATAACACTACTGGGACATGAATTTTGACTTCCTGGGGAAATACCAACACATTCCTACTGAGGAGATAAAGTCCTCACGTGAAAAATAAATACACATTCTCAATCTAGGTTTCACAACCTAGAGAGATCAAAATAACATTGCTGTCGGGGACCAAAATTCAAACCAGGAATAAACCGGAGTGAAACAGTCAATCAAGAGACCCCTATAATGAGGAATAAACTTAAATGGGGAAATTGAAAGGATATACACTTTCTTCTTAAGGCTGACAATCTATTGGAGAGAGGATAAACAACTCTGCCAAGAGATTAAAATATCAATAGAAACATCAATGAACGCAAATAAGCAATGAGATTTAGTTCAACTATGCATGACATATGTATGAATGGATGAATGCATGTTATGTATATGCTGACAAAACAAACATACTATATTGGGATAACCAGACAAAATACAACTTGGGGATATACGACACTCGGCTAAAATGCACACAAGATAGAGTTTCTATAAGAGAGTAAACAAGGCACAAAAGTAATCAAAGCACAATCTGATAACAATAAACCATAAAGCTTCAGAGATACAACAAAATTAATCTAGACTTCCTTTGAAGATAGAAAACAGGCTTCACTAGGAAAGACGATATCATAATTACTGAGGGGGGACCATAAACACCCACTAATAGTGGATACCAAAAAATTTCTAGAAAAGATCAAAGAAATTTCACGAGGATGACAACCTTAGAAGGAAACGTCATTCTCAGTCCATCGGGAGGTGTTAAGAAGTTAACATCATAGCAAGAAATCAGTTTATGAGGATCATAAATCAAACTCAATGCATGGTGAGAGAAAAACCCAAAAGTCGACAGTTGTCTTAGCACTTCTAAGAAGATATACTGCCCTTGTCTAGCTACTCGGGGAGAACACAACAACAACAATGTCATAACTGGAGAGAGTAACAATCTGCAAGAGATTCTACATCAACTCTCAACACAAAGAGAGAAAGAACCCAACAACTAAGAAAATGCTACACAACTTTATAATCTCTGCTTGATCACAACCTTGTTGGGGAAGAGGAATCACACTCAGTTGGAGAAATTTGAATGAAGACCTAACCGGGGAATATGGATTACCAATCCAATTTCCTCATAAATAAATAAGAGAGAATCCAGTTATTCAATGAACAAGCGTAGGGAAACTATGTTCATGTCAACAAGAGTAACTAGAAAATACTTCTTGGAGAAAACTTGCAAAACTTCAGAACTTGTCCATCCTTAGGACGACTACTTTGGTTCCCTTGATTCACAAAATTGAAGTAAAAATTTTGCAAATTATGTTCAAAAAAATGTTTTACCATTAATTTCTTAAAGTCTTTTTGTTTTGAAAATTACTATCAATAATAAATGAAATTTTTGTAAACGGAATAAAATAAGGATTGCCAATAATTGGATAAGGGCTCAAACTTTAATAATAGAATGGTAGTTTGAAAATGGCGTGCTCCATATATGATTAAAAAGTTTGGAAAATGGTAAATACATGAAAAAGGTACATTGAAGTAAAATTACCATTATTCTCCCTAACAAAGTTGAATTCCTGTGTATAGGCTTCAGTTGAAAAGCGATAAAAATGCGAGAAAATTGTTTCTTCAATGATCAAGTCTTGTCTGGTGCAATTACTTGCCAAGAAATCCCTAACTTTTGCCTAGGTTACCCTTGCAGGTTTTCAACCTACCGGGAAGATTTATTTTGTTTGTGTCTCTAACTTTTTCCTAGACCTCCCTTACGGGTTTTTAACCTACCGAGATGCTCATTTTTGCCTAAGTCATCGTTTTGGGTTTTCAACTTAGTGAGTTGTTCTTTTATTTCTTTAGGCGAAGTATTTCTTGACTGCATCAACATTCACAGAACATAGGAACTCATCACCATGCATAGTTTCAAGAATAAATGCACCGCTAGAGAAGGATTTTTTGATAACACATGGGCCTTCATAATTGGGAGTCCGCTTTCCCTTAAAATAAACGTTAAGAGACATAATCTTTCTGAGCACGATGTCGCCTTCTCTAAACTCATGAGGCTTGACCTTCTTATCAAAATCTGTGTTCATTATTTTTTGATATAACCTACCATGACACAAGGTCCTCATTATCTTTTCTTCTATCAAATTCAACTGGTAAACCTTGTTCTGGACCCATTCAGCCTCTGACAATTCAGTTTCCATGATAACACATAAAGAGGGAATCTCAACCTCGACGAGGAGCATTGATTCCATACCATACACAAGAGAGAACGAGGTTGCCTCTGTTGAAGTGAAGACAAAATTATGATAATGAAAAAGGAAGTAGCTTCTGGTAACAACCATCTTCTGGATGATTTTCTTAATGTATTTATTAGAAGCTTCAACAGCCCCATTCATCTTCGGCCTGTAAGGAGACGAGTTGTAATGGACGATCTTGAAGTCTTCACAAAGTCTTGCCATAATTTTGTTATTCAAATTATAAATGTTGTCAGTGATGATCCTGATTCGCACCCCATACTGGAAAATAAGGTTGTTCTTAATAAACCGCACCACCACCTGCCTAGTCATATTAGCATAAGAAGTTGCTTCTACCCATTTGGTAAAGTAGTCAATTTCCACTAAGATGAAATGATGTCTATTCTAAGCCTTCGTTTCAATCATCCTGATCATATCAATACCCCCACATAGAGAAAGGCCATGGGGAAGAAATAACGTTGAGAAGAGATGGAGGCACATGAATTTTGTCAGCGTAAATCTGACACTTATTGTACTTCTTCACAAATTTGTAACGGTCTGATTCCATTGTCAGCCAATAGTAACCTACTCTAAGCATCCTCTTATCCATAAAATGTCCATTGGCATGGGTACCAAATTAACCTTCATGGATCTCATGCATTAAGATGTCTGCTTTGTGTCTATCCATGCAACTGAGCAAGACCATGTCGTAATTTCTCTTGTATAACACATCTTCATTGAGGAAAAAGCTACCTTCCAACCTTCTCAATGTTTTCCTATCTTTATTTGATGCACCAAGCGAGTATTCTTGAGTTTGAAGTAAATGCTTGATATCATGATACCAAGGTTTATCATCTGATGTCACCTTCGCAGCAAACACATGAGTTGGCCTATCAAGGCATTGGATTGTGATTTGAGGTACATCATTCCAAGTATTTACTTTATACATGGATTTCAATGTGGCTAACATATCATCCATTTGATTCTCATCCCGAAGAATGTGATGAAATTAAACTTTATTGAAGAAAGGCAATAATCTCCTTGCATAATATTTGTAGGGAATCAAGTCAGGATGACGAGTTTCCCATTCTCTTTTAATCTGATTTATTACCAAAGTTGAACCGCCATACACATCAAGGATTTTAATTATGAGGTCCATAGCTTCTTCAAGACCCGTAATACAAGCTTCATATTCTTCAATGTTATTGGTGCAATTGAACATCAATATTAAAGTGAAAGGGATATGAGACCCATGGGGAGTGATAATCACAAAACCAATCCATTTTCCATAGGAATTCACATCTCCATCAAACACGATACCCCTTCGGGATTCGGGATCAGAACCTTCCTCAGGAAAAGGCTCATCACAATCTTTAACTTTTAAGTACATCACATCCTCATCAGGGAAATCATACTTGACAGACCGATAATCATCAACCGGTTGGTGAGCAAGGTATTCTTCCAACACACGGACTTTGATAGCTTTCTGAGTACTGTATTAAATATCATATTAGGACAACAACGTCTCCCAATGAACAATTCTTCCAATAAGAGCAGGTTTTTCAAAGATATACTTAATTGGATCCATTTTCGATATCAACCAAGTAGTATGATTCAACATATATTATCGTAGACGCTTTGCGGCCCAAGCCAACACACAACATGTCTTTTCAAGCATAGAATATTGTGACTCACAGTCAGTAAACTAATTTCTTAGATAATAAATTGTATATTCTTTTCTTCTCGTTTCATCTTGTTGTCCCAAAATGCAACCCATAGAATTATCTAACACAGTTAGATACATAATCAATGGTCTTCCTTCAATAGGAGAGAGCAAAATAGGGGGTTCAAGCAGATACCCTTTAACGCTTTCAAATTCCTTTTGGCAATCAACTGTCCATACATAACCTTGATCTTTCTTCAAAAGCTTGAAGATTGGTTCACATGTTGCAGTCATATAGAAAATGAACCTGTAAATATAATTCAGACGCACAAGGAAGCATCTTACTTGTTTTTCAGTTCTTGGTGCAGGCATTTCTTGAATTACCCTTACTTTTTCAAGATCAACTTAAATTCCTTTTTGGTTGACAATGAAACCCAATAATTTTCCTTAGTGGACACCAAAGGTACACATATTCAGGTTCAAACAGAGAGGATACTTTATCAAACACTGAAACAACTTTAATAAGTCATGTAAATTCACTTCCTCAGTCCAGGATTTGGTGACCATATCATCAACATATACTTCAATTTCCTTATGCATCATATCATGGAATAGGGTTGTCATAGCCCTCTAGTACGTTACACCAGTGTTCTTCAACCCAAAGGGCATCACTCTGTAACAGAATGTTCCCCAAGGTGTGATAAGCGTTGTTTTTCCATGTACTTAAGAGCCATCTTAATTTGATTGTATCCGGAAAATTCGTCCATTAACGAGAACACTTTAAATTTTGTTGTGCTATCTACCAACATATCAATGTGTGGCAATGGGAAATCATCTTTTGTACTCGCTTTATTCAGATCTCTATAATCAACGCACATGCGAACTTTTCCATCTTTTGTAGGTACTGGAACAATATTGTCAATCTAATGAGGGTACACTGATGTTACAAGAAAACCAACATCAATTTGTTTCAATACCTCCTCTTTGATTTTTACTGCCATGTCGGAATGAGTTTGTCTTAAATTCTTCTTGATTGGTGGATATTTTGGCTTCAATGGTAAGTGATGCTCTACAATATTCATATCCAAACCAGGCATGTCTTAGTAAGACCAAGCAAAGACATCCATATACTCTTTCAAAAGCTCAATCAACCTTCTCTTCACATTGGGATGAAGCAGTGCCTTAATCTTGACTTCTTTTAAATCTTCTTCAGAACCTAAGTTAATAGTCTCTAATGGCTCATTGTATGGATGAATGGTATTTTCCTCGCGTAAAAGCAACTGAGAAACCTCTTCTAGAATCTCATCAAATTCTTCTTCTTCAGCCACATAAACAGGACATTCAAAATTGTGAGAGGGTGCAGAGTCATTGTATTCAACGGGTTTTTTAATTAATTTGTGTCATGCCCCAAATTTATCTACCCTTATTTCTACGGTCAAAATTATTTTTAAAATTAGGTTTTATAAAATTTGTGGTTTATTTATACTAACATTTTAACATTAATTTATTTTCTTACTTGAAAATATATAACAGTTTACTTAAAATTAATTGTATTTTTAAATAACAAAAATCACATACCCTTCATATACTTTAAAGTGGTTTTTCATTTTGAATGAATAATATAGCGCAATTGGTAGGGAGATAAAGCTTACAGGTATGAGGTCATAGGTTTGAATCTCATGACCCCATGTATTGGCATTTTTTTCCTCATTTTTGTTGTTACTAACCTTTATTTAGTTTTTATCTATTTTAATTCACAAAAAAACACAAAAATATTGTATTTCATTTAAATTTTCATTTTATTTAATTGACATTTTTTAAAATAAATCTTTTTTTTTCATTTAAATCATAATTTTATGCATTTTATAGCTCTAAAATCAAATAAAGAAAGTTTTAATTTTAATTTGTTATTTTTAGCATTTTAATTAACTTTGTGAGCAAGCAAACTAATTTAGGAAACACACAATCTAATTAAATAAAATATTTGAAATCTAAAATTAATTTTGGGGCTTTAATTATTTTATTCAATTTTTAGATCAATTTAATTTATTTCCTATTTTAATTATCCTAATTTTCTTGTATAAATAGAGATAATTTCTACACATTCAGGGAGGCCATTTTTTCACACTATTTCATTACACCCAATTGCCATTTTTCTGATATTACACATTATATATGAAAATATCTAACTAATCAAATACTAACCACTTCTTTACTAACTAAATTAACTCAAGATGTTATTTTTCAAAAAGGATTATGGAAATACCTTTAATTGACTGCGAACTTCGTCTACAAATTCTTCTATTCACACACCCAAACTTGGTTCAAGGAGAATTCGAGATATTTTCATAATCCATAAAAAACACTAACCATACAATTGCGAAATACGAATTGTGATTCTGATTCTTCATAAGATGATACGTATGCATACGACTAAAATCGTGACGTGTTTCCTTAATAAAAATTAAAACCCTATTGCCTGAATTGTAAATCTAAACCCTAGTATCCTTGTGAACAAGGAAGATGAGGGGTTCCTAACACATTCCCTTCGTCTAAAAATAAGTCAACAACCTAGAATCTCTGACCAAATTAGGGTTATCCGTTATATTCCCTTCCCTAGGATAAAAATTAATGGTGGAGACTCTCATTTCAAACCGGTTATAACAGCTAGAGACTCTGCTGGGGAATCCACCCTAGGGTTAGAAGCCTTTCTTGGGATTTAGGGTTTTAGCATTTTTCTATTTTTGTTATCTTTAACATTTGATTATTATGTTGGTTTATTTATTTTTTATAACTTTATTATCTTTATTTTATTTGTTCATGACGGGATTTTATTATTTCAAAAATAATAATTTCAAAAAACCTTAGAAAGAAGGTTCATCTATTGGCTAAGGGGATACATCATCCCTCATCATCCCTATGAGTCTTTGTGAAGACTTTGCCTAGAGTCGATGGAATTACAAAAAAGAAATACGTATCAAGAGGCATCATCTTAGGGGGTAGGTCTTTGGATTGAAACCTATGACTTTTTGTATAGCCCTTAAACCAAAATCTCATGGTGAGATCTTTCACGACCTTAGAGACGAAAGTTTTGGTCTGCAAAGAGGCTCCACTTAAGGGAGGCCCCTGTGCCTTTCCCTCTAGTTTTATCCATGATACCCTTAAGGGAACCTCCTTATGGAGAGTGTAGAATATGTGTAGGCCAAAACTAGGAGCCTGCCAACTAAGGAAAATTTTCATGAAATCTTGTTACTATGTCACACAACTATGCATTCATACATCTTGCATTTCATATACTCATTACCCTCGATTCTTTTTTGTCTTTCTTCTTCACAGGATAAAAATATATATAATCAAGGTTTTTGGTGAAGTGTCTTAAAAATGAATGCCAGAGGGAAACAACTTGTTTGGGTTAATGTCGTCAAGCCGAACATGAAGAAGATCAAGACTATCAAGGGGAAACTGTATGAAAGAGCTTTAAAGATGTTTACTATCCGTTATAGGGATACCCTTGAGTTGATAAAAGTGGATGTACAATTGGATGCTATCTCTTCCTTGGTCCAATTCTACGATCCTCCATTGAGGTGCTTTACCTTCCAATACTTTCAACTAGTGTTGACTTTGAAAGAATTTGATAGACTCTTGAATTTCTCTAAGGGAAAAGCTTATGTGGGAATTGAGCAGACTATTGACATTAAAGACTTAGCAAATGGTTTAGGGATCTCTTATCTTGAATTATCACTTAATTACAAAAAAGAAGGTGATGTACAAGGGATTAAGAGATGCTATTTGGAAACTAAAGCTCATTATTTTTCCAATAACAAAGAATGGGAGTCATGTGTTGATTTCTTAGGGCTACTTGTCTTCGGTGTAAATTTGTTTCCACGGACTTTGGACTATATTGACCCTGCAACTATTAGTGTATTTTGGGGTGTGAAAGCTTTGAATGCGGACCCAACTCCTACTTTACTTGTTGATATTTATTATACATTTCACTCTCAGTATGAAAATGGGAGGGGTACTCTAAACCGTTGCACCCCACTCTTATATTCTTGGTTTATGACTCGTCTCTATAAGGAAGATTACATGGTTCCAAATCTAACGAGATACGAGTGGCCTTAAAAATTAAGATCTCTTACTGCTAATTTTGTGTTGTGGTGTGCGAGGAAGCTAGACATTGGAGATCACATCTATAGTTGGGGAGACTTTTAGAATGTTCCATTGATTGGATCACATGGTTGTATCGACTACAACCCTACTTTGGCTCTGCGACAACTAGGGTATCCTTTGGATGATAAACCCTCGGATGAACAACTTCAAGAATTAATCATTAATGACATGGACAAATATGATCGAGAGTTGCTCAACAAGATCACCACAGCTTGGAGTAGGGTTAATAATAGAAAGGCCAAAAGGAAGAATGTTGTGGTGAAATAACCTTACACTCGATGGGTTTTGGATAGGGTACATGTTGTTAAGCTACCTTTTGACATTGATCCTGAGTACAAGCCAAATGTCTCAGATCTTCTACCTATGTTCTTAGAAGAAATAGACCACGTGAAAAAAGCTTTGAAACAAGCTCAAAAAGAGAAAGAAAAATTAGAGCTTAACCTCCATAACTTAGCTAAGGAGAAAAGACAGATGCAACACATACTTGAATCAAAAGATCAACAAATTCAGAAAGATCATGAGGCATTTGAAAAGGAGAGTCTTAAGCAGAAGCGTCCGATTGAGGGTTTATTGGGTGCTACTTTCAACTTGGATTTCCACAACCAATGTTTAGAGGATGCTACTAGTGAGATCGGGAAACTAAGTAGGTGGTACGAAAAGGCAATGCGAGACAAAAAGGAGATGGAAGAAGATTTGAGGGCTCAAATCCAATGATTGGCGCAAGCTTCTTTAGATCAAGAAGAACAAATGAAGTATCTTACCATGAGAATTCAAGATAGAAAATAATCTAAGGTAGGGGAACGCCTCAAGAGGATGATGGAAGAAATATTTCTCGCTCAAAAGACTAATGAATACGGACGAGTATGTCTTGAGTTAGAATACATTCGAAAGAATTTCCTAATACAACGAAAACACTATAATGAGATGAGAGCTGAAAAACTATATTGGGAAGAGCAGTATGCAAAGATCGCCAAGGAAGAAGAGGATAATCAAAAGATAATTTTGGACCTCTACTAAGAATATCGATTCTACAAAGACAAGCATCCAAGACTCGCCTTCTTAGCCAACAATCTTATTGGTGACATCCCTAGAAGTTTGAGAGATGCCGAAAATGGGATGGTCCCTCTCCCAAAAGAAGTTGAAGACTTCCTCAATATTTGTAGGACAATGGTCGATGGTTTCAGAGCAGAAATCCACAGGCGCACTTAGAATATTTTGTTTCCCTTTGTTATTTCTTTCATCAAGTTTTGATGTTTTAAGTTTGAATATTTTTCAATATCTGAATTATATTCTCCTTTTTAAAGATAATGGTTATTTCAATAAAAGTATTTTGTTTCCATATTTCGATTTTGTATTTATTTTTTAGATACTCACCAATAAAAAGAGAAACCTGAAAAAAATATAAATATGAAAAGAAAAAATATATGGAAAATCCAAGTGAATAAGACATTCAAAAACAAAAATGCTTAGCATATTCATACACATCCATGCATTCGCAAACATCGCATCATTTAATATATCATAACATAAAAACTCATTAACTTTCAAAATCATCTCCAGTTAAATCATTGGTAAGAAAGCACCACCTCTCCGACTACCGTATCAAACAAGGGCCCACAAAAAGAAAGTGATGGAAAATATCAAAGAAAACCAAGTCACATTCAAGGAAGATTTGGACCAGGTAAAAGGAAACATTGACTCGATGAAAGGAGATATGAGTCAAGTTATTCTAGTCTTGATGAACATTATCGAGAAGCAAGAACAAATTCCTAGGGTAGCCTTTGAAGAAGTAGCCCAGACTATTGGTCCATCGAGCGGTCACCAACCAAGAAGAGAACCGGAGTCAGGATCCCAAAAGTCAACTTTGGCTCAACAAGAAGTCAAGCAAGTGGATATTGAAGGGTTTGTCCCACCTCCATCAATGGTAGGGGCATCCCATACTTTATAGATTTCGTTCAACAATACAGACAACTATGCAAATCTACAATATGGAGATCTTAATTTGGGAGGTGTCACTCAAGCACACCAACCCAAAATTGTTGAAAATCCCTTGGGGCTGAATCAATAAAAAGCTCTTGAGGAAAGATTGAAAGCTGTGGAGGGTTATGATGCTTTCAATGTCAATGCTATCAAAATGGGTCTAGTTCCAGATGTGGTGATCCCTCTGAAATTCAAAGTACCTTACTTTGGAAAATACAAGGGACTCACATGTCCGAGGAATAATCTACGCATGTATTGCAGAAAGATGCATGCCTACGCTCAAGATAAGAAGCTGGTGATCCATTATTTCCAAGACAGTTTGAGTGGGGCATCCTTAGATTAGTACATGAAATTGGAACAGGTTCATATTCAGACATGGGCAGATCTTGTGAATGCTTTCTTGAGATAGTACAAGTATAACTTGAACATGGTACCTAACTGTATGCCACTCCAAAACTTGTATCAGAAGAAGGAGGAATATTTCAATGAGTATGCTCAAAGATGAAGGGAAATGGTAGCCTACGTACAACCACTACCTTGGGAGAAAGAATTAGTTGATATGTTCATGGGTACTTTACAAGAGTTGTACTATGCAAATATGGTATGACGCGTCTCTTCTGGATTTTTTGATCTGGTGACTATTGGTGAAAGGATTGAAGCAGGTATAAAGAGCGGTAAGATACAAGGGGCATCATCTAGTACCCCTTATAATGAAAAAAGACATGTTCCTAACTTCTCGAAAAAGAAGGAAGAAAAATTAATGTTGTAGCATCCCATCCAAGGGCACAACAACCATTAATAATCCCAAAAGAATAACAACAAAACATGTTTGAAAGGCCTTTGAGAAGATTCAATCATCTCCACATTCCGCATAGTTAATTATTGCATCATTTAATCAAAGCATCTTTGGTAGAGCTAAAACCTCTGGATCCTCCAATAGGGGAACTCCCACCAAAGTACAATGCAAATTCTAGTTGCGAGTATTATGCAAATTCTCTGTGGCATACTATAGAAAAATAATTTGCCTTTAGACACAAGGTTCAGGATTTGTTGGACTTTCAGGATATCACTTTCGATAAACCGAACATCAAAACAAATCCCATGCCTCTGCATGGCGGGCCAACTGTGAATGCAATTAATGTGGTCACTGACTTTGGGGTAGCCAGACAGGTGAAGGCCTCGATAAACCTTTTAAAAGAATATTTGTTGGAGTGTTGGTTCCTATTGGAATACAATAAAGCTTTCGAGAAGACATTACAAAAATTGGTGGATCAAGGGATAGTCCAATTCGGGCAATACCCTAAAGAAGAATATGTAGCTGCGGTCATTGGAAGTACAAAGAAGCCATTGTTAATTCCTTTCCAAGGGCCTAACCCTAATAAGAAGACTCTTGTGATTCCATGGGGAGAGTCAACAAAAGCACCAGTATGATACCAAGACAGACTCTGAGGATACCAGTGGTACCAAAGACTACAATGGTGATTAGGGGCAATCTCCTACACCTTATGAAAGTAACAAAGCAGTACCTTGGAGTTATTATTTTACTGTATACGTCAATGGTTTAAAGCAGGAATTTGAACCATCGACAAGTCAAGGTTCAACGATCACAAATATAGCTGGAACAGGGGGCATGACACGTAGTGGTCGAATTTATGGTCCTGAACAACGAAAGAGGGATGACATTATAGTTAAGGATAAAGGAAAAGTTGTGGTGGATAAAAATCAAGAACGAGAATCTCCGGGAAAATATTTTACCGACCAGGAGTCGGAAGTGTTCTTGAAAATAATCAAGAGAAGTTATTATAGGGTGGTGGATCAACTGCACCAAACCATGGCCAAGATTGCAATACTCTCGTTGGTCCTCAACTCAGAAGCGCATAGAGACTCTCTATTGAATGTTCTGAGTTCTGCTCATGTTGTAGAAGAGATTATAATAAACCAGTTTGACAATGTTGTAGCAAATCTGAAATCTGGATCATATGTAGGTTTTAATGATAGTGAGTTGCCTCCACAAGGCAGAGCTAACAACAAGGAGTTGCACATTTCTATTCAGATAGGTACTACAAGCCTGTCTAGGGTACTCACCGATATTGGTTCTGCTCTTAATATGCTACCAAAATCTAGCTTGATGAAGTTAACATTGGATGGTGTTGTTATAAGACAAAGTTCTATGATAGTCAAAGCTTTTAACGATTCTCAAAGTACAGTGTTTGGAGAAGTGGATCTTCCTGTCAAGATAGGACCGCACATGTTTTATATCATTTTTCAAGTCATGAATATAAAACCAGCATATACATGTTTACTCGGGCGACTCGTGCAGCAGAGGAAGTTACTTCAACTTTACATCATAAATTGAAGCTCTTTGTTAAAGGAAGATTGGTTATAATCGATGGTGAAGAGGACATCTTTGTAGTCACATAGAGTCCTACAGATATATCAGGATTGATAAAGACTGTATAGTGACACCATTTCAGGTCTTAGAGGTTGCTTCAATGGTAACACTACCAGTGGAGAAGATCAAGAAACCAATTGTGACTTCATGGAGAGACTTGCAAATAGCTGTGGAAGAGGGTGCCTCAAGAGGTTGAGGTAAACTTATGGAGATACCTGAAAATAAGAATCATTTTAGTTTGGGCTATGAATCATCAAAGGCTACTCTGAAAGGCAAGGCGCAATTTCCTCCTATCTAGGAAACCTTCATCAACAAAGGAACGAAGCATGGTAGGAAAGTGGCGATGATATCTAACAGGAGCAACACCAAGAGAGCATCTGACTTCATCCGTGAATGTGCTCCAAGCGAAGAGCTCAAGAATTGGACAGCCGTGGAGATTCCAGAGATCTTTTTCTTTCCAAATTAATTTTTTCTTGTTTTTGAAAGAACCTATGTCAAGCCCGAGGAATATGGGTAGCTTGTAAGGATCCCCCGATTTGTTTCAAATAGTATTCACAATTAATAAGAGTTATATTTTGCATTCAATTAAGATCCTTATCTTTCTCTTGCATTTATTTCCTATGTTTTAAAAATGGAAATCCTTTTATTCATATGCGTTTTCAAATTCACATTCTAAAACTGCATCAAACATGTTAAAATGTGCAGATCCATGCCTAAAACCATCGATAACATTACTGCTCTATCTAATATAATTTTGATGCACCCATCAATCAAGCAGAAGAGGAAAATGATGGAGATCTTGAACTCTCTGAAGAATTAGCAAGGGAGATAGAGAAAAAAGCTGACAATATACAACCATATCAAGAATCTATTGAGACCATTAACCTTGGCACAAAGGAGGATGCCAAAGAGATCAAGCTAGGGGAAACATTGGAGGAAAGTGTCAAAGAATTACTGACCAAATTGTTACGCAAATACATGGATATATTTTCCTGGTCTTACAGAGACATGCTAGGATTTGATACATATATTATGGTGCATAGACTACCTCTCAAGGAAGGTTGTTCTCCAGTTAGAGAGAAGCTCAGAGGTACTCGTCCAGACATGTCTAACAAGATTCTAGAAGAAGTTCTTAAACTATTCGACACAGGGTTCTTAGCGGTGGTAGATTATCCACCTTGGATAGCTAACATCGTACTAGTTCCCAAGAAGGACGACAAGGTACACATGTGTGTAGATTATCAGGATCTGAACAAAGCAAGTCCCAAAGAAGATCAAAATGGATGGTTTGGTGGATAATACAACTCAAGCATCGCTATTCTCATTCATGGATGGTTTCTTAGGTTATAATCAGATCAAAATGGCACCCGAAGATATGGAAAAGACTACTTTCATGACTCCTTGGGGAACTTCCTATTACAAGGTAATGTCTTTCGGTCTAAAGAATGCAGGGGCAACCTATCAATGAGATATGGTCACACTATTTCATGATATAATCCACAAAGAAGTTGAGGTATATGTAAATGATACGATTGCCAAATCTCATACATAGGAGGATCACATAATGCATTTACAGAAGTTATTCGAGCGTCTACGAAAGTTCTGAGGTTGAATTCGAACAAGTGTGCATTTGGTATCAGGTCAGGAAAGTTATTGCGTTTTATTGTAAGTCAACGTGGTATTGAGGTAGATCCTGACAAGGTGAAAGCCATATAATAAATGCCAGCTCCAAGGACGGAAAAATAAGTTTGTGGTTTCTTAGGACGATTGAACTACATTTCGAGGTTCATATTACACCTAACTACTACGTGTGAACCTATATTCAGATTACTTAGAAAAGATCAAACAGTGGTGTGGAATAAGCGATTGTCAAACAACATTCTCGGGTGGAGGTCTTTTCCTCACAACAATGGATGGGGAAGAACTACCACATCCAACGAACACAAACACAGTAAAAAAATACTATGTATAAAAAAGCCTGCTAATTTGAACCGTAACAGGGCGACTTAGGCAAAAAGGGGCATCCCGGTGGATTGGAAAACCATAAGGGCGGTCCTGGAAAAAATTAGGGACATAAACAAAAGAATTATCCCGGTGGAATGGAAAACCATAAGGGCGGTCCTGGAAAAATTAGGGACATAAACAAAAGAATTATCCCGGTGGATTGAAATTCCGAAAGGGTGGTCCAGGTAAAAATTAGGGATCTTACTCAAAATAAATAACAAAAAGACTGCGACCTAAGAATCACGACTATGACCACGAAGGAGAGGGATTAATAAAATAATTTGACTCAGAAGCAAAGGAGATTGGAGCTATCAAAAGGACATTGGAGAAACAGCGATAGCAATTATCATTTTCATTTCCATATTCAATTTTATTAAATATTTTTGTGATTACCTCTTTCTAGGAATAGCATCGGCACTCTCTCCTGTTCAAAGGCATGTTTATCAATAAAACATTTACTTTTTTCAATCTTTTCAAATTGTTTTTTTTGTTCTTTCTGAACATTTTTGAAAAATACTACGATTATTTGTTGTGAATACTGCGTTGAAATCATTTTGGGGATTTGACAAACAAATAGAAGCATTTGATAAAACATCAAAGATCATTTTGGTTAGAAAAACATCAAAATAAAATATGCGCCTACGTCCACGCTGTGTCCATGGCTACATCCACGCCTGCATCCACGTCTACGGACACGCCTACGCCTGTGCCTGCGATACAATTATATAAATCTTGCAGACATTATTCATCTTTCTCAAATCAACTTGAAGATACATCACAAAGAAACATACAACATTGGAGAGTCAGTGACACAAAAGAAAAGAGAGCCAATGGTTTAAATGGAGTAAAAATATCAAAAAAAAATTTACAATACATTTGGTGCATGACCATATGAAACATTTGGTGCATATACAAAGTACTCATTGCATATACATCTTGGTTCCATGTCAATTTAGGGCATTATCGCATATACATCGTGCATGGCATTTTTCAAATCTACTTTGGTTAAACTACAAATTTTCTTGGGGCCCATTGTTGAATTATCTTAACGAACGAATACCTTGGTTGAGAACAGACACAACTGGTAAACTCCGATCTTATCTTTGGTCTAGTTATCTAAGATTTGATTACCAAAACACTCTTCAATTATCTATCCTTTAGGTTATGGTAGGTATGCGAGTTTTCAGGATTATGTTATTTATCCTCTAGGTCGTGATAAATACGTAATACTACCCTCATGTCGTTAATCCACTAGGTCGTGATAAACACACAAACTTTTCAATCACTTATCCTCTAGGTTGTGGTAGGTGTGCGAATTATCGGGTTTGTGTTATTAATTCTCTAGGTTGTAATGAATATACAAGTCTATACTCGTGTTGTTTATCCTCTAGTCGTGATAAACACACAAACTTTTAAATTATTTATCTTCTAGATTGTGATAGGTAAGCGAATTCTCATGGTTATATTATTCATCCTCTAGGTCATGATAAATATGTAATCCTATCGCCGTGTCATTTATCCTCTAGGTCATGACAAACACACAAAATTTTCAATTATCTATCCTCTAGGTTGTGATAGGTAAGCAAATTTTGATGGTTATATTATTCATCCACTAGGTCGCGATGAATACTTAAGCCTATCCTCGTGTCGTTCATCCTATAGGTCATGATAAAGGCACGAGTCTATCCTCGTACTATTTAATCTATAGGTTGTAGTAAACATACAAAATATGTGATATAGTTCATTATGTTAGTAACCATGCGGCAATGAATTATCAGACTCTATATTATTCATCCCCTTGGTTGCGATGAGTATACAGGATATGCGTTAAACTTACTATGTTAGTCTCGAAGCATTATTAAGTTAATTTTCCAACTTGTGTTATTTATCTCCTCGGGTGTAGTAAATACGCAAAAGTATACGATCACTTTTCTAGTTATTTGTGAGTTATCCGCGTCGTCATACAACTTGCGCTAACTCTGGTAAGATGATACATCATCATCTTTTCCTACCTTTCTTTATTCGATGGGGTATTCTTTACAGTATATCCTTATCTAGCCCTCCTTGGGTCAAATTTTGGGGTCTTCCATTATTTAATAACCTTCTGATTCGAATGTGTGAGACATGCGTATTCTCGCACCCTTCAGTTGAAGAGTAATTAAATAGGGGCAACTGTCATACCCCAAATTTGCCCACTCTTATTTATATGATTGAAATTACTTTTAAAATTAGGTTTTATAAAAATTTTGGTTTATTTATACTAACGTTTTAACATTAATTTATTTTGCTAACTTGAAAATATATAATAGTTTACTTAAAATTAATTGTATTTAAAAAAAAAACAAATATCACATACCCTTCATATACTTTAAAGTGAATTTTTAGTTTGAATGAATAACATAGTGCAATTGATAGGGAGATAAAGCTTGCAGGTACGAGGTCATAGGTTCGAATCTCATTACCCCACGTATTGGCATTTTTTTCTCACTTTTGTTGTTACTAACCTTTATTTTGTTTTTATCTATTTTAATTAAAAATAAATCACAAAAATATTTTATTTCTTTTCAATTTTCGTTTTATTTAATTGACATTTGTAAAAAATATATATATTTTTTCATTTAAATCATAATTTTATGCATTTTATAGCTCTAAAATCAAATAAAGAAAGTTTTTATTTTAATTTGTTTTTTTAACATTTTAATTAACTTTGTGAGCAAGCAAATTAATTTAGGAAATATACAATCTAATTAAATAAAATATTTAAAATCTAAAATTAATTTTGGGGCTTTAATTATTTTATTTAATTTTTGGATCAATTTAATTTATTTCCTATTTTAATTAACCTAAATTTCTAGTATAAATAGAGCTAATTTCTACACATTTAGGGAAACCATTTTTTCACACAATTCTATTACACCCAATTGCTATCTCTCTCCATGTTTTGATTTCAGTAAAAAAACAAAACCAAATTACCTCACAAATTCATATCACTACACAAAATAAAGTCCATACACCATTATTTTCAACATCACCAACAATCCGCGGGCTATTCAATAGAAAATCGAAGAGGAGGAGAAAAAAATTGTGACAAAGAGAACGAAAGAACATAAGAAGAATAAGAAGAAGAAGAAGAAGTTGATATCTGGGTTTTGAAATCTGAAACACTAGATTTGTGTCCGCCTTCGCCTTCAAGCCCTTCAATCTTCATCAGCCGCGCCTCTATCATTATCATCGTCTTCATCTCTCGTACCTGCAAACAGAAAGAAGAAAAGCGAGATCAGCGAAGAGATCAAGGATTAGAACGAACGAAAAAATATGTCAAAGTTAATCTTAAAACTTAGCTTAGGGTTTCTAAATGTTGACCTTTAATGTGGTTTGGATTTAAGGTGCGGATCATCGTCGCTTCAGATCGCCACCTCCAAGATTCACTTCCTAACTAAAGGACACCCCCCCTGCTATTTGGGCTCAGATTTTCTTTTAGGCCTAAATATCTTTCCAATACACCCCCAATTCAAATATTTACACCCCCGCGCTTAAATTAATTAATTTTATTTATTAATTTTTCTTAATGTTATTTTTTGTCTTATTCTTTTTAATTTATATAACTACCATACTTTTTAACATTTGCATTAAATATATTTTTTCATTTAAAATCATTAATAAATAATTATTGCATTCTTATTTAAAATATCTAACATATTTTTAAGTAATTATACATTAATATTTCTAATAAACACTAACCTTTCTTTAATTATATTAAATTCTTTTTATCATGTATTAAAAATATTTTTTCTGATATTACATAGTATATTTGAAAATACCTAACCAATCAAATACTAATCACTTTTTTACTAACTTAATTAACTCAAGATATTATTTTCAAAAAGGATTATAGAAATACCTTTAAGCGACTGTGAACTTCGTCTACAAATTCCGCTATTCACACATCCAGACTTGGTTCAAGGAGAATTCGAGATATTTTCATAATCCATAAAAAACACTAACGAAACAACTGCGAACTACGAATTGGGACTATGATTCCTCATAAGAGGATACGTATGCATACGACTAAAATCTTAGCGAGTTCCCTTAATAAAAATTAAAACCCTATCTCCTGAATTGTAAATCTAAACCATAGTATCCTTGTGAGCAAGGTAGATGAGGGGTGCCTAACACCTTCCCTTCGTCTAAGATAATGTTAAGAAAGTGCCTTAGCCATAGTTTTGATGAGACTACATTTTCCGCAATGGTCTTCAACTAAAACTATTGTTGGATGCTACATCGGGTGGTTCATTAATGTCAAAGACTTCAGAGGAAGCAATTGAAATCATTGGGAAGATGGAGAGAAATGATCATCAAGTCCATCATGATCGAAGTTCCTCACAAAGGAAGTCGCGAGTTCTTGAATTAGGAACAAATGATGCTATCCTAGCTCAAAACAAATTAATTTCTCACTAAGTGGAGGAGCTTACAAAGAAAATGTCCAAACTATCTCAACAAATCAAGGAGATGAGAGAAATTCCAAGCAAGCAAGTACAACAAATAGCTTGTTGTGAGTTATGTCAAGGAGATCATCAAACTGGATTTTATCCTCTAGTGGGAGAAGAAGAGAATTACATGAGAAATCAAAACCAAAAGCAAGCTTATCAACCAAGAAAACAAAATTATCAAAATAACCAAGGTTACCAACAAATGGGTAATCAAGGTTATCAACAAGGTTGGAGGTAAGATGGTGAAAATTCAAACCGACAAAATCCATATCAAAATAATTCTCAAACTTCACAACCTCAAAGTTGTACTTCAAATATGGAAGAAACCCTCACTTAATTTATGCAAATTTCCATGGCGAATGAAAAGACAAATGAAGCGACAATCAAAAATCTTGAGAGCCAAGTTGGGAAAATTTCAAAGCAACTAGACGATCAACAAATGTGGTCGTCCTTTTCCATAAATACTCAAACAAACCAGAAGGAGCATTGCAAAGAAATTGTAACTAGGAGTGGAAGAGAACTTGATGGAGAATAAAATGCAAAGAAGGATGATGAGGTTATTGAGGAGGAAATTGTTGTAGAAGAGTAGTTAGAAGATGAGATAGTAGTAGAAAAAAATATTAAGGAGGAGTTAGTTGAAAAGGATAAGCTGGAGAAAGAAGAAGTAGAAAAGAAGGATGTAGAAGACAAAATGAGAAAGAAGAAGGGGAAGGGGAAAGTGAATACTATTCTGGTTCAAAATTTCCCGTATCCTCATGCTCCTTCGAAGAAGGATAACGCTAGGCACATTGCTCGATTTATGGATATATTTAAGCAATTTCAAATAAATACTCCACTTTTCGAAGCTATAGAGAAAATGGATATGTATGCAAAGTTCATGAAGGATATCCTTACAAAAAAGAGAAGATCGACGGATCAAGAAGTTATCATGGTTGATGCAAGTTGTAGTTATATAATTCAACAAACTTTACCGAAGAAGGAAAGTGATCCGGGAATGGTTACTTTGTCGGTTACTATTGGTGATGTTTATATCGATAATGGTTTGATTGATTTGGGTTCTAGCATAAATTTGATTCTTTTGTCTATTATTAAAATATTGTGGAGCATCGAGATGAAGTCGACAAAGATGACACTTTAACTAGCCGATAAATCCATTACCCGTCCTTATGGTATAGCTCCAGATGTGCTAGTGAAAGTGGATAAATTTTTCTTCCCGGTGGATTTTGTTGTGATTTCAATGGAAGAAGACCATGATGCACCTTTGATTCTCGGACGACCATTCATGAAGACTACAAGAATGATGATTGACATCGATGATGGTTTGATGAAGCTCCGGGTTCAAGATGAAGAAGTGTGCTTTAATCTCTTTGAAGCTATGAAACATTCAAATGATAAAGGATTTTCTTTAGAGTTGATGCTATTGAAGAATCTATTTGGGATGTTTCTAGTGAAGTTCATCTTTCAACACCCCTTAAGGAGACATTGACAATCTTGATTCAAGTTCTTGATGCCCATGAAGAAAAGGAATTGGAAGAATGTGTGAAGGAGCTTGAGACTTTAGAAGAAGTTCAACCTTGGGAGGAAGAGAGTGAAATCTTGAAGAATGAAGTTAAATAAGAAGAATCCAAACTTGAATTGAAGATGTTGCCTTCTCATTTAAAGTATGTATTTCTTGATGATGGTTGTAACAAGCCGATAGTCATAAGTAATGCTTTGTCAAAAAAGGAGTAACATTGTTTAGTTCAAGTCTTGAAGGAAAATCAAAGAGCAATAGGTTAGGTTTTAGCATATTTGAAAGGCATTAGCCTGACTTATTGCATAAGATTTTTATGGAAGAGGATTTTAAAGCCGCTAGCTCAACCTCAACGTTGCTTGAATCCTACAATGAAAGAGGTTATGAGAAAGGAAGTAGTGAAACTATTGAATGTCAGGATGATTTATCCTATTTTCGATAGTACGTGGGTGATTCTAGTACATGTGGTTCCAAATAAGGGTGGAATGATCGTGATAAGAAATGAGAAGAATGAATTGATTCCGACAAGGATCGTAACAGGATGGCGAATTTGTATTGATTATCGAAGAATTAATCAAGAAAATAGGAAATATCACTTTCCTCTTCCTTTTATGGATAAAATGCTAAAAAGGTTATCGGGTCAAGATTTCTATTGTTTTTTGGACGGGTATTCCAAATATAACCAAATTTCGGTTAATCCGGAAGACCATGAGAAAACGGCTTTCACTTGCCCGTTTGGAGTTTTTGCATATAGGAGGATGCCTTTTGGTATGTGTAATACACCAACCACTTCCCAAAGGTGTATGCAAGCAATATTTGCTGATCTTATTGAGAAGACTGTGGAAGTTTTCATGGACGACTTCTCAGTTCTCGAGGCGTCTTTTGATCTTTGTTTGATAAATTTGGATACCGTTTTAAAGAGGTGTGTGGACACCAACGTAATGCTTAATCGGGATAAATGTAACTTCATGGTTACCGAGGGAATTGTTCTTGGTCACAAAGTTTCATCTAAGGGGCTTGAAGTTGATAAAGCCAAAGTGGAGGTTATTGAGAAGTTGCGACCACCATTGAACGTGAAGGGGATCCGAAGTTTTCTAGGTCATTCCGGCTTCTACCAAATATTTGTCAAAGAATTTTCCAAAATTGCAAGGCCTTTGAGCAATTCTCTCAACAAAGATAAGTCTTTTCTTTTCGATGATGCTTGTTTGATATCTTTTAATAATTTGAAACAAAATTTGACAACCTCACCCATAATCATGGTACCAAATTGGAAAATGGATTTTAAACTTACGTGTGATGCTAGCGATTATGTCGTTGGTGCGGTTCTTGGTCAAAGAAAAGGAAGAAAAAAATTCATGCTATACATTATTCTAGAAGAGTTCTTAATGAGGCACAAATTAACTATGCTACAACTGAAAAAGAATTGTTAGCTATAGTGTATGCATTAGAAAAATTCCGTTCGTACCTCATTGGGACGAGGGTTGTAGTCTACACTTACCATGCTGCAATAAGGTATTTTCTTACCAAACTGGGTTCTAAGAAAAGACTTATTCAATGGATACTTTTGTTGCAAGAATTTGATCTAGAAATTCGCAACAAGAAAGGATCTGATAATTTGGGAGCGGATCACTTATCCCGTCTGGTCAATTTAGAGGTTACAAACTAAGAAAGTGAGGTTAGAGAAGAATTTCCTGGTGAAAAACTTTTTATCGTACAAGTTAGACTGTGTTTTGCAGATTTTGCGAATCACAAGGTTTCCGGATTGATACCAAAGGATCTAACTTGGGACCAAAAGCGGAAATTCTTGGCGGATGCAAAATTTTATGTTTGGGATGAACCATATCTTTTTAGGCTTGGTAGTGATAATTTGTTAGGAAGGTGTGTGTCATTTGAGGAGTCTAAAAGTATACTTTGGCATTGTCACAATTCTCTATATAAAGGTCATTTTGATGGTTTTCGTACGACAACAATAGTCCTTCAATCGGGCTTTTATTGGTCTTCTTTGTTCAAAGATGCATACTTGCATGCTAAGAATTATGATAAATGGCAAAGGAGTGGAGGAATTGGAAAAAGAGATGAAATGCCCTTGAGTAGCATGTTGGAAATAGAATTTTTTTATTGTTGTGACATTGATTTTGTAGGACCTTTTCCCCCATCTTTTTCGAATGAATTTATCCTTGTTGTGGTGGATTACGTTTCTAAATGGATGGAAGCGATAACTTGTCCTAGAGCGGATGGAAAAATGGTCATTAAATTTTTAAAGAAAAACATATTTCCCGTTTTGGCACACCGCGTTTATAAATTAGTGATGGTGGATCACACTTTTGCAATACACCTCTTGAAAAAGTCTTATAAAACTATGGTGTAAAGCATATGGTGGTGACTCCGTACCATCCGAAAGCTAACGGTCAAGCAGAAGTTTCAAATAGAGAAGTCAAAAGGATTTTGGAAAAGACTGTGTCAAGTTCACGGAAGGATTAGTCGCTTAAGCTTGATTAGGATTTGTGGGCGTATCGCACCTTTTACAAAGCTCCTATTGGTTTGACACCATTATAAATGTTGTATGGAAAAACATGTCACCTTCCCATAGAAATTGAGCATAAGTTTCAGTGGGCATTAAAATTCTTACACTTTGATTCTAACCTAGCCGGAGAAAAAAGAAAAATTCAATTGCATGGTCAATATGAACTGCACAATGATGCTTACGACTCCAACAAGATGTATAAAGAAAAAGTAAAATTCTATCATGACAAGAAAATTTGACACAAAGACTTCAAAGTTGGCTAAATGGTGCTTCTCATTAATCTGCGGTTAAAACTTTTTCTGGGAAAATTGAAGTCCAAGTGGTCGGGTCTATTCTTGATAAAGGATGTGAAGGACTATGGAGAAATTATATTGGAGGATCTAAGCTCAAAGGAAATTTGGATTGTGAGTGGCCAAAGATTGAAAATCTATCTCAGAGGCGAGGTGAATTGAGAAGCTAGTGTTGTTCGTCTTGGTGAATCGTGAAATCACCAAAGACCGTCGAGCTCTAATGACGTTAAACAAAGCGTTTGTTGGGAGGCACCCCAACATTGGAAGTATTCCTTTTTCGGTGTTATTTTGTAGTATAATCATGTAGAAAAGTCGAGTAGAATTTTCTACAGTGCAACCTGGGCAGATTATGCAGCCGGAAGTTTTTTCTGAAACTGGTGTAGAAAGTCGGGCAATTATGAAGCATCGTCGGGCGATGGTGTTTTTTCTACTCATTTATAGTGCACGTTTTTCCTAGTGGGTTATAGTAATTTGACCCATTTTTTGGGTTAGGTCCTCATTCTGGCCCGGATTATATAATCTCTTGTGACCCATTTTGTTTTCACTTTCACCACTCTTTCAACACACAAGAAAACCCTAGCCTTTCTTACACATTTTGCTCTCTAAACTTCAAATTTCTTGCATTTCTCATTGATCAATTTTCAGATTTCAAAGTAAATCATGTTTCTCTTTAATTCTCTTTGATATTGCAACCATTTTGAAATCGTGTTGTACAGTAAATTTCATAGATTTCATGTGGTTAGGGTAGTGTAGAAAACCCCTATGATTAAACTAAGAAATAGCTTATGTAAATCTGCTTTTGGGACCAAAAGTTATTTTTGATTAAGTGATTCTGGGCTAATGTGTTCTGCTGTGTTTTTTTCACCATCTCGCGTGAGTTTCCTGGCGACCCTAAATGCATTGACTGACAATGCAAGGCAGACCTGCATTTTTTTTAAATATTCTGCAATTGTTGTTTTTAATTCTAACAATGTTGGTGTTGTTCTGGTGTGTTGTTTTATTGTTAAATTTTGCAGATGCCTCCTAAGCGTGTCACCAGCTTAAAGAAGTGAAGAACTATCATTGGTAGTGGTTCGAGTCAACCAAGAGAGTTTGATCAACACCGGTTCGTTAGTGCAGAGGAGGAAGCAAGGTGCACCATTCTTGAGGGAAGGCAGTTTGTTCCAGAGAAAAAGTTTGCAATTAAAACAAATGGCCCTTATGGGAAGGTGATGAGAATTTTCTTGGGAAAAAATTGGGATGTGTTGATTGATTTGGTGGATAGAATAAGTTTTCACTTGGTGAGAGAATTCTATGCCAATGCACTTTTGGTCGAGGGGGAACAATTTCTTTACAAGACATTGGTTCGAGGAAAAGTAGTGCATTTTGATTGAAATTCCATAAATGTGCATTTGGGTAATCCACTTTTTGTAGGTATTAGTGAGACGGATGCATATAATATAGATTTTGGAAAGAATAGAGACCATGAATCATTTGCGAAAGCAATTTTCTTGGAAGGAAAAAGTGTGGAGTTGAATAACACGAGGATTTCGTTGATATATAGGAGGGAAGACATGACATCAGAAGCACAAGTTGTTCTCTTATTGGTTCTAAACAACATCAAGAAGTTACATAGGTCAATTATTCCGTTTGATGTTGTTTTACTTATGCAATTCATCCTTGAAAACAAAGAGGTGGATGGTGCCCAGATAATTGCTAATGAGATGAAAAAATTTATAGAAAACACCAAAAGAGTGGATGTGAACGCACATAATCCTCTCATTTTTCCTTTTCTTATTAATTCATTGTGCCAAGAGAAGCATGTTGTGATGCGAGATGTGAATATTGATAAAGTGAGGGGGTGATCAATGATGACTATATTGGTTGGTATTGTTTGGGCAAGTTGGCATTAAAGAAGAAAAAGGGTAGTCATGGTGAGTCGTCAAGTGCTCAAAAGGCAACTGAGTCATCTGAGGATCTCAATTATACTGATTGGGATCCAAGGATGAAGGAGACATGCAACTACACTTGGGATATGTTAGAGGCTCATCAAAGATCTGGGAGTTTTCTTCATGATTCAATGGCAAAGTTGTTCATTTACCAGCCTACTCCTCAGGAGGTGACTTCTTTTCCTTCTCAAGAAGACTATGATGCTTTTTGTAATTGGCCTGTGGGAAAGCGCCCTTTCTTTTCAGAGGGGGAAGAACCTGGTGATGTTGATGATGGAGGTTTTAATGGTGGCGATCATGATGATGATTATGATGGTGTTGGTGACGCAAGTGAGCATATGGGGCACTAGTGGGCATGATGACCAAAAGCATGCATGCTCTACAAAGTTAAGAAATTTTATTTTCTTTGGTCATTTATTTCGCTTTAGCTTGTTATTTGAGGTTTTTTTTTTATTATTTAAGTTTATGTTGGAACAATCTATTTTGGGGTTTTGTATAATATTTTAATTTGGATGTTGTACCCTTAGATGGTATTTTTGTTGGTTTTGTAATATAGTATTCAATTGTTGTTTGTACAAATATTTTTTTGTTGTTATGTTTGTCCTTGTAAATAGTGGACTTAAGTGCTCAAGGAGAAACATTGAGCTTTTTAGGAGGCTTCATCAACTCTTAATTTTGATGGTGATGATAAAAGTCTCAATGTTGCATAATGAAGGTATCATTTTAATCTCTTTGTAGAATGATAGTAGGATAATGAAATTAGAGCTTTATGCAAAAATCATGTTATACATTATTTTGTAAATATTTGTTCATGTGTGAATCATTAGGATAAAAACCACATAAGTGAGTGACTTTTCATTGTTCACCAAATTAAGTTGATTTCTAGAATTGTTGTTTTAGCTCGTATGATTCATGTTAACTTTTTTATTCAAATTTGATATCTTGAAAACATAGAAGGGATCAAGGCATTGTTTTTTTATATGAGAAAAACCACCAATTCCAAAAGGGCCTCACTCAACCTTGGTAGTGTGCACGCATTTGTGATCCCTTTTGAGCCTAAGTTATTGTTGAAATGAATAAATCAAAAGTCCAACAATTATTAAGTATACCACTAAGAGATGTTGTTGTTGTTGATCTTAAAGAAATTCAATAGTGATTCATTCTAAATTTTTCTTGTTTATAAACACTTGACCCAATTGTGTAATTAACGTTGAATGAACAGAATTTTCATGTCACAAAAAGAAAGAAATGTTGAAAGTTGGGGAGATTGTTTAAAAGAAAGAAAGAATCGATGGCAAAATTTATCCTTTGAGAAGAATCCAAAAACAAAAAGAAAAACAAAAAGTAAAGAATGTATAGATTCATTAATAAAAAGGAAAAGAGTATTGTGAGAAAAAAATTCAAAGGTTTTGAAGAAAGTAAGGGGTTAGCAAGAATAAATGTTGTGAAATATTTGAAATGCTCTTCATGATCATTACCTATTTTTGTTTCAATGCCCTTATATATATTATCCATTGTTTCGAACCTAAGCCAAGTTACATCCTATAAAAGTCTTTTAGTGATATTTATTTCCTTGATAAATATGTTGTTTCTTAAGATGAATGCATGAATTGTTCTGGATGTTAGCACAGTTTCTAGTGAGAGTGTTTTGTCCATTGTACATATTATGCATTATGCATGTTTTGATGAGAGATTAAGGTGATTCATATATGAACATGCTATTTCTCAAGTTTGCATTATGTGATGTTTGTATTTAGAGCTTAATTAATTGTCATGTTATGATTCTTGCAAAGTGATTAAGTTAACTTATACACGCAATTATCGAGTTTGAGCCATCCAAATTCCTTCCGGTTGATTTCGTTCTTTTAGGCTTTTTCTTGTTGTCTTTGAAATATTACCTTTGATTTGGGGACAAATAAATATGCAAGTTGGGGAGAGTTCTTAAGTGTCAAATTTTGGTTAACTTTCATATCATTTATTGACACTTTTAAGCTCTTTTGTGTGCTTTTGAGCATTTTATGTTCATATGTTGCATCTTGAAGCGGGCTTGGGGAAGAAGAATCAAAGAGCTCAGTGTCAGATTTTTGGGGAGTGTCTCTCGGTGATGAGGTGGCCAAGAAGAGCTGCATCGCCCAGCGACACAGGAGCGATGGCCTGGAGAGAAAGGTTAATTTTTGGATGAGAGGTTGTAATGCGTCGATGCTTGGATCGCCCAATGATTGAAGTGTCTCCCGATGAAGCATCCTTGTCGTCAGGCCATGGTAGATATTTTTTGTTAGCTGCGTGCACTGTTTGTGGTCACGTGAGCCTTTTAGTGGGTGTCACCCAATGATGCTTGTTAAGCGCCTGACTACGGTGTGCGGACTTGCCATGCTTATATGCTACTTTTTAGATATTTTGGGACATCATCTTCCATAACACTCGTTCTTGAACCTAGAAACTTGGTGTGTGAGAGAAGAAAAGCCATTTTCTCCATTTTTACACAAAATCAAAGCTTTCCAACATCAATCTTTGAGACTTCAAATTTTATGTTTATAAAAGCTTTGTTTTTTACTTGATCATCAAGCTACCATGATAATGGGTAGCTAAACCCCTCTTTTGTGTCAAGGTTAGTGATAGATAATCTCATCTTTGTATGTATTTAGCATGATATTTTGTATGTGAGCAACTTAATGATAAATATATGGTGAAATACACTTGTTTGATGGTTTATATTTGAGTTGACCATTATTGAATAGTAAGTTCATCTCTTGACCTAGGTTTTCACTTTTCACCAAACAATTTCTAGACATAGTTTTGTGAGTTGATATTCACTAATATTGAGCTTTTAAAGTTACCAAATTGATAGTTAGGTAGAGAGATCATCTTTGGATCAATTTAATAAAACTCACAATTTGTTTTAGAGATGAAACATCTTGAGAGGATATGTGATTATGTTTATTGTTAATGAGTTCACATAATTTATTGAGAAAATACTTCCGAATGATATTATCGAGTCCTAATCTTGACACGCTTTTACCAAAAGCTTAAAACAAAAACTTTATTCTACCGATACTTGATATTTTTCCTGAAATCGAAACTTTTCATTACTAAAACCAAAACCAAACCATTATATGAAACTTAAGCTTAAAATGACTATAATTATAGAATTGCAATGATACCACACCAATATATATGGAAAACGATAATTTAAATACTTTCCATGTAAAGTGTTTTCAACACCACCATCCATCGGGGTAAATCAAATCTCAATAACGAACTATCTCCCATAACGAAGAGACCCCCATCTATCGGAGTATATAAAATCTCAACAATGAACTATCTCTCATAACAAAGAGACCACCATCCATCAGAGTACATCAAATCTCAACAACGAACTATCTCCCATAACAAAGAGACAATCATCCAACAGAGTACATCAAATCTCAACAACGAACAATCTCCCATAACAAAGAGACCATCATCCATCTGAGTACAGCAAATATGAACAACAAACTATCTCCCATAATGAAGAGACCACCATCCATCAAAGTAAATCAAACCTCAATAACAAACTATCTCCCATAACAAAGAGACCACCATCCGTTGGAGTACATCAAATCTCAACAACGAACTATCTCCCATATCGAAGAGACCACCATCCATCAGAGTACATCAAATCTCAATAATGAACTGTATCCCATAATAAGGAGACCACCATCCATCGGAGTACATCAAAAATAATATTCTTTGGGACCCAACAGATTTACTGGGGAAGTAGAGGTTGCTCAAATAAAGAGACCGTCACTTGTTGTTATGAGAAGGAATTGCAATAACACTGCTAGAAAATGAGTTTTAACTTTCTGTGAAAATACCAATACATTCCTACTGAGGAGATAAAGTCCTCACATGAAAAATAAATGCACATTCTCAATCTAGGTTTCACAGGCTAGAGAGATCAAAATAACATTGATGTCGGGGACAAAATTCAAACATGGAATAAACCAGAGTGAAACAATCAATCAAGACACCACTCAATAAGGAATAAACTCAAATGGGGAAATTTAAAGGATATACACTTTTTTCTTAAGGCTAACACTTTAATGGAGAGAGGATACACAACTTTGCCAAGAGATTAAAATATCAACAGAAAATACAACAAGGGGGGGGGGGGGGGGGGGGTTGAATTGTGTTCATAGAAAACATTTCCCTTTAGAAATTATAAGCACTCAAATGATAATAGTGATAAAGACAATGAAGATAAAAGGACACAAGTAATTTATCTAAGTTCGACGTTAAATAGTCTACTCATGTCCACCCGCTCAAGGATGATTTCTCCTTATCTAAGGACTTCATCCACTTTAACCAAACCGATTACAAGTGCACGGACAACAACCGGTGACTAACAAACAATGACACGTTCAGTGATCCGATTTAACGAATATAACATTCATTGACCTTCAATGATATCCATCAATGATCTCACAAGAGTCTGACCTTCACTCGATCCCCTTTGAGATATAACTACCATTGACCCAACAAAATTTGATCCCGCAAGATCTCCTATCATGATTTCCTATAACAACCGCAACCATTATCTTCTTGAGATCTGACCTTCACCAAATCTCCCAAGGAATTAATCAATAAAAATTGATGGGTTCTTGCGTTTACATGATTTCTTCTTCAAAGCAGATTACACAAGTGTTTTAAGCACATATTTCTTAACACTTTTCTGAGCAACAACTCAAGGGTTAAAACATTTTACATGAAGAGATTTGAAATGAAACATAATATGAGCAACAAATCTTGTGTTCGTTAAAATGTTCTACAAAGATGAATATGATCAGAAGATTAAGTATCATCTTGTAGTATAAAATAATATTTTATGTATCCTGTCACTGTTCAATGATAGCTTTCCACCTTTTCTCTGAATAATGTTTTTCTATTAAGCTGGTAAACAGAGATTCGTTAAGTAAATAAAGATAGTTGTAAATCCAACCGTTTGTTCATAATGGTCACAATGAGAGTGATTGATAATACAGTATAAAGTATTGTCCTTACGCCGCCCTAGAGGGTAGAGGTCACATACACTTTATGTATCTTTTGTACAACATCACACGTTAATCATTTGAACTTTCTTCTTATCATTAGAGGCTTCAGATATTTGAATGTTGAACGTTAAAGCTTGTTGTAGAAGATTTACTCTTAAGTCTTAGAACCTAAGTCTTGGAGTCTTTAGAACTTGTCCTATGATAACCTTATCTTCAGAGTCTTCAGCACTTGGATGTAAGAACTTTCTTTTATTCAGATCATCTTAACTTTTTCAACAGAACTTCGTCTTCATAATATTTAGAACTTGTAACACATAGAAGCAAAGCTTTAGAAGGCCTCCAAAGCTTAACCAAAAAGTCACAATCATAACCTCTTGTACTAACGTTCCTAAGACACGTTGCAGAAGACGTATTCAAAATCTTGATTTCAATTATAACATGTAACCATATGTTTTATTCCAGTAGTGTATGTTCAGAACCTGATGACGTCACACGCCTTGTTCCAAAGTCAGAACATTATAGCAGCTACACGCTAGAATGAAACCATTAGTGTATACCTTTGTTCTCTAAGATAACATGTAAAGTTATCATCAAAATCTCAAGGCTAGATGTAGAAACACTTCTTGTTCTTACAATCTCCTCCTTTTTGATGATGACAAAACCATGTATTTTGATAGAACAATTTATACAGGGTAATCACTATAATCAACAAATTCTGAATTAAGCTCACAGCTCCCCCTGAATCTGTTAAACCCAAAATGTCATTTAAGCTTGTTCATAGTTTCCCCCGGAGCCCAAGACTCACAAAATAAATTTGAAGTATTCATAACATAGATAGAGAAGTACCACTTCCCTATAAGAACTCATCTAAGACTGACTAGAACACCTGGTGTTCATCTCAGAACCTGGTTTCTATCAGCACTTGATGAAGAATAAAAATCTTAATTTTGAGCCTGATTGAATAATGCCACACATCATATATCATCCATTTTGTTTCATGATTGTAATATCACAACCAAAACAATTACGGAAGCACATGTATCAGAGCATAGCTTCTGAGTGGCATCTCTGTATGAGAGCATGTGTGAGAATGTTGCCTTGTCTTTCTTTCAGAAGAGAACATCTTCCTAGATTTAAGTCTGAATTCCAAACTTTCATAAAGTTCACAACTTCTGAACACTATGATATCAAGAAATATTACCTTACTTTCAATAAGTTTATAACTTCAGAATTTTGTTTGGTACATATGTTTGAATATTCATATTCACAAAAAGTACAACTTCTTAGTTATGAAAACATAGTTGATTTCATCCATAAGGTTCTCAACCTTAGCATCAGGATCTTCATCTTTAACCTATCCTTATAAAACTCAGTGATCTTGTTCAAAGTTCCCAGATTGAAACATCAAACAAACTGTTAGTGGCAACAACATTATATATGTTTGTTATATGTTAGCAAAATCATTATCTTACTTTATCCCCTTTGTCAGAAATCAAAAAGGTGATAGATAAAACGATATAGATTGGTATAAGAGGACAATAATCAGAGCAGAAAAGATCGATTTTATAAATCACACAAATTAATCATAAGATCAGAAAATAACACATATTACATTTAAGAAACCATAGATTACATAAAATAGGGACACACATAAAAAAATACATAAGGGACTTAATGACTAACTGAACCATTGATCATCAATAATTTCAAACATATCTTCTTTCAACGCATTGCTTGGACCAATTTGAAGTCTACGAAAAATTCTTATGATTTCATCTTGAATGAAGACTTCTGACAAGATTCTTCCATAGGGAATAAAGGACTTGTTCATGTTTCTTGATGAGGAAATGGTATCTTTAAGATGTTTGAAAATAGTCCGAGGAAGGTTAATTGGAATGCATTTGGTCAAGTAGATCATGTTCTTATCATTATTAGACAGAAGATTTTTGTTAACACTATGAGGACAGATGTTTGTCAAGATAAAGCGAAACTAGTCTTTGGCAAGAGGCTTAAGATTTTCAAGGTTTGAAGAATCAAACTCAGAAGAGACGTCAAAGATAGAGATTATTTTTTAATCAGAGATATTGTTAAGAGAAACACAACTAAATGTGAAACCTCTTTGAGGACAGTTGATTGCATCAGCAATGCATCCAACAGTTATAGAAACATCCCAACCATAGATGTTTGAGGAGATCCATAAGCCATTGAGACTAACCGAAGCATTTTTACATAAGGATTTTACAAGGTTTGGATAGATGAGTCCTTTTCGAAGATAGATATAACTATTCCATTTTGGAACAGAATGCGAGAGTGGAAATTTGGAATAACACCAAAAAGTTTTGGATGGTTTTCCTTGATAACTTCAAGAAGATCATCATCTCCATGAAAGGTAACTAGAGACATGATGAGAGAATCAAGAGAGAATTTTATAAATGGAGTCGTTGAATATATTTAAAGAAGAAGATGAATATATAGATAAAAAAACATGACAGACTGGACATATGATAGAGGTAGAGAGATGTATCACACATAAGATGTGGAGTGATAGACAGACTATGTCATTGGGAAAAGCAAAATGATTTTTGCATATTTCCAAGAAGGCTTTATCTTATTACAATGTCATGCTAGTTACGAAGTTTTGAAAGTGATAGGAGAATTTTTGCTATGTTCAAGGTTTTGTTATTAACACTCATAGATTTTTAATTCTTAGAATTTTACTTATTAGGATCTGATCAGAGGATGCTTATAGTTAATTGCTTTGGCTTGATTTTCTTTTACTCTTATTAAATTTTTTTAGAGCATATCTATTTTTTTTTAATATTTTTAAGATAGATTAGTTATTTTCATGAATTATTTTTAGAGAAATCAGCATGAATTGACACAATATACTATTTCATTCATTAATGGAGGAAATACAAACATCACTTAGACAAACAAGACAACACACAAAACACCCAAGAAACCCTCATAACCTACTTCTGATAGACGCAAACTATACACAGTCTAGATTTCAAGAACTTCATATCTTTCTTCCTTAAGAGCATCGTCAGGTCCATTATGACGAATTGCTTCAAGAATCCCTGCTTTAAAGAAGAGAGCGCAAAAGACTCTTCCAAACAGGATAAAGGAAAGATGACGATTTTTGGAGGCAGCAATTGAGTCCTAAGATAGTTGAAGATTGTTTGGGGAAGATTTATCCTAACATGATGCATGGGACAATAAATCAGAACTCTATCTTTGTGAGATAAAGTATGCAAATTTATTCCTCTATGATGGAGATTCATCATGAGGAGTTGAAACCATATGGCAGCGGTAGAAGGAGATTTCCAGGATTGTTTGGTTCAAATATCTTAGAAGGATCATGAATGCATCTGAGATTTTCTTGAAGAGCAAGGGTTTTTGGAATTAATTCAACAGTGGTAACTACTTGAGTATATCCTATTGCAATAGTAATTGATGGTGATGGGTTTTTCGAAAATAGTTGAGGATATGGAAACATCATCGACATAAGCATACATCCAAAATTCTGATTTTACAGTTTGAGAGACCTGCAATTCGTTTTGGCTGGAGGTTGAAGATGACCAACGTGCCATCTTCCAACCAATGAAGGCGCGTCATCTGTTTTTTTTTAAATCTGATTTAATTAATGATTCTGTACATTATTCACTAATTACCATGATATGCACAGCGCGTCAGATCCCTTGGATTTGATTACTAACCTGTTTTGACTCTCATCCAATGGTCCACATATTTTTACTTTTATTTTCTTTTCTGATTTTTATATTTTAATTGTTTTAAATTTCAAAAAATCATAGAAAATACATTTTAAGTCCAAAAAATCTAAAAAAATTATGAAAAATATTTTTGATTACTCTCTTTCTGATTTTTATTTTTTTACAACTTAATTTTGTGTTTTGGTATTTTTTTATAGATTTACACTTTATTTGATTTGTTTTAAATGTTTAAAAATACTTTTATACATTTTTAAATTCTGAAAAAATTACGGAATGATCCAATAATATTGTGACAAATATTGGTGACCTTATTTTATTTTTGTTTCTGACTTTACTATTTTTTATCATTTTTTTATTTTACTCATTTATTTTAATTTTAAAAATATTTTCTGACTTTAAAAAATTACCAAAAAATTTGTAAAATTATTTGAGCCCTTTTCTGATTTTTCTATGGTCTTACTTTTTATTTCTTGATTAATTTGAACATAGTTGATATTTTTCTCTTTATTTTCTATTTTTAAACATTGTTTTTAAACCCTTTTGTGTATATTAAAATGTGATATTATTTTGTGACTATTTTCTGGCTGATCTTGGGTTAGATTTTGGATCATGAACTTTATTAACATCATTGGATCCATGGTGTTGAGTTTAACTCCACAAAAATGGATGAATGATTTTAATAATAGTTTGATTAAAATGTAATTCAAATGTGGTTTGTATATTTTCTCCTCATCCCTCTTCATCTCATCCCTTTCTTATTGAACTAAATGTTGTTAGAGCATGATCTCTTATCATGTCTCAAAACAAATGGTGCATAGATTGCTATTGACCAGCCTCAAAATAGGTGCGGCTTCTATATAAGCCCACTTACGATTGCTTAACATATCGCTAAATTTTGTCCTGATTCGAATAAATGATCATTCGTGGCCCAAACTTATGATTGCAAGCCCAAGTATGTCAATTTGATCTCTTTGATCCAATAACCTTGAGATTCATTGTGTGGAGGCTTTGGTTCTACCAATCCTCTAATGGATCTACAACACCTTTGGTCAACGCGGATCACTTAAACATCGTTGATCATTAAATGGCACTTGTGAGAATTCCAAATGGATGATATACTTGACAAAAAGCAAATGCAACTTGTTGTGTGGAGGCTTTGGTTCTACCAATCCTCTAATGAGTTCCAAATGCAAGCTTCAAGATGGTCATCCAACTAACCACTAATTATTGACTTGTCTTACTTTATGCTTTTATTCTTTTTTATGCTTTATGTACCATTTACTTTTAGCATTTACATTTCATGCCATTTTCATCTTTGATCATTTGAGCATTTACTTTCTTGCCATTTTTACTTTGCTCACTTGAGCTTTTCTTTTACTTTCTTAAGATACTTAATAATCAACATAAACCCTAAAAAATCTTTAATGGTACTTGGACTATTTGGTTACTATCCTTGGCATTATGGAGCATGGGACTTCTCTTGGACTTAGGATTAGAAACCTTGGCCTATCTTGGAGACCTTGTGATCTTATCTGATTATTTTTGTCTGGAGTTCTTGAGGTTTACCTCAAGGCATTAGGTTGTTTGTTTTTTTTAGTGCAGGTTTTTTTGTGATTACACTCTTTGTTTGTGATCTGGAATTCATCCGTATACAGTTGTTACTCTACCCAATTTTTGTGAAGACTTAATACACTTGAAATTTGGTTCTCTCAAGAGGTCTAGTATTTTTTTGCTTGATTGGTTTCAATCCAAGGAATGGGAATTATATCTTGGCTCATAATGTCAAGTATTGGCTTCTTGTTGGTTAGATGGTTCTTATCCCTAGCTTTTACCTTATGCTTTAGGATAGTCCCTTCTTCTCCGTCCATTTTTTTTAATTTCAAAAATCTTCTTCCTCCTTTTGAAAACTCTTCTTGTTTTTAAACTTGAACCACTTTCATAATAAACTTGGACTCATGTCCATGCATTTTCAAAACATTTTCATAAGTAAACTCCAATCAACTTAATAATACCTTGACATTTTTTGTGAGAAGACTAAAAGTCAATCAATCTCATTTCAAACCATTTTTCCATTTTGGCTTTCTATCTTTAAACTTTTCTCAAAAGATTGAACTCTTGTCAATCCTTGTAGTGATGCAAACAACTATACTTCTACAATATGTAGTGAAGAGAGATATTTCCCACTTGGTTGTTGAGCGAGGCATTGTTGATTTTAAAATCCAAGCCATATCCTCCACTTTGAGATGATGTAAATTCTCCTTTCTCATAATTGTGGGTAGTAGGTATGTTTTCCACACGGACAATGACGATGATGTTTTATCTCATAAAATTAACAAACACATTTGTGTCTTAAGTTTTTTTTTAAAAAGAGGAACTACGTGTAGCCTGATCCCCTATTGCACGAAAAGGTGGTACGTAGACACTAAAGGTTCGCAACCGCGGTGGGTGCAAAAATTATAAAATAAATATATTTCTTTTCTCACCTGCACCATCCATTTTTATATACAACATTTTTAATAGCCAAAATATACATATTTTACAAAGAGGCTCCTGCGGAGTACCGTAGGTGTTTAGGGTGCTAATACCTTCCCTTTGCATAACCAACCCCATTACCTTGAATCTTTCCCCCTCTTTTTGGGTTATTCACACTTTTCCCATTTCTTTGGAAACAATAAAGTGCGGTCGTGATTTTTGTTTTGATTTGTATAAAGTCTAGTCAACCCAATGGCTTAGTCTTAAACATTTCTACTGCTACAGAAAAATGGCGACTTCACTGGGGAAAGATTGACCTCTTGCTGGTCCATCCCTAAGTGGGTTGAGCCTATCTTTGTTTAGATCTGTATATATGTTATTATTGTTTTTTGTGTTATATGTTGTATATATATTTGTCTAGATTTTCTTGGTTTTCAGGGTGATTGGTGATTACTCATAAGTCCTATACCCGGACTTGGGCAAACTTTAAGATAGGACGAGAGGTATAATCATGTTAACTTTAAGGTAGTAATCTCAAAAAAGGAGGCATGAGATCCCCCACTCAGTGGAGGCCCCTTTGACTGTAGTGTCGTTTACCGAGTAATCGGGAAGACATACTACTTTCGACCTGGGAGCCTGCTGAAACTGAGGACCGTAGAATACCAAACCCATCTTGGCCTTTTAGGTGTAGTGCGGAAGCTATGACAGAGTAATCCAGAAATAGTTGTCACGCAATACTATGCTCGGACGAGTCTTTCTTGAGAATATTACTAATTACTGAGTTAATCGGGAAGTTGGTAATATCCGAAGGAAGGATGTAGACTCTGGGAACCTCTAGAACCTTGTTCGAAAGGTGATAACTTTTAGACCAACATCTTATGGGTAGTACCTTCGACCTCATGCTCGTGATGTTGAACCTATGAACCATATATGTGTGATCTTGTGTGTGATTGTTGCATCATGCATCCATGCACTCATAAGCATCTTTTTAAGAAACCATATATCAAGGGATTTAAAGGTTGACCATTTGTGAATATCTCAGATACTTTCTAACCATGGATTTTGGAAAGAGAAAGACCGGGAAATACAGTTTCAAGGATCCCAAGATAGATGAGTTGATTAGTCTAATTCCCGAGATCGAGTGTTCTGCAGATTTTCGGAAGAAGTATGGATCCATTATTCCTCTCATGAAGCTGAAGATGAAGGAGGTTATTCTCTCAACCTTGGTCCAGTTCTATGATCCGGTGTATCATTGCTTTAATTTTCCCGACTATCAGTTGATGCCCATACTGGAGGAGTATTCTTATCTATTGGATTTACCTATGACCGATCGTGTTCCTTTTACTGGTTTAGAGGGTGAGCCAAAATCATATGAGATTGCTGCCTTGATTCATCTGGGGAAGTCTGATGTGGAAGCCCATATGACTACTAAAGGAGGGATTAGAGGATTTCCAGCTCAGTTCTTATTGGAGAAAGCTTGTTACTTTTCCAGAATGGAGAGTACAGTCTATTTTGAGGCCATCTTTGCTCTACTTGCTTACGGGTTGTTCTTATTTCCTAATGTTGATAAATTTGTTGACATTAACGCTATCAGGATCTTCATGATTGGAAACCTAGTTCCTACATTGTTGGGTGATGCTTATTACTCTATTCATCTTCGGAATTTTTATCACGGGGGGATGATTATCTGTTGCACGCCTCTGTTGTACCGGTGGTTTATCTCTCATATGCCTCAGTCTGATGCTTTTTGGGTTGTCAAGAAGGAACCCCGTTGGGATCCTAAGATCATGGAACTTACTCACTCGGATATTGATTGGTATCATCGAGCTTACTAGGATATAGAGATTATTGACAGTTGTGGTAGTTTCCCTAATGTACCTCTTCTTGGTACAAAGGGAGGAATTAACTATAACCCTATTCTTGCACGGCGGTAGCTTGGTTATCCGATGAGGGATAAACCGAATAGTATTCGTTTGAGTAGTTTCTTTCTGAAGGAAGGAAAAGACCATAGGGAAGCTAGGGAGAAGATTGTGAAGGCCTGGCATCACATTCATAAGAAGAGTAGGAAGGATTTGGGACCTAGGGGTGATGTGTCTTTGGAGCCATATCTTCAGTGGGCCCGATTGAGAGCCATTCAGTTAAAGATGTCGTATACCCGGGAGACACCCATGCTTGATCTATTTGTGAAGACCAATCCTTCCTTATTAGATGATCTGGAAGATTTGCAACTTGCTTTGATTAGGATGGAACAGGAAAGGGATGCTTGGAAGAACAAGTTCCAAACTTTAGAGAGTTCCTACAGAGCAGACCTGAAGGAGAAAGACGACTTGATTGAGATCCTTGAGAGTCGAGCGGTAGAGTCTATGGAGAGGCAAGGGGATTTATTTTCTCCTGAGCCTCAATCAGGTGCTGATAACTCACTTCCTGATTCAGATGATTGGAAGGAGGTTGCCACCATATATGCGGAAGAAAACCAGAGGTTGAAGGCTCATATTTCCAGGCTCACGGGGAAGCGCCAGCGTACAGAGTGATCTCCATCAGTTCTATTTCTCAGGGTTTCAGATTTTATTTTCATCTTATACTTGGGATCATTGAAACTTGTAATCCATTTTGTAGTTATTATAATAAAAATTCTCAGTATTTCAAATGCGTTATTACTTTGATGTTTGCAATATGTCGATAAATCTATAAATCCCTTGAAATATTAAATAACAAAGTAAAAATAATCATGTGCGTTGCATATCATGCATCATATTTCACATATTTATTGCATTTGTTATGCATATCCAGGTGTCTTACCAAGCTTCTTTACTTTGTTCAGCAAGCTGACTCAGCACTACAACACTCAGGCTAATTTCAGAAAGAAGATGGACAACTTAGAACAAGAGAATCGCGAGCTGCGCGAGGAAGTTTCTACTTTGAAGGCCGGCTTGGCCAATCTGACTACTCTGATGGAATCTCTGGTGGATGCTCAGAATTAGCCACCAAGTGTTCAACCTCAACCAACAAGGGCGACTATTGAAGCTCCGACTGTTCTCGTATCTTCTACTCCAGCTGTTTTTCAGAATCGCATGCCTCAAGGTTATCTATGGGGAATGCTAGAGAATTTTTCACCTGAAGGTTTCAATCTTGGTCCTCAAGATACTTAGATTGGTTAGACTATTGTTACTCCGGCACCTCCTGTGGTGCATGTTGTTCCTGCTGCACCTCCTTCGATAAATATGGTTCCGTTTGTTAATGATGATGTGCATCATCCTTTCCCTCCATCGAGTGAAGACTTGGGTCTTTATGAAAGAATGGATGATTTTCAAGAGCAGTTTGACAAGATGCAAAGAGAGATGAAGGCCCTCAGGGGAAAAGAGCTATTTGGGAAGAATGTGAATGAGCTATGTTTGGTCCCGGATGTTAAGATACCTGCTAAGTTTAAGGTCCCGGAGTTTGAGAAGTATAAGGGCAACACTTGCCCTCATGCTCATCTGGTGATGTACGCGAGGAGAATATCTACCTATATTGATGATCAGCGTCTACTGATTCACTTTTTTTAGAATAGTTTGACCGATGCTGCGGTGAAGTGGTATATGAGTTTGGACAGCGCCAATATCCATACTTTTAATGATTTGGGAGAAGCAATCATCAAATAATACAAGTACAACGTGGACATGGTGCCTGGCCCTGATCAACTCAGGGCCATGGTTCAAAAAGACAGGGAATCGTTCAAAGAATATGCGCAGAGATGGCGTGAGGTAGCCGCCCAGGTGATTCCTCCCATGGAAGAGAAGGAGATGACTAATATTTTCTTGAAGACTCTGGGTGCTTTCTACTACGAGAGGATGGTAGCAAGTGCGCCAAGTGACTTTACTGAAATGGTAGGAATGGATATCTGCTTAGAAGAGGTTGTAAGAGAAGGACGTTTGACGAGGAGTGAAGGATCCGGAGGTGTGAAGAAGCCATATTATAGGTTTACCAAGAAGAAAGAAGGAGATGTAAATGATGTTATACAAGAGAGGAGGGTAAACACTCCTAGAAGGAATTATCAGCGTCATCAGCAAGTCGCCTCAATTACTATCGTTATGAATGCCGCTCCAACTACCATTTCTTATCAGAGATCGTCCCAGCAGGGGAATCAAGGGTATAATCAAAGAAGGGAGAGTTATAACCCTATTCCCATGAGCTATACAGAGCTACTACCGGCATTGATTCAGAAGAAGTTAGTTCAAACCCGACCACCTCCCGCCATACCGTCACCATTGCCTTGGTATTACAAGGCAAACCAAACATGTGCTTTTCATCAGGGAGCACCAGGGCATAATGTTGAGAATTTTTATCCTTTGAAGACTGAGGTACAGAAATTGGTAAAGTCTGGTGTTCTATCTTTCAAGGACGTGGGACCTAATGTGAAAGATAATCCTCTACCCAAGCATGGGGGAGTAAATGTTGTGAATATGGTGGCCGATTGTCCAGGAGACTTCCGGATTTTTGATGTTAATCTGGTTAGAGGAGATTTGGTGAAAATGCATGCAGACCTCTGTGAATTTAGCTACTATATGCATGACCATTCCGGTTGTGCTATTTGCAGTACAAACATACAAGGTTGCGATAAGATAAAGGTTGATTTAAAGGGGATGATGGATGAGGGCCTAATCCATATAATCAGGCCTAGGGCAGAGTATGAAGAGGAAGTGAATATGGTTTCTAGACGTCCTGGTGAATTCAGAATTTTTGATGTAGAGTATATGAATGAGGACCTCGTGCAGTTGCATGCTACCTTCTGCCTTACGGCTGGTCAGGTGGAACACCAATATGGATCTTGCCTAGTTTGATGTCGAGACCCCCGAGGATGTTCAATCTTGAAGAAGGGTGTTCAATTGTTGTTAGAAAATGGAACTATCAAGGTCACAAGTCAGAGGGATGATTACCATGAAGTTGATATGGTTGAGGTTTGTTTGACTGAAGAAGATTCCGATGAAGAGTATGCCTCCGCAGATGAGTATTTCTCTTCAGACGAAGATTTTTTTTCCATAAATGATTTATTAATGACTGGTTATGTTGAAGAAGGGTTAAACATCATTGTCCCTTATTTTGGTGCACCCGCCCATTTTGAAGTTGAGTATCATAGAAAACCAGCTGTTACCCCATTGGTGATTAGTTTGTCGGGTCCTATCCCCTACAAGTCAGATAAGGTTGTGCCTTACAAATACAATGCTAAAATCTTGGAGTATGGTGTGGAGGTTCCCATCTAGCTGATGCCTGATGTTGGAAATATAGCTTAAAATAGCAGGGTGACCCGCAGCGGTCGTGTGTTTCTGCCAGTTGTTCAAAGAGATGTTGATGCTGGAAAGAAAATTGCTGAGAATGATGAACGTAATAAGGCTACGGGTGAGACTAGTAGAGCTACATTAGAGAAAGAAGTGGATGATATTTTGAAGATAATTAAGATGAGCGACAATAGAATTGTAGATCAGCTACTTCAGACTCATTCAAAAATATCTATCTTAGCTTTATTGATGAACTCTTCTGCTCACAGAGAATCCTTGATGAGGGTACTGGACCAAGCTTTTGTGGAGATTAATATTCCAATAGACCAATTCAGCAGCGTAATAGGAAACATTACTTTATGTAATAACTTGAGTTTCTATGATGATGAATTACCAGATGAAGGGACGAATCACAACCTGGCCCTCCACATCTCTATAAACTGCAAGAATGATTCACTATCAAATGTGCTGATTGATAATGGATCCGCGTTGAATGTTATATCGAGGAGTATGCTTATGAAGTTGAAATATCAAATAACTCTTATGCGCCCAAGTGGCATCATTGTGAAAGCGTTTGATGGGTCGAGGAAATCTGTTATCGGTGAAGTGGACTTGCCTATTCATATAAGACCACATTTGTTTCAGATAACTTTCCAGGTCATGGACATTGTTCCTGCTTATAGTTGTTTGTTGGGACGGCCGTGGATACATGAGGAAGGGGCTGTCACTTCAACTTTACACCAGAATCTAAAGTTTGTATGTAAAGGGAAAGTAGTGATCATAAATGGGGAACAAGCATTGTTGATATCTCATATGTTCTCTTTCAGCATTGTAGAAGCGGATGAAGCTGCTGTTGGAACCCAGTTCCAAGCCTTATCCATTGACAACATAAGAGGAAATGAGAATTCCATGGTTTCGCTGAAGGATGCGCAGCAGGTTGTGCGTAATGGTCATAGTGAGGTATGGGGACAGATCATGGAACCACCTGTGAACAAGAACAGAGTCGGCTTGGGGTTCTCTTTGAAGAATGACAAAGGTAAGGGCATGAAGCTGAAGTCTGTTGCGAGCAAGTATCAAGACATCTTCTGTAGCAGGGGTTATCTTCATTCGACTGTTTCCAGGATTTACGCCATTGTGGAAGATGAAGCAGAGCAGGAAATGCCGAATTATGTGACGCATGGAGTTAGGGTTCAGAACTGGATCACCATTGATGTTCCCTCTTGCATAAATGTTTCAAAGTAATTTGCTTAGTTAATTTTTTGAAAAATCTTTCACTCTGCCCAAGGTGGAAATATTAATGTTGTAGGGCTTATCTGTTTGCTGTGATTTTAAAATCAATAATAAAAGTTGTCTTTGTTTCCCAAATTGTGTCTTTATTTTCTGCTTTTTCTTGGAAAATGGTAATAAAAAAACCCCTTACAAAATAAATAATAACTGAAATTCAATCTGCATGATCACTTGTTATATGTGTCAGTTTCTAAAAACAATCATAAATCATATGAGTAGATTAATTAAAAAACTCGTTAAATACAATGACCCTGCACCCTCTCCCAACTTTGAATGTCCTGTGTATGGGACTGAAGAAGAAGATTATGATGAGATTCCAGAAGAGGTCTCACGGTTGCTTGAGCACGAGGAAAATACCATTCAGTCATATAAAGAGCCATTGGAATTGATCAATTTGGGTTCAGAAGAAGATCTGAAAGAAGTCAAGATTGGAGCATTGTTGCATCCCGATGTGAAGAGAAGGTAGATTGAGCTGTTGAAAGAGTATGTGGATATTTTTGCTTGGTCTTGCCAAGATATTCCTGGTCTAGATACAGATATCGTAGAGCACCGGTTGTCGTTGAAGCCTGAGTGTCCTCCAATTACATAGAAGTTGAGAAGAACTCACCCAGATATGGCAGTAAAAATCAAAGAGGAGGTTCTAAAGCAGATTAATGCTGGTTTTCTTGTGACGTCAGTGTATCCTAAATGGATTGCCAATATTGTCCCAGTACCTAAAAAAGATGGAAAAGTCCGCATGTGCGTATGTTGTACCCCAAAATTTGCCCTCCCATTTCCTCAACATTTTCTCATCACCAGACCTTTGAAGATCAAGATCCAGTTAGGGTTTCCTCTGCTCAAGACTTCTCCTTGCACTGTTAACCCAAATTAGGGTTTGTGGTTGAACAAAGATGTTTTGACCTAAAATGCCTAAGATGACTTTCAGGCTTCATGTTGGACTCCCAAGTTTATCCATACCAAGTTTCAAGTCTTCATTCTAAGTTTTGCCCAGTCAATTGGACAGATGACCTATAAATCAGCTGTATTGGGGAAAAAGTCAATTGTGGCCAATTGACAGTCAAATCTCATAAAATTTGGCCCACATCAACATTATGAACTCATATGGACCATTTGATCAAGTTTGGATCACAATTCCACAAGAAATTTGATCAGATCATCAAAAGGGCAAAATGGTCATTTTTAGGGTTTTGACTGCACAAAGGCAATTTTTGACTGTTTGACCTAGCCAATGGCAAACCAAGCTCACATATGGACTCAAGGACTCAATGAAATGGTCTTGACACATTCATCAAGCTCAAAAAATCCCAAGTACACAAGATTGACAGTTGAATTTCCCAGTCAATTGATCAATTTTGACTGTATACTGAAAAGTCAAACTTTGACTTTTTGGTCAAAATCAAGGGTCAAGATTCATTTTTCATCAAAACATGCCAAATCATGAAACTTGTTCACCAAGAAACCAAGAAATGCAAATTAGGGTTTGAAATGGAATTTTTCATAACTTAGAATTTTTCTAAGTTATGGAAAACCCTAATTTTTTCCCAACTTTGCCCCACTTTTTCACCAAGATTTATTTGGATTCAAACAAAAGTCAAAACATGAAAGTTGTAGCTTGTTGCATAATCTACAACTTTGATTCACAAAGTTTTCCCAAATGAGGCTTGTATCTCAAGTTATAAATTTTTGAATAAGGGCACTAAACCATTCATAACTTAGTGAAAATTTGACCTTTTTGACAAGGTTTTCTACCTAACTTCAAGACCATTTTCCATACACTTCCTCTTGGAATTTCAATTTGCATTTCAAAGATGGATTGTAGTACACATTCCAAGCTTTCCAAAATGTCCAAGAACTTCTCAAACAACCTCATAACTTGAGAGAATCGAATTTCACAATATGGCAAAAATCCACTTTTGAATGGTTCATGAACATGTTCATAACTTAGGCCATTTTCAAATCAGCATAGTTTGTGCTACATTACAGGTCCTAAAACCCTTTGACACTCATAAATTTAATGCTAATCCATTGTGCCAAGATGTTATTCTTTGAGCTTGGTCATTGTACAAAGATTTAAGCCTTAATTGGAAAAAGTGGTTTATCCATTTTTGTAAAGTATAACTTTATGTCAAGTTTGCAAATCAAATGGTACAATGCATATCTTTGGACACAAGATTCATGGACATAACACACTGATCAAGACTAAAAGATGCAGCATAGTGTGAGGGCCTGTACAGGCTAGAATGATCAAGTGGCCATTGCTTGCTTCAAATTCAAGTAAGGTAGCATAACTTGTGAAAAAAAACTTCCATCTCAGCTTACAAACACTTAGACAAACTGATCAAACACATTCCACACATCTCAACCAAGCTATTGCACGAGCCTTTTACCTCCAATCCCTCCCAAAACTCAGAATCACCTTGAAACTGCTCAAACAGAGCAACCTCTGCAGATTGAGTTCCAACTCTCAATCCTTTCAAGCATTCTTGCCCAAACCAGCTCACATACATTCCCTAACATCTATACAAGCTAACCAAAAGCAAAAACACGACTTGTAATCCCTCTAACTGGTTCCACCATTTTCACATTTCTGACTTGCAGGTGAAGTGATCTAGCTCGATTCAAAAGCTTTCAAGACAAAGTAAACATTGGAATAGCATCCCTGGACCTCAAGGAAGCTTTTCCAATCATCACCTTGCACTGAGAGCTTCTCCATTTCCAGATAGAACTTCAACTGAACAGGTGAGTTTTTGAATTCGTATCTCTCTTATTAGGCATTGTTATCTTTAGGTTTGTGAAGAGAAGATGTCATAATCATTGCCCTGAACATGCCCATATAATTAGATTTTATTTATATTATGTGTGTTGCAAGAATTTGATGTCTGAACTTTGAACAAAAATTAGGTTAAGAATTGGGAGAGAAGAAATTCTCTCTCATTTCTGAGAATTAAAACATGTTTTTTATATGTGTGAATTCGTGGGAAGATGCTTAACAGTTTTGATGTTGGAAGTTTTTGCTAAAACTCAAGGAATCAGGACTTTGCAATGGAGGAAAGTGGCGCGCGTTTTGTTCAAACAGAAGGCTGGAGGTTGAAGAAAGGTCTTCATGGGCTGGGCCTGTGTTGACTTTTCTTTTTGCACCACATAATTGCTTTTGAACCCCCTGAGCCCATTTTGCTTATTTCTTTGACTTTTTGACTTTTTCTTTTTTTGATTGACTTATTTATTTTTTCTCATGACATTAAAAATATAAAAATATTTTTTCTCACCATTTTTGATTTTATTAGGCATTTATTTAGTTTTCTTTTAGTTTATACATAAATAGATAAATACATATATTTTGTTTAAAATACTAAAAAATAGTGCAAATGCATTTCTATACATTTTTATTTTTGTTTTACTTTCTGAAAATATTTTATAGAAAAATACTTCTTTTTATTAAATATTAAATATTATTATTTTTATATATAATACATATTTAGAACTTAATACATATATATATATATATATATATATATATATATATATATATATATATATATATATATATATATATATATATATATATATATATATATATATATATATATATATATATATATATATATATATATATATATATATATTTATTAGTATATTTAGGTTAGAATACAAAAATACCTATATTTTTCATTTTTATTAATATTTGACATAAAAAATACTTTTTATAAATATACTTCATTTTATTTTTATTTTTGTGCATAATAAATAAATACTTGTATTAAATTAAATAATAATACATTTTATTTAATAGAATTAGGGTTTTGCCCTAAATATTAAAAATACTCCAAAAAATAATACCTTTTTATTTCACATAAATAATTCTTTTTTTTTTCATACATATAAAAATTCTTTTTTGCATTCTTGCATATTTGTCTTATTTTATTTAATCTATGTAAATTAATCATCTTGTAAATATTCAACATTGATGTAATAGTTTTAGGTTTAAATTCCTTGTCAAAATCCCCATTTGAACATTTGTACCCCCCTTCCCATATTTGGTTTTGTAATAGCTTAGTAAATTTATTTTCGCACTTTATTGCTTTCTAATTATACCATGTTAGAATTAGGGTTTGTATGTGAAAAAACGACAAAATAGTTATGACCTAATCTCAAGACAAACAAGCATGAAAATGGACACACAAATCACACTTGCACCCCCTAGGGTATCCCACTTGTTGCCTTTCAAAATTGGGCCATGTTGTATGTTAGGTCTCTTTGGGAAAAACAAACAAATTGAATGATCATAGTCCCTCGATAACACTTTTTCAAACAAATGATCAAGTCCCTTAAAGAAAATGCCCAAAGATACTTGGCACCATTACAATTGTGGCCTAAACGATGACCCGCGCCTGTCCCTTTCACATCCTAACACAAGATTGTCCACCAAATACAATGGTGGAACAAACTTGTTAAAAGGGTTAAAACATAGCAATAATCTTTGAGAAATTTAAGAGTAGACAACCTCTTAGTTACTTGAATCAAACTTGCAAAACAAAACACTTGCTTATTTTCTAAAACCACACCTCACAACACTTTCAAAACAAACTTTCAAAACATTGAAAACTTTTCAAAAGACATACACCTTTGTATACATCCCAACATGGATCATTACAAAGGTTGCCACCACAAATGGCCTCTTTTCAAAACATTTTCAAACCCACACACAAAGCACCATTTAAAACAATTGAAAACAAAAGGCAAGTGATCTAAGCAAGTAACTAAGAGCCCATGGATAACCATGGATAGAAAGGGTGCCAATAGCTTCCCTTTCTATAATCTACTCCCCGAACCCAAGAAAACATCTCAAAGGTTTTTGCTGTGCTTTTTAACCTTTTCTTAGGATAAAATAAAAAGTCGGTGGCGACTCTTGCTCAACCGAAACATTTGCGAAAACAAACGCAAAACCTTAAGTCAGTTCTCCCACCGTATCACAGAACTGGCGACTCTGCTGGGGAAAACTTAAAAGTGGGGTAACCTTAGGGTTTAGATCACCTTTGTTTTCAATTGTTTGCTTTGTTTGCTTTTATATTTGTGGGCTTTGCATCGGAGTTTCATGGATCCTAACCCGGATCTGGGAAATACCCTTTTTAGGTAGCATAATCTGTGAGGGACCTGTCCGGCGTAGACCGACATGGGTGAAGCAGTGGCTACGTTGGTGTGGCGTCTTAGTCTGTACCTATATCCCTTGTGTTGCAACGGGGAGAATATAGGTCTTCTAAGGAGTCATTAAACACCAACCAACCTTAGAACCCTAAATTGACCAACTTGGCCATTAGGACAGTAGCAGTATGCTACACTCGTTGAGGCTAAACTCTCGAGATGGTTCTGGCCGCGAGAAAAGATTGCGATGCTGGAGTTATGACCGATTGAGGGTAGCCAATGATTTGAGATCCTCTAGAACCCGGTTACTTTTGATAGGACAGGTTTTAACCAACAAAACCAAAAGAGGGTAATACCTGAAATTCATGCTGGCCTGAAACCTAAGGGTGTCTTGTGTGACTTGTGTGCCTTACCATGTTTGCCTGTGTGAATACTTGTGGTGTGCTTCATCATAGCATCATGCCATCATACCATTGCATGCATCCTGTATAAAGGGCTAACCCATTTCAAAGACAAAAGAGTTTCATCTTTGCTCTGTTTTGTAGGACATCATGATGCCCGTGCGTAGGAATACTGTCCGGCTCAACTTTGTTCAACCACCAACTTTGCTCAAGGATTTGGTTGGAAGGATTCCAAACACTTCTTCCTTCATCAACAGACATGGTTCTCTCCTTGGCTTGATCACTGCAAAATGGGACCAACAACTGATGAGTGTTCTGACCCAGTTTTATGACCCTCTGTATCATTGTTTCACCTTTCAAGACTTCCAGTTGGTTCCTACCCTGGAAGAATTCTCTTATTTGCTGAGGATCCCTGTCTTGGAACAAACTCCATTCACTGGTTTGGAAAAGACTCCTAGGCCTGAAGAGGTTGCTGCAATTCTCCCCTTGACCAAAGAAGAGGTATTGTCCAACTGGGAAACTAGAAATGGGGTCAAGGGCTTTTTGGTCAAATTTCTGGTTGGCAAGGCTAATGATTTCTGGAATGACTTGGACTTCAAGGCGTACGAGGATATTCTGGCTCTTTTGATCTATGGTCTGGTATTGTTTCCGAACCCTGACACCTTTATCAGTATCCATGTCATAAGGATCTTCATGTCTCGGAATCTGGTACCCACTCTTTTGGGTGATATTCTACAACAACTCTATGCTCGTACTGCTCGAAAACGGGGAACTCCGTGGTGTTGTGCTCCTTTGCTAGTAAGGTGGTTTATTTCGCACCTTCCTAAGTTCGTGCTGAAGAATGAAGAAGGAAAAGGTTGGGCTCGGAGGATAATGTCTCTCACTGATAATGACATCACCTGGACTCTCAGAGGTTTGGATGAGGTAGTTGTTGTTGACCGTTGCGGAGAATACCCTAATGTTCCGTTGATTGGTATCCAAGGAGGAATCTCTTACAATCCATGCTTTGCTCTCCGTCAGTTTGGAAGAGCCAGAGGAGATGGGCCTCATGAAATGCTGGTTCCTCACTTCCATTTTGAGTTTCAGGCAGACAGTGACAAACTACGCCATGGATTCATTAGAGCTTGGGACAGAATTCACAAAGCTGACCCACATGAGTTGGGACCAAAGACTTCTCTACCATTGGAGCCCTATTGCAAATGGGTCCGCGTCCGTGCTCAGAGGTTAGGTATGCCGTACGAAGCTGTCAGGCCTATCATTCTTGAGTCTCCTGATGAAGATGGGGTTCCTCCAACTGTCCTCCCTCCTCAGATACCTACTGATTTTGACACAATGAAGAGATCTTGGGCGCAGCTAAAGGAAGAACGGGATTTCTATCGGGAGAAGTTCAACGAGCAGGAACGGAATATCCAGAGGCTAACTAAGCAATTGGAGGAAGAGAGGGTCTTGAACAACTACATCAACACTGAGAAAATGAGGCCATGGGAGCATTGATGGGCTTTGGATATTTCCTTTTATAGTTTTTATTTCCTTTCCAGTATTTTTCATTCCTGTAATGCCTAAGGGCGAATTGTTGAACAATTGAAAATTTTAATCTAATGAAGTGTGTTTCCCTTTTTGTCTACAAAGTTGAATCTTGTTTGTCTTTGAAAACATAAAACATACGCATTCCATTGCACCATATGCATAGCAGGTACCCTATTTCACAGGTTGCTTAATTTCCTTCGCTGTTTATTTTGAACAGTCATCATGAATCCAGACTCATCCAGCGAGCAAGCCATCAAGGCCCTACAGGCCCAAAGTGCACAGTTTCAAGAGATGGTCCTGAGCCTGGCCCAAGGTCAGCAAGAGTTGAAGACTCTACTCCTGAAGAAGAAGAAGAAAAAGAGGACTGCGTTGTTCAACACCGGACGCAGATTTGGGAACACACTCCATAATGAAGCTGATCCAACTACTTCTTCTGCTGAGAAAAACAGTCCCCAAGGGGGAGGAGCTCCTAGTCCCGCAGTCTCCGACAACGAGACGGACTACAATGACGAACAATACCTACCTGCTGCTGACAGATACAAACAATTGGAGGACCTCTTGAGCGCCATGGAGATTCAGAACGTGTCGGGGCTGGATTTCGGAGATTTGGGGTTATCTTCTGGGGTGGTAATTCCACACAAGTTTAAGGCGCCTGCCTTCGCCAAGTATGATGGGGTCTCCTGCCCAAAGCTGCATCTGAGGTCGTACGTAAGGAAGATCCAACCTTACACGGCGGATAAGAACCTTTGGATTCACTTCTTCCAAGATAGCCTTTCGGGGTCACAGCTTGAATGGTTCTACCAGCTAGATGGAACTAGCATCCGACACTGGGAAGATTTGGCAACCGCATTCTACAGACAATATCAATACAATTCTGATCTCGCTCCTACGCGTACCCAACTTCAGGGTATGTCTCTAGGAACGGGTGAAGGGTTCAAAGAATACGCACAAAAATGGAGAGATTTTGCTGGCAGGGTGCAGCCTCCATTGACTGATCGTGAGCTGGTTGATATGTTCCTAGGGACTTTGTCTGGTCCATTTTTCAATCATTTGGTTGGTAACTCCTACGCTGGGTTTACGGATTTGATTCTAACGGGAGAAAGAATTGAAGCTGGCATCAGGTCAGGCAAGATACAAAAGGCTGCCTCCACAAGCACTGAGAAGAGGCCGTTTAAGAAAGAAGCAAGCGCCGTCTATGGTCCCAGACGACAAGTCAAGCCCGAAAGTCGCCAAGCCGTCAATGCTTTGGTCATTTCAAAACCTGTTGCTGCTCCTCAGCAGTACAATCAACAAAGAAGTGAAAGGCCCAAGAGGTAGTATACTCGGCTGAGTATGACCCTATCTCAAATTTTACCCCAACTGTTATCAACCAACTTGGTGACCCTCAAAGAAGCTCCTAAGGTCGTCAACACTGCGTCTCCTAAGTATAACCCAAATGCCCGGTGTGCTTATCATTCTGATAGTCCCGGGCACACTACTGATGATTGCTGGGCCTTGAGAAACAAAGTGCAAGATCTTATCAACGCGAAGGAAATTCAGTTTGAAGCGCCTGAGAGACCAAATGTTGTAACTGCTCCTATGCCCCAGCATAGAGTAAATGCCATTGAGGAAGAGTTGTATGCTGTTTCGGTGAATGAAGTTGTTACCCCTCTTTTGACTGTTAAGAGGAACTTACTACTAGCCGGTTTATTTCCGGGTTGTAGTAAGGGTTGCCTCCTGTGTGCTGTTATCCCTACCGGTTGTCCACTGCTGAAATCAGGCATCCAAAGCCTGATGGATAGCAAGGAAATTCTGTTCAAGAAAACTGTTGTTCCGTCTGTTTCCATTGAAGAAATATTTGTTGTCACAATTTACAATCCTGCCAAAGCTCCTGTGAAGAAACCAGTCCAAATTATTTCTGTTGCACCCATCACTATTACTGTCCCGGGGCCTCTCCCGTATAAGTCTGATAAAGCTGTTCCATGGCATTATGGAGCCGACGTATATGTGCTTGGGGTGAAGCAGGAGTTCAACACCAATACCAGTATCAGTAACATCATTGGTCCCGCCAAGATTACCCGCAGTGGCAGGCTCTTCTCGCCTGACATTGCACCGCCAGTTATCCGAAAACCTCTCACCATCACACCCGCAAGTGTGCATGTTCCAGTTCAAGTTCCTGTGTCTACTACTGCCGCCGAGTCTTCTGATACTCGGGGCAAAGAAGTTGCTACCGATTTGCCTGCCAGGACGGAGGCACCAAAAAAGAAGACTGCTGTGGAAGCCTCCTGTGATCGGTGGATCTGGAACTGACTGTTTAACGCTGGTTCGCGAAATGTCGCGGAAGCAAGAGTCGCCACCGTCTTTTATTTTCTCCAAATGGAAAGGACAAAAGCACAGAAAAATTCCTTAAAGAGATTGCTCTCGGTTCGGGAGGTAGATTATAGAAAGGGAAGGTGTTAGCACCCTTTCTATCCATGGTTATCCATGGGCTCTTAGATACTTGCTCCTTGTGTTTTCAAATTGTTTTGCGTGCTTTTCAATGTGGGTTTTAAAAAGTTTCTTTGAAAAATTTCAGATCGACTCATACGTCAGAGTGTTTGAAAAGTTTGCTTTGAAAGCTTTTGAAAAGTGTCGGTGTGAAAAGTCTCTTTGAGTTTGTTTTTGAGATTAGAGCAAGTATCCTTGAGAACCTACCTACCCTAAGGAATTCGTCTGTGTAAATGTCCTTTGAAGTAGTGCCATCCCACCATTGAGAGGTAGGTAGCACCACCGTTGGAGGTGTTCGGGTCAATTCGATTTTAGGGACATGGTGATCACCAGAGCAATGGGAAGACACCTTAGAAGCTACCCTCATGCCAGGTTCCCGGATCATGAGGACTTACTAAGACGTCCTCTACTCGACGACCACCTTTCGAAAGGCAACAGTGAGGCGTACCCTAGGGGTGGTGTGTGCGAATTGTGTGTCATGTTCATTGATATTTGTCTTGTCATGTTATGGTGATCTACGCTTGTTTTTATTTGTCCATTCATTCTTACAGGCATATTTAACAGTTATAAAGTTGCGGAAAAATAAATCTAAGATTATTACAAAGGCGCGGGTCCACATCGCCAAAATTAAACCGGACCCGATTTAGCGGAAAATAAATAATGCGAAGAAATAAAGTGCGAAAAGTAAATTACATGGCTTAGGGACAATTACATAATTATAATTAAACGACATAAGATAAATGCGCAAATTACATAATTAAAACGAAACTAGGGCGTTGGACCCTTTTTGCAAATAATTGGAATTAATAAGGATTTAAAAATTAAAATTAAATGAGAATGATGTTTTTTGTGTTTTTTAGGTTTAATGAAAAAAAGGAGAATTAATTAAAATTAAATTAAGCGGCAAACCCTAAATTCTAATATTTTTTACTTATTAAGAAAGAATTAAAATATGACCTAAATTAAACCTACTTGATTATATACAATTTAATTATAAAAATAAATAATAGTAAATAATAATTATTATTGTGGAAAAAGGGAAATAAAAAGAATTAACAATTAAAACCTAAATTCTACATTTTTGGATTTTTATTAAAAAGGATTTAAAGTTGAAAACCTAATTACACTAAATAATCTACATGTTAATTTATTTATGAAAATAATTATTATAAAATAAATATTATATTTTTTGTATTTTTCTGATTTTTATAATGTTAAAAATAATTAATTAAAACAAATAATTAAAATAAACATAACAATTAAAGTAAATGAAATAAAAAATAAAAAAGAAATCAAACCAGAGTGGGGTGTAGTCCCCAATTTAGGAGGTATGAATTTGGAAAGCCTGGCCCAATAAGCATGGAATTTTATTGACTTTCTGGATCATGTGTCATGCGTTGACTGACATTCATTGCACTCCTGGAATCCATGCCCTTGATTTGGTTGCCTGGGACACGTGGGCGACTTGATGATGGAGGCACATGGTATGCCTACGTTGCTGAAGCGCATGGGAATGGCTTTGGAAAAATAATATGAAGATTTGTAAGACCTGGGGTTTGAACCCAGGTCTTTGAGGTCATATGCATAGTGCGTTGCCAGCTGAGCTACGTGATTCCATTTAATATATAATACCAATTAAATATCAAAAAGCAAAATCAATGCATAGTGGGCAAAACGCGCGTGAATTCAAACTGGCCTGTCTCCGTGTGACAACTCATCGTCTCTTTCGTTTTCTGAAATATGAAGGACAGAGGCAACGGTTTTTGATCGTGGCCTTAGGGGACTTAGAAGAAAATAGCGACTGGCCCCTCGTCGCTCATAAATTGAGCGCGAGGGTGCCATGGTCTTCGTCTCAACCCGCTTAAGCCATTGGTACTAGCCTGGAAGCCTGATTTTTCCTTGGTCAAAAACCCCCAAATCTGAAACCTGCAAACCCTAGAGGGCGCTCATGGTGAAATCATGCTTATGCCACAAAAACTCAATTAATTATAATGGTTAGTTCATAAACTTCATGAGGAGTAATAATCCACAAAGAAAAATGTAAAAAGATGCTTAGATAATGATATGCGATTTGGAAATTTTCAAGGTGCAGTCAAGGTTCTTGATACCAATTCAAGGTGTTTTTGTTGATGTTAATGGTTGGCACGCGTTCAGAATCACCCAAGGAAGCTATTGGGATGGAAATTGAAGCTTGAATCTCCCTCTAAGGCACTTTTCAGTTTTGAGTTTTTAGGAGAATTTTCAATATTGTAATGCTTGGTTATGCGCAGCTTTTCAGTCTTCTCGCATTAGGGTTGTGATGTAGTACTTGTATGGAATGGTTTAGGTTAAAAACTTTGCACAAAATCCATGTCCATAATGATTTCACATATTTGATTCTTGAAAATCTTTTTCAATCTTTTTTCATGTGCAACTTGGTTCAAATCTGATCAAATCTTATCAAAACTTGCCATAATCCATTAAGCACGAAATATTGACATTATAATGTGCATAAAAAGATTTTTTAGGTTAAGGTTTATATTTTTCATGAATTAAAATGATTTAAATGAATATAAATTAATATTAATTCAAATAAATAATTAAAAAAATATGAGAATACTTCCCTTTGGGCCTAGTGGTCGTGCATAGGCTTGGCATGAAGAAATTTGGAAGAAAAATGGGCCCATTTGCATTTTTAAGCCTTTTGCATCAATGTTGACTTTTCAAAATTTCCAAAAATTTCCCAACTTCCACAAGGCATAACTTGGTCAATTTTTAAGCTTTTCACATGTTCTTGGACATTTTGGAAAGGTCTTTGAGTCCTTTAACCAATGCCTTTGGTCCCATGTCATTTTGATTTACCAATCTCAAGTTATGGCCTTTGACTTAAAGTCACTTTTTGTTGACTTTTGAAAATGACCTATAATGTTGAAATTGATAACTTTTTGTGAGAGCATTTCTTGGACTTGGAACATGAAGATGAATTGTAGGAAATGTATTTCTCTTCAAAATGAGCTTTGGATGGAATTTTTCTGATAATCCATGTGAAAGTTATGCCCTGGTCAATTTCAGTTGACTTTTTCAGCTGTCCAAATATAGCAACTTTTGCATCTTTGATGATTTCTGAGCCAAATTTTGAGAATCATGATCAAGCATTGATCAAATGATGTTTGTGGCTTCAAAATGATATATTGACCAAAAATTTGAACTTTTGACTGTCAAATGACCATTTTGCCCCTACAGTTGACTGTAGTGCAATTTAGGGTTTTGACTGTGCAATCTTGAGCTGAATGCCTTGAAACTTGACATGAGGATGCTTGACCATCTTTGTATGCATATGAGACTTGATTGGGCCTTTGAAAAGTTCATTTGCTTGACCAGAACTCAAACCCTAGTTTTGACTGTCTAGGAGACAGTTGAGCTGCACAACCCTGGGGGACTTTTGTGACCTTGACTTGGCAATTCTTGATGAATATGGGAGGGCAAATTTTGGGGTACAACACCTCCCAACAAGAAATGGAGGAAATCCTTAAAATTATCAAAAAGAGTGACTTTAACGTTGTTGAACAGTTGGGGCATACTCCTTCCAAAATCTCTATGTTATCATTGTTGTTATGCTCAGAGGCCCATGCAAAAGCCCTGATTTCATTTTTGAAAACGGCCCATGTGCCGCAAGAGACCTCCGCGGATCAATTCACCGACTGTGTGGCTAATTTGACGGCTGACAATGGCTTAGGGTTCTCGGATGCTGACCTTACCGCCAAAGGGAAAAATCACAATGATGCCTTGCATGTTTCCATAGAATGCAGGGGCACTACTCTCGCACACGTGTTAGTGGATACCGGCTCTTCTCTGAATGTTTTGCCCAAGAAAGCATTGGATCGCTTGGATTGTGAGGGCCTGGAGTTGAAACCTAGTAACATTGTTGTTAGAGCCTTCGACGGTTCTAAGAGGATGGTGCACGGTGAGGTAGACATCCCTATTCGTGTGGGTTCCCAAGTTTTCGACTCAACGTTCTATGTAATGGATATTCGTCCATCTTACTCCTGCTTGTTGGGTCGACCCTGGATTCACAAAGTTGGGGCAGTAACTTCCACTTTACACCAAAAGCTCAAATACCCTGTCAAAGGGAAGATTGTTACTGTGCAGGGTGAGGAGGAATACATGGTTAGTCACTTGAATTCATTCCGGTATATCGAGATGGACGGGGAGTTTATTGAAACCCCCTTTCAGCATTTTGAGGAAGTACCTCCAGTGTTGGCATCAGCTGAGGCAGTTGTTGAAGAAGATTTTCCGTTGAAGATGGCATCCTTGAAGGATGCCCGGGCTATAATCGAGAAAGGAAATTGTGCAAACTGGGGTCAGCTTCCTGACTTCACTCAAAAGAACGACAAGTTTGGGCTGGGCTTTACTGCAGAGGCTCAGAGGGCTGTGCGCAAGGAAAAGATCAGAAAGGCTCTGGTGTTTATCTCCAACCCAAGGGTGAATGCTATCGAGGAGGACGTAGAGGAAGCAGAGTTTGACAGTTGGATCTACCCGACTACCAGCAACGGACCGAGCAACTGGACGGCAAAGGATTTTACACCTATCACATTTGTCACGCAGTAATTAATTTCTTTTGATTCCCAATTTGTAACAAACAATATGTTAAAAACTTTGTTGGCTCGGTGTCCTACCCGGGGCATCGTAGCTCCATTTGTGAGGGCTTTTTTGTATGACATTTCCATATATCATCAATCAAAACATTGGACGTTTGTTGCATTTCAAATCTTGTGCTCTTTTTCTTTCTGTGTTATATATATTGCAAAACAGCTATATTTACACACACTCACTTATACAAGTTTCAATCCACTCTGGATCTCACTGGTAACAGCTCTGCTACCGCCAGTTATGACTTTGAGAATCCGATCAACTTGGCCGAAGACGAAGGTGAAGATGATTGTGAAGTGCCTGGTGAGCTTGCAAGACTGCTACTCCAGGAAGAGAGGGCTATTCAACCACATAAAGAGCCAGTGGAAACAATTAACCTGGGTACTGAGACAGATAAGAAAGAGGTCAAGATTGGGGCTAATCTAGAGCTCAGCGTAAAGCAACGATTGATCCAGATGCTACGTGATTACATGGAGATATTTGCTTGGTCCTATGAAGACATGCCTGGTTTAGATGCCGACATTGTAGTTCACCACCTGCCAACCAAGGAAGATTGCCCTCCGATAAAGCAAAAGGTCCGCCGTATGCGCCCAGAGATGTCTGAAAAGATCAAGGCTGAGGTTATGAAGCAATTCGATGCCGGGTTTCTAGCAGTAACTTCTTATCCTCAATGGGTCGCCAACGTGGTGCCAGTACCGAAGAAGGACGGTAAAGTCAGAATGTGTGTCGACTACAGAGACTTGAACAGGGCAAGCCCCAAGGATGACTTCCCCTTACCTCACATCGACGTTCTTGTTGACAATACCGCTCAACACAAGGTTTTCTCCTTCATGGATGGTTTTTCAGGGTATAATCAGATCAAGATGGCTCCGGAAGATATGGAAAAGACTACCTTTGTGACTCAGTGGGGCACCTTCTGTTACAAGGTCATGCCATTCGGGTTGAAAAATGTTGGGGCAACCTACCAACGCGCCATGGTTGCTTTATTTCATGATATGATCCATCATGAGATTGAGGTATATGTTGATGACATGATAGCAAGGTCTCAAACTGAGGAGGAGCATATTGATCATTTGAGGAAGCTGTTTGAGCGACTCAAGTTATACAAGCTGAGGTTGAATCCCAATAAATGCACCTTTGGGGTAAGATCCGGGAAATTGCTAGGTTTCATTGTAAGTGATAAAGGTATTCAGGTGGACCCTGCCAAGGTAAAAGCCATACAAGAGATGCCGACTCCAAAGACAGAGAAAGAAGTCAGAGGTTTCCTGGGACGACTGAATTACATTGCCCGATTCATCTCACATCTGACTGCTACTTGTGAGCCAATCTTCAAATTACTGAAGAAAGATCAAGTAGTACGCTGGAACGATGAATGTCAGGCCGCCTTTGAAAAGATAAAGGAATATCTCCAAGAGCCACCCATTCTTATGCCACCAGTGGAAGGAAGACCTCTAATATTATACTTGACAGTACTTGATAATTCAATGGGGTATGTGTTGGGGCAGCATGACGAGTCTGGCCGAAAAGAGCACGCTATTTATTAGTTGAGCAAAAAGTTTACCGACTGTGAGTCTCGTTACTCACTGCTTGAGAAAACTTGTTGCGCTCTAGTATGGGCTGCTCGCCGGCTGAGACAGTATATGCTGACTCACACTACTCTATTAATTTCAAAGATGGATCCCATCAAGTACATATTTGAAAAGCCTGCTCTGTCTGGAAGGATAGCGAGATGGCAAATGATCTTGACAGAATATGACATCCAGTATACAACTCAGAAAGCTATTAAGGGAAGTGTACTGGCGGATCATTTGGCACACCAACCTGTGGATGATTACCAATCATTGAACTTTGATTTTCCGGACGAAGACATCATGGTGGTAACTGACTGTGAAGTACCTGGACCGGATGAAGGACCTGAGGAAGGATCCCGATGGTCTATGCATTTTGATGGAGCCTCCAATGCTTTGGGTAACGGCGTCGGCGCTGTAATCATATCTCCCAAAGGAACTCATACTCCACTCACCGCCCGATTGTGTTTCAACTGCACCAACAACATGGCAGAATATGAAGCATGTATCATGGGTTTACAAGCTGCAATTGACTTAAGGATCAAGTTTCTGAGTGTCTTCGGAGATTCCGCTCTCGTGATCAATCAGATCAAGGGCGAGTGGGATACGAAACACCCAAATCTTATTCCTTACAAGGAGTATGTGTCAACCTTGCTTCCCCACTTTGAAGAAATAACTTTTGAGCACTTCCCAAGAGAGGAGAATCAGCTAGCAGACGCACTAGCTACGATGTCTTCAATGTTCAAAGTTAAATGGGACAATGAGGCTCCCCGGATCATTATCTGGAAGTTGGATGAACCGGCATACTGCTGCGAGCTTGAGGCTGAAAAGGTGACTGAAAAACCCTGGTATCATGAGGTGAAGAGGTATTTGGAAGCTCAGGAATACCCTGAAGGCGCATCTGTCAATGACAAGAAGTTCATGAGAAGGTTTGCAGCGAAATTCTTCCTCAGCAACGGCATTCTCTACAAGAGGAATCATGATTCAACTCTACTACGTTGTGTGGATAAGGCCGAAGCAGAGAAGATCATGATAGAACTGCATGAAGGTACATTTGGAACACATTCCAGTGGACACACCATGGCTAAGAAAATCCTTCGGGCAGGATATTTCTGGTCCACAATGGAAGCTGATTGTTACCAACACTCTCGAACTTGTCATAAATGCCAGATCTATGCTGACAAGGTTCATATTCCGCCGGTTCCTCTGAACGTCCTGACGGCACCTTGGCCTTTTGCAATGTGGGGCATTGATATGATCGGTGAGATCCGACCGACGGCATCCAATGGGCATCGCTTCATCTTGGTGGCGATCGATTATTTCACAAAGTGGGTTGAGGCAGCTTCCTACGCCACAGTAACCAAGAGCGTCGTGGCACGTTTCATCCGGCATAATCTGATCTGTCGATACAGCGTCCCGGAAAGAATCATTACGGACAATGGTACCAATCTCAATAACACGATGATCACTGAACTCTGTGAACAATTCAAGATACAACACCACAATTCTTCTCCCTACCGGCCGAAGATGAATGGGGCTGTAGAGGCAGCTAATAAAAATATCAAGAAAACTGTGCAGAAGATGACAGTGACCTATAAAGATTGGCACGAGATGTTACCGTTCGCTCTTCATGGGTACCGTACCTCAGCAAGGACGTCAACCGGGGCAACTCCCTTCTCCTTGGTCTATGGCATGGAGGCAGTCTTGCCAATTGAAGTCCAGATACCCTCTCTCCGGATTATGAAGGACGCAGACTTGAGTGAAGATGACTGGATCCAGACTCGACTTGATCAATTAAATTTGATTGACGAAAAGAGACTCACCGCTATCTGTCATGGTCAGACGTATCAAAAACGGATGATCAGGGCATTTAACAAGAAAGTCAGACCACAAGAGTATCAAGTTGGGGACCTGGTAATCAAACGCATTATCCTTCCTCAAAGTGATCCCCGGGGCAAATGGACCCCTACGTACGAAGGGCCATTTGTTGTTAAACATGTGTTCTCAGGAGGAGCCATGATCCTAACCACCATGGACGGTGACGACCTTCCTCACCCCGCCAATGCAGACATAGTGAAAAAATACTATGCATAAATAAAAGACCCGCTAGGTTGACATACCTAGGCAAAAATTAGGGCTTCCCGGCGAACCAAAAGGGTTCGGGCAAAAATAAGGGATGAAATGAAAAAAATCTGTACACCCGGCAAGTCGAAAACCTGAAAAGGCGGCTTGGGCAAAAATGGGTATCTCGGTGGGCTGAAAACCCGAAAGGGCGGTCCAGGAAAAAGTTAGGGATAAAGCGTAACACTATGTCTCATTGGATCACTTCGCATCCGGAATTCGGCATCAACTATCTGGCTCAGACTTCGGCATCGACCAATCAGCTTCATCTTCAACTAGGCAGCAAAGCGATGAGACGCTTGGAGACATAAAGACGATAGCAGAGTTGGAACCCAGTGGGATGTTTCACATAGCTGTTTTGTTTTCTTTTCAAAATTGTAAACTCTATGTTATTTGGCGGTGTCCTCTTACTAGGATGTCAGCCTCTTGTACAAAAACGCCTATTCACAGGTAAAATTCAAATCAATACAAATTCACTTGTCCATACAAATTGCCATTGTTTTTATTTTTTCTGTTTTGTTTTTGCGAAGAACGTCCAATGTTCATTGTTGATATATGCATTTGACATTAAATTGCTGATTCATAAATATTTGCATATGAAGCGAAAGATTAATTACAGGTGACATTAGAAACAGGGGCAATGTGGAGTTGTCTGATGCAGTCTGGTTTCTTTGTCCGCCAAGGTACCCAGGTAGATTCGACTGAAGAATGTGACCAAATCACCTCAACGCCCCGCAGAGTAAGACAAGATTCAGCAATACGTTCCCTAAGCGGAGTTGATTCCCTGTCAATCCTGAAAAGGCACAACATTCCCCGGCAGGTCTTAAGGCTCATCCCCGTTAGATTCTGGAAGCTTGTTCCCTTCAGAATACGGACGTCTCTCCCGAGCTTTATTCAGAGTTATTCCTCACAAGGGCTTATAACTGGGTTATCCTCAGCTAATTGCCACAGAAGTTCGCCCTCGGCAAAGTTCTTTCATTCCCCAGCGGAGGTTATCTTTGGTTATCCCCAGCGGAGTTTATCATCATTATCCCCAGCGGAATCTATCATTGAAGTCCTCAGCAGGCCTCTCGTCAAACTTCAGCAAAGTATCTCTGCCACAGAGCAACTCCCCGGCCGTTCGTCAAGGATTTATTTCCCTAAGACGAAATTACATTCACAAACATTTCACATTTTCATGCATCTTGCTTACATACATGATAAAGTGCATACAACACTATCTCATGTTGAACATCATGACATTGCATACAACTTATGTTTTTGCCTTTTCAGGGAAAAAGACAATCCCAAAGACAACTACCTTCAACTGTCACAATTCCAGATTCGATACCTGTACCTAGCCAGGGCACATCTGAGAGTGATCAGTTTCCAGACTCGATTCCTGTATCTAGCCAGGGCACGTCTGAAGAGTTAGAAGATTCGATTCCTGTATCCAGCCAGGGCACATCTCTCAACTACAACATTTCCATACTCGATTCCTATATCTAGCCATGGCACGTCTGAAGAGTTCGAAGATTCGATTCCTGTATCTAGCCAGGGTATATCTGTTGACAACTATTTCTGGATTCGATTCCTGTATCCAGCCAGGGCACATCTGTGAGCAACCGTTTGTAGACTCGACACCTGTATCTAGCCAGGGCATATCTGCATAAAGAGATTGAAGATCAAACACCTGTAACAAGCCAGGAAAACATCTGTCTTTCTCAAATACACAAGTTCTCGCTAAGGAATCTCTTATGCGATCAACACTTCCAAATGGCATCTATAAGCCCATTCCCGACAAGGTTCTGTCACATCTCCAGATGGCATCTATAAGCCCATCTCCCTATCCACCATCTCTCCAAATGGCATCTGTAAGCCCATTCCCGACATCACATTGTTGAGACTCCAACATGCGAGTGCAAATTTCCGGGCACTCTAGTGTCCAATCTCCTTTTACCCTCGAGTCACGAAAGGCAAATTTGCCAATCTAACTCTTCAGGTCCAAGAAGATTGAACAGGGGCAACTGTTGTACCCCAAAATTTGCCCTCCCATTTCCTCAACATTTTCTCATCACTAGACCTTTGAAGATCAAGATCCAGTTAGGGTTTCCTCTGCTCAAGACTTCTCCTTGCACTGTTAACCCAAATTACGGTTTGTGGTTGAACAAAGATGTTTTGACCTAAAATGCCTAAGATGACTTTTATGCTTCATGTTGGACTCCCAAGTTTATCCATACCAAGTTTCAAGTCTTGATTCCAAGTTTTGCCCAGTCAATTGGACAGATGACCTATAAATCAGCTGTATTGGGGAAAAAGTCAATTGTGGCCAATTGACAGTCAAATCTCATAAAATTTGACCCACATCAACATTATGAACTCATATGGACCATTTGATCAAGTTTGGATCACAATTTCACAAGAAATTTGATCAGATCATCAAAAGGGCAAAATGGTCATTTTTAGGGTTTTGACTGCACAAAGGCAATTTTTGACTGTTTGACCTAGCCAATGGCAAACCAAGCTCACATATGGACTCAAGGACTCAATGAAATGGTCTTGACACATTCATCAAGCTCAAAAAATCCCAAGTACACAAGATTGACAGTTGAATTTCCCAGTCAATTGATCAATTTTGACTGTATACTGAAAAGTCAAACTTTGACTTTTTGGTCAAAATCAAGGGTCAAGATTCATTTTTCATCAAAACATGCCAAATCATGAAACTTGTTCACCAAGAAACCAAGAAATGCAAATTAGGGTTTGAAATGGAATTTTTCATAACTTAGAATTTTTCTAAGTTATGGAAAACCCTAATTTTTTCCCAACTTTGCCCCACTTTTTCACCAATATTTATTTGGATTCAAACAAAAGTCAAAACATGAAAGTTGTAGCTTGTTGCATAATCTACAACTTTGATTCACAAAGTTTTCCCAAATGAGGCTTGTATCTCAAGTTATAAATTTTTTAATAAGGGCACTAAACCATTCATAACTTAGTGAAAATTTGACCTTTTTGACAAGGTTTTCTACCTAACTTCAAGACCATTTTCCGTACACTTCCTCTTGGAATTTCAATTTGCATTTCAAAGATGGATTGTAGTACACATTCCAAGCTTTCCAAAATGTCCAAGAACTTCTCAAACAACCTCATAACTTGAGAGAATCGAATTTCACAATATGGCAAAAATCCACTTTTGAATGGTTCATGAACATGTTCATAACTTAGGCCATTTTCAAATCAGCATAGTTTGTGCTACATTACAGGTCCTAAAACCCTTTGACACTCATAAATTTAATGCTAATCCATTGTGCCAAGATTTTATTCTTTGAGCTTGGTCATTGTACAAAGATTTAAGCCTTAATTGGAAAAAGTGGTTTATCCATTTTTGTAAAGTATAACTTTATGTCAAGTTTGCAAATCAAATGGTACAATGCATATCTTTGGACACAAGATTCATGGACATAACACACTGATCAAGACTAAAAGATGCAGCATAGTGTGAGGGCCTGTACAGGCTAGAATGATCAAGTGGCCATTGCTTGCTTCAAATTCAAGTAAGGTAGCATAACTTGTGAAAAAAAACTTCCATCTCAGCTTACAAACACTTAGACAAACTGATCAAACACATTCCACACATCTCAACCAAGCTATTGCACGAGCCTTTTACCTCCAATCCCTCCCAAAACTCAGAATCACCTTGAAACTGCTCAAACAGAGCAACCTCTGCAGATTGAGTTCCAACTCTCAATCCTTTCAAGCATTCTTGCCCAAACCAGCTCACATACATTCCCTAACATCTATACAAGCTAACCAAAAGCAAAAACACGACCTGTAATCCCTCTAACTGGTTCCACCATTTTCACATTTCTGACTTGCAGGTGAAGTGCTCTAGCTCGATTCAAAAGCTTTCAAGACAAAGTAAACATTGGAATAGCATCCCTGGACCTCAAGGAAGCTTTTCCAATCATCACCTTGCACTGAGAGCTTCTCCATTGCCAGATAGAACTTCAACTGAACAGGTGAGTTTTTGAATTCGTATCTCTCTTATTAGGCATTGTTAGCTTTAGGTTTGTGAAGAGAAGATGTCATAATCATTGCCCTGAACATGCCCATATAATTAGATTTTATTTATATTATGTGTGTTGCAAGAATTTGATGTCTGAACTTTGAACAAAAATTAGGTTAAGAATTGGGAGAGAAGAAATTCTCTCTCATTTCTGAGAATTAAAACATGTTTTTTATATGTGTGAATTCGTGGGAAGATGCTTAACAGTTTTGATGTTGGAAGTTTTTGCTAAAACTCAAGGAATCAGGACTTTGCAATGGAGGAAAGTGGCGCGCGTTTTGTTCAAACAGAAGGCTGGAGGTTGAAGAAAGGTCTTCATGGGCTGGGCCTGTGTTGACTTTTCTTTTTGCACCACATAATTGCTTTTGAACCCCCTGAGCCCATTTTGCTTATTTCTTTGACTTTTTGACTTTTTCTTTTTTTGATTGACTTATTTATTTTTTCTCATGACATTAGAAATATAAAAATATTTTTTCTCACCATTTTTGATTTTATTAGGCATTTATTTAGTTTTATTTTAGTTTATACATAAATAGATAAATACATATATTTTGTTTAAAATACTAAAAAATAGTGCAAATGCATTTCTATACATTTTTATTTTTGTTTTACTTTCTGAAAATATTTTATAGAAAAATACTTCTTTTTATTAAATATTAAATATTTTTATTTTTATATATAATACATATTTAGAACTTAATACATATATATATATATATATTTATTAGTATATTTAGGTTAGAATACAAAAATACCTATATTTTTCATTTTTATTAATATTTGACATAAAAAATACTTTTTATAAATATACTTCATTTTATTTTTATTTTTGTGCATAATAAATAAATACTTGTATTAAATTAAATAATAATACATTTTATTTAATAGAATTAGGGTTTTGCCCTAAATATTAAAAATACTCCAAAAAATAATACCTTTTTATTTCACATAAATAATTCTTTTTTTTTCATACATATAAAAATTCTTTTTTGCATTCTTGCATATTTGTCTTATTTTATTTAATCTATGTAAATTAATCATCTTGTAAATATTCAACATTGATGTAATAGTTTTAGGTTTAAATTCCTTGTCAAAATCCCCATTTAAACATTTGTACCCCCCTTCCCATATTTAGTTTTGTAATAGCTTAGTAAATTTATTTTCGCACTTTATTGCTTTCTAATTATACCATGTTAGAATTAGGGTTTGTATGTGAAAAAACGACAAAATAGTTATGACCTAATCTCAAGACAAACAAGCATGAAAATGGACACACAAATCACACTTGCACCCCCTAGGGTATCCCACTTGTTGCCTTTCAAAATTGGGCCATGTTGTATGTTAGGTCTCTTTGGGCAAAACAAACAAATTGAATGATCATAGTCCCTCGATAACACTTTTTCAAACAAATGATCAAGTCCCTTAAAGAAAATGCCCAAAGATACTTGGCACCATTACAATTGTGGCCTAAACGATGACCCGCGCCTGTCCCTTTCATATCCTAACACAAGATTGTCCACCAAATACAATGGTGGAACAAACTTGTTAAAAGGGTTAAAACATAGCAATAATCTTTGAGAAATTTAGGAGTAGACAACCTCTTAGTTACTTGAATCAAACTTGCAAAACAAAACACTTGCTTATTTTCTAAAACCACACCTCACAACACTTTCAAAACAAACTTTCAAAACATTGAAAACTTTTCAAAAGACATACACCTTTGTATACATCCCAACATGGATCATTACAAAGGTTGCCACCACAAATGGCCTCTTTTCAAAACATTTTCAAACCCACACACAAAGCACCATTTAAAACAATTGAAAACAAAAGGCAAGTGATCTAAGCAAGTAACTAAGAGCCCATGGATAACCATGGATAGAAAGGGTGCCAATACCTTCCCTTTCTATAATCTACTCCCCGAACCCAAGAAAACATCTCAAAGGTTTTTGCTGTGCTTTTTAACCTTTCCTTAAGATAAAATAAAAAGTCGGTGGCGACTCTTGCTCAACCGAAACATTTGCGAAAACAAACGCAAAACCTCAAGTCAATTCTCCCACCGTATCACAGCGTAGATTACAGAGATCTAAATAAAGCTAGTCCAAAAGATGATTTTCCGTTACCACACATTGATATGTTAGTGGAAGCACAGCAAAATTCAAAGTATTCTCGTTCATGGACGGATTTTCCGGGTATAATCAAATAAGATTGGCTCCAGAGAACATGGAAAAAAAACGTTTATCACACCCTGGGGAACATTATGTTACAGAGTGATGCCCTTCGGGTTGAAGAACGCTGGTGCAACGTACCAGAGGGCTGTGACAACCCTATTCCATGATCTGATGTACAAGGAAATTGAAGTATATGTTGATGATATGATCGTCAAATCCCATACTGAAGAAGGGCATATAGAAGATTTATTAAAGTTGTTTCAGGGTTTGAGGAAGTATCGTCTCTGCTTGAATCCAAATAAATGCACCTTCGGTGTTCGATCATGGAAATTGTTGGGTTTCATTGTTAGCCAAAAAGGAATTAAAGTTGACCCTGATAAAGTCAAAGCAATTCAAGAAATGCCAGCACCAAGAACTGAAAAGAAAGTCAGAGGTTTCCTCGGGCGTTTGAATTATATTTCCAGATTCATTTCCCACATGACTGTAACATGTGAACCGATCTTTAAGTTGTACTAGAAAGATCAAGGTTGTGTATGGACGGATGACTGCCAAAGGGCATTTGAAATTATTAAAGAATATCTGCTTGAACCTCTTATCTTACTCCCTCCTGTAGAAGGAAGGCCGTTGATTATGTATCTGACAGTGTTAGATAAATCCATGGGTTGTATTCTGGGACAATGGGATGAAACGAGGAAGAAGGAGTTTGCTATTTATCATCTCAGTAAAAAATTCACTGATTGTGAGTCGCAGTATTCCATGCTAGAAAATACATGTTGTGCTTTGGCCTGGGCGGCAAAGTGGTTGCGGCAGTATATGTTGAATCACACTACTTGGTTGATCTCCAAAGTGGATCCAATCAAGTACATTTTTGAAAAGCTTGCTCTTACTGGGAGAATTGCCCGCTGGCAGATGTTGTTATCTGAATATGATATTGAATACCACACTCAAAAGGCTATTAAAAATAGTGTGTTGGCAGATTATCTTGCTCACCAACCAGTGGAGGATCACCAGTCTGTAGAATATGAATTCCCCGATGAGGATGTGATGTTCCTAAAAGTGAAGGGTTGTGATGAACCATTGTCTGAGGAAAGTCCTGACCCTGAATCTCGTTGGAGTGTGATATTTGATGGAGCTGTGAATGCTTATGGTAAAGGAATTGGTGTTGTGATTGTCACTCCTCATGGATCGCATATTCCTTTTACTGCAAGGTTAACATTCGATTTTACTAACAATATGGCAGAATACGAGGCTTGCATCATGGGTCTCGAAGAAGCTATTGATCTCATAATTAAAATTCTAGATGTGTATGGTGATTCAGCTTTGGTAATAAATTAGATTAAAGGAGAATGGGATACTCGTCACCCCGGCTTAATCCCTTACAAAGATTATGCTAGAATATTATTACCATTCTTCAATAAAGTTAAATTCCATCACATCCCTAGAGATGAAAATCAAATGGCGGATGCTCTGGCAACTCTGGCTTCTATGTACCAAGTGAATACTTGGAATGATATACCCTAAATTACGGTTCGACGACTGGATAGGCCCGCTCATGTGTTTACAGCAGAGGAGGTAGCAGATGAGAAACCTTGGTATTATGATATCAAGCATTTTCTTCAGACTCAGGAATACCCCATTGGTGCGTCGAAGAAAGATAGAAAGACATTGAGAAGATTGGTAGGCAGTTTCTTCCTCAGTTAAAATGTGTTGTACAAGAGAAATTATGACATGGTCTTGCTCAGATGCGTGGATAGACACGAAGCAGACATGTTGATGCATGAGATTCATGAAGGTTCATTTGGCACTCATGCCAATGGACATTCGATGGCTAAAAAGATGCTAAGGGCAGGTTATTATTAGCTGACAATTGAGTCTGACTGTTACAAATTTGCAAAGAAGTGCCATAAATGCCAAATTTATGCAGATGAGGTCCATGTGCCTCCGACACTTCTCAATTTGATTTCCTCCCCGTGGCCTTTCTCTATGTGGGGTATTGACATGATTGGGATGATAGAACCTAAAGCCTCGAATGGGAACCGTTTTATCTTTGTACCAATTGACTACTTCACCAAATCGGTGGAGGCTGCTTCATATGCCAATGTTACTATGCAAGTGGTTGTGCGCTTCATTAAGAATAACCTTATATGTCGATATGGTGTGCCGAGCAGAATCATCACTGACAATGGCTCGAATTTGAACAATAAGATGATGACAGAACTGTGTGAAGAATTCAAGATTGTCCATCACAATTCATCTCCATACAGGCCAAAGATGAATGGGGTTGTTAAAGCTGCTAATAAGAATATCAAGAGAATTATCCAGAAAATTGTTGTTACCTATAAGGATTGGCATGAAATGCACCCTTTTGCTTTACATGGATACCAAACATCTGTCCGCACTTCAACAGGAGAAATCTCATTCTCCCTGGTATATGGAATGGAAGTTGTACTCCCTGTCGAGGTAGAGATTCCCTCGTTGCGTGTGATAATGGAAACCAAGTTGACAGAGGCTGAATGGGTCCAGAACAGGTTTGACCAATTGAATTTGATTGAGGAGAAGAGGATGACAGCTTTGTGTCATGGCCAGTTATATCAGAGAAGAATGAAGAAAGCTTTTGATAAAAAGGTCAAATCTCGTGAATTCAGAGAAGACAACCTTGTGCTCAGGAAGATCATGTCTTTCAACGCTGATTCTAGGAGCAAGTGGACTCCCAATTTTGAAGGTCCATATGTTGTCAAAAAAGCCTTCTCTGGCGGTGCATTAATTCTTGAAACTATGGATGGCGAGGAGTTCCCACGTCCCAGGAATGCTTCCGCAGTCAAGAAATACTTCGCCTAAAGAAATAAAAGAACGGCCCACTAAGTTGAAAACCCAAAATGGCGGCTTAGGCAAAAAGGAGCGTCTCGGTAGGCCGAAAACCCGAAAGGGCAGTCTAGGCAAAAATTAGAGACATAAATAGAATAAATTCCACGCTAAGTTGAAAACCCGCAAGGGTAGCTTAGGCAAAAGTTAGGGACTTTCTTGGCAAGTAACTACATCAGACAAGACTTGATCGTTGAAGCAACAATCTTCTCGGATCCTCACCATACTTCAACAGAAGCTACTTCTCAGGATTTCAAAAGTTGTTAGAGGGGATAGTGGTCATTGTATCTCAATGTATCTTTTCCATTTTATATATATATATATATATATATATATATATATATATATATATATATATATATATATATATATATATATATATATATATATATATATATATATATATATATATATATATATATATATATATATATATATATATATATATATATATTACCTTTTTCCAAACTTTGTAATCATCTATGGAGTCTTGCCATTTGCAGACTACCATTATATTAATGAAATTTGAGCTTTCACCCAATTCTTCGTATTCTTTATTTTATTTAGCTTGCAAAGACTCCATTTATTATTGATAATAACTTTCAAAGAAAAAAATATTAAATAACAAAATTGATTTTTCAAAAAAAAAGATTTTACAATCTGCTTTTACTTTGAGATTTGTGAAGAAACAATGACAACAAAAATGGTGATCCAAGGAATGGACAAACTCCAGTTGTTTTGAAGTTTTTGTTCCCCTCGGAAATTTTACTCAGGATGATTCACCGTATTGGGTTTATAACTCTGAAATACTCGGCAAAGTTTGGATTCATTTCTCCTCTTTTCTGATTTTTCATGATGTGAGGTTTCAGTCAAACATTTCTCCAGTGAAGTTTTCGTTTGGCCTAATAGAAGTTATTTTTCCAGAGAAGTTGGAATCATAACCACTCTTAAAGAACGCAGGTCCCTGGTTTCTCTAAGTAAAGGACGTATTGTGAATATGGTGTTAACCTTGCTAATGAAGTAGGCTTGAATTCCCCAGTGAATGTTTGGATGTTTCGGTGTCAGTCTGCTTTACTTGAGACTGGTTTTGCAATCTCTAGTAGGAATGTTACTTTTGAAAAACACTTGTTTCCTCGGTGAAGTCTGAAGAAGGATGTTCTATCCATGTATCTGTACTATTTTATCACTTTGATTTGTCTACCTCCGGATTATATTTCTCCTCAATAAAGTTAAATCAGGCAGTAGGTTTTGTTTCCTCAGCTGGCATTTACTTTTCTTGAAATGATCATCTTGGATGAAGTTTAGCCGAGTGTTGTTAGTGCCCGAGGCGGTTTTGCCTGGTTGTTCCCAATGTTATATATCTGTTTTGTCAGCATACACACGATAACACTCATACATTAATACATACATCATGCATAGCTAAAATTGGAAAGTCATTGTTCATTGACATTTGTTAATATTTTTTTTGACATATTACCATGTTTTGTAGAGTTACGTTGTCCTCTTTTCAATAGAGTGTTGGCCTTAAGCAGAAAGCGTATATTCTTTCAATTTCCCCACTGAGTTTGTCCCTCATGGAAGATTTTTGCTTTAGCCTTCTGGTACAGCTACTTGTTTGGATGGATTTGGTTTTCCCTTTTGAGTTTATTTCTCAAAGGATGTGTTCTAGTTGACAGTTTCATTCCAGTTTATTTCTGGTTTGAATTTGTGGTTCCACGGCAATATTATTTACTTTGGATTTCTGAAAACTCCAAGCTTTGGTTGGTGCATTTATTTTGCACGAGAAGACTTTATCTCCTCAGCAAGAATATCATGGCATCTCCCCAGGAAGTCATACCTCTTTCCCAAAAAGTCATTTCTTTTTACAATCCTCCATAACAACGAGTAGCATGTCTCTTTATTTGAGCAACTTGTACTTCCCTGTAAAAGTCGACGTAACTTTTTTACTATCTTCACTATGAGTGGATAGTTTGCAGTTCGTTGTCAAATTACACCAGTGGATGGCAGGACTTTTAATATCACAGAGATAGTTCATTGTGAAATCTTTGCAAGTGGTAGTCTCTTTATTTGAGACAGCTTATATATTACCCTTTCCAGACAGAATGCCTTTGTTAAAGAAGAAGTTGAGACCCGTTCTAGGTGAAACGCTGGAATTTTGGGGAAAAACTTGTTATCTTTTTGCTACCCTCAGTGAACATTGGTAGTTCATCATCAGTGAACGGTGATGCTATGATATATTCTCTTTCTACCTTCAGTGAAAGTTGGTAGGTCACCTTCATTGAAAGTTGGTGCTTGTTATCTTTTTTCTACCCTCAGTGAACATTGGTAGTTCATAGTCAGTGAACAGAGATGCTATGATATATTATCTTTCTACCTTTAGTGAAAGTTGGTAGACTATTGGCAGTGAACGTCGATGTTTATTATCTTTTTTCTACCCTCAGTGAACGTTGGTAGTTCATCGTCAGTGAACGGCGGTGTTATGATATTCTCTTTCTACCTTCAGTGAAATTTGGTAGGTCACCTTCAGTGAAAGTTGGTGCTTGTTATCTTTTTTCTACCCTCAGTGAACGTTGGTAGTTCATCGTTAGTGAACGGCGGTGCTATGATATTCTATTTCTACCTTCAGTGAAAGTTGGTAGACCATCGGCAGTGAACATTGATGTTTATTATATTTTTACTACCCTTAGTGAATGTTGGTAGTTCATTGTCAGTGAACGGTGGTGATATGATATACTATCTTTATGCCTTCAGTGAAAGTTGGTAGACCATCGGCAGTGAACGTAGATGTTTATTATCTTTTTACTACCCTCAGTGAATGTTGGTAGTTCATCATCAGTGAACAGCGGTGATATGATATATTATCTTTCTACCTTCAGTGAAAGTTGGTAGACCATCGGCAGTGAACGTCGATGTTTATTATCTTTTTGCTACCCTCAGCGAACGTTTGTAGTTCATCTTCAGTGAACGGAGGTGCTATGATATTATCTTTCTACCTTCAGTGAAAGTTGGTAGACCATCGGCAATGAACGTCGATGTTTGTTATCTTTCTCTCTGCCTTCAGTAAACGTCGGTAGCTTCGCCTTTGGTAGAAGTTGGTGTATCCTTTAACCATTCTACCATCCTCTTTGATTCAGGTCTTTTGATCCACCAATGATTTATTTTCCTGGTGGGGTTGCTCCCTTGTTTCTTTATTATTGTTACACCCCCAGTGGTGTTTTGTGTCTCTTTGGTCCTATTCATATGCATTCATGATCATAAGCATTTGCATGGCATCTTAGGGCCAAAAATAGGGTTTGTTTTATATTTAAGTATCTTCGATCGCGTCGAAACGAAGATTTTTAACCTTCGTGTCTCCGGATAGAAGAAACTTAAATAAGGGCAGCTGTTCTACCCCAATTTTTGCCCCTAAGATCCCTTCATCATACCATGTTGATTCATTCACAACAATATCACACTAGGATTCTTGGTTCCCCTCCCTATATTTAGTTTTTCCCTTTTGAGGGATTACCAAGCACCTTGACTTATGTTCCTTTTGTGATCATGAATATTGTTTTTGTCTTGATTTCTTCTTTTAAACTAATGAAATGAAATGTTGGTTTGTCTTGCTTGTTATCCATGTAGGTAAAGGAAATGAGATTTAACAAGTTACCCCATGGGTTCATGAGTTTATGTCCATGCCCTAGTCAATAAAGCTTGAGAAGTTCAAACATCACCATTGGATTGGTTTTTGAAGAATTGGCATGGCAAGGTTGTTTTGGTTCATCACATTTCAAGGCTATTAGATTTGACTCAAAGGTACAAGGGGTTGATTGAAGAAGTTGTCATGTTTGGACAAGGCCTTGTTTCTATTGGTCACAAGAGCATATTTCTCTCAATTTTCAAGATATGGAAGTGGTTTTAGTTTCTATGAGTTTCATTATCATCCTCAATAACTTATATTTACAAAGCAAGAATGTTGGTACAAGAAGTTTGTTCAAGCTTGTCAAAGTTCCTCAAAGCATTCTCTTGATCTAAGGAACTAGGGTTTTGAACTTCAAAGGAATATATCTTGCTCATTTTTTGTTATTTTTGAGTGATTCCAAAGACATCCTTATCTTAAAAGGGTTATCAACAAATCACTTCAAAAGTTCCAAGGAGTTTTATTGAGGAAGAGACTTGATGAGGAAGAAAGATTACAAGTCCTCCAGATGAATCCCCAATTTTCCATGTGTGACTTCAAGTGGCCATAACTTGGTCAATTTTTATCACCTTAAGTCCATTATTTTTCCATAATGATCTTGAAGATGTGAATTTATGCCTACTTTTATGTGAAAAGTGAGAAAATGGATGGAAGTTGCCTTAAAGATGCAAAAGATTATAGGTCATTCTATGATTTTTTGCCAACTTCAACAATTCATAACTCTCTCAAATTTTGGAGATTTTGAATGATTCAAGTTTCAAAATGTAATTCAAGAGATCTACTTCATGCCATCTTTTTTGGTCAAGAGCAAATTCCAAGTGGAAAGCCATGTTTGGATGCAAGACATTATAGGTCATTTTTGAAGAAGAATTTGAAATATTTCTAAGTATGGAAAGTCAACCCTTTTTCTTCAACTTTGACTCAATGCAACTTTCAGCTCAAGCATCCATTTAAATCCATTCTTTTTCCATTGCAAATCTTGTAACCTCATCTTTCTAAAGCATCAAGAATCATGCCTTAAGACCCCTTGAGATGAGAATGCCATTGTTTCAAAAGTGGTAACTTAGAATTGAAGTTTCATTGCAAGTCAGAATTTGAATTTCATGTTACAACCTCTAAACCTCAAATTAGCATGTGTTTTGGGTTTAAACATGATTAGCCAACTTTCCCAAGTGGATTAGCGCATCAAAACGCAAGAATTGGATGAGTTTTGGTGAAGTTTAGATCACACTTCACTCGTGCATCAGGTTTGCACGAATTCCCTCTAAAACGCATCATTCACTCTTCCTTTTGATCCCATTGTCTTCTCCTATAAACACATGAACTATCCCATTCATTTTCTCAAGCTTGGATAGCCAAAATCACCCTGCCAAACTTGTTTCATAACTCAGAATTCAGTAACTTCAAAATCCATTCTCGAGCCTTTTTCAATCCAATTTTTCCATAAATTCACCTTCCTTGATCTTCCCTGAAGCTAACCACATAATTACATTCAAGAATCGTGCCCTATACTGCTCCATAGAAGTCCGGTTTCAGAGCTCTGCAACTCAACTTCAATAGGTAGATTCCTTCATCAATTCTTTAAAACTCTGATATCATTGAGTTGCTATCATTGCCTTGGTTCTAGTCGCAACACTTACCTTTTACTGGAAACACGTTTTGACCATGAAATTTCAAATCCCTTTTCAAAACTTTCCTTCCAAATTGCTTGAGCTACAATTTATATAAATTTGGCGCGAGGGTGTGGTTGTCTTTGTCTTGAAGAGACGAAGCGAATGGCATAGGTCTGAGCTTCTGATTTTACAGTTTGAGAGACCTGCAATTCGTGTTGGCTGGAGGTTGAAGATGACCAACGTGTCATCTTCCAACCAATGAAGGCGCGCCATCTGTTTTTTTTTAAATCTTATTTAATTAATGATTATGTACATTATTCACTAATGACCATGATATACACAATGCGCCAGATCCCTTGGATTTGATTACTAACATGTTTTGACTCTCATCCAATGGTCCCCATATTTTTACTTTTATTTTCTTTTCTGATTTTTATATTTTAATTGTTTTAAATTTCAAAAAATCATAGAAAATTCATTTTAAGTCCAAATAATCTGAAAAAATTATGAAAAATATTTTTGATTATTCTCTTTCTGATTTTTTTTCTTTTTTCACAATTTAATTTTTTGTTTTGGTATTTTTTATAAATTTACACTTTATTTGATTTGTTTTAAATGTTTAAAAATACTTTTACACATTTTTAAATTCTGAAAAAATTAGGGAGTGATCCAATGATATTGTGACAAATATTGCTGACCTTATTTTATTTTTGTTTCTGACTTTACTATTTTTTTATCATTTTTTGTTTATTTTACCCATTTATTTTAATTTTAAAAATAATTTTTGACTTTAAAAAATTACCAAAAAATTTGTAAAATTATTTGAGCCCTTTTCTGATTTTTCTATGGTCTTACTTTTTATTTCTTGATTAATTTGAACATAGTTGATATTTTTCTCTTTATTTTCTATTTTTAAACATTGTTTTTGAACCCTTTTGTGTATATTAAAATATGATATTATTTTGTGACTATTTTCTGGCTGATCTTGGGGTACATTTTGGATCATGAACTTTATTAACATCATTGGATCCATAGTGTTGAGTTTAACTCCACAAAAATGGATGAATGATTTTAATAATAGTTTGATTAAAATATAATTCAAATGTGGTTTGTATATTTTCTCCTCATCCCTCTTCATCTCATCCCTTTCTTATTGCACTAAATATTGTTGGAGCATGATCTCTATATCATGTTTCAAAACAAATGGTGCATAGATTGCTATTGACCGACCTCAAAATAGGTGTGACTTTTATATAAGCCCACTTACGATTGCTTAACATAGCGCTAAATTTTGTCCCGATTCGAATAAATGACCATTCGTGGCCCAAACTTATGATTGCAAGCCCAAGTATGTTAATTTGATATCTTTGATCCAATAACCTTGAGATTCATTGTGTGGAGGTTTTGGTTCTACCAATCCTCTAATGGATCTACAACACCTTTGGTCAACGCGGATCACTTAAACATCGTTGATCATTAAATGACACTTGTGATAATTCCAAATGGATGATATACTTGACAAAAAGCAAATGCAACTTGTTGTGTGGAGGCTATGGTTCTACCATTCCTCTAATGAGTTTCAAATGCAAGCTTCAAGATGGTCATTGAACTAACCACTAATTATTGACTTGTCTTACTTTATGCTTTTATTCTTTTTTATGCTTTATGTACCATTTACTTTTAGCATTTACATTTCATGCCATTTTCATCTTTGCTCATTTGAGCATTTACTTTCTTGCCATTTTTACTTTGCTCACTTGAGCTTTTCTTTTCCTTTCTTAAGATACTTAATAATCAACATAAACCCTAAAAAATCTTTAATGGTACTTGGACTATTTGGTTACTATCCTTGGCATTATGGAGCATGGGACTTCTCTTGGACTTAGGATTAGAAACCTTGGCCTATCTTGGAGACCTTGTGATCTTATCTGATTATTTTATATGGAGTTCTTGAGGTTTACCTCAAGGCATTGGGTTGTTTGTTTTTTTTTTTGTGCAGGTTTTTTTGTGATTACACTCTTTGTTTGTGATCTAGAATTCACCCGTATACAGTCGTTACTCTGCCCAATTTTTGTGAAGACTTAATACACTTGAAGTTTGGTTCTCTCAAGAGGTCTAGTATTTTTTTGCTTGATTGTTTTCAATCCAAGGAATGGGAATTCTATCTTGGCTCATATTGTCAAGTATTGGCTTCTTGTTGATTAGGTGGTTCTTATCCCTAGCTTTTACCTTATGATTTATGATAGTCCCTTCTTCTCCTTCCATGTTCTTTAATTTCAAAAATATTCTTCCTCCTTTTGAAAACTCTTCTTGTTTTTAAACTTAAACCACTATTATAATAAACTTGGACTCATGTCCATGCATTTTCAAAACATTTTCATAAGTAAACTCCAATCAACTTAATAATACCTTGACATTTTTTGTGAGAAGACTAAAAGTCAATCAATCTCATTTCAAACCATTTTTCCATTTTAGCTTTCTATCTTTAAACTTTTCTCAAAATATTGAACTCTTGTCAATCCTTGTAGTGATGCAAACAACTATACTTCTACAATATGTAGCGAAGAGAGATATTTTCCACTTGGGTGTTGAGCGAGGCATTGTTGATTTTAAAATCCAAGCCATATCCTCCACTTTGGGATGATGCAAATTCTCCTTTCTCATAATTGTGGGTAGTAGGTATGTTTTCCACATGGACAATGACGATGATGTTTTATCTCATAAAATTAACCAACACATTTATGTCTTAAGTTTTTTTTTAAAAGATGAACTACGTGTACGATGATCCCCTATTGCACGAAAAGGTGGTACGTAGGCACTAAAGGTTCGTAACCGCAGCGGGTGCAAAAATTATAAAATAAATATATTTCTTTTCTCACCTCCACCATCCATTTTTTATATACAACATTTTTATAGCCAAAATATACAGATTTTACAAAGAGGCTCATGCGGAGTACCGTAGATGTTTAGGGTGCTAATACTTTCCCTTTTCATAACCAACCCTCTTACCTTTAATATTTCCCCCTCTTTTTGGTTTATTCACACTTTTCCCATTCCTTTGGAATCAATAAAGCGCGATGGCAATTTTTGTTTTGATTTGTATAAAGTCTAGTCAACCCAATGGCTTAGTCTTAAGCATTTCTACCGCTACAATGATGAGATGTCTCCCAAGAACTGGTGGCATCAAGATATGCGGCTCTTATAAATATTGCTTTATTGTCTTGAAGGATGTCTGACAATCATCATTCCACACCATTGTTTGATCTTTTCGAAGTAATCTGAATATAGGCTCGCACGTAGCAGTTAGGTGTGATATGAACCTCGAAATGTAATTCAATCGTCCTAAGAAACCAAGAACCTCTTTTTATGTCCTTGGAGCTTGAATTTCTTGTATGGCTTTCACCTTGTCAGGATTTACCTCAATACCGCGATGACTTACAATAAATCCCAATAACTTACCTGACTTGACACCAAATGTACACTTGTTTGGATTCAACCTTAGTTTAAACTTTCGCAGAAGTTTGAATAATTATTGTAAATGTACAAAGTGATCCTCCTCTGTATGAGATTTGGAAATCATAACATCTATGTATACCTCAACTTCTTTGTGATCATATCATGAAATAGTGTGACCATTTCCCGTTGATATGTTGCCCCTGCGTTCTTTAGACCGAAAGGCATTACCTTGTAATAGAAAGTACCCCAAGGAGTCATGAAGGTAGTCTTTTCCATATCTTTGGGTGCCATTTTGATTTGATTATAACCTGAGAAACTGTCTATGAGTGAGAATATTGAAGCTTAAGTTCTATTATCCACCAAAACATCTATGTGAGGTAACGGGAAATCGTCTTTGGGACTTGCTTTATTCAGACCCCTATAATTTACGCACATGCGTACTTTACCGTCCTTCTTAGGTACCGACACGATGGTAGCTATCCAAGGTGGATAATCTACCACTGCTAAGAACCCTGCATCAAATTGTTTAAGGACTTCTTCTCGAATTTTGCTAGACATATCTGGACGAGTTCTTCTGAGCTTCTGTTTAATCGGAGAGCAACCTTCCTTGAGAGGTAGTATATGCACCACAATATCTGTATCCAATTGTGGCATATCTCTGTAATAGCAGGAAAATATATCCACATACTCATGTAACAACTTGATCAGTCTTTCTTTGACGCTTTTCTCTAATGTTGCCCCTAGCTTGATCTCTTTGGGGTCCTCCTTTATGTCAAGGGTAATGGTCTCAATGGCCTCTTGGTATGGTTGCATATTTTCATCCTTTTTCTCCAATTCCCTCGCTAATTCTTCGGAGAGTTCAAGATCTTCATCATCTTCCTCTTCCGCTTGGTTGATGGGTGAATCAAAATTATATTGGATAGCAGCAGTAATGTTATCGGTGATTATAGGCATGGATTTGCACATTTATCATGTTTTGGTGCAGTTTTAGTATGTGAATTTGGAAAATGCATATGAAGAAAAGTTATTGCCATTTTTGAAAGCATAAGAGATAAATACAAGAGAAAGACATGGATCTTAATTGAATGCGAAATATAACTTTTTATTAATTGTGAATTTTGTCTGAAGTAAATCAGGGACCCTTACAAATTACCCCTATGCCTTGGGCTTGACATAGATTCTTTCAAAAACAAGAAAAAATACTTTGGAAAGAAAAATATTTCTATAATCTCTATAGTTTTCCAATTCTTGAGCTCTTCGCCAAGAGCACATTCACGGATAAAGTCAGATGCTCTCTTGGTGTTGTTCTTGTTAGATATCATCGCCACTTGTCTGCCATGCTATGTTCCTTTTTTGATGAAGGTTTCTTGGATAGGAGGAAAACACGCCTTGCCTTTTAAAGTAGCCTTTTATGATTCGTAGCCCAAACCAAAACGATTCTTCTTCTCAGGTATCTCCATGATTTTACCCCAACCTTTTGAGATACCAACTTCCATAGCTGTTTGTAAGTCTCTCCACAAAGTCATATTAGGTTTCTTAATTTTCTCCACTGGCAGGTTTACCATTGAAGTAACCTCTAAGACTTGAAATGGTGTTGCTATATAGTCTTCATCAACACTGATATATCTGTAGAACTCTATGTGACTTACAAAGATGTCCTTTTCACTGTCAATTATACCCAATCTTCCTTCAACGAAGAGTTTCAATTTCTGATGTAACATTGAAGTAACAACCCCCGCTGCATGAATCTAAGGTCTTCCAAGTAAACATGTATATGTTGGTTCTATATCCATGACTTGGAAAGTGATATGAATCATATGCGGGTCGATCTTGACAGGAGGATCCACTTCTCCAAATACTATACTTTGGCAACCATTAAAATCTTTGACTATCGTAGAACTTGGCCTTATAACAACACCATCTAGTGTTAATTTCATCAGACTGGATTTTGGTAACACATTAAGGGCAGAACCAATATCGGTGAGTACCCTGGACAGGCTTGTAGTACCTATATAAATAGAAATATGCAATTCTTTGTTGTGATCTCTGCATTGTGGAGGCAAATCACTATCATTAAAACCTAGATATGATCCAGATGTCAGATTTTCTACAACATTGTCAAACTAATTCATTGTAATCTCTTCCTCAACATGAGCATAACTTAAAACCATCATTATAGAGTCTCGATGCGCTTCTAATTTGAGTAGCAACGAGAGTATTGAAATCTTGGTCAGGGTTTGGTGTAGTTGATCCACCACCCAATAATCACTCCTCTTGATTATTTTTAGGAATTCTTCTGCCTCTTGGTCAGATAAATTCTTGTTCGGAGGCTCTTTTTCTTGGCTTTCCTCCACCATAATTTTCCACTTATCCTTAACAACATCACCATTCTTCTTTTTTCGTTCAGGACCGTATATTTGACCATTATGAGTCATGCCCCTTATTCCAGCTATATTTTTGATCACGGGCCCTTAACTTGTTGATGGCTCACATTCTTACTTTAGACCATTGACATAGACAGTAGAATCATAACTCCATGGTACCGCTTTGTTGCTTTTGTAAGGGGTAGGAGATGGCCCCCTAATCACCATTGTAGTATTTGGAACTACTGGTATCCTCATAATTTTTTGTGCTATCATTACGGGAGCTTCGGTTGACTCTCCCCATGTTATCACAAGATTATTCTTGTTAGGACTCGGCCCTTGGGAAGGAATTACCAATGACTTATTCGTACTTCCATCGGTCGCAACTACATATTCTTCTGTAGGGTATTGCCCGAATTGGACTATCCCTTGATCCACCTATTTTTGTAACATCATCTCAAAAGATTCATTATGTTCCAAGAGGAACCCACACTCCAACATATATTCTTTCAAAAGGTTTATCGGGGCCTTTACTTGTTTGGCTACCCCAAAGTCAGAAACAACCTCAATTGCATTCAAAGTTGGCCCACCATGCAGAGGCATGGGGTTTGTCTTTATGTTTGGTTTATCAAAAGTGATATCTTTGGAATCCAACAAATCTTGAACCTTATGTTTGAAGGCTCAACATTTTTCTATGGTTGCCCTGGAGAGTTTGCATCATACCTGCACCTGGAATTTGCATCGTACTTTGGCGGGAGGGTCCCAATTGGAGGAGCTAGAGGCTTTAGCTCTACCAAAATTCCTTGATTAAATGTTGTAATAATTGACTATGCGGCATGGGGACAAGATCAAATCTTTTAGGAGGCCTTTCAAACCTGTTTTGTTGTTGTTCTCGTGGAATTAGCAATGGATGTTGTGCCCTTGGATGTGATGCGACAACATTAATTTCTCCTTCCTTATTTTTCGAGAAGTTAGGGATATGTCTTTTTGAATTATAAAGGGTACTAGATGATGCCTCTTGTATCTCCCCACTCTTTATACCTGCTTCAATCCTTTCACCAATAGTCGCCAAATCAGAGAATCTGGAAGAGACGCTTCCTACCATCTTATCATAGTACAACCCTTATAAAGTACCGATGAACATATCTACTAATTAATTATCCAGGAGTGGTGTTTGTACACCAGCTTCCATTTCTATCCACATTTGTGTATACTCCTTGAAAGACTCATCTTTCTTTTGAGACAAGTTTTGGAGTTGCATACGGTTATGCACCATGTCTAAATTATAATTGTACTGCCTTAAGAAAGCATTGGCAAGATCTGCCCATGTCTGGATATGAATTTGTTCCAATTGCATGTACCAATCTAAGGATGCCCCAATCAAACTGTCTTGAAAGAAATGGATCATCAGCTTTTGATCTTGTGTATATGCACGCATTTTTCTTCAATACATGCGTAGATGGTTCCTCGGACATGTGAGCCCCTTATATTTTCCAAACTCATGTACTTTGAATTTTGGAGGGATCACTAAATCAGGAACTATACCCATTTCAAGAGCATCGACAACGAAAGCATTGTAACCCTGCACAACCTTCAACCTTTCTTCGAGAGCTTTGTATTGGTTGAGTGCCAAGGGATTTTTAGTGACATATGTGTGGGATATCCTTTAAGGTGCCTGATTGACATATTCTAAGTCATGATCTCCATATTATAAGTCTATATAGTTGTCCACGTTGTTAACCGGAATTTTCAAGGTATGAGATGCCCCTGCCTTCGATGGAGGTGGGAAAAACCCTTCAGTATCAGCTTTCCTGACCTCTTGTTAAGCCATAGTTGACTTTTGAGGTCCTAACTCTGGTTCTACTCTTGGTTTGTGATTGCTCGACGCACCAATAGTCTGTGATACATCTTCTAAGGCTACCCTAGGAATCTATTCTTGTCTTTCGATGATGTTATTCAAGGATAAAATAACTTGGCTCATATCTCCCTTCATCGAGTTGATGTTGCCTTTCACTTGCTCCAAATCTTCTTTGAATGTAGCCTGATTTTCTTCGATCCGTTCCATCACTTTTTATGGGCTCTTGTTTGATATGGCGGTCGGGGAGATGGTGCTTGTCTACCAATGGTTTAAATTGAGATGATTTTAAAAATGAATGAGTTTTTTGTTATGAAATGTGAAATGATGTGATGTTTGTGAATGCATGGATGCGTATGAATATGTTAAGAGTTTTTCTTCATTTTTTGAATGTCTTATTCACTTGGATTTTCCATATATATTTTTATTCTTTTTTTTGTATTTATATTTTTCAGTTTTTGCTTTTTATTAGTGAGCATCTAAAAATAAATACACAATCGAGATATGGAAACAAAATACTTTTACAAAAATAACAATTGTCTTTAAAAAGGAGAATACAATTTATATGTTGAAAAATATTCCAACCAAAACACCAAAACTTGCTGAAAGAAATAAAACAGGGAAACAAAATCTTTTAAGTGCGCCTGTGGATTTCAACTCTGAAGCCATCCACCATAGTCCTGCAAAGTTTGAGGAAGTCTTCAACATCTTTTGGGTGCGGGACCATCACATTTTCCGCATCTCTCAAACTTCTAGGGATGTCTTCAATGATATTGTTGGCTAAGAAGGCGAGTTTTGCATGCTTGTCTTTGTAGAATCAATACTCTTGGTAGAGGTCCAGAATTATCTTATGATTACCTTTTCTTGCTTTGGCGATCTTTTCATACTTCTCATCCCAATATAATTTTTCAGCCCTCATCTCCGTATAGAGCTTCCTTTGTATGAGGAAATTCTTTTGGAGGTCTTCTAACTCATGACACACTTGCTCATATTCATCAGTCTATTGGGAGAGAAGTCTTTCTGCCCACATCCTATGAGACGTTCCCCTACATCTGATTCTTATCTATCTTTGAGTCTCTTAGTAAGATACTTCATTTTCTCTTGATATAAAGAATCTTGTGCCAAACTTTGAATTTAAGCCCTCAAATTTTCTTCCATCTCCTTTTTGTCTTGCGAAGCCTTTTTGTACCACATACTTAGCTTCCCAATTTCACTAGAAACATCTTCCAAACGTTGGTTTTGGTAATCCAAGTTAAAGGTAGCACTCAACTTCCCTTCATTCGAACGTTTCCGCTTAAGAATTTCCTTTTCGAATGCTTCACGGTGTTTCCAAATTTGTTGATCTTTGGACTCAAGTTCGTGTTTCATTTGTCTTTTCTCCTTAGCTATGTTATGAAAGTGAAGCTCCAATTCTTCTTTCTCCTTTCGAGCTTGATCCAAAGTTTTCTTGAAGTTGTCTATTTCTTCTAAAGACATAGACAGAGGATTTGGGACATATGGTTTGTGCTCGGGATTAATGTCAAATGGTAAGTTAACAACTTCCACCCTATTCAAAACCCATCGAGTGTAAGGTTCTTTCGCCAACATAGTATTTCTTTCGGCCTTTCTTTTATTAACCCTATTCTAGCTCGGATGATATTGTTGAGCAACTCTCGGTCATTTTTGCCCATGTCGTGAATGATTAATTGTTGAAGTTTCTCATCAGAGGGTTTATCCTCCAACGAGTACCCTAGTTGACACAAAGCCAAAGTAGGGTTGTAATTAATGCAGCCACGTGATCCAATCAACAGAACATTCAGAAAATCTCCGCAACTATAAATGATATCTCCAATGTCTAGCTTCCTCGCATACCATAACACAAAATTAGTTGTAAGAGACCTTAATTTTTGAGGCCACTTATATCTTGTCAGGTTTGGGACCATGTAGTCTTCCTTATAGAGATGACTCATAAAACAAGAATATAAGAGCAGGATATAACAGTTCAACGCACCCCTCCCCTTTTCGTAACGAGTGTGAAGAGAATAGTAAATATCAGTAAGCAAAGCAGGAGTTGGGTCCACATTCAATGCTTTTGCACCCTAAAATGCACTAATAGTTGCAAGGTCAATATAGTCCAAAGTCCGCAGAAACAGAATTACACCAAAGACAAGTATCCCTAAGCAATCAACACAAGATTCCCATTCTTTATTATTGGAAAAATAAAGGGCTTTAGCTTCTAAATAGTTTATATCAAACCATTTTCTAAGTCCTTAATGTCAATAGTTTGTCCAAATTCAAAAGTCTACCAAATTCTTCTAGAGTCGGTGCTAGCTGAAAGTCTTGGAAGGTGAAACATCTCAATGGAGGATCGTAGAACTGAACCAAGGCAGAAATAACATCCAATTGTACATCCACTTTTTTCAACTCAAGGGTATCCCCATAACGACGAGTAAACATCTTCAAATCTCTTTTAGATAGTTTCCCTTTGATGGTCTTGACCTTTGTCATATCTGACTTGACGGCATTAACACGGACAAGTTGTTTCCCTCTGGCATTCATTTTTAAGACACTCACCAAGAACCTTTGATTATTTTTTTAATCCTGTGAATAAGACAGACAAAAATAATAAGGGATATTAATGAATATGTGAAGTGAAAGATGCATGAACGTATGATTGTGTGTCATAGTAATGGGATTTCATGATAGGTATCCGTAGTTGGTAGGCTCCTAGTTTTGGCCTACGGATATTCTACCCTCCCCATAAGGTGGTCTCCTTAAGGGTATCATGGATAACACTAGAGGGAAAGGCACAGGGGCCTCCCTTAAGCGAAGCCTCTTTGTAGACCGAAACTTTCGTCTCTAAGGTCGTAAAAGTTTTCACCATGAGATTTTGGTTTAAGGTTATACAAAGAGTCATAGGTTTTGTTCCGAAGTCTTACCCCCCAAGAGGATATCTCTTGAGACATTTCTTTTTTGGAATTTCACGGACTCTAGGCGAAGTCGTCACAAAAACTCATAGGGATGATGTATCCCCTTGGCCAATAGACGAACCTTCTTTCTAAGATTTTTTGAAAATAATTTTAAAAAAAAATATAATCCTCAAATTAATATAATATGACAATAAATATAAAAATAAATAAACCAAAAGAAATAAATAAATACAAAGAAATAATAAAGAACCCTAAAAAAAACCCTAAATCCCAAAGAGAGGTTCTAAACCCTATGGTTGAGTCCCTAACATAGTCGCCAACTGTTATAACCGGTTTTAAAATGAGAGTAGCCACCATTAATTTTTATCCTAGGGAAGGGAATATAACAGATAACCCTAATTTTGTAAGAGATTCCAAGTTGTTGACTCGTTTTTAGACGAATGGAAGGTGTTTGGCACCCCTCATCTACCTTGTTCACAAGGATATTAGGGTTTAGATTTACGGTTTAGGAAATGGGGTTTTAATTTTTATTAGAGGAGCTCGCCACGATTTTAGTCGTACGCCTGCGTATCTTCTTATGAGGAATCAGAGTCCCAATTCGTAGTTCGTACTTGTTTGTTGGTGTTTTTTATGGATTACAGAAATATCTCGTATTCTCCTTGAACCAAGTCTGGGTTTGTAAATTGCGGAGTTATTAGACGAAGTTCGCAGTTAATAGGAAATATCTCTATAATCCTTTTTGAAAATAATATCTTGAATTTATAAAGTTAGTAGAAAATTGTTAATAATTTAATTGATTAGATATTTTCAGATATTAAATTTAATATGAGAAAATATCTTTTTAGTACATGAGAAAAATAATTTTAATGTAATTAAAATATTTAAATGAATTAGTATTTAAAAAGAGTTTGAATTAATAAAATAAATAAATTTAGAATTTATTATAAATATATTAGTAAATTAAAAATAGAAAAAATATAAATAAATGTATAAATGAATAAATAAATTAAACTAAAAAATTAATTAATTAATTAATTTTAAATATAAAACGGAGGGGGTGTATTTTCAGTTTGTTAGTAAAAGGCTAAGGGTATTAAGAGTAAGTCCCTAAATCTAGATATTAGATTTAGGCCCAGGACGCAGTGGGTGTTGTTTTAAACGTGGTAGCAAAACTAAGGGGTTCACGGAGTAAGGGCCCAAGTCCAAATGTTGGACTTGGCCCAATGGCACTGGCAGGTGTGAATTATGACTGAGAAGTGATTGTGGGGGTTAGTTCAACAAGGGTCTAGGCCTAGATAATTATTTAAGCTCGTTGGGCAGGGTGTGGACATGCGCATACACTTATGATGGGCGTGCCATTAGATGATGATCATATGGCAATGATTCGCAGTGCACAGTAAGAGGCAACACATAGGAAAAAAGAGTGTTATATATTCAGTTTTATCCCAATTTTCTCATTTTTTTCTCTTCTTCGCCTCTCTCTCTATAACCGTTCCTTCTCACTAAAACAAATTCTAGAGAGAGGCTCTGACCTCTGTCTAAAACTCAGGCGATCAGAAATCGCCCCGCCGGACGGAAATCGCTTCCGTTAGCCGCTCCTTCCTTAGTCACCATAGGAACCTTGTGCACCCCAGTTCTTCGATTGAAGCTCAACTGGGATCTTCATATGTTTGTCTGCACCGTCGCGAGAAAACCCAAAATCGTTGAAGATCTTCAACCAAACCTTAGAACCCTAAGAACCCTAAGGGTTTGTGAAGAACCCTAATCCAAACCAGAACCCAGAAACCATAAACGTTAGAACCCTAACCTAACCCTGATGAACCCTAACACTAAGCAAGAACCCTAACCCTTAGAAATCCAGAAATTCAAAATCAAACACAAATCGTAGATTCAACAATTACAAGCCTTAAGCTAAGTGGATCTACTTACATCTCTTGCAGTGATTCTTCTTATATTTTTTCCTCCTTCTCCTTCTTTTGTGTTTGACAGGTATGTGAGATGATGATGCATGATGGTGGCGATGGCTTGATGCACAGACCTAGGTTTTTAGAAATTTAAACCTAGATCTCAAGTAGGCAGGTTGACGCGCGGCTCTTGCTTCTTCTTTTCTACTTCTTCTCTTATATCCTCTTTTTATCTCCATTTTCCTTTTCTTATCAATTTTAGCATTAGGGTTTTATAGGCCTTAGATTAGAATAAATTAGGAAATTATATTGATTTGTCGTTACAATTTGTTGAATAGGGATTTAGAAATTTGATTCTGTTGGAAGATTAGAGATTTAGTTGTAAAATAGTTTTAATTCGTTTATAAGTGATCCTGATTTGGACGTCTTTGTATTTGTATATTCAATTTGGTTTTTGTGAAATATATTATTTGATTTTGTCATATGAAATATTTGATTTGTACAATATTTATTTCTTTTCTTGGATTTACTTAGAGAAGATCAAGGCGTTGTGACTGTACCTTGAGAATTAGGGTTTCAAAGACCCTCGTTGACTTGGTCAACTCTTTTCTAATATATACACAAAAACAAATATAATTTCGATAATAATAATAAAAAACAATATTAGTTTTAAAAATAAACATGCAGTTATAAAAATAAAATTAAAATTGACTCAGTCAACCGTCTATTAAAATAAAATATTAATAACGACAATACTCTATATAACACAACTGGGACACCACTTAATTTATTGGGCTTAACTAAATTGCTAGAGAACCTCCTTAAAAAAAATTACACACGGGCCATAAGGGTTTAGAAAGCCCACAACCTTAACACACACCTATTTACATTATAAAACAAACCCCTTAATGGGCTGAAATCAAAAAATACCAAATACACACCCTTTTCTAATTGTAAGGAAAAGTTAGTGGGTCATCAATTTTTGATGGTCCATTTTTGAAACAATACACCCCCTCTATAAACTTAAACCCCCTACTATATATATGAATTTGGTAACAATATATTATAAAGAAAATGATAACACGAGAAATTAATATCAATAAGGAATAAATTAATTAGATATCAATAGGGAAATTTTGGGGTATGACAATAATGTCTTTACATATTTGTGTTGAGAATTTATTTTTCTCAACTTGGTGTGACTGGTGTTTCTTTCAAACATGATGGAGGTTTTTTACTCAAAATTGATATCTTTTATCAAGTATAAGAGAACATTGAACTCTTGTTCTGCTAAAATGGAAGAGACACTCTAGGGGTTGTGTGCAATGGAGATGCATCAACCTGAGGTAAGTTAATATTCTAGAAGATTAACTTACAATCATGATGAGTTGTCCATAAGGATTGGGAGAAGCAAAAGTTTCCTTTTCTGTATAGTCTATTTGAAGGGTTGATGATCATATGAAACCTTGTGTGTTGTGGTCTGCATGATAGAGGTAATCTCCTTTTTTTATGTACAAGCACTACAATAAACGCTTATAATGTCGAATGCAAAAAACATTGTACATCGATAATAAAAGCAAGATAAATAAGGTCGTCATGAAAAGTCTTCATTTAACACGTCGGTGTTTTCAAACCTGACATGAATATTTATTTCAAAACCATTTAGAACATGAGCTCGAACCCCAAGTGCTGCACTTTTATAATATTACAAGCTAGCGTATCTTTTATCTCGATTTCTCCATAAACCGAGGGGTATATAAGATATTTTTTTAATTGTTACATTTACATTCTTTATTCAGAATAATATTTTTTATGTTTACCCAGAAAATTATATTTTTTACCCAGAAAATAAAGATAAAAGTCAAACTCCATCGGGTGGTTCAAGATAAAAATCAAATTCTCTAGGGTATCTTATTTCCCCTAAAGATGTATATTCTTGAGGAACATATTCTGTTAGATCTTACATGCAATGTTTTCTGATGAAAAAAAAAGTAAGGTAATTAATATTTGATAAAAAAATAATCTAAAAATCAAATAATGAAAAAATATTTAAGAAAACAAACCTTGAACCCCTAGATGATTTTCTACGCTTGCAAACCATCGTAGAGAACTTTTCCAAGCGTTCTTAGGTTTCAAGCACTTCATATGTTTCATTTTGGTTAGATTTCCTATCGTAAGACAAATTATATAATGGATGTCCCTTAGGTTTCATGCGGATCACTAATGGTGGTTTCTTGAGAATTGATAACTTTTAAATGGACGACATAGATTTGTTTAAGGCCGTTGAAAACAGTGAAAAATAACACTTAATTATCATCTCAGTTTTGGAATGTTGTATTGCCTAACTAAACTAAAACAATGTCGTCTTTTAAGACAAACTAATCCAAAGGTGTTTCTATGTCTTCTACTTCTGTAAAATCACGATCTGGACCATTATGTGGGTGTGATGGTAGTATGGTTTCGTACCAATGCAAGAAGGGACAAAATCAAGGAAGACTTTTTTGGAGATGTCCATTTTGGAGGAGTTAAGAGACATGTAATTTGTTCATATGGGATAAAGACAGGGTGGCAAAATGTGGAAATGAAGATGGGAGCATGATGAAGTCAGAGGTGGAAGCTATGGGTTATTTGAAGGTTATGTACGAAGATTCAAAAAAGAAGAACAAGACACTAAAGAACAAATTCAAATCAGAAAAATTTTATGGAAATTTGAAGATGTTATGTTTTGTTATCTCCTTTATGTTTAATATTTACTTTGTTATGAAATGTAATAGATGAGGTGGGGTTTGAATTGTATTGTTAACGTTATGTGAAAATTGTAGAAGCAAAAAAATCTATGTATTAAATAAATGGAATTAAATATCCTCTCGGTTTTGGAATAAAATCGAGGTGTTACTTCAACTAACCCCTCGGCTTTTCAAATGAACCAAGGGGTTAAATTAGTTTTTTTAATAGTTACATTGTTTACTCAGAATATTAAAAATACAGAATGTCCAGGTCCCATACAAGATGCTAGCTATCCAAGGTTGGTTGTTGTGCTATCATTATCATTGCATCCAAGATAGATGGTTGTGATATCATTATCATTGCCTTCACTTGAATAGATAGTGAGTTTGAATGCTTCCAACTTCTAATATGGTGTATGTTGCAAAAGTTAGAAAATGTTTTTTTTGCACTTGCAATCCATCAACAACGACGAATATATCATAATTGTTCAAAACATTAAACAACATCAACACCATTGTTTGATATAGATCACAAAAGGTGAAAAAATGTTTTGCTCAAGGTAGAATAACATTTTTTCAGTTTTGCAATCAATCCCAAAAAATGGTAGGGCGACTACAAATATGATAACATTAGGGTTAAATTTGTTCAACAAGTGTTTTTATAGTCAAATCATATTATTTATCCCTCAGTTTATTAAAGAAACCGAAGGATTAGATCATTTATTTTACACTTTTTACAAATAGAAACATAAAGAGTCGTAGCTGGGATTTAGAGCTTGTCCAGAATGGTATTTCACTGCAATTTTCTAGATAAATGAGGGCTCAAGTTGTTTTTTTTTAAATAATTATATGGGGGCATTGGTGAAAAACCTTGTTTTTTCTGGTTAATGTGAAAGCTTCGTCATGAAAACAGTTATTTGTTGTAGTGAAGGATGGTGTTTTAACACCTCAAAGGCAGACAGGAGGTCTGGAGAATATGCTTATTGAAAAGTCTCCTAGGTTGTGAAATCAGTTGTTTATTTTAGATCTGCATATATGATCAGCTGTTGAAGTATGTTTCTCTTGAGTTCTCCATCAAGGGTTGTGTGTGGACTTACTGTGGGTATCATCTTCATAACTATAGTAATTGGTAAAGTCCATGTATATGAGAATGATGTCTTATCTGATGTTGGAACATCGTCTTAGGTGTGCTTGTTGCTTCAGAAGGAAACTATAATGAAGATCATGGGGTGAGCATTGTTGATCACCAATGAATTCCAAAATTGGGATATTCAACCATGATGGAGTGTGAAGTCCAGTCTCTGATCAAGTATGGAATATTCTGAAGAATCCTCTTGTGCTATTGTGATACGGTGGCAGAACCGACTGTTAATACTGGTTTGCGTTTTGTATTCGCAAATGTGCGGTAAGCAAGAGTTGCCACCGACTTTTATTTCATCCAACTAAGGAAAAGGAAAAAGAACAGAAAAAACCTTTTTCGAGAGTTTTCTGAGTACGGGGGGTAGATTATAGAAAGGGAAGGTGTTAGAACCCTTTCTATCCATGGTTTTCCACGGGCTCTTAGGTACTTTGCTCATTTTTAAAATTGCTTGTGTGTTCTTGTTTTGAAAAATTTTACTTCGTGATAACCTTTGTACAGTCCTCAAGAGTGTGACGAAGTTGTTTTGAAAATTGTTTTGAAAAGTGTTTATGTGAAAAGTTTTGTTTGAGCAAGCATCTAGGAGCTAATCTACCTACTCGAAAAAGGTCTGTTCGTTTTCCTTTAAACAGCGCTATCCTATTATTAAGGAATAGGTAGCACCGTCGTTGCAGTTTTAAGGGACGTTCGAAGGGACAAGTACGATCACAAAAGCAATGTTAGGAAATTTTAGTAATCATCCTAAAACCTTAAAGATCTTTTTCCGAGGCAACATCCGAATGGATCATTTTCGATCTTTTGGGACTAGAGGACGACCACTAACATTCCCTATACTTCATGACCGTTTACCGAAGGCAACTGGAGTGGGGTAAACCTTAGGAGTGGGCAGGTGCAAGTGTATTTTTTCAGTTAATTATCTTTGCACAATTAGGGTTTTCTACTGTTTTAATTTCAACTTGTCTTTCCATACAATGCTATACATACATCTAAGCAGTTTATAGTTTGCGGAAATTAAAATGCGAGAAGTTAGAGTCCTAATTATTACAAGGCTTTGGACAGATACATAATTTATTTTTGACTGAAAATAAAATGCGGAATTAAAATCCTATTTAAACCTATTACAAACTCGGAGCAGTTACAAATAATGATAAAAATGGAAAATTAAAAGCGCGCGGCAAATTAAATGCGAGATATAATTGACGACCTAAAAAATCTAATTTGATTAAAATATTTATGTTATTTTTAAGGAAAAACTAGGTTATGTACAAAATTAAACCCTAATTATAATTATTTTAAATTATAACAAAAAGAGAATTAAATTGCCTAAATTTAATTAAACTAATTAATTAATAAAATATTTTTTATGAAAAATGGTTTTTTGATGTTTTTTATGATTTCCTTGATTAAATAAAAAAAATATGATTTTTATGGTGTTATTAAAAAAACATAATTAATAAATAATAAGAAAAAGAATTAAAATAAAAAGGTAAGAATTTAGGCCTGTATGATGAGCAAATGGGGGGTGGCTTTCTAAATTTGTCCAGGCCCAATATGGCTGAGCCCACTCCTGCGCCAGATCCAGTGTAGCTTCCTTCTGATGGTTCATGGTATGACTGCATGTACTGGATGTTGGATCTGGATATGATGAGATCTTGGGGTTGAATTTGGAGACGCATGGTGGACATTAGGCAAGGAGGTACACTGGATCTGCAATGAACAAACGAGAAAATGAAAAACTCCAGACTTGGGTATCGAACCCGGGTCTTCCCCTTTGCAAACGCTTCCCATTACCATCTGGCCATGTTGTCTTTTGTTTATATAAATGGACAAAATATATTATATTGAAATAATGGTCAGTGTTTGTGAAAAACACGCGTGAATTCATATTGGCCACTAGGATCATGCCACCTATTCTTCTTCCTGGGACCGTCGTTTTAGATGAAGCCCCTTTACCTACAGACGATGTCTATAGCTACATCCCTGTGAATCTCAAAAGAACTCAAACAAGCATGATAAATTAAATCCAAACTCACAGATCAACTAGGTTTGATCTCGTGAGTATGATGATACTCCTCTCATGCCCTGATTTCTCCTGTATTAAAAATCCCTGAAACGCAACCTCAAACCCTAAAAATGGTAGTTGTCCATGTATGCATCAAAACTTGCAATTAGTGATTCAAACATGTTCTAAACATCCATACAAACAAGAATGCATGATCAAAAAGTATTTATAACGCATGTATGACTGTAATTTTTTTTGAAAAGAAAATTCAAACCGTGATCAGATTGGTCATGATTCTGAGAGTTTTGACACTTGAAAATAATGCAATTAGTCTCAGTGTGTCTCCAGGAATACATTGCAACCTTTAGAACCTCTTGAATCTGCCTCAAAATCCAAACTCAATGGTCACTCTTCCTTGAATTTCAAGCTTGTGTACAGGGTATCTTTTGAGCAGTTGCGCCTTTCTCTCTTCCCCCTAGAGTTCAAACAAGCCTCAGTATATATATATATGTATTGAGTCTAATTAGGTTAACAATTTTGGATCCAATCTTGGGAGTTGATGGATAAAATCTTTGATCTTTAAGTCACATTATTTCATTCCAAACCTGGCCAAATCATGCATTTTTTCCTCAAATTGCCTTGATTCGATTTGAGCTGATTAGGCCATCTTAATTAGATTTTATTTTCATCAAAATCATATCATCAAAACAATCTTTGATATTTTTTGTTATTTATTTGATTTAATGTGATTTTTAATAAATAAAAATCAAAATAAAATAAATAAATAGAGAAAATAATATATGGTTGCTGATTTGGGTCGTGGACCATGTCCTTAACAAGATACAATCCTCAAATGCTAGGCCCATTTGACAAAAAAATGCACTTTTGAGCATATTTGACTTTTGGCAATTTTCCAAAAATGGTCAATTTTGACAATGCATATCTCTTCCAATTTTAACCCTAGAGAGGTGTTCTTTGACTTTTTATAAATCTTAGGATGTTCCCTAAACAAACCTTTTGGTCTCATTTCAATTGGGTCTTCCATGTTCATGTAAGAAGCTTTGACCCAAAAGGTGTTTTTGTTGACTTTTCAAAAGGACCTATAATGTATAAATTCATATCTTTTTATGAGTGTATTTTTTGAACTTGAGGACTGAAGATGAGTTGTAGGAAATTAGAGTCCCTTCAAAATGAGCCTTGGATGAAAAATTTCTGATAAAGTATGAGAAAGTTATGCTTGGTCAAAGTTTGGTTGACTTTTCCTAAGAAACCATAATTTAACAACTTTTGAGTTTTGATGAATTAGGAGCATTCCTTGAGGAATCATGATCAACCCTTTATAAAATGATGAATATCACTTCAAAATGTTGATGTTGACCAAAAATCTTGAAGTTTGACTATATGTGGGCCACAGTTGACTTTTAACCTAATATAGTCGTTTCTCAAGCATCTGAGCAGTTTGACTGAGCAAACTTCTTGTGCAAGGCATAAAACTCGGCATGGATGATCTTGAGGACATATTAGGACTGTGGAGACCATATGAGGCCTTTGGAGCTCACCCATCTTGATGAAAATGGAAACCCTAGTTGGAGGTTCATTGCTTTAGGAGAGAGTTTGTCTGGTCAACTCTTGGGCATCCTTGAGCAAGTTGAGGATCACCATGAACATATGTTGAGTAAAATGGCAGGGAAAATTTTGGGGTACAACAGCTAGGTTCTGTGAAGAAAAACATATTTCCTAAATGATGTCGTAACATCATTTTGTTATCCCTGAAGGAGGTCTGGCATTATGATTATGGAGGATTGAGTATTAACCTTGTTGTCATAAAATGAAGTCTGACTTTGTGCATCAGAATGTCTAGATTCCGATCTTGTCTTCAGTAACATGCTTGGAGAATGCTTGACTACTATGTTGAGTACTTCAGTAGTATCAACAATTACTAGTGCATGTAAGGGCATAGGACTATGATCAGATAGGATGATCTGATCAGGAAGAGTGTGAAGAAGGTGGTTTTTCCTTTGTTGCGAGTATATCTGCCTGGTATGTATAAAACCAAGATTTCTGATTGCTTATGTCTGTCTGATGTCCAAGCATGTCTGCACGACATAATAGTTATCCAAAAGAGGTATGACAACTTATGTGGTTCTGTAAGGCCATGTATCAAACATGACCTTGAAGGAGTATGAAGAGCTGGAGTCGGGGTATCAGGTTCATGATTGTTTATATTCACAAGGGTGCAGATATAGTTCAGCAAGTGTTTAAATTTGTGGCTCTTCACTTTGAGATTGTGAAGTTTCTTTGTGTGCTAAAGTTTTTTATCTTCAGCAGGAGCATTATTTATCCTTGACAGGGGGAGTCAAGTGAGTGTTTATGGATTGTTGCTGCAATGGTGAAAATATTGTGAAGCTTATGTGTTTTTCAAGCTTGTGGGGTTTAAATGTTACTTGTGAGGTAATAATGTTAGTTGACATGTTGTGACATTAGAGTTGGATGTCATAATGATGTTACCAGGACATGTATGGTTCTAGCCAGGGGAAGCTAGTTGTTTGAATCATGTGCACACATGCTTCTTAGGAGGAGTCTGGAGGGCAATTTTGGTCGTGTCTGGGGGAATTTATTTTTCTTTGCAGAATTTAAAGGATATCGATGGATGGTATGTTGGATGAAGAGAGATATCACATATGTGATGTTTTGATATCTTCGTTTGTTTCCTTAGACTTTGTTGATGAATAAGCATGTTCTATGGTGTTGAGTTTGATGGGTTGTCATAGATTTGTATGGGCTGATGTGAAGAGATGTTGGATGTGATGTCCCGACATCAATTAGATTGTGGATATTACCTCTTGTTAAAGCCTTTGTCATATTCTGGCTAAAAAAGGGAGAGGATATGTTTGTGTGTGGGCAGCTTTTAAGGGGGAGAAAATATGTGTTAATTGTTGATTCTCTTAAAAGAGAAAGAGCTCATTTATGTTGGATAGTCATGAAGAGGTTCTATTGGTAAGATGTGTTGAACTGTCATGAAGAAGTCCCATTGTTGATGTTGTGACATCAGGAAGAAGACTGTGAAGATTAAACACTAACTTTGAGTTATCGTTTTGTTTTATGTATGTAGAAAGGTTATGTAAATCAGTTTTAGCCAAAATAAGCCAAAGGAGGGATTGTTAATTCTATCTGATTGGAATTGTGTTTGGTAAAACTAATATAGCAGCAATATATTTGATAAGATGTATTAACTTGCTAATAGGAACAGGTTGAGGATGAATTCTTGTCTTATGTTGAGACGTGTTGAGATGAGAAGTTCTCATCATCAAGAATAATGTGTCGTATAGTATGTCCTATGAAGGAGCATACGACATCACGCCTGAGCTGAACTGAATGTTATATTCTGTTAAGTCAAAAAAACAGAATATGTTTTAAGGATACTATATTATCCTATGTGGTGTTGTTTTATAGGTCAAGAAGAATATTGAAGAATATGAACTTTCTAATTATCGAGATAAATTAGGAAGATTTGATTGAAGACCTATTGTTATGCAGAATCTTCTGCATAATTGTAATAGTTAATGAGCTGTTATTGAAGGCCCAAGTCCAGTTGGGAAACAGGTTATAAATAGAAGTGTTTGTAACCTAGGAAAGGTACCATCCGTGAATGAAAAGATGTAGTTATTAGGGATGAGTCTGTACCAATCTCTAGTAAAGTTGGTTGTGTGTTCCACTTGGTTTTGAGTTAGACTGATGTTATAGAGTTATAGTCTCTATTGTTATTCTCCTTGAAGCTTTTAAGCAAGATGAAGTATTATTCTTGGAGGAAACGGCTAAGTAACTCTAAGTATTTTTCATGATAAAAGCATTAAATCAAGATCATGTATGTTGTTCTAAATTAAGGGGTGTCTTAATTAAGATGTTTGTTTGTATTTGAAGTGTGGTCTTCATTTATGTGAAAGGTCATCGATACAGTAATTGGGACTAAGAATGTTAGACATCGCTGTGGTGATTGGAAGTGAGTGGGTATACTCATATCTAGGAGTTCCTAGGTAGAAGTTGCATTGGGTAGGGATTAAGTGATAAGTTGTAAACGGGGGAGTTTGGCTTTGAATTAGTACTACTGATAATGGATTTTATTCCTGGATTGGTAGCCCTTAGAGTAGGTGTTATTGTCTGAACTGGGTTAACAATTCTTGGGTTGTTTTACTTTTCAGTATTGTTTTGTATGTTTATACCTTGCCATGTTTGTTTTTGTCAGAACAGATGTCTCGACATCCTATAGGATATTTATGATATGATATACCAGAATTTAAAGTTCTAATACCTAGAGATAGGAAATGTAGAGACACTTTAGGATGAGTTTAGATATAGGTGCTAATCTACTTAATTTATGGGAGGAGTTTAAAGAACAAAATATTTAAGGAAAATGCCACATAAAACTATATTTCTTGAATTTAGATTAACTGACTCTTTTTAGTTTTTCAAAACACACACACACACACGCGCGCACACACACACACACACACACACACACACACACACACACACACACACACACACACACACACACACACGCACACACACACACACACACGCACATACATATATATATATATATATATATATATATATATATATATATATATATATATATATATATATATATATATATATATATATATATATATATATATATATATATATATATATATATATATATATATATATATATATATATATATATATATATATATATTATGAACAATTTTGATCAACAGATAAACCAAGATTTAGATATGAGTCTAGTTGAGATTTAAAAGAAAATTTAAAGGACAAACATGGTGTCTTCGCTGGAGATCTAGCTCTAGATGATTAATCAGGGGATACCTTTTGGATGAGATGGTTTCTTCCTGAGTATTTTTTTCATAAGTGTTTGAATAGAAGAATCTTCTGGTTGATCTTTTTCTGATTTCTTCATTTCTTGTTCTTTAGCGGTTTCTTTATTTTCTTCAGATTCTGAAAAAAGTTCCTCTTTAGTGTAGTCTTCTTGTCTTGCTTTGATCTTCATTTGCATACCCCAAAACATTCCTTCTAAAAAATTGACTTGATTCTTCTTGACTTGTTAGATACCAATTGTTGATCTGAGATGCTTTCTTCAGGAGGTATAACTTCTGAAATTCTCCCAATCCTTTTTATACTTTTGAGAGAAGTATTAATATTTTTAGAGCATGTGACAGATCCTCTTGGGATGACGTTGACTTAATATTTTGCAGCATGCAGTGGTTGTCTTTTGAATGACAGCTTCAGTTTATAAGTTGTAGTGATGATTGTTGACCTTTGCTTCTGATGGAGAGCTTATATTGTTTGAGAAGATGAATTATCTTTCCATCAGGAACTTTAAACTTCAGAATCCTGAGAACTTGTTTTAGGGATTCTGTCTTTGTATTTGTGATTCTTTCCCAGAGTTGAATCCTTTATAGAACGGGTTTTGAATCATAAAATCTTTCTATCATTTGAGTATCACACAACTATTGAATTTTCTCTTATTGGATCTCTCTACACTGTTATGCTTTTGATCTTAAATCAATAATAGAGTCGAACTCTGATACCAATTGAAGGAATAGAAAACACAAGAAAGGGGGGTTGAATTGTGTTCATAGAAAACACAAGAAAGGGGGGTTGAATTGTGTTCATAGAAAACATTCCCCTTTAGAAATTCTAAGCACTCAAATGATAATAGTGATAAAGAAAATGAAGATAAAAGAACACAAGTAATTTATCCAGGTTCATCGTTAACTAGGCTACTCCTATCCACACCCTCAATGATGATTTCGCCTTATCCAAGGACTTAATCCACTATAACCAAATTGATTACAACTTCACGGGAAACAACCAATGACTAACAAACAATGACATGATCAGTGATCTGATTTAACGAATATAACATTCATTGACCTTAAATGATACCCATCAGTGATCTCACAGGAGTCTGACCTTCACTCGGTCCCCTTTGAGATATGACTACCATTGACCCAACAGAATCCGATCCTGCAAGATCTCGTATCAGGATTTCCTATAATGACCGCATCCATTATCTTCTTGAGATCCGGCCTTCACCAAATCTCCCAAGGAATCAATCAACAAGAGTTAATGGGGTTCTTGTGTTTAAATGATTGCTTCTTCTAAGTAGATTACACGAGTGTTTTAAGCACATATTATTAACACTTTTTTGAGCAATAACTCAAGTGTTAAAACAATTTACATAAAGAGATTTGAACTGAAACATAATACAAACAACAACTCTTGTGTTCATTACAATGTTCTACAAAGATGAATATGATCAGAAGATTAAGTATCAGCGTGTAGTGTTCTTCTTATTTATTGAGCAAGTTCTGAGTAATAACTCCTTGCTTTTTCTGAGATCTACAAAGATGTATATGATGATAGTTGGTTAGCATCTTGTAGAATATTCTTCTTTGAGCAAGCTACGAGCAACAATTCGTTGCTTCTTCTGTTTAATCTAAGATGTATATGATGATAGTTGAATTACATCTTGTTGACATCTTCTTTCTTTCTTTCTTTCTTTTTCTTTTCTCTCTTCTATGGTGGTCTTCAGAATGTGTAGCATTGCAGCTTTGACATCTTCAGCATCCACAGCATTTTAGCTTGATGGCCAACGACAACTTTCCTTTGGATATTTGATCTTATTTTATAGCCTTAATAGAGAGAGACGTTGTAAGGATAGAAAGGTCTTTACATGCATCAACATTTAGTTCCCAACAGACATAATAAGGTGTAATAGTTTAGATAGTATAAAATAATATTTTCTATATCCTGTCACTGTTTAATGATAGCTTTCCACCTTTTCTCTGAATAATATTTTTCTATTAAGCTTGTAAATAGAGATCCGTTAATTCAAGAAAGATAGTTGTAAATCCCTCCATTTGTTCCCAACGGTCATAATGAGAGTGGTTAACAATACAGTATAAATGTTTGTCCTTACGCCACCCTAGAGGGTAGAGGTCACAGACACTTTATGTACCTTTTGTACAACATCACACTGTAGCGGTAGAAATGTTGAGACTAAGCCATTGGATTGACTTAACTCGTATAAATCAAATAAAAACGGCCACTGTGCTTTATTGTTTCCAAAGGAAATGTGAAAAGAGCGAATAAACCCAAAAAGAGGAGGAGAGAATATAGGTATGGGGTTGGTTATGCAAAGAGAAGGTATTAGCATCCTAAACATCTATGGTACTCTGCAGGAACCTCTTTGAAAATCTGTGTATTGTGGCTATAAAAGGTGTATACAAAATAAGATAGTGAAGATGAGAAAAGAAGTATTTTTTTTACAATTTTTCACCTGCCGAGATTGCGAACCTTTAATGCCTAAGTACCTCCTTTCATGCAATAGGGTATCAGGGTACTCGTAGTTCACCTCATAAATTTTAAAACACATATGTGTTGGTTAATTTTAAGACAAGAGACATCATCGTCATCCGAGTGGAAAACATACTTACTACCCATGATAATGAGAAAGTAGAATTTGCATCATCTCAAAGTGGAGGATATAGCTTGGATTTTAAAATCAACAAAGCCTCACTCAACATCCAAGTGGAAAATATCTCACTTCACTACATATCGTAGAAGTATAGTAGCTCGCATCACTACAAGAACCAAAAAGAGTATAATCTTTTGAAAAAAGTTTTAAAGTAAAAAGCCAAAGTGGAAAAAAATGTTTTGAGTGAGGTTAATAACGTTTAGTCTTGATAAAGATTCCAAAGTATGGTTAAATTGATTAAAGTTGGATTAAGAAAAGATTTTTGAAAATGCATGGACCTAAGTCCAAGTTTATTATGAATGCGATTCAATTTAGAAAACAAAAAGAGTTTTGAAAAGGAGGGAGAAGATATTTTGAAATTAAAGAAGATAGGAGGAGATGAAGGGACTATCCTAAAGCATAAGGTAAAAGCTAAGGAAAAGAATGGTCTAACCAACAAGAAGCCAACACTTGACATATGAAGTCAATGTAGAATTCCCATCCTTTAGATTGAAACCAAGCAAGAAAAAATACTAAATATCTGAGGAATACCAAGCTTCAGATGAATTAATTCTTCGCAAAATTTGGGCAGAGTAATTGTTTTATATAGAAGAATTCTTAATCACAGATAAAGCATATAATCAGAATAACATGCACACAAAGAAAATCAACCCAATGCCTTGGAGTAAACCCCAATAACTTCATACAAAACAACAACAGAGCAACAAGGTCCCCAAGTATCAAGGCTTCTAATCTTAAGTCCAAGAGATCCACAACTCTACAATGCTAAGGATAGTAACCATATAGTCCAAGTAACCTTAAAGTTTTTTAATAATCATGTTGATTATTAAGTGTCATCAAAATAAAATGAAAGCTCAAATGAGAAAAGATAAAATGACATAAAGATAAATACTCAAGTGAGCAAAAGAAAAACAAACTGGCATGGAACGTAAATGCTAAAGTAAATGGTACATAAAAATAAAGGCACAAAATAAAGGCATAAATTAAAGTTAATTGTTAGTGAATTATAAGTCAGAGAGTTAGTTGAATGAATATCTTGAAGTTTGCATTTGAAAAGTCATTAGAAGATTGATAAAATCATAGCCTCTTAAAAACAAGTTTCATTTTCCTTTTGTCAAGTATATCATTAATTTCAAGTACTCATGGCAACCACAAATGATTCACTTAGACCAAAATTCATGAAGTTCATTAGAGGATTGATAGAATCAAAGCCTCCTAACAATGAACTTAAAAGTTATTGGATCCAATGTTTCAATTTAAACATACTTGGGCTTACAAACATAGGTTTAGACCACACATTATCATTTTTCGAATTGGGACAAATTTAGCACTATGTTAAATAATCGTAAGTGGACTTATGTAGAAGCCACACCTATTTTGAGGCCGGTCAATAGCAATCTATGTACCAAACATGTTAAAGAAATGATATATAGATCATTCTTCAAAAACATGTAGCACAAGTAAAAACAATAAAGGGATAAGGTGAAGAGGGAGGGGATGTATCAAATGAAACTAGGGTTTCAAATATCATAAACATCATTCATCCATTTTGGTGGATTTGGGTTTTCAACCTATCAACACCCAAGATCCAATGAGGTTGAGGAACTTGTCGGGAAAAAAACACTCAAGTGTATTAAAAAGGAAATAATAAAATATATTTAATATAAAACAAAATTTAAATGATTTGAAAAGGAAATAATCAGTAAAATACACAACATGTATTAAAATACTAAATAAAAATCCTAAAAAAATATCATAAGTCAAACATTAGTCAACAAGTGTTGACAAAAAATTTTAAAGTCATAAACTATTTTTAAAATTTAAAGAAATAAGCAAAATAAACCAAAATTTGTGAAAAATAGTAAAATTAAAAATAAAAATAAAAATAAAATGAGGTCACCAATATTTTTCAAGAGGTCATTGGATTCTTTCATAATTTTTTCAGAATTTAAAAATCAAGAAAAGTATTTTTAAACAATTAAAATAATTCAAATAAAATGAAAAATCATAAAAAATACCAAATCTTAAAATAAAATTGTGAAAAAATTAAAATCAGAAAGAGAAAAATCAAAAATATTTTTGCTAATTTTTTCACAATTTTAGAAGTTGAAATGATGTGGACCATTGGAATAATATCAAAATAATTTCAGAAAATAAAAATAATATCAAAATAATGTGGACCATTGGATCAATGTCAAAATGCGTTAGTAAGCTAATCCAAAAGATCCAACATGTTGTGCATGATATGGACATTAGTGAATAACATACTGAATCATTAATTAAAAAAACAATTTTGAAAAAAAACAAGTGGCGCCTTGTCATTAGTTGAGAGATGACATGTCATCGTCTTCAACCTCCGACCACACGCGAGTTGTAGGTTCCACAAATGGTAAAATTGGAAGCTCAGACTGGTGCCAATCGCTTCATCTCATCAAGAATATTCCAATGGTACCCTCGTGAAAATTTTATATTAACCATGTCTTAGTCGTTTTGGAAAAAACCAAAAGGAAACAATTGAAAAGGGATTTGAAAATTCATGAGAAAAACTCACTTCTAGTTAAAAACTAACGATGCTATATGTGTCAGAGTGAGATACATTGTGGTAACAAGTTTGGAGAGAATTGATGGAGGAATCTACCTGTTGGAGCTCAACTTCAGAGCTCTGAAACTTGACTTGGCTAGCACGATTTAGAACACTTCAAGGCTTGGTTCTTCTTCTGTTAGCTTCAGTGAAGTTTAAGGATGAAAAATGAACAAAGAATTTGGATTGAAAAATGCTTTAAAACCAAATTCGAAGTTGCAGAATTTAGAGGTATGGAGGAACTTCGATAGAGGTTTTCTGGCTCTCTAAAGCTTGTCGAAATAAGTGAGGGATGATCCTTATTTATAGTTGAGCATGATGGAAACAAAAAGTGAGAGAAATGATCAAGTATGAAGGGAATTCGTGTGCACCTGCATCATGAGCAAAGTGTGACTTTCAAGTTGCCAAAACTTAACCATTCCTTGTGTTTTGATGTGCTAAACCTTTCAGGAAACTTAGTTAATCATGTTTAAACATATAACGCAGGAAAAACTTGTGTTTAGAGGCCACACTAATCAAAATCAAATCTGACTTTTGAAGAAAACTCTAGTTTCATTGTACCTACTTTGCAGCCATGGGGCACACAATGTAGGAGGCTTTATGGGATGATTCTTGAAGCATTTGAAAGATCTCACAACAAACTTCACAATGTGCCAAGAAAGACTCCATTTGGAGATCTGAGCTGAAAGTTATGATCAATTGAAATCATGAGAAAAAGTCTAATTTTTGTACTTAGAAATATTTCTAAGTGTTGAACTTCAAAATAACCTATAATGTTCTTCCAAGTTAAATGCCCTTACACTCAAAATTTGGTCTTGATCCTTCAATATGAAATGAAGTAGACCCTTTGAATTGAATTTTGGAATTGAGATCACTCAAAAATCATAAAAATTGAAAGAGTTATAGTCTTTGGAAGATGATGAACAAATTTGGGGAAATTCACAAAAGGCCTATAATTTGTTTCAATTCTAAAACAACTTTCTAAGAATTTTCAAGTATCGCATATTGAAACAAAGTTGTAGTAGACATCCAAAAGACTATTGTGGAAAATGAATGAGTTCAAGGAGATAAAAATTGACCAAGTTATGATCCTTTGAAATCACATAAGAGAATTTGATAGCTTTCCCAAAGGACTAGTAATCTTTCTTAACCATTAGTGATCTTCCATTCAAAATTAGCCTTAGATCCTTGAAGAGAAATTGTTAAGGACTATTTAAAGAAAATAATGGTTTTGGGATCAATCAAAAATATCAAAGAATGATCAAGATATGGTCCTTGGAAGTCAACAAACCCTAGCTCAGAGAGTGTCAAAATGACTTGAAACCCCTTTAAACTTTTGATGATTTTCCTTGTACAATTGTATCTTGTAATGTGAAGAGAAGTTATTATAGATGATGATAAGAACCCATATCAAAAAGAACCAACTCAAAATATTGAAAATGGTGAGAGTTATGCTCTTGTGATCACTGAATCAAACACTTGCTCAATTAGGTCAAACTTGTTTAATCAACCTTGAATCTTTTGAACTCTTTTTTAAAAATAGAGCATGATGAATCACATTTCCCCTTGAAATGATGTTGTCTTGGAGAACACTCAAAGATGGAGCTTAAGTCTCAATGAAACTTGTTGAATAAGTCATGAAAATAAACACATCAACCTATGAATCTTCTTGATGAATACAACCACCAATTTGAGGAAAACTTGACCTAAATAAAGGGAGAGAGCTCTTTGAACCAAAAACTTTGATATCATAGACATAGCCTTGAGGCTTGAGCTCTTTCCATCCATTGAAGAACCTTTTGACTGAAGACCAACCCTCAAACACTAGGTAGATGGTGAGATGGATTCAATTGTGTCATCACCTACAATATGAACATTCAAAGAAACTTATATACATATTTAGATGTTAGTTAATCCACCTGAAAACACATGTACAAGATACACATTTCAAGGTGCTTGGTGATTTCTCAAGAGCAAACTTAAAGATAGGATGAAGTAGAAATAGATAACCAATTCTAATGTGTGATCTTGATGTATTGATAAAATGAGATAACGAGAGATCTTAGGGGGGAAATTGGGGTATAATAGCTTCCCTTATTTAGGTGTCTTCTATACGGATATGCAAAGGTTAAAATTTTCGTCTCGACGCGATTGAATATGCTTAAATACAAAATAAACCCTAATTTTTTCCCTAAGATGCCATGCATTGTTTATGATTATGAAGGCAAACGACCAACTCCATAGGTGACACAGAACACCACTAGGGAAGCAAAAAATAAAACCAACGGACCAGAAAGAGAGTTCAACCAGGAAAGTAAATTGTTGGCGAACAACACGAGTCTAGGGAAGGTGTTGTACCCCAAAATGTGCTCTCTCATTTTACTCATGGCATGCCCATTAATGTCCTTAACTTGCTCAAGGATGACCAAGAATTGACCAGGCAAATTCTCCTCCTAAGGCAATGAACCTCAAACTAGGGTTTCAATTTTCATCAAGATATGAGAGCTCAAATGGTATCAAATGTTTTCCATGATCCTAATTTGCCTTCAAGTTTGTCCATGACAAATTTCATGCCTTGCACTACAAGTTTGCTCAGTCAAATGCTCAAATGCCTAAAAATCAATTGTATTAGGTCAAAAGTCAATTGTGGCCTATATGCAGTCAAACTTCAAGATTTTTGGTCAACATCAACATTTTTAAGTGGTATCCATCATTTGATCAAGGGTTGATCATGATTCCTCAAGAAATGCTCCTAATTCATCAAAAGTCAAGAATTGTTAATTAGGGTTTCTATAGAAAAAGTCAACCAAACTTTGACCTGGCATAACTTTCTCATACTTTATCAGAATTTTTTCCAAAAAAGCTCATTTTGAAGAGAATCAAATTCCCTACAACTTCTCTTAAGTCCTCAAGTTCAAGAAATGCATCAATTGAAAGATACAAGCTCAAACATTATGGGTCCTTTTAAAAAGCCATCAAAAACACCTTTTGGGTCAAAGCTTGGTACATGAACATGGAAGATCCAATTGAGATGAAACCAAAAGGGTTGTTTAGAGGATATCCTAAGATCTCTAAAAAGTAGAAGAACAGCTTCATAGGGTTAAAATTGAGAGAGATATGCATTGCTAAAGTCGACCAATTTTGAAGAAGTGAATGAAGAAAATATTGATCAAACTTGGATTTTTTTCCAAATGGGCCTAACTTTTTGGACTTCAAACAATATCATAACCTTATGAAATACCTCTAAATCCATTTTTGTATGCCTTTGATTTTATTTACATTTATTTTGATTTTTGTTTAATTTAAAAATTAAATAAATACCAAATAAATGCATAAAATAATAGGTTAACATTTTGGACATGTGGGCTAGTGTTTTGGGTCAGTCTTGAGGCCCAAAGATTCGTGCACACGTGTCCAGATTCATTCAACATCAAAAATGGCATGAAATTGCAAATTATGGCATTTTTTCAAATATGGATCATGGATTAAAATGTATGTTTATGGTGATGATTCTTTCCATTCTACCTTGTCCCCTCCTCTCTACTATAAATACACATCCTTCCTGCAAGCTTTCCTCACGCATATACAGACTTAAGAACTCACACCAAAAATTGCAAATTTGACAAAAATCATGACATTCCAAAGAGTAGGCTCCAGCCTCTTTTTATCCAATCCAAGGACTCCATCAACATCCCAGTAATTCCAGAAGTTGAATCTAGTCCATATCCACGCCTACGATACCTTGAGATTAACCAACTAAATTATTCATTTTGGTAAATTTCTAAAAAACTGAATCTCTTAATGCATGCATTATAAACAGTTTTAACGCATACATTCTTGCTTGTTTAATCATTTTAAGATGTTTTAACGTTTTACATGTGAAGTTAAGGCTCTAAATCACAAGTTGTCATGGATAGGTTTTAAAAGCATAAAGGTTTCGGTTCCAGAGATAGAGGCCACTTCTAGGAGAACTAAAGCCATGGTTGGATTGGCAGACCCTGATTTAGGGGGGGTAGCCTTAATTTCAAGTCTTAATTTTGTTGATTGCAGATTATAGGACTTATGGGTGACCGGAGAGGGTGACTGGAGTTTGACTCTGGCACCCCTGAGATGTTTGACTCTGGCGCCATGGCTGTCAGCTTCTCATTGGCCAATCAAAGCAGCGCGCACATTTTTTTGAATTTTAAATAATTGCGTTGATTTTCTAATATATTATTATTGCTTGATATGTATACACAAATGATATGGAAGCTCCACTGGTAAAGGTGTGTTTATGTGAGGGAAGGGACCTGGGTTCGAGTCCCAGGTCCAACATTTTGCATTTTTTAACCCATTTCATGCAGATCCCATGTGTTGTGTAGCCAGACGTGCATTGTATGCCATCAGCTCATCACCTCTTGATCCAGATCCAACGTCTTAACACACAGTCTCATGGTAGACCTTCAAGGGCTAGCAATAGAGGATCAAATGCAACTTCTGGATCTTAGTTGGTTTGGGCCCAACATTTTAAAACTCATACCCCCCTGATTGCCTATAACATCAGGCCCAGCATGCATTTTTTTGTTTTAATTGTTTATTCTTTTTTTATATCTTTTTTTAATTATAATCATAAAAAATAAAATAAATAAATAAATAGATTTAGGTTTTTTTTCAAAAAATTATGTTAATTAATTAATTGATTATTTTAATTTTATTTTATCAACTTAAAATCAATTAGACTTAGGTTCATTTTAATTCAAATATTTTCTTAAATAAAAAAACAAAAAATGCAAAAATATTAGAATTGGGATTAATTTCATTCTATATTTTATCTTCTTAATTAAAATTAAATTTAGAGTTAATTATTTTTCTTAATAAAACCAAAAAAAAAAAATTCTTGTTTACTTCGAATTTTCTTTAGGTTTTTTAAGCGTAAAATTTATTTCGCGCGCGTTATTTTTATTCTCGCATTTTATATAAATAATGTAACTGATTATGGGATGTAATAGTTTAGATTTAAAATTTCGCGTTTTATTTTCTTGCACTTTTTTATGTAATTGTCCCAAAGCATTGTAATAGTCAAGGATTTAAACTTTCGCACTTTAAATTTTTGTAAATATTAACTGCTAGTAACTAGGCGTGCATGATAAGACTGAAAATTAACACGTTAGTAAACTTAATAATGCAAGATAAATAACTGAATTTAACACATATGCACATATACACCTCTAGGGTATCCCCGCTTCGGTTGCCTTCGGAAAAATAGTCATGTCCCTCGAAACGGGGATACTTTAGCAAAGACCCATAAATCAAAAAGATCATAGTCCCTCGATGACCCTACAGTTGCCTTTCGGTAAATGATCTAGTCCCTAAACAAAATTGCTAAAGTGTCTCTACATGTTGCCTTTATGACTATAAACATCCCTTCGATTGTCCCTCAAACATCCAACGATAGGGCTACCTACTCACTAATAGTAGGATAGCACTATCTAAAGGATAGGAGGAAAAGAACAAACCTTTTTTTAGTATAAAAGTAGATAGCTGTTAGAAGTTTGCTCAAAACAACTTTTTGCATATACACAAAAACATTTTGAAAAAACAATTTTCAAAATATTTGCTTTGTTAACACTCTTGAGGACTGATACAAGAGTTAAACACAAAGAAAATCACCGCACTAAGGAATTTTCAAAACATTTTAAAACACACAAAGCACAGAGGTATTTTAAAATGACCAAACCTCTAAGAGCCTGTAGAAAACTATGGATGGAAAGGGTTCTAACACCTTCCCTTTCCATAATCTACCCCTCTTACTCAGAAACTCTCGAAAAAGGTCTTTTTCTGTTCTTTTCACCCTTTCCTTTGTTGGATAAAATAAAAGTCGATGGCGACTCTTGCTTACCACATATTTGGGAATACAAAACGCAAACCAGTATAACAGTCGGTTATGTCACTGTATCACAGAACTGGCGACTCTGCTGGGGAATAAAAAAGTGGGGTTACCTTAGAGTTTAGTTCACTGTTTTAAATGCTTTATTGTGTGTTTACTTGCTTTATCTTTGAGGGTTTGTTGGGGTATTCTTGTGAAGATCCTACACCCGGATCTGGGGCACCTTATTAGGTAAGTAGCAATAAATCATGGAGGTTGTACAGCGTAGACAGATACGGAAGAAGTGGTGGCTACGTTAGCGCAATACTTTGGATTGTACTAATGTTGCTTGAGTAAGTGAACGATAACATTAGGATTCCTCATAGTTTCACTAAGTGCTAACTGACCTTTAGAACCTTTAATTGACTCATCCTAGCCATTAGGAAGTAGTGAGATAGCCGGCTTTGGTTTCGACCGAAGATTGGTTGATACTCGATACTACACTCATTGAGACTGGACTTTCGGGATTTTTTGGCCGCAATACTTCGGTGCTTGAGCTGAAACAATTCCTGATGGGAAGTTCAATGATATTGAGACTCCTTAGAACCCGGTTACTATTAATAGGACAGGTTGAGCCAACTGAACATTCAAGAGGGTACTTACCTTAAAACCTCATGCAAGCCTTTAAACCTAAAGTCTATTGTGTGATTTGCTTGTGTTTATCTGTGATTTGAGCATAATCATGACAACATAAACATCATGACATTCATATATTCTAACCATTTCAAGGACCTGTTGGATTTACCTCTTTGCTGTTTTGTAGGATATGAATTCAAGTCGCAGAAAAACCATCCGGATTAACTTCACGAAAATCCCTCCCAAGCTCAAGGAATTGGTCTTGAAAGTTCCCGAAGACTCATCATTCAACAAAAGACATGTTCATTTGCTCAACTTGGTTACCACCGAATTTGACGGAGTTTTAATGAGTTTTCTATTCTAATCCTTTGATCCCGAGCACCATTGCTTCACATTTCCTGATTATCAACTTGTACCTACACTGGAGGAATTCTCTAAATTGCTTGGTTTACCTATATTGGAGCGAGTACCTTTCACTGGGTTAGAACAAGATCCAGCTGCTAAAGATGTTTCCATAGCTTTGCACCTGAAGCCATCTGATATTGAATCCCATTGGGAAAGAAGAAGCGGAGTTAAGGGCCTTCTTACAAAATTTCTAATGGAGAAAGCTCAGATTTTCCAAGATTCTATGAGTTACCATGCCTTCGAAGATGTTTTAGCTCTCTTGATCCATGGGTTGGTCCTGTTTCCTAATTTATTTCAATTTATAGATGTGAATGCCATCAACATTTCCTTTGCTTACAATCCAGATCCTACATTGCTCGGGGATATCCTACATTCTCTCCATACTCGTACTCTGAAGAAGCGAGGTTTCAAAGCAGGGTTCTTACCAATAAGGTCCTTGAAAACATTGCATAAGAATATTATACATCTCACTACATAAGCAGGGTTCTTATCTTCTTCGTTGTTTATTTTGCAAGTAAAGAAATGGCTCTTGAACAAAACATCAAGGATCTCCAGGTCCAAAACGCTCAGTTCCAACAAATGATTGTGGCTCTAGCTAAAGGGCAAGAAGATCTAAAATATCTCATACTAAAGGAAAAAAAGGAGAAGCCAAAGAATCCAGATGGTGTAGTAAATTTGGGAAGAAGGATCATAGGACCAGTGCGGCGAGCGTCAGAACCAGTAACTCCATCAAAAGAAGGAGACAATCAGGAAGGGGAGACAAGAGAAGAAGATATCAGCCCGAGGGAATCTAATAGTGAATCTGAATATAAGGAGGAGAAATATCCTTCTGCTGATGATAAATACAAACAGCTGGAGGATCGTCTGAATGCAATGGAAATCCAGAAGGTACCTGGGCTGGATTTTGAAGAGCTGGGTTTGGTTTCTGGGGTTGTCATCCCGCAGAAGTTTAAGGTTCCGGTGTTTGCTAAGTATGATGGGGTCTCGTGTCCCAAGATGCATCTCCGATCTTATGTGAGGAGGATTCATCCTCACACCGCTGACAGGGATTTGTGGGTCCACTTTTTCCAAGACAGCCTATCCAAGACTCAACTAGAGTGGTTCTATCAGCTGGAGGGAACCAATATCCGTAACTGGGAAGACCTGGCTGCTGCTTTCTATAAGCAGTACCAATATAATGCAGACCTTGCTTCGACCCGTACACGACTCAAAAGTATGTCCATGGGTTCAAGCGAGGGCTTTAAAGACTACACCCAGAAGTGGAGATACCTAGCAGGAAGAGTCCAGGCTCCTCTGTCTGATAGGGAGTTGGTGGACATGTTTTTGAGTACTCTATCTGGTCCGTTTTTCAATCATCTGATTGGAAGCTCCTCAGCTGGTTTTACTGAGCTGATCCTAACTGGAGAAAGAGTGGAAGTTGCTATTAGAAGCGGAAAGATTCAAAAAGATACTTCCTCAAGTGCAGGAAAGAGACCTCTGTGGGAAAGAAAGAGGTCAATGCTACTTACAGTCAAAGAAATCATGGCAGAATCGAACGCCGTCCAACGGTAGGGGATGTAATGATATCCAAGCCTGCAGTTACTCAACAGCAGAACAATCAGTCCATAGTAGAGAGGTCTATGAGACAGTTTACTCGGATCAATATGACTTTGTCTCAAGTCTTGCCCCACTTATTGAAGTCCAGTCTAGTAACTTTGAGGGAAGCTCCGAAGAATCCTAATACTGCCTCTCCTAACTATAATCCAAAGGCTCGGTGCACCTACCATTCTGAAAGTCCAGGCCATGATACAAACGATTTATGGGCTTTAAAGAACAAGGTGCAGGATCTGATCGAGGAAAAGGAGATTGAATTCGATGCTCCGGAAACTCCTGATGTTATAACTTCTCCCATGCCCAAGCACAGCCATGGTGTTAATGCTATTGGAGATGATATGTTTGTTACTTTTGTTGAGGAACTTGTTACTCCTCTCATGACTGTTAAGATGAATCTATTGCAAGCCAGTTTATTTTCGGGCTATGGTGAAGGTTGCCACTTATGTTTGTCTTTACCAAGTGGTTATTATTTGTTGAAATCATGTGTTCAGCATCTCATGGATGATAAAGAGATTCTATTTGAGAAGACTCCCGTCACAACTGTTTCTTGTAAAGATGTTTCTATTATAACCATTTCCGCCAATCCTCCCAGGGTCTCCACCAAAAGACCCGTCAAGATTACATCCACTCCAAAGTTGGCTCTCGTGATCATCACTATGCCAGGACTAATACCATATTCCTCGGACAAAGTCGTTCCCTGGAATTATGGGGCTGACGTCTATTACCATGGCATCAAGCAATACCTGTTGGTTGCTGAAGACAAAGTTAATGGAAATACTAATCCTGGCATCAGCAATATCGTTGGGACCAATAAAATAACAAGAAGCGGAAGGGTGTTCTCTCCCGAGATTTCTCCTCCTAAAACCATTACTACTCCTGTGATCATTCCTGCTACTGCTCCTGCTAATACTACCACTACTACTCCTGTGATTAGCCCTATTGCCACCCCTGTCACCGAGTCGGACGAGACTCGGGGCAAAGAGATATTGGTTGAGCCTGTCCAGATGAAGGCGCATTCAGAATCCATTCCAGAGGTTTCTAAGAAAGAAATGGAAGAAATATTGAAAATAATTAAAAAGAGCGACTACAATATGGTCGAACAGCTGGGGCAGACCCCTTCCAAGATTTCAATGTTGGCCTTAGTGTTGTGCTCTGAAGATCATGCAAAGGCTTTGGTAAAATTCCTCAAGATTGCTCATGTGCCGCAGGAAACCTCCGCTGATCAATTAGAAAATTGTGTGGCTAGTTTGACCGCTGATAATGGACTGGGTTTTTCTGATGTTGATTTGACACCCAGGGGAAGAAAACACAATGATGCACTGCATGTCTCCATCGAATGCAGGGGCACCACTTTGGACGATGGTTTAGTAGATACTGGTTCATTGTTGAATGTTCTGCCAAAGAAGGCTCTTGATAGATTAGACTGCAAAGATTTGACTCTGAAGCCCGGCAACATTGTGGTGAGGGTTTTCGATGGTTCAAAAAGAATGGTGGATGGGGAAGTGGACATCCTGATCAAAGTTGGTTCTCAGACCTTTGACTCCACCTTCTACGTGATAAACATCCGACTATCTTACTCTTGTTTGTTGGGACGCCCTTGGATCCATGGGGCTGGAGCTGTTACTTCCAATCTGCATCAGATGTTGAAGTACCCAGTGAGGGGAAAGATTTTTAGAGTACATGGTAAGGAGGAGTACATAGTAAGCCACCTGAACTCTTTCAGGTATGTCGAAGTGGACGGTGAGTTCATCGAGAATCCTTGTCAGAATTTTGAAGAGGTGCCTCAGACCATGGTTGCAACCGAGATTGTTACCAGTGTGCCAAAGATCACCAGACCTCCCTTGAAGATGGCTTCACTCAAAGATGCCAAGGCATTAATTGAAGAATGTGTGTGTACCATTTGGGGCCAACTCCTTGACATTCCATACAAATTTGATAAGTTTGGTTTGGGTTTCTCTTCAGGGGCTCAAAGGGTTGTTCGTCGTGCTTGCGCTGGAGAACCTCCCCTATGCATCAGCAATCATGGGATCAACGCTTTAGAAGACAGTGATGGTGACTATGAAATGGACAGCTGGATCTTCCCTACTACCAACGATGGACCCAGTAACTTGACAGCTAAAGACTTTGTGCCGATTACTTTTATTCAGGAGTAATTGTCCTTTTTTCTGATTATGTAATAAATAAACAATGTAAACTCTATGGCCTTGTGTCTTACCTGAGGCACAATGTTTTATTTGTGAGGGTTATCATTATTTCAATCTCATATGTCATTAATAAAGCATTGGACGTTTTGCATACAAATTTTGCGCTCTTTGTTTTTCTTTTATGTTTTTCTTTTATCAATGCAGTTATGCTCTTACACACACTCACGCATCAAACTACAGATCCATATCCACTATGGATCCCATTGGTAATGGTTCTGCTATTACCGGTTATGACTTTGAAAATCCGATTAACCAAGCCGAGAATGAAGGTGAGGAAGATTGCGAGGTACCGGAGAACTTGACAGACTGTTACAACAGGAAGAAAGGGTTATACGGTCTCATGAAGAGCGAGTTAAGACAGTGAATCTGGGTACAGAAGAGGACATAAAAGAAATCAAGATAGGTTTAAATTTGGAGTTTAGTGTCAAACAGCGATTGATTCAGATGTTTCCTGATTATGTCGAGATATTTTCCTGGTCATACGAAGACATGCCAGGACTTGACACTGATATTGTGGTTCATCGTCTGCCAACTAAAGAAGATTTCACTCCAGTGAAGCAGAAGGTTCGTCGTATGCGTCCTGAAATGTCAGAGAAGATCAAAGCCGAAGTTATGAAACGGTTCAAAGCTGGGTTCTTAGCTGTCACCTATTATCCATAATGGGTTGCTAACGTAGTTCTGGTGCCTAAGAAAGACAACAAGGTACGTATGTGTATGGACTACAGAGACTTGAACAGGGCAAGCCCCAAGGATGACTTTTCGCTTCCCCACATTGATGTTCTGGTTGATAATACCGCACATCATAAGGTATTCTCCTTCATGGACGGATTCTCTGGTTATAATCAGATCAAGATGGCACCCAAAGACATAGAGAAGACAACCTTCATCACACCGTGGGGAACTTTCTATTACAAAGTGATGTCATTTGGGTTGAAGAACGTTGGGGCAACCTATCAGCGAGTTATGGTAGCTTTATTCCATGATATGATTCACCATGAGATAGAGGTCTATGTTGACGACATAATAGCCAGATCTCAAATGGAAGAAGAGCACCTTGTTCACTTGTAAAAGTTGTTTGATAGGTTGAAGACGTACAAGTTGAGATTAAATCCGAACAAGTGCACCTTTGGGGTAAGGTCTGGTAAATTCCTAGGTTTCATTCTCAGCGACAAGGGTATTCAAGTAGACCCTACAAAGGTAAAAGCTATATAAGAGATTCCGACTCCTTTCACTGAGAAGAAAGTTAGAGGTTTCTTGGGATGCATAAATTACATTGCCAGGTTGATTTCCCATCGAACTGCTACTTGTGAGCCAATCTTCAAACTCCTGAAGAAAGATCAAGTGGTAAAGTGGAATGACGAATGCCAGACTGCCTTTGATAGAATCAAGGAATACCTTCAAGAGCCTCCAATTCTGATTCCTCCGATTAAAGTAAGACCTTTGATAATGTACTTAACAATATTAGATAATTCAATGGGGTGTGTGTTGGGGCAGCATGACGAGTCTGGTCGAAAAGAGCATGCAATATACTACCTTAGCAAAAAAATTATCGACTGTGAAACAAGATACTCACTGCTCGAGAAAAATTGTTGCGTTTTGGCATGGGCTGCTCGCCAAATGAGACAGTATATGTTGACCCACACTACTTTATTGATATCTAATATGGATCCTATCAAGTACATCTTCGAGAAGCCCGCTCTCTCCGAAAGAATAGCGAGATGGAAAATGATCCTGACCGAATACGATATTCAATATAGAACCTAGAAAGCAATCAAGGGAAGTGTATTAGCTGATCATTTGGCTCATCAGGATGTGGACGAATACCAATCCATGAACTTTGAATTCCCGGATGAGAATATCATGTTAGTGACTAATTGTGAAGAACTTGGACCGGATGAAGGATCTGAGAAAGGATCCCGATGGACTATGGTTTTTGACGGAGCTTCCAACGCAAGGGCTATCATACTCTTTTCACCGCCAGACTATGTTTCAACTGTACTAACAATATGGCTGAGTATGAAGCATGCATCATGGGTCTCAAAGCTGTAATTGACCTAAGAATCAATTTATTGAGTGTTTTCGGAGATTCGACCTTGGTAATAAGTCAAATCAAAGGAGAGTGAGATACGAAGCACCTTAATCTCATCCCTTATTGAAAGCATGTATTGACATTGCTTCCACACTTTGAAGAAGTCACCTTTGAGCATTTTCCACAAGAAGAGAATCAGTTAGCGGATGCGCTAGCTACTATGTCACCTATGTTCAAGGTCAGATGGGACAACAAAGCTCCTCAGATCCCTATTGAGAGATTGGATGAACCAGCTTACTACTATGAGATCGATACTGAAGGGATAATGGACAAACCTTGGTTCATGAAGTGAAAAGGTATCTCGAAGCTCAAGAATACCCTGAGGGGGAATCTGTCAATGATAAGAAGTTTCTGAGAAGGTTCTCTGCAAAGTTTTTCCTAGGTAATGGAACTCTCTACAAGCGCAACCACGACTCTACTTTACTTCGGTGTGTAGACAAGAGCGAAGCAGAGAGGATTATGGAAGATTTACATGAAGGTATCTTTGACGCCCATTCTAGTGGACACACCATGGCTAAAAAGATTCTGAGGGCAGGATATTACTGGTCCACTATGGAAGCAGACTATTATCAGCATTCTCGAACTTGTCACAAATTCCAGATCTATGCTGACAAAATATATGTGCCTCCAGTTCCCTTGAATGTCTTGACTACTCCCTGGCCCTTTGCAATATGGGGCATTGACATGATCGGAGAAATCATACCTACCGCTTCGAACGGGCATCGCTTTATCCTAGTTGTCATTGATTACTTCACGAAGTGGGTTGAGGCTGCCTCATTTGCTTCTGTTACCAAGAATGTTGTGGCGCAATTCATCAAGCATAACCTTATCTGTTGGTATGGTATCCCCGAAAGAACCATTACAGATAATGGTACAAATCTCAACAACATTATGATCATCGAACTCTGTAAGCAATTCAAGATCCAGCATCATAACTCTTCTCCTTACCGGTCGAAGATGAATGGCATTGTAGAGGCTACTAATAAGAACATTAAAAAGATCATATAGAAGATGATGGTGACATATAAAGACTGGCATGAGATGTTACCATTTGTTCTTCATGGTTACCGCACCTCAGCATGTACGTCAACAAGAGCAACACCTTTCTCTCTGGTGTATGGTATGGAGGTTGTCCTACCTATTGAGGTCCAGATCCCTTCTTTGAGAATCATGAAGGATGCAAGCTTGAACGAAGATGAATGGATCCAGACCCGACTTAACCAACTGAACCTGATTGATGAAAAAAGGCTCGCGGTTGTTTTTCATGGTTAGATGTACCAGAAGCGTATGATCAAGGCTTTTAACAAGAAGGTCAGACATCAGGTATATCAAGTTGGTGATCTAGTAATCAAGCGCATCATTCTGCCGCAAGGTGATTCCAGGGGAAAATGGACTCCCACATATGAAGGGCAATTTGTGATCAAGAACATATTTTCTGGTGGAGCCATGATCTTAACCACTATGGACAGTGACGACTTTCCTCACCCTGTGAATGCGGACATAGTTAAAAGATACTACGCATGAATAAAGACCCGCTAGGTTGACTGGCCTAGGTAAAAATAAGGGCATCCCGGCGAACCAAAAGGGTTCGGGCAAAAATTAGGGATAAGTATAAAAAAAATATGTACACCCGGCAAGTCGAAAACCTGAAAAGGCGGCTTGGGCAAAAAAGGTATCCCGGTGGACTAAAAACCCGAAAGGGAGGTCCAGGAAAAAGTTAGGGATTTAAAGCATATAACTATGTCTCGTTGGATTACCTTGCAACCAGACTCCAGTATCAACTATCATGCTCAAATGGTACCAATCAATCCAGTCAACTTTGGACAAGTAGCAAAGTGATGAGACACTCAAGGACATAAGGGCAATAGTAGAATTGAAACTCAATGGGATTATCACACATAGATGTTTTTTCTTTGTACACTATTTTGTATAGTTTTCATTTTCACGACAGCATTCTCCTACTAGAATGTCAGTCTCTTTGTACAAAAAACGCCTATTATAGGAAAAACTTCAAAATCAATACAAATCATTTCTTTGAAAGTACAAAACTTTTCATTTTTATGTTTTGTTTTGCAAAAAACGTCCAGTGATTATTTTTGACATTTGCATTTGAATATGGTTACTGTTTACAAATACTTGCATAAAAAACAGAAAGACAATTGCTAATGACTTTAAGAAACGGGACAAAGTCCAAAAAGCCATTTGTAGTCCCCGCAGTTATGTTCTCCAGCAGGTACAAAGGCAGAGTCATCCTACTGCATAGTCACCGCTACATCTTTAGCATACGTCCTAATGATGTCTATGTCCTCACATAGTGAAAACAACCAAAGTTTTGACCTCTTCTTCCCCAAGCAGGAATTACCTCCTCCAGCAAAGTTCCCTCAGAGAACTGAAATTCATGTTCCCCAGCTAAGTTTTATAATCTCAACCAGTTTATAAAGCCTCACCCCCGGTAGAGTTTATTTCCCTAGTTGCGGAAGTTTATCCCCCAACGGAGTTTATTTCTCTACATTGGTAAGATTTTCCAACAGAGCATCTTCTCTCGAACGGAGCATTCTCAAGCAGAAGTCAAAGATCCCCGACAGAGTATCCCCAAACGGAAAGAGGAAATCCCCGATAAATCATCTCCATTCATCATCCCCAGCGGAAATAAAAGAATCACTTTCCTCATTTACCAAATAGTAGTCCGGGAGTCAACTTCCCAGTACTCTCCAGCAAGCAATCAGGGATTTATTTTCCCAGACTAGGAAATGTCACAACAGCATTCCATGTTCATACATCATGGCATGCACATATATATTGCATACAGCACAATCTAATTTATTTTTAGAACATCATTACACGATGCATTTCATACATCATGACATTACATACGACTAACTCTTTATCTTTTCAGGTAAGATCAATCAACAAACACCATTAACTGCTTATATGGCCTGACAGTATTCTCAAAGGCTACATCTGGCGAAGGGCTATTTTAGCATTTTCCTCAGAAAAATCATTCTCAAGACCTTTACTGGTTCAGTTTAAATCGACCAATGATTTATTCTGATTCTTTTCCGGTAGATACTTTCTCTGGTTCAGTCAAATCGGCCCTAAGATTTCTCTGATTCTATCCAGTTGAAGATAATTCAAGACCTCTACCGGTTCAGTTTAAATTAACCAATGATTTATTATGATTCATTTTCGATGGATACTTTTTCTGGTTCAGTCAAATCGACCCTAAGATTTCTCTAATTCTATTCCAGTTAAAGATAACTCAAGGCCTCTACCGGTTCAGTTTAAATCGACCAACGATTTATTCTGATTCATTTCTGGTGGATACTTTCTCTAGTTCAGTCAAATCGACCCTAAGATTTTTCTGATTCTTATCCAGTTGAAGATAATTCAATACCTCTGCTAGTTCAGTTTAAATCGACCAATGATTTTATTCTGATTCTTTTTCGGTAGACACTTTCTCTGGTTCAGTTGAATCGACCCTAAGATTACTCAGATTCTATTCCAGTTAAAGATAACTCAAGACCTCTACTGGTTCAGTTTAAACCGACCAATGATTTATTTTGATTCATTTCTGGTGGATACTTTCTCTGGTTCAGTCAAATCGACCCTAAGATTTCTCTTATTCTATTCCAGTTAAAGATAACTCAAGACCTCTACTGGTTCAGTTAAATTGACACTAAGATTTTCTTATTCTTTATCCATTAAAAGATAATTCAAGACCTTTCTTTGGTTCAGTTATATCGACACTAAGATTTTCTAATTCTTATCCAGTTAAGAATACTGAAGCCTGGATACAACCAGATAACAGTTCAATGTCTACAATTACTGCGAAGCTTAGAGCCGACCAAATAGAAGTTAATTTCATATTCTCCGATAAGTCGCTGTGAAGTCTGGAATATGACCAGATAGCAGTCAGTCTTATTGTCCTCAGCAAGTCGCTGTGAAGCCTAGATCCCGACCAGATAACAGCTCGCTTGCGTCTCTCCAATCAAGAGATAACTCCCCAATAAAGTAACAGACAACTGAAACTCCTAGACTCTATTCCCCCAAAACATTCCCCAGCAGACTCCTCCTAAGACAGCAGGAACAGGAATCCCCACAAAGAGACTTCTTATGAAGTCAGCATCTATTAAAATCATAAAATAAATTTAAATTAAATTTAAATCATACTATTATTAAAATCATTCATCCATTTTTGTGGAGTTAGACTCAACACCATGGATTCAATGATGTTAATAAAGTTCATGATCAAAAATTTAACCCAAGATCAGCCAGAAAGTAATCACAAAATAATATTGCATTTAATATATACATTAAAAAAAAGATTTTAGAAATATTTAAAATAGAAATAAGGGATAAAAATATCAACTATGTTCAAATTAATCAAGAAATAAAAAGTAAGACCATAGAAAAATCAGATATGGGCTCAAATATTTTTATAAAATTTTTGGTAATTTTTTAAAGTCAGAAACTATTTTTAAAATTAAAATAAATGAGTAAAATAAAACAAAAATGATTAAAAAAAATATCAAAGTCAGAAATAAAAAATAAGTGAGGTCACTAATATTTGTCACAATATCATTAGACCATTCCATATTTTTCTCAAAATTTAAAAATGCATGAAAGTATTTTTAAACATTTAAAACAAATCAAATCAAATGAAAATTTATAAAAAATACCAAAACACAAAATAAAATTGTGAAAAAATCAAAAATCAAAAACAGAAAAAACAAAAATATATTTCATAAATTTTTCAGATTTTTTGGGCCATCTGATCAATGTCAAAACGCATTAGTAAACAGATCAAGTGGACCTCGCGCGTTGTGCATGTTATAGACTTTAGTGGATAATGTATTGAATCATTAATTAAATTAGATTTCAAAAAAAGAAGAAGTGGCGTGCCATCATTGGTTGGAATATGGCACGTTGGTCATCTTCAACCTCCAGCCAACGTGAATTGCAGGTCTCTCAAACTGTAAAATCAAAAGCTAAGACTTATGTCATTCGCTTCGTCTCTTCAATACGAAGACAACGACACCTTCGCGACAAATTTATATAAATTGTAACTCAAGCAATTTGGAAGGAAAGTTTTGAAAAGGGATTTGAAATTTCATGGTCAAAACAAGTTTCCAGATGAAAATAAGTGTTGCGACTAGAACCAGGGCAATGAAAGCATCACAATGATATCAAAGTTTTGAAGAATTGATGAAGGAATCTACCTATTGAAGTTGAGTTGTAGAGCTCTGAAATTGGACTTCTATAGAGCAATATAGGGCGCGATTCTTGAATCTAATTATATGGTTAGCTTCAGGGAAGATCAAGGAAGGTGAATTGATGGAAAAATTGGATTGAAAAAGGCTTAAAAGTAGATTTCGAAGTAGCAGAATTTTGAGTTATGGAGCAAGTTTGGCAGGGAGATTTTGGCTATCCAAGCTTAAGGAAATGAATGGGGAATGATCCTCTATTTATAGGGAATCAAATGGAATGTCCAAGCGTGTGAAATGATGAAGTTTGGAGGGAAATCGTGTGAAGTTGCAAACAAGAAAAGTGTGACTTCTAATTTGATCAAAACTCATCCAAAACGCGCGTTTTGTTGTGCTAATCAATTCTGGAGCTTCACTAAACATGCTTAGAGGCAAAAACATGTGGAAAACTTGTGATTAGAAGCCAAAACAAAGATTTCAAATTCTGACTTATGGAGAAACTTCAGTTCCAAGTTACCAAGTTCAATCCAATGGCATTCTCAGCTAAAGGGGTCTTAAGGCATGATTCTTGATGCTTTAGAAAGATGAGGTTACAAGTTTTGCAATGGAAAAAGAATGGAATCAAATGAATGTTTGAGCTGAAAGTTGCATTGAGTCAAAGTTGGGAAAAAGAAGTTGAGTTTCCATACTTAGGAATATTTCAACTTTTCCTTCAAAAGTGACCTATAATATTTTGCATCCAAACATGGCCTTCCACTTGGAATTTTCTCTTGACCAAAAAAGATGGCATGAAATAGACCTCTTGAATGACATTTTGAAACTTGAAATCAAAATCTCCAAAAATTGAGAGAGTTATAAGTTGTTGAAGTTGGCAAAAAATTATGAAATGACCTATAATATTTTGTATCCTTAGGGCATCTTCCATCCATTTTCTCACTTTACATATCAAAGAAGGCATAAATCTCAAATCCTCAAGATTATTATGGAAAAATAATGGGTTCAAGGTGATAAAAATTGGCCAAGTTATGACCATTTGAAGTCACACATGAGAAATTGGAGGTTCATCTGGAGGACTTGTAATATTTCTTCATCATCAAGTTTCTTCCACATGAAAACTCCTTGAAACTATTGAAGTGGTTTGTTAATAACCCTTTAAAGAGAAGGATGTCTTTGGAATCTCTCAAAAATACCAAAAGATGAGCAAGATATACTTCTTTGAAGTTCAAAACCCTAGCTCCTAGATCAAGAAAATGCTTTGAGGAACTTTGACAATTTTGAACAACCTTCTTGTACCAACACTCTTATTTTGTAAATAGAAGTTGTTGAGGATAATAATGAGAACTCATAGCCACCAAAACCACTTCCATATCATGAGAAATGAGAGAAATATGCACCGGTGACCAATGGGAAACAAGGCCTTGTCCAACCATGACAACTTCTTCAATCAATCCCTTGCACTTTTGGATCAATCTTGATATATTGGAATGTAGTGAACCAAAATAACCTTGCCATGTCATTTCTTCCAAAACAAATCCAATGGTGAGGTTTGAACTTCTCAATCTTTATTGACTAGGGCATGGAAATAAACTCATGAACCCATGGAGCAACTTGCTAAATCTCATTGTCTTTACCTACATAAGTAACAAGCAAGACAAACCAACATTGCATTTTTTTAATTAAAAGAAGAAATCTAGACAAAAATATTCATGATCATAAAAGAACACAAGTCAAGGTACTTGGTGATTCCTAAAAGAGAAAAGCTAAAGATAGGGAGGGGAACCAAGAATCCTAATGTGATCTTGTTGCGATGGAATCAACATGGTATGATGAAGGGATCTTAGGGGGGAAATTGGGGTACAACAACTGCCCTTATTTAAGTTTCTTCTATCCGGAGATACGAAGGTTGAAAATCTTCGTGTCGACACGATCGAAGATACTTAAATATAAAACAAACCCTATTTTTGGCACTAAGATGCCATGTAGTGCTTATGAGCATGAATGCATATGAACAAAACCAAGGAGATGCAAAACACCACTGGGGATGTAGCAAAGAAAATACAGAAACAAAAGAGAAACCCGACCAAGAAAATAAATCACTGGTGGATCAAAAGACCTGACTTATAAAGGGTAATAAAAAGTCAAAGGACACACCAACTCCTACTGAAGGCGACCAACCAACTTTCACTAATGGTAGAAAGAGGAAAGAAATAACGACACTGACGTTCACTGACGGTGAGCTACTAACATTCACTGAAGGTAGAAGAAAAAGAAATATCATAGCATCGCCGTTCACTGACGACGAACTACCAACTTTCACTGAAGGTAGAGAGAAAAAGAAATATCATAGCACTGTCGTTCACTGACAGTGAACTACCAACGTCCACTGAAGGTAGCAAAAAGATAACAATCACCAACTTTCACTGAAGGTGACCTACCAACTTTCACTGATGGTAGAAAGAGAATATATCATGACATCGCCGTTCACTAACGATGAACTACCAACGTTCACTGAGGGTAGCAAAAAGATAACAATCACCAACTTTCACTGAAGGTGACCTACCAACTTTCACTGATGGTAGAAAGAGAATATATCATGACATCGCCGTTCACTGATGATGAACTATCAACGTTCACTGAGGGTAGTAAAAAGATAACAATCACCCACTTTCACTGGAGGTGACCTACCAACTTTCACTGATGGTAGAAAGAGAAAATATCATGACATCACCGTTCACTGACGATGAACTACCAACGTTTACTAAGGGTAGCAAAAAGATAACAATCACCCACTTTCACTGAAGGTGACCTACCAACTTTCACTGATGGTAGAAAGAGAATATATCATGACATCACCGTTCACTGATGATGAACTACCAACATTCATTGAGGGTAGAAAAAAGATAACAATCACCCACTTTCACTGAAAGTGACCTACCAACTTTCACTGATGGTAGAAAGAGAATATATCATGACATCGTTGTTCACTGACAATGAACTAGCAACGTTCACTGAGGATAGTAAAAAGATAATAATCACCAACTTTCACTGAAGGTGACCTACCAACTCCACTGAAGGTAGAGAGAGAAAATATTATGACATCGCCGTTCACTGACGATGAACTACGAACGTTCACTGAGGGTAGCAAAAAGATAACAATCACCAACTTTCACTGAAGGTGACCTACCAACTTTCACTGAAGGTAGAAAGAGAAAATATCATGACATCACCGTTCACTGACGATTACTACAAATAAACCGCATAATTATTAGGACTATTTCGACTAAAATTGGTTAATTAATTATCGGCTAAAAATTCTATTGATAAATTTAACGGAATTGCAAAAAAAAATTATCCAATTAGCTGAAATATTTAATTCCTAAATATTATATTATTATTTACTTTTATTATTATTATTATTATATATATTAGGAAATTAGGAACATGATTCTCAATTAATCTCACATCTAACGTTACAGTACCTACCAAATTCTATACATGTCTCATAACTAGATTTCTACTCCATATGACACTATATATGTATCAATACAAACCAATTTATATAGCAGCATATATACCAATACTTATATCGAGTGTCAGGCTAAAAAAAACTATTATATATTGCCATTTGAACAGAACACTACAGTTGAGAAGTTGGTATACCTCTTCCAATTTCTCTATAGTGAGAGAGATACGCTATCACTATATTAATTAATTCCTAGTCTACAGTAGGTGTATATACCGACAAAAGATCCAGATAATTCATAAATTCCTGCTACTGAATTTAACTAAAAATCCATAACTAAAATGTCAATAACTTAGTAAAGATGTGTTATTATTTGGACACTTCAACTTACCCTACTGACAACTCTAAATATACCGAAATTACGCAAAACAAATAAAAGTGAATTTTAATAACACAGAACAATTTTATTGATAATTTTAATAAAACTATTGACAACTCTAATAACCCTATTGAGAACTCAATTGACAATTCTACGGAATTAGAAATAACTTAAATTAGTTAAATATTTATTCTTAATTACAAAATTTCTACAAAATTATATTAACAATATTAAATTATTTTTATTATTATTATTATTATTATTATTATTATTATTATTATTATTATTATTATTATTATAATTAGTATAACTTATTATTTATAACAACTGAGATATTGTATACATAAATATATGAGTCAGTATCCTAACTCAATTTTCAATTGCAGCTACAGTGCCAAACGTAAGCTACCGCTACTGCTACAGGATAGAAGTAAATGGGAACTTCCAAATTCTAGTTTATGCTACAGTAGAAAATAATACATAATACATCCATGTTTATATATATATTTTGCTAAGCTTAAAAAAATTCTAACAGTACAACATATGTAAAAATAGTTCATGCTACAGTATGCAAGCCATCCCACTTGTTCCACTTTAGCTACACTAACGGGTATGGTATTTGCAAAAGAAAGTACTAAGGTACTTATATATATGTATATCTAATTAAATTGGATCTTAAATCATCTCTCAATTTCATCGATATACCAATTTCAAACACAACTAGAAATAATTTGTATAACTCAAATTCACATACTATTAATCACACACCCTATTATAGAGTCAGAACACCACTATTATCTTGGATTAAGAGCAGCTCTAAGAAACTTCAACTGAATTTTAGAGGAATTTGGCACTAGAAGCAATTTCCTCTTGTTCTTCTTCTCCTCTCACAAACCCTATTTCCTCTTTGTTCTTTTTTTTTCCTGATAACACTACTCTCTCTTATTCCTCTAATTCAATTTCCAATATAATAGTCATACTTTATTTAATCTTTAATAAACTCAAATGGGCCTAAGTGACATACCCCTCTATTACTACACAACACCGCCAATTAAGCCCAATATCATATTCAAGTTTAATAGTAAAATAACACTTCAACTTAATTCCACCAAATTAAATCCGATTAATTATTATTCCAACTTAATAAAATAATTCCAACTTCGACGATAAAAATTCGAATTAATATAAAATATTTAAAAAAATTAATTAAATAAATAATTAAATACAGGGACGTTACAACAACCTTCTCAATATATAACTTAGCAAACGTTTCCATCGGATAACTCATTCTAATCGGAATAAAGTGACTAGATTTCGTCAACCTATCCACAATAACCTAAACAACATCACAATTACCCGAGTCCTTGGAAAACCATAAACGAAATCCATAGAAATGCTATCCCACTTCCTCTCAGGAATGAATAACGGTTGCAACAATCCACAATGTTTCTGATGTTCAATCTTAGACTTCTGACATATCAAACAAGAATACACAAACTCTGCAATATCTTTCTTAATACCAAACCACCAAAATAATTTCCTCAAATCTTGATACATCTCAGTAGCTCCAGGATGAATATTTAAACCACTACGATGTCCTTCATCAAGATTTCTTTTCTTCAAATCTCCCACATCCGGAACACAAACTATATCACGACACCTCATGATACCATTCTCATCAATCCGAAAATCACCACCTCGATCTTGATTGATCAACGTCAATCGATCAACTAAACTCAAATCAGATTTCTGACCTTCTCGAATCTCATCAAGAATACCACTAGTAAGCTTCAATATACCAGGAATAACACCAGAAGAAGTCTCTTCACAAACCAAACTCAAATCTCGAAATTGCTCAAGCAAATCCAATTCTCGAACCATCAACATCGACATATGCAAAGATTTCCTACTCAAAGCATTAGCTACAATATTCACTTTACCCGAATGGTAGTTCAAACCAAAGTCATAGTCCTTCAAGAATTACAACCATCTTATTTGCCTCATATTAAACTCTTTCTGATCAAACAAATACTTCAAACTCTTGTGATCACTAAACACATCAAACCTTGATCCAAATAAATAATGGTTCCAAAGTTTCAACACAAACACAACTCCAACCAACTCTAAATCACGTGTCAGATAATTTCTCTCATAAACTTTAAGTTTCCTTGAAGCATAAGCCACAACTTTCTGATTCTTCACCAACACACCTCCTAAACCCATCAATGAAGCATCACAGTACACCATAAATGATTTTGCCGGATAAGGAAAAATCAAAATATGAGCGGTTGTCAACCTTCTCTTAAGCTCTTGAAAACCAGCTTCACACTGCGAAGTCCAAATAAAAGCTTGACCTTTCCTAGTCAACTGTGTCAAACGTAACACCAACTTAGAAAAACCTTCATAAACTTTCGTAACAACCAGCCAAACCAATAAAACTTCTAATCTCATAAATAGATTTCGAAGATTCCCATTGAGACACAACCTCAATCTTCGACGGATCAACAATACTACCACCACTCGAAATCACATGACTAAGGAAAGTCACTTCCTTCAACCAAAACTCACACTTAGAAAGCTTAACATACAACTGCTTCTCCTTCAACACAGATAACACAATCCTCAAATGCTCATCATGATCCTCTTCACCCTTAGAATAGATCAAAATATCATCAATGAACACAACAACAAACTTATAAAAATGTCAACCAATCGCTTATTCAAGGACATGATAGATGAAAATCTACCAATCACATTATAAAAATGTTGAATTAACTGTATTTATGAAAATTATTTGATTGTGATTAGAATTAAATATAAAGACTTATTTTTATTTTTTCAATTAATAAACCTAATTAACTAAAATAAACCTAATTAAAATAGTTAATAAAATTAAATTAGGTCATTAAACTAAGAATGAAAATATTAATGGACTAGAGGAGTATGAGTTAATTAAGAGGTGATACAAGAAACTAGTGGAGTGAACAATTAGTAAAAGGGTACATACATTAAGCCCAAGGCCCCAAGATAATTATTCTAAACCTAATTCAAACAAAAAAAGAGTAAGAATAATTTTAATAGCCACTTATTAGTTTTAATTAGAAAGAAAGAACAAAAAAAAATGGATACATGAGGAAACACTCCTCCATTTTACGTTTTCAGGATGAATGAAACTTAAGTTTCATTTTGACTTTTCCTATTAAAGTTACCAATCCAGGAATAACATGTGGCATTACTGTTAAAATAAAATAAAAATTATAACATAATATGAATGAATAGAGGAGTAAACATTCAGATCCAAGTTTTTTTTGTGCCTTTCACTCTTTCTTGTGAATTCATCATATTTCATCTTCTTTAACAACTCAAAAATTCTATCTCCACACAAAATAACACCCACACCATAATTTAGATTCAAATTTATATACAACCCAGAATTAGGAATCAAAAAGCAGAAGAGAGTGTACGGTCGAAACCGGAAATTAGCGCTCACGGTGGTGGCAGAGTAAATCGGAGGTGAGGCAGAGGATGGTCGTCGACGTCAGAGGTTGATGAGTGGAGGTGTTGTGGTAGCGGCTGATGCTTCGTTAGTGATGATGGATGTCGTCAGAGCTTGGTAACCATGATCCACGATTTGGTCACTACGTTTCACTGGTCTTTTCTCTTCTCTTCCAATTTCTCTTTCTCTTTTGCATCTTCTTTCTTTAACAACCTGTAAAAAAGTGTAAAATATACAATAGGATTTTATTTCAACTTTTTTGTGAATTTTGGGAATTGTTGATCATTGTCTGATAAAGACAACAATTGTGGATCATAATTGGCCCCTAGCATGTACAAAAATAGGATTAGCAAACAAGGTTAGAGATTGATGTTAAAACATGGGAAAAAGCTATGCATAAATAATGGATTTTATGATAGTGAGAAAAAAAAGTTTAGAAAACTCATATGTGTTAAACTGATCCTAATGGCATTAACTTTCATAAATTTATCTATGTTAGGAAACAAGAACAACCCATAAGCAAGTAAAGTAAAGATAGCCTCAAAAGTAGTTGTACTCTTCATCTTGACGAAGTAACGAGCTTTCTCCAATAGAAACTGAGCAGGTAAACCCCTTATTCCTCCTTTGATAGGCATATTAGCCTTAATCCCATAGTCTACATTCTTCCTTTGGATATTACCAATGTCTCGATTAGCTCGGTAATTAGCAATATTCTCATAAAAAAACTCGTCTGAGTGCAGCATCGCATGACAACTACTAGATTACTCTGTCATAGTCTCTACACTACACCCAAAAGGCCAATATGGGTTAAGGGTTCTACGACTCTCAGCTTCTCAGACTCCTAGGTCAAAAGTAGCAATGTCTTCTCGATGTCTCCTCTTTTGGGATTCCTCTCTCAAAGTTAACATGATTATACCGCATTTCCTATCTTAAGTTTGTCTAAGTCCGGGTATAGAATTTATAAGAGATCACCAAGCACCCTAAAAACTAGAAAAATTCAGACATACATATATACAACACACAATATACAACAAATAATGGCACATACACAGATAAACAAAGATAGGCTCAACCCACTTAGAGAATCTTAACTCCCCAGTGAAGTGCCAGTTTTCTGTAGCGGTAGAAATATTGAGTTTAAGCCATTGGATTGACTTAACTCGTACAAATCAAATAAAAATCTACACCGCACTTTATTGTTTCCATAGAAAATGGGAAAAGAGCGAATAAACCCAAAAAGAGGGGGAGAGAATCTAGGTACATGGGTTGGTTATGCAAAGGGAAAGTATTAGCACCCTAAACATATACAATACTCCACATGAACCTCTTTGAAAATATGCGTATTATGGCTATAAAAGGTGTATACAAAATAAGATGGTAAAGATGAGATAAGAAGTATTTTTTTAGCTTTTAGCACCCTTCGCGGTTGTAAACCTTTAGTTCCTACGTACCACCTTTCATGCAATAGGGGATCAGGGTACTCGTAGTTCACCTCAAAAGTTTTAAAACACATGTGTGTTGGTTAATTTTAAGAGAATAGACATCATCGTCATCCAAGTGGAAAACATACTTACTACCCATGATTATGAGAAAGGAGAATTTGCATCATCTCAAAGTGGAGGATATAGCTTAGATTTTAAAATCAACAAAGCATCACTCAGCACCCAAGTGGAAAATATCTCACTTCACTATATATCATAGAAGTATAGTAGCTCGCATCACTACAAGAATCAACAAGAGTCTAATATTTTGAGAAAAAAAATTTAAAGTAAAAATCCAAAGTGGCAAAAAATGGTTTGAGTGAGGTTAATGACTTTTAGTCTTGAAAAAGATGTCAAAGTATGGTTAAATTGATTAAAGTTTGATTAAGAAAAGATTTTTTAAAATGCATGGACCTAAGTCCAAGTTTATTATGAAAGTGGTTCAATTTAGAAAACAATAAGAGTTTTGAAAAGGAGGGAGAATATTTTTTGAAATTAAAGAAGATAGGAGGAGATGAAGGGAGTATCCTAAAGCATAAGGTAAAAGCTAAGGAAAAGAATGGTCTAACCAACAAGAAGCCAACATTTGACATATGAAGTCAATGTAGAATTACCATCCTTCAGATTGAAACCAAGCAAGCAAAAATACTATACCTCTGAGAAATATCAAACTTTAGTTGAATTAAGTCTTCGTAAAAATTGGGCAGAGTAAGAGTTGTATACAAAGGAGTTCTTAATCACAGACAAAACATATAATCAGAATAACCTGCGCACAAAGAAAATCAACTCAATGCCTTGGAGTAAACCCCAAGAACATCAGACAACATAACAATAGAGCAACAAGGTCCCCAAGTATCAAGGCTTCTAATCTTAAGTCCGAGTGATCCTCAACTCCACAATGCTAAGGATATTACTAGATAGTCTAAGTAATCTTAAACTTTTTTAATATTCAAGTTGATTATTAAGTGTACTCAAAAGAAAATTAAAGCTCAAATGAGCAAAGATAAAATGGCATAAAGATAAATGTTCAAGTGAGCAAAACAAGAAGAAAAAAATGGCAATGGAATGTTAATGCTAAAGTAAATGGTACATAAAAATAAAGGCACAAAATAAAGGCAAAAAGTAAAGTTAATTGTTAGTGAATTAGAAGGGTTAGTTTAATGACATCTTGAAGCTTGCATTTGAAAACTCATTAGAAAATTGATAAAATCAGAGCTTCTCAACAAGTCTCATTTGCTTTTTGTCAAGTATATCATTCGTTTTAAGTCCTCAAAGCAATCACATATGATCAACGATGTTCAAATGATTTACTTAGATCAAAATTCACGAAGTTTAATAGAGGATTGATAGTATCAAAGCCTCCTAACAATGAACTTCAAAGATATTGGATCAAAGGTTTCAAATTAAACATATTCGGGATTGCAAACATAGGTTTGGGTCATGAATGATCATTTTTTGAATCGGGACAAATTTAGCGCTATGTTAAGCAATCATAAGTGCACTTGTGTAGAAGCCACACCTATTTTGGGGCCAGTCAATAGAAATCTATGTACCAAACATGTTAGAGAAATGATATGTAGATCATTCTCCAAAATCATGTAGCACAAGTAAAAACAAAAAGGGCTAAGATGAAGAGGGAGGGGATGTATCAGATGAAACTAGGGTTTTAAATATCATCAACATCATTCATCTATTTTGGTGGATTTAGTTTTTCAACTTATCAACACCCAAGATCCAATGACGTTGAGGAACTTGTCCAAAAAAAACATTCAAGTGTCTCCAAATCAGGACCAATCAAAAAACAATAAAATATATTTAATATAAAACAAAATTTAAATGATTTAAAAAGGAAATAATTGGTAAAATACAAAATATGTATTAAAACACCAAATAAAAATCCTAACAAAATATCAGAAGTCAAACATGAGTCAACAAGTGTTGACAATTTTTTTTAGAATTTTTTAAAGTCAGAAACTATTCCTTGCGTTTTGATGTGCTAAACCTTTCAGGCAACTTACTTAATCATGTTTAAAAATCTAACGTGCAACAAATTTGTGTTTAGAGGCCACACTAATCAAAATCAAATCTGACTTTTGAAGAAAACTTCAGTTTCATGGTACCAACTTTGCAACCATGGGGAACATAATGTAGGAGGCTTTAAGGCATGATTCTTGAAGCATTTGAAAGATCTCACAACAAACTTCACAATGTGCCAAGAAAGACTCTATTTGGTGATATGAGCTGAAAGTTATGATCAACTGAAATCGTGAGAAAAAATCTGACTTTTGTACTTAGAAATATTTCTAAGTGTTGAACTTCAAAATGACCTATAATATTCTTCCAAGTTACATGCCCTTCCACTCAAAATTTGGTCTTGATCCTTGAAGATGAAATTAAGTCCCTTTGAATTGAACTGTGGAATTGAGATCACTCAAAAATATAAAAATTGAAAGAGTTATAGTGTTTGGATGATGATGAACAAATTTGGGTAAATTCACAAAAGACCTGCAATCTTTTCAATTCTTAAACAACTTTCCAAGCATTTTAAGTCATGCATATTGAAACAAAGTTGTAGTAGGAATCCCAAATATTATTATGGAAAAAGAATGAGTTCAAGGAGATAAAAATTGACCAAGTTATGATCCTTTGAAGTCACACAAGAGAATTTGATAGCTTTCCCAAAGGACTTGTAATCTTTCTCAATGATTAGTGATCATCCATTCAAAATTAGACTTAGATCCTTGAAGATAACTTGTTAAGGACCCTTTAAATAGAATCATGTCTTTGGAATCAATCAAAAATCTCAAAGAATGAGCAAGATATGGTCCTTGGAAGTCAATAAACCCTAGCTTAAAGAGTGTCAAAATGACTTGAAACCCCTTTCAACTTTTGATGATTTTCCTTGCACAATTGGATCTTCTAATATGAAGAGAATTTATTATAGATGATGATTATAATAAACCATATAGAAAAAGAACCAAACTAAAAATATTGAAAATTGTGAGAGTTATTCACTTGTGGTCACTGAATGAAACACTTGCTCAATTAGGTTAAACTTGTTGAATCAACCTTGAATATATTTGATCTCTTTTTGCAAAATAGAGAATTATGAATCAAATTATCCCTTGAAATGATGTTGTCTTTGAGCATACTCAAATATGAAACTTAAGTCTAAATGAAACTTATTGAAGAAAGCATGGAAATAAACACATGAATCTATGAATCTTCTTGATGAATACCACCACCAACTTTGAGTAAAACTTGACCTAAATAAAGTGAGAGAGCTCTTTAAACCAAAAACTTTGATATCATAGACATAGTCTTGAGGCTTGAGCTCTTTTCATCCATTGAAGAACCATTTAACTGAGGACCAACCCTCAAACCCTAGGTTAGATGGTGAGATGGATGCAATTGTATTATCACCTACAATATAAACATTCAAAGAAACATATATACATATTTTGATGTTAGTTAATCCACCTAAAAACACATGTACAAGATACACAATTCAAGGTGCTTGGTGATCCCTCAAGAGAAAACTTAAAGATAGGATGAAGTAGAAAGAGAGAACCAACCATAATGTGTGATCTTGATGTATTGATAAAATGAGATGATGAGAGATATTAGGGGGAAAATTGGGGTATAATACACATGTTAACCATTTGAACTTTTTTCTTATCATCAGAGGCCTCAGACATTTGAATGTTGAATGTTGAAGCTTGTTGTAAAAGATTCACTCTTAAGTCGTAGAACCTAAGTCTTGGAGCCTTTAGAATTTGTCCTACCAGAACATTATCTTCAGAGTCTTCAACACTTGGTTGTTAGAACTTGCCTTTCTTCAGATCATCAGAACTTGTTCAGCAGAACCTCGTCTTTATAATCTTCAAAACTTGTAACATACAAAATCAAAACTTTAGAAGGCCTCCAAAGCTTAACCACAAAGTCACGATCATAACCTCTTGTACTAACGTTCCTAAGACACATTGCAGAAGATGTATTCAGAATCTTGACTTCAACTATAACACGTAATCATATGTTTTCTTCCAGTAGTTTATGTTCAGAACCTGATGACGCCACACGCCGTGTACCAGAGTCAGAACATTATAGTAGCAGTTACACACTAGAACAAAACCATTAGTGTATACAATTGTTCTCTTAGATAACATGTAAAGTTATCATCCAAATCTCAAGGCCAGATGCAGGAAACCCTTTTTGTTCTTACAGGTGCCTCAAGAGACTTCTTTCTAATTTTCATGCTTGATGTCCAAGGAAGATAAAGTCAAGAAGTCACACCAGAAGTTGCAACATCTGACTATTGACCTAGTTCTAGAACTTCCTTTTATGAATCTAATGAGGCCAATGCAAGATGTGAGTCTTGGTGAACAGAGGCATGTCTATATGGTTGTTGATGATTATTTCTTTTTATCTGGGTAATACATAACAAGTAAAAATCAAATATCTTTTATGACTTTAAAGGCCTTTATCAACTACTTCAGGGAAAACATAAGGGAAAGATGAGTCTCAAATGTGATGAAGGAATATTTCTAGGTTTCTCTAATAATAGCAGATCATATAGAGATGTTCACTCCAAAATTAAAGTCAATGATTCAATAATTTAGAAATGGATAGATATTGAAGTAAATGTTGAAACATCATTGTAGCAGTCTGAGAATTCAGAAAATAAGGAAGACTCATAAGATCTAGCATACTCTGAATCAGATAGCTCTCAAGTCAACAAAGTTCTCTCTCGAGTCTTAATTTTTTAAAGAAATTCTTTATTTGTTTAGGATACATTCTCTAGAATTAGAGATGTAATGTTTAATTTTGGTTTTATGTCAAGTTTTGAATTTAAATTAAAGGAGACCTTGACTGATGATGTGAAGAGTAAAATCTATTAGCACAAAATGAATTTGCAAGAACAAGTCTATTGAAGTTTGAGTTAGTGAAGGATGTTTCTTCTTGGGAGACAGTTTTGTCTCTTGGATCAGCAATATGATAATTTATATATCCTAGTCTTTATCTAAAGCTAAGTATAATATTGAAGGAAGTTGTTGATCTAAATTGAATTAGTTGCTAAAATATTACAATGTCTAACAAGATGTCATGACATTGTACTGTGGAAAGTTGGTTTCAGTTTATATATTCAAGGATGTCAGTATGCATAGCAGGATAAAGATCATTAATAATGGTCATCTCTTTGTCAGGGGTCTTGGTGCAGGCAATAGTGTTTCTTCTAAACTTGGGATTTCTGAGAATATACTAGAAGATTTTTCTTTAGATGCAAATCATTGAGAATTTGAGGGGTGTTCTTAGAAATGTGCACTGTTGAAGTATTATAACAACTACAGTCTAGGAGGTTTACAAATAATTTTTTATTCTCTCCATTTAAGTGGTGCATGCAAATTCAAGACCATATATGGTTGTCTCTGGTCAAAGGAATTTCCAGTTCAAATGTATTAAAAATTCCCAATAGTCAAAGCCTGGAACGTGAGGACAAAGAACAAGAGATTGTATCTTACCTATGGTGCATGGTGAACTGTTAATAAGGATGATTACACTTACTTCAAACACTCTCTGCTTGACTGGTCAGTCGTTACAAGCAAGATTATCCTTCTATGCCAAAACCAACACATTATTGCCTTTCCTTCCTCTCAAGTTGTGTTTCAACATGAGTCAATCGTCCAAAAATACTGATGCTAAAAGAGTCCATTTGCTGGAAGCTAAGTCAGGAAAGAAGGTTAAGAGTACTAATCCAAAGAAGGTTAAATCAAAGGTGGAAACATTTATTGGATCATCTACTGGAGCCTCTATGACAGGTGTGATCGGTGGGAATAGAACTGACTGTGTTTAGAACGCTGGTTCGCGTTTGCGTTTCGCAAAATGTCGCGGTAAGCAAGAGTCGCCACCGTCTTTTATGTTCTCCAACAAGGAAAGGACAAAAGCACAGCAAAATTCCTTTGCGAGATGTTTCTCGATTCGGGAGGTAGATTATAGAAAGGGAAGGTGTTAGCACCCTTTCTATCTGTGGTTATCCACGGGCTCTTAGGTACTTGCTCACTATGTTTTCAAAAATGTTTGCTTTTCTTGTGTTTGTGGGTTTTGAAAAAGTTTCGTTTTGAAAACTTCTAGGTAACTCTTGTATCAGTCCTCAAGAGTGTATGAAGTGTTTGTTTGAAAACTTTTTGAAAGTGTAGGTGCGAAAAGTTGTTTTTGTTTTAAAAGAGAAAGTACCCAGGAGAAATCTACCTACTCTAAGGAATTAAGCTGTGTAAATGTCCTTTAGACAGTACTATCCCACTATTGAGAAGTAGGTAGCACCGTCGTTGGAGTTATTCGGGTCAATTCGATTATAGGGACATGTGTGGTCACCAAAGCAGTAGTAGGACGCCTTAGCGGTAACCCTAATGTCCTAGATCCTTTTTTATCCGAGGCAACCGTTTCGAGGCAACTGGATCTTTAGACAGGAGGGCGACCTCTAAAACACCCTATACTTAATGACCACGTCGAGGCAACCAAGTGAGGCGTACCCTAGGAGTGGCATGTGCGAGTGTGTCAGGATTCGGTTCATATTATCTTTGCACATGTATTATGGTGAGCTATGTTTTGATTTTATTTTTCAAGCAAGTCTTGTCATGCATAATTAACAATTAATAATTGTGCGGAAAGTAAATTGCGGAAAGTAAATCTACGCTATTACAAGGCGTCGGGTATTTACATCGCCAAAAACATAACCCTTGAAAAATAAATGCGAGAAAATAAAAGAAAGCGATAAAAGTCCTAATTATCTATTACATCCTCGGAGCAAATACATGAATATGATCACAAATATAATGTGCGCGAAAAGAAATTGAATCAGAAAAAGTCTTAGGGTTTTGACCCTTTTTGAGAAAAGAATGGAATTTTGGTCCTTTTTGCAATTAATTAATATTAAACCTAATTTACTAATTAATTAAATAATAAAAAAAAGTATTTTTTTAGTGTTTTAGGTCTTTAATGAAAGTAAAAAAATAAAAAGGATTAAAATTGTCAAAAGAAAAACCCTAATTCTAGATTGATTTTATTTATTGTGAAAAAGATTAAAGTTAACCTAATTTAAAAGACTAAATCAATTTTGTTAGTATTTATTTACAAAATAATAATTAATAGTGAAATTAATAAATAATAAAAATAAATAATATTTTAGGTTTCTGGATTTATTATAAAAATAATTTGTTAGTTAATAATAATAATAATAATTAATAGTTAATAAAAAATAATTAAATAGAAAATATAAAAGAGAAAAAAATGAGAAACAAAACCCTGGGGGTGTTGGACCCAGATGGAGGTATGCTAGCAATTCCTGGCCCATTAGTCTCAAGCCTTGTTTGACTTTCTTGATTGTCCAGATACGCATTGACTGGGAACACCATGGTCAACATCTCATGGCCATTGGATTTGTGGCTGTGGCCACTTGGCATGCTGAGCACTGGAGGTATATGGTGGAATGCGTTGGAAAGCCTGCGTGTGATCATGTTAGAAAAAATAGAAACAATTATTTGGGGGGACCTGGGAATCGAACCCAGGTCCCAATGATTCTTGGACAACGCACTATCCACTAGGCCATTTGCTTGCTTTGATATTATAATGAGAAACAAATATAATATTGGATAATTAACACTTATGTTGTAAACAAACAAAAACGCGTGCAGTTTTGAATGCTCCAACCACACGCTTACACGTCTTCATCTCCTTCGCTGAACCTGCAAAACAAAGATTAGATAGCGGGGGTTTTTAACCCCCACAATTTGGCATGAGGAAAAATAGCGAATAGAATCCTGGTGCACATAAATATTTCGCGAGGGTGGATTTAAACTCGTCTTGTCTCAACGATTTCAGCCATATGCCTCATGAATCCTAATTTTACTTGGTTTACAAAGCCCTAATTCCAGAACTCGAAAACCCTAGAATTTGTTCATGGCATCTCTGGATTTAGGACGTTTTAATCCGATTAACCTATGCCAAAAGCTTCGTATGGTCCCTATTAACACAAAACAACCAATAAAATATGTCAAATGCACATGAATAATGAGATGCGATTCTGGAAAATATGTTCAAACCGTGAAACTGTTTCTTTGGATTCTTTGAGCTTTAGCACTTGGTTTTGATTGCAATATGTCTCTGGGAATCCCTGTAATGTATTAGAAACAACCAAAGTCCTTGAATTGGCCTGGAAGATTGAAAACAGTTTTCAAGTTTCTTTGATTTTTTTCAATGTTGCTATGGCCTCTTCTGCAGCAAATTCACGTCCAATGCATTAGGGTTTGATTGTGTATTTATAGAGGAAGAGAATTAGGTTAAATCCTTGGGCAAAGATCCATGAAATAATGGTTTGAATATTTGATTTGCAATCATATAATTTTGAATCTTTTTGGTTGAAGAAACTTGCCAAACTTGGAGATTTTTATCCCTTTGATTTGCACACGAATTGCCAGCATATCTTGAGCTTGTTTGCTTCTCAAAAAGATTGAAAAAATCAAATCTTTGTATTTCCTACATTTTAAATTAATTAAATGAATTGAAATTGATTAAAAATCCAAATAATTAATAAAAAATAAGAAAATAAATTCAAATAATCTCAATGGGTCGTGCATAAGCTTTGAATAAAGTTTCAAGAAGGAATTTGAGGCCCATTAGCAAAAACAAGGTGTTTTAAGCAAAGTTGACTTTTGCAAATTCACAAAAATTTCCCAACTTCTCCAATGCATATCTTGCTCAATTTTGATCACATGAACATGTTCTTGGACATTGTGGAAAGCTCTTGAATTCCTCTAACCAATGCCTTTGGTCCCATGTCATTTGGATTTACCAATCTCAAGTTATGGTCTTTGACTTAAAGTGCCTTTTTGTTGACTTTTGAAATTGACCTATAATGTAGAAATTGATATCTTTTTGTGAGAGCATTTCTTGGACTTGAAATGTGAATATGAGTTGTAGGAAATGTCATCCCCTTCAAAATGAGCATTGGATGGAATTTTTCTGATGAACCATGAAAAAGTTATGCCTTGGTCAAGATACAATTGACTTTTCTACTGTCCAAAAATAGTAACTTTTTGCATCTTGATGATTTTTGAGACATGCTTGTAGAATCATGATCAAGACTTGATCAAATAATGATTGTGGACTCAAAATAAGATGTTGACCAAAATTTTCTGACTTTTGACTGCAAAATGACCATTTTGCCCCTGCAGTTGACTGTGGGTCAAAAGGAGCTTGTGACTGTGCAATTTGACACTGTGAGTCTTGAGACTTGTCATATAGATGCTTTAGGATATATATGGGCCTTTGAGACTTGATTGAGCCATTGAAAACCTCAAATTCCTTGAAAGAACCAAAACCCTAATTTCAGCTGGCTTAGGAGGCATTTGAACTGTGCAACCCTTGAGGAATCTTGAACCATTTGAAGATGATTCTTGACAAACCTTGAAGAATATGGGAGGGAAAATTTTGGGGTACAACAATTGCCCTTGTTCAATCTTCTTAAACCTGAGGATGTAGATTGGCTTGCGTGCCTTTCGTGATTCGAAGGGGGAAGATGATTGAACACTAAAGTGCCCAGAAATTTGCACTCGCATAGTGTGGTATCAGCAATGTGATGTAGGGAATGGGCTTACAGATGCCATTTGGAGTTATTATGGATAAGAGGATGGGCTTATAGATGCCATCTGGAGATGTGACAGAATCTTGGCGGGGATGGGCTTATAGATGCCATCTGGAGATTGTTGGTTAAATTGTGATCTTGTAAGTTGAAAGAAGGAACCTGTGTAGGGTTGCCTAACGATGAGTCCGTGTGAAACTGCGTCTTTGAAGGAAGGAAACCTGTGTAGGGTTGACTGATGATGAGCCCGTGTGAAGCTGCATCTGGAACTGAGAAGGAAACCTGTGTAGGGTTGACTGATGATGAGCCCGTGTGAAGCTGCATCTGGAACTGAGAAGGAAACCTGTGTAGGGTTGACTGATGATGAGCCCGTGTGAAGCTGCATCTGGAATTGAGAAGGAAACCTGTGTAGAGTTTCTTGATGACGAGTCCGTGTAAAACTGCATCTGGAAAGAGAAAGGGAACCAGTGTAGGGTCGCCTCATGATGAGTCCGTGTAAAACTACATCCTGGAAGAAAGAAAACTTGTGTAGGGTTGACTGATGATGAGTCCGTGTGAAACTTCATCTTTGGAAAGAGAGAACCTGTGTAGGGTTTCTTGGTGACGAGTCCGTGTAAAACCACGTTTGGAGAGAGAGAACCTGTGTAGGGTTTCTTGGTGACGAGTCCGTGTAAAAATACGTCTGGAGAGAAAGAAGGAACCGGTGTAAGGTTACTTCGGGATAAGTTCGTGTAAAACTTCTGGATGAACCGGGGTAAGGTTATTTTGAGATAAGTTCGTGTGAAACTTCAGGAGGAACCGGGGTAAGGTTATTGTGAGATAAGTTCGTGTGAAACTTCAGGAGGAACCGGGGTAAGGTTACTGTGAGATAAGTTCGTGTAAAACTTCGGGGTGAACCGGGGCAAGGTTATTTTGACGATGAGTTCGTGTAAAACTTCGTCTTGGAACTGAGGAGGAACCGGTGTAGGGTTGCCTGAGGACGAGTCCTTGTAAAACTTCATCTGAAAGGAAGGAACCGGTGTAGGGTTGCCTGAGGACGAGTCCGTGTAAAACTTTGTCTTGGAATTGAGAAGGAACTGGTGTAGGGTTTCCTGATGATGAGTCCGTGTAAAACTACATCTGAAGTTGAGAAGGAACCGGTGTAGGGTTTCCTGATGATGAGTCCGTGTAAAACTACATCTGAATTTGAGAAGGAACCGGTGTAGGGTTTCCTGATGATGAGTCAGTGTAAAACTACATCTGAAGTTGAGAAGGAACCGGTGTAGGGTTGCCTCATGATGATCAAGTAGATAATTGTCCTGTCTGGTTTCAGGTATTAACCCACGATCAGTCGTCCACAGAATTTTCCTGGCTTGTTACAGGTGTTGATCTGGAACTGCAAAGGTAGATGGTAATCATCTTTTGATTGACCTTTTCCTGAAAAGGCCAAAACGTTAGCTATATGCAATGTCATGATGCATGAACTGCATGATATTCTCAAAAATAAATGAGATCGTGTGATATGATACGTGTATGCATGTATCATGATGTATGACAATGTGATGTTTATGAATGTATCTTCGTCTGGGAGAATAAATCCTTGACGAATGTCGGGAAGTTAAATCCTGGGCTGACGTTGAAGAGTAGAGTTCTTCGTTTCCGCTGAGGATGAGGAACGAAGATGATTGCAAGAATAAACCTGTAGGAGAAGATGACTCCGTTGGGGAATAAACCTGATGGAGAGATTACTCTGCGGGGAATTACTCTGTGGGAAGAGATGCTTCGCTGAGGTTTTAACGATAACTCCGTTGGGGATACCGTTGATAAGCTCTGTTGAGGGATTTGATGAACTCCGCTGGGGATAGGAAGAACTTCGCCGAGGACGATATTTCTGTTGTAATTGATGAGGATAACCCAGTTAGACTCTGGTGGGGAATAACCTTTGAATACGGTCGGGGAGAGATATTTGTACTCTGCAGGGGACAAGCTTCCAGAATCTACTGGGGAGATGGTTCAACTCTCATGGGGAAACTTTTTGGACTGCACCGGGGAGCTGGATCTACTGGGGTGTTTGGTATTCCGCCGGGGAACAATCTTATATTAAGACTGCCGGGGATGTTTGCTGAGGAATATCTTTATACTCTACTGGAGAATATTGAGATCTTCTGGGGATATCCAACTTCCTTAGGGCTGACAGTAGCCTAACTCTGCTTGGGGAGAGTGTTGCTGACTTGCTAGGGATACTGTGCCTTTTCGGGGCTGATGGGAGACCAACTCTGCTTGGGGAGAGTATTTGTTGATTTGTCTTACTCTGCGGGGAGTGAAGGTATCTTGGTTACATTCTTCAGCCAAACTTACCTTGGCACCTTGGTGGACAGAGCAACTTGTACAGTTCGGACAATTCTTATTGCCCCGGTTTCTGTGGGAGAATGGTACCTGTGAGGTGTTTGATAACTGCCGATTGACAAATCTTCTTCTGGTAGGCAAGTGACGAGATGCCGGGACATAGTCGTACGCTGTGATCCCTGATTTTTGCCTGGACCGCCCTTTCGGGTTTTTAGTCCACCGGGATACCCATTTTTGCCCAAGCTGCCTTTTCAGGTTTTCGACTTGCCGGGTGTACAAATTTTTTCATTTTCATCCCTTATTTTTGCCCGAACCCTTTTGGTTCGCCGGGAAGCCCTTATTTTTGCCTAGGCCAGTCGACCTAGCGGGTCTTTGATTATGCGTAGTATTTTTGACTATGTCCCTGTTCTCAGGATGTAGGGAATTGTCACTGTCAGTAGTGTTGTGTTGCCATACTACCAGAAGATGTTTGATCGTGCAAGATTCGTCGCTGGAATTCATGTCCAATACCCCAAGTGACTCAGATGGAGATTTACCCCTGACTATTTGGCATTTTGAGAGATTCCTTGAATCTTGACTTGACTGCCCCAGATGATGGACAATGATCATGCCGTGCCCCTTGATTGGAAGTGTTTTTCCATTTGATGTGACCCTTGAGAAGATTTTTGTTCACTAGATATTCATCGTGCGAATTTCTCTGCTGTTGAACAAATAGTCATATGCAAACAATATTATTTTAAGAATGCAAAACTTATGTCTGTCTTGAAGTTTTTTTTGAAAATGCAGTTTTCAATAAAACAAGTGAATTTTTGTAAAATGTGATGTCAACTCAAGATTTTATAGCAAGCCCTACAGGAGTCAGGATACCTTTGGTAACAGTATGCTTTCGAACTAACCCATGCTTCAGCTAGGACTTTTGAGGGTTATAACGCGGCCTGGTTCACGGTTCAAGAAACAAAGGATAAAGGCTCAAAGTATATTTGTACCCACCCGCTCTTCGTGATGTTCTTCGATCCTAAACTCAGCTAATCGTGCATTAGATCTTGTTTGAGTCTTTGCTCTGATATACCAGTGATGGTTCAGATACTGACAGTTTATTTTGAACAGGCAGTCATTTTGTTGAGAGTCTGTAGGACCTCTTTATTTTTGATTTTATTATCCCTGACTTTTTGCCTGAACTGTTTCTTTTGTGATTACAGTCAGCGGGATGCCCCAGTTTTCTAAGTCTCCTTCATAGGTTTTGACTTAATGGACTTTTATTTTGAGAGATAATGACTGCCTGTCCTTATGATTATTCGGAACCATCACTGTCTTTTGTTTTGGAAGGACTTCTTTGATGCCGTTCATTGTGCACCTGGATCAACTGAGAGAACTACCCTGCCCCAGGTTATAATTAAGAGTTTTAATTTTCGAAAAGAAAAACTCCAACTTCTTTGTCTCAAAGGGGTTGACGAGGGATTATCTTCCTTATAACTCCACTGTTTAGGATTTGAAACAATGCCTGTACTTCATCAGCGGGGCCTGTTCAAAAGCATACTGTAAAGATCGTGGTATCGTTTTCGTCATCCTCCCTCAAAAGGCTTAGAATTTTCAATCGAGAGTTGAACATCAAAAAAATGAAAGCAATTTAAAGCATAGTGAAAACAATTACTTCAAACAAACACGTGTAATGCATTAATGAAATAAGAGAGTTTGACATGATAATTGTTTGAATAAGCAAAGAAAAATACAATATCATAATTCAAATGAACAAAAATCTCTCAATCCTAGCCATGTTTCGGCAAGGGAGCAGTGATCACATTGGGAGTCTCAGAAGGCTCGAATTCGATCTCCTTAGCGTCAATCATGTTCTGAATCTTATATTTCAGCGCCCAACAATCATCAGTGTCGTGCCCCGAGCTACCGGAATGGTAAGCGCACCTTGCATCTGGATTGTAGTTTGGAGAAGAAGTCTTAGGATTCGTAGGAGGGTTTATCACCGCAATCAGATTCATCTTCAACATGTGCTGCAATGCTTGTGACAAAGGCATGTTGATGTTGGTGAACTGTATTTTAGGCTCGTCCGGCCTTCGTTGATTTCCTTTTTGCTGTTGTCGGCGTGACGTAGAACCAGAGATCATGACTGCCCCTACATGTTGGTCACGACGACTCTTTTGACTGTACGCAACATTGGACTCCTTCTTCCCACTGTAAGGCTTTTTTTGAGCATCAGAAGGTGTAGCTTCTTGAATCTTCCCAGCCTTGATACCAGCTTCAATTCTCTCACCAGTCAAGATCAGATCTGTAAACCCAGCAGAAGAATTCCCAATCAGATGGTTGAAGAACGGACCAGACAGGGTCCCCAGGAACATATCCACAAGCTCATGGTCAGTTAAAGGTGGCTGCACCCTTCCAGCGAGGTCTCTCCACTTTTGAGCATACTCCTTAAATCCTTCACCCGTCCCCAGTGACATACCCTGGAGTTGGGTACGCATAGGAGAGAGGTCGGAGTTATACTGATACTGCTTATAGAACGCAGTAGCCAAGTCCTCCCAGCTACGAATACTGGCTCCATCCAGCTGATAGAACCATTTGAGTTGAGTCCCTGAAAGACTATCCTGGAAGAAATGGATCCACAGATTCTTGTCAGTTGTATAAGGTTGGATCTTCCTTACATACGATCTGAGATGCATCTTAGGACAGGAAGCTCCATCGTACTTTGCAAAAGCAGGCGCCTTGAACTTATGGGGAATCACCACCCTAGAGGATAAGCCTAGGTCTCCACAGTCCAACCCGGGCACATGCTGAATCTCCATAGCACTTAAACGGTCCTCCAGCTGTTTGTACCTGTCCTCAGCAGGAGGGTACTGTTCATCATTATAATCTGTCTCGTTGTCGAAGACCACGGGACTAGGAACCCTTCTCTCTTGGGGACTGTCCTTGCCTACAGATGAGGTAGTCAGCTCAGCCTCATTCTGTAATTCATTTCCAAACCTCCGTCCAGTGTTGAATAAAACAGTCCTCTTCTTCTTCTTCTTCTTCAGAATTAGAGTCTTCAACTCCTGTTGACCCTGGGCTAGGCTCATTACCAACTCCTGGAACTGGGCATTCTGGGCCTGGAGGGCCTTGATAGCTTGTTCATTAGTAGGTTCAGAAGACATGATGACTGCTGAAATAAACAGCGAAGAAGATAAGTGACCTGTAAAGAAGGGTACCTATAATGCAATGATATGTATGAGATATGTATGCAATGTTTTCAAGGATCTCGCGGGGTAAACAAAGAAACTTGTTAGAATTTTAATTCGGTAGCTTGATTGAAGGAACTTCATGTTGCTGAGAGTCCTTCTTCAAGAGTCAAAGCTCACCATATCGAGTGGGTCATAGCCCCTGACTCAAGTTGTCATGTTTTGATCTCCAAACAACCTTGGCTAGAGGAAAATAAATCCCCTCTGCCCCTTGCTAGACATTTGGTTCGTCATGACCTGCATCACAAACCCTTGAGATCCTTGAAATGGGTTAGTCCTTATGCAGGATGTATGCAATGGTATGATGGTATAATGTTATGCTATGCATGGAGTGATGTAAGTAAACCCTGTTATAAGCCCAGATTAAGGACTGTAAACAAAACCTGCAAGGAACTCATGTTGTCAGATAACAAGAATGTGCAAGTAGTTCAAGTTTGAAGGCACACAAGTCACACAAAAGAGCCCTTAGATTTCAGGCTGGCATGAAGTTTAGGTACTACCCTCTTGAAGTTGGTTGGCTCAAAACCTGTCCTATCAATAGTAACCGGGTTCTACGGAGCTCAATATCATTGGATTATTTTCTCTGTTCATTGTTTTGATTTAGCCACTGAACTGGCGATCAAAATATTCCAAGAAAACAACCCTCAATGAGTGTAGTATCGAGTATCTACCAACTTCGGACTGCACCAAAGTCGGTCATCTCACTACCCCTAAAGAGGCCAGGATGGTCAAGTAAGGTTCTAAGGTCAGTTGATGCTTCGCGACACCACGCGGCGGCCCCGTACTCTCCTTGACTTGACTCAAGGGTTACCGGTACTCACCAAAGTGCCACATCAACGTAGCAACTACTTCAACCATGTCGGTATACCCCGCACAGTTCCCTCACAGTTTGTTGCTACTTCTAAAGGGTATTCCCCAGATCCGGGTTAGGATCTATGAAACTCTGATGCAAGCCCACAATATTAAAGCAAACAAAGCATTCAATTGAAAACATAAAATGATCTAATCTTAAGGTACACCTCACTTATAAGTATCCCCAGCAGAGTCGCCAGTTCTGTGATCGGTGGGAATAGAACTGACTATTATTAGAATGCTGGTTCGCATTTGCGTTTCGCAAAATGTCGCGGTAAGCAAGAGTCGCCACCGTCTTTTGTGTTCTCCAACAAGGAAAGGACAAAAGCACAACAAAATTCCTTTTTGAGATGTTTCTCGGTTCGGGAGGTAGATTATAGAAAGGGAAGGTGTTAGCACCCTTTCTATCCGTGGTTATCCACGGGCTCTTAGGTACTTGCTCACTATGTTTTCAAAAATGTTTGCTTTTCTTGTGTTTGTGGGTTTTGAAAAAGTTTCGTTTTGAAAACTTCTAGGTAACTCTTGTATCGGTCTTCAAGAGTGTATGAAGTGTTTGTTTGAAAACTTTTTGAAAGTGTAGGTGCGAAAAGTTGTTTTTGTTTTGAAAGAGCAAGTACCCAGGAGAAATCTACCTACTCTAAGGAATTAAGCTGTGTAAATGTCCTTTAAACAGTACTATCCCACTATTGAGAAGTAGGTAGCACCGTCGTTGGAGTTATTCGGGTCAATTCGATTATAGGGACATGTGTGGTCACCAAAGCAATAGTAGGATGCCATAGCGGTAACCCTAATGTCCTAGATCCTTTTTTATCCGAGGCAACCGTTTCGAGGCAACTGGATCTTTAGACAGGAGGGCGACCTCTAAAACACCCTATACTTAATGACCACGTCGAGGCAACCAAGTGAGGCGTACCCTAGGAGTGGCATGTGCGAGTGTGTCAGGATTCGGTTCATATTATCTTTGCACATGTATTATGGTGAGCTATGTTTTGATTTTATTTTTCAAGCAAGTCTTGTCATGCATAATTAACAGTTAATAATTGTGCGGAAAGTAAATTGTGGAAAGTAAATCTACGCTATTACAAGGCGTCGGGTATTTACATCGCCAAAAACATAACCCTTGAAAAATAAATGCGAGAAAATAAAAGAAAGCGATAAAAGTCCTAGTTATCTATTACATCCTCGGAGCAAATACATGAATATGATCACAAATATAATGTGCGCGAAAAGAAATTGAATCGGAAAAAGTCTTAGGGTTTTGACCCTTTTTGAGAAAAGAATGGAATTTTGGTCCTTTTTGCAATTAATTAATATTAAACCTAATTTACTAATTAATTAAATAATAAAAAAAAGTATTTTTTTAGTTTTTTAGGTCTTTAATGATAGTAAAAAAATAAAAAGGATTAAAATTGTCAAAAGAAAAACCCTAATTCTAGATGGATTTTATTTATTGTGAAAAAGATTAAAGTTAACCTAATTTAAAAGACTAAATCAATTTTGTTAGTATTTATTTACAAAATAATAATTAATAGTGAAATTAATAAATAATAAAAATAAATAATATTTTAGGTTTCTGGATTTATTATAAAAATAATTTGTTAGTTAATAATAATAATAATAATTAATAGTTAATAAAAAATAATTAAATAGAAAATATAAAAGAGAAAAAAATGAGAAACAAAACCCTGGGGGTGTTGGACCCAGATGGAGGTATGCTAGCAATTCCTGGCCCATTAGTCTCAAGCCTTGTTTGACTTTCTTGATTGTCCAGATACGCATTGACTGGGAACACCATGGTCAACATCTCATGGCCATTGGATTTGTGGCTGTGGCCACTTGGCATGCTGAGCACTGGAGGTATATGGTGGAATGCATTGGAAAGCCTGCGTGTGATCATGTTAGAAAAAATAGAAACAATTATTTGGGGGGACCTGGGAATCGAACCCAGGTCCCAATGATTCTTGGACAACACACTATCCACTAGGCCATTTGCTTGCTTTGATATTATAATGAGAAACAAATATAATATTGGATAATTAACACTTATGCTGTAAACAAACAAAAACGCGCGCAGTTTTGAATGCTCCAACCACACGCTTACACGTCTTCATCTCCTTCACTGAACCTGCAAAACAAATATTAGATAGCGGGGGTTTTTAACCCCCACAATTTGGCATGAGGAAAAATAGCGAATAGAATCCTGGTGCACATAAATATTTCGCGAGGGTGGATTTAAACTCGTCTTGTCTCAACGATTTCAGCCATATGCCTCATGAATCCTAATTTTACTTGGTTTACAAAGCCCTAATTCCAGAACTCGAAAACCCTAGAATTTGTTCATGGCATCTCTGGATTTAGGACGTTTTAATCCAATTAACCTATGCCAAAAGCTTCGTATGGTCCCTATTAACACAAAACAACCAATAAAATATATCAAATGCACATGAATAATGAGATGCGATTCTGGAAAATATGTTCAAACCGTGAAACTGTTTCTTTGGATTCTTTGAGCTTTAGCACTTGGTTTTGATTGCAATATGTCTCTGGGAATCCCTGCAATGTATTAGAAACAACCAAAGTCCTTGAATTGGCCTGGAAGATTGAAAACAGTTTTCAAGTTTCTTTGATTTTTTTCAATGTTGCTATGGCCTCTTCTGCAGCAAATTCATGTCCAATGCATTAGGGTTTGATTGTGTATTTATAGAGGAATAGAATTAGGTTAAATCCTTGGGCAAAGATCCATGAAATAATGGTTTGAATATTTGATTTGCAATCATATATTTTTGAATCTTTTTTATTGAAGAAACTTGCCAAACTTGGAGATGTTTGTCCCTTTGATTTGCACACGAATTGCCAGCATATCTTGAGCTTGTTTGCTTCTCAAAAAGATTGAAAAAATCAAATCTTTGTATTTCCTACATTTTAAATTAATTAAATTAATTAAAATTGATTAAAAATCCAAATAATTAATAAAAAATAAGAAAATAAATTCAAATAATCTCAATGGGTCGTGCATAAGCTTTGAATAAAGTTTCAAGAAGGAATTTGAGGCCCATTAGCAAAAACAAGGTGTTTTAAGCAAAGTTGACTTTTGCAAATTCACAAAAATTTCCCAACTTCTCCAATGCATATCTTGCTCAATTTTGATCACATGAACATGTTCTTGGACATTGTGGAAAGGTCTTGAAGTCCTCTAACCAATGCCTTTGGTCCCATGTCATTTGGATTTACCAATCTCAAGTTATGGTCTTTGACTTAAAGTGCCTTTTTGTTGACTTTTGAAATTGACCTATAATGTAGAAATTGATATCTTTTTGTGAGAGCATTTATTGGACTTGAAATGTGAAGATGAGTTGTAGGAAATGTCATCCCCTTCAAAATGAGCATTGGATGGGATTTTTCTGATGAACCATGAAAAAGTTATGCCTTGGTCAAGATACAATTGACTTTTCGACTGTCCAAAAATAGTAACTTTTTGCATCTTGATGATTTTTGAGCCATGCTTATAGAATCATGATCAATACTTGATCAAATAATAATTGTGGACTAAAAATAAGATGTTGACCAAAATTTTCTGACTTTTGACTACAAAATGACCATTTTGCCCCTGCAGTTGACTGTGGGTCAAAAGGAGCTTTTGAATGTGCAATTTGACACTGTGAGTCTTGAGACTTGTCATATAGATGCTTGAGGATATATATGGGCCTTTGAGACTTGATTGAGCCATTGAAAACCTCAAATTCCTTGAAAGAACCAAAACCCTAATTTCAGCTGGCTTAGGAGGCATTTGAACTGTGCAACCCTTGAGGAATCTTGAACCATTTGAAGATGATTCTTGACAAACCTTGAAGAATATGGGAGGGAAAATTTTGGGGTACAACAACAGAGAAAAAGTTTGTGACAAAGATGAAGTTCTGCAAGAAAAGTCATGTTCAAGTACATGACCCTGACTCAAATGTTGATGAAGATTGGGTTGCTTATGTTTAATCAAAGGTTTGTATGAACAACTGAGTTTAAACAATGTAAATTTCTTTTTTTATTTGTAATAATTTCTTAATATTGTTTTGCTTCCATCAATTTTTGTTTATGTTTGCTTCCATTAGTTTTTGTTTCCATCTATTTGGTTACATTACTAGTGTGTGTTTCCAATTTGTTTTTACATTTACTCTATTTTTGTCTATTTTTGACTAAAAATGGGGAGTAAAGTGTTAGTGTATTTTTGTTTGTCCTAATGTCATGACAAATGTCTCGACATGTTGATAGGACTGTACTACTGCTAAGGGAAGAGTAGTTATAGTAATTGTTTGATGTATGCAACTATTTAGGGGGAGTGTGATTTTTTATCATGCTTGTTGGTGCTTCTATTGTTGCTATTGTTGCTGGTTGTCATGTGTGCAGTAATGTCAAACAACATGTTCTAACATCTTACCTAATGTGTTTATGGAGAAGCCTGGTTACTCTTTGGTAATTTATTACTCTGATGCTCTGAATTATGCGTGAGGCTTTTGCTGCATGTGATTCTAATGTGTGAAATTGGATAGTTCAAGGTTGTTTTTCTTGTGATTTGGATTTCCCCTTGAAGTTCAGGTTTGGTTTTCTTGTGATTTTGGTTTTCCCCTTGAGGGGGAGAATTTATTATGTATGATTGGGGGAGTACTGGTCCTGTCTAAACTTGGAGTTGTGTTGGTGTAATGTCAGACCATATGTCTTGACATCTGACTCATGGAGCTTTTGAATATACTCTTGTAACTGCATGTTATCTCTGATATATTTTTATGTTTTTAGTTTTTACAAAGTTTACATGTTTGCATGTAGCTTGTGTTTTATGATTGTGGTTTTATTCCTCTCTACAGTTTAATTATGCTAAAGTTGTTTTAGCCAAAAGTTACCAAAGGAGGGAGATTGTTAGATCCATGGTTTTAGGATTGACAGCAATTTTGCTAAAACATGGTTTACAACAAGTTATTGTCTGAGATGTCTTAACATATTGGTCAGTCTACATTGAAGACTGATGTTCTAACAGGTGTTATGACATGTTGTAGAAGAACATCAGTATAGGTTGTTTTATTATTGACAAATTTGATTTGATTCTGTGACATTCCTTTTGGATATATTTCATATATTTATGCAGGTCAAGAAGATTTAATCTAGAACAATTGATTTCATCTCCAACTGTACATAAGTTTCTAAAATTGGATGTTGAGACAATTTAGGAAACTTGATGTTTTGTTCCAATATTTAAGGAGATTCTTATGCATAATTGGTGTAACCCTCAGCTTGTAGATCAAGAAATATATGGGTGAAGATTTCGAAGCCCATGGACTGAGGAGAATATAAAGAGAAACTTAAATCTAATGTAATTTGGATTTCACAATTTTGTAAAAAATAAGGGGAAGTTTAGGGTCTTAGGTTTTGAGAGTCTCTTGTGTGTTTTGTGTGTCACCCTTGTATCTTTCGATACATTGTGGTAAACTAATTATTCATTGTTGCTTGTCAATCACTCATGAGCTTTTAAGCAATGAGTTGATGTGTATTAATTTATTGTTCTTAGTTAAAAGCTTTTAAGCAAAGTTAAGTATTTTTTATTGGAAGTTTAATCTTCTGTTTTGGATCTAGTCACTAGTTTTTGACTGTTTTTATCAATGAGGTGATTGTGGGAAGTGAGAGGGGGTTCTCATATCTAGATGATTCCTAGGTAGAAATTACATAGGGTAGTGATTAGGTGATAAATTGTAAACTAAGATTGTTTAGGATTTGAACTAATACTAGTATAGTGGATTTTCTTCCTGGCTTGGATGCCCCAAGAGTAGGTGATCTTGCAGCAAATTGGGTTAACAATTATCTATGTTCTTTATCATTCTATAATTTATTTCTGCATAACTTACAGTTTGATATATTAGTTCTATTTGTCGACGGATATTGTAACATTTGTCTTGACATTTTATTCAGATGTTGGAGCATCAGTATTAACACGTTTTAAAGTGTCAGAATTTCAGTGAAAATATTTTACCTAATCCCAACATAAATCACTTCTCTTAATGTGTCAAATCAGATGTTTAACATGTTTCAAGAAAAAGACAGTTGTCTTAATTTGAATCACAAACCTTTCGCTTGCTTGACAATAATTAATGAAGTAAACTCTTTAGTATCCAGAAGACAAAACTTTTCATAAAAGGGAAGCTTATGACCTAGGAAGCTTGTGATACATGAGATCTTCTCACTTCTGAAGACTCACATCTCAGAAACACACAAAATCTTAGAATCTCATTATGTCGTTATAAGGAATAACCATTTTGAGATTTCCATCTATTTCATTCTGGACAAAGTACCATTTTTAAAATTTTCATAATGAAAACAAATATATCTTCAACAAGGGGTTTTGTAAAGATATTACCCCATTGATGGTCTGTATCAATAAATTTAAAATTTAAAATACCCTTCTGAAAATAGTCTCATATGAAATGATGTTTAATCACAATATGATTAGCTCTAGAATGTAAAAGGGATTCTTAGACAAATAAATAGCATAAATATTGTCACATATAATAGGAACGTTACTCTCATATATCTGAAAGTATTCTAGCTTAATTTTCATCCATATGATCTGAATAATGCATCCAGAAGTTAAAATATACTCAACTTATGTAGTTGATAATGCAATTGTTGATTACCTTTTGCTGGATCATGAGATCAAGTTGTCTCCTAGAAATTGACAGCTTCCATAAGTGATTTTATTCTCTAGTCTTTGTATAGCTTCTGATGTACCTTATTGCTTATGTAACACGGTGGGAGAACTGACTTGGTTTGCATTTTATTGAAAATGTTGCAGATAGCAAGAGTCGCCACCGCTTTTCTTTTATCCAATAATAAAAGGGTTAAAAGAACAGGAAAGACCTTTAAGATTCTCTTGAGTTTAGGGGGTAGGTTATGAAAAGGGAAGGTGTTAGCACCTTTTTCATCTGTTGTTATCTACGGGCTCTTAACCGCTAGCTCACTTTGTTTGAAAATGCTTTGTGTTGTGTGTTTGAAAATATTTTGAAAATTCCAATTGTAAGGAAAGACTTTGTAATAATCCTCGTATCTGTCCTCGAGAATTCATAAAAGTGTTTTGAATATATTTCCAAAGTGTCTGTGTGAAATGTTTTATTTTGAAGAACTTTGTGAGCAAGCGATTAACAGCGGTCTACCTACTCAAGGTCTTTATTGTACTTTTCCCCCTCCTTTATACAGTGCTACCCTACCATTAGTTAGTAGGAATCCCTATCTTTGGATGTGAAGGGACAGGTGCGGGTCATCGTACAGTCATCGAAGGCAACTCGTAAAGACGCTTTAGCAATTTTCGTTTAAGGGACTAGATCGTTTACCGAAGGAAACATTCGAAAGGGTCATTGAGGGACTACAATCTTTGATTTCGAGGGAAGGTACTAAAGCGTCCCCATGTTCGAGTGACATGACTGTGTTTTGTTCCGAAGGCAACAGGGGAGGTTACTCTAGAGGTGCACGTGTGTTATGTTCAGTTATTTTAATATTTGAAATTAAGGTTAGCTAATGATTCATTATTAGTCTTTTCATGCAAACCCTAATTACTAAGCAATAGTAACGAATATAGTAAAGCGATAAATGCACAAAAAATAAAATTCTACGCTATTACAAGGCTTCGGGAATTGGGGGGGGGGGGGTACAAGTAATATAATGCGGGGGAAAAGTAGAAAAAAAACTAATTATCTAGTACAAACCGTGTGCAATTACATATTCGGAAAATTGCAAAATTAAAAACATACGCAAAGCGGTAAAAAAAGGAAAAGGGAAAGGAGATTGATTTGGTGATTTTTGATAGAAAATATTTGGTCATTAACCTAATGACCTAACTAATTTTAATTAATTAAAAAAGAAATCGATCAATTAAGTTGATCAAACCCTAAATTGATTTTAATAAAAGAAGAAGGTTTAGTGAAAAAACCTAAAAAAACTAAATTAATTGATTAAATAAAAACCTAAAAATTAATTTGAGTTAATTAAATAAAAACAAAACAAAACTAGAGTTTATGATAAAAAAGGGTTTGTGAAAATGTTAGGTTTTGTAAAAAGGTTTTTAAGAGGAAAAGAGTAAGAAGAAGGGAAACTTTGTGAGAAAAAACTCAAAATTGGTAGGGGTGGGTGTTGAACCCACGCCCTTAACACTTTCTGCCAATATGCTCACCACCAAGCCAAGCGCGCCTTGGTGTCAAGGAAGGGACCTGACGCCTTTTGTAATCTACAAGACAAATAAATAAATAAAAACATTAAAATGCCAAAAGGCTGGAATCGAACCCACGCCTTGGCATAATAGGTCCTTATCGTGTGCGCTTCAATTGCTGGGGCGATGATACATCCATTAACTTATGTGAAACGAATGAAATAAATATTATGAAAAACGCCTGGACTGGAGAGACGTCGGAGCCCTAGCTTCGGTCGTCTTCTCCGGGGAGAAGATTTTATGTTCCTGCAAAACAATGCGCCTTAGAGATCCAGGAGGACTCTACCCCCCTAAATCAGGCCCTACAAATCTATTGGTGGTATATGATTCAGGCCTCATGGGCTGCAATTCGGTGTAAGAATGGTGGTATACGATTCAGGCCTCAAGGGCTTCATGCAATGGGTCAATCATGCATCGTTTTGGCTCAGAAACACATTGCAAATGTTAGTTCAAGCCAAAGCATCACAAAAATAAAAAACAAAATTCATAAAACATATGAAATGATGATGCATGGAATGCTGATCTCAGGCCTCTTTGATCATCAAGAAGGCTCCATTCTTACCCTACAAGGTCCCTGGAGTGGAATGGGATGGTTGGCTGGCGTGGAAAGAGACTGTAACTATGGTTTACAAGTTTCCCTAGTTTTTTGTGAATTTTGGAATTTTGGAGTGCTTTCTTGAGATAAGGGTTTCATGGCCTTTTGTATCTGAATGAGTGTGCTTAAATAGCAGGGAATTAGGTCAAAGATATGGGCTTGGACTTTTTGTAAGAAGCCTTGTATTTTATCTTACTTATTTTTGAATTAATAATGAATAAATTAAAAATAATAAAAATTAAATAGATCAAGGGGTACATGAAAAATATTGAGGTGTATAAGAAGTGTAATACACGCTTGGATTCTTAAACAATGGCCTAATAGCCCAAAATATCAAGTTTGCTTAATTTGAACTTCATGCATTTGCTCAAAATTTCCCAACTTGCACTGGTCATAACTCTCGCAATTTTCATCCTTTGAAAGTGATCTTGGACTTTTTGGAAATCCCAAGGTGTCCTCTAAAATCTCTAGGTTGATAATTTTTTCATTTTAAGAATTTATCTTAATGTAAATTTCCTTGATAAAAAGTGTCTTTTTGTTGACTTTTGAAATGACCTGTAATTTTTTGGCCCATATCTCTCAAATGAAGCTTTTTTTTGGACTTGATCTTAGAGAGACAAAGTTGTAGAGAATTGAATTTTCTTCAAAATAAGATTTGGTTGGGGGAAAATTATGAAGCATGTAAAAGTTATGCTTGGTCAAAGTTTAGTTGACTTCTCCTATGGGAAACCCTAATTTAGCAACTTTTGACTTTTGATGACTTGAGAGTTTTCCTTGAAGAATCATGATCAACCTTTTATCAAATGATGAATGTGACTTCAAAATATTAATGTTGACCAAATTTTTTGAAGTTTGACTGTATGTTGACCACAGTTGACTTTTTACCCATTACAATTGATTTTTCGTAATATGAGCAATTGATTGAGAAAACTTGTGATGCAAGGCATGAAACTTGGTATGAGCATTCTTAGAGACGTATAAGAAACCATGGAAACCACTTGAGGCCTTATAAACACAAACTTACTTGAAAAAAATGTGTGATACGGTGGGAGAACTGACTTGTGTTTTGCGTTCGTATTCGCACTTGTGCGGTTAGCAAGAGTCGCCACCGACTTTTTATTTTATCCTAAAGGAAAGGTTAAAAAAGCACAGCAAAAACCTTTTGAGATATTTCGTGGGTTCGGGGGGTAGATTATGAAAAGGGAAGGTATTAGCACCCTTTTCATCCATGGTTATCCATGGGCTCTTAGTTACTTGGTTTTTTAGATCACTTGCCTTTTTTTTTCGATTGCTTTGAAAATGGTGCGTGTGTGGGTGCTTTTGAAAATGTTTTTGAAGAAGATGCCTTGTCTTTAGGCTAACCTTGTAATAATTCTTTACTCGAATGTTTTACAAAGGCGTATATCTTTTCGAAAAGATGTTTCAAAGGTTTGGAAAGTTTGATTTTTGAAAGTGTTGTGGATTGTGATTTTTGAAAAGTAGGCAAGCGTTTTTTGTAAATTGATCTCAAGTAACTAAGAGTTTTTGTCTACCCTATTGTACTCAAAGGTTTTTGTCATGTTCTAACTCCTTTTACAATTTTGTTCTACCATTGAAATTGGTAGACAATCTTGCGTTTAGGAAGTTTATTCGGGACGGGCGCGGGTCATCGTATGGACCATGAATGCAATGGTGCCAAGTGTCTTTTGGCAATTTGCTTGAAGGGACTTGATCATTTTGATAGGCGACTTTCGAAAGCGTCATCGAGGGACTTATGATCATTTTATTTTGTTTTGCCAAAGATACTCGACGTGCAAGCATGGCCCATTTTGGAAGGCAACATGTGGGATTACCCTAGGGGGTGCAAGTGTGATTGTGTATTGATTACATGTATTTGTCTTGTATTAGGTTATCTAGCGTTTGATTTTATGTACATGCAAACCCTAGGTCTAATCATGGTATAATTGGAAAACTGTAAATTGCGGAATGTAAATCTACGCTATTACAAAATAATGTCCGGGAGTGGGGGTATAAATGTACAAGGGGATGAGACTTATAGTACCCAATAATTTACAACCAAATCGAATGTCGCGATCAAATGAATATCAAATATAAATGTAAGGTAAACATGTGTATAGGGTAATGTGAATGTATTTGTGTAAGTGTACAAATGTATATGTATGTGAATTGTGTATGTGTAATTATGTACAGGTGCGAAATGTGAAATTGAGCGTATTAGGGTTTTGACCTAGATATATGTTTTAATCTGTATTTTTAATTTATATGTTGAATTATGTACAAAAGAAAAATGAAGTGTTTTGATTAAAAGTTAAAGTTTTTAATTGAAAAGTATTTTAGTCCAAATGTTTGTGAATTTGATATTTAGAGAAAATGTGTGTTTAAATTGTTATGTACAACAAGAATGTTAACTAAAAAAAAGAGTTTAATTTTAATTATGTATAGAGATGTATAATATGTACAAATATGCATTTTAATTAAAAAAAGTATTTTCAATTTAATTATGTATATATAAAAAAAGAAAAGATAATATATACAAATTAATGTTTTAAAATGTATGTACAAAAAGTATTATGTCCAAAATTGAATTATGGGTGTTAAGAAAGATATTTTATTTTTATGTACAAATATACTTAAAAAAAGGATGTTTTAACTTATATGATAGAAAATGCAATTTAATTAGATTAGTATTTTACAAAGAATAAAAAACATTGTTTATAGAATAAAGTTAGTAAAAGAAATAAATATTGTTTATAAAAATAAATAAAAAAGGAAGGTTAGTGTTAAGAAGTAAAAACAAAGAAAAGAAAGGGTTAGTATTTTATGAGAATGTTTGGTTAGAACATGAGGTGTATCTTTTGTGGGCTTTAGGGAAGACAGAAACGGGTCAAGCCCATGCCAAACCAAAGCGAAATTAGGGTTAGGCATTTGTTATCCAGAACGAGGGTTAGGGCTAATCAGCGGCGCCGTGTTCACTGAGTTCGTCTTCTCCGTTCAATTTCCTGAGCCATCCATCCCTCCGGCCACCAACATCACTCTCGAACCTCTCTTTCCTCCCTAGCACGGTCTCCACATCTTCTTGAGACAAGGTTGGTTCTTAGATGTTATGTTTTCTCTTCTTTTCTGGATTCGCGTTGAATTTGTTCTGAGCTCTTTATTTTTTTTCGTTTTTTTATGAGGTGAAGGAGAAGGGATAGAAGGCTCGTTACCTGCTTTTGGAGATGGAGGAGAGAAGAAGGGGTGATTCTTCAGGAGGCCGGAACGGCGGTGATGGACTTTGAGCTTGCTTCGCTTTTGACGCCTTCCTGGTAACTTCGTTCTTTGCTTATGTTAGGGCTTTGATGATGTTGCTAGATTTGCCTGAAAACCCTTCTTAAAATTCACTCTTTTTATCTTCTTCTTCCACTATGTGTTGCCCTTTGGATTTGTATGTTGTTGGAATTGTTGCCTGAGTATCTTTCTCTTCTTCGCTCGTCCCTTTGAATTGCTGAATGCTGTGAACAGTTATTGCCTTGGATTGGATGCCTCTTTAAGATTTAATGCCCAATGATGCTTGTACTGAGGGCTTAGGGATTAGTTTCGTGCTTGACAGTAGGTTTGAGGGTTATGACAGGATGTTGGTATGGTTCTTGAATTGAACTGTGTGTTTGATGGCTTTGAACTTCTGTTGAGGGGTTATGTGTTTGATTATGCTTGAGATTGGGTTGCCTTGAATTTCTGTTGAGGGGATAGTTTGACAGTATGGTGTTTTGGTGATTGAACAGGGTGTTGAGGTTCGTATGATTATGGCATTGTGTTTCTGGTTATGTTAAGGCACTAGCAGGTTATTGCTTCAGTTTTGATGGGCTCAGTATGTTTGTGTTTGAGAATGTGTGCTTGGAGGTTGAGGCCTTGACAGGTTCTGAGTAATGTTAGCTTGGCTTGGCCCTTTGTATATTATGCAGGGTTGGCTTCTGTATGTGTTGTACTGTTGAACTGAGTTGGCCTTTGTGTATTTTGTTTTCTTCTATCTCTTCTGAACTGTGTATTCTGACCTGAGCTGAGTTTTTATTATCTCTTCTCTCTTGCTATATTTTTCTGTCTTGTATATTTTCTTTTCTATCCTCACCTGCTATGTTGCCTGCTGAACTGCTATGCTGAGTTTTTGGATTTGTATGATCTTTTTTTTTTGTCTTCTTCTTTCCTACTGTCTATGTTACTGAACTGTGTCTAATCCCTGCCTATGCTTTATCTCTCTTTTCTCTCTCTTAAAGTACAGTCCAAGAATCTTATATGTTATTATCTGTACTGTGTTCTGAAGGGGCCCTATGGGAAATGATGAGTTAAGACTGTTTAGCTTGCATAACACATTTTGCATCTCCTTTATCTCTCTTTTGACAGTTTGGATAGATTTTCTGCTTTGACAGTACATTCCCTTTTTGCTTTTCTTTGATATCTTTGGCATTGGACTTTCAGTTTAGTTTTGAATGGGAAGTTTTGCAATTTAGTTTGAATTGGAAGATGAGGTTCTATGCAGTCTTGAATTTGTAACTTATGCATTTTTGACATTTGCATTTCATGAAATAAAATAATCTTCCCTCTCTGTGAACCGGGAGAAATCCCGTGATTTGCAGAGAGGGTCAACTGATCCCAGTCAGTGGCCCCTAATGATGAGCAAATTTTAACTGTCCTTTTTTAAATGTCTTCTGACTTTTCTTGTTTCTTTTTGCAGATGAAAAATGGAATACCGGAGCGGAATGAAGAACGAAGAATATTAGAAAATAGGATAGTTTTTTCATTCTATGTAATATTTAAATTAAATGTAAATTATTGTCTGTAATAAACAACAATTTGTACAAATAATTCAAATATCAATAAAAGTTTAAATTATCCAATTAATTCTAATTTCTTTATTGTTTATTTATTTATTTAAAATTCTTAGAATTAAAACAATTGAAAAATAAATTCAATCATTCAATTTCAGAATAATAAATAACTAAAATAAAACAACATTGATCAATTAAACCCGTCTTATTCAACATCCAAAGCAAAGCAGCAATTAACCCAAATGGACTGATCAAACGCATAAGCACTGTGAATCCAATACTGCATCCTGTATCTGACTGGCCCAAACCAACTGAATTCAAACCACTGTTTCTTTCATTGATTAAACCAAGATAACGCGAATTTTAATCCGAATCTTGAAATAAACCGCAAAGTGCTGTGGAATTTAAATTCTTCTGAGAATATGCCCATAAAACCCTAATTCCCGATTAAATGCCAAATCACGCTCGCTTGATCAAAATTGAACCAAAAATCAACCAAACCTTAAGCCCACTGTATGAAACAATTCAGAGCTCTGAAAATCAGTAAAAACCCTAATTCTGCTTGACTGTCAAGAAAAGTCCGTTTGTCCGATTCTTGAGCCAGTTTGAAAAGTCAGGAAATGTTTGAAGCTGAGATTTCTTGGGGAAAAATGCGAGGGCAAATTTTGGGGTACAACAGTTGCCCCTGTTCAATCTTCTTGGACCTGAAGAGTTAGATTGGCAAGTTTGCCTTTCGCGACTTGAAGGTAAAAGGAGATTGAACACTAATGTGCCCAGAAAATTTGCGCTCGTCGATGTGACGGTGGAGGTGAATGGGCTTAAAGATGCCATTTGGTGACGGGCTTAAAGATGCCATCTGGAAATCGCTGGTAGGAGGATGGGCTTAAAGATGCCATATAGTGATGTTGAACTGTAGGTCAATGGTGAGTGGACGAGTATCAGAAGGGGATCCCTGTTTTGGGACATCTCTGAATCGGGGTCTGAATAAGCAACAGATTGACGTCCATGTCTGGAGAGTCTGTAAACTATTTTCAGGAGTTGGGACTGAACAAGCAACGGAGCAGCATCCGTTGTTGGGAAGCGTCCGTAACCTATTTTCAAAAATTGAGAAGAGTCTGAATCGGTTGGTAGATTGACATCCGTTGTAGGGAAGAATCCGTAAACTGTTTTCAAAAGCTATGAAGAGTCTGAACAAATCGGTAGATTGACATCCGTTGTAGGGAAGAATCCGTAAACTTGTTTCAGAAGTTGAGAAGTTGAAGAGGAACCGGTGTGAGGTTTCTGCTGATGCGTCTAAATGAATCTGGAATAAGTATCAAAATGTTGCCGTGTCCGGGTCACATCTGAACTATTTCTGGATGAATCTCAGGAGATGATTTGTGTCTGTCGACTGATCTTACCTGAAAAGGCAAAGGGTTATTTGTATGTAATGTTATGATGCATGATGCAATGCATGTGACATTTAATGTTTATGATATGAATGTAATGAATGCACATGTAAGCTGATGAGCTAATCTTGCCAAGGATACATGATTCCGAGATGGCTGAAGATAAAAGCATCTTGACTGCTGCCGGGGAAAATAAATCCTTGGCTGTCGCTGGGGAAGAGAATTCCTGATGACCTCTACTGGGGAGTCCCAAACTAGTGGACTCATGCCGGGGAGACCAGATTGAGAGTCCTTGGCTTGATGGGAAATAACTCTGGAGACTTCACTGGGGAACTCAAAAATTGCTTCCTTAAAACTCTGTGGGGAGAAGGTTTGAAAGTCTGACTCCACTGGGGATTGAAGGAACTCCGCTGGGGATAGGGAGAAATTTGGCGAGCGCGATCTTCTGTGGTGGTTAGCTTTGAGAAGAACCTGAACAAGCGATAGGTTAACCTCCGTTTACTTGGAGAACCCGTGAACTGTTTTCAGAAATCTTGAAGTTGAATCAGCAATAGAACAACATCCGTTGTTGGGAAGCGTCCGTAAACTATTTTCAAAAATTGCATCTGAACAAGCTGATAGATTAACATCCGTTTACTTGGAGAACCCGTGAGCTATTTTCAGAAATCTTGAGAAGAATCTGAACAAGTGATAGGTTAACATCCGTTTACTTGGAGAACCCGTGAACTGTTTTCAGAAGTCTTGAGAAGAATCTGAACAAGTGATAGGTTAACATCCGTTTACTTGGAGAACCCGTGAACTGTTTTCAGAAGTCTTGAAGCTGAATTAGCCATAGAGTCACATCCGTTGTTGGGAAGCGTCCGTAAACTAAATTCAAAGGTTGCATCTGAACAAGCTGATAGATTAACATCCGTTACTTGGGAAGAATCCATGAACTGTTTTCAGAAGTCTTGAGAAGAATCTGAACAAGTGATAGGTTAACGTCCGTTTACTTGGAGAACCCGTGAACTGTTTTCAGAAATCTTGAAGCTGAATTAGCCATAGAGTCGCATCCGTTGTTGGGAAGCGTCCGTAAACTAAATTCAAAGGTTGCATCTGAACAAGCTGATAGATTAACATCCGTTACTTGGGAAGAATCCATGAACTGTTTTCAGAAGTCTTGAGAAGAATCTGAACAAGTGATAGGTTAACATCCGTTTACTTGGAGAACCCGTGAACTGTTTTCAGAAATCTTGAAGCTGAATTAGCCATAGAGTCGCATCCGTTGTTGGGAAGCGTCCGTAAACTAAATTCAAAGGTTGCATCTGAACAAGCTGATAGATTAACATCCGTTACTTGGGAAGAATCCATGAACTGTTTTCAGAAGTCTTGAGAAGAATCTGAACAAGTGATAGGTTAACATCCGTTTACTTGGAGAACCCGTGAACTGTTTTCAGAAATCTTGAGAAGAATCTGAACAAGTGATAGGTTAACATCCGTTTACTTGGAGAACCCGTGAACTGTTTTCAGAAGTCTTGAAGCTGAATTAGCCATAGAGTCGCATCCGTTGTTGGGAAGCGTCCGTAAACTAAATTCAAAGGTTGCATCTGAACAAGCTGATAGATTAACATCCGTTACTTGGGAAGAATCCATGAACTGTTTTCAGAAGTCTTGAGAAGAATCTGAACAAGTGATAGGTTAACGTCCGTTTACTTGGAGAACCCGTGAACTGTTTTCAGAAATCTTGAAGCTGAATTAGCCATAGAGTCGCATCCGTTGTTGGGAAGCGTCCGTAAACTAAATTCAAAGGTTGCATCTGAACAAGCTGATAGATTAACATCCGTTACTTGGGAAGAATCCATGAACTGTTTTCAGAAGTCTTGAGAAGAATCTGAACAAGTGATAGGTTAACATCCGTTTACTTGGAGAACCCGTGAACTGTTTTCAGAAATCTTGAAGCTGAATTAGCCATAGAGTCGCATCCGTTGTTGGGAAGCGTCCGTAAACTAAATTCAAAGGTTGCATCTGAACAAGCTGATAGATTAACATCCGTTACTTGGGAAGAATCCATGAACTGTTTTCAGAAGTCTTGAGAAGAATCTGAACAAGTGATAGGTTAACATCCGTTTACTTGGAGAACCCGTGAACTGTTTTCAGAAATCTTGAAGCTGAATTAGCCATAGAGTCGCATCCGTTGTTGGGAAGCGTCCGTAAACTAAATTCAAAGGTTGCATCTGAACAAGCTGATAGATTAACATCCGTTACTTGGGAAGAATCCATGAACTGTTTTCAGAAGTCTTGAGAAGAATCTGAACAAGTGATAGGTTAACATCCGTTTACTTGGAGAACCCGTGAACTGTTTTCAGAAATCTTGAAGCTGAATTAGCCATAGAGTCGCATCCGTTGTTGGGAAGCGTCCGTAAACTAAATTCAAAGGTTGCATCTGAACAAGCTGATAGATTAACATCCGTTACTTGGGAAGAATCCATGAACTGTTTTCAGAAGTCTTGAGAAGAATCTGAACAAGTCATAGGTTAACGTCCGTTTACTTGGAGAACCCGTGAACTGTTTTCAGAAATCTTGAAGCTGAATTAGCCATAGAGTCGCATCCGTTGTTGGGAAGCGTCCGTAAACTAAATTCAAAGGTTGCATCTGAACAAGCTGATAGATTAACATCCGTTACTTGGGAAGAATCCATGAACTGTTTTCAGAAGTCTTGAGAAGAATCTGAACAAGTGATAGGTTAACATCCGTTTACTTGGAGAACCCGTGAACTGTTTTCAGAAATCTTGAAGCTGAATTAGCCATAGAGTCGCATCCGTTGTTGGGAAGCGTCCGTAAACTAAATTCAAAGGTTGAATCTGAACAAGCTGATAGATTAACATCCGTTACTTGGGAAGAATCCATGAACTGTTTTCAGAAGTCTTGAGAAGAATCTGAACAAGTGATAGGTTAACATCCGTTTACTTGGAGAACCCGTGAACTGTTTTTAGAAATCTTGAAGCTGAATTAGCCATAGAGTCGCATCCGTTGTTGGGAAGCGCCCGTAAACTAAATTCAAAGGTTGCATCTGAACAAGCTGATAGATTAACATCCGTTACTTGGGAAGAATCCATGAACTGTTTTCAGAAGTCTTGAGAAGAATCTGAACAAGTCATAGGTTAACGTCCGTTTACTTGGAGAACCCGTGAACTGTTTTCAGAAATCTTGAAGCTGAATTAGCCATAGAGTCGCATCCGTTGTTGGGAAGCGTCCGTAAACTAAATTCAAAGGTTGCATCTGAACAAGCTGATAGATTAACATCCGTTACTTGGGAAGAATCCATGAACTGTTTTCAGAAGTCTTGAGAAGAATCTGAACAAGTGATAGGTTAACATCCGTTTACTTGGAGAACCCGTGAACTGTTTTCAGAAATCTTGAAGTGGAACCGGTGTAGGGTTTCCTGATTATGAGCTTGTGTAAAACTGCATCGGGTTTGAACACTTTTGACATTCGAATGCCCCAATTGGTGATGTAGATAAAATCCTGGTTTATTACAGGTGTTGGTCTACAATCGGTCGTTCACAGATGTTTCCTGGGTTGTTGCAGGTGTTGATCTGAAATTCTTCAGACATGCCCTGGCTGGATACAGGAGTCGAATCTGGAAAGGTGATAGTTGATAGATATGCCCTGGCAGGATACAGGAGTCGAATCTTCAAACTCTTCAGACATGCCCTGGCTAGATACAGGAGTCGAGTCTGGAAATGTAGTCAACAGATATGCCCTGGCTGGATACAGGAGTCGAATCTGGAAATAGTCGTCAACAGATATGCCCTGGCTGGATACAGGAATTGAATCTTCGAACTCTTCAGACGTGCCCTGGCTAGATACAGGAGTCGAGTCTGGAAATGTTGTAGTTGATTTGTTGAACACTTTTGACATTCGAATGCCCCAAGTGGTGGTGAAGGAATCTTGAATTAGATTACCCTGCATATTGAGATTGATTGAAATCTTGATTGGACTGCCCCAGGTTAACTGAACTTTGAAAGATTTGTTGGACCTTGACTGGACTGCCCCAGGTTAATTGAATTGTGCTATGTCATGCCCCTTGTTGATAGGAGATTTGATGGAAGTGTTATCCTTTTGAAGTGATTTTGACTTACTGAGAGAGTTTTCGTTCCTCCGAACATTCGCTGTATGAATTTCTTCGCTGTCAAACAAAAAGGGTTAAATGCAGACAATGATATTCGAACAATGCAAAGTTTATGTTTGTCTCGAAGTTTTGAAAAATGCGTTTTTAGCAGAAAACTTTTCATAAGACAAGTTGACACACGATTTAGAGCAAAGCCCTGCAGGAGTCAGGATACCTTTTGTAACAGTATACTTTCGAACTAACCCATGCTTCAATTAGGACTTTTGGAGGGTTGTAACGTGGCCTGGTTCACGGTTTAAGAAACAAAGGATAAAGGCTCAAAGTATATTTGTACCCACCCGCTCTTCGTGATGTTCTCCAACCTAAGCTCAGTCAATTGTGCGTCGCACTCTGTTTTGAGTTTGGAACGACTTTTGGGCGATGGTTCACCAGTTGAATTTTGGGAGACAGTCATCATCTCCTTTTTCTTTTTCAACACTTTTCATGTTGTTGAGGATTTTGTAATGACCTCACTATTTTGATTTTGATTTGTTATCCCTAACTTTTGCCTGACTGTTACCGTTTTCGGGATTACTGTCAGCGGGATGCCCCAGCTTTCTTAAGCCTCCTTTATAGGTTCTGGCTCAGTGGGCTTTTCGCTTTTGAGAGATTGACTGTCTATGTGATAGGGAACCACCCTTGTCTTTTGATTCCGAAGGAATGCTTTCTTTTGCGACGTCGTTCGTTGTATTACGAACTGAGAGTTTGCGACTTCAATGCGCGTTCTCTTTTGAATTAACTGAGAGACTACCCTGCCCCAGGTTTATATCAAAGGTTTTGATTGTTTAGAACAGGAAACTCCTACTTCTTTGGCTCGAAGGGGTTGACTAGGGATTAACTTCCTTATAACTCCAGTGTTTGGGAATTGAAAGAAATGCCTGTACATCATCAGCAAGGTCTGTTCAAAAGCATACTGTATAAGATCACGGTATTGTTTCGTCATCCTCCCTCTAAAGGCTTGCAGCTTTTTATCAAGAGTCAAATATCATAAAGAAAAGCATAAGAGTAGTGAAACGAATGGATGAATTCAAGACAAACATATACAATGCATTAATGAAAACAGAGTTTAACATCAACAAATAATTGTTTGACAGCAAAAGAAATTACAACTTTGAAAATTCAAAAAGAAGCAAAAGTCTTTTAGGTTCGAGCCTCGTCACTTCAAGCGGAGAACCCTTTAACGGAAGATCTTCATCTCGCCGTCTGGCATGAATCTCAGCACTCCAATGTCAATCAGATCTTGAATCTTGTTCTTCAAGGCCCAACAGCTATCGGTGTCATGTCCTGGGCTATAGGAGTGGTAAACACAAAATGCATCGGGATGATAGCCAGGAGCGGAGGTATTTGGGTTCCGGATAGGATCCCTCAAAGCAGTCAGATTAACCTCCAACAAGCGCTCCAGAATTAGAGATGACGGTATGTCAGTCTCCGTGAACTTCCTTCCCGACGTTTCTTGTCTACGCCGATTACCCCGCTGACGCTGGCGAGGTTGTTGATGGGTTTGTGACCCTGAAGCTAGCAGAGGAGCTTTCCCCTTGTCTTCTTGAGTGGATGGAGGTTGAGCAGTGACTTGCTCTTCGACCTCGGATGTTTGCCCCAGTTGGTTGTTTGGAAGCAGTTGGCGGACAAGAACTCTGAGTTCCTCTTGTCTTTGGGATAAGTCTTGAATGAGAGCCATCTGGCCCACCAACTGTCCCATCATTTGAGTCCTCAGTGTTGTCAGATCAAACTGCAGCTCCGCAATCTGATCACTCCTGGCATTGTTGGAATTCCCCAAGTCCTTGGTGAGGAGAGCTTTCATCTCTTCTTGCCCCAGAGACAAGTTCAGGAACATCTCCTGCAGCTGAGCAGTCTGGTCTTGGATGTCTTTGACAGACCGTTCTAGAGCCATCTCTTGCTGAAATAAACAGCAGGAGAGTAAGGAAACCTGAAAAAGGAAAGATTGTTAAAATGAAATGCATGATATGTGGATGCATGCTTTCAAGGATCTCTCGGGGTAAACACAAGAAAAATGTTAGAGGTTGAACTTTTGCTCTTGGATTGGAGATCTCTGCACCGGTGGACGTCCTTCCACGAGAATCAAGCTCACCATGTCGAGTGGGTCATAGCCACCGATTCAAGTTGTTGCACTTGATCTTTGACTGGATTGGTTAGAGGAGAAATCTCTTGCCCCTTGATAGACGTCTGGCTCAACGTAATCCTGCATTAACAGAACCCTCGAGATCCTTGAAATGGTTATTGAAAATGCTAAAATGCTATGGTATGATGTTATGATGTTATGTACATGTATGCACAAGCAAGTGAGTGTATATACAGGCAAACAATATTCACACAAAGCACACAAGGCCTTAGGTTTAGGCTTGCATGAGGTTCAGGTACTACCCTCTTTCAGTTTGTTGGTTAAAACCTGTCCTATCAAAAGTAACCGGGTTCTAGAGGTCCCAATATCACTGGATTACTTTCATTGTTCATCGTTTCGATTTAGCCACTGAACTGGCGACCGAAATATTCCAGGAAAGCAACCCTCAATTGAGTGTAGTATCGAGTATCAACCGACTTCGGAGTACACCAAAGTAGTCATCTCACTACCCTAAAGAGGCCAAGATGGTTAATTAAGGTTCTAAGGTCAGTTGATGCTTCACGACACCACGCGGCGGCCCCGTACTCTCCTTGACTGAACTCAAGGGTTACCGGTACACACCAAAGTGCCACATCAACGTAGCAGACTGCTTCAACCATGTCGGTATACCCCGCACAGTTCCCTCACAGCCTTGTTGCTACCTAAAAGGGTTTCCCCAGATCCGGGTTAGGATCTATAAAACTCCGATGCAAAGCCCACCAATGTAAAGCAAGCAAAGCAATCAATTGAAAGTAAAGGTGATCTAAACCCTAAAGTAACCCCACTTTAAAATTATTTCCCCAGCAGAGTCGCCAGTTCTGTGATACGGTGGGAGAACTGACTTGTGTTTTGCGTTCGTATTCGCACTTGTGCGGTTAGCAAGAGTCGCCACCGACTTTTTATTTTATCCTAAAGGAAAGGTTAAAAAAGCACAGCAAAAACCTTTTGAGATATTTCGTGGGTTCGGGGGGTAGATTATGAAAAGGGAAGGTATTAGCACCCTTTTCATCCATGGTTATCCATGGGCTCTTAGTTACTTGGTTTTTTAGATCACTTGCCTTTTTTTTTCGATTGCTTTGAAAATGGTGCGTGTGTGGGTGCTTTTGAAAATGTTTTTGAAGAAGATGCCTTGTCTTTAGGCTAACCTTGTAATAATTCTTTACTCGAATGTTTTACAAAGGCGTATATCTTTTCGAAAAGATGTTTCAAAGGTTTGGAAAGTTTAATTTTTGAAAGTGTTGTGGATTGTGATTTTTGAAAAGTAGGCAAGCGTTTTTTGTAAATTGATCTCAAGTAACTAAGAGTTTTTGTCTACCCTATTGTACTCAAAGGTTTTTGTCATGTTCTAACTCCTTTTACAATTTTGTTCTACCATTGAAATTGGTAGACAATCTTGCGTTTAGGAAGTTTATTCGGGACGGGCGCGGGTCATCGTATGGACCATGAATGCAATGGTGCCAAGTGTCTTTTGGCAATTTGCTTGAAGGGACTTGATCATTTTGATAGGCGACTTTCGAAAGCGTCATCGAGGGACTTATGATCATTTGATTTTGTTTTGCCAAAGATACTCGACGTGCAAGCATGGCCCATTTTGGAAGGCAACATGTGGGATTACCCTAGGGGGTGCAAGTGTGATTGTGTATTGATTACATGTATTTGTCTTGTATTAGGTTATCTAGCGTTTGATTTTATGTACATGCAAACCCTAGGTCTAATCATGGTATAATTGGAAAACTGTAAATTGCGGAATGTAAATCTACGCTATTACAAAATAATGTCCGGGAGTGGGGGTATAAATGTACAAGGGGATGAGACTTATAGTACCCAATAATTTACAACCAAATCGAATGTCGCGATCAAATGAATATCAAATATAAATGTAAGGTAAACATGTGTATAGGGTAATGTGAATGTATTTGTGTAAGTGTACAAATGTATATGTATGTGAATTGTGTATGTGTAATTATGTACAGGTGCGAAATGTGAAATTGAGCGTATTAGGGTTTTGACCTAGATATATGTTTTAATCTGTATTTTTAATTTATATGTTGAATTATGTACAAAAGAAAAATGAAGTGTTTTGATTAAAAGTTAAAGTTTTTAATTGAAAAGTATTTTAGTCCAAATGTTTGTGAATTTGATATTTAGAGAAAATGTGTGTTTAAATTGTTATGTACAACAAGAATGTTAACTAAAAAAAAGAGTTTAATTTTAATTATGTATAGAGATGTATAATATGTACAAATATGCATTTTAATTAAAAAAAGTATTTTCAATTTAATTATGTATATATAAAAAAAGAAAAGATAATATATACAAATTAATGTTTTAAAATGTATGTACAAAAAGTATTATGTCCAAAATTGAATTATGGGTGTTAAGAAAGATATTTTATTTTTATGTACAAATATACTTAAAAAAAGGATGTTTTAACTTATATGATAGAAAATGCAATTTAATTAGATTAGTATTTTACAAAGAATAAAAAACATTGTTTATAGAATAAAGTTAGTAAAAGAAATAAATATTGTTTATAAAAATAAATAAAAAAGGAAGGTTAGTGTTAAGAAGTAAAAACAAAGAAAAGAAAGGGTTAGTATTTTATGAGAATGCTTGGTTAGAACATGAGGTGATTCTTTTGTGGGCTTTAGGGAAGACAGAAACGGGTCAAGCCCATGCCAAACCAAAGCGAAATTAGGGTTAGGCATTTGTTATCCAGAACGAGGGTTAGGGCTAATCAGCGGCGCCGTGTTCACTGAGTTCGTCTTCTCCGTTCAATTTCCTGAGCCATCCATCCCTCCGGCCACCAACATCACTCTCGAACCTCTCTTTCCTCCCTAGCACGGTCTCCACATCTTCTTGAGACAAGGTTGGTTCTTAGATGTTATGTTTTCTCTTCTTTTCTGGATTCGCGTTGAATTTGTTCTGAGCTCTTTATTTTTTTTCGTTTTTTTATGAGGTGAAGGAGAAGGGATAGAAGGCTCGTTACCTGCTTTTGGAGATGGAAGAGAGAAGAAGGGGTGATGCTTCAGGAGGCCGGAACGGCGGTGATGGACTTTGAGCTTGCTTCGCTTTTGACGCCTTCCTGGTAACTTCGTTCTTTGCTTATGTTAGGGCTTTGATGATGTTGCTAGATTTGCCTGAAAACCCTTCTTAAAATTCACTCTTTTTATCTTCTTCTTCCACTATGTGTTGCCCTTTGGATTTGTATGTTGTTGGAATTGTTGCCTGAGTATCTTTCTCTTCTTCGCTCGTCCCTTTGAATTGCTGAATGCTGTGAACAGTTATTGCCTTGGATTGGATGCCTCTTTAAGATTTAATGCCCAATGATGCTTGTACTGAGGGCTTAGGGATTAGTTTCGTGCTTGACAGTAGGTTTGAGGGTTATGACAGGATGTTGGTATGGTTCTTGAATTGAACTGTGTGTTTGATGGCTTTGAACTTCTGTTGAGGGGTTATGTGTTTGATTATGCTTGAGATTGGGTTGCCTTGAATTTCTGTTGAGGGGATAGTTTGACAGTATGGTGTTTTGGTGATTGAACAGGGTGTTGAGGTTCGTATGATTATGGCATTGTGTTTCTGGTTATGTTAAGGCACTAGCAGGTTATTGCTTCAGTTTTGATGGGCTCAGTATGTTTGTGTTTGAGAATGTGTGCTTGGAGGTTGAGGCCTTGACAGGTTCTGAGTAATGTTAGCTTGGCTTGGCCCTTTGTATATTATGCAGGGTTGGCTTCTGTATGTGTTGTACTGTTGAACTGAGTTGGCCTTTGTGTATTTTGTTTTCTTCTATCTCTTCTGAACTGTGTATTCTGACCTGAGCTGAGTTTTTATTATCTCTTCTCTCTTGCTATATTTTTCTGTCTTGTATATTTTCTTTTCTATCCTCACCTGCTATGTTGCCTGCTGAACTGCTATGCTGAGTTTTTGGATTTGTATGATCTTTTTTTTTTGTCTTCTTCTTTCCTACTGTCTATGTTACTGAACTGTGTCTAATCCCTGCCTATGCTTTATCTCTCTTTTCTCTCTCTTAAAGTACAGTCCAAGAATCTTATATGTTATTATCTGTACTGTGTTCTGAAGGGGCCCTATGGGAAATGATGAGTTAAGACTGTTTAGCTTGCATAACACATTTTGCATCTCCTTTATCTCTCTTTTGACAGTTTGGATAGATTTTCTGCTTTGACAGTACATTCCCTTTTTGCTTTTCTTTGATATCTTTGGCATTGGACTTTCAGTTTAGTTTTGAATGGGAAGTTTTGCAATTTAGTTTGAATTGGAAGATGAGGTTCTATGCAGTCTTGAATTTGTAACTTATGCATTTTTGACATTTGCATTTCATGAAATAAAATAATCTTCCCTCTCTGTGAACCGGGAGAAATCCCGTGATTTGCAGAGAGGGTCAACTGATCCCAGTCAGTGGCCCCTAATGATGAGCAAATTTTAACTGTCCTTTTTTAAATGTCTTCTGACTTTTCTTGTTTCTTTTTGCAGATGAAAAATGGAATACCGGAGCGGAATGAAGAACGAAGAATATTAGAAAATAGGATAGTTTTTTCATTCTATGTAATATTTAAATTAAATGTAAATTATTGTCTGTAATAAACAACAATTTGTACAAATAATTCAAATATCAATAAAAGTTTAAATTATCCAATTAATTCTAATTTCTTTATTGTTTATTTATTTATTTAAAATTCTTAGAATTAAAACAATTGAAAAATAAATTCAATCATTCAATTTCAGAATAATAAATAACTAAAATAAAACAACATTGATCAATTAAACCCGTCTTATTCAACATCCAAAGCAAAGCAGCAATTAACCCAAATGGACTGATCAAACGCATAAGCACTGTGAATCCAATACTGCATCCTGTATCTGACTGGCCCAAACCAACTGAATTCAAACCACTGTTTCTTTCATTGATTAAACCAAGATAACGCGAATTTTAATCCGAATCTTGAAATAAACCGCAAAGTGCTGTGGAATTTAAATTCTTCTGAGAATATGCCCATAAAACCCTAATTCCCGATTAAATGCCAAATCACGCTCGCTTGATCAAAATTGAACCAAAAATCAACCAAACCTTAAGCCCACTGTATGAAACAATTCAGAGCTCTGAAAATCAGTAAAAACCCTAATTCTGCTTGACTGTCAAGAAAAGTCCGTTTGTCCGATTCTTGAGCCAGTTTGAAAAGTCAGGAAATGTTTGAAGCTGAGATTTCTTGGGGAAAAATGCGAGGGCAAATTTTGGGGTACAACAGTTGCCCCTGTTCAATCTTCTTGGACCTGAAGAGTTAGATTGGCAAGTTTGCCTTTCGCGACTTGAAGGTAAAAGGAGATTGAACACTAATGTGCCCAGAAAATTTGCGCTCGTCGATGTGACGGTGGAGGTGAATGGGCTTAAAGATGCCATTTGGTGACGGGCTTAAAGATGCCATCTGGAAATCGCTGGTAGGAGGATGGGCTTAAAGATGCCATATAGTGATGTTGAACTGTAGGTCAATGGTGAGTGGACGAGTATCAGAAGGGGATCCCTGTTTTGGGACATCTCTGAATCGGGGTCTGAATAAGCAACAGATTGACGTCCATGTCTGGAGAGTCTGTAAACTATTTTCAGGAGTTGGGACTGAACAAGCAACGGAGCAGCATCCGTTGTTGGGAAGCGTCCGTAACCTATTTTCAAAAATTGAGAAGAGTCTGAATCGGTTGGTAGATTGACATCCGTTGTAGGGAAGAATCCGTAAACTGTTTTCAAAAGCTATGAAGAGTCTGAACAAATCGGTAGATTGACATCCGTTGTAGGGAAGAATCCGTAAACTTGTTTCAGAAGTTGAGAAGTTGAAGAGGAACCGGTGTGAGGTTTCTGCTGATGCGTCTAAATGAATCTGGAATAAGTATCAAAATGTTGCCGTGTCCGGGTCACATCTGAACTATTTCTGGATGAATCTCAGGAGATGATTTGTGTCTGTCGACTGATCTTACCTGAAAAGGCAAAGGGTTATTTGTATGTAATGTTATGATGCATGATGCAATGCATGTGACATTTAATGTTTATGATATGAATGTAATGAATGCACATGTAAGCTGATGAGCTAATCTTGCCAAGGATACATGATTCCGAGATGGCTGAAGATAAAAGCATCTTGACTGCTGCCGGGGAAAATAAATCCTTGGCTGTCGCTGGGGAAGAGAATTCCTGATGACCTCTACTGGGGAGTCCCAAACTAGTGGACTCATGCCGGGGAGACCAGATTGAGAGTCCTTGGCTTGATGGGAAATAACTCTGGAGACTTCACTGGGGAACTCAAAAATTGCTTCCTTAAAACTCTGTGGGGAGAAGGTTTGAAAGTCTGACTCCACTGGGGATTGAAGGAACTCCGCTGGGGATAGGGAGAAATTTGGCGAGCGCGATCTTCTGTGGTGGTTAGCTTTGAGAAGAACCTGAACAAGCGATAGGTTAACCTCCATTTACTTGGAGAACCCGTGAACTGTTTTCAGAAATCTTGAAGTTGAATCAGCAATAGAACAACATCCGTTGTTGGGAAGCGTCCGTAAACTATTTTCAAAAATTGCATCTGAACAAGCTGATAGATTAACATCCGTTTACTTGGAGAACCCGTGAGCTATTTTCAGAAATCTTGAGAAGAATCTGAACAAGTGATAGGTTAACATCCGTTTACTTGGAGAACCCGTGAACTGTTTTCAGAAGTCTTGAGAAGAATCTGAACAAGTGATAGGTTAACATCCGTTTACTTGGAGAACCCGTGAACTGTTTTCAGAAGTCTTGAAGCTGAATTAGCCATAGAGTCGCATCCGTTGTTGGGAAGCGTCCGTAAACTAAATTCAAAGGTTGCATCTGAACAAGCTGATAGATTAACATCCGTTACTTGGGAAGAATCCATGAACTGTTTTCAGAAGTCTTGAGAAGAATCTGAACAAGTGATAGGTTAACGTCCGTTTACTTGGAGAACCCGTGAACTGTTTTCAGAAATCTTGAAGCTGAATTAGCCATAGAGTCGCATCCGTTGTTGGGAAGCGTCCGTAAACTAAATTCAAAGGTTGCATCTGAACAAGCTGATAGATTAACATCCGTTACTTGGGAAGAATCCATGAACTGTTTTCAGAAGTCTTGAGAAGAATCTGAACAAGTGATAGGTTAACATCCGTTTACTTGGAGAACCCGTGAACTGTTTTCAGAAATCTTGAAGCTGAATTAGCCATAGAGTCGCATCCGTTGTTGGGAAGCGTCCGTAAACTAAATTCAAAGGTTGCATCTGAACAAGCTGATAGATTAACATCCGTTACTTGGGAAGAATCCATGAACTGTTTTCAGAAGTCTTGAGAAGAATCTGAACAAGTGATAGGTTAACATCCGTTTACTTGGAGAACCCGTGAACTGTTTTCAGAAATCTTGAGAAGAATCTGAACAAGTGATAGGTTAACATCCGTTTACTTGGAGAACCCGTGAACTGTTTTCAGAAGTCTTGAAGCTGAATTAGCCATAGAGTCGCATCCGTTGTTGGGAAGCGTCCGTAAACTAAATTCAAAGGTTGCATCTGAACAAGCTGATAGATTAACATCCGTTACTTGGGAAGAATCCATGAACTGTTTTCAGAAGTCTTGAGAAGAATCTGAACAAGTGATAGGTTAACGTCCGTTTACTTGGAGAACCCGTGAACTGTTTTCAGAAATCTTGAAGCTGAATTAGCCATAGAGTCGCATCCGTTGTTGGGAAGCGTCCGTAAACTAAATTCAAAGGTTGCATCTGAACAAGCTGATAGATTAACATCCGTTACTTGGGAAGAATCCATGAACTGTTTTCAGAAGTCTTGAGAAGAATCTGAACAAGTGATAGGTTAACATCCGTTTACTTGGAGAACCCGTGAACTGTTTTCAGAAATCTTGAAGCTGAATTAGCCATAGAGTCGCATCCGTTGTTGGGAAGCGTCCGTAAACTAAATTCAAAGGTTGCATCTGAACAAGCTGATAGATTAACATCCGTTACTTGGGAAGAATCCATGAACTGTTTTCAGAAGTCTTGAGAAGAATCTGAACAAGTGATAGGTTAACATCCGTTTACTTGGAGAACCCGTGAACTGTTTTCAGAAATCTTGAAGCTGAATTAGCCATAGAGTCGCATCCGTTGTTGGGAAGCGTCCGTAAACTAAATTCAAAGGTTGCATCTGAACAAGCTGATAGATTAACATCCGTTACTTGGGAAGAATCCATGAACTGTTTTCAGAAGTCTTGAGAAGAATCTGAACAAGTGATAGGTTAACATCCGTTTACTTGGAGAACCCGTGAACTGTTTTCAGAAATCTTGAAGCTGAATTAGCCATAGAGTCGCATCCGTTGTTGGGAAGCGTCCGTAAACTAAATTCAAAGGTTGCATCTGAACAAGCTGATAGATTAACATCCGTTACTTGGGAAGAATCCATGAACTGTTTTCAGAAGTCTTGAGAAGAATCTAAACAAGTGATAGGTTAACGTCCGTTTACTTGGAGAACCCGTGAACTGTTTTCAGAAATCTTGAAGCTGAATTAGCCATAGAGTCGCATCCGTTGTTGGGAAGCGTCCGTAAACTAAATTCAAAGGTTGCATCTGAACAAGCTGATAGATTAACATCCGTTACTTGGGAAGAATCCATGAACTGTTTTCAGAAGTCTTGAGAAGAATCTGAACAAGTGATAGGTTAACATCCGTTTACTTGGAGAACCCGTGAACTGTTTTCAGAAATCTTGAAGCTGAATTAGCCATAGAGTCGCATCCGTTGTTGGGAAGCGTCCGTAAACTAAATTCAAAGGTTGAATCTGAACAAGCTGATAGATTAACATCCGTTACTTGGGAAGAATCCATGAACTGTTTTCAGAAGTCTTGAGAAGAATCTGAACAAGTGATAGGTTAACATCCGTTTACTTGGAGAACCCGTGAACTGTTTTTAGAAATCTTGAAGCTGAATTAGCCATAGAGTCGCATCCGTTGTTGGGAAGCGCCCGTAAACTAAATTCAAAGGTTGCATCTGAACAAGCTGATAGATTAACATCCGTTACTTGGGAAGAATCCATGAACTGTTTTCAGAAGTCTTGAGAAGAATCTGAACAAGTCATAGGTTAACGTCCGTTTACTTGGAGAACCCGTGAACTGTTTTCAGAAATCTTGAAGCTGAATTAGCCATAGAGTCGCATCCGTTGTTGGGAAGCGTCCGTAAACTAAATTCAAAGGTTGCATCTGAACAAGCTGATAGATTAACATCCGTTACTTGGGAAGAATCCATGAACTGTTTTCAGAAGTCTTGAGAAGAATCTGAACAAGTGATAGGTTAACATCCGTTTACTTGGAGAACCCGTGAACTGTTTTCAGAAATCTTGAAGTGGAACCGGTGTAGGGTTTCCTGATTATGAGCTTGTGTAAAACTGCATCGGGTTTGAACACTTTTGACATTCGAATGCCCCAATTGGTGATGTAGATAAAATCCTGGTTTATTACAGGTGTTGGTCTACAATCGGTCGTTCACAGATGTTTCCTGGGTTGTTGCAGGTGTTGATCTGAAATTCTTCAGACATGCCCTGGCTGGATACAGGAGTCGAATCTGGAAAGGTGATAGTTGATAGATATGCCCTGGCAGGATACAGGAGTCGAATCTTCAAACTCTTCAGACATGCCCTGGCTAGATACAGGAGTCGAGTCTGGAAATGTAGTCAACAGATATGCCCTGGCTGGATACAGGAGTCGAATCTGGAAATAGTCGTCAACAGATATGCCCTGGCTGGATACAGGAATCGAATCTTCGAACTCTTCAGACGTGCCCTGGCTAGATACAGGAGTCGAGTCTGGAAATGTTGTAGTTGATTTGTTGAACACTTTTGACATTCGAATGCCCCAAGTGGTGGTGAAGGAATCTTGAATTAGATTACCCTGCATATTGAGATTGATTGAAATCTTGATTGGACTGCCCCAGGTTAACTGAACTTTGAAAGATTTGTTGGACCTTGACTGGACTGCCCCAGGTTAATTGAATTGTGCTATGTCATGCCCCTTGTTGATAGGAGATTTGATGGAAGTGTTATCCTTTTGAAGTGATTTTGACTTACTGAGAGAGTTTTCGTTCCTCCGAACATTCGCTGTATGAATTTCTTCGCTGTCAAACAAAAAGGGTTAAATGCAGACAATGATATTCGAACAATGCAAAGTTTATGTTTGTCTCGAAGTTTTGAAAAATGCGTTTTTAGCAGAAAACTTTTCATAAGACAAGTTGACACACGATTTAGAGCAAAGCCCTGCAGGAGTCAGGATACCTTTTGTAACAGTATACTTTCGAACTAACCCATGCTTCAATTAGGACTTTTGGAGGGTTGTAACGTGGCCTGGTTCACGGTTTAAGAAACAAAGGATAAAGGCTCAAAGTATATTTGTACCCACCCGCTCTTCGTGATGTTCTCCAACCTAAGCTCAGTCAATTGTGCGTCGCACTCTGTTTTGAGTTTGGAACGACTTTTGGGCGATGGTTCACCAGTTGAATTTTGGGAGACAGTCATCATCTCCTTTTTCTTTTTCAACACTTTTCATGTTGTTGAGGATTTTGTAATGACCTCACTATTTTGATTTTGATTTGTTATCCCTAACTTTTGCCTGACTGTTACCGTTTTCGGGATTACTGTCAGCGGGATGCCCCAGCTTTCTTAAGCCTCCTTTATAGGTTCTGGCTCAGTGGGCTTTTCGCTTTTGAGAGATTGACTGTCTATGTGATAGGGAACCACCCTTGTCTTTTGATTCCGAAGGAATGCTTTCTTTTGCGACGTCGTTCGTTGTATTACGAACTGAGAGTTTGCGACTTCAATGCGCGTTCTCTTTTGAATTAACTGAGAGACTACCCTGCCCCAGGTTTATATCAAAGGTTTTGATTGTTTAGAACAGGAAACTCCTACTTCTTTGGCTCGAAGGGGTTGACTAGGGATTAACTTCCTTATAACTCCAGTGTTTGGGAATTGAAAGAAATGCCTGTACATCATCAGCAAGGTCTGTTCAAAAGCATACTGTATAAGATCACGGTATTGTTTCGTCATCCTCCCTCTAAAGGCTTGCAGCTTTTTATCAAGAGTCAAATATCATAAAGAAAAGCATAAGAGTAGTGAAACGAATGGATGAATTCAAGACAAACATATACAATGCATTAATGAAAACAGAGTTTAACATCAACAAATAATTGTTTGACAGCAAAAGAAATTACAACTTTGAAAATTCAAAAAGAAGCAAAAGTCTTTTAGGTTCGAGCCTCGTCACTTCAAGCGGAGAACCCTTTAACGGAAGATCTTCATCTCGCCGTCTGGCATGAATCTCAGCACTCCAATGTCAATCAGATCTTGAATCTTGTTCTTCAAGGCCCAACAGCTATCGGTGTCATGTCCTGGGCTATAGGAGTGGTAAACACAAAATGCATCGGGATGATAGCCAGGAGCGGAGGTATTTGGGTTCCGGATAGGATCCCTCAAAGCAGTCAGATTAACCTCCAACAAGCGCTCCAGAATTAGAGATGACGGTATGTCAGTCTCCGTGAACTTCCTTCCCGACGTTTCTTGTCTACGCCGATTACCCCGCTGACGCTGGCGAGGTTGTTGATGGGTTTGTGACCCTGAAGCTAGCAGAGGAGCTTTCCCCTTGTCTTCTTGAGTGGATGGAGGTTGAGCGGTGACTTGCTCTTCGACCTCGGATGTTTGCCCCAGTTGGTTGTTTGGAAGCAGTTGGCGGACAAGAACTCTGAGTTCCTCTTGTCTTTGGGATAAGTCTTGAATGAGAGCCATCTGGCCCACCAACTGTCCCATCATTTGAGTCCTCAGTGTTGTCAGATCAAACTGCAGCTCCGCAATCTGATCACTCCTGGCATTGTTGGAATTCCCCAAGTCCTTGGTGAGGAGAGCTTTCATCTCTTCTTGCCCCAGAGACAAGTTCAGGAACATCTCCTGCAGCTGAGCAGTCTGGTCTTGGATGTCTTTGACAGACCGTTCTAGAGCCATCTCTTGCTGAAATAAACAGCAGGAGAGTAAGGAAACCTGAAAAAGGAAAGATTGTTAAAATGAAATGCATGATATGTGGATGCATGCTTTCAAGGATCTCTCGGGGTAAACACAAGAAAAATGTTAGAGGTTGAACTTTTGCTCTTGGATTGGAGATCTCTGCACCGGTGGACGTCCTTCCACGAGAATCAAGCTCACCATGTCGAGTGGGTCATAGCCACCGATTCAAGTTGTTGCACTTGATCTTTGACTGGATTGGTTAGAGGAGAAATCTCTTGCCCCTTGATAGACGTCTGGCTCAACGTAATCCTGCATTAACAGAACCCTCGAGATCCTTGAAATGGTTATTGAAAATGCTAAAATGCTATGGTATGATGTTATGATGTTATGTACATGTATGCACAAGCAAGTGAGTGTATATACAGGCAAACAATATTCACACAAAGCACACAAGGCCTTAGGTTTAGGCTTGCATGAGGTTCAGGTACTACCCTCTTTCAGTTTGTTGGTTAAAACCTGTCCTATCAAAAGTAACCGGGTTCTAGAGGTCCCAATATCACTGGATTACTTTCATTGTTCATCGTTTCGATTTAGCCACTGAACTGGCGACCGAAATATTCCAGGAAAGCAACCCTCAATTGAGTGTAGTATCGAGTATCAACCGACTTCGGAGTACACCAAAGTAGTCATCTCACTACCCTAAAGAGGCCAAGATGGTTAATTAAGGTTCTAAGGTCAGTTGATGCTTCACGACACCACGCGGCGGCCCCGTACTCTCCTTGACTGAACTCAAGGGTTACCGGTACACACCAAAGTGCCACATCAACGTAGCAGACTGCTTCAACCATGTCGGTATACCCCGCACAGTTCCCTCACAGCCTTGTTGCTACCTAAAAGGGTTTCCCCAGATCCGGGTTAGGATCTATAAAACTCCGATGCAAAGCCCACCAATGTAAAGCAAGCAAAGCAATCAATTGAAAGTAAAGGTGATCTAAACCCTAAAGTAACCCCACTTTAAAATTATTTCCCCAGCAGAGTCGCCAGTTCTGTGATACGGTGGGAGAACTGACTTGTGTTTTGCGTTCGTATTCGCACTTGTGCGGTTAGCAAGAGTCGCCACCGACTTTTTATTTTATCCTAAAGGAAAGGTTAAAAAAGCACAGCAAAAACCTTTTGAGATATTTCGTGGGTTCGGGGGGTAGATTATGAAAAGGGAAGGTATTAGCACCCTTTTCATCCATGGTTATCCATGGGCTCTTAGTTACTTGGTTTTTTAGATCACTTGCCTTTTTTTTTCGATTGCTTTGAAAATGGTGCGTGTGTGGGTGCTTTTGAAAATGTTTTTGAAGAAGATGCCTTGTCTTTAGGCTAACCTTGTAATAATTCTTTACTCGAATGTTTTACAAAGGCGTATATCTTTTCGAAAAGATGTTTCAAAGGTTTGGAAAGTTTGATTTTTGAAAGTGTTGTGGATTGTGATTTTTGAAAAGTAGGCAAGCGTTTTTTGTAAATTGATCTCAAGTAACTAAGAGTTTTTGTCTACCCTATTGTACTCAAAGGTTTTTGTCATGTTCTAACTCCTTTTACAATTTTGTTCTACCATTGAAATTGGTAGACAATCTTGCGTTTAGGAAGTTTATTCGGGACGGGCGCGGGTCATCGTATGGACCATGAATGCAATGGTGCCAAGTGTCTTTTGGCAATTTGCTTGAAGGGACTTGATCATTTTGATAGGCGACTTTCGAAAGCGTCATCGAGGGACTTATGATCATTTGATTTTGTTTTGCCAAAGATACTCGACGTGCAAGCATGGCCCATTTTGGAAGGCAACATGTGGGATTACCCTAGGGGGTGCAAGTGTGATTGTGTATTGATTACATGTATTTGTCTTGTATTAGGTTATCTAGCGTTTGATTTTATGTACATGCAAACCCTAGGTCTAATCATGGTATAATTGGAAAACTGTAAATTGCGGAATGTAAATCTACGCTATTACAAAATAATGTCCGGGAGTGGGGGTATAAATGTACAAGGGGATGAGACTTATAGTACCCAATAATTTACAACCAAATCGAATGTCGCGATCAAATGAATATCAAATATAAATGTAAGGTAAACATGTGTATAGGGTAATGTGAATGTATTTGTGTAAGTGTACAAATGTATATGTATGTGAATTGTGTATGTGTAATTATGTACAGGTGCGAAATGTGAAATTGAGCGTATTAGGGTTTTGACCTAGATATATGTTTTAATCTGTATTTTTAATTTATATGTTGAATTATGTACAAAAGAAAAATGAAGTGTTTTGATTAAAAGTTAAAGTTTTTAATTGAAAAGTATTTTAGTCCAAATGTTTGTGAATTTGATATTTAGAGAAAATGTGTGTTTAAATTGTTATGTACAACAAGAATGTTAACTAAAAAAAAGAGTTTAATTTTAATTATGTATAGAGATGTATAATATGTACAAATATGCATTTTAATTAAAAAAAGTATTTTCAATTTAATTATGTATATATAAAAAAAGAAAAGATAATATATACAAATTAATGTTTTAAAATGTATGTACAAAAAGTATTATGTCCAAAATTGAATTATGGGTGTTAAGAAAGATATTTTATTTTTATGTACAAATATACTTAAAAAAAGGATGTTTTAACTTATATGATAGAAAATGCAATTTAATTAGATTAGTATTTTACAAAGAATAAAAAACATTGTTTATAGAATAAAGTTAGTAAAAGAAATAAATATTGTTTATAAAAATAAATAAAAAAGGAAGGTTAGTGTTAAGAAGTAAAAACAAAGAAAAGAAAGGGTTAGTATTTTATGAGAATGTTTGGTTAGAACATGAGGTGATTCTTTTGTGGGCTTTAGGGAAGACAGAAACGGGTCAAGCCCATGCCAAACCAAAGCGAAATTAGGGTTAGGCATTTGTTATCCAGAACGAGGGTTAGGGCTAATCAGCGGCGCCGTGTTCACTGAGTTCGTCTTCTCCGTTCAATTTCTTGAGCCATCCATCCCTCCGGCCACCAACATCACTCTCGAACCTCTCTTTCCTCCCTAGCACGGTCTCCACATCTTCTTGAGACAAGGTTGGTTCTTAGATGTTATGTTTTCTCTTCTTTTCTGGATTCGCGTTGAATTTGTTCTGAGCTCTTTATTTTTTTTCGTTTTTTTATGAGGTGAAGGAGAAGGGATAGAAGGCTCGTTACCTGCTTTTGGAGATGGAAGAGAGAAGAAGGGGTGATGCTTCAGGAGGCCGGAACGGCGGTGATGGACTTTGAGCTTGCTTCGCTTTTGACGCCTTCCTGGTAACTTCGTTCTTTGCTTATGTTAGGGCTTTGATGATGTTGCTAGATTTGCCTGAAAACCCTTCTTAAAATTCACTCTTTTTATCTTCTTCTTCCACTATGTGTTGCCCTTTGGATTTGTATGTTGTTGGAATTGTTGCCTGAGTATCTTTCTCTTCTTCGCTCGTCCCTTTGAATTGCTGAATGCTGTGAACAGTTATTGCCTTGGATTGGATGCCTCTTTAAGATTTAATGCCCAATGATGCTTGTACTGAGGGCTTAGGGATTAGTTTCGTGCTTGACAGTAGGTTTGAGGGTTATGACAGGATGTTGGTATGGTTCTTGAATTGAACTGTGTGTTTGATGGCTTTGAACTTCTGTTGAGGGGTTATGTGTTTGATTATGCTTGAGATTGGGTTGCCTTGAATTTCTGTTGAGGGGATAGTTTGACAGTATGGTGTTTTGGTGATTGAACAGGGTGTTGAGGTTCGTATGATTATGGCATTGTGTTTCTGGTTATGTTAAGGCACTAGCAGGTTATTGCTTCAGTTTTGATGGGCTCAGTATGTTTGTGTTTGAGAATGTGTGCTTGGAGGTTGAGGCCTTGACAGGTTCTGAGTAATGTTAGCTTGGCTTGGCCCTTTGTATATTATGCAGGGTTGGCTTCTGTATGTGTTGTACTGTTGAACTGAGTTGGCCTTTGTGTATTTTGTTTTCTTCTATCTCTTCTGAACTGTGTATTCTGACCTGAGCTGAGTTTTTATTATCTCTTCTCTCTTGCTATATTTTTCTGTCTTGTATATTTTCTTTTCTATCCTCACCTGCTATGTTGCCTGCTGAACTGCTATGCTGAGTTTTTGGATTTGTATGATCTTTTTTTTTTGTCTTCTTCTTTCCTACTGTCTATGTTACTGAACTGTGTCTAATCCCTGCCTATGCTTTATCTCTCTTTTCTCTCTCTTAAAGTACAGTCCAAGAATCTTATATGTTATTATCTGTACTGTGTTCTGAAGGGGCCCTATGGGAAATGATGAGTTAAGACTGTTTAGCTTGCATAACACATTTTGCATCTCCTTTATCTCTCTTTTGACAGTTTGGATAGATTTTCTGCTTTGACAGTACATTCCCTTTTTGCTTTTCTTTGATATCTTTGGCATTGGACTTTCAGTTTAGTTTTGAATGGGAAGTTTTGCAATTTAGTTTGAATTGGAAGCTGAGGTTCTATGCAGTCTTGAATTTGTAACTTATGCATTTTTGACATTTGCATTTCATGAAATAAAATAATCTTCCCTCTCTGTGAACCGGGAGAAATCCCGTGATTTGCAGAGAGGGTCAACTGATCCCAGTCAGTGGCCCCTAATGATGAGCAAATTTTAACTGTCCTTTTTTAAATGTCTTCTGACTTTTCTTGTTTCTTTTTGCAGATGAAAAATGGAATACCGGAGCGGAATGAAGAACGAAGAATATTAGAAAATAGGATAGTTTTTTCATTCTATGTAATATTTAAATTAAATGTAAATTATTGTCTGTAATAAACAACAATTTGTACAAATAATTCAAATATCAATAAAAGTTTAAATTATCCAATTAATTCTAATTTCTTTATTGTTTATTTATTTATTTAAAATTCTTAGAATTAAAACAATTGAAAAATAAATTCAATCATTCAATTTCAGAATAATAAATAACTAAAATAAAACAACATTGATCAATTAAACCCGTCTTATTCAACATCCAAAGCAAAGCAGCAATTAACCCAAATGGACTGATCAAACGCATAAGCACTGTGAATCCAATACTGCATCTTGTATCTGACTGGCCCAAACCAACTGAATTCAAACCACTGTTTCTTTCATTGATTAAACCAAGATAACGCGAATTTTAATCCGAATCTTGAAATAAACCGCAAAGTGCTGTGGAATTTAAATTCTTCTGAGAATATGCCCATAAAACCCTAATTCCCGATTAAATGCCAAATCACGCTCGCTTGATCAAAATTGAACCAAAAATCAACCAAACCTTAAGCCCACTGTATGAAACAATTCAGAGCTCTGAAAATCAGTAAAAACCCTAATTCTGCTTGACTGTCAAGAAAAGTCCGTTTGTCCGATTCTTGAGCCAGTTTGAAAAGTCAGGAAATGTTTGAAGCTGAGATTTCTTGGGGAAAAATGCGAGGGCAAATTTTGGGGTACAACAAAATGAAACCCTAGTTGTAAGTCCATTGCTTAGGAGGAGAATTTGTCTGATCAATTTTTGAGCAACCTTGAGCATTTGAGAACCCTAGGAGAATGTCTTGAAGAAAATAAGAGAGAAAATATTGGGGTACGACATCTTACCTCATTCTTCTCCATAATTAAAGTAGGAATCATTAAAGTCTTTGTTGTATTGCATAATTACATGTCAATCTTCTTCAGAAGTTCTTTGGTGTACTTGCTCTGATGAATAAAAGTATCTTCTAGACTTTGATTGATTTGGATACCCATAAATAACTTGAGTTCTCCCATCAGACTCATCTCAAATTTAGCATGCACATAATTAGAAAACTCCTTGCACGAGGTAGCATTATCATAACCAAATATAATATCATCAACATATGATTGAACTACTATAATATCACTTTTGAAAATGTTTTACAAAACAAATTAATATCCCCCTTTCCTCTGGTAAAATCATTTTCTAAAAGAAAATTTCTTAGTCATTCATACCATGCTCTAGGAGCTTGTTTCATACCATACGATGATTTCTTAAGTTTGAATAAAAAATCAAGATTTTTATGATTTTCAAACCTAGGAGGTTGGTGTATATATACTTCCTCATTTATGTAACCATTCATAAATGCACTTTTAACATCCATATGATACAAGGTGATATCATGATTAACAGCAAAAGAAATTAAGAGAAGAATAGACTCTAACCTGGAAATTGGTGCAAAGGTTTTTGTATAGTTGATCCCTTCTTGTTAATTATAACCTTGTGAAACCATTCAAGCCTTATTTCTTATCATTTATCCTTTCTCATTGAGCTTGTTTATGAATACCCACTTGGTTCCAATAACATGAGTACCTTTAGGTCTTGGAACAAGATCCCACACATTATTTCCGGAGAATTAATTAAGTTCTTCTTCCATTTCCAGAATCCACTATGTGTCTTGAAGCGCTTCATTATCAGATGTAGGTTCTATGAGGGACACTAAGCCTAGAAATATCTCTTTAGAAAGTTTGAATGAGGATTCAGTTTTTTCTGGTTTTCTCTTGTCACCCAGAATCAAATCTTCTGAATGTCAAGATCTTTGTTTGTGCTATCTTAGAGGAGTTTGTGCTTCAACAAATTCTAGTTGAGCATAATCAAAATCCTTCTTCTTAGGTTCTTTTGCAACAGCTTCTTTACCTTTAGAGTCTAAATAGGTGATTTCCAAATCTCCAAACTTTTCAGCTATCTTTGATTTATCGGGGTAAAGCTTATCAGTAAATCTAACATGAATTGATTCTTCAACAATCCATGTTTTTGTGGTATACACTCTATAGCCTTTTGAGCATTCAGATTATCCTAGCATCAGACACTTTTGTGCTTTAGAATCAAACTTGTTAATATTTTCCTTGGTGTTGAGAATAAAATAATCACATCCAAAATGATGAAAATATGAAATGTTGGGTTTTCTATTCTTACACAGTTCATATGGAGTCTTATTTAGAATTGTTCTAATAGAAGTCATGTTCTGAATATAATACAATGTGTTAACTACCTCTGTCGAGAAGTGATTTTCCAAGTTAGTCTCATTGGTCATAGTTCTAGCCATTTCTTGCAAATTCCTATTCTTCATCTCTATAAATCTATTTTTTTGGGAAGTTCTAGGGCAGGAAAAATCACAGGAAATGTCATTTTCAGAAAAAATATTTTCAAAAAGCTTAGTTTCAAACTCACCACCATGATCACTTCTGACTTTAACAATTTTAAAATCCATCTCTTTTTGCACTTGTGAGTAGAAGGTAGAGAACACAAAATGTGATTTATCCTTGTGCCTTAGAAAATTAACCCATGTCCATCTGTTGTAGCCATCAACAATGACTAAACCATATTTCTTACCATTGACTTAAGCTGTTTTCATTTGTCCAAATAGATCGATGTGTAAGAGTTCCAAAGGCCTAGAGGTAGACACAACGTTCTTAGATTTGAAAGAAGTTTTAGAAAACTTGCCTTTCTAACATGCTTCACAAAGATCATTAGAAGAGAACTTCGTCTTAGGAAGGCCTCTGACTAAATCAAGCTTATTTAGCTGAGAAATCTTTCTCATGCTAACATGGACCAATCTTCTATACCATACCCATTGCTCTTCATTAATAGATATGAGGCATTTAACATTTTGTTCTTTAAGATCATAAAGTATAATCTTATAGATGTTGTTCTTCCTCTTGCCATTGAACAAAATAGAGTCATCCTTCTGACCACCAGTTTTACAGGACTTTTGATTAAAGATAATACCATAACCATTGTCACTTAATTGACTTATGGACAATAGATTATAGATTAATCCATCAACAAGTCAAACATTATTAACCAAGGAGATATTATCATTACCTACTATTCTGCAACCTATGATCTTCCTTTTCTTATCACCTATGAAACCCTCAAAGCCATCTGGCTTAAGTTTCGGGCTTTGGAACATATGCCTTCTTCTCGTCATGTGTCACGAGCACCAATAGTACATGTGTGAGTAAAACTTGTCTCTTTAGTTGTTTTGAATCATGTTAAAAATACGAGATCCTAGCATTTTTGTAATCAGACGTTATCTCTGAGTTTAGTGTGGCATCTTGTTCATTTAGAAGTCTTAGGATGGTTAAGAATCATATTGAAAATTGTCCCATGAATTAAAAAGTTGTTTTTGCACAAAATTGAACTGCATGTGTCGACACATACGCATTTCAGGTCGACACGTGCAACTCAGTAAATAAGCCTTTAACTTCTAACTTGGTTAGGTCGACACGTGCATCATACATGTCGACACATACTAAAGCTTTTCTGAAAAATGCATAAAAACTTATTTTGTGTCGACACATACGATCTTCAGGCGAAACATTCACTATTGTTATAAAGAATTTAACAATTGACTTGTTTCGGTTGACACATTCAACCTTCAAGTCGACACATACAGTTGAAACTTGAAGTATGTGTCGACACATATGATTTTCAGGTCGACATACACTGCATGTTCAAGTCAATTTTTCAATTATTTTTAAATCCGAAAAACTCCTTTTCACACACATATTACCACAACTATAAATACATCATTCATGAATCATTACAAATTGATGATCCCATAAAATTAGCCTACATTTTCTCTTCATCTTCAACCTCCAATCTATGCATACACATTGACATTCCATTGTAACGATGTTCTATTGGGGTTCCATCTAGATGGGGTTTTATAACGTCCAATTAGGTTCTTGTGTAGCCGAAGATATTGGGTTGATATTTGTATAGGTCTTCATCCAGAAAAACTGCGGGTTTGTCCTCCAAGATCATTGGTTGATTTGGGGGTTTTCGTGCAAGACGTTCAAAAGGTAATTACGGCTAAGTAAAGTCCTTTGGAAATAAATAACGCAAGGGATCCTTTGGATATAAAGAATGAAAAGGAAATAGCGAGAGAATGGAGTATTAAAATTGAAGTCTTGTGTTTGCAATAGGTAAAATTTACGGTGCGCAAAAGCTTTGGAGTTAAAATACACAAAGGAGTAGCAAGAGCCATATAGTCAATTTGCAACTATTGTGTCTTGTTCTTTATCAAGATCAAAGGAAGAAAAGGGGTTGAATCAACAACAAGCATTGGAGTTTGTGTAGTTTCTCTTGAACACTTCTCTTGTATCAAATTTTTACATATTAAGAATTATCCTATTTCCATTGGAATTAGGCGCAGACGTACCCACACACAAGGACGAAAGTGGGGTACTGAGAAGACAAATCTTCATGTCTATTTTATTATTGCTTTTACTTACTTTGATATTCATCAATCAATTTATCTAATAAAATTGCATTATCAATTGAATTATAGGAAATTTTCTGGACTGTATTTATTTTAAATCAAGTGTTGATATTGCTTATAATCATTTTTTTATCATAAGTGCTTTTATGTATTAACACAACATAAGGGAAGATTATGAAAATTCACTTACTACAAACGATTGATAATGTGTTACTTGATATAATTTCTATTAGTTAAGTTTAGTATATTCATTCCATTTTCAATTTATTGTATAGTTGCATATCCAAGTTTCCAATAATAATTCGTATAGACGACTATTTGAAAAAAATTCCGCATAAACTTTATTAAAATAACTTTTTCAAAACCATAATTTTCTGGAGTTTTTAAAAGGGGTATATATTTACCCCCTCTAGATACATTTTCATCGTCTAACAAGTGGCATCTAGAGCCCAGTTCATTCTGGCTTTGACACTCTTTAGAAAATGTCTTACGAACCTAATGGGGATTACGAAAGAGCCCCAATTTGCATGGGAGAAAATTATAGTTATTGGAAAGCTTGTATGCAAATTCATGTTGACTCATATGACCAAGGTGTGTGGGAAGCCATTCTAAATGTTCCAACACCGGTGACATATGTGGTTACTAATGTTAGTATACCAAAGCGGGAAAGCCTATGGAATAAGGATGATACTAAAAAGTGGTCATAGTATTGGAAAGAGAAGAACATTATCGTGTCTGCTCTTGGTGTTGATGAGTTCTATCACATTCCCATTGTCAAAACGCTAAAGCTATGTGGGATGCTCTACAGTTTACCTATGAGGGAACTAATAAGGTCAAACAAGCTAGGATTAATACACTAAATCAAGAGTTTCAACTCTTTCGCATGAAGCAAGGTCAAACCATTGCTCAAATGCAAAATCAGTTCTAACATCATATTAATCGTTTAAAATTTCTAGGCAATCCTACTTCCAATGCTATTTTTACTAACAAAGATTTGAGATGTATTACTAGGAATTGAAAACTAAAGGTCACCGCAATAAAGGAAACCAATAACCTTGCAACACTTGATCTCACTACCTTGTTTGAAAAGTTAGAAGAACATGAGCGAGAACTCAATTTCTTGGAGAAATATGAAAAGAAGCTTGAGAAAAATAAGAAGAAAGAGAAAGACACTAATAAGGAGGGAGTATTGAAGTCTAAAGCTCTCATGAATTAAATTTCAAAGTCCTCAAAGGACGAGAATTATTATGATAGAGATGTTAGTAACAACTATGATTCAGAAGATGAAGAGATGAGTTTATTTGTCAAAAGGTATCACAAGTACGTGAAAAGGAGAAATGAAAAGAGTCTCAACAAAAGAAGCATTGAGCCTAAAGGAAAAGCTACATCTTCTAAAGAAGAAAAATCCAAAAAGAAAGACTAAAACCTTGACAAAAAGAAAACGAGGAATCAACTCAAGAGTCACGGAAAACCTAGGAAAGCCTATGTGGCTTAGGGAAGTGACATTGAATCTTCAAGCGACGAGGATCTAATAATGATGAAGATTTAGAAAATGTATGTTTTTCAACTCACTTCAATGATAGAAGAAATAAGAAACAAAAACCTTCTAAGTATGATAAATTGTGCCTTTGGGGTCATTATCATAAAGATAAGAAGACAAGAATGATATAATCTACAAGTAACGACATTCATCATTATAATCATCATCAAAAAAGTACGGATAACAAGGTAAACTCTTATCAAAATAATTTGTCAATGGAAAGTATCATCTTGATTTACTTGACGCCTTTGAAAATTTACATAGAGGAGCTATTGAAGCTTTTAAAAATTTGGCTTCAAATAGAAAAATCTTTTCCCATTTAGAAGCAAAAATTTTAGAAACATGAAATAAAATGGAAGCCCTAAAGAACTCTCTTGTAGGTATTCATAAGGTTAAAAATAAGATAGATGACAATCCATTTAACTTTGGTTGTGATACATGTCACATTTGGCAAACGAAGTCAAAACTCTTAAGGGAAAATTGACAAAGGCTTAACAACCAAAATTTACTTTTGCTATAGATCCAACAAAGTTCAATAAACCATTAAATACATCATATGCAAGATACAATTTTGTTGAAAATAAATTGAAAAGCAAAAGTGATTTCTCTCGAAATATAACTTGTCACTACTATTGTATGAAGGGACACACCGTTGCCAAATGCAAACTTAGGAAACTTTCAATTCCTAATTGCATTTCTAAATAGTATTGCAAGTGAAACAATTATGTTACTCACCCTTAAGGACCCAACATAGATTGTGTACCTAGTTTTTCTTGTTGAGAATTGCAGGAAAATTGTCTTGATCCTATGAAGAAGTTATGGGACTTCATGTGTAGATATATTAGGAAAATTAGTAGGTTACACATTCAAGATATTTTTGACTTGGTGGAAAGAAGAATGAATAAGTTAACAAGAATCATCAACAAGAAACTTAGTTGATAAAGGATCTTAAAGACACCTTGAGTAGATGAAATTGTTGGAGCATTGGTTATACTTGTTCATGGCACGCTAAGCATTTGTTAATGCTCGTGTTCTTGAGCTTCTCATGAAATGCTTGTGCATACTCTGGTTGGCCAGTGAGGTTGTATTGTTTCAATTTTTCTTCTCTTAGAGTAAGCTAGCTCGTTTATCATCTTATATCTATTTCTGTATAATGCACGTTGAATGTCTTTTGCTCCTATGTTCACTTCCAAATTTTTTAATTGAATATGTGATTACTTTAATTTACATGATTATAGTGACTTGAATCAAATTATACATTGTGTATGCTCTTTATTGTAATATATCCACTTTTGCGTTGTACAATGTTCACACATGCATATATTCCAACATTACACATAACAAATTTCTCTCTCTTGAGTCTTGCAAGCATTTGTTGTTTTTAAATCAGTATAGATCAGCACATAAATCATATGTGTTGACACAAACTCAAATTTTCATAACTGGTAAATTTGCTTCAGTATGTGTTGGCACAAATATCGCATAGGTCGACACATAAAATAAATTTTTGTGTTGTTATGAAAACACTTCAGTGTAGGTCAGCACATAATACGTATGTGTCGACACGTAATCTAATCTGGTCGACACGTGTATTCAAACTTGGGAAAAATCTCACCCTTTTCATCTTCTATCTTCCTTTACCACTCTTTTGTACCATAAACCTAAACGAAATTCTTCCATCTCTCATCAAAATTTCTGTCAAACCTTTCCCCTCAAAATAAATTATGTCATTGAACTTATCCATCTCATTTCATTATCACTCTTTCCTTTCAATATTCCAAATTAACTATCTTTCAAAACCCACTATTTTTTGTCTCTAGCTCTTCTACACTCATCCATTGCATATTGCATTCATAAACTCCTATATATTGTGTGAAAACTTGTTGTTTTTTGCATCTATCTCTGTTATAACTTCATTTCCATTTGTGAGGGTAACACATATGTCTCAAATTCCAACTGAGTTGGTTGGGGAATTTTGTCAAACACTTTTTGGGCAAGTCTGTTTTGGTAAAATTGTTCTTGGCTCCTAAAATTTCAAGAGGCAAAGGGGTTGGAAGAGGTAAAGGGAAGGTTGGTTCATCCTTAAATACTACTGAATTTGTGTTTTATCTGGTTAGTGAGGAGAACATGGATTTCTTTGATGAAAAATGTCGTGGAAGAATTGTTGCCAAGCAACATTACTATAAAGTACGTACAACTGAAGAACTTCATATTCCCGAGGTTGTAAGCAAGCTAAACCATCAAGGAATCAACTATTTCTTACAATTAACTCAATAATACAATGTGGATTTGATTCACATATTTCATGTAAAATTGCACAAGCGGGACAAGGCTAAATTCAAATGTGATATTGAAGGCAAAATCTATACTTTTACAAATGATATGTGGAGAACTATTTTTAGAATTATAATAGGAAATGAACAAATGGTTATGGACTCAAGGGTTCATCCTGATTTCAAGTGGATAATGCATTCAAATGAGCAATTGAAAGCTCTAAGAGATGACACAAACAACGAACCAATTACTACTGGCTTCCTCAAGAGATTGCCCCACATTTTGCACTGGTTTTTCACACATATTATGCATCCTAAAGGATGAGGCTTCTCAAGATTCGATAATGCTGAAATACATTTGGTTTATCTTGTTCTCAATCAGATTAAGATAAATTGGCCGTATTATTTTGTTGCTCACATGTTCACCCTTAAAACATGTAACAAAGGGACTGTTTTTAGCTACCCATCTATGATAGCTAAAATACTAAATTTCTTCAAAATTGGCTTCCTAAATCTTCCATTGGTTTATCCAGGTGTGATATTGGAATTCACCAAGATAACCATGACTAATCTAAGATACCACTGTCCAGAAAGAGAAGAATACTATTACTAGGTTCTTCAGAAAAAGCGGAAAATTTACAATTATGATGATCCTAATGAATATTATGATGTTGGTGATGAGCAAGGAAATGATGAAGGTCCTGAAGACATAAGTGGTTCTCCTCATGAACAAATTCCCATGGCTTATGCAAATCACGAGGAAGATGAAATATGGATGAATGTAACTTCTGCTCAACAACATGCCTATGAGCAACCTTGGGAGGAAAATTGGCAACAAAACTCTTGGATTATGCATGGAGGAAACTATAGAGGCTATGATGGGGGTTCGTATGACTATGTTGATGGTTAACTTGACAACAGATACATATATGATACTGGTAACAATTTTGAAATCCTTACTATGCTTCAGAACATGTTGATTCAACAGACCCAACGTTATGAAGAGAAGGTGCAATAGGGTGCATCTGAAGTGCAATGGCGTGCCGATTTTCAGACTTCCCAAGATGAGCAATTCATATTGGTTAATTTAGGATTGGCCACTCAATAAAACAACTTTGAATTGTTTTCCTCAACTACTACTGCATATTTTTAATCGCTTCATGATGAGATCCACAGGCCAAGTGGTGTTATCCAAGGAAGAATCAACCATCTCTAAACACTTGGTATCCAACAAAGTGAGGAAGCGTGTGAATTCTATGAAGATATATGTAGAAGTGGGAAAACCTATCAAAGGAATCATGGTGGCCCTGATGGACATTGATGTGTTTCATCATTTCATTTCATTTCCTTTCATGCATTTCATTTGAAGAACAATTTTCTATTTGGTTTCATGTATTTTAATTCTTGTTTGTATGTTTGAACAAGTGTGTAACTTTGTTTTATTTATGTAACGGATATCCATACTTTTTGTTTACCTCATAACTATTTCTTTAAAATGTGTGTGTGTGTGTGTGTGTGTGTGTGTGTGTGTGTTTGTGTGTGTGTGTGTGTGTGTGTGTGTGTGTGTATGTGTGTGTGTGTGTGTGTGTGTGTGTGTGTGTGTGTGTGTGTGTGTGTGTGTGTGTGTGCATTATTTCTATGCAAAAATTGCCTCTGATGATATATACTTCTGTTATGGTTTGAAAGATAAGATACTTCTAATCGTGTGCTTTGTCTTTTTTGATGTTGTCAAAGGGGGGGGGGGGGGGGGGGATATATGTGATGATAAAAAACACATATTCAGGGGGAGCGTCAATCAAATATATGAAGTGAATTGTCACATTTTTTCCATCATCAAAAAGGGGGAGTTTGTGATTGAAACTTGTCTCTTTAGTTGTTTTTAATGATGTCAAAAATAAGAGATCCTAGCATTTCTTTAATTGGACGTTATCTCTAAGTTTAGTGTGGCATCTTGTTCATTTAGAAGTCTTAGGATGGTTAGGAATCATATTCAAAAATGCCTCATACATTAAAAAGTTGTTTCTGCACAAAATTGAATTACATGTGTCGACACATACACATTTCAGATCGACACATGCAAATCAGTAAATAAGCATTTAACTTCTAACTTGGTTAGGTCGACACATGCATCATACAGGTTGACACATACTAAAGTTTTTCTGGAAATGCAGAAAAACTTATTTTATGTATCAACACATATGATATTCAGGTCGAAACATTCACTATTGTTTTAAAGCATTTAGCCATTCACTTATTTCGGTCGACACGTATAGTCGAAACTTGAAGTATATGTTGACACATACAATTTTTAGATCGACACATACTGCATGTTCAATTCAATTTTTCAATTATTTTTAATTTCGAAAAACTCCTTTTTACACACATATTACCACAACTATAAGTACACCATTCATGCATGATTACAAATTGCTGATACCATAAAATTAGCGTACATTTGCTCTTCATCTTTAACCTCCAATTTATGCATACACACTAACATTCCACTGTGACGATGTTCTGTTGGGTGCCTTCTAGACGAGTTTTGATAACGTCCGATTAGGTTATTGTGTAGCCGAAGATATTGGGTTGAGATTTTTAGGGGTCTTCATCCGAAAAAACCGCAAGTTTATCTTCCAAGATCATTGGATGATTTGGGGGTTTTCGTTCTAGATGTTCAAAAGGTAATTGTAGACAAGTGAAGTCCTTTGGAAATAAATAATGCAAGGGATCCTTTGGAGATAAATAACGCAAAGGAAGTAGCGAGAGAACAGAGGATTACAATTAAAGTCTTGTGGTTGCAATAGGTGAAATTGACGGTGCATGAAATATTTAGAGATAAAGTACACAAATGAGTATCAAGATCCAGATAGTCAATTTGAAACTATTGTATCTTGGTCTTTCTCTAGATCAAAGGAAGAGAAGGGGTTGTATCAATAACAATCATTAGGGTTTGTGGAGTTTCTCTTAAACATTTCTCGTGTATCAACTTTTTGCATAGTAAGAATTATCCTAATTCCATTAGAATTAGGTGCAAACGTACCCATACACAAGGACAAAAGTGGGGAACTGTGAAGACAAATCCTCGTGTCTCTTTTATTATTGCTTTTTCTTGCTTTTATATTCATCAATCAATTTATCTAATAACATTGTGTTATCAATTGAATTGTAAGAAATTTTTCAGACTATTTTTGATTTTAAACCAAGTGTTGACATTGCTTATAATCATTTTTTATTGTAAGTGCTTTTGTGTATCAACACAACTTAAGGTAAAATTCTAAAAATTCATTTGCACACCAAGTGTTTGACAAATTGATTTTGATTTCTCTTTTAAATATTGGCTTGGAAATAGAATATCTAGTAACTTGCTACACACGATTAATAACGTGTTACTTGATATAAGTTCTATTAATTCAATTTAGTATATTCATTCCATTTGTAATTTATTGTATAGTTTCATATCCTAGTTTTCAATAAATGTTCTTATAGACGAATATTTGAAAAAGTTTTCGCATAAACTCTTTCTAAAAATAACTTTTTTCAAAACCAGAATTTTCTTGTGTTTTTAAAAGGGGTATCTATTCACTCTTCCCCCTCTATATACGTTGTTGTCATCTAACACCAGGTACCATGACTGGTGTTTCAACTTGTCTACAAAGGATATTTTCAATATATATTATCTTATTCTTAGGTACCCACATTCTTTTGGATCATTTCTTGTTAGTACTCCCAGAGTTCTTAACAACTTTGGGGTTCTGAGTAGGATAAACATATTTACATGAATAATTAAAGCGATGAGGTGTAGCCTTTGGTTTTTCCTTAGGTTTTGAAATAATATTTTATTTAGGCACATAACCAACAGGTACAAAGTGAGAATTAAGAGTATTTGGTTTTTCATCTTTTTTAGAAGTAGATTCTTCATCAGAATCATAACCAATTCCTCTAGTTTTGTTTCTGCTGACACCATAGATCATTGAAGCCATTATGCTTCTATCTAGGCTTTTAGAAAGAAATTTCTAGAAATATTTTTCATACTTATTTATGACATCATCAGAACTCACAAAAGCTATTGAAACAATTTCTTCCTCAAGTTTAGACCTCTTGCTTTTGAGAGTAGAGCTATCATTTTTAGAATACAATTTTCTTCAAATAACATGGAGAATTTTTTCTTAAGCTTTCTATTTGTTTCAGATTCAGATATATGGACGTGTTTCAAATCCTTTTATTTGTTTCGAAGTTCCTGATATTTTTCCAGAATCTCACACTAATGAGATTCTAATTCAGAACAAGGAAGTTTAAAAAATACCTCTTTAGAATCTGATTTAGATTCAGATTCTAGCTCTGACTGAATCTTTTCATCAAAAGTGTTGATGCTTACCATCAATGCCATGTTCACTTGTTCCTTATTAGACTCATCTTCTGAAGAATCAGAGTCATCCCATGTAGCCATCATCCATTTCTTCTCCCCTTTAAAGACTTTCTGCTTTGGCTTGTCTTTTATGAGCTTGGGACACTCATTCTTGTAATAACCCGACTCCTTGCATTCAAAGGACGTGATGTCTTTTTTCACTTGACTTCCTTTGTCCAGAAGTTGATTTGAAGCGACTACATGTCCTTCTGAATCCTCTTCCAATGCCTTGTATTTTCTTCCAGAGTTGACTAACCCTTCTTGAGAGAAGAGACAATTTGTATTCTTCTTATTCAGAGTCTTCTTCTTCTTAAGCTTTAAGAGATATAGTCTTTTTATAATTTCCAAAGGATTTCAGAGCCACTGATTTTCCTCTTTTCTAAGGCTCATCTTCTTCAAGCTCTATCTCATGGATTCTCAATGAACTAACTAGTTCTTCCATATAAGTGTTGTTCAGGTCCTTAGCCAGCTTCAGTGCAGTTACCATGGGCCTCCATTTCTTTAGAAGGATTTTGATAGTTTTCTTCACGTGATCTACCATTGAATACCCTTTGTTCAGAACTTTCAGTCCTACAATAAGATTTTGAAACCTTGAGAACATGTTCTCAATGTTTTCATCATCTTCCATCTTGAGTGCTTCATACTTCTGAATCAAGAAAAATGTCTTGGTGTCTTTAACTTGAGCATTTCCTTCATGAGTCGTTCTCAAAGATTCAAATATAGACTTCATAAAGTCTTTATTTGTTTTTTTTTCATACTCAGTGTAAGAAATAACATTCAACATAATGGTTCTTGCTTTGTAATGATTCTTGTAGTCTTTCTTATGTTGCTCATTCATCACTCTTTTTTCTATCTTATTCCCACTAGCATCAACATGATGTTCATAGCCATTGACTACCATATCCCATGGATCAACATTGTGACCAAGAAAGAAACTCTATATTCTGTATTTCTAGTAGTCAATCCTTTCTCCAAAAAAGACTGGAGGTTTGGCGTTAAAGTTATCTCTTTCATTCGCAATGGGTGCAACTGGTGGAATGATTCATGCCTTAGTGTTTCAAAAAAATCTGGATTTTTATCTGACATGGTTAAGTGTTTGATAACAATCAATATTGGAACCAGAGCTCTGATGCCAATTGAAGTTACATGAAACACAAGAAGGGGTTGGGAGGGTTGAATCGGGTTTCTAGAAATGAAAACCTTTTCTTCCAAAACGAACAAGGATGAACAAGAACAAAAATAAATGAACACAATTATTTTGATTTTGGTTCACTATTAGCAAAGTTAATCTAGTTCACCCATCAAGGTGATTTTGTGTTTCTCAACAAGGACTTAATCCACTATAATCAAATTGATTACAATAAACAAAGACTACCCGTCAATGTCTTCTTGAGAAATTCTTACTATACCTGAGTCTCTCAAGGAACAATCAACTTCAAAGTTGAAATACAAAAAGGGAGTGTTTACAAGATGATTCTAAGAAAGAAGATTTACGCAAGTTGAAATACAATGATAAATCCAAAAGTTTTTTTAACAAGTTAATGAACAAAATCTCATTGCTTTACAACTCTTTACAAAAGAATAAATGAATAAGAGAATTTAGCATAAAGTTTTTTTTTCAATGGTGCAAAGTTGTTTCTTCTTACTTCCAAGCCTTCCTTATATAGCCAAAGAAAGATCTGTTGGAGGGTAGAATGGGAATTAAAAATTCCAGTTGTATTCTTGCTTAACGATAAATGTGAGTGATAGACAATATTGTACCATAGTATTGTCCTTGCGCTACAAAAATTGGTGTAGTGGAAGGAATATTTGATCTTGTATCATGTACTATTTACTCACGCAAAACCTTGTCGATCTTATCTTCTAATCTTCAAAGGCTTCAGAAAATGTGTTGGCGAAGCATGTTTAAAAGGATCAAAACCCAATAAGAGTCTTCAGAACCTTGTCTCCAGAGTCTTTAGAACTTGTTCAGCAGAACCTTGTCTTCAGAATCTTCAAAACTTATTCTTCAGAACCTCGGAGTTTGAGAAGTCCTCAGAAGCTCTACCATCAAAGTCACAACCAAAAGCTCCAGACTAACGTTCATCAGAACCTTTATTTAGAAGCATTTATGAACTTGAAAATGTCTTGTAACACATACTTTGTATCTCTCCAGAGTTAGGGTGTGTTGATTCCAAAAACTGATGGTGTTACCTGCCATTCTATCAGAGTCAAAACTTATTAGCAAAAGCTACACACTAGATAAAACCATTAGGGTACAAAATTGATCTCTAAAAAACAATGTAATGTTATCATTAAAACTAAAGGCCAGCTACAAAACCAAATCTTGTTCTTACACCATTTGATCTTCCGAGTTACCCTATACTCCAAGATGTCAATCATTCCGTAACTCCCTTATCATTCTGTAGCCCCAGACATTTTGTAATTGCCCAAGGCTGGGCTTCGATTGTTACGACGATGAGAAACATGTCATGAGACTTTTGGATTTTAGGAGATCTATTCGAAAAATCATTTGGAACTGATGGACCCAAAATGTTGATCGGATGACAGTGATTTAGAACTCGGTTGACCTTAGCTCTACAAATCTAAATCTGGATCAGGGGGAAATCCATTAGCCAACCTTGGTAGGAGTTAGAGATCGAGATTCCTTGTTGGTTTGAGCTAAAACTAAGCTTGATCGGTCAAAACCCTATAAACCTAAGTCAATATCTAAGGATGTTAATTGGTTTCATCTCACAGTGGTACGAGATCAAGACGAAAAATGATTGTAGTAGGATCTTAATTCTATGGATTCAAACGACTGAGATCACAAATCTTGACTTCAGGGAACTTTGATACTTTCATTGGAGATGCTTTCAGATTCTAGATTTGAGAATCGTACTTGATCTCGTGGAACCTCGATTCCTTCACCAAAGATACTTTAGGATTCAAATCTGACAATTGGCCTAAATCTCGTGGAAATCTAAGGAATTAAAAGTCATTTTCCACATACAACGTCAATATTCTCTTGTGGAACCAGAAATGGAGAAGGTTATGGAAACTACGGTGGGGAGAAGCTTCCTAAGTGATTCAGTGATGTGACACCTTAGATCAGAGGTTGCGATCGTGATTCAACTTGAATTAGATACATTGATCTTAAATCTATGTTGCTAACCTCTTGTACCTGCATGGTTTACACTCCAACACCCAAGTTAGTTTAAGGTTCAAGAGGCTCATAGTGATAATAGAGATTAAATATTGTGTACATGAAAACCCCTTATGAAGATATTTATACTTTGGGCTCAATGGAACAAATTAGATAAGTGAGCCTAATCTTATTGAGCCTTCAGCCAACACGAAATAAAATAAAAACTTTATCTGATTTAATTAGATATTATTTTCATTGAAATTAAATTTCAAGCTATTGATTGAATAAAATTATGATTTTAGTATGTTTCATCCAAAATTCTCAAAAATGCAAGACAAGATGTTAAAAATGAAATTACACGTCTTATAATATATATATATTATCTTAAATTGAAACATTGAATTACACATTATAATAAAAATCTATAAGAAAAAACCTATTTTTGATTTAAAAAAATAATTGAAGAATAAAAATGTTTTGAGCAATATTTTTTTATAAAGTGTATCCAACTTAAATAAGATTAGGAAAAATATCAATGCTTTTAAATAAAAGATTAATTGGAATGATTAAGGTACTGTTAAGAATTTAAAGATTCATGGAGAGACAAACAAGAATAGTGTCTCTCACAACAAGAAATTCAAGAAGAAGGTGGATATGAATGAAGTGCAATGTTATTGTTGCAAAAATTTGGTCATTATGAAAATGCTTGTTGCTTCAATAAATAATTAAATGGTAGTGACAATGAATACGCACAACTTGCATTTGTAGACAAAAGTGATTTTGATGAGGTTATATTAATGGAAACACACATTTGGAACAAGATAAAGCTAATGTATGGTATTTTGACATAGGTTGCATTAACCACATGACAAGCAACAAAGATAGGTTAGTCAAGCTTGATAAATAAGTAAGAATGTCGAATAGATTTTCACACAACGACACTCTTACATCTGAGCGTATATGAAATATTCTTTTGAAGAGGAAGGATTAGCAAGCAGCAATTATAAGGGATATGCTATATGATCCTTCAATGGTAAGCAACTTAATAATTTTGGGTCAATTGTTTGACTAGGACTATATAATAAGATTAAGAGACAAGGAGCTAAAGGTGTTTGATGCAAGTTCCATGCTAATATTGAAGGCACCACTATTAAAAAATAGAACATTCAAAATCGTGATCAATAACTTCATCATCAATGTCCCGTATCAACCACAACTGGGGATCAAAACTAGCTTTGACATCAGAAATATGACCATCAAAATTTTAGGAGTCTTAGCCTAATGCACGTGAAGATAATGGTATATAGACCGCCTCAAATAAAAATTCTAAATAATCTATGTGAATAATTTTATGTTGCTAAGCAAACAAGTAAGTCATTCAAGCATTACTTGTCTATGTAGTTAAAGCAAAAGTTAGAGACCATTCACTTAGATGTATGTGGACCATTTTAAGTAAAATCAATGAAAGATAATTGTTATTTCTTAATCTTCAGAAATGAATTCATCATGTATATGTGGATTTAATTGATGAAGAATAAAAATAAAGTATTCACAAATTTCAAGAGAGTCAATTTGTTACTTGAAAAATAGGTTGAATGTGACATCTAGAGGTTGAGAACTGATGAAGGTGGTGAGTATAACTCAATTTAATTTGCATAATTATATTAGAAGGAAGGAATTGACCATGAGATAACAACTCCTTACACACCTTATCACAATGAAATTGTTGATAGAAAGAACAAAAGCATATTGAACATGGCAAGAAGCATGCTCAAGGGAAGACAAACTCCAAACAGTTTCTGGGGGGAAGCAACATCAATTGTAGTTCACATCATTAATAGATGTCTATAAAAGTATTCAATCATCAAGATACCTTATGAAGCATGGGATGGCTTGAAAATTTAGTGTTTAACACTTCAAGATTTTTGGCTCACTCTGCTACAAGTAGAGCTACTTAGAAGGAAACTAGAAGATAGAAGTCAATCTATGATTCTAATTGGCTATCACTCAACAGGTGCATACAAATTATTCTCACAAAATGAGAATAAGGTGGTGATAAGTAGGGATGTGACATTTCACAAGATCAAAGGATATGATTGAAAGTTTCAAATAATTCAGTGTAAAATGGTGAAATCCCAAATTAAATCAGCATTACTTTATAAGCCGACCAAGTAAATGAAGCAGCACAAACACATGAGGTGATTGGACCAACACGGGTCATAACTCAATCAATCAAGTTAATTGACTATGAAAGATTTCCTTACCAAGCCATAGATGAAAATGGTGACCTGGTTGAAGAAGGCATGACAACTGAATGTGATCAAACTAACCTCAATCAAACCCTGAAAGATGAAAATTGACAAGAAGCTATAAAGGAAGAAATTAAGAAAATTGAAGAAAAAAAATCACACACGGGAGTTGGTCAATAATTAAATTAAGATATCCATAGATGTATAATGGGTATATAAGTTAAGGCTCAAGCCTAATGGAAATAAGGGACCTCTAACCTGAACAAAGTACGAAAGGCATCTGAAAAAAAAACCCCACATGTCAGTAGCATATAAACCACAGACGAAATACAGGTCCTTAGTAGCCAAAATAGTAGCAAACTCCTCTGAGGTACTAGGTAGCTGGGAAGGAAGAATAGCAGGAAGTTAGAAGAAAAGAGTTAGAGCATCCCGTTCATCGTCCTCTGTTAAACGAACTCGCTTAGGAGAAACTCCTCTAAAAGGAGTGGACGAATTGTCAACCCGACCCTTTTGTCATGGGAAGGAGAAGGTGAAGGTCCCCGAGTAGATAAATCAGTTGCAAGAGCATCCATATGATCAATTTCAGGTGTCAGAACCTAGACCATCTTTGGGGTAGCCACCACAACAGGAGCCCAAACCTCCGAGACATAAATAGAAGCAATAACAAGTGTCACCACCACCAAGATTGACAAGCCAACAGCCAGACCCTGGTTACTCCCAAGCTCCAGAGATTTTCGTAATTGACTCAACTGATTCATGTTAGCTACAAAAGCACAAATTGCCTGGTCAAAAAAGGGGGGGGGGGAGCACTCGGATCTCCATCCTCAACAAAGAGTTTTTGTCTCTCAAAATGTTAAGAAGCATTAATGATATCATGGGTATCTATTTTCTCTTCTTCTAATGAAAGAAAAACACTTCACCGGACCAAAACCTTCTTCATATCTAAGCCCTTGATACTAGGCATGTAAATCCTCTTGAATTTTCACTTCTTTGGGAGACAAAGAAGTTGGCTCAGAGTGATAAAAAGAGATAGGTCGGTAGAAATGAACTATGGACTAATATTTTAAAAAGCAACCTCTAAAAGAGCAGGCACCTCCCACCAGACCCAAAAACGAGAAAAAGGCCATATGCGCACCGGAAGTGACGAGTTTCACCAATACGAAATGCTCCAAAAAATTGCCCTAGTCAGAAGCCAAAAGGTAGAACCAAGGTACTTGAAAGAGAAGAGAGATCAATCATTAATCTTGAGAATCATTCACCGAAGAACGAGCCATAGAGAAGAGGTCAAATAAGAACTCCAACAAAGGCTTCAAAGACTTATACCTGACATAAAGTTGGAACACCAACATAAAGGCCTGAGCTCTAGGATGAAGTTGCGAGGGGGGAAACTTTTAGATGGATCATCATAGCCACAAAAAAAATAGAGAAGGATAAATGCACCCCTAACATGGTAAATAAGCACTCGTACATGGGAACTGAGCAACCCTCAAAAGAGCTACACACCTCTCATCCGGACCTACTAGTAGAATCGCCCAATCTGGTGTATTGCCTACTATGATGTTGGCCTGAGTTACGATTTCAAAAGTGTTTAGGACAGAAGGAGTCACAACTATTTTAGCGGCCACCCAATGATATTTATTCGCATTGGCCGATGTTTATTAATCTAAGACCTTTATAGGATAATACGTCAAGCTGTTATTCACACTCCAGATGAAGATCGATCTTTGTGTCACTAGGATCATGACCAATTGACTTTTGATATGTTTGAACAAAATGACCGACATGTTCCCTCCTTTAACGAGAAACCTCTATTCCTGCCTCGTCAAGACAGGAGGAGGCATCGGTCTCTCGGCAAGGTTTTCAACCCCATTGAATTTCATAGAGAACATGGATTCTAAAGTGTTCATGGAAAGATTTTCATCTGAAAAAGATTCTCCAGATGAATCCCCCATCTCTGAGTTATCACTTAAAATGATGATTCTTGATTAAGAACCCCTACTACAGAGGGAAGGAATGTGACTCAGACTTAATTCCCCTTTTAAGAATATGAAGAAACATTACCCTCGTAGACATTCTCGATGATAGTAGGGTTACCAATCATTGTAACAAAATTCTATAAAAACTTGAGTAAAAGCCTAGGAGAAGAAAAGGTACCTTAAAATATGAAGGCAAAGGCTCTAAAAATGAGAAAGGAAGCTGGAAAATCAAAGATTTAGCACTTCAAATTTATGAACGTGCAACAACGGTTACTTTGGGAAGTAAGTGCTCTCAAATAAGAGGGAAAACTCAAAGAGACGAGAGAAACTTAATCTATGAGAAGGATAAAAAGTTTCTCCATGTCTTCTCTCTATCTTTATATAAGCAAAGACAATCAAACGATTCTGATTAAAAGTAGGAAATAAGGATAGGTTGACGGTTAGATTTCGTCTGGGGAAGACAACCATGCTCGAGTGTTCTCGAGTACACAAAAAGTCGCGTCACATCACCCCATACATTTTCAAGTCACGTCAAAGAAAAAACGGTGAAACATTTTAATGATAGGACTACATTTAATTCATGCACTCACATCATGCATTGGAAAAACCAAAGTGACGCATGTCAACTAACGTATGGATAAAATTCCTTTGAGGCGCACCATTATTATTGAAAGACTCCCTCATCATCAAACATGTCTGACGAGTCTTAGGGTAACTCTTTCGTGCTAACCAAAGACTCGGGATCCACTACTCTGTGTCGGCCAGAGGTCCAATAACATGAGACCCATTAGTTAGCCTACTCCATCAGGTCCAAGGTATAAATATCTTCCAAAGAGTTCTAAGGTACCTTTAAATTACAAAATCTCTGAATTACACTTTTCACTACCTTTGATCTTGAATCCTAAACTGACTTGGGCGTTGGAGTGCTAACCATCCAGGTATCCCCTTAGATCCATTGTATTGGAGATCGTAAAACTGTTAACAACATCACATCAACACTGATACCTCTGGTTCATAAAGCACTATGGTCACAACCTTCGATTCATTGTGCCACAACAACGTAGTGCGACTGAAACTCTATTTCTCCGTAATTTCTACGATAATTATCATTTATGGTTCCGAAACTGAACAATAAAAATTGACAACTTCGTGATAAATAATTTGTATCGTCACTCTAATTTCATTCTAATCCTCTCTAATTTTATCTATCCTCTTTATACTCATTATTTCATTCTAATCCTCTCTAATTTTATCTATCCTCTTTATACTCATTACCTTGTGTGACAAATTATTCCAACATTGATATTTTATTTTTTCTCTATGATTTGATAATTTCTCTATTAATTTTTTATTAAATTTTATTAAGGTGGCATCATTTATTATTAATGGAAAAGAAAACTATATGAGCATAAAACTTTTCATTCAAATTAAAAATAAAATAAAAAACATATTAAAAAACACAAAATTTTGAAACTCTAATTAAGACTTTTAAATACTTTTATGCATACAAGTTGACTTTTTACGTTTTGTATACTTTAATTATCAGGAAAGATCAATGATATTTATGGGAGTTTGGTACATGTCACTAAACAAAGCCACTTCAATGTAAATTTAATGAAAAACTAAAAAGAAAAACACCAAATCACAAAGAAGGAAAATTTAAAACACTAAAATCATTTAAAATGAAATGGCAAAATTGTGTGATTGAGATATTTGGAGGAGTGGCCGAAAAACAACGTTTTAAAAATTGAATGGGTTATCAAATAGTGAGGATGTAAGGACAATGATTTATTAGTCGAATTATTAGATTATTAGTTGGAATGCATAAATTAAAGTGAATATTAAAGTGAATTATATCGCATTGATTGAAATAAAATATATAATTATTATCAATTGAATCAGATAAATCTGTTTTTAAAAAATATAACGATATCTATGTAATTTTAAGAAATAATAATTTCACAAATTTATTTTTTAAATTTTATTTATAAATATTATCACCACACACAACAAAATAATATACATAAAATATAAATCAAAATAAATTTAAACAATCTTATTGCAATAAACGGGATAACAAAATAACTTATCTAATAAATTTAATTTTAAAGAAAAAAAATAATTGTAAAAAAATTTTGAACAAAATATATTTATATTTTAAAATTATTTTTTTAAAAAATTATTAAAATAAGTTCTTTTGTATGAGAAAAAAACAAACAATTAATCCTTTTCTTTTTTAATTTATTTTTCAATTTTTATCGGTTCATACAGATTTAATATTTTACTCGGTCCAACAATTAATTCAGACTAATGACTCATAGTCTGACTAATTTGACTAATTCGATCATCTAATTTTTAAAATATTGCCAAAATTATGATTATTTTTCTAAATGCATTCTTTATAATTCTAAATAATAAAAGCATTTAAAACGAAATTTAAACATTTGAGTTTCCAACATATTGACTACACCAATATCTAAGAAAAGAATTAAATTTTTAGTGTCTTTGGGACGTTAGTACTTATGAAAACAAAGAGAGTCAATATAGTTTTAGCAGTCAACGCTCAACAGAAGTTAGAATAAAATATGTACAAACAAAACGAGTGATTACAAGTCAAAGGCATCCTTGCATTCATACACCATCTTTTTCCTTGGGTCAAACAGAAATTGCATAAAAACAGTTCTGAGTTCGTAGTTGACTTGAACAATGATAGGTTGTACATTACAACTCGAATTTGGTTTTAGTCGTATACAGCTACATGCCATAAAGAAGAAATTTATAATTACCACGTGAAATCTATTGGCTAAGTAGATTTGCTTTTGTTGATTATATAAATAGTTTGATGTATTTCATCAAGGTGTTTTAAAAATTGAATTTGCCGTTGAATAGGTGAGAATATTAAATTATTGATTTATTAGTTAAATTATTAAATTATTATTTAAATTGTAAGACTAAATCGAATAAAATTAGATAATTTTATTGAATAAATTTGTCTCTAAAAAATTATATAATTATTAAATTGATCGAACTGAATGATTCGGCCTCTAAAAAATCATGATATCTAAAAAATTTGAAAATTTGAAAATATAATAATTTTACAAGTTTATTCTTTACATTCAAATTATAAACGTATTTATCACACACAACAAAATAGTTTAAAATACAAATTCAAATAAGTTTTGAACAAAGTCTGATCTCAACATAATCTAATTGCAACATAAATGGAATAACAAAGTCTAATCAATTTAATCTTAAGAAGAGAAAATTGTTTCAATGTTGAACTATCCTTCTTCATCAAAAGCATCCGCGTCAAAATCAACCGTAGTATCTTCCTCATCAATGATATCATTACTTTGATCCATGTTTTTTCCATAATTGAGTTGTACATCATCCTCATCTAACTTTTTTTTTAATAACCAACCCAATTCCATTAAACAGAAATACTAGAATTGGGGACAAAAGATGAAGGGATGAAACCCAACCAAATTTTGGAGCCAACTACTTTACCTATCCCAACTATGGAGTGGACTCCACATTTTTATCTCTACCAATAAACAAAACAACAAACTCAGAGAAGTCCTTAAGCGAAAAATGACAATCTTTAACAATCGGGACAATATCAACACATGTTCTAGAGTTGTTCACGCAGTCCACAACCAGTAAAGCGTCTGAGTGGACATTAATCTTAGACAACTTCAAATCTCTAGAAGGACTGCCATAAAGGCGAAGGAATATGTTTTTATTTTTTCCTTGTAGAATTAGGAGGCGAGAGGCAGAAAGAAGAGCTTTTCGTGTGAAGGGACCTTAAACTACCCTAAAGATACTCATTTACTGTTCGTAGATGTTGGTTGTTTTGATTCGGAATTTCTAATTCTGAGGTGCGTGATTAAGAATCTACACTATAAGGTGATTCTTTCTGCAAGTAAAATGATTGAGAGCAGCGTGGGTCCGTTAGTGGCAGAAGCATTGGCTATGAGGTGGGGAAACCTCATCTAAATTTAATTGTTATACAATAACATTAATTTAGAGAGTTTAACAGTTGATATATAATAATAAAGTAAAATCACAAAATTATAATCACAATAGCTAATAACATACCAATATAATTTGAAATAGGTTCGACTGTCATAATTGCAAGATCACTGCGTATTGATTTCATCTTCTCTATAGTTAAAGATGGTGGTGAATCCTCCAAAATCCAATCAAAATGATCACCAAGTATTTCAAAATTGATAAAATCATCATTTTATTTCTTCCTATTTCTAATAAACCATTAGAAAGCAAATTTTATTATATGTTAAAAAAACCAAAATTAATGTTTGATAACATAGACACTATAAATCAATAAATAATTAGATGCACTATAAATCATATACACTATAAATCAAAGTTGAACATATTAAACGAACATAATAATTATAATACCTATTCCGTAGACTTGAGTTATAACGAAAGGCGAATTCATTAAGTTTTTTTATGCCCCATCTTATTTTTTTTGAATGAATATACTCAAACATATTTCAATTTCATTCGCAACAAGAGGCCCTACAAATTTGACTTAAAATCCAAACATTCAACTTTTATAAATTGGGTGTTTCAAATCCATAAGTTTTCGACTATTAATCTAGAATAATGCATGTGATAAAATTAAAAAACGTTTTGAAATACATATTAAGATTGTACTAAAATACATAAGAATTATCAACTAATTTTACCTGACAACAATTTATCTCAATTTCTATTGGATGGATTCCAAAACCGAGACAAATCTATTTATCTTGTTCAAAGTACATGTAGCAAAAAATATTAGTTGTTACTTTTTCACAAGTAGTACCAAATTTAATGGCCTTTTCATTTATCTTTGCCAAAATTGAAAGCCTAAACCTTATATTAATAGTATATCTTTATTGAATTATAAAGTAAACATTAATCACAGAAAAATATTAAAAGTTTATACAATATGCACTTCTGCATTCTTAAATGAGTTTGTTAAAACTTTAAATCAACTTAGATCATGTCTATATAATGTGCACTTCGGCTTCTTAAATGACTTCTTAACTTCATAATTTTGAAACGAGAATGATAATTGATCGGTGGATATATTCAATTCAAACTAATCCGCCACTTATGTTAATCTTTTTGTATGAAAAGATAATTCAATTAAAGAGAAACAAGGTCAGAGTAACCCAATACAGAACCAGGGATGACATTGGGATATAATCTGAACCAAGTTCTAGAACCTAACTCATGGCCTAAATAAACAAGAGAATGTGCACGAGTGTTGATGTTCCTATTAAGATATATGAAATAACAATCCTTGAACCTAGACTAATCATAAGACAATCAGAAATAATAGGTTTCAAGGAGACAAACATATCAATTCCATTCAAACAATCCGTCACCTGCAAAGCATCCGAGAAAACCATAATATTGTCGATTCCCATCCCCGTGGCCATGTGCAAAGCCCACCTAATGGCTAAAGCTTCTGCAACTGATTGATCATTAACTGAGACCTCTTTCTTTTTGTTGACAGGATGATAGTTCAATCAGTTGCTGTCAACTTGCATCCCATAACTATTATTTCATCTGAGAAACAGCCATCATCAACGTGAAGCAGAGTGTGCCCCTTGAGTTTCTGAGGAATTGTGTCTGTTGCAACTATTAGTTGGTTAATTCTTGTTATGTAGTTATTTGAACTTTTAGTATGTATTTGGGTCTGACAAATTTGCCTATATAAAGGGCCATTATGTTTGTAATAAAGTGTGAAGAGCAATAATAATACATTCAGTTAGATAGTTAGTTACACTTAACTAACTCACAATTTCTCTTCTTCTTCTTCTTCTTCTTCTTCTTCTTTTCACAAAATCATCTTTCTTGAATCCTTTGTTCCAACAAATTGATATCAGAGCTTGTTTGCGATTCAGAGAGAATCTAATGGCAAACGGATCAACAACATCAACACAGTTTTCAGCTAATCTAACGGTTTTCAAAGGTGAAAACTATCAACAGTGGGTTGCGCAAATGAATGTTATTTTCATATTTCAAGATGTCGTAGAAATCTGGAATGATGGAATATCAGAACTGGAAGTAGATGCTATGGAAATCCAGAAAAATGCGCACAAAGATCAGAGAAAGAAAGATGGCAAGGCGTTATTCTTGATTCACCAGTGTGTGGATTGTGACATATTCGAGAAGATAATTGAAGAAGCAACAATAAAAGGAGCTTGGAAAAAGCTGAAATCTTTGTATGGTGGAGATGAGAAAATGAAGAAGGTGAAGTTGAAGACATTGAGGAAGCAATATGAGATGCTTCAGATGAAAGAGGATGAATCTATTTCTTCATATTTCTCAAGAGTTGTGACACTAACAAACCAGATGAAGGCATATGGTGAAGCGTGTACGGATTTGCAAAAGATAGAAAAGGTATCGAGATCTTTAATTGCAGACTTTGATTACTTTGTTGTGGCAATTGAAGAGGCCAATAATCTATCTGAGATGAAGTTGGAAGAACTTCAAGCTTCATTGGAGGCTCACGAAATGAGGCTGCAACAGAGAAACTCAGAAAGAGATAAGGCAGCTGAACAAGCATTGCAATCAGATTCAACAAGAAAGCTGAAAAAGAGAAGTCGAAGCAGCGAAAGAATCTTATTGGTGATGAGAAGTCAAGCAAGAATACTGATTCGAAAGGTGTGGGCAACAAGTATTCTGCGAAGAAAGTTTACACGAAAGAGGTGCAATGTTACAATTGTCAAGGTTTTTGCCACTATACTAGAGACTATCAAAGAAAGAAAGCTGCAAGGTCGGAAGATAGTGATGAAGATCAATATGCACGAGCTAAAGATAGTGATTCTAATGATGTGTTGTTACTGGTGAACACTCAGTCGACTATTGATAAAAAAAACATGTGGTATCTGAATTCAGGATGTAGCAACCACATGACTGGCAATAAAAACTGGTTTACCAAGTTAGATGAGTCAGTCGAAAAGGTGATAAAGTTTGCATATGGCAGGCATATCAAATCAGATGGTAAAACATATATTTCGATTATTAGAAAGGATGATCGAAAGGCTACTATCACTAAAGTTCTATATGTACCTTCGATGACAAGTAACTTGATAAGTGTAGGTCAATTACTTGCAAAAGGCTTCAATATGAAGTTGTAGAATAATCAGATGAAGGTATATAGGGCTGATGGGAGGCTAATAATGAAAGCACCATTGGCGGAGAAAAAAAAGTTCAAGGTTGAACTCAACACATCAGATCACAAATGTCTTGCTTCAACTACAGAAGAAGACAAGAACTGGATATGGCATCACAGGTATGGACATCTAAACTTCAAGAGTTTATGTATTCTCAATAAGAAAAGAATGGTGCTTGGGTTGCCGTATGTGAAGAAACCAAAGCAGATATGTGAGGAGTGCTGCAAAGCTAAACAGGAAAGAAAAGCGTTCAAACGTGATTTGCCTATAAGATCAAGGCAAAAACTGGAGTTGGTTCATTCAGATGTGTGTGGACCCTTTGAAGTAAAGTCTAATGGAGGTAATATGTATTTCCTTACTTTCATTGATGAACTCACCAGACATATGTCGATTTACCTTATTGAGAGGAAGAGTGAGGTATTCACACAGTTCAAGAAGTTCAAGTTGCATGCTGAGAAACAAAGTGGCTGTAAATTGAAGAAGTTAAGAACTGGTGGTGGTGGTGAATATACTTCTGCTAAATTTGCTAGATTTTGCAATGAGGAAGGTATAGAGCATGAGGTTATTGCACCCTATACACCTCAGCATAATGGCATAGTTGAGAGAAAGAATAGAAGTGTACTGAATATGACGAGATGTATGTTGAAAGCTAAGAATATGCCTAAGAGATTTTGGTATGAAGCAGCTTCGACAGCAGTATACATTCTAAATAGATGCCCGACAAAGAAGATGGTCGAAAAGACACCAAATGATTCTTGGACAGGGTCGAAGCCAAATGTAAGTCATCTTAGGGTTTTTGGATCAATGTGTTTCAGGCATGTACCTGAACAATTGAGAAAGAAGCTGGATGGTCGAAGTGAAGTCATGATGCTCATAAGTTATCATTCGACTGGGGCATACAAGTTGTATTCACCAATAGAAGATAAACTAGTGATCAGTAGAGATGTTCTTATAGACGAAAGAAAAGGGTGGGATTGGAGTCAAAGTTCAGTTCGACAAGAATCAGACACAGTCACAACTGTGTTCGAAGAAGATGAACAAAATGAAGCTTCGACAAGTCGAAATGAAGAACCACCTATGCAGAATGAAAGAAGATCCACAAGAACAAGAACTGAGTCGACTAGGCTGATTGGATATGAGAGGTTTACAGATCAAGAAATCGATGTAGATGGTGATTTAATCGAAGAAGCCATGATGATGGTTGAAGCAGAACCAGTTGATTTGAGCGAAGCCTTGAGCAATTCGAATTGGTGTGAAGCCATGAAAGAAGAACTTAGAGCCATTGAGAAAAACAAGACTTGGGAGCTTGTCGAAAGAACCAACAAGAAAACAATTGATGTGAAATGGATTTACAAGGTGAAACGAAGGCCAAATGGCGAGATTGCAAAGTATAAGGCAAGATTGGTGGCCAGAGGTTTTCTATAAAAACCTAGTATTGACTTCGATGAAGTATATACACCTGTTGCGATGATCGAAATAATCAGGATTGTTGTTTCAATAGCTGCATGTAGAGGATGGAAAATGCACCAACATGATGTAAAGTCAGTGTTTTTGAATGGTCCATTGGAAGAAGAAGTCTACGTTACTCAACCACCAAGTTTCGACGTCAAAGGGCAGGATTCGAAAGTTTACAAATTAAGGAAGGCTCTCTATGGCTTGAAGCAAGCTCCTAGAGCTTGGAATAAAAGGATATATAGCTTCCTAATCGAAGCATGTTTCAAAAGTGTGTGTCTGAACATGGAGTATATGTAAATGATGTCGAAAGTATCAATCGGATCATTTTATGTCTCTATATTGATGACTTACTCATTACAAGAGCAGATGAAGTTGAGATAATGAAGGTAAAGTCGAAGTTAATGCAGGAATTCGAAATGTCTGATTTAAGGAATCTCTCCTATTTCCTGGGAATGGAATTCAAAGACATTGAAGAAGGAGTTTTCTTGCATCAAATGAATTATGCTCAAGATATACTGAAGAGGTTCAGTATGAGCAACTGTAAGGAATCTATTACTTCATTAGAGACTGGAGCAAAGATGAAAAAGGAATCAAATGATGAGTTTGTAAGTTCGACCCTTTACAAAAAAATCATTGGATTCTTGAGGTATCTTTGCAATACTAGACCAGATATCTGCCAAAGTGTAGGATTGTTGAGTAGATTTATGGAGAAGCCTCAAGAATTTCATCTCATCGCAGTGAAGAGGGTGTTGAGATACATAAAGAGAACTATTGATCATGGTGTGCTATTACTCAAGAAATCGAAGAACAACTCAGATGTCGAAGTTCATGGATACACTGACTCGGACTTCAGTGGAGATCAAGATGAAAATAAGATTACTACATGATACATTTTCATGATCAAAGGAGCTCCAATCTTCTGGAGTTCAAGGAAGCAAAGCATTGTGGCTTTGTCATCATGCGAAGCAGAATATGTGGCTACATCATATGCTGCATGCCAAGCAACATGGATCGAAATGCTACTTGAAGAACTCAGAATAATGGAATCGAAGATAAAACTATTTGTTGATAACAAGTCAGCTATAAACCTTGTGAATCACCCAGTGTATCATGGTCGAAGTAAGCACATTGAAAGAAGGTATCATTTTCTGAGGGATCAAGTCAACAAAGGGAAGCTTGAAATAAAACATTGCAAGACAGAAGTACAACTAACTGGCATATTCACCAAACCTCTGAAGAAAGTGAGGTTCGAAGAGTTAAAGAAAGGCATAGGAATGAGAAGTATTGATAACATGAATTAGGGGGGTGTGTTAGTTGGTTAATTCTTGTTATATAGTTATTTGGGCTTTTAGCATGTATTTGGGTCTGAGCATTTTGCCTATATAAAGGACCATTATGTTTGTAATAAAGTGTGAAGAGCAATAATAATACATTCAGTTAGATAGTTAGTTACACTTAACTAACTCAAAATTTCTCTCTTCTTCTTCTTCTTCTTTTCACAAAATCATCTTTCTTGAATCCTTTGTTCCAACAATAACCAGCTTTTTCCTCAGCTTCAAACCTGGATTAGCCTCATTGAACTCCTGCACTCTATCAACAACTTTCATAGCAACCACTTGGGGAGTAAATTTACCAGCATTGAAGAGGACTTGATTCCTACAAAACCAAATATTGTATATATTATATGCAATAGGTGGATTCCATATGGGTCCACCTCAAACAACTAATGACTTAGCTGCCTAAAAACATCTTGGTTAGATTCCATGCAGAGACCTAGAAGAGAAGAAAACCCGACCAAATTTGAAATATTGTAGTCGAAGAAAAGGTACTCAATTGGCTCCATGCCACTATGACAAAGAGGACATTCAACGAGTGTTTTTGTTCCTTTTATTATCAAAATTGACCTCTTAGTCAGGAAATTTTTAGCCAATCCATAAGAAATTACTGATTCTATTATGCACGGGGGAGGACCAATTACTTTTCCATAGATTTTTCCAGCAACACACAAGGGGCCCATGGTCTTATCCATTCTCTTCTTCCTATGAAGATGGTAGGAAATTCTAATAGTATAATCTCCACTTTCACCAGCCAACCATATCATCTCGTCCTCTGGTAATTTGCAAGACAAGGGAATTCTCATAATGTTGTTCCTTTCCACTAGGCTAAAGCAACTCTCGATCTTCTCTTGGTTCCAGCATCTAAGATCCTTGTCAATCAAACCGCTAACCATAAAATCTCTATCCTCATCCCCCTCCACACACAGGGGTTGATACTTAACAGAATTTGGAATCCAATTATCATGCTTGGCCCTAGCTGACTCCCCATTTCCAACTCTCCACGTGGACCCTCCTATCGCAATATTTCTAGTGCCTAAGATACTCCTCCAAGAATAGCTTGGTAAATATCCAAGTTGAGCTTACTTGATTGTGCCACGTGGCTAGTATCGACTCTTAGAGATTTTCTTCAGGAGTTATGTTCCTCCTATGAACAACCTCCACACTTGTTTTCCCAAGAGACTCACATTGAAATCACTCATGCCACGGATTCCCATTCCTCTCGACCCTTTTGCTAGAGCAAGTCTATTAATTATCTATTTTTGTGATTTACATTATGTTTGATAAAACGAACTTAGCAGAAACATGTTGAATGAAGATATTCTATAAGCTAAAGAAATATGTCGAATACGATGTCCTATGAAGGTTCTTTCGACGACGTGATTCTGTACAGTTGGACTGTTGGATATTTTAGTTTGTTACAGGTGCAAAATGTTCTAGAAATATTATACTATCCTATGTGGCGCACAATTTGAATATTGAAAGGATTCAAGCCGAATTCAAGGAATATTCTTAGATTCTAATTACGGAGATAATTTAAGAGACTAATGATTGATGTCCTATCTTAGAGGAGATGATTATGCAGCGCCTCTGTGATATCCAATTGTGTTTTGTGAAGCCCAAATCCAGTTAATTGAAAATTATAAAAAATCTTCAACCCTAGTACTAGTGTGAAACTTACTATGAATTTTTATTAGAGTTTGTGTGTTTATTGCGATCCTCTCGATTATCATATTGATGAAAGAGTAAGACTGTGTTTTTGAGTTGTAAGTTCAGTCAGTCATTCCAAATATTTGAAGTAGTGAATGATTGTGTGTCTTTGAAGTGTGGCTTATATTTTTTTAAGTGTTTAGAATTGTTCAGTCATTGTTCTGTGATTGGAAGGGATTTGAGAAGGGTCTCATACATAGGCCTGTCTTAGGTAGAAATTAAGCACGAATATCGATTAAGTGAGTAGATTGTAAACTAGGTGAAAGTTTGCTATGAGTCTATAAATTGATACTATCTAGTTAACTTGGTCCCTGGCTTGGTATCCCTCAGAGTAGGTGAGTTAACACCGAACTGGATTAATAATTCTGTGTGTTTTTTTACTTTTATGCACTATGTTTATCGTTTACCTTGTCATTGTATGCAAATTCAGTGATAGGTGTCTCAACGTATCTTAGGACATCTGTGATCTGAATACCATAACTTCAATTAGTATCAATGCAGGAATCTTGCTCTGTTTATGGGTGAGATTCATGGAAGTTACTTTCCGGTATTAATGAACAAGGAAGGAGGATTTGGGAACAGACTATCCATTCTTGATGGAACCAACTATGATTATTTGAAAGTTCGTATGGTGGCTTTCATAAAGTCCATGGACGACAAGGCTTAGAAAGTTGTGGTTAAGGGATGGGATCCGCCGATGGTTGTAGGTCAAGATGGGAAGGTGACTGATGTTGTTAAGGCTGAGGAAGACGGGATGATGCTGATGAAAAATCATCTGAGGGAAACTCCAAAGCGTTGAATGCCCTATTAAATGGAGTGGATAATAAAATCTTCAAACTAATAAGAAATTGTATTGTTGCTAAAGAAGCTTGGAAGATTTTGAAGATTGCTCACGAAGGAAACTCTAAGGTGAAGACATCAAGACTCCAAATTCTTACCACCCAGTTTGAGAACTTAAGAATGAAGTAGGATGAGAGTATTCATGACTTTCACATGAATATCATTGAGATAGCCAATGCCTCAGGTGCCCTAGGGGAAAAGATGTTAGAAGCCAAGTTGGTGAGAAAGATTCTCATATCTATTACAAAGAGATTTAACATGAAGGTTGTGAGACAGTGGGAGAACTGACTTGAAGGTTTTGCGTTTGATCGCAAATGTTGCGGTTAGCAAGAGTCGCCACTGACTTTTCTTTTATCCAAAAGGAAAGGTGAAAAAGCACAAAAAAGACCTTTGAGATTATTTCTTGAGTTCGGGGGTAGATCATGAAAAGGGAATGTATTAACACCCTTTTCATCCATGGTTTTCCATGGGCTCTTAGCTACTTGCTAGATCACTTGCTTTTTGTTTGAAATTGTGTTTTATGTGGTTTTTGAAAGTATTTTGTAAAGATGCCATTGTTTAGGCAATCTTTGTAATGATTCTCGTTCGTAAGAATGTATACAAAAATGTTGATATTTTGAAAATGTTTTCAAGTTTGTAAGATGTTTTGAAATGTGTAGGTGTTTGTTTTGAAAATAGCAAGGATGTTTGTTTGAAATTGAGCAAGTAATTAGGAGCATTCTACCTACTCAAAAGTCTTTCTTGTACATTTCCTTTTCATTTGACATTGTTATCTTACCATCGATTTGGTAAGTAACCCTATCTTTGGATGTAAACGGGATGGGCGTGGGTCATTGTATGACCGTGATTAACAATGTTACAAGGCATCTTAGCATTCTCTTTTAGGGACTAAGATCATTTGTAAGGCAACTTAGATAGCGTCATCGAGGGACTATGATCTTGTATTCGTTTGTTTTTGCTAAGATACCTCACATGCGTAATATGGCCAATTTGTAAGGCAACCAAGTGGATTTTACCCTAGGGGTGCTTGTGTGCAAGTGTATTGTTTTCATGCTTGTTTTTGTCTTGAATTAGGGTTTTCTATTTGATTGATTTTATTCTTTCCATACAAACCCTAATTACTAGCATGTGAATATAAAGCATTTAAATTGCGAAAAATAAAAATACTAAGCTATTACATGATTTGTGGGGAGGGGGGTGTACAAAGTATAAATGGGGATTGCAAGGAATTAAACCCTAATTAATCTATTACAACCATATTGAATTGAATAAATAAATATACAAAACATGAAAAGGAATAATGTATAAAATAATGAATAATAATAAATAAAAAATGGATTTTATTTAGTTTTGTCCTTGTTTTAAAAAAAGATTTTTATTTTTTAACCTAATGAACTAAAAAAAATGTTTAATAAAAAAATAAACTAATTTAATTTAGAAGAGAAAATATTTTTAAGTTTTATGAAGAAGATTTTAACATTAAACTAAATAGTATGAAAATTAATTAAATTAGGAAAAATATAAATTCTATGTTTATTTTAAGAAAATAAAATAAACCTAAATCTATTTAATTAAAAAAGGTTAAGTTTGTAACAAAAATATTTTTGATGTTTTAGGCTAGAAAATAAAATAAATGTATATAGTATAAATAAAAATATATTTTTTTTATCTTTTTGTCAATAAAATAAATATTAATATTAATATTAATATTATTAATAATAAATAAAAAGAAAAAGAAAATAAAAAGAAAATAAATAAAAAAAAGTCAGGGGGGTTCATTAGTAAACAAAAGAGTATCATGAGTAAAAATAAACTAAGCCCAATAAAGAGCCCAAATGCTGCCAAAAAAGAACAAAAAGAGTCAGAAAAATGTAAAAATAACAAAATGGTCACGCTGGGGCTTGAACCCAGGACCATGGGGTGAACAGGCGTGCGATTTACCACTGGGGTGGATATACAGCCGTTAACTTGTATGAAATGATAAACACATAATACAAAATGCGCCCTGACTGTACTTCATCTTCAACTTCCAGCCAAAGGATCTGTAACTTGCTCATTTCTCAACCATTTGCAAAAATGTTAACATGATAATTGCTCCATTTTGTCATACGAGTCCAACCATATAAATATCATAAACTATAAATAAAAAATGAATCAGAATTTTTAAAAGTACCAAATTCTGACCTAAATATTTCAGAAAGTTCAAACTCAAAATTCTCCTAGCTCAATCAAAATAAATGAAATCTATGGACATGTACAACTTCAGGGCAATGATGTCTACATTTTATCTTCACAAATGCAAGCCTAACAATACCTAAGTAATGAGATAGAAGTTCAAGAAAAATACCTCAAAACTAGAAATTATGAAATGGATTTGAGCTTATTTCAGGTAGTGCTGATGACCAGGTTAGCTTCCTTGGACCTCTAGGAAGCTAATGCAATGGCTGGCTTGAGCTGAGGGTGGCTGGAATGCTCTAGAGAAGTCCAACTGTGATGTTCTGTTTTTGGTTATGAAAGACAGGGTAAATGGTGTTACATAAGTGAAATAGGTACATAGATGAGTTACCATTGATGCAAGGAAGCTTTAGAAACTAAAAGGCCAAGAAACGCACGAGGGAAATGTGAGTTTGAGGTTTAAGGTCAAAAACTGTGCAATAATTGAGTTTTTGGGCAATTTCTGATTTGAGAGAGTTTTGGTGTATTTCAGGGTGCTCAAGCTCGTGTTCTAGCTCACAAATAGTGCCTCTATTTATAAGGAAAAAGTTTGGAGACTTGTTGTTGATCAGAATTCAAAATCAAAAGTTTATGCATAACATGTGATTTTTGAGAATTTCAAGTTTCCAAGCATTGTGCACTTGCTAAGTGTTCTGGACTTGGCCTGCCCATGGCCCAAATCACCAGTAAGGCCCAATCCAAACCGTGCCACGTGCTATACTGGACACTAGATCCTCCGAGCATACCCCGGTCACAGGCTATAAGACTAATACGACAATGCCCGCCACTGCCCACGGAGAGAGGCATCCCCGACGAGGAACATCCCAATCCGAGCCTTGCTCGAGCACCCTCCCCGTAGGGCAGACTCTCAACCCCTCTGGATGTTTCAGAGTCTTCAGAGCTCCGGGAAGATCGCGTCTTCACCTTCCTTATTCTTCGGAGAGCATCATCTAGGTAGGGGACCACGTGCAGGTCCCCACTACTCACGTAGAACCTGGCAGTCCCTTTGTTGGGCCTGTTTTGGTCAGCCCAATAAAGGGACCTTGGCCCAGCGCTGAGGGCTATAAATACCCTCTATTTTAAGAGGCTCAGGTATTCATTCATTCACATCTACATACAATTAACCTGCTCATTCCGTCTCTCACTTTATCATCAGAGTGTCTTGCAGGTGCCCCCCCATCTCCTTCAAATCCAATTCGAGCCAGCTGTGACGGTCCAACTCTGATCAGGTATGATCAGTGGTGCCGTCTGTGGGAAACTAAGCTTCCCCGTCTTACAAACTTACAAAGACCAAAGCTAAAACCATCTTCCACCATCATGGCTGACCAGAACCTCAGAAGACAGAGCCCGTCAAGGTGGAAGAGCAGAAAGCCCATCCAGAGGTCGACTCAATATCCCTGGTACCTGCTTTGACCAGGATGAGCCTCCTAGCGGCGAGCAAGTCTCCCTTCGACCAATTCCAGATGGGGACTTCGAACTCGTCCCCCTCGGAGAGGACCCAAGCAGAGGAGTGAAGATTGGTACCAGACTCCCCGACTTGGCAAGGAAGCAAATCAAAGCTTGCTTGCGCGATGATGCAGACCTGTTCGCGTGGAGCACTGCGGAGATGCCCAGACTTGACCCTGAGTTCGCCTGTCAACGTCTCTCCATAGATCTAGTTTCTAGGGAAGTAGTACAACGTAGACGTAGGAAGTCTCTGGAGAAAACGGAGGCTGCTGAAAAAGCTGTAAAAGACCTCCTAGAGGCAAATTTTATTTCCGAAGCCCGGTGTGATACGATGAGAGAACTGACTTGAGGGTTTTGTGTTGTATTGCAAATGTTGAGGTTAGCAAGAGTCGCCACTGACTTTTCTTTTATCCAAAAGGAAAGGTGAAAAAGCACAGGAAAGACCTTTGAGATTGTTTCTTGAGTTCGGGGGGTAGATTATGAAAGGGAAGGTGTTAGCACCCTTTTCATCCATGGTTTTCCATGGACTCTTAGTTACTTTCTAGATCACTTGCTTTTGTTTGTTTGAAAATTGTGCTTTGTATGGTTTTGATAGTATTTTGTAAAAGAGGTCATTGTTTAGGCAACCTTTGTAATGATTCTCGTTTGTAAGAATGTATACAAAGATGTTTGTCTTTTTGAAAATGTTTTCAATGTTTGGAAATGTATGTGTTTGTTTTTGAAAATAGCAAGGATATTTGTTTGGAAATAGAGCAAGTAACTAGAAGTAATCTACCTACTCAAATGTCTTTCTTGTTCATTTTCTATTCCTTTGACATTGTTGTCTTACCATTGATTTGGTAAGCAACCCTATCTTTGGATGTAAACGGGACGGACGTGGGTCATCGTATAACCATGATTAGCAATATTGTAAAGTATCTTAGCATTTTTGAGGGACCAAGATCATTTTGTAAGGAAACTTTGAATAGCATCATCGTGGGACTATGATCTTATACTTGTTTGTTTTTCCAAGATACTTCACATGCGTAATATGACCATTTTTGTATAAGGCAACCAAGTGGAGAAACCCTAAGGGTTCTTGTGTGCAAGTGTGTTATTTTCATGCTTAGATTTTGTCTTGGATTTAGGGTTTTCTATTTTCTTTGTTTTGATCTTGCCATACAAACCCTAATTACTAGCATGGTATGTAAAAGTGGTAAATTGCGTAATTTAAAGATTACTACACTATTACAACATTTTTATGGGAAGGGGGAATACAAATTATGAATGTGGATTTGCTATAATATAAATATAATTAAGCTATTACAACCAAATCGAATTTGTACAAGCAATGGAGTAAATAATGTACAAGACAATTTAAATATGCAAGGATACATAAAAATGCAAGAAAAGGATTTTTGTTTTGTTTTTTATGTGAAGAGAAATTTTGAATTAAACCTAATAACTTAAGAAAAATAAATTAATTCTTGAAAACAAAAGTTAACCCTAATTTCTAATTTTAAAAGAAAATAAAGTTCTTATGTATTATTTTTATGTATTTTTTGTATTAAAATAATGAGTGATATTTTATAAAAAATATTTAGTTTTTTATATGTTAAAATAAATATTTACAAGCATATATATAAATATAAAAGAAAAGATAAGAATATATCTAAGTTTAATTTATTTTTACAAATTTATTTAAGAAAAAAATAATTAATATATAGTTTAATAAAAATATTTTTTCATGTGAAAATAAAATAAAATAAACAAAATGCAAAATTGTCATATTTTATATTTTTCATGATTTTATGTATTTAAGAAAATATTTAATAAACAAAAAAAAAAAGAAATAAAAGAAATAAATGAAATATATGGGCCAGGGGTGCTGTAAGGAGACATGGAGTAAGCTTTAGGAAAAAAACATAAGCCCAATGGATAAAAAGCCCAGCGCTGCATAGTAAGAAAAATGACAGAAAATGTGAGAAAATAGGCAAAAGGCAGGCACCAAGGCTCGAACCCATGACCTTGGCAATTTCAGTGCACTGCCTTGCCACTAGAGTGACTGTACATCCGTTAGCTTATGTGAAACAAGAAAAACATAACATAAAACGCTTCCATGGCCCTGTACTTCGTCTTCTTCCTCTTGCCAGCCAGAAGCTCTGTATCTTTCTCATCTCTCCATGAAAATGGAAACTTCCAACATGAAAATGATAGTACTCATTCCCACGATCTCAACCATGTAACTTATGGAAACTAACAATCAAAGATGAAAACGAATTTTGAAAGCCCTAATTTTAAACCTAATTTTTACAGGAATTTGAACTTCAAAATTCTCTATACATAATGATCAGAAATGAAATCTATGCACATGGTTGGCTTCAACACTATAATATCTACATTTTATCTTCACAAATCGTGGCCAATGAATGCCTGTATGAAGAGATAGATGTTGGGATTCTTACCTCTTTCAGCTGAGATCATGAATGGAGTTTGAGTGAGATTTATGAAGGCCTGATGATTGCTTGAGCTTGCTTGAACCTCCCTGAGTGTGTTCCAATCCTTGCCTTGCTCTGGAAGTGCCTAGAACTCTCTATTCAAGTCAACCTGCAAGCTTGGAAAACAAAAAATGGAAGATGAAGAAGGAGGAGTTACAGTGCAGGGATGATGGTCTGGATCATTTAGATATGAAGTAGGTAAGGTGTTTGGATGATAAAAACTTGAAACGCACGAGCAAAATGATGGATTGCTATGCTTGGACACAAACTGCAAGTTTTGACAGTTTTCTGGTGATATGGAGTGTTTTTGTGTTTCAGGCCTTTAGCAATCGTGTCTCCTGTTGTAATGTGTTTGTATATTAGTATGGAAAAGATTTCAAGTCAGCTCTTCAACAGATTTGTGAGTTGTAGCCTTTTTGCACACTTTCTTGCTTTTGAAGCAAAGTGAAGGGACAAGTCTTTACATGCTTGTACTGGCCTGCTTGGAGTTGGTATAAACTCTACAGAAGTTGCTTTAGGTCTATAGGACTTGTGTGTGCAGAAAAGACATGTCCAATGCTCAAGATTTGAAAAGTTGCAAAAGTGAAGCTTTTCCAAAATGGCAATGGCAACTTTGTGCCATTTATGGAATTACAACTTGGACAAAGACTCTTGGGATTGAATTAATGCTTTTTCAACTGAGTAAGCATTAAATTAGGAAGTAAGAAACAAGTTTGGGACCTGTAAAGCATGGATTAGGCAGCATAGGTACTGATTTGAATTTTGTTCTTCATGAAATGGCTTGAATTCAAAGTGAGAAATTGCCAACTTCATCTCTTTGATTCTCCCTACTCAAAAATGATCTCAAGGAGTTCTTGGACATTTTGGAAAGCTTTCCATGTGATATATAACTAATATTTGAAATGCATTTCAAGATTCCCCTTGGAACTAGGTGAAATGTTTCCATGAAGTTGGGTCAAAAACCTGCCTAAATTAGGGCAAAATTTCACTAAGTTATTTTAGTTCATGGGCATGTATTCACAAAATTATATCTTGAGATCCAAGTATCTTTAAGGAAAAGTGTGTGAATCAAAGTTGTAGATTTCATGTAGGTCTACAACTTTCATGTTGGGAACTTTCCTTGAATCATCTTGTATCATGGTGAAACAATGGCTTAAAGTTGAGAAAAAATAAGAAATTTTCTATACTTAGAAAAAATTTCTAAGTTAAGAAAATTTCCAATTTTAAAACCTAATATTCAATCCTTGATTTATTGATGAACAAGTTTCAAATTTTGACATGTTTTGATGAATTGTGACCCCTGGCACTTGATTTTGACCAAAAAGTCAAAGTTTGACTTTTCAGTATACAATTGACTTTTGATCAGTTGACTGCAAATTTCATATGTCTATCCAATGGATTTGCAATGTTTTGAACCATATAATTAGGTCAAGATAACTCAATTGAATCCTTGGAATCATGCTTCAACTCGATTGGTCATTTGCTAGGTCAAAAATTAGAAATTGCCCTTTCTCAGTCAAAACCCTAATTTTGACCATTTTGCCCTTTTGATGATTTGATCAAATTTCTTGAGGAATTGTGATTCAAATTTGATCAAATGATACATATGAGTCTAGAATGTTGACGTGGATAAAACAATATGAAGTTTGACTGTAAATTGGCCATGGTTGACTTTTTCCCCAATACAACAGATTTTTAGGTCAATTGTCCAATTGACTGATCAAAAATGTGGTTCAAGGCCTGAAAATTGTCACGAGTAAACTTAGGGGTTCATAATGATGTTTGAAAGTCATATGAAGTATTGATAGTCCAAAAATCCTTGTGCAATCTCAAACCCTAATTTTGGGTGATCAGTGCATGATGAGAGGTCTTGAGCTGGTCAAACCCTAATCCAGTCTTGAGTTTAAGAGATCTTGTGAGAATAATCTTGATAAATGAGAGGGAAAATTTTGGGGTACAACAGCTGCCCCTGTTTAATCTTCTTAAACCTGAAGAGTTAGATTGGCGAGTTTTGCCATTCGTGGCTCGAAGGTGAGAGAATGATTGGACACTAGAGTGCCCAGAAATTTACACTCGACGATGTGTAGTTGAGGGAATGGGCTTAAAGATGCCATTTGGAGAAGAGACAGGAGATGGGCTTGCATATGCCATCAAGAATGTTTGTTGAATTGTAAGTTATAAACTGAGAGAATGAGTATCAGAATTGCGTCCGTGTCTGGAGCGTGTCTGAACTGTATCTGGAAGGTTGTATTTTGGACGAGTATCAGAATGGCATCCGTGTCTAGAGCGTATCCATACTATATCTAAAAGTTGAATCTGAATGAGTATCAGAATGACATCCGTGTCTGGAGCGTATCTGAACTGTATCTAAAAGTTGAATCTGAATGAGTATCAGAATGACATCCGTGTCTGGAGCGTATCCGTACTGTATCTGAAAGTTGAATTTAAATGAGTATCAGAATGGCATCCGTGTCTGGAGCGTATCTGAAGTCTGAATATGAATGAGTATCAGAATGGCATCCGTGTCTGGAGTGTATCCGTACTGTATCTGAAAGTTGAATCTGAATGAGTATCAGAATGACATCAGTGTCTGGAGCATATCTGAACTGTATCTGAACTTGGAATCTGAATAAGTATCAGAATGGCATCAGTGTTTGGAGCGTATCTGAACTGTATATGAACTTGAAATCTGAATGAGTATCAGAATGGCATCCGTGTCTGGAACGTATTTGTACTGTATCTGATTGTATATTGTTAATGGTAGCTGTTAATCTTATTCTGAAAAGGGTAAAATGTTAGCTGAATCACAGAGTTATATTGCATGAAATGTATGATGCAATATATTTGTTTTATCAATGTTTATGATATATGGATGCAATGCATGCACATGTAATCTGACTGCTGTATTGCTGTTTTATTGAGGAAAATAAATCCTTGAATGCTGCTGAGGATATGTTGAATTTCCATGTCTTGAAATTGAAGTACTGACGAACTCTTGTTGAGAGAAGTAAATTCCATTGTAAGGGCAATGCCATGTACTTCTTGTAAGATCTGCATGGGGAATCTTGAGAAATTTGACAATTTCTACTAGGTATTAATAATTTGAAGTTTTAGTTCCGTTGGGGATTCAAATGATGTACTGTGGGGATTACTTATGGAATATCCTAGAGATGTTTTCCTGTCCTTTCAACTTATCAGTAATTGTCTTTCTCATTTTGTTTATTTGTAAACAATAATTATGTTCAAATGCATATGTTCATCAATGTATCATTGGACGTTTTTGCAAACAAAACACAAGAGTAAAGAAAAAGACAAATAGTTTTTGCACTTTTAAAGGGATATCTTTGTATTGACTTTGAGTAAGTATTTTTGTACAAAGGGGACAAACATTCTAGTAAGAGAATGCTGTCGAAAACAAGAAAAATTTATACAAAGAAGGATAGCTATGTGTAATAATTCCATGGGGTTCCCATTCTGCTATAGCCTTTATATCTCCAAATATCTTGTCTATTTTGTTGCTTCATCCGAAGATGATTGAATTGATCAGAAACTCCGAGTTTGTCAGTGGAAGTCAAAGGTTGTCCGTGAAGTGATCCAATGGGACATAGTCATACGCTTTAATTCCCTAACTTTTTCCTGGACCGCCCTTTCGGGTTTTCAGTCCACCGAGAAACCCTTTTTTGCCCAAGTCGCCCTTTCGGGTTTTCAACTTGCCGGGTGTACATATTTTTTATTTTATCCCTAATTTTTGCCCGAACCTCTTTGGTTCGCCGGGATGCCCTTTTTTCCTAGGTGTGTCAACCTAGCGGGTCTCTTAGGCGTAGTATCTTTTGACTATGTCCGCGTTTGCAGGGTGTGGCAGGTCGTCGCCATCCATGGTAGTCAAGATCATTGCCCCACCTGAGAATATGCTTTTGATTACAAATGGTCCTTCATAGGTAGGAGTATATTTTCCCCTAGGATCACTTTGTGGCAAGATGATACGTTTGATCACTAGATCCCCAACTTGATATACTTGACGTCTGACTTTCTTGTTGAAAGCCTTGATCATCCGTTTTTGATACATTTGACCATGGAAGACAACAACAAGTCTCTTTTCATTAATTAAGTCCAGTTGATCAAGTCGAGTTTGGATCCAATCGTCTTCATTCAAACCTGCATCCTTCATAATTCTCAGAGAGGGGATCTGAACCTCAATAGGTAAAACAGCTTCCATGCCATATACCAAAGAATAAGGTGTTTCCCCAGTTGATGTATGAGCCGTGGTACGATACCCGTGGAGAGCGAATGGTAACATCTCATGCCAGTCTTTGTACGTGACTGTCATCTTTTGTATGATCTTTTTAATGTTCTTATTTGCAGCTTCAACAACACCATTCATCTTTGGCCGGTAGGGAGAAGAATTATGATGCTGAATTTTGAATTGCTCGCACAAGGCGGTGATCATAGTTTTGTTAATATTTATACCATTGTCAGTGATGATCCTTTCCGGGATACCGTACCGGCAAATGAGATTTTTCTTGATGAAGCAGGCAACAACATTCTTAGTGACGGAAGCGAAGGAAGCTTCTTCGACCCACTTTGTAAAGTAATCAATGGACACTAGGATGAAACGGTGTCCATTGGAGGCTGTTGGCTTGATCTCCCAAATCATATCAATTCCCAACATAGCAAAGGGCCAAGGAGCCGTCAAGACATTCAGAGGAATCGAAGGTACGTGCACCTTGTCAGCATAAATTTGACACTTATGACAGGTCCGAGAGTGTTGATAGCAATCTGCTTCCATAGTAGACCAATAATAGCCTGCCCGTAGGATTTTCTTCGCCATCGTATGCCAACTGGAGTGGGTGCCAAAAGTACCTTCATGTAATTCAGCCATGATCTTTTCAGCCTCAATCTTATCCATACACCGAAGTAGAATGGAGTCATGATTACACTTGTACAGGATGCCATTACTCAGGAAGAACTTAGCAGAGAATCTCCTTAATAACTTCTTATCATTGATTGAAGCTCCTTCTGGGTATTCTTGAGCCTCGAGATACCTCTTGACTTCATGAAACCAAGGCTGGTCCACTACCTCTTCAGTATTAATCTCGTGAGAATATGCTGGTTCTTCCATTCGTCCGATGGTGATCTGGGGAGCCTCGTTATCCCAATTTAGTTTAAACATAGATGACATTGTGGCTAGAGCGTCTGCTAGCTAATTTTCTTCTCGCGGGAAATGCTCAAAGGTAATCTTCTCAAAATTTGGTAGCAATGTCAAAACATGATCTTTGTAAGGGATAAGATTTGGGTGCTTAGTGTCCCATTCCCATTTGATCCGACTGATGACCAAAGCTGAATCTCCAAACATGTCTAAGGATTTGATTCCCAAGTCTATGGCATCTCTGATACCAAAGATGCACGCTTCGTATTCTGCCATGTTTTTTGTACAGTTGAAGCAAAGTCTAGCAGTAAAAGGAGTATGACACCCTTCTGGAGATATGAGTACAACGTCGATACCATTACCAAGTGCATTGGATGGCCCATCAAAGAACAGGGTCCATCGGGATCCTTGTTCAGGTCCGTCATATGGTCTGATTTCTTCACAGTTGTCTAATGTCATGATGTCTTCATCCGGGAATTCAAACTTCATGGACTGATAGTCTTCTACAGCTTGGGGAGCAAGGTGATCAGCCAATACACTGCCCTTTATGGCTTTCTGGGTAGTATACTGTATGTCATATTCTGTTAGGATCATCTGCCATCTAGCTATCCTCCCAGACAGAGCAAGCTTTTCAAAGATGTATTTTATCGGATCCATCTTAGATATCAACAGGGTAGTATGAGTCATCATATACTGTTTTAGACAGCGAGCAGCCCATGCCAGAGCGCAACAAGTTTTCTCGAGCAGTGAATATTGTGATACGGTGGGAGAACTGACTTGAGGTTTTGCGTTTGTGTTCGCAAATGTTTTGGTTTAGCAAGAGTCGCCACCGACTTTTTATTTTATCCAAAGGAAAGGTTAAAAAGCACAGGAAAGACCTTTGAGATGTTTTCTTGGTTTCTGGGAGTAGATTATGAAAAGGGAAGGTGCAAGCACCCCATCCATGGTTATCCATGGGCTCTTAGTTACTTGTTTAGATCACTTGCTTTTTCTTTTCAATTGTTTGAAATAGTGCTTTGTGTGTGGTTTTTTGAAAATGTTTTGAAAAGAGGCCATCGTTGTGGCAACCTTTGTAATGATTCTTGTTTGAATGTATACAAAGGTGTATTGTCTTTTGAAAAGATGTTTCAATATTTGAAAGTTTGTTTTGGGAAGTGTTTTGAAATTGTGTTGTGATGTGTGTTAGAAAATAGCAAGGATGTTTTTGCAAGTTTTTGATCAAGTAACTAAGAGTTGTCTACCCTACTTTACTCAAAGATCTTTCCTAATGTTTTTAACCCTTTTTGACAGTGTTGTTTTACCATTGTATTTGGTAAACAACCTTGTATTTGGATGTTAAACGGGACATGCGCGGGTCATCGTATAGACCATGATAGTAATTGTGTCAAGTATTTTTGGCATATTTTTTTAGGGACTTGATCATTTTAATTAGGAAACCAAGATAGCATCATCGAGGGACTATGATCTTTTGTTTTGTTTTTGTTTTGCCAAGATACTCGACATGCATAACATGGCCCTTTTGTTTAGGCAACCAAGTGGAGATACCTTAAGGGGTGTTTATGTGCAAGTGTGTTTTATTGCATGCATGATTTTATCTTGAATTAGGATTTTTTATTTCATTGATTTTATCTTGCCATACATATCCTAATTACTAGCATTTACATTTTGAAAGCAATAAAAGGCAAAAATGTAAAATCCTACGCTATTACAACATTTAGGGGATGGGGGATACACACTTGTACATGGGGGGGTGGTTCAACGAGAAAAATAGATAAGAAAATAAAATAACAAGGGGAAGAAAAAGAGAAAGAGAGAGAGAGAGGGTTAGCGCGCTGCTAAGAGGAAGTCAGAAGTTCTAACCCAGGCCTGCTGTAGGATTATCAACCTGTTAGTGAAACTGTATGAGTCAGAACTTCTGACTCTGGTGCCCTGCAAAACAGAAACCTGTTAGTGGGAAGGTCAGAAGTTCTGACCCCCATGCGCTGCAAGACAAAAGTTTGTTAGTGGGTAATTCAGAAGTTTTGACCCTGCTGGAAACACAATAATTTTCAGAAGTTCTGATATTATTGACAGCAAAACAGACCTCAGAATTACTGACGTCAAAGTCAGAGCTTGATTTCCTCCTGTGCTAACCAGAACATCTTCAGTTTTATTATTTTTCCACAAAACAGAAGGCATGCCTAGGATGATCTCAGCAGGTGTCAAAGTGTTTCAGAAGGCAGAACCAACAAGGTCACAAACAGTTTCTACACTGACTCACTTCCTACTTAAGCATTCAGAGGTATGAAAATCCTCAGAACGCATACAACAGCAACATGATATTTACATTGTGTTTATTGAGCATGCAAATCTGATGATGCTTAGCAGTGTAATGAAAGTCAGCAGGTGCTTACCTTGCTGTTGGAAGAAAATTTGTGAGTTGGAGCTAACTTTAGCTCTGATGGTGTTCTGGACAGGTTCTTTTTAGAATGGGTGGATGGAGAAGATATGTGTATGTATGGTCAGAAACTGTATGGGCATTCTCTAGTCAGGAAGCAAACTGAGTATCAATGAAGTTTGGAGGCAGGAAGTTCAAAGTTATGAAACACTGGGGATTTTGGCAGAGTTTCACAAGGTTTCCTTCACTAGAGTTTTCTGTTCCTCTTCTAGCCATTTTTCCTAGATGTTTCTTCACGTCCTTTTTTTTGTGATGGACAATGGTGTCCTATTTATAGGCAAGGCTTTGTGGATTTTTGAACGTTAAATGGAGCCAATATTATGCAGTAGAGGTTAACTTGTTTTTGAAGGAAGTTCGTGAAAAGTTGTGATGATGGACAACTTTTCAGCCTAGGTTGGAACAGTAAGCGAGGATTAAGGAGAAGTGACACCTATAGGCGAAAAGTGGCGCATAGACCCATGCCTAAGCCTGCACAAAGGTGTTTAACAAGCCACACGTGGAGAGACCCCTTGGATGAATGCTCAGGAGTGGTTGTGAGCATTAATGAGTATTAAATGGTGATGAGATTTGTCAAAATCAAAAATCTTGTAATAGGAGATTTTGCATCATTACCTACAACCTGAGCCAGCAGTTCTGCTTCACCAAAAAGAACAATGTAAACCAAGTTCTGACCTTGAACTCTTGCTGCCTCAACAAATTCTGAGAGTTTTCCAGACTTCCCAGCATGCTCCTTTGATCTACCTTTAAGGCTCAGGACTTAGTGATCCTGCTTCAGTATTTTACCCAATCTGCTGATCTCATTACCTTCTGATCCTTGTACGTTCTGAAGGAGTTTCAGGCTTTGTTGCCTTCTTTACACTTCTCTATCAAACTCTGGCTGAACTTTTGCGTATCTGTTGAAAGAGCCATGTTCTGTTTAAAGATCACGTGCTGAACCACATTTACAATCTCTGATTGAGCTGGTGTAGCTGCTGAAGGAGCCACCCTCTGACTAAATGTTATGTGCTGAACCAAATTTGCAACTTCTGACCGTTTCTGCCTGGAGATTGATTCAGAAGCTCCGAGGTGCCACTTTCTTCTTAAACACTTTCCCCCCTTTTTTTAAAGAAAAATTCTAAGTATTTAGAATTTAACCTTTTCAAGGTAAAAGTTTTGACTTTTGAGCTTGCAAATGAACATTTTGCTCTTGTAAATTGTTTACTTGGAAAGTAATGATAATAAAGGGCTTGGATTTGTTTAAGAGAAAGTCTGAGAGTTCAGGATGAATTCCTGAAGGATGAAAGGGAAAATTTTGGGGTACAACAGTTGCCCCTGTTCAATCTTCTTGGACCTGAAGAGTTAGATTGGCGAATCTGCCTTTCGTGACTCGAAGGTAAAAGAGGATTGGACACTAGAGTGCCTGTAAATTTGCACTCGTCAAAATGTAGCTGAGGGAATAGGCTTAAAGATGCCATTAGAATCTTGCTGGAGATGGGCTTAAATATGCCATCCAAGATATGTTTGTTTGAAAATTAGGAGGACGAATGTCAGGATGGTATCCGTGTCGAGAACGTATTTGAATTGTATCCGAAATCTGAAATTTGAATAAGCGACAGAAAGACATCCGTGTTTGGAGTATCTCTGGGCTGGGGAATAGGTCTGAATGAGTGACAGAATGACAACCGTGTCTGGAGCGTATCTGGACTGTATCTGAAGTTGATAGTCAGAATGGGTAATAGAATGACCGCCGTGTCTGGGGTGTATCCCTACTGTATCTTGACTTTGAAAATCTGAATGAGTAATAGAATGACAGCTGTGTCTGGGGTGTATCCATACTGTATCTTGACTTTGAAAATCTGAATGAGTAATAGAATGACCGCCGTATCTGGGGTGTATCCATACTGTATCTGAAATTGATAGTTGAACCTGAATGAGAAATAGAACGGCCTCCATGTTTGGAGCATAGCTAGTCTGTATCTGGTTGCAGAAGTCTGAATGAGTAGCAGAATGACCGCCGTGTCTGGGGTGTATCCATACTGTATCTTGACTTTGAAAATCTGAATGAGTAATAGAATGACCGCCGTGTCTCGGGTGTATCCATATTGTATCTGAAATTGATAGTTGAACCCGAATGAGAAATAGAATGGCCTCCATGTTTGAAGCGTATCTAGTCTGTATCTGGTTGCGGAAGTATGAATGAGTAGCAGAATGACCGCCGTGTCTGGGGTGTGTCCATACTGTATCTTGACTTTGAAAATCTGAATGAGTAATAGAATGACCGCCGTGTCTGGGATGCATCCATACTGTATCTGAAATCTTTGAACATTTGTTAAAGGTAGCTTTCAATCTTATCCTGAAAAGGGTAAACTGTTAGCTAAAGCACAAAGTTATGTTGTATGACATGTATGACGCAATAAAATGTGTTCTATCAATGTTTATGATATATGAATGTAATGTATGCGCATGTAAACTGAGTAGTCGTCTTGTTTGAGGGAAACAAATCCTTGATAGCTGGAGATAATGAAATCTTTGACTGCTGCTGGGGAAAATAAACCCTTGACGGTTTGTTGGAGATTCAAAACCTTTGATTGTTGAGACTGAGAATGTCCTTTGGACTACTGCTGAGGATTGAAGATATTTGGTGACTTGTGGGGAATTGAGAATCCTCCATGACTTTCCTGGGGAAATAAGGAAAAATCTGACGACCTCTACTGGGGAATTAAAACCTGGGAGGCTTCAAATGGAGAAACGGGAACAAGAATCTTCGTTCTGTCGGGAAATAACTTTGTAGGGAGAATGTTTATCCTGTTGGAGAATTCTTCGAAAGCTTGGGTTGTATGCCAATCTACTGGGGAATCGGAGGAAGCTGGATAGTATTCCACTGGGGTTTAAGATTTGAAGTTTTGGACTCCGTTGGGGAAGAAAGTTTAAAGTATTCTGGCTCCGCTGGGGATTGGGTGTTTTAACTCCGCTGGGGATGCCGACCTTTAACTCCGCTGGAGATGTTGAACTTTAACTCCGCTGGGGATGTGTATTTCAAGGTTTTAGCTCTGTTGAGGATATGAATGACATACTGTAGGGGATTTCTTCTGGAATAGCCTAAAGACGTTTTCCTATACTTTCGACCTATCAGTAATTATCCTTTCTTATTTCGTTTTATTTGTAAGCAGTGATTATATTCAAATACATATGCTCATTTAACAAATCATTGGGCGTTTTCAAATAAAACATAAGTGTAAAAAGAAAGAAAAGGCAAGCAAATTTTTGCACTTTGAAGTATCTTTGTATTAACTTTGTAAGTATTTTTGTACAAAGGAGACAATCATTCTAGTAAGAGAATGTTGTCCTAAAAAATGAGAAAAATTTAATACAAAGAAAGATGGCTATGTGTAACAATTCCATGGGGTTCCCATTCTGCTATAGCCTTCACAACTCTGAATATCTTGTCCATTAGTTGCTTCGTCCGCAGATGATTGGATTGATCAGAAGCTTGGAGCTTGGTCGCGAAGAGATTGTCCTTAAAGTGATCCGACGAGACATAGTCATACGCTTTAACCCTAACTTTTGCCTGGACCGCCCTTTCGGGTTTTCAGTCCACCGGGAAACCCCTTTTTGCCCAAGTCGCCCTTTTGGGTTTTCAACTTGCCGGGTGTACATATTTTTTTATTTATCCCTAATTTTTTCTTGAATCACCCTTTCAGGTTTTTGATTCACCGAGATGCCCATTTTTTCCCAAGTCTCCCTTTCGGGTTTTCAACTTGTCGGGTCGTTTATGTGTAGTATCTTTTGACTATGTCTGCGTTCGCAGGGTGCGGCAGGTCATCACCGTCCATGGTGGTCAGAATCATTGCCCCACCAGAAAAGATGTTCTTGATCACAAATGGTCCTTCGTAAGTAGGAGTCCACTTGCCCCTGGGATCACTTTGCGGCAAGATGATCCGCTTGATTACAAGATCTCTGACTTGATATACCTGACGTCTGACTTTCTTGTTGAAAGCCTTGATCATCCGTTTTTGATACGTCTGACCATGACAAACAGCAGTTAGTCGTTTCTCGTCAATCAAATTAAGTTGATCAAGCCGGGTCTAAATCCAATCGTCTTCACTTAAACCAACATCATTCATAATCCTCAAGGAAGGAATCTGAACTTCCATAGGTAAAACATCCTCCATGCCATATACCAAAGAAAAGGGGGTTGCCCCAGTTGAAGTACGCGCCGTGGTACGCTATCCATGTAGAGCAAACGATAGCATCTCATGCCAGTCCTTGTAAGTGACTGTCATCTTTTGAATGATCTTCTTGATATTTTTGTTCGCGACTTCGACAACACCGTTCATCTTTGGCCGATAGGAAGATGAATTATGATGTTGAATCTTGAACTGCTCGCACAGAGTGGTGATCACAGTGTTGTTCAAATTTGTACTATTGTCTGTGATGATCCTGTCGGGGATACCGTATCGGCAAATGAGGTTCTGCTTAATGAAGCGGGCAACCACATTCTTTGTAATGGAGGCGAAGGAAGCCGCTTCGACCCACTTGGTAAAATAATCAATAGCCACCAAGATGAAGCAATGTCAATTGGATGCCGTAGGCTTGATCTCTCCAATCATGTCGATTCCCCACATCGCGAATGGCCAAGGAGCTGTTAGAACATTGAGAGGAATTGGAGGAATATGTACCATGTCAGCATAGACTTGGCATTTGTGACAAGTACGTGAATATTGATGACAATCATCTTCCATGGTAGACCAGTAGTAGCCTGCCCGCAGAATCTTCTTAGCCATTGTATGTCCGCTCAAGTGGGTGCCAAATGTGCCGCTATGTATTTCAGTCATGGTCAATTCAGCTTCAACTTTGTCCACACAACAAAGTAGAACACAATCATGGTTGCGCTTATATAGGATACCATTGCTCAGGAAGAACTTGGCAGCAAATCTCCTTAAGAACTTTTTATCGTTGACTGAAGCTCCTTCAGGGTACTCTCGAGTCTTGAGATACCTTTTGATTTCATGAAACCAGGGTTGTTCCACTACTTCTTCGGTATTAATCTCATGACAGTGCGCAGGTTCGTCCATTCGCTCGATGGTGATTTGGGGAGCCTCATTATCCCAGTTGAGTTTAAACATGGAAGACATTATAGCTAGAGCATCTGCTAGCTGATATTCTTCTCGCGGGAAGTGCTCAAAGGTAATCTGCTCGAAATGAGGCAACAATGTCAAGACATGTTCTTTGTATGGGATAAGATTAGGATGTTGAGTGTCCCACTCTCCTTTGATTTGACTGATAACCAAAGCTGAGTCCCCAAATACAATCAGAGATTTGATTCCTAGGTCAATTGCAGCCTTGAGACCAAAGATACAAGCTTCATACTCGGCCATGTTGTTGGTGCAGCTGAAGCAGAGTCTAGTAGTGAAAGAAGTATGGAAATCTTTTGGAGAAATAAGTACTGCGCCGATACCGTTGCCAAGTGCATTTGAAGCACCATCAAAGTATAGGGTCCATCGGGATCCTTGTTCAGGTCCATCATACGGTCCGTTACCTTCAATGTTGTCCAATGTCATAATGTCCTCGTCAGGGAAGTCGAACCTCATAGATTGGTAATCTTCGACGGCTTGATGAGCTAGATGGTCAGCTAGTACACTCCCCTTTATAGCTTTTTGGGTTATGTACTGGATATCATACTCAGTCAGGATCATTTTCCATCTAGCGATTCTTCCGGATAAAGCAGGCTTCTCGAAGATGTACTTGATCGGATCCATTTTAGAAATTAGCAAAGTGGTTTGTGTCAACATATACTGCCTTAGCCGGCGAGCAGCCCATACCAAAGCGCATCAAGTTTTCTCGAGCAGTGAGTAGCGAGTCTCACAGTCGGTAAACTTTTTGCTAAGGTAATAAACGGCATGCTCTTTTCGGCTAGACTCGTCATGTTGGCCCAGTACGCACACCATTGAATTATCCAAAACAATCAGATACATGATTAAAGGTCTTCCTTCAACGAGTGGCATCAAGATAGGAGGCTCCAGCAAATACTCCTTGATCTTATCAAAAGCATCTTGACAATCATTGTTCAATTCAACCACCTGATCTTTCTTCAACAGTTTGAAGATTGGCTCACAGGTAGATGTTAGGTGAGAGATGAATCTTGCAATATAGTTTAAGCGTCCCAAGAAACCTCTAACCTCCTTCTCAGTACGGGGGGCAGGAATTTCTTGTATAGCTTTGACTTTGGCAGGATCAATCTCGATGCTCTTGTTACTGATGATGAATCCCAAAAGTTTACCGGACCTGACTCTGAAAATACACTTGCTAGGGTTCAATCTTAGCTTATATTCCTTTAACCTGACAAACAACTTTTGCAGATGGTCGAGGTGTTCTTCTTCTGTTTGTGAACGGGCTATCATGTCGTCTACGTAGACTTCGATCTCATGATGTATCATATCATGAAACAAAGCTACCATGGCTTGCTGATAGGTTTCCCCGGCATTCTTCAGTCCGAATGGCATCACTTTATAGCAGAAGGTACCCCACTGCGTAACAAAAGTAGTCTTCTCCATGTCTTCGGGGGCCATTTTGATCTAGTTGTATCCCGAGAATCCATCCATGAAGGAAAATACCTTGTGTTGAGCTGTGTTGTCAACCAAGATGTCAATGTATGGTAGTGGAAAATCATCTTTAGGGCTAGCCCTATTTAAGTCTCTGTAGTCCATACACATTATGACTTTGCCGTCTTTCTTAGGTACCGGCACAATGTTAGCAACCCATTGTGGATAGGAAGTAACAACCAGAAAGCCAACATTGAACTGCTTCATCACTTCAGCTTTGATCTTTTTGGACATGTCGATCCTCATTCGGAGGACTTTCTGTTTGATTGGTGGACAATCTTCTCTTGTAGGGAGACGGTGAACCACAATATCTGTATCCAGTCCCGGCATATCTTCATAGGACCAGGCGAAGATTTCAACAAACTCATTCAACAGCTGAACTAAGCGCTCTTTGACACTTGGCTCTAGGTTGGCACCCACTTTAACCTCTTTTGTGTCTTCCTCTGTTCCCAAATTGATAGTCTCTAACAACTCTTCATGGGGCAGAATAGCCCTTTCTTCTTGTTGCAAAAGTCTAGCTAACTCTCCAGGCACTTCACAGTCTTCATCACCTTCGTACTCAGCATGATTGACCAAATCTTCAGAGCCACTGAAGGCCAAAGCAGAATAGTCACCCATGGAATCCGGAGTGGATGGGTACCTGCATTTTGTGAGTGTGGGTGTGTGTCAGGGATAGCCATCCTTAAACAAAATAAAATGTAAAGGGAAAGAAAATGAACACAAAAGTTTATAGATGAAAACGTCCATGATTTATTAAAAATGGCATATGAAAATGAAAAATCAAAACCCTTACAAATGGACCTATATGCCCCGGGAAAGGCACAAGGCAAAAGAGTGTACGAATTGTTTAAAATTTATTACAGACCAATATAAATGTTTCAAAAGATAAATGACTGATTGATGAAAGTAATGGGAACGAAGTCTTTCGCCTCCCAGTTGTTTAGTCCTCCTTCAATGGTTGGAAAGATCCAATCTTCAAAGTTGCCTTCTTCATCATCATCTTCTAAGGCATGAACTCCATGGTGAGTAATTTTTAGGGGTGGTCCTCCAGCCCGGGAGCGACGCACAACTTTCTGGCCAGCGGCAGTGAAACCCAATCCGAACTTGTCTGTCTTGTGAGGAAAATCTGGCAGTTTCCCCCACACCGTACTTCCTCCTTATTTGATTACAGCCTCCACATCTTTAAGGGATGACATCCGGGACACATGCTTGGTAATGATAGACACATCAGTCATTGTCTTTGCTACCGCGACCTCAGGAGAAACCTCTTCAAAGTGTTGGAAAGGTGTTTATATGAATTCACCATCTAACTCCACGTAGCGGAAAGAGTTAAGGTGGCTTATCATATACTCCTCCTCACCATGAAATGTTATGATTTTACCCTGGACTGGATATTTTAGCATTTGGTGTAGAGAAGAAGTGACTGCCCCGGCATTGTGGATCCATGGCCTTCCCAACAAGCATGAATATGAAGGACGGATGTCCATCACATAAAATGTAGAGTTGAAAATTTCTGTTCCCACCTTAATTGGGATGTCCACTTCTCTGTGAACCATCTGCTTAGAACCGTTGAAGGCTCTAACAATGATATTGCTGGGCTTTAGGGTCAAACCTTCATAGTCCAACTTGTCCAATGCTTTCTTTGGTAGAACATTTAAAGATGAACCGGTATCAACCAGAACATGAGCAAGTGTGGTCCCTCTGCACTCTACCGAGACATGCAGTGCATCATTATGCTTTCTTCCCTTAGGGGTCAAATCAGCATCAGAAAAACCAAGACCATTGTCGGCTGTAAGGCTAGCCACACACTCTTGAAACTGATCCGCAGAAGTTTCTTGAGGCACGTGTGCCGTCTTTAGAAATTTGATCAAGGCTTTGGCATGAGCCTCGGAGCAGAGTAAGAGAGCCAGCATAGAGATTTTGGAACGGGTTTTCCCCAGCTGCTCTACGACATCATAGTCGCTCCTCTTAATTATCTTTAAGATTTCATCCATCTCTTTTTGGGTGGTCTCGGGGATAACCAAAGTCTGAGCCTTCATCCTGATAGGCGCTTCTTGGATCCCCTTACCTTTATCGGTAGTAACAACAGAGGGTATAGCTTCGGGAGCATCAATTTCTTCAATAACCGGACTTCGCACAGATATCTTAACAGGCATAGAAGCACTTGAGGGTCCGAAGACTGCCCGTGGAGGAGCAATCTCCGGAGAGAAGATTCTTCCGCTACGAGTTATCTTACTTGTCCCTGCAATATTCCCTATGTCAGGAATTTCTTCATCGGAATTCTCTTGGACTGATTCGATTTTCTTGACACCATGGTATAAGATCTCTCCTCCATAGTTCCATGGTATCGTCTTGTTGGACTTATATGGGATAGGCCCTGGCATGGTAATTTTCAGCGGTACAAACTTAGGATCAGGCGTAATCTTAACAGGCCTTTTGCAGGTCTTGGAAAGATTGTCGGAGATGGTGATTATAGCAATGTCATTGGTTGAAGTAACAAGGGTAACAAGAGTAACATGAGTGATAGTAGCAACATGAGTCTTCTGAAAGAGGATCTCTTGGGTATCCATCAGGCGTTGGAAGCCTGATTTCAATAGTGGACAGTCGGATTACAGGGTTGAACAGAAGTAACAATCTTTTTCACAGCCTGGGAATATCCCGGCTTTCAACAAATTCACTTTAATTATTGGCAACAGAGTCAATAGGTCATCAATAGCGGTAACATGAAGATCTTCGACAATTGCATGGACATTATGGCCATGCTTTGGCATAGGAGCGGATATCACATTAGGTTTTTCGGGAGCATCAAACTCTACCTCCTTGGCATCTATCAAATCTTGGAACTTATTTTTAAGCGCCCAACAGTTGTTGGTATCATGCCCTACACTGTTCGAGTGGTATGCATATTTTGCATTGGAATGATAATAAGGAGAAGAGGTATTTGGGTTTTTCGGCGCTTCTTTCAAGTTGGTAAGGTTTAACTTTAACAAATGAGGGAGGACCTGAGCCGGTGTCATGTTGATTCGGGTGAATTGCCCTTGTGGCCTTTGTACCCTTTGCTGGTTAGCTCTTGGTTGATTGCTGCGAGGTTGATCGAATGAGGAGTTTTGGATCATCACAACCCCCACCGCGGGTCGGCGCTCCATTCTCCCTTGATTTCTCTGGGTATGAATAGCAGAAACTTCCTTCTTGGGTGGGAAGGTCTTCTTAATAGCAGTGGAAGCGGAAGCATCCTTCTGAATTTTACCACTCTTAATGCCAGCTTTGACCCTTTCACCGGTCAGAATTAATTCGGTGAACCCTGCAGATGAGCTCCCGATCAAGTGATTGAAGAATGGACCTGACAGAGTCCCTAAAAACATGTCAACCAGCTCTCTATCCGACAATGGTGGCTGCACCCTTCCAGCCAAATCCCGCCACTTCTGGGCATACTCCTTAAATCCCTCATTAGAGGCCATACCCATACTCTGTAGTTGAGTACGAGTAGGCGATAAATCTGCATTGTATTAGTATTGTCGGTAGAAAGAAGCAGCCAAATCTTCCCAGTTATGAACATCAGATCTCTCAAGTTGATAGAACCAGTCCAATTGCGTACCCGACAAACTATCTTGAAAAAAGTGGACCCATAGGTCCTTATCGGAAGAGTGAGGTTGGATCTTTCTGACGTAGGATCTCAGATGCATCTTTGGACAGGACAAACCGTCGTATTTAGCAAATGTAGGTACTTTGAACTTAGGAGGAATGATGATCCCAGCAACCAACCCTAGTTCCTCGAAATCCATCCCCGGTACCCTTTGCAACTCCATGGCTGCCAAACGATCCTCAAGATTTTTATACTTATCATCCGCCGGAGGGTATTGTTGTTCGAAGTAATCTTCATCCTCTTCCTCTTCTTCTTCTTCAGACTCGAAGGGGATTGCAACTCATTTTCCTTTGCCAACCCCTTCGTCAGACGTCGAGGGGAATTCCAGAACTCTCCTAGCTTGATGCTCAAATCTTCTTCCTATAGTGGCCACACCAATTCTTTTCTTTTTCTTCTTTTCTGGTTCCTTCTCTTTCTCTAACAGTGCTTTAAGATCCTCTTGCCCCTTTGCCAAGGTCATGAGGAGTTGTTGGAACTGCGAATTCTGTGCTTGCAGATCTTTAACCGTCTGCTCTATATCCATCTTGCTGAAATAAACAACAGAAAGATAAGGAAACCTGGTGTGAAGACCTGTTTATGCATATGATGAATGATATGTTATTCATGTAATGCATTCAAGGATTTAGAAATTCAAATTTGTTGCAAACAAAAAGAACACACGTCATATAAATAAGAAGAAATTTGTTAGTATATAAATGCCCCATGGGAAAAACATTACAAAATTCTTAATGTAAAAAGACACTGCGCATCCCCTTTGGTGTGATGTAAGTGTTAAGAGTCTCCTCTTTGTGAAGTCGGCGGGTAAGTTCCGAAACCTTCTTCTCACTGGCATAGAAGCTGGCTTCAAAAGTGTTCCACTCTTCCTTGAGTTGTATCCAACTCCTTTGCAATTCTTCCAATGATGTTGGCATGTCTGGATGTAGGAGGGTGTATGGAACCTCTCCTTCCATAACAGGCTCTTTGATCACGGGGAGAATGTGAGGGTATCTCATCATAAGACTCTGGGCGCGGGTTTGTACGCACTTGAGATAAGGCTCAAGGGGGATGGAATTATTGTGTCCTAGTGTCTTACTATCCACTTTGTTGGGCATCCTCCAAGCTCGGATAAACCCTTGTCGAAGTCCTTGAGCATCATTGTCGAAGTCAAAAACCAAGTCAGGAATCAGCATATCATGAGGGCCATCCCTTCGAGCATATCCAAACTGTCTCAGAGCTAAACAGGGGTTGTAGGTAATGCCTCCCATAATGCCAAGTAATGGGACATTAGGGAATTCTCCACAACGATCAATGATGATGACATTTTCTCTGGACCGAGAACACCAATGAACATCAGAATGTGTGAGGGTCATCAACCGTTGTGACCACCTTAAACCCTGATCATTCTTCAAAACTGACCGGGGAAGGTGAGAAATAAACCACTTTGCTAGGAGAGGAGTACAACACACGAGAACACCTCTTTTCCTCATTGTTCGTGTGTGAAATGAGTGTAGGATGTCCCCAAGCAATGTAGGCACATGATTCTGAGATATGAAAAATCTTGACAGCATTCACATCTATAAGTTGATCAGGGTTTGGGAACAAGACCAACCCATAGATGAGAAGTGCTACAATCTCTTCAAAAGCTTGTAAATCTAGAGAATTCCAGCAGCCTTGTGCCTTCTCAAACAGAAACTTTGCCAAGAAACGCTTGACACCACTTCTGGTTTCCCAATAACCTTTGATATCAGATGGTTGTAAGTGTAATGCTCGAGCAACATCTTCAGGCTTTGGTTCTCTTTACGTACCGTTGTAGGGTAGTTGATGGAGAATAGGAATTCTCAGGAGTTGAGAAAATTCCTCCAAAGTAGGTACCAGTTGGTAATCAGGGAATGTGAAACAATGGTGTAGGGGGTCAAAGAACTGGAAGAGAACTTTCACCATGTCTTCTTCAATGTTGGAGTTGACCAAGTTGAGGAGTCTACCATGTCTTTCACTGAAGAGAGAATTCTCTGGAATCTTGGAAGTAAGCTCCTTGAGTTGAGGAGGGATTCTCACAAGGTTGACTTGAATTGTTTTCCTGCGAAGAGATTCCATGACCTACAAAACAGGAACAAAGATGAAGATCCAAACCCTTGAAATGGTTAGTGGATGCATATGATGCTTTATGATGTTCATGATGTATGCACAAGCATATGTACAAACAAGTAACATAAGATCCTAGTTTCAGGATTGCATGAGGTTTCATAGGTAAGTACCCTCTTGAAGTTAGTTGGCTCAACCTGTCCTATAAATAGTAACTGGGTTCTAAAGAGCTCAATATCATTGGATTATTTTCTGTGTTCATTGTTTCAGTTTAGCCACTTAATTGGCGACCGTAATATTCCAAGAAAACAACCCTCAATGAGTGTAGTATCGAGTATCTACCAACTTCGGACTGCACCAAAGCCGGTCATCTCACTACCCCTAAAAAAGGCCAAGATGGTCAAGTAAGGTTCTAAGAGTTCATTAGTGCTTCATGACATCACTCAGCGGCCCCGTATTCTCTTTGATTGACTCAAAGGCTACCGGTACCCACAAATATGTCACACTAATATAGCTATTGCTTTAACCACGTTGGTATACCCCGCACAGTTTCTACAACATATTGCTATTTACCTATAAATGTTTCCCAAAAATCCGGGTGGAGGATTCAAACCCAAACAAGAGAACTAAATGTAAAGCAATCAAAGCAAACAAGATAAGCATGCAAAGGTGATCTAACCCTAAGGTTACTCCACTTTTAAAATAAATCCCCAGCAGAGTCTCCAGTTCTATGATACGGTGGGAGAACTGACTTGAGGTTTTGCGTTTGTGTTCGCAAATGTTTTGGTTTAGCAAGAGTCTCCACCGACTTTTTATTTTATCCAAAGGAAGGGTCAAATAGCACAGGAAAGACCTTTGAGATGTTTTCTTGGGTTCGGGGAGTAGATTATGAAAAGGGAAGGTGCAAGCACCCTTTTCATCCATGGTTATCCATGGGATCTTATTTACTTGTTTAGATCACTTGCTTTTGCTTTTCAATTGTTTGAAATAGTGCTTTGTGTGTGGTTTTTCGAAAATGTTTAGAAAAGAGGCCATCGTTGTGGCAACCTTTGTAATGATTCTTGTTTGAATGTATACAAAGGTGTATTGTCTTTTGAAAAGATGTTTCAATATTTGAAAGTTTGTTTTGGGAAGTGTTTTGAAATTGTGTTGTGAAGTGTGTTATAAAATAGCAAGGATGTTTTTGCAAGTTTTTGATCAAGTAACTAAGAGTTGTCTACCCTACTTTACTCAAAGATCTTTCCTAATGTTTTTAACCCTTTCTGATAGTGTTGTTTTACCATTGTATTTGGTAAACAACCTTGTATTTGGATGTTAAATGGGACATGCGCGGGTCATCTTATAGACCATGATAGCAATTGTGTCAAGTATTTTTGGAAATTTTTTTGAGGGACTTGATCATTTTATTTAGGCAACCAAGATAGCGTCATCGAGGGACTATGATCTTTTGTTTTGTTTTTATTTTTCCAAGATACTCGACATGCATAACATGGCCCTTTTGTTTAGGCAACCAAGTGGAGTTACCTTAAGGGGTGTTTGTGTGCAAGTGTGTTTTATTGCATGCATGATTTTATCTTGAATTAGGATTTTCTATTTCATTGGTTTTATCTTGCCATACATATCCTAATTACTAGCATTTACATTTTGAAAGCAATAAAAGGCGGAAATGTAAAATCCTACGCTATTACAACATTTAGGGGATGAGGGATACACACTTGTACATGGGGGGGTGGTTCAACGAGAAAAATAGATAAAAAAATAAAATAACAAGGGCAAGAAAAAGAGAAAGAGAGAAAGGGATAGCACGCTGCTGAGAGGAAGTCAGAAGTTCTGACCCAGGCCTACTGCAGGATTATCAACCTGTTAGTGAAACTGTATGAGTCAGAACTTCTGACTCTGGTGCCCTGCAAAACAGAAACCTGTTAGTGGGAAGGTCAAAAGTTCTGACCCCCATGCGATGCAAGACAAAAGTTTGTTACTGGGGAAGTCAGAAGTTCTGACCCTGCTGGAAACACAATAATTTTCAGAAGTTCTGATATTATTGACAGAAAAACAGGCCTCAGAATTGCTGACGTCAAAGTCAGAGCTTGATTTCCTCCTGTGCTAACCAAAACATCTGCAGTTTTATTATTTTTCCATAAAACAGAAGGCATGCCTAGGATGATCTCAGCAGGTGTCAAAGTGTTTCAGAAGGCAGAACCAACAAGGTCACAAACAGGTTCTACACTGATTCACTTCCTACTTAAGCATTCAGAGGTATGAAAATCCTCAGAACGCATACAACAGCAACATGATATTTACATTGTGTTTATTGAGCATGCAAAGCTGATGATGCTTAGCAGCGTAATGAAAGTCAGCAGGTGCTTACCTTGCTGTTGGAAGAAAATTTGTGAGTTGGAGCTAACTTTAGCTCTGATGGTGTTCTGGACAAGTTCTTTTTAGAATGGGTGGATGGAGAAGATATGTGTATGTATGGTCAGAAACTGTATGGGCGTTCTTTAGTCAGGAAGCAAACTGAGTATCAATGAAGTTTAGAGGCAGGAAGTTCAAAGTTATGAAACACTGGGGATTTTGGAAGACTTTCACAAGGTTTCCTTCACTAGAGTTTTCTGTTCCTCTTCTAGCAATTTTTCCTGGATGTTTCTTCACGTCCTTTTTTTGTTATGGACAATGGTGTCCTATTTATAGGCAAGGCTTTATGTATCTTTGAATGTTAAATGGCGCCAATATTATGCAGTAGAGGTTAACTTGTTTTTGAAGGAAGTTCATGAAAAGTTGTGATGATGGACAACTTTTCAGCCTAGGTTGGAACAGTAAGCGATGATTAAGGAGAAGTGACACCTATAGGCGAAAAGTGGCGCATAGACCCATGCCTAAGCCTGCACAAAGGTGTTTAACAAGCCACACGTGGAGAGACCCCTTGTATGAATGCTCATGAGTGGTTGTGATCATTAATGAGCATTAAATGGTGATGAGATTTGTCAAAATCAAAAATCTTATAATAGGAGATTTTGCATCATTACCTAAAACCTGAGCCAGCAGTTCTGCTTCACCAAAAAGAACAACGTAAACCAAGTTCTGACCTTGGCCTCTTGCTTCCTCATCAAATTCTGAGAGTTTTCCAGACTTCCCAGCATGCTCCTTTGATCTACCTTTAAGGCTCAGGACTTAGTGATCCTGCTTCAGTATTTTACCCAATCTGTTGATCTCATTACCTTCCGATCCTAGTACATTCTGAAGGAGTTTCAGGCTTTGTTGCCTTCTTTACACTTCTCTATCAAACTCTGGATGAACTTTTGCGTATCTGCTGAAAGAGCCATGTTCTGTTTAAAGATCACGTGCTGAACCACGTTTACAATCTCTGACTGAGCTGGTGTAGCTGTTGAAGGAGCCACCCTCTGACTAAATGTTATGTGCTGAACCAAATTTGCAACTTCTGACTGTTTCTGCCTGGAGATCGGTTCAGAAGCTCTGAGGTGCCACTTTCTTCTTAAACACTTTTCCCCCTTTTTTTAAAGAAAAATTCTAAGTATTTAGAATTTAACCTTTTCAAGGTAAAAGTTTTGACTTTTGAGCTTGCAAATGACCATTTTGCTCTTGTAAATTGTTTACTTGGAAAGGAATGATAATAAAGGGCTTGGATTTGTTTAAGAGAAAGTCTGAGAGTTCAGGATGAATTCCTGAAGGATGAGAGGGCAAATTTTGGGGTACAACAAATATCTGGTTTCACAGTCGGTAAATTTTTTGCTCAGGTAGTAAATAGCGTGCTCTTTTCGGCCAGACTCGTCATGCTTCCCCAATACACACCCCATTGAGTTCTCTAAAACGGTCAGATACATGATTAGTGGTCTTCCCTTGACTGGTGGCATCAAAACAGGAGGATCTTGTAAGTACTCTTTGATTTTTTCAAAAGCAGCCTATCATTCGTCGTTCCATCTGACTACTTGATCTTTCTTCAATAGCTTGAAGATTGGCTCATAAGTAGCTGTTAGGTGAGAAATGAATCTGACAATATAGTTCAGGCGCCCCAAGAATCCTCTGACTTCCTTCTCAATACGAGGAGCAGGCATTTCTTGTATTGCTTTAACCTTGGCAGGATCAACCTCGATGCGTTTGTTACTGACGACAAAACCTAAAAGTTTACCGGACCGTACTCCGAATGTGCACTTGTTTGGATTCAACCTTAACTTGTACTCCTTCAATCTCTCAAACAACTTTTGCAAGTGATCAAGGTGCTCTTCTTCAGTTTGTGATCGGGCTATCATATCGTCTACGTAGACCTCTATTTCATGATGTATCATATCATGAAACAAAGCTACCATGGCGTGCTGATAGGTGGCCCCAGCATTCTTCAGTCCGAATGGCATCACTTTGTAGCAGAATTTGCCCTACTGTGTGACAAATGTAATTTTCTCCATGTCCTCAGTTGCCATTTTGATTTGATTATAACCTGAGAATCTGTCCATGAAGGAAAACACTATGTACTGAGCCGTATTGTCAACCAAGATATCTATGTGGGGGAGTGGAAAATCATCTTTAGGGCTGGCCCTATTCAAATCTCTATAGTCCACGCACATTCGTACTTTTCCGTCCTTTTTAGGCACGGGAATAATGTTGGCAACCCATTAGGGATAGGAAGTGACATCCAATAATCCATTATTGAATTGTTTCATGACTTTCTCTTTGATCTTCTCTGACATATCAGGTCTCATGCGGCAGACTTTTTGTTTTACTGGTGGACAGTCTTCTCTTGTAGGGAGACGATGTACCACGATGTCTGTATCGAGTCCCGACATGTCTTAATATGACCAGAAAAAGATCTCAACATAATCACGCAATAGTTGAATCAGACGCTCCTTAACATTGGGCTCTAGATTGACACCCTCCTTGATTTCTTTTTTATCCTCCTCGGTACCCAGATTGATTGTATCCACAAATTCCTCATGAGGTTGAATAGCTCTTTCCTCTTGTTGTAGTAGTCTGGCCAGTTCCTCTGGTACTTCACAATCTTCCTCACCTTTGTCTTCGGCTTGGTAGATTAGATCCTCAGCGTCATAAAAGGCCATAGCAGTATCGTTACCCATGGGATCCGAAATGGAGGGGTACCTGCATTTGTGAGTGTGGGTGTGTGTAAGGGTATAGTCATCCTTAAAAATAAAATGTAAAAGAAAAACAATGAGCACAAAAGTTTGTATGTCAAAAAACGTCCATGATTCATTGAATGTCATATGAAGATGAAATAAAAACCCTTACAAATGGACCATTGTGCCTCGGGAAAGACACAAGATTTTAAATGTGCAGATTGTTTGTGAATATTACAAGTCCAACAGAAATGTAAAGATAAATTATTGAGGGATGAAAGTTATTGGGACAAAGTCTCTGGCTTCCCAATTGCGAAGTCCTCCGTTGATAGTAGGAAAGATCCAATCCTCCAAGCTGCAATCCTTTTCACCATCTTCTACCGCATTGACCTCTCGGTTGCTAATCTTCAAGGGTGGCCCTCCAGCACGGGCACGACGCACAACCTTCTGAGCACTTGAAGTGAACCCTAAGCCAAACTTGTCTGATTTATACGGAATATCCGGAAGTTCCCACAGATGGTGCATCCTCCTTCCTCTACTACTGCTTTGGCGTCTTTTAGAGATGACATCCGGAGCGGAGGTCTTGTAATCTTGGGAATCTGGGATACAGTCTTGGTTACTGCTACCTCTTGGGGAACTTCTTCGAAATGTTGAAAAGGAGTTTCAATGAACTCGCCATACAATTCCACATACCTGAAGGAATTGAGGTGGCTAATCATATATTCTTCCTCTCCATGGACAGTGATAATCTTTCCATGGACCGGATATTTCAGCATCTGGTGTAGTGTAGAGGTGACAGCGCCAACATTATGGATCCACGGCCGTCCTAGTAGACAAGAGTAAGAGGGGAGGATGTCCATTACATAGAAGGTTGAGTTGAAAGTTTGAGTCCCAACCTTTATGTGGATGTCCACCTCCCCGTGGACCATCCTCTTTGAGCCATCAAATGCTCTTACGACTATGTTACTGGGTTTCAATGTTAGTCCTTCGCAGTCTAGTCTGTCGAGAGCTTTCTTCGGTAAAACATTCAAAGATGAGCCAGTGTCCACCAAGACATGGGCCAGAGTTGTTCCTCTACATTCCACAGAGACATGCAATGCCTCGTTGTGCTTTCTTCCATTTGGTGTTAGATCAGCATCCGAGTAGCCTAGACCGTTATCCACCGTCAAACTAGCCACACAATCTTGAAATTGGTCAGCAGACGTCTCTTAAGGCACATGGGCTATCTTTAGAAACTTCACCAGGGATTTCACATGTGCCTCGGAGCACAGTAATAATGTCAGCATGGAGATTTTGGAGGGAGTTTTCCCCAACTATTCAACTACGTCATAATCGCTCTTCTTTATTATTCTCAGGATCTCCTCCATTTCCTTCTTGGAGGTTTCGAGGATAGTCAGTGGTTGAGCCTTCGTCTGGACAGGCTCTTCTTGAATACTTTTTCCTCGAGTTTCAGTAGTAGGGGTGTTGGTAGGGATAACAGCAGGGGTTGTGTCATTTTCATTAACAGGAGTACTTGCAGATATGATTATTGGTACGGGGGTAACCTTTGGAGCAGCCACGGGTCCAAAAACTGCCTTTGGGGTGGAAATTTCTGGAGAGAAGATTCTACCGCTTCGGGTAATCTTACTGGTTCTAGAAATATTGCTAATGTCAGAGTCTTCTTCTTTGGAGCTCATCTCTTCGGAGGCCAGCCCATCTTGTTTGATGCCATGGTAATAAATGTCCCCACTGTAATTCCACGACACAGTTTTGTCCAATTCATACGGCTCTGGCCCATGCATTATGATTATAAGAGGAGTAGTTTTTGGAACCGATGTAATCCTAACGGGTCTTTTGGGGACCCTGGAAGAATTGGCAGAGATGGTGATGATTGAAACGTCTTCAACAGGAACAGGTAAAACATGAGTACTTTCAAACATAATCTCTTTGTTGTCTATCAAGCGTTGAATTCCTGTTTTTAACAAAGGGCAAACAGTTGGTGAGGATAAGCAGAGATGGAAGTCTTCATTACAACCCGGGAATACACCGGCTTTTAACAAATTTCTCTTAATGATTGGGAGTGGAGTCAAGAGTTCATCAACTGTGGTAACAAACAAATCTTCTTCAACAGCATTAGTGTGGTGACCATGTCTGGGCATAGGAGCAGAAATGACGTTTGGCTTCTCGGGTGCATCAAACTCAATCTCTTTTTCCTCTATAAGGTCTTGAATCCTGTTTTTTAGGGCCCAACAGTCGTTAGTGTCATAACCCGGACTTTCAGAATGATAGGCGCATCTGGAATTTGGGTGATAATGAGGGGACGCTGTGTTGGGGTTCTTTGGAGCTTCTTTTAAAGATACCAAATTAGATTTCAGAAGGTGCCGTAAAACCTGGGATAAAGTCATATTGATTCTGGTGAATTTCCGGACTTGCCTTTCCACCCTCGGTTGATTACTTCTTGGTTGATCAGATGTAGGCTTTAGGATCATAACAGCTCCTACCATTGGTCGGCGTTCAGCTCTCCCTTGGTTCCTTTGTGGGTAAATAGCAGATACCTCTTTCTTCCCAGTGAAAGGCTTTCTCACAGCTGTAGAGGCAGATGAATCCTTCTGAATCTTTCCACTTTTTATGCCAGCTTCCACCCTCTCTCCGGTTAGTATTAATTCAGTAAATCCTGCAGATGAGCTTCCAATCGGATGGCTGAAGAAAAGGCCCGATAGAGTGCCTAAGAACATATCCACCAACTCCCTTTCAGACAGAGGGGGTTGAACTCTCCCAGCTAGATCTCTTCATTTCTGCGTGTAATCCTTGAAACCCTCATTGGAAGCCATGGCCATACTCTAAAGTTGAGTACGGGTAGGCGCCAAATCTGCATTATATTGGTATTGCTTATAGAAAGCTGCAGAAAGATCTTCCCAGTTGTGGACGTTGGCCCTTTCCAATTGATAGAACCAATCGAGTTGTGTTCCAGATAGGCTATCTTGGAAAAAATGCACCCACAGGTCTTTATCGGCGGAGTGCGGCTGGATCTTTCTCACATATGATCAGAGGTGCATCTTAGGACATGACACCCTGTGATCGGTGGATCTGGAACTGACTGTTTAACGCTGGTTCGCGAAATGTCGCGGAAGCAAGAGTCGCCACCGTCTTTTATTTTCTCCAAATGGAAAGGACAAAAGCACAGAAAAATTCCTTAAAGAGATTGCTCTCGGTTCGGGAGGTAGGTTATAGAAAGGGAAGGTGTTAGCACCCTTTCTATCCATGGTTATCCATGGGCTCTTAGATACTTGCTCAATGTGTTTTCAAAATTGTTTGTTTGCTTTTCAATGTGGGTTAAAAGTTTCTTTGAAAAAATTTCAGTTCGACTCGTACGTCAGAGTGTTTGAAAAGTTTGCTTTTGAAAGCTTTTGAAAAGTGTCAGTGTGAAAAGTCTTTTTGAGTTTGTTTTGAGATTAGAGCAAGTATCCTTGAGAACCTACCTACCCTAAGGAATTTGTCTGTGTAAATGTCCTTGAAGTAGTGCCATCCCACCATTGAGAGGTAGGTAGCACCACCGTTGGAGGTGTTCGGGTCAATTCGAGGTTCGGGACATGGTGATCACCAGAGCAATGGGAAGACACCTTAGAAGCTACCCTCATGCCAGGTTCCCGGATCATGAGGACTTACTAAGACGTCCTCTACTCGACGATCACCTTTCGAAGGCAAGGCAACAGTGAGGCGTACCCTAGGGGTGGTGTGTGCGAATTGTGTGTCATGTTTCAGTTATTTGTCTTGTCATGTTAAGGTGGTCTACGCTTGATTTTAATTAGGGCCATTCATTCTTGCATGCTTATTTAACAGTTATAAAGTTTGCGGGAAAATAAATCTACAACTATTACAAAGGCGCGGGTCCACATCGCCAAAATTAAACCAGGACCCGAGTTGACTGAAAATAAAGAAAGCGAATAAAAGTGCGAAAAGTTAAATGTTACAATGCTTTGGGAGAATTACATAATTAATTAAACGACATAAGATAAATATGCGAAATTAAATAAATAAAACAATGGGCGTTGAACCCTTTTGCAAAAAAATTAAATTTAATGAGGAATTTAAAATTGAAAAGGAAATGTTTTTTTTTAGTATTTTTATGTTTCTTAAGATTTAATGGAAAAAGAGAATTAATTACAATTAAAAATAAAAAGTTAAACCTAATTCTAATTATTTTTAAGTTATTAAGAAAATATTAAGTTTTAACCTAATTTAAACCTAAGTTAATTTACATGCAAAATTTAATTATAAAAAATAAATAAATAATAATATTATGATAAAAGGAAAAACTAAAAGGAATGAAAATTGTAAATTAAACCTAATTCTAATTTTTATATTTAATATGAAAGGAATTAAAATTGCAAAATCCTAATTAAACTAAATTTATTTACATGCATTTATTCATAAAAATAATTAAAATAAATAAATATTATAATTTTTTGCCTTTTCTGATTTTATGATGTTTTTGTATTTTGTTAAAAAATAATTAATTAAATAAACAATAATTAAAACAAGAATAAAAAATAAATAAATAAAAATAGTGAAGGCAAACCAGGGGGGGGGGGGGGGGGGTAGCCCCAATTTGTGAGGTATGGACTTGAGAAGCCTGGCCCAATTAAGCTTGCAATTTGTTTGACTCTTTTGGCTTGGGTATCAGCGCATTGACCTGGGTATACGTGTTCTTCAGAATCTTGGCCTTGGATTGATCTTAGTGCGCACGTGGGTGGCCTGGATGTAGAGCGTATGGTGATCCACAAAGATGTGCCTGCATAGGAATGAATATGGAAAAACAATATTGAAAGTTACACAGACCTGGGGTTCGAACCCAGGTCTTGGATATTGCCAAGAGAGGTACCTGCCAGCTGAGCCGTTTGAATCATTTGATATATTAATAACACACAAACAACAAAAAGAAAGAACAAGCGCATTAGTAATTAAACGCGCGAAATTTAAACTCAGCGAATCATTGAGGGACAACACATCGTCTTCCTCACTTTTTTATTTTTTTTCTGAAACACAAGCCTATGGAAACGGTTTTGCACGCATGGCCTCAGGCTAGCTATAAGAAAATAGCGACTAGCGCTATGATATCAATAAATTGATCGCGAGGGTCCAGGTCTCCTCGTCTTGATGAGCTGGTTTGAATGGTCATACTTTCATGGGCTAATTTTTCCTTATCGCTAAAGCCCCAAATTACAGTCCTGCAAAACCCTAGAAATCGCGCATGGTGGAATCGAATATAGCCAATAAAAACATAATTAAAGGTGCTGGTTAGCTTTGAAACTTCAACATGAACAAGAATCAATCAATAAAATTTACAAATAACGCATATAATGGAATGTATGATTATGCAATTTGTTCGATACAGTTGCGGTTCTAGGTACCAATTCCTTACGCTTTTGTGGTTGATATTGATTGGAATGTGTTCAGGAATGCCTAAGGAAGCTATTGAGACAAGAATGGAGTTTTGAATCGGCCTCTAAGGTTGATTTCAGAATTTGAGTTTTCAAGCAATTTTTTAAGTTTGTATATTGGCCTTCTGCGCAGCTTAGAGTGTCATGGCATTAGGGTTATCATCCTGAATATGTAGCAAAGCTATTAGGTTAAAAATATCAATCAAATCTCTTTCATTCAATGGTTTTTGCAAATTGATTTTTCAAGATTTTTTCATATCTTTTCCATGTGCATTTTGTGTCAATTAGCTCCAATCACACCAATTCTTTCCATAATTGAACAAGCACGAAATATTGAGAGTAGAATGTGCACAAAAAGATTTTTTTAGGTCAAGTTTATATTTTCTACATTTTTAAATGATTTAAATGAATTAATATTAATATAAATTCAAATAAATAAATAAAAATTGAGAAAATACTTCCCTTTGGGCCAAGTGGTCGTGCATAAGCTTAGAATGATGAATCATGGAAGAAAAATGGGCCCATTAGCAATTTTGGATCATTTGCATCAATGTTGACTTTTCAAAATTCCCAAAAATTTCCCAACTTCCACAAGGCATAACTTGCTCACTTTTTAAGCTTTTCACATGTTCTTGGACATTTTGGAAAGGTCTTTGAGTCCTCTAACCAATGCCTTTGGTCCCATGTCATTTTGATTTACCAATCTCAAGTTATGGCCTTTGACTTAAAGTCCCTTTTTGTTGACTTTTGAAAATGACCTATAATGTTGAAATTGATAACTTTTTGTGAGAGCATTTCTTGGACTTGAAATATGAAGATGAGTTGTAGGAAATGTATTTCTCTTCAAAATGAGCTTTGGATGGAATTTTTCTGATAATCCATGTGAAAGTTATGCCCTGGTCAATTTCAGTTGACTTTTTTCAACTGTCCAAATATAGTAACTTTTGCATCTTTGATGATTTCTGAGCCAAATTTTGAGAATCATGATCAAGCATTGATCAAATGATGTTTGTGGCTTCAAAATGATATGTTGACCAAAAATTTGAACTTTTGACTGTCAAATGACCATTTTGCCCCTACAGTTGACTGTAGTGCAATTTAGGGTTTTGACTGTGCAATTTTGAGCTGAATGCCTTGAAACTTGATATGAAGATGCTTGACCATATTTGTAGGCATATGAGACTTGATTGGGCCTTTGAAAACTTCATTCTCTTGATCAGAACACAAACCCTAGTTTTGACTGTATAGGAGACAGTTGAACTGCATAACCCTTGGGGAATTTTGTGACTTGGCTTGGCAATTTCTTGAAGAATATGGGAGGGAAAATTTTGGGGTGCAACAGTTTCCCCTGTTCAATCTTCTTAGACCTGAGGATGCAGATTGGCTGACGTGCCTTTCGTAATCCGAGGGTAGAAGATGATTGGACACTAGAGTGCCCAGAAATTTGCGCTCACATAGTAGCAGTGTGATGGGGGAATGGGCTTATAGATGCCATTTGGAGATTGTTGGATAGGACGATGGGCTTATAGATTCCATCTGGATGTTGATCGCGTAGAAGATTCCTTAGCGAGAACCTGCATACCTGCAAAAGAAAAATGAGTACCTGACACGTTGCAGGAGCTGATTTTTAGATGCTTGGTATAGATATGTCCTGACTGGTTACAGGAGCTGAGTCTGGAGCTTCATAAGATGATGAATGAACCAGGTATGGTTACTGCCTTAGCATGAATGGTAAGAGATCCTTGGGTGATTTTAACTTCAACAACGCTCGTTGAGAAAAATCTTGGCGGGAATTACCTTCTCTGCAATATCGGGAAGAGAACCATAGGCAATTATAATCTGAAAGGAATGATCACCTCACTCAACGTCGGAGAGGGAAACATCTGAAAAGGAATTGTCACCTCACACACCGTCGGAGAGGGAATCATAGGAAGAAGGAATTACCACCTCACACACCGTCGGAGAGGGGACCATAGGAGACTATCACCTCACGCTCACCGTTGGAGAGGGAAACATCTGGGATAACTTCTACTGAGTCTTCATCAGAAAAATCTGTTGGGAGTCGATTTAGCTGGACTAGAGGAGGTCTTGAAATATCTTCAACTGGAATAAGTGTCAGAACGTTGCCATATCTGGTTTACATCTGGACTATATCTGGAAGGAGATCTGGGAGCAGCATCAGAACGTCACCATCTCTGGGTCATATCTGAAACTATATCTAGAAGGAACTCTGGAAGCAACATCAGAACGTCACCATATCTGGATCATATCTGAAACTATATCTGAAGGATACCTGGAAGCAGCATCAGAACGTCACCATATCTGGATCATATCCGAAACTATATCTGAAGGATACCTGGAAGCAGTATCAGAACGTCACCATATCTGGATCATATCTGAAACTATATCTGAAGGATACCTGGAAGCAGCATCAGAACGTCACCATATCTGGGTCATATCTGAAACTATATCTGAAGGATACCTGGAAGCAGCATCAGAACGTCACCATCTCTGGGTCATATCTGAAACTATATCTGAAGGATACCTGGAAGCAGCATCAGAACGTCACCATATCTGGGTCATATCTGAAACTATATCTGGGAGGAATTCTGGAAGCAGTATCAGAACGTCACCATATCTGGATCATATCCGAAACTATATCGAGAAGGAATTCTGGAAGCAGCGTCAGAACGTCACCATATCTGGATCATATCCGAAACTATATCGAGAAGGAATTCTGGAAGCAGTATCAGAACGTCACCATATCTGGATCATATCCGAAACTATATCGAGAAGGAATTCTGGAAGCAGTATCAGAACGTCACCATCTCTGGATCATATCCGAAACTATATCGAGAAGGAATTCTGGAAGCAGTATCAGAACGTCACCATCTCTGGATCATATCCGAAACTATATCTAGAAGGAATTCTGGAAGCAGCATCAGAACGTCACCATATCTGGATCATATCCGAAACTATATCGAGAAGGAATTCTGGAAGCAGTATCAGAACGTCACCATATCTGGATCATATCCGAAACTATATCGAGAAGGAATTCTGGAAGCAGTATCAGAACGTCACCATCTCTGGGTCATATCTGAAACTATATCAAGAATGAATTGCGATAGTTGATAGTAGTCATTTTTGTATTGATCTTTTTCCTGAAAAGGTAGAACATAATTGTATGCAAAATCATGATGCATGAACTGTATGTCTTCAAAATCAATGAGATTCGTGTAATATGATGCATATGCATGCTATAATGATGTATGTGACGTTTTATGTATGTATGTTTGTCTAAGAAAATAAATCCTTGACGGGTGCCGGGAAGTCGTATCCTGGGCTGATGTTGAAGAATAGTTGCAAGAATTCCAACAGGCGAAGATAACTCCGTTGGGAAATAAACTTGGCGAATGGAGGATTCTGCGGGGAGAAAAGATACTCTAGCGGCCATGCTGGGAAGCAATACTCTGTGGGGATAGAGATACTTTGCTGAATTGTTGATAGTAACTTGCTGAGGATATCCTTGTTGTTGGAAGTATTGATGGACTTCGCTGGGGTAAGAAGACTGTATCGAGGACGCTCTTTCCGTGGCTTTTGGCTGAGGATAACCCAGTTATATCCTATTGAGGAAATAACTCTTTAAATAAAGCCGGGAGACGCGTTCGTGCTCCGTGAGGATAAGCTTCCCGAATCGTCTGGGGATAAGCTTACTGCTTGGGGAGATGGATTCCAACTTTCCTGGGGAAGCTGGGTTGGACTCTCCTGGGGAGGTATTGAACTGTATTGGTTATGTTCTTCAATGGGACCTACCTTGATACCCTGGAGGACAGAACAATCAGACTGCTCAGACCAACCTTTATTGCCCCTGTTTCTTGTGGGGTGCTGATAGTTGTTGGCGGACAAACCTTCTTCTGGTAGACAGGTGGCGGGACATAGTCGTACGCTTTTAATCCCTAACTTTTGCCTGGACCGCCCTTTCGGGTTTTCAGTCCACCGGGATACCCATTTTTGCCCAAGCCGCCTTTTCAGGTTTTCGACTTGCCGGGTGTACAGATTTTTTCATTTCATCCCTTATTTTGCCCGAACCCTTTTGGTTCGCCGGGAAGCCCTTATTTTTGCCTAGGTGTGTCAACCTAGCGGGTCTTTGACTCTGCGTAGTATCTTTTCGACTGTGTCCATGTTCTTAGAATGCAGGGAGGTGCCCCTGGCTGCTTGTGTTGCCATATTACCAGAAGGTGTCTGATCGTGCAAGATTCGTTGCTGGAGTGCCCCAAGTGACTCAAGCAGAGATTTGCCCCAGGCTTTTGGCTTTTTGAGAGATTCTCTGGATATTGACTTAACTGCCCCAGATGATGGACAATAGTCATGCCATGCCCCTTGATTGGAAGTGCTTTTGTTCACTAGGTATTCATCGTGCGAATTTCCCTGCTGTTCAAACAAAAAGTCATATGCAACCAAAGTTATGTTAAAAATGCAAAGCTTATGTCTGTCTCAAGGATTTTGAAAATGCATTCTTTTTCATAAAACAAATGAATGTTTGTAAAACGTGATGTCAACTTCGTATTTACCGTAGGCCTTAAGGAGTCAGGATACCTTTCGTGACAGTATGCTTTCGAACTAACCCATGCTTCAGCTAGGACTTTTGAGGGTTATAACGTGGCCTGGTTCACGGTTTAAGAAACAAAGGATAAAGGCTCAAATTATTTGTACCCACCCGCTCTTCGTGATGTTCTCCAAACCTAAACTCAGTTGATCGTGCGTTAGATCTTGCTTGAGTCTTTGCTTTGATGTTCCAATAATGGTTCAGATGTTGATGATTTCTTTTGAATAGGCAGTCATTTTTTTGCTTTGGTTGAGGGTTTGTGAGACCTCTTTCTTGATTTTTGTTATCCCTTTCTTTTTTTTGCCTGAACTGTTTCCTTTTTTGGAATTACAGTCAGCGGGATGCCCCAGTTTTGTAAGTCTCCTTCATGGGTTTTGACTTAATGGGTTTTTCATTTTTTGAGATAATGACTGCCTGTCCTTGTGATTTATTCAGAACCATCACTGTCTTTTGTTTTGTAAGGACTCCTTTGGTGCCATTTGTTATGCACTCGGATCAACTGAGAGAACTACCCTGCCCCAGGTTATGATTAAGGGTTTTAAATTTCGAAAAGAAAAAAACTCCTACTTCTTTGGCTCAGAGGGGTTGACGAGGAATTATCATCCTTATAACTCCAGTGTTTAGGGATTGAAACAATGCCTGTACCTCATCAGCGGGGTCTGTTCAAAAGCATACTGTAAAGATCGTGGTATCGTTTTCGTCATCCTCCCTCAAGAGGCTTAGAATTATTAATCGAGAGTTGACATCAGGAAAAATATGAAAAGATATTTGAACATAATGAAAACAATTGTATTAATTTCCAAAACAGACGTATGCGATGCATTGATAACATAAAAGAGTTTGCTATGACATTAATTGTTTGTATAAGCAAAGAAAAGTACAACTCAAAAATTCAAATAAACAAAAGGCTTCAATGATTGGGCAACGGAGCAGTGATTATGTTCGGAGTCTCTGGCACTTCAAACTGAATCTCTCCGGCGTCAATCATATCTTGGATCTTGTTCTTGAGAGGCCAGCAGTTGTCTGTAGTATGCCCCGGGCTATCTGAATGATATGCGCACCTATCGTTGGGATGATAGTTGGGTGCAGAAGTGTTCGGATTCCGGAGAGGAGCCCTTAAGGTGATCAGCCCCGCCTTCAACATTTGTTGCAGTGCTTGATCCAACGACATGTTGAGTTTGGTGTACTGCCGTTTCTCCTTGCGCTGCTGCCCCTGTCCTTGTTGAGCAGGTCCGGGATTGGAGATTTGGATTGCCCCTGCCTCATGACGGCTCTTTTTACCGTGCACGGCATTGGATTCTTTCTTCCCATGATGAGGCTTTTTATCAGAAGGTGCCGCCTCTTGAATTTTCCCAGACCGGATGCCAGCTTCTATTCGCTCTCCAGTCAAGATAAGATCTGTGAACCCAGCAGACGAATTCCCAATCAAGTGGTTATAAAATGGACCAGACAAGGTCCCCAAGAACATGTCCACAAGTTCCCGATCAGTCAGAGGTGGTTGTACCCTTCCAGCAAGATCCCTCCATTTCTGCGCATATTCTTTAAAACCTTCACTTGATCCTAATGACATACCCTGGAGTTGGGTACGCGTAGGAGCAAGGTCGGCATTATATTGATACTGCTTATAGAAAGCAGTAGCCAACTCCTCCCAGTTACGAACTTTGGTCCCATCTAGCTGATAGAACCATTCGAGGTGAGTCCCTGAAAGACTTTCCTGGAAGAAGTGGATCCACAAGTTTTTATCTGCTGAGTATGGCTGAATCTTCCGAACATAGGACCTGAGATGTAACTTGGGACAAGACGCCCCGTCATATTTAGTGAATGATGGTGCCTTGAACTTCCGAGGGATGATCACACCAGTAGACAAACCCAGATCCCCAAGATCCAGCCCAGGTACCTGTTGGATCTCCATAGCATTCAGCCTATCCTCCAACTGTTTGTACTTGTCCTCAGCCGGAGGGTACTGTTCGTCGTCGAAATCTGTTTCATTGTTAGAGACCTCTGGATTGGGCACCCTTTCCTCTTGATGACTGCTTTTTCCCACAGATGGGGTTGTCCTCTCAGTTTCAATTTGCGGTGTGTTCCCAGATCTGCGTCTAGGGCTGAACAAAACAGTCCTCTTCTTCTTCTTGTCCTTCTTCAAGAGCAGAGCCTTCAGATCTTGTTTCCCCTGAGTTAAATTCATGATCAGCTCTTGGAACTGGGCGTTCTGAGCCTGGAGGTCCTTGATAGTCTGCTCGGCTGATGATTCGGGATTCATGACGATCGGCTGAAATAAACAGCGGAGAAGGGTAAGCAACCTGTCAAAGGGATACCTGCAATGCAATGAGATGTATGACATGCATATGCTTTCAAGGACCTCGCGGGATAAACAGAGAAACTTGTTAGAGTTGGAAACTGGAAACTTGATTGAAGGCACTTCCTGTTGTAGAGAGCCCTTCTTCAAGGGTCAAAGGCTCACCATATCCAGTGGGTCATAGCCCCTGACAACTTTGGCTAGAGGAAAATAAATCCTCTTTGCCCCTTGCTAGATGTTTGATTCATCACGACCTGCATCACAAGCCCTTGAGATCCTTGAAATGGGTTAGGATGTATGCAGGATGCATGCAATGGTATGATGTTATGCTATGCATGGGGTAATGTGAGTAACCCTGTTATGAGTCCCAATTAAGGACTATAAACAAACCCTGCAAGAAATTCAGTATACTTTGTTATGAGTCCCAATTAAGGACTATAAACAAAATCTGCAAGAGACCTAGTAAACCCTGTTATGAGTCTTAATTAAGGACTACAAACAAAACCTGCAAGAAACTTAGTAAACCCTGTTATGAGTCCCAGTTAAGGACTATAAACAAAACCTGCAAGTAGCTTATGTGTTAGATAACACGCATGCAATTAGTCAAGTACGAAGGCACACAAGTCACACAAGAGAAACCCTTAGAGTTTAGGCCAGCATGAGGTCTGGGTATTACCCTCTTGAAGTTGGTGGGCTCAACCTGTCCTATTAGAAGTAACCGGGTTCTAAGGGTCCCAATATCACGGGATTGCTTTCATTGTTCATCGTTTCGATTTAGCCACTGAACTGGCGACCGAAATATTCCAGGAAAGCAACCCTCAATTGAGTGTAGTATCGAGTATCAACCAACCTCGGACTGCACCAAAGTCAGTTATCTCACTACCCTAAAGAGGCCAAGATAGTTCAATTAAGGTTCCTAAGGTCTGTTGATGCTTCACGACACCACGCGGAGGCCCCGTACTCTCCTTGACTGAACTCAAGGGTTACCGGTACACACCAAAGTGCCACATCAACGTAGCAGACTGTTTCAACCATGTCGGTATACCCCGCACAGTTCCCTCACAGCCTTGTTGCTACTTTCTAAGAAGGTATACCCAGATCCGGGTTAGGATCTATAGAACTCCCAAGACAGTCCCACAATTTAAAGCAAACAAGGAAAGCAATTGAAAACACAGTTATGAACTAACCCTAAGGTACACCTCACTTTAAGTTAAGTCCCCAGCAGAGTCGCCAGTTCTGTGATCGGTGGATCTGGAACTGACTGTTTAACGCTGGTTCGCGAAATGTCGCGGAAGCAAGAGTCGCCACCGTCTTTTATTTTCTCCAAATGGAAAGGACAAAAGCACAGAAAAATTCCTTAAAGAGATTGCTCTCGGTTCGGGAGGTAGGTTATAGAAAGGGAAGGTGTTAGCACCCTTTCTATCCATGGTTATCCATGGGCTCTTAGATACTTGCTCAATGTGTTTTCAAAATTGTTTGTTTGCTTTTCAATGTGGGTTAAAAGTTTCTTTGAAAAAATTTCAGTTCGACTCGTACGTCAGAGTGTTTGAAAAGTTTGCTTTTGAAAGCTTTTGAAAAGTGTCAGTGTGAAAAGTCTTTTTGAGTTTGTTTTGAGATTAGAGCAAGTATCCTTGAGAACCTACCTACCCTAAGGAATTTGTCTGTGTAAATGTCCTTGAAGTAGTGCCATCCCACCATTGAGAGGTAGGTAGCACCACCGTTGGAGGTGTTCGGGTCAATTCGAGGTTCGGGACATGGTGATCACCAGAGCAATGGGAAGACACCTTAGAAGCTACCCTCATGCCAGGTTCCCGGATCATGAGGACTTACTAAGACGTCCTCTACTCGACGATCACCTTTCGAAGGCAAGGCAACAGTGAGGCGTACCCTAGGGGTGGTGTGTGCGAATTGTGTGTCATGTTTCAGTTATTTGTCTTGTCATGTTAAGGTGGTCTACGCTTGATTTTAATTAGGGCCATTCATTCTTGCATGCTTATTTAACAGTTATAAAGTTTGCGGGAAAATAAATCTACAACTATTACAAAGGCGCGGGTCCACATCGCCAAAATTAAACCAGGACCCGAGTTGACTGAAAATAAAGAAAGCGAATAAAAGTGCGAAAAGTTAAATGTTACAATGCTTTGGGAGAATTACATAATTAATTAAACGACATAAGATAAATATGCGAAATTAAATAAATAAAACAATGGGCGTTGAACCCTTTTGCAAAAAAATTAAATTTAATGAGGAATTTAAAATTGAAAAGGAAATGTTTTTTTATAGTATTTTTATGTTTCTTAAGATTTAATGGAAAAAGAGAATTAATTACAATTAAAAATAAAAAGTTAAACCTAATTCTAATTATTTTTAAGTTATTAAGAAAATATTAAGTTTTAACCTAATTTAAACCTAAGTTAATTTACATGCAAAATTTAATTATAAAAAATAAATAAATAATAATATTATGATAAAAGGAAAAACTAAAAGGAATGAAAATTGTTAATTAAACCTAATTCTAATTTTTATATTTAATATGAAAGGAATTAAAATTGCAAAATCCTAATTAAACTAAATTTATTTACATGCATTTATTCATAAAAATAATTAAAATAAATAAATATTATAATTTTTTGCCTTTTCTGATTTTATGATGTTTTTGTATTTTGTTAAAAAATAATTAATTAAATAAACAATAATTAAAACAAGAATAAAAAATAAATAAATAAAAATAGTGAAGGCAAACCAGGGGGGGGGGGGGGGGTAGCCCCAATTTGTGAGGTATGGACTTGAGAAGCCTGGCCCAATTAAGCTTGCAATTTGTTTGACTCTTTTGGCTTGGGTATCAGCGCATTGACCTGGGTATACGTGTTCTTCAGAATCTTGGCCTTGGATTGATCTTAGTGCGCACGTGGGTGGCCTGGATGTAGAGCGTATGGTGATCCACAAAGATGTGCCTGCATAGGAATGAATATGGAAAAACAATATTGAAAGTTACACAGACCTGGGGTTCGAACCCAGGTCTTGGATATTGCCAAGAGAGGTACCTGCCAGCTGAGCCGTTTGAATCATTTGATATATTAATAACACACAAACAACAAAAAGAAAGAACAAGCGCATTAGTAATTAAACGCGCGAAATTTAAACTCAGCGAATCATTGAGGGACAACACATCGTCTTCCTCACTTTTTTATTTTTTTTTCTGAAACACAAGCCTATGGAAACGGTTTTGCACGCATGGCCTCAGGCTAGCTATAAGAAAATAGCGACTAGCGCTATGATATCAATAAATTGATCGCGAGGGTCCAGGTCTCCTCGTCTTGATGAGCTGGTTTGAATGGTCATACTTTCATGGGCTAATTTTTCCTTATCGCTAAAGCCCCAAATTACAGTCCTGCAAAACCCTAGAAATCGCGCATGGTGGAATCGAATATAGCCAATAAAAACATAATTAAAGGTGCTGGTTAGCTTTGAAACTTCAACATGAACAAGAATCAATCAATAAAATTTACAAATAACGCATATAATGGAATGTATGATTATGCAATTTGTTCGATACAGTTGCGGTTCTAGGTACCAATTCCTTACGCTTTTGTGGTTGATATTGATTGGAATGTGTTCAGGAATGCCTAAGGAAGCTATTGAGACAAGAATGGAGTTTTGAATCGGCCTCTAAGGTTGATTTCAGAATTTGAGTTTTCAAGCAATTTTTTAAGTTTGTATATTGGCCTTCTGCGCAGCTTAGAGTGTCATGACATTAGGGTTATCATCCTGAATATGTAGCAAAGCTATTAGGTTAAAAATATCAATCAAATCTCTTTCATTCAATGGTTTTTGCAAATTGATTTTTCAAGATTTTTTCATATCTTTTCCATGTGCATTTTGTGTCAATTAGCTCCAATCACACCAATTCTTTCCATAATTGAACAAGCACGAAATATTGAGAGTAGAATGTGCACAAAAAGATTTTTTTAGGTCAAGTTTATATTTTCTACATTTTTAAATGATTTAAATGAATTAATATTAATATAAATTCAAATAAATAAATAAAAATTGAGAAAATACTTCCCTTTGGGCCAAGTGGTCGTGCATAAGCTTAGAATGATGAATCATGGAAGAAAAATGGGCCCATTAGCAATTTTGGATCATTTGCATCAATGTTGACTTTTCAAAATTCCCAAATATTTCCCAACTTCCACAAGGCATAACTTGCTCAATTTTTAAGCGTTTCACATGTTCTTGGACATTTTGGAAAGGTCTTTGAGTCCTATAACCAATTCCTTTGGTCCCATGTCATTTTGATTTACCAATCTCAAGTTATGGCCTTTGACTTAAAGTCCCTTTTTGTTGACTTTTGAAAATGACCTATAATGTTGAAATTGATAACTTTTTGTGAGAGCATTTCTTGGACTTGAAATATGAAGATGAGTTGTAGGAAATGTCTTTCTCTTCAAAATGAGATTTGGATGGAATTTTTCTGATAATCCATGTGAAAGTTATGCCCTAGTCAATTTCAGTTGACTTTTTTCAACTGTCCAAATATAGTAACTTTTGCATCTTTGATGATTTCTGAGCCAAATTTTGAGAATCATGATCAAGCATTGATCAAATGATGTTTGTGGCTTCAAAATGATATGTTGACCAAAAATTTGAACTTTTGACTGTCAAATGACCATTTTGCCCCTACAGTTGACTGTAGTGCAATTTAGGGTTTTGACTGTGCAATTTTGAGCTGAATGCCTTGAAACTTGATATGAAGATGCTTGACCATATTTGTAGGCATATGAGACTTGATTGGGCCTTTGAAAACTTCATTCTCTTGATCAGAACACAAACCCTAGTTTTGACTGTATAGGAGACAGTTGAACTGCATAACCCTTGGGGAATTTTGTGACTTGGCTTGGCAATTTCTTGAAGAATATGGGAGGGCAAATTTTGGGGTGCAACACACCCCATCATATTTTGCAAACAACGGCACTTTGAACTTCGGTGGGATCACAATTCCCGACACTAGTCCCAATTCTTCAAAGTCTAGACCTGGTACCCTTTGTATTTCCATAGCGTTCAAACGCTCTTCAAGATGTCTGTACTTATCATCAGCTGGAGGATACTATTCCTCGGAGTAGTCTTCCTCTTCTTCCTCCTCTTTAGATTCTGACGGAACCGCTGTTTGCTTTCCTTTTCCTTCTCCTTCATCAGATGTTGTTGCGAAATTAAAGGTTCTTCTAGTCTGTCCTTGAAACCTTATCCCCATGATTACAACACTGGTTGGTTTCTTCTCTTTCTTCTTCTTCTCTTTGGCCAACAGAGTCTTCAATTCCTCTTGTCCTTTGGCTAGGGTCATGAGTAACTGTTGAAACTGCGTGTTTTGAAATTGAAGATCTTTGACTGTCTGTTCGAGATCCATCTTACTGAAATAAACAGTAGAGAGATGAGGAAACTTGTTGCAAAAGACCTGTTTATGTTATGATGAATGATATGTGCATATGTAATGTTTTCAAGGATTTTTAAAGATTCAAGTTCGTTTTAGACAAAAAGAAACACACGTTATATTAATAAGATAGAGTTTGATTACATCAATGCCCCTTGGGAAAAATAATACAACACTCTAAGATAAAAAGGTAGTGCGCATCCTCTTTGGTGCAATGTAGGCATTTAGAGTCTGCTCCTCATGAAGTAGCCTAGTGAGTTCCAAAACCTTCTTCTCGCTTGCGTAGAATTGAGCTTCAAAAGTATCTCGCTCTCCTTTGAGCGGTATCCAATATCTTTGTAGGTCTTCAAGAGATGTGGGCATGTCAGGATGTAGGATAGTGTATGGAACTTCTCCCTCCTTAACAGGCTCAATGGTCACCGGGAGAATGGAAGGATAAGGCATCATAAGACTTTGAGCGCGGGTTCGTACCCACTTGAGGTAAGGCTCAAGAGGGATGGAATTCTTGTGTCCCAAATTCTTGCTATCTACCTTGTTTAGCATCCTCCAAGCTCGGATGAATCTCTGGCGAAGACCTTGATCGTCATTGTCGTAGTCGAATACCAAGCCCTGAACCAGCATCTCGTGCGGGCCATCCCTTCGGGCATAACCAAATTGTCTTAGAGCTAAACATGGGTTGTAGGTGATTCCTCCCCTAATGCCAAGTAGAGGGACATTAGGGAATTCCCCGCAACAGTCAACAATGATAACATTCTCCTTGGATCAGGAGCACCAATGAATATCTGAATGTTTGAGCGTCATTAACCTTTGTGACCAACTTAATCCTTGATCATTCTTTAAGACTGATTGGGGAAGATGATAAATAAACCATCTTTCCAGGAGAGAAGCGCAACACATAAGAACACCTCTTTTCCTCATTGTGCGAGTGTGAAAAGAGTGTAGGATATCTCCAAGCAATGTAGGCACCGAATTGCGCGACATGAAGATTTTGACGGCTCTCACATCTATGAGTTGGTCAAGATTGGGGAACAAAACCATCCCATAGATGAGGAGAGCCACAATTTCCTAAAAAGCTTGGAAGTCTAAGGAATTCCAACAGCTTTGGGCTTTCTCAAACAGAAACTTTGCTAAGAAGCCTTTGACACCACTCCTAGTTTCCCAATGAGTTGTGACATCAGATGAGTGCAAGTGCAGAGCTTGAGCAATCTCTTCTGGATTTGGGTCTCTTTCCGTACCGTTGAAAGGTAGTTGATTGAGAATAGGAATCCTCAAGAGTTGAGAGAATTCTTCCAAAGTGGGCACAAGCTGATAGTCGGGAAATGTGAAGCAATGGTGCAAAGGATCAAAGAACTAGAAGAGCACCTTCATCATATCCTCATCTGTGTTGGAGGTGACCAAGTTGAGTAGACGACTATGTCTCTCGGTGAATGGAGAGTTCTTAGGGACTCTTGAAGCTAGCTCCTTGAGTTGTGGAGGAATTCTTACAAGGTTGACTTGGGTAGTTTTCCTGCAGAGTGAATCCATATCCTACAAAATAAGAACAAAGATGAATCTCCAAAATCCTTGAAATGGTTAGTGGATGCATATGATGCTCATGATGTCCATGATGTTATGTACAAGTATGCATATACAAGAAAAACAAACAAGTTCTTAGTTTAGGCTTGCATGGGGTTTTATAGGTAAGTACCCTCTTGAAGTTTAGTTGGCTTAAACCTGTCCTAGTAATAGTAATCGGGTTCTAAGGAGCTCAATATCACTGGATTGTTTCCTTGGTCATTGTTTCAGCTCAAGCCTCTTTAATGGCGACCGAAATATCCCAAGAAACCAACCCTTAATGAGTGTAGTATCGAGTATCTACCAACTTCGAACTGCACCAAAGCCGGTCATCTCACTACATCCTAAAGGCCAAGTTGGTCAAGTAAAGGGTTCTAGAAGTTCATTAGTGCTTCATGACACCACTCAGCGTCCCCGTATTCTCTTTGATTGACTCAAAGACTACCGGTACCCATAAATATGTCGCACTAACATAGCTATTGCTTAGACCATGTCGGTATACCCCGCACAGTTTCCACAACGTATTGCTATTTACCTATAATGTTTCCCAAATCCGGGTGGAGGATTCAAACCCAAACAAAGAACCATAATGTAAAGCAAACAAGTCAAATAAATGTAAGCAGATAAATGTGATCTAGCCGTAAGGTAACCCCACTTTTATAAATTTCCCCAGCAGAGTCTCAAGTTCTATGATACAGTGGGAGAACTGACTTGAGGGTTTTGCGTTTTATCGCAAATGTTGCGGTTAGCAAGAGTCGCCACCGACTTTTCTTTTATCCAAAAGGAAAGGTGAAAAAGCACAGGAAAGACCTTTGAGATTGTTTCTTGAGTTCGGGGGGTAGATTATGAAAAGGGAAGGTGCAAGCACCCTTTTCATCCATGGTTTTCCATGGGCTCTTAGTTACTTGCTAGATCACTTGCTTTTGTTTGTTTGAAAATTGTACTTTGTGTGGTTTTGAAAGTATTTTGTAAAAGAGGCCATTGTTTAGGCAACCTTTGTAATGATTCTCGTTCATAAGAATGTATACAAAGATGTTTGTCTTTTTGAAATTTTTTTCAATGTTTGGAAATGTGTGTGTTTGTTTTTGAAAATAGAAAGGATAGTTGTTTGGAAATAGAGCAAGTAACTAGAAGTAATCTACCTACTCAAATGTCTTTCTTGTTCATTTTCTATTCCATTTACATTTTTGTCTTACCATTGATTTGGTAAGCAACCCTATCTTTGGATGTAAACGTGACGGGCGTGGGTCATCGTATAACTATGATTAGCAATATTTCAAAGTATCTTAGCATTTTTGAGGGACCAAGATCATTTTGTAAGGCAACTTTGAATAGCATCATTGTGGGACTATGATCTTATACTTGTTTGTTTTGCCAAGATACTTTGCATGCGTAATATGGCCATTTTTGTATAAGGCAACCAAGTGGAGAAACCCTAAGGGTGCTTGTGTGCAAGTGTGTTATTTTCATGCTTTGATTTTGTCTTGGATTTAGGGTTTTCTATTTGCTTTGTTTTGATCTTTCCATACAAACCCTAATTACTAGCATGATATGTAAAAGCGGTAAATTGCGTAATTTAAAGATTACTACACTATTACAATATTTTTATGGGAAGGGGGAATACAAATTATAATTTTTTTTATTAATAACCATGTATTAAAAAAATATTTCGCAAATAACCGGGTTTCGGAAAAAATTACGCAAATAACCATGTTTGAGATGGCTCCACAAAGGAGGAGCCATCTCAATTGGCGCATGCACCTCCTTTTTTAAGGGAGGCGCCATCTCACTTGGCGCCTAAGTGCTTAGGGCATGCCCTAAGCCAAGTGAGATGGCGCCTATGTATAAATTTAGGGCAAAAATTTTTTTTTTAAATTTTTTTTCCTGTGCGTTGCCTATTGGACAGAGATCAACAAAATGGACTTTTTATTAAAAAAAATGGATACAAAAAATACTGGGGAAAAAAAAGATACATCAGTGATCCCCCGGAACCCGGTAATGACCCCCGGTTCCGCATCCCTGTCCTCGCCTTTCTCTTGCTGGGTGCCGTCGCGTTTCCTTCTGCGGCAAGGTCGATGGCCCAGCGAAGTCAATGTGGTCCGAATCCATAAAATCAGTAAGATCTCCATATCTCGAAGATCCGCTCTGGTACAGTCGGTTACCCATACCCTCAAAGTTTGGTCGTGTTGGCGGTGGGTGGGGTTCCATGGTTGGTCGATAGCATTGGTCGTCTGAGTATGGGGGGTAGAAAGGAAATGGATCTTGGGGTGTTTGGTATTGTGGATGTTGGGTTGTTTGGTGATATGGTGGTTGATGGTAGGTTTGGTCGGCTTGGTCATAATCTTCCGACATTCCCATATCAGGGCTAAGGCTGGATGTTGAGGGCGCCATATTGGGATATGTGGAAGACTGAAATTGTGTCTGGGGTATGTGGGTGTGTTGGTATTGGGGTTGGTATTGTGGTTGGGTTTGAGGCATATCCGGGTATTGGTAGTTTGGTGGTGATTGTGGTTGGTAGTACGGCATTTGATTGTAGTTGTGTTGTGGTGGGGAATGTGGTTGGGTGTTTGTGGGTCTGTTTCTCCTTGGGGGTTGGTTGGAGGTTGATGGGTTTTGGGTTTGTTGATGGGGAATCGAGGGTTGTGCCCATTATGTGCGTGGGTCAACCAAGTACCTCGGATGAGACACGTGCATTTCTGGGTTACTAACCGACCTGTACCACGACATATATTGATCTGTGTGTCGCATGTTACCTTGAGTAAGGAAAACTGGGGATTGCAAGATGTAGCGGTGACGCCTTTGCCACATTTTACACCATTCCGGAGCAAAGTCTTTCCAGTTGGTAAGACCCCACTGGGCGTCGACCCTTTTAAGATGCCAGGGGGACAAATCTGTTGGATCACTTGGTATCTCTTGATGCATTCCGAACTGCATCTTCACACGGTCGCTGTGGTGCATCTCCATAATGTTGAACCGAATGAGTGTAGTCTTTGCAGTCCAAGTTTCTGCATCCTCTGGGTTTGGAGCATGGCCCAAACCCAAATATGGTCTCCAGACGAACTGCGATAAAATTTAAATCAGGTTAGCGCAAAAGTAATGTATAAATAATTAAAATGAACAAAAGTTAAAAGCTACGACGTACGTCATCTGGGCCTAAGTGATCCAACAGATTCCGGTAGAGTGCGGCATTGAATCTTGGATTCTTGCCGTAATCCATACCCCTCACGCAGTACCTAAAGGAAATGAGAAACATGTTATTTTTAGCATATATTTTGGAAAGAGCAGAATAGTTATAAATGCTATAACTTAATGACTTACTTTGTTGCGTACGTGAAACCAAAAGTGTTGTTGTTGATGGGGTTTAAGGACTCCATCCTCCACCAACCCCAGGCTTGTAGTAAAAACGCGCACCCATAAAATGTACATTTTTCCTTGACTGCGTTTTTGCACAAGGAACTGTATAGGTGGGCTAATACTGCAGAACCCCAACTATATTTTCTAGTTTTTTCAAAATTTGTTAGTAAATGTAAGTACATAAAATTTACACTATTTCCCGTACTTTCGGGAAATAAAAATGTACCAAAAAGTATCATAAGATACGTTCTGGCTTTTACTACTCGGTCATTCTCTGAGGAATTTTCATTTAATTCCATACTTGCATAATGACGTTTCAGGTCAGTGAGTAGTATTCCCTGCCCTCTTGCTCCACCACCTTCTACCATATCCCTACCCAACAGTTCTTCACACTGTGAGTTGGGTTGTTGAACCGACCCGTTCACCGCCTTACCGTCGATAGGGAGGCCCAGTAGCATGTACACATCCTCGAGCGTGATGGTACATTCACCTATTGGTAGGTGAAATGTATGGGTCTCCGGTCTCCACCTTTCCAACATTGCAAGAATGAACTTTGAGTCAATGGTGCAGTTGGAGATCTTTATCACATGTCCAAAACCTGCATATTCCAGATAAGGGACGATAAATGGGTCGGGAGCCAGGTAGTTGTGCGAACGGATTCTGAATCTTTTTGTGTCCTGAGATCATAATTTAACAAGTGTAAGATTAATTAAGATGAACAACACGTTATTTGAAGTATGAAAAATGTATAACCAAAGAAGAGACTTACAAATGCAACAATGTTTTCCCTTGTGCCTCTGTGAGTATCGCCCATTGTTAGAAGAGCCATTGTTCAGAATGCTTGAGAGTATGAAAGACTTAGGAAGAGATAGAGAGTATGATAGACTTAAGAAATATTTTGTAGCGGAGAGTGAGAGTTGTGTGGGTGTGAGAGATGTTTCATAAGGTATGTATTTATAGGCAAATAAGTTTGATGTAGTGGTTGCTTGTGCTTGCATGCCTGCGAAGTGTCACATTTGCATGCTTAGGGGGTTACACATATGCATGCATGCATTTACAAAAAATGTAAGGTGTCATTCTTGCAGGCTAGGTGGCAGCCCATGCATGTATCACGATTGGACAGTAAGGGAGGCGCCATTGGACTTGGCGAAAGAGTACAAAAATGAATGGTGTCGCCACCCCATTTGGCGAATAAGAGGTGTCATTTGTTACAACATAGGCTCAGGCTACGTGACAGCCTTTGGGATTCCTTTCTTTATTGCATGCAAGGCCATTGGAGTTGATGGGTGGAGTCTTACAAAAAACTTGTATGTGTGCAGAATAGGGCCAGGATAGGTGGCAACCTATGGGGTTTCATAAGCCCATGCATGTATCACGATTGGACAGTAAGGGAGGCGCCATTGGACTTGGCGAAAGAGTACAAAAATGTATGGTGTCGCCACCCCATTTGGCGAATAAGAGGTGTCATTTGTTACAGCATAGGCTCAGGCTACGTGTCAGCCTTTGGGATTCCTTTCTTTATTGCATGCAAGGCCATTGGAGTTGATGGGTGAAGTCTTACACAAAACATGTATGTGTGCAGAATAGGGCCAGGATAGGTGGTAGCCTATGGGGTTTCATTATTGCATGTAATATTATTGGCAGCCTTGGGGGGTTGTATCCCTTACTTAATTGAAATTTTTAGCCTTACGTTTAACATAACATTGATTCACATAATCTGTCAAATCTTCCAACCTTCGAATCAGTCATCAAACCTTCAAACATTCCAGCATTCATACCTTCATACAATCAATAAACCTCAAACATTCCAACCTTCAAACCTTAAAACAATTCTACGCAATGGCCTCTTCACCACAATTTGTTGTCAAAGCACATTTCAACGGTGAGACATACATTTGTCCCACAGTTGGGTTTTTGTTTAGAAACACTGACAATGTTCGATTTCTCTTAAACGGGAAAGCCAATTTCTCGTACTTCAAGAAAAGATTGGAGGCCAAACTTGAACGAGGCCCGGTATCCCAAATATTTTATCAGAATCCAGTTTTTTTTGGAAACAACCAAGTAATTTTTTATAAGGTTGAAGTTCAAGATGACGAGGATCTCCAGAACATGATTTCCAGCCATGTCTATTCTGGATACGACTCTATTGAGTTGTACGTTTTGCTTCAAGAGCCTCCGGTGACACAGGAGGTAGAGCCTCCGGTGACACGGGAGGTTGATCCTTTGGAGAATGAACAAGATGAGGTAGATGCAGTTGATGATGAAGAAGAAGATAACGAGTTAGAGTTTGATGAAATGGTGAACGATGATTCTGACGATGATGGCATCCCAAGTATTCCTACAGACAAAATCTACACACCACCTCCGCACATGACAAACTTCAACATGGGCGGAGATGAACCTTCTACTGACTTGTTTTTCCAACCGTATATGCAGTCAGATGAAAATTTAAAAGAGAAGGACAAGTTTCGTAATAGAGAGGAATGCATCAGGGCCATTAAAAAATTTCACATGCTCAACTCGGTTGATTTTAAGGTGGATCGTGTCAACCCAGAAAGGTACAAGATCAAGTGTGTCCACCCTGACTGTATGTTCAAGCTGACCGCATCATACAGATTAAGGGGTGACTGCTGGGTCATAGGTTCCATGACTACCCACACTTGTGTAAGTTCCACTCAATCACAGGACCACCGAAAACTCAACCATGATCTAATCTGTCAAGAAATCCTACCCCTGGTCAGCAACGACCCATCTTTGAAGGTGAAAACAATCATCTCCCACATCACCACGGTTTTTAACTACACTCCGTCTTACCGTAAGGCGTGGTTAGCAAAGACTAAGGCGATTGAAAGGGTGTACGGAAACTGGGAGGAGTCATACCGAGAACTTCCCCGCTACCTAAATGCACTCAAGACATATTCTCTAGGTAGTGTTTATGTTCTGGAAACATTGCCATCGTACACCCAAGATGGTAGTCTACTGCATGGCAACGGAATATTCAGTCGCGTGTTTTGGGCATTTCAACCATGCATCACAGGGTTTGCATCATGCAAACCAATTCTACAAATTGACGGGACTTGGTTGTATGGGAAGTACAAAGGCACGCTATTGATGGCAGTTGCACAAGATGGCAACAACAACATTTTCCCCGTTGCGTTTGCCCTTGTCGAGGGGGAGACCGGTGGTGCTTGGAGCTTTTTCCTGAAAAATCTTCGGACACACGTGGCTCCTCAACCAGATCTCTGTTTGATCTCGGACAGACATGCCTCCATTGAAAGTGCCTACAATAATCCAGCAAATGGTTGGCATGACCCTCCTTCTACGCATGTCTATTGCGTCAGGCATATCGTCCAGAATTTCTCGAGGGAGGTCAAGTACAAAACATTGAGGAAAGCGGTTATGAATGAGGGATATGCATTGACACAACCCACATTCAAATATTACCGCAACGAGATCCGTTTGTCTAATCCAGAAGCCGGTACGTGGATCGATAATATTCCGGTCAAAAAGTGGACTAGGCATACGACAATGGCCAAAGATGGGGGCATATGACAACGAATCTTATTGAATCAATGAATGGGGTATTCAAGGGCATACGAAACCTCCCAATCACTGCCTTGGTAAAATCCACGTATTTTAGGATGGCTGCGTTATTTGCCAAAAGAGGTGAAATGTGGTATGCGGTGTTGCAATCAGGACAACTATGGAGTGAAAGCTGCATGAAATACATTAAGGCTGAAAGTGCTAAAGCCAACACTCACATGGTTACACGGTTTGACCGACACAGTCACAACTTCATTGTGAAAGAGACAATCAACCACAATGAAGGCCTGGCAAGACAAGAATACAGGGTTATTTTACCTTCTCAATGGTGCGATTGTGGCAGGTTTCAAGCATTTCGTATGCCTTGCTCTCATGTCATTTCCGCTTGTGCTCATACCCATCAAGACGCGCTTCAACTGCTCTCAAACGTTTACAAATCTGAAACGTTGCTCACTGTTTACAACAACAACTTTCCTTTGGTGGCAAAACCGGATTATTGGCCTGAATACAACGACGATATAGTTTGGCACAATGACCAAATGCGAAGGAACAAGAAGGGTCGTCCCAAAAGTAGGCACATCACAACAGAAATGGACGATCTTGACAGGTTGGAAAGAAAGTGTGGTTTATGCCGTCAGGTCGGACACAATCGCAAAAACTGTCCGAATCGGGCGTCTGGCTCGACCACATAAATATTGTAATACAATAAATCTTTTCAATATTTGTGTTGTAAACATTAGGGTTTTCCGTTAATAAAACTGTTAACACAATTTAGGAAATTCAATCAAGGAAATTACATTAGGGTTTTCGCGTACAACAATGATTAACGATATTCAATCTAGGAAATTACAACTGTTAACACAATTTCATCTGACCCATGCATCATCAGCATTACATCACTGTCTGTTTTGACTTCCTCCAACCACACATTAGGTCTTCCTGTCGCATGCGAGGTTGTTGTTCGTTTTCTCTGGATCCTTCGAATTTTTCCCCCTCCGCGATGTCTCCATCTAGCCACCGCATCAACTCCCGCTTCAGACGCTTCATGGAGTGAATGTGCCAGAATTTCATTTTCATCGCAGGTTTCGTGGCGGAGAATATAACGTAACCATCTCTGCTAAAAATCATAGGCGGCGTCATTACGCAAATAACGGAGTACAAAATAAAAATACAGTGCGAGAAAGTGTGAGAAATTTCGAAGAAACAGACGAATTATTTATAAAACAGCATTTTGCCCTAGTTTTGCCCTAGGCGCCGAGTGAGATGGCGCCTCCTCTCATTTTTAAGGAGCATGCGCCATCTCACTTGGCTAAAAGCCAAGGGAGGCGCCAAGTGAGATGGCGCCTAGGGCAAAACCCTAGGTGCATGCGCCAATTGAGATGGCTCCTCCTTTGTGGAGCCATCTGAAACATGGTTATTTGCGTAATTTTTTCCGAAACCCGGTTATTTGCGAAATATTTTTTTAATACATGGTTATTAATAAAAAAAATTCTACAAATTATGAATGGGGATTTGCAATAATGTAAATCTAATTAAGCTATTACAACCAAATCGAATTTGTACGAGCAATGGAGTAAATAATGTACAAGACAATTTAAATATGCAAGGATACATAAAAATGCAAGAAAAGGATTTTTGTTTTGTTTTTTATGTGAAGAGAAATTTTGAACTAAACCTAATAACTTAAGAAAAAGAAATTAATTCTTGAAAACAAAAGTTAACCCTAATTTCTAATTTTAAAATAAAATAAAGTTCTTATGTATTATTTTTATGTATTTTTTTGTATTAAAATAATGAGGGATATTTTATAAAAAATATTTAGTTTTTTATATGTTAAAATAAATATTTACAAGTATATATATATATAAATATAAAAGAAAAGATAAGAATATATCTAAGTTTAATTTATTTTTACAAATTTATTTAAGAAAGAAATAATTAATATATAGTTTAATAAAAATATTTTTTCATGTGAAAATAAAATAAAATAAACAATATGCAAAATTGTCATATTTTATATTTTTCATGATTTTATGTATTTAAGAAAATATTTAATAAACAAAAAAAAGAAATAAAACAAATAAATGAAATATATGGGCCAGGGGTGCTGTAAGGAGACATGGAGTAAGCTTTAGGAAAAAAACATAAGCCCAATGGACAAAAAGCTCAGCGCTGCATAGTAAGAAAAATGACAAAAAATGTGAGAAAATAAGCAAAAGGCAGGCACCAAGGCTCGAACCCATGACCTTGGCAATTTCAGCGCACTGCCTTGCCACTGGAGTGACTGTACATCCGTTAGCTTATGTGAAACAAGAAAAACATAACATAAAACGCTTCCATGGCCCTGTACATCGTCTTCTTCCTCTAGCCAGCCAGAAGCTCTGTATCTTTCTCATCTCTCCATTAAAATGGAAACTTCTAACATGAAAATGATAGTACTCATTCCCACGATCTCAACCATGTAACTTATGGAAACTAACAATCAAAGATTAAAACGAATTTTGAAATCCCTAATTTTAAACCTAATTTTTACAGGAATTTGAACTTCAAAATTCTCTATACATAATGATCAGAAATGAAATCTATGCACATGGTTGGCTTCAACATTATAATATCTACATTTTATCTTCACAAATCATGGCCAATGGATGCCTGTATGAAGAGATAGAAGTTGGGATTCTTACCTCTTTCAGCTGAGATAGTGAATGGAGTTTGAGTGAGATTTATGAAGGCCTGATGATTGCTTGAACTTCCCTGAGTGTGTTCCAATTCTTGCCTTGCTCTGGAAGTGCATGGAACTCTCTATCCAAGTCAACCTGCAAGCTTGGAAAACAAAAATGGCAGATGAAGAAGGAGGAGTAACAATGCATGGATGATGGTCTAGATCAGTTAGATATGAAGTAGGTAAGGTGTTTGGATGATAAAAACTTGAAACGCACGAGTAAAATGATGGATTGCTATGCTTGGACACAAACTGAAAGTTTTGACAATTTTCTGGTGATATGGAGTGTTTTTGTGTTTCAGGCCTTTTGCAATCGTGTCTCCTGTTGTAATGTGTTTGTGTATTAGTATGGAAAAGATTTCAAGTCAACTCTTCAACAAATTTGTGAGTTGTAGCCTTTTTGCACACTTTCTTGCTTTTGAAGTAAAGTGAAGGGACAAGTCTTTACATGCTTGTACTGGCCTGCTTGGAGTTGGTATAAACTCTACACAAGTTGCTTTAGGTATGTAGAACTTGTGTGTGCAGAGAAGACAGGTCCAATGCTCAAGATTTGAAAAGTTGCAAAAGTGAAGCTTTTCCAAAATGGCAATGGCAACTTTGTGCCATTTATGGAATTACAACTTGGACAAAGACTCTTTGGCTTGAATTAATGCTTTGTCAACTGAGTAAGCATTAAATTATGAAGTGAGAAACAAGTTTGGGACATGTAAAGCATGGATTAGGCAGCATAGGTACTGATTTGAATTTTGTTCTTCATGAAATGGCTTGAATTCAAAGTGAGAAATTGCCAACTTCATCTCTTCAATTCTCCCTACTCAAAAATGATCTCAAGGAGTTATTGGACATTTTGGAAATCTTTCCATGTGCTATATAACTCATTTTGAAATGAATTTCAATATTCCCCTTGGAACTAGGTTAAAAGTTGCCATGAAGTTGGGTCAAAAACCTGCCTAAATTAGGGCAAAATTTCACTAAGTTATTTTAGTTCATGGGCATGTATTCACAAAATTATATCTTGAGATCCAAGCATCTTTAGGGAAAAGTGTGTGAAGAAAAGTTGTATATTTCATGGAGGTATAAAAATTTCATGTTGGGAACTTTCCTTGAATCATCTTGTATCATGGTGAAAAAATGACTTAAAGTTGAGAAAAAATAAGAAATTTTCTATACTTAGAAAAAATTTCTAAGTTAAAAAAATTTCCAATTTTAAAACCTAATCTTCAATCCTTGATTTCTTGATGAACAAGTTTCATATTTTGACATGTTTCGATGAATTGTGACCATTGGCACTTGATTTTGACCAAAAAGTCAAAGTTTGACTTTTCAGTATACAGTTGACTGCAAATTTCATATGTCTATCCAATGGATTTGCAATGTTTTGAACCATATAATTAGGTCAAGGTGATGCAATAAAATCCTTGGAATCATGCTTCAACTCGATTGGTCATTTTCTAGGTCAAAAATCAGAAATTTCCCTTTCTTAGTCAAAACCCTAATTTTGACCATTTTGCCCTTTTGATGATTTGATCAAATTTCTTGAGGAATTGTGATTCAAATTTGATAAAATGATACATATGAGTCTAGAATATTGATGTGGATAAAAAAATATGAAGTTTGACTGTAAATTGGCCATGGTTGACTTTTTCCCCAATACAACTGATTTTTAGGTCAATTGTCCAATTGACTGATCAAAAATATGGTCAAGGCTTGAAACTTGTCATGAGTAAACTTAGGGGTTCATAATGATGTTTGAAAGTCTTATGAAGTATTGATAGTCCAAAAATCCTTGTGCAATCTCAAACCCTAATTTTGGGTGATCAGTGCATGATGAGAGGTCTTGAGCTGGTCAAACCCTAATTCAGTCTTGAGTTTAAGAGATCTTGTGAGAATATTCTTGATAAATGAGAGGGAAAATTTTGGGGTACAACACCCGGTATTCCACCTGGCTGTCAAATGTTATACTTGTCAAGAAAAATAATGGAAAGTGGCGAATGTGCGTTGATTATACTGATCTTAATCGGGCATGCCCGAAAGATGCATTTCCTTTACCTAACATAGATATGCTGGTCGACAACTCAGACAGTTATAAAATACTATCGTTTATGGATGCCTATTAGGGCTATAACCAAATCCCAATGGCAGTAAGCGACAAGCATTGCACCACTTTCATGACCAGCTCGGGCAACTATTACTACAACGTAATGCCCTTTGGTCTAAAAAATACAGGAGCAACATATCAACGGATGATGAACAAAGTATTCCACAACCAAATCGGGGACATGCTCGAGGTGTATATGAACGACATGATCATCAAAACCCGAGAGGACACCGACCATGCCGCTCACCTCAGGGAAGTCTTTGCTCAAGCAAGGCAATGCAAAATGAGATTTAACCCCGAGAAGTGCACATTCGGGGTCAAGGCGGAGAAATTCCTCGGCTTCTACCTGACAGAACGAGGAATCAAAGCCAACCCCGACAAATGTAGGGCTTTCTCCGACCTCCCCACGCCTACATCGAAGAAATCCATACAAGTCCTGAACGACATGCTTACCTCGTTATCTCGTTTCGTTGCGAGATCCGCTCAGCAGCCCCCCCCCCCCCCCCCCCTTCTTCAAGCTCCTTCGCAAAGAAGCAGCCTTCGAATGGACCGATGAATGTGAACAGGCGTTGCTCCATCTCAAACAAAGTCTACCTCAACCGCCCGTGTTATCACGACCCGTCGACGGGGAACCTTTGTTCCTGTACCTGGCCTTCTCGGCCGAAGCGTCAGCGCAACCCTCATTCGCGAGACGCCCGATGGACAAAAACCCGTCTATTTCACTAGCAAAGTGCTTCAAGGGCCCGAGGTCAGATACCAACAGACAGAGAAGGTAGCTGTGGCCCTCTTCAACACGGCGAGGAGACTCAGACACTATTTCCTCGCACACACGATCATAATACGAACTGACCATCCAGTAAAACAACTCTTGGGTCGACAAGACATAGCAGGTCGAATGTTGAAGTGGTCCTTGGAAATTTCCGAGTTTGACATTCAGTACGAGAGCAGGAAAGCCCTAAAGGCACAAGCTTTAGCCGATTTCGTCACAGAAATGACCACACACAATCCCCCCCGCAGGAAAAGAGCACAAGTGGACCATCTTTGTCGATGGAGAATCCATCCCGTCCAGAAGCAGCGCGGGGATCCTCTTAGAGAACGAGGAAGGTGTGGTGATCGAGCACTCGCTCACCCTCTCCTTCCCTACTTCAAACAACCAAGCGGAATACGAGGTCCTGCTTGCGGGAGTAAGACTAGCTGAGGACCTAGGTGCCCGTGAGGTACAAATTTTCACTGACTCTCAACTCGTCGCTTCCTAAGTCCAAGGGGGTTATCAGGCTAAAAACAACAGCCTCATTGAATACCTGAACTTATTCAAAGGATACATGAAGAAGTTTGACCGAGCAGAAATTTCGCACGTCCCACGTGAGCAAAACACAAGGGCCGATATACTTTCGAAGCTCGCAAGCATGAGAAAGAAAGGCGAAAACAAATCCGTCATACAAGAATCCCTATCTCGCCCGAGCATCGTAAAAACCTAGATCCCACCCGAGGTGAACGCCATCGGAGACAACTCGTGCTGGATGACCTCAGTGTTCAAATTCCTGACAAAAGGTGAACTCCCTCCAGACCGAACAGAGGCAGCCGCGACCAAACGACGAGCGTGCTCCTACATGGTGATCGAGCACAAACTATATTACAGGGGATTTTACATCCCACTCTTGAAGTGCATCGATGAATCCACAGTCCCCGAGGTATTACGGGAAATACACAAGGGTACTAACTCCCAGCACATGGGCGACAAGTCCCTAGAAAGAAAGGCTCTATGAGCGGGGTACTACTGGCCGACAATGCAACAGGACGCCAAATACCACGTCAAGAGATACGACAAGTGCCAGAGGCACGCCGACATGCATCTCGCCCCCCACACGAGCTGAATATACTGTCATCCCCGTGGCCATTTGCCTGGTGGGGGATGGATATCCTCGGACCATTCGTACAAGGAACGTACCAAAACAAGTTCCTCATTGTCGCCGTGGATTACTTTACAAAGTGGATAGAGGCCGAGGACCTTGCGAAAATCACCTCCCATAACATCCTCCGCTTATACAAATGAAACATCCTCGCCCGATTTGGAATCCCGCAGGCGCTGATCATAGATAACGATACCCAATTCACCGACTAAGGCTTCCGAAGCTTCACCGCCAAACTCGGCACCGAACAACATTTCACCTCAGTCGAGCATCCCCAAACCAACGGGCAAGCCGAGGCCGCCAACAGGGTCATCCTACGAGGACTTAAGCGCAGATTGGGAGAAGCAAAAAGGGGGTGGGTCGAGGAACTACATAGCGTCATGTGGGCTTACCGCACCATACCCCATTCGACGACGGGTGAAACCCCATTCCGACTAACATATGGCACCGAGGCGGTCATCCCCGTAGAGATCAGGGAATCCTTCAGGCGGACAGAGATGCCCCTTGACAAGGAAATGAACGACGAGGCCCTGAGGGATGAGCTCGACCTGGTCGACGAAATCCGATCGAGAGCAGCCCTGTGCGAGGCCACTTTGAAACAACGAGTAGCCCTGTGTCACGATGACAAGGTCATCATACGTGAATTCCAGGTCGGCAGTCTAGTCTTGCGAAGAAACCAGAAAGATTCCCACGAAGGGAAATTGGCCGCAAACTGGGAGGTACCTTATCGCGTCCAGGGTGCTACGGGCACCGAAGCATACTATCTCGAGCAGTTAAACGGAGAACCATTACCATGACCCTGGAATGCTGCAAAGCTGAAACAGTACTATAGCTAAAGCCCTCACCAACTATGGACTTTTGCCGTCGAACATTCACCTTTAGTCAACAAAGGGAAAGTCTCGACCACATAGGCGAGTCGAGGTACGAACCCAACCTACAAACCAACGAGGGGCATACCGTCGTTCACCCGATGAACCAAACGCCAATGCCCGGTAGGGACACCTCGATCGAGCTCCACTGTCGAAGTACCCACATGGCAGAACACCCAGCTTGCAATGGGCAGTTCACGCCACAGACGTAGGACCCCGATCTAGGTCATACGCCCGACATGCGGACTCCACTCCGCATATTCAGCACATTTTGATGTGCGTCAAACCATCACAGGGGTCGAACGAATATCTCCACTCGAGCACAAACTTTACCAAGGGTTCATTATAAAAATAACAGTCGAGCATATACCTAGATACTAGCAGGTAATTGCAAACAAAGCATCTATCAAAAAGGCAATCATAAAACAGATTAATAATGTACCGACCATAATGGTCGACGATATTCGAAATTACAGTCCAGGGCACGACGACCCAAAAAATTAAGAATAACACGGGAATGCAGGACCCAAAAACAAACGCGGGCACACAGGCCCTAAAAAACAATATACGGGCACGTAAACCCAAACAACAACAAAATGTCAATCAGTCCCCGGAGTGCTGACGTCCACATCAGGAGAGTCAGGGGGAGGCACAACCTGGACGTCGACGATCTGGGACAAAACTCCAACCCCTTCGGTGTTCAAGCCCGTATTTAGCACAAATAGCTGACTCATCGCAACCTCAAACCCATCAGCCAAAGCGCCAACACAATCTGACTCTAGAGGTGGATGCAAGCAATAAAATCTGAGCGTGTACGCAAGTCAGCCATCCCCTATGGCTCATCCTCGGCTGGAAGCATAACGACTTTCAGGTCCTCAATCTCCCTCGACAAATGTTGGTTGTCGCTCTCCAGCCGTTCCCTATCAAGCTGAAGGAAATCTCTCTCCTCGAGAGCCCTGTCAGCCCTCTCCTTCTCCCCCGACAGTAAATCAGACTGTTCGCGGAACATTTCCTCGGAGCGTTCGAGGGTTGCCTTCAACTTGCGAGACTTGGCCGCAAGAGCCGCCTTCTACGACTCCAACTCTCTAACACGGTCTGTGGAATCTAATCCTCCCCCCGCGAGGACCATAACCATCTCAGCCATCTTTACCACACCAACCATACTAACAGCAAGGTGTTTCCTCCGACCTTCCTTGTCAAGCCGCCTGATGATGTCGGCCTCATTGTCGGACACAGTCAAGGGAAACCCCTCAAAGAAGTCCTTCTCCATGAAGCAAGGTGGTAGGCCAAAATCCCGGGCAGCAACATCCCCATCAGTCACTTCCGCCCCATCCTTTGGTCGACTCCGCTTCCTGCTGACCAGCACAGATTGGCGCTCGGCATCGGGAGAACCTGAGGACCCACTGGATCCTTCTCTACTCGAATCAATAGGCGGGCCCATCCGCGTGGCCTGTTGAGGTCTCACCAGTCTCTTATTTATCTTATTGTCCTGGGTTAACTTCAGCAATCTTTCACGACGCTCCGTCATGTAACCTATAAGGGGAGCGAACGAGGGTTAGCTACGTACATTAAAAGCAATAAAAAAGGAATAACAATAAGAGCAAAGCAAGAAACCTAAGAGATCTACGGCCTGCCCATAAGATTGGCACTCGATGAGAGCCTTGGTATTAATTGGACGTGCCTCGAACGTCGGATAGCCATCCTCGTCAAGAATGCCGTCCCCTTCCCTAGTGACCCACCGAGCAGGAAAGAAGCCATCAAGAAACTTGTTCAGGATTCCATAAGCTTCCTCGTCCTCAGCACTCAAACCCCCAACAGGGGTATGGTAGTGCCCAGGACCATGGTCGTAATGACCCGAGCACCAGTGAATGGGAAATCTGGAGATCCGCCCGAGCTCGGGATTACCTTCGGCGTCCAAACATGGTTCCCCATCCTCGTCGACCACAGTGTCCGATTCGAACAATGAATCTAAGGCTGTCTGGGTGGACGGTTGCAATATATACCATATGTCTTTAAAATCTCGCACATAATCCATGTACATCCTAAACAGTCTCTTCGACTCCTTAAGGGACACCCAGCTATGTTTCCCTCCTCGGGACTGCCGTTGTAAGTGAAAAACTCTGAAGAACAAGGGAATCTTCGCCCCAATTCTCAGGAAACCACAAGTGAGATCAAATTCACGGAGAAAGGCAATCGCGTTGGGGTGGAGTTGGGAGGGGGCCAGGTTCAGATGGTTCAATACCCCGACCTGGAATTCGTTGAAGGGCAACCGAAGACCAAGATCTCAGAATATGATCTCGTACATAGGGAATGCATCTTGTGTGAACTCCTAACAGACGCGAGCAACCCTCGCCGGCCTCATTATCTTGAAGTTCCTTTGAAATCCTTCTTGACTACCACCATACTCGATGATGGTATAAGCTTTACTACTACGATGGCTATAGACCGAAGCTATTCCCCGGGGCTCAGCACCCACCCAATTTAGTATGGGGTCATCGACGGTGTCGACCATGGTAATAGTTTCTTCTGCTGTGCTTGTCTCTTCGACATCATTATGCCCCGAGGACTCAGGAATTTCGGCCATTTACTTGCAAAGTACAGGAAACCGGTGAATTCACAGCAAATTCGCTTGCCCGCCACAAAGACGGGGAGAAGTAAGCAATACTCAGATCGAGCCTACATCCATTCGCATGAGAAACGGGAAACAAGTGGATCTTAACCAAACACCGACCCCCCAGCGCCAGCCGCACATCAATCATGAATGACGTGAGCATAACACGAGTACCCCGGGCGAAGCATGAATCCCGTGACCAAGTTCATGATTATGCTGGCCCGGTACAAGAATATTACGGGGAAACTAGCCTACGTACTAACGAAAGGATGAATCTCCTGGCCAAGTTCGTGAATCTACTAGCCAAAACGCATGAGTGTCAATGCAAGATCATGAACCATATGCCTAAACTTATGAATATCCCGGGCATAACCATGAATCAGGCGCCTAGAGCACTTAAATCTATCGGGCATAATCCCCAAACACAAGTTTCTACTATTAAAATGTCGTCAAAACTATCTACAACGCGAGAAATCAAAGGGAAAAGACACTTACTTGGAAGAAGATTTGAAGAGCGGCGGTGGTGGAAGTAATCAGACGGCGAACAGCGCGGCGGTCTGAATGGCGTTATGGAAACTCATGACAGTAAAAACATAGGAAATATGAGAAGCGTGAAGAGGTGAAACGAACCATGGGCCCTGGAATCCTATTTATAGAGATGACGTGGAATATGAAACTTCGCACCGGGGAACCACGGACCGCCTCCGTCCTCGATGCCTACTTGCCTATAAAATGATGGCCCTATTCTCTAGGACAGTATTGTGATTTCCAAGGACTACACCACGTGTCCAACAGACGCAACTGACGCATCCCCGCGAGAGCTCCTCAAGCACTCCTCGACATGGAAAATCTCGGCATCACGCACGCGATCCTCGCGAAAGAGTGAACTGGGATCAAGTCATAACTCCTGTACCAGGAGCAACGACTTGGGGGGCTCCTGTTCTGGACTGGGCCTGCCCATGGCCCAAATCACCAATAAGGCCCAATCCAAACCGTGCCACGTGCTATGCTAGAAACTAGATCCTCCGAGCATACCCTGGTCACGGGCTATAGGACTAATACAACCATGCCCACGGCTACCCGCGGAGAGAGGCGTCCCCGACGAGGAACATCCCAATTTGAGCCTTGCTCGAGCACCCTCCCTGTAGGGTAGACTCTCAACCCCTCCGGACGTTTCAGAGTCCTCAGAGCTCCGGGAAGATCGTGTCTTCACCTTACTTATTCTTTGGAGAGCATCATCCAGGTAGGGGACCATGTGCAGGTCCCCACTACTCACGTAGAACCTGACAGTCCCTTTGTTGGCCCTGTTTTGGTCAGCCCAATAAAGGGACCTTGGCCCAGCGCTGGGGGCTATAAATACCCTCTATTTTAAGAGGGTCAGGTATTCATTCATTCACACCAACATATAATTCACCTGATCATTCCGTCTCTCACTTATCATCAGAGTGTCTTGCAGGTACTCCCCCATCTCCTTCAAATCAAGTTCGAGCCAGCTGTGACGGTCCAACTCTGATCAGGTACGATCACTAAGATAAAGTGGTTATGCTTTAAACAAGCTTGCTTCTGACTTTGTGGATGAAGTGTGATCAAAGGGAACAATTTAGAGGCTCAAGAATTGACTTTACACAAAAGCTTTCTTTTCTAAAATGGAAGTGTTCACTTTGTGCCATTAATGGAAATGTGGATTGGATAAAGCTTAAACCACTTGGATTAAAGCTCAAAAGTTTTTGTAATCCATTAATGATGGATAGATGCACAAGTTAGGAGGCCTGCAAAGCAAGATTGTGCAGCCTAGTATTGAAATTGCACTCGTGTTCATCATGAAAATTACCTATAATTCAAGTGACAAAACACCAACTTCATCTCTTCGATTCTCTATACTCCAGAATGATCTCAAGGAGTTGTTGGTCATTTTGGAAAGCTCGCAATGTGCTATACAACCCATATTTGAATTTCTTTTGGATATTCCCCTTGGAACTATATGAAAAAGTGCCATGAAGTTAGGTCAAAATCCTGACCAAATTAGGGCAAAATTTAACTAAGTGTTTAGTTTCATGACCCTATGTTCTTGAAATTATAACATGAGATCCAAGCACTTTTGGAAGAAGTTGTGTGAAGAAAAGTTGTATATTTCAACTTTCATTTTGGAAGTTTCTCTTGACTCATCTTGTATCCTGGTGAAAAATTGGCTCAAAGTTATGAAAAAAACATGAATTTTCAACACTTCGAAAAATTTCTAAGTTTAGAAAATTTGACTTTTCAAAATGAAATCTTGACTTTTTGATTTCTTGATGAATAAGTTTCATATTTTGACATGTTTTGATGAATTATAATCTTTGGCACTTGAATTTGACCAAAAAGTCAAAGTTTGACTTTTCAGTATACAATTGACTTTTGATCAGTTGACTGCAAAATTCATCTGTCAATCTAATGGACTTGCAATGTTTTGAACCATGTCATTAGGTGAAAATGGTGAAATTGGACTCTTGAGATCATTCCTTAAACTAATTGACCAATTGCTAGGTTTAAAATAAGAAATTGCCATTTCCTAGTGTGATCGGTGGGAAAGGGAATTGACTATTTTGGAACGTTGGTTCGCGTTTGGTTTTCGCAAAATGTCGCGGTAAGCAAGAGTCGCCACCGTCTTTTATTTTATCCAACCAGGAAAGGACAAAAGCACAGAAAAATTCCTTTTTGAGATGTTTCTCGGGTTTGGGAGGTAGATTATAGAAAGGGAAGGTGTTAGCACCCTTTCTATCCGTGGTTATCCACGGGCTCTTAGGTACTTGCTCAAAGTATTTTCAAAATTTTCTTTTCTTTGTGTTTGTGGGTTTGAAAGAAGTTTTTGTTTGAAAGGAGTGTAAGTGCGAAAAGTTTTGTTTTGTTTTAAAATGAGCAAGTACTTTAAGAACCATATACCTACTCGAAAAAGGAATTAATCTGTACAAATGTCCTTTAGGCAATGCTATCCCACTATTGAGGAGTAGGTCGCACCGCCGTTGGAGTTTTAAGGGTCAATTCGATTAAGGGACATGTGGTCACTAAAGCAATGTTAGGACGCCTTAGCGGTAACCCTAATGTCTTAGATCATTTTATCCGAGGCAACCGTTTCGAGGCAACTTTGATCTTTGGACAAGAGGGCGACCTCTAAAACTTCCTATACTCAATGACCACATTCGAGGCAACCAAGTGAGGTGTACCCTAAGAGTGCGCATGTGCGAGTGTATTGTTTTTCAGTTATTTATCTTTGTACATGTTATGGGTGATCTATTGTTGAATTTAAATTAAAATTGATCTTGTCATGCATTTCCTAGTTATCAAACATCTAACAGTTAATATTATACGGAAATTAAATTGCGGAAAATTGAATCTAAGCTATTACAAGGCGTCGGGTATTTACATCGCCAAAAACAAACCCTTTAAAATTAAATTGCGAAAAGTAAATAAAAGCGATAAATAAATAAATAAAATCCTAAGTTAAACTATTACATTCCCGAAGCAGTTACAATATTGAAACATGGATAAAAAATAATACGCGCGCGAGAAAATTAAATCGGAGTGTCTTAGGGTTTTGACCCTTTTTATTAAATAAAGCGTATTTTTTGTTATTTTTTGAATTAAAATTAGTCTAAGTTAATAATTGAATTAATTAATTAAATGAAAATATTTTTGGGTTTTATTTTAATTAAGGAAATGAAATAAGGATGGTTAAAAATATTAAAAACCTAATATTCTAATTTGATTTTAATTTATTGCAAAATATATTATTGTTAAACCTATTTAAACTAAATAAATTAATTAATGTTTATTTACAAAAATAAATAATGAAATTAATGGATTTTATAAAAATATTATTTTTTGTTGTTTCTGATTTTTTTATGAGAAAAAATTAATGGGTTAGTAATTAATTAAATAAAATAAGTAAATAAATAAAAAGATATAGAAATTAAAAGAAATACTCAAGGGGGTGTGGGCCTGAATCTGGGTGTGAAATCAGCAATTAGTTGGCCTAAAACATCCAGCCTGTTTTGACCTTTGGAATCCAACGCGTGTTTGTTGACCAAGGAGTATGATGGGCGTGCAATCTGGGCCTCTGGATCTGATCTGAGGCCACCTGGCTAGCATCTGGAGAAGGGCATATGGTGAGCTGCATCCTAGGCGCTACATGTGAAAAATATTCTAATTTGATTAAGGAAATAAAATAAGGATGGTTAAAAATATTAAAAACCTAATATTCTAATTTGATTTTAATTTATTGCAAAATATATTATTGTTAAACCTATTTAAACTAAATAAATTAATTAATGTTTATTTACAAAAATAAATAATAAAATTAATGGATTTTATAAAAATATTATTTTTTGTTGTTTCTGATTTTTTTATGAGAAAAAATTAATGGGTTAGTAATTAATTAAATAAAATAAGTAAATAAATAAAAAGATATCGAAATTAAAAGAAATACTCAGGGGGGTGTGGGCCTGAATCTGGGTGTGAAATCAGCAATTAGTTGGCCCAAAACATCCAGCCTGTTTTGACCTTTGGAATCCAACGCGTGTTTGTTGACCAAGGAGTATGATGGGCATGCAATCTGGGCCTCTGGATCTGATCTGAGGCCACCTGGCTAGCATCTGGAGAAGGGCATATGATGAGCTGCATCCTAGGCGCTACATGTGAACACCTGAAGAAAAATCAAATAAAGTTTTGGGGGACCTGGGATTCGAACCCAGGTCCCAATGCTCAATGACACGCTTCCTTGGCCAACTCATCTACGCTGCTTCTTTGTTAGTGGAATACATAACAAACATTATATTCAAAACAATTAATTATGCCCTGAAAAATAAAAAACGCGCTAACAATTTAAACAAGCCAATGATGCTAAGCCACGTAATCGTCTTCTTCAAATAACCCTGGTTCGTTTACCTGCGGATTTTTATCCGCAGGAAGATTCGTAGGGTATCTCAAAAACCTTCTCCAGGCCATGTAAACGAAACCTAAGAGTACCAATGCGTTCGTCTCCTCCTCCTGGTTATCCCTATACCCATTAGCATTGATTTTGCCTGTATCAAAAAGGCCTAAAAAACAAGAACAAGAACCCTAGGATCGGGCATCACAGTACAGGCCATGCAAATCAAATTAAATAATGCAGAATTGTTAGAATTTAAACATTAAGCATGATGGTGCAATCAAATTGGCAAAAAGATGCAAGAAAAATGATTTACGATTTCATGTGCAGAGGTGTATTCGCGACGACTTACAGCGAGTTTCAGATGGTCTCAAGGCCTGGTTTTGGTTTCTTTTGCTTCACAGGATATCAGGCAAGGGAGTAGTGTTGAGATCTTGCTTTGAAAACGCCTCCAAACAAGAATTTGATCTCTCACTTTTCACACTTTTTTTCAATTCTGAATTGGCTCTTTCTGCAGCTCTTTTTGCGCGTCCTTGCTTTGTGTGGCTTGTACAAGTATTATAGGATGAATTAGGTTTAATCTTTTGGCCTGAATCCAAGTGCATTGAAGATTCATGATTTGATTTTGATCACCATTATCAAGTTTCCAAAAATAGGTCAAATCTGATTTTTTATGCATGAATAAGCCTTGATACAAATTGATTTGATGAATCATGACAATTGAAAGTTGTACCAATCACAAAGATATTATTTCATCAATTTTTAGATTTTATTTGATTTAATATTGATTAAAAATGAATTAAATCAATAAAAATTAAATAAAATAGAAAAATAAATGAATGGCCATGAAATAAAATATGGGACACGTGTGTGTCATGACAAGACCATATCAAGTGGAAAAAAGTGAGCCCTTTTGTCAAAAATTGGAGTTTTGAGGATAGTTGACTTTTGGCAAATTTGGAAAAATGCCCAACTTCAACAATGCGTAACTTCCTCCATTTTGAACGTTTGGAGGTTTTCTTTGACTTTTTAGAAACCTTGAGATGTCCTCTAATCAACCCTTTTGGTCTCATCTAATTTTGATGTTCCATGCTCAAGTTATAAGCTTTGGCAAAAAAGGTGTTTTTGTTGACTTTCAAAAATGACCTATAATGTCCAAATTTGTAACTTTTTGTGAGAGAATTTCTTGATCTTGGGGTGTGAATATGGATTGTAGGAAATTGCATCCTCTTAAAAATGCGCTTTGGATGGGTCATTTCTCATAAAGTATGAGAAAGTTATGCTTGGTCAAAGTTGAGTTGACTTTTCTTGCAAAAACCCTAATTTAGCAACTTTTGAATCTTGATGAATCTTGAGCAATCCTTGATGAATCATGATCAACCCTTGATAAAATGATGAATTATCCTTCAAAATGAGAATGTTGACAAAAAATCTTGAGGTTTGACTGTATTTGGGACACAATTGACTTTTGCCCTAGCACAATCGATTTTTGGGCCTCTTGAGCAATTGACTGACCAAACTTCCTCTGCAAGGCTTGAAATTTGACATGGATGAACTTAAAAACATATTAAGACATTGGGAATCACTTGAGGACATTTGGATATGAGGACCTTAATGCAACATAAAACCCTAATTTTGACTTGACTGCCTTAGGAGGTGATTTGACTGTCCAACCCTTGAGCCAACTTGAGCAACTTGAAGATTATTCTTGACATGTCTTGAGGAATATGGGAGGGAAAATTTTGGGGTACAACACCTAGTCAAAACCCTAATTTTGACCATTTTGCCCCTTTTGGAGATTTGATCAAATTTCTTGAGGAGTTGTGGTCCAAACTTGATAAAATGGTTCATATGAGTTAAAAATGTTGATGTGGATAAAAAATTATGAGGTTTGACCGTAAATTGGCCATGGTTGACTTTTTCCCCAATACAGCTGATTTTTAGGTCAACTGTTCAATTGACTGATCAAAAGTGTGATCCAAGGCTTGAAACTTGACATGAGTAATCTTGGGGGTCCATAATGGTCCATGAAAGTCATAAGAAGCATTGATAGTTCAAAAATACTTGTGCAAACTCAAACCCTAATTTTGGTCATCAGTGCCTAATGAGGTGTCTTGAGCTGATCAAACCCTAGTGCAGTCTTGAGCCCAAGGAGATCTTGTGAGAAAATTCTTGACACGCGAGAGGGAAAATTTTGGGGTACAAAGGCTACCCCTGTTAAATCTTCTTAAGCCTGAAGAGTTAGATTGACAAGCTTTGTTGTTCGTGACTCAAAGGTGGAAGATGATTGGACACTAGAGTGCCCAGAAATTTGCACTCGGCGATGTGATGATTGAGGGAATGGGCTTAAAGATGCCATTTGGAGAGGTGATAGAAAGTTGTTGGAGATGGGCTTGTAGATGCCATCCAAGAGTGGTTGTTGAATTGTAACTTGTAAGCTGAAAGAATGAGTATCAGAATGGCATATGTGTCTGGAGCATATCTGAATTGTATATGGGGGAGGATTTTGAATAAGTATCAGAATGGTATCCGTGTCTGGAGTGTATTTGAACTGTATCTGAAAGTTGAATCTTGAATGAGTATTATAATGGCATCCGTGTCTGGAGCCTATCTGAACTGTATCTGAAAGTTAAATCTGAATGAGTATCAGAATGGCATCCGTGTCTGAAGCGTATCTGAACTGTATCTGAAAGTTGAATCTGAATGAGTATCAGAATGGAATCCGTGTCTGGAGCGTATATGAACTGTATCTGAAAGTTGAATCTGAATGAGTATCAGAATGGCATCCGTGTCTGGAGCGTATCTGAACTGTATCTGAAAACTCTGAACATTGTTAATGATAGCTGTTAATCTTATCCTGAAAAGGGTAAAATGTTAGCTAAAATGCGAAGTCATGTTGTATGAAATGTATGATATAATTCATTCATTTTATCAATGTTTATGATATACAGATGCAATGTATGCATATGTGAGCTAGTCTATTGCACTGTTTGTTGGATTGGGGAAAATAAATCCCTGAATGTTGGTGAGGATACGTAAGTCTTCATGTCTTGAAGTCGAAATGTTGATGAATTTCCGTTTATAGAAATAAACTTTGTTGTAAGGGAAATGCCATGTACTGCTTGAAAAATCTGTTTGGGGAATCTGGAGAAATTGGATGATTTCTACCGGGGATTGATAACTGGAAGCTTTATTCTGCTGGGGATTAAACTGTACACTGCGGGGAAATTTTTTTATATGGAAAATAACTTGGAGAGATTTCCATATCCCTTAAAGCCATCAGTAATTGTCTTATATTTTGTTTATTTGTAAATAGTAATTATGTTCAGCAATGAATCATTGGACGTTTTTGTAAACAAAACACAAGAGTAAAGAAAAACAAATAGTTTTTCACTTTCAAAGGAATATCTTTGTATTGACTTCGAGTAAGTATTTTTGTAAAGTGAGACAAACATCCTAGTAGGAGAACACCGTCGTAAAAAATGAAAATTTTAATACAAAGAAAAGATAACTATGTGTAATCATCCCATGGGGTTCCCATTCTGCTATAGCCTTTGTATCTTTGAGCATCTTGTCTCTTTGTTGCCTTGTCCGAAGATGATTAAATTGATCAGAACCGTTGAGTTTACAGGTTGTCCGTAAGGTGATCCAACGGGACATAGTCATATGCTTTAATTCCCTAACTTTTACCTGGACCGCCCTTTCGGGTTTTCAGTCCACCGGGGAAACCCTTTTTTGCCCAAGTCGCCCTTTCAGGTTTTCAACTTGCCGGGTGTACATATTTTTTTGTTTTATCCCTAATTTTTGCCCGAACCTTTTTGGTTCGTCGGGATGCCCTTGTTTTGCCTAAGTATGTCAACCTAGCGGGTCTCTTATGCATAGTATCTTTTGACTATATCCGCGTTCGCAAGATGCGACAGGTCGTCGCCATCCATGGTGGTCAAGATTATTGCCCCACCAAAGAATATGTTTTTGATTACAAACGGTCCTTCATAGGTAGGAGTCCATTTGCCCATGGGATCACCTTGTGGCAGTATGATACGTTTGATAACTAGATCCCCAACTTGATACACTTGACGTCTGACTTTCTTGTTGAAAGCCTTGATCATCCGTTTTTGATACATTTGACCATGGAAAACAACAATAAGTCTCTTCTCATCAATCAAGCTCAGTTGATCAAGTCGATTCTGGATCCAAGCATCTTCGTTCAACCCTGCATCCTTCATAATCCTCAGAGAGGGGATCTGGAACTCGATAGGCAAAACAACTTCCATGCCGTAAACCAGAGAATAAGGTGTTTCCCCGGTTGATGTGCGAGTTGTGGTACGATACCCGTGGAGAGCGAATGGTAGCATATCATGCTAGTCTTTGTATGTGACTTTCATTTTCTGTATGATCTTTTTAATGTTCTTATTTGCAGCTTCGATAGCACCATTCATCTTCGGATGGTAAGGAGAAGAATTGTGATGCTGAATCTTGAATTAATTGCACAAGGCGGTGATCATAGTGTTGTTGAGATTTGTACCATTGTCAGTGATGATCCTTTCTGGGATACCGTACCGGCAAATGAGATTTTGCTTGATGAAACGGGCAACAACATTCTTGGTAACAGATGCGAAGGAGGCTGCTTCAACCCACTTTGTAAAATAGTCAATGGCCACTAGGATGAAGCAGTGTCCATTGGAGGCTGTTGGCTTAATTTCCCCAATCATATCAATTCCCCACATAGCAAAGGGCCAAGGAGCCGTTAAGACATTCAGAGGAACCGGAGGTACGTGCACCTTATCAGCATAAATCTGACACTTATGGAAAGTTCAAGAGTGTTGATGGCAATCCTCTTCCATGGTAGACCAGTAATAACCTGCATGTAGGATCTTCTTTGCCATCGTATTTCCACTAGAATGGGTGCCAAAAGTGCCTTCATGCAATTCAGCCATGATCCTTTCAACTTCAACCTTATCTACGCACCGAAGTAACATAGAGTCATGATTGCGTTTGTACATGATACTGTTAATAAGGAAGAACTTATGGGAGAATATTCTTAAGAACTTCTTGTCATTGACTGAAGCTCCTTCCGGATATTCTTGAGCCTCGAGATACCTCTTGACTTCGTGAAACCAGGGCTGGTCCACTACTTCTTCAGTATTAATCTCGTGACAGTGTGCTGGTTCATCCATTCGCTCGTTGGTGATTTGGGGAGCCTCGTTATCCCATTTAAGTTTAAACATGGATGACATTTTGGCTAATGCGTCTGCTAGCTGATTTTCTTCTCGCGGGAAATGCTTGAAGGTAATCTTCTCAAAATGTGGTAGAAATGTCAAAACATGTTCTTTATAAGGGATAAGGTTAGGATGTTTGGTGTCCCATTCCCCTTTTATCTGACTCATGACCAAATCTGAATCTCCAAATACATTTAAGGATTTGATCCCCAAGTCTATGGCAGCTCTGAGACCAAAGATGCATGCTTCGTATTCCGCCATGTTGTTTGTACAATTGAAGCAGAGTCTGGCAGTAAAGGGAGTATGACACCCTTCCGAAGATATGAGTACAACACCTATACCATTTCCAAGTGCGTCGGATTCCCCATAAAAGAACAGGGTCCATCGGGATTCTTGTTCAGGTCCGTCATGTGGCCTGAATTCTTCACAATTGTCTAACGTCATGATGTTTTCATCCGGAAATTCGAACTTCATGGATTGGTAGTCTTCCACGGCTTGGTGAGAAAGGTGATTAACTAATACACTACCCTTTATTGCCTTCTGGGTGGTATACTGTATGTCATACTCTGTTAGGATCATCTGCCATCTCACTATTCTCCCGGAGAGAGCAGGTTTCTCGAAGATGTATTTTATCGGATCCATTTTAGATATCAACAAAGTAGTATGAGTCAACATATACTGTCTTAGCCGGAGAGCAGCCCATGCCAGAGCGCAACAAGTTTTCTCAAGCAGTGAATATCTGGTTTCACAGTCAGTAAACGTTTTGCTCAGGTAGTAAATAGCATGCTCTTTTCGGCCAGACTTGTCATGCTACCCCAATACACACCCCATTGAGTTTTCTAAAACAGTCAGATACATAATCAATGGTCTTCCCTTGACTGGTGGCATCAACACAAGAGGCTCTTGTAAGTATTCTTTGATTTTGTCAAAAGCAACTTGGCACTCGATATTCCATTTGACTACTTGATCTTTCTTCAACAATTTGAAGATTGGTTCACAAGTAGCTGTCAGGTGAGAGATGTATCTAGCAATGTAGTTCAAACTCCCTAAGAATCCTGACTTCCTTCTCAGTATGCAGAGCAGGCATCTCTTGTATCACTTTAACTTTGGCAGGATCGACCTCGATACCTTTATTGCTGACGACAAAGCCTAGGAGTTAACAGACCGTACCCCAAATGTGCATTTGTTTGGATTCAACCTCAGCTTGTACTTCTTCAGTCTCTCAAACAGTTTTTATAAGTGATCAAGATTCTCTTCTTCTATTTGAGATCTGGCTATCATATCGTCCATGTAGACCTCTATTTCGTGATGTATCATGTCATGAAATAAAGCTACCATGGCACGTTGATAGGTTGCCCAAACATTCTTTAGTCCAAATGGCATCACCTTATAGCAGAAAGTGCCCCACTGCGTGACAAACGTTGTTTTCTCCATGTCCTCAGGCGCCATTTTGATTTGGTTGTAACCTGAGAATCCATCCATGAAGGAAAACACTTTGTGTTGTGCCGTATTGTCAACTAGAATATCAATGTGGGGGAGTGGAAAAACATCCTTAGGGCTTGCCCTATTCAAATCCCTGTAGTCCATACATATTCGCACTTTTCCGTCTTTTTTGGGCACGGGAACAACATTGGCAACCCATTGGGGATAAGAGGTGACAACCAAGAATCCAAGGTTGAATTGCTTCATGACTTCTGCTTTAATCTTTCTGACATATCAGGCCTCATGCCGCGAACCTTTTGCTTTACTAGAGGACAATCCTCTTTTATAGGAAGACGATATACCACAATGTCTGCATCAAGTCCCGACATATCTTCATACGACCAGGCAAAGACTTCAACATAATCGTGTAACAATTGAATCAGACGCTCCTTGAAACTGGGTTCCAGATTGGCACCCACCTTGACCTCTTTTTTGTCTTATTTGGTACCTAGGTTGATTGTATCCACGGGTTCCTCGTGAGGCTGAATAGTTCTCTCTTCTTGTTGTAGTAGTCTGGAAAGTTCCCCTGGTACTTCACAATCTTCCTCACCTTCGTCTTCAGCTTGGCAGACTAGATTTTCAGATTCACAAAAAGCCATAGCAGAACCGGTACCCATGGGATCCCGTATGGATGTAGACCTGCATTGTGAGTGTGAGTGTGTGTAAGGGTATAGCTATCTTTGAAAGAAATGAAAATGTAAAAAAAGCAAAAACAATGAGCATAAAGTTTGTATGCAAAACGTCCACGATTCATTGATGTCATATGGAAATGAGATAATAACCCTTACAAATGGACCATTGTGCCTCGGGTAAGACACAAGGTTTTAAGAGTTTGAATTTTTTTAATATTACATATCCAACAAAATGTAAAGATAAATTACTGTGGGATAAAAGTGATCGGGACAAAATCTCTAGCCTCCCAATTACTGAGCCCTCCACTGACAGTTGGGAAGATCCAATCCTCCAGGTTGCAGCAATATTCATCATCTTCTACGGGGTTGACCTCACGGTTGCTGATCTTCAGGGGTGGTCCTCTAGCACGAGCGCGACGCTCAACCTTCTGGGCACCTGAAGTGAAATCCAGGCCAAATTTGTCAGACTTATATGGGATATCTGGGAGTTGTCCCCAGATAGTGCACCCACCTTCTTCTACCACTGCTTTGGCATCCTTCAGAGATGACATCCGGAGTGGAGGCCTTGTAATCATGGGAACCTGAGACACAACCTTGGTCACTGCCACATCTTGGGGGACTTCTTCAAAGTGTTGAAATGGAGTTTCAATAAATTCACCATATAATTCCACATATCTGAAGGAATTGAGATGGCTAATCACGTACTCTTCCTCTCCATGAACGATGATAATCTTCCCTTGAATTGGATATTTTAGCATTTGGTGAAATGTAGAAGTAACGACATCGACATTGTGAATCCACGGTCGACCTAGAAAGCAGGAGTATGAAGGGTGGATGTCCATTACATAAAAAGTTAAATTGAATGTTTGGGTTCCAACCTTTATGGGGATATCCACTTCCCCATGCACCATCCTTTTCGAGCCGTCAAAAGCCCTTACTACTATGTTGCTTGGCTTTAATGTCAATTCCTCACAGTCAAGCCTATCAAGAGCCTTTTAGGCAATACATTCAGGGATGAATCGGTTTCAACTAATACATGAGCCAACGTCGTGCCCCTACATTCAACTGAGACATGCAATGCCTTATTATGCTTCCTTCCCCTTGGTGTTAGATCAGCATCTGAAAAACCGAAGCCATTATCTGCAGTCAAGCTGGATACGCAGTCTTGGAACTGATTGACAGATGTTTCTTGAGGTACATGAGAAGTTTTTAAGAACTTTACCAAGGCCTTTGCATGCGCCTCAGAACACAGCAATAAAGCCAACATGGAGATTTTAGATGGAGTTTGCCCCAGTTGTTCAACTACATCATAGTCGCTTATTTTTATGATTTTTAGAATCTCCTCCATCTCTTTCCTGGAGGTCTCAGGGATAGTCAATGATTGTGCCTTCGTCCAGACAGGATCAATCATAATACTTTTTCCTCGAGTCTCGGTTAACTCAGCAACCAGAGTATCAGTAGGGGTGATAACATGGATTGTAACATCTTCGTCAATAGGAGTGCTTGCAAAGATGATTATGGGATTGGGAGTAACCTTCGGAGGGGAAACATCAACAGGAATGATTACGAGTCCAGAAATAGCCTTTAGGGGAGCAATTTCTTCAGAGAAGATCCTACCACTTCGGGTAATCTTACTAGTCCCTGCAATATTACTGATATCGGAGTTAACTTTCTCGGACCTTTGAATCTTCGGCAGCTGGCCAATCTTGCTTGACACCGTGGTAGTAGACATCCCCTCCATAATTCCATGGTATGGTTTTATTTGACGAATACGGGACTGGTCCATGCATTGTAATTATCAAAGGATTTGCTTTCGGAACTGATGTAATTCTAACGGGTCTTTTTGTAGAGACCCTGGAAGAATTGGCAGAAATGGTAATGATAGAAACATCTTTAAAAGGAACAGGTGGAACAAAAATATTTTCAAACAAAATTTCTTTGTTATCTATTAGACACTGAACGCCTGTTTTCAACAAAGGACAATTGGTTGGTGAGGACATACAAAAATGACAGCCTTCATCACAACCCGGGAACATACCGACATTCAACAAGTTCACTTTAATAGTCAAGAGTGGGGTCATGAGGTCCTCAACTGAAGTAAAAAACATATCTTCTTCAATGGCATTGGTATTATGGCCATGTTTGGGCATAGGGGGGCAGAAATGACATTTGGCTTTTCGGGCGCATCGAATTCAATCTCTTTGGCTTCAATGAGGTCTTGTATTTTGTTCTTTAGAGCCTAAAAGTTATTTGTGTCATGACCGGGACTCTCAGAGTGGTATGCACAACGGGCATTAGGATGATAGTGAGGAGATGTTGTATTAGGATTCTTTGGAGCTTCTTTCAAGGAAACTAGGTTGGATCTTAACAGATGTGGTAATACCTGAGATAAGGTCATGTTAATTCTGGTGAATTGTCTGACTGGTCTTCCATCCTTGGCTGGTTGTTTCTTTGCTGATCAGGTGCAGGTTTAGGAATCATAACATCCCCCACCATTGGATGGCGTTCGGCCCTATCTTGATTTATCTAAGGATAAACAACAACCACTTCTTTCTTTCTGATAAATGGCTTCCTTATAGCAGCAGAGGATGTATCTTTCTGAATCTTTCCACTCTTTATCCCGACTTCTACCCTTTCTCCGGTCAATATCAACTCAGTAAAACCTGCTGATGAACTTCCAATTAAGTGATTGAAGAAAGGACCAAACAAGGTGCCCAAGAACATGTCTACTAACTCTCTCTCTCAGATAGAGGGGGTTGAACTCTTCCGGCTAAATCTCTCCATTTTTACGCATAGTCCTTGAAGCCTTCATTTAAAGCCATGGCCATACTCTAAAGTTGAGTACGGGTAGGCGCAAGAGCAGCATTGTATTGGTATTGTTTGTAGAAGGCTGTAGCAAGATCTTCCCAATTGTGAATGTTGGCTATTTCTAGTTGGTAAAACCAGTCAAGTTGAGTTCCAGACAGACTGTCTTAGAAGAAGTGTACCCATAAGTCTTTATCAGCGGTATGGGGCTGGATTTTCCTCACATAGGACCGGAGATACATTTTTGGACATGAGACTCCGTCATACTTGGAGAACACAGATGCGTTGAATTTAGGAGGAATGACAATCCCCGATACTAAACCCAATTCCTCAAAGTCCAAGCCAAGCACTTTTTGGATTTCCATTGCGCTCAACCGCTCTTCAAGAAGTTTATACTTGTCATCAGTTGAAGGATATTGTTATTCAGAATAGTCTTCTTCTTCCTCTTCCTCTTCCGATTCTGACAATACAACAGTTTCCTTGCCTTTCCCATCTTAATTGTCTTTCTCACCCAATATCGTTGCAAAGTCTAGGGTCTTTCTTGTCTGCCCATGAAATCTTCTTCCCATGTTTAGGACTCCGGTTACCTTCTTTGTCTTCTTTTTCTTCTACTCAGCCAGCAAAGTTTTCAACTCTTCTTGTCCTTTAGCTAGGGTCAAGAACAACTGTTGAAACTGTGCATTCTGAGCTTGGAGGACCTTCACTGTTTGCTCGAGATCCATCTTACTGAAATAAATAGTAGAGAGATGAGGAGACTTGTTGCAAGAAACCTACTTATGTTATGATGAATGGTAAATGCGTATGCAATGATTTCAAGGATTTTAAGATTCAAATTCGTTTTAGATAAAAAAGAAACACACGTTATATTAATAAATTAAAGCTTTTGAGTACATCAATGCCTTCTTGGGCAAAACAATTACAGGAAACTCTAAGATAAAAAGGTACTGTGCATCCTCTTTGGCGCGATGTAAGCATTGAGAGTCCGCTCCTCATGAAGTAGCTTGGTAAGCTCCAAGTTCTTCTTTTCACTGGCATAAAACTGGGCCTCAAAAGTATCTCGCTCCCCTTTGAGTTGTATCTAATCTCTTTGTAAGTCTTCAAGAGATGTGGGCATGTCAGGATGTTGGATAGTGTATGGAACATCTCCCTCCTTAACAGGCTCAATAATTATCGGGAGAACAAATGAATAAGGCATCATAAGACTCTGAGCGCGAGTTCATACTCATTTGAGGTAAGGATCAAGAGGGATGGAATTATTGTGCCCCAAAGTCTTGCTATCTACCTTGTTTAACATCCTTCAAGCTCGGATAAATCTCTGGCGAAGACCTTGATCATCGTTGTCATAGTCAAATACCAAACCCTGAATCAGCATCTCATGCGGGCCATCCCTTCGGAAACTGTGCAATAATGATGTTTTTGGGAAATTTATGATTTGAGAGAGTTTTGGTGTATTTCAGGGTGCTCAAGCTCGTGTTCTAGTTCACAAATAGTGCCTCTATTTATAAGCAACAAGTTTGGAGACTTGTTGTTGATCAGAATTCAAAATCACAAGTTTATGCATAACATGTGATTTTTGAGAATTTCAAGTTTCCAAGCACTGTGTACTTGCTAAGATAGAGTGGTTATGCTTTAAAAAATCTTGTTTCTGACTTTGTGGATGAAGTGTGATAAGAGGGAACAAGTTAGAGGCTCAATAATTGACTTTACACAAAAGCTTGCTTTTCTAAAATGGAAGTGTTCACTTTGTGCCATTAATGGAAATATGGATTGGATAAAGCTTAAACCACTTGGATTAAAGCTCAAAAGTTTGTGTAATCCATTAATGATGGATAGATACACAAGTTAGGAGGCCTTCAAAGCAAGATTATGCAGCCTAGCATTGAAATTGCACTTGTGTTCATCATGAAAATGACCTATAATTCAAGTGAAAAAACACCAACTTCATCTCTTCGATTCTCCCTACTCTAGAATGATCTCAAGGAGTTCTTGGACATTTTGGAAAGCTTGCAATGTTATCTACAACCCATATTTGAATTTATTTTGAATATTCCACTTGGAAATATATGAAAAAGTTCCATGAAGTTAGGTCAAAATCCTGACCAAATTAGGGCAAAATTTCACTAAGTGTTTAGTTTCATGGCCCTATGTTCTTGAAATTATAACTTGAGATCTAATAACTTTTGTAAGAAGTTGTGTGAAGAAAAGTTGTAGATTTCATGGAGATCTACAACTTCTATGTTGGGAGTTTCTCTTGAATAATCTTGTATCATGGTGAAAAATTGGCTCAAAGTTATGAAAAACATGAATTTTCAACACTTAGAAAAATTTCTAAGTTTAGAAATTTTGACTTTTCAAAATGAAATCTTGACTTTTTGATTTCTTGATGAATAAGTTTAATATTTTTACATGTTTTGATGAATTATGATCTTTGGAACTTGAATTTGACCAAAAAGTCAAAGTTTGACTTTTCAGTATATAGTTGACATTTGATCAGTTGACTGCAAAATTCATCTGTCAATCTAATAGACTTGCAATGTTTTGAACCATGTCATTAGGTAAAAATGGTGCAATTGGACTCTTGAGATCATTCCTTAAACCAATTGACCAATTGCTAGGTTAAAAATCAGAAATTTCCCTTTCCTAGTCAAAACCCTAATTTTGACCATTTTGCCCCTTTTGGAGATTTGATCAAATTTCTTGAGGAGTTGTGGTCCAAACTTGATAAAATGGTTCATATGAGTTAAAAATGTTGATATGGATAAAACATTATGAGGTTTGACTTTAAATTGGCCATGGTTGACTTTTCCCCAATACAGATGATTTTTAGGTCAACTGTTCAATTGACTGATCAAAAGTGTGATCCAAGGCTTGAAACTTGACATGAGTAATCTTGGGGGTACATAATGGTCCATGAAAGTCATATGAAGAATTTATAGTTCAAAAATCCTTGTGCAAACTTAAACCCTAATTTTGGTCATCAGTGCCTAAGGAGGTGTCTTGAGCTGATCAAACCTTAGTGCAGTCTTGAGCCAAAGGAGATATTGTGATCAAATTCTTGATAAGTGAGAGGGAAAATTTTAGGTTACAACAAAGGTGTCTTCCATTTAACATAAACAACATGAAGGTCGATGAGCTTATGGGATCCTTACAAACTTTTGAGTTAGGGATCATAGAAAAATTTGAAAAGAAGAGCATATCCTTTGTCTCCAACACTGATGATCCAAAAGATAAGTGTGACTTGGATATAAAAGAAGGGATGTCCAATCATTTTGTGTTAATTTGAAAACAATTCAACAAAGTGTTAAAGAAGTTTGACTAAAAGTCAAGATCAAATATTAAGAATAAGTCATTTGGCAAGTCATTCACCATCAACAAAAATCAGGATCTTGGAAGAAGAGATGGAACTGATGGCAAATCTATCCAAGGAAGAGGTGTCCAGTGTTATTAATGTGAAGGTTTTGGGCATATAATATTTTAATGGCCCACCTATCTTAAGAAGAAGAAGAAATGTATATCTGTGTCTTTGTCAGAGAAAGACACTAACAGTGATAATGGAGAGGAATCTACCAAGCAAGTGATTGCCTTATCGAGAATTTGTGATTGTGATAAAGAAACAAATGGAGGAGAACTTAATTTTAAAGAACTTTCTACTCTTTACAAGGATTTGTGACTCAGATTTCAAAGAATGATCCAGTTAGAAGAAAAGCAAAAGACCACGATTCCTCAATCGGAGGCTGAAAAAGGGGAACAATTGTCTATTATCTGTAATCTGAAGGCTAAAAAAGTAGAGAACTTGTCCACCATCTATTGTTTGAAGGGTGAAGTTATTTTGCTCAATTCACAACTTAATAATGTGCTTGATAAGATTATCAAGTCTGGAAATAATCTTGGAAAAGTTCAAGGGGTTGGCAATGTCAATCAGTCTACAAAGAACAAAAGAGAAAGGTCTGAAGTGAAGTATGTATCTCCAAAGAAGAAAAAAGGGCAGAAGATGTTGAACCACATGTCTCAACATAAATAGAGACATCAGAAAAAGTAAAATGGAGGAAGAAATCAGCAATGGAGATGTGATTATCGTGGAAGGTTTGGGAATTTAAAATCCTTCTACTTCAGGTTGTATGGTTATCCTAATCGTGTAACACAACATAGAAGAATAATGGGTGATGTTAAAGTCAAGACTAAAAGGACTTCCAAGAATGACACTAGAGGACTCGTAGTTCACACCTTCTTTAGAGCTTCTACAAGAGAGGATTGTTATTTTGATATAGGTTGTTCTAGATACATGACTGGTGTCAAGAAATATCTTGTGAACATTAAACCACTTTCCTCTAGTTATGTCACCTTTGGAGACAGGTCAAAGGGTGAAATAAATGATTCGAAAAAGATGAACTCCCATGGGTTTCCAGATCTCAATAAGGTGTTGTTTGATAAGGGAGTGATTTGTAATTTGATATACATTAGTTAACTTTGTGACTAAGGTCTCAAAGTCAACTTTAATGCTTCTGAATGTCTGGTAACTAATGAGAAGAATGAAGTGATACTGAAGGGAGTCAGATAAAAAGATAATTATTACTTGTGGATTCCTCAAGAAACAAATTGTTCCTCCACATGCTTGACGTCCAAAGAAGTTGAGATGAAGTTATTGCATAAAATTCTTGACCAGTTACTCCTAAAAGATATGAATAATGTTCAATTGAAGGAAGAAGCCAGAGGTATATCCAAACTCATGAAGGGCAAAACCTGTGGTGAAGATCAGTTTGGGAAGCAAACTAAGATGAATTTTTAAAAGGTGCATCATCAGATCACTTCCAAAAGGGTGGAAACTCTTCATATGGCACTAATGTAACCTAAGCAGGTTAACTGTCTTGGTAGAAAGAAACATGTTGGTATGCTTGCTGATGATTTTTCAAAATCTGCCCAGATCAACACTATCAAAGAAAATCCAAATGGCATTGGAGTTCTTAAGGACTTATAGCAATTATTGATGGAGAGGAATGCAATATATTCTCTATCCCTCCTTACAGTTGCCAAAGGATGGAACGGAAGATCTTTGCAAAGGGTTGAGTTGAAGAATATCTTTTCTGAGGTGATGACGAGTGAAGTCAGTGATGTCACTCCTAAAACTTGTGACAGACTCAAGGAGTGCAGAAGGTTAATTGATAGAGGCAAGGGGTGGAGGATCATCTGAAGAAAATCATGCATGTCTTGTTCCCATGGCTATAATATATCTTTACTACTATTGTTGTTGTGGATAAGTGTATGTGTGAATGATGTCCTACCAAATGTGATGACATCTTTTCTGATGTATGAACTTGAGAAGTTCATATTGGTTTATCTCTTATGGGTTTACTCTTGAGGGTGAAATATATCAAGGGAGAATGGTAGAGCCCTAGTATGAAGAATACATCTTCTACAAGTGGTTCATCATGAAGTTTTTTCTACATCCATGATTGTTCGGTGTTTATGGATGGAATCCTCAAAAGTAAGCCCAATGGTGTAATATAACATTGTCTGAGCTAGTGTTGGGACATCATCTCAGCATTTTAAGGATTCAGAAGCTACTAGAGTAACTCTTTTGGTCAAGATTAATGGAGGCAGCGTCAGTGGATAATTCCTCTTTGTGTCTCTTTGTTCAACTGTGAGTTACTGTGTGTTTTGGTCTTGTTCAATGACTATGGTTAAGATTAGGGGCATTCTGATCTCTCAATGATTTTGAGGTGTTAAAGATTACACAACTCAACCGGGTGTTATGACGTTGTGTTTTAGAGAAATAGGTACATTGATCATGACGTGTGAAGCAAGTTTTGCTGAAGGGCATATGTGGAATTGTGTTACTAAAGATTGAGTGTAGGCTCTAGTGGACTGAATGCCTACATCTAGTGTCATATGAGTAAGTGTTCCCTTGAGTTGAAGAAGTTACATATGATGTTAGAAAAACCATGCAGTCAAGGATTGGGAAGAGAATGGTGCACCGTTAACAAGGAGGACATTATCTTCTTGAAAAATGCATGCATGGATTGGTTGTTTCATTACAAACAAGGCTCAGTTACAAACCATGGTAACATTCCTTGGATTTATTACCCCTTACTTGTTCTGCCCTCTATTGGTTTTTGTGTATGTGCTCTTTTTGAGTTCCTCTCAGTGTTGTTCGTCGTGTTCTTCCTCGGGGCTCATTCATAAGATTTAAACATTAAATGGTTTTATGTCAATGGTTGTGTCTTCTTTTGGATAAAAAGGGTGAGAAAAGGTAATTGTTGAGAGTGAGTCTTGTTTATGGGTATTGAGTGTTGTTGCTTATCTCTTTGGGTGCAACAATTAAGGGGAGAAATATTATGTATTTGTTCTCCTCTGAGGTATATAGTTTTCTCTTTGTTATGCTTAAAGGATGTTGTATATGGGATTTGAGTCTGATCCTTGTTTTCATATTTTTTGTGTCTTGTGATATGAGTTTTTGAGCATAGTTGTGTCATGTGTTCTAAGTTACCCGGAGTTGAAGTTTTCTCCCCTGAGTCATCATATGGATTGTTCAGGTTGGTGTTTTGTTACTTTTGTCATATGGTCTTCTAACTCTGGTTATTCAAGTTAGAATTCTTCTTAGTTTCTTGAGGCTACATGAAAACTCTTTGGTTATTTTGTGTCAATAATTGGTTCTAAGTTTGAGGGGGAGTAGCTTGGTTAGTCTTGAAAACGTAATTTATCTTCTTCCTCGTGTACACAAGATGACTTCAGGACTTTCTTTCTTCATCATGGGTGTATTGTGTTGTAATGAAAGGGATATTCTTTAGTGTGGTACTTAAGCAGGTTTAGCAGGTTTTCTGTTCTAATATGCACTTACTTGAATAAATGTCAGACATGATGTTTGAGAATTTGGTATTCTCTTGTGTGTTGTGTTAAGTAGCTTCCACTAACTATTGCTCTGATATTTGTTGTACTACCTTCTGTTGTTGTGCCTCTGATTATCTGTGTGTTTGATCTTGTTCAAACCTGAGTAGTTGTTTTGTTGTGTATGTGTGGAAGAAGTACTAAGTTGTTTTATCCAAAATAAGCCAAAGGGGGAGATTGTCAATTCTCTATTTTTGTGATTGTCATTATCTTTGGCAAAACGAACTTAGCATAAACATGTTGAATGGAGATGTTCTACCAATTGGAGCAAGATGTCGAATATGATGTCCTATGTAGGTTCTTTCGACATTATGATTTTGTACAACTGGATATCTTATGTGGCGCACAGTTTGAAGATTGAAAAGATTTAAGCTGAATTCAAGGAATATTCTTAGTATCTAATTATGGAGATAATTTAGGAAACTAATGATTGATGTCCTATCTTTGAGGAGATGATTTTGCAGCGCCTCTATGATATTCAGTTGTGTTTTGTGAAGCCCAAATCCTGTTAGTTGAAGATTATAAAAAGAAGGCTTCAACCCTAGTACTAGTCTGGAACTTACTGTGTATTTTTATTAGGGTTTGTGTGTTTATTATGAGCCTCTCGATTATCATATTGATGAAAGAGTAGGACTGTTTTTTTGAGTTGTAAGTTCTGTCAGTCATTCCAAATCTTTGAAATAGTGAAATAGTGAAATATTGTGTGTCTTTGAAGTGTGGATTTATTTTTTGTTCTAGGTGTTTAGTATTGTTCAGTCATTGTTCTATGATTGGAAGGGATTTGAGAAGGGTCTCATACCTAGGTGAGTCTTAGGTAGAAGTTAAGCACAGGTAGTGATTAAGTGATTAGATTGTAAACTAGGTGAATGTTTTTTGTGGGTCTACGAAGTGATACTCTATAGTTAACTTGGTCCCTGGCTTGGTAGCCCTAGAGTATGTGAGTTAGCACTGAACTGAGTTATCAATCTTGTGTGTTCTTTACTTTTCAGCATTGTGTTTATCGTTTACCTTGTCATTGTTTGCAAATTTAGGGATAGGTGTATCGACATATCTTAGGACATCTGTGATCTGAATACCAGAATTTTAAAGTCTTTCCAGCTAGCCTAGTGGAATTTCCTCTCCATTTGTGTAGACCCCCACCAAAATCTAGCCATGATGGTTTTAATCTCCTTACATCAATTATCTGAAAGCATGAAGAAACTCATCACATAGGCTGGGATTTCTTGTGCAACTGACTTTATAAGGATCTCTTTTCCCGCTCTAGACAAAACGTTCTCCTTCAACCCTTTAGCCTTTTTCCAAACCTTGTCAATTTCTTGAGAGAAAATGACCTTTTTGGATTTACCAAAAGTATATGGTAGTCCTAAGCACTTCGAATAAGCATCCAAAATCTTTACTTTCATTCTTTTCTAGATCTAATTAGTTTCATCATCATCCATGTTTCGACTGAAGGATGCCTCAGATTTCTCAAGATTTACAACTTATCCTGAAGCCTCTTGGTACTTTTGAAGGATATACAAAACTATATCACCTTCCTTCCTTTTAGTGTAACGCCCGTAATTTAATTAATTATTTAATTAAATTATTTTTGGAATATTTGTGAAGATGTGTTATAATTAATTGGATTTAATTATTTTATTAAGTGGTGAAATAATATTAGAAGTATAATATTATTTGATGTGGGCTTGTTTTTAAAGGAATAGAAGTAATAAGGGGGTGTATTAGTTTTAAGCCCAATAAGGAATAAAGAATAATAGGGTTATTTTATTGTTTTTGGAATATAATAGAAAGAAAGAAGCAGGAGAAGAATAAGGATTGAGAGGAGAACGTGCAAGCTGCTGGAAAAAGTGGAAAACGACAAGAACGAGAATTCAACCGGAAATTGTAGAGCGACCTTCAATCCAAGGTAAGGGTGGGGTTCTAACTCTATAATTAGGCTCAAGATGATTGGTATGTGGGGTTAGAGGTGATTGCTGTCTTGTTCTTGAATTGAAAATATATGATTGTTGTATGATGAGAATTGATGAATTTTAGATGAATAATGATGCCATGATGTTGTTTGAACGATGTAGTATTATAGGATGATTACAGGTGATGAATTGTCATGATTATATTAAGTTTTAGGGCTTTAGGTATGAACCACGTAGTGAGATGCAGGGAAGAAAAACGCAGAATATTGCAGGGAAGAAAAACACAGAATTCTGCGTGAAGGATATCAGAAGTTATTGTATTAGAACAATGAATTAAATTAGGGATAGAGTTTGTCATACTGTTTTTAGTTATGTTGATATCAGGATAAGAATTAAAATAGTTAGATTATTAGAAAGTAGAAGTTCTGATGGTAGAAGCTGTGTTGGTTAGAAGTTGCGTTGGATTATTAGAAAGTAGAAGTTCTGATGGTAGAAGTTGTGTTGGTTAGAAGTTGCGTTGGATTATTAGAAAGTAGAAGTTCTGATGGTAGAAGTTGTGTTGGTTAGAAGTTGTGTTAGATTAGTAAAGGTAGAAGTTCTGATGGTAGAAGCTGTGTTGGTTAGAAGTTGCGTTAGATTAGTAAAGGTAGAAGTTCTGATGGTAGAAGATTTGTTGGTTAGAAGTTGTGTTAGATTAGTAAAGGTAGAAGTTCTGATGGTAGAAGCTGTGTTGGTTAGAAGTTTTGTTGTCAGAATTTATGTTGTCAGAAGTTGTGTTGTCAGAAGTTGTATTGGTCAGAAGATGTGTTGGTCATAAGTTGTGTTGGTCAGAAGTTGTGTTGTCAGAAAATGTGTTGTTAGAAGTTGTGTTGTCAAAAGTTGTGTTGTCAGAAGTTGTGTAATTAGAAGTTATTTTGGTCAGAAGTTGTGTTGGTTAGAAGTTGTGTTCGTTAGAAGTTATGTTGTCAGAAGTTATGTTGTCAGAAGTTGTGTTGGTCAGAAGTTGTGTTGGACGTTACGTTGTTTTCGTACAGAATGATGAAGATTAGATGCTTAGAAGCTGCTGTTTGAACTATAACAGTAGGAATAGTGACGGTAATGACGTAAGAGTTACAGAATAGCAGTATTAATTTACTGTGGAATTAATGTACAACTGAGTTGTTAGTGAGAAGTTATTAATGATATTGTGTTGATGATTTATAATAAATAAATAATGTTTGATGAATTATTATGATGATATGAGATGTTGATGACGAGACGTTGAGATGCTTTTGAGATGTTGTTAATTTGAGATGCTTTTGAGGTGTTGTTAATTTGAGATGCTTCTGAGATGTTGTTAATTTGAGATGCTTTTGAGATGTTGTTAATTTGAGATGTCATTAACTTTGGTGTTGTGATTACATTTATGGTTGAGTCGTAAACATTGCATTTTTGAGATGGAGCTTATGCTCGTTGAGATGGCCTGTATTGGCGAATTTTGAGATGAAGGCTTATGCCTTGTTGATGCCTCTATTAATTGGAAAATTTTTGAGATGGGAGTCTGCTCCAATGGTACCACGTGCATTTGCATAGTATTGAGTTGCATTATATGATTGCATAAAGAAGTGTATTTTGATGTTGATGAATGTGTATATACGTTGTAATTATTGTTGATTATGAGATGAGAAGTGGTGATGTTATTGATCTAATTTAATATATTAATTATCATGCGCTTTATTATATTGTTAGATATCTCACCCCTTCTGTTTGATGTTGCCCTTATGTTGGTAACGTGCAGGTAATCGAGAGTGAAGGCTTTATACCTTCGGTAGTTCAAGTCGGTGTCATTGCTCTGATATGTAACACTCGGGGGGATGAACGCTTGCTGTTTTTGATTGTTGATTTTTCAGTTGTTGAACTTTAAGTTGATTATTATTAAATATGTGCTGTTTCGAAGTTGCTGCTTTGTTGTTAGATATGTTATTAAGAATTCCACTGCGTAGATGTTGAGTTATTTAATTAAAGATGTTATGATGATGGTTCATCCGATGTTTTGAAAGTGTTATATATCCACGATGAATGCAATGAATTTGATAGAAGAATTTGTGACATTCCGATTCGTTTGCATGAATGATTTTTATAGCTGTGATTTATTTTATATAATTAGTTGGGATAGAATTGGGGTGTTACAAAGTTGGTATTATAGCAAAAAGGTTGGTCCGACCTTGTCGTCGAGTCGTAGTTGTCTAACAATCGAGTATTGTTATTTTGAGTTCTAACTGTTGTTTATGTTGTAGTGATAAGTTGAGATGGCTGGAAGGAATGATGCTGCACTTGCTACTGCTTTGGAAGAAATGGCTCATGCGATGGAAAATCAGCCGAATGCTGACGGGAATACTGGGTCTCGTAGCTTGGCGACTTTCCAGAGAGAGAATCCACCTACGCTCAAGGGAAAGTATGATCCTGACGGAGCATTGGAGTGGTTGAAAGAGATTGAGAGAATCTTCCGTGTGATGGACTGCACTCCAGCGCAGAAGGTTCATTATGGTACTCATATGCTAGCAGTCCAGGCTGATGACTGGTGGCTAGAGACTTGTCAGAAGTTAGAAGCTGCAGGTGAGAATGTCACTTGGGCCATGTTCCGTCGGGAATTCCTGAGAAAGTACTTTCCTGAAGATGTCTGTGGTAAGAAGGAAACTGAGTTTCTTGAGCTGAAGTAAGGAAGTATGTCTGTTGTTGAGTATGCTGCCAAGTTTGTTGAGTTGGCTAAGGTTTATCAGCATTACACTGAGGAAAATGCTGAATTTTCGAAGTGTATTAAGTTTGAGAACGGGTAGCGCCCGGAGATTAAGAAGGTAGTTGGATACCAGAAGATCCGTGTCTTGGCTGATTTGGTTGATAGCTGCAGGATTTATGAAGAGGATAATAATGCTCATTACAAGATTATCAGTGAGAAGAGGGGTAAGCACCAACAGAATCATGGTAAGCCTTATGATGCCCGAGCTGGTAAAGGTAAACAGAAAGTTGCTCAGGGTAAGAGGACTAGTGGGGGAGATGCTCCTGCTGGTGTGGTTTGCTTTAAGTGTGAAAAATCTGTGCATAAGATTAATGTGTGCACTACTGAAGTGAAGAGGTGTTTCTGTTGTGGTAAGAACGGACATGTTGTATCTGAGTGTGAACATAAGGATGTGATTTGTTTCAATTGTAGAGAAGAAGGGCACATTGGTAGTCAGTGTTCGAAACCAAAGAGGGCTTAGTCAAGTGGAAAAGTGTTTGCTTTGGTGGAGGATCAGACAACTGTGGAGGATAGACTTATCAGAGGTACATGTTTCATTAATAGTACTCCTTTAATTACTATTATTGATACCGGTGATACACATGGTTTTATTGCTGTTGATTGTGTTGAAAGATTGGGTCTTATGTTGTCTTCTTTGAATGGAGAAATGGTCATTGATACTCCAGCCAAGGGGTCGGTGACTACTTCTTTTGTGTGTTTGAAGTGTCCCTTGTCGATCTTCGACAGAGACTTTGTTGTTGATTTGGTTTGTTTACCGTTACGAGTTTTGGATGTAATTTTGGGTATGAACTGGTTAGAGCATAACTGTGTTCATATTAACTGTTATGACAAGTTTGTGAAGTTTTCTACTCCTGAAGAAGAGGAAGGTGGTATGTTGTCTTCTAGACAATTGTGGAAGTTGATGCAAGAAGAAGTGCATATGTTCTCGTTGATGGCGTCGCTATCTGTGGAGACTCAAGCTATAATTGAGGAATTGCAGGTGGTGTGTGAATTTCCTGAAGTTTTCCCTGATGAGATTTCTGATGTACCTCCAGAGAGGGAAGTTGAATTTGCTATTGATCTTGTACCTGGTACCAGACCTGTGTCTATGGCACCATACAAGATGTCTGCATCTGAGTTGTCAGAGTTGAAGAAGCAATTGGAAGAGTTACTTGAGAAGAAGTTTGTAAGACCAAGTGTATCGCCGTGGGGTGCTCCAGTGTTGTTAGTAAAGAAGAAATATGGGAGTATGAGGCTTTGTGTTGATTACAGACTGTTGAATAAAGTGACGATTAAGAACAAGTATCCGCTTCCAAGAATTGATGACTTGATGGACCAATTGGTGGATGCTCGTGTGTTTAGTAAGATTGATATGAGTTCGGGTTACCATCATATTAAAGTGAAGGATGAAGATATTCAGAAGACAACTTTCAGAATGCGTTATGGACATTACGAGTGTTCGGTGATACCTTTCGGTGTTACTAATGCGCCGGGAGTATTCATGGAATATATGAATCGTATCATTCATACTTATTTGGATCGGTTCGTAGTGGTGTTCATTGATGATATTTTGATTTACTCTAAGTCAAAAGAAGAGCATGATGAACACTTACAAGTAGTATTGCAAGTTTTGAAAGAGAAGAAGTTGTATGCAAAGCTGTCCAAGTGTGAGTTTTGGTTGAAAGAGGTTAGTTTTCTTGGTCATGTGATTTCAGGTAGTGGCATTGCTGTAGATCCATCGAAGGTTGATGGTGTGTTGCAATGGGAAACTCCAAAGTCAGCTACTGAGATTAGAAGCTTCTTGGGATTAGCTGGTTATTATAGAAGGTTTATCGAAGGGTTTTATAAGTTGTCACTTCCGTTGACTAAGTTGACTTGTAAAGGTAGAGCATTTGTATGGGAAGTTCAATGCGAAGAAAGTTTTACAAAATTGAAGAAGAGGTTGACGTCGACTCCGATTTTGACGTTGCCTAATCCAGGAGAGCCTTTTGTGGTGTATTGTGATGCTTTTAAGATGAGTTTAAGAGGTGTGCTTATGTAGAATAGTAAGGTAGTTGCTTATGCGTCAAGGCAGTTGAGGACTCATGATAAGAACTACGCTACGCATGATTTAGAGCTTGCTGCAGTTGTTTTTGTGTTGAAGATTTGGAGGCATTATCTTTATGGTTCTAGATTTGAAGTGTTTAGTGACCATAAGAGCTTAAAGTATTTATTCAACCAGAAAGAGCTGAATATGAGGCAACGAAGATCGTTGGAATTGCTAAAGGATTATGATTTCGGTTTGAATTATCATCCAGGAAAGGCGAATGTGGTAGCTGATGCGTTGATTCGAAAGACTTTACATATGTCAGCAATGATGATTAAAGAGTTGGAATTAATTGAGCAGTTCAGAGATATGAGCTTAGTTTGCGAGGTTACTCTACAAAGTGTTGCGTTGGGTATGTTGAAGATTAATAATAAATTTCTAGACAGTATCAAAGAAGCTCAGAAGTTGGATGTGAAACTGGTAGATTTGATGGTTGGGATTGATCAGTCTGAGAATAGTGATTTTAAGCTAGATGTTCAAGGTGTGTTGAGATTTTGTAACCGGATTTGTATTCCCGATGATGCTGAGATGAAGAAAGTGATACTTGAAGAGATTCATAGAAGTAAGTTGAGTATTCATACAGGAGATACAAAGATTTATCAAGATTTGAAAGGTTTGTTTTGGTGGCCGGGGATGAAGAGTGATGTGGCTCGGTTTGTGTATGCATGTTTGACTTGTCAGAAGTCGAAAGTTGAACATCAGAAGCCTGCAGGATTGATGCAACCGTTGGAAGTTCCAGAATGGAAATGGGATAGCGTTTCAATGGACTTTGTAACAGGGTTGCCTAATAATTTAAGAGGACATGATTCGATTTGGGTGATTATTGATAGGATTACGAAGTCAGCTCATTTTATTCCTATTAACATCAGTTTTCCAGTGTCAAAGTTGGATGAGATTTATATTAGTGTGATTGTGAAGATGCATGGCGTTCCTTTGTGCATTGTGTCAGATAGAGATCCAAGATTTACTTCTGAATTTTGGAAGAGATTGCAAGAAGCGTTGGGTTCTAAGTTGAGGTTGAGTTCAGCGTATCATCCTTAGACAGATGGTCAGACTGAACGGACTATTCAATCGTTGGAAGATTTTCTGAGGGCATGTGTTCTTGAGCAGGGAGGTTCGTGGGATACTTATCTTCCGTTGATAGAGTTCACTTATAATAACAGTTACCATTCTAGTATTGGGATGACACCTTTTGAAGCGTTGTATGGTTGGAGATGTAGAACTCCGTTATTTTGGCATGAATCTGGAGAAAGTGTAGTACTTGAACCTGAACTTGTTCGTGAGACTACTGAGAAGGTGAAGTTGATTCGAGAAAAGATGAAAGCTTTACAAATTAAACAAAAGAGTTATCATGACAAGTGAAGGAAGAATTTAGAATTTCAAGCTGGTGATCATGTGTTTTTAAGAGTTACACCTGTGACTGGTGTTGGGCGAGCGTTGAAGTCTAAGAAGCTCACTTCTCGTTTTATTGGACCGTATCAGATTTTAGAGAGAGTGGGGAATGTTGCTTATAGAGTGGCTTTACCGCCTAATCTTTCGAATTTGCATGATGTGTTTCATGTGTCGCAACTTCGGAAGTATATTTCAGATCCATCTCATGTGATTCATATGGACGATGTGCAAGTACGGGATAATCTTACGGTGGAGACGATGCCTGTACAGATCGCGTATCGTGAAATGAAGACTATGAGGGGAAAAGAGATTGCCTTGGTTAAAGTGGTTTGGATAGGAGCTGCTGATGAAAACATGACTTGGGAGTTGGAGAGCAAGATGCGAGACTCCTATCCTAAAATGTTTGATTGAGGTAAATTTTCGAGGACAAAAATATTCTAAGTGGGAGAGAGTTGTAACGTCCGTAATTTAATTAAATTATTTTTGGAATATTTGTGAAGATGTGTTATAATTAATTGAATTTAATTATTTTATTAGGTGGTGAAATAATATTAGAAGTATAATATTATTTGATGTGGGCTTATTTTTAAAGGAATAGAAGTAATAAGGGGGTGTATTAGTTTTAAGCCCATTAAGGAATAAAGAATAATAGGATTATTTTATTGTTGTTGTAATAGAATAGAAAGAAAGAAGCCGTAGAAAAATAAGGATTGAGAGGAGAACGTGCAAGCTGCTGGAAAAAGTGGAAAACGACAAGAACGAGAATTCAATCGGAAATTGTAGAGCGACCTTCAATCCAAGGTAAGGGTGGGGTTCTAACTCTATAATTGGGTTCATGATGATTGGTATGTGGGATTAGAGGTGATTGGTGTCTTGTTCTTGAATTGAAAATATATGATTGTTGTATGATGAGAATTGATGAATTTTAGATGAATAATGATGCCATGATGTTGTTTGAATGATGTAGTATTATAGGATGATTACAGGTGATGAATTGTCATGATTATATTAAGTTTTAGGGCTTTAGGTATGAATCCCGTAGTGAGATGCAGGGAAGAAAAACGCAGAATATTGCAGGGAAGAAAAACGCAGAATTTTGCGTGAAGGATATCAGAAGTTGCTGTATTAGAACAATAAATTAAATTAGGGATAGAGTTTGTCATACTGTTTTTAGTTACATTGATATCAGGCTAAGAATTAAAATAGTTGGATTATTAGAAAGTAGAAGTTCTGATGGTAGAAGCTGTGTTGGTTAGAAGTTGCGTTGGATTATTAGAAAGTAGAAGTTCTGATGGTAGAAGCTGTGTTGGTTAGAAGTTGCGTTGGATTATTAGAAAGTTGAAGTTCTGATGGTAGAAGTTGTGTTGGTTAGAAGTTGCGTTAGATTAGTAAAGGTAGAAGTTCTGATGGTAGAAGCTGTGTTGGTTAGAAGTTGCGTTAGATTAGTAAAGGTAGAAGTTCTGATGGTAGAAGCTGTGTTGGTTAGAAGTTGCGTTAGATTAGTAAAGGTAGAAGTTCTGATGGTAGAAGCTGTGTTGGTTAGAAGTTGTGTTGTCAGAAGTTATGTTGTCAGAAGTTGTGTTGTTAGAAGTTGTATTGGTCAGAAGTTGTGTTGGTCAGAAGTTGTGTTGGTCAGAAATTGTGTTGTCAGAAGTTGTGTTGTCAGAAGTTGTGTTGTCAGAAGTTGTGTAATTAGAAGTTGTGTTGGTCAGAAGTTGTGTTGGTTAGAAGTTGTGTTGTCAGAAGTTGTGTTGGTCAGAAGTTGTGTTGGACGTTACGTTGTTTTCGTACAGAATGATGAAGGTTAGATGCTTAGAAGCTGTTGTTTGAACTATAACAATAGGAATAGTAACGGTAATGACGCAAGAGTTACAGAATAGCAGTATTGATTTACTGTGGAATTAATGTACAGTTGGGTTATTAGTGAGAAGTTATTAATGATGTTGTGTTGATGATTTATAATAAATAAATGATGTTTGATGAATTATTATGATGATATGAGATGTTGATGACGAGACGTTGAGATGTTGTTAATTTGAGATGCTTTTGAGATGTTGTTAATTTGAGATGCTTTTGAGATATTGTTAATTTGAGATGCTTTTGTGATGTTGTTAATTTGAGATGTCGTTAACTTGGGTGTTGTTATTACATTCATGGTTGAGTCGCAAATATTGAATTTTTGAGATGGAGCTTATGCTCGTTGGGATGACCTGTATTGGCGAATTTTGAGATGAAGGCTTATGCCTTGTTGATGCCTCTATTAATTGGCAAATTTTTGAGATGGGAGTTCTGCTCCAATGGTACCACATGCATTTGCATAGTATTGAGTCGCATTATATGATTGCATAAAGAAGTGTATTTTGATGTTGATGAATGTGTATATACGTTATAATTATTGTTGATTATGAGATGAGAAGTGGTGATGTTATTGATCTAATTTAATATATTAATTATCATGCGCTTTATTATATTGTTAGATATCTCACCCCTTCTGTTTGAATGTTGCCCTTATGTTGGTAACGTGTAGGTAATCAAGAGTGAAGGCTGTATACCTTCGGTAGTTCGAGTCGGTGTCATTGCTCTGATATGTAACACTCGGAGGGATGAAGCTTGCTGTTTTTGATTATTGATTTTTCAGTTGTTGAACTTTAAGTTGATTATTATTAAATATGTGCTTTTTTGAAGTTGTTGTTTTGTTGTTAGAGATGTTATTAAGAATTCTGCTGCGTAGATGTTGAGTTATTTAATTAAAGATGTTATGATGATGGTTCATCCGATGTTTTGAAAGTGTTATATATACACGATAAATGCAATGAATTTGATAGAAGAATTTGTGATGTCCCGATTCGTTTGCATGAATGATTTTTATAACTCTGATTTATTTTATATAATTGCTTGGGGTAGAATTGGGGTGTTACAATTAGCCCTGGTGAATAAGAGGTTGTCATCTACGAAAAACAATTGAGTAATGAGAGATGCTTGTCTAGCTATATTTATTCCATGAGTATTTGCTTCCTTAGATTCTTTCTTCAGCAAATTTCATAGCACATCTACATAAAGAACAAAAAAGTAAGGGGAGAGGGGATCTCCTTGATGAAGCCCCCTCTTAATAGATAACTGTTTACTCGACTTCCCATTAATCAAAATCCTATAACAAATTGTTTTAATGCAACACCGGATCAAACCCACCATAATCATAGGGAACCCCATAACCTTCATATTACCAGAAACAAAATCCCACTTTATTTTATCATACACTTTGGATATGTCCAGTTTGAGTGCCATAACCCCTTTTTTTCCTTTGGTCTTCTTCTTCATCCAACGGAAGCATTTGAGAGCAATAAGAGTGTTGTCAGTTATAAGCATACCCTTCACAAATTCACTTTATTTGTTATCAATAACCTCGGGCAAGATGAGTTTGAGCCTATTAGCAATAGTCTTTGTAACCAGCTTCATAACTACATTGCACATTATAATATGCCTAAAGTATTTAGGGAAGTTTGGGTTTTTGCATTTAGGGATTAGGGCAATGAAGGTTTTGTTTAACTCAGCTGGGTCATGGTTGTCGTTGAGCATGTTAAACACCATCTTTGTAACCTCGTTACCAACTATGTTCCAATACTTTTGAAAAACTAAAGCATGGAGTCCATCTGGACTTGGGACTTTCAGCAGATGCATCTGGTGTAAAGCCTCATCGACTTCCTTCCCATTGTATATCCATGCAAAATAGGCTTTGTGGGCATCTGTAAGATTCCCCTAAATAACAAAGAAAAGGCTTGTGATGGTTGAGGTCATGGAAGATGTAAACTGTCACATAATAAGGAAGTTAAAATTATTTCACAGTTTTCCTCCCCACTCTTCCACACACCATTGAAGTCTTTGGGAAGTTTTCCCATGGAAAAACTTGGTATTCTCGTCTCCCACTGTAGCGGTAGAAATGTTTAAGACTAAGCCATTGGATTGACTAGACTTGTACAAATCAAAATCAAAATCGCCACCGCGCTTTATTGTTTCCAAAGGAATGGGAAAAGAGCGAGTAACCCAAAAAAAGAGGGGAACAATTCAAGGTAAGGGGGTTGGTTATGCAAAGGGAAGGTATTAGCACCCTAAACATCTACGGTACTCTGCAAGAACCTCTTTGTAAAATCTGTATATTTTGGCTATAAAAAAATGTTGTATAAAAGTAGATGGTGGAGGTGATAAAAGAAGTATTTTTTATGATATTTGCACCCGCCGTGGTTGTGAACCTTTAGTGCCTACGTACCACCTTCTGTGTAATAGGGGATCAGGGTACACGTAGTTCCTCTTTTAAATTTAAAAAAAAAAAACACAAATGTGTTGGTTGATTTTATGAGATAAGACATCATCGTCATTGTCCGTGTGGAAAACATACTTACTACCCACAATCATGAGAAAGGAGAATTTGCATCATCTCAAAGTGGAGGATATGGCTTGGATCTTAAAATCAATAATGCTTCACTCAACACCCAAGTGGAAAATATCTCACTTCACTACATATTTTAGAAGTATAGTTGTTTTCATTACTACAAGGATTGACAAGAGTCCAATCTTTTTGAGAAAAAGTTTTAAAGTAAAAAGCCAAAGTGGCAAAATGGTTTGTAATGAGATTGATTGACTTTTAGTCCTCTCACAAAAAAATGTCAAGGTATTATTAAGTTGATTAGAGTTTAATTATGAAAATGTTTTGAAAATGCATGGACCTAAGTCCAAGTTTATTATGAAAGTGGTTCAAGTTTAAAAACAAGAATAATTTTGAAAATGAGGGAGATGATTTTTTGAAATTAAATAAGATGGGAGGAGAAGAAGAGACTATCCAAAGCATAAGTTAAAAGCTAGGGATAAGAGCTATCTAACCAATAAGAAACCAAAACTTGACATTATGAGTCAAGATTAAGTTCCCATTCTTTGCATTGATACCAAGCAAACAAAGATACTAGACCTCTTGAGGGAACCGAACTTCAAATGTATTAAGTCTTCACAAAAATTGGGCAGAGTAACAGCTGTATACGGGTGAATTCCAGATTACAAACAAAGTATGTAATCACAATAACCTGCACAAAAAAAAACCAATGCCTTGAGGTAAACCTGAAGAACTCCAGACAAAATATCAATTAAGGTCAAGGTCTCCAACATAGGCCAAGGTCTCTAATCCTAAGTCCAAGAAGTCCAATATTCAATAATGCCAAGGATAGTAACCAAATAGTCCAAGCATCATTAAAGATTTTTATGGTTCATGTTGATTATTAGGTGTCTTAGAAGAGAACAGAAAAGCTCAAGTGAGCAAAACAAAAAAGACATGAAATGTAATGCTAAAAGTAAATGGTGCATAAAGCATAAAAATAAAAAAGGGCATAAAGTAAAAACAAATTAACGATTAGTGGTATGTTGGATGACCATCTTGAAACTTGCATTTGGAACTCATTAGAGGATTTCTAGAACCAAAGCCTCCACACAATAAGTTACATTTTCTTTTTGTCAAGTATATCATCCATTTGGAATCCTCAAAAATACCATTTAATGATCAACGATGTTTAAGTGATCCGCGTTGACCAAAAGTGTTGTAGATCCACTACAGGATTGGTAGAACCAAAGCCTCCATACAATGAATCTCAAGGTTATTGGATCAAAGAGATCAAATTAACATACTTGGGCTTGCAAACATATGTTTAGGCCACGAATGATCATTTATTCGAATCGGGACAAAATTTAGGGCTATGTTAAGCAATCGTAAGTAGACTTATATAAAAGTCACACCTATTTTGAGGCCGGTCAATAGCAATCTATGCACCATTTGTTTTGAGACATGATATAAAGATCATGCTCCAATAACATTTAGTGTAATAAGGAAGGGATGAGATGAAGAGGGATAGGAGAGAATATACAAACCACATTTGAATTAAACTTAAATAAAACTATTATTAAAATCATTCATCCATTTTTGTGGAGTTAGACTCAACATCATGGATCCAATGATGTTAACAAAGTTCATGACCAAAAATTGAATCCAAGATCAGCCAGAAAATAATCACAACGTAATATTGCATTTAATATACACATAAAAAAGGGTTTTAAAAATGTTTTTAAATAGAAATAAAAGAGAAAAATATCAACTATATTAAAATTAATTTCGAAAATAAAAGTATGACCATAGAAAAATCATAAATGAATTAAAATGATTTTATAAATTTTTTCGTAATTTTTAAAAGTCAGAAACTATTTTTAAATTTAAAGAAATGAGTAAATTAAATCAAAAATGATAAAAATAAAAAATCGGAAACAAAAATAAAGTGAGGTCACCAATATTTGTCACAATATCATTGGATCATTCCATAATTTTTTCCGAATTTAAAAATGCACCAAAGTATTTTTAAATATTTAAAACAATTCAAATAAAATGAAAATTTATAAAAAATATCAAAAAACAAAATAAAATTGTGAAAAAATCAAAATATTTTTCAGATTTTTTGGACTAAAAATGAATTTCTATGATTTTTTTGAAATTTAAAACAATTAAGTATAAAAATCAGAAAAGAAAAATAAAGTCAAAAATATGTAGACCATTGGATGAGAGTCAAAACGCGTTAGTAATAAAATCCAAGGGATCTGGCGCGCTGTGCATATCATGGTCATTAGTGAATAAAGCACTGAATCATTAATTAAATCAGATTTAAAAAAAAACAAGTGGCGCACCTTCATTGGTTGGAAGATGGAACATTGGTCATCTTCAACCTCCATCCAACGTGAATTGCAAGTCTCTCAAACTATAAAATCAGAAGCTCAGACCTATGCCATTCGCTTCGTCTCTCCAAGACAAAGACAACCACACCTTTGCGAAAAATTTATATAAACTGTAGCTCAAGAAATTTGGAAGGAAAGTTTTGAAAATGGATTTGAAAATTCATGGTCAAAACATGTTTCGATATAAAAGTAAGTGTTGCAACTAGAACCATAGCAATGAGAGCATCACAATGATATCAAAGTTTTGAAGAATTGATGAAGGAATCTACCTATTGAAGTTGAGTTGCAGAGCTCTGAAACTGGAGTTCTATGGAGCAATATAGGGCACGATTCTTGAATGTAATTATATGGTTAGCTTCAGGGAAGATCAAGGAAGGTGAATTGATGGAAAAATGGATTAAAAAAGGCTTGAGAATAGATTTCTAATTAGCAGAATTTTGAGTTATGGAGCAAGTTTTGCAGGGTGATTCTGGCTATCCAAGCTTGAGGAAATGAATGGGGAATGACCCTCTATTTATAGGTAATCAAATGTAATGTCCAAGCGTGTGAAATGATGAAGTTTGGAGGGAAATCATGTGAAGTTGCAAACAAGAAAAGTGTGACTTCTAATTTTATCAAAACTCATCCAAAACACGCGTTTTGTTGTGCTAATCAAATTCTAGAACTTCATTAAACATGTTTAGAGGCAAAAACGCGTTGAAAACTTGTGATTAGAATCCAAAACAAAGACTTCAAATTCTGACTTATGGAGAAACTTCAGTTCCAAGATACCAAGTTCAATCCAATGGCATTCTCAGCTCAAGGGGTCTTAAGGAATGATTATTGATGCTTTAGAAAGATGAGGTTACAAGCTTTGCAATGGAAAAATAATGGAATCAAATGGGTGCTTAAGCTGAAAGTTGCATTGAGTCAAAGTTGGGAAAAAAGAAGTTGACTTTCCATACTTAGAAATATTTTAACTTTTCCTTCAAAAGTGACCTATAATTTTTTGCATCCAAACATGGACTTCCACTTGGAATTTGCTATTGACCAAAAAAGATTGCATGAATTAGACCTCTTGAATGACATTTTGAAACTTGAACCATTCAAAATATCCAAAAATTGAGAGAGTAATGAGTTATTGAAGTTGGCAAAAAATAATGAAATGACCTATAATCTTTTGCATCCTTAGGGCATCTTCCATTCATTTTCTAACTTTTCACATAAAAGAAGGCATAAAGTTAACATCCTCAAGATCAAGGTGATAAAAATTGACCAAGTTATGATCATTTAAAGTCACACATGAGAAAATGAGGGTTCATCTGGAGGACTTGTAATCTTTCATCATCATCAAGTTTCTTCCACATGAAAACTCCTTGAAACTTTTGAAGTGATTTATTGATAACCTTTTGAAGAGAAGGATGTTTTTGGAATCACTCAAAAATACCAAAATATGAGCAAGATATCCTTCTTTGAAGTTCAAAACCCTAGCTCCTAGATCAAGAAAATGCTTTGAGGAACTTTGACAATTTTGAACAAACTTCTTGTACCAACACAAATTCTTTTTAAATAGAAGTTGTTGAGGATGAAAATGAAAACTCATATCCACCAAAACCACTTCCATATCTTGATAATTGAGAGAAATATGCACTTGTGACCAATGGGAACAAAGCCTTGTCCAAGCATGACAACTTCTTCAATCAACCCCTTGTACTTTTGAATCAAATTTGATAAACTTGAAATGTGGTGAACCAAAATAACCTTGCCATGCCATTTCTTCCAAAATAAATCCAATGGTGAGGTTTGGACTTCTCAAGATTTATTGACTAGGGCATGGAAATAAACTCATGAACCCATGGAGCAACTTGCTAAGCCTCATTGCCTTTACCTACATTAGTAACAAGGAAGACAAACCAACATTGCATTTTATTAATTAAAAGGAAAAAATAAGACAAAATATTCATGACCACAAAAGGAAACAAGTCAAGGTGCTTCGTGATTCCTCAAAGAGCAAAGCTAAAGATAGGGAGAAGAACCAAAAGCCCTAATGTGGTCTTGTTGTGATTGAATCAACATGGTATGGTGAAGGGATCTTAGGGGCAAAAATTGGGGTACAACAACTGCCCTTATTTAAGTTTCTTATATCCAGAGATACGAAGGTTAAAAATCTTCGTGTCGACGCGATCGAAGATACTTAAATATAAAACAAACCTTATTTTTGGCCCTAAGATGCCATGCAATACTTATGAATATGAGTGCACATGGACAAATCTAAAGGGACGTAAAACACCACTGGGGATGTAACAAAATAAAGATACAAGAGAGCAACCCAACCAAGAAAATAAATCACTAGTGGATCAAAAGACCTGACTCAAAGATGATAGTAAAAGGTCAAAGGATACACCAACTTTTACCGAAGGCAAAACTACCAGCGTTCACTGAAGGTAGAAAGAGGAAAGAGATAATAACACCGAGTTCACTGATGGTGAGCTATCAACGTTCACTAAAGGTAGAGAGAAGAAATCATCAACGTTCACTGCCGAAGACCTACCAACTTTCACTGATGGTAGAAGAGAAAATATATCATAGCACTGCCGTTCACTGACGATGAACTACCAACGTTCACTGAAGGTAGCAAAAAGATAACAATCACCAACTTTCACTGAAGGTGACCTACCAAATTTCACTAAAGGTAGAGAGAGAAAATCATTGACGTTCACTGCCGAAGACCTACCAACTTTCACTGAAGGTAGAAGAGAAAATATATCATAGCACTTCCGTTCAATGACGATGAACTACCAATGTTCACTGAAGGTAGAAAAAAGGTAACAATCACCAACTTTCACTGAAGGTGACCTACCAACTTTCACTGAAGGTAGAGAGAAGAAATCATCGATGTACACTGCCGAACACCTACCAACTTTCACTAAAGTTAGAAGAGAAAATATATCATAGCACCGCCATTCACTGACGATGAACTACCAACGTTCACTGAAGGTAGCAAAAAGATAACCAGTTTCCCCAAAATTCTGGCATTTCACCTAGAACGGGTCTCAACTTCTTCTTTAACCAAGGAACTCCGCCTGTAAAGGGTAATATATAAGCTGTCTCAAATAAAGAGACTACCATATGTCAAAATTTCACAATGAACTGTCTCTACAATATTGGAAATCTTTCCATCCACAGGAGTAATTTGACAACTAACTGCAAACTACCCACTCGTAGAGAAGATAGCAAAAAAACGTCGACCTTTACATGGAAGTATACGCTTCTCAAATAAAGAGACATGCTACTTGCTGTTATAGGAAGGATTGTAAAAATGACTTTCCGGGGAAAGCCAAATATACTCCTGCTCAGAAGATAAAGTCTTCTCGTGCAAAATAAATGCATATCCCCAAACCAATGCTCGAAGCTTGCAGAAATCCAAAGTGATAATATTGCCAAGGATCAAAGATTCAAACCAGAAATAAACTGGAATGAGACAGTCGTCCGAAACACTTCCTTTGAGAAATAGACTCAAGAGGGAAACCCAAATCACCCAGACAAAAAGCTGTACAAGAAGGCTAAAGCAAAAATCTTCCACGAGGGATAACTCAGTGGGGAAATTGAAAGAACATACACTTTCTGCTTAAGGCCCGTTCTCTATTGGAGAGAGGACAACATAACTCTACAAAACAGGGTAATATGTCAACAAAATATTAACGAATGTGAATGAGCGATGATTTGCCAATTTTAGTTATGCATGATGTGTGTATGAATGTATGAGTGCTTATCGTGCATATGCTGACAAAACAAATATATAACACTGGGAATAAAAAGGCAAAACCAACTCGGACACAATCAACACTCGACCAAATTACGTCCAAGATGAACAATCTAAGAAAAAGTAATCGCTAACTGAGGAAACAAAACCTGTTTCCTGGTTTAACTTTACTAGGGAGAAACGTAATCTGGAAGTAAACAAAATATAGCGACCAAACAGTACAGATATAGAGATACAATATCCTTCTCCAGGCTTTACCAGGGAATAACACCCAGACTTCAATAGGGAATCCAATATATTCAAAACTAACGTCTCTACCGGGGATTTGAAAAATCAATTTCAAGTAGGGCAGACGAACATCAAATCATCAAAACATTTACTGTGGAATTCGGGCTGACTTCATTGGGGAGGTCAACACCACATTCACAAAGGGAAAGTCAATATACATTATTCACTAGGGAAAATAGAGGCCCGTATTCTTCGAGAGTAATCATTGTACCAACTTCTCTGGAAAGAAAGAACTTATATTAAACAAATGAAACTTTCACTGGAGAAAACTTGGATTGAATCTTCATATCATGCAAACTCAGGAAAGAGAAGAACTGAACCAAAACATGACCAGGGGTACTGGAGTTACAAACCCTATATGGCGAAACATTTTGAGAAAAACTTCTCCGGAAAGCAAAACTTCTTAAAAGCAACTAGAGTTCGCCCTTTCCTGGGATCACCATTTTTGTTTTTCTCTTACGTCACAAGTTTTGAAGTAAAAGCAAATTGTAAGTTCTTTTTTAAAATCAATTTTGTTATTTAATCTTTTCGCTTTGAAAGTTATTATCAATAATAAATTGAGTCTTTGAAAGCTAAATAAAATAAGAAATACAAAGAATTGGATAAAAGCTCAAATTTCATTAATAGAATGGTAGTCTGCGAATGGTGAGACTCCATGGATAATTACAAAGTTCAGAAAATGGTAGTATATAATGGAAAAGATACATTGAGATACAATGACCACTATCTCCTCTAACAACTTTTGATATCCTGAGCAGCAGCTTCTATTGAAGTATGTTGAGGATCCGAGAAAATTGTTGCTTCAATGATCAAGTCTTGTCTGATGTAGTTACTTGCCAAGAAAGTCCCTAACTTTTGCCTAAGCTGCCCTTGGGGATTTTCAGCTTAGCGGGAAATTTATTCTGTTTATGTCTCTAATTTTTGCCTAGACCCCGCTTTCGGGTTTTCGGCCTACCGAGACGCTCTTTTTTTGCCTAAGCCTCCCTTTCGATTTTTTAACTTAGCAAGTTGTTCTTTTATTTCTTTAGGCAAAGTATTTCTTAACTGCATCAGCATTCATGGGACGTGGGAACTCCTCACCATCCATAGTTTCAAGAATTAATTCACGGCAAGAGAAGGCTTTCTTGATAACATATGGGCCTTCAAAATTGGGAGTCCACTTGCCCCTAGAATCAGCATTAAAAGACATGATCTTCGTGAGCACGACGTCGCCTTCTCTGAATTCACGAGTTTTGACCTTCTTATCAAAAGCTTTCTTCATTCTCTTCTGATATGACCGGCCATGACACAAGGCCGTCATTATCTTTTCTTCGATCAAATTTAATTGGTCAAATTGGTTCTGGACCCACTCAGCCTCTGACAACTTGGTTTCCATTATCACACACGAAGAGGGGACCTCAACCTCGATTGGGAGCACAACTTCTATTCCATACACAAGGGAGAACAAGGTTGCTCCTGTTGAAGTGCGGACAAATGTTCGATATCCATGCAAAGCAAAAGGGAGAATTTCATGCCAATCCTTATAAGTAACAACCATTTTCTGGATAATCTTCTTGATATTCTTATTAGCAGTTTCAACAGACCCATTCATCTTCGGCCTGTACGAAGATAAATTGTGATGGACAATCTTGAATTCCTCACAAAGTTCTGTCATCATCTTGTTGTTCAGATTCGAGCCATTGTCAGTGATAATTCTGCTCGGGACACCATACCGATATATGATATTATTCTTAATGAAGCGCATAACTACCTGCTTAGTTACATTAGCATAAGAAGCAACCTCTACCCACTTGGTGAAGTAATCGATTGGTACCAAGATAAAATGGTGTCCATTCGAAGCCTTTGGCTCTATCATCCCAATCATGTCAATATACCACATAGAGAAAGGCCATAAGGAAGAGATCACATTGAGAAATGTCGGAGGCACATGGACCTTGTCCGCATAAATCTGGCATTTATGACACTTCTTTGCAAATTTGTAACAATCATATTCCATTGTCAGCCAATAGTAACCTGCCTTTAGCATCTTCTTAGCCATCGAATGTCCATTGGCATGAGTGACAAATGAGCCTTCATGAATCTCATGCATCAACATGTCTGCTTCGTGTCTATCCACGCATCTTAGCAGGACCATGTCATAATTTCTCTTGTACAACACATTTTCACTGAGGAAGAAACTGCCAGCCAATCTTCTCAATGTCTTTCTATCTTTCTTCAAAGCACCAATCGGGTATTCCTGAGTTTGAATAAAATGCTTGATATCATAATACCAAGGTTTCTCATCTGCTACCTCCTCTGTTGTAAACACATGAGAGGGCTTATCCAGTCACTGAACCATAATTCAAGGTATATCATTCCAAGTATTTACTTGATACATAGAAGCCAGAGTTGCCAAAGCATCCGCCATTTGATTTTCATCTCTAGGAATGTGATGGACCTTTATTAAACAAGGATAACAATCTTCTAGCATAATCTTTTTAAGGGATCAAGCTAGGGTTACGAGTATCCCATTCTCCTTTAATATGATTTATTACCAAAGCTGAATCTCCATACACATCTAGAATTTTAATTTTGAGATCAATAGCTTCCTCGAGACCCATGATGCAAGCCTCATATTCTGCCATATTATTAGTACAATCAAATGTTAACCTTGCAGTGAAAGGAATGTGCGATCCATGTGGAGTGATAATCACAACACCAATTCCTTTACCATAAGCATTCGCAGCTCCATAAAATATCATACTCCAACGAGATTCAAGATTAGGACCTTCCCCAGGCAATGGTTCATCACAATCTTTCACTTTCAGAAACACCACATCCTCATCGGGAAATTCATACTTCACAGCCTGATAATCATCAACTGGTTGGTGAGCAAGATAAACTGCTAACACGCTGCTTTTAATGGCTTTTTGAGTGCGGTATTCGATATCATATTTAGATAACAACATCTTCCAACGGGTAATTCTCCCGGTAAGAGTAGGATTTTCAAAAATGTACTTGATTGGATCCATTTTGGAGATCAACCAAGTGGTGTGATTCAACTATACTGCCTCAAAAATTTTGCCGCCCAGGCCAGAGCACAACATGTCTTTTCCAGCATGGAATACCGCGACTCACAATCAATAAACTTTTTACTGATATGATAAATGGCATACTATTTCTTCCCCGTTTCATCTTGTTGTCCCAGAATACAACCCATGGAATTATCTAACATTGTCAGATACATAATCAATGGTCTTCCTTCAATAGGAGGGAGAAAGATAGGAGTTTCAAGAAGATATTCTTTAATACTTTCAAATGCCCTTTGGAAGTCATCCGTACATACACAACCTTGATTTTTCTTTAACAACTTAAATATCCATTCACATGTTGCAGTCATGTGGGAAATGAATCCGAAAATATAATTCAGACGCCCGAGGAAACCTCTAACTTGTTTTTCAGTTCTCGGTGCTGGCATTTCTTGAATTGCTTTGACTTTATCAGGGTTAACTTTAATTCCTTTCTGGCTAACAATGAAACCCAACAATTTCCCCGATTGAACACTGAAGGTACATTTATTTGGATTCAAGCGGAGACGATACTTCCTCAAACGCTGAAACAACTTCAACAAATCTTCTACATGCCCTTCTTCAGTCTGGGATTTAGCAATCATATCATCAACATATACCTCGATTTCCATGTGCATCAGATCATGGAATAGGGTTGTCCTAGCCCTCTGGTACGTTGCACCAGCGTTCTTCAACCCGAAGGGCATCACTCTGTAACAGAATGTTCCCTAGGGTGTGATAAACGTTGTTTCTTCCATGTCCTCTAGAGCCATTCTTATTTGATTATACCCGGAAAATCCGTCCATGAACGAGAATACTTTGAATTTTGCTGTGCTATCCACTAACATGTCAATGTGTGGCAATGGAAAATCATCTTTTGGACTAGTTTATTTAGATCTCTGTAATCTATGCACATGCAGAATTTTCCGTCTTTCTTCGGTACTGGGACAATATTGGCGATCCATTGGGGATACATTGACGCCACAAGAAAACCGGCATTAATCTGCTTTAGAACCTCCTCTTTGATCTTCATAGCCATATCTGGGTGAGTTCTTCTCAACTTCTGTTTGATTCGCAGACACTCTGGCTTCAATGGAAAATGGTGCTCTACAATATCTGTATCTAGATCGGGCATATCTTGATAAGACCAAGCAAAGATATCCACATACTCTTTCAACAACTCAATCAACCTGATCTTCACATCAGGTTGCAACAATGCTCCAATCTTGACTTCTTTAGGATCTTCTTCTGAACCCAAATTGATTAGTTCCAAAGGCTCTTTATATGGATGAATGGCACTCTCCTCGCGCTCAAGCAACCGTGAGACCTCTTCTGGAATATCATCATAGTCTTCTTCTTTGTCCCCATACACAGGACATTCAAAGTTGGGAGAGGGTGTAGGGTTATTGTATTCAACGGGTTTTTTAATTAATCTGCACATGTGATTTATGATTGCTTTTAGAAACTGACACATATAACAAGTGATCATGCAGATTGAATTTCAATTATTATTTATTTTGAAAGGTTTTTTTTTTATTACCATTTTCCAAGAAAAAGCAGAAAATAAAGACACAATTTGGGAAACAAAGACAACTTTTATTATTGATTTTAAAAGTTACAGCAAACAGATAAGCCCATACAATATTAATACTTCCACCTTAGGCAGAGTGAAAGTTTTTCAAAAAGATAAACAAAACAAATTACTTTGAAACATGTATGCAAAAGGGAACATCAATGGTGATCCAGTTCTGAACCCTAACTCTGTGCGTCACGTAATTTGGCATTTCCGGCTCTACTTCATCTTCCACAATGGTATTAATCCCAGAGATAGTTGGATGGAGATAACCCCAGCTACGAACGATGTCTTGGTACTTGCCTGCAGCAGACTTCAGCTTCATTCTCTTACCTTTTTCATTCTTCAAAGAGAACCCCAAGCCAGCTCTGTTCTTGTTTACAGGTGGATCCACAATCTGTCCCCAAACTTCACTATGACACTTACGCATAACTTGTTGCGCATCCTTTAGTGAAGCCATATAATTCTAATTTCCTCTTATGTTGTTAATGGATAAGTCTTGGAACTGGGTTCTAACAGCAGCTTCATCCGCCTCCACAATGCTGAAAGAGGACAAATGAGATATCAATAATGCTTGTTCTCCATTTATGATTACCACTTTTCTTTCACGTACAAACATCAGTTTCTGGTGTAAAGTTGAAGTAACGTCCCCTGCCTCATGTATCCATGGCCTTCCTAGCAAACAACTATAAGCGGGTGCAATTTCCATGACCTGGAAAGTAATCTGAAACAAATGTGGGCCTATATGAATAAGCAAGTCCACTTCACCGATAACAGACTTCCTCGATCCATCAAACGCTTTCACAATGATTCCACTTGGGCGCATGGGCGTCCCTTGATATTTCAACTTCATAAGCGTGCTCCTCGGTATAACATTCAATGCAGATCCATTATCAATCAGCACATTGGATAGTGAATCATTCTTGCAGTTCATAGAAATGTGAAGGGCCAAATTGTGATTGCTTCCTTTATCTGGAAATTCATCGTCGTAGAAACTCAGGTTATTACATGACGTAATATTCCCTACTACACTTCTGAATTGGTCTATAAGCATGTCACTTTCCATAAAAGCTTGATCCAGTACCCTCATCAAAGATTGTATGTGAGCAGAGGAGTTCATTAATAAAGCCAAGATAAATATTTTTGAAGGAGTCTGCAATAGCTGATCTACGATTCTGTAGTCGCTCATCTTGATTATCTTTAAAATGTCATCCATATCTTTCTCTAACGTAGCTCCACTAGGTTCACACGTAACCTTCTTGGGTTCAACATTCTCAGCAATTTTCTTTCCTGTGCTAACATCTCCACGAATAACTGGTGCGAACACACGATCGCTGCGGGTCACTCTGCTAGTCTTAACTATATTTCCAACATCAGGCATTGGCTAGATGGGAATTTCCACACCATCCTCTAAGATTGTAGCGTTATACTTGTAGGGTACAACCTTCTCTGACTTGTAGGGGACGAGACCTAGCAAATTGATCACCAATGGGGTAACAACTGGCTTGCTATAATACTCAACTTCAAAATGGGCGGGTGCACCAAAATAGGGCACAATAACGTTTACCCCTTCTTCAACACAATCAATCACTATTGAGTAATCTCTGGAAAACAAATCCTCATCTGAGGAGAAATACTCATCGGCAAAGGCATACTCATCATCCGACTCTTCTTCAGCCAAATAAACCTCAATCATATCAACTTCATGGCAATCATCCCTTTGACTCGTAACCTTGATAGTTCCATCATCCAATAACAACTAAACATCTTTCCTCATAATAGAACATCCCCGGGAGTCTCGACAATAAATTCGGAAAGATCCATAATGATGTTCCACCTGACCAACCAAGTGGCAGAATGTAGCATGCAATTGCACAAGGTCTTCATTCATATACTCCACATCAAAAATTCTGAACTCTCCCGGACATTCATAAACCATATTCGCCTCCTCTTCATACTCTTCCCTAGGCCTAGTTATGTGGATGAGGCCCTCATCCATCATCTCTTGCAAATCAACCTTTATCTTACCGCAACCCTGCATGTCTGTACTGCAAATAGCACAACCGGAATGGTCATGCTTATAGTAGCGAAATTCAGAGGTCTGCATGCATTTTCACCAAATCTCCTCTAACCAGATGAATATCAAAAATCCGGAAGTCGCCTGGACAACCGGCCACCTTATTCACAGCGTTTTCTCCTCCATGCTTGGGTAGAGGATTGTCTTTCACATTAGGACCCACATCCTTGAAAGATAGAATACCAGACTTCACCAATTTCTGCACCTCAGTCTTCAAAGGATAACAATTCTCAACATTATGCCCTGGTGCTCCCTGATGAAAAACACATGTTTGGTCTGCCTTGTAATACCAAGGAAAAGGTGACGGTACAGCGGGAGGTGGTCGTGTCTGAACCAACTTCTTCTGAATCGAGGTGGGTAGTAACTCTGTATAACTCATAGGAAATATGGTCATAACTCCCCCTTCTCTGATTATGCCCTTGATTCCCCTGCTGGGATGGTCTCTAATAAGCAATGGTGGTTGGAGCTACACTAACAACTGGAATAACTGAGGCGACTTGCTGATGACACTGATAATTTCTTCTAGGAGGATTAACCCTCCTCTCTTGCATAACATCATTTGCATCCCCCTCCTTCTTCTTGGTAAACCCATAAGATGGCTTCTTCTCACCTCCAGATCCTTCACTCTTCGTTAGACGACCCTCTCTTACAACCTCTTCTAAACGGATACACATGCCTACCATTTCAGTAAAGTCACTTGGCGCACTTTCTACCATCCTTTCATAGTAGAAAGCACCCAGAGTTTTCAAGAAAATCTTAGTCATCTCCTTCTCTTCCATGGGAGGAATCACTTGGGTGGCTACCTCACGCCATCTCTGTGCATATTCTTTGAATGATTCCCTGTCTTTTTGAACCATGGCCCTGAGTTGATCATGGTCAAGCGCCATGTCCATGTTGTACTTGTATTGTCTAATAAATGCTTCTCCCAAGTCATTAAAAGTACGGATATTGACGTTGTCCAAACTCATATACCACTTTAGCGCAACACTGGTCAAACTATCCTGAAAAAAGTGAATCATCAGACACTGATCATTAGTATGGGTAGACATTCTCCTTACATACATTACAAGATGAGCACGAGGGCCAGTGTTACCCTTGTATTTATCGAACTCCGGGACTTTAAACTTCGCAGGTATCTTAACATTCGGGACCAAGCATAATTCATTCACATTCTGCCCAAATAACTCTTTTCCCCTGAGGGCCTTCATCTCCCTCTGCATCTTGTCAAACTGCTCTTAAAAATCATCCATTTTGTCATAGAGACCCAAGTCTTCACTTGGTGGAGGGAAAGGACGACACACATCATCATTAACAAACGGAACAATATTCACCGAAGGAGGTGCAGCAGGAGCAGCATGCATCACAGGAGGTGCAGGAGTAGTAATAGTCTGAACAACTGGGGTGTCTTGAGGACCGAGATTGAAACCTTCAAGCGCAAAGTTCTCTGGAATTCCCCATGGATAACCTTGAGGCATGCAATTCTGAACAACAGCTGGAGTAGCAGACACAGGAACAACCAGAGCTTCAGTAGTAACCCTTGTTGGTTGAGGTTGAACACTTGGTGGCTGATTTTGAGCAGACACCAGAGATTCCATCAGAGCAGTAAGATTGGCCATGCCGGCCATCAAAGTAGAAACTTCCTCACGTAGCTCGCGATTCTCTTGTTCTAAGTTGTCCATCTTCCTTTTGAAATTAGCCCGAGTGTTGTAGTGGTGAGTCAGCTTGCTGAACAAAGTAAAGAAGCTTGGTAAGACACCTGGATATGCATAACAGATGCAAGAAATATGTACAATATGATGCATGATATGCAATGCATATGATTTTATTTTTTTATTTAGTATTTCAAGGGATTTAAAGTTTATAGACATATTGCAAATATCAAAGTAATAACACATTTGAAAATACTGAAATTTTTTATTATAATAACTTCAAAATGGGTTACAAGTCTCAACAATCCCAAGTACAAGATAAAAATAAATTCTAAAACCTTGAGAAGTAAAGCTGTCAGAGATCACTCTATACATTAGCGCTTCCCTATAAGCCTAGAAATCTGAGCCTTCAACCTCTGGTTCTCTTTCGCATATCTGGTGGAAACCTTCTTCCAATCACTTGAATCGGGAAGTGAGCAACTAGCATCTGACTGAGGCTTAGGAGAAAATAAATCCCCTTGCCTATCCATAGTCTCTACCGCTCGACTCTCAAGGATCTCAATCAAGTCGTCTTTCTCCTTTAAGTCTGCTCTATAGGAAATCTCTAAAGTTTGGCACTTTTTCTTCCAAGCATCATTTTCCTACTGCATCCTGACCAAAGCAAGATGTAGCTCTTCTATATCATCCAATAAGGGAGGAATGGTCTTCACAAATAAATCAGGCATAGGTGTCTCCCGGGAATACGACATCTTCAACTGAATAGCTCTCGTTTGGACCCACTGAAGATATGGCTCCAAAGAAACAACTCCCCTAGGTCCCAAGTCTTTCCTACTCTTCTTATGAATGTGACGCCAGACCTTCACAATCTTCTCCTTAGCTTCCCTATGGTCTTATCCTTCCTTTAAAAAGAAACTACTTAGATGAATATTATTTGGTTTATCCCTCACCGGATAACCAAGTTATTGTCGTGCAAGAACATGGTTATAGTTAATTCCTCCCTTTGTACTAAGAAGAGGTACATTGGGGAAAATACCACAACTGTCAACAATCTCTACATCCTGGTAAGCTCGATGATACCAATCAATATCCGAGTGAGTAAGTGCCATGATATTAGGAGCCCAACAAAGTTCCTTCCTGACATCCCAGAAAGCATCAGACTGAGGCATATGAGAGATAAACCACCGGTACAACAAAGGCGTACAATAGATAATCATCCCTTCATGATAAGAATTCCGAAGATGAATAGAGTAATAAGCATCACCCAACAACGTAGGAATTGGGTTTCCAATCATGAAGATCCTGATAGCATTAACGTCAACAAACTTGTCCATATTAGGAAATAAGAACAATCCGTAAGCAAGTAGAGGACAGATGGCCTCAAAAGCGACTGTACTCTTCATCCTGGCAAAGTAACGAGCTTTCTCCAATAAGAACTAGGCTGGTAATCCTCTATTCCCTCCTTTAGTATTCATATGGGCTTCCACCTCAGACTTTCCCAGATGAATCAAAGCAACAGTCTCATGTGGTTTTGGCTCACCCTTCAAACCAGTAAAACGAACACGATCGATAACAGGTAAATCCAACAGATAAGAATACTCCTTCAGTGTAGGCATCAACTGATAGTCGGGAAAAGTAAAGCAATGATACATCAGATCATAGAACTGGACCAAGGTCGAGAGAATTCCCTCCTTCATCTTCAGCTTCATAAGAGGAATGATGGATCCATACTTCTTCCGAAAATATGCATAACACTCCATCTCGGGAATTAGACTGATCAACTCATCTATCTTGGGATCCTTGAAATTGTATTTTCCGGTCTTTCTTTTTCCAAAATCCATGGTCAAAAAGTACCTGAGATATTCACAAATGGTCAACTTTTAAGTCCCTTGAAATAAGATTTCTTCAAAAGGTTCTTATGAGTGCATGGATGCATGATGCAACAATCACACACAAGATTACACATATAGGGTTCATAGGTTCAACGTCACGAGCATGAGGTCGAAGGTACTACCCATAAGGTGTTGGTATAAAAGTTATCACCTACCGAACAAGGTTCTAGAGGTTCCCATAGTCTACATCCTTCCTTTGGATATTACCAAATTCTCGATTAACTCGGTAATTAGTAATATTCTCAAGAAAAACTCGTCTGAGCGTAGTATCGCGTGACAACTATTTCTGGATTACTCCGTCATAGCTTCTGCACTACACATAAAAGGCCAAGATGGGTTTGGTATTCTACGGTCCTCAGTTTCAGTAGGCTCCCAGGTTGAAAGCAGTATGTCTTTCCGATTACTCGGTAAACGACACTACAGTCAAAGGGGCCTCCACTGAGTGGGGGATCTCATGCCTCCTTTTTTGGGATTACTCCCTCAAAGTTAACATGACTATACCGCCCGTCCTATCTTAAAGTTTTCCCATGTCCAGGTATAGGACTTATAAGTAATCACCAAGCACCCTGAAAACCAAGAAAATCCAGACAAATATATATATATATATATATATATATATATATATATATATATATATATATATATATATATATATATATATATATATATATATATATATATATATATATATATATATATATATATATATATATATATATATATATATATATATATATATATATATATATATATATATATATATATATATATATATATATATATATATACAACATATAACACATAAACAACAATAGAACATATAAAGATAAAACAAAGATGGGCTCAACCCACTTAGGAATGGACCAGCAAGAGGTCAATCTGTCCCCAGTGAAGTTTCCATTTTTTTTGTAGCAGTAGAAATGTTTAAGACTAAGCCATTGGATTGACTAGACTTGTACAAATCAAAATAAAATTCACCACCGCGCTTTATTGTTTCCAAAGGAATGGGAAAAGAGCGAGTAACCCAAAAAAAGATGGGGAAATATTCAAGGTAAGGGGGTTGGTTATGCAGAGGGAAGGTATTAGCATCCTAAACATGTACGGTACTCCGCAGGAACCTCTTTGTAAAATCTGTATATTTTGGCTATAAAAAAATATTGTATAAAAATAGATGGTGGAGGTGAGAAAAGAAGTGTTTTTTAATGATTTTTGCACCCGCCGCGGTTCCAAACCTTTAGTGCCTACGTACCGCCTTCCGTAGAATAGGGGATCAGGGTACACGTAGTTCCTCTTTTAAAAATAATAAAAAAACACAAATGTGTTGGTTGATTTTATAAGATAAGACATCATCGTTATTGTCCGTGTGGAAAACATACTTACTACCCACAATCATGAGAAATGAGAATTTGCATCATCTCAAAGTAGAGGATATGGCTTGGATCTTAAAATCAACAATGCCTCACTCAACACCCAAGTGGAAAATATCTCACTTCACTACATATTATAGAAGTATATGTATTTGCATCACTACAAGGATTGACAAGAGTCCAATCTTTTTGAGAAAATGTTTTAAAGTAAAAAGCCAAAGTGGAAAAATGGGTTGTAATGAGATTGATTGACTTTTAGTCCTCTCACAAAAAATGTCAAGGTATTATTAAGTTAACTAGAGTTTATTTATGAAAATGTTTTGAAAATGCATGGACCTAAGTCCAAGTTTATTATGAAAGTGGTTCAAGTTTAAAAATAAGAAAAATTTTCAAAAGGAGGGAGAGGATTTTTTGAAATTAAAGAAGATGGGAGGAGAAGAAGAGACTATCCTAAAGCATAAGGTAAAAGCTAGGGATAAGAACCATCTAACAAACAAGAAGCCAAAACTTGACATTATGAGTCAAGATGAAGTTCCCATTCTTTGGATTGAAACCAAGCAAACAAAGATACTAGATCTCTTTAGGGAACCATACTTCAAATGTATTAAGTCTTCACAAAAATTGGGCAGAGTAACGGCTGTATATGGGTGAATTCTAGATTACAAATAAAGTATGTAATCACAATAACCTGCACACAAAACAAATAAACAACCTAATGCCTTGAGGTAAACCTCAAGAACTCCAGACAAAATACTAATTAAGGTCAAGGTCTCCAACATAGGCCAAGGTCTCTAATCCTAAGTCCAAGAAGTCCAAAACTCCATAATGCCAAGGATAGTAACCAAATAGTCCAAGCATCATTAAAGCTTTTTCTGGTTTATGTTGATTATTATGTGTCTTAGAAGAGAACAGAAAAGCTCAAGTGAGCAAAATAAAAAACACATGAAATGTAATGCTAAAAGTAAATAGTGCATAAAGTATAAAAATAAAAAAGGGCATAAAGTAAAAACAAATTAATGATTAGTGGTTAGTTGGATGACCATCTTGAAACTTGCATTTGGAACTCATTAGAGGATTGGTAGAACCAAAGCCTCCACACAACAAGTTGCATTTGCTTTTTGTCAATTATATCATCCATTTGGAATCCTCAAAAGTACCATTTAATGATCAACAATGTTTAAGTGATCCGCGTTGACCAAAAGTGTTGTAGATCCATTAGAGGATTGGTAGAACCAAAGCCTTCACACAATGAATCTCAAGGTTATTGGATCAAAGAGATCATATTAACATACTTGGGTTTACAAACATAGGTTTGGGCCACGAATGATTATTTATTTGAATCGGGACAAAATTTAGCGCTATGTTAAGCAATCGTAAATGGACTTATATAGGAGTCACACCTATTTTGAGGCCGATCAATAGCAATCTATGCACCATTTGTTTTGAGACATAATATAAAGATCATGCTCTAATAATACTTAGTGCAAAAAGGAAGGGATGAGATGAAGAGGGATGAGAGAGAATATACAACCCACATTTGAACTAAACTTAAATCAAACTATTATTAAAATCATTCATCCATTTTTGTGGAGTTAGACTCAACACCATGAATCCAATGATGTTAACAAAGTTCATGACCAAAAATTTAATCCAAGATCAGCCATAAAATAATCACAAAATAATATTGCATTTAATATATACATAAAAAAGGGTTTTAAATATGTTTTTAAATAGAAATAAAAGAGAAAAATATCAACTATATTCAAATTAATCAAGAAAATAAAAGTAAGACCATAGAAAAATCAGAAAGGAATTAAAATGATTTTATAAATTTTTTGGTAATTTTTAAAAGTCAGAAACTATTTTTAAAATTAAAAGAAATGAGTAAAATAATACAAAAATGATAAAATAAAATAAATAAGAAACAAAAATAAAATGAGGTCACTAATATTTGTCACAATATCATTGGATCATTCCATAATTTTTTCAGAATTTAAAAATGTACAAAAGTATTTTTAAATATTTAAAACAATTCAAATAAAGTGAAAAGTTATAAAAAAAATATCAAAATACAAAATAAAATTGTGAAAAAATAAAAATCAGAAAGAGAAAAGTCAAAAATATTTTTCATAATTTTTTCGGATTTTTTGGACTAAAAATGAATTTTCTATGATTTTTTGAAATTTAAAACAATTAAGTATAAAAATCAGAAAAGAAAAATAATGTAAAAAATATGTAGGCCATTGGATGAGAGTCAAAACACGTTAGTAATCAAATCCAAGGGATCTGGCGCGCTGTGAATATCATGGTCATTAGTAAATAAAGCATTGAATCATTAGTTAAATCACATTTTAAAAAAAAAACAAGTGGCGCGCCTTCATTGGTTGGAAGATGACACGTTGGTCATCTTCAACCTCCAGCCAACGTGAATTGCATGTCTCTCAAACTGAAAATTAAGAAGCTCAGACCTATGCCATTCACTTCGTCTCTCCAAGACGAAGACAACCACACCTTCGCAACAAATTTATATAAACTGTAGCTCAAGCAATTTGGAAGGAAAATTTTGAAAAGGGATTTGAAAATTCATGGTCAAAACATGTTTCCAGATAAAAGTAAGTGTTGAGACTAGAACCAGAGCAATGAGAGCATCACGATGATATCAAAGTTTTGAAGAATTAATGAAGGAATCTACCTATTGAACTTGAGTTGCAGAGCTCTGAAAATGGACTTCTATAGAGCAATATAGAGAACAATTCTTGAATGTAATTATATTGTTAGCTTCAGGGAAGATCAAGGAAGGTGAATTGATGGAAAAATGGATTAAAAAAGGCTTGAGAGTAGATTTTGAATTAGCAGAATTTTGAGTTATGGAGCAAGTTTTGCAGGGTGATTCTGGCTATCCAAGCTTGAGGAAATGAACGAGGAATAACCCTCTATTTATAGGGAATCAAATGGAATGTCCAAGCGTGTGAAATGATGAAGTTTGGAGGGAAATCGTGTGAAGTTGCAAACAAGAAAAGTGTGACTTCTAATTTGATCAAAACTCATCCAAAACACGTGTTTTGTTGTGCTAATCAATTATGGAACTTCACTAAATATGTTTAGAGGCAAAAACACGTGGAAAACTTGTGATTAGAAGCCAAAACAAAGACTTCAAATTCTGACTTATGGAGAAACTTCAGTTCCGAGTTACCAAGTTCAATCCAATGGCATTCTCAGCTCAAGGGGTCTTAAGGAATGATTCTTGATGCTTTAGAAAGACGAGGTTACAAGCTTTGCAATAAAAAAAGAATGGAATCAAATGGATGCTTGAGCTAAAAGTTGCAATAAGTCAAAGTTTGGAAAAAAGAAGTTGACTTTCCATACTTAGAAATATTTCAACTTTTCCTTCAAAAGTGACCTATAATGTTTTGCATCCAAACATGGTCTTCCACTTGGAATTTGCTCTTGACCAACAAAGATAGAATGAAATAGACCTCTTTAATGATATTTTGAAACTTGAACCATTCAAAATCTCTAATAATTGAGAGAGTTATGAGTTGTTGAAGTTGGCAAAAAATCATGAAATGGCCTATAATCTTTTGCATTCTTAGGGAATCTTCCATTCATTTTCTCACTTTGCAAATGAAAGAAGGCATAAAGTTCACATCCTCAAGATCATTATAGAAAAATAATGGGCTCAAGGTGATAAAAATTGACCAAGTTATGATCATTTGAAGTCACACATGAGAAAATGAGGGTTCATCTGGAGGACTTGTAATCTTTCTTCATCATCAAGTTTCTTCCACATGAAAACTCCTTAAACATTTTGAAGTGATTTGTTGATAACCTTTTGAAGAGAAGTATGTTTTTGTAATCACTCAAAAATACCAAAATATGACCAAGATATACTTCTTTGAAATTCAAAACCCTAGCTCCTAGATCAAGAAAATGCTTTGAGGAACTTTGACAATTTTGAACAAACTTCTTGTACCAACACAAATTCTTTGTAAATAGAAGTTGTTGAGGATGAAAATGAAAACTCATGGCCACCAAAACCACTTCCATATCCTGAGAATTGAGAGAAATATGCACTTGTGACCAATGAGAACAAAGCGTTGTCCAAGCATGACAATTTCTTCAATCAACCCCTTGTACTTTTGAATCAAATTTGATAACATTGAAATGTGGTGAACCAAAATAACCTTCCCATGCCATTTCTTACAAAACAAATCCCATCGTGAGGTTTGTACTTCTTAAGCTTTATTGACCAGGGCATGAAAATAAACTCATGAACCCATGGAGCAACTTGCTAAATCTCATTACCTTTACCTACATTAGTAACAAGCAAGACAAACCAACATTGCATTTTATTAATTAAAAGGAAAAAATAAGACAAAATATTCATTACCACAAAAGGAAACAAGTCAAGGTGCTTGGTGATTCCTCAAAGAGCAAAGCTAAAGATAGAGAGAAGAACCAAAAGCCCTAATGTGGTCTTGTTGTGATTGAATCAACATGGTATAATGAAGGGATCTTAGGGGCAAAAATTGGGGTACAACACCCATGCTCCACCACACTTTTCAAATCCTTTACCTCCACACAATCTCTTCTGATTTTAGGAGTTTGTTGCATTGGGCTTCAAGAGCTTTATGCCTTTTAACATCGTCACCATTGGAGGACCAATTATGAGAATACTGGAGCAAAATTTCTATTATGATAATCTCCTTATGAATCACACTAGATATGTAGACTTTGAATTCTTCCCCCAGGTCTTGCTTATTAGACAACTTATGGTTCCCCTCCATAATGGAACTGTCTCAAAGATGCGTTATCAACCTCTCGCCCTTTTCATCTTTGGTCCGAACTTCTTCAAAATGAAACAAATACCTTCTTTTCCTCTTTACCTCCTTATTATTAAATCTCAAATCAATCTTGATAGCAATGTGATCAGACATGTACCTGTCAAGGTGCTTAACCCTGGTGAGAGATAATCTTTGAATAAAATCATCATAAGCTAAACCTCGATCCATCCTACATTGAAAGTTGTCACCTTATAATCTTTCATTACACCAGGTGAACAGATGCCCCTCAAAAATCCCAAGTCCTACAAACTACAATCGCTGATCAGTTATCTTCCAATCGAGAGTTGATTTGTTAATCACATATTCTCCCATTTTTTTCTCTTCCTCACACAAAAAATCATTGAAATCTCCAAAGCAAACCTAATTGTTGTCCACCATCTCTTCTAAATCTCGAATCAGCTTCCACATATATTTCTTGTTACCTTCTTTAGGAAACCCGTAAATCAGCACAAACCGCCAATGTGGCTCTTTCTCTCAAATCTGCACAAAGCCACAAATATGATTTAAGGAGTATGAAACCATCAAGACTTGGATGTCGTTGTTCCATAAAAGAGCAAGCCTTCCACCTCTGCGTTTCCCCATACCTTTATAGTCAACTATAAGGCATCATTCCATCCTACACTTCCTTTTAACTTTATCGAAATCAAGAGCTTTCATCCTGGCTTCCATAAGGAAAACCAAGTTGGGGTTTTCTAAAAGGATGAGCCTATTAAGGGCTCGAATTGCAAGGAAATTCCCCAGCCCCCTGCAGTTCTAGCTGAGTATTTTCATTGGGATAGCCGGTATTGGCTCCCCAACACCACTTCTGATAAGTTTGTTGTATCCATCTCCATTGTAACATTTGGTTATCTTTTCTTGACATGTTGTTCCATCTCTTCCATTGATCCTTCTATCACCTACACTTCCACCACTTGGCACTTTCCTTCTCCTATTCCTTTGGATTGAACAAAGTGTTGAGCAGTTTGTTTCACAACTATATGTTCTCCTCCTTTCTTCCTTCTCTATTTATTTCTTGTTGTCCCACTTTTCCTCTATTGTTTAGGTTCCTCCTTTTGGCCTCCGGAGATAGTTATGACACCTAAAGATTCTACAAATGTTTCTATCTCATTGTTCTTTATTTTTTCCTTGCTTCCTTCCTGCAAGAGAGTGCCTTTTGTATTAGCTACTCTGCCCACCTAGCTACTCTGCCCACCTCCATTGTGCCCTCTCTATCTATCCCTTTAGCCGCACATCTACTCTTACTAGATGAGGCTTGGAAGAGACTTTTGATAAAGGTTCTTGAACTCCCTTCGTTCAATCTTTTATCTTTTGAGTATTTTGGGAGGGGATACACACATAACCACAACCCAAAAGACATGTCATGTTCATCTAGTAATTTGAAGCCTTCTTCCCCAATTTCTCTCAGAGCCTCACAATCATTGAGTTGATTCCCTATTCTACCATAAGCAAAGAAAAATACGGGCAACCTTTTATGTTTAAATAACACCTTATAGCTCTTCTCTTGGAATTTGACCACCGTTCCGCATTTCAAAGGTTTTCTAAGGTCCATCTTGACTCGGATTCTCAAGAACCTCTCACTTTAATAGATGTCATTCGTATCCATTTCTTCGAACTCCCCTAGTATATTACTTTTCTTCTCTGTCATTGACATATACATTAACATCAAAGTCAGATCATAGATATGAACCCAAAAGACCCCGTAATGCATGTTGAGGCTTAAATGTTGTTCTTGCCCAATAACTCTCTCCAAAACTAGCAAGTTCCGATCAAAGCTCCACAGAACATTTCTGAGTACTATTTCCAAATCTCGCTTGGAGACAAAGTGGAATAAAAAAATTATCTTGCTTAGTTCCTGCATATCCACTTGATTCTTTAATCTCTATGCACCCACCACCGTGCTTGTAAATTCTCTAGAGTTAAAGTTTTTTCTGGCCACAAGCTTCCAACTAGTGTTATATGAAAAACTTCTTTGTCGCTAATTTCTTCTACCTCCAGCGTAACGCCCTCCTCTTCCTCCTTCGTTAGCAGAATATTTCTCCATTTCTCCATGATTGTTGCCTTGGTTGCGAGATGAAAGGCTGGCAAAAAGTAGCATGCAAGACCACCAATGAGTGGAGAAGAGATCCATAAAGAGACTAGGTAAAAAACACGGCCACAAACCCTATATTTGGGTGGAAGAAAAATACTATAATATTTTAGAGAGAGAAGGCATGCCTTCTCTCTAGAAAACACACATATTTTGTGCCTTAACTTCCTTTCTTCACTTTTGTTAATCTTATTTTGTAGGAAAGTTTTTAAGTTCATTTCAATGAAATGCTTATCTCACATAGCTCTTATTTTAATTTAAATGAAAAACCACTATGTTCATACACTCATTTATAGGAAATTCAAAAGGTGATAACACAATATACTTCTTCCTACACTACTTTACCTAAATTTAGGACATTTAGTTAAAATTAATTATATGATGCCATAAAATACATATACGCTTACAGTAATTGACACTATGTAAATAATGGACATCAAAGAAAAATAACAAATAGATCTTTCACCATTCATATTGACTTCTATTGTTTCAAAGTTACCATCATTTTTTAATTTTATTTTAGATTTTCAAACTTTGCAATCTTAGAGAAGATATGAAGAATAAAGTTATTTTCACTATTGACAAGTTAATTAACCACAATCTTCATTCCCCTTATGTTGCCAAACAAGTGAGCTACACATACTTTATCACCTTTTACTTATTAATAATGATGATGAATGAATCAAATCAGTATTTTACAATATGTTTCAAAAACCCGACCATATAAAAGATGGTTGTTTCTTATTTATGATTGTATTTGAATTATCCTTTTTAATTAATTAAGTATTTGATTTGTTAAATATTTGTGATATTTTCCTTTTTATATCTTGATCTATGTGCTTAGATGTTTTTCATATCTATTTATCTTTTTCCCGACTTTCAGATAATGTCAAATGGGGCGAAGTATACTCTCATATGGAGTATGGTACACTCCCTATATTTGTTTGAGTTAGTTTAACCCTGCCAATCTGTTACTGTTGTTTTCTTGTTTGTCCACCTCCTTGAGATATGTGTTGTTTTCATCAAAAAGAGAGAAAGGGTATAAATCTAGAGCTTGCATGTATATATATGCAACAATCAATTGACCTATATGGTTTTGATGATGAAAACACCATAAAGTAAAGTCTTCATCAGGAGTGAAGATCAAATGGTTATGACTGGAAGATCAAGATGTAAAATATAATCTCTCTTGGGCAACATCCTATTTCAAGCGGTGTTTGGTAGAATCCCTGATGAGTATTGAGTTCATCAAGGTGTAAGTATTTAGTTCAACCTAAGAGAGCTGAATTAGGTTTAATGATATTTTTATATACTTTAAGCACAATTCTGGTTTCTTTAAATTTTTATGAATTATAAACAAATGAATGAATAATAAAAAAAAAAAGTAAAGTGCAATAAAGTAAATGAACACATGAAATTATACTAGTTCCCCTTATTAACCAAGGGTACATCTAGTCCCCTCACACCTCGTGAGAGATTTTCACTGTTGTTAGATATTTGTACGAGGCTCATACCGAGACTTCTCCTACAATTTTCTAACAACAACAAAGAAACAAATCACTTGCTTGATTTCCACTATCACCAATAACAATGATGGACTTTGAATCACCCCAAATCAATGAACCTTTCCAACAAATAGAAAAAAAAACTTTCCTATTTACAACAACTTGTAATAAGTAAACACTTTCTTACAAATGAAGAATCACCACAGACTTGGGGAAAAACTACAGATAAATATATAATGTGTAATAAGAAGACTTTGCAGCAACTTTGATAATTTGATAATTTTGTTGATTTTCTGATATATTGACAATTTAAATCTTCTCTTCAATTAACAAATCAATAGAATATAAATATTTAAATACTTCTATTTATAATGAATGATGCACCTCTGGATTTTAAAAAGAAACAACCTTTGAAATAAGTTTGTGATCAAATGCAATGGTATGAAAAGTTTCTATGATCATTAGAGGTGAAGATGTGACATAATGGTTCAGTATTTTTCAATTTGAAAAAGAGGTTAATCGATTAACATGGTGAGGGTAATCGATTATACATTCCATAACACTAAAAAAATATATGAAAAATAACATGGTTAATCGATAAATCATGGATGGTAGTCGACTACCTTTAGTTCATTTTTGGAATTGTTAATTGATAAAATAAAAAGATTAATCTATTATCCTTTATAAAAAATTAATTTTTTCTTGAACATAAACATGGTAACTGGATTAACCTATCTTATACTTAGAACATTTTCTAAGAATCCCAACTTTTTTTTTTATTTTGAAAACAATTCATAAATTGATTTTAAACTTTTCCTTGGAGAATTTAAGGTCTATAACCACTAAATTGAATATTGTATCTTTGTCTATGATCCAATATAAATGAAATAAAAACTTGACACAAACTTGATACTTGATTGAATCTATTTCTTCTTTTATTTTTCTTATTAAAATAGCATTTTTTCTTCACACAAGGTACTTGTGAAATTGGTGAAGGGTGTTTCTAAACATTTAGGAGACTTATACTTAATGACTAATCAATTAAGGCCCTTATCTAATCGATTAGAGAAATGTTTAAAGCTTTCTAATTCATTATGTGCACTCATAATAAATCATGTGCAATATCCTTTGTGATTAGTGGTTGTTTAGTTTGTAAGCATAGCTTGCAAAAGCTTTCATTTGGTTCACTAGAATTTTTGTGAAAATATTTTCTTGGTTCGTGAGATGCGCCTGGTATAAAATCTCTCATTTGGTTTGTCATATTATCTGTGAAAATATGTATTTGGTTTGTGAATTGCATATGGTTTAAAAAATATCATTTGGTTTATGATGTTGTCTATCAAAATCTCCATTTAGTATGAAGGGTAGCCAATGTAAATCTCAAAGTTTGTTTTTAAGAAGATTTATGGGCATAACCTATGAAAAGATCATCCCTCTGAAAGGAGCCTCTCTTAAAAGTTTTGGTCTTCTTAACTTTGATGGTTTCCTTGGAGGAAATGATCCTGGAATTCTCGATTGATTTGCTCATTTTGATAAAGATATGGAGAGGTTGATGAAGGAATTTGATCGTGCTTGAAAAGATATTCTGCTTATATATAGATTTCTGATTAAAGAATAATCTATTTTGGGATGTTGTCCATCAATGGCAATGGATGAAGTCTATATTCTAGTTCTTCTAGCTAATGTTTCCAGCTTTAAGTGTTGTTGTTTCCCATACATGATCAGCTGAAAGGATAAGGATTGACCATCTTGACTCTTGAGTATTGAAGAAATGTCCTCAACTACGCTAGTCATTTTTCAAAGTTTTTTTGAAACTTGTTCTTCTTATTATTTTCTTGGGGAATCAAAACATGATTTTAGTCATTTTTATCTAGAGTTATAATATCCCTAACATTTTTTGGTTCTTCTTGTGCTTATTTGTCATGAGTTATAGTTTATTGGGGAAATACAATTAATGAATGAGGTTAGGCCTCCTGATAGAGGTGTAGAAGGTGTGAAAAGAGATATGTATTTTTTAGTGCCTCTTGGGCAAACATAGTTAACAAGGATCCATACTGAAATTCTAAGGACTCAGATGATGATTTTCAACTTGTCAAAACAAGGATCAGGAAGAAGGATCAAAATAAAGGAACTCAATCAACCAGATCTAGGGTTGGTAACAATAACTTATATCCCTGAAATGCATTTATTGGATTGTGAGAGGTATTTCCAACTCACTCACAAAATTTGCTTTAAAAAGGCTTATACTTAATGATATGTCTCAGTTTATTTTTGTTTCCGAACCTTGGATGGTGTTTTCTAAATTTCCCTTCAATTATCTTAGAAGGTTTCACTTAAATATCTTTGTTGTTAACCAAAGAGAAGGCATGCAAATTAATCTTTGGTGATTTTGTGACTCTGATTTGTGTAACACCGAGGCTGAAGAGGGAAGAGAGTGGATGTAACACCCGAGGCCAAAGAGGGCGGAGGAGTGGTCATTGAATTTACATCAGAATGAAAGTAATCTTGAGGCTGTACAGGGTTGAGATTGCATGGTTGAAGGAAAACTTATAAGGATTTATTGGTACTACCTATACCAACAAGTGTGAAGTCAAGCCTCTCTAACTATTATTTTTGATGAAGACAAATTGACAAGCAAGTGTTAATAGCAAAGGAATGGAAAAAGCCTTGATATATTTTAAGAAGCCTCAAGTCAAAGCTATTTAATCAAGAATAAGCTAAGGTACAATATTCATTAATGAAATGATCTTAGATGCTCAAATAAAACTATTTAGAAAAATAATTTTATGCATTATTTCATCATTTTTTAATATTAGCATGAAGTGGTGTTGTAACAGGTTTTAAAATGAGAGTCGCCACCATTAATTTTATCCTAGGGAAGGAAATATAATGGATAACGCTTATTTGGTTAGATACTCTAAGTTGTTGACTCGTTTTTAGATGAAGGGAAGGTGTTAGACACCCTTCATCTACCTTGTTCACAAGGATACTAGGGTTTAGATTTTACCATTTAGGAAATAGGGTTTTAATTTTTATTAGGGGAACTTGCCATGATTTTAGTCGTATGCCTATGTATCCTCTTATGAGGAATCAGAGTCCCAATTTGCATTTCACAGTTGTTGGTTGGTGTTTTCTATGGATCACAGAGATCTCTCAAATTAATCCTTGAACCAAGTCTGGGTTTATAAATCACAGAGTTGTTAGACGAAGTTCGCAGTTAATGAGAAATATCTCCATAATCCTTTTTGAAAATAATATCTTGGATTTAATAAGTTAGTGAAAATTGTAAGTAATTTGATTGGTTAGATATTTTTTAAATATATTAAAAATATAAGAAAAATAGTTTTTAATGCATGAGAAAAAAATAATTTTAATGCAATTAAAACTATTTGAATGGGTTAGTTAAAAAGATTTAAATTAATAAAATAATTAAATTTAGAATTTATTATAAATATATTAATAAAATAGAAAGAAAATAAATAAATGAATAAATAAATAAAATTAAAAAATAATAATTTTTAAACGCAGGGGGTGTATTTTTAGTTTACTAGTAAAATGATGGGGGTGTGAAGAGTAAGGCCCTAAATTCAGATATTGAATTTGAGCCTAAAATTTAGAGGGTGCAAGTTTGCATGTGTGATACAGTGAGAGAACTGACTATGAGTTTTGCGTTCGTATTCGCACTTGTGCGGTTGAGCAAGAGTCGCCACCGACTTTTTATTTTATCCTGAAGGAAAGGTTAAAAAAGCACAGCAAAAACCTTTTGAGATATTTCGTGGGTCCGGGGGGTAGATTATGAAAAGGGAAGGTATTAGCACCCTTTTCATCCATGGTTATCCATGGGCTCTTAGTTATTTGGTTTTTAGATCACTTGCCTTGATTTTCGATTGCTTGAAAATGGTGTGTGTGTGTGTGTTTTTGAAATTTTTTTGGAAGAAGATGCCTTGTCTTAGGCTAACCTTGTAACAATTCTTTACTCGAATATTTTACAAAGGTGTGTATCTTTTCGAAAAGATGTTTCAAAATGTTTTGAGAGTTTGTTTTGAAAGTGCTTGTGGAATGTGGTTTTTGAAAAGAAGGCAAGTGTTTTTGCAAATTGATCTCAAGTAACTAAGAGTCTTATCTACCCTATTGTACTCAAAGGTTTTCTCTATGTTTTCAACCCTTTTTAACAATTTTGTTCCACCATTGAATTTGGTGGACAATCTTGCGTTTAGGAAGTTTGTTCGGGACGGGCGCGGGTCATCCTATGGACCATGAATGCAATGGTGCCAAGTGTCTTTGGCAATTTGCTTTGAAGGGACTATGATCATTCCGTTTAGGCAACATTCGAAAGCGTCATCGAGGGACTTATGATCATTTGAAATTGTTTTGCCAAAGATACTCGACGTGCAAGCATGGCCCATTTTGGAAGGCAACATGTGGGATTACCCTAGAGGGTGCAAGTGTGATTGTGTATTGATTTCAGGTATTTGTTTTGTATTAGTTTATCTAGCGTTTGATTTTATGTACATGCAAACCCTAGGTCTAACCATGGTATAATTGAAAGCGGTAAATTGCGAAAATGTAAAGTCTACGCTATTACAAAATAAGTATCCGGGAGTGGGGGTACAAATTTATGAATGGGGATGAGACTTAGGAATGTAATGTCCAATAAGTTACAACCAAATCGAATTTGAAATCAAATGTAAATAACGTATATCAATGTATGGAAATAGCAATTGTATATGTGTCAAGTGTATAATGTGAAATGTATTGTAAGTGTAATTATTTACAGGTGCGGAATGTGAAATTGAATGTGTATTAAGTATTATTTAACTTTAAAAAAAAATTAAATGTTTATTAATTAATCCTTGATTGGTGATCTTGCATTATTTAATATATACAAAAAGAATGTTTTACTTAAATGTTTTAAATTCTAATTAAATTATGTATAACAATGTATCTTTATTTATTATGTACAAAAAGCATTTTAATTAAATGTTTAAGAATTTAAATTATGCAAAAATGTATTTATCTATTATGTACAAATAGAAAATTTTAATTAAAGGAAAAGAAAAATGTTTTCAATCTTAATTATATTGTGTAATAAACATATATTTTTATGTATTTGTGTTTAATATATATATTCAAAAAATGTTTTAAATTAATTAAATTAGGTATATAGAAAAGTGTATTGATTAAGTACAAGAAAAATATTTTAATTAAATGTTTAAAGAAAAGATGTATTTTCAATTAATTATGTATATTAAAAAGAGTGTATTTTTATTATTAAAGTATTATAAAGAAAAATATATTAAGTTAGAAAAAAAATATATTGTTTAAGGATGTTAAAAAAAAACAGAAAAGTCAATGTTAATTTATTAATAAAAGACTTGTTTATAAAAAAAGGATTATGCCTAGTTAATTAACAAAATAACTTGTTTTATAAAATAAAAGAGAGTTAAGCTTCTGAATGGGCCTTGGGCGATTGGAATGGGCAAGGCCCAGAGTTTGAAACAAGCATTTTTTAGGGTTAACGCATTTTATGTTCAGTTGAAACGCGCTTAGGGTTGGATACAGCGGCGACGTTCGTCCGTTTTCATCTTCTCCGTCTTCGTTCAATCTTTACCAGGAACCTGACTCTCCTCTTTGCCCAGCCATCAGCGCCTCCGCCTCCTTCGCCCTTCCTTGGTTCGGTGAAAACGAATGAGGGGTAATCGTCCTTACTTCGTCTTTGTCTAGCGCGTTTTTAGAGTTTTGTTATTTGCATGTTTATGGTTTACTGCTTCTTCTTGATTAACTGTTTGATTTGACTTTTTATGCTGTTCGTTATTGATTTTATTGGAGGTACGTAAGAAGGGATGAAAGAAAAATGTCTTACCTTTACTGAAGAGGGGAAGGAAGGAGATGAAGGTGCTTAGGAGGCTTGATGGCGAAGAGGAAAAAATGCGTGATGATGATTGGCTTTTTAGTCAACCTGGTATTTCTATATTCTTTATCTTTTTGCCATTCGAGGGTTTTGATGATGAACTGACTGAAAACCCCTTTTTGAAACTTTACTTCTTTCTTCTTCTCTCCTACTGTATACACGTTTCCTTTGATGCTTTTGTTGTCTATGTTGATTTGCCTATTGAAATGTGATGCCTTTTCATGCTGAGATTGCTGATTTGTTTGATACCTTGCCTTGACTTCTGTCGCCTATTTTTCCCGTATGCTTATGTTGCTTGCTTTTTTCTGCCCTATGATGAACTTTCTGAGGGCTTTCGTTGCCTTAAACACGCTATGGTTGAAACAGTTTTGTTGTTTTGATTAGCTTTTTCCTCTTCTTCTCTTGCTACTGCTACTGTATGATGTCTTGAATGTATGTTGCCTTCTGTTTATGTTAGCCAATGATGAGATAATCTGAGGCTTTGATATTGGACACTGGTTCAATGGTTAATGAGGTTTAGGCCAAGGTGTTTTGGTTATGGTAATGGGTCTTGATGGCTTGCTTCAGGCAGGTTTAATGTTTGACAGTGGTTTTTCTTGGTTTGAGTTTGGGATTAGGCAGGTTTTGAGCTTTAGCAGGTTCGTATGGTTTCAGGCTTGAGGCCTAGCAGGTTTTGATACTTCAGTCGTTTAAGGCTTTTTGAATGGCTTACAGGTTCTGTGCAGGTTAATTGGTTTTCTTCAGGTTATGTTGTGGCCTGGGGTTATGGAATAGGCTTTGTGATGGCTGAGGTCATCGTTCTGCAGGTTGATGGTTGAAACTGGTTTTTATGCTTGGGCTTTGATGTTTCAGGTTGATGGCCTTGCTTGCTCTAGGCTGGTATGTTGTTTATGCTGGTATGGTTTTGGATATCAGGCCCTTTGCTTTGACAGGGGTTTGATGGTTTTGGGAGTTAACACGGTTTTGTTGAATGGCTCTTTGAAAAAAATGGCTTACAGGTTATGCTTCTTCTTGGTGTTAGTTGACAGGATCCTGGTTCTTTTAGACAGGCCTTTTGGTTATGTTCTCCCCTTCTACTGTGTTCAGTTCTTGTGTTTTATATCTTTCTATCTTCCTGCCTAAAGCCTAAAAACCTGCTTTCTTATCTCTCTTTTCTTTCTCTCTAGTACACTTTGCATTATAATAATGTTTTTTTGTGTACCTTTAGTTCTGAAAGTGGCCACTTTATTTTGGGAAATGATGAAAAGAAAATGTTTTGCTTGCATAATAGATTTCCTCTGCATATTGTCTCTTCTTTTTGACAGCTTGATATCTTTCCAAAATCTTCTTTTGACAGCTTGATATCTTTGTGACAGTAGCTTTATATTTTTGGCAGAAAGTTTTAGTTTGGAGGTTGTGATTCAGTTTGGACCTTTAGTTGGGTTTGAATTTGTGCAGTACTATTTGAGATTTGAACTTATGCAATTTTGACAATTTTGAATTGTGCATTTTTTAAACTTGTGCATTCAATTTTAGCAAATAAACTCATCCCTCTTTGTGAACCGGGAGAAATCCCGTGATTTGCAGAGAGGGTTAACTGATCCCAATCAGTGGCCCTTAATGATGAATTGTCTTTTATTTATTTGTCCTTATTTATTTATCTGCTTTTTTGACTTTTCTTCCTTTCTTTTGCAGATGAATATTTGAATGGAGAGGGGTACTAAATGAAGAATGAAGAATTAGAAAAAATAGGATAGTTTTCTTTTTTTATTTAAATTTAAATTAATGTAAAATCATTGCTTGTAATTAAATTATAAACAAATAATTGTACAAATAATTTAAGAATAAATGAAAGTTTTCACTATCCAATTAATTCTATTTCCTCTTTTATTGTTTATTCATTATTTAAAATTCTTTGAATTAAAATAATCGAAAAATAAATTCCAATCACTTAACCTCACAATAATAAATAATTTAAATAAACAATGCTTTAGCAATTTATTCAGTTGAACCTGGCCTTTCCAATATCCAAAGTAAAGCAACAGTTAACCAAAACAACTGATCAAGCGCATTCCCTCTTCACTGATTTTTTACCCAGCACTGTAAATCCAAACTGCATATTTCTTTTGACTGGCTTAAACAAACAAATGTGATATCAAACCAAAATGCATTCTTTTTACTGATTAAGTCAAACAATGCGAATCCAACCCAAATCTCGGAATAACTCGCAAAGTGCTGTAGAATTTAAATCCTTCTGAGAACGTGCCCACAAAAACCCTAATTCCTGATTAAATGCCAAAGAGCGTTCGCCTGATCCAAGTTGAGCCAAAATCAACCAAAACCCTAAGCCAATTGTGAAACAATCCAGAGTCCTAAAAAATCAATAAAACCCTAATTTTTGTTTGACTGACGAGAAAAGTCAGTTTGACCGATTCTTGAGCCAGTTTGAAAAATCAGGAAATGCCGGAAGCTACGATCTTTTGTGGAAAAATGCGAAGGCAAATTTTGGGGTACAACAGTTGCCCCTGTTCAATCTTCTTGAACCTGAAGAGTTAGATTGGCAAGTTTGCCTTTCGCGACTTGAAGGTAAAAGAAGATTGGACACTAAAGTACCCATAAAATTTGCACTCGTCGATGTGATGGTAGAGGTGAATGGGCTTACAGATGCCATTTGGTGATGGGCTTAAAGATGCCATCTGGTGCGATAGAATCTTGTCGGGGGATGGGCTTAGAGATGCCATCTGATAATGGGCTTAAAGATGCCATTTGGCGACTGCTGGTAGGAGGATGGGCTTATAGATGCCATCTGGACATGTTGAACTGTATGTCAATGGTGAGTGGACAAGTATCAAAAAGGCATCCATGTTTTGGAACATCTCTGAATCGGGAGGTCCGAATAAGCAATAGGTTGACATCCATGTCTGGAGAATCCGTAAACTATTTTCAGGAGTTGAGATTGAATAAGCAATAGAGCAACGTCCGTTGTTGGGAAGCGTCCGTAAACTGTTTTCAAAAGTTGAGAAGAGTCTGAACAAGTTGGTAGATTGACATCCGTTGTAGGGAAGAATCCGTAAACTGTTTTCAAAAATCTTGAAGTTGAAGAGGAACCGGTGTAGGGTTTCCTGATGATACGTCTGAATGGATCTGGAGTAAGTATCAGAATATCGCCGTGTCTGGGTCACATCTGAACTATTTCTGGATGAATCTCGGGAGAGGATCTTTGTCTGTCGACTGATCTTACCTGAAAAAGTAAAGGGTTAGTTGTATGCAATGTCATGATGCATGATGCAATGTATGTGACATCAATGTTTATGACATGAATGTGATGAATGCGCATGTAAGCTGATGAGCTATCTTGGACGGCTGAAGATAAAAGAATCTTGACTGCTGCCGGGAAAATAATTCCTTGGCTGTTGCTGGGGAAGAGAATTCCTGATGACCTCTACTGGGGAGTTCCAATCTAATTGACCCATGCTGGGGAGGTAAGACTGAGAATCTTCAGTTTGGTGGGAAGTATCTCTGGCGACTTCACTGGGGATAATGAAACTTGACTCTGAGGGGAGTTAGCCTCTGGAAGGTTCTCTGGCCGGGGATTGCGAGAGTCCTCTGATTGCTGCAGGTGAAGGCTTAGAATCTGAACAAGCGATAGATTGACATCCGTTACTGGAGAATTCGTAAACTGTTTTCAGAACGTTGAGAAGTGTCTGAACAAGCGATAGGTTAACATCAGTTACTGGAGAACCTGTGAACTGTTTCCAGAACGTCTTGAAGTTGAATAAGCAATAGAGCAGCATCCGTTGTTGGGAAGCGTCCGTAAACTGTTTTCAAAAGTTGCATCTGAACAAGTTGATAGATTAACATCCGTTGTTGGGAAGAATCCATAAACTGTTTTCAGAAGTCTAGAGAAGAATCTGAACAAGTGATAGGTTAACATCCGTTACTTGGAGAACCCGTGAACTATTTTCAGAAATCTTGGGATTGAATAAGCAATAGAGCAGCATCTGTTGTTGGGAAGCGTCCGTAAACTGTTTTCAAAAGTTGCATCTGAACAAGTTGATAGATTAACATCCGTTGTTGGGAAGAATCCATAAACTGTTTTCAGATGTCTTGAGAAGAATCTGAACAAGTGATAGGTTAACATCCGTTACTTGGAGAACCCGTGAACTGTTTTCAGAAATCTTGAGATTGAATAAGCAATAGAGCAGCATCCGTTGTTGGGAAGCGTCCGTAAACTGTTTTCAATGGTTGCATCTGAACAAGTTGGTAGATTAACATCCGTTGTTGGGAAGAATCCGTAAACTGTTTTCAGATGTCTTGAGAAGAATCTGAACAAGTGATAGGTTAACATCCGTTACTTGGAGAACCCGTGAACTGTTTTCAGAAATCTTGAGATTGAATAAGCAATAGAGCAACATCCATTGTTGGGAAGCGTCCGTAAACTGTTTTCAAAAATTGCATCTGAACAAGTCGGTAGATTAACATCCGTTGTTGGGAAGAATCCGTAAACTGTTTTCAGAAGTCTTGAAGAGGAACCAGTGTAGGGCTTCCTGAGGATGAGCTTGTGTAAAACTGCATCGGGTTTTTGAACACTTTTGACATTCGAATGCCCCAAGTGGTGATGTAGATAATTTCCTGGCTTGTTACAGGGGTTGGTCTACAATCGGTCGTTCACAAATGTTTTCCTGGCTTGTTACAGGTGTTGATCTGGAACTCTTCAGACGTGCCCTGGCTGGATACAGGAATCGAGTCTGGAAAGGTGATAGTTAACAGATATGCCCTGGCTGGATACAGGAATCGAATCTTCAAACTCTTCAGACGTGCCCTGGCTAGATACAGGAATCGAGTCTGGAAATGTGATAGTTGATTTGTTGAACACTTTTGACATTCGAATGCCCCAAGTGGTGGTGATGGAGTCTTGAATCATATTACTCTGCATATTGAGAGATTTCTTGAAATCTTGACTGGACTGCCCCAGGTTAACTGGATTTTGAAAGATCTGTTGGACCTTGACTGGACTGCCCCAGGTTAATTGGATGGTGACATGTCATGCCCCCTACTGATAGGAGATTTGTAATGGAAGTGTTATCCTCTTGAAGCGATTGTTACTTACTGAGAGAGTTTTCGTTCCTCCGAACATTCGCTGTATGAATTTCTTCGCTATCAAACAAAAAGCCAAATGCAGACAATGATATTCAAGCAATGCAAAGTTTATGTTTGTCTCGGAGTTTTGAAAAAAATGCATTTTTAGCAGAAAACTTTTCATAAGACAAGATCAACACAAGATTTAGAGCAAAGCCCTACAGGAGTCAGGATACCTTTTGTAACAGTATGCTTTCGAACTAACCCATGCTTCAATTAGGACTTTTGAAGGGTTGTAACGTGGCTTGGTTCATTGTTTAAGAAACAAAGGATAAAGGCTCAAAATATATTTGTACCCACCCGTTCTTCGTGATGTTCTTCAACCTAAGCTCAGTTAATTGTGCGTCACACTCTGTTTTGAGTTTGGAACGACATTTGGGCGATGGTTCACCAGTTTGAATTTGGGGAGACAGTCATCATCTCCTTTTTCTTTTTCAACATTTTTCATGTTGTTGAGGATCTTGTAATGACCTCACTATTTTGATTTTGATTTGTTATCCCTAACTTTTGCCTGACTGTTCCCATTTTCGAGATTACTGTCAGTGGGATGCCCCAGCTTTCTTAAGCCTCCTTTATAGGTTTTGGCTCAGTGGGCTTTTTCTCTTTTGGAGAGATTGACTGTCTATGTGATAGGGAACCACCCTTGTCTTTTGATTCCAAAGGAATGTTTTCTTTTCCGACGTCGTTCGTTGTGTTACGAACTGAGAGTTTGCGACTTCAATGCACATTTTCTTTTGAATTAACTGAGAGACTACCCTGCCCCAGGTTTATATCAAAGGTTTCGATTGTTTAAAAACAGAAAACTCCTACTTCTTTGGCTCGAAGGGGTTGACTAGGGATTAACTTCCTTATAACTCCAGTGTTTGGGAATTGAAAGAAATGCCTGTACATCATCAGCGAGGTCTGTTCAAAAGCATACTGTATAAGATCATGGTATTGTTTCGTCATCCTCCCTCTAAAGGCTTGCAGCTTTTTATCAAGAGTTAAATATCATAAAGAAAAGCATAAGAGTAGTGAAACGAATGGATGAATTCAAGACAAACATATGCAATGCATTAATGAAAACAGAGTTTAACATCAACAGATAATTGTTTGACAGCAAAAGAAATTACAACTTTGAAAATTCAAAAAGAAGCAAAAGTCTTTCAGCTTAAGCTTCGTCACTTCAAGTGGAGAACCTTTTAACGGAAGATTTTCATCTCGCCGTCTGGCATGAATTCCAGCACTCCAATGTCGATCGGATCTTGAATCTTGTTCTTCAAGGCCCAACAGTCGTTGGTGTCGTGTCCCGGGCTGTAGGAGTGGTAAACACAAAATGCATCGGGATGATAGTGAGGAGAGGAGATATTGGGCTTCTGAGGAGGGTCCTTTAAGGTAAGCAAGTTGACCTCCATCAGGCGCTTTAGTATGAAAAATGATGGTATTTCAGTCTCCGTAAACTGTCTTCCCGATGTTTCTTGCTTACGCAGATTACCCCGTTGACGCTGGCGAGGTTGTTGATGGGCTTGTGACCCTGAAGCAAGCAAAGGGGCTTTCCCCTTGTCTTCTTGGATGGATGGAGGTTGAGCGGTGACTTGCTCTTCAACCTCAGATGTTTGCCCCAGTTGGTTGTTTGGAAGCAGTTGGCGGACAAGAACTCTGAGTTCCTCTTGTCTTTGAGATAGGTCTTGGATGAGAGCCATCTGGCCCACCAACTGCCCCATCACTTGGGTCCTCAAGGTTGTCAGATCAAACTGCAGCTCCGCCAGCTGATCACTCCTGGCATTGTTGGAATTCTCCAAGCCCTTTGTGAGGAGAGCTTTCATCTCTTCTTGCCCCAGAGACAAGTTCAGGAACATCTCCTGCAGCTGAGCAGTCTGGTCTTGGATGTCTTTGACAGACCTTTCTAGGGCCATCTCTTGCTGAAATAAACAGCAGGAGAGTAAGGAAACCTGAAAAAGGAAAGACTGTCAAAATGCAATGCATGATAATGTGGATGCATGCTTTCAAGGATCTCTTGGGGTAAACACAAGAAAATGTTAGAAGTTGAACTTTGCTCTTGGATGGGAGAACTTTGCACCGGCGGGTGTCTTTCCACTAGAATCAAGCTCACCATGTCGAGTGGGTCATAGCCATTGATTCAAGTTGTTGTACTTGATTTTTGTTTGGAGAACTTTGTATCGGTGGAGGTCTTTCCACTAGAATCAAGCTCACCATGTCGAGTGGGTCATAGCCACTGATTCAAGTTGTTGTACTTGATCTTTGACTGGAGAACTTTGTATCGGTGGATGTCTTTCCACTAGAATCAAGCTCACCATGTCGAGTGGGTCATAGCCACTGATTCAAGTTGTTGCACTTGATCTTTGATTGGCATTGGTTAGAGGAAAAACCTCTTTCCCCTTGGTAGACGTCTGGTTCAACGTAACCCTGCATTAAAAGAACCCTCGAGATCCTTGAAACGGTTATTGAAAATGCTATGGTATGATGTTATGATGTTATGTTCATGTATGCAAAAAGCAAGTGAGTGCATATACAGGCAAACATATTCACACAAAGCAAACAAGTCCTGAGGTTTAGGCTTGCATGAGGTTTAGGTAAGTACCCTCTTGAAGTTAGTTGGCTCATCCTGTCCTAAAATAGAAACCGGGTTCTAAGGAGCTCAATATCATTGGATTGTTTTCTGTGTTCATTATTTCGGTTTAGCCACTTACTGGAGACCAAAATATTCCAAGAAAACAGCCCTCAAATGAGTGTAGTATCGAGTATCTACCAACTTCGGACTGCACCAAAGTCGGTCATCTCACTACCCCTAAAAGGCTAAGATGGTCAATTAAGGTTCTAAGAGTTCGTTAGTGCTTCATGACATCACACAGCGGCCCCGTACTCTCCTTGACTACTCAAGGGTTACCGGTACTCACAAATATGTCACACTAACATAGCTTACCGCTTCAACCATGTCGGTATACCCCACACAGTTCCCTCACAGTTTTTTTGCTATTTACCTAAGAAGGTGCCCCAAATCCGGGTGTAGGATTTACAACAAACCCAAACAAGAACCCAAAAGATAAAGCAATCAAGTCAATCAAAGTAAGAAAGTAAAGGTGGTCTAAACCCTAAGGTAACCCCACTTTTAAGTTGTCCCCAGCAGAGTCGCCAGTTCTGTGATACGGTGGGAGAACTGACTATGAGTTTTGCGTTCGTATTCGCACTTGTGCGGTTGAACAAGAGTCGCCACCGACTTTTTATTTTATCCTGAAGGAAAGGTTAAAAAAGCACAGCAAAAACCTTTTGAGATATTTCGTGGGTCCGGGGGGTAGATTATGAATAGGGAAGGTATTAGCACCCTTTTCATCCATGGTTATCCATGGGCTCTTAGTTATTTGGTTTTTAGATCACTTGCCTTGATTTTCGATTGCTTGAAAATGGTGTGTGTGTGTGTGTGTTTTTGAAAATGTTTTGGAAGAAGATGCCTTGTCTTAGGCTAACCTTGTAACAATTCTTTACTCGAATATTTTACAAAGGTGTGTATCTTTTCGAAAAGATGTTTCAAAATGTTTTGAGAGTTTGTTTTGAAAGTGCTTGTGGAATGTGGTTTTTGAAAAGAAGGAAAGTGTTTTTGCAAATTGATCTCAAGTAACTAAGAGTCTTATCTACCCTATTGTACTCAAAGGTTTTCTCTATGTTTTCAACCCTTTTTAACAATTTTGTTCCACCATTGAATTTGGTGGACAATCTTCCGTTTAGGAAGTTTTTTCGGGACGGGCGCGGGTCATCGTATGGACCATGAATGCAATGGTGCCAAGTGTCTTTGGCAATTTGCTTTGAAGGGACTATGATCATTCCGTTTAGGCAACATTCGAAAGCGTCATCGAGGGACTTATGATCATTTGAAATTGTTTTGCCAAAGATACTCGACGTGCAAGCATGGCCCATTTTGGAAGGCAACATGTGGGATTACCCTAGAGGGTGCAAGTGTGATTGTGTATTGATTTCAGGTATTTGTTTTGTATTAGTTTATCTAGCGTTTGATTTTATGTACATGCAAACCCTAGGTCTAACCATGGTATAATTGAAAGCGGTAAATTGCAAAAATGTAAAGTCTACGCTATTACAAAATAAGTATCCGGGAGTGGGCATACAAATTTATGAATGGGGATGAGACTTAGGAATGTAATGTCCAATAAGTTACAACCAAATCGAATTTGCGATCAAATGTAAATAACGTATATCAATGTATGGAAATAGCAATTGTATATGTGTCAAGTGTATAATGTGAAATGTATTGTAAGTGTAATTATTTACAGGTGCGGAATGTGAAGTTGAATGTGTATTAAGTATTATTTAACTTTAAAAAAAATTAAATGTTTATTAATTAATCCTTGATTGGTGATCTTGCATTATTTAATATATACAAAAAGAATGTTTTACTTAAATGTTTTAAATTCTAATTAAATTATGTATAACAATGTATCTTTATTTATTATGTACAAAAAGCATTTTAATTAAATGTTTAAGAATTTAAATTATGCAAAAATGTATTTATCTATTATGTACAAATAGAAAATTTTAATTAAAGGAAAAGAAAAATGTTTTCAATCTTAATTATATTGTGTAATAAAAATATATTTTTATGTATTTGTGTTTAATATATATATTCAAAAAATGTTTTAAATTAATTAAATTAGGTATATAGAAAAGTGTATTGATTAAGTACAAGAAAAATATTTTAATTAAATGTTTAAAGAAAAGATGTATTTTCAATTAATTATGTATATTAAAAAGAGTGTATTTTTATTATTAAAGTATTATAAAAAAAATATATATTAAGTTAGAAAAAAAATATATTGTTTAAGGATGTTAAAAAAAAACAGAAAAGTCAATGTTAATTTATTAATAAAAGACTTGTTTATAAAAAAAAGGATTATGCCTAGTTAATTAACAAAATAACTTGTTTTATAAAATAAAAGAGAGTTAAGCTTCTGAATGGGCCTTGGGCGATTGGAATGGGCAAGGCCCAGAGTTTGAAACAAGCATTTTTTAGGGTTAACGCATTTTATGTTCAGTTGAAACGCGCTTAGGGTTGGAGACAGCGGCGACGTTCGTCCGTTTTCATCTTCTCCGTCTTCGTTCAATCTTTACCAGGAACCTGACTCTCCTCTTTGCCCATCCATCAGCGCCTCCGCCTCCTTCGCCCTTCCTTGGTTCGGTGAAAATGAATGAGGGGTAATCGTCCTTACTTCGTCTTTGTCTAGCGCGTTTTTAGAGTTTTGTTATTTGCATGTTTATGGTTTACTGCTTCTTCTTGATTAACTGTTTGATTTGACTTTTTATGCTGTTCGTTATTGATTTTATTGGAGGTACGTGAGAAGGGATGAAAGAAAAATGTCTTACCTTTACTGAAGAGGGGAAGGAAGGAGATGAAGGTGCTTAGGAGGCTTGATGGCGAAGAGGAAAAAAATGCGTGATGCTGATTGGCTTTTTAGTCAACCTGGTATTTCTATATTCTTTATCTTTTTGCCATTCGAGGGTTTTGATGATGTACTGACTAAAAACCCCTTTTTGAAACTTCACTTCTTTCTTCTTCTCTCCTACTGTATACACGTTGCCTTTGATGCTTTTGTTGTCTATGTTGATTTGCCTGTTGAAATGTGACGCCTTTTCATGCTGAGATTGCTGATTTGTTTGATACCTTGCCTTGACTTCTGTCGCCTATTTTGCCCGTATGCTTATGTTACTTGCTTTTTTCTGCCCTATGATGAACTTTCTGAGGGCTTTCGTTGCCTTAAACACGCTATGGTTGAAACAGTTTTGTTGTTTTGATTAGCTTTTTCCTTTTCTTCTCTTGCTACTGCTACTGTATGATGTCTTGAATGTATGTTGCCTTGTATTTATGTTGGCCAATGATGAGATAATCTGAGGCTTTGATATTGGACACTGGTTCAATGGTTAATAAGGTTTAGGCCAAGGTGTTTTGGTTATGGTAATGGGTCTTGATGGCTTGCTTCAGGCAGGTTTAATGTTTGACAGTGGTTTTGCTTGGTTTGAGTTTGGGATTAGGCAGGTTTTGAGCTTTAGCAGGTTCGTATGGTTTCAGGCTTGAGGCCTAGTAGGTTTTGATACTTCAGTCGTTTAAGGCTTTTTGAATGGCTTACAGGTTCTGTGCAGGTTAATTGGTTTTCTTCAGGTTATGTTGTGGCCTGGGGTTATGGAATAGGCTTTGTGATGGCTGAGGTCATCGTTCTGCAGGTTGATGGTTGAAACTGGTTTTTAAGCTTGGGGTTTGATATTTCAGGTTGATGGCCTTGCTTGCTCTAGGCTGGTGTGTTGTTTATGCTGGTATGGTTTTGGATATCAGGCCCTTTGCTTTGACAGGGGTTTGATGGTTTTGGGAGTTGACAAGGTTTTGTTGAATGGCTCTTTGAAAAAAATGGCTTACAGGTTATGCTTCTTCTTGGTGTTAGTTGACAGGATCCTGGTTCTTTTAGACAGGCCTTTTGGTTATGTTCTCCCCTTCTACTGTGTTCAGTTCTTGTGTTTTATATCTTTCTATCTTCCTGCCTAAAGCCTAAAAACCTGCTTTCTTATCTCTCTTTTCTTTCTCTCTAGTACACTTTGCATTATAATAATGTTTTTGTGTGTACCTTTAGTTCTGAAAGTGGCCACTTTATTTTGGGAAATGATGAAAAGAAAATGTTTTGCTTGCATAATAGATTTCCTCTGCATATTGTCTCTTCTTTTTGACAACTTGATATCTTTCCAAAATCTTCTTTTGACAGCTTGATATCTTTGTGACAGTAGCTTTATATTTTTGGCAGAAAGTTTTAGTTTGGAGGTTGTGATTCAGTTTGGACCTTTAGTTGGGTTTGAATTTGTGCAGTACTATTTGAGATTTGAACTTATGCAATTTTGACAATTTTGAATTGTGCATTTTTTAAACTTGTGCATTCAATTTTAGCCAATAAACTCATCCCTCTTTGTGAACCGGGAGAAATCCCGTGATTTGCAGAGAAGGTTAACTGATCCCAATCAGTTGCCCTTAATGATGAATTGTCTTTTATTTATCTGTCCTTATTTATTTATCTGCTTTTTTGACTTTTCTTCCTTTCTTTTGCAGATGAATATTTGAATGGAGAGGGGTACTAAATGAAGAATGAAGAATTAGAAAAAATAGGATAGTTTTCTTTTTTTATTTAAATTTAAACTAATGTAAAATCATTGCTTGTAATTAAATTATAAACAAATAATTGTACAAATAATTTAAGAATAAATGAAAGTTTTCACTATCCAATTAATTCTATTTCCTCTTTTATTGTTTATTCATTATTTAAAATTCTTTGAATTAAAATAATCGAAAAATAAATTCCAATCACTTAACCTCAGAATAATAAATAATTTAAATAAACAATGCTTTAGCAATTTATTCAGTTGAACCTGGCCTTTCCAATATCCAAAGTAAAGCAACAGTTAACCAAAACAACTGATCAAGCGCATTCCCTCTTCACTGATTTTTTAACCAGCACTGTAAATCCAAACTACATATTTCTTTTGACTGGCTTAAACAAACAAATGTGAATTCAAACCAAAATGCATTCTTTTTACTGATTAAGTCAAACAATGCGAATCCAACCCAAATCTCTGAATAACTCGCAAAGTGCTGTAGAATTTAAATCCTTCTGAGAACGTGCCCACAAAAACCCTAATTCCTGATTAAATGCCAAAGAGCGTTCGCTTGATCCAAGTTGAGCCAAAATCAACCAAAACCCTAAGCCAATTGTGAAACAATCCAGAGTCCTGAAAAATCAATAAAACCCTAATTTTTGTTTGACTGACGAGAAAAGTCAGTTTGACCGATTCTTGAGCCAGTTTGAAAAATCAGGAAATGCCGGAAGCTGCGATCTTTTGTGGAAAAATGCGAGGGCAAATTTTGGGGTACAACAGCATGCACTAGCAAAATTGGCGGGGTTAGTTTAGCGAGGGCCCAAGGTCAGATATTAAACTGGGCCCAATAGCACAGGGGGTACAGTTTTTTACGTTGGGGAAGTAATTTAAGGGGTGCAGGAATTAAGGACCAATCCCAAAACAAAAATTGTTTGAGGCTTGGTGGACAGAGCATGCATGAGTGTACGCGTTTATGATGGACGTGCGGTTTGTGCATGCTTGATTAAGATCAGAAGGCATGGGTGGATGTGTATGATAAGCGTGACACACTAGAACAATGAGACGTTTATAAAAACAAATATCTAGGCTGAAGGCCTACTTTTCTCTTCTCTCCATCTCTCTACAACAAACAAATCCTTTGTGTTTTTTATAGAGAGAGAGGCTCTGCCCTCTCTCTAGAAACCCGACAACCATAAATCGCCTCCTTCTTGGGCACCACCAGCCAGAAATCGCTTCCGCCAGCGACTGCTCTAGGACACCACCAGATTCAAACATAATAGAAGGTTAGAGAAAATACAAGTAAGGGGGTTGAATTGGGTTTTCTAAATTTTCTTTAAAAATAAACTTTGTTTTATCACTAACACACAATGATAAGTAATTATTGTAAAGGAAAACCAAATAAAAATAACACATTTATTTTTATACAAGTTCACCTTAAAACTAAGGCTACCTCTTGTCAATCCGCCAAGGTGATTTCTCCTTCAACAAGGACTTAATTCACTAATCTCAAAAGATTACACAATAACCTCTAAGAGTCTAGAAAGACCTCTTATCCCTCTCAAGTATACCGACTAGAAAGTCACTTGAGGAAATGTACAAACTTACATGTAGAATAGTGTTTTGTGTTTACAAAATGTGCTTCTATAAAGTTGATAAACACTAAATTTTCTATCAAATGAAGTTACACTTTTGAGCAACAACTCAGTGTAAACGAATTTGTAACAGATTGAGAATTTGAGTGTCTGTATCAAATGTTGTAGCACAATTTTTGTTATTGTTCTTCTTGTGGTTGTCTTTTTCACACACAATGTGGAGATCATTGTATAGCCATTGTGAAAAGTTCCATTGGGCTAGATAGGAACATTGAGACCATTCCTTAATACATATAATGGTTTTTACTTTTGAGGGCGTGTTTACTTATTTCCATGTTTCCAAGATACTGTTTGAGATAAGTTATCATTGTGTTTGGTTTGAGAATAGTGATTTCTCATCTGATGCTTCTGAATGTATCATTTGAATGTGTTTCTGATCACATGATTTTATATACTGATATTTTCTAGAGTTTTTGGTCAGCGTTGCTTTTGATGCTGAGCTTTCTTTAACTTTTCTAGAATGCTTCTCATTTGGTCCGTGTTGAGATTTTGATGTTTCATTAGATACACCTGCATTTAATAATACTTGACATGCACACTTATAATTTCACATATAATTGTTATCATCAAAACTTAGAAATGGTTAGAAACTTTCTTGCTCTAACATTCTCCCCTTTTTTGATGATGACAAAATAATACATTATGATTTGAAATTATATTTAGAGAACTCCCTTAAGATTACAGACTCCCCCTGAGTCTAATATTTGCTTCTTTTTGAGAGTGATTTCTTTTTTACATTATTTGGGTTTGAGATTCCTTCGCTTTTCCTGCAATATTTTTAGAAACACTTTTTGATAGAAAAGATTAGATAAAATGTGAGCATGGAGTTATGCGAGAATATGCATATATAAAAATCATTTGTTACTCCCCCTTTTTGTCATAATAAAAAAAATGAAAAATTTCATTTCAAAAGGTACAAGGACAGAAAAGAGATAAGACTAAAAACAAGAGAAGGTTTAAGGAGTTTTTGCTAAGGTGCTCTTGGTAAGCTGGGCAAGTAGATTTTGGAGATTAGAATTAACTTCGTCTTTCTTGTCAAGTCTTTCCTTGACTTCCTTATGATGTTTCTCAATATTCTTCTGATCCTCCTTAGTTCATCCATAGAACTTAGAAGCTGACGTAAAACCACATAACTGTCTGGGGTGTGCTGGCTTCATCCAACCTCTTCCTTGATTGCTCTTCAAGATCTTTCTGAGCTTCTTCTTTAGCTTACTTTAGAGTTGCTTCTTCAGCTGCTTTCTAAGCTATTTCTTCAGTTGTTTTTAGAGATATTTATTTAGCTTCTTTCTGAGCCGCTTCTTCAGCTTCTTTTAAAGCTTTTTCTTCAGCTACTTTCTGAGCTGCTTCTTCGGCTGGTTTTATAGTTGCTTCTTCAACTGCTTTATGAGCTTCAGATTCTTGATAGTGCTGAAGGGCTTTGGCAACATATTTTTTGAAGATCAATTCAAACATTCTTAATTCTAAGAAGATGCTTATCTAGAAAGTTGTGGAACATATCCCAGCTAGTGTTGACTTCATCTGTCTTAAGACTTGTGCTTGAGTCTTCATGAAGTTTTATTAATTTATGTCTGGCTTTGGCGGAGATCTTAGAGAGAATTTCTTCCAAACTGTTTGGAGAAGCTGATTGAGACTGAGTGGATGGAGCTTCCATAGAGTGAGTGGCTTCAGAATCAGAGTGAGCTTCAACAGATCCCACTTGGTTTATGGCACCATGGTCATAAAGCTATGAAGTGTTGGTGCCTTCTGGAATGACTAAGGTGATTTGAAGAGAAGAAACTTCTAAAGTTTGAGTGGGTAAGGAGGTTGGTGGTGAAAGAAACATAAAGAGTATTGGTGTGGTAGAAGGAATGTCTTGAACAATGGATAGAAGGGGTGATGATTGTGATTGAGTTTCAGGGGCAGTTTAAGGTTGTTGTTATGGTGAAGGTGAATATTGTTGAGTTTAAAAATTGAGGTAATTTGGATTTTTTTGGTGGGAGCGGAAGAATCGAAGGTTCTTTTAAGTAATCCTTGATTTTATCAAAGGCTATTTGACAATCGTCATTCCACTTTACAACTTTATCTTTCTTCAACAGCTTGAAAATTGGCTCACATGTAGCACTCAAATGAGAAATGAATCGGGAAATGTAATTAAGTCGTCCTAAGAAACCTCTGACCTCTTTCTCAGTACAGGGAGCCTACATTTCTTGAATAGCTTTAACTTTTGCGGGATCAACTTCAATACCTTTACCACTAATGACAAAACTTAGGAGTTTTCCAGATCTCACCCCAAAAGTGCATTTGTTCGAATTTATCCTTAGTTTGTACTTCTTTAGCCTTTCAAATAACTTATGCAGATGATCAAGATGTTCTTCTTTAGTTTGTGATATTTCTATCATGTCATGAACGTAGACTTCTATCTCATGATGAATCATGTCATGAAACAAGGATACCATGACCCACTGATAAGTTGCCCCGACATTCTTCAACCCAAAAGGCATGACCTTTTTACAGAAATTGCCCCACAGTGTGATGAAGGTAGTTTTCTCCTTGTCTTCAGGTGCCATTTGTATCTGATTATACCCTGAGAAACCATCCATGAACGAGAATACCTTATGCTGAACAGTGTTGTCGACCAGAAAATCAATATGTGGAAGTGGGAAGTCATCTTTGGGGATTTCCCTATTCAGATCCCTATAATCTACACGCATACGTACCTTGCCATCTTTATTTTGTACCAAAACGAGATTAGTTACCCATTAAGGATATGACGTCACTGCTAAGAACCATGCATAAAACTATTTCATAACCTCGGCTTTAATCTTTTCCGATATTTCAGGACGTATGCGACGAACCTTCTGCTTAATCAGAGAACAAACCTCTTTCATTGGAAGACAGTGAACCACAATATCAATATCGAGACCTATCATGTCTTCGTATGACCAAGAAAATATCTCAACATAGTCGTGTAACATTTGAATTAGCTTGTTCCTGACATTGCTTTCTAAGTTGGCGCCAATCTTGTCTTCTTTTCTATCTGTCTCGGTACCCAAATTTACAACTTCAACTGGTTCTTCATGTGGTTGGATAGACTTTTCTTCTTGTATTAAGAGTCTGGAAAGTTCTCGAGGTATTTCACAATCTTCCTCACCTTCGTCCTCGACTTCGTAGATCGGAATTTCAAAGTCATAAGCGGGAATAGCATGACCATTATCAACGAGATCCAGAGTGGATGTGGATCTGCAATGTAGTGTGTGGATGTGTGTAAGAACACATAGCTAGTTGAAAGTGCAATAGAGTAAAAGAAAGTCAGAGAGCACAAAATTTGAATGCAAAACGTCCAATGCCTTCATTAAATGAAAATATGACATATGAAATGACAAACCCTTAACAAATGGACCATTGTGCCCTGGGCAAGACACAAGGTTTAAAGTCATTGTTTTAAAAGAAATTACATAACCAAACTTTTTAAAGCAATAAAATAGAAATAATTATGACTCCTTACTAAAATAGATAGAGATAAAGTCTTCCACTTTCTAGTTATTGAGTCTATTGCCAATGGTAGTGAATATCCAGTTGTCAAAGTCATAATCACTGTCAGCATCTTCTATTGTGTTGACTCCATTGTTGCTGACACGAAATGGAGGTCTTCCAGCATGAGCGCGACGAACAACCCTTTGACCTTATGTAGTAAAGCCCAAATCAAAAATTTTAGATTTGTAAGGGATATTAGGAAGTTCACCCAAAATAGTACAACCACCTTCTTCTATAGTTGCTTTGGAATTTTTTAAGGAAGCCATTTTGTGCGTAACCTTGGTGGACATTGGAATGGAAGAAACATCTTCAACAGCAGCAGGGGAAATCACTTCAAAGGTCTGACATGAAGTCTTAATAAATTCTCCATCCATCTCCACGTACCGGAATTAATTCAGGTGGCTGACCATGTACTCCTCTTCTCTGCATACAGTAACAATCTTCCCTTTCACAAGATACTTTAATTTTTGGTTTAAGGTGGAGGTGAAGGCACCTGCCCCATGGATCCAGGGGCGTCCCAATAGACAGAAATAAGTTGCCATGATGTCCATTACATAGAAGGTTGATTCAAAGATCTATGAACCCACTTTCATGGAAAGATCCACTTCTCCATGTACCATTCTTTTGGACCCGTCAAAGGCTCGAACTATAATATCATTGGGTTTCAGCACAACCCCTTCAAAATTCAGTCTGTCAAGAGCGCCCTTTGGCAGAACATTCAGAGAAGAGCCAGTATCAACTAACACATGAGCCAACATAGTGCCCCTGCATTCAATGGAGACATACAGGGCCTTATTATTATTTCTCCCCTTCGAAGTCAAGTTAGCATCGGAGAAGCCTAATCCATTATCAATTGCTAAACTAGCCACGTAACTTCCAAATTGATCATCCGAAACTTCTTGCGGCACATAAGAAGTCTTCAAGAATTTTACTAAATCCTGTGCATGGGCTTCAGAACACAGTATTAAAGATAGAATGGAGATTTTTGACGGGGTCTTCCCCAGCTGTTCAACAATTTTATAGTCGCTCTTGCGAATGATTTTCAAAACATCTTCTAACTCTTGTCCGGACGTGTCTTTGATTGTAGCTTCTTTTGGCGCCTCTATCTGGGCAGGCTCTATCATTGGCTCTTCACCCTGAGTCTCGACAATTGTCTTGGTAACTGTGACTTGAATATGTGGAGAGATTTCCAGGGAGAAAATCCTTCCGCTTCTAGTAATTTTGCTAGTCCCCACAATATTGTCAATATTGGGATCAGCTTCTTCATCATCCTCATCAGACAACTCTTGTTTAATGCCGTGGTAATAGATGTCAGACCCATAATTCTATGGAATAGCCTTCTCCGAGGAACATGGGATGGGTCCAGGTTTTGTAATGATTAAGGGAGCAAATTTTGGATTGGCACTAATCCTTACAGAAACCTTAGAAGTGATACTGAATGGAGTACCAAATATGACAGACAAATCTCGACACAAATTCTCGACATTCAGAACTTTCTCAATAAAAATTACATGTTCATCCATCAGGCACTACATGCCTTCTTTCAATAACCTCTAGACATTGGGTTGAACTGCACAACAATAACATTCTTTAACACAACCTGGAAATAAACCGACTTGTAGCAAATTCACCTTAATTGTTGAGAGAGGAGTAACCACATCACTTACGGAGGTAACATACAAAACATCTTCAATAGCACTTATGCCTTTTTCATGCTTAGGCATAGGTGCAGTAATCACGTTCGGAGTCTCTAGAGGGTCGAACTCAATTTCCTTGTTATCAATCATGTCTTAAATTTTGTTTTCTAGGGCCCAATAGTTGTTGGTGTCATGCCTAAGATTGTTTGAATGATAGGCACACCTTGCATTTGGATTGTACTTTGGAGAGTGTGTGTTGGTATTCTGAGGAGGACCCCATAGTGAAATGAGTTCAACCTTTAACAAATGTTGCAATGCTTGAGCCAATGGCATATTAATCCTGGTGAACTTCCTCCTCGGAGCGTCTGATCTATGTTGGTTTCCCTGTTGTTGTTGTTGAACAGGCCTTGGATTAGAGATCAATACCGCTCCCACAGACTGATGGCAATCATTTTCACTACGACCTTTATGGCCATATACATCATTCGTTTATTTCTTACCATTAAATGGTTTCTTCACAGTATTAGAATATGTAGCCATTGGAATCTTCCCTCTCTTGATACCACTTTCAACCCTTTCTCCTGTCATAATTAACTCAGTAAATCCAAATGAATAACTCCAAATCAGATGATTAAAGAATGGGCCTGTCAGAGTAACCATGAACATATCAACTAATTCTTTGTCAGACAAGGGAGGTTGACCCCTTCCAGCTAAATCCCTCCATTTTTGTGCATACTCATTGAACCCTTCATTTGAGCCCATGGACATGTTTTGCAATTATACACGAGTCGGCGCCAAGTCAGCATTATATTGATACTGCTTGTAAAAAGAAGCAACCAAGTCTTCCCACGTGTGAATGTTGGTTCCTTCCAACTGGTATAACCATTCAAGTTGAGTACCTTACACACTTTCTGGAAAGAAATGAACCCATGATTTCCTGTCAGTATTATGAGGTTGTATTTTTCGAACATACGACCTCAAATGGAGTTTGAGACAAGAGACTCCATCATATTTATCAAAGACAAGGACCTTGAATTTGTGAGGGATGAACACCCCGATATCAGACCTAGTTCTCCAAAATCCAATCCATGCACTTTCTGGGTTTCCATAGCTTTGAGACGGTCTTCTAACTGCTTGTACTTGTTATCTATAGGAGGGTACTGTTCGTCGAAATAGTCTTCATCTTCAAGAATATCCTCAGAACCGTGGTTATTTCTACCTTCACCCTTGACACTTATGCCATCCTCCTCTTGGTTGTTGTCTTCCTTAGAGGAAACATCATCCGCTTGAACCAGTTGAGCAGGACCTTTGAATATTCTCCCCATGTTGAGGATAATAACCCGCGTCTTAGTCTTCTTTTTCTTGGAGAGAAGCACCATCATCTCTTATTTCCCTTTGGCCAGATTCAAAAGAGTCTCTTGAAATTGTGCACGCTGAGTCTGGAGATCCTTGACAGTTTGTTCGAGGGCCATCTTATACTGAAATAAACAGTAAGTAGATGAGAAGACCCGTATTGGAAAACTTGTTTATGAAATGATACATGATATGTATATGCAATGTTTTCAAGGATCTTAGAAGATTTAACTTTTCTAACTAAGAGGAAACAAAAAACAAAGATTTTTATTAGTAAGTTCAAGATTACAATTGCCTCTTAGGCTTACAATGATGCAGAATATTGGTATGTTGTCTTGATAAATCTGGAAGTCCTCAAGCCGACTTTTCATCCAGAGCATATGGGGGCTATAGACTGATGTTGAGATATATTCAGCTTCTGCAGTTGAGATTGCAATGGTTGATTGTCTCTTGCTTAACCAAGAAATGAGGTTTCTTCTTAGAAATTGACAGTTTCCAGAAGTACTCTTACATTCTATCTTGTCGCCTACATAATCTACATCACAAAATCCAGACATGTTTTGCTTTGGTGTTTTTACATACATCAGGCCAAGGTTAGATGTACCCTTCATATATTTGAGGATTCTCTTACTGCAGTTAGGTGAGTCTCCTTAGGATCTGACTGAAAGCGGGCACATAAGAAAACACTATATAGAATATATGGCTGTGAGGTTGTATGATAAAGAAGAGAGCCAATCATACCATGATATAGCTTATGGCAAACCTTTTTACCTTTTTCATCTTTATCTAGAATGCATGTAGGATGCATAGGGGTCTTAGTAGGTTTACTTTTTGACATATCAAACTTTTTTAGATTTTCCTTGGTGTATTTTCCTTGATGAATACATGTAGCTTCTGGTGATTGAATAATTTGAATCCCCAGAAAGTACTTTAGTTATTGCATTAAGCTCATTTCAAATTATTCCTGCATTAACTTAGAAATTTCTCGACAGACAGTTGGATTAGCAGAACCAAATATAATGTCATCAACATATATTTGACATATTATAAGATTGTTTCCATTATTTTTACAAAAGAGTGTTGTGTCCACTTGTCCTCTTGAAAATCCATTATCAAGTAAGAAGCAACTTAATCTTTCATACCATGCTCTTGGATCTTGTTTGAGTCCATATAAAGATTTCTTTAATTTAAATACATGTGTCTGGAGACGTTAGGATTTCAAAACCAGGAATTTGATGAACATAGACTTCTTATGAAATATACCCGCTTAGAAATTCACTTTTAACATCCATTTAATATAACGTGATATTGTTATGAACATCAAATGAAATGAGTAGACTGATAGATTCTAACCTAGAAACTGGAGCAAAGGTTTCATTATAGTCAATACCTTCTTGTTGATTGTACCCTTGAGAAACCAGTCGTGCCTTGTTTCTGACAACTTTACCTTTCTCATTTAGCTTGTTTCTGCAAACCCACTTTGTGCCTATAACGTGAACTCCTTTGAGTTTGGGTACCAGATCCTAGACATCATTTTTGGAGAATTGATTAAGTTCTTCTTGCATTTCCATGATCCACTCATTTTACAGAAGTGCTTCTGTAATTGATATTGGTTTAATTAGAGAAACTAATCCTAGAATGGTTTCCTCAGGTTGCTTGAAGGTGGATCTTGTTCTGACATGTTCTGTCTTGTTTACCAGAATGAGTTCTTCAGAGTGATCTTGTCTCAACTTATGTGTTTCTAAAAAGTTGAGATTTCAGTTGGATCCGATGGTTCATCATCCTTGTTACTTGTATTTGGTATTTCTTCAGAACCTGCAAGTCTTATTTCAACATCTGCATTTTGTTCACTTAGCTTTGACTTTTTAGGGTCAAGCTTATCATTAAATCTTACATGTATGGATTCCTCTAAGATATGTGTTTCTGTATTGTAAAATCTGTACCCTTTTGAGTGTTTAGAGTACCCTAACATAATACACTTTTGTGCTTCGGAATCGAACTTATTCAGATTTTCTATAGTGTTCAAGATAAAGTAATCACATCCAAATGGATGAAAGTAGAAAATGTTTGGTTTTCTTAATTTTGTAAATGTTGTTTTTCCTTTTACCAGAGAACATGACTGAGCCATCTTTTTTACTAACAACTTTACATCCTTTTTTATTAAAGACTATATCAAAACCGTTATCGCTTAATTGACTTATGGATAATAAGTTATGCATTATTCCTTCAACATACAAAATGTTTGAGATAGAGGGAAAAGTTCCATTACCAATAATTATTGATCCCTTAATTTTTCCTTTTTAGTTTCCTCCAAAAGCCATGAATCCAACATCTTTAAGCTCCAATTCATGGAACATATGCTTTCTTCCCGTCATGTGACACAAGCATCCAGAGTCCAGGTACCATGATTGGTGTTTGGACTTTGTTGTGTAAGAGATATGCAACATAAACAATCTTATATTTTGGTACTCAGATATTTTTGTGTCCTTTAATATTAGTCTTACCAGAGTTCTTGTGGAACCTTGGTTTTCGTGCATCATTGAATTTCCGTGTCTTTGACTTTGTGTGATGATACGTGAAGGGATGTATTGGTTTGTCTATTTTCAGAGGATTCTGATCTTCATTAGAAGTGTAACCAATTCCCCTCTTTCCATTTTGACTGACACCATATATCATAGAAGCCATTTTGCTTCTGTCTATGTTGTTTTTCAAAAATTCTTGAAAGGCATCATCATACTTACTTATAGTATTTTCTAGTGTGGATGTTTCTAAAATCACATTTCCTTCTTAGCTGTGAGATTTAAGCAAGATTATTTCATTGTTTAATTTTAATTTATTTGCTTTGTGAATAGAAACTTCCTTTTCTAAATTGTTGTATTCTTCGATTCCAATCTCATGAACCTTTTGCAGGTTTTTGAGTTTGCTTTGAAGCTTCTGATACTTTTCTAATGTTTCAGATAAACAATACTCTAATTCAGAATGTATGAAATCAGAAAATACCTCTTCAGAGTCAGACTCTATGTCGAATGAGGATTCTTCATAAGTTGTGGCCATGAGTTCCAGATTTGCATGCCCATCTTCTCATTCTTAGTCTGATGTATCGAAGTTATCCCATGTTGCTATAATACCCTTATTTTTGGTTTTGAAGGAGTTCTTTTTGCATTGGTCTCTTCTAGAATTCTCCTTGTTTAATTTTGGACAATTATTTCTATAATGTCTAGATTCCTTGCATTCATAGCACGTCACTTCCCTACTACTTTTCCATCTAGAGAAAGAGTATGAACGATCATCGTGATTTCTGATTCTTCTAGAACTATTTTTTCTTTTCTTCTAGAATTGTTTGATTCTTCTAGAGAGAAGAGAAAGCTCATCCTCATTATCAAAATCTTTGTTATCAGACATTCCTGCGAGTTCTTCTTCAGTTTGGAATGCTTTATTCTTAGCTGGCTTCAATCTTTGTGATCTGGATTTGAGTGCTATTTTTTTTCCTTGCTTTTGAGGTTCATCTTCCTCCAGTTCTATTTCATGGCTTCTGAGAGAGCTGATTAGTTCTTCAAGGCTTATATTGCCCAAATCTTTAGCCAGTTTTAGAGCAGTGACCATTGGTCTCCAATTCTTTAGAAGACTTCTGACGATCTTCTTAACGTGATCAACAGTTGTATAGCCTTTGTTCAGAACTTTTAATCCAGCTACAAGTGTTATAAATTTGGGGAACATGGTTTCTATGTTCTCATCATCTTCCATTTTTAAGGCTTCATATTTCTGGACTAAGTCCAAGACTTTTGTTTCTTTTAATTTTGAGTTTCCTTTATGTGTTATTCTGAGAGAATCGAAAATCTCTTTTGTAGATTCTCTGTTTGTGATCTTCACATACTCATTGTATGAGATGGCATTCAGAAGAATGGTTTTGAATTTGTGATGTTTTCTGAGCATTTGCTTTTGTTCTTCTTTCATCTCGCTTCTAGAAATGAATTTCCTTCTTTTGTTGCAGGTGGTGTATACCCATCTATAACTAGATCCCAAAGATCCAAATCATAACTAAGAAAGTAGCTTTCTAACAAATATTTCCAGTAGTAAAAAATTTCAACGTCGAAAACATATGGTTTAGCTTTATAACTGTCCTTTTAATTTGTTCTAGAAGATGTCATTTTGAAGAAAAAAAGTTTCTCTAACTCTCTGAATCTATCTACACGATTAAGTGTTTGATTTGAAAATCAATGACAGAGCCGAAGCTCTGATACGAAATGAAGGTTAGAAAAAACACAACTAAGGGGGGGGGGGGTTGAATTGGGTTTTCTAAAATTTCTTTAAAAATAAACTTTGTTTTCTCACTAGCACACAATGATAAGTAGTTATTGTAAAGGAAACCAAATAAAAATAACACAATTATTTTTATACAAGTTCACCTTAAAACTAAGGCTATCTCTTGTCCACCCGCCAAGGTGATTTCTCCTTCAACAAGGACTTAATTCACTAATCTCAAAAGATTACACAATAACCTCTAAGAGTCTAGAAAGACCTCTTAGCCCTCTCAAGTATACAGACTAGAAAGTCACTTGAGGAAATGTACAAACTTACAAGTAGAACAATGTTTTGTGTTTACAAAAATGTGCTTCTATAAAGCTTATAAACACTAAATTTTCTATCAAATGAAGTTACACTTTTGAGCAACAACTCAGTGTAAACGAATTTGTAACTGATTGAGAATTTGAGCGTTTGTATGAAATGTTGTAGCACGATTTTTGTTATTATTCTTCTTCAGGTTATCTTTTTCACACACATTATGGAGATCCTTTTATAGCCATTTTGAAAAGTGCCATTGTGCTAGCTAGGCATGTGGAGACCATTCCTTAATACACACTTCCTCATAGATATAATGATTTTTACTTTTGGAGGACGTGTTTAATTCTTTCCATGTTTCAAAGATATTATTTGAGATAAGTAATCATTGTGTTTGCCTCGAGAATAGTGATTTCTCATCTGATGCTTCTGAATGTATCTTTTGAATGTTTTTCTGATCACAGGATTTTATATACTGATAGTTTCTAGAGTTTTTTGGTCAGCATTACTTTTGATGCTGAGCTTTCTTTAACTTTGCTAGAATGCTTCTGATTTGGTCCGTGTGGAACTTTTGATGTTTCATTAGATACACCTGTATTTAATAATACTTGACATGAACACATATAATTTCACATATAATTTTTATCATCAAAACTTAGAAATGGTTAGAAAGTTTCTTGCTCTAACAGTAACCACCGTCCATATTCATCCCCAAACCCAGATTCATATGAATCGTCATCCTAACCCTATGAAGATCAAAGAACCCTAACCTAACCCTAGGGTTCTGGATGAACCCTAACCCAACTAAAAACCCTGAAACCTATACGTGATGAACCCTAATCCTTAGTATCTAGGAATCCTAACCCTAAGTTAGATACCTAACCCTAGAAACCCAGAAACCCCACAAAATTCCAGAAACGTAAAACAACGAACACTAATTACGCAAGCATTACAATGAAAATTTTAAAACCATAAGCTAATTATTTCGTATTACCTCCCCTGCAATGATTCTTCTTTTATTCTTCCCTTTCTAGTTCTTTGATTCTCCCTCTGTCTAATCCTTTTCTCCTCTTCTGATTGCAGATGTGTATGATGATGGCGCGACAGTGGAAATAACTTGAAGCACATAATTAGGGTTTCAGAAATTGAAACCCATATCTCAAACAAGATGGATGGCTCGTGGGTTTCATTTTCTCTGTTATAATCTTACTCCTCCAAGATTTTCTTTCCTTTACAGATTCTCTTCCCGCTCTCAAATAGTTTTATGGTTTTTATTTATAGTTTTTTTAGCATTAAACTGATTAGGAAATTATGTTTGATTGTTGTTACTTTTTAGATTGATTGTAATTTAAAGTTGAAATTAGAAATCAAGGATTTGATTTGTTGTACATTAGAGATTTGATTGAGATTCTGTTTTATGAAAGATTTGATTATGTAATGTATTTGGACAATAACTTGTATACATATTCAAAATCAATAAAAGATCTGATTTGCAATCTATTTTAGTTTCAATTTGATTCAAAATAAACTCTGGATTTGGGCTCTTAGGGTTAATTGGCGAAGGAAATGAAACTTTGGGCGCTACTGTAGATTTAGGGTTTCATAACCCTTTGGTTGACTTGGTCAACAATAATAAAAATAAAAATAAGAGATATTAAAAATAATAACATTTAATAATAAATATTCATTAATAATATTAGTTAGTAAATAACAATACAATAATAAAAGTAATAATATTACTAAAAAGAATGTTGACTTAGTCAATAATTAAGATGGGCTCTAAACTCTCTTAGTGGGCCAGAAATTTAAACAAAAAAACATACTCCCCTCTTTTTTATTTAAGCAGGCCTCAATGGGCTTGAATCTCAACAACACGCCCTTTCTAATTGTAAGGAAAATTTAATGGGCCATCAGATTTTGATGGTCCATTTTCAAAATAATACACCCCTCCATAAACTTAAACCCCAAACTACATATATGAATTTGACAATAATATATTAAAAATAAAAAGATAATACTAGAAATTGAAAACATTAAGGAATAAATTGATTAGAAATCTATAAGGGAAAATTAGGGGTATGACAATTGTCTCTTTAATTACTCTTCGGTTGAAGGATACGAGAATACACAGATCTCGTGCGTTTGAATCAAAGGTTTATTAAATAATGTAAGACCCCAAAAATTTTCCGAAAGATTATAAGGGTACATTGTATAGCATTCCAAAGAGTATGAAAAATAGGCATAGATGAAGATATTCCATCTTACCGAAGTTTGAACACAGAGTTTTGATTTGGCTTAGATATGACGACGCGAATAACTTGTCAATATCTAAGAGAGATCATAGATTTTTCATATATTTACCATAAACTAGGAGGTAAATAATACAAGTTTTAAAAGTTGACTTACTAATGCTTCGAGACTAACATAGCAAGTTTATAATGCAAATTTTTCCTATTCCTCACAGTCTAGGGGATGAACACAACAAAGTTTGACAACACATTGCTTCATGGAGACTAACACAATGGATTATATCGTAGATTTTAATATGTTTACTATAACCTAGAGAGTAAACAATACGAGGATGAACCTGTGTATTTATCAAAACCTAAAGGATAAATGACACTAGGACAGGCTTACATATTCATCACGACCTAGAGGATGAATATTATAACCCTAAAAATCTGCATACCTATCACAACCTAGGGGATAGATAATTGAAAAGTTTGTGTGTTATAACGACCTAGACGATAAACGACACGCGGGTAGTCTTACGCACTTATCATGAACTAAAGGATAAATAACATAATCCTGAAAATCCGCATACCTATCACAGCCTAGATGATAGATACTTGAAAAAGTGTTTTGGTTATCGAATCTCAGATAACTAGACCAAAGATAAGATTGGAGTTTTACCGGTTGTGTCTGTTCTCAACCAAGGTATTTGTTTGCTTTATGGACCAAATGATCCAAAGATGAGCCCCAAGAAAGTTTGTAGTTTTAACCAAATATGTGTTATGGAACCCAAAATGTATATGCACCGGGTATTTGTATATGCCCCAAATGTAATGTTTATGTATTCCCCAAATGTAATGTTTGTATATGCCCCAAACGTAATGTTGGTATATTCCCCAAATGTTGGTTGTGAAAAACTTCTTTTTGTGTTCTCTCCTTTTAAACCATTAGTTTTGTTTTACCAACTCTCCAATGTTATATGTTGCATCATTGCGGTATTTTGAATTGGTTTGAACAAGATGAATGGTTTAGCAAGATTTTTATATTTGTATCGCTGGCGCATGCGTAGCCGTGGTCGTAATTATGGACTTAAGCGTGAATGTGGCTATAGTCACCGGCATGGACGTAGTCGTAGATTTTCTTTCGATGTTTTCCTAACCAAAATGCTTTTGGATGTTTTATCAAATGATTTTATTTGTTTGTCAAATACCCAAAATGATTTCTATGCAATATTCACAAGAAATAATCGTAGTAGTTTGCAAACAAGTCCAAAAAAGAAAAACAAAATTTGAATAGATTGAAAAAGTAAATGTTTTATTGATAAAAATGTCTTTGAATAGGCGAGAGTACAAGATGCAATTCCTAGAAATAGGTAATCACAGAAAATTTTAACAAAAACTTAAAATGGCAATGAAAATGATTATTGTTGCTGCGTTTCTCTAATGTCCTTTTGATAGGCTTAATCTTCTTAGCTTCGTAGTCAAATGACTTTGGATTAATCCCTCTCCTTCATGGCTGTCATCGTAGTTCTTAGATTGCAGTCTATTTGTTCTTTATTTTGAATAAGATCCTAACTTTTTCCTGGACCGCCCTTTTGGGTTTTCAATCCACCGGGATAATTTTTTGTTTATATCCCTAATTTTTGCCTGGATCTCCCTTTAGGGGTTTCAATCCACCGAGACATTCCTTTTTGCCTAAGTCGCCTGTATAGGGTTCGAACTTAGCGAGCCTTTTATACATAGTATTTTTTTACTATGTTGGAGTTTGTCGGATGTGGCAGTTCTTCCTGATTCATTGTTGTGAGGATAATACCACCACCCAAAAATGTTGTTTGACAATTGCTTATTCCACACCACTGTTTTATCTTTTCGAAGTAATTTAAATATAGGCTCGCACATAGCAATTAGGTGCGATATGAACCTAGAAATGTAGTTGAATCACCATAAGAAACCACGAACCTCCTTCTTTCTCCTTGGAGATGGCATTTCTTGTATGGCCTTCACCTTGTCGGGATCCACCTCAATACTGCACTGACTTATAATAAAACCCAGTAACTTGCCTGACCTGACGCCAAATATACACTTGTTCGGATTCAACCTTAGTTTGAACTTTTGCAGACGCTCGAATAAAATTTTGAATGTATGATGTGATCCTCCTCTGTACGAGATTTACCAATCATATCATCTATGTATACCTTAACTTCTTTATGGATCATATTGTGAAATAGTGTGACCATAGTTCATTGATAAGGTTCCCCTACGTTCTTTAGATAAAAAGGAATCACCTTGTAACAGAAAGTTCCCCAAGGAATCATGAAAGTAGTCTTTTCCATATCCTCGGGTGCCATTTTGATCTGATTATAACCTGAGAAACCATCCATGAATGAAAAATACCGAAGCTTGAGTTGTATTATCCACCAAAACGTCTATGTGAGGTAACAGGAAATCGTCTTTGTGATTTGGTTTGTTCAGATCCTGATAATCTACACACATGCATACTTTTCGGTTCTTCTTGGGCACTGGCACGATGTTAGCTATCCGAGATGGATAATCTACCACCACTAAGAACCCTGCGTCAAATTGTTTAAGGACTTCTTCTCGAATCTTGCTAGACATGTCTGGACAAGTTCTTTTGAGCTTCAGTCTAACTGGAGAATAACCTTCCTTGAGAGGTAGTCTATGCACCATAATATTTGTATCCAATCCTAGCATAACTCTGTAAGACTAGGAAAATATATCCACATATTCATGCAACAACTTGATCAATCTTTCTTTGATGCTTTCCTCCAATTTTCTTGCTAGCTTGATCTCTTTCGGATCTTCCTCTGTGCCAAGGTTAATGGTCTCAATTGAATCTTGGTATGGTTGTACATTGTCAGATTTTGCTCAATCTCCCTTGCCAATTCTTCGGAGAGTTCGAGATCTTTGTCATCCTCCTCTACCGCTTTGATGACGGGTGCATCAAAATTATATCAGATAATAAAAGTAACGTTATTGGTGATGTTAGGCATGGATCTGCACATTTATCATGTTTTGGTGCAATTTTAGTATGTGAATTTTGGAAATGCATATGAAGAAAAGTATTGCCATTTTAAAACTTAAGAGATAACTGCAAGATAAATACATAGATCTTAATTGAATGTGAAATATAACTTTTATTAATTATGAATAATGTTTGAAGAAAATTTGGGGGATCCTTACAAGCTACCCCTATGCCTCGGGTTTGACATAGGTTCTTTCAAAAACAAGAAAAATTACTTCGAAAAGAAAAAGATCTCTAGAATCTCCATGGTTGTCCAATTCATAAGCTCTTCGCTTGGAGCATATTCATGAAAGAAATCAGATGCTTTTTTGGCGTTGTTCTTGTTAGATATCATTGCCACTTGTCAACCACGCTCTATTCCTTTATTGATGAAGGTTTCCTGGATAGGAGGAAACTGTGCCTTTCCTTTCACGGTATCCTTTGATGATTCATAGCCCAAACCAAAATGATTCTTCTTCTCAGGTATCTCAACAAGTTTACCCCAACCTCTTGAGGTACCCTCTTCCACAGGTGTTTGCAAGTCTCTCCACGAAGTCACAGTTGGTTTCTTGATTTTCTCTACCGATAGGGTTACTATTAAAGCAACCTCTAAGAATTGGAATGGTGTTACTATGTAGTCTTCATCAACACTAATATATTGATAGGACTCGATGCGACTTACAAAGATGTCCTCTTCAACGTCGATTATAACCAATCTTTCCTTGATAAAGAACTTCAATTTCTGGTGCAGAGTTGAAGTGACAACACATGCTGCATGAATCAAAGGTCGTCCGAGAAAACACGTATACGCTAGTTCTATATCCATGACTTAAAAAGTGATATAAAACATATACGGGCCGATTTTAAAGGAAGATCCACTTCCCTAAACACTGTACTTTGAGAACCATTGAAAGCATTGACTATAGTAGAACTTGGCCTTATAACAACATGATCCAATGTTAACTTCATCAAGCTGGATTTTGGTAACACATTGAGAGAAGAACCAGTATTGATGAGTACCCTGGATAGGCTTATAGCACCTATCTGAATAGAAATGTGCAACACCTTGTTATGAAATTTGCCTTGTCGAGGAAACTCACTTTCATTAAAACCTAGATATGATCCGGATGTAAGATTTGCTATGACATTATCAAAACAATTCACTCTAATCTCCTCTCTAACATGCGCATAACTTAGAACCTTCATTAGAGAGTCTCAATGTGCTTCTGAGTTGAGGAGCAACGAGAGTATTAAAATCTTGGTCAGGGTTTGGTGCAGCTAATCCATCACCCTATAGTCAATTCTCTTGATTATTTTCAGGAATTCTTCTGCCTCTTATTCAGTAAAGTTTTTGCTTGGAGGTTCTTGTTGTTGGCTTTCCTCCACCACAACCTTCCCTTTATCCTTTATTATAACATCATTTTTCTTCAACGGTTCGAGACTATAGATTCGACCACTGTGAGTTATTCCCCCTGTTAAAGCTATATTTGTGATCATAGATCCTTGAGTTGTCGATGGTTCACATTTCTGCTTTAGACCATTGACATATACCGTAGAATCATAACTCTAAGGCACTGTTTTGTTACTTTCGTAAAGGGCAGGAGATGGTCCCCTAATCACCATCATAGTCTTCAGAACCACATGTATCTTCAGAGCTCGTCGTGGTATCATTACTGGTGTTCCTGTTGACTTTCCCCATGGAATCACAAGAGTCTCTTTATTAAGGTTCCGTCGTTGGCATGGAATTACCAATGGCTTCTTCGCACTTTCATCGATCACAACTATATATTCTTCTTTAGGGTTTTTCTCGAATTGGACTATCCCCTGACCCACCAATTTTTGTAACGTCTTCTCAAAAGATTCATGATGTTCCAAGAGGAACCCACAATCCAATAGATAATCCTTCAAAAGGTTTTTTTGAGGTTTTTTCTTGTATGGATTCCCCAAAGTTAGTGACCACCTCAATTGCATTTACCACTAGTCCACCATGTGGAGGCATGGGTTTGTTTTTATGTTCAAATTATCAAAAGCGATATCCTAAGAGTCCAGCAAATCCTGAACCTTATATCTGAAGGCCCAACAGTTTTTTATGGTATGCCTCAGAGAATTGGCATGATATACACTTGGCATTTGTATCGTACTTTGATGGGAGTGCCCCAATTGGAGGAGCTAGAGGTTTCATCTCTACCAAATATGCTTTGATCAAGTGTTGCAATAATTGACCAAGCGGAATGGGGAGAGGATCAAATCTTCTCGGAGGCCTTTCAAACCTGTTCTATTGTTGTTCTCGTGGAATTATCAATGGTTGTTATGCCCTTGGATGTGACTTTACAACATTAATTTCTCCTTCCTTCTTTTCTAGAAGTTTGGAACATGTCTCTTTGAATTAAAAGGGGTACTAGATGACGCCCCTTGTATCTTCCCGCTCTTTATACCAACTTCAATCCTTTCACCAATAGTCACCAAATACGAGAATCCGGAAGAGACGCTTCCTACCATGTTATCATAGTATAACCCTTGCAAAATGCCCATGAACATGTCAACTAGTTATTTCTCCAAGAATTGTGGTTGTACACGGGCTACCATTTCTCTCCACCTTTATGTATACTCCTTGAAAGACTCCTCCTTCTTCTCAGACAAGTTTTGGATTTGCATACGGTTAGGTTCCATGTCCAAGTTATACTGTATTGTCTCAAAAAGTATTGGTAAGATCTTCACATGTCTGGATATAAACCTGCTCCAATTGCATGTACCAATCTAAGGATGCCCCACTCAAACTGTCTTGTAAGCAATTGTATCATCAACTTTTGGTATTGAGCAAATGTGTGCATTTTTCTGTAATACATACGTAGGTGGTTTCTTGGACATGTGAGGCCCTTATATTTCCAAAGTCAAGTACTTTTGAGTTTTGAAGGTATCACCACATGTGATCCACTTCTAAGCACATATACGGGCTTCTGCTAAGAAGCCATCAACCATAGTCCTGCAAAGCTTGAGGAAGTCTTCAACATCTTTTGCGAACGGGACCATCACATTTTCCGCGTCTCTCAAACTTCTAGAATCAATACTATTGGTAGAGGTCTAGAATTATCTTATGATTATCCTTTCCTTCCTTGGAGATATTTTCATACTGCTCTTCCTAATGTAATTTTCCAGCCCTCATCTGCGTATAGAGTTTTCATTGTATTAGGAAATTCTTTCAAAGGTCTTCTAACTCAAGCCATACTCGCTCGTATTCATCAGTCTTTTGGGCGAGAAATATTTCTGCCATCATCTTCTTGAGACATTCCCCTACATCCGACTCGGCTATCTCGGAGCCTCATAGTAAGATACTTCATTCGCTCTTCTTGATCTAAAGAAACTTGTGCCAAACTTTGAATTTGAACCCTCAAATCTTCCTCCATCTCCTTTTTGTCTTGTATTGCCTTTTCGTACCACCTACTTAGTTTCCCGATTTCACTAGCCGCATCTTCTAAGCGTTGGTTGTGGGAATCCAAATTAAATGTAGCACTCAGAAACCCTTCAGTCGAACATTTCCGCTTAAGACTCTCCTTTTTGAATGCTTCATTGTCTTTTTGAATCTGTTGGTCTTTGGATTCTAGCTCGCCTTGCATTTATCTTTTCTTCTTAGCTAAGGTATGAAGGCTAAGCTCCAATTCTTCTTTTTCCTTTTGAGCTTGATTTAGAGCTTTCTTCTAGTTGTCTATTTCTTCTAATGACATAGGCAGAGGATCTGGGACATCTAGCTTATACTCAGGTTCAATGTCAAATGGTAACTTAACAATTTGCACGCTATCATAAACCCATAGAGTAAAAGGTTCTTTCGCCACAACATTCTTCCTTTCAGCTTTTCTATTCTTAACTCTACTCCAACTCATATGACCTTGTTGAGCAACTCTCGATCATTTTTCCCATGTGATGAATGATTAATTTTTGAAGTTATTATCAGAGGGTTTATCCTCCAAAGGGTACCCTAGTTGTCATAGAGACAAGGTAAGGTTGTAGTTAATGCAACCACACGATCCAATCAACAGAACATTCAAAAAGTCTCTGCAACTCTAAATGATATCTCAAATGTCTAGCTTCCTCGCATACCACAACACAGAATTAGCTGTATGAGACCTTAATTTTTGAGGCCACTCGTATCTTGTCAGACTTGGAACCATGTAATCCTCCTTATAGATATGAGTCATAAACCAAGAATATAAAAGTGGGATGAAAACATTTAGAGTACCCCTCCCCTTTTAATACTGAGTGTGAAGTGCATAATAAGTATCAACAAGTAAAGCAGGAGTTGGATCCTCATTCAAAACTTTTGCGCCCCAAAATATATAATAGCTGCAGGGTCAATATAGTCCAGAGTTAATGGAAACATAATTACACCAAATACAAGTTTCCCTAAGCAATCAACACAAGACACCCATTCTTTGTTATCGTCAAAAGAATGGGATTTAGCTTCCAAATAGTATCTCTTAATCCCTTGTACATCACCTTTTTTTTTGTAATTAAGTGAACATCCAGGATAGGGGATCCCTAAACCAATTGCTAAGTCTTTAATGTCAATAGTTTGCCCAATTCCCCCATAAGATTTTCCCTTAGATAAATTCAAGAGTCTATCAAATTCTTCTAAAGTCAGCACTAGCTGAAAGTCTTGGAAGGTAAAGCACCTCAATGGAGGGTCGTATAATTTAACCAAGGAAGAAATAGCATCTAACTGTACATCTACTTTTTTCAACTCAAGGGTATCCCCATAACAGCGAGTAAACATCTTCAAAGCTCTTTCATACAATTTCTATATGATGGTCTTGATCTTCGTCATATCTGGTATGACGGTATTAACATGGACAAGTTGTTTCCCTCTGAAATTCATTTTTAAGACACTTCACCAAAAACCTTTGATTATTTTTTTATTCCAGCGAATAATACATACAAAAAGAATGGAGAATGATGAATATGTGAGATGCAAAATGTATGAATGCATGATAATAGTGACATGATTTATGAAAGGTACCCTTAGTTGGTAGGTTCCTAGTATTGGCCTACGGATATTATACCCTCCCCATAAGGTGGTTTCCTTAAGGGTATCATGGATAAAACTAGATGGAAAGGCACAAGGGTCTCCCTTAAGTGAAGCCTCTTTATAGACCAAAACTTTTGTCTCTAGGTCGTAATAGGTCTCACCATGAGTTTTTATTTTAGAGTTTATACAAAATATCATAGGTTTCGTCCCAAAGTCGTACCCCCAAAAGGATGTCTCATGAGACGTATTTATTTTTGGAATTCCACTGACTCTAGGCGAAGCAGTCACAAACACTCATAGGGATCATGTATCCCCTTAGCCAATAGACTAACCTTCTTTTTGAGGTTTTTGAAAATAAACTTTTAAAATAAAAATCCCATCACAAATAAATATAGCATGATAAAAAGATGTAAAAAAGTAAATAAACCAAAAATAATAAATAATCAATGAATAAATAAATTTAAAAAATAAAGAAAACCCTAAATCCTAAAAAGAAAGGCTTCTAACCCTAGGGTTGAGTCTCCAGCACAGTCGCCAGCTGTTGTAACCGGTTTTGAAATGAGAGTCGCCACCATTAATTTTTATCCTAGGGAAGGGAATATAACGGGTAACCCTAATTTGGTCAGAGATTCTAAGTTGTTGACTCATATTTATACGAAGGGAAGGTGTTAGGCACCCTTCATCTACCTTGTTCACAAAGATACTAGGTTTTAGATTTTACCATTTAGGAAATAGGGTTTTAATTTTTATTAGGGGAACTCGCCACGATTTTAGTCGCATGCCTACGTATTCCCTTATGAGGAATCAGAGTCCCAATTCGTAGTTCGCAGTTGTTGGTTGGTGTTTTTTATGGCTCCCAGAGATATCTCGAATTAATCCTTGAACGAAGTTTGGGTTTGTAAATCACGGAGTTGTTAGACGAAGTTCACAATTAATGAGAAATATCTCCATAATCCTTTTTGAAAATAGTATCTTGGATTTAATAAGTTGGTGAAAATTGTTAGTAATTTGATTGGTTAGATATATTTTTAATATATTAAAAATATAAGAAAATTAGTTTTTAATGCATGAGGAAGAAATAATTTTAATGCAATTAAAATTATTTGAATGGGTTAGTAAAAAAGATTTAAATTAATAAAATAATTAAATTTATAATTTATTATAAAAACATTAATAAAATTGAAAGAAAATAAATAAATGAATAAATAAATGAAATAAAAAATAAATAAATTTTAATTATTAAACGCATGGGGGTGTATTTTTAGTTTACTAGTAAAAGACAAGGGTGTGAAGAGCAAGGCCCTAAATTCAAATATTGAATTTTGGCCCAAAATATAGGGGGTGCAAGTTTGTGTGCAATAGAAAAATTGATTGAAAATTTGAGCGTTTGTATGAAATGATGTAGCACGATTTTTTTAGTTCTTCTTAAGGCTGTCTTTTTCACATACATTGTGGAGATCTTTTTATAGCCATTGTGAAAAGTTTCGTTCGGCTAGCTAGGCACGTTGAGACCATTCCTTAATACATGTTTCCTCATAGATATAATGATTTTTACTTTTGGAGGACGTGTTTACTTCTTTCCATGTTTCCAATATACTATTTGAGATAAGTAATCATTGTGTTTACCTCGAGAATAGTGATTTCTCATCTGATGCTTCTGAATGTATCTTTTGAATGCGTTTATGATCACATGATTTTATATAGTGATAGTTTCTAGAGTTATTTGGTCAGCGTTGCTTTTGATGTTGAGCTTTCTTTAACTTTGCTAAAATGCTTCTGGTTTGGTCCGTGTGGAACTTTTGATGTTTCATTAGATACAACTGCATTTAATAATACTTAATATGCACACATAGGATTTCCCATATAATTTTATCATCAAAACTTATAAATGGTTAGAAAATTTCTTGCTCTTACAATAACTATCTTCCAAATTCATCCCCAAACCCAGATTCATATGAATCTTCATCCTAACCCTATGAATATCAAAGAACCCTAACCTAACCCCAGGTTTCTAGATGAACCCTAACTCCAACAAAAACCCCGAAACCTAAACATGATGAACCCTAATCCTTATCATCTAGGAACCCTAACCCTAAGTTATAACCCTAACCCTAGAAACCCAGAATCCCCATAAAATTCTAGAAATGCAAAACAACTAACACCAACTACGCAAGCATTACAACAACAAATTTAAAACTGTAAACTAAGTATTTCGTATTACCTCCCCTGAAGTGATTCTTCTTGTGTTCTTCCTTTTCTGGTTTTTCGATTCTCCCTCTGTCTAATCCTTTTCTCGTTTTCTGATTGCAAATGTGTATGATGATGGCACGACGATGGCGATAGCTTGAAGCACATATCTAGGGTTTCAGAAATTGAAACCCAAATCTCAAACAAGATGGTTGGCTCATGGATTACTTTTTCTCTGTTATAATCTTCCTCCTCTAAGATTTTTTTTTGTTACAGATTCTCTTCCCCCTCTCAAATAGTTTTAGGGTTTTTATTTATAGTTTTTAGAATTAGACTGATTAGGAAATTATGTTTGATTGTTGTTACTTTTTAGATTGATTGTAAATTAAGGTTGCAGTTAGAAATCAAGGATTTGATTTTTTGTACATTAGATATTTGATTGAGATTCTTTCTTATGAAAGATTTGATTATGTAATGTATTTGGACAGTAACTTATATACAGATTCAAAATCAATAAAAGATCTGATTTTCAATCTATTTTAGTTTCAATTTGATTCAAAATAAACTCCGGATTTGGGATCTTAGGGTTAATTGGCGAAGGAAATGGAACTTTGGGCGCCACTGCAAATTTAGGGTTTCAAAACAATATAAAAAAAAGAAATATTAAAAATAATAATATTTAATAATAAATATTCACTAATAATATTAATTAGTAAATAATAATTACAATAATAAAAGTAATAATATTACTAAAAAGACTGTTGACTTAGTCAATAATTAAGATGAGCTCTAAACCCTCTTAGTGGGCCGGAATTTAAACAAAAAAACATACACCACTCTTTTTTATTTAAATAAACCTCAACAGGCTTGAATCTTAACAACACCCCCTTTCTAATTGTGAGGAAAATTTAATGGGCCATCATATTTTGATGGTCCATTTTCAAAACAATGCACCCCCTCCATAAACTTAAACCCCAAATTACATATATGAATTTGACAATAATATTTTAAAAAGAAAAATATAATACATGAAATTGAAAACAATAAGGAATAAATTGATTAGAAATCTATAAGGGAAAATTTGGGGTATGACGAATGGCTCTTTCAAAATTGGGGAAATATCTAAGTCCATTAAAAGGCTAATCAATTAACCAAAATGTTAGTTGATTAGATAATCAATTAACCATGCAATTGTAAAAAGAAAACGAGTAGCATATTTTTCAAATGGCTAGGATAATCAGTTAATTTATGTTTTCTCTAAGGTTAATCAACTAACCTATCGATTAACCATTCCAAAATAAACAAATAATAATCGATTAACGTGATTTTTTCACATATGATAATCAAATGTCCTCCTTCAAAATGGGAAGGAACATGCTATATGTTTTGATCATGGCATTGTATAATATCTATTTTACAAATCTATATCGAATCTATCCTTGTTTACTTGCTTCGTATTTGGATTTGATTTTCTATAGACATATACTCCCCAAATCTAGATTTAGGATAAACATCTATTATGTTCTAAACTCTAGAAATAGATTTAGATCTAATATTTACAGTAGGTGTCAATTCTGAATGCTCTGTGTTGTTTAGTTACACAAGACATCACATATGAGACAATAAGGTAGAACTCTCATTGGTGCTTGAGACATGAACACTGATGTGAGGGATATGTGATGATATTTACAAGTGTTTTAGGTTGCGTACAACAGATCGATAGACTTGAGTATTTGATGGGTAAATGAAATCCAATCTCAACGAATTATCTCCTCCTTAAGAAATGCATTATTTATTGTTTCATATGTTTTACTTTCCGCATTTTACACTTCTAAACAATTCAAACCAAGCTTAGAAACATAGAGAATATTGAACGATATTTGATCCCTTGCATCAATCCCTATGGATATGATAAAACTAATAATACATCCAAACTAAATTTTTCTTGCCGTGTTACTGCGCCTCTAATGTTGTTTTCTAAGCCTCTCTACTCAAAGAATGGTTCTGATGGAAATGGTAGTAAAAAGCCCCAAAATCGTGACCCTAAAATTTATGAAAGAATGAATAAATAATGGGTCAAAAAGTGGAATCATGCTAAGCTCGTTCCAGGATGCTTAGTGAGATCAAGAAAATACTTGGTTGTACACTCGGGGGCACACTCACCACAGTGGAAAGGCCGCTTAGTGTTGTAACTAGATTTTAAATCGAGTCGCCACTACTAGTTTTTATCATAAGGAAGGGAATCTAATAGGCAACCCTAATTTTGTACACAGAGATTTTAGGTTTTTACTTCGTTTAGACGAAGGGAATGTGTTAGGCACCCCTCATCTACCTTGTTTACAAGGATACTAGGGTTTAGATTTTAAAGTTTTAGGGTAAGGGTTTTAATTTTTTATTAGGGGAACTCACCAATATTTTAGTTGTATGCCTATGTATCCTCTTATGAGCAATCAGAGTCCAAATTCGTAGTTCGCATGGGTTTGTGTTTTTTTATGGATTACGAAGATATTTGCATTTCCTTGTTCTTAGCCCGAGTGTGTGAATAACGGTGATTTTGTACGAAGTGTGCAGTTAATTAAAATATATTTCATAATCCTTTTCGAAAATTTAATTGTTGAATTAATTTATTATGAAAATAATTTATTGTTGGTTAAATATTTTTTTTATATATTAATTGTGAAAAATATTATTTAATGCATGATCAAAAATATAATTTAATGCAATAAATAAAATATATTTGAATGAATTGAAAAAATAATATTTGATTTAATAATAATAATAATAACATAACATTAAACTTATAAATATATTAGAACAGAAAATAAAAAATAATAAAAGAAATAAATTAAAAATGCAGGGGGTGTAAATTATATTAAGGTAGTAAAATAGGGCGTGTCTATAAAGCATATCCTTGAATTTAGATATTGAATTCATGCCCAAAATACAGGGGTGTGTGTGTTTAGAACTAGGAAGTAAAATGGGGGGTGTAGGGAGTACGAGTCCATGTCTAGATATTGGACTTGGCCCATTTGGCCAGGGGGTGTTGAATGCACATGGGTTAGTGAAGAAAAATAGAAGGGAGGTTTTGTTATCAATGGGATAGGCCTATAATGTTTGGGAGAGTTTGCTCGGATAGCATGCGGGCGAGGGTACTAGGCTATCATAGGCACACACATTTCTAAGCGTATGATTGAGATCATGTGATTGATTGTTGAGGGCGAGCGGTAATAAACATAAGGTGATGTGTACTGGATCATTGGATATATTATATTTTTAATTTATAGAAATTTTTTTTCATTTCCATCGTTACCCTCTTTCTATCTCGTTCTCTGTCACTCTCTCCTCTCTTTATTTTGTCTAACCCTAAACAGAGCCAACCCTAACCAATTCTGAGCAGCGCTGCCGATTGCTCCATTCCTTCTCACTCACAACAACAACATATAACCAAACAATATTCCTAAACCCCACATATAAAAAAACACAATAATAATACACCTTATAGCTAAGTTTTTGGAGGGTTACCGTCTGCTGTGATTTCACGTTTGCTTCGATTCTAGATCCGCTCGCTAATCTCTCGTTCTTTCTTCCCGTTCGCAGGTACATTTGCGATGAAGATGGTGGCGACGGTGATGATGCAGGCGCGGTAGTGGAAGAGATCTAGGGTTTCATATATTAAAACCCTAAGCTGGAGCGATGGATACAAGGGTTTACAGCGATGGAAACAGGCTTCCTTTGTTCTTCGAACTTCTCTTTGAAATTCCCTTCATTTCTATCAAATTTTCCTCCTCGTCAATTTTTCTTCTCCTTTTTCTGACTTAGAAATTAGGTTTTATAGTGTTTAGAATTAGGTATTTTAGGAAATAGTTTTATGAATTTTTCGTTACTCTTTAGCATATTAGGGATTTCAAGTTGTAATTTGAATTTGTATAACAATTTTGATTATGTTATAATTGTATTTGATACAAATTTGTACGAATTTGATATGACTTGATTAGTTCTATTATAGTTTTGATTTTGTTTCCAAATTAGATTCTATTTCTATAAAATTTTGAAAGCAAGGTCTGATTTGATTTCGTTTCATTGATTTGTACAGTAACTGTTCTCACATTAAACATGCTTTTTCTTTTGGATTCGTACAATGAATGTTTTAATTTTGTTTTCGGCCAAGAATTAGCGTTTTGGGCCTTAATGGATCATGCAATGGCCTTCTTAAACAAACCCTTATTTAATTACAAAAATAATGATTTTAATTACTGTAATGTTTTATGAATAATGATCCTAATAACAAAGTACAAATTAAATCCTAAAATGGGCCTAATTCGTTCACTTAATGGGCCTTCACAAACAATTTTCTATAGGCATCTTAAAAAAAATGCACACTCTTCACTTTTTCTTAAAACAAGCCCCTCAACATTCTAATGGGCTAGTCCATTTAACCAAAAACCCCAACACACCTCCCTTCCTAAATGGGCCCAAATAAAACTTAACTAACACACCTCCCTTTTTGTAAGGGAAACCGAGTGGGCTTCAACAACTTACATGGAAAATTTTTTTATTTAGAAAGGCCCATGTCTTCTTAATAATGTAAGAAACCCCTTATCCCAAATTTTATCCCCCTGAACATTTAAAACTAATGATTTACAAAGAAAAAATGATAATTCTGGAAATTAATAAGGGATAAAGGATATAGAAATTAGTAGGACAAATTTGGGGTATGACAGCTGCCCCTATTTAATTTCCTTTCTATTGAATAGCGCGAGAATAAGTAAATGTAGCACATTCGAATCAGAGGGTTATTAAATAATGGAACACCCAAAAATTTGTTAGAAATATTATAAGGATACGCTGTACAGCATTCCCATGGGTATGAAGAATAGGTATAGATGATGATGTATCATCTTTCCAGCGTTTGAACCAAAGTTTCGTTTTAACTTAGATTTCTTGCACGTTTACCATAACCTAGGAGATAAAATGATACAGTTTTACAAAATTATCTTACTAACGCTACTAGACTAATATAGTAAGTTTAACACAGATTTTGTATATTCATCATAACCCAGTGGATGAATAACATAGAGCTTGATAATACATTTCCGCATGGAGACTAACACAATGAATTATGTTGCCGAGAAAGATAACTTATGGCCGCTTCGAGACTAAGGCAATGAGCCAAAGATTTTTGCATACCTACAACAACTTAGAGGATAGATAATACGAGCTTGAAACCAGATATTCGGAACTTGGAAAGACGATGTCAATTATGTCAGTCCTCAACCAAGACTCGTAACCAAATGAAATATGCTAGGTTCGAAGCGATGAGCCCCAAATTCACTTATGACATCGATTCTGTCAGCCCTTAACCAAGACTATCAACATGAAGAAAATAAACCCCAAAATTCATTAATGATGTCGATCGTGTCGTCCTCAACCATGACTATCAACATGAATAAAAATTAACCCCAAATTCATCGATGATGTTGGTTGTGTCGTCCCCAACCATGACTATCAACATGAAGAAAATAAACCCCAAATTCATCGATGATGTCGGTTGTGTCTTCCTCAACTATGACTATTAATATGAAGAAAAATAAACCACAAATTCATCGATAATGTTAGTTGTGTTGTCCTCAACCATGACTATCAACATGAAGAAAATAAACCCCAAATTCATTGATGATGTCGATTGTGTCATCAACCATGACTATCAACATGAAGAAAATAAACCCCAAATTCATCGATGATGTTGGTTGTTTCATCCTTAACCACGACTATCAACATGAAGAAAATAAACCCCAAATCGCTTAAAGTTTGAACTATATAGTTCGTACAGATAAGCTTGCTAATGATGGACCCGAAGAAAGTTCGTAATTTAACCAAAGTGGTTTTGCAATATGCCATGCTTAATGTATATGCATGCTTCCTAAATTTATGTACTACCCAAGTGTGATATATTCCCCAACTACTTTAAATGCTCATGTACCATAATGCTTGTGTGTATATGCCCCAAATGTTTCGCATGTGTATGCCCCAAATATTTAAATATGTACCAAATGTTCTATATATGCCCCAAATGTATGTGTATGCCCCAAGTATTTGCAAATGTTTTGATAATTATCCTTTTTAAAACCATTGGGTTCTCTTAGTCACCAACTTTCCAACATCGTTTGTTGCTAGTTATTGTATCTCTGAGTTGATTTTAAATTTTGATAAAGTATGGTGAATAGTGTCAATGTATTATAGATAATCATATTGCAGGCGCAGGTGTAGACGTGGACGTCGTGGATTTTCTTTTGACTTTTTTCTAACCAAAATGCTTTTGGATGCTTTTATCAAATGATTTTATTTGTATGTCAATTCCTCAAAATGATGTCAACGCAATATTCACAAGAAATAATTGTAGTATTTTGCAAACAAGTCTGAAAAAGGAAAAACACAATTTGAAAGATGGAAAAAGTAAATGTTTTATTGATTTTCCTCTGAATAGGCGAGAGTACAAGATGCAATTCCTTGAAAGAGGTAATAACAGAAAGTTTTAATAAAAACTTTAAATGGCAATGAAAATGATAATTGATATTGCTGTTTCTACGATGTCCTTTTGATAGCTCAAATATCCTTTGCTTTCCGAGTCAAATGATTTGGACCCATTTCTCTCCTTCGTGGTCGTGGTCCTGGTTTGTAGATCGCAGTTTTTTTGTTATTTATTTCTTTGAATAAGATCCCTAACTTTTTCCTGGACCGCCCTTTCGGGTTTTCAATCCACCGGGATTATTTTTTTGTGTATGTCCCTAATTTTTTCCTGGATCGCCCTTTAGGGTTTTAAATCCACCGGGATGCTCCATTTTTCCTAAGTCGCTCGTTTAGGGTTCGAACTTAGCGAGCTTTCTTATACAAAGTATTTTTTGACAGCGTCTGAATTTGTCGGATGTGGTAGCTCTTCCCATCCATTGTTGTGAGGATGAGACCACCACCGGAGAATGTTGTTTTTACCATAAATGGACCTTCGTAGTTAGGTGTCTATTTACCACGTGAATCGAGGCGAGTTAGGAGAATCTTCTTGACTACCAAATCTCTTTATTTGAAAACTCGAGGGTAGAATTTCTTGTCGATGGCTTTCTTCATCTGCTTCTGATATAAATGACTATAACACAAAGCTATTAAGCATTTCTATTCAATGAGGTTAAGCTGATCAAGTCGCATCTGAACCCACTCTGCTTATTCAAGCTTTGTTTCCATTAGAACTCGAACTGATGGAATCTCTATTTCGATCGAGAGTACCGCCTCCATACCATATACTAGAGAGAAAGGAGTTGCACTTGCTGATGTGCACACCGAAGTACGGTAGCCATGTAGAGCAAAGGGAAGCATTTCATGCTAATATTTGTATGTCTTCACCATTTTATGAATGATTTTCTTGATGTTCTTATTGGAGACTTCGACAACCCCGTTCATCTTTGGTAGATATGGTGAAGAGTTATGATGCTCGATCTTGAAACTATCACATAACTCCTTCATCATTTTGTTGTTCAAATTTAACTCGTTATTCGTAATAATTATGCTTGGAACCTCATATCTGCACATGAGATTTTGTTTGATGAATCGAGTAACCACTTAACTTGTCACGTTTGGGTAGGATGCCGCTTCTACCCATTTTGTTAAGTATTCAATGGCAACTAGTATGAACCGGTGTCTATTAGATGCTTTCAGTTCAATCATGCCTATTATATTAATTCCCCACATTAAAAATGGCCAAGGAGAGATCATGATGTTCATAGGAGTCAGTGGCACATTCATTTTCTCTGCATAGATTTGGCATTTGTGACATGTCTTTGTGTAATAGTAGCGATTGGCTTCCATCGTCAACCAATAATAACCCGCTTGTAGGATTTTTCTTGCCATGGAGTGCCCATTTGTATGAGTTCTAAAAGTTCCTTCATGGATTTCTCTCATAAGCATATTTGCTTCCTGTTTCTCCACACACTTGAGTAGCACCATATCATAGTTTATTTTGTAGAAGACATCACCAATTAGGAAGAATTTTGAGGCTAGCTTCTGCAGAGTTCGTTTTTCAATGATAGAGGCATTTTCTGGATATTCTTGCTTTTCAAGGTACCTCTTGATGTCATAGAACCAAGGCTTGTTATACGGTCCATCTTCAATAGCAAGGCAGTGTGCATGCTCTTCGTAATGTCTGATTATAATACGCGGTTCATGGTTTGGACAAGTTACCTTGAACATGACTAATAGAGTTGCCAAGGCACCTGCCATCTGAGTTTTTTTCTCGTGGGATATGATTGAATGTGATCTCAGTGAATTATGCGGATAACTTTAGAACATGATCCCGATATGAAATCAATTTGGGATGTTTAGTTTCCCATTCACCATTTACTTGGTATATGACTAGAAAGAAGTCTCCAAATACTTTGATATGTTTGATTCTTAGATTGATGGCCGCTTCTAGACCCAGGAAACAAGCTTCATATTCGACGATATTGTTGGTGCAGTCCAAACATAACCTTGCAGTATAAGGTTTGTGATAATTTTATTGGAGAAGTTAAAACTACCCCAATGTTGTGCCCTAAAGCATTTGAAGCTCTGTCGAACATGAGTGTCCAATGTGCCCCTGGTTCAGGTCCTTCGTCCGGCCCTGGTATTTTGTAGTCACCTATAACCATGACATCTTTGTCTGGAAAGTAGAACTTCATTGGTTGATATTCTGTTAATGGTTGATGAGCCAGGTGGTCATGTAGTATACTACCTTTGATGGCCTTTTGAGTAACATATTGGATGTCGTATTCAGATAGTAACATCAGCTGTCGGGCAATCCTTTCTGTAAGAGCCAGTTTTTCGAACACATACTTTAAAGGATCCATTCTTGCTATTAACCACGTGGTATGAGTTAACATATATTACCTCAATCTTTAGTAGCCCAAGCGAATGCACAACAAGTTTTCTCTAGAAGTGAGTACCTGGTTTCGTAGGTCAGTGAATTTCTTGTTGAGGTAGTAGATTGCATGCTCTTCTCTACCCGTTTCATCATGTTGTCCTAATACACATCCGATTGATCCTTCAAGTACTGTTAGATACATGATGAGTGGTGTGATACAGTGGGAGAGAACTGACTGTTTTTGGAATACTGGTTCGCGTTTTGCATTTGTTTTCGCAAAATGTCGCGGTAAGCAAGAGTCGCCACCGTCTTTTATTTTATCCAACAAGGAAAGGAAAAAAAGCACAGAAAAATTCCTTTTTCGAGATGTATCTCGGGTCCGGGGGTAGATTATAGAAAGGGAAGGTGTTAGCACCCTTTCTATCTGTGGTTATCCACGGGCTCTTAGGTACTTGCTCAAAGTGTTTTAAAAAATTTGCTTACTTTGTGTTTGTGGGTTTGAACAGAGTTTTTTGTTTGAAAAGGAGTGTAAGTGCGAAAATTTATTTTGTTTTGAAGAGCAAGTACTTAAGAACCATCTACCTACTCGAAAAGGGAATCAATTTGTACTAATGTCCTTTATGCAATTCTATCCCACTATTAATGAGTAGATAGCGTCGTCGTTGGAGTTTTAAGGGTCAATTCGATTAAGGGACGTGTGGTCACTAAAGCAATGTTAGGACGCCTTAGCGGTAACCCTAGTGTCTTAGATCATTTTTCCGGGGCAACCGTTTCGAGGAAACTATGATCTTTGGACAAGAGGGCGACCTCTAAAACTTCTTATACTCAATAACCACGTTCGAAGGAAACCAAGTGAGGTGTACCCTAAGAGTGCGCATGTGCGAGTGTGTTATTTTTAGTTAATTTTGTCTTTGTACATGTCATGGGTGATCTATGTTGATTTTAGGCTTTAAACGATTAATCTTGTCATGCGTTCCCTATTACCAAACATCTAACATTTTATAAATTGCGGAACTTAAATTGCGGAATTTAAACTAACTATTACAAGGCGTCGGGTATTTACATCGCCAAAAGCAACCCTTGAAATTAAAATGCGGAAAATAAATAAAGCGATAAAATAGTAACGTCCTATTAAACTATTACATTCCGGGAAACAGATACAATAATATGATAAAATGGATCGCGTGCAGGAAAATTAAATCAGGCGCATTCTAGGGTTTTGACCCTTTGATTATTAAAGAAATGTTTTTTTTGGTTTATTTTGAATTAAAAAGAAATTAAATTAAATTAAGCATTAAATTAATAAATTAATTAATTAATTAATAAAAATGATATTTTTGGATTTTTGATATTTTAAAGAAATAAAATAAATTAATCAAAGTTAATAAAAAACTATTTGTCTAAGTTAATTTTAATTATTGCAAAAGATATTAAAGTTATTTCCTAATTAAACTAGATTAATTAAATTAATATTTATTAACAAAAATGAATTACTGAAAATTAATTTAAATATGAAAATATTTTTGGTTTTTAATTTTAATGAGAAAAAGTTTTAATTGGTTAGTTAAATAATAAAAATAATAACAATAATTAATTAAAAGAAAAAAAATGAAAATAGAGAGAGAGTTAGGGTTTGGTCCTGATCAGGGCGTGAGAATGGCAATTTCCAAGGCCCATTTGTGCAAGCCTTTGTTGACTTTCCTGATTCCACATGGCACGTTGACTAGGTAGTAGGATGGACATCACATCTGGCCTGGGGCCATTTGGCAAGTGATTGGATGAGGGTGTATGATAGGCCACAATTGCTGAAACACGCTGGAATCCCTAAAGAAAAATAATAAAGCAATATGGGGGGACCTGGTATTCGAACCCAGGTCCTGTTGGATTTTGAACGTATGCCTTTGCCACTCAACCACTGCCCTTCATTCGTTAGCATATTGGATAACAATAATAATATGGGAAAAACAATTAATATGCCAGAATAAAAAAATAAAGCGCGAAAATTTGAATGGAGCAACCAGATGGGGACACGTCTTCGTCCCTGTCCTCAGGTTTGTACAGAGATTACCTGCGGATTTAAATCTGCAGCAAAAGGCGTAGGTCAATTCAAAAATCCATCTCAGGCCATATAAATGAAAGGTGATACCATGGATGAACTCGTCTTGTTCCCCTGAACAAGATGGTACCCTTCTCACAAGCCAATTGTTCTTGTAATGGAAAGCCCTAAAAAAAACCTAAAGAACCCTTCAATGGCGTTTTGCGTTATAGAGCAGATAAATACAATCAAATAATATGGAAAGCTTGGAAATTGTCTAGTGATTGCAAATATGCCATTAGTTTCTTGTAATGATGCGTAGATTTTGAAACACGAAAGAAAATTCAGAGGGAGGCCGCGTATCACTTACAGTGCATTTGGGAGGGCGTGAGAGCTTGCTTTTGATTGCAGGAGGTTCAGTGGACACCCAACAATGGATTGGTGTTGAGATTTGCTTTTGATTTTGCCTCTATGCCTGATTTCAGTTTCAAGCTTTTTGACAATTTTTTCAAGTTTGCTATTGATGATTCTGCAGCCTCTAGGTCTTGAATTCGTGCCTCTTGCCTTGCATATGTATAATGCAATGTATTAAGTTAACTTTTGTGCACTGAATCCTTGTGCATCAATGCTTGGAGATTTGATTTGATCCTCCATTGATAACCTTCCAATTTTGTCCAAAATCCAATCTTTCTGCACATGGAATGGCTGATGCGAATATGATTCACTTGATGATGATGATTAGGTCCTAAAATAGCGAAAAAGAGATCAAATCATCAATGTTTGGATTTTATTTGATTTAAATTGATTAAAAATGAAATAATTCATTAAAAATCAAATTAAATAATAAAATTGACAAATGGTCACAAGGCTGAAGATAGGACACGTGTGTAGTGTGACAAGATCAAATCAAGTGGAAAAGAATAGGCCCATTTGACAAAATTTGAAGTTTTGGGGATAGTTGACTTTTGGCAATTTTGCAAAAATGCTCAACTTCAACAATGCATAACTTCTTCAATTTTGAACTTTTGGAGGTGTTCTTTGACTTTTTAGAAAGCTTGAGATGTTCTCTAACCAACCCTTTTTCTCTCATCGCATTTTTATATTCCATGCACAAGTTATATGCTTTGTAAAAAAAGGTGTTTTTGTTGACTTTCAAAAATGACCTATAATGTCCAAATTTGTAACTTTTCGTGAGTGCATTTCTTGATCTTGGGGTATGAAGATGGATTGTAGGGAATTTAGTCCTCTTCAAAATGAGCTTTGGATGGGTCATTTCTCATAAAGTATGAGAAAGGTATGCTTGGTCAAAGTTGAGTTGACTTTTCCTACAAAACCCTAATTTAGCAACTTTTGAGTCTTGATGAATCTTGAGCAATCCTTGATGAATCATGATCAACCATTGATCAAATTATGAAATATCCTTCAAAATGAGAATGTTGACAAAAAATATTGAAGTTTGACTGTATTTGGGTCACAGTTGACTTTTGCCCTAGCACAATCGATTTTTGGACCCCTTGAGCAATTAACTGACCAAACTTCCTTTGCAAGGCTTAAAATTTGACATGGATGAACTTGAGAACATATTAGGAAATTGGGGAGAACTTGAGGTAATTTGGATGCAAGGACCTTGATGCAACACAAAACCCTAATTTGAGGTTGACTGCCTTAGGAGATAACTTGACTGTCCAACTCTTGAGCAATCTTGAGCCACTTGGAGATTTTTCTTGCAATGTTTTGAGAATATGGGAGGGAAAATTTTGGGGTACAACAGCTTCCCCTGTTCAATCTTCTTAAACCTGAGGATATAGATTGGCTTTCGGGCCTTTCGTGATCCGAAGGTGGAAGATGACTGAACACTAAAGTGCCTAGAAATTTGCACTCGCATGAAGTGGTATCAACCTGGTGATGTCTGGAATGGGCTTACAGATGCCATTTAGAGACTGATGATAGGTGGTATGAACTTCGACTGGAATAGGAATCAGGGAGATCTTATCGTCGATCTAATTGACCCAGAGAAGGTCTTGAATTAACTTTGACTGGATCGACATCAGAAAAATCTTAGGATCGATTTAACTGGACCAGACAAAAGCCTTGGAATATGTTCAACTGGAATACGAATCAGGGAGATCTTAGGGTCGATCTGACTGAACCAGAGAAGGTCTTGGATTAACTTTGACTGGATCGGCATCAGAAAAATCTTAGGATCGATTTAATTGGACCAGACAAGGTCTTGGATTCACTTTGACTGGATCGGCATCAAAAAAATCTTAGGATCGATTTAACTGGACCAGACAAGGTCTTGGATTCACTTTGACTGGATCGGCATCAGAAAAATCTTAGGATCGATTTAACTGGACCAGACAAGGTCTTAGAGTATCTTCAACTGGAATACGAATCAGGGAGATCTTATCGGCGATCTGACTGAACCAAAGAAGGTCTTGGATTAACTTTTACTGGATCGGCATCAGAAAAATCTTAGGATCGATTTAACTTGACCAGACAAGGTCTTGGATTAACTTTGACTGGATCGGCATCAGAAAAATCTTAGGAGAGATTTAACTGGACCAGACAAGGTCTTGGAGTATCTTTGACTGGATCGGCATCAGAAAAATATTAGGATCGATTTAAATGGACCAGACAAGGTCTTGGAGTATCTTCAACTGGAATACGAATCAGGGAGATCTTATCGGCGATCTGACTGAACCAGAGAAGGTCTTGGATTAACTTTGACTGGGTCGGCATCAGAAAAATCTTAGGATCGATTTAACTGGACCAGACAAGGTCTTGGATTAACTTTGACTGGATCGGCATCAGAAAAATATTAGGAGCGATTTAACTGGACCAGACAAGGTCTTGGAGTATCTTTGAATGGATTGGCATCACAAAAATCTTAGGAGCGATTTAACTTGACCAGACAAGGTCTTGGATTAACTTTGACTGGATCAGCATCAGAAAAATCTTCGAATCGATTTAACTGGACCAGACAAGGTCTTGGAATGTCTTCAACTGGAATACGAAACAGGGAGATCTTAGGGTCAATCTGACTGAACCAGAGAAGGTCTTTGACATAGCTGAGAACTTTAACTGTATCTTTCCTGAAAGGTAAGGGTCAGTTATATGCAATGCATGGTATATATCAAGCAATAATTCTCTCAACATAAATGAGATTGTGTGGTATGATGCGTATATGCATGTATCATGATGTATGGAAATGTAATGTTTTAGCTGGGGAAAATAAATCCCGGACAGCTGCTGGAGAATAGAGTTGAATTCTTCGTTTCCGTTGGAGATGGTGAACGAAGGTGATTGCGAGAATAAACCTACGGGAGAAGATAACTCTGTTGGGGAATAAACTGATGAGGAGATTACTCTGTGGGGAAGAGATGCTCGGGTGAGGATTCCTATGATAAACTCCGCTGGGGATGGATTACCGTTGCTGGTGATACTGAATCTGTCGAGGATTGAATTCCTGTTTGTGAAAGGAAAGAACTTCGCTGGGGATGATCTTTCAGTTGCGACTTGCTGGGGATAACCTTGTTAGACTTTTGTAGGGATAATCCATTGAACTTTGTTGGGGACAATCTTTTGAACTCGGCTGGGGAGATTTATTTTTGTACTCTGCTGGGGGATAAACTTCCAGAGTCTACTGGGGATGATGCTTCAACTCCTTTGGGGAAGCTTTTTCAGACTACACTGGGAAAATTTTGACTCCACTGGGGGTATCTTGTATTCTGTCGGGGAATATTCTTATACTCCGCTAGGGAATATTAAGACTGTCGGGGATATAATGCCTTTTTAGGGCTGATGGTAGATTAACTCATCTTGGGGAGAGTATTGTTGATTTGTTCATAGTTGCAAGTCTCAGCTGGGGGGAGAGCTACCATTACTGTCTTACTCTGCGGGGAGTGAAGGTATCTTAGCCATATTCTCCAGCTGAATTTACCTTTGTACCTGGAGGACAGAGCAACTATACAGCTTGGACACTTCTTATTGCCCCTATTTCTGATATCACCCATAATCGTCTTCTGTTTCGTATGAAAATATTTATGAGCATCAATTAATGTCAGATGCATATATCAAAAATGAACATTGGACGTTCTTTGCAAATCAAAACAGATAAAGGAAAAACAATTTGAAATTTCTTTGAAAATGAATTGTATTGATTTTGAAGTTTAGCCTGTAAATAGGCGTTTTTGTACAAGAGGCTGACGTCCTAGTAAGAGAACACCGCCGAATAATAGAATTTACACAATTTGTGAAAAACTAAACAAAACAACTATGTGAATAATCCCACTGGGTTCCAACTCTGCTATTGCCTTTATGTCCTCGAGCATCTCATCACTTTGCTACTTGGTTGAAGGTAGATCAGATTGATTAGGCCGTCCGAGCTTGATTGTCGATACCGAAGTCGGGATGCAAGGTGATCCAATGAGACATAGTGTTACGCTTTGATCCCTAATTTTTTCCTGGACCGCCCTTTCGGTTTTCAGTCCACCGGGATACCCTTTTTTTCCCAAGTTTCCTTTTTAGGTTTTCGGCTTGTCGGGTGTACAAATTCTTTCATTTTCGTCCCTTATTTTTGCCCGAACCCTTTTGGTTCGCCGAGAAGCCCTTATTTTTGCCTAGGCCAGTCAACCTAGCGGGTCATTGATTATGCGTAGTATCTTTTCACTATGTCTGCATTGACGGGGTGAGGAAGGTCGTCACCATCCATGGTGGTTAGAATCATAGCTCCTCCTGAGAAAATGTTCTTAACCACAAATGGCCATTCGTAAGTAGGGGTCCATTTGCCCCTGGGATCACCTTGAGGTAAGATAATGCGCTTGATTACCAGATCCCCAACTTGATACTCTTGTCGTCTAACTTTCTTGTTAAATTCCTTGATCATCCATTTTTGGTACGTCTGACCATGACAAATAGCAGTAAGTCTCTTTTCGTCGATTAGGTTCAGCTGATCAAGCCGGGTCTGAATCCAGTCATCTTCACTCAAACCTGCATCCTTCATGATTCGAAGAGAGGGTGTCTGAACTTCAATGGGAAAGACTGCCTCCATACCATATACCAAGGAATAGGGTGTTGCCCCTGTTGACATTCACGCTGAGGTACGGTACCCATGAAGAGCAAATGGTAACATCTCGTGCCAGTCTTTGTATGTCACTGTCATCTTCTGCACAATCTTCTTAATGTTCTTATTAGCCGCTTCGACAGCATCATTCATCTTCGGACGGTAGGGAGAAGAGTTGTGATGCTGTATCTTGAATTTCTCGCAGAGCTCGGTGATCATCTTGTTGTTGAGATTGGTACCATTGTCCGTAATGATCCTCTCTGGTACACCATATCGACAGATCATATTGTGCAGAATGAACTGTGCCACGATGTTCTTGGTTACAGTAGCAAAGGAAGCTGCTTCAACCCACTTCGTAAAGTAATCGATTGCTACCAGGATGAAACGATGCCTGTTGGACGCTGTAGGTCTGATCTCGCCGATCATATCAATGCCCCACATTGCAAAAGGCCAAAGAGCTGTCAAGACGTTCAGAGGAACTGAAGGTATGTACACCTTATCAGCATAGACTTGGCACTTGTGACATGTCCGAGAATGCTGATAACAGTCGGCTTCCATGGTGGACCAAAAGTATCCTGCCCGAAGGATTTTCTTTGCCATGGTGTGTCCACTGGAATGAGTTCCGAATGTACCTTCATGTAACTCCGCCATAATCCTTTCTGCTTCATTCTTATCCACACATCGCAGTAAGGTCGAATCATGGTTACGCTTGTACAGGATGTCATTGCTGATGAAGAACTTTACTGCGAACCTCCTCATAAACTTCTTGTCATTAACAGATGCACCCTCGGGGTACTCCTGAGCCTCAAGATACCTTTTTACCTCATGAAACCAGGGCTTTTCTGTTACCTCTTCAGCCTCAATATCACAGCAATGTGCAGGTTTGTCCAATCTTTCAATGATAATCCGGGGAGCTTCGTTGTCCCAATTAACTTTGAACAAAGAAGACATCATAACCAACGCGTCCGCCAACTGATTCTCCTCTCTAGGGAAGTGTTCAAAGTTTATCTCCTCAAAATGGGGAAGCAACGTCAACACATACTCCTTGTAAGGAATGAGATTCGGGTGTTTCATATCCCACTCGCCTTTGATCTGACTGATCACGAGAGAGGAATCTCCAAAGACACTTAGAAACTTAATCCTTAGGTCAATTGTTGCTCGAAGACCCATGATGCACGCTTCATACTCCGTCATATTGTTGGTGCAATTGAAACATAGTCGGGCAGTAAATGGAGTATGAGAGCCTTTAGGAGATATGATCACGGCGCCAATGCCATTACCCAAAGCGTTCGAAGCTCCATCAAAGTACATACACCATCGAGATCCCTCCTCAGGTCCTTCATCCGGTCCAGGTGTCTCACGATCAGTTACCAACGTGATATTCTCGTCCGGGAATTAAAGGTTCATAGACTGGTAATTATCCACTGCTTGATGTGCCAAATGGTCTGCCAACACACTTGCCTTAATTTCCTTTTGGGTCGTGTATTGGATGTCATACGCAGTCAAGATCATCTGCCATCTCGCTATTCTTCCGGATAACGCAGGCTTTTTGAAGATATACTTGATTGGATCCATCTTTGATATTAATAGAGTAGTGTGAGTCAGCATATACTGTCTTAGCCGGCGAGCAACCCATGCCAAAGTGCAGCATGTTTTCTCTAGCAGTGAGTATCAGGTCTCACAGTCGGTAAACGTTTTGCTAAGGTAATAAATAGCATGCTCTTTTCGGCCAGACTCGTCATGCTGACCTAGCACACACCCCATTGAATTGTCGAGTACTGTCAAGTATAAGATCAAAGGTCTCCCTTCAATTGGAGGCATCAGAATGGGTGGCTCTTGGAGATACTCTTTGATCCTTTCGAAAGTGGCCTGGCATTCATCGTTCCAACGTACTACTTGATCTTTCTTCAGCAGCTTGAAGATTGGCTTACAAGTAGCAGTCAGGTGCGAGATGAATCGGGCAATGTAATTCAGGCGTCCTAGAAAGCCTCTGACTTCTTTCTCTGTTCTGGGAGCTGGCATTTCCTGTATAGCCTTCACTTTTGCAGGATCCACTTGAATACCCTTATCGCTTACGACGAAACCCAGCAGCTTACCAGATCTCACCCCGAAGGTGCACTTGTTCGGGTTTAACCTCAGCTTGTACAACTTCAACCTGTCAAATAGCTTCTGCAGATGGTCAAGGTGTTCCTCCTCAGTTTGGGACCTTGCAATCATATCGTCGACGTATACTTCAATCTCATGATGGATCATGTCGTGAAACAAAGCAACCATGGCACGCTGATACGTTGCCCCAGCTTTCTTCAATCCAAAGGGCATAACCTTGTAGCAAAAGGTACCCCACTGAGTGACAAAAGTTGTCTTCTCCATGTCTTCGGGAGCCATTTTAATCTGATTATAACCGGAGAAACCATCCATGAAGGAGAAGACTTTATGCTGAGCGGTGTTGTCAACCAGAACATCGATATGAGGTAGAGGGAAATCGTCTTTGGGGCTCGCCCTGTTCAAATCCCTGTAGTCAACACACGTTCAAACCTTACCATCCTTCTTCGGCACAGGAACCACATTGGACACCCATTGAGGGTAAGAAGTAACTGCTAGAAAACCGACGTCAAACTAGAGGACAGTCTTCCTTGGTAGGTAGGCGATGAACCACAATATCAGTATCCAACCCAGGCATATCTTCATAAGACCAGGCAAAGATCTCAACGTAGTCACGCAGCATCTGAATCAAACGTTGCTTCACACTATGCTCCAGATTTTCCCGCGATCTTGACTTCCTTATTGTCTGTCTCTGTACCCAGATTCACTGATTCCACCGGCTCTTCATGCGGCTGAATAACCCTCTCTTCTTGAAGTAACAGTCTTGCAAGTTCACCAGGCACTTCGCAATCATCTTCACCTTCGTCTTCGGCTAAGTTGATCGTACTTTCGAAGTCATAACTGGCAGTAGAAAAGTTGTTACCAGTGAGATCCAGAGTGGATGTAGACCTGTATATGTGAGTGTGTGTAAAATAGCTGTTTTGCAATATATAATAAAAGAAAAACAAGGAGCGCATGATTTGAAATGCAAGAAACATCCAATGCTTTTATTAATTATATATGAAAATGACACACATAAAGCCCTCACAAATGAAACCACGGTGCCCCGGGTAAGACACCGGGCCATAAAGTTTAAAACATTGTCTGTTACAAATTCAAAACAAAAAGTTTCATTACTGGGTAACAAAAGAAATAGGGATGAAGTCCTTTGCTGTACAGTTGCTTGGTCCACCGTCGGTCGTAGGATAGATCCAACTGTCGAACCCAGACTCTTCCACCTCGTCTTCAATGGCATTCACTCCCGAATTGCTGATGAACACGGGAGGTCTTCCAATCCGTGCATTCCGAACAATCCTTTGAGTTTCTGCAGTGAAACTCAAACCAAACTTATTAGTCTTCTGTGTAAAATCAGGGAGTCGGCCCCAATTTGCATACCCACCTTTCTCAACAACAGCCCGGGCATCCTTAAAAGAAGCCATCTTCATAGGAGAATCTTCAACAACAGTCTCGGTTGACGCCGGTGTCTGGGGAACCTCTTCAAAGTGTTGAAAAGGGGTGTTAATGAACTCCCCATCCATCTCTACATATCGGAAAGAGTTGAGGTGGCTCACCATGTACTCCTCCTCTCCTTGTATTGTAACAATCTTCCCTTTGACCGGGTACTTCAGTTTCTGGTGGAGCGTAGAGGTCACTGCCCCAGCTTTGTGGATCCATGGGCGACCCAGCAAACAAGAATAAGATGGCCGAGTGTCCATCACATAGAACGTAGAGTTGAAAACCTGAGAACCAACCTTAATCGGAATATCCACTTCTCCATGCACCATTCTCTTAGACCCATCAAAGGCCCTAACAACAATGTTGCTTGGCTTCAGCTCCAACCCTTCACAGTCCAACCGGTCTAGAGCTTTCTTAGGCAAGACGTTCAATGAGGAACCAGTATCCACCAATACATGAGCAAGAGTAGTGCCCCTGCATTCAATGGAGACATGCAGGGCATCATTGTGATTCTTCCCTTTAGCAGTCAAGTCGGTGTCAGAGAAACCCAATCCATTATCAGCAGTCAGATTGGCCATGCAATCTCTAAGCTGATCAGCTGATGTCTCTTGTGGTACGTGTGCAGTCTTCAGGAATGCAATCAGAGCCTTGGCATGGGCCTCTAAGCATAACAACTGTGACAACATAGAGATTTTGGACGGGGTTTTCCCTAGCTGTTCAACTACATTGTAGTCGCTCTTTTTGATGATTTTCAGAATCTCTTCCATCTCCTGTCTAGAAGCTTCAACAGTAATCGTTATTGGTGCCTCCGTCTAGGCAGGCTCACCGGTGGTCCCTTTTCCCCGAGCGTCAGAGGACTCAGCGACAGGGTAAGAATAGGAACTTGAACAGGAATAGTAGCAGGTACACTGGCAGGTGTAATAACAACAGGTTTTCGGGCTGTTGGTGGAGAGATATCAGGTAAGAAAGGTCTTCCGCTGCGGGTGACTTTAGCAGGTCCAACAATATTGCTGACGTCAGTATCAACATCCAAATCTTGTTTAACTCCATGAAAATAAACATCGGCCCCGTAATGCCAAGGGACAGCTTTATCAGAGGTGTAAGGGATAGGCCCAGGAACAGTAATGATCACATGTGCGATTCTTGGAACAAATGTAATCCTAACAGGCTTCCTCGAGGGAGCCTTGGAAGAATTGTCGAAGACGGTGATAATGGCAACTTCTTCAGTATGAACTAAAGGAACAACAGTCTTCTCAAACAGAATTTCTTTACTATCCATCAGGCGTTGGACACCTAATTTCAAAAGATGGCAGCCGGTTGGTAGGGCAAAACACATACGGCAACCTTCGTCACATCCCGGAAATAAACCGGCTAGAAAAAGGTTCTTCTTCATAGTCATCAAAGGGGTAACAATGTCGTTCACAGAAACCACAAACGAGTCTTCATCTATAGCGTTCACTCCATGCTTGGGCATAGGAGCAATCACAACATTAGGTCTTTCGGGCGCCTCGAACTCAATCTCCTTAGCATCAATTAAGTCCTGTATTTTGTTCTTCAAAGCCCAACAATCATCTGTATTATGCCCCTGGCTATCAGAGTGGAAAGCACATCGGGCATTAGGGTTGTACTTTGGTGATGTAGTGTTGGGATATTCCGGGGCCTCCCTTAGCAATACTAGATTAGTCTTTAGTAACTGCGGAAGAATCTGAGACAAATTCATGCTGAGACGGGTGAATTTCCTTCAAGGTCTCTCGTCCTTTGTTGATTGTTGTGCTGAGGAGCACCAGCAGGTCTTGAAATAACAACTGCATTGACAGCTTGGCGGCGTTCAGATCTATTCTGGCTTTTCGAACTGTAGACAGCACTGGACTCTTTCTTAAAAGGCATTTTTCTCGGTGCTTGATGAGGCACCCTTCTGTATCTTGCCATCCTTAATACCAGCCTCAATCCTCTCACCGGTCATAATAAGCTCTGTAAACCCAGATGAAGAACTTCCGATCAGATGGTTGAAAAATGGACCAGACAAGGTCCCCAGAAACATATCCACAAGCTCCCGATCAGCCAAGGGTGGTTGTACACTTCCGGCGAGGTCCCTCCACTTCTGAGCATAATCTTTGAAACCTTCGCCTGTTCCCATTGACACACCCTGGAGTTGGGTACGCGTGGGAGCGAGGTCGGAATTGTATTGGTACTGCCTGTAGAAAGCAGTAGCCAAATCTTCCCAACTGCGGATACTGGCTCCGTCCAAATGATAGAACCATTCAAGCTGAGTCCCCGAGAGACTGTCTTGAAATAAGTGGATCCATAGGTTCTTATCAGTGGTGTACGACTGAATCTTCCTTACATATGACTGGAGGTGCATCTTCGGACAAGAAACTCCGTCATACTTAGCAAAGGCTGGTGCTTTGAATTTATGGGGAATCACCACCCCAGATGATAGACCCAGATCACCAAAGTCTAGACCAAGCACTTTCTGAACTTCCATCGCACTCAACTGGTCTTCGAGTTGCTTGTATCTATCCTTAGCCAGAGGATACTGGTCTTCGTCGAAGTCCGTCTCATTGTCTGAAACCATAGGGCTAGGAGCCCTCCTTTCTTCCTGACTATCTTTCCCTCTAGATGAGGTGGTCAAATCAACTTCATCCTATAGCCTATTTCCAAACTGGTGACCTGTGTTAAATAAGACTGTCATCTTCTTCTTCTTCTTCTTCTCTTTCAGAATCAGGGTCTTTAGATCTTGCTGACCCTTAGCTAGATTCATGAACAACTCTTGGAATTGGGCATTCTGGGCCTGTAGGGCCATGATGGCTTACTCAGTTGAAGGTTCAGCAGACATGATGAGTGCTGAAATAAACAACGAAGAAGATAAGAGACCTGTAATGGGTACCTGTTATGGAGTGCATGGGATGAAACACACTTTTATTAGATAAACTTTAAAATTCAAATTGTTCAACAGATGCCCTTAAGGCGTTACAAGAAACGAAATACTGAAAAGTAAATAAAAACTGGAAAGGGAATAATCAAAGGACAATCAGTGCTCCCATGGTCTCTTCTTGTCGGTGCGGACATAGTCATTGAGAATCCGCTCGTTCTCTAGCTGCCTAGTCAACTTCTGGATCTTCTACTCTTGCTCGTTAAACTTTTTTCAGTAAGAATCCCGCTCTTCTCTCAGCTGCATCCAAGACCTTTTCAGTGCCCCAATGTCAGTGGGCATGTAAGGATGGAGGATGGTAGGAAGAACGCCTTCTTCATTAGCAACTTCAACAATGATAGGCAGGACGACTTCATACGAAATTCTCAGCTTCTGGGCATGGATACGAACCCATCTGAGATATGGCTCCATTGGAAGAGAAGTCTTTGGACCCAGCTCATGTGGATCAGATCTGTGAACTCTATCCCAAGCCCTTATGAATCTGCGGTGTTGCTCGTTGCTATCCCCTTGAAAATCAAAGATGATACTAGGCATTAGCAGCTCATGAGGTCCTTCTCTTCTGGCTCTCCCAAACTGACGTAGAGCTAAGCATGGATTGTAAGAAATTCCTCCATTGGTTCCTATCAGGGGAACATTGGGGTACTCCCCACAGCGATCAATGAAAGCCACCTCGTCCATACCCTTGATAGTCCAGATGATATCATTATGCGAGAGATACATAACCCTATAGGCCTAGCCCATGCCTTCTTTGTTCTTCAACACTGATTCGGGGAGGTGTGAAATAAACCACCTCACCAACAATGGAGCACAACACATCAAGGTCCCCCGCTTTCGGGAAGTACGGGCATAAAGCTGATGAAGAATGTCACCCAAGAGAGTGGGTACAGGATTACGAGAGATGAAGATTTTTATTGCATTCACATCAACAAAGGAGTCAGAGTTCGGAAACAATACCAAGCCATATATCAAAAGAGCCAGAATATCCTCGAATGCCTTGAAGTCTAGACTATCCCAGAAATAGTTAGCCTTACCAACCAAGAACTTAGTCAGAAAGCCCTTTGCTCCACTTCTAGTCTCCCAATTAGTCATTACCTCATCCTTTATCAGGTGGAGGGCTGAAGAAATCTCTTTCGGCCTAAGAATCTTCTCCCAACCAGTAAACGGGGTCTACTCCAGAATAGAGATACCGAGTAGATTAGAGAACTCTTCTAAGGTGGGAACCAACTGGTAATCCTGGAAAGTAAAGCAATGGTACAACGGATCATAAAATTGGACTAGGACACTCATCATCTGCTCGTCCAATTTGGAGGTGACCAAACTGAGAAGATATCCATGTCTTCTGATGAAGGAGTTAGTATCTGGCATCATTGCAATTAAATCTTTAAGCATGGTGGGAAGCTGGACAAAGTTGATCCGGATAGTATTCCTACACATGGGCATCATGACCTACAAAACCGAACAAAGATGAATCCCTCATGTCTTTGAAATGGGTTAGTCCAATGCAAGATGTATGCAATGTTATGATGTCATGATGTCATGATAGAAAGCACACCACAAGTATCCACAAATAGTAAACATGGTAAAGGCACATAAGTCACACAGAGAGCCCTTAGATTTCAGGCTGGCAAGGAGCTTAGGTACTACCCTCTTTCAGTTCAGTTGGTTTAAACCTGTCCTAAAAATAGTAACCGGGTTCTAGAGGATCTCAATATCACTGACTACCCGCAATCGGTCGTAATTCCAGTTTAGCAATCTTTTCTTGCAGCCAGAATCACCGCGAGAGTTTAGTCTCAATGAGTGTAGCATATTGCTACTGTTCTATGGCCAAGTTGGTCAATTTAAAGGTTCTAAGGTCAGTTGGTGCTTAATGACCCCTTAGAAGACCCATATTCTCCTCGTTCCAACACAAGGGATATCGGTACAGACTAAAGTTCCACACCAACGGAGCTACTGCTTCAACCATATCGGTATATGCCGTACAATTCCCTCACAGTTTATTGCTACTTACCTAAAGGGTATCCCCCAGATCCGGGTTAGGATCTATAGTAACTCTGATACAAGCCCACAAATATAAAGCATACAAAGCAAACAATTGAAAACACAATGATCTAATCCTAAGGTACACCATACTTATAAATTATCCCCAACAGAGTCGCCAGTTCTGTGATACGGTGGGAGAGAACTGACAGTTTTTGGAATACTGGTTCGCGTTTTGCGTTTGTTTTTGCAAAATGTCGCGGTAAATAAGAGTCGCCACCGTCTTTTATTTTATCCAACAAGGAAAGGAAAAAAAGCACAGAAAAATTCCTTTTTCGAGATGTATCTCGGGTCCGGGGGGTAGATTATAGAAAGGGAAGGTGTTAGCACCCTTTCTATCCGTGGTTATCCACGGGCTCTTAGGTACTTGCTCAAAGTGTTTTCAAAAATTTGCTTTCTTTGTGTTTGTGGATTTGAACAGAGTTTTTTGTTTGAAAAGGAGTGTAAGTGCGAAAATTTATTTTGTTTTGAAGAGCAAGTACTTAAGAACCATCTACCTACTCGAAAAGGGAATCAATCTATACTAATGTCCTTTATGCAATGCTATCCCACTATTAATGAGTAGGTAGCGTCGTCGTTGGAGTTTTAAGGGTCAATTCAATTAAGGGACGTGTGGTCACTAAAGCAATGTTAGGACGCCTTAGCGGTAACCCTAGTGTCTTAGATCATTTTTCCGAGGCAACCGTTTCGAGGAAACTATGATCTTTGGACAAGAGGGCGACCTCTAAAACTTCTTATACTCAATAACCACGTTCGAAGGAAACCAAGTGAGGTGTACCCTAAGAGTGCGCATGTGCGAGTGTGTTATTTTCAGTTAATTTTGTCTTTGTACATGTCATGGGTGATCTATGTTGATTTTAGGCTTTAAACGATTAATCTTGTCATGCGTTCCCTATTACCAAACATCTAACAGTTTATAAGTTGCGGAACTTAAATTGCGGAATTTAAACTAACTATTACAAGGCGTCGGGTATTTACATCGCCAAAAGCAACCCTTGAAATTAAAATGCGGAAAATAAATAAAGCGATAAAATAGTAACGTCCTATTAAACTATTACATTCCGGGAAACAGATACAATAATATGATAAAATGGATCGCGTGCAGGAAAATTAAATCAGGCGCATTCTAGGGTTTTGACCCTTTGATTATTAAAGAAAGGTTTTTTTTGGTTTATTTTGAATTAAAAAGAAATTAAATTAAATTAAGCATTAAATTAATAAATAAATTAATTAATTAATAAAAATGATATTTTTGGATTTTTGATATTTTAAAGAAATAAAAATAAATTAATCAAAGTTAATAAAAAACTAATTGTCTAAGTCAATTTTAATTATTGCAAAAGATATTAAAGTTATTTCCTAATTAAATTAATATTTATTAACAAAAATGAATTACTGAAAATTAATTTAAATATGAAAATATTTTTGGTTTTTAATTTTAATGAGAAAAAGTTTTAATTGGTTAGTTAAATAATAAAATAATAACAATAATTAATTAAAAGAAAAAAATGAAAATAGAGAGAGAGTTTGGGTTTGGGCCTGATCAGGGGGTGAGAATGGGAATTTCCAAGGCCCATTTGTGCAAGCCTGTGTTGACTTTTCTGATTCCACATGGCACGTTGACTAGGCAATAGGGTGGACATTACATCTGGACCACCAGATCTGGCCTGGGGCCATCTGGCAAGTGATTGGATGAGAGTGTATGATAGGCCACAATTGCTGAAGTCCGCTGGAATCCCTGAAGAAAAATAACAAAGCAATATAGGGGGACCTGGGATTCGAACCCATGTCCTGTTGGATTTTGAACGTATGCCTTTGCCACTCAACCACTGCGCTTCATTCGTTAGCATATTGGATAACAATAATAATATGGGAAAAACAATTAATATGCCAAAATTAAAAAATAAAGCGCGAAAATTTGAATGGAGCAACCAGATGGGGACACGTCTTCGTCCCTGTCCTCAGGTTTGTACAGAGATTACCTGCGGATTTAAATCTGCAGCAAAAGGCGTAGGTCAATTCAAAAATCCATCTCAGGCCATATAAATGAAAGGTGATACCATGGATGAACTCGTCTTGTTCCCCTGAACAAGATGGTACCCTTATCACAAGCCAATTGTTCCTATAATGGAAAGCCCTAAAAAAAACCTAAAGAACCCTTCAATGGCGTTTTACGTTATAGAGCAGATAAATACAATCAAATAATATGGAAAGCTTGGAAATTGTCTAGTGATTGCAAATATGCCATTAGTTTCTTGTAATGATGCGTAGATTTTGAAACACGAAAGCAAATTCAGAGGGAGGTCGCGTATCACTTACAATGCGTTTGGGAGGGCGTGAGAGTTTGCTTTTGATTGCAGGAGGTTCAGTGGACACCCAGCAATGGATTGGTGTTGAGATTTGCCTTTGATTTCGCCTCTATGCCCGATTTCAGTTTCAATCTTTTTGCCAATTTTTCAAGTTTGCTTTTGATGATTCTGCAGCCTCTATGTCTTGAATTCGTGCCTCTTTCCTTGTATATGTATAATGCAATGTATTAGGTTAACTTTTGTGGATTGAATCCTTGTGCATCAATGCTTGGAGATTTGATTTGATCCTCCATTGATAACCTTCCAATTTTGTCCAAAATCCAAATTTTTTGCACATGGAATGGATGATGAGAATTTGATTCACTTGATGATGATGATTAGGTCCTGAAATAGCCAAAAAGAGATCAAATCATCAATGTTTGGATTTTATTTGATTTAAATTGATTAAAAATGAAATAATTCATTAAAAAATCAAATTAAATAATAAAATTGACAAATGGTCACAAGGTTGAAGCTAGGACACGTGTGTAGTGTGACAAGATCAAATCAAGTGGAAAAGAATGGGCCCATTTGACAAAATTTGAAGTTTTGGGGATAGTTGACTTTTGGCAATTTTGCAAAAATACTCAACTTCAACAATGCATAACTTCTTCAATTTTGAACTTTTGGAGGTGTTCTTTGACTTTTTAGAAATCTTGAGATGTTCTCTAGCCAACCCTTTTGGTATCATCGCATTTTGATATTCCATGCTCAAGTTATATGCTTTGGAAAAAAAGGTGTTTTTCTTGACTTTCAAAAATGACCTATAATGTCCAAATTTGTAACTTTTCGTGAGTGCATTTCTTGATCTTGGGGTATGAATATGGATTGTAGGTAATTTGATCCTATTAAAAATTAGCTTTGGATGGGTCATTTATCATAAAGTATGAGAAAGTTATGCTTGGTCAAAGTTGTGTTGACTTTTCTTGCAAAACCCTAATTTAGCAACTTTTGAGTCTTGATGAATCTTGATAAATCCTTGATTAATCATGATCAACCCTTGATAAAATGATGAAATATCCTTCAAAATGAGAATGTTGACAAAAAATCTTGAAGTTTGACTGTATTTGGGTCACAGTTGACTTTTGCCCTAGCATATTCGATTTTTGGACCCCTTGAGCAATTACTGACCAAACTTCCTCTACAAGGCTTGAAATTTGACATGGATGAACTTGAGAACATATTAGACATTGGGGAGCACTTGAGATCATTTGGATGCAAGGACCTTGATGCAACACAAAACCCTAATTTGAGGTTGACTGCCTTAGGAGATAGCTTAACTGTCCAACTCTTGAGCAATCTTGAGCCACTTGGAGATTTTTCTTGCAATGTTTTGAGAAATATGGGAGGGCAAATTTTGGGTTACAAAAAGTGGTCTTCTGAGAACTAGTGGCATTAAGATCGGTGGCTCTTGAAAATATTGCTTTATTGTCTCAAAAAATGTCTGGCAATCATTATTCCATATCATCGTCTGATCTTTTCGCAACAATTTGAATATAGGCTCACATGTAGAAGTTAGGTGCGATATGAACCTTGAAATGTAGTTCGATCATCCTAAGAAACCACAAACCTATTTCTCTCTCTTCGGACCTGGCATTTCTTTTATAGCTTTGACCTTGTTAGGGTCCACTTCAATACCATGCTGACTTACAATGAAACACATTAATTTTCCTGATCTGACACCAAATGTACACTTGTTTAGATTCAACCTTAGTTTGAACCTTCGCAGACGATCGAATAACTTTTGTAAATGTATGATGTGATCCTCCTCCGTATGGGGTTTGGAAATCATAGCATCTACATACACCTCAACCTCTTTGTGAATCATATCATGGAATAGTGTGACCATAGTCCATTGATAGGTTGCCCCTATGTTCTTCAAATCGAATGACATTACTTTGTAACATAGAGTTCCACAAGGTGTTATAAAAGTAGTCTTTTCCATATCTTCGGGGTGCCATTTTGATTTGATTATATCCTGAGAAGCCTTCCTTGAATGAGAATACAGAAGCTTGAGTTGTATTGTCCACAAATATGTCTATGTGAGATAATAGGAAATCGTCTTTGGGACTTGCGTTGTTCAAATCCCGATAACCCACACACATGTGCACTTTACCATCCTTCTTGGGTACTAGAATGATGTTAGCTATCCAAGGTGGATAATCTACAACGGCTAAGAACCCGGCGTCAAATTGTTTAAGGACCTCTTCTCGAATTTTGTTGGACATGTCTAGACGAGTTCTCTTGAGCTTCTGCCTAACCGGAGAGCAACCTACTTTTAGAGGTAATTTATGCACCACAATGTCTATATTCAATCCTGGCATATCTCTGTAAGACAGGGAAAATATATCCATATACTCATGTAACAACTTGATAAGCCTTTATTTGACGTTTTTCTCCAATGTTGCCCCTTTTGGATCTTCCTCTGTACAGAGGTTAATGGTCTTAGTGGGTTCCTGGTACGATTGTATACTGTCGACTTTTTGCTATACTTCCCTCGCCAATGCTTTTGAAAGTTCAAGATATTCATCATCTTGTTCTTCAGCTTTGTTGATGGGTGCATCAAAATTATATCGGATAACAACAGTAGAATTATCGGTGATTTTGGGCCTGGATCTACACATTTATCATGTTTTGGAACAAATTTTAGTATGTGAATTTGGAAAATGCATATGAAGAAATTATCCCCAATTTTAAATCTAAGAGATAAATGCAAGAGAAAAATAGGGATCTTAGTTGAATGTGAAATATAACTTTATTAATTGTGAATATTGTCTGAAACAAAATAGGGACCCTTACAAGCAACCCCTATGCCTCAGGCTTTAAATAGGTTCTTTCAAAAACAAGAAAAAATACTTTAGAAAGAAAAAGATATCTTGATCTTCTACAGTTGTCCAATTCTTGAGTTCTTCGCCTGGGGCGCATTCACGGATGGAATCAAATGACCTTTTGATGTTGTCTTTGTTAGATATCATTGCCACATGCCCGCCATGCTCTACTCCTTTCTTGACGAAGGTCTTCTGGATTGGAGGAAATCGTGCTTTTCCCTTTCGAGCAGCCTTTGATAATTGATAACCCAAACCAAAACGGTTCTTCTTCTCCGGTATTTCCGAGAGCTTTCCCCAACCCTTTGAGGCATCACTTACCACTGATGTCTGTAAATCTCTCCACGAGGTCACGACAGGTTTCTTGATTTTTCCACCGGTAAGGTTACCCTTGAGGAAACCTCTAAGACTTGAAATGGTATGGCCACATAGTCTTCATCATCACTAATATACTTGTAGGACTCTATGTGACTTACAAATATGTCCTCTTTATCGTTGATTATAACCAATCTTCCTTCAATTAAGAACTTCAATTTCTGATGTAAAGTTGAAGTGATTTCCTCTGCTGCATGAGTCCAAGGTCTCTCGAGTAAACATGTATATGATGGTTCTATATCCATAAGTTGAAAAGTGATGTAGAACATATGTGGGCTGATCTTGTTATAAAGGTCCACTTTTCCAAATACTTAACTTTGAGAACCGTCAAAAGCTTTAACTATCGTAGAGCTTAGTCTTATCACAATACCATCTTTCAACTTTATCAAGCTAGATTTCGGTAACACGTTAAGGGTTGAACCACTACCGATGAGTACCTTGGACATGCTTATAGTACCTATCTAAATGAAGATGTGCAATGCTTTGTTGTGAGCTCAGCCTTTTGGAGGCAACTCACTGTCATTAAAACCCAGATATGATCTAGATGTCAGATTTGCTACAATATTATCAAATTGATTCACAGTAATTTCCTCTGTGACATGGGCAGAACTTAGAACCTTCATTAATGAATCTCGACGCGCTTCTGAATTAATGAGCAACGAGAGTATATAAAATTTCCCCCTTATCTTTCACCAACATATCATTTTTATTTTACACCACATTATCTTTTTTCTTTGGTGGTTCAGATCTAAAGACTCGACCACTGCGAGCCTTGCCCATTCTTCCCGCTATATTTGAGATCACATTCCTTGATTTGATGATGGCTCACATTCTTGTTTTAAGCCATTGACGTATATGATCGAATCATAACTCCATGATATTGCTTTGTCACTTTCGTAGGGGGTTGGAGATGCCCCCCTAATTACCATTGTAGTCTTTGCAACTACTGGTATCCTCAGAGTTTGTTTTGGTGTCATTATTGATGTCTCCATTGACTATCCCTACGGTATCACAAGAGTCTTCTTGTTATGGTTTGGCCCTTGGAAATGAATTAACAATGGCTTCTTTATGCTTCCTTTAATTGCTCCTACATATTCACCTTTAGGGTATGATCCGAATTGGACTATCCCCTGGTCCACCAATTATTGTAATGTCCTATCGAAAGCTTCATTATGTTCCAAAAGGAACCCACACTCTAACATATATTATTTTAACAAATTTATTGGGGCCATTAATCGTCGGGCTTCCCCAAAGTCAGTGACTACTTCAATTACATTTATTGTTGGTTCACCATGCAGAGGAATGGGGGTTTGACTTGATATTCGGCTTATCAAAGGTGATATCTTGGGCATCCAACAAATCTTGAACCTTATGTCTGAAAGTCCAACATTTTTCTATGGTGTTCCCTGGAGCATTTGCATGGTATTCGCACCTGGCATTGACATCGTACCTTGGTGGGAGTGCCCCAACTAGAGGAGCTAGAGGTTTTATCTCTACCAAAGATGTCTTGACTAAGTGTTGTAATAATCGATTACGCGGCATGGGGAGAGGGTCAAATTTTCTTGGAGGCCTCTAAAAACTATTTTGTTGTTGTTCTCGTGGAATTAACAATCACTAATGTGCCCTTTGATGTGATGCTACCACATTGACTTCTCCTTCCTTCTTTTTCGAGAAGTTAGAAATATGTCTTTTTGAATTATAAGGGGTACTAGGTGATGCCCCTTGTATCTTTCCAGTTTTCACACCTGCTTCAATCCTTTCACCAGTGGTTACCAAATCAGAAAATTCGGATGAGACGCTTCCTACTATGTTTTCATAGTATATTCCTTGCAAAGTTCCCATAAACATATCGACTAGCTCCTTATTTAGAAGTGATGGCTGTACACGGGACGCCATTCCTCTCCACCTTTGCGCATACTCCTTGAAAGATTCTTCCTTTTTCAGAGACAAGTTCTGGAGTTGCATGCGGGTAGGCGCCATGTCCAAGTTGTACTTGTATTGTCTCAGGAAAGCATTAGCAAGACCTGCCCTTGTTTGAATATGGATCCACTCCAACTGCATATACCAATCTAGAGATGCCCCACTTAAATTGTCTTGAAAGCATTAAATCATCAGCTTCTGGTCATGAGCATAGGCATGCATCTTCCTGCAATACATGGGCAGATGGTTCCTTGGGTAGGTGAGTCCCTTGTATTTCCCAAGGTCAGGTACTTTGAATTTTGGTGGGATCACCACATCAGGAACTAGATCCATTTCGAGGGAATTTACATTGAAAGCATCATAAACCTACATAGCTTTTAACCTTTCCTCTAGAGCTTTGTACTTGCTAAGCACCAAGGGATTCTCAGTAGCATGAGTATGGGTTGTTCTATGAGTCGCTTGATTAACATCCTCTAAGTCGTGGTCTCCATACTGTAAGTCCAAGTAGTTATCTGCATTATTGATCGTAATTTATAGGGTATGAGATGCCCCTAATTTCGGTGGAGGTGGGACAAACCCTTCAGTATCAGCTTGTCTCGTCTCTTATTGGGCCATAGTTGACTTTTGAGGTCCTACCTCCGGTTCTCTCCTTGGTTGGTGACCGCTCAATGCACCAATAGTATGAGCTATTTCCTTAAAGGATACCCTAGGGATTTTCTCTTGTCTGTCAATGATGTACTTCAAATGATAGAAGAACTTGACTCATGTCTGCTCTCATTGAGTCGATGTTGCCTTTGACTTGCTCAAGATCTTCCTTGAATGCAGCTTGGATTTCCTCAATTTGTTCCATCACTTTCAGTTGATGGGCTCTTTTTTGGTATGGTGGTCGGAGAGGTGGTGCTTTCCTTCTACCAATGGTTTAATTGGAGAATTTTTGAAAAAAATTAGTTTTGTATGAAATGCATATGTTTGCGAATGCATGCATGCATATGAATATGTATGAATGTGCTAAGATTTTTCGCTTTTGAATCTCTTATTCACTTTTGCTTTTTTATTGATGAGTATTTTGAAATGAATACATAGTTCGAATATGGAAACAAAAGTACTTTCATTCATAATTATCGTCCTCAAAAGGGAATATATTTCAGATATTGAAATGAATACATATTTTAAGACACTCACCAAAACCTTTGACTATTACTTTTTTAACCCTATGGATAAGACAAACAAAAACGAAATGAAGGATAAATATATGAAATGCAAAAATGTATGAATGTATGAATGTAGGGCTTAGTGGCGGGATTTTATGAAAGGTACCCTTAGAAGGTAGGCTTCTAGCTTTGGCCTACGGGTATTCTACCCTCCCCATAAGGTGGTTTCCTTAAGGGTATCATGAATAACACTAGAGGGAAAGGCACAAGGGCCCTCCCTTAAGTGGTGCCTCTTTACAGAACGAAACTTTAGTCTCTAGGTCATGAAAGGCCTCAACATGAGATTTTGGTTTAAAGGATTTATAAAGAGTCATGGTGTAATACGGTGGGAGAACTGACTTGTTTTGAATTTTATCGCAAATGTTGCGGATAGAAAGAGTCGCCACCGACTTTTCTTTTATCCAATAAGGAAAGGGTGAAAAGAACATAAAAGACCTTCAAGAATTTTTTGAGATCGGGGGGTAGGTTATGAAAAGATAAGGTGTCAGCACCCTTTTCATCTGTATTATCTATGGGCTCTTAATTGCTAGTTCACTTTTGAAAATTATTTTGTGAATGTGTTTGAAACTATTTTGAAAAATGCCTAAGTGCGGAAACTTTGTAATTATTCTCGTATAAGTTGAGAACACATACAAGGTGTTAATTTTTGAAAATATTTTAGGAAAAGTGTTTGTGAAAAAATATGTTTTGTTTTTGTGAGCAAGCGATTACGAGCTATCAAACTACTCAAAGATCTTTCGTGTTATATTCCTCCTCCTTTAGATAGTGCTACCCTACCAATAGTTAGTAGGAAGCCCCGTCGTTGGATGTTAAGGGACAGGCGTGGGTCATCATAAAATCATAAAGGCAACTTGTAGGGAGCTTTATGAATTTATCGTAAGGGACTAAGATCATTTACCGAAGGCAACATCGAAGGGTCATCGAGGGACTACAATCTTTTTAATCGAGGGACAGTGCTAAAGCGTCCCCACGTTCGAGGGACATGACTACTTTTATTCGAAGGCAACAAGTGAGGTTACCCTAGAGGTGAGTGTGTCCAAAGTGTATTGAATTCAGTTATTTAATCTTGATTAGGGTTATCTAACCGTAGATTTTAGATCTTGCCATACATGCCCTAATTGCTAGCAATCATAAGGAAAATAGTAAAGGAAAAAATTAAAAGTGTAGAAAGTAAACCTAAACTATTACAAGGCTTCAGGGAAGGGGGTACAAAACCATAAAACTGGGGAGAAAAATTAAAGAAAATAAAAGCCCTAATTAATCTATTACATATTGTAGCAGTTACATAATCGGAAAAACTAATGCGAAATTAAATGCGCGAAGATTGTAGAACAAAAAGAAAGTTATAAATCGTTTTGTGATTGTTTGATGATTAATCTAAAGAAAACCTAATTTATTTTAATTTAGAAGAATATAATTAGTTGATTAAAAATAATTGATTAATTAAGCAAAAAAACCCTAACTTCTAGGTCGATTTTAAGTTAATTAAGAAAACTTAAAAATTAAATTAGGGTTTATTAACGAAAAACTAAAACTAAATTAAGGTTAATTATTAAAACCTAAAATTGATTAAATTAAGAAAAACCTAAAAATAAAATTAAAACCTAAAATTAAAATTAGGGTTTGTTTTAAAAAGGTTTGTAAAAGAGTGAGGAACATAGAATTGGAAAAATAAAATAACCAAATGAGTATGGGTGGGTGTTGAACCCATGCCCCAAGCAGTTCCAGAAGCAAGCATACCACCAGGACAAGTGCGCCTTGGTGTCAAGGTAACGCCTCCAACATGTTTTGTAATCAAACCTGCAAAGATGATGGAAATATGAAAAAATAGCAAAATCGAGGATCGAACCCGTGACCTGAGAGACCAATGCCTTAGTGCGCATGTTTCTTCCACTAGGGTGGATATACATCCATTATATAAAAATAATCAATATAAATATATTATAAATCTAACTGCCTTGACAGGAGAGGCGCAAAAGCCCTAGCTCTGATCGTCTTCTCCGACTATCCCTCTTGTAACACCTGCAAAATAAACATCATTAGGTAGCAAATAATACCCTACCCCCCTAAATTGAGGGTGTTGTACCCCAAAATTTTCCCTCCCATATTCTTCAAGAAATTGCCAAGCCAAGTCACAAAATTCCCCAAGGGTTGCCCAGTGCAAAGGTCTCCTATACAGTCAAAACTAGGGTTTGTGTTTTGATCAAGAAAAGGAAGTTTTCAAAGGCCCAATCAAGTCTCACATGCTTACAAATATGGTCAAGTATCCTCATAACAAATTGCAAGGCATTCAGCTCAAAATTGCACAGTCAAAACCCTAAATTGCACTACAGTCAACTGTAGGGGCAAAATGGTCATTTGACAGTCAAAAGTTCAAAATTTTGGTCAACATATCATTTTGAAGCCACAAACATCATTTGATCAATGCTTGATCATGATTCTCAAAATTTGGCTCAGAAATCATCAAAGATGCAAAAGTTTCCTTATTTGGACAGCTGAAAAAGTCAACTGAAATTGACCAGGGCATAACTTTCACATGGATTATCAGAAAAATTCCATCCAAAGCTCATTTTGAAGAGAAAGACATTTCCTACAACTCATATTCATACTTCAAGTCCAAGAAATGCTCTCACAAAAAGTTATCAATTTCAACATTATAGGTCATTTTCAAAAGTCAACAAAAAGGGACTTTATGTCAAAGACCATAACTTGAGATTGGTAAATCAAAATGACATGGGACCAAAGGCATTGGTTAAAGGACTCAAAGACCTTTCCAAAATGTCCAAGAACATGAGAAAAGATTAAAAATTGAGCAAGTTATGCCTTGTGGAAGTTGGGCAATTTTTGGATATTTTGAAAAGTCAACATTACTTCAAATGACCTAAATTTGCTAATGGGCCTATTTTTCTTCCATGATTCATCATTCCAAGCATATGCACGACCACTTGGCCCAAAGGGAAGTATTTTCTCTTTTTATTTATTTATTTGAATTATTATTCATATTAATTCATTTAAATCATTTAAATATGTGAAAAATATCTAACATGACCTAACCAATCTTTTTACGCATGTTTTGGACTCAATATTTCGTGCTTAGTTAAATGTGGAAAGAATTGGACTGATTGGCATGATTGAGAGCAAAATACACATGGAAAAGATATGAAAAGATCTTTAAGAAAATCAAATATTCAATCAATGAATGAAAGAGATTTTGGCCAATTTTGTTGACCTAATGCCTTCACTACATAATCAGAAACCTAAACCTAATGCATAGACATGGAATGCTGCGCAGAGAACACCATTGCAAACTTGGAAAATTATCAAAAGAACTCAAAACTGAAATCGTTGTTACAGGTCAATTCAAGCCTCCATTCTTGTTCCAATAGCTTCCTTGAAGACTTCTGAACGTGTTCCAATCCATATCATCCATCAAAGCATCAGGAATTGGTATATCTGAGCCCAGCTTTACACGAAAAATTCTATGGTCGAATCATGAATCTCATGCACTTTTCTTGCGTTTTCTTTATTGATTCGTATTCCTTGATTAATTCTAAAGCTAACCACATTATTTGATTGAGTTTTCATGCGCCATATACAGATTTGCCATTGTTATGTTTTAGGGTTTTACAAGCTTTGATTTGGGCATTTCATAATGCAGTAAAATTAAGACTCATCAGTACCATAAACAAAACCAGCGCGATTGGACGATCAATAAACAATCCTCGCGCCTAATTTATGTTCAATGAGGACCTAATCGCTATTTCTTGGAAACCGGCCTAAGGCAACGCGTTTAAAACCGTTGCTCAATGTTTTAGTTTCAGGGAAAACGAGGAAGAAGACCTCGTGGCAAAGCATGATTCGTTGGTTTAAAAATTCGCGCGTTTTCCAGCACTGATCTTGTTTTTCTTTTATATCATTTGTTCATTTATTATATAACAAAGGCGTTGCAGTGGCTCAGCTGGCAAGCATTGATAGCTTCAACATCCAAGACCTGGGTTCGAGTCCCAGGTCTGTGTAATTTCACTATCATTTTTCCATAACTATTCCTATTCAGCTTCAGTAACATAGACGTACCATATGCCTCCCTCATCCAAGCGTCCACGCGTCTAGCATATTCAGATCAAAGGCATAGGATGGATGAACACGCTACACTCCAGTCAACGCACCAGCATGCTAGCAAAAAAGTCAAAGAAGGCCATACTAAATGGGCCAGAGTTTCACAAACTTAACCTCCACTTTAGGGCCTGAACCCCCCCTGGTTTGCAATTTCTTTTTCAATTCTCTTTATGTTTTATTTTATTTTCAATTATTTATTTGTTTTGTAGTTTAATTTAATTAATTATTTTTACAAAAAATATAAAAAATGTCATAAAAAAAAACAGAAAAGATAAAAAATGTAATAAATATTTTTATTTTAATTATTTTATAAATAAATTGTATATAATTGAATTTAGTATAATTAGGGTTTTTGCAATTTTAATTCTTTTTAATAAATCTAAAAAAAACATAGAATTAGGTAATTGATAATTTTTCCTTTTAATCTTTTTTCCTTTTTTTCACCATAATAATACATTTATTTTATTTTTTATAAATTGACATGTAAATTAATTTAGGGTTAAATTAGGTTAAAAACTTCAACATTTTTCTTAATAAATTTAAAATAAATAGAATTAGGGTTTGCATTTTATTTTAGTCTTAATTAATTCTTTTCCTATTAAATCTTAAAAAACATAAAAATATCCAAAACATTTTCTTTTAATTTTAATTTTTTATTAATTCATGTAATTTTAATTTTTTGCAAAAGGGTCCAACGCCCATATTGTTTAATTGTTTAATTTCGCGTATTTATTTTATGTCGTTTAAATAATTATGTATCTCTCTCAAAGCCTTGTAAAGTTACTTCTCGCACTTTTCAATTTCTTTACTTTATTTGCTTTATTTTCTTTTCTGTCAAATCGGGTCTGGTTTAATTTTGGTGATGTGGACCCGCGCCTTTTGTAATAGTTTAGAATTTACTTTTCCCGCAAATATTAACTGTTAAACAAATCATGCAAGAATGAATGGCCATAATAAAATCAAGCGTAGAACACTTTAACATGACAAGACAAATATCTGAAAATGACACACGAATCGCACACACCACCCCTAGGGTACGCCTCACTGTTGCCTTGCCTCGAAAGGTGATCGTCGAGTAGAGGATGTCTTAGTAAGTCCTCATGATCCGGGAACCTGGCATGAGGGTAGCTTCTAAGGTGTCTTCCCATTGCTCTGGTGATCACCATGTCCCGAACCTCGAATTGACCCGAACACCTCCAATGGTGGTGCTACCTACCTCTCAATGGTGGGATGGCACTACTTTAAAGGACATTTACACAGACGAATTCCTTAGGGTAGGTAGACGACTCGTGGATACTTGCTCTAATTCAAAACAAAACAAATCAAAAATACTTTTCACACCAACACATTTTCAAAAAAGCTTTCGAAAGCAATTTTTCAAACACTCTTGAGGACCGATACAAGAGTCGAACTGGAATTTTCAAAGAAACTTTTTTTAAAAACCCACAGTTGAAAAGCAAACAAACAATTTTGAAAACACAATGAGCAAGTATCTAAGAGCCCATGGATAACCATGGATAGAAAGGGTGCTAATACCTTCCCTTTCTATAACCTACCTCCCGAACCGAGAGCAATCTCTTTAAGGAATTTTTCTGTGCTTTTGTCCTTTCCCTTTGGAGAAAATAAAAGACGGTGGCGACTCTTGCTTCCGCGACATTTCGCGAACCAGCGTTAAACAGTCAGTTCCAGATCCACCGATCACAGAACTGGCGACTCTGCTGGGGATATCTTATAAAGTGAGGTGTACCTTAGGGCTAGTTCATAACTGTGTTTTCAATTGTTTTCCTTGTGTGCTTTAAATTGTGGGACTGTCTTGGGAGTTCTATAGATCCTAACCCGGATCTGGGGATACCTTCTTAGAAAGTAGCAACAAGACTGTGAGGGAACTGTGCGGGGTATACCGACATGGTTGAAATAGTCTGCTACGTTGATGTGGCACTTTGGTGTGTACCGGTAACCCTTGAGTTCAGTCAAGGAGAGTACGGGGCCTCCGCGTGGTGTCATGAAGCATCAACAGACCTTAGGAACCTTAATTGAACTATCTTGGCCTCTTTAGGGTAGTGAGATAACTGACTTTGGTGCAGTCCGAGGTTGGTTGATACTCGATACTACACTCAATTGAGGGTTGCTTTCCTGGAATATTTCGGTCGCCAGTTCAGTGGCTAAATCGAAACGATGAACAATGAAAGCAATCCCGTGATATTGGGAACCTTAGAACCCGGTTACTTTGATTAGGACAGGTTGAGCCCACCAACTTCAAGAGGGTAATACCTAGACCTCATGCTGGCCTAAACCCTAAGGGCTCTTTTGTGTGACTTGTGTGCCTTCGTACTTGACTATCTGCGTGCTTGTTACCTGACACAAGTTTCTTGCAGGTCTTGTTTATAGTCCTTGATTGGGACTCATGACAAGGTTTACCAAATTTCTTGCAGGTTTTGTTTATAGTCCTTAACTAGGACTCATGACAGGGTTTACCAAATTTCTTGCAGGTTCTGTTTATAGTCCTTAATTGGGACTCATAACAGGGTTTACCTACATCACCCCATGCATAGCATGACATCATACCATTGCATACATCCTAACCCATTTCAAGGATCTCAAGGGCTTGTGATGCAGGTCATGGTGAATCAATTATCCCAGCAAGGGGCAAAGAGGATTTATTTTCCTCTAGCCAAGGTTGTCAGGGGCTATGACCCACTTGATATGGTGAGCCTTTGACCCTTGAAGAAGGACTCTCAACAATATGAAGTTCTTTCAATCAAGCTACCGGATCCAAATGCTAACAAATTTTTTGTCTATCCCGCGAGGTCCATGAAATCATTGCATGCATGTCATACATCTCATTGCATTGCAGGTTTCCCTTTGACAGGTTGCTTACCCTTCTTCGCTGTTTATTTCAGCCGATCGTCATGAATCCTGAATCATCAGCTGAGCAGTCCATCAAGGCCCTCCAGGCTCAGAACGCCCAGTTCCAAGGGTTGATCATGAACTTGACCCAGGGGCAACAAGATCTGAAGGCTCTGCTCTTGAAGAAAGAAAATAAGAAGAGGAGGACTGTTTTGTTCAGCCCTAGACGTAGATCTGGGAATGCACCACAGATTGAAACTGAGAGGACAACTCCATCTGTGAGGGGAGGTAGTCATCAGGGGGAAAGGGTTCCCAGTCCAGTGGTCTCCGACAACGAGACAGATTTCAACGACGAACAATACCCTCCTGCCGAAGACAAGTACAAACAGTTGGAGGATAGGCTGAATGCTATGGAGATCCAACAGGTACCTGGGCTGGATTTTGGAGATCTGGGTTTGTCAACTGGTGTGATTATTCCTCGGAAGTTCAAAGCACCATCCTTTACCAAGTATGACGGGGCATCTTGTCCCAAGTTACATCTCAGGTCCTATGTTCGGAAGATTCAACCATATACGGTGGACAAGAATTGGTGGATCCACTTCTTCCAGGAGAGTCTTTCAGGGACTCATCTCGAATGGTTCTATCAGCTAGATGGGACCAAGGTTCGTAACTGGGAGGAGTTGGCTACTGCTTTCTATAAGCAGTATCAATATAATGCCGACCTCGCTCCTACGCGTACCCAACTCCAGGGTATGTCGTTAGGATCAAGTGAAGGTTTTAAAGAATATGCGCAGAAATGGAGGGATCTTGCTGGAAGGGTACAACCACCTCTGACTGATCGGGAACTTGTCGATATGTTCTTGGGGGCCCTGTCTGGTCCGTTCTACAACCACCTAATTGGGAATTCGTCTGCTGGATTCACAGATCTTATCTTGACTGGAGAGCGAATAGAAGCTGGTATCCGGTCTGGGAAAATTCAAGAGGCTACACCTTCTGACAAAAAACCTCATCATGGAAAGAAAGAATCCAATGTTGTGCACGGTAAAAAGAGCCGTCATGAGGTACGGGCAATCCAGATCTCCAATCCTGGACCTGCTCAACAAGGACAGGGGCAGCAGCGCAAGGAGAAACGACAGTATACCAAACTCAACATGTCGCTGGATCAAGCATTACAACAAATGTTGAAGGCAGGGCTGATCACCTTAAGGGCTCCCCTTCGGAATCCGAACACTCCGGCTCCTAACTATCATCCCAACGATAGGTGCGCATATCATTCTGATAGCCCGGGGCATACTACGGACAACTGCTGGCCTCTCAAGAACAAAATTCAAGACATGATCGACGCCGGGGAGATTCAGTTTGAAGTGCCTGAGACTCCGAACATAATCACTGCTCCGTTACCCCATCGTTGAAGACCTTTTGTTTATTTGAATTTCTGAGTTGTGTTTTTCTTTGCTTATATAAACGATTAATGTCATAGCAAACTCTTTTATTCTATTAATGCATCGCATATGTCTGTTTTGGGAATTAATACAATTGTTTTCATTATATTCAAAATTCTTTTCATATTTTTTCTGATGATCAACTCTTGGTTAATAATTCTAAGCCTCTTGAGGGAGGATGACGAAAACGATACCGCGATCATTACAGTATGCTTTTGAACAGACCTGGCTGATGAGGTACAGGCATTGTTTCAATCCCTAAACACCGGAGTTATAAGGATGATAATCCCTCGTCAATCCATCTGAGCCAAAGAAGTAGGAGTTTTATTTTCGAAAATTGAAACCCTTAATCATAACCTGGGGCAGGGTAGGTTTCTCAGTTGATCCAAGTGCACAATAAATGGCACCAAATGAGTCTTTCCAAAAACAAAAGACAGTGATGGTACTGAATAAACCACAAGGACAGGCAGTCATTATCTCAAAAAATGAAAAAAAACATTAAGTCAAAACCTATAAAAGGGACTTACGAAACCGGGGCATCCCGCTGACTGTAATTCCAAAAAAGGAAACAGTTCAGGCAAAAAAAGAAAGGGATAACAAAAAAATCAGACAAGAAAGAGGTCTTACCAACCCTCAACAAAAAAGGAATGACTGCCTATTCAAAATAAGTTATCAACATCCGAATCATCACCGGAAAATCAGAGCAAAGACTCAAACAAGGTCTAACGCACGATCAACTGAGCTTAGGTTTGAAGAACATCACGAAGAGTGGGTGGGTACAAATAATTTGAGCCTTTATCCTTTGTTTCTTAAAACCGTGAACCAGGCTACGTTATAACCCTTAAAAGTCCTAGATGAAGCATGGGTTAGTTCGAAAGCATACTGTTACGAAAGGTATCCTGACTCCTTAAGGCTTACTATAAAGAAGGAGTTGACATCACGTTTTACAAACATTCACTCGTTTTATGAAAAAGAATGCATTTTCCAAATTTTCAAGACAGACATAGGCTTTGCATTTTTAACATAACTTTGTTTGCGTATGACTTTTTGTTTGAACAGCAGGGAAATTCGCACGATGAATACCTAGTGAACAAAAGCATTTCCAATCAAGGGGCATGGCCTAATCATTGTCCATCATCTGGGGCAGTCCAATCAAGATTCGGAGAATCTCTCAAAGGCCAAAAAGCCTGGGGCAAATCTCCGCCTGAGTCACTTGGGGCATTTCAACAACGACTCTTGCCTGATCAAAAACCTTCTGGTGGTACGACAAAACACTTCTAACAGGGGCAACTCCCTACTTTCTGAAAGCGGACATAGTCGGAAAAATACTACGCAAAATTAAAGACCCGCTAGGCTGACATGCCTAGGCAAAAATAAGGGCTTCCCGGCGAACCAAAAGGGTTCGGGCAAAAATAAGGGATGAAAATGGAAAAATATGTACACCCGGCAAGTCGAAAACCTGAAAAGGCGGCTTGGGCAAAAATGGGTATCCCGGTGAACTGAAAACCCGAAAGGGCGGTCCAGGCAAAAGTTAGGGATTAAAGCGTACGACTATGTCCCGTCTTCTTGTCACCGGCCTACTAGAAGAAGGTTTGTCCATCAACAACTATCAAGCACCTCCACAGGTATCTTCCGCTCCCACATCAGAAACAGGGGCAATAATGGGTGGTCTAAGCAATCTGATTGCTCTGTCCTCTAAGGTGTCAAGGTAGGGTCCGTTGAAGAACATAACCAATACAGTTCAATACTTCCCCAGGAGAGTCTAATCTAGTTCCCCAGGAAAGTTGGAATTCATATCCCCAAGCAGTAAGCTTATCCCCAGTAGATTCTGGAAGCTTACCCTCCTCACAGAGCCCGAACGCATCGTCCGGCTTGATTTAAAGAGTTATTTCCTCAACAGGATATAACTGGGTTATCCTCAGCCAAAAGCCACAGAAAGAGCGTTGTCGACGAAGTCTTCTTACCCCAGCGAAGTCTATCAACACTTCCAGCACAACAAGGATGTCCTCAGCAAACTATTATCAATACTCAGCAAGGCATCCCTCCTCCCACAGAGTATTGCTTCCCAGCATGGCCGCTAGAGTATCTTTTCTCCCCGCAGAATCTCCCATTTGCCAAGTTTATTCCGCAACGGAGTCATCTTCTCCTACCGGTATTCTTGCAGTTATCATCCCCAGCAGAAACAAAATCTACTCTTCAACATCAGCCCAGGATACGACTTCCCGGCACCCGTCAAGGATTCACTTTCCTAGACAAAAACATACATAAGACATTCATAAGCATCATATCTTCATACATTATATGCATCATACTACACGAATCTCATTAATTTTGAAGACATATAGTTCATGCATCATGACTTTGCATACAATTATGTTTTGCCTTTTCAGGAAAAAGATCAATACAAAAATGATTACTATCAACTATCGCAATTCTTTCTAGATATAGTTTCAGATATGACCCAGAGATTGTGACGTTCTGATGCTGCTTCCAGATTTCCTTCTAGATATAGTTTCAGATATGACCCAGAGATGGTGACGTTCTGATGCTGCTTCCAGATTTCCTTCTAGATATAGTTTCAGATATGACCCAGAGATGGTGACGTTCTGATGCTGCTTCCAGATTTCCTTCTAGATATAGTTTCAGATATGACCCAGAGATGGTGACGTTCTGATGCTGCTTCCAGATTTCCTTCTAGATATAGTTTCAGATATGACCCAGAGATGGTGACGTTCTGATGCTGCTTCCAGATATCCTTCCAGATATAGTTTCAGATATGACCCAGATATGGTGACGTTCTGATGCTGCTTCCAGATTTCCTTCTAGATATAGTTTCAGATATGACCCAGAGATGGTGACGTTCTGATGCTGCTTCCAGATTTCCTTCTAGATATAGTTTCAGATATGACCCAGAGATGGTGACGTTCTGATGCTGCTTCCAGATTTCCTTCTAGATATAGTTTCAGATATGACCCAGAGATGGTGACGTTCTGATGCTGCTTCCAGATTTCCTTCTAGATATAGTTTCAGATATGACCCAGATATGGTGATGTTCTGATGCTGCTTCCAGATATCCTTCCAGATATAGTTTCAGATATGACCCAGATATGGTGACGTTCTGATACTGCCTCCAGATTTCCTTCCAGATATAGTTTCAGATGTAAACTAGAAATGGTGACGTTCTGATACTGCTTCCAGATTTCCTTCCAGATATAGTTTCAGATGTAAACCAGATATGGTGACGTTCTGATGCTGCTTCCAGATTTCCTTCCAGATATAGTCCAGATATGAACCAGATATGGCGACGTTCTGACACTTATTCCAGTTGAAGACATTTCAAGACCTAGACCGGTTCAGTTAATCGACCCTAAGATTCTCTGTTGTTATCCTGTCCAAGGCCTTCTCTAGTCCAGCTAAATCGACTCCCAACAGATTCTTCTGATGAAGACTCAGTGATAGTCTCCTATGGTTCCCTCTCCGACGGTGTGTGAGGTGGTAAGTCCTTTTCAGATGTTTCCCTCTCTGACGATGAGTGTGAGGTGATAGTCTCCTATGGTTCCCTCTCCGACGGTGTGTGAGGTGGTAAGTCCTTTTCAGATGTTTCCCTCTCCGACGATGAGTGTGAGGTGATAGTCTCTTATGGTTCCCTCTCCGACGGTGTGTGAGGTGGTAAGTCCTTTTCAGATGTTTCCCTCTCTGACGATGAGTGTGAGGTGATAGTCTCCTATGGTTCCCTCTCCGACGGTGTGTGAGGTGGTAAGTCCTTTTCAGATGTTTCCCTCTCCGACGATGAGTGTGAGGTGATAGTCTCTTATGGTTCCCTCTCCGACGGTGTGTGAGGTGGTAAGTCCTTTTCAGATGTTTCCCTCTCCGACGGGGAGTGAGGTGATCATTCCTTTCGGATTATAATTGCCTATGGTTCTCTTCCCAATACTGCGAAGATAATAATTCCCATCAAGATTTTCTCAACGAGCGTTGTTGAAGTTAAAATCACCCAAGGTTCTCTTACCATTCATGCTAAGGCAGTAACCATCCCTGGTTCATTCATCACCGTTTGAAGCTCCAGATCCAGCTCCTGTAACCAGTCAGGACATATCTATACCAAACATCTAAAATCAGCTCCTGCAACGTGTCAGGTACTCATTTTCTGTTTTGCAGGTATGCAGGTTCTCGCCAAGGAATCTCCTACGCGATCAACATCTAGATGGCATCTATAAGCCCATCATCCTATTCATCAATCTCTAAATGGCATCTATAAGCCCATTCCCACCGCACGGCTACTATGTGAGCGCAAATTTCTGGGCACTCTAGTGTCCAATCATCTTCTACCCTCGGATTACGAAAGGCACGTCAGTCAATCTGCATCCTCAGGTCTAAGAAGATTGAACAGGGGCAACTGTTGTACCCCAAAATTTGCCCTCCCATATTCTTCAAGAAATTGCCAAGCCAAGTCACAAAATTCCCCAAGGGTTGCCCAGTGCAAAGGTCTCCTATACAGTCAAAACTAGGGTTTGTGTTCTGATCAAGAAAAGGAAGTTTTCAAAGGCCCAATCAAGTCTCACATGCTTACAAATATGGTCAAGTATCCTCATAACAAATTGCAAGGCATTCAGCTCAAAATTGCACAGTCAAAACCCTAAATTGCACTACAGTCAACTGTAGGGGCAAAATGGTCATTTGACAGTCAAAAGTTCAAAATTTTGGTCAACATATCATTTTGAAGCCACAAACATCATTTGATCAATGCTTGATCATGATTCTCAAAATTTGGCTCAGAAATCATCAAAGATGCAAAAGTTTCCTTATTTGGACAGCTGAAAAAGTCAACTGAAATTGACCAGGGCATAACTTTCACATGGATTATCAGAAAAATTCCATCCAAAGCTCATTTTGAAGAGAAAGACATTTCCTACAACTCATATTCATACTTCAAGTCCAAGAAATGCTCTCACAAAAAGTTATCAATTTCAACATTATAGGTCATTTTCAAAAGTCAACAAAAAGGGACTTTAAGTCAAAGACCATAACTTGAGATTGGTAAATCAAAATGACGTGGGACCAAAGGCATTGGTTAAAGGACTCAAAGACCTTTCCCAAATGTCCAAGAACATGAGAAAAGATTAAAAATTGAGCAAGTTATGCCTTGTGGAAGTTGGGAAATTTTTGGATATTTTGAAAAGTCAACATTACTTCAAATGACCTAAATTTGCTAATGGGCCCATTTTTCTTCCATGATTCATCATTCCAAGCATATGCACGACCACTTGGCCCAAAGGGAAGTATTTTCTCATTTTTATTTATTTATTTGAATTATTATTCATATTAATTCATTTAAATCATTTAAATATGTGAAAAATATCTAACATGACCTAACCAATCTTTTTACGCATGTTTTGGACTCAATATTTCGTGCTTAGTTAAATGTGGAAAGAATTGGACTGATTGGCATGATTGAGAGCAAAATACACATGGAAAAGATATGAAAAGATCTTTAAGAAAATCAAATATTCAATCAATGAATGAAAGAGATTTTGGCCAATTTTGTTGACCTAATGCCTTCACTACATAATCAGAAACCTAAACCTAATGCATAGACACGGAATGCTGCGCAGAGAACACCATTGCAAACTTGGAAAATTATCAAAAGAACTCAAAACTGAAATCCTTGTTACAGGTCAATTCAAGCCTCCATTCTTGTTCCAATAGCTTCCTTGAAGACTTCTGAACGTGTTCCAATCCATATCATCCATCAAAGCATCAGGAATTGGTATATCTGAGCCCAGCTTTACACGAAAAATTCTATGGTCGAATCATGAATCTCATGCACTTTTCTTGCGTTTTCTTTATTGATTCGTATTCCTTGATTAATTCTAAAGCTAACCACATTATTTGATTGAGTTTTCATGCGCCATATACAGATTTGCCATTGTTATGTTTTAGGGTTTTACAAGCTTTGATTTGGGCATTTCATAATGCTGTAAAATTAAGACTCATCAGTACCATAAACAAAACCAGCGCGATTGGACGATCAATAAACAATCCTCGCGCCTAATTTATGTTCAATGAGGACCTAATCGCTATTTCTTGGAAACCGGCCTAAGGCAACGCGTTTAAAACCGTTGCTCAATGTTTTAGTTTCAGGGAAAACGAGGAAGAAGACCTCGTGGCAAAGCATGATTCGTTGGTTTAAAAATTCGCGCGTTTTCCAGCACTGATCTTGTTTTTCTTTTATATCATTTGTTCATTTATTATATAACAAAGGCGTTGCAGTGGCTCAGCTGGCAAGCATTGATAGCTTCAACATCCAAGACCTGGGTTCGAGTCCCAGGTCTGTGTAATTTCACTATCATTTTTCCATAACTATTCCTATGCAGCTTCAGTAACATAGACGTACCATATGCCTCCCTCATCCAAGCGTCCACGCGTCTAGCATATTCAGATCAAAGGCATAGGATGGATGAACACGCTACACTCCAGTCAACGCACCAGCATGCTAGCAAAAAAGTCAAAGAAGGCCATACTAAATGGGCCAGAGTTTCACAAACTTAACCTCCACTTTAGGGCCTGAACCCCCCCTGGTTTGCAATTTCTTTTTCAATTCTCTTTATGTTTTATTTTATTTTCAATTATTTATTTGTTTTGTAGTCTAATTTAATTAATTATTTTTACAAAAAATATAAAAAATGTCATAAAAAAAAACAGAAAAGATAAAAAATGTAATAAATATTTTTATTTTAATTATTTTATAAATAAATTGTATATAATTGAATTTAGTATAATTAGGGTTTTTGCAATTTTAATTCTTTTTAATAAATCTAAAAAAAACATAGAATTAGGTAATTGATAATTTTTCCTTTTAATCTTTTTTCCTTTTTTTCACCATAATAATACATTTATTTTATTTTTTATAAATTGACATGTAAATTAATTTAGGGTTAAATTAGGTTAAAAACTTCAACATTTTTCTTAATAAATTTAAAATAAATAGAATTAGGGTTTGCATTTTATTTTAGTCTTAATTAATTCTTTTCCTATTAAATCTTAAAAAACATAAAAATATCCAAAACATTTTCTTTTAATTTTAATTTTTTATTAATTCATGTAATTTTAATTTTTTGCAAAAGGGTCCAACGCCCATATTGTTTAATTGTTTAATTTCGCGTATTTATTTTATGTCGTTTAAATAATTATGTATCTCTCTCAAAGCCTTGTAAAGTTACTTCTCGCACTTTTCAATTTCTTTACTTTATTTGCTTTATTTTCTTTTCTGTCAAATCGGGTCTGGTTTAATTTTGGTGATGTGGACCCGCGCCTTTTGTAATAGTTTAGAATTTACTTTTCCCGCAAATATTAACTGTTAAACAAATCATGCAAGAATGAATGGCCATAATAAAATCAAGCGTAGAACACTTTAACATGACAAGACAAATATCTGAAAACGACACACGAATCGCACACACCACCCCTAGGGTACGCCTCACTGTTGCCTTGCCTCGAAAGGTGATCGTCGAGTAGAGGATGTCTTAGTAAGTCCTCATGATCCGGGAACCTGGCATGAGGGTAGCTTCTAAGGTGTCTTCCCATTGCTCTGGTGATCACCATGTCCCGAACCTCGAATTGACCCGAACACCTCCAATGGTGGTGCTACCTACCTCTCAATGGTGGGATGGCACTACTTTAAAGGACATTTACACAGACGAATTCCTTAGGGTAGGTAGACGACTCGTGGATACTTGCTCTAATTCAAAACAAAACAAATCAAAAATACCTTTCACACCAACACATTTTCAAAAAAAGCTTTCGAAAGCAATTTTTCAAACACTCTTGAGGACCGATACAAGAGTCGAACTGGAATTTTCAAAGAAACTTTTTTTAAAAACCCACAGTTGAAAAGCAAACAAACAATTTTGAAAACACAATGAGCAAGTATCTAAGAGCCCATGGATAACCATGGATAGAAAGGGTGCTAATACCTTCCCTTTCTATAACCTACCTCCCGAACCGAGAGCAATCTCTTTAAGGAATTTTTCTGTGCTTTTGTCCTTTCCCTTTGGAGAAAATAAAAGACGGTGGCGACTCTTGCTTCCGCGACATTTCGCGAACCAGCGTTAAACAGTAAGTTCCAGATCCACCTATCACAGAGGGCTACAAGTTCAATGGTGTCCTTGTTTTGGACTGAAAAGGTCTAGTTTGAGGGCTAGGATAAAAACAATGAAAATCAGTGCTAGCATGGTGTTCTTTGTTTCAGTGTGCATGAGACCGTTATGATGGTCTAGACCTACTCAGACACACATTAGGAACATGATAATGATATTAATACAACTCAAAACAACGAAAAAATTTAAAATATGAATTTGCAAGAATGTTAAATAGATTATGCCATGCGATGAAGTTTCACGTGTTTTGGAACATGAAAACCAACCCAACCTTACTATGTGGGATTATTAGGAATGGATGAGAGGGTTGTTTGTAGTGAGAAGGGTTTGAAAATAGAGTTTGAGAACTTTAGGTTTCTTGAGAAAATATTTGGAAATTTGGACAAGTTTGAGAGGCAAGGGTTTTTAGTCTGTGTTCTCTCTTTGATGTCTGAATATATAGAGAAAATTAGGGCAAAAACAAATGGGCTTGGACCTTGCGTAATAAGATATGATTTTTATCTTATTTATTGTATTATTAATGAATTAAATCAAAAATAATTAAAATAATTAAAATAAAAATAGGTCAAGGGGTATAACAACAAGGTTTGAGGTGTATGAAGAGCATAATACACGTTTGGACTCTTAAACCATGGCCCAGTAGTCCAAAATATCAAGCTTGCTCATTTTAAACTTCACGCATTTGCTCAAAATATCCTAACTTGCAACAGTCATAACTCACTCAATTTTCATCCTTTGAAGGTGATCTTTGACTTTTTGGAAAGCTTAAGATGTCCTATACAAACTCTATTTTTATCATTTTTGCTTTTGAAGATTTATCTTGATTTAAGTTGCCTTGACAAAAAGTGTCTTTTTGTTGACTTTTGAAATGACCTGTAATGTATTGGCCTATATCTCTCAAATGATGCATTTTTTGGACTTGAGTTTAGAGAAACAAAATTGTTCAGAATTGAACTCCCTTCAAAATGAGAATTGTTTCGGGAAAAGTTGTGGATGCATGTGAAAGTTATGCTTGGTCAAAGTTCGGTTGACTTCTCCTAAGGAAACCCTAATTTGACAACTTTTGATGATTTGAGTGCCTTTCTTGAGGAATCATGATAAACCATTGATCAAATGATGGATATGAATTCAAAATGTTGATGTTGACTAAAAATCTTGAAGTTTGACTATATGTTGACCATGGTTGACTTTTTACCCAATATAGTTAATTTTCCATCATCTGAGTAATTGACTGAGCAAACTTGTGATGCAAGGCATGAAACATGACATGAGCATTCTTGAAGACCTATGGAGAACCATAAAAACCACTTTAGACCTTGACAACCCAATCTTCCTTGTGAAATACAAAACCCTAGTTATGGACCCATTGTTTAGAAGGAGAATGTGTCTAATCAATTCTTGAGCCAACTTGAGCAAATGAGGATCTCATGAGAATGTCTTGAAGAATAAATTGAAGGGAAAATTTTGGGGTACAACAACTGCCCTTGTTCAATCTTATTAAACCTGTAGAGTTATATTGGCATGTCCGCCATTCGTGACTTAAAGGTAGAAGAGGATTGGACACTTAAGTGCCCAAAAATTTGCGCTCGCCTCTGCACGAAGTAGCACTGTTGGTTGATTGTACCGAGAATGGGCTTAAAGATGCAATTTGGAAACTGATAGAATGTCGTCAAAGATGGGCTTATAGATGCCACCCAGAGTAACTGTTGATAGGAATATCAAAAAGAGTATCAAAAGAAAATCTACGCTTGATTTCATCTGAACTTGAAAATGTCTACGCATGACTTCAACTAGAAGATGTATTGGAAGGAGTCTACGCCTGAATTTTCCAAAAAGAGTATCAGAAGGAAATCTATGCTTGACTTCATCTGAATGATGCACTAGAAGATGTCTACGCCCGACTTCATCTAGAAGATATATTTGAAGGAGTGTACACCTGGCTTGTTCCAAAAAGAGTACTAAAAGATTTCTATGCCTGACTTCATCTAGGAGAGGTATTTTCAGAATGATTCTCTGGGGAAAGTGCTTAAGCAGCTACTTGTCAGATTTAGTCTCTGAGGGAAATACTTGTCAGAATTCAGTTCCTGAAGGAAATTGTCTAGTGTGTAGATAGTCGCTTCGTCCTGTTTTAGGAATTACTCTGCGACCTGTTAGAAAATTATTGATGATGTTCGTCTGTTTGTGGACTTAACCTAAAAAGATAGAGTTAGTATTTATGCAATGTCATGATGTATGTAGTGCATTACGTAATGATGTTCTTAAAGAAAATGAGAGTGTGCTATATGTGTTTTGTATGCATATGTTATGATAAATGATGTATGAATGCGAGATGTCTTTGAATTGCATCGGTGTCTCTGTATAACATTTTCGATCGGGAAAATAACTCCCTAATTGTTGCTTGGGATGACGAATATGAATCTTCGATCTGTTGGGGATTTCTGCTTGCTGTTTGAGGAAACTCTGCTAGTGAATGTTGATTTCTGTTTGGGGAGGAAAGCTTAGGAGCACTGGTTGTTCATCGCTCTACTGAGGAATTTAATTCTTATATACCAAAACTAGGGATAAAAGAGATGGATAGCCTTCTGAGGTGCTGTTTGACCGAGTTTTTCGACATGGATGTTGACTCGTCTGGGGAGGATAAGATTAACTGATACTTGGTCTGATTTTTGATTTCATAGAAACTCTCTAGGGATAATGGTCTGGACTACCCTTTGCTGGAGAGAGAATTTTTTCCAGTGATTTACAGTAGTCAGAGGGATAGACTCAAGCTGGGAATACTTAATTCCATTGGGGAAATAAACTCTATTAGGGAAATAAAACCTGCTGGGGAAATAGACCTTGTTGGGGAAATAAAACCTGTTGGAGAAACACTCTGTTGAGGAATATATTCTACTGAGGAAGGGAATTTTGTAGGGGATTTTACAGTGTTGGAGAAATAAACTCAACTGGGGAAGAGAATTCCTGTGAACTGTGCTGCTATCATAATCTACTAAAGATTGGAATTCCGTAAGTTGGCGACATTACCGGGGAAAAGATTATACTCCTTTATCTGCTATGGGGGATCTAATGGTGAGAACGATTAGAGTATTTCGGGCTTTCGGGGAATATGTCTTTGTTGAAGATGAGCTGGTGAAGCTGATTCGTGGGGGATAATCTTATGGAAACTTCTCTGTGGGGTAACTTTACTGGGAATTACTCTGTGGGGATTTATGGACAGCTTGAACGTTATCCCAAACTCCTAGAATCTTGAGTAAATGCTTATTCTTGTTTTTTATGCATATTTTGTTAACATTAATCATGTTCATATGCATATGTTCATTCAATTTGGTCATTGGATGTTTTTGCAAACAAAATAGAAAGAGTAAAACAAAATTTAAACTTTGCAATTTTGTTTATATTGATAGTTTGCCTATAAACAGGCGATTATTGTACAAGGAGACATAAATCCTAGTAAAAGGAAATCATCGTGAAGTGAAAGGAATACAAAATATATAGCTATGTGTAAATGATCTCGTTAGGTTTTAACTCTGTTATTGCCCCTATGTCTTCGAGCATCTCATCCCTTGCTGTCGGAAGAAGTTGAATTAATTGATTTGCACCATTCGAACTTGACATTGGTAATAAAGATGACTACAATTGATCCAAAAGAACATAATCATATGCTTTAATCCCTAATTTTTTCCTGGACCGCCCTTTCGGGTTTTCAGTCCACCGAGATACCCTTTTTTTCCCAAGATGCCTTTTTCAGGTTTTCGACTTACCGGGTGTATAATTTTATATATATATATATCCCTAATTTTTGCCCAAATCCTTTTAGTTCGCTGGGATGGCCTTAATTTTGCCTAGTCCAGTCAACCTAGCGGGTCATTTTTATGTGTAGTATCTTTTAACTATGTCTGCATTCACAGGGTGTGGAAGATCTTCACCATCCATGGTTGGTAAGTATCACAACACCTCCCGAAAATATCTTCTTGATGACAAATGGCCCTTCGTAGGTGGGGTTCATTTTCCCATGGGATCACCCTGCAGTAGGATGATGCACTTTATTACCAAGTCACCAGCCTGATATACTCGATGCTTGGTTTTCTTATTGAAGGCTTTGATCATATGATTATGATAAATCTGACAGTGACAAACATCCGCAAGCCTCTTCTCGTTAATCAAATACAACTAATCTTGCCTAGTCTAAATCAATTTGTCTTTGTCTAAGTCTACATCTTTCATAATTCTCAAGGAAGGAATATGAACTTTGACAGGTAAGACAACCTCCATACCGTAAACTAGAGAGAACGGGGTTGTCCCAGTTGATGTCTGAACTGAAGTGCGATAACTATGAAGAGAAAATGGTAACATCGCATGCCAATCTTTGTAGGTCACAACCATTTTCTGCACAATCTTCTTAATGTTCTTATTGGTTGCTTCCACTGCATCATTCATCTTTAGTCGATACAGAGAAGAGTTATGGTGCTTGATCTTGAACTTCATGCAAAGTTCTGTGATCATAGTGTTATTGAGATTGGTACCATTGTCTATGATAATCCTCTCGGGGATGCCTTACCAACAGATAAGGTTATGCTTAATGAATCGACCCACATTGTGAAATAATCAATAGCAACGAGGATGAATTGATGTCCGTTAGAAGCAGTAGGTTTGATCTCTCCAATCATATCAATACCCCACATTGCAAACGGCCAAGGAGCTATCAAGATATTAAGAGGTACTGGAGGCACATGTACTTTAACAACATAGATGTGACACTTATGACAAGTTCTCGAGTGGTAATGGTAGTCAGTTTCTATAGTCGACCAATAATAACCTGCTCTCAGAATTTTCTTAGCTATAGTATTTCCACTGGAATGAGTACCAAAAATACCTTCGTGCATTTCTTCCATAACCTTCCATGCCTCTTTCTTGTCCATACAATGAAGCAAAGTTGAATCATTATTGCACCAGATCAAGATTCCGTTGCTCAGGAAGAAATTAGCTGAAAACCTCCGTAGGAATTTCTTATCGTTGATGGATGCTCCTTCAGGATACTCTTGAGCCTCAAGATATCTTTTCACTTCATAAAACCAAGGCTTCTCCTCTACTTCATTAGTGTCAATTTCATAGCAATGTGATAGATCGTCTAGCCTCTCTATGGTAATTATGGGAGCCTCGTTGTCCCATCTGACTTTAAACTTAGACAACATGGTAGGTAACGCGTCTGCCAACTAATTTTCTTCTCTTAGGATGTGCTCAAAAGTGATCTCCTTGAAGTATGGAATTAAGTTCCACACCTACTCTCTATAAGGAATGAGATTCAGATGCTTAGTATCCCATTCTCCCTTAATCTGGCTGATTACCAGGGCTAAGTCTCCGTATACACTCAAGAACTTAATCCTTAAGTCAATATCAACTTTAATACCCATGATGCATGCTTCGCATTCAGCAATATTGTTGGTACAATAAAAGCATAATCTAGCAGTAAAGGGTGTATGGAAACCATTAGAGAGATAATTATAGCACCAATTCCATTGCCAAGTGCATTGGAGGCTTTGTCGAAAACCATAGTCCTTCGAGACCCTGGCTCAGGTCCTTCATATGGTCCAGGTTCTTCATAATTTCTAACTAGCATAATGTTCTCATCCGAGATTTCAAAGTTCATAGATTGGTAGTCGTCATCGGTTTGATAAGCCAAATGATCTTCCAGTACACTTCCTTTGATTACTTTCTAAGAGGTGTACTGAATGTCGTATTCTGCCAAGACCATTTGCCATCTGGCTATTCTTCTGGATAGTGCGAGCTTCTCAAATATGTATTTAAGGGGATCCATTTTAGAGATCAACAAGGTAGTATGAGTCAACATATTTTATCTTAGTTGGTGAGCAGCCCATGTCAAAGCGCATCAAGTTTTTTCTAAGGTAGTATATTGCATGCTCTTTTCGACTAGACTTGTCATGCTGGCCCAGTACACACCCCATTGAGTTCTCTAGCACTGTTAGGTACATAATTAGAGGTCTTCCTTCAACTGGTGGCATCAGAATAATAGGTTCTTGTAGGTACTCCTTGATTTTGTCAAAGGCTATCTGACAATCGTCATTCCATTTTACTAACTGATCTTTGTTCAGCAACTTAAAGATCGGGTCACATGTAGCGTTCAAATGAGAAATAAATCTGGCAATATAATTCAGTCGTCCCAAGAAACCTTTAAATTCCTTCTCAGTACGAGGAGGAGGAATTTCTTGAATAACTTTGACTTTAGCGAGATCAACGTCAATTCCTTTACTTCTGACAACAAAACCCAAGAGCTTACCTAATCTCACCCCAAAGGTGCACTTGTTCGGATTCAGCCTCAGCTTATACTTCCTCAGTCTCTTAAACAACTTGTGTAGATGGTCCTAATGCTCTTTTCAGTTTGTGACCTGGATATCATATCATCGACATAGACCTCTATCTCGTGATGAATCATGTCATGGAACAAAGCTACCATAGCACGATGATATGTTGTGCCGACGTACTTCAACCCAAAAGGCATAACCTTGTAGCAGAAAGTGCCCCATTATGTAACAAAAGTAGTATTTTCCATATCTTTTGGTGCCATCTTGATCTAATTATACCCTAAGAAACCATCAATGAAGTAGAATACCTTGTGCTGAGCGGTGTTGATGACCAAAACATCAATAAGTGGAAGTGGGAAGTCATCTTTGGGGCTCACCCTGTTAAGATCCCTGTAGTCTACACACATACGTACCTTACCTTATTTCTTTGGTACCAGAATAACATTTGCAACCCATTAAGGATATTATGTCACTTCTAAGAACCCTGTGTTGAATTGTTTCATAACCTCAACCTTGATCTTCTCTGACATCTCAAGATGCATAAGACGAACATTCTGTTTTATCGGAGCACAACCCTCTTTCATCGGCAGATGATGAACCATAATATCGGTATCAGGCCCTGGCATGTCTTCGTATGACCAAGCAAAGATCTCAATATATTCATGCAACATCTGTATCAACCAGTTCTTGACACTTTCCTCTAAGTTGGTGCCTATCTTGGCCTCTTTTCTGTCTGTTTCAGAACCTAAGTTTACCACTTCAACTGACTCTTCATGTGGTTGAATATATTTCTCTTCTTATACTAATAATCTGGAAAGTTCTCCCGGTATTTCACAATCTTCCACACCTTCGTACTTGGTGTGATACGGTGGGAATAACTGACTGTTTTTTGGAATGCTGGTTTGCGTTTTGCGTTTGTTTTTGCAAAATGTCGCGGTAAGCAAGAGTCACCACCGACTTTTATTTTATCCAACAAGGAAAGGAAAAAAGCACAGAAAAATTCCTTTTTCGAGATATTTCTCGGGTTCGGGGGGTAGATTATAGAAAGGGAAGGTGTTAGCACCCTTTCTATCAGTGGTTATCCACGGGCTCTTAGGTACTTGCTCATATTGTTTTCAAAATTGCTTTCTTTGTGCTTGTGAGTTTGAAAAAGTTTTTGTTTTGAAACTTCGATTTAACCCTTGCTTCTGTCCTCAAGAGCGTATGAAGTGTTTTTGAAAACTTTGTTCGAAAAGTGTAAGTGTGAAAAGTTTTGTTTTTGAAAGAGCAAGTACTTAAGAACCATCTACCTACTCGAAAAAAGAATTGTTCTATGCTAATGTCCTTTAGACAATGCTATCCTACTATTGATGAGTAGGTAGCATCGTTGTTGGAATTTGAGGGTCAATTCGAATGCGGGACTTACGGTCACCAAAGCAATGTTAGAACGCCTTAGCGGTAACCCTAATGTCTTAGATCATTTGTTTTGAGGCAACAATATCTGAGGCAACCAATTCGAGGCGACTATGATCTTTTAGACAAGAGGGCGACCTCTAAAACTACCTATACTCAATGACCGCGTACGAAGGCAACCAAGTGGGGTGTACCCTAAGAGTGCGCATGTGCGAGTGTGTCATTTTCAGTTTATTTTTATTTTGTACATGTTAAGGGTGATCTAAATTGATTTTAGGTTAAAACATTCAGTCTTGTCATGCCATCCTATTATCAAACATCTAACAGTTATAATTTGCGGAAAATAAAATGCGGAATTTAAATTACAAGGCGTCGGGTATTTACATCGCCAAAGACAAACCCTTTAAAAATAAATAAAGCGATAAAAAATAATAAAAGGTCCTATTAACTATTACAAACCGGAGCAAGTACATTATTGGATAAAAGAAAATAAATCGCAGTGCAAAATTTAATCGGACGTAAGATTAGGGTTTTGACCCTTTTGATTAAAGAGAGATATCTTTTTGTTGTTAAATTAAGAAAGAAATAAATCTAAATTAATTACTAAATTAATAAATAAATAAATTAATAAAAATAAATATTTTTGGGTTTTTGTTATTTTAAGAAAGAAAATAAAATTAATTGAATTAGCAAAAACCTAATTAAATCTAACTTAATTTTAATTATTTACAAAAATATGTTAAAGTTATTCTAATTAAAACCTAAGTTAATTTAATTAGTGTTTATTAATAAAATAAAAATAAAAATTTGATTTGATAAAGAAAATATTTTTGTGATTTTATTTTGTAAAGAAAAGAATTTTTTGATTGGTTAGTAATTAAATAAAAAATAATAAAACAATTAATTTAAATCAAAATAAGTAAAATAGAAGAGAATAGGGGTTGGGCCTGAATTTTGTGGTGCTAGTAGCAATCCTGAGGCCCAATTGACCTGGCCTTGTTGACTTTTTTGAGATCCAGTAGGCGTGCATGGACTTTGCTTATGGTAGACCTTCAGATCTTGTCCACCAGATTTGGCCTTTGGCCATCTGGCCATTGGATGCTTGATGGTGTATGGTATGCTACATGCTTAGATACGCACACAATCGCCTGAAAGGAAAAATCAAATAGAAATTGGGGGACCTGGGATTCGAACCCAGGTCCTGTAAGATATTGGATGTGCACGCTTACCACTAGGCTGCTTGGCTTTGTTTGTTAGTAATATACAAAATAATATTAATAAAACAAAACAAGCATTATTGATCAGAAAAATAAAAATGCGAGAAAAACATTTGAATGGGCCAACCGGAAGCTGACACACACTCGTCCCTGTCCTTCCACTACTGTAATTTTACCTGCGAATTTGAATCCGCAGCTAAAAATGCAGCTCGATCCAAAAATCAATTCCAGGCAATAAAAATGACCTTCAAGGGCATGGTTGTGTTTGTCTCCTTCTCCTGAGTGCAACCATGCCCATTATATGGACCAATTTCACCTGAAATAAGAATCCCTAAAAACAAAAACGCAACCCTAGTTATGGTGTTTTGGGGTTACAACGCCTATAAACCAAATTTATTAATGCCAAAGGTTCATAAATGACATGAGGGTTGTGAATATGCAATTATCTCATTCAAATGATGCCAGAATAGGCCAAGTCGAATCCAAGAACAAAGCTAGGTAACGAGGGACTTACAGCGCGTTGTGGTGTGTGAGGAACCTTGTTTTGGATTGGTTTCGCTTCAGTGAACGTCCAGGAAGCGATTGGGATATGTCTAGGCTTCTGAAAATGTCTCTAGCTATGAATTCGATTCCACCCTTTTTAGTGAATTTTTCAACTTTTGTATTGCCTCTTTCTGCAGCCTCTAACCCTTGTTTCGATTCCTTTGGCCTCATTATGTATTATGGAATGTATTAGGGTAAGAATTATGACTTGAATCTTCTCATATCAATGCCTTGGGATTTGATTTGATTCACCCTTTAAACCTTTCCAAATTTGCCAAATCTCCATCTTTTTGTACATGATATGGTGTGATCCGAATTTGATGATGTTAATGATGATGATTAAAGCCTAAAACAACAAAAGAATCTCATGTAATCAAAATTTTGGATTTTGTATGATTTAATTTGATTTAAAATGAGTAAATTCAATAAAAAATAAAATAAAATAATAAAAATAAAATATGGGCTCATGGCTGAAGCTAGGACACGTGGTCAACTATGAAAGCTCAAATCAAGTGGAAAAGAATGGACCCATTTGACAAAATTTGAAGTTTTGGGGATAGTTGACTTTTGGCAATTTTGCAAAAATGCCCAAATTCAACAATGCATAACTTCTTCAATTTTGAACTTTTGGAGGTTTTCTAGGACTTTTTAGAAATATTGAGATGTCCGCTAACCAACCCTTTTGGTCTCATCTCATTTTGATATTCCATGCTCAAGTTATAAGCTTGGGAAAAAAAGGTGTTTTTGTTGACTTTCAAAAATGACCTATAATGTCCAAATTTGTAACTTCTTGTGAGTGCATTTTTTTATCCTGGGGTATGAATATGGATTGTAGGAAATTTCATCCTCTTTAAAATGATCTTTGGATGGGTCATTTCTCATAAAGTATGAGAACGTTATGCTTTGTCAAAGTTGAGTTGACTTTTCCTATAAAACCCTAATTTAGCAACTTTTGAGTCTTGACGAATTTTGAGCAATCCTTGATGAATCATGATCAACTCTTGATCAAATGATGAAATATCCTTCGAAATTAGAATTTTGACAAAAAATCTTGAAGTTTGACTGCATTTAGGTCACAGTTGACCTTTGCCCTAGCACAGTCGATTTTTGGACCCTTAAGCAATTGACTGAGCAAACTTCCTCTGCAAGGCCTGAAATTTGACATGGATGATCTTGAGAACATATTAGGAAATTTGGGAGAACTTGAGGTCATTTGGACTCAAGGATATTGATTCAACACAAAACCCTAATTTGGGGTTGACCGCCTTAGGAGATGACTTGTCTGACCCACTCTTGAGCAAACTTGAGTAACTTGGAGATTTTCCTTGCAATGTCTTGAGAAATATGAGAGGGAAAATTTTGGGGTACAACATCTGCCCCTGTTCAATCTTCTCAAACCTGAGGATGTAGATTGGCTTTTATGCCTTTCGTGATCCGAAGGTGGGAGATGATTGAACACTAGAGTGCCCAGAAATTTGCACTCGCATGGAGTGGTATCAGCCTTGTGATGTCCAGAATGGGCCTACAAATGCCATTTGGAGATTGCCGGTGGGAGGATGGGCTTAAAGATGCCATCTGCACGAGTGTCGATCGCATAAGAGATTCCTTAGCGAGAACTTGCATACCTGATGTTATGGAAGATTCTGCTGGGGAAGCCTGATCTTTGTTGAGATTTAGGAACTTGCATGTACCTCAGCTGAGAGAACATCTCTGCTGAGTTGTAAGAACTTGTCCGTAATTTAACTGGGGGAAATCTGTCGAGATTAAAAACCTTATTTGTACTTCAACCGAGACTAATTTAGTTGAGATTTAAGAACCGGTCAGTACTTCGACTGAGGAGAATTTCCGAGATTTAGAACCTTATCTGTAATTCAACCGAGACTAATTCAGTTGAGATTTAAGAACCGGTCAGTACTTCGACTGAGGGAAACATCTTCATCAAGATCTAGGAACTGTCTGTGTACTTCAATAGAGGATAATTCTGTTGAGATTTAAGAACTCGCCCACACTTCGACGGAGGAAAATTGTCGAGATTTAGAACCTTATCTGTAATTCAACCGAGACTAATTCAGTTGAGATTTAAGAACCAGTCAGTACTTCGATTGAGGGAAACATCTTCATCAAGATCTAGGACTGTCTGTACTTCAACGGAGGATAATTCTGTTGAGATTTAAGAACTCGTCCACACTTCGACGGAGGAAAATTGTCGAGATTTAGAACCTTATCTGTAATTCAACCGAGACTAATTCAGTTGAGTTTTAAGAACCGGTCAATACTTCGACTGAGGGAAACATCTTCATCAAGATATAGGACTGTCTGTACTTTAACGGAGGATAATTCTGTTGAGGTTTAAGAACTCGTCCACACTTCGACGGAGGAAAATTGTCGAGATTTAGAACGTTATCTGTAATTCAACCGAGACTAATTCAGTTGAGATTTAAGAACCGGTCAGTACTTCGACTGAGGGAAACATCTTCATCAAGATCTAGGACTGTTTGTACTTCAACGGAGGATAATTCTGTTGAGATTTAAGAACTCGTCCACACTTCGACAAAGAAAAATTGTCGAGATTTAGAACCTTATTTGTAATTCAACCGAGACTAATTCAGTTGAGATTTAAGAACCGGTCAGTAGTTCGACATAGCTGAGAACTTAACTGCATCTTTCCTGAAAGGTAAAATCCAGTCGTATGCAATGCATGATATTTATCAAGCAATGATGTTCTCAAAATAAATGAGATTGTGTCGTATGATGCGTATATGCATGTATCATGATGTATGGAAATGTAATGTTTTAGCTGGGGAAAATAAATCCCAGAAAGCTGCTGGAGAAAGGAGTTGAATTCTTCGTTTCCGCTAGGGATACCGAATGAAGATGACTGATGAGAATAAACTTGCAAGAGAGGAAAACTATGTTGGGGAATAAACTGATGAGCAGATTACTCTGTGGGGAAGAGATGCTCTACTGAGGATTCCACTGATAAATTCAGCTGGGGATGAATTATCGTTGCTGGTGATACTGAATCCTGTTGGGGATTGACTTCTTGTTTATGAAGGGAATGAACTCCGTTGGGGATGATCTTCATTTGCAACTTCACTGGGGACAACCTTTTAGACTCTAATGGGGATATTCCTTTTGAACTTGTTGGGGACAATCTTCCAAAGTCTACTGGGGATGATTCTTCAACTCCACTAGGGAAGCTTTTTCGGATTGCACTGGGAAAATTTCAGACTCCACTGGGGATATTTTGTATTCTGTCGGGGAATATTCTTATACTCCGTTGGGGAATATTAAGACTGCTGGGGATATTAAGCCTTTTCGGTGTTGATGGTAGATAAACTCTGCTTGGGGAGATTATTACTGATTCATTTATAGTTGCAAGTATCAGCTGGGGAGAGTCAACATTACTGTCTTACTCTGTGGGGAGTGAAAGCACCTTAGCCCTATTCTTCAACTGAATCTACCTTTGTACCTGGTGGATAAAGCATCCGCACAGCTTGGACAATTCTTATTGTCCCTGTTTCTGATATTACCAGTAATCTTCTTTTGTTTCACATGTAAATATTTATGAGCAGCAATTAATGTCAAATGCATATATCAAAAATGAACATTGGACGTTCTTTGCAACACAGGAAAAGGAAAAACAGTTTGAAATTTCTCTGAAAATGAATTGTATTGATTTTGAAGTTTGGCCCGTAAATAGGCGTGTTTGTACAAGAGGCTGACGTCCTAGAAAGAGAACACCGTCGAATAATAGAATTTACACAATTTGTGAAAAACTAAATAAAACAGCTATGTGAATAATCCCACTGGGTTCCAACTCTGCTATTGCCTTTATGTCCTCGATAATCTCATCACTTTGCTACTTGGTTGAAGGTAGATCAGTTTGATTAGTGTCGTCCGAGCTTGATAGTTGATACCGAGGTCTAGTTGCAAGGTGATCCAATGAGACATAGTGTTACGCTTTGATCCCTAATTTTTGCCTGGACTGCCCTTTCGGGTTTTCAGTCCATCGGGATACCCTTTTTTGCCCAAGCCGCCTTTTCAGGTTTTCGACTTGCTGGGTGTACGGGTTTTTTCATTTTCATCCCTTATTTTTGCCCGAACCCTTTTGGTTCGCCGGGAAGCCCTTATTTTTGCCTAGGCCAGTCAACCTAGCGGGTCTTTGATCATGCGTAGTATCTTTTCACTATGTCTGCATTGACGGGGTGAGGAAGGTCGTCACCATCCATGGTGGTTAGAATCATAGCTCCTCCTGAGAAAATGTTCTTAACCACGAATGGCCCTTCGTAAGTAGGGGTCCATTTGCCCCTGGTATCACCTTGAGGTAAGATAATGTGCTGGATTACTAGATCCCAACCTTGATACTCTTGTCGTCTAACTTTCTTGTTAAATTCCTTGATCATCCGCTTTTGATACGTCTGACCATGACAAATAGCAGTAAGTCTCTTTTCGTCGATTAAGTTCAGTTGATCAAGCTAGGTCTGGATCCAGTCATCTTCGCTTAAACCTGTATCCTTCATAATCCGAAGAGAGGGTATCTGAACTTCAATGGGCAAGACTGCCTCCATACCATATACCAAGGAATAGGGTGTTACCCCTGTTGACGTCTGCGCTGAGGTACGGTACCCATGGAGAGAAAATGGTAACATCTCGTGCCAGTCTTTATATGTCACCGTCATCTTCTGTACAATCTTCTTGATATTCTTATTAGCCGCTTCAACCGCCCCATTCATCTTCGGCCGGTAAGGAGAAGAGTTGTGATGCTGTATCTTAAACTGCTTGCAGAGCTCGGTGATCATCTTGTTGTTGAGATTTGTACCATTGTCCGTAATGATCATCTCTGGTACACCATATTGACAGATCAGATTATTCCGAATGAACCGTGCCACGACGTTCTTGGTTACAGTAGTAAAGGAAGCTGCTTCAACCCACTTTGTAAAGTAATAAATTGCTACCAGGATGAAATGATGCTCGTTGGACGCTGTATGTCTGATCTCGCCAATCATGTCAATGCCCCACATTGCAAAAGGCCACGGAGCTGTCAAGACGTTCATAGGAACTGGAGGTATGTGCACCTTATCAGCATAGACTTTGCACTTGTGATAGGTCCGAGAATGCTGATAACAATCGGCTTCAGTTGTTGACCAAAAATATCCTGCCCGAAGGATTTTCTTTGCCATGGCGTGTCCACTGGAATGAGTTCCGAAAGTACCTTCATGTAACTCTGTCATGATCCTTTCTGCTTCGTTCTTATCCTCACATCGCAGTAGGGTTGAATCATGGTTACGCTTGTAAATAATACCATTGCTGATGAAGAACTTCTTCGCGAACCTCCTTAGAAAATTCTTATCGTTAACAGATGCACCCTCAGGGTATTCTTGAGCCTCAAGATACCTTTTCACCTCATGAAACCAGGGTTTCTCTGTTACCTCTTCAGCCTCAATGTCACAACAATGTACAAGTTCGTCCAATCTTTCAATGATAATCCGGGGAGCTTCGTTGTCCCAATTGACTTTGAACATAGAAGACATCATATCTAGCGCGCCCGCCAACTGATTCTCCTCTCCAGGGAAGTGTTCAAAGGTTATCTCTTCAAAGTTTGGAAGCAATGTCAAGACATACTCCTTGTAAGGAATACGATTCGGGTGTTTCGTATTTCACTCGCCTTTGATCTGACTGATCACGAGAGCGGAATCTCCGAAAACACGTAGAAACTTAATCCTTAGGTCAATTGCTGCTCGAAGACCCATGATGCATGCTTCACACTCCGCCATATTGTTAGTGCAGTTGAAACATAGTCGGGAAGTAAACGGAGTATGAGAGTCTTTAGGAGATATGATCACAGCGCCAATGCCATTGCCCAAAGCGTTTGAAGCTCCATCAAAGTACATAGACCATCGGGATCCTTCCTCAGGTCCTTCATCTGGTCCGGGTGTCTCACAGTCAGTTACCAACATGATGTTCTCATCCAGAAATTTAAAGTTCATAGACTGGTAATCATCCACTGCCTGATGTGCCAAATGGTCTGCCAACACACTTCCCTGAATTGCCTTTTGGGTCGTATACTAGATGTCATACTCAGTCAAGATCATCTGCCATCTCGCTATTCTTCCGGACAAGGCAGGCTTCTCAAAGATATACTTGATTGGATCCATCTTTGATATCAATAGAGTAGTGTGAGTCAGCATATACTGTCTCAGCCGACAAGCAGCCCATGCCAAAGCGTAGCAAGTTTTCTCAAGCAACGAGTCTCGGGTCTCACAGTCGGTAAAATTTTTGCTAAGGTAATAAATATCATGCTCTTTTCAGCCAGACTCGTCATGCTGACCCAGCACACACCCCATTGAATTGTCGAGTACTGTCAAGTATAAGATCAAAGGTCTCCCTTCAACTTGAGGCATCAGAATAGGTGGCTCTTGGAGATACTCCTTGATCCTTTCGAAAGTGGCCTGACATTCATCATTCCATCTTACCACTTGATCTTTCTTCAGTAACTTGAAGATTGGTTCACAAGTAGCAGTCAGGTGTGAGATGAATCGGGCAATATAGTTCAAATGTCCCAGAAAGCCTCTGACTTCTTTTTCTGTTCGTGGAGCTGGAATTTCCTGTATAGCCTTAACCTTTGTAGGATCCACCTGAATACCTTTATCGCTTACGACGAAACCCAGCAGCTTACCAGACCTCACCCCAAAGGTGCACTTGTTCGGGTTTAACCTCAATTTGTACAACTTCAACCTGTCAAATAACTTCTGAAGGTGGTCCAGATGTTCTTCTTCAGTATGAGATCTTGCAATCATATCGTCGACGTATACCTCAATCTCATGATGGATCATGTCGTGGAATAAGGCGACCATGGCGCGATGATATGTTGCCCCAACATTCTTCAATCCAAAAGGCATGACTTTGTAGCAAAAGGTACCCCATTGAGTAACAAAAGTTGTCTTCTCCATGTCTTCGGGAGCCATCTTAATCTGATTATAACCGGAGAAACCATCCACAAAGGAGAATACCTTATGTTGTGCGGTGTTGTCAACCAGAATGTCGATATGAGGTAGAGGGAAATCATCCTTGGGGCTTGCCCTATTCATATCCCTATAGTCAACACACATTTGAACCTTACCATCCTTCTTCGGCACTGGAACCACGTTGCCAACCCACTGAGGGTAAGAAGTAACTGCTAGAAAACCGGCATCGAATTGTTTCATAACTTCAGCCTTAATTTTCTCAGACATCTCTGGGCGTATTCGGCGGACTTTCTGTTTTACTGGAGGACAATCTTCCTTGGTAGGAAATAGGTGAACCACAATATCGGTATCCAACCCAGGCATATCTTCGTAAGACCAGTCAAAGATCTCAACATAGTCTCGCAGCATCTGAATTAACCGTTGCTTAACACTAGCTTTCAGATTTGCATCGATCTTGACCTCTTTCTTGTCTACTTCTGTACCCAGATTCAATGATTCCACGGGCTCTTCATGCGGCTGTATGGACCTCTCTTCTTGAAGTAGCAGTCTAGCCAGTTCACCAGGCACTTCGCAATCATCTTCACCTTCGTCTTCGGCTAAGTTGATCGGACTTTCGAAGTCATAACTGGCGGTAGCAGATTCGTTACCAGTGAGATCCAGAGTTGATGTAGACCTATATACGTGAGTGTGTGTAAAATAGCTGTTTTGCAATATGTAATAAAAGAAAAACAAGGAGCACAAAATTTTGAAATGCAAGAAACTTCCAATGCTTTTATTAATGATATATGTAGATGACACACATAAAGCCCTCACAAATGAAGCCACGGTGCCCTGGGTAAGGCACCGGGCCGTAAAGTTTAAAACAGTGTCTGTTATAAATTCAAAACAAAAGTCTCATTACTGGGTAACAAAAGAAATTGGGACGAAGTCCTTTGCTGTCCAGTTGCTTAGTCCACCATCAGTAGTAGGGGATATCCAACCGTCAAACTCAGACTCTTAAACATCGTCTTCAATGGCATTTACTCCTAAATTGCTGATAAACAGGGGAGGTCTTCCAATCCGTGCACTCCGAACAGCCTTTTGAGCTTCTGCAGTAAAACCCAAACCAAACTTGTTAGTCTTATGTGCAAAATCAGGGAGTTGGCCCTAATTTGCACACCCACCTTTCTCGACAATAGCCCGAGTATCCTTGAAGGAAGCCATCTTCATAGGAGGATCTTCAACAACAGTCTCAGTTGATACCAGCGTCTGGGGAACCTCTTCAAAATGCTGAAATGGGGTCTCAATGAACTCCCCATCCATCTCTACATATCGGAAAGAGTTGAGGTGGCTCACCATGTACTCCTCCTCTCCTTGTACTGTCACAATTTTCCCTTTCACCGGGTACTTTAGCTTCCGGTGGAGCGTAGACGTCACTGCCTCAGCTTTGTGGATCCACGGACGACCCAACAAACAAGAATAAGATGGCTGAATGTCCATCACATAGAATGTAGAGGCGAAAACCTGAGAACCAACCTTAATCGGAATATCCACTTCTCCATGCACCATCCTCTTAGACCCATCAAAGGCCCTGAAGACAATGTTGCTTGGTTTCAGCTCCAACCCTTCACAGTCTAACCGGTCTAGAGCTTTCTTGGGTAACACATTCAACGAAGATCCAGTATCTACCAACACATGAGCAAGAGTAGTGCCCCTGCATTCAATGGAGACATGCAGGGCGTCATTGTGATTTTCCCCCTTAACAATCAAGTCGACGTCAGAGAAACCTAAGCCATTATTGGCAGTCAGACTAGCCATACAATCTTTAAACTGATCAGCTGATGTTTCTTGCGGCACGTGCGCAGTCTTCAGGAAAGCAATCAGATCCTTGGCATGGGCTTCTGAGCATATCAACATAGACAACATAGAGATTTTGGATGGGGTTTTCCCCAGCTGCTCGACTACATTGTAGTCGCTCTTCTTGATAATCTTCAAAATTTCCTCTATCTCTTGTCTAGAGGCTTCAACATTAATCTTCTTTGGTGCATCCGTCTGGGCAGGCTCACCGGTGGTCCCTTTGCCCCGAGCGTCAGGTGACTCGGCAACAGGTGTAAGAATAGGAACTTGAACAGGGACAGTAACAGGTGTATTGACAGGCGTAATAACAACAGGCTTCTGGATGGTTGGTGGAGAGATATCAGGGGAGAAAAGTCTTCCACTGCGGGTGACTTTGGCAGGTCCAACAATATTGCTGACTTCAGTATCAGACTCTTCAGCACTCAAGTCTTGCTTAACTCCGTGATAATATACGTCAGCCCCATAGTGCCAAGAGACATATTTATTGGATGTATAGGGAATAGGCCAAGGAACAGTGATGATTAATGGTGCGATTCTTGGAACAGATGTAATTCTAACAGGATTTCTCGAGGAAGCCTTGGAAGAATTGTCGAAAATGGTGATTATAGCAACTTCTTCAGTAGGAACCAAAGGAACAACAGTCTTCTCAAACAGAATTTCTTTACTATCCATCAGGCGTTGGACACCTGACTTCAAAAGATGGAAACTGGTAGGTAGGACAGAACACATACGGCAACCTTCGTCACAGCCCAAAAATAAACCGGCTAACAGAAGGTTCTTCTTCACAGTCATTAAGGGATTAACAATGTCTTTCACAGAAACCACAAACGAGTCTTCATCTACAGCATTTACTCAATGCTTGGGCATAGGAGCAGTCACAACATTAGGTCTTTCAGGTGCTTCGAACTCAATCTCCTTCGCATCATCAAGTCTTGTACTTTGTTCTTTAAGACCCAACAGTTATCCGTGTCATGCCCCGGGCTACTAGAGTGAAAAGCACAACGGGAATTCGGATCATACATGGGTGATGCAGTGTTGGGAGTCTTTGGGGCCTCCTTCAGAATCACCAAGTTGGTTTTCAATAACTGTGGCAGAATTTGGGATAAAGTCATGTTGTGCTGAGTGAATTATCTTCGTGGCCTCTCGGCTCTTGGCTGATTTTTGCGTTGAGGAGCAACAGTAGGTCTTGATATAATAACCGCATTAACAGCTTGGCGACGTTCAGGTCTATTCTGACTTTTTGAACTGTAGACAGCACTGGACTCCTTCTTAAAAGGCTTCTTCTCGGTGCTCGATGAAGCACCCTTCTGTATCTTACCAGACTTGATACCAGCCTCAATCCTTTCACCGGTCATAATCAGCTCTGTAAACATGGACGAAGAACTCCCAATCAGATGGTTAAAATATGGACCAGACAAGAACCCCAGAAACATATCCACTAGCTCTCTATCAGCCAAGGGTGGTTGCACTCTTCCAGCGAGGTCCCTCCATTTATGAGCATAATCTTTGAAACCTTCGCCCGCACCCATTGACATACCTTGGAGTTGGGTGCGCGTGGGAGCGAGGTCGGCATTGTCTTGGTACTGCTTGTAGAAAGCAGCAGCCAAATCTTCCCAATTACGGATACTGGCTCCTTCTAGTTGGTAAAACCATTCAAGCTGAGTCCCTGAGAGACTGTCTTGAAAGAAGTGGATCCAGAGATTCTTGTCAGCGGTGTATGGCTGAATCTTCCTAACATACGAACGGAGGTGCAGTTTTGGACAAGAAACCCCGTCGTACTTAGAAATGTCTGGTGCTTTGAACTTGTGGGTAATTACCACCCCAGATGATAAACCCAGATCTCCAAAGTCCAGACCAGGCACCTTCTGAACTTCCATCGCACTCAACCGGTCTTCCAGTTGTTTATATCTATCCTCAACCGGAGGATACTAGTCTTCGTAAAAGTCAGTATCATTGTCTGAAACCACAGGGCTAGGAGCCCTCCTTTCTTCCTGATTATCTCCCCCTCCAGATGAGTGGGTCAAATCAACCTCTTCTCGCAAATCATTTCTGAATCTGCGACCCATATTAAATAAGACCATCTTCTTCTTCTTCTCTTTCAAGATAAGGGCCTTCAGATCTTGCTGACCCTTAGCTAAACTCATGAACAATTCCTGGAACTGGGCGTTTTGAGCCTGTAGAGCCTTGATTGCTTGTTCAGTTGATGGTTCAGAAGACATGATGCTGAAATAAACAGCGGAGAAGATGAGAAAAACCTGTAAGGGTACCTGTTATGAGGTGCATGGAATGATATGCATATGATATGATTTCAAAGACGTCGAGAGATTCAAATTCCTAAACAAGAAATGAAACACACTTTTATTAGATAAACTTGAAATCAATTGTTCAACAAATTCCCTTAAGGCTTTACAAGAAAGAAAAACTGAAAAGTAAATCACAACTAGAAATAATCAAAAAGATAATCAGTGCTCCCATGGTCGTTTCTTGTCGATGCAGACATAGTCATTGAGGATCTGCTCGTTCTCCAGTTGCCTTGTCAATTTCTGTATCTTCTTCTCTTGCTCGTGATACTTTTCTCGGTAAGTATCCCGCTCTTCTCTCAGCTGCATCCATGATCTCTTTAATGCCCCTATGTCAGTAGGCATGTAAAGGTGTAGGATGGTAGGAGGAACCCCTTCTTAATCAACAACTTCAACAATTATAGGCAAGACGGCTTCATAGGGCATTCCCAGCTTTTGGGCACGGATACGAACCCAACGGAGATATGGCTTCATCGGAAGAGAAGTCTTTGCACCCAACTCGTGCGGATCAGACCTGTGTACTCTATCCCAAGCTCTTATGAATCTGCGGTGTTGCTCGTCACTATCCCCTTGGAAATCAAAGGCAATACTAGGCATCAGCATCTCATGAGGTCCTTCCCTTCTAGCTCGCCCAAACTAACATAAGGCCAAGCACGGATTATAAGTGATTCCTCCGTTGGTTCCTATCAGTGGAACATTGGGGTATTCCCCACATCCATCAATAATAGCCACCTCGTCCATGCCCTTGATAGTCCAAATGATGTCATTATGAGAGAGAGACATAATCCTATAGGCCCATCCCATGCCTTCTTTGTTCTTCAAAACTGATTTGGGGAGGTGAGAAATAAACCACCTCGCCAGCAACGGTGCACAGCTCATAAGGGTTCCCCGCTTCCGAGCAGTACGGGCATAAAGAGAATGAAGAATATCACCCAAGAGAGTGGGCACAGGATTACCAGACATAAAAATCTTCACTGTATTCACGTCGATGAAAGCATCTGAGTTAGGGAACAACACCAAACCATATATGAGCAGAGCCAGAATGTCTTCAAATGCCTGGAAGTCTAGACTGTCCCAGAACTGATTAGCTTTACCAACCAAGAATTTAGTCAAAAAGCCCTTTGCTCCACTACGATTCTCCCAATTAGCCATTACCTCAGCCTTTGTCAGATGGAGGGCTGAAGCAATCTCTTCCGGTCTAAGGATCTTCTCCCAACCTGTGAACGGGGTCTGCTCCAAAATAGAAATACCAAGCAGATCATAGAATTCTTCCAAGGTAGGGACCAACTGGTAGTCCGGAAAAGTAAAGCAATGGTACAGTGGATCAAAGAACTGGACTAAGACACTCATCATCTGCTCGTCCAATTTGGAGGTGACCAAACCAAGAAGGTGCACATGTCTTCTGATGAAGGAGGTAGTATCTGAAACCTTTGCAACCAATTCCTAAAGCTGAGTGGGAATCTGGACAAAGTTGATCCGGATGGTGTTTCTACGCATGGGTGCCATGACCTACAAAATAGAACAAAGATGAATCCCCTCTGTCTTTGAAATGGGTTATTCTAATGCAAGATGCATGCAATGTTTATGATGCATGATGTCATTATAGTAACACACCACAAGTATCCACAAATAGCAAACATGGTAAAGGCACACAAGTCACACAGAGAGCCCTTAGATTTCAGGCTGGCAAGGAGTCTAGGTACTACCCTCTTTCAGTTCAGTTGGTTCAAACCTGTCCCAAAAATAGTAACCGGGTTCTAGAGGATCTCAATATCACTGACTACCCTCGATCGGTCATAATTCCAGTTTAGCAACCTTTTCTTGCGGCCAAAATCATCGCGAGAGTTTAGTCTCAATGAGTGTAGCATACTGCTACTGTTCTATGGCCAAGTTGGTCAATTTAAAGGTTCTAAGGTCAGTTGGTGCTTAATGACCCCTTAGCAGACCCATATTCTCCTCGTTGCGCCACAAGGGATATCGGTACATACTAAAGTGCCACACCAATGTAGCTATTGCTTCAACTGTATTGGTCTATGCCGTACAGTTCCCTCACAGTTTATTGCTGCTTACCTAAAGGGTATCCCTCAGATCCGGGTTAGGATCTATAGCAACTCCGATACAAGCCCACAAATATAAAGCATACAAGTCAAGAAATTGAAAACAATATGAACTAATCCTAAGGTACACCCCACTTATTATTTTCCCCAGCAGAGTCGCCAGTTATGTGATACGGTGGGAAGAACTGACTGTTTTTTGGAATGCTGGTTTGCGTTTTGCGTTTGTTTTTGCAAAATGTCGCGGTAAGCAAGAGTCGCCACCGACTTTTATTTTATCTAACAAGGAAAGGAAAGAAGCACAGAAAAATTCCTTTTTCGAGATATTTCTCGGGTTCGGGGGGTAGATTATAGAAAGGGAAGGTGTTAGCATCCTTTCTATCCGTGATTATCCACGGGCTCTTAGGTACTTGATCATATTGTTTTCAAAATTGCTTTCTTTGTGCTTGTGGGTTTGAAAAAGTTTTTGTTTTGAAACTTCGATTTAACTCTTGCTTCTGTCCTCAAGAGCGTATGAAGTGTTTTTGAAAACTTTGTTCGAAAAGTGTAAGTGTGAAAAGTTTTGTTTTTGAAAGAGCAAGTACTTAAGAACCATCTACCTACTCGAAAAAAGAATCGTTCTATGCTAATGTCCTTTAGACAATGCTATCCTTCTATTGATGAGTAGGTAGCACCGTCGTTGGAATTTGAGGGTCAATTCGAATGCGGGACTTACAGTCACCAAAGCAATGTTAGGACGCCTTAGCGGTAACCCTAATGTCTTAGATCGTTTGTTTTGAGGCAACAATATACGAGGCAACCATTTCAAGGTGACTATGATCTTTTAGAGAAGAGGGCAACCTCTAAAACTACCTATACTCAATGACCGCGTACGAAGGAAACCAAGTGGGGTGTACCCTAAGAGTGCGTATGTGCGAGTGTGTCGTTTTCAGTTTATTTTTATCTTTGTACATGTTAAGGGTGATCTAAATTGATTTTAGGTTAAAACATTCAGTCTTGTCATGCCATCCTATTATCAAACATCTAACAGTTATAATTTGCGGAAAATAAAATGCGGAATTTAAATTACAAGGCGTCGGGTATTTACATCGCCAAAGACAAACCCTTTAAAAATATATAAAGCGATAAAAAATAATAAAAGGTCCTATTAACTATTACAAACCAGAGCAAGTACATTATTGGATAAATGAAAATAAATCACGACGCAAAATTTAATCGGACGTAAGATTAGGGTTTTGACCCTTTTGGTTAAAGAGAGATATCTTTTTGTTGTTAATTTAAGAAAGAAATAAATCTAAATTAATTACTAAATTAATAAATTAATTAATTAATAAAAATAAATATTTTTGGGTTTTTGTTATTTTAAGAAAGAAAATAAAATTAATTGAATTAGTAAAAACCTAATTAAATCTAACTTAATTTTAATTATTTACAAAAATATGTTAAAGTTATTCTAATTAAAACCTAAGTTAATTTAATTAGTGTTTTTTAATAAAATTAAAATTAAAATTAGATATGATAAAGAAAATATTTTGTGATTATTTTTTTGTAAAGAAAAGAATTTTTTGATTGGTTAGTAATTAAATAAAAAATAATAAAACAATTAATTTAAATCAAAATAAGTAAAATAGAAGAGAATAGGGGTTGGGCCTGAATTTTGTGGTGCTAGTAGCAATCCTGAGGCCCAATTGACCTGTCCTTGTTGACTTTTTTGAGATCCAGTAGGCGTGCATGGACTTTTCTTATGGTAGACCTTCAGATCTTAGCCACCAGATTTGGCCTTTGGCCATCTGGCCATTGGATGCTTGATGGTGTATGGAATGCTGCATGCTTGGATACGCACATAATCGTCTGAAAGTAAAAATCAAATAGAAATTGGGGGACCTGGGATTCGAACCCAGGTCCTGTAGGATATTGGATGTGCACGCTTACCACTAGGCTGCTTGGCTTTGTTTGTTAGTAATATACAAAATAATATTAATAAAACAAAACAAGCATTATTGATCAGAAAAATAAAAATGCGCGAAAAACATTTGAATGGGCCAACCGGAAGCTGACACGCACTCATCCCTGTCCTTCTACTACTATAATTTTACCTGCGGATTTGAATCCGCAGCTAAAAACGCAGCTCGATCCAAAAATCAATTCCAGGCAATAAGAATGACCTTCAAGGGCATGGTTGTGTTCGTCTCCTTCTCCTGAGTGCAACCATGCCCATTATATGGACCAATTTCACCTGAAATAAGAATCCCTAAAAACAAAAATGCAACCCTAGCTATGGTGTTTTGGGGTTACAGCGCCTATAAACCAAATTGATTAATGCCAAAGGTTCACAAATGACATGAGGTTTATGAATATGCAATTATCTCATTCAAATGATGCCAGAATAGGCCAAGTCAAATCCAAGAACAGAGCTAGGTAACGAGGGACTTACAGCGTGTTGTGGTGTGTGAGGAAGCTTGCTTTGGATTGGTTTTGCTTCAGTGAACGTCCAGGAAGCGATTGGGATAGGTCTAGGCTTCTGAAAATATCTCTAGCTATGAATTCGATTCCACCCTTTTTATTGAATTTTTCAACTTTTGTATTGCCTCTTTCTGCAGCCTCTAACCCTTGTTTCGATTCCTTTGGCCTCCTTATGTATTATGGAATGTATTAGGGTAAGAATTATGGCTTGAATCTTCTCATATCAATGCCCTGGGATTTGATTTGATTTGATTCACCCTTTAAACCTTTCCAAATTTGCCAAATCTCCATCTTTTTGTACATGATATGGTGTGATCCGAATTTGATGATGTTAATGATGATGATTAAAGCCTGAAACAACAAAAGAATCTCATGTAATCAAAGTTTTGGATTTTGTATGATTTAATTTGATTTAAAATGAGTAAATTCAATAAAAAATCAAATTAAATAATAAAAATAAAATATGGGCTCATGGATGAAGCTAGGACACGTGGGCAACTATGCAAGCTCAAATAAAGTGGAAAAGAATGGGCCCATTTGAAAAAAATTGATGTTTTGGGGATAGTTGACTTTTGGCAATTTTGCAAAAATGCCCAAATTCAACAATGCATAACTTCTTCAATTTTGAACTTTTGGAGGTGTTCTTGGACTTTTTAGAAATCTTGAGATGTTATTCAACAATGCATAACTTCTTCAATTTTGAACTTTTGGAGGTGTTCTTGGACTTTTTAGAAATCTTGAGATGTCCTCTATCCAACCATTTTGGTCTCATCTCATTTTAATATTCCATTCTCAAGTTATAAGCTTTGGCAAAAAAGGTGTTTTTGTTGACTTTCAAAAATGACCTATAATGTCCAAATTTGTAACTTCTTGTGAGTGCATTTTTTGATCTTGGGGTATGAAGATGGATTGTAGGAAATTGCATCCTATTAAAAATGAGCTTTTTATGGTTCATTTGTCATAAAGTATGAGAAAGTTATACTTGGTCAAAGTTGAGTTTACTTTTCCTACAAAACCCTAATTTAGCAACTTTTGAGTCTTGATGAATTTTGAGCAATCCTTGATGAATCATGATCAACTCTTGATCAAATGATGAAATATCCTTCAAAATGAGAATGTTGACAAAAAATCTTGAAGTTTGACTGCATTTAGGTCACAGTTGACTTTTGCCCTAGCATAATCGATTTTTGGACCCTTGAGCAATTGACTGAGCAAACTTCCTCTGCAAGGCCTGAAGTTGCACATGGATGATCTTGAGAACATATTAGGACATTAGGGAGAACTTGAGGTCATTTGGTCTCAAGGATCTTGATGCAACACAAAACCCTAATTTGGGGTTGACCGCCTTAGGAGATGACTTGTCTGACCCACTCTTGAGAAAACTTGAGCAAGTTGGAGATTTTCCTTGCAATGTCTTGAGAAATATGAGAGGGAAAATTTTGGGGTACAACACTTGGCTTGGTAGATCAGATTTTCAAAGGCATAATTGGAAATAGCAAAGTCGTTACCAATGGGATCCATGGTGGATGTGGATATGCAATGTATTATGTGGGTGTGTTTAAGAACACATAGCTATTTGAAAGTGATAAAAGTAAAAAGAAAGATAGAGATCACAAAATTTAAATGAAAAACGTCCAATTCTTTATTAATAGAAAATATGTATATGAAATGACAACCCTTAACAAATGAACCATTGTGCCCCGGGTAAAACACAAGGCTTAAAGTCATTCTTCAAATATTACAAAGCCAAAACTTTAAAATAAATAAAAACAGGTGTATAAGCTGTTACTCCTGACTAAAGGAGATAGAGATAACGTCTTCCTCCTTCCAGTTACTGAGCCCATTGCCAACAGTAGGAAAGTTCCAACTGTCAAGGTCATAATCACTGTCATTATCTTCTATTACATTGACTCTGTCGTTGCTGATGCAAAATGATGGCCTTCCATCTCGAGTGCGATGAACAACCCTTTGACCCTCTACAGTGAAACCCAAACCAAACTTGTCAGATTTATAGGGAATGTCAACAAGTTGACCCCAAATAGTACAACCACCTTCTACAGTAGCTTTAACATCTTTCAATAAAGCCATCCTAGGCGGAACCCTAGTAACTTTGGGAATAGCAGAGACGTCTTCAGTTGAGGAAGGAGGGATGATTTCAAAAGTTTGACAAGGAGTCTCGATGAGTTCGCCGTTCATCTCTATATATCAGAAAGAGTTGAAGTGGCTAACTATATACTCTTCTTCACCACAGACAGTAACAATCTTTCCGTTCACATGATATTTTAATTTATGGTGTAGGGTAAACGTAAAAGATCCTGCCCCATGGATCCAGAGGCATCCCAATAAGTAGGAATAAGCTGGTCGAATTTCCATTACTTAGAAGGTAGATTCAAATATCTGCGAGCCTACCTTGGTCGAAAGATCCACTTCTCTGTGTACCATCCTTTTTTATCCATCAAAGGCTCAAACTATAATATCACTAGGTTTCAGTACAACCCCTTCACGATCAAGTATGTCCATAGCGCCTTTCAGAAGCACGTTAAATGAAGAGCCAGTATCAACCAAAACATGAGCCAAAGTAGTGCCCATGCATTCAATGGAGACATATAGGGTATTATTATGATTTTTTCCCTCAGGGGTCAGATCAGCATCAGAGAAACCTATTCCATTGTCAGTCGTCAAACTAGCAACATAACTTTTAAATTTATCAGTATAAATATCTTTTGGTACGTGAGCGGTCTTCAAAATTTTAACTAAAGCCTATGAATGAGCTTCAGAACACAGTAACAGGGATAACATAGATATCTTGGATGGGGTCTACCCCAGCTGTTCAAAAATTTTGTAGTCACTCTTGCGGATGATCTTCAATACCTCTTCCAACTCTTGTCTAGAGGTGTCTTCAACCGTAGATTCCTTAGGCGCCTCCGTCTGGGCAGGCTCTGCCATTTGTTTTTAACCCCGAGCCTCAACAGTTGACTTGGTAACAATAACCTTAATAGGTGTGGAAATAGTATTTGGAGAGATTTCCAGGGAGAAAACCCTTCCGCTTATAGTATTCTTACTGGTCCCACCAATATTGTCAAGGTTGAGATCAACAACTTTAGTAACTTCATCTTCGGCAGTAGGTAGTTCTTGTTTGACGCCATGGTAGTAGACGTCAGATCCATAGTTCCAAGGAATAACTTTATCTGAAAAATATGGGATAGGTCCAGGTGTAGTGATGATTATAGGAGAAACTTTCGGATTGGTAGTAATCCTTACAGGACCTTTGGAGGTGATCCTAATAGGAGAGCCAAAAATTACAGATAAGAATTGACACAAATTCTCCACAGACGGAACCTTCTAGATCAGAATTATATGATTGTCCATTAGGAGTTGAATGCCTTCTCTCAGTAATTTGCAGCCATTGGATTGGGATGCGCAACAGTAACATTTTTCAATACAGCCCAGAAATAAACCGGCCTGAAACATATTCTTCTTGATTATTGGTAGAGGAGTAAGCAATTCACTTACAATAGCCATATAAAGAAAATTGTCAATTGCAGTTATTCCTTTGTCATGCTTTGGCATAGGCGCAATAATTACATTCGGGGTCTCCGGAGGATCAAACTCAATCTCTTTGTTGTCAATCATATCCTGAATTTTGTTTTTGAGGCTCCTGAAGTTATTGGTGTCGTGCCCGGGACTGTTGGAATGATAAGCATACTTCGCATTCGGATTATACTTAGGAGATGAGGTGTTGGGATTCTGAGGAGGATCCCTCAGCGTAATCATCTCCGCTTTTAGTAAATGTTACAACGCCTGAGACAATGGCATATTAATCTTGGTAAACTGCCTTCCTGGAGCATCTGACCTATGTCTATTACCCTATTGTTGTTGCTGAATAGCTGCAGGATTAGAAATCAATACCGCTCTCATAGACAGATTGTGGTCATTTTTACCATGGCCCTTCTGGCCATAAATAACACTGGTCTCCTTCTTACCATTGAATGTCTTTTTCACAGCACTCGAAGACGCAACCACTTGAGTTTTTTTGCTCTTAATACCACTTTCAACTCGTTCCCTAATTATAATTAGTTCAGTAAAACCAGATGAAGAACTCCCAATCAAATGATTAAAGAATGGACCTGTTAGAGTGCCCATGAACATATCAACTAGCTCCCTGTCCGACAAGGGAGGTTGCACCCTTCCAGCTAAATCTCTCCATTTCTGGGCATATTATTTGAATCCTTCATTTGAACCCATAGTCATGTTTTGTAATTGCACGCAAGTTGGTGCAAGGTCATAATTAAATTAATACTGCTTGTAGAAAGCAGCTGCCACGTCTTAGGAAGTACAAATGTTGGTTCCTTCTAGCTGATAGAACCACTCGAGTTGTGTATCAGACAAACTTTCCTGAAAGAAGTGAACCCATAACTTTCTATCAGCAGTATGGGGTTGGATCTTCCGAACATAAGATCTCACATGAAGTTTCGGAAAAGACACACCATATATTTGGCGAAAGCGGGGACTTTGAATTTGTGAGGGACAAGCACCCCCTAGAATAAGAACCAATTCTCTAAAATCCAATCCAGGAACTTTCTGGATTTCCATAGCCTTAAGACAATGTTCTAGCTGCTTCTATCTATCATCAACAGGAGGATACTATTCATCAGAATAGTCTTCACCCTCATGCAACTTACCATAACCAAAATTGCTTCCATCTTCATCCCTGACACTTCTACCATCCTCCTCTTGGTTGTCATCTTCACTAGAGGTGATATCAGCAGTGTGCACTGGTTTAGCGGGACCTTTGAATCTTCTTCCCATGTTGAGAATATCAATTGGCTTCTGAGTCTTCTTCTTTTTGGTGATGAGCACCATCATATATTTCTGTCCTTGAGCTAGGTTTAGGAGTGTGTCATGGAATTAGGCATTCTGAGCTTGGAGTTCCTTAACAGTTTGTTCAAGATCCATCTTTTACTGAAATAAACAACAAGAAGATGATAAAACCTATATGGGAAAACCTGTTATGTAATGATGCATGATATGTAGATATAATATTTTCAAGGATCGTTGCGGGATTTAAATTTGTTTAAACAAAAGGAAACAAGAGAAATTTTAGTAACTAGATCGAACTACGATTGCTTTTAATAAAAATGGTTACAGAATAGCAAAAGTATAAATTCAAATCTCCCATGGACGCTTCCTCTTTGTGTTGACATATGCATTAAGGCTTTGTTCTTCGTGGAGCTGTTTCGTCAGCTCCATTACTTTCTTCTCACTAGCATAAAGCTGAGCTTTGAAGGTATCTCTTTCTTCCTTTAGTTGAATCCAGGATTTCTCTAGTTCTTTGAAGTCGGTAGGCATATCAGGATGAAGAACAATATGAGGAACATACCCCTTCAACATCAGGCTCTAAGATCTCTAGTAAGATAGAAGGATATGTCATTTTAAGATTCTTAGCACGATACCGCACCCATCTGAGGTAAGGCTCTAGAAGAATGGAATTATTGTGTCCCAAAGTCTTGCTATCAATTTTTTTGACTGTGCCCCAAGCACGTATAAAATTTTTATGGTAGTTTTGAGGATCGTTCTCATATTTGAATACAATACCCTGGATAATCATATCATGAGGACCATCCCTTCGAGAATAACCAAATTGACACAGAGCCAGAGAAGGATTGTAAGTGATTCCCCCTCTTATACCAAGGAGTGGAACATTAGGGAATTCCCCACAATGATCTATAATAGTGACATCCGCCTGAGATCAAGAACACCAATGGATATCTGCGTGCGTGAGCGACATCAACCTTTGAGACCACCTCAAACCTTGTTCATCCTTCATCAATGGTCGGGGCAGGTGTGAATAAAACCACCTGGACAATAGAGGTATGCAACACATAAGAGTTCCTCGCTTCTTCATAGTACGAGTGTGGAGGGAATACAAGACATCTCCAAGCAAGGTAGGCACTAGATTATGGGTGAGAAATATATTGATGGCACTCACATCTATGAATTAGTCCAGATTAGGGAATAGTACCAAACCATAGATCAGCAAAGCCAAAATATCCTAAAAAGCATGAAGGTTCATGGCATCTAGAAATCCCTGAGCCTTTTCTATTAGAAATTTAGGAGAGAAACCCTTGACTCCATTCCTTGTTTCCCAATTATGTACAATGTCCGGTTGTTTCAAATGTAAGGCTACTGCAATGTCTTCAGGTTTCGGAACTTGCTCTAAACTGGTGAAACGTATCTGATCAAGAATAGGAACTTAGAGCAACTTAGAGAATTATTCCATTGTGGGTACCAACTGATAATCCGGGAAGGTAAAACAGTGATGCTTCAAATCAAATAACTAGAAAAGAACACTCATCATGTCTTTCGGAAAATCAGTAGTAATGAAACTGAGTAAGTGATCGTGTCTCTTAGTAAATTCAGAATTGTCGAGAAACTTTGAGAATAATTTCTCGAGCTTGGAATGTATCCCTACGAATTTGATCTGAATAGTATTCCTACAAGTGGATGCCATTACCCTGCAACACGGAACAAAGATAAATCCCCTAGATCCTTGAAATAGTTAGTCATGATATGATGTTATGATGTTATGATGTCATGATAACATGTTTGAATAGATAATCAAATACAAACAAATCACACAAAGGCCTTAGGTTTAAGCTTGCAAGGGGTTTGTAGGTAAGTTCCCTCTTGAATTTTAGTTGGCTCAACCTGTCTTAAATAAGTAACCGGGTTCTAGGGATCTCAATATCACTGATTTTTCCCACAAGCTTCGTCTAGCACGACAACTGACTTGCCACCAAACAAAACTCAAGAGTCAAATCTCAATGAGTGTAGTATCGAGTATCAACCAACTTCAGATTACACGAAAGTTAACTATCTCACTACCTTCTAATGGCTAACTTAGGTCAATTAAGGTTATAAGGTCAGTTAGTGTTTATGACACCACGTGGCAGCCTAGTATGCTCCCCGACTGACTCGAGGTATACCAGTACAAACCAATGTGTCGCACTAACGTAGACATCATCTCAACCATATTGGTATACACCATATAGTTTCCATGATCTATTGCTACTTAACTAAAATGTTCCCCAGATGCGGGTATATGATCTTTGAAAGAAAATAAACCCAAACTCCCCTTTAAAATAAATCAGATAAATCAAATAAGAAAGGAATTTAAAAGTGATATAACTCTAAGATAACCCCACTTTTAGTTCTTCCTAGAAGATTCGCTAGTGCTGTAATACGGTGGGAGAACTGACTTGTTTTGCGTTTTATCGAAAATGTTGTAGATAGAAAGAGTCGCCACCGACTTTTCTTTTATCTAATAAGGAAAGGGTGAAAAGAACATGAAAGACATTCGAGAATTTTCTGAGATCGGGGGGTAGGTTATGAAAAGGGAAGGTGTTAGCACCCTTTTCATACGTAGTTATCTACAGGCTCTTAATCACTAGCTCACTTTTGAAAATTTCTTTGTTAATGTGTTTGAAAATACTTTGAAAAATGCCTAAGCGAGGCAACTTTGTGACGATTCTCGTATCAGTTGAGAATGCATACAAAGTGTTTGTTTTTAAAAATATTTTAGAAAAAGTGTTTGTAAAAAAATATGTTTTGTTTTTCTAAGCAAGGTATTAAGAGTTATCTACCTACTCAAATATCTTTCGTGTTATTTTCCTCCTCCTTTAAATAGTGCTACCCTGTCATTAGTTAGTAGGAAGCCCTATCGTTGGATGTTAAGGGACAGACGTGGGTCATCATACAGTCATAAAGGCAACTTGTAGGGCGCTTTAGAAATTTATCGTAAGGGACTAAGATCATTTATCGAAGGCAACATCGAATGGTCATCAAGGTACTACGATCTTTTTAATCGAGGGAAAATGATAAAGCGTCACCACGTTCGAGGGACGTGACTGCTTTTATTCGAAGGAAACAAGTGAGGTTACCCTAAAGGTAAGTGTGTGAAAAGTGTATTGAATTCAATTATTTAATCTTGATTAGGGTTATCTAACGGTTGATTTTAGATCTTTCCATAAATGCCCTAATTGCTAGCAGTCATAAGGAAAACAATAAAGGCATAAATTAAAAGTGCGGAAAGTAAACCTAAACTATTACAAGGCTTCGGGGAAGGGGGTATAAAACCCTAAAACTGGGGAGAAAAAGTAAAGCAAATAAAATCCCTAATTAAGCTATTACATACTATAGCAGTTACTTAATCAGAAAAACTAATGTGAAAGTAAATGCGCGAAGATTGTAGAACAAAAAGAAAGTTAAAAATCATTTTGTGATCGTTTGATGTTTAATCTAAAGAAAACCTAATTTATTTTTAATTTAGAAGAAAATAATTAGTTGATTAAAAAGAGTTGATTAATTAAGAAAAAAAATCCTAACTTCTAGGTCGATTTTAAGTTAATTAAGAAAAATAAAAAAATTAAATTAGGGTTTATTAACGAAAACCTAAAACTAAATTAAGGTTAACTATTAAAACCTAAAATTGATTAAATTGATAAAAAACCTAAAATAAAATTAAAACCTAAAATTAAAATTAGGGTTTGTTTTAAAAAGGTTTTGAAAAAAAGGTTTGTAAAAGAGTGAGGAACATAGAATTTTGAAAATAAAATAACTAAATGATTAGGGGTGGGTGTTGAACCCACGCCCCCAAGTAGTTCCAGCAGTAAGCATACCACCAGACCAAGCGCGCCTTGGTGTCAAGGTAACGCCTCCAACACGTTTTGTAATTAAACCTGCAAAGATGATGGAAATATGAAAAAATAGAAAAATCTAGGATCAAACTCGTGACCTGAGAGACCAATGCCTTAGGGCATGTTTCTGCCTCTAGGGTGGCTATAGATCCATATATAAAACCAATCAATATAAATATATTATAAATCTATCTTCCTTGACCGGAGAGACGCCAAAGCCCTAGCTCCGGTCATCTTCTTTGGTTATCCCTCTTGTAACACCTGCAAAATAAACATCATTAGGTAGCAAATAATACCCTACCACCTAAAATGAGGGCTCGAGTTCAATGGTGTCCTCATTTTGGACTGAAAAGGACTATTTTGAGGACTAGGATAAAAATGATACAAATCGGTGCTAGCATGGTGTTCTTCATTTCAGTGTGCATGAGACCCTTATGATGGTATAGACATATTCAGATACACCTCAAAAACATGTTAATGATATTAATACAGTTCAAAACAACAGAAAAAAAAAATTAAAAATATGAATTTTCAAGAATGTTAAATTGATTATCCCATGCGATGAAGTTTCACGTGTTTTGGAACATCAAAACCAGCCCAACCTTACTATGTGGGATTATTAGGAATGAATGAGAGTGTTGTTTGTAGTGAGAAGGGTTCAAAAATAAGGTTTTAGAACTTTAGGGTTCTTGAGAAAATATTTGCAAATTTGGACAAGTTTGAGAGGCAAAATTAGGGCAAAAACAAATGGGCTTGGACCTTGTGTAATAAGATATGATTTTTATCTTATTTATTTTGTATTATTAATGAATTAAATAAAAAATAAAAAATATAATAAAAATAAAAATAGGTCAAGGGGTGTAAGAATAAGATTTGAGGTGTATGAAGAGCATAATATACGTTTGGACTCTTAAACCATGGCCCAATAGTCCAAAATATCAAGCTTGCTCATTTTGAACTTCATGCATTTGCTCAAAATTTCCCAACATGCAATGGTCATAACTCACTCAATTTTCATATTTTGAAGGTGATCTTGGACTTTTTGGAAAACTAAAGATTCATGTACAACCTCTATGTTGATAATTTTTACTTTTGAAGACATTATATTGATGTAAGTTGCCTTGACAAAAAGTGTATTTTTGTTGACTTTTGAAATGACCTGTAATGTATTGGCTTATATATCTCAAATGATGCATTTTTTAGGACTTAAGATTAAAGAGTCAAAGTTGTAGAGAATTGAATTCCCTTCAAAATGATCTTTGGTTGGGGAAAATATGATGAAGCATGTGAAAGTTATGCTTGGTCAAAGTTGAGTTGACTTCTCCTAAGGAAATCCTAATTTGGCAACTTTTGACTTTTGATGATTTAAGTGCTTTTCTTGAGGAATCACGATCAACCCTTGATAAAATGATTGATATGACTTCAAAATGGTGATGTTGACCAAAAATCTTGAAGTTTGACTATATGTTGACCATGATTGACTTTTTACCTAGTATAGTTAATTTTCCATTATCTGAGTAATTGACTGAGCAAACATGTGATGCAAGGCTTGAAACATGACATGAGAATTCTTGAAGACCTATAAAGAACCATGAAAACCACTTGATACATTGAAAACCCAATCCTCCTTGTGAAACAGAAAACCCTAGTTATGGACCCATTGCTTAGAAGGAGAATTTTTCTGATAAATTCTTCAGCCAACTTGAGAAAATGAGGATCTCATGAGAATGTCTTGAAGAAAAAATGGGAGGGAAAAATTTAGGGTACAACACATAGGTTTCATTCCAAAGTCCTACTTCCCAAGAGGATGTCTCTTGAGACGCATTCCTTTCGCGGAATTCCACCGACTCTAGGCAAAGTTGTCACATAAACTCATAGGATTGATGTATCCCCTTGGCTAATAGACGAATCTTGTTTCTAAGTTTTTTTTCGAAAATATTTTTGCAATAATAAAAATCCCTCCATGAATAAATATTTCAATAAATAAATAAATGCAATAAATAAACCAAAATAAAATTAAAAAAACAAAAATAGAAAACACCAAAACCCTAAACCTAAAATAAATAAATAAAACTGAACCCTAGATTTGGAGTCGCCAACTGTTGTAACTGGATTTTAAATTGAGTTTCCACTACTAGTTTTTATCCTAGGGAAAGGAATCTAATAGTAAACCCTAATTTTTTACACATAGATTATAGGTTCTTACTTCGTTTAGACGAAAGGAAGGTGTTAGGAACCCCTCATCTACCTTGTTCATAAGGATACCAGGGTTTATATTTTAAAGGTTTAGGGTAAGTGTTTTATTTTTTTATTAGGGGAACTCACCACGATTTTAGTTGTATGCCTATGTATCCTCTTATGAAGAATCAGAGTCCCAATTCGTAGTTTGCATGAGTTTGTGTTATTTATGGATTACGAAGATATTTGCATTTCCTTGAACTTAGCTCGAGTGTGTGAATAGTGAAGATTTTGGATGAGGCGTGCTGTTAATTAAAATATATTTCTTAATCCTTTTTGAAAATTTAATTGTTGAATTAATTTATTATGAAAATTATTTATTGTTTGTTAAATGTTTTTTTATATACTAATTATAAAAAATCTTATTTAATGCATGATCAAAAAAATAAGTTAATGCAATAAATAAAATATAATTGAATGAGTTGAAAAAATAATATTTGATTTAATAATAATAAAAAATTAATATAACATTAAAAACGCAATGGGTGTAAATTATATTAAGGTAGTAAAATAAGGTGTGTGTGTGTGTGTGTGTGTGTGTGTGTGTGTGTGTGTGTGTGTGTGTGTGTGTGTGTGTGTGTGTGTGTGTGTGTAAAGCAGGGCCTTGAATTCAGATATTGAATTAAGGCCCAAAAGACAGGGTGTGTGTTTAGAACTAGGAAATAAAATGAGGGGTGTAGGAAGTATGGATCCAAGTCTAGATATTGGACATAGCCCATTTGGCCAGGGGGTGCTGAATGCGCATGGCTTAGTGAAGCAAAATAGAAGGGAGGTTTGGTTATCAATGGGCCAGGCTCAGAATGTTTGGGAGAGTCCTTTCGGACAGCGTATGGGTGAGGGTACTGGGCTATCATAGGAACGCACGTTTATAAGCATATGATTGAGATCCTGTGATTGATTGTTGTGGGCATGCAATAATGAGAATAGGGTGGCGTGTACTAGATCATTAGACATATTATATTTTTAATTTATAAAACATTTGTTTCATTTCCATCATTACCCTCTTTCTCTCTCATTCTCTATCACTCTCTCCTCTCTTTCTTCGCCTAACCTTATATAGAGCCAAACCTAACAAATTCTAAGTCGCGGCGCCGATTGCTCCATTCCTTCTCACTCACAACAACAACATATAACCCAATAATAACCCCAAACCCCACATCTATAAAAAAGCACAACAATAATACACCTTAGAGCTAAGTGTTTAGAGGGGTACCGTTCATTGTGATTTCATGTTTACTTCGATTTTGGATCCGCTCGCTAATCTCTCTTTCTTTCTTCCCATTCGCATGTACAGTTGCAATGAAGATGGTGGCGACGGTGATGATGCAGGCGCGATAATGGAAGAGAGCTAGGGTTTCAGACATTGAAACCCTAAGCTGGAGCGGTGGATACGAGGGTTTATAGCGATGGACATAGGCTTCCTCTATTCTTCAAACATCTCTCTGAAATTCCCTTCCTTTGTGTCAAATTTTCCTCCTCGTCAATTTTTATTCTCCTTTTTTTTATATTTAGAAATTAGGTTTTATAGTGTTTAGAAATAGGTATTTTAGGAAATAGTTTTATGAATTTTTAGTTACTCTTTAGCATATTAGGGATTTCCATATTGTAATTTGATTTTGTATAGAAATTTTGATTATGTTATAATTGTAATATATACAAATTTGTACGAATTTGATATGATTTGATTAGTTCTATTTTAGTTTTGATTTTTTTTTGCAAATTTGATTTTGTTTCTGTAAAATTTTGAATGCAAGATCTGATTTGATTTCGTTTCATTGATTGGTACAATAATTGTTCTCACATTAAACGTGCGTTTTTCTTTTGTATTCGTATAGTGAATACTTTTTTTTAGGCCAAGAATTGGCGTTTTGGGCCTTAATGGATCATGAAATGGCCTCCTTAAACAAACCCTCATTTAATTACAAAAATAATGATTTTAATTACTGTAATGTTTTATGAATAATGATCCTAATAACAAAGTACAAATAAAATCCTGAAATGGGCCTAATTCGTTCACTTATTGGGCCTTCATAAACAATTTTCTATAGGCCTCTTTAAAAAAATGCACGCTCTTCATTTTTCCTTAAAACAGGCCCCTAATTATTCTAATGGGCTAATCCATTTAACCAAAAACTCAAGCACACCTCCCTTCCTAAATGGGCCCAAATAAAACTTAACTAACACACCTCCCTTTTTGTAAGGGAAACCGAGTGGGCTTCAACAACTTACATGGACCTTTTCAGATTTAGTAAGGCTCATGTCTTCTTAATAATGTAAGAAACACCTTCTCACAAATTTTATCCCCATGAAAATTTAATACAAATAATTTACAAAGCAAAATAGATAATTCTGGAAATTAATAAAGGACAAAGGGTTTAGAAATTAGTAGGGAAAATTTGGGGTATGACACTTAGCACCGTCAGGAAGCCAAAAACAATTATTGCCTTGAATGTTGTAGCGCACTTCAACTTGGGCTTAGCCCATTTGACACAACTTTATTGCTCAAAAATAAATCTTTGAAGTTGTGCATTTGGCTTTAATTGATTAATTCTTCAACCATGCATGACTACCTATAAGAAGATATGAAAAACTATTAAATGATACAATATTTACATGATAACGCAACTATGCATAATATGTACATATTTACATACAAATTAAGGTTTATTTACCATATTCCAACGAAATAAGTTAATAAGTTCCACAAAACTATACACAAATTTAACTAGAATTTGGCATTTATCAAAATCTCCCCAACTTAGAACTTGTTTATCCTCAAACAAGAATCAATCACCCTAAAGAAAACAAAAGCAATCACCAAGAATTCATGATCAAAACAAGTTTTTACAAACGAAAAAAATGTATGGTTCAAATTCAAAAGTACAAGCAAAGTAATTCTTACCTCTAAACTATAATGACACCATGACTATGAAACAAAGTCTAAGCACAAAACACATGTCATAAATTCTAAAGCAATACATATTCTACAATGAGTAACACCTAACACACAGCTTTATCATGGGTTAAAAAACAACATGAGGGACTTAACTCACACCTAAAACTATTGCTAACATCCGATCAAATTATGAATTCATTAAAAAAATTATATTGAAAGCATAAAAGAAAAATCACAAGGAATTTCAAGGGTTATAATGTGGTTTGGCTAAGAAAAAATAGTCAATTCCTAAAGGTTTTTGAAATAATTTTTTTCCTAAACAAATGAGAATGATCACTTCTCAAATTATCAAGCATTTAAAATTTCATTTACCTTTTTCTCTTTACGCAATCGTTACAAAATTTTCACACAACTTATTAGCACAATTATTTGCTATTTTTTTCTTTTTATTTTTCAAGGCTTTTCTTTTTCTTTATTTTTTCCTTTATTTTTATTTTTCTCGACCTCTTAGAAACCAACCTTTTTCTCCCCAACTTGAATACAAAAAAATATGGTAATGTGCTCCCAAACTTTCTAAGGAAAGGGTAAAAATTCAAACCACAAAGTATGGTTGAGGATTCAAGAAAAAAGTTAAGAATCCACTTTAGAATCAACAACGAACTAATTAGTTATGTACAAGTTTCAAAAGTTAATATCGAAATGGGTCATGACACAAGGCTCAAAGGGGGTAAGAAAATTTGTATTCACTAACAAGGTAAGTTCTTTTTTGGTCAAATGGTTGTACAAAAAATCAAACAACATGCCTCGATCATTTTAGTGCTTTCATACAAATCAACAAAAATACAAGATTAAAAAGAATTCTAACAAGTTAAAAGAAAAATTGTTGGTCTCCTGTTCACATAGTAAATAATGGAAAGGTTTCCTCACATTGGGTTGTGATCTGAAGTGATTCAAACGTAAACATGCATAGCAAAAGAATGAATGACATGAAGTTTATACAAACCCTAAGTTCATATTCATGCTATATTATAGAAAGAATTAAACATGTACCTTGACAATGTAACTTCCTTTCAAACTTTTATCATTACCATGATATTTTCTTGTTGAATATCTCAAACTTGAACAATCACACCATGTCACTTCAAGAAAATCAAAATCAAGCTTTTTGGACAAACACAAAAACTTCTAACAACTAACAAATTCTAACTACTAAACTATTAGAATACTAAACAAATAACAACATAAGTTCAAAATGGACCAAAAGTGGATAGCGGAGTTGAGAATTTTTCAAGTGCAGCAGCGTGCGCTAAGTGAGCAGGACTGCAACATGAATTTTAAAAATTACAATTTTCTCAATCATTCCATCCACTCTCACTTTTTACTAACTATATGTCGTAACCGAAAAAAAACAAAGAGTTGCCACCATTAATATTTATCCTAAGGATGGGAAAATAATGGATAACCTTAATTGTGTAGAGATTCTAAGTTCGCGAGCCGGTTAGACTAAGGGAAGGTGTTAGGCACCCTTCATCTCCATTGTTCTCAAGGGCCTCCACTTTTAGGTCTAAGGGTAGATTGGAAATTTCTATTTAGTATGTAATTATCAATTGTATAGGGAAATGATCTATATTTTTAGTTATGGACTCGCCTTGGTTTTAACCACTTGCCTACGTATCTCCTTGTGAAGAATCAGAGTCCAAATTCGTAGTTCGTATGTGTTTGGTTGGTTTTTTATTGATTGCATAAATGCTTTCGAGTTATCCTTGAACCTTGTTAGGGTTTGAAAATATTGTAGTCGTAGACGTAGTTCATAGTTAATTTTGAAAGTAAATCCATAATCCTTTATTGAAAATAATATTTAATTTGAAATTATGTTAGTAGCAAAAATGTTAAGTTTGATGGATTAGCTATATTGAATGCATGATGCAATTTTGAAAATAAATTGAATGATGTTGTAAATTAGCAAGAAAATATGTTTAATAAAAATAAAAAGAAGTTAGTATTTTGGAAAATAGTTTATACATATTAAATATTTAATTACTCATTTATCAAAATAAATTATATATTTCTAATAATGATAAGAAAAATTATTTTTAATGCAAATGATGATAAAATGACATGATAGGAAAACTGATCAATACATAATATAAATAAATTAAATAAATAGAATTAAAAAAATATAAGTATATATTAAATAAATTATTTAAATAAAAACAAGGGTGTATTTTTAGTTAACACAGTAATCCTCGGGGTTTGAACAACAAGGGCTTAAGTCTAGAATAATTGTTTTGATCCAAAACACCAGCGATTGTGAATTATGTAGAGGAAGGAATCTGGGAGGGTGGGAAAAGTAAGGTATAAGGCCCAAAACAATATTTCTTTAACTCGTTAGAACATGTGAGGGCAGTCTGTGGCGTTATGGTGGGCTGAGATCATGAGAATCATCTGATCAAGATCAGAAGGCTTCCAGGAGTTTATCATGGAGCGTCGATCTTAAGTAATCCAAACAGACAATCAAGATTTGAGGTTGACTAAGGGGATATTATCGGTGAGCATATATAAAGACTAGTCAATAGTCTCCAAATCATATGGCCAGTGAATGGCCACATGTCACAGATCCAGCGCCTGACAGAGAGAGTATTTGTTTCGCTTCCTTCATAAAATTTTGTCATTTGCAGATTATTTTCTCTCTCAATACATCTACTCTATCCTCATGCTCCATCTTCTCTCTAAACAAATGGCCCACCAGAAATCGCCTCTATGGCAGATTAACCCTTAACCCCACCATAAACCATCGTAATCCCTAGAATTTCAGTTGATCTTTAACCAGAATATTCAACTTACATGAACCCTAACCCCATATCCTAATAACCCTAACCCTAGGTATATGAACCCTAACCCTAGGTATATGAACCCTAACTAAAATAACGTCGAACCACTACTAACGACTGTTGAAGTTGCCGTATTGATGCAAAGCCGCCTAGGCTTTCATCTATTTCCCAAAAAAACCCATTAAGAACCCTAACCCTAACTTTCAACCATGAAGAACCATAATCCTAATTTTCCAGATTCAACAAATTCAATAAAATTAAAGCTAACTGTTACCATCCTTGCAGTGAAACTCATCGTAATTTTTTAATTTTCCTTCTCTAATATCTTCTTCTTCTTCTTCTTCTTCTTCTGCAAATTTGCAGGTATCAAGATTGAAGGGCTAGAGTTTGTGCTTCTGATTTCCTTCTAAACCTCCCTTTTCATTCAAGTATTAAGTCTTAGAATTTATAGTGTTAGGGTTTAGTTGAATTAGGAAATTTATATTTGATTTCTGTTATAAATTAGATTGATTTGGCAATTGTAATTAGATTTAGGATCTGATTTGTAATTTGATTAGATTTGTTTGTAAAATTGGAATTAGGTTTTTTCAATCTAATGTATTTCTACAATTTTTTGTATATGTATTCACAAATAACTCAATATAATTCAATCTTCAACCGTTGATTTGATTTTATTCACAAATCTGAATGTTTATGGGCTTTGTTGTTTTGTATTAGCTTAGAGGCGAAAAGATCCAATCCATGGGCGCAACCTTGCATTAGGGTTTTTAAACCCTAGTTGACTTGGTCAACAAAATTCCTTTTAAATAATAATAGAAACAAATAATCAATGTAATAATAATAATAATAAATATTAATGTAAATGAAAAATCAAATAAAAAGAGTAAGATGTACGTATGAGGGTATGTTGACTCTAGGTTAGCCTGAGAAATAAATATTAATAGTAGAATTGAATAATAATAATAATTTAAAAGTAAATGTTTACTTCAATCAACTATAATAGCAAATTATAAAATTAAATCCAACTACCACCTCTTCTAAAGGACCTCTTCAAATTTTAATGGGCTATTAGATTGAAATTAAAATAACAAGCCCTTATTTAAAAATGATAAATAAACACCCCTTTTTACAAAATGATCAGTAAAACACCCCTTCCCAAGATTAAACCGTAAAATAAATTTAAAAGCAAGTAATAATAACAATTAGTATAATGAAAATAAAAATAAACCAAAATTTATAACAAAAATGAGATAGAATGTTTATACCTATGCGGGAAAATTTGGGGTATGACAGCTACCCCCTATTTAATTACTCTTTGATTGAGGTTACGAAAATACGAAGGTCTCGTACATTTGGATCGGAGGGTTATTAAAAATTGGGAGACCCCAAATTTTGATCGAAAGATTTGGGAAAGAATAAACCATAAGATAAAAAAATGAGTAAACAGGCAAGGATGACACAGTTAACTGACTAATGCCTTGAGCATGAACATGTATGACCAAGATATGACGATGCAGATAACTCGTTAACACCTAAAAGTAATCGCATATTTCGTGTACCTACCATAACCTAGGAGGTAAATAACGCGAGCTTAAAAAAGATAACTTATTGCTACTTCGAACCAGATGCAATAAGCTATATCGCAAATTTTGCATACTTACGACAATCTGAAGGGTAATTAACGCATGTTTGATAATCAACCTACTAACGCTTCAAGACTAACATAGTAAGCTATACCATATTTTTTGCATATTTACCACACCCTAGGGGGTAAATAAAACAAGTTTGAAAATTCATTGTTTCTTCGAGACTAACACAATGACTTATATGGCATATTTTTGAACATCTACTACAACCTAGGGAGTAAATGATACAGGTTTGAATGTTTAACTTACTAACGCTTCGAGACTAACATAACAAGTTATGACATAGATTTTTCATATTTATCACAACCTATGGGATAAATAATGCATCGTCTTGAAAATAAACAACTTAGAGCAGCTTTGAGACTGATGTAGAAAGTTATATCGCAATTATTGCATATTTACCATAACCTAGGGGGTCAATAATGTAACACCCAGATTTACTTAAAAGTATTTTTAATTAAATAATGATACGATGCAGGGAAATTATATGAGTTGGTGGGATTTATGATATGGTGCGATAACTTGTTGCAGTCTAGATTCCTTAGAATTATAGAAATTGAGGTTATGTGAGTGTTTGGCTAATTGTGTAGAAACATAAGGGTGTGTAGAACAATATGGATTATTACTATTATTATATTACTAGGATAATTATTATTATTTTAGAATAATTAAATAATTATTTAATTGGGAGGACTAAGGTTATATTATTATTATTAGATTATAAGAGTAAGAATAAGGAAAAAGAGTCAGTACGTAGAAACAGAGAAAGAGAAGCGTAGAACAGAGAAGGGGAGAAAGAGCACTAGGAGGCTAGGTCAAGAAGTTTCATCCATAGGAATCAAGAATCGCGATAATCTAAGGTAAGTGGGGATTCTAACTCTATAAGTGTTTTCCTAATGATGGGGTATGGTAGAATTTAGATTGTTTAATCGTATGTTTTGATTTCTCAATATTTGGTTGTTTTTGGGGTTTGTTCCCGTTGATGGAATTTTTGTGATTTTGGTGTTTTTTGATGTGATTGAATGATATGAATTGGTTAGAATTGGTAGATGAATGTTGATAAATAATTAACCTATTAAAAAGATGAATTTTAAAGTAAAAATTATGATTTTTGATTGTTGAAACATGGCAAGTCGTAACCTGAAAAGTGCAAAATTTGCCACTGTTAACGCAGGATAACTGGTTACCCGAATATGGTAACCGGTTACCATATCAATTGTTGAAACGAGGTTTAGCTATTGTCCTGCGGTAATTGGTTACTATGATGAATTTTGAAAATTAACAAAGCTACTGTCTTGCGGTAACCGGTTCCCATAACTCGGTAACCAAATACCACTCCTACTGACATCATTTTTTTGGAAAACTTCTAAAATCCATAACTTTTGCCTCGGATGTCTGTTTGACTCGCCGTTCGGACCGTTGAAAAGATAAAATAATTTACTATTTTATATAAATGATATATAATGCATTAGTAAATTATTTCATCAACATTTCTACCAATTTGTATGTTTGTTTTGATTTGTATGTCGTGAATTATGTGGTGGTCATTTGCGATGATTATTTTAATTGTTTGATACGAGATACATGACAAAGGCGATGACGAAGTCCTGTATTGGAGATATTGTGATGAGTATTAACAAAAAATGTGAAGTATGTTTTTGCATGATAGTGTCTCATGCATTCATAAAGCGAAGGTCTGTATTGGCGAGCGAAGGCATGTATTGGCGGCTGAAGTTGATTGCCCTAATTGGCATTACTGTGAAGAGGGTTCTACCCTGATTGGTACCACATGCATTGAATTAGTGTCAGTCCTTTGCATGATATGGTGATTGATGATGGGCGAAGATTGATGAAAGTGTGTATTATATTACGATGTATGTTATATGCTGATTATATACTTGAATCTTACCAACTTATTATTATGTTTCCTCTTATATTGTTATGATATCTCACCCTTTCTGTTTAAATGTTACCTCTACGTGGGTAATGTGCAGATGACCCAAAGTAGCTAGAGATTGAAGGTTATATGAGAAGTTCCTTCAGTTGCATAGATTGAGTCGGTATCTGCTCTGATAAATAACACTTGGGGGTTTCGCATGATTTGTTTTGTTATAATTAGGAGTGAACATGTATTACTCGTTTATTTGAATTGTTTTATGATTATGCTAATGTGTGAAGAATAATAATTATAACTCTGGTTGGAGTATGGATATGATTAATTATTTGATGTTTTTCCACTGCGAATAAATGCGTTAAATTTTAAGACTGTAGAATACATGATTTCTGTTGTGTATCCTTATTTTAAGCATGTGTGATTGTGAAGTATGTGACATCCTATTTGATTGGTTTTTATTTATAAATTAATTTACTCTTATTATTATATAAATTACCGACAGGGAAATAGGGTGTTACAAATGGTATCAAAGCAAGTCGGTTTGTTCGGTAGGGTTTGTTGAGTCGTTAGTGTAGTGTGACAGTAGAATATTGTCGTTGTTTTTCTGTCTAACCGTTGTTTGATGTTGTGATGTGAGCATAGAAATGACAGGAAGAGGAAATGGTGTGCTCGTTAATGCATTGCAGCTGTTGGCTCACGCAATGCAGAATCATCCTAACGATGGTGGAAATAATAGGGCTCGTGCTTTGGAAACTTTCTAGAGGAATCATCCACCTATGTTTAAATGGAAGCATGATCCTTAAGGAGCACAGGAGTGGCTCAAGGATATTGAGAGGATCTTCTGGGTTATAGATTGTTCTGATGCACATAAAGTGCATTTTGGTACGCATATGCTGGCACGAGAGGCTGATGACTGGTGAATTTCTACTCGCTAGAGATTGGAAGGAAAAGGAGAGGATATTACTTGGTCTGTGTTTAGTTGGGAATTTCTGGTGAAGTATTACCCAGAGGATGTCTGTGGGAAGAAGTAGATCGAATATATGGAACTGAAACAAGGGAATTTATCGGTAACTAGTTATGCTGCAAAATTCGTGGAATTGGCAAACTATTATCCTCATTACAACGAAGAGACTGTTGATTTCTCAAAGTGTGTGATGTTTGAAAGCGGATTGCATTCGGAAATTAAGAAGGAAATTGTGTATCAGCGGACCCTTAAGTTTCCCAATTTAGTGAACAGTTGCAGGATTTATGAAGAATATAGTAAGGCTAACTATAAGATTGTCACTGAGAAAAGAGTCAAGTAACAACCATATAGTGGGAAGCCTTACAATGCCCCGGCTGACAAAGGAAAGCAGAAAGCTAATGATGGTAGGAGACCAAGCGGGAGAGGTGCTCCTGCTAGTATTGTGTGTTAAAAATGCGGAAGACCTGGTCATCGCAGTAGTGAATGCAATACTGAAGTGAAGAGGTGTTTATGTTGTGGAAAAACCGGGCATGAGATAACTGAATGTAGACATAAGGAAGTAATATGTTTTAACTATGGTGAAGAAGGACATATCAGTGCCCAGTGCCAGAAACCTAAGAAATACCGATATGTTGGGAAAGTGTTTGCTTTATCTAGGACTCAGACATCTAAGGGAGACCTCTTGATCAAAGGTATATGTTTCATTAATGGTACTCCTTTAATTATTATTATTGATATTGATGCTACATATTGCTTTATTGCTGTTGATTGTGTTAAAAAGTTGGGTCTTTCCTTGTCTTCTATGAACGGAGAAATGGTTATTGATACTCCAGCTAAGGGGTCAGTGACTACTTCTATAGTATGCTTGAAGTGTCCTTTGTCCATCTATGACAGAGACTTCCGTGTTAAACTAGTTTGTTTACCATTGAGTGGTCTGGATGTAATTTTGGGTATGAACTGGTTGGAATATAACTGCATTCATATTAACTGTTATAACAAGTCGGTGCGGTTTTCTACTCCTGAAGAGGAAGAGGGAGATTACTTCTTATCTTCTAGGCAGTTGAAGGAATTATTGCAGGACGAAGCTCGGGGTTTTTCTTTAGTGGCATCCTTAACCATTGAGAATCAGGCTGCAATTGACGAGTTGCAGGTTGTGTGCGATTTTCCTGAATCTTTTCCCAATGATATTCTGGATGTTCCGCCAGAAAGAGAATTAGAATTTTCAGTCGATCTTGTACCTGGTACCAAACCTATTTCTATGGCTCCATACATGATGTCGGAGTCCGAATTATAAGAACTGAAGAAGTAATTAGAAGAGTTCTTTTAAAAGAAGTTTGTGAGACCAAGTGTGTATCCTTGGGGATCTCTAATATTACTTGTGAAGAAGAAATATGGTAGTATGAGGTTGTGCATGGATTATCGACAGTTGAATAAAGTAACAATCAAAAATAAGTATCCACTTTCGATAATAGACGACTTGATGGATCAATTGGTGGGTGCGCGTGTATTTAGGAATATTGATCTGAGATTGGGTTATCACCAAATTTGATTGAAAGATGAGGACATTCAGAAGAAAACTTTCAGAACTTGGTATGGACATTACGAGTATTCTGTGATGCCTTTCGGTGTTACCAATGCACCGGGAGTGTTTATGGAATATATGAACCGCATCTTCAACACCTATTTGGATCACTTTGTTGTAGTATTCATTGATGATATTTTGATTTATTCTATGTCCGAAGGAGAACATCCGAAACATTTGCAGATTGTATTGAAAATATTGAAGGAGAATAAGTTATATGCAATGTTGTCAAAATGTGAGTTCTGGTTGACATAAGTCAGTTTTCTTGGTCATGTTATTTTAGGTGATGGTATTATTGCGGATCCATCTAAAGTAGATGTAGTGCTACAATGGGAAGCTCCAAAATCAGTAACGGAGTTTATAAGCTTTTTGGGTTTGGTCGGCTATTAAAGAAGATTTATTGAATGTTTTTCTAAATTGGCAATTTCGTTAACTCAGATAACTTGTAAAGGTAGAGCATTTGTGTGGGACATCCAATGTGAAGAGAGTTTTGTTGAGTTAAAGAAGAGATTGACAACGGATCCAATTTTGATACTACCTAATCCTGAAGAACTGTTTGTTGTATATTGTGATGCTTCTAAATTGGGTTTAGGTGGTGTACTCATGAAGAATGATAAAGTAGTCGCTTATGCGTCGAGGCAATTGAGGATTCATGAAAGAAACTATCCTACCCATGATCTAGAATTAGGTGCATGAGTGTTTAGGCTGAAGATTTGGAGACATTATCTCTATGGTTCTAGGTTTGAAGTGTTTAGCGATCATAAGAGTTTGTGGTATCTATTTGATTAGAAGGAGTTGAACATGAGGCATAGGAGATGGTTGGAATTATTGAAGGATTATGACTTTGGCTTGAATTATCATCCAGGTAAAGCTAATGTTGTAGTTGATGCCTTGAGTCGAAAGACTTTTCATATGTCTACTATGATGGTTAGAGAACTAGATTTGATCGAACAACTCAGAGACGTGAGTTTGGTTTGTGAAGTGACAATACAGAGTGTGATATTGGGGATATTGAAGATTAACAATGACTTCTTGGATAATATTAAAGAAGCTAAAAAGTTAGATGTGAAGTTGGTAGATTTGATGGTCGAGAGTAACAAATATGAAGATATTGACTTTAAACTAGATACCCAAGGTGTGCTACGATTTCGAAACTGGATTTGTATCCATGCTGATTATGATATGAGGAAGATGATTTTGAAAGAGGGCCATAGAAACAATTTGAGTATTCATCCGAGAGAAACCAAGATGTATCACGACTTGAAGAAGATATTTCAGTGGTCTGGGTTAAAGCAAGATGTGGAACAATTTGTGTATGCATGTTTGACTTGTCATAAATCAAAATTCGAACATCAAAAACCTATAGGGCTGTTGGAACCTTTAGACATTCTGAAATGGAAATGGGATAGTATATCTATGGACTTTGCGATGGGGCTACCAAGTACTCCAAGAGGGAACAATGAGATTTGGGTGATTATTGATAGATTAACGAAATCATCTCATTTCATTCTGACTAGTATCAATTTTTCTGTATCGAAGCTGGCAGAGATTTATATTCGGGTAATTGTGAAGCTACACGGCGTTCCTTCTAGCATTGTGTCGGATAGAGATATATGGTTTACCTCTTCTTTTTGGAAGAGTTTGCAGGATGCTTTGGGAATGAAGCTAAAATTGAGTTCAGCATATCATCGACAGACAGATGGCCAGACGAAAAGGACTATTCATTCGCTAGAAGATTTTCTAAGGGCTCGTGTCCTTGAGTAGGCAGGTACCTGAGATAGTTGTCTTCCTTTGATTGAGTTCACCTATAACATTAGTTACCATGCTAGTATTGGTATGTCACCTTTCGAAGCACTGTATGGTCGGAGGTGCAGAACACCTTTGTGTTGGTATGAATCGGGTGACCATGTGGTGCTCGAACCTGAGTTGGTGAGAGAGACTACAGAGAAGATAAAGGTATTCCAAAAAAGGATGAAAGATTTGTAGAGTAGGAAGAAGAGTTACCATGATAAGAGGAGGAAGGATCTTGAGTTTCAATATGGAGACCATGTATTCTTAAGAGTATCATCGGTAACCGGTGTGGATCATGCTCTAAAGTCAAAGAAGTTGACTTCTTAGTTTATTGGTCCGTATCATATTTCAAAGAAGGTGGGAAGTGTTTCTTATAGAGTGGCCTTGACACCTAACTTGTCAAATTTTCATGATGTGTTCCATGTGTCGCAACTCCATAAATATATTTCAGATCTGTCGAATGTAATTCTGATAGATGATGTACAAGTGCGGGACAATCTTACTGTTGAGATTGTACCTGTGAGGCTCGAATATTGCAAAATGAAGAAGCTAATAGGAAAAGAGATCACCCTTATGAAATTAATTTGGGGAGGAGCTACCACAGAGAATGCAACATGGGAGCTAGAGAGCAAGATGCGGGGGGCTTATCTAGAGTTATTTGCTTCAAGTAATTTTCGAGGACGAAAATATTCTAAGTGGGGGAGAGTTGTAACATCCCGATTTAATTAGAATTATTTTTAATTAAATAATGAGACGATGTAGTGAAATTATATGAGTTGGTGGGATTTATGATGTGGTGCGATACCTTGTTGGGGTCTACATGCCTTAGAATTATAGAAATTTATGTTATGGGGGTGTTTGGCTAATTGTATAGAAACATAGGGGTGTGTAGAATAATATGGATTATTAAAATTATTATATTATTAGGATAATTATTATTATTTTATAATAATTAAATAATCATTCAATTTGGAGGACTAAGGTTATATTATTATTAGATTATAACAGTAAGAATAAGGAAAAAAGAGTCAGTACGTAGAAACAGAGAAAGAGAAGCATAGAAGAAAGCAGGGGAGGAAGAGTACTAGGAGGCTAGGGTAAGAAGTTTCATCCATAGGAATCAAGAACTGGGATAATCTAATGTAAGGGGGGATTTAACTCTATAAGGGTTTTCCTAATGATTAGGTATGGTAGAATTTAAGTTGTATAATCGTATGTTTTGATTTCTCCATATTTGGTTGTTTTTGGGGTTTGTTCCCGTTGATGGAATTTTGGTGATTTTGTTGTGTTTTGATGTGATTGAATGATATGAATTGGTTAGAATTGGTAGATAAATGTTTATGAATAATTAACCTGTTAAAATGATGAATTTTGATGTAAAAATTTTGATTTTTGGGTGTCGAAACATGGCAAGTCGTAACTTGAAAAGTGTAGAATTTGCCACTGTTACCGCAGGATAATCGGTTACCCAGATATGGTAACCGGTTACCATATCAATGGTTGAAATAAGGTTTAGCTATTGTTCTGCGGTAACTGGTTCCCATAAGTGGGTAACTGGTTAACGTGATGAATTTTGAAAAGAAACGAGGCTACTATCCTGCATTAACCGGTTCCCATAACTGGGTAACCGATTACCACTACTACTGACAACATTTTTTTGGATAAATTCTAAAACCCATAATTTTTTCCTCAGGTGTCTGTTTGACACGTCCTTTGGACCGTTAGAAATATAAAGTAATTTCCTATTTTATAAAAATGATTTATAATGTAGTAGTTAATTATTTCATCAACATTGTTACCAATTCGTAAGTGTGTTCTGATTTGTATGCCGTGAATTATGTTTTGGTTAATTGTGATGATTGTTTTGATTCTGTGACAAGAGATACATGACAAAGGCGATGACGAAGGCATTTATTGGTGATATTGTGATGAGTATTAACGATAAATGTGAAGTATGTTGTTGCATGATAGTGTCTCATGCATTCATAAAGTGAAGGCCTGTATTGGTGAGCGAAGGCCTGCTTTGGCATGCGAAGTTGATTGCCCTAATTGACATTATTGTGAAGAGGGTTCTACCATTATTGGTACCACATTCATTGCATTAGTGTCAGTCCTTTGCATCATATTGTGATTGATAAACTGATGGGCGAAGATTGATGAAAGTGTGTATTATATTACGATGTATGTTATATGCTAATTATATACTTGAATGTTACCTGATTATTATTATGTTTCCTCTTATATTGTTATGATATCCCACCCTTTCTGTTAAAATGTTACCTCCACGTGGGTAATGTGCATATGACCCAAAGTAGCTAGAGATCGAAGGCTAGCTGAGGAGTTCCTTCAGTTGTGTAGATTGAGTCGGTATTTATTCTGATATGTAAAACTTGTGGGTTTCGCGTGATTTGTTTTGTTATGGTTAGGAGTGAACATGTATTTCTCCTTTATTTGAACTTTTTTATGATTATACTGATGTGTGAAGGATAATAATTATAACTCCGGTTAGAGGATGAAGATGATTAATTATTTAATGTTTTTCCACTGCGAATAAATTCATTAAAGTTTAAGACTGTTGAATACAGGATTTGTGTTGCGTATCCCTATTTTGAGCATGTGTGATTGGAGAATCATGTGACATCCTATTTTATTGATGTTTATTTAGAAATTAATTTACTCTAATTATTATATAAATACCGATGGGGAAATAGGGTGTTACAAGTAACGCGGTTTTTCTTTGATTTTTTTTTTACTAATGCTTCGAGACTAACATAGTAAGATATGACGTGGATTTTTCATATTTATCATAACCTAGGGGATAAATAATGCGGGTTCGATGTTTGATAATTTGAAAGTTTTGAGATTGAACTTAGATGACTAAACCAAAGATATAAATCGCAGATATATCGCTTAGTGAAGTTCCCATCTACCAGTTATGTTTGTTATCAACCGAGGTATTTGTTGAACAATGCTAAGGATTGAATTTTTGGTTTGCGTAGATGTCTTAGCTGATAATAGGCCTTAAGATATTTTACAGTATTCTTGACTTATGAATTTTTAGATGTGATGTATAATTTATATGTATATTTATGATGCCCAATGAAAATTATTGATATTCTTATGATGCCCAAAGTCATTGGTATGTATTTTGTATGTATATGCACCAAATGTTTATGAATGTCTTTGATAATTCTCTCCTTTTGTACCATTGGATTTTTTTGAGTCATTGACTTCCCAATGTTGTCTATTGTTTTTTCGTAGTATCTCCCAGTTGATCTGTTCTTTGATATGTTATGGTGAACCGTGTCAATGCGATGTTGGTAATTGCATCGTAGGCATATGCGTAGGCATAGGCGCATACGTGTATTCCTTTTGACATTTTTCTAACCAAAGTGTTTTTAATGTTCTGTTATTGCTTTTGTTTTTTTGTGAATTTTCCCCAAAGTAATTTTGACGCAATGTTCACAAGAACAATCATAGTATTTTGCAAACAAGTCAGAAAAAGAAAAGAAAAACACAATTGAATAATATTTGAAAATGAAGTGTTTTATTAGTGAAAATTCCTTTGAATAGGAGAGAGTACAAGATGCAATTCCTAAAAGAGGTAATTATAAAAGTTTTAACAAAATTGAAAATGGCAATGGAAATGATAATTGATACTACCATTTCTCCAATGTCCTTTGATATCTTCAATCCCCTTTGCTTCTGAGTAAGATGAATGGATCAATTCTTCTCCTTCGTAGTCGTAGTAATGAATTGTCGAACCGTAACCTATTTGTTCATTTTTTGAATAAAATCCCTCACTTTTTCCTGGATCGCCCTTTCGGGTTTTCAGTCCACCAGGATAATGATTTTGTTTATATGTCCAAAATTTTTTCCTTGATCTCCCTTTAGGGTTTTCAATCCACCGGGACACCCATTTTTTCCTAAGTGGCCCTTTTAGGGTTTTCGACTTAGCGGGCCTTTTATACATAGTATTTTTTAACTATGTCAGAGTTCAGCGGATGCGATAGTTCTTCTATATCCATTGTTGTGAGGATAAGAGCTCCTCCTGAGAATGTTGTTTTAACCATATATGGACCTTTGTAGTTAGGTGTCCATTTACCCCGTGAATCTAGATGAGGTATGAGAATCTTCTTTAGAACTAGATCTTCTTGTTTGAATACTCAAGGATAGACCTTATTATCGAATTCCTTCTTCATCCGTTTTTGGTATAATTGTCCATGGCATAAAGCTGTTAAGCATTTCTCTTCAATAAGGTTGAGTTGATAAAGTCGCATTTGGACCCATTCTGACTCTTCAAGCTTGGTTTCCATTAGGACTCTAAGTGATGGAATTTCTACTTCAACAGGGAGTACAACCTTCAATCTTTATATGTCTTCAACATTTTCTGAATGATCTTCTTGATATTTTTATTAGCTGCTTCAACGGCCCCGTTCATCTTTGGTCGGTAAGGTGATGAATTATGATGCTCAATCTTGAAATCATCGCATAACTCCTTCATAATTTTGTTGTTTAAGTTGGACTTATTGTTAGTGATAATTCTGCTAAGAACCCCATATCTCCATATGATATTCAGCTTGATTAACCGAGTAACTACTTGCTTTGTCACATTTGCATAAGACATAGCTTCCCCACACTTCGTAAAATAATCAATGGAAACTAGTATGAATCGATGTCCATTAGAAGCCTTTGGATCTATCATCCCTATCATATCAATTCCCCACATCGAGAATAGCCAAGGTGAACTCAGGATATTCAGAGGAGTTGGTGGTGCGTGCACCTTGTCATTGTAGATTTGGAACTTGTAGAATTTCTTTGTATAATGGTAACAATCAGCTTCCATCGTCAACCAATAGTAACCTGCTTTTAAGATTCTTCTAGCCATGGCATGTCCATTTGTATGAGTCTCGAAGGTTCCTTCACGAATCTCTCTCATAAGTGTATCTGCTTCATGTTTCTCCATGCACTAAGGTATCACCATATCGTAGTTTCTTTTGTATAATACATCCCCATTTAAGAAAAAATTTACTGCTAGTGTTCATAGAGTTCGTTTGTCAAATATTGAGGCGTTTCCAAGATATTCATTTTTCTCCAAATACCTCTTGATGTTGTGGAACCAATGTTTGTTATCTGGTCCTTCTTCAACAGCGAGACCATATGCTGGTTCTTCGAAGTGTTTGATCGTGATGCTTCATGATTTGGCCAAGTTACTTTGAACATGGCTAATAGAGTTACCAAGGCGTCTGCCATATGATTTTCTTCTCGCGGAATGTGAGTGAAAGTAATCTTAGTGAATTTCGTAGCTAGCTTCAAAACATAATCCAATATGGAATTAATTTGGGATGTCGAGTGTCCCATTCACCATTGACTTAGTATAAGACTAATGTTGAATCTCCATATACTTCGAGGTGTTTAATCCTTAGATCATTAGCAGTTTCTAGACCCAAGATACAAGCTTCATATTCGATAATATTATTGGTGCAATCAAAAAATAACCTTGCAGTATAAGGCTTATGAAATTTTTTTGGAGATGTCAACACTGCCCAAATTCCATGTCCTAGTGCGTTTGAATCACCATCAACCATGAGTGTCCATCGTGCCTCTGGTTCATGTCCTTCGTCGGGTCCTGGTATTTCATAGTCATCTATAACCATGATGTCTTAATCTGAAAGTCAAACTTCATTGATTGATATTATGCCAATGGTTTATTAGCTTGATAATCAGTTAGTACACTACCTTTGATGGCCTTTTGTGTAACGTATTAGATGTCGTATTCGGATAACCACATCTGCCACCTAGAAATTCTTCGTGTGAAGAATAGCTTTTCAAAAATATACTTCATAGGATCCATCCTTTCTATCAACCATGTAGTGTGAGTTAGCATATACTATCTCAAACGCTTAGTGGCCCAGGCCAGAGCACAACAAGTTTTCTCGAGAAGTGAACATCGAGTTTCACAATCAGTAAATTTCTTTCTCAAGTAGCAGATTTCATGCTCTTTTCAACTTGTTTCGTTGTGTTGACCTAATACACATCCGATGGAACCTTCAAGAACTGTTAGGTACATGATAACTGGTCTTCTGGGAACTGGTGGCATTATTATTGGTGGTTCTTGTAGATATTGCTTTATTGTTTCAAAGGTTGTTTGACAGTTATCATTCGACTCCACTGATTGATATTTTCTGAGTAGTTTGAATATAGGCTCATAAGTGGTAGTTACGTGCAATGTGAACTGTGAAATATAGTTCAAACATCCTAAGAAACCATGAACCTCTTTTTATGTTCATGAATTTGTCATTTCTTGTATGGCTCTTACCTTGTCGGGGTCCACCTCAATACCCCGTTGTATTACAATGAAACCCAATAGGTTACCTGACCTGACATCAAATGTACATTTGTTCAAATTCAACCTTAGCATGAACTTTCATAGACGATCAAATAATTTCTGCAAGTGAATGGTGTGATCCTCCTCCACGTGGGATTTGGCAATCATGTCATCCACATATACATCGACTTCTTTGTGGATCACGTCATGAAATAACGTGACCATTGCCCGCTGATATGTTGCCCATGCGTTCTTTAGACCAAAGGGAATTACTTTGTAATAGAAGGTGCCCAAAGGAGTCATGAAAGTAGTCTTTTCCATATCCTCAGGTGCCATTTTGATCTGATTATATCCTGAAAAACCCTCCATGAAAGAAAATACTAAATCTTGAGTTGTATTGTCCACCAAAACATCTAGATGAGGTAACGGGAAATCATCTTTAGGACTTGCTTTGTTTAGGTATCGGTAATCTACACACATGTTTACTTCTGAGCTTTTGTCTGACCGGAGAACAACCTTCTTTGAGAGGTAATTTATGCACCACAATATCTATATCCAAACTTGGAATATCTCGGTAATACGAGGCAAATATATCCATGTATTCATGCAAAAGCTTGATCAACCTTTCTTTTACGCTCTCCTCCAAGGTTGCACCTAGCATGATCTCTTTAGGATCCTTTTTTGTCCCAAGATTGATGATCTCAATAGATTCCTCGTATGGTTGTATATTATCTGCTTTTTGCTCTAATAACCTTTCTAATTCTTCATAGATCTCATTATCTTCCTCATATTCCTCTTCATCTTGGTTAATTGGTGCATCAAAGTCATATTTGATCGTAGTAGTATCATTACCAGTGAGTTTAGATGTGGATATGCATATTTTATCATGTTTTAGTGCTTTTTAGAATGTGAAATTGAAAAGTGCATAAGGAGAAAAAGTATTATCATTTTAAAAATATAAGATAAATGAAAGAGAAAGACAAGAATCATAATTGAATGCAAAACATAACTTTATTAATCGAAAATATTGTTAGAAAATAAATGGGGGCCCTTACAAGTTACCCTTATGCCTCGGCAGGGATATACATTCTTTTTTAAAATAGAAATATTACTTTGGAAAGAAAATCATTTCTGGAATCTCCACAGGGTCTTAATTCTCGAGTTCTTCGCTTGGAGCATATTTACGGATGAAGTTGGACGCTCCTTTATTGTTGCCTTTGTTGGATATCATTGACACTTTCCCACCATGCTCGCCTTTGCTGATGAAGGTCTCCCTGATGGGAGGAAATTGTCCTTCACCTTTCTTAATAGCCTTTGACGGTTTATAACCCAAACCAATACAATCTTTATTTTCAAGTAACTCCACAAGACTGCCCTAAACTTTTGATGTCCGATCTTCCACAGTTGTTTATAAGTCTCTCCACGAAGTCATGGAAGTTCTCGATTTCTTGATTTTCTCCACCGATAAGGTTACCCCTATAGCAACATTTAGGAATTGGAGTGCTGTTGCAACAAAATCTTCTTCCACACTGATATATCTGTAGGAATCTAAGTGACTTACGAAGATATCTTCTTCTCCGTCGATCACATACAATTTTCCTTTAACAAGGAACTTCAATTTTTAATGCAGCGTTGAGGTAACAACCTCTCCTGCATGGATCCAAGGTCTCCCAAACAGGCAAGTAAATATCGATTCTATGTCCATCACCTGAAAGGTAATGTAGAACATTTGTGGTCCGATCTTGACTGGAAGATCCACTTCTCCAAATATTGTGCTTTGAGAACCATTGAAAGCCTTAATCACCATAGAACTAGGCCTTATAACGATGTCGTATATTGTTAGCTTCATCAAACTGGATTTTGGTAGTACATTGAGGGAGGAACTAGTATTAGTGAGCACCTTAGATAAGCTACTTCTCCCTATCTGGATGGAAATATGCAATGTCATATTGTGGGGTCTACCTTGTGGAGGAAGCTCAATGCTAATGAAGCTTATGCGTCATCTTAATGTCAGATTAGCCATGACTCCATCAAATTGGTTTACTGTAATATCCTTTGTAACATGAGCATAACTCAGAATCTTCATCAGAGAGTCTCGATGTGCCTCTGAATTGACCAGCAACGAGAGTATTGAAATTGTGGTCGGAGTTTGGTGTAGTTCATCCACCACCCTATAGTCACTCTTCTTGATTATTTTCAAGAATTCTTCAGCCTCTTGATTGGTAAAATTCTTACTCAGAAGTTCCTGCTCCTGGCTAGTTTCAGCCATAGTTTTCCCTTTATCCTTAGCCACGACGTTATCCTCCTTTTGTTGTCGGGAACATATATTTGACCACTACGGGTTATACCCCATGTTCCTACTATATTTGTAATTGTAGGCCCTCGGGTTGTTGATGGTTCACATTCTTGTTTTAAACCATTGGCATAGATGATAGTGTCGTAATTGTATGGTATCACTTTTGTAGGGAACGAGAGATGCTCCCATAATTACCATCGTACTCTTTGGAAGCACCAGTATATTCAGTGTTTGATCTTGGAATGGTGTTATTATTGGTATCTTTGTCGTGCTTGGCTCTCCACAAGGAATTACAAGAGTTTTCTTGATAAAACTTGGCCCTTGGAAAGGAATCACCAATGGCCCTCTTGTATTTTCATTAATCACATCTATATATTCTTCTTTAGGATATCGCTTGAATTAGACTATCCCTTGATCCATAAACTTTTGTAAAGTCTTCTCGAAAGCGTTATTATGATCCAATAGAAAACCATATTCCAACAGGTGTTCCTTAAGGATATCTATTGGAGCTTTGACTTGTTTAGCTGCTCCATGGTTAGTGACTATCTCAATTGCGTTCGCATTTGGCCCACCATGCTGGGGCATGGGGTTCGTCTTAATGTTAGGCTTATCAAAAGTGATTTCCTAGGAGTCAACCTGCATATACCAATCTAGAGATGTCCCACTCAAGTTGTCTTGGTAATAATGGATCATTAGCTTCGGATCATGAGCATAAGCATGCATTTTTCTACAGTACACGCGTAGATGGTTCCTTGGACATGTGAGTCCCTTATATTTTCCAAATTCAGGTACTTTGAATTTTGGAGAAATTACTACATCTGGAACTAGACCCCTTTTAAGAGCATCAACATCGAAAGCGTCATAACCTTCCATAGCCTTTAGTCTTTCTTAAATGGCTTTATACTGGTTGAGTTCCATAGGATCTTCAATAGAATTGGTATGGGCTGTCTTTTGAGGAACTTGAGTGATGCCTTCTAAGTCATGGTATATATAATGAAGATCCATGTAGTTATCCATATTGTTCATATTGTTGACTAGGATTTTCAAAGTATGGGATGCCCCTACTTTTGGATGAGGTGGAACAAAGCCTTCAGTATCAGCCTGGTTGATCTCTTGTTGAGAAACAGTTGACTTCAAAGGACCTGATTCGGGTTCTTGTCTTGGCTGGTGACCGCTCGATGCACCAATGGTATGGGATACTTCTTCAAAGGCTACCTTAGGGATCTCGTCTTGTCTTGATATGATGTTCTTCAAGGCGAGCAGGACTTAACTCATGTCTCCCTTTATTGAGTCGATGTTTCGTGTCACTTGCTCCAAATCTTCTTGGAAGACGACTTGGTTTTGTTTGAGTTGTTCCATTAACTTCTTCTGATGAGATCTTGTTTGATATGGAGGTCGGGAAGGTAGTGTGGTTTTCCCAATGATTTAACTGAAGATAATATGAAAAAGTAAGTTTTTGTATGAAATGTGAAATGTGATGTTCGTGGTTGGATGCATGCGTATGAATATGCTAAGAATTTACTTAAGTGTCTTATTCACGTTGGATTTCTTTTTTTATTATTCTTATTTTTTCACGTTTTATTTTTTAATTGATGAGCATCCCAAGGAATATACACAGATAAAACACCGAAACAAATTACTTTTATTGAATAGAAATCACAATCCTTTAAAGGGAAATACAGTTCGTACAAAAGCAAATACTGAAATTAAATACTGAATAAAAATAAATGTCAAATAATGAAAGAAACAACAAAAGGGAAACTAAATCATTTAAGCACGTTTGTGAATCTCCGCCCTAAAACCATCAACCATCTCCCTACAAAGTTTGAGGAAGTCTTCAACGCCTTCAGAAGTGGGACCATCATAGCTTTGCATCTCTCAAGCTTCTAGGAATGTCACCAATGAGATTATTTTCCAGGAAGGCAAGCATTGCGTGCTTGTCTTTGTACCTCAGATATTCCTTGTATAGTGTCAGGATTATGATCTTGTTATCTTCTATGGCCAGAGAAATCTTTTCATATTGTTCTTCCCAATACCTCTTTCCAACCCTCATCTCCTTATAGAGTTCCCTTTGTATAAGGAAATCCTTTCGGAGGTCTTCCAACTCTTGACAGACTTGTTCACATTCTTTCACCTTTTGAGCGAGAAGTCTTTATGTTCTCATCTTCATAAGGCGTTCTCCTACCTCAGGCTCTTGGCTTTGTTGGAGACGCGTAGTAAGGTCTTAGACTTTCTCCCCTAAGTATTGGGCGCCTTCACCCAATCCTTGAATTTGGGCTTTCAGAACCTCATCAATCTCACTCTTGTCTTGCAACGCTTTATCATACCATCTTTTTAGCCTTACAATATCTCTAGCAGCATCATCCAATCGTTGGTTGTGGGAATCAAGATTCAAAGTAGCACTCAACAATCCTTGGGTAGAATGATTTTTCTTAAGCCTCCCATTTTCATACAATTCACGGGCATTTTGAATATGTTGATCCTTCAACTCAAGCTTTTGTTGCAACTAGTTCTTTTGATAAGCAAGGTCATAAAGCTTATGCTCCAAATCCTTCTTTTCTCTTTAAGCTTGCTCGAGGTTTTCTTTTAGTTTCTTTATTTCCTCCACTAACATCGAAAGAGGATCTGGCACATCCAGTGTGTATGTAGGATCAATATCAAATGGTAGCTTGTTGATTAAGACCCTCTCCAAAACCCATTGAGTATAAGGTTCCCTTGCTATGGTGTTCTTTCTCCCAAACTCAGCACCCTTTTTGTGAACTCTACTCCAAGCTTGGACAATCTTCGCAAGTAACTCGAGGTTGTTCTTACCCATATCATAAAGAACAAATGGTCGAATTTGCGCTTCAGAAGGTTTATCTTCCAAAGGGTACTCAAGTTGACGTAAAGCTAAAGTGAGGTTATAAATGATACATCCTCTTATTCAATCAGGAGAACACTTGGAAATTCACCATAGTTATAGATGATTTTTCCTATATTCAACTTCCTAGCATACCATAAAACGAAATTAACATTGAGAACCCTCAACTTTTGGGACCATTCATTCCTTGTTAAATCTTTAACCATATAGTCCTCTTTGTAGAGGTGAGTAATGAGCCAAGAATATAGAAGAGGAATGCAACAATGTAGGACACCCCTTCCTTTTTCATAACGGGTATGAAGGGAGTAATAAACATCAACAAGCAAAGTAGGAGTATGGTCCGCATTCAATACTTTTACGGCCCAAAATACATTAATAATCGCAGAATCAATATAGTCCATAGTATTTGGAAATAAAACCAAACCAAAAATAAGTAATGCTAAGAAATCCACACAAGCATACCATTCTTTCTTATCAGAAAAAGAAAGAGCCTTGGACTCTAGGTATTTCCTCTTGATACCTTGAACTTCACCATCTTTTTTGTAATTAAGTAGCAAGTCACTGAAAGGTATCCCTAACTCCTAATCCTAGTCTCGAACCTTGATAGTATTTCCAATCCCTATATAAGTTGCATCCTTGATTCTAAAGAATCCCAAAATCCTATCAAACGCCTCCAAAGTAGGTGGCAACTGAAAATTATGGAAAGTGAAATACCTCAGTGGAGGGTCATAGAACTTAGTTAGGGAAGTAACTGCTTCCACTTGTACATTCACCTTAGTGAGCTCAATGATATCTCCATATCATCGAACAAACATATCCATATCTCTTTTAGGCAGTTTCTCTCTGATCAATTTCATTTTCTTCATATCAAACATAAGGGCACTAATACGGGTGGTAGGTTTCTTGCCAGTATTCATTTTTAGGATACTCACCAAAACCTTTGTTCTCATTATTTTCCTTTAGGAATTCTGTGAATAAGACAAAATAAATGCAAAAATAATGAATAATTTGAAATTCCATGAGGTATGTATGCATGATGATGTAACATGGTGGTGGGATTATAAAAAGTACCCTTAGTAGGTTAATTCCTAGTTTCGTCCTACGAATATTCTATGCTCCCCATAAAGGTGGCTTCCTTAAGGGTATCATGGATAAAACTAGAGGGAAAGTCACAAGGGCATCCCTTAAGAGGAGCCTCTTTGTAGACCGAGACTTTTGTGTCTTAGGTCATTGAAGGTATCACCATGAGATTTTGTTTTAGGGTTATACAAAGAGTCATTGGACAAATCATGAAGTCTTACCTTTAAGATAATCTAGCCCTCTAAAATATATTCCTTGGAACTCAACCGACTCTAGGCGAAGTCATCGCAAAAACTCATAGGGATGTTAAACCCCTTGGCAAATTCACAATCCTTCTTTCTAAGGTTTGATATTTTTGAAATTTAAAACTCACCAACAACAATATGATAAAAATAAAATAACAATAAACAGATAAAATATATATATATATAAACAAAAACATGCCATTAATAGAAAGAACCCAAGAAAACCCTAGACCTAAAAGAAGGGAAACTCAAAACCCTAGGGTTCTATCCTGGAAGAGTCGCCAGCTGTCGTAACCGGCAAAAAATAAAGAGTCGCCACCATTAATATATATTGAATTCATAATGAAATTTTGGAAATAGTTTATACTTATTAAAAATATAATTATTCATTTATCAAAATAAATCATATATTTTTAATAATGATAAGAAAAATTATTCTTAATGCAAATGATGATAAGATGATGAGAGAAAAATTGATCAATACATAATATAAATAAATTAAATAAATAGAATAAACAAAATAAATAAATAATATAAATAAATTAAATAAATAGAATTAAAAAAATATATATAAATATATTTAATAAATTATTTAAATTAAAAGAAAGGGTTTATTTTTTGTTAAAGTAATAATCCTGGGGGTTTGAACAGCAAGGGCTTAAGCCCATAACAATTGTTTTGATCCAAAACGCCAGGGGATGTGAATTATGTTGTGGAAGGAATCTAGGAGGGTGTGAAAAGTAAGGGCTCATGCCCAGAACAATATTGATTGAACTTGTTGGATATTGTGAGGGCAGTTCATGGCATTATGGTAGGCTGAGATCATGGGAATAATCTGGTCAAGATCAGAAGGCTTCCAAGAGTTTATCATGGAGCGCTGATCTTAAGTAATCCAAACAGACGATCAGGATCTGAGTTTGACTGAGGGCATATAATGGGTGAGAACATATGAAGACTAGTCAATAGTCTCCACATCATGCGTCCAGTGAATGGCCACATGTCATTGATCCAACGCTTGACAAAGAGAGTATTTATATCACTTCATTCACAAAATTTTCATTTGCGGATTTCTTTCTCTCTCCATTGTCATACCCTAAGTTTGCCCTATTAATTTCTAATCAATTTATTCCTTGTTGTTATTTTCTAGCATTATCATAATCTTTAGATTATTATTGACTATTTCAGAATTGTTTATAATAGAGGTATAATTACAAAAGGGGAGTATCTTTAGTGAATAGAAGAGCCCATCAAGATCTGATGGCTCTTTAAGCTTTTAGGTCCTTATTAAGATTGAGGAATGTATTGCCCCATGAGGGTCATCAAAGTCTGATGGTCTAATAGGGTTTTTGATTCATTTACAATATTAATATGAGGGGTATGTTTCCTTAATGGATCATCAAAATCTAATGGTCCATTAAGGGTTGATGGTTTTTTTTTTACAAAAAGAGGGGGGAGAAAAATATATACAAAAGAATAATAGTAAAATGCTTGCAGTCTTGAGTCTTCAACTGAAGCCTTCTTCATCCAGGATCTGGGTTTCAAAATCTGAAACCCTAGATTTGTGAGGTTCCCCAACACCGCGCCTTCATTGCTATCGTTGTTGTCATCATCCGGCGTACCTACAAGACAAAGAGAAGAAGAGGGAAATTAGGAAAGCAAACTAGAAAGATAGAAAAGGAATTTATAAGACAAGATTCACTATAGAGAGGTAAACCTAATACTTAGCTTATGGTTTTTTTCTTGAATCTGGGATTTGTTGTTTGGTTTGAAATTCTGGAAATTCAGGGTTAGGTTAGGGATACTTTTCATCAGACTAGGGTTAGGGTTCTACAAATTAGGGTTAGGGTTCTTAATACTAGGGTTATGTTTCATCACGATTGAAGGTTCTGGGTTTTGGTTAGTTAGGTTTCATCATGAACCCTTAGGGTTCATTGAACCCAGATAAAGGAAGGCGGTGGCGCCCAGATGCAGTCGCCAGCAGAAGAGATTTCTGGCTGGTGGCGCTCTAGCCTGGGTGATTTCCGGAATGGAGGAATTCTAGAACAAAGGGTTTTGTTTGTTTCATTGTAGAGAGAAGAAAAGAAAAGGAAAATATGGGCTCTCATCCCATTAATTTGTTTATATAACCCTCGTTGATCATGTGCTTTCACTACCACACACTCTTACCATACACCCTTGTTATACGTCCTCTGATAATAATCTAACACCCCCAAAACACGCATTCATCGTAACTAGGTACACCTTCCCGTACGAGGTCCAAATGCACCTCCCAAACATGCATAAATTTTGGGTCTGGCCCAACTCTAATCACGCCCCCTATTCTTTTTTTGCTATCAGGTTAGGAAATCAGACCCCCTGCGCTACTAGGCCCAGTTCAATATCTAAACTTGGGCCCTTACTGAACAAAACCCACAGGTTTTCTACTATGTTAGGAATTACACCCCCTCTGTGTTTGGGCCTGAAATCAATATCTTAATTCAGGGCCCTACTTTCCACACCCCCTGGTTTACTTAACCCAAATAAAATACACCCCCTGTGTTTTTATTAATCATTTTATTTTATTTTTATATTATTTTTATTTTTATATTATATTTTTACATTTAATATATTTATAAATACTGACATTGTTTTATTATTATAAAATTCATATATTTATTTTGTTACTAACTCATAATTACTTTTAAAAATTGCATTAGAATTATTTTTCCATGCATTAAAAAGATTTTTATATATTAATATTTTTAAAAAAATACTTAACCAACATCAAATCTATTTTTGTTACTAACTTAATAAAATCGAGATTATTTCAAAAATAAATGGATAATGAAAATATTTTTAATCGACTGTGAACTTCGTCCAACAACTCTGCTATTTACACACCAAAACTTGATGATGGGATTTTTATTTTTTTAAGAATATTTTTCAAAAACCCTTAGAAAAAAGGTTCGTCTATTAGCCAAGGGGATACATCAGTCCTATGAGTTTATATGACGACTACGCCTAGAGTCGGTGGAATTCCGAAAAAGGAATACGTCTCAAGAGACATCCTCTTCGGGGGTAGGACTTTGGAATGAAACCTGTGACTCTTTGTATAACCCTTAAACTAAAAACTCATGGTGAGACCTTTTATGGCCAAGATATGAAGGTTTCGGTCTATAAAAGAGGCTCCACTTAAGGGTGGCCCTTGTGCCTTTCCCTCTAATGTTATCCATGATACCCTTAAGGAAACCAACTTCTAAGAGTACCTTTCATGAAATCCCATCATTAAGCCACACACTAATTCATTCATACATTTGGAATTTTATATATTCATTACCCTCCATTTCTTTTTGTTTATCTTATATCACAGGATCAAAAAATAATAATCAAAGGTTTTTGGTGAAGTATCCTAAAATTGAATCCCAGAGGGAAACAACTTGTCCGTATTAAAGCCATCAAGCCAGATATAACGAAGATCAGCTATAAAAGGGAAACTGTTTGAAAGAGCTTTGAAGATTTTTACTCGCCGTTATGGGGATACCATTGAATTAACAAAAGGGGAGGTACAATTTGATGCTATGTCTACCTTAATTTAGTTCTACGACTCTCCATTAAGGAGCTTTACCTTCCAAGACTTTTAGCTAGCACTGACTCCGGAAGAATTTGATAAATTTTTGAATTTCTCTAAAGCGGAAGCTTATGTGGGAATCGGGAAGACTATTGACATTAGAATCTTGGAAGAGTTTTTAGGGATCCCTTATCCTAAATTGTCACTTAATTACAAAAAAGGTGATGTACGAGGGATTAAGAGATGCTATTTGGAGACTAAGGCTCTTGATTTTTCCGATAACAAATGATGGGAGTCTTATGTTGATTGTTTAGGGCTTCTTGTCTTTGTTTTAATCTTATTTCTACAGACTTTGGACTATATTGACCCTATATCTATTAGTGTATTTTAGGGCACGAAAGTTTTCAATACAGACCCAACTCCTGCTTTACTTGCTGATATTTATTATGCACTGCATACTCGGTACGAAAAGGGGATGGGTACTCTAAACTGTTGAATCCCACTCATATATTCTTGTTTTATGAATCATCTCTATAAGTAAGATTACATGATTCCAAATCTTATAAGATATGAGTGGCCTCAAAATTTAAGGTATCTTACTGCTAATTGTGTTATGGTATGCGAGGAGACTAGACATTAGAGATATCATTAATATTTACAGAGACTTTTGGAATGTTATATTAATCGGATCACGAGGTTGCATCAATTAAAACCCTACCATGGCTCTAAGACAACTAGGGTACCCTTTCGAGGATAAACCCTCAGATGAACAACTTCGACAATTGGTCATTCATGACATGGGCAAGAACAACCAAGAATTGCTCAACAAGATAATCCGAGCTTGGAGTAGGGTTAATAAAAGAAAATAAAAACAAAAGAATGATGTGGAAAAGAACCTTAGACTCGATGGGTTTTGGATAGTGTGAAAGTTGTTAAGTTACCATTTGACATTGATCCTGAGTACAAGCCAGATTTCCCAAATTCTCTGCCTATGTCCTTAGAAGAAATAGACAATTTGAAGAATGCTTTAAAACAAGCTCAATAGGAGAAAGAAAAATTGGAGCTTAACCTTTATAACTTAACTAAGGAGAAAAGGAAAATGCAATGCATACTTAAATAAAAAGATCAACAGATTCAGAAAGACCGTGAGGCATTTGAGAAGGAGAGTCTTAAGCAGAAGCACTCAACAGAAGGATTGCTAAGTGCTACTTTCAATTTGGATTCCCATAACCAATGGTTGGAAGATGTTGCTAGCGAGATCGGGAAACTAAATAGGTGGTACGAAAAGGAAATGCAAGACAAAAAGGTGTTGGAAGAAGATTTGAGGGCTTAAATCCAAAGGGTGACGCAAGCTTTTTTAGATCAAGAAGAACAAATGAAGTATCTTACCACCAGAATTTGAGATAGCCAAGAATTGGAGGTAGTGGAACGCCCCAAAAGGATGATGGCGGAAAGATTTCTCGCCCAGAAGACTGATGAATACGAGCAAGTATGTCTTGAGTTAGAAGGCCTCCGAAAGGATTTCCTAATACAACGAAAACTCTATATTGAGATGAGGGCTAAAAAGTTATATTGGGAAGACCAGTATGTAAAGATCGCCAAAGCAGGAGAGGATAATCATAAGATAATTCCTGACTTCTACCAAGAGTACCGATTTTACAAAGACAACCATGCAAGACTCGCCATCTTATCCAACAATCTTATCAGCAACATCCATAGGAGTTTGAGAGATGTAGAAAATGTGATGGTCCCTCTTCCAAAAGATGACAAAGACTTCCTCAAACTTTGTAGGACAATGGTCGATGGTTTCAGAGAAGAAATTCGAAGGCACACTTAGAAGGCTTTTTGTTTCCTTTTGTTTATTTCTTTAAGCAAGTTTTAATGTTTTGAGTTTGAATATTTTTCAATGTCTGAATTGTATTCTTTTTAAAGACAATTACTATTTCAATAAAGGCATTTGTTTCTGTATCTCATTTGCATTTATTTTAGGTACTCACCGATAAAAAGCAAAACATATATATATATATATATATATATATATATATATATATATATATATATATATATATATATATATGTGTGTGTGTGTGTGTGTGTGTGTGTGTGTGTGTGTGTGTGTGTGTGTGTGTGTGTGTGTGTGTGTGTGTGTGTGTGTGTGTGTGTGTGTGTGTGTGTGTGTGTGTGTGTCCAAGTGAGTAAGGAATTCAAAAAGCGAAACCCTTAGCACATACGCATTCATGCATTCACAAACATTTGCATCTCATAAATTCATCAAAAAAAAATAATCATTTTTCAAAAAATTTCTTCAGTTAAACCATTGGTAGAAGAAAAGCGTCGCCTCTCCGACCACCATATCAGACAAGAGCCCATCAACAAAAAGTGATGTAACAAATTGAAGAGAATCAAGCTGCATTCAAGGAGGACTTGGAAAAAGTCAAGGGTAACATTGACTCCATGAAAGGAGACAGGAGTCAAGTTCCACTAGCCTTGAAGAATATCTTTGAGAGGCAAGAACAAATCACTAGGGAATCCTTTGAAGAAGTAGCCCAAACCATTGGTGCATCAAGCGACCATAAACCAAGAAGAGAGCCAGAGTCAGGACTCAAAAAGTCAACTATGGCTCAACAAGAAGTCAGACTATTTGATACTTAAGGGTTTGTCCCACCTCCACCAAAGGTAGGGGCATATCATACCTTGCATATTCTGATCAACAACACAGACAACTACATAGATTTGCAGTATGGAGACCATGATGTAGAAGATGTCAACCAAACACCCTAAAGGATAACCCATACGCATGCTACTGAATATCCATTGGCGCTTAACTAATACAAAGCTCTTGAAGAAAGATTAAAAGTTATGGAGGGTTATGATGATTTCGATGTCGACGCTCTCGAGATGGGTCTAGTTCCAGATCTGGTAATCCCTTCTAAATTCAAAGTACCTGATTTGGAAAATACAAAGGGCTCACATGTACATGAAACTATCTACGCATGTATTGCAAAAAGATGCATGCGTATGCTCAAGACCAAAAGCAGATGACCCATTGTTTCAAAGACAATTTAAGTGTGGCATCACTAGATTGGTACATGCAGTTAGAGCAAATCCATATCCAGACATGAGTAGATCTTGCTAATGCTTTCCTGAGACAGTACAAGTAGAACTTGGACATGGCTCATAACCGCATGCAACAAAACTTGTCTCAGAAAAAGGAGGATTTTTTCAAGGAGTATGCACAAAGGTGGAGAGAAATGGCAGTCTGTGTACAACCACCACTTCTGGAGAAAGAATTAGTTGATATGTTCATGGGAACTTTACAAGGGTTGTACTGTGAAAATATGGTAGGGAGCATCTCTTCCGGATTTTCTAATTTGGTAACTATCGGTGAAAAAATTGAAGCTGACATAAAGAGCAGGAAGATACAAGGAGCATCATCCACTACACCTTATATTGCAAAAAGACATGTTCCAAACTTCTCGAAAAAGAAGGAGGGAGAAATTAATGATGTAGCCTCGCATCCAAGGGCACAAAAACCATTAATAATTCCAAGAGAGCAACAACAGAATAATTTGAAAGGTTGTCGAGAAAGTTTGATCTGCTCCGCATGTCACAGAGTCAATTATTACAACACTTAGTCAAGACATCTTTGGTAGAGCTAAAACCTCTAGCTCCTCCAATCGGGGCACTCCCACTAAGATATGATGTCAATGCCAGATGCGGGTGTCACACCAATTCTTCTAGGCATACTCTAGAAAAATTTCGGGCCTTTAAACACAAGGTACAAGATTTATTGGACTCTCAAGATATCACTTTTGATAAGCTGAACATCAAGACAAACCCCATGCCTCCGCATGGTGGGCCAGTGATAAATGTAATTTAAGTGGTCACTGACTTTGGGGTAGCCAGACGAGTAAAAGACCTAATAAACCTTTTGAAGCAATATCTATTGGAGTGTGGGTTCCTCTTGGAACATAATGAATCTTTTGAGAAAAAATTACAAAAATTGGTGGATCATGGGATAGTCCAATTTGGGTCATACCCTAAAGGAGAATATCTAGCTGCAATCGAAGGAAGTACAAAAAAGCCATTGGTAATTCCTTTCCAAGGGCCAAACCTTAATAAGAAGACTCTTGTGATTCCATGGGGAGATCAACAGAAACACTAGTGATGATAACAAGACAAACTTTGAGGATTCCAGTAGTTTCAAAGACTATGATGGTAATCAGGGGACCATCTCCTACCCCTTACGACAATGAAAAAGCAGTACCATGGAGTTATGATTCTAATGTATACGTTAATGGTTTAAAGCAAGAATGTGAGCCATCGATAAGTCAAGGACCTACAATCTCAAAAATAGAAGGAATAGGGGGCATGGCTCACAGTGGTCGAATCTTTGGCTCCGAATCACAAAAGAAGAACGATGCTATGGTTAAAGATAAGATTGATGCTTTGGTGAAGGATAAAGGAAATGTAATGGTGGAGACGAGTGAAGGACAAGAGCCTCTAAGCAATAATTTTACCAACCAAGAGACAAAAAAAATCGAAAATAATCAAGAGAAGTGATTATAGGGTTGTCGATCATCTTCACCAAACCCCAGCCAAGATTTCAATACTCTCATTGCTTCTTAACTCAGAAGCACATAAAGACTCTCTAATGAAGGTTCTGAGTTCTGCTCATGTCACAGAAGAGATTAATGTAAACCAATTTGACAACATGGTAGCAAATCTGACATCTGGATCATATATGGGTTTTAATGATAGTGAGTTTCCTCCACAAGGTAGAGCTCACAATAACGTGTTGCACATTTCCATTCAGATAGGCACCACAAGTCTATCCAGGGTACTCATCGATATTGGTTTTGGCCTCAATATGTTACCAAAATCTAGCTTGATGAAGTTAACACTAGATGGTTTTGTGATAAGACCAAGTTCTACAATAGTTAAAGCTTTCGACGGTTCCCAAAGTTCAGTATTCGAAGAAGTGGACCTTCCTGTCAAGACTGGGATGCATATGTTTTATATCACTTTTCAAGTCATGGATATAGAACAATCATATACATGTTTACTCAGACGACCTTGGATCCATGCAGTAGGGGCTGTTACTTCAACTTTACATCAAAAATTGAAGTTCCTCGTTGAAGGGAGATTGTTTATAATTGACGGTGAAGAGGACATCTTTGTAAGTCACATAGAGTCCTACATATATATCAGTATGAATGAAGACTTCATAGCGACACTGTTTCAAGTCCTAGAGGTTGCCTAAATGGTAACCTTATCGGTGAATAAAATCAAGAAACTTATTGTGTCTTTGTGGAGATATTTGCAAATAGATATGGAAAGTGGTACCTCAAAAGTTTGGGGTAAACTCTCAGAAATACCTAAAAAGAAGAATCGTTTTGGTTTGGGCTATGAATCATCAAAGGCTACTTTGAAAGGAAAAGCATGGTTTCCTCCTATCCAGGAGACTTTTGTTAACAAAGGAACATAACACAGCGGACAAGTGGCGATGATATTTGACAAGAGTAATACCAAGAATGCATCTAACTTCATCCATGAATGGGCCCCAGGCAAAGAACTTAAGAATTGGACATTTATGGATATTTCGGAGATCTTTTTCTTTCCAAAGTAACTTTTCTTGTTTTTGAAAGAACCTATGTGAAGCCCGGGGCATATGGGTTTCTTGTAAGGGTCCCCCAATTTGTTTCAGATAGTATTCATAATTAATAAAAGTTATATTTTTCATTCAACTAAGATCCCTGTCTTTTTTTACATTTATCTCTTATGATTAAAAATGTTGATGCTTTTCTTCATATGCATTTTCCCAAATTCACATACTAAAACTTCACCAAAACATGATAAATATGCGGATCGATGCCTAAAATCATCGTTAATGTTACTGCTACTACCTAATATAATTTTGATGTACCCATTAACCAAGCGGTAGAGGAAGATCTTGAAATCTCCGAAGAATTGGCGAGGGAGTTAGAGCAAAAAGATGACAATATATAACCATACCAAGAATCAGTTGAGACCATTAACCTTGGCAAAAAGGAAGATCTGAAAGAGATAAAGCTGAGGGAAAAATTAGAGAAAAGCATCAAAGAAAGACTGATCAAGTTATTACATAAATATGTGGATATATTTGCCTGGACCTACAGAGACATGCTAGGATTGGATACAGATATTGTGGTGCATAGGCTACCTCTCAAGGAAGATTGTTCTCTAGTTAGACAGAAACTCAGAAGAACTCGTCCAGATATGTCAACCAATATTCGAGAAGAGGAACTTAAACAATTTGATGTAGGGTTCTTAGCGGTGGTAGATTATGGATAGCTAACACCGTGCCAGTTCCCAAGAAGGATGAAAAAGTATACATGTGTGTAGATTATCGAGATCTGAACTAAGCCAGTCCTAAAGATGATTTCCTGTTACTTCACATAGATGTTTTGGTGGATAATACAACTCAGGCTTCGGTATTCTCATTCATGGATGGTTTCTCAGGCTATAATCAAATTAAAATGGTACCTGAAGACATGGAAAAGACTACTTTCATGACACCTTGGGGAACTTTCTATTATAAGGTAATTCCTTTCGGTCTAAAGAACACAAGGGCAACTTATCAACGAGTTATGGTCACATTATTCCATGGCATGATTCATAAATAAGTGGAAGTGTACGTAGATGATATGATTGCCAAATCTCATATAGAGGAGGATCACATCACATATTTACAAAAGCTATTCGAGCGTCTGGGAAAGTTCAAACTGAGATTGAATCCAAACAAGTGTACAGTTGGTGTCAGGTCAGGAAAGTTACTGGGTTTTATTGTTGCCTCAAAATTCTTTCTGAGTGGTGACGTATTGTACAAAAGAAACTATGATATGGTATTACCCAAGTGTGTGGAGAAAAATGAAGCAGATACACTAATGAGAGAAATCCATGAAGGTACATTCAGAACATATACAAATGGACATGCCATGACTATAAAAATCCTGCGAGCGAGTTATTATTGGTTGACGATAGAGGTCGACTACTACCATTATACAAAGACATGTCATAAATGCCAAATCTACACCGATAAAATGCATGTTTCACCAACTCCTCTGAATGTCATGAGCTCTCTTTGGACATTTTCAATATGGGGAATTGATATGATAGACATGATCGAACCAAAAGCATCTAATGGACACTGGTTCATACTAGTTTCCATTGATTACTTCACCAAATGGGTGGAAGAGGCATCCTACACAAATGTTACAAGTCAAGTGGTTACTCGATTCATCAAGCAGAATATCATATTTAGATATGGAGTTCCAAGCAGAATCATTATGGACAACGGGTCTAATTTGAACAACAAAATGATGAAGGAATTATGCGATGGTTTCAAAATCGAGCATCATAATTCTTCACCATATCGACCCAAGATAAACGGGGCCGTTGAAGCTGCCAATAAGAACATCAAGAAAATCATTTAGAAAATGGTGAAGACATATAAAGATTGGCATGAAATGCTTCCCTTTGCTCTACATGGATATCGTACTTTCGTGTAAACATCAACAGGTGGAACTCCTTTCACTTTGGTATATGGCATAAAGGTTGTGCTCCCAGTTGAAGTAGAGATTATGTCACTTAGAGTTCTAATGGAAACAAAACTTGAAGAAGCAGAGTAGGTTCGGATGCGACTTGATCAACTTAACCTCATTAAAGAAAAACGCCTGACATCTTTGTGCCACAGACAGTTGTACCAAAAACGGATGAAGAAAGCACTTGACAAGAAGGTTCATCCTCGAGTGTTCAAAGAATGGGATTTGGTGCTAGAAGATTATGCTACCTCGCCTTAATTCACGTGGTAAATGGACACCCAACTACGAAGGTACATATGTGGTAAAAACATCATTCTCTAGTGGTGGTTTCATCCTCGCAACAATGGATGGGGAAGAACTACCACATCTTCCGAATTCAGACGCAGTCAAAAAAATACTACGTATAAAAAGCTCGCTAAGTTCGAACCCTAAACGGGCGACTTAGGAAAAAAGGAGCATCCCGGTAGATTGAAAATCCTAAAGGACGATCCAGGCAAAAATTAAGGACACGCACAAAAAAGTTATCCCGGTGGATTGAAAACCCGAAAGGGAGATCCAGGAAAAAATTAGGGATCTTAGTAAAAATAAATAAATAACAATAATACTGCAATCTATGAACCACTACTACGACCACAAAGGAAAGGATTGATCCAAATCATTTGACTCAGAAAAAAAAAGAAGATTGGAGCTATCAAAAGGTCATTGGGAAAACAACAATAGCAATTATCATTTTCATTGCCATTTTATGTTTTAAAAACTTTTTGTAATTACCTCTTTCAAGGAATTGAATTTTGTACTATCGCCTATTCAGAGGCATATTTATCAATAAAACATTTATTTTTTCAATCTTTCAATTGTGTTTTTTCCTTTTTGGACTTGTTTGCAGAATACTATGATTATTTTTGTGAATTCCGCGTTGAAATCATTTCAGAGATTTGACAAATAAAAGCATTTGATATAAAATTAAAAAGAATTTTGGTTAAAAAAACATAAAAAGAAAATATGCGCCTACGTCCACGCCTACATCCACGTCCACACCTACGTCCACGTCTATGTCTATGTCCACGCCTGCGTCCACAACTACGTCCACGACTACGCATGCGCCTGCTATACCAATATCAAGATCTTGCTGACACCTTTCATCTTGTTCAAATCAATTCAAATATATCACAACAACACAACGTTATGGAGTTGGTAACACAAAACTAATGGTTTAAAAGGAAAGAATATCTAAAAACACTTTTCATTACATTTTGGGGCATATACACACATTTGCTGCATATTTAAGCATTTGGGGCATACACAAAATACTCTATGCATATACATTAAGGGTGCCATATCAATCTAGGTTATTATACATATACATCATACATGGAATTTTTTACACACTTTGGGTAAAACCAATATCTTGGGGCCCTTTGTCAGATTATCAAAACAAGCAATTACCTTGGTTGAGAACAGACACAATCGGTAAAACTCTGATCTCATCTTTGATCTAGTTAACAAAGATTCAATCACCAAAACACTTTTCAATTATTTACCCTCTAGGTGGCGGTAGGTATGCGAAATCTCAGGATTATGTTATTTATCCTCTAGGTCGTGATAAATATGTAAGACTATTCTCATGGCATTTATTCTTTAAGTCGTGATAAACGCACAAAAACTGTTCAATCATCTATCCCCTACGTTATTGTAGGTGTGCAAATTATCAGGTTCATATTATTCATTCCCTAGGTTCTAATGAATACGTGAATCTATCTTCATGCCGTTTATCCTCTAGGTTGTGGTAAACGCACAAATTCTTCAAATAATTATCCCCTAGGTTGTGATAGGTATGCAAATTTTATGGGTTATACTATTCATCCCCTAGGTCATGATGAATAACGTAAGCCTATCCATGTTGTTTGTTATCCCATAGGTTGTGATAAATGCACAAGTTCCTCCTCGTATTGTTTACTCTCTAAGTTGTAGTAAACATAATGAAATCAGCATAATTCATTGTGTCACTCTCCATGCAGCAATGTGTTATTAAACTTTGTTTTATTCATCCCCTAGGTTGTGATGAATAGACAAAATCTGCATTATAAACTAACTATACTAGTCTCGAAGCATTAATAGTCAACTTTTAAAACTTATATTATTTACCTCCTAGGCTATGGTAAATATGCGAAAAATCTACGATTTATTTTAGATATTGACGAGTTATCCATATCGTCGTATCTAAATAAATCAAAACTTTTGCTCAAAACTTTGGTAAGATGATACATCATCAGCTTTGCCTATTTTCTCTGTGCTCTCGGGAACGCTGTATAATGTATCCTTATAATCTTTCAGACAAATTTTGGGGTCTTCCATTATTTAATAACCCTCTGATTCAAATGTGCGAGACCTGCATATTCTCGCACCCTTCAATCGAAAAGTAATTAGATAGGGGCAGCTGCCATACCCCAAATTTGCCTAATTAATTTCTAATCAATTTATTCTTTGTTATTATTTTCTAGCGTTATCATAATATTTAGATTATTGTTGACTATTTCAGAATTTTTTATAATAGAGGTATAATTACAAAAGGGGAGTATCTTTAGTGAACAAGAGAGCCCATTAAGATATAATGGCTCTTTAAGCTTTTAGGTCCGTATTAAGATTGAGGGGTGTATTTCACCATGAGGGCCATCAAAGTCTGATGACCCAATAAGGTTTTTGGTTCGTTTACATTATTAATAGGAGGGGTATGTTTCCTTAATGGATCATCAAAATCTGATGGCCCATTAAGGGGTGATTGTTTTTTTAACAAAAAGAGGGGGGAGAAAAAGATATACAAAAGAAGAAGAGAAAAACGCTTGCGGTCATGAGTCTTCAACTAAAGCCTTCTTCAACCAAGATCTGGATTTCAAATTTTAAAACCCGATATTTGTGAGGTTCACCAACGTCGTGCCTTCATTTCTATCATCATCGTCATCATACAACGTACCTGCAAGACAGACAGAAGAAGAGGGAGATTAGGAAGGAAAACTAGAAAGACAAAAAAGGAATTGATACAACAATTCACTGCAGAGAGGTAAGCCTAATACTTAGCTTAGGGTTTTTTGATTGAATCTAGGATTTGTTGTTTGGTTTGAAATTCTAGAAATTTAGGGATATGTTAGGAATAGGGTTCATCAGACTAGGGTTAGGGTTCTACAGACTAGTGTTAGGGTTCATCAGACTAGGGTTAGGGTTCTACAGACTAGTGTTAGGGTTCATCAGACTAGGGTTAGGGTTCATCACAATTGAAGGTTCTGGGTTTTGGTTGGTTAGGATTCATTATGAACCCGTAGGGTTTTTAGGGTTCATTGAACCCAGATGAAGGCAGGAAGTGGTTCCCAGATGCAGTCATAGGCGGAAGCGATTTCCGGCCAGTGGCGCTTTGGGTTGGGCGATTTCTAGCACGGTGGAATTCTAGAGAAAAAGCAGAGCCTCTCTCTCTAGAAATAACAAAGGGTTTTGTTTGTTTCGTTGTAGAGAGAAGAAGAGTAAAGGAAAAATGGGCTCTCGTCCCAATAACTTGTTTATATAACCCTCGTTGATCACGCACTTATACTACCACACACCCTTACCATACACCCTTGATATATGTCCTCTGATCATAATCCAACACCCCTAAAACGCAGATCCATCGTAACTAGGTACACCTTCCCATACGAGGTGCAAGTGGACCTCCCAAACATGCGTAAATCCCGGGCCTATCCCATCTCTAATCACGCCCCCCCTGTTTTTTTTGTTTTGCTATCACATTAGGAAATCACACTCCCTGCGCTACTAGGCCCATGTCAATATTTGAACTTGGACCCTTGCTGAACAAACCCCCACATCTGCTATTACATTAGGAATTACACCCCCTCGACATTTGGGCCTGAATTCAATATCTAAATTCAGGACCCTACTTTCCATACCCCCTGATTTACTTAACCCAAATAAAATACACCCCCTTTGTTTTTATTAATCATTTTATTTTATTTTTATTTTTATTTATTTTTATATTATATAATTACACTTAATATATTTATAAATGCTGAAATTAATTTATTATTATAAAATTCAAATATTTATTTTGTTACTAACTCTTAAATACTTTTAAAATTGCATTAAAATTATTTTTGTCATGCATTAAAAAGGTTTTTGTATATTAATATATTTAAAATAAATACTTAACCAACACCAAATCTATTTTTCTTACGAACTTAATTAAATCAAGATTATTTCAAAAAAAAGGATTACGAAAATATTTTTAATCGGCTGCGAACATCGTCTAACAACTATGTTATTCACATACCTAAGATTGGTTCAAGGAGAATTCAAAATATCTTTGCAATCCATAAAAAACACCAACCAACTACAAACTATGAATTGGGACTCTTATTCCTCATAAGAGGATACATAGGCATACAACTTAAAATTGTGGTGAGTTCCCCCAATTAAAATCAAAAGCATATTCCTAAACCGTTAACCTAAAACCTAGTATCCTTGTGAGCATGGTAGATAAGTGGTGCCTAACACCTTCCCTTCATCTAAAACGAGCCAACAACCTAGAATCTCTGATCAAATTAGGGCTATCAGTTATATTCTCTTCCCTAGGATAAAAATCAATAGTGGCAAATCTTATTTTTAAACCGGTTATTATGTATATACCTCTATACTCTCCCCGTGCTCCATTTTTCTCTAAACAAATGACCCAACGTAAATCGCCCCTACGACGGAGCCACCCTTAACCCCACTGTAAACCATCATAATCCCCAGAGTTTCGGTTGATCTTAAACCGGAATCTTCAACTTACATGAACCCTAACCCCATATCCTAACAACCCTAACCCTAGGTATATGAATCCTAACCTAAATCATGCCGGACCACCACTAATGGCTGTTGAGGCTGCCGTATTGATACATAGTAGTCTGGGCTTTAATCTATTTCCCCCAAAAAATACCCTTAAGAACCCTAACCCTAACCTTTAACCACAAAAAACCCTAACCTTAATTTTCCAGATTCAACCAATTCAACAAAATTAAAGCTAGTGTTACCTTCCTTTTAGCGAATCTCTTTGTAATTTGTTAATTTTCCTTATTTAATTCCTTCTTTTCTTCTGATTTGTAGGTATCAAGATGAAAGCGCTAGGGATTCTGCTCCTAATTTCATTCTCAACCTCCCTTTTCATTCAAGTATTAAGTCTTAGAATTTATAGTGTTACGTTTTAGTTGAATTAGAAAATTTATATTTGATTTCTGTTATAAATTAGATTGATTGGCAATTGTAGTTAGATTTAGAACTTGATTTGTGATTTAATTATATCTGTTTGTAAAATAGGAATTAAGGTTTTTTCAAACTGATGTATTTGGAAAAAAAATTGTATATGTATTCACCAATCACTCAATACAATTCAATCTTCAATCATGGATTTGATTTGATTCGCAAATCTGAACGTTTCTGAGCTTTTTTGTTTTGCATTAGCTTGGGGTGAAGAGATCCATTCTTTGGGGGAAACCTTGCATTAGGGTTTCTAAACCCGTGTTAACTTGGTAAACTAAATTCTTTTTAAATAATAATAGAAATAAATAATCAATGTAATAATAATAATAAATATTAATGTAAATGAAAAATAAAATAAAAAGAGTAACATGTATGTATGAGGGTATGTTGACTCCAAGTCATCCTGAGAAATAAATGTTAATATTAGAATTGAATAATAATAATTTAAAAAAATGTTGACTTCAGGAAACTATAATAGCAAATTATAAAATTAAATCCAACTACCACCTCTTCTAATAGACCTCTTCAAATTTTAATGAGCTATTAGATTGAAATTAAAATAATAAACCCTCATTTAAAAATGATAGATAAAAACCCCCTTTTACAAAATGATCAGTAAATCACCCCTTCCGAAGATTAAACCTTAAAATAAATTTAAAAGCAAGTAAAAATAACAATTAGTATGAACACAATAAAAATAAACCAAAAGTTCTAACAAAAATGAGATAGACTGTATATACCTATGCAGACAAATTTGGAGTATGACACTATACGACTAAATGAAAAACTATAGGAACTTATAAATGTTGGTTTGCCTCACAACAAGCGCTTTTTTTATGCCCTTAGATTGACGCCTTTATTCATGCATATATGCTTCTTCATGTTGCCTCTTTACTTGGATAGTTAGTTATTAACGACTACTCCTAACCAATAAATTTAGCTAACGTGAAAGGAAACCTATATATATATATATATATATATATATATATATATATATATATATATATATATATATATATATATATATATATATATATATATATATATATATATATATATATATATATATATATATATATATATATATATATATATATATATATATATATATATATATATATAGAAACACATGTACAAAAATATATATACTATAGACAAGTATGGAATACATGTACAAAATATACAAGTATGCAAAGCATAGACAAGTAAATATACAAATGTAAATACAATATAAACAATACATACAATACTCAAAACATAAAAATTATTTCAATTATTTCAATATCTAAACACCAATCCCCGACAAAGACGCCATTTTGTTGCAGCACAGTAAAGCGGTAAGCAAAACTTAGTTTGGAATTATTCTAGGATTTATCAAATACACATGGATCGGTGGGAGGGATCAAATGTTGTTCAATAATCTTTGTGTTTCTAAGCTTGGTTTGAATGGTTTAAAAGCATGAAATATGGAAAGTAAAATATATGAACAAGTAAATAATGCACTATTTAGAGAGGAGAGAACTCATCGGGATTGGATTTCATCTACGGATCTACCCATCTAATATTTAAATCTATCGATCAGTTGCACCCAACCTAAACCACTTGTCAATATATTCACGTATACCTCACATCAGCTTTCATGTCTGAAGCACCAATGCAAGTTCTACTATATTGTCTCATCAGTGATGTATCACACAAATAAACAACACATATTATTATGAATTGATACCCACTGTGAATATTAGATCTGAATCTATTTCTATAGTTTAGAACCTAATATATGTTCATCCTAAATCCATATTTGAAGAGCATATGTATATAGGAACTCAAATTCAAACATAAATCAAGTAAACAAGGATAACATCGATATATATTTTTAAAATATATCTTATACAATGTCATGATTAATATATATACATAAAATCAAAGTAAACTTACAAACAAACCCAAATAATAAAGAATACAAAGAGAAAAAGGAAGGTAAACCAACAACTATCATGTTGTTAATATAATTGATGCAAATCCAACTCTAGATCATCAAGATGCAACCTCTAATGTTTTTTTCTAAGCCTCTCTACTCAAAGAATGGATCTGACGAAAATGGGAGTAAAAATCCCCAAAACCATAACCCTAAAATTTAAGAAAGAATGATTAAATAGTGGGTAAAAAAGTGGAATCCCGCTAAACCCGTGCAGAGGGTGGTTAGGGTGACCAAGAAAGTATTGGGTTATACACTCGGGGTCGCTCAGTGATAAGATAAAATTATAGTTATTTTTGTATATATGTGTTGTTGCACTTATCAATGCTTTTGTTAATATTCTATGAATAATTTCAGACTTTGTGTGTAAATGTGTTTAGTTAGTGTATATTTGTGTTTTGTGTACATAATGTATCAATTGATTTGTTTTCCATTATTTTTGCAGGTATTTAAGCATTATTGGAGCATTTAAAATAAATTCCAAATGGAGCTCCAAGATGTGCATTTAATCAATAAAGGAATAAGGAAAAAGAAGAAAAGACATTGTAAGTTGTGCAGAAAAAGCAACAAAAGTTATTGTTCTGGTGTGCGTCATCAGGCGGTGTGTTTAGGCGACAAGTGATGCGCTTACACTTCTGTATCCACGGGAGAGCATGGAGCGAGAGGGGTTGATTATTTTCCAGTAGCTTTTGTCTTGCTTCGTTGTTGTGTCCTCGGGCGAGGAATAATGGTGTCGATGGGCGAAGTTTTATGTCATCGGGAAATGGAAGATATTTTTTCCAGTTGCGTGTCTGGCGCAGGCGGCCAAGTAATAAAGGGGCAGCGCTTGGCAGTGTATTGTGGGCATCGGGCGGTGCATTATGGGCGTGCGGGACAAATTTATTTATTTATTTCTATTTCATTTCATTTGTTAGGGTTATGGGTTTGGGGATAGTTTTAGCTTCAAAATTCATCAACCCTCATTTTTTCTTAGGATTAGCTTAGAAAACAACTATGAAGCTTGCATATGGATGATCCGGGGTGGATTGCTCTTCGATCAGTGCTGACAAACTGACAGATTTTTGGTTCATTTCTCTTCTTCTTTGTGTATTCTTTATCTGTTGTGTTTGTATATGTATTTACTTTGAACTCATGTATATTTATTGCCCACGGCGTTGTATAAAACTTGCTTTACAAAATCTTTGTAGATTATTATCCTAGATTTTTGCTCTGTGCTTTGGGTTTCGGTTGTTATAGACATATATTGCTCGAATTCTTATCTAGGATGATTGTCTAATAGTTTCTAGATTCTAGAGATATATTTAGTGTTATTATTCACTCGGGTGTTTGTGATTAATGCATCTGTGTTGGTTGTGTCATGTTGAGAGATTGTCGACGTGAGTATCACGATTGACTTCTGTGTTGTTAAGGTGGTTGAGAGATCACCATCGAGATGATACAGTGGGTGTTGTGTTTGATACATGATGACATTGATGATTGTTGTAGGTTGCGTATGACTGATCGATAGGTTTAAGTTTGTGAGGAGTGGATTATATGCATGCCTGATAAGTTTCTCATTTTTGAATAATGTATTTATTTTCTATTGATACCTTTTACCTTTCCTTACAACAAACCTACTCAAACCCAAACTCATAACCGAGAGATTTTTCGAACGATAATTTAATAGCACGAATCCCTATGGAGACGATATGAAATACCCTATAAAAATACTTGATTTTGTTGGCCACTTTTTTGCTCCAGCGCTTAGCATGGTGGAAAGGCCATTTAGTGCCGTCAGGAAGCCAAAAACTGATATTGGCTTGAATGTTGTAGTGCGCTTCAACTTGGACTTAACCCATTTAACATAAATTTATTGCTCAAAAATGCATCTTTGAAGTTGTGCCTTTGGCTCTAATTGGTCAATGCTTCAATCATGCATGGATACCTATAAAAAGATATGAAAAACTATCAAATGATACAATATTAACATGATAATGCAATTATATACAATATATACATATTTACATACAAATTGAGGTTTATTTATGATATTCAAATGAAATAAGTCATAAGTGTCTTAAAATTATACACAAATTTAACTATAATTTGGAACTTATCAGCTTGTATATCTCAAATATCAAGTATCAAGGTCTTTGTGTGTGTTGTATTTTTTGTACTTCTGATTGTATATCAAGTACATCTTGTTATAATCTAAATATTTTTGTTTAGAACTTGGAAAAGTCCCATTCTAGTTTGATTGAGAGAGAGTTCTAACAGTTTGTTTAGGCATGGAAGTCTCTTTCTAGTTTGATTGAGCAAGAAAGTCCTGAGTGTAGAAACTGGTTTTTTAATCAGAGCCTCCACAATTAGTTTTTATCCTAGGGAAGGGAATCTAACAGAAAACCCTAATTTGCAGACAGAGATTCTAGGTTTCAGACTTCTATAGACGAAAGGAAGGTGTTAGGCACCTTTCATCTACCTTGTTCACAAGGATACTAGGTTTTAGGTTTGAGTTGGGGAAACAAGATTTAAATTTTATTAGGGGAAAGGGTTTAATTTTTTTATAAGGGAAACTCGCTACGATTTTTGATTGTATGCCTACGTATCCTCTTTTGAGGAATCAGATTCCCAATTCGTCATTCGTATGGGGTTGGTGTTTTTTAGGGGTCTCAAACTTATTTTGAATCACCTCGCATTTTGATGGGGGATAGTGATTGCGGAGATTTTGGCTAGATGCGCGATTAGTCAAAATTCGTTTGAAATCCTTTTGCAAAAAACAATTGATTAGCTTAGTTTGTTGTGAAAATAGTTTGAGATTTGTTAGTGTGTTTTATAATTTTAATTGCAAAAATTATTGGTTAATGCTTGATATAAAAAAATTAATGCAAATAATATAAGAAAATAATATATTCATGAGTTTTAAATAAAAATAATTTATTAAGATAATGAATAATATTCACCTATAATAAAATATAAAAAATATTAATAATAAAAATTATGAATATAAATAATAATAATGAACATAATGATTAAAAAATGGTAATAATGTAATATAATAATAATTATAATTATATAAAAAAATGTAAAAAATAAATAACTGACCATGGGGTGTTGTTTCTAGTTATGAAGTAAAGTTAGGGGGTGCTGCTAGCAGTTGGGTTAGGCTTCCACGATTCGCATATTCTGATTTCTTGCTTTTCGAGTTGGTGTTGATCCCATCTTTCTCTCCTTTTTGCAGATTCTAATGGCCGATAATGGTGGCGGTGATGAGATGTCCGGTGATGGGGAGGATAGCAACTAAGGTTTCGGATATCGAAACCCCAGTTGCCGGATCATTCTTCTAGAACCCTTTTGTTCTTCGCGCTACTATTAGGTATCTGACCCCCTATTCTTCAAGTTTTCTTCCACCGTAATCGCCAATTTTTTTCTGTAATCCCCCTCTTTCTCTTCTATTAATTCATAGATATTTATAGGGTTTCTTTAGTCCTAGGGTCTTGATGAATTTGTTGTTACAGTTAGCATGATTTTAGGAGATTAGAAGGGAATTAGGGAATTAGGAGATTAGAGATTGATGTTGTAAATTCATTGAGAATAATATTTGATTCGTTTGTAATTTATTTCATTTACAGCAATTCAAGATTTTGTTTTAATATGGATATGGATTTGATAATATAGAGATTCGATTATGCTATAATTTCTATTTTAGAATGTAAAAAAGATTTTTTTCCTGTATAATTGATTTTATGGATTTCGTTTTTAGTATATTTTCTGGGCTTGGACTGTTTATTTTAATATTTGATTTCCAATGTGTTTTAATCATGATCTCTACAGTACCAGTTAATTGCAAGAATTGCACATAAACTTTGGATTGATTAAAACAATGGTTGTTATAACTACTTGGGCCTGCATTGCTATGTTTTGTTTTATCCAGCCCAACACGTTTTTTTCTTTCTACTATACTTTGGATTGGGCCCCAAAACAATTGATCTAATCATACCTTTTCTCAAAACCTCTTAATTAATTAATAAAACCCGTTTACCAAATCTACTAATAATCTATAAAAAATGTTTTTTTTAAGAAATAGTAACAGTAAAAATAATTTCTTCACAAACCAATGATCAAATTTACTACAAGATCTTTTAATAAGATACCGTAACATTTATTAAAGGCAAAAATAACCACTTTACTTAAACTGTTTAAACCCAAAACAAAATGGGCTTGGCTAACAACTTTACTATCTAAACAAGACCATGTTTTAAATCTGAGCTAGTGCAATAACAAGAATACCAAATGGGCTTGGCTAAAACTCCATGGACCTAGACTTATAACCACATCCTCTCTTTTTTTTTCTAACAAAAGTGGAAATGGTCCAAACGAGATGGGCTCGCATATTGCAATTTCACCCCCTCTTCTTACTAACAACAACCTTTCCTAAATGAGCTTAATTACTTAATAACTACGTAATTATTTCTGAAATAAATTTCCATATCGAATCGCATGGCCCATTGGACAACATGCTTCGTAAATGGGCATATGGATACATGAGTCTTTCTGATTTAGAAAGCCTCATTCCCCTGAATTAATGTACACCCCCTAATTGACTTAGATTTAAGAATGGGACATCAGATATTTCCGCACCATCCTTAATTAAACATTTATTTTTCTATTGTTAATCTTTAAAATGTGATTCTCGAGGTAGGGCAAATTTGGGGTACGAAAAATACCCCAATTCAATTATCTTCCAATCGAATAGCGCGAGAAGACACGGGTTCGGCGCATTCTGATTGTGATTTTATTGAATACTTGGAATACCCAAAATTTGTCTGACCAATCATAAGGTCACGATGATATAGCATACCCTCATGAGTCTTAAGGAAATAGGTGAAGCCGATGATATATCGCTCACCAGGGTTTGAGGCAGATGGTTTTGAACTTTGAGAGTGTAGCTTTGTATGCCTTGGTTTTGCTTTTGTTTATTTATCCCTTTTGGAGGGATGAATGAAACAGTAATTGGTGATGGATGGATGCTTGGAGACTGAGGCCATGGGTGATATCTGTGAATCATTGTGTGATATCTTAGGCGATAAGCTACGTCTGGTTTCTGAACATCGTTGCATGTCGTCTTAGGCGATGGTCCATGTTACAGAATAAAGAAGCACATTGTTGCACTCCGTCTTAGGCAATGGTCTTTATTATGGAACAAGGAACCGCACTGCTGCACGATGTCTTAGACAGTGGGTTGAAGAGGAGAGTAAATTGAGTCTTAGAGGCAATGTACCGAGTTTTGTGAATACATTGCGGCTTAGAGGCAATGTACTGAGTTTTGCGAATACATTGCGTCTTAGAGGCAATGTACTGAGTTTTGCGAATACATTGCGGCTTAGAGGAAATGTACTGAGTTTTGAGAATATATTGCTGCTTAGAGGCAATGTACTGAGTTTAGCGAATACATTGCGTCTTAGAAGAAATGTACTGAGTTTTGAGAATACATTGCGGCTTAGAGGCAATGTACCGAGTTTTGCAAATACATTGCAGCTTAGAGGCAATGTACTGAGTTTTGAGAATACGTTACGGCTTAGAGGCAATGTACCAACTTTTGTGAATACATTGTGGCTTAGAGGCAATATACTGAGTTTTGTAAATACATTGCGGCTTAGAGGAAATGTACTGAGTTTTGCGAATACATTGCGGCTTAGAGGCAATGTACTAAGTTTTGCAAATAGATTGCGGCTTAGAGGAAATGTACCGAGTTTTGCAAATACGTTGCGGCTTACAGGAAATGTATTGAGTTTTGAGAATACATTGCAGCTTAGAGGCATTGTACTGAGTTTTGAAAATACATTGTGGCTTAGAGGCAATGTATCGAGTTTTGTAAATACATTGCGGCTTAGAGGCAATGTACTGAGTTTTGCAAATACATTTCACCTTAGAGGAAATGTACCAAGCTAGGAGATTACATTGCGGCTTAGAAGAAATGCACTCAGTTTTGCGAATACATTGCGGCTTAGAGGCAATGTACTGGGTTTTATGAATACATTGCGACTTAGAGGCAATGTACTCAGTTTTGAGAATACATTGCGGCTTAGAGGAAATGTACTGAGTTTTGCGAATACATTGCGGCTTAGAGGCAATGGACTGAGTTTTGAGAATAGATTAGGGCTTAGAGGCAATGTACTGAGTTTTGAGAATACATTACGTCTTAGAGGCAATGTTCTGAGTTTTACGAATACATTGCGGCTTAAAGGCAATTATTGAGTCTTGCAAATACATTGCGGCTTAGAGGCAATGTACAGAATTTTGAGAATACATTGCTTCTTAGAGGAAATGTATTGAGTTTTGCGAATACATCGCGGCTTAGAAGAAATGTACTGAGTTTTGAGAATAAATTGAGGCTTAGAGGCAATGTACTGAGTTTTATGAATACATTGCAGCTTAGAGGCAATGTACTGAGTTTTAAGAATACATTGCGGCTTAGAGGCAATGTACTGAGTTTTGAGAATACATTACGACTTAGTGGCAATGTACTGAGTTTTGAGAATACATTGCGGCTTAGAGAAAATGTACTGAGTTTTGAGAATACATTGCGGCTTAGAGGCAATGTACCGAGTTTTGCAAATACATTCCAGCTTAGAGGCAATGTACTGAGTTTTGAGAATACATTGCGGCTTAGAGGCAATGTACTGAGTTTTGCGAATACATTTCATCTTAGAGGCAATGTACTGATTTTTGCAAATACATTGCTGCTTAGAAGCAATGTATCGAGTTTTTCCAATAGGTTGCGGCTTAGAGGAAATGTATTGTGTTTTGAGAATACATTGCAGCTTAGAGGCATTGTACTGAGTTTTGAAAATAAATTGCGGCTTCCAGGAAATGTACCGAGTCTTGCGAATACATTGCGGCTTAGAGGAAATGTACTGTGTTTTTCGAATACATTGCGCCTTAAAGGCAATGTACCAATCTAGGAGAGTACATTGCGGCTTAGAGGCATTGTACTGTGTTTTGAAAATACATTGCGGCTTAGAGGCAATGTATCGAGTTTTGTGAATACATTGCGGCTTAGAGGCAATGTACTGAGTTTTGAGAATACATTGAGGCTTAGAGGAAATGTACTGATTTTTGCGAATACATTGCAGCTTAGAGGAAATGTACTGAGTTTTAAGAAAACATTGCGCCTTAGAGGCAATGTACTGAGTTTTGAGAATACATTGCGGCTTAGAGGAAATGTATTGAGTTTTGAGAATACATTGCGGCTTAGAAGAAATTGCTAAATCTTTCGAATACATTGCAGCTTAGAGGCAATGTACCGAACTAGGAGAGTACATTGCGGCTTAGAGGCAATGCACCGAGTTTTGCAAATACATTGCATCTTAGAGGCAATGTACTGAGTTTTTTGAATACATTGCGGCTTAGAGGCAATGTACTTAGTTTTGAGAATACATTGTGGCTAAGAGGTAATGTACTGAGTTTTGAGAATTCATTTCGGCTTATAGGCAATGTACTATGTTTTGCGAATACATTGCGGCCTAAAGGTAATGTACTGAGTTTTGCGAATACATTGCGGCTTAGAGGCAATGTACTGAGTTTTGAGAATACATTGCGGCTTAGAGGCAATATACTGAGTTTTGAGAATACATTGCGGCTTAGAGGCAATGTATTGAGGTTTGCGAATACATTGCGGCTTAGAGGCAATGTATTGAGTTTTGAGAACACATTGCGGCTTAGAGGTAATGTACTGAGTTTTGAGAATACATTGCGGGTTAGAGGCAATGTACCGAGTTTTGTTCATTACTTCTTGGAGACTTAGGTAATGGACTATTCTATAAGGAACTCATCACTGCATGGAGACTTAGGTGATGGGTTGAATCATAGGAGAAGTGTTTGGTTGATTGACCCTTGGATGATTTAATCGAGGGTAAGATGGTTTTTTTTCTATGTGATACAGGCATATGCATGCGTATTGAATGCTTGTAGGTATGCAAAATGTATAGGGTATGCATGCTTTGGATATGCCAGATGTATGTATGATATGTGTGTAAAATACGCGTATGCCTTGAAATGTTATGAAGACTATTTCTGGCATTCTCTCCTTTAAACCATTGGTTTTGAGTCACCAATTCCCTGGCGTTGTATGTTGCATTATCATAGCATTTTTGAATTTGATTTGAATGCGGTGAAAAAGAGTGCTAGTAAGCTTTTGAACATTGACTTTCTGTATTGTAAGCATAGGCGTAGACGTATGTATTGGCATATGTGTAGATTTTTATGCGGTAAGTGAAGGCATAGGCGTGGACGTATGTGCGGACGTAGACTTCATGTTGCAGGCGTAGTCCTAGGTGTAGAACTGCATATGGACTTTGTATTTTAGACGTAGGCATAGGCGTAGACATGTGTATAGACATTGTATTGTGAGTGCAAGCATAGGCGTAGACGTGTGTATGGACTTTTGTATTGTGAGCGTAGACGTGGGCGTAGCCATGTGTATAGACTTTGTATTATAGACATAGGAGTAGCCAGGTGCATGGATGTATACGTGGATTTTCTTTCAATATTTTTCTAACCAAAATGCTTTTTCGATGTTTTATCAAATGCTTTTGCTTATTACTTCCCCCGAAGTTATTTCAAGATAATATTTGTAAGCAATAATCATAGTATTTTGTAAACAAGTCAGAGAAAAGAAAAACACAATTTGAAATATGAAAAGAAAGCGAATGTTTTATTAATATGCCTCTGAATAGGCAAGAGTACAAGATGCAATTCCTAGAAAGAGGTAATTACAGAAATTTTTAAAATTGTAAATGGAAATGAAAAATGATAATTGTTGATGTTGTTCCCCAATATCCTTTTAACGATCTTATCTCTTTTGTTTCTTAGTTGTATGATTCAGATCTATCTCACAATTCATGGTTCGTAGTCGCAGTTCTTAGATCGTAGTCTTTTTGTTCTTTATTTCTTTGTATGACATCCCTAACTTTTTCCTGGATTGCCCTTTCGGGTTTTCAATCCACCGGGATAATTTTTTTGTTTATATGCCCCTAATTTTTTCTTGGATCGCCCTTTATGGTTTTCGATCCACCGAGACGCTCCTTTTTGCCTAATTCGCCCATTTAGGGTTCGAGCTTAGCGAGCACTTTATGCATAGTATTTTTTGACTACGTCTGAATTTTCCGGATGTGGTAGTTCTTCCCCATTCATTGTTGTGAGGATAAGACCACCACCGGAGAATGTTGTTTTCACTACGTATGGACCTTCGTAGTTGGGTATCCATTTACCACGTGAGTCGAGGCAAGGTAGTAGAATCTTCTAGAGTACTAGACCATGTTGTGGTTCATCTTGTGCAGTACACCGTTACTCAAAAGAATTCCGAGGCTAATTTCCACAGAGTTCGTTTGTCAATGATAGAAGCATCTTCTGGATGTTCTTGTTTTTCCAGGTACTTCTTGATGTCATAAAACCAAGGCTTGTCGTCCGGTCTTTCTTTGATAGCAAGATAATATGCGGTCTCTTGATTGTGAAGCGTGGTTCGTGGTTTGACCAAGTTACTTTGAAGTAGCTGATATAGTTACCAGAGCGTCTGCCATTTGATTTTTTTCTCATGGGATGTGACTGAAACTGATCTTTGTGAATTCTGCATTTGTGAATTCCGTAGTCAGTTTTCAAAACATGATCCCGATATGGAATCAGTTTTGGATGTTTAGTATCCCATTCGCTGTTGACTTGGTATATGGATTGTGAGCATTCTTTAGAGAAGTCAAAATTGCCCCTATATTGTGCCCCAGTGCATTTGAAGCCCCGTCGAACGTGAGTATCTAACGTGCCCCTGGCTCGGGTCCTTTGTCAAGTCATGGTATTTCGTAGTTGCTTATTTTTACAACAATGTTTGTATCTAACCTTGGTCTGTTTTTATAGGACCAAGCAAATATCTGCAATAATTTGATCATATTTTCTTTTACGCTCTGCTCTAACATTGCCCCTAGCTTGATTTCTTTCGGATTTTCCCTTATGCCCAGATAGATAGCCTCATGATATCGTTGTATATTTTCATCCATTCATTCTATTTCCCTCGCCCTTTCATCAGAGAGTTCAAGATCTTTATCATCTTCCTCTTTAGCTTAGTTGATAGGTGCATCAAAATTATATTGGGTCGCAGTAATAGCATTATCGGTAGTTTTGAGTATGGATTTGCACCGTTATCATGTTTTAGTGAAAATTTAAGTATATGAACTTTTGAAAATGCATATGCAAAGAAATTATTGCCATTTTTTAAAAAAAATTAAGAGATAAATGCATAAGAAAGATAAGGATCTTAATTGAAAACAAAATATAACTTTTATTAATTGCAAATATTGTCTGAAACAAAACGGGGGAACCCTTACAAGCAACCCCTATGCCGCGGGTTTGACATAGGTTCTTTCAAAAACAAGCAAAATTACATAGGAAAGGAAAAGATCTCGGGAATCTCCATGATAGTGCATCTTTTGAGCTCTTCTCCTGGGCGTATTCTCGGATGAAGTCAGTTTCCCCTTTGGTGTTGACTTTGTTGGATATCTTTACCACATATCTGCCATGCTCTACAAAGGTCTCTTAGATCGGAGGAAAACATGCTTCACCCTTCAGAGTAGCTTTATATTTATCTTCAGGGTATCGTATGAATTGGACTATCCTCTAGTCCCCTAGCTTTTGTAGCGTTCTTTCAAAGGCTTCATTATGTTCAAACAGGAACCCATATTCGAACATATATTCTTTAAACAAGTTGATTGGGGATTTTACCTGTCTGATTTCCCCAAAGTTAGTTACTACTTCAATTGCATTTATTGCCGGCCCACCATGCGGAGGCATAGGGTTTGATTTTATGTTATGCTTCTCGAAAGTGATGTCTTGAGATTCTAAAAAATCTTGCACCTTGTGCTTAAATGCCCAACATTGTTCCATGGTGTGCTCTGGAGAGTTAACATGGTATTCACATCTGGCATCAGCATTGTACCTTCGCGGGAGTGGCCCGACTGGAGGGGCTAGAGGCTTGATTTCCACCCAGGATGCCTTAACCAACTTTTGTAATAACTGGCTAGGTGGAATTGGGAGTGGATCAAAATTTCTTTGTGGCCATCCAACTCTGTCTTGCTACTGCTCTTGTGGGATCACTAATGGTTGTGGTACCCTTGCTTGTGAGGCTACATCATTGATTTCTCCCGCCTTTCCTTTCGGGAAGTTTGAAGCAGGCCTTCTTGAATGGTAGGGAGCATTTGATGGTCCCCCTATTATTTTCCCATTCTTTATTCCAGTCTCGATTCTTTCTCCGATAGTCACTAGATATGCGAATCCCAAAGAGATACTTCCCACCATTTTCTCATAATACCTCCCTTGAAAAGTTCCCATGAACATGTCTACTAACTCGTTTTCCAACAACAGTGGTTGCACACGTGATTCCATTTCCCTCCATCTCTGAGCATACTCTTTGGAGGATTCTTCTTTCTTCTGGGACAAATTCTGGAGTTGCATGCGGGTAGGCATCATGTCCAAGTTATATTTGTAAAGCTTTAGGAAAGCATTAGCAAGATCTGCCCAACTTCGAATATATGTTCGCTCCAATTCCATATACCGATCTGAAGACGCCCCACTCAGGCTATCTTGAAAATAGTGAATCATCAACTTCTGATCATGGGCATGGGCATGCATCTTCCTGCAAAACATGCGCAAATGATTTCTTGGACAGGTGAGCCCCTTGTATTTTTCAAAGTCATGTACTTTGAACTTTGGTGGAATCACCACATCAGGAATTAGACCCATTTCGAGAGTGTTCACTTCGAAGGCATCAAAACCATCCACAACTTTTAATCTTTCCTCCAGAGCTTTGTACTGATCCATTACCAATGGATTATCAATAGCATGAGTACTACTCGTCTTTAAGGGTGTTGGTTAGCATCCTCTGGGTCGTGGTCTACGTATTGCAGGTCCAAGTAGTTGTCTGCATTATTGGTTGGAATCTGTAGGGTATGTGACGCCCCTGCTTTTGGTGGCGGTGGGACAAACCCTTCAGTTTCAACATCTTGTTAGGCCATGACGGACTTTTGGAGTCCTGCTTCTGTCTCTTTCCTTGGTTGGTGACCACTTGATGCACCAATAGTTTGGGCTACTTCTTCGAATGCTACCCTGGGAATCTGATCTTGTCGGTCGATGATGTTCTTCAAAGCTAGGAGAACTTGACTTAGATCTCCTTTCATCTAACTTACATCACCCTTTACTTGGTCGAGATCCTCATTGAATGCAGCTTGCGTTTCCTCGATTTTCTCCATTGCTTTTTGTTGGTAGGCCCTGGTTTGATATGGAGGCCAAGGAGGTGGAGATCTTCTTCCACCAATGGTTTAACTGGAGAGATTTTTATAAAAAAAAGAGTTTTGATATGATGTGAAGGTGTTTATGAATGCATGCATGCGAACGAATATGTATGAATATGAAATGGTTACTTGTTTTAAATGTCTTATTCATTTGGGTACATGCTTGTCTTTTGCTTATTATTTTACTTGGTGATTATCTTTAAAATAGATACGCAAACAAGATGTGGAAACAAAATGCCTTTATTAAAGGTAACATAATTCAGATATTGAAATATATTACAATCTCAAACCAAAACTTGTTTGCATGAAATTAAACCAAGGGAAACAAGTCTTCTGGGTGCGCTTGCAGATGTATGCTCTTGAAATCATTCCCCATTGCTGGACAAAGCTTGTGAAAGTCTTCAGCACATTATTTCCCTTTTGTGGCTTTGATTTCATACATGTTTTGCGCATTGACACAGACAAGTTGTTCCTTTTGGTATCCATTTTTAAAGACAATCACCAAGATCTTGATTTTATTATTTTTTGTACCCCGTGAATAAGACAAAGAAACAGGTGACGAATATATGAAATGTATGAAGAATATATGAAATGTATGAATGCATAGATGTAGGGTTGAGTAAATGGATTTTTGTGATAAGTACCCCTATAAGGTAGGGATGTATGGTTCAGTGACGGGGTTTTTGTGATGAGTACCCTTAGAAGGTAGGCTCCTTAATTTTGACCTACGGTTGGTTTACCCTCCCAAAAGGTGGCTTCCTTAAGGGTGTCATGAATAATACCAGAGAGAAAAGGCACAAGGGCCTCCCTTTAGTGGAGCCTCTTTACGGACCGAAACTTTCGCCTCAAAGTCGTGAAAGGCCTCGTCATGAGATTTTAGGTTAAGGTCGTTACTAAGAGTCATGGGTGGCCTTCTAAAGTCCTACTCGTTAAGAGGATATCTCTCGATAAGTGTTCCTTTTTCGGAAGTCCACCGACTCTAGGAGAAGTCGTCACATAAACTCGCAGGGATGATGTACCCCCTAAGCTAATAGACGAACCTACTTTCTAAGGGTTATTGAAAAAAAAAATTTAATAAAAATTCCCACCATGCAGTAAATATATGATAAAAATAATTGACAATAAATAAATAAATGCAATAAATAAATAATGTAATAAATAAATAATGCAATAAATAAATAAAATAACAAACCCCAAAGCAAAAAAGCCTAAAACCTAAAGTTGAATTCCCTAGTAGAGTCGTCAGTTGTAGCAACTGGTTTTGAATCAGAGCCGCCACTATTAGTTTTTATCCTAGGGAATGGAATCTAACAGAAAACCCTAATTCGCAGACAGAGATTCTAGGTTTCAGACCTCTTTAGACAAAAGGAAGGTGTTAGGCACTTTTCATCTACCTTGTTCACAAGATTACTAGCTTTTAGGTTTGAGTTGGGGAAATAGGATTTAAATTTTATTAGGGGAAAGGGTTTAATTTTTTTTATAAGGGAAACTCGCTACGACTTTTGATCGTATGCCTACGTATCCTCTTATGAGAAATTAGAGTCCCAATTCGTAGTTCGTATAGGGTTGGTGTTTTTTAGGGGTCGCAAACGTATTTTGAATCACCTCGCATTTTGACCGGGGATAGTGATTTTGGAGATTTTGGCTAGATGCATGATTAGTCAAAATCCGTTTGAAACCCTTTTGCAAAAAACAGTTGATTAGCTTAGTTTATTGCGAAAAATAATTTGAGATTTGTTAGTGTGTTTTATAATATTAATTGCAAAAATTATTGATTAAGGCATGATATAAAAAAATATTTTAATGCAAATAATATGAGAAAATAATATATTCATGAGTTTTAAATAAAAATAATTTATTAAGAAAATGAATAATATTCACCTATAATAAAATATAAAAATTAATAATAATAACAATTATGAATATAAATAATAATAATAATAAACATAATGATTAAAAATGATAATAATGTAATATAATAGTAATTATAATTATATAAAAAATGTAAAAAATAAATAACTGACTAGGGGGTGTTGTTTCTAGTTATGAAGTAAAGCTAGGGGGTGCTGTTAGTAGTTGGGTTTGGCCCAAAAATAGTTCAGGACAAGGGGGTGTATTTTTCTTTGTGTTTTAGTAAAATGTTAGAAAGGGGGCGTGAAGAGTAATTTGGATTAGGCCCACTACATAGTTGGAGAAACCCAACGAGTTGTGTGTGGCACGGGCGCACGAGTTTACCATAGGACTTGGCCTATCGGCCGTCCGATCATGATCTAGCAGATGACATCGAGGGAGTATGATAATTAGTATGTACACGTGTGCATGTGATTGCTACGGAATATAAACATTGTTTTTACATTATTTTTTCAGTTCATTTCACAGCTCTCTCTCTCTCTCTCTCTCTCTCTCTCTCTCTCTCTCTCTCTCGTTCATTAGCCTTCTTCTTAACCCTATCCTTTCTTCTTCACCAACCCTAAATATCTACCCATGGCAGCGACACAGTAAACAACCTTACCCCTCCTTTGCCGTAACCAACAACAACCCTCTAATTATTACCAGAACAAAAAACAAAAAGAAAGAAGCTGGGTTATTATTACCCCTATGTGATTTGCTTGTTCTGATTTCTTGCTTATCGAGTTGGTGTTGATCCCGTCTTTCTCTACTTTTTGAAGATCCCGGTGGCCGATAATGGTGACGGTGATGACATGTGTGGAGTTGGGGAGGATAGCAACTAGGGTTTCAGATATCGAAACCCCAGTAGCCATATCGTTCTTCTACAACCCTTTTATTCTTCGCGCTACTGTTCGGTATTCGACCCCCTATTTTTCAAGTTTTCTTCCACCATAATCGCCAATATTTTTTCTGTAATCCCCCTCTTTCTCTTTTGTTAATTCATAGATATTTATAGGGTTTCTTTAGTACTAGGGTCTTGATGAATTTGTTGTTACAGTTAGCATGATTTTAGGAGATTAGAAGGGAATTAGGGAATTAGGAGATTGGAGATTGATGATGTAAATTGATTGAGAAAAATATTTGATTCGTTTTTAATTTATTTCGTTTACAGCAATTCTGGATTTTTTTGTAATATGGATATGGATTTGATACAATAGAGATTCGATTATGCTGTAATTTGTTTTAGAATGTAAAAAAGATTTTTTCCTGTATAATTGAATTTCTGGATTTTGTTTTTAGTATATTTTCTGAGCTTGGACTGTTTAGTTTAATATTTTATTTCCAATGTGTTTTAATTATGATCTCTACAGTACCAGTTAATTGCAAGAATTGCGCATAAGCTTTGGATTGATTAAAACAGTGGTTGTTATAACTACTTGGGCCTGCGTTGCTATGTTTTGTTTTATCCAACCCAACATGTTTTTTTCTTTCTGATGTACTTTGGATTGGCCACCAAAATAATTTATCTAATCAGATCTTTTCTCAAAATCTCTTATTTAATTAATAAAACCCTTTTACCAAATCTACTAATAATCTATAAAAAATGTTTTTTGTTTTAGAAATAGTAACAGTAAAAATAATTTCTTCACAAACCAATGATAAAAATTTACTATAAGATCTTTTAATAAGCTACCGTAACATTTATTAAAGGCAAAAATAACCACTTTAATTAAACTGTTTAAACCCAAAACAAAATGGGCTAGCCTAACAACTTTACTATCTAAACGAGACCATGTTTTAAATTTGAGCTAGTGCAATAACAAGAATACCAAATGGGCTTGGCTAAAACTCCATGGACCTAGACTTATAACCACATCCTCTCTTTGTTTTCTAACAAAAGTGGAAATGGGCCAAACCAAATGGGCTCGCATATTGCAATTTCATCCTCTCTTCTTACTAACAACAACCTTTCTTAAATGAGATTAATTAATTAATAACTTCATAATTATTTCTGAAATAAATTTCCATATTCGAATCGCATGGGCCATTGGCCAACATTCTTCGTAAATGGGCCTACAGATACATGGGTCTTTCTGATTTAGAAATCCCCATTCTCCTGAATTAAAGTACACCCCCTAATTGACTTAGATTTAAGAATGAGCCATTATATATTGTCGTACCATCCTTAATTAAACATTTCTTTTCTATTGTTAATCTTCAAAATGTTATTATCGAGGTAGGGCAAATTTGGGGTACGACACTGAGCAATTGGTTTAGGAAATGAAGTCTTTGTCTAGTTTGATTGAGCAAGGAAGTTCTGAATAGTTTGTTTAGCCAAGGAAGTATCTTTCTAGTTTAATTGAGTAAGGAAGTTCTAAACATTTGGTTTAGGAAGGAAGCTTCGTTCTAGGTTTATTGAGAAAAGAAGTTATAGACAGTTGGTTTGGGCAATAAGTCCCTTTCTAGTGAGATTGAGAAGGAAGTCTTGGATTGGTGTGTCTAAGCAAATCGTAATCATCTATAAATTATAGTGAAAAGCCTAAGAGCCCGTGGATAACCACAAATGGAAAGGGTTCTAACACCTTCCCTTTCCATAATCCACCCCCTTACTCAGAAAATCTCGAAAAAGGTCTTTTTCTGTTCTTTTCACCCTTTCCTTTGATGGATAAAAGAAAAGTCGGTGACGACTCTTGCTTACCGCACATTTATGAATACAAAACGCAAACCAGTATTAACAGTCGATTCTTCCACCGTATCACAACTGTCATGTTCAATTGATAAATCTGTTATTAGGATATATAGTTTCCCCGTTTCCATGTTATTCCATGATGTTGTTCGGAAAAGTAATGGTCGAAGAGAATAATGTAAGGTTGGGTTAACGTTTGTCACAGGCTGGACAAAATCTGTGCAAAAATGTGAAGACGTGCTTGAAACAACGGGTGGATATCATTAGAGATAAAATTCAATAAAGTCTCCATCGAACGTATTTTATCCCACAGGACGAGAAAGGTAAACATCGAGAAAACTTGAAGGGGTGAAATCACGGTCTTGCAACCATAGAGATCGGGTAAGGAAGTCGATTATGCGATGGGAATGTATTAGCACCCCAAACGTCTGTAGTACTCTACATGATCCACTTATGCTTGTTCTAATCTAAGGGTGTGAATTCTAGGTCTAAAGCTTAAAATCTAATAACGACATGAGAGGGGAATGCATGCAAAAGAAAAGATAAAATAATGTAGGGAAAATAAAAGTTGTGCTCGTTCGAGCCCTACCCCAATGCCTATGTATCCATTTTAAGGAATCAGAGCAGCCGTAGTTCGGCTTCAAAAGTTTTGTTGGTTTTTATTTTTTAATGAACAATATTAATTACGCCTTCTGCCACAACACGACCTTTGGAGACTTACGCTTCAGCACAAAAGTGAATTAACATGTTCTTTTGAAAAGAGTTTTGAAAGAAAAGCCCAAAGGCAAAAGAGTTTGTGTTGGTTGATGTTTTTGCTGCAGATGAAAACTAGTTGATCTCAAGAGAGAGATATTAGCCATTTCTCCACTTATTCTTGAAATATGTCTTTGAGACTTGAACCATACCAAAGCTTATAATGGGAAAGCAATAAGGCCGAGAAGAAACCCACTTATCATTTCCCAAGCTCAACAAAGATATGATTCTCATCAGTAATTTTTAAAGTGTTTTGAAGTTTGCCAGAAAAAGAAGTTTTTGTTTTAATGCAAATGAAAAAGGGGAAAGAAAAGTCTAAGGGGAGACTGACCTAAATATATCCCTAATGTTATCATACAATGATTGATCTTATAGTTTGAGTTTTGAAGGGAAATCTCTACCCTATGTCAGCATATATGGATATAAGTCTAAGGTATATTCAATTCATACATTGAGTAGAGAGAATTTAAAACTTAAGGGGAGCATATAAGAAGTGGGTCTAATAGAGAAGAGAAAAGAGATGGCTAAGCATCAAGATCAATCAACACTATCAAACAAAGCAAATGATGAAAATCTTAAACACACCAACAGAGGTGGATAAGAAATAACTAATATTGGATATGAGAGAAAGGTGTTTGAGGCATGAGAGAATAAGGAAGGATAGAATCAAACCCCTAACTTCTAAACACAAGAAAATGGTCAAGGTAAAACCCTAATATCTTCCCTAATCAAGATTAATTTTGAAAAATGAAGAAAAGTTTTTAAAATTGAGTCAATTAAAACCTAAATTCCTAAAGGCTTGTAAAAGTCAAAAATATGATTAATATTCCTTGGATTTAATTGAGGGGTTAGAAATGATTAGGAATTACTAAGACTAATTAATAAAAGGGGCAAACTAGAGAGTTTCAGTATAATATTTGTGGAAAAAAATGCAAAATCAAAAGTTAAAATTTAACAAAAATGATTTTTGTGATTTAAAAGTATCCAAGGAAATTAAACATATTTTCTTTGATTTTTTCAAGTAGAGGAAATTAGGCTTTCAAAAGTTTCTTCTAGCTTAAGCGAAAAGAAAGTCCAAAAACTATCATTAGTTTCTAAAATTTGGAAAAATACGAAAATTAAAAATTTAAATCCAATTAAAAATTATAGTAAATTGGTTTAAGACCTAAGGGTTAGCATGTATATATTTATGGAATTTTTTGTTACAGGAAGATACCAACAGAAAATTATTTGCACACAATAACAAAAAAAAGTAAAGAGAAAGATATTGTCAAAGATTGATTTTATTTTCTTATCAAAATTTTTTATAAAATTAAACAAATATTATTTTCATGAAGTTCATTCAAAATGAAACCTAATATATTTATTGGGGATATTTGATATTAGTAAAACTTGAAAAATAAAATTCTAAAAAATTCAATGGAGAAGAAAACCCTAATTTGATTAATTGTATTATTTAATTTTCTAAATAGAATTAAAAAAAGGAATGAAAATCAGAATATAAAAATATACTAAAAAATTAGCCTAATATTTTTTTTTTGGTAATTTTTGGACAAGAGAAAATATTAAAACAAAAATATGAAAACAATTAAATATGTATTAAAAATTCAAAAAAAAAATGCCAAGGCTTATTACACCTGCTAAATCCAAAACACGTTGTAAATGAAAATCAGAACATGTTCAATTGAAGTGCGCCATGCCATCGTCCCTACCACTGAACCATGCCCTAACACATGTTAATCGATTTTACATGTTGGATTCAGATCATGATATCTCCCTCAATTCTTGATGAAAATGCACGAAATTGTAATCAAAATAAAGATCTCATTGAGTAGATTAGTGTACAATCAAATATTTTCAAAAATGGTTCATAAACCAGGGAGAAAAACGCGCACGGAAATCACTGAAATCAACATATCATGAACATGTAAAAATTGAATTAAACCAAGCTACTTCAGATCCATTGATCTCTCTAATTTATCCACCAAATCCAAAAATCCAAAACATCAAAGTTCATCAGAAAATTGCAAAGAACAATAACATACTATTGATTTGTTTAATTATTGCAAGATCATGACAAAAAATGATCATGAAGTCACTGTATCAACCAATTTGAACATGAGTTGCAGAGCATGGTTCAAGCTTCAAAATTGAGGCAAACCTTCACCATATCTAATACCTTTCCAGCTACGTTATCATACATGATCTATATCTTGAAATACAAGTATGAATTCAGATTGAAGTTCATGAATCACTTACCTTGAATGAGTGAAAATAAATTCACGATATGCCTCTGGAATTGAATGGAAATCCTATCAATCTCTCTCTTTCTCTTCTATGTAGCGTGGCTATGCAGCAATTGGAACCTTGAGCAAAGAACCTTGAGAGAGAGAAAATTGGAAATGGAAAATCTGTTTTGGAGAGAGAAGTTGAACTATGAAGATAATCTTCAGATGGCTTTGGTGCGAATACTGATCTAGCCTCCTTGAAATGAGAGTGAATGAGAGTTTATATAGATAAAATAAGTGTGTTGAGGAAGCTTTGCAAAGGGATAAGACAGTCTTTTGCAATTTAGAGTCGTTGGAGACAAATTCATGAATTGTTGCATTTTGGGCTTTCAGTATTTAAGCTTGCAGTTATTTTGGAAACTTATAAGTGAAAGAAAGAGAGTGTGAGGAGTGCACATCATGTGTCTTAAGATTATGTGCAAAAATAGAAAAAAAATGAGATATTGCATAAATTGTTGATGACCAGCTCAGTTTCAACTTGAAAATCCTCCAATTGTCTCATGTGATTTCTTTGATTAAGTGGCCTTTAGAAATCTCTTTCCATGTAGATCATCATAGAACTTTGAATATTAAAAAATTGTACTTTAATCATGAAGAATAGTTGGTGTGTAATTTGAAAAAAAATTGGACTTGGCATGCTTCGCCGGCGCGCCAGTCATAGGCATATTCGTATGGCATAGCAACTTTATGAACCAACTTTCAAACCCTAGTATCTCACTTGATTGTGATCCAAATAAAATGATTCAAAGATCAAGCTATAGCTTTCATACCTAATTAAAACTTCCCTTTGAATTCAAAATCCAATTATCACTTATATTAAGAGGCATAGCCTTGTGAATAGGGGCATGCCAAGTGTTTGTAAAAATGATGGCCTAAGCGTGCAAGCATGACTTGTAACTTGCCATCTTCATGCCCTAAACTCCTAAGATCAATATCTCACAAATGCTTAATTTTTTTGGCTTGAGCACACATCAACAATCTTGTAGGGTTTTTCTCAAGCTTTCCAAGCATAGAAGATTTGGCTCCATTGGATATAAAATGAGAGAGTTATGAATGTCCACAATTAAGTACTATAGGGCTTAAGGACTTAGAATTTTTTTCTAAATGTCCCAATAACTTCTTGAACAAGTTATCTCCATTTTGATATTTTCTTTTGATTCTGTGACACCAATGATCATGAAATATGAAAATAGAATACTTGAATTGGTGGTTGACCAAAAGTTCACTTGGTCAACTTTAACTTTGGTTGACTTTTGGTCAAAATGACTATTTTACCCCTTTTGATCAATTGAACTTCTTTTGCTCAAAATTGACATCCAATCTCTCAATCATAGGTGTTTATCAATATATAGAGAGGCATGGAATTAAGTCTTGTCCAAAAATTCAGAGGTTTCCTAATTAAAATCAAAACCCTAATTTTAGCCCTCTGTGTTAGGAGATAGTGACCAATCATCAAAGACCCTCATTCTTATGGACAAATTGAGAGATTCTGTGAACCAAGATGCCTTATATGATGATAAGAAGTTAGCACCTTACATACTTGATTCTTACAAGCCTCAAACTCTTCAACTGATCAAAACCCTAATCTTGAGAGATGAACAGTGGAAGTGTGATTCTTTTCCAAACTTTGAAAACTTCCAACTTCTAATGATCCTTTGGCAAAAATGAGATTTCTACCAATATAAGAAACCCTTGTAGCTTGAGAAAGTTTAAATATTGAAGATATGAGATCCTCTTTTGCACTAATTTGACCAATCAAACATCTCATATGGCTTGTAGAAGAACTTGGGAACCCAGATACCCTAATCCTTACCATGAGAATGTATGAATATGTATGATGAAGCATAAGCCATGTAACTAAAATGAAGAGGGAAAACTTTAGGGTGCAACAGTGTTGTGCCGAGGAGCAGAGGTCCTAGGTGTCGAGCAGCACAAGGCTGCAAGGTGCGCCGAGGGGAACAGGTGGTTGTGTCAAGCGACACAAGGTTGCACGATGTGTCGAGAAATATGGGGTGTCGGACGGTATAGAGGCATTAGGGGAAGGTACCGAGCGGTATGGAAACTATGTTGAGGGGTAAACGTCGTTATTAATGTCTCTACTGTTATTCCTATGTATGTTGTAGGGCACATAATCTTTTCTCATCCCTTAACGCTCTTGTGCAGGCCAATTAGTTATTTAATTTAGTTTCACATTCTTAGTATAATAATTAGAATTCTTAAGCTATCCTATCCCTATATGATTAATGAATTATAGTAAAAATAAGTTAATAGCAGGAGAGATAATATAATTAATAAGTTACTAGCAGTATATAGTCGAATTACCCGAATAATTATGCAGGACGTTGTAGTATATTTTGGTTAATACGGTGTATTGTGTACTTTGTTATAATTTGAGAATTGGCAGATGTTAAGTTGTAGGCTTATGGCCAATGTGGAATTGTGTTGAGTTGTTGTTGAATTATTGTTGATGTTGTTACTACATTATATTGTTGTTGCATTCATAGCATATTAAGTAAGGAGCTCATGCTCAGTAAGTTGGCCTAGATTGGCAAATATAAAGTTGAAGGCTTAAGCCTTGTTAATGCCTCTATAAATTGGAAGATTATTAAGTTGGGAGTTTTTCTCCGTTGGTACCACATGCATGTGCATAAAAACAAGCCGCATTTCATGTTGCATCCTTAGTTGTTGTGGAGATGAATTATTTATGTTAAATGTTTTTAAAGAGTTGTGAAGTGGTGATTTGTAGGAACTGATTCTAATATATTATTTATCATACATTCTATTATATTTTTCGATATCTCACCCCTTCCATTTTAATGTTATCTTGTGTCGGTAATATGCATGTAATCAAGAAGGATAGTTGTTACCTTCGTTAGTTCGAGTCGGTGTTTACGCTCTGATACGTAGAACTCGGGGGGATGAAGGCATGTTTTCTTTATTGTTGGTTTTCATTATGTTGTTGTGTTTTTAAGTTGTTTTCATTAGAGACTTGTTTTCTTAAAGCCGTTTTGAGTTGGACAAGATGTTATGGTGTTTTCAGTTGAATTTGTGAATCCGCTGCGTAGCAATGAAAATTGTTTTATTTTTAAAGACTAAACAGGTTGTTATCAGTTCATCCAAATTTTATGTGTTATGCATATGAACTATAGGAGATTGAATGCCGTTGTTTCCAAGTTCAAAGTGTAGCATTCTATTTGCCAAAGATGTCGAGTTGTAGTTTTGTCTAACAATCGAGTATTGTTAACTTGAGTTATAACCGTTGTTTATGTTGTAGTGATAAGTTGAGATGGCTGGAAGGAATGACGTTGCACTTGCTGATGCTTTGGAAGAAATGGCATATGCTATGGAGAATGAACTGAATGCTGACGGGAATATCATATCTTGTAGCTTGGCGACCTTCTAGACGGAGAATCCGCCTACCTTCAAGTGTAAGTATGATCTTGATGGAGCATTAGAATTGTTGAAAGAGTGTGAGAGAATCTTACATGTTCTGGATTTCACTCTAGTGTAGAAGGTTCAATATGGAACCCATATGCTAGCTGTCGAGGTTGATGACTGGTGGCTAGATACTTGTCAGAAGTTGCAGGCTGCAGGTGAAAATATCACTTGGGTTGTGTTGCGTAGGGAATTTCTCAGGAAGTATTTCCCTGAAGATGTTTGTGGTAAGAAGGAAATTAAGTTTCTTGAGCTGGAGCAATGGAGTATGTCAGTTACTGAATATGCTACAAAGTTTTCTGAGTTGGCTAAGTTTTATCCGCACTATAGCAAGGCAAATGTTGAGTTTTCAAAGTGCATCAAGTTTGAGAACGGGTTGCACTTAGAGATCAAGAAGGCCGTTGGATACAAGAAGATTTGTGTCTTTTCCGATTTGATAGATAATTACAGGATCTATGAAGAAGATAATAATGATCACTATAAGATTATCAATGAGAAGAGGGGTAAGCACCAACAAAACTGTGGTAAGCCTTACGATTCCCCAACTGGTAAAGGTAAACCAAAAGTTGCTCAGGGTCAGAGAACTAGTGGGGGAGATGCTTCTGCTGGTATGGTTTGTTTCAAATATGGAAAACCTTGTCATAAGAGTAATGTGTTTACTACTGAGGTGAATAGGTGTTTCCGTTGTGGTAAGACTGGACATGTTATATCTAAATGCAAGCATAAAGAGATGATTTGTTTCAACTTTAGTGAAGAATGACACATTGGCAATTAGTGTCAGAAACCAAAGAAGGTGAAAACCGGTGGAAAGGTGTTCGCTTTTCTGAGACTCAGACAACTAATGATGGTAGACTCATCATAGGTACAAGTTTCATTAATAGTACTCCTTTAATTACTATTATTGGTACTGGTGCTACTCATTGCTTTATTGTTGCTGACTGTGTTGAAATATTGGGTCTTATGTTGTCTTCTTTGAATGGAGAGATGGTCATTGATACTCCAGCCAAGGGATCAGTGACTACTTCTTTTATGTGTTTAAAGTGCCCATTGTCGATCTTCGACAGAAACTTTTACATTGATTTGGTTTGGTTGCCTTTAATTGGGTTAGATGTGATCTTAGGTATGAACTAGTTAGAGAATAACTATGTTCATATTAACTGTTATAACAAATTGGTGAGGATTTCTACTCCTGGAGAGGAGGAAGCTGGTTTGTTGTCTGCTAGACAGTTGAGGCAGTTGATGCAAGAAGAGGCTCAGATGTTCTCGTTGATGGTGTTGCTATCTGCCAAAAATCAAGCTATAATTGAGAAATTTCAAGTGGTACGTGAATTTCCTGAAGTTTTCTCTGATGAAATTCCTGATGTACCTCCAGAGAGAGAAGTAGAATTTGCTATTGATCTTGTACGTGGTACCAGACCTGTTTCTATGGCACCATACAGGATGTCTGCATCTGAATTGTTAGAATTAAAAAAGCAATTGGAAGAGTTACTTGAAAAGAAATTTGTAAGACCAAGTGTAATATCGTGGGGAGCTCTAGTGTTGCTAGTAAAGAAGAAAGATGGAAGTATGAGAATTTGTGTTGATTATAGACAATTGAGTAAAATGATGATTAAGAACAAGTATCCACTTCCAAGAATAGACGACTTAATGGATCAATTGGTGAGTGCTCGAGTGTTTAGTAAGATTAATTTGAGGTCGAGTTATCATCAGATTAAAGTGAAGGATGAATATATCCAGAAGAGGGATTTTAGAACGTGTTATGGACATCATGAGTATTCGGTGATGCCATTCGTTGTTACTAATGCGCTAGGAGTATTCATGGAGTACATGAATCGTATCTTTTATACTTATTTGGATCAGTTTGTAGTGGTTTTCAGTGACGACATTTTAATTTACTCTAAATCAGAAGAAGAGCATGAAGAACACTTAAGAATAGTATTGCAAGTTTTGAAAGAGAATAAGTTGTATGCAAAGTTGTCTAAGTGTGAATTTTGGTTAAAGGAGATTAGTTTTCTTGGTCATGTTATCTCAGGTAGTGGCAATGTTTTAGATCCATCTAAAGTAGATGTTGTGTTGCAATGGGAAACTCCAAAGTCGGTTACTGAGATTAGAAGCTTTTTGGGACTAGATGGTTATTATAGAAGGTTTATCATAGGTTTTTCTAAGTTGGCACTTCCGTTGACTAAGTTGACTTGTAAAGGTAAAGCATTTATGTGGGACATTCAATGTCAAGGAAGTTTTACATAATTGAAGAAAAGATTGATGTCGGCTCCGATTTTGACATTACCTAATCCAGGAGAACCTTTTATAGTATATTGTGATGCTTCCAAGATGGATCTAGGAGGTGTGCTTATGCAGAATGAAAATGTAGTTGCTTATGTATCAAGGCAATTGGGTACTTATGAAAAGAACTATCCTACGCATGATTTAGAGCTTGATGCAGTTGTTTTTGTGTTGAAGATTTGGAGACACTACCTCTATGGTTCTAGATTTTAAGTATTTAGTGACCCCATAAGAGTTTAATGTATTTATTTGATCATAAGGAAATAAATATGAGACAACGAAGATGGTTGAAGTTGTTAAAGGATTATGATTTTGGTTTGAATTATCATCCAGTAAAAGCAAATATGGTGGCCAATGTGTTAAGTCGAAAGGCTTTACATATGTATGCAATGATGGTTAAAGAGTTGGAATTAATTGAACAATTCAGAGATATGAGCTTAGTTTGTGAGGGGACATCACAGAGTGTTATGTTAGGGATGTTAAAGATTAATAAATATTTTCTGGATAATATCAGAGAAGCTCAGAAGTTGGATGTGAAATTGGTAGATTTAATGGTTGGGATCGATCAGTATGAGAATAGTGATTTCAAGTTAGATGCGCAAGGTGTGTTGAGATTTCGTAATCAAATTTGTGTTCTTAATGATGTGGAGATTAAGAAAGTAATTCTCGAGGAAATTCATAGAAGCAAGTTGAGCATTCATCTAGGAGCTACAAAAATGTATCAAGATTTGAAGAATTTGTTTTGGTGGCCTAGAACGAAGAGTGATGTGGCTCGGTTTTTGTATGCATGTTTAACTTGCCAGAAGTCGAAAGTTGAACATCAGAAGCTTGCAGGGTTTATGCAACAGTTAGAAGTTATAAAATGGAAATGGGATAGCATTTCGATGGGCTTTGTCACAAGATTACCTAATACTGCAAGAGGACATGATTCGATTTTGGTGATTGTTGATAGGCTTACGAAGTCATCTTATTTTATTCCTATTAACATCAGTTTTCCAGTATCAAAGTTGCCAGAGATTTATACTAGTGTAATTATAAAGCTGCATGGTGTTTATTTGTGTATTGTCTCGAATAGAGATCTGAGGTTTACTTCTGTTTTATGGAAGAGTATGCAATAAGCGTTGGGCTCTAAGTTGAGGTTGAGTTCGGCGTATCATCCTCAGACGGATGGTCAAACTGAAAGGACTATTTTGTCATTAGAAGATTTATTGAGAGCATGTGTTCTTGAGCAGGGAGGTTCGTGGGATACTTATCTTCCGTTAATAGATTTCACTTATAATAATAGTTACCATTCTAGTATTGGAATGAAACCTTTTGAAGCGTTGTATGGTCGGAGATGTAGAACTCCTTTATGTTGGCATGAGTCTGGAGAAAGTGTAGTGCTTGGACCTGAAATTGTTCGAGCGACTTTGAGAAGGTGAAGTTGATTCGAGAAAAGATAAATGCTTCCCAAAGTAGACAAAAAAGTTATCATGACAAGCGAAGGAAAGATTTAGAATTTCAAGTAGGTGACCATGTGTTTCTAAGAGTTACACCTGTGACCGGTGTTTGGAGAGCATTGAAGTCTAAGAAGCTCACTCCTCATTTTATTGGTTCATATCAGATTTCGAACAGGGTTGGGAATGTTGCTTGTAGAGTGTCTTTACCGCCTAATCTTTCAAATTTGCATGATGTGTCTCACGTGTCACAACTCTGAAAGTATATTTCAGATCAATCTCATGTGATTCATATGGATGATGTGCAACTAAGGGATAATATCACTGTGGAGACGATGCATGTACGGGTCGCTGATCATGAAATGAAGACTCTAAGAGGCAAGGAGATCGCTTTGGTGAAAGTAGTTTGGTTAGGAGAAGCCGTAGAAAGCATGACGTGGGAGTTGGAAAGCAAGATGCGAAACTCCTATCCTGAGTTGTTCGAATAAGGTAAATTTTTAAGGGCGAAAATATTCTAAGTGGGGGAGAGTTGTAACGCCCATTAATTTAATTAATTATTTAATTAAATTATCTTCGAATTATTTGTTGTACTGTGTAAGATGTTGTGAATTGTTGGTATAAGTTTCTAGATTATTACTAGTTAATTAATTAGTTAATTAATAATAGTAATAATATTAGAATTAGTAGAATAATATAATAATTATGTTGGGCCTATTTTTAATGGTTGGAAGTAGAAATATAGAGGGTGTGTTGTTAAGTCCATTAAGAATAATAATATTGTGAGGTTCTATTTAAATAAAGAATAAGGTTAATTAAGGAGCTGTTGGGAAATTGGTCGTGAGAAGTGTAGAGAAAAGGAATAAGGAGAAGAGAAAAGCAAGGTTTCGATCGGAGAGTTGTCGCGTGACCTTCAATCTAAGGTAAGGGTGGAGTTTTGACCTTATAATGGGGCTTATGATGAATATTGTGTAGGGTTTGGTCGTGGGTATAATTGTTGTGCGTTGATTTTCTGAGCCTCTTCTTGAAAGTTGCCCGTTTTCATGTTGTGGTCGTCTTGGAATTTTCTACATAACTGTCATGTTCAATTGATAAATCTGTTATTAGGAGATATAGTTGCCCCGTTTCCATGTTATTATATGTTGTTGGTTGGAAAAGTAATGGTCGAAGAGAATATTGTAAGGCTGGGTTAATGTTCGTCACAGGCTGGACGAAATCTATGCAAAAATGTGAAGACGAGCTGTGACGAGGAGCACAAGTGCTAGGTGTCGAGCAGCACAAGGCTGCAAGGCGCGCCGAAGGGAACAAGTGGTTGTGTCGACTCCCACAAGGTTGCACGATGTGCCAAGAAGTATGGGGTGTCGTCTGGTACAGAGGCATGAGGGGAAGGTATTGAACGGCATGGCCACTGTGTCGAGGGGTACACGTCGTTATTAATGTTCCTACTGTTATTCCCGTGCACGTTGAAGGGCACATACTCTTTTATCATCCCTTAAGGCTCCTGTACAGAACAAATAGTTATTTAATTTAGTTTAACATTTTGAGTATAATAACTAGAATTCTTAAGATATCCTATCCCTATATGATTAATGAGTTCTAGTCAAAATAAGTTAGTGGCTGGAGAGATAATATAATTAATAAGTAACTAGCAGTATGTAGTTAAATTACCCAAATATATACGCAGGACGTCGTAGTATATTTTGGTTAATACGGTGTATTGTATACTTTGTTATAATTTGAGAATTGACAGATGTTAAGTTATAGGCTTATGGCTAATGTTGAATTGTGTTGAGTTGTTGTTGAATTCTTGTTGATGTTGTTACTACATTATATTGTTGTCGCATACATAGCATATCAAGTTAGGAGCTCATGCTTGGTAAGTTGGCCTGGATTGACAAATATAAAGTTGAAGGCTTATGCCTTTTTTATGCCTCTATTAATTGGCAGATTATTAAGTTAGGAGTATTGCTTCGTTAGTATCACATGCATGTGCATAAAAATAAGTCGCATTTCATGTTGCACTTTGAGTTGTTGTGGAGATGAATTATTTATGTTAAATGTTGTTAAAGAGCTGCGGAGTGGTGATTTTGTTGGAAATGATTCTAATATATTATTTATCATGTATTCTATTATATTGTTCGATATCTCACGCCTTCTGTTTGAATGTCTCCCTCTGTTGGTAATGTGCATGTAATCAAGAAGGATAGTTATTACCTTCGTTACTTTAAGTCTATGTTGTCACTCTGATGCGTAGCACTCGGGGGGATGAACACATATTTTCTTTATTGTTGGTTTTCATTATGTTGCTGAATTTTTAAGTTTTTTTCATTAAAGACTTATTGTCTTAAAGCCGTTTTGAGTTGGACAAGATGTTATGGTGTTGTTTCAGTTGAATTTGTGAATCTGTTGCGTAGGAACGAAAGTTGTTTTATTTTTAAATACTAAACAGGTTATTATTGGTTCATTCGAATTTTATGTGTTATGTATCTGAACTATAGGTGATTGAATGTCGTTGTTTCCAAGTTGAAAGTGTAGCATTCCATTTGTTTGTTGGAAATTTTGTAACTCTGATTTCATATAATTCGTTGGGTAGAAATGGGGTGTTATAGGATCTTCTACAACTGCAACAAACCTGGCCACTTCACATTTTATTGTCCCGGTCTTCAGAAGGCCAAGTCAATGAAAGGAAGCTTCCAAAAGGACAGCTTCAGAAACAAATTCAAGAAGATTCTCATGGCAACATGGGATGAACTTCATAATGAAGGAAGTTTTGACAAAGATGAAGGAGAAGCAAATCTGGCATTGATGGCTCTCACATCATCTAATGCAGAATTTGAATCCTGCTATGTTTCAGAATTAGACGGAAAAAATGAGGTATTCTCTAATTTATCTCATTTTGATCTTATTTCCTACATTCAAGACCTCATGAGTTGTTGAAAAAACAAAGAAAGACACATGAAAATCTTAGATAGAGATAATGATCTTTTTAAAGAAGAATTAAAAATGTTGCAAGATAAACTTAACTCTCTTGAAAAAGATCATAAGACTCTCTTAGATAAGGCTTCTGAAAAATCTATAGATGAACATGATATGGCTCTTCAATTTTTTATCACAATAGGTCTTGGGAGAACTAAAATTGCTACCATGATAAATGGATTAAGTAAGAATCAAAGGAGAAATTCTGGGTTATAATGGAGAGTGATCGAGAGTTCAGCTCTTAAAGAAACCTTCAGATCCTTCTTTTTCAAATTGTGCTAAAAACTTATTTTGTGCCTACTTCTTATAAGGGTAAGAATATGACCCATTCAGAACCTAAGATCATTAATTCAAAAGAACTGACTAAATTCACATCTAAGACCTAAAAGTCAAAGGTATTGAAGAAACCAGTTGTTAAGAATTAGAAGTCAAAGGTCTAGATCAAATCAGAACCTACAGTTCAAAACCCAAATGTTTAAGGAATTTAGAACCAACGACCTACAGGTCAAAGGTTTTTAAGAAACCAGAACAAAGGACCTATGAACCAAAGATCCTGAAATATTCAGAAACTAATGTCAAGACTCATCCAAGAAAAAACTTTTATAGACCAAAAGTCTGGATTGAGCATAGGCATTACTATCAGGAAATATTATAATACAAGAGAAAGCATGTTAGAACTAACCACAGAGGACCCATAAGAGTATGGGTGCCTAGATCTCAAATTGTATTTGATGCAGCTATATCAAAAAGAAGAAACAATGTGATAATCCTTATGCTAGGTCAATAGCTGACTATCAGATACAAAAGAAAGAAGGCATACATTCAAAATCCCAACACTGAAAGAGGAAATAAGTTTGGATTTTGTAAAGGGCCACAATGGGAAAATTATGGCTATGGATTCTATTGATTCTTTGGTGAAAATTTGGAACTGGTACACAAAATGCTCATACTAATGTTTCAAACATCAAACTAAAATAATATGCAGAATTTTAAAAGCATAATGATAAATAACATAGTCAATTGTTAACCCAGTTCAGTGCAACTCACCTACTCTGGAGGATACCAAGCCAGGAAGTAAATCCATCATAAGTAGTATTACTTTAAAGCTTAAATAGTCCCAGTTTACAACTTCTTGTCTAATCCCTACCCAATGCAACTTCTACCTAAGCACCTCTTAGATATGAGAAATTGTCATCTCACTCCCAATCACCGTAGTGATAAAAGACCTACCCCAATCCGAGTGGAAATCTATATACTAGATACAATCATAGTAACTAGAACAGGGATAAACCCAATAAAATATTTCACTTCAAATACGATACCTAGTCAAGACTCTTAACTAAGAACAATACTTGGTCTGCTTAAAAGCTTCTTACAAGAACAATACTCAACTATTTTTTTAAAAGCTTAGAGGAGGACAATACTCAACTCATTACCTCAGGGTTTTTGAGTGAGAAAACTATGTCTACCACAAAGTATCAAAAGATACAGAGGGTGGCTTACATCACAAGGAACACGAGAGACTCTCAAAACCGAAACCCTTATTTTTAACTAAAACAAAGAGAACTAACAAGAACTAATTTTCCCTAGGTCTTGGTATTCCTTTTATAAGCTTCAGCTGTTCATAAGCTTCAAATTATCTCCTCAATTATTTCTTGATCCATGCGCTGATTGATGCAGATAATATCTCCTTAAATGTTGGAACAAATCTTTAAGAATCCTAAAGTAGCTCAACAACCAAATTTAGAAACTTTAGTGCTGATGGAGATTTGATTCACTTATTCCATATTAAATCTTCTTGACCTACAAAAATAACTGAGATATATCTAAAAGGAATCTCAGAAAATTAAATCAAATCTTGTCAAAAATTACTAAACAGCAGCGCCTGCTGCATCAGACCAAGATATCATGACATTTTCTTCGACATCTAGTAGAAAATCACATAACAGTAAACCTGTTATGACAAACCATGTCTTTCCAAAATTTAGCCAACCACAAAACCATTGTACTAACAATCTCCCCCTTTGGAAAATTTTGGATTAAATAATATTTGCACAAAAATCTAGGACAGAGAAATAAAACAACAAACAAATTGCATAAAAGAAAAACATCAGAGTTACAGCAGCTATTCAAATAGACAGGATAACACTCCACCTTTCACACATAATAAGTTCTCCTCCTCAAGGAAAAACACACACCAAAAGAGAGAAAAAGAGAAATTTTGAACATCGGAGATATAATTCTTAACACACACACATAGACAGGATGTTGGAACATCTGTTGTGACATCCTCATCCTGCACACATAGCTACATCAATAATAACATCAGAAGCACACACTAAGACAACAACATGAAACATCATGCTCCCCCTAAATAGTTGCAACCATCATGAAGCAATCATGAAGAAACCATACACAACACAACACTTTACTCCCCCCTTTTTAGCCAAAATCTTGATAAAAAGAAAATATAGTAAATGTACATATTGCACATAGATAATACAAAAACCATGGAAGCACAAATAAGAGAATAAATGGAAACAAACACACAAATCATGCCCAACTAAAGGAACACACAACTACATATGGAGGAACGCATGAAAGATCCAGACAAAAGAAATACACAATATTGGAAACAACCAACTCATAAACACCAGATGTAAATACAAAAAAGACACACTCTCACGAAATTCTTACAAATCCATAAAACAAGAAACAACAATTTTCCACATATTTAGATCACATCTTCAAACCAGACATCTGAATTAAGAAAATTGATCCAATCTTCATATGCATCCGAGTCAGAGTCATGAACCTGCTACTGACTTTTCTTGAAGGTCTTCATTTTTGTTATAGATTTATTCCATGTCCTTACTACTCTAGTAGACAAGCCAACACTTGTTTCTAATTTTGATTCAACCTTCTTTGGATCAATTCTCTTATTCTTCTTTTCTGTCTTGACTTCAATCAAATTCACCTTCTTAAAGCCAACATCTTTGGACAATTGGCTCATGATTGAAACTTAACTTGAGGTGAGAGAGAGAGGCAAAAAGATTTTAACAAAGGTACATATTGATGAGTCACAAAGAGAGTCTTGAAGAATGTGAAAATTTTCTCATTAATAGTGCAACACTTTCACGAGAGAGACGTTCTCTCATTCTTATTTTCAAACATTGACTTCTTGGAAACCTCAGGACCCTTTATCTAAAATTGTCTTGGCTATAAATAACCATATTCTAACTGGAAAAAGTTTGCATGATACATATCTTATACTATCTCAATAGAGAAATTTTCCAACATACCCTTCAAGGTTTCAAATTTACTTTCATTCAAAGACTTAATAGTCCTATCTCATAATATCTTTCAGGGATCCCAAGATAAGTAGAATACCAATGCTTGCAAGAAGACCACTGACTAAACTAAGACTAGTATAAGTGAGTTTTGTCAAGTCAAACTTGAATACTTGATTACACATGCTGTAATAAAATTTCCATCGTACAATGTCATAACATCCTCTTTGACATTGCATGCAAAAACACTAAAGAGGAATAGTTTCCTTCAGCATTATACTTATCTTTAGTAAAGACTAGGATACAATCAAAACTTGGTTGTATTTAGAGACAATATTGCTTGAGAATTTTCATCCTTCATTAACACCATATTTACAAGATTCTTTTTCTTGAATGTCCATAATGTATCAATAGCTTAATTCCAAACTACAACTAATAAGGTCTCCTTAAATCTTGAATGCGAGATCGCATCAGATTCAGCTAAACAAATGGAGATCCCTTCACGGACCAAATTAATTATTATCCACTTCTCTAGATAAACATCATGGACTCTAGTTGAATTGAGTAATTTTCTGATACATTTCATGCAGCTACTCAAAGTCTTCTAACTTGAAGAATCATTTTCCGAAGATGATGTTCCAACATTTGGTTGAACATCCTTTCCTTCCTTAATGATAACAATATCTATAAATTTTATTAATAACATAGAGGGTCAGAGATACTCATTAAGAATAGTTGGAAACAATAAATATTTTTGAAGACTTCAAAGATATCCAATTCTTCGATGTTGTAGTCCACCATGCTTTTTTCAAAACAACCAACTATAAGCACATAGACATGCTTCTATTGACCATTTGGAACCCAAATTTCCTTTGTAGAGGTTGATCAAGTAATTTTGATAACTTTAAATAAATTAAATATTTAATGTTCTAAAGTTCACCAAAAATATCAACAATTATCACAAGAGCATATATCAGTTCAATCAAGACTGTCACCTTGAAAAAACCTGATGAGGTTCACAAGAGGAAGTTCTAGAAATATGGCAGCAGACTGATGTTGCAACCTCTGGTGTGACATCTACACTTCAACTTCCTTGGTCACCAAGCATGAGGAAAAGCACTTAAATACAAAAAGCATCAGTTCTTTGACTTAATCTCCATCAACAGAACTTCATCTTCTTCTCAATAGTAATCAATAATTAACCTTCAGACCATGATCACTCAACTGAAATATCTCTTCATATTAGAAGTCGCACCTTTCAACAAGGAGAACATAATTTAGACAAGAGAATCATGAACTATCCAATTCTTCAGCATCTTCATCTTTGGCCCAATACCGAAGTAACACAACTGGTATAATGATACATAATTCTCACCAGCTACTTTCTAAATTCGGACGAGTGTCTCCTTTGATAATTCACCACTACCAAGTTAACCTTAAGCTAAGAAGGAGTTTTGAGATAGACATATAACATTACACAGAAGTGACAACTTCAATGCAAGACTTGGCCTTTAGCTTGAGTTTCCTGATGTCTATTATGATGTTGAGACATTCTGATTACAGATCATTGACTCAACCTGATTATTGACTAAGAAGGTTCTTTATTGCATGTTGGAACTTTGAAAAATAAACCATATCCCTTCTAAATTTGCATTCAACTTCCTAACTTGAAGAAAAACCCTCCAAAAATTGAACCATTGTTCAACATAATTTATACTTTGAGGATTTTCAAAACCACATCATCTTCTTCACTTTTTATGCACAAAATTAGTAAGAAGCAGTTAGCTCATTATCATAGGATACCTATACATCAGAGCCCAGGTCATATGCTATTCTTCAACTACTCTCAGTTGTTGATGACTTGAGCACCTTCAATAGAAATCCCTTTAGAAGAGACTTGAGGATTTACCAAACCAGCTTACCTTAAAAAAAACTCTTCTTCTAAAGAGATGAAAGCATCTAGTATCACAGGGGAATTCATGAAAGAACATGAATTGCTATCATCATCTTTTATCTTCACACTTACCAGATGAGATGTGAGAAGCTACACATCTACACCTTATATGTGCCTTTTCGAGAGGTCTTGATGAATTCCCAAGCATCATTGGCCATAGATAACATCCATATTAGCCTCCAAACCTTTATCCTTTATAGACATTGATATTCAATGTTTTGAGAAACAACTCAACATCTTGTGACTTCCAAGAACAATCTACTCCTTTTCCTTCATAGTTCACACATCATATATATATACAACCATCAGTAGTAGTAACAGCAACACAACCATCAAAGTTGTGACATAAAGACAACCATCAGTATTTCTCAATAGAAACAGAATCATAGACAACTACCATCAGTAATAGCATCAACCAGACCATCAAACAACCATCAATAGTTGTTTCTTGATTCCAATGTGGATATCATTTTTTCATTTCAGAAGACATGAAGTACTATAAAATATATCTCCCTGAAGCTCACCCAATAACAGACAGGGTGCCTACTCTGATGCCAATTGAAGTTATGGCACTGGTACACAACATGGTCATACATATGTTTCCAACATCAAAGCATGATGACAGGACATATGTTACAACGTTTGTAGATAGATTGTATAAGAATATCAAACTGAAATAATATGCAAAATTTTAAAAGCAGAATGATAAATAACATAGTAAATTGTCAACCCAGTTCAGTGCAACTCACCTACTCTAGGGGATATTAAGCCAAGAAGGAAATCCACTATCAATAGTATTAATTCAAAGCCTAAACATTCCCAGTTTATAACTTCTTGCCTAATCCCTACCCAGTGCAACTTCTACCTAGGAACCTCCTAGATATGATAAATCACCATCCCACTTCCAATCACCACAGTGATAAAAGACCTACCACAATCCCAGTGGCAGTATATAGACCAATTACAATCATAGTAACTAGTACAGGGATAAACCCAATAGAAGATTACAATTCAAATATAAAACCTAGTTAAGACTCTTAAATAAGAATAATACTTGGTCTGCTTAAAAGATTCTTCCAAGAACAATACTCAACTCTTTGCTTAAAAGCAGAGGACAATACTCCACTCATTACCTCAAGGTTTCTGAGTGAGAAAACTATGTCTACCACAAAGTATCAAAAGATACATAGGGTTACTTAAATCACAAGGAGCACGAGAGATTCTCAAAACCTAAACCCTTATTTTAACTAAAACAAAGAGAACTAACAATAACTAATTTACCCTAGGTCTTGGTATTCATTTTATAAGATTCAGCTGTCCATGGGATTTGATTTATCTACTCAATTATTCCTTAGTCCATGCGCTTATTGTTGCAGATAATATCTCCTTCAATCTTGGAACAAATCTTCAAGGATCCTAAATTAGCTTAACAAGCAAATTTAGAAACTTTAATGCTGATGGATATTTGATTCATTTGTTCTAGATTACATCTTCTTGACTTGCAAAAATAGTTTAGATATATCAAAAAGGAATCTTATAAACTTAAATCAAATCTTGTCAAGAATTACCAAACAGCAGTGTCTGCTGCATCAGACCAAGATATCATGACATTGTCTTTGACATCTAGTTAAAAATCACATAACAACAAACATGTTATGACAAACCATGTCTTACAAAAATTTTGCCAACCACAAAACCATGCTACTAACGTTTTGTGTCTTTGATTTATCTAAAAAAGCATTGTTGGAACTAAGTGGTTTTTTTAAACTAAGCTCGATAAACAAAAAAATGTGAACAACCAATGAAAATAGAATCTACAAGTATCAGTCTGAGCTTTCAGATTCAACTTCTAAATAAGTTTAATCTTGAAGGCTGATTATATCTGAGTTAAGCAAACTCTTACATAATTCATGTCACTCAGATAACTAAAAGGAAATGTGCATCACAGAGGATCACGACTCCTTCAAGAGGAGTGTTCTCCCTTATAAATCCTTCAGCTACTCATCCTAATATATTATGCATTGTGTGCTTGTGGATAGAAATTCTACAAGACTCTATAGAAGTTCACTTAGTTTTTAAGGGAATCTCTTAAAAAGGTTCTGAAATAATTATTTAGCTTAATTCTGATATATACTTCAAATAAATTGGAGGATGTACACTTCCGAAAATCCTCTACTCTCTGGTGAAAACCAAGAGATTTTTTATTAGATGAGAATTAGACAAGTAACTTGTTATATGTCTACATAAAATGTTGAATTCATCTCTGATAATGAAATTCGCACCAAATCACTTCAATTAGTATATTAGATAAGTAATTGTCAATTGTATGGATACAAGGATGCCATCTTAAATGATGTATTCTTAAGAATCCAACTCAAACATCTTTTGACAAAAGCATTGTTATCATCTCCTCTTTAGAGGATCTATGCTTGGTCATGAAATAAATTTTTTCTTTATCATTCACAAGTTGGTTGGATCAGAATCAGTTAATATAGTTCTAATAGAAAGTAATCTATGAACTAGTTCATACACTAATGACCTGAGATGGATTAGTTAATGCCAATAGAACCTATAATTACATTTGTCCCTATTATATACCCACACTTCTGAAGACTATTTATTTTTGCTAAGTTGCTGCTTAGATAAGAACTCTTGGGTAATGATGTGTATCTTTTTAATGTTCTCGTACTACTCCTTATGTCATCTTTATGTCTTGTCTTTTCAAAAATGTTTTTAAAAGATTAAATCTTTATTTCTTTTTATCTTCTCAACAACTTTGTTGGCTCTCTTAAATATTGTCTTGAGTAATCCATATGCAAAGATAGTTGTCATGTGCTTACTCCTGACTACGTCTTTAAGAACCCCTCATTCTGTTTTTTTAAAACTAGTCATTCATTTTTTTTTAAAGTTTGTTTTCCTCTTCATCCATTCATCTCCTAGGATGGCCTCTAGATCCTTTGCTGATATGAAAAATCAGTTAGTTGTCATCAATTGAAAAGAAAGTTATTTTTGAAGAACTGCTTTCCTTTGGGTAAGATTTTCAAAGAATAGTCTCTAAATAAGGATGGAATGGATACTCCAACATGCTCTTTGGATTCACTTACTTAAATCTCAGCAAATAATTATGGCTAAATGCTTCATTTCATCTGCTATATATGGAGTCTTCCATTACTTCTAATGTATATGGAGTTTCTACCATTGCTACCACATCTACTATTGTTAACGTTATAAATTATGAAGACATTGGGGTTCCTATGGATATAATGTTGTGGGAATATTATTTTCAATTTGACAAAATATTTGTTGATCCATCCAACACCAATGATGTCTCTAATATCCGTTCCAATGCAACTGTGTGGCATCAACTTTTGGACTAACACTTTTTGCCAAGGAATGGGGATTTAGATTCTTTAGATATTGATGAAAAAGAGCTTCTACTACTTCTCTCTTCAAGTGTTCAGATCAGTCTTCCTTAACTCTTGTTTGACTACATGAAGAAGACTCTTATGGCCTTCCATAAGGGAAAATCTTTCTTCATTCCTTATGGACGGGTTCCCTCCAAACTTTTTATCCAACAATAAGTGGTTTTAACTTCTAAGGATAACTCTTCAAAAGCTTGGAGTGAAAAGTTGAAGGATAAAATCAACATTGTCTCTTGGAATGGTTTTATCTTTTGTTTAAATTATATTCAAAACTTCTTGTCAGTTTTTTTTATATATAAATATTTTTGTTTTAATTTTGGTTTGATAGTTAACAAGCATTATCATAATTTACAAATATGATAATTTAAAGAAAGTTAAAAATAAACAAACAATGTAAAGGAAGGACTTTGTTGATTAAAGTGAAACATTACAAAGACTTTTACAGATAAGTTTATTAAGAATACTCTTCTTAGAACACTTCATTTGTCTTAGGTAATGAATCTAAATATGACTTTTAGTCTTCATCCCATTCTTCATCTGCATATTTCTTTTGCTTCTATAGCCTCTTCATCAAACATTCTGAAGTCCTTCTCACAGGAAGAGCTTTAGCTGATGAAGATGCTCTTGCAGTTAGGAAAGTTAGTTCCTTTAATGCTTCTTTCTCCTTGAGCTTCTCTTTTCTTTCCTTCTTCTTGAACAAATTTGTTACCTCCTTCTTATAAAACTTATTTTATGACTTGAACTACTTTTTCTTTCCCATTCATACTTTTGATGTGGAATAAGATGAAAATGTTCACACAGAATTAGTGTATTTATAGTAGAAGATCTTATATTTCATAATAAAATATATTTAATGATTGTTTTGAAAGAGACTTTTGTTAAGTAATATGCTCATATCTATCTTGTAAGTTGTGGAAATAGTGCTTGCCTTCTGTCGCGGGGAAAAATCGGGAGACCAAGCTATTGACTAACTTGACTCACAAATTAAGAAGTCACCACCGAACTTTATTGTTTCCAAGGAAAAGGTAAAATATCAAAACCATATATTAAATATGCAATGCAAGAAGTACAACTAAAATCAAAGCACAAAGAAGAGATCTAAGGTACGCGGGTTAATTATACAAAGGGAATGTATTAGCATCATATGTATCTATAGTACTCTATAAGAACCTTTTATAATATTTGTTTTGGTTAAAATGGTATGTTTTCTAAAAGAGTGTGGAGATGGGAAAATATATATTTTTATTATATTTTTATTATATTTTTATTATATTTTTATTATATTTTTTTAAAAGACGTTGTCTTATACCTACGTAGCAATGAAGGATCAAAACCTCGTAGTTCATGGTAAAAATAACAAAAGGGGGGTTGTTATGCTTGTCTTTAGGATAAGAGATATTTCATCATCTTAAGGATAATACTAAACTAATTCCACCATAAATATAAGAAGATGGATCTTGCATCATTAGGAAGTAAGGGCTCTTAACTTGGATATAAGATCAACAAGTTGCCACTATCTCCCTCATGTGGAAAGAATCACATTTACTTCAATCGTTACTATAGGGATAAGAGGATTACATCTCTACTATGAAGAGGATTTATATCTAATCTTTTAGAAAAAAAAGGTTTTAAGTTGAAAAGCCAAGTGGAAAAAGGATCGGGTTGTGGTTGAATTTATTTTAATATTTTGAAATTATTTAATTAGCTTAAGTGTATTGAAGCTTTTATTAAAGAAGAAAGTTTAAAAATGCGATGACAAAGTCATGGTTTTTTAAGGAAGTGGTTCAAGTTTGAATTTAGGGTTTAAGTACAAAGGGAAAACATAAACAAGTACAAGGGTAATATACAAAAGGTAAACACATAAATATGAACCTAAGATATACATGTGCACATGACATTTAAGTTAACAATACTATCCCTTTCTTTGGATTTAAACATAGGTACTAATAAAAATATAAACAACTAAACACAAATACACATGTCACAAGTATTAATGTCAAGATCACAAAGTACCATAGCTTTTAAGAGAGTCATTTAAGAAAAATGTTAAACCAAAGGGATTAGTATCAACCAAATCACAAGTCAAAGACAAAGAAACTATTTTTATACAATCTCAAAGCAACACGTGGAAGGGAAAAATGGACAAATATCAAACATGTATTTAACAATCAAGAGTTTATGAAGGAAATATCAAAATATGTTAAGAGAAACCATTACAATCAAATGACTATCATGGTATTGAAAGAAAACAAGATCAAGATATTGCATCAAGAGTAAGGAGGAAAATATATGTATCAATTAGGGTTTCAAAGTATCAAACACAAATTTTATTCATTAAAGTATGCTAATCCTAAGTAGAAATCAATTTAATCATGTCATAAATATCAAACAAGACACAACCAAAGTACCATGGCCATCCTGAACACATATGATCAATTAGGTCAAAGAAACAATCAAAGAACATCACAAAAGAACCAGAAGAAACACTTAAAAACACTTGTTTTAAACTAAATAAAAATAGAAAAGATAAATATTATTTTTGGTATTTTTTTTCATGGATTCATAAAATAAATGGGATAAATGAAAAGTGAGCAAAAAATAAATTAATTTATATATAGAAACAATCAAAAGAAAAATGAAAAAATAAATAAAACAAGCAAGTGCTAAAAAAAGAGATTTTGCTACCCAATGGACTTGAACCCACACCCTTGTACTCTCCAATCAAAAGTTTAACCAATGGGTCACACACCATGGCTGGTAATAACACGCCTTCAATTAAATATATAATAAAATAAGTTCAAAATGCTAAAATAAATGAAACAAAACAAAAGAGGTGGGAATGACTCCACCAGGGTTCGAAGCAGCGCTCTTTACCTCATACACAAAGCTTTTCCAAAGTGCTACCATTTCATTCGTGAATAATACGCTTTCAATTAAATATATAATAAAATATCATTTAAAAGATGAAAATGACGCCACCACCATCTTCATCTTCTTTGTGAAACAACAACAACAAAATCCATAGCGTATTTTCCAACTTTCTCGTTTCTCAACCAAATCATAAAGTGTGAAAACCAAAATTCCTCATAAATTAACAAGGATTTCAAAAATATACATATCACAAATTAATATCAATTGTAGCTCACGAATTTTACTCAAAACCAAAAACCCTAAGTTTCTTCAAAGTTAAATTAAATGATGAACAAGCTCAACAAATTCCTATTTTCATAGTACTTTCATTCATGGCAATTAAACATACAAAATAGTATCAAGAAATGTACAAAATGATGATTGTATGGATGGCTTCGAAATAAAGGAAAACTTACCTATTAGATCAAGGTCCAATGCTTGTTTTACTGACTTTTAGAGGTGTCAAACAATCTCTTTAGCTTGTATGATATCCCAGGAACATAGTGCAACATTTATTTTGTTTGAAACTGCTTCGAACTTTCTGACCAAGTCCACTTAGGATGATGAATGAGCATGATTTGGGTGAAGAAATGGAGGGGTTCCAGATGCAAACTAATGCATTCAGAAACTTATATGTGATTTGTAGATGGTTTTTGGATGATTAGATTGCACAGAACTTGTAAGAGGAGAGAATTTCGAAGAAATGGTTTTTTGAGTTTTAATGGAGTTTCAAATTCTCACTATGTGATTCTATGAGTTTGAGAGGGATTTAAGGTGTGTTTTGGACTGAGGTAAGGCCTTATAGTTATAGGGAAAGGTTTAGAGATCAAGGGTTGTTGACAAACAAAGTCTTGAAAGTTAAGGTTTAGCTGGATCACTAATGGAAGTTACATGGGTTATGGTGATTCCAATGTTACACAAAGCTTGGTTTATGGACAATAGGTTCTATTTTCTGATTTTATAGGTATTGTGTGTTCAAAATCAACAATTTATAGGCTCCAAGAAATAGTGGTTGGAAAAGTGATCCTTTATGCAAATGGATATCAAGCTTTTTTGCAAATTCTTCCAAATATAGTATGGTGAATTGGATAAAGCCTCTAATATTTGTGTAATGCAATAAGGGTTTGTGTAATTGTTCAATTATGTTTAGGTTTGCAATTAATAGGACGTGTAAAATGAGATCTCATGTTTATGTCTAGGTTTTGACATGATTTTGAACCATAAATCTGCCTTGTAAAACCTCCGTACCATGGCCTCTTCACCTCTTCAAAACTTCTTGCTCAAGTATGATAAATTCATGCTCTTGGAATTTTTGGAAAGATGAGATAATCCTCTACAAATTTCATGTTAAGCACCTAGCCTAAATAAATTGGGATCATGGAGAAAAATTCCATACAAAAATGGTGTTTCAAGCTAAAAACACTTAGAAAATTCTTCTAAGTCTTTGGACAATTTAACAACTTTGAGATGCCAACTTTAACAATGTTGAAGTATGTAGGATTATCTTGAATTACATCCTTTGGGCATGAAAAATGATGGTTTGAGGATGAAGTTACAAGCATGGAAATTCATGTACTTGAACACAAATTTTTGACACTTAGTGAAATTTTTAACATCTTCAACATTACCCTCTTTGGAAGTTACCTCCAATTTTATGATTTCACTTGATCAAATCCACTTATCAACCATATTTTGATGAAATTTGACTTGATAAGTCCCTATTTGACTAAAAATCTCAAAAGTCAAAGTTTGACTTTGAGTAGTTGACTTTTCCAGATGAATTCAAATCTTCCAATTTCAATGGAATCTTGTGATCATAATGCAACCTTAAAAACATTGAGACACCCTAAGGATTATGAAATGATGATATTTAGGATCAATTTAGTGATACACATCTGCAAATACCAAACCCTAATTCTTGATATTTTACCTAAGGAGCCAAAACCCCAATCTCCTTCAACCACTTGATGAATCCATAATGTGATAAGGTTTTGATGTACAAGATGATTATTTGATCACCATAAATGAGTGAGGAGATTGAATCTATGGAGGACCAATGATTTTATTAATCCCTTGGACTCCCATTTGGTAAAAACAACAAAACAAACAAAACATACTCTTGGTATCTCTACAGGGTTAGTAATGCAAGTATGAATGAGATTATATTTTGATGTTATGAAATGGAGTAAAATTACGTGGGAACCTAGATAAAAAATCAGGGTATGACACCTTCTCTCCAGTGAATAACATTTTGAAAATTGTTTTTACTTTGTACTTCTTCAAACTATTTTGAAAAAATCTTTAATTGATGGATAAGCAGAATCTACTAAGTCTAGTGCATGTTTCATTGGAAGAATATAGTATAATAACATAACACTAGACTGTTACATCTTGAAGATATGAGAAATCTAAGAACTATCAATGGAGCTTTCCGATTGATTCTCTACTTCATCAAGATACTTCAAATAGTCCTGATCAGCCTCATCTTCAGATGAATGAGAATTATCTCTCTTGCTTCTTTGTATGGATTCTATTATGAGTAGTAACTACATAATTACTTTCTAAGCCAATAACGAAGCATACATAGCTTGGTGATTCCTCCTCGGACTCTTATTTCTTCTCATTTGCATGTTTCTTATGTTTCAAAGTCTTCTTGCCATCTTTTTCTACCTTTGATTGTTTTCATCTACCCATTCCTATGGACTATGAAAATCTTAAAAGAGAAAGATAATTTGGTTAAGCTATATGGCCTCTACATTTATAGATAAATTTTCCTTGGAAAAGATCTTCAAAAATCTTATGGACATGCTTCTCAAGCCATGCTACCTATTGTCATACCCCAAATTTATCCTACCTATTTTGCTCTTATCTTGATTAAGCTTTGCATTTCATTTGAATTATTTTCATTAGGTCAATCACACATCATTCCTTCATTCAATAAAGCAAGGGTTCAAAATAAGAGGTTGTGCTAATTAGGGTTTTTATTGGTTTGAGGCTTCTACACTCAGTACAATTGATTTCCCTGGTTCTTCTGTTAAGAAGTGGACTATGTGAATAAGAGTTTTGAAGTATGCTTATCACAAGTTTCTTATTCATCCATGCACGTGGCCATTTCTCAAGATCTTGGATTAGGGTTTATTTCTGTATGGGTGATTAAAATCAGGGTTTGTTAGCATCATTCCTCAGCTAAGGTTCAAACTTTTCAAGTGTTCAGTATGGCTAATTATTGATTCTCATAGGCTACTTCATGAAAGCTTGGGCTATAATCTCAATAGCACAGTCAAGACTTCATCATCACTGGTTCATAAGGGCATCAATATGCTTTGGAATGCAATGAAATAACAGATTTGTAAGTCAGTCCAAAGCACTTTCACCAAAGTCAACATTTTCAAGATCAAGTTCAAACGATTGTAACTTCTTCATTATTTGATATTTTTGAGTGGTTCTTTTGGCGTATGACTCTCATTGACGTCATCTCCAAATTCTCTTTACAAGTGAATAGCGGATTATGTGCGGAGGATCATCAAAAGTTCGAATACTTTAGAGGTCATTCTGTGGAATTTGACCTAATCTCAAAATGGTTGTGCCCAACTTCTAAGGATCATAACTTCTTCGATTCTTGACATTTTGAGTCGATTCTTTTTGTACACTATCAAGAAGGATGTCATCTACATGTTTACTTCAATGATTGAGGGAAAATTATGTTTAGAAGACCTTGAAAGTATTCGAATCATCATAGGTCATTTTCTTGATTTAGAATGTTCTTAACTTCTAATTTCAACTCATGTCATAATTTTTTTCTCAGGACTATGATTCTCATGTTGAGTTCAAACAAGATGTTGCTTATAATACAAGTCACCATGTTGGAAATTGATTTAGGATCTTGGTGAAAATGATTTTAGGATTCTTTTGAATAATGTCTTTGATTTAGATTAAAGCTAGCAAAGCATTACGCAATATCACAAGTTTCTTCCAAATTCTTTAGGGTTCATTCACGTGAATTATTTTGAATTCAAGGTATCAAAGATAAGTTCACTTAAATTTGCTCAAATTCATTCAAGCTTCCAATATTTGATCCCCATTGGAATTCAAACATGATAAAATTATGCTCTGATTCATGGGTTTTCTAAGTTACAATTCTCATGAACCAAATCAAGTTGACAAACCCAATTCAAAGTTCATGGTTATTCATTTATTTTCAAGCATATCATTATTCAAATCCAAGACTTTTCAACATGAGAGTTCTTACATCTATTCAAGCATTCATGTTCCATGAGATATGATCTGACCTGATCAGAAGGTTTGGACCGTCACGGCTGCTCCGAGCTGAAGGCTTTTTGAACGAGGAGGGGGGGGGGTACCTGCAAGGCACTCCGATGCTTAAGTCAGTGGGAGTACTAGCAGATAATAGAGTTGAGGTTCGAATTGAAGATTACCTGACCCTCTGGAAGCAGAGGGTATTTATAGCCCCCAGCGCTGGGCCAAGGTTCCTTCACTGGGCCGGGCGGATTTGGCCCAATGGAGGAACTGCCAGGTCCTACGTGGGTAGTGGGGATCAGCACGTGGTCCCCTCCCTGGATGTGGTGCGTGAAGTGCGGGCGGACAGAGACGCGGTCTTTACGGAGTATCGTTGGGGCAATGGTGACTGAGTCTGCCCTAGCAAGGTAGCTTGAGTCCATGTCGAGCAGTGCAGCGTGATGTCGAGCTCGGTGCCAAGACCCCGAGCTGGACAGCGAATGTCGAGCTGGAAACCAGGGCATAGAGCTGGACGGCAGTCTGTCGAGCGTGACTTCGTCGCGTGGGCTGGCACACTGGGATGTCGAGGTGGACATCAGGGTGTCGGGCATAGACGTTGTGGTCCTTAGCGAGTCCCATTGGACTGGGCCTTAGTAATGCTTTTGGGCCTGTCGGGCCCAGTCCAGAACAGGAGCCCCCCAAGTCGTGGTTCCTTTGCGAGGAGCCATGACTTGAAACCTTGTTCAGTCGCTGAGGTCTCGTGCCCAGAATGGAGGCGCGGCCCCTCGAGGAGCCTCCTCGTGTCGTGCTCGGGAACGTCCTCGGTGGTGGATGCGTGGAGGATCCGTACCGAGCACGTTGGTCGGGCACGCGAGGCATCTTTTGGGAATTGTGCCGCCACCCCAGGGGGGTAGGGCCATCATTGCGTTGGGTGCAGTGCGTCGAGGAGACGGAGTCCGTGGCTAAACGAGGTGACGTTTGGTATTCCATGTCATCACTATAAATAGGGTCCTTGGGCCCCATAATACGCTTTCCGTTCTTCGTGCTCTCTTCGTTGCAACTCTCAACACTCTCTCCAACCGTGACTTCCCGTCCCAGATTCTTCTTTTCCTAGCCGAATCCCATCTTTGATCCAAGTAAGTGATCCACTCTCTTTATTTTCTTGTTTTAGAATGCATGATTCTAGGACCGTTAATGTGGGATTAGCCCGGTAAACTCGTGTTTTGCCCGACAGTTTTACGTCTAGGACCGGCAAACGCATACTTGTGGCCGACGCGTTCATAGTTTTAGGTGAAAAACTTCAGGGCTGCCCGGGGTATTCATGATCCTGGGCGCCTGATTCATGCCGGTGCCCGGTATGTTTATGGTCGTGGCCGTGGGCTTCATAATGCGGCTCGCCATGTTCATACCCCGGACCGACATGCTTGAAGAGTGGCCGTGCAGTTGGTTTGTGGAGGAACACTGGATTCAGGAGAGTCGGGGAGGCATCCACTTGTGAAAATGGACTTGCGGTAGTGTATGGACGACATGATTATGTCGAGCATAGGGCTTCATGCTCAATCTGATTGGTTTCCCGTGCTCTGCAGGTAACCATGGCGGATGAGCCGAGCTCCTCAGGTCGTCATGACAGCGAAGAACAAAGTGCCGACGAGTCGGCCAACCTTATCGACACTGTGACCGACCCGTCGCTGGAATGGGTGGGCGCCGAGCCTCGGGGGACGGCGTCGATATACGGTCGGGATGACCGACACCCGTTCATCGCCATTGAAGGGGGGCAGGACCAGCCCGACTTTCAACCGAATTTCGAGGTCATGCTGCCTGCGACCACTGCCAGAATCTGCTCGATGTACCCGGATTACAGTTTTGCGATGTACGAGATCGCCTTTAAGGACTTGGGTTTGCGGCTGCCCTTCACAGACTTTGAGACCGGGGTTTTTACGCATTTGGAGCTGGCCCCGTCCCAGCTGCACCCTAACTCTCTCGCCTTCATCCGGGCGTTTGAGCTGACGTGCCGCTACTTAAGGATAGGGGCGACCATACCCCTCTTCTTTAGGGTCTTCCACCTACAGCGCCAGTCCCGGGGAGGGAAGCACAGCTGGGTGTCCTTGAAGCAGTCGAGGAGACTGTTTAGGATGTACATGGATTCTGTGAGGGGGTTCAAGGATAAGTGGTATGTGGTACACCCTATCACTGATTCTGCTGTGGATTCCCTCTACGAGGAGGAAGGGCCGGTCAGCGATGACGACGGGGAAGCATTGTTGAACGATGACGGGAGCCCCGTGCTAGGACGTCGGGCTAAGTTCCCGGTGTATTGGATGCCCCGACACTTCGAGCACGGAACAGGCTATTTCCACACTGCAGTCGGGAACATGTGCACGGAGGATCAACGGGCGTATGCGGCTCTCTGTAACTTTGTCGACGGTTTTCGTCCCGCCCAGTGGGTTACACGGGAGGGAAATGACATCCTCGACAAGGACGGTTACCCGATATTCGAGGCTCGCCCGATTGATACCAAGGCGTTGGTGGAATGCTCGACCTATAGGGAGGCAGCCCGCCTGTTAGGTTGTTTGTTTGAAATTCTTGACTCGTCATTTATTTACGCGTTTTGCTCGATACTGACTTTTTTACTTCGTGCAGGTACGATGGCCAGCCGACACGAGAGGCTCCTAAAATTGTCAGCCGGCCAGAGGCGAAACAAGAAGGTCGTCCCGGCTCCTCAGGCGACCAGAATGGGTCCACCAACAACTCTGAACCCTCCTCAGCATGTGAGGGTGGATTCGACGTCGAGCTCGGGGGCGGCGTCAGATCCAGATGTCGAGGTCATTGATGCCGAAGCCGTTCTGACACATAGGAAGAGGACCCGCGTGGAAGGCGGTCCGACTGTCGGGGAAGATGCCGGTCCCGTTCAATCCTTTGCCTTTCCCCCTTGCATCGAGGAGGAAGGTTTTTTCGAGCGGTTTCCCCCGACCGTGGTCGCTCATGAAGCCGAGGCCATAAAGAGGATGACTAAAGAGGAGAGGCGGTCGCGGCTGGTCGCCAGTGTGGACGGGTTGGTTAAAATGGCTGAAATGGCTCTGGTATTGTCTGAAGACGCAGGGGATGCTGCTCGTGTTGAAGAGTCGAGCGGGAGAAGGCGGCCTTGACTGTGAGCTCAAGGAAGTTGAAGGTCGCTCTGGAACGCTCCGAGGGGATGTTCCAAGAGCAGACCGTGATACTTGACGCCGAGAGGGAGGCGCTGACCTTGGAGAAAGAGAAGTCGGGGCGGTTGACCGAGGAAGGGGAGTTGCTCCGGACGGACAGGGATCGTTTGGCTGCTGAAGTCGAACGCCTGGGCAAGCAGGTCGAGGGACTGAATGCTGCTCAACAACCCGCCGAAGATGAACCCGAGGACCTAATGGCTTTGAAGAGTCGGGCTGAGTTTATTGCTCATATCCGGAACCTCGAGGAGGACGCAGTCGGTGCCCTGGAAGACGGGTTCAATTCTGCCGTCGACCAGCTCTCGTTGCTAAATCCCGGCTTGGTCACCGAGGGTATCGGGCACACTCATCGGGTTGTCGGTGGTGCGATCATTCCCCCGCCCGACTCTCCTTGCGTCGACAGTGGTGATAATGCGGAAGTTTGATTTGTATTCTTTGGATAGCGGGCCTGCGTGCCCTTGATTTTTGAATTTGTACTTTGGGCCTGCGTGCCCGTTTATTGCATGTATGAACATCGCCGGCCTTCTTGGTCGGTTTAATATTACTTTGTTGCCTTCGGGCGTTTATACGTTTATTTTGGATTTTCTGCCCTTGTATGAACTGACATGCTTGTATGAATTTAGCTCGTCCCGGGCCCGACGAGTGCCCGTAGGTGGCTTTAATTTGGCGAGCGACTATGCTCGACTCTGTTTATGCGCAACCTCGACCTAATTTCGGTTGGCAGGGGTTGCTTGAGCGTTTCGCTCGAGAGGAGAGAATTTGTTTTGACCCTTGTAGATGTCCCGTTATTCTTGATGGAATGTCGGGTATTTCGGAGCGAGGTTGCTCAGTCGGGCGTGGAGCCCGTAGGGACGATTTGCCCTTGGCGTGAACTGCCCATCGCGAGCTGGGTGTTCTGCCTCATGGGTACGACGACGGTGGTGCTCGGTATAGCCGTCCACGTCGGGCACTATAGATCGTCAACGTCTACCGCGCGATGCCGTGCCATTTTTGTCGTGTGTCGGCCTGTACCTTAGCCTTAAACGAAGTGGGACGTTTTTCCTCGTCGCCCGAGCATGGTTGCTTCTGGTCGAGGGTCCTAGGTGTTGTCAGTTTTTAACTGTAGTACTGCTTCAACTTAGCAGCATTCCAGGGTCTTGGTAAAGGCTCTCCGTCTAACTGTTCGAGGTAGTACGCCCCGGTACCCGTGGTGCCGTGGACGCGGTAAGGTCCTTCCCAGTTCGCGGCCAACTTCCCCTCGCGGGAGTCTTTCTGGTTTCTGCGTAGTACCAGGCTGCCTATTTCGAACTCGCGCTTGATGACCTTGTCGTTGTGGCGTAGAGCCACTCGCTGTTTTAGGGTTGCTTCGCGCAGGGCAGCCCCCGATCGGATTTCCTCGACTAGGTCGAGTTCGTCCCTTAGTGCTTCGTCATTCATTTCTTCGTCGAGGGGTTCCTCCGTTCGTCGGGATGGTTCCATGATTTCGACTGGGATGACGGCTTCGGTGCCGTACGTTAGTCGGAATGGTGTTTCACCCGTCGTTGAATGGGGTGTGGTGCGGTATGCCCACAGGACGCTGTGGAGCTCCTCGACCCATCCTCTTTTGGCTTCGCCGAGTCGACGTTTGAGCCCTCTTAGGATGACTCTGTTCGCAGCTTCGGCTTGCCCGTTGGTCTGAGGGTGCTCGACCGATGTGAAGTGGTGTTTGGTCCCCAGTTTGGTGACGAAGTCTCGGAATCCGTGGTCGGTGAACTGGGTGCCGTTGTCGGTCACCAGTGCCTGTGGAATTCCGAACCTGGCGAGCACGTTTCTCTTGTAGAAACGGAGGATGTTATGTGAGGTGATTTTCGCGAGGGCCTCGGCCTCGATCCATTTTGTGAAGTAATCCACGGCGACGATTAGGAACTTGTTCTGATAGGTCCCTTGCACGAAGGGTCCGAGGATGTCCATGCCCCACCAGGCGAACGGCCATGGGGATGACAATGTGGTCAGCTCGTGTGGGGGAGCGAGGTGCATATCCCCGTGCTTCTGGCACTTGTCACATTTTTTTACGTGTTCCTTGGCGTCCTGTTGCATCGTCGGCCAGTAGTATCCCGCGCGGAGGGCTTTCCTCGCCAAGGATTTGCCGCCCATGTGCTGGGCGTTGATGCCTTCGTGTATCTCCCGCAGTACGTCGGGGATGGAGGACCCGTCAATGCATTTCAGGAGGGGAATGGAGAATCCCCTTCTGTACAGTTTCTGTTCGAGGACAACGTAAGAACATGCTCGACGCTTTATTGTGGCTGCGTCGGCCTGGTTCGTCGGGAGTTCTCCCTTTGTAAGGAAATTATAGACCGGGGTCATCCAAGACGTGGCGTCCCCGATAGCATGAACCTCTACCGTAGTGGAGGGTGATTCGATGCTCGGCCGTGCCAGAGATTCCTGGATGACGGATTTGTTCCCGCCTTTTTTTCGTGTGCTCGCGAGTTTGGACAATAGGTCCGCCCTCGTGTTCTGCTCGCGGGGAACATGAGAGATTTCTGCTCGTACGAATTTTGCCATGTGTTTTTTGACTAGGTTCAAGTACTCAATGAGGTTGTCATTCTTGGCCTGGTAGCTTCCTTGTACTTGGGAAGCGACGAGCTGGGAGTCGGTGTGAATTTGAACTTCGCGGGCTCCTAAGTCCTCGGCCAATCTCAGTCCCGCGAGCAGTGCTTCATATTCTGCCTGGTTATTTGATGTCGGGAAGGAGAGAACCAAGGAGTGCTCGATCACCACCCCTTCCTCGTTTTCCAGGAGAATCCCTGCGCCGCTTCCGGACGAGCTGGAGGCTCCGTCGACGAAGATGGTCCACTTGTGTTCCTTTCCCGGGGGAATGTCGTTAGAGGTCATTTCGGCGACGAAGTCGGCCAGGGCTTGTGCTTTTAGGGCTTTCCTGCTCTCGTATTGAATGTCGAATTCAGAGAGTTCTAGGGACCACTTCAGCATTCTGCCCGCCATATCTGGCCGACCCAAGAGTTGTCTCACAGGTTGATCAGTTCGCACAATGATGGTGTGCGCCAGAAAGTAGTGTCTGAGCCTCCTCGCAGCATTGACGAGGGCCAGTGCAACCTTTTCTATCTGTTGATACCTGCTCTCGGGGCCTTGTAGGGCTTTGCTCGTGAAGTAGACAGGTTTCTGCCCGTCGGGAGTCTCGCGGACAAGAGCTGCGCTGATGGCTTCGTTTGAAACAGCCAAGTATAAGTAAAGCGGCTCGTTGTCATCAGGTCGAGACAGCACGGGCGGTTGAGACAGGCTCTGTTTCAGGTGGCGAAGTGCGTGTTCGCATTCCTCGGTCCATTCGAAAGCTGCTTCCTTTCGAAGGAGTTTGAAAAAGGGAAGGGCGTGCTGAGCGGACTTCGCGACGAAGCGCGAAAGCGATGTCAACATGCCGTTCATTATCTGTATCGACTTCTTCGACGTTGGAGTCGGGAGGTCGGCAAACGCTCGGCACTTGTCGGGGTTGGCTTCGATGCCTCGTTCTGTTAGATAGAATCCGAGGAACTTTCCTGCCTTAACCCCAAATGTGCACTTCTCGGGGTTGAACCTCATTTTGCATTGTCTTGCTTGGGCGAAGACAGTCTTGAGATGAGCTGCATGATCGGTGTCTGCCCGGGATTTAACGATCATGTCGTCCATGTATACCTCGAGCATGTCTCCGATCTGTTTGTTGAACACCTTGTTCATCATGCGTTGGTACGTCGCGCCGGCATTCTTCAGTCCGAAGGGCATTACGTTGTAGTAATAGTTGCCCGAGCTGGTCATGAATGCCGTGCAGCGTTTGTCGCCCGGAGCCATTGGGATTTGATTGTATCCCGAGTAAGCGTCCATGAACGACAAAGTTTTGTAGCCGGTCGAGTTGTCGACCAGCATATCAATGTTCGGTAGAGGAAAAGCATCCTTCGGGCAAGCCCGATTGAGATCGGTATAATCAACACACATACGCCACTTTCCATTATTCTTTTTGACAAGTACAACATTTGACAGCCAGGTGGAATACCGGGCTTCAGAAATAAAATTTGCCTCTAGGAGGTCTTTTACAGCTTTTTCAGCAGCCTCCGTTTTTTCTGGAGACTGCCTACGCCTACGTTGTACTACTGCCTTGGCGGCCGGATCAATGGCGAGGTGATGACAGGCGACCTCAGGGTCGAGTCCGGGCATCTCTGCAGCGCTCCAGGCGAAGAGATCAGCATTCTCGCGCAGACAGGCCTTGATCTGCTTCCTGGCCAAGTCGGGGAGGTCCTTGCCAATCTTCACTCCTTTGGTCGGGTCTGCTCCAAGGGGAACGAGTTCGAAATCACCGTCCGGAATAGGTCGGAGGGGGATTTGCTCGCTGCTGGCCGGCTCATCTTCGTCAAAACGTGCGTCGAGCGCAATGGAGTCGACCTTTGGTGGAGCCTTCTGAGCTTCTACCTCAGGAGATGCTGTGTCGGGCTCTTGCTTTGTCTTCTTGACGGGCCTAGTGCTGGGACCCACGTCGACAGTATCCCGACCCCTTGAAGCGGCGTTGAAGCACCGGCGGGCAGCAGCGAGGTCGCCCTGGATGGTGGCTACCCTCCCCCTTTTGGTATAGAACTTCATCTTTAGGTGGACAGTTGAAGGGACCGCTGTCAGTTCCGCCAGTGTCGGCCTCCCCAGGATGCAATGGTACAGGGATGGGCAGTCAATGACGAGGAAGCGGACCTTCACCTGTCTTGTAGCAGTATCTTCCCCGAATGTCACGAGGAGCTCGACATATCCCCAAGGTTTGGACGTCGAGCTGTTGAAGCCTTGAAGGTCCGAACCTATGTATGGAGACAGATGGGATTCGTCCAGTTGTAAGGTCCGGAACAGCTGGGTGTACATCACGTCGACGGAACTCCCCTCGTCGACCAGGATGCGATGCACATCAAAATTAGCCATCTTCGCCCTTATCAGCAAGGGGATGACTGCGTTCGGTGCTCCGCCGGGGAGCTCTTCCAAGTAGAATGTGATGGGTTCTGACCTGCCCCTCACCATTTCAAAAGTCACAGTTTGAGGAGGAGCTTTGTCGACCAGTTCGTCCAACTTTCTCTTGGCTGAGTTGATGGTGAGGTCGCTGAACCCGCCCCCGTTGATGACCATGGCGGAGGGGAAGTATTCCCACCTGCTGTGAGTAGTCAGGGGCTCCTGCAGGAGCTCGGGAAGTTCGAAATCCTCGGGCCTGGTTATTGCGTAGGCGGTCTGGATTGGCACCGACTCGTCAGATGGTCGGGCATCTTCTTCAGGCTCTTTTGCCTCACGGGCTTCACGACGGGGAGCGTCGTTTTTCCTGTACTGCGCAAGTCTCCCTCCTTTGATGAGGGTTTCAATAGCATCCTTCAGGTGGACGCAGTCCTCTGTCAAGTGACCATGACTCCTATGGTACTGACAGTACTTGTTTTTATCTACTCCTGGCTTGGCAGGAGCTGGTCGGGGACGCTTGACGCCACCGTCCTTGAAATCTGTGCTTGCACACTCCGCCAGAATACGCTCGCGGGAAGCCGTGAGCGGAGTGTACTCAGTAAACCTGCCCGAGGGGCCCCTTTGTTCCCGGACCTCCCGGGGTCTGTCTTCCTTCCTCTTCTCTCCGGTGCGTCGGGGAGGAGGGTCTTGTCTTGAGCTGCTTCCATGGTTGCGGGCTCTGGAGTCCCGTGCCCTGTTGGCAGCTTCTCTCTCCTCGTAATCCATATATGCTCGAGCTTTGTCGAGGAGAGCATCAAAAGTTGCAGGTGGCTCGATGCCTACAGCTTTCCTGAATTCGGTGCCGGGGAGGAGGCCCCTCTCCAGCAAATACCTCTTCATGTGGTCCGCGCAGGGGACCTGGATTGCTTCCCGGTTGAAGCGGTTGATGAATTCCCTCAAGGTCTCATCATGTCTCTGGATGATGGCCTCGAGGGCTGCCTCTGTCTTTGGGTGGCGACGAGAGGCTGTAAAGGAACTGATGAACTGGTTCTTCAAGTTCCGCCACGAGGTGATGGAGCCCGGGGCAAGTCCTTTGTACCAGTCCATGGCCGCCTTCCTGAGAGTCGTTGGAAAGAGACGGCACTTGATTGGCCCCCCGACATTGTGATAGTGGAGCATGGCTTCAAACCCGTCAATATGGTCGACTGGGTCTGCCACCCCATCGTACTCCTTTAGGTGTGGGGGCTTCTCCATGCCCGGGGGGATAGGTGCGTCCATGATTGCCTGCGACAGGGGACCGCGGGGGTCGTCCTCGTCGCTCCTTTCTGGAGAAAGAGAAAGGGTCCTGTAGTTGTGTCGGGCACGATGCTCGTGCTGGGACTCCCTTGAACGTGACGTTCGGTGGGCGAAGGTCACATGTCCGTCTCTGTTGTGCCTCCGTTCGTGCCTTGAGGCGTCGCGGACAGGCTCTTCGGCAGGTATGACGGGCTGTCTTTCGTATTGGGGCCGCCTCTGCCTTGGTGCGGGAGAGGGGCTCCTAGAGATTTCCCTGTAATGTCTCCGCGGGGGAGTAGGGTGTCGAGCTTCTTCGACCCGAGGAAGTGGAGATGGTGGCCTTTGATGTCTCCTCGGGGGGCGTCGATCATTTTCCAGTGCCCTAAGTCTTTCTCCTTGTGCGAACAGGAGATAGTTCGTCTGGTTGATGGCAGCGAACAGTGCCTGAGCAGTGGCATCTGCTCCGACAGGGGCCTGGACTTCATAGAACCGGGCAGCCTGGCGATAGGCGAGAGCTTCCGGATCGTCCTCGAGTTCTGGGGGAGTTGTCGAGGAGGACGCAGTGTTACCGTCCCTGCGGGTGGAAGGTCCAGGGGCGGTTGTCAGGGGGGCGGCATTGTGGCCGGCACCACTGGGATTGTCCAGGTGCCCATTCTTGTCCGCGGGACCGTTGTTGACGTCGAGGACGCGAGTGTGTTGCTCTTCACGAGTTGGAGAGGCCATGACAGTGAATGGATTGAGCTTTGGTCTTTGAAAACTGTTCGTTAGACGGGGAAGCTGTTTCCCACAGACGGCGCCACTGATCTGACCTGATCAGAAGGTTTGGACCGTCACGGCTGCTCCGAGCTGAAGGCTTTTTGAACGAGGAGGGGGGGGGGGTACCTGCAAGGCACTCCGATGCTTAAGTCAGTGGGAGTACTAGCAGATAATAGAGTTGAGGTTCGAATTGAAGATTACCTGACCCTCTGGAAGCAGAGGGTATTTATAGCCCCCAGCGCTGGGCCAAGGTTCCTTCACTGGGCCGGGCGGATTTGGCCCAATGGAGGAACTGCCAGGTCCTACGTGGGTAGTGGGGATCAGCACGTGGTCCCCTCCCTGGATGTGGTGCGTGAAGTGCGGGCGGACAGAGACGCGGTCTTTACGGAGTATCGTTGGGGCAATGGTGACTGAGTCTGCCCTAGCAAGGTAGCTTGAGTCCATGTCGAGCAGTGCAGCGTGATGTCGAGCTCGGTGCCAAGACCCCGAGCTGGACAGCGAATGTCGAGCTGGAAACCAGGGCATAGAGCTGGACGGCAGTCTGTCGAGCGTGACTTCGTCGCGTGGGCTGGCACACTGGGATGTCGAGGTGGACATCAGGGTGTCGGGCATAGACGTTGTGGTCCTTAGCGAGTCCCATTGGACTGGGCCTTAGTAATGCTTTTGGGCCTGTCGGGCCCAGTCCAGAACAAGATAAATTAACATTACTTCTTAAAAGTTGCAAGAACAAAGTGCAAGACTTTTTCTTAATTGCATTACAATTCAAGATAATTCAAGTTTCTACAAATTTTCAAGCTAAAACAAAAGGAAAATAAAAACTCAAGCTCTTATGCCTAAAGGAAATTCATCCATATAATTACAAAACAGGTTGAAGGAGTTAAAAAAGAAATCATAAGTTCATGATAATTTGTTTCTAATCTTCTAGGCCTATGCTTACACTTCATACTCCAAAACCATGCTACATCATGCTAAAAAAGGGGCTTACATCAGTCTAAGGCTTGCACCAAACTGTCCAAACCTACAAAATCCTTGCCAAACATGTTCACAAGACAACCCAAAATTATTTTTTGCTACACCCTATCTACACCAATCCATAACACAATAAAACATATTGCCCTGCATCAACCTGCTGCAAAACAGACCAAAAATAATGTATGTTGTCTGTTCTGCTACTACTAGCCCAAAACCATGTCAAAAACAGCCTGCAATACTGCTCTATAAACCTGTAAAATCCTGAACATATCATCCCAAAAATAATGTCATAACAGCCCTGCATAACCTGTGTTTCCTACTGTCAAAACTTGTCCACTCCCCTCCAAAATCTATCAACATTGTACACAAATAACACATACCAAAACCTGCATCCCAAAAGCAAAAATCAGCATGTCAAAATTGTTTAAATTGACCCAAATTTTCCCCCTAAAATCCCCATTAATTCCTCTATATCAACCATTCTATATTCATATAATTGATACCATATACACACAGAAAAATACACACAAGAAATGAGAGGCTGGTATAGATAAACAATTCACAGAAAATTGACCAACAATCCAGTAGATGAAAAAAATAGATTACTCTCTAACCTCTACATAATCCACCTCCATTAATTCTTTACCCTTCATTTATCACCATCATTGAACCATTTCTCAAACCAATTTCATTCATTCTCTTCTCTACTTCACAACCTTATTTATCCTTGCAAAATCATGAAAAGGATGCATCACTGACTTCACCATAGATATGCCCATTTACCCTCATTCTTCACAATCTTGCACTGTAACCAAACCACACTGGATTTGTCCCTTACTCAACCAGTGAACCACTACAACACAGCCTCTCCATTGATTGTTCATTAAATTGTTGTTCATTGAACCTCCCTCACAAAACCTATATCCTAACACATTCCAAACTTTGCATACCATACAACCACTCAATAACCACTCAGAGCAACAAAAATGCGGACAACAGACTCAACAACAAAAACACATATAGAAGGAGATTGAGAAAGTTTGTGAAAAGAACCATAAAGAAACACAATAATAATAACAAATAGGCAGAAATAAGCAGAATTGAAGGAGAAGGAAGAAGCGTGCATATGCTTGGAATAGAGAATCTTTGGGTTTCTTATCTTTATCTTCAAAGCATTGCAACAATATCCAGGACCAACCATCATCCTGTTGGTAAGCTTGAGATCATTCGGCTCTTCATTTTCCTCTCTTGTTCTTTATATCAGATTGTAGAATATGCGGATTAGGTTTTAGGTGTTGATTCTTCATCGATATTCATGTAACCATGCTTGGAAGATTCTAGGTTTCTTCATAGTTTTATTGTTAGATTCGGAGAAGAAAAGAGGTTGAAACCAAAATAAGCAGAGGTATGGAGGCAACCACGATTGTCTATGAGCGCACGAAGGAAAGATAGAGGGATATTGGGGAGCGACGAAGATGGGTTTTAGATTCGTTCATCGTCATAGCCGTGCGAGAGAGAGAGAGAGTAGAGATTTTGGTTTGAATTATTTAAAGAGGAAGTTGGGAATTCCTAATTCTTAACCCTAGCTTTCACTGTATAGCTTCATTCCATGTTTCACCAGTTTTTTAGTTTTAATATCTTTTTTTGTTAAATAATAATGTGGTAATATGGTAATGGGAGGATAATGTTGAGTTTATGATACATGTTTAATTGCATTTCGTTGGGCTTAAATCAATGTCCTGAGCCCATTCCATTTTTTCATTTTTTTACAACCTAAAATCAGACTGAACAAGAAAAATATTCTCTTGGACTCAGTTGTGTGGGCCTCTTGCACCCAAAGGCTCTACTGACTCATACCCTGTTCTTTTAGCTTAGCACCCCTAGTTGCTCTCATTTTCCATAACTTTCTATAATTTCTTCTTTATTTAATTTTAGGATTTTCTATATTGTTTTTATCAACATGATTTAAATAACAAGAATATTAAAATATTATAATAGGCTTTAATTTCCTTTTAATTTCAATGTTTCTTAGCATGACAAAATACCAAAAAATGTTAGAATAAGTTTAATTTTCTTTTAATTTAAATTTTCTTTAGCCTGAAAACTCCAAAAATATTTAGCATTAGGGTTTAATATTTTATTTTCATAAAAATCATAAAAAATATTATTTTCTTTTATTTACTTGATAAAAAACCACAAAATAAATAGAATTAGATTTAATTTTCTTTTAATACCAAAAATATTTAACATTAGGGTTTAATAGTATTTTCTTTTATAAAAATTATAAAAAAACATTATAATAATATTTTCTTTTATAAAAATCATAAAAAAATATTAAAAATTTAATTTCTTTATCTTTGTTTGATTTTTTTTGTTACATGTTCCCTTAAGTGATTCTATGAAGCGTTTAAATTCATCTTTGATCGCTTCGTGTTGAATTAGACCTTAGGAAAGAAACTACGTATGATAACTTTAGGATAGAATTTCCATTTTACACTCAATATTAGGTTCATCTTCGTACATGACAATAATTACGGTTTTTTTTAGTCTCCCTCTTAGACTCTTTCTTCTTTTGTAAATTAAAACAAAAACTTCTTTCCTTAATCAAAAATCAAAAGCACTTAATCATTATTCAAACCCATTTCCAATTTAACAAAACATTCAACAAATCAAAAATATCCTCAAAAGGGCATGTTATCTTTGTTCTACCGCGATACAGACCGTGCCTATTGCTAGAATGCATGCGTTAACGTCGCCCACTAAAAAATACCAACAAACCAACATTTTCTAGAAGAACTACGGTGTTCTGATTCATTCACTAGATACATAGGAAAAGGGTTGCGAGACCCTCACGAACGCACTAGTAAAAAACCATTTCTTCCCCCTTAGAAAGTATAGTTATAGATAGACACACTCTTAGAAGCAAATAATTAAAATGGATCCCGTTGAGTACAACGGATGCAAGGGGTACTAATACCTTCCCCTCACATAATATACTTCCTTACCCTCTCTTTTGGTTGCAAGACCATCTTATCCATCCTCTTGTGGGTTTCTCGATATTTCCCCTTCCTTTGGGATAAATTTAGTTAGGTGGCAGCTCTGGGTTTTTTTGCTGGTAGCTTAACCTATGTTATAATGTGTGAATCTCACTCTAAACGATATTGGAATTTGTAGTCTACATTCTTATCTATCAAACGTGCTTCTGTATTTTCACTGACTATTTACTTCTTTTACTGTTTTCTCTCTGAGCATAATCTTTTTCTGTTTTCCTCTGTCTCAGAACTTCTTTTTTTCTTTTTTTATTTTTTCTCTTCTTTCTGTCTTTTTGTTTCCTTTTTATGACAAAGGGGGGAATTACATGATAAATATGAAAGTATTTAAAGAGTTTGATAAAAAAACATAGTTTCTGTGTGAGAATGTGTTTTATCAATAGTCTGAACCCAACTTATTCAACTTAATCATTTTATGCTTAAAGTTGTAACAAAAAGTCTGTGAAATATGGAAGTACTTCAAGACTTTGGTAAAGACATTTTCCATGTGAAAATGTGCTTTTAAGATTCTGAATTCAAGACATTTTTTATGTGAAAATATGCTTTTATCCAAATCCATGGTGTAATAAGAAGTCTGTGATTTATTGAAAAGTATTTCAAGACTTTTATAAAGACATTTTCTATGTGAGAATGAGATTTTGTCCAGGTCCTGAATTCTCAACTTAATCAAAGTGTGCTTAAAATTTATAGAGGATGTTCTAATAACTTGGATAGTACATTAAGGGGGGGCTTATAAAACTCAACATGTGAACTATTAAAGTTTAGAGAAAGCTTACAAACCTGAGGCTCTGAACTAAAGTTAATAAAACAAAATTAATAATTTGGACATAGTCTAGGTAGAGCTTACAAACCTTAACCTATGAATCGTTAGACTCAAGGGGAGCTTACAAACCTCAGACCCTGGTGTTGTAAAGTTATTAATAAAAATGGTTTAAGTAATTTGGATAGAACTTAGGTGGATCTTAAAAACCTCAACCTATGGACTGTTAGACTCAATGGAAGCTTACAAACATCATCCTCTGATGTTGTCAAATTATTAAAATGGACCAACCAATTGTTCTTAAAATACTTATGTTTGTCATTATAAAAAAAGGGGAGATTGTTGGAACAAAGTCTATTCACACTAATTGAGTGTATACTCCTTGTGTTTTGATGATAACAAAAGTACTTAAATAAAAATAGGGTAATGTTTTATTAAATGTGTAGGAACATTAAGATTGTATTTAACTTGGTTTTAACCTATTTAAAAAGCATGTAAAGAAGAAGTAAGTAAACCAGATTTTACTGGATCAGAACCCGAGTTTCAAGCAAAACCTTAGTGTCATATTGAAGATTATGATATTTGAATATAAACTTAGTAGCTATATTGACTTTTCCTTTGATAATTCTAACAAAACTAAACACCTTGATGGAAGCACAAGTACAAAGCTCTTTTGTCCGCACTCTGTGCAAAAGTAATTACATCTTGTTAACGGCTTGAATTATAGAGGAAGTTAACTAGAGGTTTTAGCACAAGGCTCAAGGCAAACTTATATGATTTCTTCAGTCTACTACTTCATGCTTATGAATGATGTACTTGAGAAAGACACAATGGATAATGCAATTATGCATAAGATAAAGATACTTATTGTACCTACTTCAACGTCTCTCTCTTAGGAATAACTTCTTCAAGAAAGACACATGTATAAGAAAGCTTCCAACTTCTCTTTTGTTATTTCTATAAAAATGAGCTAAAGATTAAAACAGATCAACGCAAGAATAATACAACAAGAACAACAATAGAAAATCAGATATTACAAGAACTGAATAACTCTTAATGTTGCAATTTATAGTTATTGTATTACTCATAAACTTAAGAATATTCTTATACTTGTATTTCTTAGAAAATATCATGTATCAAGGTCTTTGTGTGTGCTATATTATTTGTACCTTTGATTGTATATCAAGTATATCTTGTTATAATCTAAACATTTTTCTTAGAACTTGGAAACGTCTTATTCTATTTTTATTAAGAAACAATGTCTTGAACAATTGGTTTAGGCAAGAAAGTCGCTTTCTAGTTTGATTGAGAAAGAAAGTCCTGATCAGTTGGTTAAGGCAAGGAAGTCTATGTCTAGTTTGATTCAGCAAGGAAGTCTTCAATAGTTGGTTTAGGAAAGTAAGTCTCTTTCTGGTTTGATTGAGAAAGAAAGTCCTGAACAGTTGGTTTAGGCAAGGAAGTTTCTTTCTAGGTGGATTGAGAAAAGAAGTCTTGGATAGTTGGTTTGGGAATGAAGTCTCTTTCTAGTTAGATTGAGCAGGAAGTCTTGGACTGATGTGTCTAAGCAAATTGTAGCCATCTACTGATTATAGTGAAAAGCCCGTGTGTGACACTGTGACTGGACTACTCTCATTATAAAGGAACCTTAATATGTTTTGTGTGTGATTTACATATAGCTTATGCACTTTAAATATTACACTGCTGCATACTCAAGCTTAGAATCTAAACTTGGTCTGATTCAGAAGCTGCTAATTAAAAAACCTTAAATTATCAGTTACACAATTCAACCCCCTTCTTGTGTATTTTCTCACCTTCAATTACTTGACACAATCCAATATTGATGGCTCCGTATCGGATGTCAGCATCTGAATTGAAAGAGTTGAATAGTAAACTTGAGTATTTTCTCGAGAAGAGGTTTATTCGTCTGAGTGTGTCACTATGGGGTGCACCTGTGTTGTTGGTTAAGAAGAAGAAAGGTTCTATGAGGTTATGTGTGGATTATAGACAGTTGAATAAGGTGACTATTAAGAATAAGTATTCACTTCCAAGGATTGATGATTTGATGGATCAGTTGGTTGGTGCAAGTGTGTTTAGTAAGACTGATTTAAGGTCTGGATATCATAAGATTCGTGTGAAATCTTGAGATATTTAGAAGACTTCTTTTAGAACAAGGTATAGTCACTATTAGTATTCTGTAATATTGTTCGGTGTATCAATGCACCTGGCATGTTTAAGGAATACATGAATAGGATTTTCCATTAGTATTTGGATAAGTTTGTTATTGTGTTCATTGATGATATTTTGATCTATTCAAAGTGTTAATAAGATCATGCTGAGCATCTGAGGGTTGTGTTATATGTGTTGAAAGAGAAGCAGTTGTATGCTAAGTTCTCCACATGTGAATTTTGGTTAGAGGAAATGATTTTCCCTGGTCATGTGATATCGAGTGGTGGTATTGCTATTGATACGTCGAAGATTAAGGTTGTATCTCAATGGGAAAATCTAAAATTTGTTTCTGAGATTATAATTTTTCTTAGTTTAGCAGGTTATTATCATAAGTTTATTGAAGGTTTTTCCCTATAAGCTTTTCCATTGACGCAAATGACTAGGAAGGGTCAAGCTTTTATTTGGAGTGCACAATGTGAAGCTAGTTTTCAAGAGCTTAAGAGAAGGTTGGCAACCACTCCTATTTTGATTTTACCTGATCTTACATAACCTTTTGTTGTGTATTATGATTCTTCTTTTATGGGTTTAGGAGGTGTGTTGATGCAGGATCAACAAGTGGTAGCTTATGCTTCAAGGAAACTTAAAGTTCACGAAAGGATATATCTGACTCATGATTTGGAGTTAGTTGTTGTTGTGTTTGTATTGAAACTTTGGAGGCATTATTTGTTTAGATCAAGATTCAAAGTGTTTAGTGATCGCAAGAGTGTGAAATATCTATTTGATCAGAAAGAGTTGAATATGAGGTAAAGAATATGGTTGGAATTCTTAAAGGACTATGATTTTTGTTTGAATTACCATCCGGGTAAAGCGAATGTTGTGGTTGATGCTTTGAGTAAGAAGGTTTTGCATATGTCGATGTTGATGGTGCAAGAGTGGGAATTACTTGAGCAATTTCAAGATTTGAGTTTTGTTTGTTAAAAGACTTCTTCTGGTGTTAAGCTTGGTATGTTAAAGCTTACTAGTTGGATTCTTGATGAGATTCAGGAAGGTCAGAAATATGATTTGGTTTTGGTGGATAAGATGACAATGATTAATTAGATTCGACGTGGTGATTTTTGGATTGATGAGAATGGTATCTTGAGATGTCATGATAGAGTTTGTGTTCTGGATATATCTGAATTAAAGAAGAGGATTATTCATGAAGGAAATCATAGTGGATTGAGTATTCATCCTGGAGCTACTAAGATGTATCAAGATTTAAAGAAATTATTTTGGTGACTGGGTATGAATAAAGATATTGCATAATTTGTGTATTCATGTTAGATTTGTCAGAAGTCGAAGATTGAACATCAAAAATCATCTAGTTTGTTGCAACTATTGTTTATTCCTGAATGGAAATGTGATAGTATTTCTTTGGATTTTGTTTCTGGTTTACCGAGGACACCGAGTAATTCTGAAGCTATTTGGGTTATTATGGATAGGTTAACGAAATTTGTACATTTTATTCCAACAAGAATGGATTATCCAATTGAGAGGCTTATAAAGTTGTACATTGAGAGGATTGTAAGTTTGCATGGTATTCCGTCTAGTATTGTGTCAGATAGGGATACAAGGTTTACATCGAGATTTTGGGAAGATTTATAGAATGCTTTGGGTAAGAAGTTGCGGTTGAGTTATGCTTATCATTCACAGACAAATGATCAGACGAAGAGGATGATTCATTCTCTTGAGGATCTTTTGAGAGCTTGTGTTTTGGAACTAGGAGGTGCTTGGGATATATACTTGCCTTTAATTGAGTTTACTTATAACAACAGTTTTCATTCTAGTATTGGTATGGCAACGGTTGAGGCTTTGTATGATAGAAGGTGTATGACGCCTTTATGTTGGTATGAATATGGAGAGAGTGTTGTAGTTGGACCTAAGATAGTTCAAAAGACTACGGATAAGATTAAGATGATTCTAGAGAAGATAAAGGCTTCTCAGAATCGTCATAAGAGTTACCATGATAGAAGGAGGAAATACCTTGAGTTTGAGAAGGGAGATCATGTGTTTTTGAGAGTTACTCCGGTAACGGGTGTCGGTCGAGCATCAAGGTCGCATAAGTTGAAGTCGTGTTTTATTGGTCCTTATCAAATTTCAGAGAAAGTAGGTGAAGTGTCTTATCGAATTTCTTTTCCGCCATCACTTGCTAATCTCCATGATGTATTTCATGTGTCTCATTTGAGGAGATACATTGTGGATCTGTCTCATGTTGTCCAATTAGATGATGTTCATGTGAGAGTTAATTTGACCATTAAAACATCACCTATGAGGATTGAAGATAGAGAGGTGAATCAACTTCGTGGTAAAGACATCGTCTTGATGAAGGTAGTTTAGGGAGGACCGGCGGGTGGAAAATTGACTTGGGAACTCGAGGGTCAGATGAGGGAGACTTATCCCGAGTTCTTCATTTGAGGTAATTTTCAAGGACATAAATCTTTTAAGTGGGGGAGAGTTGTAACACCTCGATTTTATTTTCTATTTAATTATTTATTTTTCTAATTATTATATTATATAGTAATTAATTAAATCGTGTGATTTGGTAAATATTTAAATTATTTGAATATATATGTTATTTGAATAATTGGGTTTATGAGTAACAATAACAATTATTTAGCATTGGGCCTTATGTTATATTAGAATGGGTAAGTGAAGGTAAACCATTAATTAAATATAGTAGTATGAAAAGAAAATAGATTTAGAATAGAATTATCAAAACAAGAGAAGAGAAGAAAAGAAGAAAATAGGAGAAAGGAGGAGAAAAGAGGAAAAGAGAAGGAAGAACCCTAAAGTGTCTACATTTAAGGTAAGACTGTGAATTTTATTATCATTGTGAGGTTGTATGGTAACATGTAATGGGTAGTGGTAGGAGTTAGGAATTTCAATTTTAATTCTAGGTTTTGATACACTTAGGTTTGTATTGGTAATCTTGAATTGATGTTTGGAAATAATGTTTTTATGTTAGTAATAGATGATATATGATAGATACATGCCATAATACATTTAATTGGTGAAAAATGAGTGTTAGAACATGATTTGAGAGCAAAATCCATAACAAGAAAGAACTCTCTCGTAGCATATTTTTCTGCATAATTTGAAGGGCGCTTAGCGTGGGTAACAACGCTTAGTGCGGTTTCCTGGGAAAGAAATATTTATTTATGCATGAATGGTTTATGGGTTTATATGCTTATGATTTATTATTGATTTACATGAATCTTAATAATTTATTCAATGTGTTTTGGATCGATTTTGGTTGGCTTTTAGTCAGAAACATGATACTTGAATTATATGCATGTATGTTATGAATTGGTGATGAATGAGAATAACATGGATTGACTTTTATTTCTATATGTTATTATGGTCTATTGATGTGATAAATACCATGAGCATGCATTGTATGTGATTAATTTCGTGATGTATGCATGTGTACAAAATGGTGAAGATAATTCAAATATGTTGAATCATGGGAGATATGCTTGTATGATTAAGATTTGGTGATGGTCTTAATTGCATATATTCGTTGTTTTCACATGCATTCATGGGAGGCTGACACCCGCTTAGTGATTTTGGTCCTATGGTGGGGATTTGGAATAATTTGAACTCTATGTTCATATTTGGTGGTTCTGGTCTTATGAAAGGATCTTGAATGTTTCGTACCACGTGCATATTGCATAGAGTTGCATCACGAGTCACATGTGTCAAAGTTGAATGTCGTGTCTTGATGTATGATATGTGATAATTGAATTACTTGAATACAATTATGGTAATCGTGATTTGTTTTAATTGAATTATGAAGTGATGAGCTATGTTGTATATGTGAACATGTATGTTGGATTATATTATGCCAAATACATGATTATATGAAGTGTGATGAATTCACTTGTTGTATGTGCGTTGCACATTACTTACTATTATACTTTCCTATAATGATTGTGAATTTTCACCCTTCTGTTGGAATGATGTTTTATACAATATCGCTCAGGTACCGAAGATAGCGGTGCTACTTGCGAGTATTAGTTGGAGGAGCTAGATCCTTATTTATCTGCTTATTCTTAGATAGAGAGTCATTGCTCCGGTCTATGTAACACAGAAGATATTTGAACTCGTGTTTTGAATTATTTTGAGAGATATATGTTATTACTCTCTTTTATTTGGTAATGAATGAGATTACTTGATGATTAGCCTCATTGCCTAGTACTTTATGATATGATTGTCAGTATGAGATTTCAATCATTAATATCTTTATGAAGAGATAATTATTCTTTTGTGATATACATTTTGAGTTGGTGTATGAAACGTGAATTTAAATACGTGTTATGATCATGACCAGTATGCAGTGTATTTATGTTGTTGTCGTGATGTATTTGTGACGCCCTATTGGGTTATGTTTGATTTTACTATGATTATATCATGTGTACTTATGTGGGGATAGAGGGTGTTACGCAGACTAAGGTGTCAGCTCTGATACCAATTGAAATTATGACACTTTAAAACATGTTAATATTGATGTCCCAACATCAGAACATGGTGTCAAGACAAATGTTGTGAAATCTGTTGACAGGCAAAACTTAACATATAAAAATTGTATTTTATGCATAAATAAATTACAGAATGAAAAATAACACAACTGATTGTTAACCCAATTTGGTGCAACATCACCTACTCTAGGGGCTACTAAGCCAGGAAGGAAATTCACTATGAAAACATTAGTTCAAAGCCTAAACAATCATAGTTTACAACTTCTAGCCTAATCACTACCTTGTGCAACTTCTACTTAGAAACCTTCTAGATATGAAATCCCCCTCACTTCCTACCAATCACCTTAGTGATAAAATACAACCACAAACTAGTGACTAGAATCGAAATAGAAGATTACACTTCCAATAAATAATACTCAGTTTTGCTTAAAAGATATTTACTGAGAATAATGAACAATACTTAACTCTTTGCTCAAAATCTTCAAGAGTGAGAACAATAACTTGATAAACAATCAAGTAACAACCATTCTACCTCATTGTATCAAAAGATACATGGGTGACTTGAAAAAACACAAGAGACTGTCAAAACCTAAGACTCTAAACTTCTCCTAATTTTACAATTGTGAAAAGCCAAATTACATTAGGATTAGGTTTCTCTTTAAATACACCTCAGTAGCCAATGGGCTTCAAAATATTCACCCAAATATATCTTAATTCACACGCTGAGGGCTGCATGAGTTATGTAGAAAAATCTCCTTAAATCTTGGAACAAAACATCAAGTTTCCTAAATTGTCTCAACATCCAATTTTAGAAACTTATGTACATCTGGAGGTCAAATCAAATGTTCCAGATTAAATCTTCTTGACCTACGCAAATATATAAGATATATCCAAAAGGAATCTCACAGAATCAAATCAAATCTGTCAAGAATTAAAATAGTCAACACTGATATTCTGGTACAACATGTCACAACATCTATCATAACATATGTCTTCAATAGTAAGAACATACCTTGTTGAACCAGTTTGGTCAAGATGTTATGACATCTTGTGCAAAATCGGCCATGAACCATGTTTTAGCAAAATGGTTGCCAATCCTAAAACCATGGATCTAACAATCTCCCCCTTTGGCAAATTTTGGCTAAAACAACCTTAGCACAATTAAACTGGAGAATGGAATAAAACCATATTAATAATACACGAGCTACATGAAAACTTGTAAAATTTGTACAAACTGCAAACATAAAATATATCAGAGATTACGTGCAGTTACAAGAATGTCTTCAAAAACTCCAGAAGACATATGTCAAGACAGGTGGTCTGATATTACACCAGCACAACTCCAAGTTCAAAAAAGGCCATTATTCCCCCTGTCAAACATAATGAATCCTCTCCCTTAAGGGGAAAACCTAAATCACAAGAAAACCAAACCTGATATTCAAGGGAAAAACCCAAATCACCAGAAAAATAAATTTGAACTATCCAAGTTCACACATTTGAAGAACATGAAGCAGAAGCATCACCAATAACTCAGAGCACCAGAGTAATATATTACCAAAGCGTAACCAGGATTCTCCATAAACACATTGGGTAAGGTGTTAGAACATGTGATTTGACATTATTGTACACAGACAACCAGCAGCAGTAGCAACAACGGAAGCACAAACAAGCATGACACACAACCATGCTCCCCCTAAATAGTTGCATACATCAAGAAACCACAATAGTGTGGCAGAAAATGTGTCATAACATCAAGACATGTGTCATAACATCAGGACACACAAAAACACTAACATTTTACTCCCTTTTTAGCCAAAAATTGACAAAAATAGAGTAAATTAAAAAACAATTGGAAGAACAAATGTTTCCCAACAAAAACAAACACGGATGGAAACAAATTGGTGGAAACAAAAACTAATGGAAGAAAAACAATGTTAATAAATTATTACAATCAAAACAGCAAAAAGAAATTGACATATTTTAATACTGGCTATCCAAACCAACCATCTGAGTCAATAAAATTGACCCAATCTTGATCACCATCTGGTACATAGTCATGCAATTGAACATGACTTTTCTTTGTCTTTGTCACAGACTTTTTCCCTATCACAGATGTTCTAGTAGAAAATCCACCATATACTTTTTCCACATTGGATTCAACCTTCTTTGGATTAGTACTCTTAGCCTTCTTTTTTTGACTTAGTATAAGAGAGAGAGAGAGAGACAGAGAGAGAGAGAGAGAGAGAGAGAGAGAGAGAGAGAGAGAGAGAGAGAGAGAGAGAGAGAGAGAGAGAGAGACTTTCTTGTTCGTCTTTTTCTCTTCACAAGCTTTGACTGTTGAGAATCTCACACCATTTGAACTGACTCTGACTTGGTCACATAAAACCTCATCTCAACCTGTGAATATTCTCATTCATCAACATAACATCTTTCCAAAAATATTCCTCAAATTCTTAATATGATTTGCATCCAAGTCCAAATAAAATATCTCCCCGTAGTTTCTAGGAAGTCCCAAGCTTAGGAATAACACTTTTTCCTGTAGCAAGACCCCTGACAAAGAGATGACCAGTATTAAAGAGCTTTGTCCTATTAAGCAGAATGACATCCTTGAATACACAGATTGAAACCAACTTGCGACAATACAATGTCATGACATCCTATTGGACATTGTAATCTTTTAGCAACCAAATCAATTGAGACTTATTTCTGATCCAAGAGACAATATTGTTTCCCAAGAAGAAACATCCTCTATTAAGACAAACTCCACCAATTTTTTTTTTGTAAATCAATTTTGTGCCAATAGCTTTACTCTAAAATTCATTAGACAAGGTCTCAATTAATTTGAGTACAAAACATGACATAAACCCAAAGTTAGTCATTACATCAATGATTCTAAAGAATGTATCCTAAACAAGTAATGAATTCCATTAAAAGAAATTTAAAACTCATGAGAGAATTTTATTGGCTTGAGAGCTATTTGATTCAAAGTCTGCTAGACCTTCTGAATCTGCTCTATTTTCTGAATTCTCATACGGCTATAATGATGTTTTAACATTTGCTAGATCTGGTGGATATTGACACACCAAACACAAACCAGCCAACCATTAGATAGATCTAAGTAGATCTCGGTGTATGGCCGAGGGTTTGTGAATCAAACTACTTAAGGTTGGAGATATATTAACTTGACGGGGTCAGAAGTATGTTAACATAGTCGAGCTTCCTGAGGTATATTAACTTGGCTTTTTAAGGTCAGAGAGATATTAAGATAATGTTACCAGAGGTATATTAACATAGTAGGTGGTGTCAAAGGTTTATTAACATAGTTATTTAAAGTTAGACGTATATTAACATAATCTGACCAGAGGTATATTAACATAGTTGTACATCCCGAAAATATTTACTCTAGTCGGATATAAAGTCATCAGGAGCAATGAAAAAAAATTATAAAACAATTGTATGGATAAAGGGAAGTAGGGTAATGATGTTTCCTGGGTACCAACTCTTCATAGCTGGAAGCCGAGTAATAGTCTTGCTCGGGCACCAACTCTTCTATAAAAGATCATGGCCGGGAAATGCTTATGATCAGGGCGTAGTACTACATATCCGATTAGGAACCCAGCTTCAGATATAAAGCGTAACAATTGTCGGCTGGTTAAATACGGACGTTATGATAGTTTTAAAACACTCATTCATTTCAGACGGCAAACGTTATGAACGTCTGGAACAACAAGGATATAGAATGACACCTCTTAAATATAGCTCTTAAATAAGCAATAAGAAGACTATATAAAGGGGCTCCCGTCAGAGGGATAAACAATACATTCATCTTGGGTCAATACGTACCATCATCGTAGCACCCAAATCCCCAAAAATCACACAAAAATTTATCCTTATTGCGACTCTCCTTGTTTCTACAAGGAAGTTACTCGTTTACTGTTTTTCGCAGGAACAATAGCCAATGGTGCTTGAGGTATATTAACATAGTTATTTAAAGTTATATTTATATTAACATAACCTGACCAGAGTATATTAACATAACTGATGGTTCCGGAGGTATATTAATATAACTATTTAAGGTTAAATGTATATTAACATAACTTGGACATAGGTATATTAACATAGTCAATGGTGCCGGAGGTATATTAACATAGCTATTTGAACTTAGAGGTATATTAACATATCCTAGCCAGACGTATATTAACATAGTCGATGGTGCCAAAGATATATTAACATATCTATTTAAGGTCAGAGGTATATTAACATAATATGACCAGAGATATACTAACATAGCCTAATGTCAAAGGATCCTGGTGGATATCGGTGTGATGAGACCAAAAGCGTTGAACTGGTTCTTGGCATGGGTGCTAAGTGCGGCCTCTTTCACTTTGGATGTAGCTTTCTTTTCTAACATATCTATGTATATAAGTTAGAGAGAGTGTGGGGGCACCTCCCTCTCATGCAATGGAAAGGAGCATCGCTCTTTATTCACAATGAATTTAAAAAAGAGTTACAATCGGTAAAGACATTAACTCACCTTATTCAACAAAATAATTACTCAAAATACATAAATTTTCACATATCCTTCCATGCCGACGATCTAGCTTCATAAATTCATGCTATAGTTTCGTCAGCTCTTGATTTTCGAGAAAATGCAAAGAACAGATTGAGATTATTACAAAGTTATAGAGCATACTTGAATCGATACTCATGAATTCATGTCCTAACTTATAAACTCCTTTTCTGAACTTTAGTGTCTTCTAGTATTCTATTCAACATTACACAAATACAAGTAACATCCGGTACTATTTTGGACCTTGCGAATTATTCATTCCTTAACGTCATAAAAATTTCAAGCAACAGTAATAGCATAATCAAGGGATTGTAATGTGTTAGTCACATTTTGTGCACTTCACTTCCCTGATACTCCTTTCCGAAAGAAAGGTGCACCCAAAGACAATATGACCAAAACAAGACATATGTATAAATATAGAAGCTATTATCCCACTGTTTAATTTCTCATTTAGATAACTCAAACAACGTTCTTGTCTTTTAAGGTTTGTGGAATGTCATTCATTTGATTTGTTTGGAAAATGGGGAGAAAATTGGAGTAGACTTAAACTTGCTTTCTTTTATAAAATATCCAACTTACTTTTAATATGAATACAAAGTGATTTATATAGAGATCACAAGATAGAATATTAAATGTTACAACATTAACTATTACTAGGTCCCTAAGGAATAAACTTCTCACTGCTCAAAGAGAATCTGTCTTTTGCACTACCCAATAAAGATTTGAATTTAAACAACAAAACTCCCCCATAAATTCAAATATTTCTTCGATCCATCATGCCTAACATTTTCTTGCCTCTATCGAATAGCTCCTTCGACAATGGTTTTGTAAGAATGTATGCTGCTTGATCCTTGCTTGCAACGTGCTTCAGTTTGATGTTTCCATCCTTCACATGTTCTCGAATAAAATAGAATCGAACATCAATGTTTTATTTTCTTTCATGATTGACTGGATTCTTCGCCAGTTCGACTAAAGATTTGTTATTGACTTGAATTTTTGTTGCATCTTCCTATTTCGACTCCATCCTGCTCAACAATATTTTCATCCATATTGCATGGCATATGCACCAAGATGCTGCCACATACTCCACTTCACATGTCGAAAGAGTTACTATGGGTTGCTTCCTTGACAGCTAGGTGAATGCAGTGTTTCCCATGAAGAACAAATATCCTGAAGTGCTTTTTCGATCATCTATGTCACCACACCAATCGCTGTTAGAGTAGCCAGCTGTTGTATCACAAAATTTTCCCTCCCATTTTACTCAACATATGTTCATTGAGATCCTTAACTTGCTCAAGGATGTCCAAGAGTTGACTAGACAAACTATCTCCTAAAGCAATGAACCTCCAACTAGAGTTTCCATTTTCATCAAGATGGGGGAGCTCCAAAGGCCTCATATGCTCTCCATAGTCCTAATATATTCTCAAGACCATCCATGCCAATTTTCATGCTTGAAAATCAACTGTATTAGGTCAAAAGTCAACTGTGGCCCACATACAGTCAAACTTCAAGATTTTTGGTCAACATCAAAATTTTGAAATAATATCCATCATTTGATCAAGGGTTTATCATGATTCCCCAAAGAATGCTCCTAATTTATCAAAACTCAAAAGTTGCTAAATTAGGGTCTCTTAGGAAAAGTCAACCAAACTTTGACCAAGCATAGCTTTCTCATACTTTATCAGAAATTTTTCATCCAAGGCTCATTTTGAAGAGGATCCAATTCCCTACAACTCATATTCATCCCTTAAGCTCAAGAAATTCACTCATGAGAAGATATGAATTCAGACATTATAGGTCATTCCAAAAAGTTAACAAAAACACCTTTTGGGTCAAAGCTTCTTACATGAACATGGAAGATCCAACTGAGATGAAACCAAAAGGGTTGTTTAGGGGACATCCTAAGATTTATAAAAAGTCCAAGAACACCCTCTTAGGGTCAAAATTGAAGGAGATACGCATTGTCAAAGTTGTCCATTTTTGAAGAATTGTCAAAAGTCAACAATGCCCAAAATTGCATTTTTTGGCAAATGGGCCTAACTTTTTATGCCTGCATCTTACTTCTAGCAATGTCCACGACCCAAACACTCTCTCATATATTATTAACTTTATTTATTTGATTTATTTTGATTTTAATCATTTAAAATCAAATTAAATCAAATAAATGATATAAAAAATGGAAGATTTGTCTTTGATCTGATTTTGAATGAAAGTGCAATCCATTTATGCTGTCAAAACAAAATCAAATCGTGCCAAGGTTGATTGGGATGAGAATGGAATGATTTAGCTTGATTTGGAAAGAAATAATGCAAGGATGGAATGAAATCAAATCTTGATAATTGGCAAAGATTTGAAGCCTTTTTGTTAACCTAATTCAATCAGATACATATACAGAACAAATCCCAAGCACAAGGACATAGGTTAATCGCGTGAAACAGCCAAGAACAAATATCATTTTTGTCAAAAAAATATCAAATCGAATTCCATATTACAACCATCCTCAAGGAGATTCAAGGCTTACAATATGTTCCTGGACACATTCAGAAGTTGTTCCAATCATTTGCACGCACTACGACGCCCAGAACCAGCCTCCATATCCCTCATGGTTTGCCATATTTCTTGAATTTGGTTTTGATTATTTGCACATGGTTAACGTTTTTTAAGCATACATTCATGTTTGTGTTGTCCTTTGGAACATGTTAGCATGATTAATTGTAATTTTTTATGCACACAAGGATGATTGCCATTGTTAGGGTTTAAGGTTGAATTTTAGGGTTTTATTATACAGGTAAAATTAGGGCCAAATATGGGAAATATCATGCTCACGAGATCAAGTCTGGTTGATTGGCATACTTGGATTTTATTTATCTTGTTTGCTTATGTTTTTTGAGATGAACAGGTTCTAGCTACAGGCGTGGAACCGTAGGGAAATGTCCAACCTCTAAGACGACAGTATTAAGGAAGAAGAAGGATAGGTGGCAAACTCCCATTGGGCAATTTGAATCTTGGTGCATTTTTTGGATATCACGTGCTTGTTTTGCTTATATTATTTTTGTTTGATTATATATATGAATTGACATCCAGCGCAGTTGGCAAGGGAAGTGGACGTGTGAAATGGAGGACCTGGGTTCGATCTCAGGTCCAGAACTTTTATATTTTGAGTTTCCAATTCCAGATCCAGTGTGCCTCACCGTCCAGAGTCCATCATATGCCTCAGATGCACAATCATCGGATCCATCTCCAGCCAGATCTAACGCCCAGCATATGCAGATTCATGATAGGCCATCAGAAGCAAGGTGCACTGGATCAGACGCAGGGTCCTTGGGCCACCAGCTTTGGGCCTAACACAAATTTGGCAGCACACCCCAAATTCACTAACAGCATCTCTAGGCCCAAGTTTCTTTCTTTTTTCTTTATTTTTCTTTTGGTTATTTGATTAATTATTTTCTCATAAAAAATAAAACATTAAAAATCATTTTTTTATTATTAAATCATAAAATCATAAAATCACTAAAAAATTATATTTAGTTTTTTTTATAAAATATTTAATTGCAATTAATTAATTAGTTTAATTAGGTTAATGTAAATTCTTTTTTTTGTAATTAAAATTCAATAGAAATTAGGGTTAAATTAAAAACTTTTTTTTATATTTAATAGTAATGGAAAATAGGTTAATTCGCAAGATTAATAATTTTTTACAAAAAATCCAAAAATTTCTTTTCTTCGTTCCCACCTTAATTCTTCGCGCGCGTTTTTAGTTATTTGCGAATTATTGTAACTGTTTCAAGTTTGTAATAGATTAATTAGGATGTTAATTCTCGCATCATTATTTTCAGTCAAATATTGGTGTATCTGCCCAAAAGCCTTGTAATAGCGTAGATTTTATTTTCCGCACTCTTTAAATTCCACAACTGTTAGCTGCCTAGATGTATGAATAATAGGATTGAATGGCAAGAAGAATAAATTTAAAACGGTAGATAACCCTAATTGTGCAAAGATAATTAACTGAAAAAACACACTTGCACATGCTCACTCCTAGGGTTTTCCCCACTTGGTTGCCTCAGAAAAAACAATAGTCGTGTCTCTTGAATGTAGGGATATCTTAGCAAAGACCCGCGATTCAAAGTCGTCATAAAGATCATGGTCCCTCCTTGTCCCTCGAGTTGCCTACGAAAAATTATCTTATGAGGATAGTCCCTTCAAAATGCTAAGGTATCCTTACTTGTTGCCTTCAGAGACCATTTCATCCCTTTCGATTGTCCCTTAAAATTCCAACGACGGAGCTACTTACTCCTTAATAGTAGGATAGCGCTGTCTAAAAGAAACGAAAACGAACAGACTTTTTTCAAGTAGGTAGATAGTTCCTAGGCACTTGCTCAAACAAACAAATTTCACACAAACATTTTTCAAAAACAATTTTTTAAAACAACTTCGTCACACTCTTGAGGACCGATACAAGGGTTATCACGAAGTACACAAAACTTTTTTCAAAACACACACAAGCAATTTAAAAAAAATGAGCAAGTACCTAAGAGCCCGTGGAAAACCACAGATAGAAAGGGTGCTAACACCTTCCCTTTCTATAATCTACCCCCTGTACTCAGAAACATCTCGAAAAAGGTTTTTTCTCTTCTTTTTCCTTTTCCTTTATTGGATGAAATAAAAGTCAGTGGCGACTCTTGCTTACCGCGACATTTGCGAACAAAAAACGCAAACCAGTAAAACAGTCGGTTCTGCCACCATATCACACCATTCAACTTGTATTCTTCTGCTTTTGAATAAAACATTCCAAGTGACACAGTTCCTTGGACATATTGAAGGATTCTCTTCAGAGCTTTCCAGTGTGCAAAAACTGGTTCTTCCATGAAACGACTAACAATTCCAACACTCGGTGAAAGATCTGGCCTTGTGCATGTGAGATATCAAAGACTTCCCACCAAGCTTCACAATTTGTTTGCTTTGACACGCTCTCCCCCATCAAAGTTTGAAAGCTTTGCTCCTGGTTCCATTGGGGTCGAAATTGGATTGCAGCTTTCCATTTTAAACCTTTTCAGGATATCTTTTGCATATTTTTCTTGTGAATGAAGATTCATGTTTCTTCTTGTCGAACCTCGAGACTAAGAAAGTATTTCATCAGGCCTAAGTCAGTCATCTCAAATTCTTATGCCATTGTGCCTTTGAATTCTTCTATAATCTGATTATTGTTGCCCAAGAAAATTAAGTCATCGACATAGAGGGCAACAAGAAATATTTTCTCTTTTTCCTTCTTCACATATAGGGCATGTTCGTACGGACATTGCTTAAATCCATTTTCTTTGAAGTATGTGTCAATTCGTGTATTCCATGCTCGTGGTGCCTGATTTAGCCTATAAAGTGTCTTCTTTAGTTTTAGCATATTTCCTTCGTTTTTGACTTTCATGTATCTAGGTGGTTGTTTGACATAAACTTCTTCTTCGAGCATGCCATTCAAAAAACCTGACTTGACATCCATCTGATATATTTTCCATTTGTATTGAGCAGCTTGAGATATGAGTAGTCTAATTGTCTCCATTCTCGCAGCAGGTGCAAACACTTTATCATAGTTGATTCATGATTTCTACTTGTATCCTTTCGCCATAAGTTGCGCCTTGTATCTTTTGATTTCACCTTGTGCATTCATCTTTTTCTGGAACACCCACTTCACACCAATAGTTTGACTTCCTTTTGGTAACTCTGCTAGTTCCCAAGTATCATTGCGTTCGATGGACTTAATTTCTTCATTCATAGCATTCTTCCAATTTTTGTTTCTTACTGCTTCGTCGAAACTGACATCTTCAGTGCCTGCCAACAAACATAAGAAATGAACTTCTTCTGTGTTTTCATACAAGTCTTGTAAACTTTGTAGCCTGGACTGTGAGATTCCATCTTCATCATCAGAGTCTTTTTCGATATAGCACCTGGTAATTCGACCATAACTTCAGTCGAATTGATCCAATCCGACTTGCTTCCTTCGTTTACTTGAACATATCTACTCACTATCATCTTTTTGATTATTGGGTTGAAAAGTCTGTAAATTTTCGTTTTCTCATCATAGCCAATGAGTATGTATTTCTGACTCTTATCTTCCATCTTTGTTCTTCTTTGATCAGGTACATGTGCATAAGCCACACTTCCAAACAATTTGAAGTGAGACACAGTTGGCTTTCGTCCACTCTAAGCTTCTTGAGGTGTTAAATCTCTAAACTTCGAATGTGGACATCTATTCTGAGTGTAGATTACACATTGTACAACTTCTACCCAAAATTCCTTCGACATTTTCTTGCTCTTAAGCATTGATTGAACCATGTCAAGGACTGTTCGATTCTTTCTTTCTGTCACACCATTTTGTTGAGGTGAGTATGCTGCAGTCAAAAATCTCCTTATGCCTTTCTCTTCACAGTACTTCATAAAGGCTGTCGAAGTATATTCCCCACCTATGTATGATCGAAGAGCTTTGATGTGCCTGTCTAATGCTTTCTCCACCATTATTTTAAAGTTCTTGAATACTTCGAAGGCTTCTGACTTTTCTTTCAGAAAATACACCCAAGTTTTCCTTGAGAAATCATCAATAAAGCATATAAAATACTTTTTGCCACTGAAGGATTCTGGGGTAATTAGTCCACATATGTCAGTGCGAATAAATTCCAGAATTTGTTTAGCCTGATATTCTTCCTTCCTTTGAAATGAGGTTCTCGTCTGCTTGCCAAACACACATTCTTCACAGAAATTTCCTTAGAATTTTCTACGTCTGGCAATCCATGCACCATATTTTTCTTTGCTAACCTCCTTAGTCCAGCCTCATGTAGATGACCAAAATGTAGATGCCACATGGATTCTTGGTCTTCGACATTGGCTTGCAAAAACTTTTCTCGAATTCTTCTCAAATTCAACTTGTACATTCGATTTCTCCCTATTTAAACTTGAGCAATCAAACGTCCTGACTTGTCTTTTAAGTGCAAGCTTCGATCTTCCATGAGTATCAAATAGCCTTTTTCTGTGAGTTGTCCCAGACTCAAAATATTTTCTTTGAGGTTTGGTACATAGTACACATCTTGGATTGATCCTATCAAATCATCCTTCTGCAAGAAACTGATTGTTCCTTTTCCTTCGACCCTTACTTTCGACGCATCTCCAAAGGAAACATGACGATCCTCAACTTTCTTTATTTCTTTGAATAAGTGCTTATGACCACACATATGGTTACTTGCTCCTGAGTCTAGGTATCACATGGTGTCATTTTCTACATCTGCTTCCTTTTGAGTCACTAACAGAAATCCTTCATTTGATTCTGTTTCTAGGGAAAGATTTGTTATTTCTTATATCCTTCTTCTGAGTCGAAAATCTTTTGCAAGATGTCCCATTTTTCCACAGTTGTAGCAACTGTAGTAATTGCAATCTTTCGCATAGTGCCCCTGTTTTTTACATTTGTAACATTCAATATTGTTGTAATTCGACCCACCACCTCTCTGGCCACGTCCTCTTCCATGCTAGTTTTATTGGCTTGACTGTCCTCTTTCGAATTTGTTATTTTGGTAACTTCGAACACCATCACGCCCTCTATGGCTATGTCCCCTCCCACGCTGATTTTGAGAGAAAAGTGCCTTTTCGTCTCTGTTGGATTCTGCATCCTCAAGTGTCTCCTCCTTCTTCTTTATTTTGCGCTGTTCATGTGCCTCAAGTGAACCAGCGACTTCTTCGACAATGATTGTCGGAAGATCCTTCGCCTCTTATATTGCGTATATAATATTTTCGAACTTATCTGTCAAAGATCTCAGAATATTTTCGACAATACGAGCATCAATCATTGCTTCTCCATTTCGATTGAGTTGATTTGCCACTGTCTGCGCATGAGTGATGTATTCCAACACGGACTTTGTCTCCTTCATCTTCATTCACTCCTTTTCTCCTCAAAGAGTCTGTAAGCGAACTTGCTTGAATCTATCTTCTCCTTTGAAAGCATTTTCTAACGTGTCCCATGCTTCCTTCGACGTAGTTGAACCATCAATATTTTCGAAAACTGATTTGTCGACTGCTCTGAACAGCATGTTCAATGCTGTTTTATCCTTTGCTCACGTTTTCTTCAACGCCTTGTTCTGCACAACTGTATTTGTCGTCGTATTTGATGGTTATTCAAACCCATCGTCAGTTACTTCCCATACATATAACGATCCCAGAAGCGTGTTCATCTGGATACTCCAGTTCTCATAATTCGACTTTTATAGTCGTGGCAGTGGCATTTGACCCATCATATTTGCCATGCGCTCTGATACCAATTTGAAGAGAAATGGGAGTGGACTTTAAACATGCTTTCTTTATAAAATTGTCCAACGAAGTTTTGATATGAGTACAAAGTGATTTATATAGAGATCACAAGATAGAATATTAAATGTTACAGCATTAACTATTTCTAGGCCCCAAAGGATAAAACTTCTCACTGCCCAAAGAGAATATGTCTTTTGCATTATCCAATGAAGATTTGATTTTAACCAACAAAAAGCACTTAAATGCTTGGACAACTTGGTTTGATAAGTTATAATATGGTTTACACTAATAAGGTCCATGTGACTGGCTGCAAACTGTGGTTTGAGAAGCCATACCATGGTTTCTTATGTGTGTAGTAAAAGTGCTATGTTGGACAACCAGATAAAGAGTTTGATGAGCGGGTAAAGGAGTGCTAAGTTTTGAAGTTGCTCTCAAGTTTGCGTGTTGCCCTTCAATAGCTATCTTTAAATTCCGCGCTTCTTAAACATGCTGGCAAGAAGGAAACTTCCTGCACCATTTCGATCATGCCGCTGCTTTTACTCTTCCATTGGCTTGATTTGTAGCAAGATTTGCAGGTCTGCTAGAAAAAACTCTAGATGTGGAGCGGTGCCAACAAAGGTTTTCCCCTTAACGGCTAAGATACTAATGCAGTTGGAAGTCTTAGGTAATAGCAAACACAAACTGAGAATAAAGAACGGGTATGCAAACACAAAGTCTCGAATAAAACACAGGTTGCAAGCGCAAAAATGGTCAGATAAGCTCTGAAGTCCACCAAAAATAAAAAAACACTTTAGATTTAATTATAATGAAAGATAATTCTTATGGCCACGCCAAAATTCTTTAAATACATAAAACAAAATAATCCTAATGGACCTAACCATAATGGGCTCTTAATCCAAAATGTAAATAAAACAAAAAATTTCTTAAACATTGAAACAAAAAATTGTTTAAATATTAAAACATAAAATTGCTTAAATATTAAAATGCTTTCGGATGCACGATATCTTCTTTGATACGTACACACAGTCAACAATCCTACATCAATCTTTTGAACCTCTGAAGAACTCGACCCCAATTTCTCTTCTTTATAAAGAGTCTCATCTGCTTGACACTCATGATTGTCAGTAACATCAAAGGTATTAGTTGTATTCATGGCATTCGGGAGAGCTATCACATAAGCATTATCATTTGATCTTTAGGATCATTTTGAACGAACCATATTTACGTGGGTGCAACTTGCTGTAAGTACAACCAGGAACTTCTCTTTGCATAGAAACACCATCATGTTGTCTCCTACATTGAAAATATTGACTCTCTTGCGTTTGTCAGTAGCTGCTTTATTCTTCTGCCCAATAGCCTTTAAATTATCCTTGACAACTTCTATAATAGTCACCAATTACTCGACCATATTCTCAATAGCCACACTAACTCCAGATGTCTTAAGAAACTTAACCAAATTAACCACATGCTTAGGAGCAGAAGTAAAGACCAAGGAGAATGGTGATTTCTCTGTAGCTGAATACACAATGTTGTTGCAAGTAAATTTTGTTACACGACTGCGTATTATCTAGAGTGGGTTAAATATATCACGAAGCCAAAAAATCCAGATAAAATTTTGGTTTTAAAAAATTGATTAGAAAAGAGTGCACGTGGAAGGTTTTAAAAAATTGTCGTCTATATGAACCATGTTATTGGAAGTCGGATATGCAAATATAAGAATGATTACAGAATGAATACAATAATATTTAATTTATATACTTAAATCAAGTAACAACTTATTTAATGTTTTTAGAAAGTTACTAGCAATATTATTTCCAATGATAACTAGAAAAAGAACAAACATAACCATTTGTCGAACACTTGGTGTGCAACAGAATTTTCAAAATTTTCCTTTGAGTTGAATGAACTAAACAATTTGTTGAACACTTGATTTGAAACCTAATTTTCATAATTTTCCTTTGAGTTATGTTGATACGAAAAAGCACTTACAAACAAAAGTGATTATAAGCAAATCAACACACAATTCAAAACAAAAAATAGTTCCGGAAAATTCCTACGAGTAGATCGATTACTCAATGATATTTGACAAAATGATGTATAAAAATTAAAGCAAGTAAAATGATAAAAGAAAAGAGACAAAAGAATATTTTTTCACAGTTCCCCACTTCCGTCCCTGCGTTTGGGTACGTCTGCGCCTAATTCCAATGGAATTATGATAATTCTTACTATGCAAAAAGTTGGATACAAGAGAAGTGTTACAAGAGAAAATCCAAAAACCCTAATGTTTGTTGTTGATTCAACCCCTTCTCTTCCATTGATCTTGAGAACAAGACACAATATATGCAAATTGATTATCTGGATCTTGCTACTCCTTTGCGTACTTTATCTCCAAAGCTTTCGCACACCATCAATTTCACCTATTGCAGCACAAGACTTCAATTTAATTCGATGTTCTCGCATTACTTCCTTTGTGTTCCTTATATCCAAAGGATCCTTTGCGTTCTTTATCTAAAAAGGCACTCACTAGGCCATAAATGTAATACTCTCTTGAACGTCTTGCACAAAATCCCTCAAATCAACCAATGATCTTGGAGGATAAACACACAGTTTTTCCAGATGAAGACCCCTAAAATCTCAACCCAATATTCTTGGTCATACAAGAACCTAATTGGACGTTATCGAAACTCGTTTAGATGGAACCCCAACAAAAGATTATTACAATAATTTATTAGCGAGTATGCATAGGTTGGAGTTGAAGGTAAAGAGAAATTGCATGAAATTTTTACGGTATCATCAAGTTGGAATGATGCATTAAAGAAGTATTTATAGTTATGGAAGTTTTGTGGCAAAAGAGGGAAATTCAGAATTTAAAGAAAATTGAAGGACATATGTACAGGCATATGTATTGCAGAAAATGGTTTTTCAAGACTAGGATAGTTTTGACTATGTTTTAAATGATTCCTAAGACTTCTAAATGCACAGGGTGCCACACAAACTCACAAATACCGCCCAATATATAGAAATGTTATATTCTTATAGTTTTGACATCATGCAAAACACATTGTTTCAAAACCCAAAATTTACCCTCTTGATTTAGGCTTATGTTTCGTCAAAAACATCATATTGCATTACATTCATACATTGTGATGGGATCAAAGTATTTTGGTTATCGGGTCTTCTTTAAGCTTTGGAAGTTGATTGTATTGACAAGTTGCTCAAGGAGAGCCTTATTATCTAAACCTCTGGATCTTTCAAACCCAAAGGTATCACATATCTAGAGATATATTATCCACCTCATTGGATCATCAGAAGATTGAAGATTATGTTGATTATAAGGAGAACCACATCCTTTTGTTTCATCAGTCAAGATTAGGGTTTGGTCCAAATTGGAGTTATTGGGGTCTGGATGAGCCATGTATTGAAGCATTATTATCTTATCATCATTGGAATCAAATTTTTTCAAGAAGCCTCTCTCAATGCCCAATGGAATTAGAGGTTTGGAGCTTGATCAACTATCTCCTATTGTAGGGTGAAAAACTAGGGTTTTGTATTTAATCAGGATTTCTATGACTTTTTCACCCAGGTTTATTTCCTGATTTTACCATATGTTATTAAGCATTCTTGATTAAATAGTAAGGTCCAATTTCAAAGAGAAGTGGCTCAATTGATCAAAGGGGCAAAACAATCATTTTACTCAAAAGTCAACAAAGTCAAAGTCGACCAAGTGAACTTTGGGTCAACATGGAGCATTTGACATGTATTTTTATATGGGATGATCATTGATGATTTATTTGGATGAGAATTGCAAGTTTTAAAGTTTACTTGGATTTGAAGTTATCATGGTGATTGAAAAATTTCACTAAGTGTTCTTGATTTTGGCCTGACTTTGCAAGGGCATAACTTTCTCATTTTTTAGGGGATTTTGGTGGTTCTTTTTTCCAATTGAAGAGGGGAAAGATATCTACAGGGGCGTACAGAAGGAAAAAACACACTTCTTAATCAAAATCAAAAGTTATGGGCCTTAGAAGTTTAGGACAAGTTGGGCATTTTTTGAGGCATCTTGGACAATTGGCTGGGCCAAGTGAGGCGCCTTGCCCAGACGTTTCAACAAACAATTGGAGGGTCAAAAGTACAATGCAATTTCTTGTGATTTAAGTTTTATTTTGAGGTACATTTTGTTTTAATAAATACTTTGCCATGAATACATTCCATAGCAACAAGAGTAATCCAAAAATGTTTCTTATTGAGAAAGATATGGAATCAAGAAGTTGGTGCCCAAGACTGGCCAGGCATGCGCAAGCATCCTGACGTGCCTTGTCCTACTTTTTAAAAACTTCCAAATTGATTTTTCTTCATAATCCAAGCTTCAATTTGAGAAATTCAAGATGCTATGACGAACTGCATGATGAGAATTATCCAAAGGCCTCAAGAACTTCAAAATTTCACGAGCCTTTCTTGAGAAACTTGTGTCATAAGTCAATTGTTTAGAGGTTTTGTTTGGGATCTATGTTGTTGCATTTTATGTTTTTTTTTATCTCAAGATTTTGTTGCACATGTGTGGCACGAGTGGTACTATCTTTTTCTTACCAAAAATGAGTGAGTCAATGCACACACCATGCCTCACCTCACTTCCCTCGTGTCGTGCCACTTTTGGAAACTTTCTCTCAAAAATATCACATATTCCATGCGCATAAGTTGTTCACCTCAGCATTCACACTTATTTCCTCTCATTTCCACTCACTCTTTTCTCATCAAAACGCAGGTCATTGAGGAGCTGCAAGGCATGAAACCCAATTTCCACTTTTTTGGATTTTGGATGAAATCAGAAAAAAAACCAAAAAAAAAATTCTCAAACTAACCTTAGTTTTATTTCAATTTTCATCATCCATTTTCCAGCTGGATTTTTTGATTCAAAGGCCAGGATCTCTTCAATTGTAATAAACTTTTTCTGCTATATAACAAACTTTCTCGTTAATCTCAGGCATTCTAAAAACCGTGTAGGGGAATCATACAAAAATTAAAAAAACTCCCTCTATTCAAGTCTTCTCTATTCTTTCTGCCGATACTATCTCTCTCTCTCTCTCTCTCTCTCTCTCTCTCTCTCTCTCTCTCTCTCTCTCTCTCTCTCTCTCTCTCTCTCTCTCTCTCTCTCTCTTCCAACCTTATTCTCCACATCAAATGCATAGCAGGATTCACCAATTCTTCTGCAACTTCTTCATCCTCCAGCAATCTTCATCAACTTCTAAACCAAACTTTTCATTACGATTCCTCAATCTACAATCTTCAGCACATCATTCATTATCTTCATCGATTCAGCACCATCACGATAACTTCATTCTCTTAGAGTTTCTACTATAACCTTCAACTAATAAACTTCAACATATCTTCATCTTCATCAAGAACTTGAAGAAACTCCTCTCCTCAATCTTACACCCTCGTTCAAAAAGGAGGCTGCATTGGAGAATTTCATATCTGACGTTCAATTTTCTCTCAGAAATTCAGTTCTCGAATTAACTCATTTCTATGGATTATTCTTCCATTTTCTTGTTGATTCACCTTTAGTAAAGTGAGTAGATCATAGTGGAAGCATTGGTTTACATCTGGAGCAGCAGATTCAAGTTTCCAGATTTTCCATCAAGGTGAGTTTTCTTGGACTTTGATTTGTGTGATTCAACTTGAATTAGTGATGTAGCTCTTGTGCATTATGTTTTAGCTGGCTGGACTATAGGTCTGATGTATATATTTGTCTTTGTTTGATGCTTGAATCGTGTTGTGGAGTCTCTGAAATTCTGTGTACATATGATTTTTTTTAGTTTTCATGAGCTTTGTTCTTGATCAATGGTTAATGATTTGAGATGATTCGAGTTGCATGATGTAGAGTGTTTTGCTAGCTTTCAATTGCACTTGATTTTACTAAATTTGATGGAGAATTGAGTTTGTTTGAAAGATCTAAACATGAGTCCTTGCACTGAGTTTTCGCGCAAGTTTCATTTGCATTGGAGTTTAGAGATAATGAAGCGACTGAGACGAAGTCTGTGAAGCTTCGAAGCCTAAAGTCTATGAAGCTTCGAAGGATGATAGCTTTGAAATCCAAATCTAGTGAAGCTTCGTTCGAAGAGGGTTGAAGCTTCATTCGAAAAGGGTTGAAGCTTCATTCAATGAAGGTTGAGTTGAGGCTAATCAAAGAAGGTTGTTGTTGAAAGGTTGAGGCTAATCTAAGAAGGTTGTTGCTGCAAGGTTGAGGCCAATCGAAGAAGGATGTTGCTGCAAGGTTGAGGCCAATCGAAGAAGGTTGCTGCTGCAAGTTTGAGGCTAATCAAAGAAGGTTGCTGCTGCAAGGTTGATGCCAATCGAAGAAGGTTGTTGTTGCAAGGTTGAGGCCAATCGAAGAAGGTTGCTGCTGTAAGGTTGAGGATAATCGAAGAAGGTTGCTATTAAAAGGTTGAGGTCAATCGAAGAAGGTTTCTACTGCAAGTTTGAGGCAAATCGGAGGAGGTTTCTACTACAAGTTTGAGGCAAATCGAAGAAGGCGAAAGGATTTGCATCACGCTGCTGGAAGAGTCTCATGGTAGAAGCTGAACCACCATTCAAACTTTAAACTCTAATCCCTTTATTATAATCATTTAATTCATTTTGTTTTATGGTTTTAATTTCATTTAATTAATTCTAATTCAATTTTAAATAGAACCTAATTGGATAATTGCTTAGATGAGATGCAGACTCAATCTAAGGTGGTGGTTGGCGCCCTGAGCCCGTTAGTTCTTTTTGAAATCAATTAATACAACAAAAGGGCTTCATGGATCACTTTTCAGATGGGCCTAGCACCTAACTTCTGGTTCATACACATCTGGATCCAATATACACCCATGGCTGCTTAGAGCTTTGTCATTTATTTTCTCATGGAATTTTCTTTTTCATAGTTTGATGATAAAAATGATACAAAAATGATAGAATATTTTTAGAGTTGATTTTTTAGGACTTTAGAATTTAATTGAAGTTTCCAAATTATTATTTCCATGTTAATACTCATTTTATTATTACTTTATTTCCATGAGTTCGTGGTAAGAGTTTGGTTTGCGATATTGAGCGCTTGAGGATTAGTCCAATTGATTATTAGTGAAGCTTAATCGAAGTTTTCGGGTTTCTCTGCTATGCTATGAATTTTTGTTCATTTGGTATTTTCCCTTGTTTATCTCATTTCAGCATTTACCGCTTTACAGAGATCATGTATAGTATGGACGTTTATTTCTTTCTAGAAATCATGTGAAGTTGGAAGAAGGAAATAAAGAGCATGCGCTTGAAGTCGCTGTTTAAAGTCCTGTAGCAGACACCTATTTTTGTATGCTATATGTGTTTGTTTAAAATCCTACCTTTGAAGTAGGTATTATGCATGTTTATCTATATTTGTGGCCGCATTGTATTACAGATGATAAGTCCTCAAAAGGAGGCAAGCAGAAAGTGTTCATAATCGACCCCTACACATTCCAGTCCATGTCGTTCCTATGCTCACTTTCTACAAGTAAATGCTCTGAACATATGCCCAAGATCCGAATGAATTTAAGTCCTTTAAAGGCGAGTGAAAAGGGTTCCCGCAATCGGATCCACACGCTTTCCTTAGCTCGTTTTAACCCACACTGATACTTAGTGTATGCATGCACTATGTCTTTTCCCCCAGATCTTTCTTTCCTTAGTAATTGATATCATGGTTAAGGACCCTTTTGTATTCCTATAATTCTATAGCTTGTTGACTCGGGTGATACGCTCCCCTTGGTTGTGGCTTGACCCTTGGTCTGATGCTTGGTTGCTTGTTGTTGTACCCTAAAATTTTCCCTCCCTTTTTACTCAACACATGACCATTGAGGTCCCCAACTTGCCCAAGGATGACCAAGAATTGACCAGACAAATTCTCCTCCTAAGACAATGAACCTCTAACTAGGGTTTCAATTTTCATCAAGATGTGTGAGCTGCAATGGTATCAAATGTTTTCCATGGTCCTAATATGTCCTAAAGATTATCCATTCAAAATTTCATGCCTTGCACAACAAGTTTGCTCAATCAACTGCTCAAATGCCTGAAAATTAACTATTTTAAGTCAAAAGTCAACGGTGGCCTATATACAGTCCAACTTCAATATTTTTGGTCAACATAAACATTTTGAAGTGATATCAATCATTTGATCAAGGGTTGATCATGATTCCTCATGAAATGCTCCTAATTCATCAAAAGTCAAAAATTGCTAATTAGGGTTTCTATAGGAGAAGTCAACCAAACTTTGACTAGGCATAACCTTCTCATACTTTATTAGAAAATTTTCCACCAAATCTCATTTTGAAGAGAATCCAATTCCCTACAATTTATCTTCATCCCTCAAGTCTAAGAAATGCACCGTTTGAAAGATACAAGCTCAGACATTACAGGTCATTTTAAGAAAGTCAACAAAAACCACTTTTTGCCAAGATCTTTTATATCAAGACAAAATCTAAAAATTCAAAATTGATAAAAATAGGGATTGAAGTAGACATCTTGGGCTTTCGAAAAAGTCCAATATCATCATCATGAGATAAAAATTGAGCAAGTTATGGCTTGCCCAAATTGAGAAAAAAAAATTGGAAATTTCAAGAATGGTGCATTGAGAAATTTTGAAATTTTGAGTCAATGGCCTAACTTTTTAAGGATCAAATATTTTCCTAAGTTTATAGAGGACCTCTAATCTTATTTTTGCATGGCCTTGCATTTTCTACCTATTTTTTACATATTTTTTTAATTATTTCAAATAAATATAAAATAAATTGTACAAAATGTTTGGAGATGGGCCTGACCTTTGGGATATTGATTTGGCCTGCCAAGAAGCCCATAATTTTGTGCCAAAGTGTCCAGGTATATTAAAGCATGGAAAGGGCGAGATTTTCATGTTTTGGAAACTACTAAATTTGTTTGATTTTGACATAAAAGCGTGGCATTATGGTGAAGATTCTTGCCATGAAAGCTTGTCTCTTCCTTCTCCACTATAAGTACAAACTATTTCCAAGTCAAACACACACAAAAAATTGCTTGAGAAGAACCACACAAAATTTCCAAAATTCTCAAAGTTGTGAAATTCAAAACTGAATTTCCAGTCATCATCCATCCAAACCAAGCGTGCTATCTTCTTCCTGAAGATCCCAGGACTCATTCCCAACCCTAATTCAAGCCATCACACTCCCATAAGAGACCAAACCAAAATCTCTGATTTGGTAAAACTTCTTGCATCCGAAATTTTATATTCATGCATTATTTACTAATGTTTTATGGCTAGATGTGATCAGGGTGATGTTTAGGACTAAAATGAGTCTTTACATGCAAGCTCAGACGTACCATTGGTTGCTTTCCATTTTTAACCGTGCAATTTTCATTTGTATCGTAAATCTCTTTCCATTAGTTTACAGCCAGTTTTGACCCCGGATTCAGACTCAGGGTGAAATTTCATGCAGGATAGGGCCTTTTCTTTTTCAATTCAACACGTTTTTACAGGTTTGACGTTGAAGGCCGCCGGAGAAGACGGTGGTTTCTACCATCTCCATTTGTTTTTGTTTTTATTCTTTTAATTTTGTTTATTTTATTTAATCAGTTAGTTTTTTTTAAATCAAATAAAAAAATCAACAAAACTTAAGATTAGTTTTTCTTTTTAGAACAATTAATTTATGAAATTAATTAATTAACTTTAATATTTTTAATTAAAATAAGTTAGAACTTAGGGTTTAATTTGTGTTTAAATTATTTTCTCAAATAAAAATACAAAAATATTAGCATTAGGCTTTAAATTCATTTAGCAATTATCTTTTTAAATTAAAATTAGATTTAAGTTAATTTAATTATTTTCTTAAAATAAACAAAAACCAAAAAAAGATTTTTATTTTACTTAGCTAAATTCTTAGGTTTTCATAGACATTTCTTTATTTTGCGCGCGTTATTTTGTTTTCGCATTTTTACATTATTGATGTAACTGTTATTTGGGTTGTAATAGTTATAAATAAGACTTTTTATCGATTTCTTTATTTTTATTCCCCCAATTGTTTGTACATTGTAAATACCCCCTCCCCGAAAGCCATGTAATAGTCTAGATTTACGCTTTTCGCACTTTATTTTATGTACATATTAACTGTTAGTAACTAGGCGTGTATGGAAAGACTAATAATCAAACGTTAACAAACCTAATAACACAAGATAAATACTTGAACTAAATCAATTTTACATGCGCACCTCTAGGGTACCCCACTTCGGTTGCCTTCGGAAAGCGGTCACAGTTTTTGAAACGCGAGAAGCTTTAGTGGTTGTCCTCTAGTTTGAAAGACCACAAGTCCCTCGATGACCCTCTCGACGTTGCCTCGGTTAAAAGTGATCTTAGAACTTTAGGACAGTTACTAAAATTTCTTGCCAAGTTGCCTTCGTGACCGTAACATCCCTTTCGATTGTCCCTCAAACATCCAACGATAGGGCTACCTACTCACTAATAGTAGGATAGCACTAACTAAAGGAAAAGAGTAAAAGAACGACCCTTTTCGAGTATAAAAGTAGATAGTTGTTATAAGTTTGCTCAAATATTTTGCACTTACACAAAAACTAATTTTCAAAATACATTTCAAAACACTTTGTATACTTTCTCCACTATCCTGAGAAACATTACAAAGTTCTCCGTACTAAGGCATTTTCAAAACATTTTCAAACACAAAGCACAAAGGTATTTTAAAAAAGAGCAAACCTCTAAGAGCTCGTGGAAAACCACAGATGGCAAGGGTGCTAACACCTTCCCTTTCCATAATCTACCTCCCTTACTCAAAAAACTCTCGAAAAGGTATTTTTCTATTCTTTTCACCCTTTCCTTTGTCGGATAAAAGAAAATACGGTGGCAGATCTTGCTTACCGCAACATTTGCAAACAAAAACGCAAAACCAATATTAACTGTCGGTTCTGCCACCGTATCACAGAACTGGCGACTCTGCTGGGGATTTATTTAAAAGAGAGGTTTGCCTTAGGGTCTAGTTCATTTTAAAATTGCTTTCTTTGTTTGCTTTGATTGCTTTACTTTTAAGGGTTTGTTGGGGTTATTTATAAGGATCCTAGACTCGGATCTGGGGACACTTTTTAGGTAAACAACAATAGATCGTGGAGACTGTACGACATAGACCGATGTGGCTTAAGTGATGTCTATGTTGGTGTGAAACTTTGGTTGATACCAGTATCCCTTGTGTTGAATCAAGGAGAATACGGAGCCTCCGCATGGTGTCGTGAAGCACTAACGGACCTTATAACCTTAGTTGAACGAACTTTGCCATTAGAAAGTAGTGATATAGCCGGCCTCGATGTAAAGTTGGGGATTGGTTGATACTCGACGCTACACTCATTGAGATTGGACTTTCGAGATGTTTCGACCGCAAGAAAAGATCGCTAAGCTGAAACAATGCTCGATAAAGAAAGACCAATGATATTGAGACTCCTTAGAACCCGGTTACTTTTCTAAGACAGGTTGAACCAACTAAACTTCAAGAGGGTACTTACCTACAAACTCCATGCAATCCTAAACCTAAGGTAACTTGTGTGATTTGTTTGCTTTCATCATCTAATAACTTGAACTCTTTGCAGGGATTGTTTATAGTTATCAACCTAAACTTCTTGCAAGACTCATTTGTCTTCATCATCTTACACTTTTTCTTGATACATAAAATACACATCATAACATCATACCATAGAATTTCCTTATCCATTTCAAGGATCTCAAGGGTCTGTGATGCAGTTTATAACGAACCAGACGTCTAGCAAGGGGTAAGGGAATTTATTTTCCTCTAGCCAATGTCATCAAAAGGACCATCACACAACAATTTGAGTCAGGGGCTATGACCCAGTTGATATGGTGATCTTAAATCTCATAGAAGGACCTTCAATGATACGAAAGTTATTCAATCAAAGCTGCAAATTTCAACTTCTGACATTTTCTTGTTTACCCTGAGAGATCCTTGAAAACATTGCATGCATGCCATTTCATAACAGGTATCCCAATACAGGTCTCTCATTTTCTCGCTGTTTATTTCACCAAGGAAAATGGCTCTCAAACAAGACGATAGAGATCTCTAAACTCAAGATACTCATTTCATGGAAATTTTCCTAAACCTATACAAGGGGCAGGAAGAATTAAAAGCACTCCTCGCTGGGAATCTGACCAAGAAACATCCTGACAACAATAAGGATGACCAGGTTGAACAACTGCAAGCTGAGACGGAAAGGATGAGAACCCAGATGATCAGTCAAATGGCTCTTATACAAAGCCTAGCCCGGGGACAAGAAGATCTAAGAATCCTCGTCAGCAAACTTCATCAAGACGGTCGCAACCGTATGAAACAAACGGTCGAGGCTGAGGATCAAGTCGTTAATCAGCCCCTGATGAGACAAGGAGTTGGTTTGGTGGAGAGTGGACCTTTCCAATTTGCTAGTACATCACAAGCTCAACAATGGCCTCGGCAACAGCCACAGGGTAATTAGCAAGACAAGCCTAGGAGGCTGTTTACTAAAATCAACATGAAATTGTCTCAAGCATTGCAACACATGTTAAGGATGAATCTGGTTACAATGAGAGGACCTCATCCAAACCCCAAGACTTCTTCCCCTAACTACAATACTAATGTAAGGTGTGCCTATCATGTTGGCAGCCTTGGACATGATACGAATGACTGTTGGGTATTGAAAAATAAGATTCAAGACCTGATCAATGAAAGAATGTTGGAGTTTACACAAGATGGTCAGGCTGAGTTCTTCTTCCATCCCTCCAAGGTAAACAATTTAAAGTGACAAGTTCAAATAAATAGGCTTTTGGTTCATTAGAATTTACAAGTTGTAATTTCCTTTTGATTGTTCGAGCACTCATTTCTTGTCAAACTTTGTTATTTCATCAATGCATTGTAAATGTTTATCTTGAACCAATTCATTCGTATTCATTATATTCAAACTGTATTTTTACTTCCTTTTTGTGATATTCAAATCCTGATTAAAAAGCTCTAAGACTTTAGAGTGAGGATGACGAAAACGATACCACAACCTCTATAGTATACTTTTGAGCAAACCCCGCTGATGATGTACATGCGTTGTTTCAAATCCTAAATAGTGGAGTTATAAGGAAGATAATCCCTAGTCAACCCCTTTGAGCCTATGAAGTAGGTGTTTTTCTTTTCACACAAATTAAAACTCTTAATCTTAACCTTGGGCAGGGTATTTTTCTCAGTTAATTCAAATGCACATTCAGTCACAATCTTCCACGTCATACATAATGAATGGCATCAAAGACGTCCTTCCAAATCAAAAGATGGTGATGGTTCCATATAATCGTCAAGGCAGGCAGTCATTATTTTTCAAAATAAAAGCATGCTAAGTCTAAACCTATGAAGGAGACTTAAGAAAAAAACTGGGGCATCCCGCTGACTGCAATCACAAAAGAAACAGTCCAAGAAAAAGAAGGGATAACAAAATAATAAAAATAGAGGTCCTACAAATCCTCAACAAAAAATAAAGGTTACAAAATTGATTGTCTTCCCAAAATAAACATTCAATTTCCGAACAATCACCGGAATATCAGAGCAAAAACTCAAGCGGGAGTTAAACGCACAATTAACTGAGCATAGGACTAAAGAACATCACGAAGAACGGGTTGGTTACAAATAAATTTTGGGCCTTTATCCTTTATTTCTTAAACCGTGAACCAGACCATGTTACAACCCTTAAAAGTCCTAGTTGAAGCGTGGGTTAGTTCGAAAGCATATTGTTACAAAAGGTATCCTGACTCTTGTAAGGTTTGCTATACATCCTGAGTCGATATCACATGCTTGCAAAATTTAATTTTACTAAAAAATGCAATTTCAAAAAAAATTCAAGATAGGCATAAGCTTTGCATTCTTTAAACCCAATTTGTTTGCACATGACTATTTGTTTAACAGTAGAGAAATTCACACGATGAATATTCAACGAACATAAATCCTCTCAATGGACAGAATCGTCTCGGATGGAAAAGCACTTCCAACCAAGGGGGCACGCCATGGTGACTAATTAATCTAGGGAAGTTAAGTCAATATTCAAAAGAATCTTTCGAAAATGCTGAGTAGCCAGGGGAAAATATCCATTTGAATCACTCGGGGCATGTCACATCGATCGGGGATTCCAGTAGAGAATTACAGTGATCAAAACCCTTTGGTACCACCAAATTGCTTGTCTGTGCCAGAGTGTTAGATGGTGTCAGTATCATGTCTTTGAATCCTTCCATGACAGTTCTTAGAAATGATACCTAGGAAATTCAATATTATCAGAAACTTGATCAAACATCAAGTGCACCAGACCCACCCCAGAGGCAAATAGGATCCCACATATGAAAGGGCACATGCGATCACATAAACATTTTCTGGCATTTCTACAACACTTGTTGTCTTAGACAGTGACAACACTCCACATCCTATGAACGCGGACATAGTCAGAAAATACTACGCATGAAAAAGACCCGCTAGGTTGACATTCCTAGGCCAAATTAAGGGCATCCTGTTGTACCCCAAAATTTGCCCTCCCATATTTCTCAAAATATTTTAAGAAAAATTCACAAGTCCAACCCGGCGCGTCATATTCAGGTATTCTTTCGCCAAGATATATCTGATAACGTAATCTCAAATTCAGGTTCGGCTCAAGAGTCAATTCTTTAAAGAAGGTATCCGAATGTGTGAGTTTTCTCGAAGAAATATGATGAAAAAGTGTGCTGAAAGTGCAGTTTTTACGCGCTAAAAAATTCATAACTTGAAGATCGTGGCTCGTTTTGAACCCGTTCTGGTGGCCAAAATTCCGTCTTTATATTATCTACGTTTTCATCTCTCACGGCTGGAAGCCAATTTCGATCAGAAGGTCTTCAAAAATGTGGATTTATCAAGTATTTTCATACAGAAAATTTGTGACAGAAGTTTATTTGCGTCATGTTCAGAAAATCATAACTTGGTCGATTTTCATCGTATCGAGCTGGTTCCGGCGCCAAAATTTCACAAATTGAGTTGGCTACATTTTCACATAAGGTATTGAGTTCAAACGGTATTCAAAAGGCCTTCGTTTTTTGCTCAGAGTGCATGACACGCCAAAAATCCTGAATGCTGAATATTATTTCATCTGGGCCGAAATTTCGAAAATTCATAACTCGGTCAATTTTTATCGGATTGAGCTCATATTTTTACACAAGGTCACTGACTCATAGATCTACAACTTTGCTTCAAAAGTCGAGACCGGATTATGCTCCGATCAATACCAGTTTTTTATTGAAGAACGTGTCAGAGTCGACACTGGAGCCCAAAATAAGTTTGTCTGAGCTGAAACTTCAAAAATTAATAACTAATTCACCGTTTATCCGATTGAGCCGATTTTCGGACAGGAGTTAGTTATCGATGTCAGCTACATTTTGTTTTCACATTTCAACTTCAAAAATTGCACTTAAGTCCCTGCGATTTAGCCTGGAAAGTGACGAACTCAAGTGAACATTGGAGGCCCAATTGCACATTCAAAGCCCATTTTCTTTACCCTAATTTCCATTATATAATCACCTTCTTTTCACACAAACCAGGGAGGAGGAGAAAAAGAGAGAAAAAACCTGGCCACAACACTGTCAGAATATCAAATTCTTTCAAGAACCCTAAAACCTTGAAATCCTTATTACAAATCACTCTCTCACTACAAACAAGCCATCACAGTTACAAACCAACACCTCACTACTTCTTCATTAAGGGTAAGGCTGGCTTGATCTCCATGATCTAAAAGACATAAAAGCATTCATGTCACTAATTTTCCAGTGAGGGTAAGATTGATTTGATCTCCATGATCAAAAGGGTATAATCATTCATACATGCCATATTGTGCCTAAACATTAAATTTCTTCATATATTGGCTTTATTTGCATTTTATGATTTTATTTAATGTGTTCATGAGATTCAACACTGCAGATTTAGACAGGATCCCATGCAGGTTCATTAAGGAACGTTGAGGCCAAAAGCCAAATGGCCAAAAGCCAAAAGCCAAAAGCCAAAAGCCAAAAGCCAAAAGCCAAATGGCCAAAAGAACAACTTATACAGGACACCAATACATGGCGAGACAGACATCCTGAGAAGATTAAGGAACGTTGAGGCCAGAACACAAATGGCCAACATCCAGAACACAAATGGCCATGAAACCCAATCCAATGGCCAAAGAATGCAGACCGTTCAAAAAAACCTCCCCTTGGGCCTGAAACCCCCCTTGGTTTGCATCCTTTTTAATTTTATTTTCTTTTCTTTTCTAATTCTTTTTTAATTGTTTTAATTGTTTTTTTTACCATAAAATAATTTTCTATAATAAAAACAGAAAAATAAAAAATACAAATATCTTTAATTATTATTAATTTCATCACTAACCTATTTTTTGTAAATAAACTCTAACAATTAACTTAGTTTAATTTAGGTTTTTAAACTTTAATCTTTTTCTTAATAAGTAAAAAATATCTAAAATTAGGTTCTTTTGACATTTTCATCTTTTTCTTAAATAAATTATTAATCATCATTATTTATCATTATTATTAATTATCATTAATTTTGTAAATAAACATGTAAATAAATTAATTAACTAGTAAATTAGGTTAACTTTAATATTTTCATTAATAATTAAAATAATCTAGATTTAGGGTTTCCTTTTAATTCTTTTTCTTTATTTTTCATAAATACAAAAAACACTAAAACACTTTCTTTTCTTTAATTAAATAATTAATTGGACTTTAATTTAATTTAATTTCATGCAAAGGGTCAAAACCCTCGGACGTCCTAATTTTAATTCTTTTCACGCATTATTTCTTTCGATCATTATGTAACTGTTTCTCAGATGTAATAGTAATTAGGTTTATCTTTCTGTCTTTACTTTCCGCATCTTTATCAAAAACGGGTCTTTGTATTTTGGCGATGTATAGACCCGCGCCTTGTAATAGCGTAGGATTTTACTTTCCGCATTTAAATTTCCGCACTTTTAAATTCTAATTACATGAAAGAATGTATGGCTAATTAAAAACAATGCGTAGCTCACCATGTCATGATCAAAGATAATTGCTAAACATGAAAACAACACACCAATTCACACACCACTCTTAGGGTACGCCTCACTGTTGGCTTGCCTTCGAAACTTGGTCGTCGAGTATAGGACATTTTAGTAAGTCCTTATGTACATAACATGATCCAGTTGCCTCGAAACGGTTGCCTCGGAATTAAAAAAGGATCAATGGCATAAGGGTAGCTTCTAAGGTGTCCTACTGTTGCTCTGGTGACCACATTGTCCCTAACAAACGAATTGACCCGAACACCTCCAACGGTGGTGCTACCTACCTCTCAATGGTGGGATGGCACTACCTTAAGGACATTTACACAGCCTAATTCCTTAGGGTAGGTAGATGACTCGTAGATACTTGCTCTATTCAAAACAAAACAAAACTCTTTTCACACCGACACTTTTCAAAAAGCTTTCAAAACAATTTTTCAAACACTCTTGAGGACTGATACAAGAGTCGATCTGAAATCTTTAAACGGAACTTTTTTTCAAACTCACTCACACTTTGAAAAGCAAACATTTTGAAAACACAATGAGCAAGTATCTAAGAGCCCATGGATAACCATGGATAGAAAGGGTGCTAACACCTTCCCTTTCTATAAATCTACCTCCCGAACCGAGAAACTATCTCATAAGGAATTTTGCTGTGCTTTTGTCCTGTCCATGTTGGAGAAAATAAAAGACGGTGGCGACTCTTGCTTACCGTGACATTTCGCGAACCAGCATTAAACAGTCAGTTCCAGATCCACCGATCACACATCCCGACGAACCAAAAGAGTTCAGACAAAAATTAGGGATATATACACACACAAAAATTGTACACCCGGCAAGTCGAAAACCTGAAAAGGCAGCTTGGGCAAAAAAGGATATCTCAGTGGATTGAAAACCCGAAAGGACGGTTCAGGAAAAAGTTAGTGATTAAAAGAGCACGACCATGTCCTGTCATCTTATCATTTGTCTATCAGTAGAAGACTTATCACCCTGGTCAGCATTTACGAAGAACCCCAGGAGTTGGGATGAAACTCAAACCATCCGCAAAGTCTCTGCAGGTACTTTCTCCAGTAGGTACAGAGGCAGGAGCATCTTACTAAAAATTCACTGCCATATCCTCAGCTTATAACCTAGTGATGTCAGGTGTTCTTGTATCCCTGGCAGAACAGGAACTTCCAACTACTGCTCTGACATCAAGTTTTCCCCAGTAAAGTCGTCAAACTTCTCAGGATTCCCCAACAGGATTTCATAAAATCCTCAAGCAGTGCACAATGCTTTCCTTCCCCAACAGAGTTTATTTCTCTAACAACGGAAGAACATCTCCCAACAGTTCAACTTCAAAAAATTTGAAGACATACATTCTTCATCCCCAGCAACAATTAGGGATTCATTTTCCCTAGTTCAAAAACATTGCAGTAGAACGACTGGCACGTTCATACATTACATTCATGCATCGTTTCTACAAACAGCATAGAATATGCAGCACAAAAGCATATATCACGATCTCATTTATTTTGAGAGTATCATGCAACTTATACATCATGACATCTCATGAAACTGTTTTTACCTTTTCAGGTCAAACACTATCAACTTATACAGTAGGTCCAAGATTAATCTATATGACCAACATTCTCAAGTTCCAGATTAATACCCGAAATCAGATAGGAAAATTATCCGTGAATAAATTGCAGATCAATTCCCGAAAAAAATAGGATGACTGGCTACATAACGAACTATTCCTTTAGACCTCTGCTGGTTCAGTTTAAACCAATCAATGGTTTATTCTGATTCTGTTCCGGTAGACACTTTCTCTAGTTCAGATAAATCGCCCCAAAGATTTACTCTGATTCTTTTCCAGTTAAAGATTATCCAAGACCTCTGCCAGTTCAGTTTAAATCGATCAATGGTTTATTCTGATTCCATTCTGGTAGACACTTTTTCTAGATCAGATAAATCGCTCCAAATATTTATTCTTATTCTTTTCCAGTTAAAGTTTATTCAAGACATATACTGGTTCAATTTAAACCTATCAATGGTTTATTCTGATTCCATTCTGGTAGACACTTTCATTGGTTCAGATAAATCGCTCCAAAGATTTACTGTGATTCTTTTCCAGTTAAAGTTTATTCAAGACTTCTACCGGTTCAGTTTAAACCAATTAATGGTTTATGCTGATTCCGTTTCGGTAGACACTTTCTCTGGTTTAGATAAGTCGCCCCAAATATTTATTCTGATTCCTTTCCAGTTAAAGTTAATTCAAGACCTCTGCTGGTTCAGTTTAAACCGATCAATGGTTTATTCTGATTCTGTTCCGGTAGACACTTTCTATGGTTCAGATAAATCGCCCCAAATATTTACTCTAATTCTTTTCCAGCTAAAGATTATCCAAGATCTCTGCTAGGTCAGTTTAAACCGATCAATGGTTTATTCTGATTCCATTCCGGTAGACCATTTCTCTGGTTCAAATAAATCCCTCCAAACAATTCTTCTGATTCTTTTCCAGTTAAAGATTATCCAAGACCTCTGATGGTTCAGTTTAAACTGATCAATGGTTTTTTCTGATTCCGTTTCGGTATACACTTTCTCTGGTTCAGATAAATCGCTCCAAAGATTTATTCTGATTCTTTTCCACTAAAGTTTATTCAAGACCTCTACTGGTTTAGTTTAAACCAATCAATGGTTTATTCTGATTCTGTTTCGGTAGACACTTTCTCTGGTTCAGATAAATCGCTCCCAAGATTTACTCTGATTCTTTTCCAGTTAAAGTTTATTCAAGACTTCTGCTGGTTTAGTTTAAACCAATCAATGGTTTATTCTGATTTTGTTCGGGTAGACACTTCCTCTGGTTCAGATAAGTCTTGCCAAAACTTATTCTGTTTCCTTTCCAGTTAAAGTTTATTCAAGACTTCTGTTGGTTCAGTTTAAACCGGTCAATGGTTTATTCTGATTCATTTCCGGTGGATACTTTCTCTGGTTCAGTCAAATCGACCCTAAGATTTCTCTGATTTTATTCCAATTAAAGATAACTCAAGACCTCTATTGGTTCAGCTTCAATCGACTAGTGATTTATTCTAATTCTTTTTCGATAGATACTTTCTCTGGTTCAGTCAAATCGACCCTAAGATTTTTTTGATTCTTATCCAGTTAAAGATGATTCAAGACCTTTCTCTGGTTCAGTTAATTTGACACTAAGATTTTCTGATTCTTTTCCAGTTAAAGATATTGTAAAGCCTGGAGTCCGACCAGATAGCAGTTTATTAATTACTATAAAGCCTGGACCCGACCAGATGATAGTATAACCTATGACACCGAAACCTGGACTCGACCAGATAACGATATACCTCATATTCAAGTTAAAGCCTGGACCCGACCAATTCACACACCACTCTTAGGGTACACCTCACTGTTGGCTTGCCTTCGAAACGTGGTCGTCGAGTATAGGACGTTTTAGTAAGTCCTTATGTACATAACATGATCCAGTTGCCTCGAAACGGTTGCCTCGGAATTAAAAAAGGATCAATGGCATAAGGGTAGCTTCTAAGGTGTCCTACTGTTGCTCTGGTGACCACATTGTCCCTAACAAACGAATTGACCCGAACACCTCCAACGGTGGTGCTACCTACCTCTCAATGGTGGGATGGCACTACCTTAAGGACATTTACACAGCCTAATTCCTTAGGGTAGGTAGATGACTCGTAGATACTTGCTCTATTCAAAACAAAACAAAACTCTTTTCACACTGACACTTTTCAAAAAGCTTTCAAAACAATTTTTCAAACACTCTTGAGGACTGATACAAGAGTCGATCTGAAATCTTTAAACGAAACTTTTTTTCAAACTCACTCATGTAGTTGTTTAGGTATTGGCTTGCATTTTTGGTAAAACCCAAGTGTATGTGTGAATGTCATGACTGATGTCATAACATTCTAGTTTAGTTTGTACTGATTCATTAGGTACCTTTGCAGAAAAATATTGTCATTCAGGAACTGATGTTTATAAGTGTGTATCTGAGCATTTTGCAAAATGATCACATTTTGCTAAATCAGTAGACAGGTTTTCTCAGATGTCATAACAGATGTTAAGACATCCTGTTCTGAACTAACAGGTTTGCAGGTTGGATAAGTCTGAGTTTTTTCAGGAAAATAACTCAGTCTTTCCAGAACAGAATCCTGCGTTTTCTGAGGGGTAACCTAGCTCAACCCTAACCTGGTTAATAAAGTCCTGTGACCTGGTCTTGAGGTCAAACGAAATTAACCCTAGGTTTTTGTGGAAACCCTAACTGAAGTTGCAGCTGCTATATATTCAACAGAGCTGCTGTTTTGCAAGAAATCCCTTTTTTGATCAGAAGATCATTTGTAGTCTGTATAGGTTTGATTATTGTACTCCAAGCAATTATCATTGTGATAAGTGACTTGGAATAGGTTTTTAATTGTAAGGGTTGTATGGCACTCAAAGCTTTGAAGCAAGAGTGTTTGAATGTTCCTTGACTAAAGCTGTGAAGCAGAGTCAAGTTAGTTGTGTGCATCACTCAAAGCTGTGAAGCAAGAGTGATTGTGTTGCTTGATTAAAAAGCTGTGAAGCTTAATCAAGTGTTTGTTTTTGAAGAGTGTCTTCATCAAATCATTAGTCAAATTGTTTTATGTATCACTGATGTGATTAAGGGGGAGTGAGTAGGAACTCAGGTTTAAGTTGTACTTAGATTGAAATTGCATTGGGTAGGTTTTAAGTGAAGGAGATAAACTGGTTGGTTTATTCCTGAATTAACATCTCTTATAGTGGATTTCCTCCCTGGCTTGGTAGCCCCCAGAGTAGGTGTTGCTGCACACTGAACTGGGTAAACAATTGACTGTGTTCTTTATTGTTTTTGTATTTACTATCATATAGTAAGTCAGATACGGTATCATAACATTGAACGTGACATTGAGTATCTGCAGCCAGAATTTCAATTGGCATCAGAGCAGGCACCCTGCCTGTATTACTGGGTGAGATCTAGGGATATCACTTTCTGGCACTATGGACAAAGAAGGAGTTTTTGGAAATAGACCACCCATTCTGGATGGAACTAATTATGACTACTGGAAACCTCGTATGATTGCCTTCTTAAAATCTCTGGACAAAAAGGCTTGGAGAGCTGCTGACAAAGGATGGATTCATCCCACCATAACTGAGAAAGATGGGACAATCAGTCTGAAGCCTGAGGAAGATTGGAGTAAAGAAGAAGATGAGTTAGCTCTGGGAAATTCAAAAGCTTTAAATTCCTTGTTCAATGGAATTGATAGAAACATTTTCAGACTAGTACATCAATATGAACTGGCCAAGGAAGTTTGGGACACTCTCAAAACTACTCATGAGGGCACTTCCAAAGTAAAAATGTCAAGGCTTCAGATGTTGACTACCAAGTTTGAGAATCTAAAAATGACGGAAGATGAAACCATTCATGAGTTTCACATGAACATCTTGGAGATTGCCAACACCTCAGGAGCACTGGGAGAAAAGATGTCAGAAGAAAAACTGGTGAGGAAGATTCTCAGATCCTTGCCTAAAAGATTTGCAATGAAGGTAACTGCCATAGAAGAAGCCCAGGACATCAGCAAGTTGAAAGTGGATGAACTTATTGGGTCTCTTCAGACTTTTGAGATGGGGATCACTGATAATGGTGACAAGAAGAACAAAAGCATAACACTTGTATCCAACACTGATGTTGAAAACAAGGAGGATGAAGAAGAAAATATTTCAGAAGCTATTGCCATGCTTGGAAGACAGTTCAACAAGCTCATCAAAAGAATGGATCCAAAGTCAAGGTCTAATGTTCATAACATTCCCTCTGACATTGACAGTTCCAGCAGAAGACCAAGGTCAGAAGATAAGGGAAACCAAGGCAGAGGTATTCAATGCCATGGATGTGAAGGATATGGACATATTCGAGCTGAATGTCCTACCTTTCTTAAGAAACAAAAGAAAGGAATGACTGTTACTTGGTCTGACTATGATTCAGAAAGTAATTCTGAAGAAGAATCTGCCGAACTAGTTACTGCTCTAACTAGTGTTTGTACTTCTGAAAGTGACACTAGTGATGAAGAAGTGACATTTGAAGAACTGGCTGATACCTACAAGAAATTGTGTATCAGAAGTGCTGAAGTCTGTGTGCAGAATGAGAAACAATCAAAACTCATTATAAAGCTGGAGGCTGAAAAAAGGGAAGATCTTGAAACTATAAGTCACCTAGAAGGGGAAGTTCAATTACTGAACTCACAACTGAACCAAATGAAAAAATCTATCAAGATGTTGACCAATGGATCAGATAAATTGGAAGAGATCCTACAAGTTGGACAAAATGTGGGAAACAAATCTGGTCTAGGATTTGTGGAAGCTAAGAAACCTGGTGCAGACAAGAAGATCAGGCATGTTAAACAATTGTCAAAGCAGATGTCTAAACACAACTCTCAACATCAGAAATACATGAAGAAAAAATACCAAAGATGGAGATGTCATCATTGTGGGAGGTATGGACACATAAAGCCCTTCTGCTTCAAATTACATGGATACCCTAATCAAAACTCAGGTGCTAAACCTAAGCCAAAAAGGGTACCACATACTCCTCATTGGAAGAAAAAGGCTACTGCCCTGATAGCCCATACTTCCCTGAGAGTGTCTGCAAAGGAAGGCTGGTACTTTGACAGTGGATGTTCCAGACACATGACTGGAATCAAAAATCTCCTCAATAATGTTATGCCTCACACCACCAGTTTTGTGACCTTTGGAGATGGTGCTAAAGGTGAAGTCAAAGGAGTTGGTAATTTGGACTGCCCTGGAGTTCCAAGTCTGAATAAAGTACTGCTGGTAAAAGGGCTGACTGCTAATCTCATTAGTATCAGTCAATTATGTGATCTAGGATTCAAGGTCAACTTCTCAAGATCTGAATGTCTAGTAATTAATGAAAAACTAGAAGTTGTAATGAGAGGAATCAGATCCAAAGATAACTGCTACTTGTGGCAGCCTGAGAACACTGATATCTCCACTATGTGTCCAATTACCAAAGAAGAAAAAGAGATGAAACTGTGGCAGCATAAGCTTGGTCCTCTTCATCTAAGAAGAATGAAAAGAGCTATTTCTATGGAAGCAGTCAGAAGAACTCCAAAACTACAGGTTGATAATGTCTGTGATGTGGCAAATAAACTTGAAGAAGGATGTGTTGTCAGAACCATAAGTTATCTTGACAAGGATGTTGGAAATAACAAGTCTAATAAATTCTGTTTCCCTGAAGAAATGAGGCTTGAAGTCTTCTCTCCTATAACTCTCCATCAAAATGGACTGGACAAACAGAAAATTATTCAAGAATCAACCAGAACTATGATTCATATCAAAAGAATGCCTTCCCAGCTCTGTGCGGAAATAGTTGCTGCTAGGAAAAACTGTTCTCAAAATATCTGGTCAAAACAGATGCTCACTGAGTATAATGTCACACAAGATGTTGTGACATTGTGTTGTGACAATCTGAATACAATCAATATTTCCTTGAACCCTATTCAGCATAACTGGAACAAGCGCATTGACTTTGTAGAGAAGAAGTCATTTAAACTGGAACATAGTTTCTCTAAGCTTCAGCTGACTGATTCTTCTACCAAGGCTCTTGTTGGAAATAAACTTGAAAATTTGAGGGGCAGGTTGGGTATTTACCAACATGAGAAATTATAGCAATTAATTTTGCTTAAAACAAAGGTTGAAGGAATTAATTTTATTAAGTCTATCTTTAGTGGGTTAATCATATGCTTTCACAATTCTTTCAAAATCTTTAAGAAGTTGAAAAGACTCCCTTTTGCCTCCTACCTCTCTCGTCCTTGCAACCTGTTTCCTCCTCTCAATCAAAGATTTTTCTCAAATTGCTACCGTTACTCAAAGTCAATCAAAATGTCTCAGACATCGTCTTCAACCATGGCGACTTCATCATCCTCATCATCTTCATCATCTGACCAAGACTCTAGAGCAATCACCACATGCATAGAATCTGAAGTTCTTGAGGTCACTCCTCTCAGAGAGATGGCAACTGACCCAGCCAAAGTCAAAAAGCTAAGAACTAGACATGCAGGAAGAGCTCAAGCTACAGCCTCTGGTAATTCTTCTCATCCTTCTTCTTCTGTACCAAATAGAGAAGGATCAGTTCAAGTTCATCAAGCCATTGCTAGGCTTGTTACTAGTATACTGAGCGGAAACCAACCTGTACCGGGGATTTCCGTCCCTTTAAATCAATCAGAAAGCCCAAATGTGGAACTCTCTGAGAATGTAGATGTCACTGAGAATGTTGTGACACAAAAAGACAACATTCAGAACCCTTCAGAAAAGGCAGCTGATCCACCTATCATTGATGTGGATGAGGATTACTCAGATAATGATCTGATTGCTAATGTGAACCCTAGCATAGCTAGGAGATTGATGAAAAGAAAGAGTAATCAGAATGATGCAAAATGTGTGTCCAAAGACAAACCTGCTGCTAAGAAATCCAAGGCTGAAGGCATGGCTGAGAAAAGTATTCAGACAAAAGGGAAGAAGGCCCAGGTGCATACTGCTAGACAACCAATCTCTAATAAGAGAAAAGATCCTGAATCTTCTGATTCTGATGAGGAATCAGAATTTGAGATTGATGCTGAAGAAACTCCTATCAGAAGGAAGCTCCCTTCCAGCAAAATTGCTAGAGTACCTGAAGTCCCAACAGACAACATCTCTTTTCATCATCCTGACAATGCAAACAGATGGAAGTATGTTTGCTTAAAGAGAATAGCTTTAGAGAGAGAACTCAACAATGATGCCTTGGAGTTCAAAGACATCATGGACCTGATCAAGAATGCTGGACTGATGAAGACAGTGATAAAATTTAACAAATGTTATGAAAATCTGGTCAAGGAGTTTGTAGTGAACTTGTCTAATGATTGTGCTGATGGAAGGTCAGCTGACTTTGAAAGTGTTTTTGTTAGAGGAAGAAGGGTCAAGTTCTCTCCATCAGAAATTAACAAGTTTCTTGGAAGAACAAATGAGGATTGTCCTGATCTGGAGGCCACTGACAATGAAGTTTGTCAAACCATCACAGCCAGGCAAGTGAAGTGTTTGCCCTTGAAAGGCAAGCTGAATGCCAGCAAACTCAGCATGAAATTTGCCATCCTGCATAAAATAGGTGCAGCCAACTGGGTGCCTACAAATCATAAATCAACTATCTCCACAGGATTGGGCAGATTTATTTATGCTGTGGGAACCAAGACTGCTTTTGACTATGGCAGGTACATCTTTGAACAAACTTTAAAGCATGCTGGTAGTTATGCTGTCAAAGGACCAATAGCCTTTCCCTCCCTCCTTTGTGGAATTATCCTTGCACAATACCCTGATATCCTTGTGGCAAGAGATACAGTCTGCAAAAGAGCTTCTGCCCTTGGCTTGCACTACAAACTGTTTCAGGGATCTCATGTTCCAGACATTGTCATAGCATCAGCTGAGACATCGTCTGTGAAGACCCAGTCCAAGACATCAGATGTCATAGCTGTTTTAAAAGAGACTTGCAAAGAGCTGGATGCTAGGAAAAAGACCCTAGAAATCCTAATTGCCAGGCTAGAAAAGGAGGAAGCTGAAGAAAACAGAAGGGAAGAAGGTGTAGAAGCTGAAGGTCATCTCAACATTGAAGAAACTAGCTCCTCTGAGTCTGATGACAGTGCTTGAAGGTTGGTTGCTATTTGGTGGTGTTGCTGGTTGGTGCTGATATCTGGTGGAGTTTGGAAGTGTGTTCAGTTTTTTTTCTGCTGCTGCTCTTATTATTTGTTTTGGATAACTGTATAATCATTATGAACATGTATCTTTGGCCCATTTGTGGCTAAAGAGGGGGAGAATATTTTGGTACTTAATATGTACTTACTCAATTAGACATTCTATTTTTCTGCAGTCATTTCTTTTTGCTGCTATCTATCTCTGATTGCTTAGGGTCTTTAGCCAAAAATCTGCCAAAGGGGGAGTTTGTAGTTGTTTAGGTATTGGCTTGCATTTTTGGTAAAAACCAAGTGTATGTGTGAATGTCATGACTGATGTCATAACATTCTAGTTTAGTTTGTACTGATTCATTAGGTACCTTTGCAGAAAAATATTGTCATTCAGGAACTGATGTTTATAAGTGTGTATCTGAGCATTTTGCAAAATGATCACATTTTGCTAAATCAGTAGACAGGTTTTCTCAGATGTCATAACAGATGTTAAGACATCCTGTTCTGAACTAACAGGTTTGCAGGTTGGATAAGTCTGAGTTTTTTCAGGAAAATAACTCAGTCTTTCCAGAACAGAATCCTGCGTTTTCTGAGGGGTAACCTAGCTCAACCCTAACCTGGTTAATAAAGTCCTGTGACCTGGTCTTGAGGTCAAACGGAATTAACCCTAGGTTTTTGTGGAAACCCTAACTGAAGTTGCAGCTGCTATATATTCAACAGAGCTGCTGTTTTACAAGAAATCCCTTTTTTGATCAGAAGATCATTTGTAATCTGTATAGGTTTGATTATTGTACTCCAAGCAATTATCATTGTGATAAGTGACTTGGAATAGGTTTTTAATTGTAAGGGTTGTGTAGCACTCAAAGCTTTGAAGCAAGAGTGTTTGAATGTTCCTTGACTAAAGCTGTGAAGCAGAGTCAAGTTAGTTGTGTGCATCACTCAAAGCTGTGAAGCAAGAGTGATTGTGTTGCTTGATTAAAAAGCTGTGAAGCTTAATCAAGTGTTTGTTTTTGAAGAGTGTCTTCATCAAATCATTAGTCAAATTGTTTTATGTATCACTGCTGTGATTGAGGGGGAGTGAGTAGGAACTCAGGTTTAAGTTGTACTTAGATTGAAATTGCATTGGGTAGGTTTTAAGTGAAGGAGATAAACTGGTTGGTTTATTCCTGAATTAACATCTCTTATAGTGGATTTCCTCCCTGGCTTGGTAGCCCCCAGAGTAGGTGTTGCTGCACACTGAACTGGGTAAACAATTGACTGTGTTCTTTATTGTTTTTGTATTTACTGTCATATAGTAAGTCAGATACGGTGTCATAACATTGAACGTGACATTGAGTATCTGCAGCCAGAATTTCAACTCACACTTTGAAAAGCAAACGTTTTGAAAACACAATGAGCAAGTATCTAAGAGCTCATGGATAACCATGGATAGAAAGGGTGCTAACACCTTCCCTTTCTATAAATCTACCTCCCGAACCGAGAAACTATCTCATAAGGAATTTTGCTGTGCTTTTGTCCTGTCCATGTTGGAGAAAATAAAAGACGGTGGCGACTCTTGCTTACCGTGACATTTCGCGAACCAGCGTTAAACAGTCAGCTCCAGATCCACCGATCACAGAACTGGCGACTCTGCTGGGGAATACTTAAAGTGAGGTGTACCTTAGGACTAAGATCATTTGTGTTTTCAATTGTCTGAATTGTTTGCTTTATTATTGTGGGTACTGTCTTGGGAGTTCTATAGATCTTAACCCGGATCTGGGGGATACCTTCTTAGAAAGTAGCAACAAGACTGTGAGGGAACTGTGCGGGGTATACCGACATGGTTGAAGCAGTCTGCTACGCTGATGTGGCACTTTGGTGTGTACCGGTAACCCTTGAGTTCAGTCAAGGGAAGTACGGGGCCGCCGCGTGGTGTCGTGAAGCATCAACTGACCTTAGAAACCTTAATTGAACCATCTTGGCCTCTTTAGGGTAGTGAGATAACTGACTTTGGTGCAGTCCGAGGTTGGTTGATACTCGATACTACACTCAATTGAGGTTTGTTTTCTTGGAATATTTCGGTCGCCAGTTCAGTGGCTAAATCGAAACGATGAACAATGAAAGCAATCCAATGATATTGGGACCCTTAGAACCCGGTTACTTTGATAGGACAAGTTTGAGCCCATCAACTTCAAGAGGGTAATACCTAGACCCCATGCTGGCCTAAACTCTAAGGGCTGTGGTGTGACTTGTGTGCTTTCATACTTGACTACTTGCATGCTTGTTATCTGACACTTGAGTTTCTTGCAGGTTTTGTGTATAGTCCTTAATTGGGACTCATAACAGGGTTTACCTACATTACCCCATGCATAGCATAACATCATACCATTGCATGCATCCCGCATAAGGACTAACCCATTTCAAGGATCTCAAGGGCTTGTGATGCAGGTCATGATGAACCAACATGTCTGGCAAGGGGCAAAGGGGATTTATTTTCCTCTAGCCAAGGTTGTCAGGGGCTATGACCCACTCGATATGGTGAGCCTTGACTCTTGAAGAAGGACTCTCAACAACATGAAGTTCCCTCAATCAAGCTACCAGATTCTAACAATTTTCTTGTTTACCCCGTGAGGTCCTTGAAAACATTGCATGCATACATACACATCATTGCATAACAGGTACCCTTGTTACAGGTCACTTACCTTCTCCGCTGTTTATTTCAGCAATGGCTTCCCAACAAGACAACCAGGATCTTCATGCTCAAGAGACTCGGTTCAGGGAAATCCTCCTAAACCTATCCAAGGGGCAGGAAGAGTTGAGAACAATCCTCATGGGGACTTTGGTCAGGAACAGTTCTGAGGACGATAAGGATGAACGGCTAAAACATCTGCAAGCTGAGGTAGATACTATGAGAACCCAGATGTTGGGGCAAATGGCCCTTATCCAAGGATTAGCTCGGGAGCAAGAAGAGTTGAGAGCTGTGATCAACCAGCTTCAGCAAGACAGTATGAAGCAAGTAGTCAGGGCGGGGACCAAACCGGTAATCAGCCTCCAAGAAGTCAAAGGTTTGGTTCGATGAATAGACCTCTCCAAGCTGCTACTACTTCACAGGTCCAACAACGACCTCGCCCAGAACAACGGGTTTATCAGAGCAAGCCAGACAAGCCTAGGAGGAAATTCACCCAGCTCAACATGTCGCTGTTTCAAGCCTTACAACGCCTGTTGAGATTGAATCTGATCACATTAAGGGACCCTCCTAAGAATCCCAACACTTCCTTATCCCGGTATAACCCGCGTGTGAGATGTGCCAACCATTCTGACAGTCCTGGACACGACACCAACGACTGTTGGACTCTGCAGAACAAGATCCAGGACCTGATTGATGAAGGAGCAGTGGAATTCACCCCAGATGGTCAGGTCGAGTTCTTCTACTATCCCTAAACGAGAAGACCTTTTGTTCATTGGAAGTTTCAAGTTGTATTTTTCTTTGCTTGTTCAAACATTGTTCATGTCAAACTCTTTTACTTTATCAGTGCATCGCATATGTCTGTTTTGAATCAATATATTCGCATTCGCTATATGCAAACTGTTTTCATATTTTTGATAATCAACTCTCGGAAAATTCTAAGCCTCTTGAGGGAGGATGACGAAAACGATACCGCTATCATTACAGTATGCTTTTGAACAGACCCCACTGATGAGGTACATGCATTGTTTCAATTCCTAAACACTGGAGTTATAAGGAAGATAATCCCTCGTCAACCCCTTTGAGCCAAAGAAGTTGGAGTTTTTCTTTTCGAAAATTAAAACCATTAATCATAACCTGGGGCAGGGTAGTTCTCTCAGTTGATCCAAGTTCATAACGAATGGCACCAAAGAGGTCCTTATAAAACAAAAGACAATGATGGTTCCGAATAATCATAAAGACAGGCAGTCATTACCAAAAAAAAAAAACTAAAGCCCATTAAGTCAAAACCTATGAAGGAGACTTACAAAACTGGGGCATCCCGCTGACTGTAATTCCAAAAGAAACAGTTCAGGCAAAAAACAGGGATAATAAAATCAAAAAAAGAAGAAAGAGGTCCTACAAACCCTCAGCAAAAAAATGACTGCCTATTCAAAATAAATTGTCAGAATCTGAACCATCACCGGAATATCAGAGCAAAGACCCAAACAAGGTCTAACGCATGATCAACTGAGTTTAGGTTTGAAGAACATCACGAAGAGCGGGTGGGTACAAATACTTTGAGCCTTTATCCTTTGTTTCTTAAACCGTGAACCAGGCCACGTTATAACCCTTAAAAGTCCTAGCTGAAGCATGGGTTAGTTCGAAAGCATACTGTACGAAAAGTATCCTGACTCCTTAAGGCTTGCGGTAAAATAACGAGTTTGACATCACAGTTTACAAAAGAACTCACTTGTTTTATTAAAAAACTGCATTTTCAAAAACTTCGAAACAGACATAAGCTTTGCATTTTTAACATAACTTTGTTTGCATACGACTATTTGTTTGAACAGCATAGAAGCTCGCACGACGAATATCTGATGAACAAAAACACTTTCAATCAAGGGGCACGGCATGGTCATGGTCCGTCATCTGGGGCAGTCAAGTCAAGATTCAGAGAATATCTCAAGTGCCAAATAGCCTGGGTCAAATCTCCATCTAGATCACTTGGGGCATTGGACGATCAAACGAAGATCTTCTGGTGGCATGGCAACACAACAACAGGGGCACCTCCCTACATTCTGAGAACGTGGACATAGTCGAAAAAATACTACGCAAAATCAAAGACCCGCTAGGTTGACACACCTAGGCAAAAATAAGGGCTTCCCGGCGAACCAAAAGGGTTCGGGCAAAAATGAGGGATGAAATGAAAAAAATCTGTATACCCGGCAAGTCGAAAACCTGAAAAGGCGGCTTGGGCAAAAATGGTATCCCGGTGGACTGAAAACCCGAAAGGGCGGTCCAGGCAAAAGTTAGGGATCAAAGCGTACGACTATGTCCTGTCATCTCGTCACTTGCCTACCAGAAGAAGATTTGTCAATTGGCAGTCATCAAACACCTTCACAGGTACCTTCTTCTACAACAGAAACTGGGGCAATAATGAGTTGTCTAAATGATCCGGTTGCCCTGTCCACCGAAGTGCCAAGGTAAGTTCAGCTGAAGAATGCGACCAAGATACCTTCATTTCCAACAGAGCACAACAACGAAATCCCCAGCGGAGTTATCATCAAATCTCTGCGAAGTATCTCTTCCCACAGAGTAATTCCCCGCAGAGTAATCTCTTCGCCAAGTTTATTCCCCAACGGAGTTATCTTCTCCGACCGGTATTCTTGCAATCATCATCCCCAACGGAAACAAAGAATCTCACTCTTCAACATCAACCCAGGATTTGACTTCCCGGCATCCGTCAAAGATCTATTTTCCTAGACGCAGATACATTCATAAACATCACATTGTTATACATCATGATACATGCATATACGCATCATATCATACAATCTCAGGTGTTGAAAAATATTATTGCTTGATCCATATCATGCATTGCATATGACTGACCTTTACCTTTCAGGAAGGATACAGTTAAAAGATCAGCTATGTAAACGAATACAGTCAAAAGAGACCAACCCAGTCAAAGAATACAAATCCAGTTAAATCAATGCCTAAAGATTTCTTTGATACCACTCGTCGTTATAGACACTCGTCGTTATAGACACTCGTCGTTATAGACACTCGTCGTTATAGACACTCGTCGTTATAGACACCCGTCGTTATAGACACCCGTCGTTATAGACACCCGTCGTTATAGACACCCGTCGTTATAGACACCCGTCGTTATAGACACCCGTCGTTATAGACACCCGTTGTTATAGACACCCGTCGTTATAGACACCCATCGTTATAGACACCCGTCGTTATAGACACCCGTCGTTATAGACACCCGTCGTTATAGACACTTGTCGTTATAGACACTCATCGTTATAGACACTCGTCGTTATAGACACGCGTCGTTATAGACACCCGTCGTCATAGATACACGTCGTCATAGACACTCGTCGTCATAGACACTCGTCGTTATAAACACTCGTCGTTATAGACACTCGTCGTTATAGACACTCGTCGTTATAGACACCCGTCGTCATAGACACTCGTCGTTATAGACACTCTTTGTTATAGACACTCTTTGTTATAGACACTCGTCGTTATAGACACTCGTCGTTATAGACACTCGTCGTTATAGACACTCGTCGTTATAGACACTCGTCGTCATAGACACTTGTCGTTATAGACACTCGTTGTTATAGACACTCGTCGTTATAGACACCCGTCGATAAAGACCACCCGTCCATGGAAATAACCTGTCAGTAGAGACAACTCACCAACCTTTCTGAATTCCAGACTCGATTCCTGTATCCGGCCAGGGCACGTCTAAAGAGTTCGAAGATCCGATTCCTGTATCTCGCCAGGGTGTATCTGTTGACGACTAATATTCTCCGGACTCAATTCCTGTATCCTGCCAGGGCACGTCTGAAGAGTTTAAAGATTCGATTCCTGTATCCAGCCAGGGCACATCTACGTAAAGAGTTTGAAGATCAACTCCTATAACAGGCCAGGTAATTATTTTTCTTTCTCAGGTACGCAAGTTCTCGCTAAGGAATCTCTTACGCGATCGACACCTAGGTGGCGTCTATAAGCCCATTCCCGACAAGGTACTATCATACTTCCAGATGGCATCTATAAGCCCATCTCCACATACCTACAGTCTCCAAATGGCATCTGTAAGCCCATTCCCTGCATCACACTGCTGACATTCTACTATGTGAGTGCAAATTTCTGGGCACTCTAGTGTTCAATCATCTTCCACCTTCAGATTACGAAAGGCACGCCAGCCAATCTACATCCTCAGGTCTAAGAAGATTGAACAGGGGCAACTGTTGTACCCCAAAATTTGCCCTCCCATATTTCTCAAAATATTTCAAGAAAAATTCACAAGTCCAACCCGGCGCGTCATATTCAGGTATTCTTTCGCCAAGATATATCTGATAACGTATTCTCAAATTCAGGTTCGGCTCAAGAGTCAATTCTTTAAAGAAGGTATCCGAATGTGTGAGTTTTCTCGAAGAAATATGGTGAAAAAGTGTGCTGAAAGTGCAGTTTTTACGCGCTAAAAAATTCATAACTTGAAGATCGTGGCTCGTTTTGAACCCGTTCTGGTGGCCAAAATTCCGTCTTTATATTATCTACGTTTTCATCTCTCACAGCTGGAAGCCAATTTCGATCAGAAGGTCTTCAAAAATGTGGATTTATCAAGTATTTTCATACAGAAAATTTGTGACAGAAGTTTATTTGCGTCATGTTCAGAAAATCATAACTTGGTCGATTTTCATCGTATCGAGCTGGTTCTGGCGCCAAAATTTCACAAATTGAGTTGGCTACATTTTCACATAAGGTATTGAGTTCAAACGGTATTCAAAAGGCCTTCGTTTTTTGCTCAGAGTGCATGACACGCCAAAAATCCTGAATGCTGAATATTATTTCATCTGGGCCGAAACTTCGAAAATTCATAACTCGGTCAATTTTTATCGGATTGGGCTCATATTTTTACACAAGGTCACTGACTCATAGATCTACAACTTTGCTTCAAAAGTCGAGACCGGATTATGTTTCGATCAATACCAGTTTTTTATTGAAGAACGTGTCAGAGTCGACACTGGAGCCCAAAATAAGTTTGTCTGAGCTGAAACTTCAAAAATACATAACTAATTCACCGTTTATCCGATTGAGCCGATTTTCGGACAGGAGTTAGTTATCGATGTCAGCTACATTTTGTTTTCACATTTCAACTTCAAAAATTGCACTTAAGTCCCTGCGATTTAGCCTGGAAAGTGACGAACTCAAGTGAACATTGGAGGCCCAATTGCACATTCAAAGCCCATTTTCTTTACCCTAATTTCCATTATATAATCACCTTCTTTTCACACAAACCAGGGAGGAGGAGAAAAAGAGAGAAAAAACCTGGCCACAACACTGTCAGAATATCAAATTCTTTCAAGAACCCTAAAACCTTGAAATCCTTATTACAAATCCCTCTCTCACTACAAACAAGCCATCACAGTTACAAACCAACACCTCACTACTTCTTCATTAAGGGTAAGGCTGGATTGATCTCCATGATCCAAAAGACATAAAAGCATTCATGTCACTAATTTTCCAGTGATGGTAAGATTGATTTGATCTCCATGATCAAAAGGGTATAATCATTCATACATGCCATATTGTGCCTAAACATTAAATTTCTTCATATATTGGCTTTATTTGCATTTTATGATTTTATTTAATGTGTTCATGAGATTCAACACTGCAGATTTAGACAGGATCCCATGCAGGTTCATTAAGGAACGTTGAGGCCAAAAGCCAAATGGCCAAAAGCCAAAAGCCAAAAGCCAAATGGCCAAAAGAACAACTTATACATGACACCAATACATGGCGAGACAGACATCCTGAGAAGATTAAGGAACGTTGAGGCCAGAACACAAATGGCCAACAGCCAGAACACAAATGGCCATGAAACCCAATCCAATGGCCAAAGAATGCAGACCGTTCAAAAAAACCTCCCCTTGGGCCTGAAACCCCCCTTGGTTTGCATCCTTTTTAATTTTATTTTATTTTCTTTTCTAATTCTTTTTTAATTGTTTTAATTATTTTTTTTACCATAAAATAATTTTCTATAATAAAAACAGAAAAATCAAAAATACAAATATCTTTAATTATTATTAATTTCATCACTAACCTATTTTTTGTAAATAAACTCTAACAATTAACTTAGTTTAATTTAGGTTTTTAAACTTTAATCTTTTTCTTAATAAGTAAAAAGTATGTAGAATTAGGTTTTTTTGACATTTTCATCTTTTTCTTAAATAAATTATTAATCATCATTATTTATCATTATTATTAATTATCATTAATTTTGTAAATAAACATGTAAATAAATTAATTAACTAGTAAATTAGGTTAACTTTAATATTTTCATTAATAATTAAAATAATCTAGATTTAGGGTTTCCTTTTAATTCTTTTTCTTTATTTTTCATAAATACAAAAAACACTAAAACACTTTCTTTTCTTTAATTAAATAATTAATTGGACTTTAATTTAATTTAATTTCATGCAAAGGGTCAAAACCCTCGGACGTCCTAATTTTAATTCTTTTCACGCATTATTTCTTTCGATCATTATGTAACTGTTTCTCAGATGTAATAGTAATTAGGTTTATCTTTCTGTCTTTACTTTCCGCATCTTTATCAAAAACGGGTCTTTGTATTTTGGCGATGTATAGACCCGCGCCTTGTAATAGCGTAGGATTTTACTTTCCGCATTTAAATTTCCGCACTTTTAAATTCTAATTACATGAAAGAATGTATGGCTAATTAAAAACAATGCGTAGCTCACCATGTCATGATCAAAGATAATTGCTAAACATGAAAACAACACACCAATTCACACACCACTCTTAGGGTACGCCTCACTGTTGGCTTGCCTTCGAAACGTGGTCGTCGAGTATAGGACGTTTTAGTAAGTCCTTATGTACATAACATGATCCAGTTGCCTTGAAACGGTTGCCTCGGAATTAAAAAAGGATCAATGGCATAAGGGTAGCTTCTAAGGTGTCCTACTGTTGCTCTGGTGACCACATTGTCCCTAACAAACGAATTGACCCGAACACCTCCAACGGTGGTGCTACCTACCTCTCAATGGTGGGATGACACTACCTTAAGGACATTTACACAGCCTAATTCCTTAGGGTAGGTAGATGACTCGTAGATACTTGCTCTATTCAAAACAAAACAAAACTCTTTTCACACCGACACTTTTCAAAAAGCTTTCAAAACAATTTTTCAAACACTCTTGAGGACTGATACAAGAGTCGATCTGAAATCTTTAAACGAAACTTTTTTTCAAACTCACTCACACTTTGAAAAGCAAACATTTTGAAAACACAATGAGCAAGTATCTAAGAGCCCATGGATAACCATGGATAGAAAGGGTGCTAACACCTTCCCTTTCTATAAATCTACCTCCCGAACCGAGAAACTATCTCATAAGGAATTTTGCTGTGCTTTTGTCCTGTCCATGTTAGAGAAAATAAAAGACAGTAGCGACTCTTGCTTACCGTGACATTTCGCGAACCAGCATTAAACAGTCAGTTCCAGATCCACCGATCACACATCCCGACGAACCAAAAGAGTTCAGACAAAAATTAGGGATATATACACACACAAAAATTGTACACCCGGCAAGTCGAAAACCTGAAAAGGCATCTTGGGCAAAAAAGGATATCTCAGTGGATTGAAAACCCGAAAGGACGGTTCAGGAAAAAGTTAGTGATTAAAAGAGCACGACCATGTCCTGTCATCTTATCATTTGTCTATCAGTAGAAGACTTATCACCCTGGTCAGCATTTACGAAGCACCCCAGGAGTTGGGATGAAACTCAAACCATCCGCAAAGTCTCTGCAGGTACTTTCTCCAGTAGGTACAGAGGCAGGAGCATCTTACTAAAAAGTCACTGCCATATCCTCAGCTTATAACCTAGTGATGTCAGGTGTTCTTGTATCCCTGGCAGAACAGGAACTTCCAAATACTGCTCTGACATCAAGTTTTCCCCAGTAAAGTCGTCAAACTTCTCAGGATTCCCCAACAGGATTTCATAAAATCCTCAAGCAGTGCACAATGCTTTCCTTCCCCAACAGAGTTTATTTCTCTAACAACGGAAGAACATCTCCCAACAGTTCAACTTCAAAAAATTTGAAGACATACATTCTTCATCCCCAGCAACAATTAGGGATTCATTTTCCCTAGTTCAAAAACATTGCAGTAGAACGACTGGCACGTTCATACATTACATTCATGCATCGTTTCTACAAACAGCATAGAATATGCAGCACAAAAGCATATATCACGATCTCATTTATTTTGAGAGTATCATGCAACTTATACATCATGACATCTCATGAAACTGTTTTTATCTTTTCAGGTCAAACACTATCAACTTATACAGTAGGTCTAAGATTAATCTATATGACCAACATTCTCAAGTTCCAGATTAATACCCGAAATCAGATAGGAAAACTATCCGTGAATAAATTGCAGATCAATTCCCGAAAAAAAATAGGATGACTAGCTACATAACGAACTATTCCTTTAGACCTCTGCTGGTTCAGTTTAAACCAATCAATGGTTTATTCTGATTCTGTTCCGGTAGACACTTTCTCTAGTTCAGATAAATCGCCCCAAAGATTTACTCTGATTCTTTTCCAGTTAAAGATTATCCAAGACCTCTGCCAGTTCAGTTTAAATCGATCAATGGTTTATTCTGATTCCATTCTGGTAGACACTTTTTCTAGATCAGATAAATCGCTCCAAATATTTATTCTTATTCTTTTCCAGTTAAAGTTTATTCAAGACATATACTGGTTCAATTTAAACCTATCAATGGTTTATTCTGATTCCATTCTGGTAGACACTTTCATTGGTTCAGATAAATCGCTCCAAAGATTTACTGTGATTATTTTCCAGTTAAAGTTTATTCAAGACTTCTGCCGGTTCAGTTTAAACCGATTAATGGTTTATGCTGATTCCGTTTCGGTAGACACTTTCTCTGGTTCAGATAAGTCGCCCCAAATATTTATTCTGATTCCTTTCCAGTTAAAGTTTATTCAAGACCTCTGCTGGTTCAGTTTAAACTGATCAATGGTTTATTCTGATTCTGTTCCGGTAGACACTTTCTATGGTTCAGATAAATCGCCCCAAATATTTACTCTAATTCTTTTCCAGCTAAAGATTATCCAAGATCTCTGCTAGGTCAGTTTAAACCGATCAATGGTTTATTCTGATTCCATTCCGGTAGACCATTTCTCTGGTTCAAATAAATCCCTCCAAACAATTATTCTGATTCTTTTCCAGTTAAAGATTATCCAAGACCTCTGTTGGTTCAGTTTAAACTGATCAATGGTTTTTTCTGATTCCGTTTCGGTAGACACTTTCTCTGGTTCAGATAAATCGCTCCAAAGATTTATTCTGATTCTTTTCCACTAAAGTTTATTCAAGACCTCTACTGGTTTAGTTTAAACCAATCAATGGTTTATTCTGATTCTGTTTCGGTAGACACTTTCTCTGGTTCAGATAAATCGCTCCCAAGATTTACTCTGATTCTTTTCCAGTTAAAGTTTATTCAAGACTTCTGCTGGTTTAGTTTAAACCAATCAATGGTTTATTCTGATTTTGTTCGGGTAGACACTTCCTCTGGTTCAGATAAGTCTTGCCAAAACTTATTCTGTTTCCTTTCCAGTTAAAGTTTATTCAAGACTTCTGTTGGTTCAGTTTAAACCGGTCAATGGTTTATTCTGATTCATTTCCGGTGGATACTTTCTCTGGTTCAGTCAAATCGACCCTAAGATTTCTCTGATTTTATTCCAATTAAAGATAACTCAAGACCTCTATTGGTTCAGCTTCAATCGACCAGTGATTTATTCTAATTCTTTTTCGATAGATACTTTCTCTGGTTCAGTCAAATCGACCCTAAGATTTTTTTGATTCTTATCCAGTTAAAGATGATTCAAGACCTTTCTCTGGTTCAGTTAAATTGACATTAAGATTTTCTGATTCTTTTCCAGTTAAAGATATTGTAAAGCCTGGAGTCCGACCAGATAGCAGTTTATTAATTACTATAAAGCCTGGACCCGACCAGATGATAGTATAACCTATGACACCGAAACCTGGACTCGACCAGATAACGATATACCTCATATTCAAGTTAAAGCCTGGACCCGACCAGATAATAGCTTAATTTCTTCAAACCACTAAAGCCTGGATACGACCAGATAACAATTTAATGTCTACAATTACTGCTAAGCCTGGAACCAACTATATATTAGTTAATTTCATATTTCCAAATAGGTCACTGTGAAGCCTGGAATACGACCAGATAGCAGTCAGTCTTATTGTCCTCAGTAAGTCGTTGTGAAGTCGGGATCCCGACATGATAACATCTCATTTTCGTCTCTCCAATCAAGAGATAACTCCCTAGTAGAGTAATGGACAACCGAAGCTCCTAGACTTTATTCCCCTAAAACATTCCCCAACGGACTCCTCCTCAGATAGCAGGAATAGGAATCCCCATAAAGAGACTTGTTATGAAGTTAGTATCTACTTTGGATGGCATTTCTAAGCCCATCTCCAACGACTCCCCGTCATGTTTTGTGGATGGCATCTTTAAGCCCATCTCCGACGACTCTCAGTCATATTCCTTGGATGGAATATTTAACCCCATCTCCGACAGTCTTCTATCATCTTTTCCAAATGTCATCTTTAAGCCCATTCCCGATATTATTCACCAACTGTATCACTTTGGACGAGTGCAAATTTTTGGGCACTCTAGTGTTCAATCATCTTCCATCTTCAGATCACGAAAGACATACAAGCCAATCTACATCCTCAAGTACAAGAAGATTAAACAGGGGAAGATGTTGTACCCCAAAATACGCCCTCCCTTTTTACTCAACACGTTCCCATTGAGGTCCCCAACTTTCCCAAGGATGACCAAGAATTGACCAGACAAATTCTCCTCATAAGGTAATGAACCTCTAACTAGGGTTTCAATTTTCATCAAGATGTGTGAGCTCCAATGGTCTCAAATGTTTTCCATGGTCCTAATATGTCCTCAAGATTATCCATGCCAAATTTCATGCCTTGCACCACAAGATTTCTCAATCAACAGCTCAAATGCCTGAAAATCAACTACATTAGGTCAAAAGTCAATTGTGGCCTACATACAGTCAAATTTCAAGATTTTTGGTCAACATCAAGATTTTGAATTGATATACAATATTTGATCAAGGGTTGATCATGATTCCTCATGAAATGCTCCTAATTCATCAAAAGTCAAAAATTGCTAATTAGGGTTTCTATAGGAGAGTCAACCAAACTTTGACCAGGCATAACTTTCTCATACATTATTAGAAATTTTTCCACCAAAGCTAATTTTGAATAGAATCCAATTCCCTAAAGTTTCTCTTCAGCCCTATAGTCCAAGAAATGTACCATTTGAAAGATACAAGCTCATACATTACAGGTCATTTTCAGAAAGTCAACAAAAGTCACTTTTTTCCAAGACCTTTTACATCAAGACAACATCTTCAAATGAAAAATTAATCAAATGAGGGATTGAATTAGACATCTTGGGATTTACAAAAAGTCCAAGATCATCATCATGAGATAAAAATTGAGCAATTTATGGCTTGCCCAAGTTGGAAAAAATTTGGAAATTTCAAGAATGGTAGATTGAGCAAATTTGAAATTTTGAGTCAATGGCCTAACTTTTTAAGGTTGAAATATTTTCCTAAGTTTATAGAGGACCTCTAATCTTATTTTTGCATGGCCTTGCATTTTCTACCTATTTTTTACATATTTATTATGATTTATTTCAAATAAATATAAAATAAATTGTACAAAATGTTTGGAGATGGGCCTTGACCTTTGGGCTATTGATTTGGCCTACCTAGAAGCCCATAATTTTGTGCCGAAGTGTCCAGGTACATTCAAGCATGGAAATGGCAAGATTTTCAAGTTTTGGAAACTATTAAATTTGTTTGATTTTGACATAAAAGCATGTCATTATGGTGAAGATTCTTGCCATGAAATCTTGTCTCTTCCCTCTCCACTATAAGTACAAGCTATTTCCAAGCCAAACACACACATAAAAATAGCTTGAGAAGAACCACACAAAAATTGCCAAAATTCTCAAAGTTGTGAAGTTCAAAACTGAATTTCCAGCCATCGTCCATCCAAACCAAGCGTGCTATCTTCTTCCTGAAGATCCCAGGTGTGATACGGTGGGAAGAACTGACTGTTTTTGGAGTGCTGGTTTGTGTTTTGCGTTTGTTTTTGCAAAATGCTGCGGTAAGCAAGAGACGCCACCGACTTTTATTTTATCCAACAAGGAAAGGAAAAAAGCACAGAAAATTCCTTTTTTGAGATATTTCTCGGGTTCGGGGGGTAGATTATAGAAATGGAAGGTATTAGCACCCTTTCTATCTGTGGTTATCCACGGGCTCTTAGGTACTTGCTCAATTGTTTTCAAAATTGTTTTCTTTGTGCTTGTGGTTTTGAAAAAGTTTTTATTTGAAACTTCGATTTAACTCTTGCTTCTGTCCTCAAGAGCGTATGAAGTGTTTTTGAAAACTTTGTTCGAAAAGGAGTGTAAGTGAGAAAAGAGTTTTTTTTGTTTTTGAAAGAGCAAGTATCTAAGAACCATCTACCTACTCGAAAAAGGAGTCGTTCTATGCTAATTTCCTTTAGACAATGTTATCCCACTATTGATGAGTAGGTAGCACCGTCATTGGAGTTTGAGGGTCAATTCGAAAGAGGGACATACGATCACTAAAGCAATTATAGGACGCTTTAGCGGTACCCCTAAAGTCTTAGATCATTTGTTTGAGGCAACAATATCCGAGGCAACCATTTCGAGGCGACTATGATCTTTTAGACAAGAGGGCGACCTCTAAAGCGACCTATACTCAATGACCGTGTACGAAGGCAACCAAATGGGGTGTACCCTAAGAGTGCGCATGTGTGAGTGTGTCATTTTCAGTTTTTTTTTATCTTTGTACATGTTAAGGGTGATCTAATTTAATTTTAGGTTAAAACATTCAGTCTTGTCATGCAAACCCTATTATCAAACATCTAGCAGTTATAATTTGCGGAAAATAAAATGCGAAATTTAAATTACAAGGCGTCGGGTATTTACATCGCCAAAGACAAACCCTTTGAAAAATAAAATAAAGCAATAAAAATAAATAAAATTCCTAAATACTATTACAATCCGGGAGCAAGTACATTATTAGATAAAAATAAGTAAATCGCGTGCGGGAAATTAAATCGAGCGCATGGTTAGGGTTTTGACCCTTTTTGGTTAAAGAAAATATCTTTTTGTTGTTTTTAATCTTAAGAAAGAAATTAAACCTAAATTGATTACTAAATTAAATTAACAAATTAATTAAATGAAAAATAAATTATTTTTGGAGTTTTGATTATTTTAAGAAAGAAAATAAAATTAATTGAATTAGTAATTAAAACCTAATTAAATCTAATTAGTTTTAATTATTTGCAAAATAGGTTAAAATTATTCTAGAATTAAAACCTAAATTAATTAATTAGTATTTATTAAAAAAGATAAAAGTTAAAATTTGATTGAATAAAAATATTTTTTGGTGATTTTATTTAATAAAAGAGTAATTTTGTGATTGGTTAATCAATTAAATAAAAATAATAAAAAAATTGAAATAAAATAAAATAAGTGAATAGAAGAGAGGAGTATTGGGCCTGAATAGGTGGTGTAGGAAGCAAATGGAAAGCCCATTAGTGGCTGGCCTTTGCTGACTTTTTGGAATCCAGTAGGCACGCGTGGACTTGGACTATGGTGGACCTCCACTCATGGACCACCAGATCTGGCCTTTGGCCATCTGGCTATTGCATGGACGAGGATGCACGGTGTTCTGCAAGCTTATGCGCGCATGGGAGTACCTGAAGAGAAAATATATTGAAGAAGTGGGGGACCTGGGATTCGAACCCAGGTCCTAAGGCAGTTTACCCTTGCACGCTTGCCACTAAGCTATGCTGATCCATTTGTTAATAATATGCAAAGAAAACATAATATAATAAAAACAAATCATATTCCAGCAAAACAAAAAAATGCGCGCTGTTTTTGAATGGACCTATAGGAGAACGACAACTCATCGTCTCCTACCTCCAAAACCTGCAAATATTACCTGCGGATTTTCGCCCGCAGCTAAATGCACAACATCATTCAAAAATCCTCCTCAGGCCTTGAAAATAGAATCTAAGACTAGGGTTGAGTTCGTCTCAACCCCCTAAACACAACCATGTCCATCTTGTAGCTTAATTTCACCTGAAAAGAAAACCCCCAAAAACGTCCAAGAAACCCTAGCTATGGTGTCTTGCATTACAGGTTAGATAAAAGAAATCAAATGATGCCAAAAGTTTACAAATGATGTGAGGATTACAAATATGCAGTTATTTCATTCGATGGATGAAAGAATTGTGAGTTTCAATTTCAAGAACAGAGTTGGGTTTCGTGACACTTACAGCGCATTTGGACGTCTGAAAAAGCTTGCTTTGGATCCAGGTAGCTTGAGTGAATGCTCAGGAAGAGATTGAGATAAGTCTTGACCTCTGAAAATGCCTCTAACCTGGATTTCGACTTCTCACTTTTTTGTGAATTTTCCAACTTTTGTTATGCCTCTCTCTGCACTTGCCAACCCTGATTAGGGTAGAAATTATGGACTGAATCCCTTCATATCAATGCACATGAATGTGATTTGATCTCCATTATTAAACCTTCCAAATTTGATTTGATTCAATCTTTTTCCACATAATTTGGCTTGATACGAATTTGATGGTGATGCTAGCTGTGAACAAAGCCTAAAACAATCAAAAAATCGAGAGTTATTAATTATTTGGATTTTCTATGATTTTATTTGATTTAAATTAAATAAATTCAATTAAAAATCAAATTAAATTATAAAAATGAAATATGGGCTCATGGCTGAAGCTAGGACACGTGGGAAACTATGCAAACCCAAATCAAGTGGAAAAGAATGGGCCCATTTGACAAAATTTGATGTTTTGGGGATAGTTGACTTTTGGCAATTTTGCAAAAAAGTCCAATTTCAACAATGCATAACTTCTTCAATTTTGAACTTTTGGAGGTGTTCTTTGACTTTTTAGAAAGCTTGAGATGTCCTCTAACCAACTCTTTTGGTCTAAGCTCATTTTGATATTCCATGCTCAAGTTATAAGCTTTGGAAAAAAAGGTGTTTTTGTTGACTTTCAAAAATGACCTAAAATGTCCAAATTTATAACTTCTTGTGAGTGCATATTTTGATCTTGGGCTATGCAGATGGATTATAGGAAATTGAATCCTATTAAAAATGAGATTTGTATGGGTCATTTCTCATAAAGTATGAGAAAGTTATGCTTGGTCAAAGTTGAGTTGACTTTTCCTGCAAAACCCTAATTTAGCAACTTTTTAGTCTTGATACATTTTGAGCAATCCTTGATGAATCATGATCAACCCTTGATCAAATGATGAAATATACTTCAAAATGAGAATGTTGGCAAAAAAATTTGAAGTTTGACTGTATTTGGGTCGCAGTTGACTTTTGCCCTAGCATAGTCGATTTTTGGACCTTTGAGCAATTGACTGAGCAAACTTCCTCTGCAAGGCTTGAAATTTGACATGGATTATCTTGATAACATATTAGGACATTAGTGAGCATTTTATGTCATTTGGATTCAAAGATATTGATGCAACACAAAACCCTAATTTGGGGTTGACTGCCTTAGGAGATAACTTGTCTGACCAATTCTTGAGCAAACTTGAGCAACTTGGAGATCTTTCTTGCAATGTTTTGGGAATATGAGAGGGCAAATTTTGGGTACAACAGCTGCCCCTGTTCAATCTTATTAAACCTGAGGATGCAGATTGGATTTTAAGCCTTTCGTGATCCGAAGGTGAAAGATGATTGAACACTAGAGTGCCCAGAAATTTGCACTCGCATGAAGTGGTATCAGCCTTGTGATGTCGGGAATGGGATTACAAATGCCATTTATAGATTTCTGACGGGAGGATGGGCTTAAAGATGCCATCAACAGGAGTTTCGATCGCATAAGAGATTCCTTAGCAAGAACTTGTATACCTGTTGTTGTAGAAGATTCCGCTGCGGGAGCCTGATCTTTGTTGAGATTTAGGAACTTGCCTGTACTTCAACTGAGAGAACATCTCTACTGAGTTTTAAGAACTTGTCCATAATTAAACTGGGGGGAAACGTCTTCATCGAGATTTAGGAACTGTTTGTAATTCAACCGAGGATAATTCAATTGAGATTTAAGAACTCGTCCATACTTCGACGGAGGAACTTTGCCGAGACTTAGAACCTTATTTGTAATTCAACCGAGACTAATTCAGTTGAGATTTAAGAACCGGTCAGTACTTCGACTGAGGGAAACATCTTCATCGAGATCTAGGACTGTTTGTACTTCAACGAGGATAATTTTGTTGATATTTAAGAACTTGTCCACACTTCGACGGAGGAAAATTGTTGAGATTTAGAACCTTATCTGTAATTCAACCGAGACTAATTCAGTTGAGATTTAAGAACCGGTCAGTACTTCGACTGAGGGAAACATCTTCATCGAGATCTAGGACTGTCTGTACTTCAACGGAGGATAATTTTGTTGAGATTTAAGAACTTGTCCACACTTCGACGGAGGAAAATTGTCGAGATTTAGAACCTTATCTGTAATTCAACCGAGACTAATTCAGTTGAGATTTAAGAACCGGTCAGTACTTCGACTGAGGGAAACATCTTCATCGAGATCTAGGACTGTCTGTACTTCAACGGAGGATAATTTTGTTGGGATTTAAGAACTTGTCCACACTTCGACGGAGGAAAATTGTCGAGATTTAGAACCTTATCTGTAATTCAACCGAGGATAATTCCGTTGAGATTTAAGAATCGGTCAGTACTTCGACTGGGTGAAACATCTTCATCGAGATCTAGGACTTGTCTGTAATTCAACCGAGGATAATTCTTTTGAGATTTAAGAACTCGTCCACACTTCGACGGAGGAAAATTGTCGAGATTTAGAACCTTATCTATAATTCAACTAAGACTAATTCATTTGAGATTTAAGAACCGGTCAGTACTTCGACTGAGGGAAACATCTTCATCGAGATCTAGGACTGTCTGTACTTCAACGGAGGATAATTCTGTTGAGATTTAAGAACTTGTCTGAATTTCTTGTTTGTGAAAGGAAAGAACTCCGATGGGGATGATCTTTCAGTTGCGACTTCACTGGGGATAACCTTTTAGACTCTAATGGGGATAATCCTTTGAGCTCTGCTGGGGACAATCTTCCAAAGTCTACTGGGGATGATTCTCCAAACTCCACCGGGGAAGCTTTTTCAGACTGTGCTGGGAAAATTTTCAAACTCCACTGGGGATATTTTGTATTCTGCCGGGGAATATTCTTATACTCCATTGGAGAATATTAAGACCTTTCAGTGCTGATGGTAAATAAACTCTGCTTGGGGAGAATATTACCGATTCATTCACAGTTGCAAGTCTCAGCTGGGGAGAGTTAACATTATTGTCTTACTCTGAGGGTAGTGAATGCATCTCAACCATGTTCTTCAGCTGAATTTACCTTGTACCTGGTGGATAGAGCAACTGTACAGTTTGGACAATTCTTATTTGCCCCTGTTTCCGATATTACCAGTAATCGTCTTTTGTTTCGCATGTAAATATTTATGAGCAACAATTAATGTCAAGTGCATATATCAAAAATGAACATTGGACGTTCTTTGCAAAACAAAACAGATAAAGGAAAAACAGCTTGAAATTTCTTTGAAAATGAATTGTATTGATTTTTGAAGTTTGGCCTGTAAATAGGCGTTTTTGTACAAGAGGCTGATGTCCTAGTAAGAGAACTCCGGCGAATAATAGAATTTACACAATTTGTGAAAACTAAACAAAACAGCTATGTGAATAATCCCACTGGGTTCCAACTCTGCTATTGCCTTTATGTCCTTGAGCATCTCATCACATTGCTACTTGGTTGAAGGTAGATCAGATTGATTAGTGTCGTCTGAGCTTGATAGTCGATACCGAAGTTTGGTTGCAAGGTGATACAATGAGACCTAGTGTTACGCTTTGATCCCTAACTTTTGCCTGGACCGCCCTTTCGGGTTTTCAGTCCATCGGGATACCCTTTTTTGCCCAAGCCGCCTTTTCAGGTTTTTGACTTGCCGGGTGTACAGATTTTTTCATTTTCATCCCTTATTTTTGCCCGAACCCTTTTGGTTCGCCGGGAAGCCCATATTTTTTCCTAGGCCAGTCAACCTAGCAGGTTTTTGTTTATGCATAGTATCTTTTCACTATGTTTGCATTGACAGGGTGAGGAAGGTCGTCACCATCCATGGTGGTTAGAATCATAGCTCCTCCTGAGAAAATGTTCTTAACCACAAATGGCCCTTCGTAAGTAGGGGTCCATTTGCCCCTAGGATCACCTTGAGGTAAGATAATGCGCTTGATAACCAGGTCCCCAACTTGATACTCTTGTCGTCTAACTTTCTTGTTAAATGCCTTGATCATCGGTTTTTGGTACGCCTGACCATGACAAATACAATAAGTCTTTTTTCATCGATTAAGTTCAGTTGATCAAGCCGGGTATGAATCCAGTCATCTTTGCTCAAACCTGCATCCTTCATAATCAGAAGAGAGGGTATCTGAACTTCAATGGGCAAGACAACCTCCATGCCGTATACCAAGGAATAGGATGTTGCCCCTGTTGACGTCCGTGCTGAGGTACGGTACCCGTGAAGAGCAAATTGTAACATCTCGTGCCAGTCTTTGTATGTCACCGTCATTTTCTGCACAATCTTCTTGATGTTCTTATTAGTCGCTTCAACAACCCCATTCATCTTTGGCCGGTAGGGAGCAGAGTTGTGATGCTGTATCTTGAACTGCTTGCAGAGCTCGGTGATCATCTTATTGTTGAGATTTGTACCATTGTCCGTAATGATCCTCTCTGGTACACCGTATCGACAAATCAGATTGTGTCGAATAAACCGTGCCACGAAGTTCTTGGTCACAGTAGCAAAGGAAGTTGCTTCAACACACTTTGTAAAGTAATCAATAGCTACCAGGATGAAACGATGCCCGTTGGACGTTGTAGGTCTGATCTCGCCGATCATGTCAATGCCCCACATTGCAAAAGGCCAAGGAGTTGTCAAGACGTTCAGAGGTACTAGAGGTATATGCACCTTATCAGCATAGACTTGGCACTTATGACAGGTCCGAGAATGCTGATAACAGTCGGCTTCCATTGTGGACTAGAAATATCCTGCCCGAAGGATTTTCTTTGCCATGGTGTTTCCACTGGAATGAGTTCCGAAAGTACCTTCATGTAACTCTGCCATGATCCTTTTTGCTTCATTCTTATCCACACAACTCAGTAAGGTCGAATCATGGTTACGCTTGTAAAGAATACCATTTCCGATGAAGAACTTTGCGGAGAACCTCCTCAGAAACTTCTTATCATTAACAGACGCACCCTCAGGGTATTCTTGAGCCTCAAGGTACCTCTTCACCTCGTGAAACCAGGGTTTATCTGCTACCTCTTTAGTTTCAATGTCGCAGCAATGTGCATGTTCGTCCAATATTTCAATGATAATCCGGGGAGCTTCGTTGTCCCAATTGACTTTGAACATAAAAGACATCATAGCCAGCGCGTCCGCCAACTGATTCTCCTCTCTAGGGAAGTGTTTAAAGGTTATCTCCTCGAAGTGCGGAAGCAACATCAACACATACTCCTTGTAAGGAATAAGATTAGGGTGTTTCGTATCCTACTCGCCTCTGATCTGACTGATCACGAGAGCGGAATCTCCGAAAACACTTAAGAACTTAATCCTTAGGTCAATTGCTGCTCGAAGACCCATGATGCACGCTTCATACTCTGCCATATTGTTGGTGCAGTTGAAACATAGTCGGGCGATAAACAGAGTATGAGAGCCTTTAGGAGATATGATCACGGTGCCAACGCCATTGCCCAAAGCGTTCGAAGCTCCATCAAAGTACATAGACCATCGGGATCCCTCCTCAGGTCCTTCATCCGGTTCAGGTGTCTCACAGTCGGTTACCAACATTATATTCTCATCCAAAAATTCAAAGTTCATAGACTGGTAATCGTCCACTGCCTGATGTGCCAAATGATCCGCCAACACACTTCCCTTGATTGCCTTTTGGGTTGTATATTGGATGTCATACTCAGTCAATATCATTTTTCATCTTGCTATTCTTTCGGACAAGGTAGGCTTTTCGAAGATATACTTGATAGGATCCATCTTTGATATCAATAGAGTAGTGTGAGTTAGCATATACTGTCTCAGCTAGCGAGCAGCCCATGCCAAAGTACAGCAAGTTTTCTCAAGCAACGAGTATCGGGTCTCGCAGTCGGTAAACTTTTTGCTAAGGTAATAAATAGTATGCTCTTTTCGTCCATACTCGTCATGCTGCCCCAGTACACACCCCATTGAATTGTCGAGTACTGTCAAGTATAAGATCAAGGGTCTCCCTTCAACTGGAGGAATCAGAATGGGTGGCTCTTGGAGATATTCTTTGATCCTTTCGAAAGCGGCTTGACATTCATCATTCAATCTTACCACTTGATCTTTCTTCAGTAGCTTGAAGATTAGCTCACAAGTAGCAGTCAGGTGTGAGACGAACCGGGCAATATAGTTCAAGCGTCCCAGAAAGCCTTTGACTTCTTTTTGTGTTCGGGGAGCTGGCATTTCCTGTATAGCCTTCACCTTTGTAGGATCCACTTGAATACCCTTATCGCTTACGACGAATCCCAGCAGCTTACCAGACCTCACCCCGAAGGTGCACTTGTTTGGGTTTAACCTTAATTTGTACAACTTCAACCTGTCAAATAACTTCTGAAGATGGTCCAGATGTTCTTCTTCAGTCTGGGATCTTGCAATCATGTCGTCGACGTATACCTCAATCTCATGATGGATCATGTCGTGGAACAAAGCGACCATGGTGCGCTGATACGTTGCCCCAACATTTTTCAATCCAAAAGGCATGACCTTGTAGAAAAAGGTACCCCATTGAGTGACAAAACTTGTCTTCTCCATGTCTTTGGGAGCCATTTTAATCTGATTATAACTGGAGAAACCATCCATAAAGGAGTAGACCTTATGTTGAGCGGTGTTGTCAACCAGAACGTCGATATGAGGTAAAGGGAAATCATCCTTGGGGCTTTCCCTGCTCAGATCCCTATAGTCAACACACATTCAGACCTTACAATCCTTCTTCGGCACTGGAACCACATTGGCAACCCACTACGGGTAAGAAGTAACTGCTAGAAAACCGGCATCAAACTGTTTCATAACCTCAGCCTTGATTTTCTCAGACATCTCCGGGCGCATTCGGCGGACCTTCTGTTTAACTGGAGGACATCTTCCTTATTAGGCAAGCGGTGAACCACAATATCGGTATCCAACCCAGGCATATCTTCATAAGACCAGGCAAAGATCTCAACATAGTCACACAACATCTGAATCAGCCGTTGCTTAACACTAGCTTCCAGATTTGCACCGACCTTGACCTCTTTCTTGTCCTCTTCTGTACCCAGATTTACTGTTTCCACGGGCTCCTCATGCGATTGTATGGCCATCTCTTCCTGAAGTAGCAGTCTAGCAAGTTCACTAGGCACTTCGCAATCATCTTCACCTTCGTCTTCGGCTAAGTTGATCAGACTTTTGAAGTCATAACCGGCAATAGCAGAGTCGTTATCAGTGGGATCCAGAGTGGATGTAGACCTGTATATGTGAGTGTGTGTAAAATAGCTGTTTCGCAATATATATAAAAGAAAAACAAGAAGCGCAAAATTTGAAATGCAAGAAATGTCCAATGCTTTTATTAATGATATATGTGGATGACACACATAAAGCCCTCACAATCAAAGCCAGGGAGCCTCGGGTAAGACACCGGGCTGTAAAGTTTAAAATTGTCTGTTACAAATTCAAAACAAAAAGTCTCATTACTGGGTAATAAAAGAAATTGGGACGAAGTCCTTTGCCGTCCAATTGCTTAATCCACCATCGGCAGTTGGGTAAATCCAGCTGTCAAACTCAGATTCTTCAACATCGTCTTCAATGGCATTTACTCCTGAATTGCTGATAAACAGGGGAGGTCTTCCGATCCGTGCACTCCGAACATCCCTTTGAGCTTCTGCAGTGAAACCCAAACCGAACTTGTTAGTCTTATGTGCAAAATCAGGGAGTTGGCCCCAATTTGCACACCCACCTTTCTCAACAACAGCCCGGGCATCCTTGAGGGAAGCCATCTTCATTGGAGGATCTTCAACAACAGTCTCAGTTGATGCCAACGTCTGGGGAACCTCTTCAAAATGTTGAAATGGGGTCTCAATGAACTCCCCGTCCATCTCTACATATCGGAAAGAGTTGAGGTGGCTCACCATGTACTCCTCTTCTCCTTGTACTGTCACGATTTTCCCTTTCACTGGGTACTTTAGCGACTGGTGGAGCGTTGAGGTCACTGCCCCAGCTTTGTGGATCCATGGAAGACCCAGCAAACATGAATAAGATGGCCGAATGTCCATCACGTAGAATGTAGATGCAAAAACCTGAGAACCATCCTTAATTGGAATATCCACTTCTCCGTGTACCATTCTCTTGGACCCATCAAAAGCCCTGACTACAATGTTGCTTGGTTTCAGCTCCAACCCCTCACTGTCTAACCGGTCTAGAGCCTTTTTAGGTAGAACATTCAACGAAGATCCAGTATCTACCAACACGTGAGCAAGAGTAGTGCCCCTGCATTCAATGGAGACATGTAGGGCGTCATTGTGATTCTTACCCTTAGCAGTCAAGTCGGTGTCAGAGAAACCCAACCCATTATCAGCAGTCAGACTAGCCACACAATCTTTAATCTGATCAGCTGATGTTTCTTGAGGTACATGCGCAGTCTTCAGGAAAGCAATCAGAGCCTTGGCATGGGCTTCTGAGAAAAGTAACAAAGACAACATAGAAATTTTGGACGGGGTTTGCCCCAGTTGCTCGACTATATTGTAGTCGCTCTTTTTAATGATCTTCAAAATTTCTTCCATCTCTCGTCTAGAAGCTTCAATGGTAATCTTCTTCGGCGCCTCCGTCTGGGAAGGCTCACCGGTGATCTCTTTGCCCCGAGCGTCAGACGACTCGACAATAGGAGTAAGAATTGGAACTTGAACAGGGACAGTAGAAGGTGCAATGGTAGGTGTAATAACAACAGGCTTCCGAACAGTTGGTGGAGAGATCTTAGGGGAGAAAAGTCTTCCGCTATAGGTGACTTTACTAGATCCAACAATGTTGCTGATGTCAGTATCAGCATCCAAATCTTGTTTAACTCCGTGATAATACACGTCAGCCCCGTAATGCCAAGGGACAACTTTATTGGATGTATAGGGGATAGGCCCAGGAACAGTGATGATCAATGGTGCGATTCTTGGAACAGATGTAATTCTAATAGGATTTCTCGTGGAAGCCTTGGAAGAATTATCGAAAATGGTGATTATAGAAACTTCTTCAGTTGGAACCAAAGGAACAAGAGTCTTCTCAAACAAAATTTATTTATTATCCATCAGGCGTTAGACACGTGACTTCAAAAGATGGCAACCGGTAGGTAATACGGCACACAGATGGAAACCTTTGCCACAACCCTGAAATAAACTGGCTAATAGAAGGTTCTTCTTAACAGTCATCAACGGAGTAACAATGTCTTTCATAGAAACCACAAACGAGTCTTCATCTACAGCATTCACTCCATGCTTAGGCATATGAGCAGTCACAACATTAGGTCTTTCAGGTGCTTCGAACTCGATCTCCTTAGCATCAATCAGGTCCTGGACCTTATTCTTCAAGACCCAGTAGTTATTTGTATCATGCCCCGGGCTATCAGAATGAAAAGCACAGCGGGCATTCAGATCGTACATGGGTGATGCAGTGTTGGGAGTCTTCGGGGCCTCCTTCGAAATCACCAAGTTGGTTTTTAATAACTGCGGAAGAATTTGGGATAAAGTCATGTTGATCTGAGTAAATTGTATTCGTGGCCTTTCGGCCCTTGGCTGATTTTTGTGCTGAGGAGAAACAGCAGGTCTTGATATAACCACCGCATTGACTGCTTGGCGGCGTTCAGGTTTATTATGGTTCTTTGAACTGTAAACAGCACTGGATTCCTTCTTAAATGGCTTCTTCTCGATGCCTGACGAAGCACCCCTCTATATTTTACCGGATTTGATACCGGCATCAATCCTTTCCCCGATCATAATCAGCTCTGTAAACCCGGACGAAGAACTTCCAATCAGATGGTTGAAATACGGACCAGACAAGGTCCCCAGAAACATATCCACTAGCTCCCTATCAGCCAAGGGAGGTTGCACTCTTCCAACAAGGTCCCTTCACTTCTGAGCATAGTCTTTGAAACCTTCGCCCGCACCCATAAACATACCCTGGAGTTGGGTACGCGTGGGAGCAAGGTCGGCATTGTATTGGTATTGCTTGTAGAAAGCCGCAGCCAAGTCTTCCCAATTGCGGATACTGGCTCCTTCCAGCTGGTAAAACCATTTAAGATGAGTCCCTGAGAGACTGTCTTGAAAGAAGTGGATCCAGAGGTTCTTGTCAGCGGTGTATGGCTGAATTTTCCTAACATACGAACAAAGGTGCAGTTTTGGGCAAGAAACCCCGTCGTACTTAGAAAAGGCTGGTGCTTTAAACTTGTGGGGAATCACCACCCCAGATGACAGACCCAAATCACCAAAGTCCAGACCAGGTACTTTCTGAACTTCCATCGCGCTCAACTGGTCTTCCAGTTGTTTATATATATCCTCAGCCGGAGGATACTGGTCTTCGTCGAAGTTAGTCTCGTTGTTGGAAACCACATGGCTAGGAGCCCTCCTTTCTTCTTGATTATCTCCCCCTCCGAATGAGTGAGTCAAATCAAACTCTTCTCGCAAATCGTTTCCGAATCTGCGACCCATATTAAATAGGACCATCTTCTTCTTCTTCTTATTCTTCTCTTTCAAGATAAGGGCCTTCAGATCTTGCTGACCCTTAGTGAGGTTCATGAACAATTCCTGGAACTGGGCGTTTTGGGCTTGCAGAGCCTTGATTGCTTGTTCAGTTGATGGTTCAGAAGACATGATGCTGAAATAAAGAGCGAAGAAGATGAGAAAACCTGTAAGGGTACCTGTTATGAGGTGCTTGGGAATGAAATGCGTATGATATGATTTCAAAGACGTCGAGAGATTCAAATTCATAAACCAAAATGAAATACACTTTTATTAGATAAACTTTGAATTTAATTGTTTAACAAATTCCCTTAAGGCGTTACAAGAAAGAAAAACTGAAAAGTAAATCAAAACTAGAAATAATCAAAAAGACAATCAGTGGTCCCATGGTCGTTTCTTGTCGGTGCGGACATAGTCATTGAGGATCCGCTTGTTCTCCAGCTGCCTTGTCAACTTATGAATCTTCTGCTCTTGCTCGTGATACTTTTCTCTGTAAGTATCCCGCTCTTCTCTCAGCTGCATCCACGATCTCTTTAATGCCCCAATGTCAGTAGGCATGTACAGATGTAGGATGGTAGGAGGAACCCCTTCTTCATCAGCAACCTCAACAATTATAGGCAAGACGGCTTCATACTACATTCCCAGCTTTTGGGCACGGATTCAGACCCATCGGAGATATGGCTCCATCGGAAGATAAGTCTTTGCACCTAGCTCGTGCGAATCAGACTTGTGTACTCTATCCCAAGCTCTTATGAATCTGCGGCGTTGCTCGTCACTATCCCTTTGGAAGTCAAAGACAATGCTTGGCATCAGCAACTCGTGAGGTCCTTCCTTCCTGGCTCGCCCAAACTGACGTAAGGCCAAGCACGGATTATAAGTGATCCCTCCATTGGTTCCTATAAGTGGGACATTGGGGTATTCACCACAGCGATCAATAATAGCCACATCTTCCATCCCCTTGATAGTCCAAGTGATGTCATTATGAGAGAGAGACATAATCCTATAGGCCCAACCCATGCCTTCCTTATTCTTCAAAACTAATTTGGAGAGGTGAGAAATAAACCACCTCGCCAACAATGGCGCACAACACATAAGGGTTCCCCGCTTCTAAGCAGTACGGGCATAAAGAGAATGCAGGATGTCACCTAAGAGAGTGGGCACAGGATTACCGGATATGAAAATCTTCACTGCGTTTATGTCGACGAAAGCATCTGAGTTTGGAAACAAAACCAGACCATATATAAGAAGAGCCAGAATGTCCTCGAATGCCTGAAAGTCTAAACTGTCCCAGAACTGATTAGCTCGACCAACCAAGAACTTAGCCAAAAAGCCTTTTGTCCCACTTCTAGTCTCCCAATTAATCATTACCTCAGCCTTTGTCAGATGGAGGGCTGAAGCAATCTCTTCTGGCCTAAGGACTTTCTCCTAACCTGTGAACGGGGTTTTCTCTAAAATGGAGATACCAAGCAGATCGGAGAACTCTTCCAAGGTAGGGACCAACTGGTAGTCCGGAAAAGTAAAGCAATGGTACAGTGGATCAAAGAACTGGACTAAGACACTCATCATATGTTCATCCATCTTGGAGGTGACCAAACCAAGGAGGTGCCTGTGTCTTCTGATAAAGGAGGAAGTATCTGAAATCTTTGCAACCAACTCCTTAAGTTGAGTGGGAATCTGGACAAAGTTGATCCGAATAGTGTTTCTACGCATGGGTGCCATGACCTACAAAACAGAACAAAGATGAATCCCTCCTGTCTTTGAAATAGGTTAGTCCAATGCAAGATGCATGCAATGTCATGATGTTATGATGTCATGATAGAAAACACACCACAAGTATCCACAAATAGCAAACATGGTAAGGGCAAACAAGTCACATAGATAGCCCTTAAATTTTAGGCTGGCAAGGAGTCTAGGTACTACCCTCTTTCAGTTTAGTTGGTTCAAACCTGTCCTAAAAATAGTAACTGGGTTCTAGAGGATCTCAATATCACTGACTTCCCTCGATCGGTCATAATTCCAATTTGGCAACCTTTTCTTGCGGTCGGAATCATCGCGAGAGTTTAGTCTCAATGAGTGTAGCATACTGCTATTGTTCTATGGCCAAGTTGGTCAATTTAAAGGTTCTAAGGTCAGTTGGTGCTTAATGACCCCTTAGCAGACCCATATTATCCTCGTTGCGCCACAAGTGATATCGGTACATACTAAAGTGCCACACCAACGTAGCTACTGCTTCAACCGTATCGGTCTACGCTGTACAGTTCCCTCACAGTTTATTGCTACTTACCTAAAGGGTACCCCCCAGATCCGGGTTAGGATCTATAGTAACTCCGATACAAGCCCACAAATATAAAGCATACAAGTCAAGCAATTGAAAACAATATGAACTATTCCTAAGGTACACCCCACTTATCAAATTCTCCCCAGCAGAGTCGCCAGTTCTGTGATACGATGGGAAGAACTGACTGTTTTTGGAATGTTGGTTTGCATTTTGCGTTTGTTTTCGCAAAATGTAGCGGTAAGCAAGAGTCACCACCGACTTTTATTTTATTCAACAAGGAAAGGAAAAAAGCACAGAAAAATTCCTTTTTCGAGATATTTCTTGGGTTCGGGGGGGTAGATTATAGAAAGGGAAGGTATTAGCACCCTTTCTATCCGTGGTTATCCACGGGCTCTTAGGTATTTGCTCAATTGTTTTCAAAATTGTTTTCTTTGTGCTTGTGGGTTTGAAAAAGTTTTTATTTGAAACTTCGATTTAACTCTTGCTTCTGTCCTCAAGAGCGTATGAAGTGTTTTTGAAAACTTTGTTCGAAAAGGAGTGTAAGTGTGAAAAGAGTTTTTTTTTTGAAAGAGCAAGTATCTAAGAACCATCTACCTACTCGAAAAAGGAGTCGTTCTATGCTAATTTCCTTTAGACAATGCTATCCCACTATTGATGAGTAGGTAGCACCGTCGTTGGAGTTTGAGGGTCAATTCGAAAGAGGGACATACGATCACTAAAGCAATGTTAGGACGCTTTAGCGGTACCCCTAAAGTCTTAGATCATATGTTTGAGGCAACAATATCTGAGGCAACCATTTCGAGGCGACTAAGATCTTTTAGACAAGAAGGCGACCTCTAAAGCGACCTATACTCAATGACCGTGTACGAAGGCAACCAAATGGGGTGTACCCTAAGAGTGCGCATGTGTGAGTGTGTCGTTTTCAGTTTTTTTTAATCTTTGTACATGTTAAGGGTGATCTAATTTGATTTTAGGTTAAAACATTCAGTCTTGTCATGCAAACCCTATTATCAAACATCTAGCAGTTATAATTTGCGGAAAATAAAATGCGGAATTTAAATTACAAGGCGTCGGGTATTTACATCGCCGAAGACAAACCCTTTGAAAAATAAAATAAAGCAATAAAAATAAATAAAATTCCTAATTACTATTACAATTCGGGAGCAAGTACATTATTAGATAAAAATAAGTAAATCGAGTGCATGGTTAGGGTTTTGACCCTTTTTGGTTAAAGAAAATATCTTTTTGTTGTTTTTAATCTTAAGAAAGAAATTAAACCTAAATTGATTACTAAATTAAATTAACAAATTAATTAAATGAAAAATAAATTATTTTTGGAGTTTTGATTATTTTAAGAAAGAAAATAAAATTAATTGAATTAGTAATTAAAACCTAATTAAATCTATTTAGTTTTAATTATTTGCAAAATAGGTTAAAATTATTCTAGAATTAAAACCTAAATTAATTAATTAGTATTTATTAAAAAAGATAAAAGTTAAAATTTGATTAAATAAAAATATTTTTTTGGTGATTTTATTTAATAAAAGAGGAATTTTGTGATTGGTTAATAAATTAAATAAAAATAATAAAACAATTGAAATAAAATAAAATAAATGAATAGAAGAGAGGAGTATTGGGCTTGAATAGGTGGTGTAGGAAGAAAATGGAAGGCCCATTAGTGGCTGGCCTTTGCTGACTTTTTGGAATCCAGTAGGCACGCGTGGAATTGGACTATGGTGGACCTCCACTCATGGACCACCAGATCTGGCATTTGGCCATCTGGCTATTGCATGGACGAGGATGCACGGTGTTCTGCAAGCTTATGCGCGCATGGGAGTACCTGACGAGAAAAAATATTGAAGAAGTGGGGGACCTGGGATTCGAACCCAAGTCCTGAGGCAGTTTACCCTTGCACGCTTGCCACTATGCTATGTTGATCCATTTGTTAATAATATGCAAAGAAAACATAATATTATTAAAAAAAATCATATGCCAGGAAAATAAAAAAATGCGTGCTGTTTTTGAATGGACCTATAGGAGAACGACAACTCATCATCTCCTACCTCCAAAACCTGCAAATATCACCTGCAGATTTTCGTCTGCAACTAAATGCGCAGCATCATTCAAAAATCCTCCTCAGGCCTTGAAAATAGAATCTAAGACTAGGGTTGAGTTCGTCTCAATCCCCTAAACACAACCATGTCCATCTTGTAGCTTAATTTCACCTGAAAAGAAAACCCCCAAAAACGTCCAAGAAACCCTAGCTATGGTGTCTTGCATTACATGTTAGATAAACGAAATCAAATGATGCCAAAAGTTTACAAATGATGTGAGGATTACAAATATGCGGTTATTTCATTCAATGGATGCAAGAATGATGAGTTTCAATTTCAAGAACAGAGCTGGGTTTCGCGACACTTACAGCGCGTTTGGACGTCTGAAAAAGCTTGCTTTGGATCCAGGTAGCTTGAGTGAATGCTCAGGAAGCGATTGAGACAAGTCTTGGCCTCTGAAAATGCCTCAAACTTGGATTTCGACTTCTCACTTTTTTGTGAATTTTCCAACTTTTGTTCTGCCTCTCTCTGCACTTGCCAACCCTGATCTCGTATCCCTTGGCTTGCTTATGTAATATGCTTTGTATTAGGGTAGAAATTATGGACTGAATCCCTTCATATCAATGCACATGAATGTGATTTGATCTCCATTATTAAACCTTCCAAATTTGATTTGATTCAATCTTTTTGCACATAATTTGGCTTGATATGAATTTGATGGTGATGCTAGCTGTGAACAAAGCCTAAAACAATCAAAAAATCAAGAGTTATTAATTATTTGGATTTTCTATGATTTTATTTGATTTAAAATAAATAAATTCAATTAAAAATCAAATTAGATAATAAATATGAAATATGGGCTCATGGCTGAAGCTAGGACACGTGGTCAACTATGAAAACCCAAATCAAGTGGAAAAGAATGGGCCCATTTGACAAAATTTGAAGTTTTGGGGATAGTTGACTTTTGGCAATTTTGCAAAAAAGTCCAATTTCAACAATGCATAACTTCTTCAATTTTGAACTTTTGGAGGTGTTCTTGGAGTTTTTAGAAAACCTGAGATGTCCTCTAACCAACCCTTTTGGTATCATCTCATTTTGATATTCCATGCTCAAGTTATAAGCTTTGGCAAAAAAGGTGTTTTTGTTGACTTTCAAAAATGACCTATAATGTCCAAATTTATAACTTCTTGTGAGTGCATATTTTGATCTTGGGGTATGAAGATGGATTGTAGGAAATTTCATCCTCTTCAAAATGAGCTTTGTATGGGTCATTTCTCATAAAGTATGAGAAAGTTATGCTTGGTCAAAATTGAGTTGACTTTTCCTACAAAACCCTATTTTAGCAACTTTTGAGTCTTGATGAATTTTGAGCAATCCTTGATGAATCATGATCAACCCTTGATTAAATTATGAAATATCCTTCAAAATGAGAATGTTGGAAAAAAATCTTGAAGTTTGACTGTATTTGGGTCACAGTTGACTTTTTCCCTAGCACGGTCGATTTTTGGACCTTTGAGCAATTGACTGAGCAAACTTCCTCTGCAAGGCTTGAAATTTGAAATGGATGATCTTGAGAAAATATTAGTACATTAGTGAGAATTTTAGGTCATTTGGATTCAAATATCTTGATGCAACACAAAACCCTAATTTGGGGTTGACTGCCTTAGGAAATAACTTGTCTGACCAATTCTTGAGAAAACTTGAGCAACTTGGAGATCTTTCTTGCAATGTTTTGAGGAATATGAGAGGGAAAATTTTGGGGTACAACACCAGGACTCATTCCCAGCCCTCATTCAAGCCATCACACGCCCAGAAGAGGCCAAACCACAATCTCCGATTTGGTAAAACTTCTTGCATCCGAAATTTTATATTCATGCATTGTTTACTAATGTTTTGTGGCTACATGTGATTAGGGTGATGTTTAGGACTGAAATGAGTCTTTACATGCAAGCTCAGACGTACGCATGGTTGTTTTCCATTTTTAACTGTGCAATTTGCATTTGTATTGTAACTCTCTTTCCATTAGTTTTCAGCTAGTTTTGACCCCGGATTCGGACTCGGTGAAATTTCATACAGGATAAGGTCTTTTCTTTTTCAATTTAACACATTTTTACAGGTTTGACGTTGAAGGTCGCCGGAGAAGACGGTGGTTTCTACCATCTCCATTTTTTTTATTCTTTTAATTTTGTTTATTTTATTTAATCCGTAAGTTTTTTTTAATTCAAATAAAAAAATCAACAAAATTTAGGATTAGTTTTTCTTTTTAGAATAATTAATTTCTGAAATTAGTTAATTAATTAACTTTAACATTTTTAATTAAAATAAGTTAGAACTTAGGGTTTAATTTGTGTTTAAATTATTTACTCAAATGAAAATATAAAAATACTAGCATTAGGCTTTAAATTCATTTAGAAATTATCTTTTTAAATTAAAATTAGGTTTAAGTTAATTTAATTATTTTCTTAAAATAAACAAAATAAAAAAAAATTTATTTTACTTAGCTAAATTCTTAGGTTTTCTTGGACGTTTCTTTATTTCGCGCGTGTTATTTTGTTTTCGCATTTTTACATCATTGATGTAACTGTTATTTAGGTTGTAATAGTTATAAATAGGACTTTTTATCGCTTTCTTTATTTTTCTTCCCCCAATTGTTTGTACATTGTAAATACCCCCTCCCCGAAAGCCATGTAATAGTCTAGATTTACGCTTTCCGCACTTTATTTTCTGTACATATTAATTGTTAGTAACTAGGCGTGTATGAAAAGACTAATAATCAAACATTAGCAAACCTAATAACACAAGATAAATACTTGAACTAAATCAATTGCAGATGTGTACCTCTAGGGTACTCGACTTTGGTTGCCTTCGGAAAATGGTCACATTTCTCGAAACGTGAGATGCTTTAGTGGATGTCCTCTAGTTTGAAAGATCACAAGTCCCTCGATGACCCTCTCGACATTGCCTTGGTTAAAAGTGATCTTAGAACTTTAAGACAGTTACTAAAATTTCTTTCCAAGTTGCCTTCATGATCGTAACGTCCCTTTCGATTATCCCTCAAACATCAAACGATAGGGCTATCTACTCACTAATAGTAGGATAGAACTGACTAAAGGAAAAGAGGAAAAGAACGACCCTTTTCGAGTATAAAAGTAGATAGATATTAGATGTTTGCTCAAACATTTTGAACTTACACAAAAACTACTTTTCAAACGAAATTTCAAAACACTTTGTATACTTTCTCCACTATCCCGAGAAACATTACAAAGTTCGCCGTACTAAGGCGTTTTCAAAACATTTTCAAACACAAAGCACAGAGGTATTTTAAAAATGAGAAAACCTCTAAAAGCCCATGGAAAACCACGGATGGAAAGGGTGCTAACACCTTCCCTTTCCATAATCTAACCCCCTTACTCAGAAAACTCTCGAAAAGGTCTTTTTTTGTTCTTTTCACCCTTTCCTTTGTTGGATAAAAGAAAAGACGGTGGAGACTCTTTCTTACCGCAACATTTGCAAACACAAATGCAAAACTAGTATTAACAGTCGGTTCTGCCACCGTATCACACTTTTTTATGGAGGTACCTCCCTTTCTACTACTAGGCACATGCCTTGTAGGTGTTTGATATTCGAGTGATGCTCGTGCTGTTGTTTGTCCAGATGTTCCGCCATGTGTTTGCTTGTTTTTTGTCACAGGGTCTGTGACATTTTTACCATGCTCCCTTAGGATTGCTCGATTAGAGTAGCTCTCGAGCTAGACATTAGGATATTCACCCATGCAAGCTAACATAGGGTAGAAACTTCTATCTTTCATCCTCAACCTTAGGGTCAATCATTGTATGATAACATTAGAACCAGATATTAGGGTAGTGTCCCTTAGTTGGTTTCTTTTCTTTGCATATTTCATCTTAAAACAAAAACTTCTTCTTGGAAAATCATAAAATGTCTCTGAGGAAATTAAATCCTTCTTCAAAGGTAAAAAATATAAACCAATCTTATTTGTTTGTGTGCCTTTTTGCTTTGTTTTAAACCTTGTCAAGTTGATGTTTCGCTATCTTTGCCATGTTATCTTGCCATCTTTTAGCTGATGTTTCGCCATCACATATGTTTTTAGCCGATGTTTCGCCATCGCACATGTTTGTTATCCTACTTTGATTCTTAATATCCTTGTTAGGTGTGATGTTTTATCATATGAGATATTGATGTTTCTCCATCTTTGCCATGTTATCTTTCTATCTTTTAGCCGATGTTTCGCCATCGCATATGTTTGTTGCTGATGTTTCGCCATCTCACATGTTTGTTATCCTACCTTGATTTTCAATATTATTGTTAGGTGTGATGTTTTATCATCTGGATTATTGATGTTTCGCCATCTTTGCCATTTTGTTTTGTCATCTTTTAGCCGATGTTTCACCATCGCATATGTTTGTAGCCGATGTTTCGCCATCGCATATATTTGTTATCCTACTTTGATTTTTTATATCATTGTTAGATGTATTGTTTCATCGTCTTTTCGGATATTTTGTTATCATGCTGACGTTTTATCATCTTATCTAAGTTTTTGCTGCCATGCGATGTCTTGTCATCCCTTTTTGTTGTTTTATCATCATTGTTGATATATTTTGTCATTTTGTCTGGTGTTTTGACATCCTGACTGTTGCTTTTGTCTCAATTAAAAAACATAAACCAACCAATTATATGAACGGTTGCTCTGATTCCTTAAAAGGGATACATAGGCATTGGGGTAGGGCCCAAGTGAGCAAAACTTTTATTTTCCCTACATTCGTTTCTCCTTTCTTTTGCGTGCATTCCCTCTTTGCATTTTCTTTTTGCTTTTAATCTTAGACATAGATTTTACACACCCATTAGATTAGACAACAAGAGTGGATACCGTGGAGTACTACGGGCGTGTGGGGTGCTAAAACCTTCCCCTCGCGTAACAAACTCCCTTACCCGATCTCTCAGTCGCAAGACCGTGATTTCACCCCTTTAGGTTTTCTCGATGTATACCTTTCCCTTCTTGAGGGATAAAAGATGTTCGGTGGCGACTTTATTAATTTCATTATCAGATGAAGGTTCGACTAGCATATCCTTCTCCCCCTTTGACAACATTGAAAAGAGAACAAGCATATCATTAAAAGTATCAAAGTTTTCCATAACGACCAATATATCATACAAAGCCGTTATTGAAAAATAAAAGTGTGCACTCACATACACTCATATATATGGAATGACACTAGATTTAAGATGAATAGATAGAAGAAATTTGTAAAGCACAATATCCATTAATACATAAAAGGCAGAAATGCACCAAGAGTTCCTACAACACAAAGGATAAAATTTTCAAAAAATGTAAAAGATAATGATATGAAATGCATAGACTAAAGGGAAACAAAAATAAGACGATTCACGACATCAACGACCACCAGATCCATAATCATGCATCTGATAGATTCGTCCACCTCTAAACATAGCGTCATAAAATGTTGACAATTGGTCATGATGCTTCATAGCATAAGTCAACAGGTTGTTGATTATGAGCTGAACAGCTAAATTACTTATTTTGATGTCCTCACGAATCAAATTGAATTGTTCAGTGGCAGCGGACCCAAATATCTCAAAGTTTGTGTCTAGAGAATTTAGCCTCTCATTTGCAAATCTAAATTGCTCGTTTTGAGCAGTCTGGAAAACATCATCCCACTACAATTCCTCTTTAAAGTGCTGACTTTGTTGCAGCTGCATGTTTTGAAGCATCGAGATAACCTCAGAATTATTCCTTGCATCATATTCATTAATGTTTTCCTGAGATCCAAATCCAAGGTCATGAGTCCCAGCTTCATATCCTCAGTAGTTTTCACCATGAGCAGTCCAAGAGTGATCTTTCCATTGTCCATCCTAGTCTTGCTCATAGTTGGTATGTTGAGCTTCAGTAGCTCTCAACCATGACTCGTCTCCAGCATAATCAGATCTGACATATGAATATCCTCTTTCGGATCACCCCTAATATCCTCAGCTTCAACATTCACATGTTCCTCAACAATATTAAGAAATTCAGCAGGATCATCATAGTTGTAAATTTTCCTTCTTGAGCCTGCTTCCAATAAATAGTATACCTTTCTTATAGGATCCCAATAATATCTCAAGTTTGTCATAATTATTTTATAAAATTCCATATTTTCATCTGGAGAAATGTATGCCAAGTTTGGGAGATCAATATCAAAGGAATCGATAATCTTAGCAATTGTGGAGGGATAAGCAAATGCAATCCCTTTGTTGCAATCTTGGATGCTAAACATCCTAGCTACAAGATAATATGACCAATTAATCTTGATTTTGTTTAGGAGAAGGTGGACAAGATGTACCTTGGCCATGTCAAATCTTGAAAAACCTCCATTTTTAGGACGCAAAATGTGAGAGACAAGCCAATGCATTATACGAGGCAACCTCTTGAGACAGCCAGTTGTGATGGGCTCATTGTTGTTACTAGCCCTAGGTGCCTTTAGTTGCTAATTAGAGTGAATTCTCCATTTGAAATCAGAATGAAAGCTTGTGTCTTTGACCATAGGCTAATCACCTTTAGTGATGCCCAAAATAGACTTCCACATATCTATTGTAAAATGGCAAGACTTACCTCCAATATGGCAGATGAACTCGGTTTTGAAATGCTTTGTCAGCTCGACATAAAACATATGAATCAAATCATCATTGTAATCTTGATTCAACTACATAAAGTAGTTGATCTATTGATGATTAATTAGACTTATAACCTTTGGAATGTGGAGTTCTTCCATTGTTTTAACTCTATAGAAGTTTTGCTTTTTGATAATTCTCCTGCGACACTTCTCATTAAATAAATCCATATCTTCTTCATAAATCAGATAGAACAGTCTTTGTTGCCCTTGCAGATGTTTCTGCTAGGTTTTTGCCTTTTCCCGTACCTTTACCCCTTGCAACCTTGGGAGCCATCGAGAGTTTCTTCAAACAAGACTTAGAAGAAAGGTGTTTGATAAAATGTCCCAACCAAATTCATTGGAATATGAGAGATGTAAGTTAACAAGACTCACTATAATGATTATAATGCAAACACACAACAAATACAAGCACACACTGATGAAATTTGAGTGAATGATGTTATGAGTGATACAAACTCGGATCGTGACTGTTTGGGATAAGTAAGGTTTTATGAGGAATTTAGAGAGATATGATATAGTGAATAGGGTTGAACAAGTTTATGACACAATTGATGATGGTGAAAAGAGTTTCACCGAAAACCTTTGAATGAGATATAAGGTTTGATATGGGTACATAAATCTATTTGAGAGAATGGTTGTGGAAGAAGAAAAGGTTACATTTTATCCAAATAGAACCACATGTGTCGGCCCACTGAAGATTTCGAGCTGACACATATAATTTATGAGTCGGCCTATACGGAACCATTAAAAAGACTTACAATTTTCAATTTATGTGTCGGCATGTACTCATCGTGCGTCAGCACATACTGAACCATTTTTAAAAAATATTGAAAAATACAACTTATGTGTCGGCTCATAGACCACATGTGTCGGCCTATACTGACTCAATATTTTCCAAATATCATAATTGTTAGATTCAGGCAAGTCGGACTACATCATGTATCTATAAATTCTTTCATGGCTCAAGGAATAAAATTTTAAGACACTTTGTGGATAATATTAAGGATGAGATTAAGATCATGAATGCACATATGTTCTTGGAGTAGTTAATACATACAAATGAATACATAAAATAACAAAGATAAGAAACATGTATTTACACAACTTGATTTATGTCCCTGTAAATGAGCAAATTGAAATAATCATAGATTCATTTAAGGATTTTTGGAAGTGAACATAAGATCAAATGACATTCAACGTGTATTTTAGATACTTTTAGGAATAGATAGATAAAATAACTAGCTTACTCTTTTACAGAGAAAAATGAAATGATACAACCTCACCGACAATATGGAGTATGCACGAGCATTTCACGAGGAGCTCAAGAACATGAGCATTAACAAATTCCAAACGTGCCGGCAACAATAACAACTAGTGTTTCTTCAATTTTACTTTCTTAAGATGATTTGAGATCTCTTATCAAATGGGTTTCTTGTTGATGCTTTTTGATGAAACCTTCATTCTTCTTGCCACGAAGTCAATAAGATTTGAATATGTCACCTACTAAATATCTGGATATATCTACAAATGAAGCCCCATAACTTCTTCATGGACTCAAGACAGTTTTCCTGAAATATCAACAAGGTAAACTAGGTACCCAATCCTTGTTGGGTCCTTGAGGGTGAGTAACACAATTGTTGAACTTAGGTGACCATTGAGAAATTCCATTAGGAACTAAAAGTCTCTTAAGTTTGCATTTGGCAATGGTGTGTCCCTTCATACAGCAGTAGTAATAAGTTATGTTCCTATATATATTACTTTTGAAGGAAAATTGCAATCTAAAACGCAACAGAAATTAAAATTTTCCTTTGACGATCCTTATGAATGGGCATGGTCAGTGATAGAATATATTACCTCATGTGGTAATTCAGACTTTCAATGTTGTGATCATGAGCGTTGATGAAGAACAACGCCTCTACTCAGTCCACACGAACATAGCGCTTTCGGTCACAGTGCTAGCTGCTTACGAACGAAAACTTTGACTAAGAGAGTGAGACAAAATATGGCTAGGGTTTCAAGACAAAAATTTCATCAAGTAAAATGCTTCAGTACAAGGGCTCTATTTATATAATCACTTGTATGGGTTGCAAGCTAAAATCCCAATTAAGCGTACGGGCATCATACCTTATGATATATTGCATATCACTTAAGTGCGTGGTACCTTACCATATTCTGTATTTCACTTAAGTGTATCGTACCTTACGATGTTCTATAATTCACTTAAGTGCATAGTACATTATGATGTTCCTTATTTACTTTATCTCTCATCAATCTGTCCTTATGTGTGTGACCCTGTAGGTTTTCGCGATGTTGTAAATGATATTAAATTACACATTTAATATAAAAAATAGTGAGCGGTATCTAGCAACACATTATTGTTACCCAAGTCATGAAAATGTCATGTGATATGACAGAACCTTTCCATGATAATATTTGTGTGTACGATTATCCTTTTTCCCTTATGTCTATATTGAACATAAGGCATAGACCGTGTTATCCTTTTCCAATTCAATATAGGGAGAGCCCTTAGACATTTATCCTATTATGCAGGATGGGCAAATTCTATCTAGGTTACTCATGTCCCCTAACATGCTTTGTGATGTACCTATCAACTGTCTTTATGGTCATCCAGTTACAGATAACGTTTGATCAACAATAAAGTACTTAACTCTACATCTAGGGTCCATAGTAGTTTCAGGTCGAAGGGTGGTATACACCATTATCACCATGAGAATAACTGATGACACCTTGTATAAAATTCTATGTAGCATACTCATAGCAGGTCAATCCAACATTTTTTTCCTTTCAATTTGTTTCCAACAAAGCTATATTTTTTGTAAGGTGTATTTAAAGGTTTGTTAAAATTTTTTGGATCTATAGAAAAATCAACCTTTGGTTGTTGTGTCTTGGTTAGTTTGGCCTTAAGAGTTCTAACCTCTTGTTTCCAAATATAGCCAGTATCATAACCAAAATTAAATGCGTTGTCGTCCATCTCATTTTTTACTTTATGAACACTTACTAGAGATTGCTTCAAAGCTTCCATTTTATTTTCGGTTTCTAAAAGTTTTGCTTCTAAATATGAAAAGATTTTTCTATTTGAAGCTAGCTTTTAAAAAGATTAAATGGCTTCTCTTTGTAAGTCTTCAAAAGTGTCAAGTAAATTAAGATGAGACAATCCATCAACATATTTAATTTGAGATGAGTTTACCTTGTTTTTCTTACCTCCTTGATGAAGATTAGAGATATTAATTTCATTGTCCCTTTATGATTTAGAGTACTTGTTCTCATCTTTATGATAATAACCAGAGAGGCACACTTCTTCATACTTAAATGTTTTGTGTTCCTTCTTCCTTCTGTTATTAAAGTGAGTTAAAAGACAAAAGTTGGTCAATTCTTTATCATCATTAGATTCCTCATTGCTTGAAGATTCAATTTCGCTTTCCCATACCACATATGCTTTCCTATGTTTGACATGATATTTGTGTTGATTACTGTAACACCCCAAAATAATAAATTATTTATTTAATTATTTAATTGATTTATGATGAGAAGTTGTGACGTATTTGTGAGTATATATGATGTCTTAATGATTTATATGATGCATTATGATGATTCACGATATTGTGTGTTAGGGTAGTAGTGAGTTAAAATATAATGGGAGATATTTAGAATTTAAATGATTAGTTTGGGATTATTTAAATTTAATAATAATCAGTTAGAATTATTTTATTGACTAAATAAAGTGAAAATGGTGTAGAAAGAAGAATAAGGGAAAGATGGTAATTGATGAAGTGATTAGTGAGTGTAAGATGGGAAGACCATAGAAAGGGTCCAAGGATTAAACAAGGAATAAAGGAAAAAGTGTGTCATTATGCGCAATCGTTAAAAGAGAAGAACGTTGTGGAGAATTGGGACACATAGAGGAAAAGAGAGAGAGAGAGAGAGAGAGAGAATAATTTGTAGAGTTTAGGACAAGAACCAATTGCAAGGAGAATCTAAGGTAAGGGGAGTTTATCATTGTTATTATAATCGATCTAAGGTTTAGATAATTGTAGGTTTGTGTTGGGGTTTTGGGTGATGATGTTAATATGATGATTTGATGAAAATTTATGAAATTCTGATATTAATTTGCAATGAATTAATGCATAAGATGTATAATAAGATGTGTTGTTGTTATATGATGAAAACATGAGTATTTGTGATTAATTGAGACCTGTAATGTGAAGAAAGCATGAAAATTTGGGACTGGTGTTGTGTTGAGATCACAACAGGGAATTCATATTCGGGCTGGCTCGCTGGGAGAGAATAATACGTCGTCGAGTGAAGGAAGTTCGCCTTAATGCGCTAGGAGAGCACAAGGCGAAGGTAAGGGGTGAAAAACATATCCCCTGGAAATTTGTATGGAGAGGGCTGACTCGCTCAAGCTTCGTCGGGTGAAGTAGAGGCGAGGGGTGTCTCGCCGGGTAAGCGAGGTGCTGCGTCGGGCGAAAAGACAAAAGAAAAATAATGCTCTTGGATTTTGTATGAGGAAGAGTTCTTCGCTCCTACTTCACCGGGAAAGCCTCGGGCAAGCAACCTGCTTCTCCGAGCGAGCCTCAGGCGAGGGACACCAGTCAAACACTTTGAGAGGTCGTAACTTGAGTTTCAAGACTCTGTTTGATGCATCGTTCAAAGTGTTAAAAAGCTAACGTGATGTATTATACCTTGGTAGAATAAAATGAGTTATATTATGCATCTTCCTAATACTTTTCTAGGGTTGAACTAGATCCTGAATGATGAGAAATGTTAATACCATGATGAACAGATAAGATTATGTGATTAATACAACATGATGTACGTTCGTATAATAGACTGATGTTTTTTATGAAGATTCCTTGTGTATTATGATGTATGTAATGGCATATGATGAATTCATTAGTGGTGATGCATTTTGACTAGTCGAGGTCGTGTTTATTGTGTTGGATCATGCATTCATGGCATGTTTTAGGACTTTAGTCCAGTGATGTTGTTAGGACAATTTGTCCAGTGATGATGATAAGACATTAGTCCAGTGACTGTCTCAATCCCATAGTGTGGATTGAGTGAAATATTTATGACGGGCTCTGGTTGCAAGTGGGAACCAATCCTATTGGTCTGGATCTTTGGAGAAATGATGACTGAGTCACTAGTGAAGTTTTGGTACCACATGCATGAGTATAATGAAGGTGCATTACATACTATGTGGCAATGCATGATATTTGATTGTGTGATGCTTTGTGAATGTGTGAATTGATGATGTATAGTGATGATTGTTGGTTGGTGATATGATGATGTTATAAATGAACAAAAAAGTGAAGGTGTGAGTATAACATGAAGTTTTGATGATGTGTAGTTTCTTGTTTAAGTAACTACTATATTTATTACTTATATCTTTTATAATTATTATGAATACTCACCCTTTCTTATTGGAAATGTTTCCATTATACGTGGGTGTAATACGGTGGGAGAACTGACTTGGGTGTTTTGTATTTGATCGCAATTATTTCGGATAGCAAGAGTCGCCACCGACTTTTCTTTTATTAAACAAATGAAAGGTTGAAAAGAATAGGAAAGACTTTTAGAGATGTTTTCTTGAGTTTTGGGATGGGTTATGAAAAGGGAAGGTATTAGCACCATTTTCATCTTTAGTTATCTACGGGCACTTAGTTGCTTCCTAGATCACTTGCTTTTGTTTGAAAATGTGCTTTGTGGTGTGAGTTTGAAAATATTTTGAAAACGTCTTTGCAATGATTCTCGTCTCTATAAGAATGCATACAAAGTGTTGGTTTTGAAAATAGTTCAAAAATGTGTTTATTGTGGAAGATGTTTTTTGAAAGGGATTTTGAAAAGTGCCTTTGTAATGATTCTCATCTTTATAAGAATGCGTACAAAGAGTTTTGACTTTTGAAAATGTTTCAATTGAAGGTGTTGGTGTGTAAATGGTTTTTTAGTTGTGTAAGGAAGCAACTACAAGCGTCCTACCTACTCAAAAGGTCTAATGTTTTTTTCCTCCTCCTTTAGATGTTACTATCTTACCATTGATTTGGTAAGAAGCTCCATCGTTGGATATGAAGGGACGGGCGTGGGTCATTTTTATAGTCATAGAAGGCAACCTATGAGACATTTTATCAATATCGTTAGGGACTAGATCGTTTACTGAAGGAAACATCGAGGGACATTGAGGGACTACGATATTTTATTGAGGGTCTTTGCTAAAACACCAATATTCGAGGGGCATGACTATTTGTTCTGAGGCAACAAATGATATTACCCTAGAGGTGCGTTTGTGAATACTGTGTTTGATTCCATGCATTTTTGTCTTTGATTTTTGGGTTGTCTACTTGTTGGTTTTATCTTTCCATACATCCTAATTACTAACATTTGTATAAAGCAATGAAAATGCCGAAAAATAAATATCCTACACTATTACAACCATATTGAATAGAAAGAAAATATAAAGAACAAAAATAACATAAAAAGAGAGAAAAATGAGTCCTTCGATCCAGGTAGTAGGCTCCTTCGATTCACCCTTTTTTGCTTCTTTCGATTGGGGCTGGGAATCAGTGTGAGCACCCTTCAATTACATCCTTTGTTCTTCTTTCGACTAGGACCTGGAAGTTAGTATGGGATGCACTCTTCAATTTTGCCTTTTTGCTTCCTTCGTTTGGGCACAAGATGAACTTGTTTCTGAATGTTTAAAATTCCCAGCTCCATCCTTCGATTGCAGGAATGCAAAGCTACCAAGTTAGGATTCGAAATGCTTCATTGTTTAGCCAATCGAAGGATACAGAAAACCTGTCTAAAACTTGAAAATGAAACTAACAAGTGTAACTTTCGAAAGCTACAAGCCAGGGGTTAGCACAAGATTATTGGGCACCAAAATCCCAAGTCTAACTAGTCAGGGTTGAGATTTTCAACATATAGGTAGTGAGAATCGAAATTTAGGGTATCGTCAACTTCCTAGATGGGATATCTACATTTTCCTTTTATTTATATGTAGAAATGATATTTAAATTAAAATTTCCAATTTTAGAGGAAACTTACCTCTTGAAGTACCAATCGAAAGAGATGTATATGACTTCCTTTGTGGTGGATGGAGCTTCACTGGAACCTTCCTGAAGCTAGTTCAGTTGCTGCCTTGTTTGGGAAGTCACTGAATCAAAGGAGGGTGTGTGATAGTGGTGAGTGAATCGAAGCTTATTATATAACAGTCTAGGGAGTGAATCAAAAGGCTATTATGTTGCAGTTAGTGAATGAATCGAAGGTTAGTTATTTGGCAGTTGGGGAGTGAATCGAAGGGTTCACTAATGCATGAAGGGATCTGAGATTTTTTGTGAGAGTTTTAGAGTTTGACTGTTCTTGAGAGTGTTTGAGAGTGTTTTAGAGTTTGAGAGTTTTTTTTAGAGTGTTTAAGAGTTTGAGAGTTTGATAATTTTTTCTACACAACCAGCATCCGCCCTTTGATTTGCAAATGATCTCTCTATTTATAGAGAGAAAAGTTTGGATGAATACATTTATACAATAATAAAATATAGTTTGGTTGAAAATCAAATATCCACTTGTGTCAAATTTTCATGATCCCAAGATGAAAATACCAAAATTAATGGTTTAGATGGGTTGCTTCTAGCTTATAGGGGACATGTGTGCAGAAGGGACATGCGCGAGGCTCAATAAATTTAAGGGCAAGTTGGCTTGGAAAACACTTGGGTCAGAACTTAATTTAATTGTATAAACAATTAAATATGGAGTGAGGCACAAGTTGGAGACCTAAAAATCAAGATCATGTAGCCTGTCCTATGGATCCTGTTTTCAACTTAATTCTTTGAATCGAATACTCCATCTTTCGTTTTGGCCATACAGATCCAGCCTTCGACCAAACTCAAGAGCAAACGAAATTGAATGTCCCCAACAAAATCATGTTCTTCGAATGGGTCATATTCAACTGAATATACCACTTTGAATCATTTTGTTTTGATCATGTAGGTTCGAACTTTGACCAAACTCAAAGTCATACAAGATTAATTATTTCCAACATTGCATGTTCTTCGAATGGACCACCAATTGCGTGTCATTCGAATCCACCAAATTGTGTTTCATAGTGTAGAAACTATGTGTGTTGAAGGTTTTTAAGGTGGAATCGAAGCAAACATAAAGGGAGTCATTGCCCTGTGCCTGTTTAGCAGGAGGGAAGCCCCTGCTTTGTGAATTAAAGCAAACATGTAAGAAGCCAATGGTGCAATCGAAACTTGCATGCAGGAGGTCACATGGCCAAGCGAAGGATGTATAACAATCTTGCACAAAGAAACTAAATGTTCAAACAAAACAGGAATCAAGCTTGCTCAAAAGAAATCTAATGCCCAATTGAACCAGGAATCAAGCTTGCCCAAAAGAAGTCCAATGCCCAATTTAAGCAGGAATTAAGCTTGCTCAAAAGAAGTCCAATGCCCAATCAAAACTTCTGGATCGAAGCAAACTGTTTCAAAGGGAGATACTTCCTAGTCGAAGCTAGCATGAAGGAAGGAGTTCAGTCGAAGCTAGCATGAGTCGAAGAAATGCCCAGTCGAAGCTAGTATGAATCGAAGCAAGCTTGATTTTCTTCAATTTTAGTAAAAAATCAAATTTATCTTCTTTGTTCTTTCAATACTTTCCTCTTTGAGTTGATGCTTGAAAATCCAATATGATCCAATTGTACTTGTGCAGCCTTGACCCAGTAGGAATTTTGTGAGAAAAATCTTGAGAAATGAGAGCGAAAATTTTAGGGTACAACGGGTGCCCCTGTTCAATCTTCTTAAACCTCAAGAGTTAGATTGACGAATCTGCCATTCATGACTTGAAGGTGGAAGATGATTGAACACTAGAGTGCCCAAAAATTTGCACTCAATGATGTGGTGGTTGATTCTATGGGGAATGGGCTTAAAGTTTCCATTTGGAGAGGTGATGGAAAGTTGTCGGAGATGGGCTTACAGATTCCATCCAAAGGTGATAGTTGACAAAAATTAGACTAAGTCTAAGTTTGACTGTAACTTGAATATAATTTTCAGGATTTCTCCTCTGAAGGGGAAATTCTTTTCATAATGAAATATTGAAGGAGATGTTTTTCAGAATAAAATTTCTGAAGGAGATGCTTTTCAGAATGAAGCGCTGAAGGGGAAATGTGTTTCAGAACTCCTCTAGAGGAAATATTTGTCATGTAGATAGTCGCCCCGTCTTGTTTCGGGAATTGATCTACAATTAACCATTCATAGATAGTTGTCCTATCTTGCTTCAGGTATTAATCTGGAACTTGTTTTTGTTGGTCGTTGAGATAGCTGTCATGTCTGGTTTCAGGTATTAATCTATAATCAGTCGCTCACAGATATTTTTCCTGTCTGGTTTCAAGTATTAATCTGTAAATTTTTGAAAGTTGTTAACGACACTCATCTATCGATATTTCCTATAAAATGGTGTATGAATGCAATGTATGAATGTGTTAGGCATTCTATTGCAGTGTTATTGAATTAGGGAAAATAAATCCCTGATTGTAGCTAGGGGTGAAGAGTGTAGGTCTTCAGATTTTTTTTGAAGTTGAAATGTTGAGGGACGGATTTCCATTATTAGAGAAATAAGCTATGTTGGGGAAGGGAAACTCCGTGCATCGTTTGGGGATTTTTTGAAATCCTGTTGGGGAATCCTGAGAAGCTTGGTGACTTAACTAGGGAATTTTTTAGAGCAGTAATTAGAAATTTTTCTCTGCGGGGATATGAGAATACCTGACACCATTAGGCTGTATACTGAGAATATGGAAGTGACCTTGTAGTAGGATGTCTCTGCCTCTCTACCTACAGGAGAAGGTACCTGTTGGAGGAAATATCTGTGGGATTTTGCAGATGGCCTTTAGACAATGTCTTGTTTCTTAAAGTCATTGGTAATTGTCTTTCTGTTTTCTATGCACGTTTTTATAAACGGTAATCACACTCAAATGCATATGTTCAAATATAATCACTGGACGTTTTTGAAAACAAAATAGAAAAATAAAAAACAAAAGGTTTTGTACTTTCCAAGAGATAATTTTGTATTAATTTGAATAAGCGTTTCTTATACAAGGAGACGAACATCCTAGTAAGAAAATGTCGTCGTAAGAAATGAAAACTAATACAAATAGAAAAATTTATATGAAACAATCTCGTTGATTTCCCATTCTTCTATTTCCTTTATGTCTTAGAGCGTCTCATCTCTTTGCTGCTTGTCCGAAGTTCACTGGATTGATCAGTACCACTTGAGCTTGATAGTTGTTACCGAAGATTGGCTTTAAGATGATCTAATGATACATAGTTATACGCTTTCGATCCCTAATTTTTTCCTGGACCGCTCTTTCGGGTTTTCAGTCCACCGGGATACCCTTTTTTGCCCAAGCCGCCTTTTCAGGTTTTCGACTTACCGGGTGTACAGATTTTTCATATGTATATCCTTAATTTTTTCCCGAACCTTTTTTGGTTCGCCGGGATGCCCTTATTTTTGTCTAGTCCAATCAACCTAGCGGGTCTTTGTTCATGCGTAGTATCTTTTAACTATGTCCGTGTTTACAGGATGCAGAAGCTCGTCGCCGTCCATAGTGGTTAAGATCATGGCCCCATCATAAAATATGTTCTTGATCATAAATGGTCCTTCGTATGTAGGAGCCCATTTTCCCCTGGGATCACCATGCAGCAGTATGATGCGCTTGACTACTAAGTCACCAGTCTGATATACCTGACGTCTGACCTTCTTGTCAAAAGCTTTAATCATACATTTTTGGTACATCTGACCATGACAAACAGCCGCGAGCCTCTTCTCATCCATCAAGTTCAATTGGTCAAATCGAGTTTGAACCCATTTGTCTTCATTCAGACGTGCATCCTTCATGATTCTCTAAGAAGGGATATGGACTTCGATGGGTAAGACTGCTTCTATACCGTATACCGAAGAGAAAGGAGTTTCCCTTGTTGACGTACATACTGTGGTACGGTAGCCATGAAGAGCAAATGGTAACATGTTGTGCCAGTACTCGTATTTCATCGTCATCTTTTGTATGATCTTTCTAATATTTTTATTAGTAGCCTCTACAGTGCCATTCATCTTCGGCCAATAAGGGGAAGAGTTATGATGTTGGATATTGAATTGCGTGCAGAGCTCGGTGATCATAGTATTATTGAGATTGGTACGATTATCTGTAATGATTCTTTCTATAATACCATTCCAACGGATAAGGTTATGTCTGATGAATCAGGCCACAACGTTCTTGGTAACAGAAGCAAATGAAGCCGCCTCGACCCATTTTGTGAAGTAATCGATGGTGACGAGGATGAAATGGTGTCCATTAGAAGCTGTAGGTCTGATCTCCCCAATCATGTTGATGCCACACATTGCAAATGACCAAGGAGAAGTCAAGGCGTTTAGAGGAACCAGAGGCACATGTACTTTATCAGCATAAATCTGGTATATGTGACAAGTTCGCGAAAACTGATAACAGTCCGCTTACATAGTGGACCAATAATATCCTGCCCATAGGATATTTTTAGCCATCGTGTGCCCACTAAAATGGGTACCAAAGGCACCTTCGTGCAAATCATCCATGATCTTTTTTACCTTACTCTTGTCTATGCACCAAAGCAAGATAGATTCGTGGTTGCGTTTGTAGAGGATTTCATTATTAAGGAAGAACTTGGCAGAGAAACTTCTCTTAAACTTCTTATCATTGATTGAAGCTCCCTCAAGATATTCATGGGCTTTGAGATATCTTTTAACTTCATGGAACCAAGGTTTGTCCACTACTTCTTCAGTATCAATCTCATGACAGTATGCTGGTTCGTCCATCCTCTCAATAGTTATCTAAGGACCCTCATTATCCCAACTGATTTTGAACATGGATGACATAGTAGCTAGCGTGTTCGCTAGTTGATTTTCCTCTCGTGGGAAATTCTCAAAGTTAATTTCTTCAAAATATGGAATTATTGTTAACACATGCTCCTTGTAAGGGATGAGATTAGGATGCTTTGTGTCCCATTCTCCTTTGATTTGACTGATTACGAAGGCCAAGTCTCCAAATACACTCAAGGATTTTATCCCCAAATCTATAGCAGCTTTGAGACCCATAATGCATGCTTCATATTCATCCATATTATTGATACAATTGAAACATAGCCTGGCAGTGAAAGGGGTATGACAACCTTCAGGAGATATGATCACAACACCGATGCCATTGCCGAGTGGTTGGAAGCTCCGTCAAAAACCATAGTCCATCGGGATCCTTGTTCAGGTATGTCATACGATCAAAGTTCTTCACAATCATTCACTAAAATGATGTCCTCGTCCGGGAATTCAAAATTCATAGATTGATAGTCATCCACAGCCTGATGATCCAAATGATTAGCTAATACACTTCCTTTTATTGCTTTTTGGGTAGTGTATCGAATATCGTATTCGGTCAGGACCATTTTCCATCTTTCTGTTATTTCAGAGAGAGCAAGCTTCTTGAATATGTATTTAATAGGATCCATATTAGATATTAATAAGGTAGTGTGAGTCAGCATGGGCTGCTCCTATCTTAGCCGACGAGCAGCCCATGCCAGAGCGCAACAAGTTTTCTCGAGCAATGAATATCTGGTTTCACAGTCGGTAAACTTTTTGCTCAGATAGTATATTACATGCTCTTTTCGGCCAGACTCGTCATGCTGCCCCAGCACACACCCCATTGAATTTTCCAATATTGTTAAGTACGTGATCAGAGGTCTTCCTTCAACTGGCGACATCAAAATTGGAGGCTCTTGAAGGTACTCCTTGATCCTGTCAAAGGTAGCCTGGCAATCGTCATTCCACTTCACCATTTGATCTTTCTTCAGTAATTTGAAGATTGGCTCACAAGTAGTGGTTAGATGGGAAATGAATCTGGCGATGTAGTTTAGACGTCCCAAGAACCCCCTAACCTCCTTCTCAGTGCGAGGAGTTGGAATTTCTTGTATGGATTTTACCTTTGCAGGGTCTACTTAAATACCTTTTCCGCTAACAACGAAGCCTAAGATCTTACTGGATCTTACTCCAAAGGTGCATTTATTCAGGTTCAACCATAGTTTGTATTTATTCAGTCTTTCAAATAGCTTCTGTGGGTGTTCAAGGTGTTCCTTTTCAGTCTGAGATTTGGATATCATATCATCCACGTAGACCTCTATCTCGTGATGGATCATATCATGAAACAAAGCTACCATGGCACACTGATAGGTTGCCCCGACGTTCTTTAACCCAAATGGCATAACTTTGTAGCAGAAAGTACCCTACTGCGTGACAAAGGTCATTTTCTCCATGTCCTCGGGTGCCATTTTGATCTGATTGTACCCGGAGAAACCATCCATGAAGGAGAATACCTTGTGTTGTACGGTGTTGTCAACTAGAACGTCAATATGGGGAAGTGTAAAGTCATCCTTGGGGCTCGCCCTATTTAGGTCTCTGTAATCCACACACATACGTACCTTACCATCCTTCTTAGGTACCAGAACAACATTAGCAACCCATTATGGATAAGAGGCGACAGCTAAGAAACCAGCGTTGAACTGCTTCATGACCTTAGCCTTGATCTTTTTGACATCTCTGGCCGTATACAGCGAATCTTCTTTTTCACTGGAGGGCAGTTTGCTTTCATCGACAGACGATGGACCACGATACCAGTGTCAAGTCCTGGCATGTCTTCGTATGAATAGGCAAAGACTTTAACATATTCATGTAGCATCTGAGTTAAACACCCTTTGATATTATGCTCCATATTGGCACATATCTTGACTTCCTTCTTGTCCTCTTAAGTACCCAAGTTTACTGTCTCAACTGGCTCTTCATGCGGTTGTATCATCCTTTCTTCATATTGTAACAGTCTAGAAAGTTCCCCTGGTACTTCATAATCTTCCTTACCTTTGTCCTCGGCTTGGTAGATCGTATTTCCAAAGTCATAATTGGCAATAGCAGAAGCGTTATCAAGGGGATCCAGAGTGGACGTGGATATGCATTTTGATATGTGAGTGTGTGTAAGAGCATAGCTATTTTTGATAAAGTAAAAAGTAGAAAAGAAAAACAAAGAGCGCAAAATTTGCATGCAAAACGTCCAATGATTTATTAATGACATATGAAGATGAAGTAATAACCCTCACAGATAGACCTTTGTGCCTCGCGTAAGACACAAGGATCTAGAATTTCAATTGTTTAAATATTACATATCCAAAAATTAAAAGACAATTACTCTTGAATAAAGGTAATAGGAACAAAATCTTTGGCCTCCCAATTGTTGAGTCCACCACTGATAGTTGGGAAGATCCACTTGTCCATGTCACAGTCGCTATCACTATTCTCCAACGCATTGACTCCATGGTTACTGATGCGTAGTGGCGGCCCCCCAGCGCGAGTACGTCAAACAGCTCTTTGGGCTTCCGAAGTAAAACCTAAACCAAACTTGTCAGATTTGTAGGGAATATACAGAAGTTGGCCCCAAATGGTACATCCAACTCCTTCAACTACCGTTTTAGCATCCTTTAGAGAACTCATCTTCAAAGGAGGTCTGGTAATCTTCGGAACCTTAGTAACAGTCTTGGTTACAGCAACTGTCTGTGGAACCTCCTCGAAGTTCTAACAGGGGGTCTCAATGAACTCGATGTCCATTTCAACATACCTGAAAGAGTTCAAGTGGCTAACCATGTATTCCTCCTCCCCATGGACTGTGATAATCTTTCCATTGACTGGGCACTTCAACATCTGATGTAGGGTAGAAGTAACAGCACCAACCCCATGGATCCAGGGTTGACCCAATAAACAGGAATAGGATGGGCAGATGTCCATCACATAGAATATTGAGTCAAAAGTCTGAGTACCAACTTTGATAGGGATGTCCACCTCCTCGTGCACCATTCTTTTAGAACCATCAAAGGCCATCGCCACAATGTTGTTGTGCTTCATAGTGAGTCCTTCGCAATCTATCCTTTCTAGAGCATTCTTTGGCAAGACATTCAGCAACGAACCTGTATCCACCAGAACATGGGCTAATGTAGTGCCCCTACACTCAATGGAGACATACAGGGCATCATTGTGTTTCCTTCCCTTGAGAGTTAAATCAGCATCAGAAAAACCCAATCCATTATCAGCAGTTAGACTAGCAACACAATTCTCAAATTGATCATTGGAGGTCTCTTGAGGCACATGGGCAGACTTCAGGAATTTTACTAAAGCCTTAGCATGGGCCTCAGAGAACAAAAGTAAGGCTAACATTGAGATTTTTGAAAGGATCTTCCCCAATTGCTCCACGATGTTATAATCACTTTTCTTTATTATCTTCAGTATCTCTTCCATTTCTTTCTTAGAAGCCTCATAAGTGACTTCTTTGTGCGCCTTTGTCTGGACAGGCTCAACCAATACCTCCTTGCCCCGAGTCTCGACCGACTCAGTAGCAGGGATAACAGCAGGGATAATAGTAGGGGTAGCAACAGGAATAATTACAGGAGTAGCAACAGGAATAATAACAGGAGTAGCAACAGTTTTTGGAGAGATTTCAGGAGAGAAAACCCTTCCGCTTCTCATAATTTTACTGGTCCCGGGGATGTTGTCGACGTTAGGATCAATATCTTTGGCAATTTTATCTTCAATAGCCAACATGTCTTGCTTTGACGCCATGGTAGTAGACGTCAGCCCCATAATTCCAAGGAATAGCTTTATCAGAGGAATATGGTATCGGCCCAGGAAGAGTGATAATCAGAAGAGAAAACTTGGGAACAGTGTAATCCTGATGGGTCTTTTGGTGGAGATCCTAGGAGAATTTTCGGAAATGGTAATTAAAGAGACATCTTCACGCAAATTTCTTGCAAGGGGAACCTTCTAAAACAAAATTTCTTTATTAATCATCAGGCATTGGACATCCATTTTTAACGAAAAACATCCATCTGGTAGGGACGTACATAAGTGGCAACCTTCACCACACCCCAGAAATAAACCGGCTCGCAGCAGATTTTCCTTAACAATCAGAAGAGGAGTGATTAATTCATCCACAGAGGAAACAAACAGGTCATCTTCAACAACATTGATACGTTGGCCATGTTTGGGCATTGGCGCAGTTATTACATTAGGTGTCTCTGGAAGGTCAAACTCAATCTCTTTTGCCTCGATAATATCTTGCACCTTATTTTTTAGAGCCCAACAATCGTTTGTATCATGCCCTGGACTCTCAGAATGGTATCCACATAGAGCATTTAGGTTGTAGAGGGGAGAGGCAGTATTAGGATTCTTTGGGGCCTCCTTTAGGGTCACCAAATTGGACTTCAACAAGCGTGGAAAAACCTGCGATAGGGTCATGTTGATTCAAGTAAACTGTCTTCGGGGCACATCTGGCCTGCGCTGATTGTTTCGTTGTTGGTTTGAGGCAGGATTGGAAATCATCACAGCCCCTATCGTCTAATTACGTTCAGATTTGTTTTGATTTCTCTGGCCATAAGAAGCACTGACTTCCTTCTTTCTAGTGAAGGGTTTCTTCGTCGTAATTGAGGATGTATCCCTCTGAATCTTGCCACTCTTAATACAAGCTTCTACCCATTCACCATTTAAGATTAACTCAGTAAACCCAACCGAAGAGCTTCCAATCAGATGGTTGAAGAATGGACCAGACAAAGTGCCTAAAAACATATCCACCAGCTCTCTATCAGATAGAGGGGGCTGGACTCTTATCGCGACATCCCTCCATTTCTGGGCATAATTTTTGAAACCTTCGCCAAAACCCATAGCCATAATTTGCAGTTGTGTACGAGTTTGAGCGAGGTCAGTATTATATTGGTATTGCTTGTAAAAAGCAGCAGCCAGATCTTCCCAATTATGAATATTAATTCCTTCCAGCTGATAGAACCATTCTAACCGCGTCCTCGACAAATTTTCCTAGAAGAAATGTACCCACAGATTCCTATCAGTAGTGTGAGGTTGAATCTTCCTGACATATGACCTTAAATGCGGCTTAGGATAGGATACACCATCGTACTTAGAAAATGTGGGGACCTTGAATTTCTGTGGGATGACCACCCCTGAGACCAGTCCTAGCTCTTCAAAATCCTGCCTGGGTACCCTCTGGATCTTCACAGCATTAAGGTGATCTTCTAGCTGTTTGTATTTATCATCAGCAGGAGGATATTGTTCTTCAGAGTAGTCAGCTACGTCTTCCTCAGACTCTGGGTTGTCATTTCCTTCCTTATTTTTTTCTTCTTGATTATCTCCTTCACCTGACGAGGTTGCGAAATCTAGAGCTTGCTTGGCCGGTCCTCTGAACCTTCTTCCCAAATTCAAAACACTGGCTGGTTTCTTTGCCTTCTTTTTCTTCTCCTTGATGATGAGAGCTTTCAGATCTTCTTGCCCCTTGGCCAGCGCCAGGAACATCTGCTGAAATTGAGCATTTTTTGCTTGAAGGTCCTTAACAGTCTGCTCAAGAGCCATTTCTCTCTTTTTTTTGCTTGCTGAAATAAAAAACGAAAAGATAAGAAACATGTCTTGAAGAGAACAAATGTTTATGCGATGATAAACAATGTTTATGCATGATAATGTTTATGCGATGTTTCCAAGGATTTTCAAAATTTAAATTTTCTTAGACAAAGAAGAGAACAAATGTTAATTATATTAATAAGTTCAAATTGATTACAACCATGCCTCTTGGACTTACAATGGAGGAATTAAACACAAAATAAACTCTTAAGACAAAAGGTCGAGTGCATCCTCTTTGGCGCAATGTAGGTGTTCAAACTTCGCTCTTCATGAAGCTGTCTGGTAAGTTCCAAAACCATCTTTTCACTTGTGTATAACTGGGCTTCGAAGTTGTCTCGCTCTTCCTTCAGCTGAATCCAAGCTCTTTGCAAATCTTCAAGAGAAGTAGGCATGGTAGGATGAAGGACAGTATACAGAATATCTCCTTCAACAATCGGCTCCATGATGATAGGTAAAATGGCAGGATATGGCATACCAAGATTTTGAGCACGAGTTTGTACCAAATTAAGATAAGGCTCCAAAGGAATGGAGTTCTTATGCCCCAATGTCTTTCTATCCACCTTGTTTACCATTCTCCAACCTTGTAAGAACCTTTGACAGTAGCCTTGGTCGTCACCCTCATAGTCGAATACCAAACCTTGGATGAGTGCATTGTGAGGACCATCTCTTCGTGCATACCCAATTTGTCGTAATGCAAGAGAAGGGTTATAGGTGATACCTCCCCTAATGCCTAAGAGTGGGACATTAGGGAATTACCCATAATGGTCAATGATAGTAGTGTCCTCCAAGGATATAGAACACCAATAAATGTTAGAGTGTGTGAGTGACATCAGCCTTTGAGACCATGTCAAGCCTTGCTCATTCTTCAATGTTGATCGAGGTAGGTGTGACGTAAACCACCTAGAGAGTAAGGGAATGCAACACAAAAGAGTACCTCTTTTCTTCATGGTGCGAGTGTGGAAACAATGTAAAATATCTCCAAGCAAACAAGGTAAAAGATTACAAGAGAGGAAAACCTTGATGGAATTCACATCTATGAATTGGTCCAGATTAGGAAATAGAACCAAACCATAGATTAGGAGGGCCAATACATCTTCAAAAGCTTGAAAATCCATATCTTCCCAGAAAGAACGAGCCTTCTCCAACAAAAACTTGGATAAGAAACCCTTAACTCCGCTTCTTGTCTCCCAATTTGTTATAATGTCGGCTCTCTTCAAATGTAAAGCTTCGGAAATAACTTCAAGCTTTGGAGTCTCCTTTAAACCGGTGAACGGTATTTGATCAAGCACAGGCACTCCTAACAGTTGAGAGAACTCTTCTAATGTAGGCACCAATTGAAAGTCAGGTTAGGTGAAGCAATGATGCATGGGATTAAAGAATTGGAAGAGTACACACATCATTTCTTCTTGGAAGTTTGAGGTAGCCAATTTGAGAACCCTTGATGCTAACTCTTGGAAGTTCCAGGAACCGTTGACGCTAACTCTTGGAGTTGAGGATGTGCTTTCACGAAGCTAACTCAGATGGTATTCCTTTGAATGGGATTCATGGACTACAAAAAAAAAACAAAGATAAATTCCTAAATCCTTGAAATGGTTAGTGAGAATGTTTATGATTTTATGATGTTTATGATGTTATGTACATGTGAACAAAACAAACCGTATACACACAAAGCAGACAAGTCCTTAGGTTTAGGCTTGCACTGGGTTTTGTAGGTAAGTACCCTTTTGAAGTTTAGTTGGCTCAACCTGTCCTAAAAAGTAACCGGGTTCTAGGGGATCTCAATATCACTGACCTTTCTTTTAGAAATTGTCTCAGCATAATCAATCTTTTCTTGCGGTCGAGATATCCCAAAATTCCGATCTTAATGAGTGTAGTATCTAGTATCAACCAATTTTCAGCTCTCCACTGAAACCGGCTATCTCACTACTTCCTAATGGCCAAGTTGTTCAATTAAGGTTCTAAAGTCAATTAGTGCTTCATGACACCGCTCAGCGGCCCCGTATTCTCCTTGATTCAACACAAGGGATACTGGTACCAACAAATGCGTCACACTAACGTAGCCATTGCTTCAACCATATCTGTCTACACCGTAAAGTTTCCACAATCAATTGTTATTTACCAAAAAGGTTCCCATGATCTGGGTGTAGGATTTTTAACAATAACCCAAACAAGGAAAGCAAGTAAAGGTTCCCCAACAGAGTCGCCAGTTGTGTAATACGATGAGAGAACTGACTTGGGTGTTTTGCGTTTGATTGCAATTGTTGCGGATAGCAAGATTCGCCACCGACATATCTTTTATCCAACAAAGGAAAGGTTGAAAAGAACAGGAAACACCTTTAGAGATGTTTTCTTGAGTTCGGGGGGTAGGTTATGAAAAGGGAAGGTATTAGCACCCTTTTAATCCGTAGTTATCTACGGGAACTTAGTTGCTTTCTAGATCACTTGCTTTTGTTTGAAAATGTGCTTTGTAATGATTCTCGTCTCTATAAGAATGCGTACAAAGTGTTGGTTTTGAACATAGTTCAAAAATTTGTTTGTTGTGGAAGATGTTTTTTGAATGGGACTTTGAAAATTGCCTTTGTAATGTTTCTCGTCTCTATAAGAATGTGTACAAAGAGTTTTGACTTTTGAAAATGTTTAAATTGAAGGTGTTGGTGTGAAAATGGTTTTTTAGTTGTGAGTAAGCAAGCAACTACGAGCGTCCTACAAACTCAAAAGGTCTAATGTTATTTTCCTCCTCCTTTGGATGTTGCTATCTTTCCATTGATTTGGTAAGAATCTCAATCGTTGGATGTGAAGGGACGGGCGTGGGTCATTTATATAGTCATAAAAGGCAACCTATGAGACATTTTAGCAATTTCGTTAGGGACTAGATCATTTACGGAAGGCAACATTGAGGGACATCGAGGGACTACGATCTTTTATCGAGGGTCTTTGCTAAAACGCCCATATTTGAGGGACATGACTATTTTTTCCGAGGCAACAAGTGAGTTACCCTAGAGGTGCATGTGTGAATAGTGTGTTTGATTGCATGCATTTTTGTCTTTGATTTTTAGGTTATCTACATGTTGGTTTTATCTTGCCATACATCGTAATTACTAACATTTGTATAAAGCAATGAAAATGCAGAAAAAAATACCCTACACTATTACAACCATATTGAATAGCAAGAAAATATAAAGAACAAAATAACATAAAAAGAGAGAAAAATGAGTCCTTCGATCCAGGCATTAGGCTCCTTTGATTTACCCTTTTTTTCTTCTTTTAATTGGGGCTGGGAATCAGTGTGAGCACCCTTTAATTATACCCTTTGCTCTTCTTTCGACTTGGACCTGGAAGTTAGTATGGGATGCACTCTTCGATTCTTCCTTTTTGCTTCCTTCGTTTGGGCACAAGATGAACTAGTTTCTGAATGTTTGAAATGCCCAGCTTTCTCCTTCGATTGCAGGAATGCAAAGCTCCCAAGTTGAAATTCGAGGGGCTTCAATGTTTAGCCAATCGAAGGATATAGATAACCTGTCTAAAACCGGAAAATGAAACTAACAAGTGTAACTTTAGAAAGCTACAAGCCAGGGGTTAGAACAAGATTATTGGGCACCAAAATCCCAAGTCTAACTAGTCAGGGTTGAGATTTTCAACATATAGGCAGTGGGGATCGAAAGTTATGGCATGGTCAACTTCCTAGATGGGATATCTATATTTTCCTTTTATTTATAAGTACAAATGATATTTAAATGAAAATTTCCAAGTTTAGAGGAAACTTACCTCTTGAAGTGCCAATCGAATGAGCTATATGTGACTTCCTTGGTGGTGGATGGAGCTTCGCTGGAACCTTCCTGAAGCTGTTCAGTTGCTGCCTTATTTGGGAAGTCACTGAATTAAAGGAGGGTGTGTGATAGTGGTGAGTGAGCCAAAGGTTATTATATAACAGTCTAGGGAGTGTATCAAAAGACTATTATGTTGTAGTTATGGAATGAATAGAATGTTAGTTATCTGGAAGTTAGGGAGTAAATTGAAGGGTTCACTAATGCATGAAGGGATCTGAGATTTTTTGTGAGATTTTTAGAGTTTGAATGTTCTTGAGAGTGTTTGGGAGTTTGAGAGTTTTTTTAGAGTGTTTGAAAATTTGAGAGTTTGATAATTTTTTCTACACAACCAGCATCCTCCCTTTGATTTGCAAATGATCTCTCTATTTATAGAGAGAAAAGTTTGGATAAATAGATTTATACAATAATAAAATATAGTTTGGTTGAAAAGCAAATATCCACTTGTGTCAAATTTTCATGATCCCAAGATGAAAATACCAAAATTAATGGTTTATATGGGTTGCTTCTAGCTTATAGGGGACATGTGTGCAGAAGGGACATGCGCAAGGCTCAATAACTTTAAGGGCAAGTTGACTTGGAAAACACTTGGGTCATAACTTAATTTAATTGTATAAACAATTAAATATGGAGTGAGGCATAAGTTAGAGGCCTAAAAAGCAAGATCACGTAACCTGGCTAATGGATCATGTTTCCGACTTGATTCTTTGAATCGAATACTCCATTTTTTGTTTTAGCCATACAGATCCAGCCTTCGATCAAACTCAAGAGCAATCGAAATTGAATGTCCCCCACAAAAGCATGTTCTTCGAATGGGTCATATTCAGTTGAATATATCACTTTGAATCCTTTTGTTTTGATCACGTAGGTTCAACCTTCGACCAAACTCAAAGTCATACAAGATTAATTATTTCCAACATTGCATGTTCTTCGAATGGACCACCAAATATGTGTCCTTCGAATCCACCAAATTGTGTTTCATAATGTTGAAACTATGTATGTTGAAGATTTTAAAGGTTAAATCGAAACAAACATAAAGGGAGACATTGCCTTGTGCCTGTTTAGCGAGAGGGAAGCCCCTGCTTTGTGAATTAAAGCAAACATGTAAGAAGCCAATGGTGCAATCGAAACTTGCATCCAGGAGGTCACATGGCCAAGTGAAGGATGTATACCAATCTTGCACAAAGAAACTAAATGTTCAAACGAAGCAGGAATCAAGCTTGATCAAAAGAAATCTAATGCCCAATCGAAGCAGGAATCAAGCTTGCCCAAAAGAAGTCCAAAGCATGATCGAAGAAGGAATCAAGCTTTCTCAAAAGAAGTCCACTGCCCAATCAAAACTTCTGGATCAAAGAAAACTATTTCAATGGGAGACATTGCCCAGTCGAAGCTAGCATGGAGGAAGGAGTTCAGTCAAAGCTAGCATGAGTCAAAGCAATTCCCAGTCGAAGCTGTAGTTGTTTAGGTATTGGCATGCATTTTTGGTAAAACCAGGTGTGTGAATGTCATGACTGATGTCATAACATTCTAGTTTAGTTTGTACTGATTCATTAGGTACCTTTGCATAAAAATATTGTCATACAGGTACTGATGTTTATAAGTGTGTATCTGAGCATTTTGCAAAATGATCACATTTTCCTAAATCAGTAGACATGTTTTCAGATGTCATAACAAATGTTAAGACATCCTGTTCTGAACTAACAGGTATGCAGTTTGGTTAATTCTGAGTTTTTTCAGGAAAATGACTCAGTCTTTCCAGAACAGAATCCTGCGTTTTCTTTGGGTTAACCTAGCTCAACCCCAACCTGGTTGATCTAGTCCTGTGACCTAGTCTTAAGGTCAAACAGATTTAACCCTAGCTTTTTGTGGAAACCCTAACTGAAGATGCAACTGCTATATATTCAACAGAGCTGCTGTCTTGGAATGTATCCATTGTTGACAGAAGATCATTTAGAAGCTGTATAGTTTTAACTATTGTAATCCAAGCAATTATCATTGTGATAAGTGACTTGGAATAGGTTTTCATTGTAAGGGTTGTGTAACACTCAAAGCTTTGAAGCAAGAGTGTTTGTATGTCTCTTGACTAAAGCTGTGAAGCAAAGTCAAGTTAGGTTTGTGTATCACTCAAAGTTGTGAAGCAAGAGTGTTTGTGTTGCTTGATTAAAAAGCCGTGAAGCATAATCAAGTGTATGTTTTGAAGAGTGTCTTCAACAATTCATTAGTCAAATTGTTTTATGTATCACTGCTGTGATTGAGGTGGAGTGAGTAGGAACTCAGGTTTAAGTTGTACTTAGATTGAAGTTGCATTGGGTAGGTCTTAAGTGAAGGAGATAAATTGGTTGGTTTATTCCTGAATTAATATCTCTTATAGTGGATTTCCTCCCTGGCTTGGTAGCCCCCAGAGTAGGTGTTGTTGCACACTGAACTGGGTAAACAATTGACTGTGTTCTTTACTGTTTTTGTATTTATTGTCTTATAGTAAGTCAGATACGGTGTCATAACATTGAACGTGACATTGAGTATCTGCAGCCAGAATTTCAATTGGCATCAGAGCAGGCACCCTGCCTGTATTACTGGGTGAGATCTAGGGATATCACTTTCTGGCACTATGGACAAAGAAGGAGTTTTTGGAAATAGACCACCCATTCTGGATGGAACTAATTATGACTACTGGAAACCTCGTATGATTGCCTTCTTAAAATCTCTGGACAAAAAGGATTGGAGAGCTGCTGACAAAGGATGGAACCATCCCACCATAATTGAGAAAGATGGGACAATCAGTCTGAAGCCTGAGGAAGATTGGAGTAAAGAAGAAGATGAGTTAGCCCTGGGAAATTCCAAAGCTTTAAATGCCTTGTTCAATGGAATTGATAGAAACATTTTCAGACTAGTACATCAATATGAACTGGCCAAGGAAGTTCGGGACACTCTCAAAACTACTCATGAAGGAACTTCCAAAGTAAAAATGTCAAGGCTTCAGGTGTTGACTACCAAGTTTGAGAATCTAAAAATGATGGAAGATGAAACCATTCATGAGTTTCACATGAACATCTTGGAGATTGCCAACACCTCAGGAGCACTGGGAGAAAAGATGTCAGAAGAAAAACTGGTGAGAAAGATTCTCAGATCCTTGCCTAAAAGATTTGCAATGAAGGTAACTGCCATAGAGGAAGCCCAGGACATCAGCAAGTTGAAAGTGGATGAACTTATTGGGTCTCTTCAGACTTTTGAGATGGGGATCACTGATAATGGTGACAAGAAGAACAAGAGCATAGCACTTGTATCCAACACTGATGTTGAAAACAAGGAGGATGAAGAAGAAAACATTTCAGAAGCTATAGCCATGCTTGGAAGACAGTTCAACAAACTCATCAAAAGAATAGATCCAAAGTCAAGGTCTAATGTTCATAACATTCCCTCTGACATTGGCAGTTCCAGCAGAAGACCAAGGTCAGAAGAGAAGGGAAACCAAGGGAGAGGAATTCAATGCCATGGCTGTGAAGGATATGGGCATATTCGAGCTGAATGTCCAACCTTTCTTAAGAAACAAAAGAAAGGAATGACTGCTACTTGGTCTGACTGTGATTCAGAAAGTAATTCTGAAGAAGAATCTGCCAAACTAGTTACTGCTCTAACTGGTGTTTGTACATCTGAAAGTGACACCAGTGATGAAGAAGTGACATTTGAAGAACTGACTGATACCTACAAGAAATTGTGTATCAGAAGTGTTGAAGTCTGTGTGCAGAATGAGAAACAATCAAAACTCATTATAAAGCTGGAGGCTGAAAAAAGGGCAGATCTTGAAACTATAAGTCATCTAGAAGGGGAAGTTCAATTGCTGAACTCACAACTGAACCAAATGACCAAATCTGTCAAGATGCTGACCAATGGAACAGATAAATTGGAAGAGATTCTTCAAGTTGGATAAAATGTGGGAAACAAATCTGGACTAGGATTTGTGGAAGCTAAGAAATCGGGTGCAGACAAGAAGATCAGGCCTGTTAAACAATTGTCAAAGCAGATGTCTCAACACAACTCTCAACATCAGAAACAGAAATATATGAAGAAAAAATACCAAAGATGGAGATGTCATCATTGTGGGAGGTATGGACACATAAAGCCCTTCTGCTTCAAATTGCATGGATACCCTAATCAAAACTCAGGTGTTAAACCTAAGTCAAAAAGGGTACCACATACTCCTCACTGGAAGAAAAAGGCTACTGCCCTGATAGCCCACACTTCCCTGAGAGTGTCTGCAAAGGAAGGCTGGTACTTTGACAGTGGGTGTTCTAAACACATGACTGGAATAAAGAACATTCTCAATCATGTTAAACCTCACAACACTAGTTATGTGACCTTTGGAGATGGTGCTAAAGGTGAAATCAAAGGAGTTGGTAATTTGGACTGCCCTGAAGTTCCAAGTCTGAGTGAAGTACTGCTGGTAAAAGGGCTGACTGCCAATCTCATTAGTATCAGTCAATTGTGTGATCTAGGATTCAAGGTCAACTTCTCAAAATCTGAATGTCTAGTAATTAATGAAAAACTAGAAGTTGTAATGAAAGGAATCAGATCCAAAGATAACTGTTACTTGTGGCAGCCTGAGAACACTAATAACTCCACTATGTGTCCAATTACCAAAGAAGAAAAAGAGATGAAACTGTGGCACCATAAGCTTGGTCATCTTCATCTAAGAAGAATGAAAAGAGCTATCTCTATGGAAGCAGTCAGAAGGACTCCAAAACTACAGATTGATAAAAGAAGGGTTTGTGGTGAACTTAAAATTGAAAGGCTTGGTAAAAAGAAACATGTCTATGATGTGGTGAATAAACTTGAAGAAGGATGTGTTGTCAGAACCAGAAGTAATCACGACAAGGATGTTGGAAACAACAAGTCTAATAAATTCTGTTTCCCTGAAGAAATGAGTCGTGAAGTCTCTTCTCCTATAACTCTCCATCAAAATGGAGTGGACAAAAAGAAAAATAAGATCATTCAAGAATCAACCAGAACTATGATTCATGTCAAAAGAATGCCTTCCCAACTCTGTGCTGAAATGGTTGCAGCTAGGAGTAACTGTTCTCAAAATATCTGGACAAAACAGATGCTCACTGAGTATAATGTCTCACAAGATGTTGTGACATTATATTGTGACAATCTGAATACAATCAATATTTCCATGAACCCTATTCAGCATAGCAGGACCAAGCACATTGACTTTGTAGAGAAGAAGTCAATTAAACTGGAACATGGTATCATTAAGCTTCAGTTGGCTGATTCTTCTACCAAGGCTCTTGTTGGAAATAAACTTGAAAACTTGAGGGGCAGGTTGGGTATTTGCCAACATGAGAAATTATAGCAATTAATTTTGCTTAAAACAAGGGTTGAAGGAGTTAATTTTCTTAAGTCTATTTTTAGTGGGTTAATCATATGTTTTCCAAATTCTTTCAAAATACTTAAGAAGTTGAAAAGACTCTCTTTTGCCTCCTACCTCTCTCGACTTTGCAACCTGTTCCCTTCTCTCAATCAAAATTTTCTCTCAAATTGCTACTGGTGCTCTAAGTCAATCAAAATGTCTCAGACATCATCTTCAACCAAGGCGACTTCATCATCCTCATCATCTTCATCATCTGACCAAGACTCTAGAGCAATCACCACATGCATAGAATCTGAAGTTCTTGAGGTCACTCCTCTCAGAGAGATGGCAACTGACCCCGCCAAAGTCAAAAAGCTGAGAAATAGACATGCAGGAAGAGCTCAAGCTGCAGCCTCTGGTAATCCTTCTCATCCTTCTTCTTATGTACCAAATAGAGAAGGATCAGTTCAAGTTCATCAAGCTATTGCTAGGCTTGTTACTAGTATACTAAGCGGAAGCCAACCTGTACCGGGGATTTTTGTCCCTTTAAATCAATCAGGAAGCCCAAATATGGACGTCTCTGAGAATGTAGATGTCTCTGAGAATGCTGTGACACAAAATGACAACATTCAAAACCCTTCAGAAAAGACTGTTGATCCACCTATCATTGATGTGGATGAGGATTACTCAGATAATGATCTGATTGCCAATGTAAACCCTAGCATAGCTAGGAGATTGATGAAAAGAAAGGGTAATCAGAATGATGCAAAATGTGTGTCCAAAGATAAACCTGCTGTTAAGAAATCCAAGGCTGAAGGCAAGGCTGGGGTAGAATCTGTGAAAACTGGTCAGTCCAAAGGGAAGGTGAAAGCCCAGATGTATGCTGGTAGACAACCAATTACAAAGAAGAGAAAAGATCCTGAATATTCTGATTCTGATGAGGAATCAGAGTTTGAGATTGATGCTGAAGAAATTCCCATCAGAAGGAAACTGCCCTCCAGCAAAATTGCTAGAGTTCCTGAAGTCCCAACAGACAACATCTCTTTCCACCACCCTGACAATGCAAACAGATGGAAGTATGTTTGCTTGAAGAGAATAGCTTTAGAAAGAGAACTCAACAATGATGCCATGGAGTGCAAAGACATCATGGACTTGATCAAGAATGCTGGACTGATGAAGACAGTGATAAAATTTAACAAGTGTTATGAAAATCTGGTCAAGGAGTTCATAGTTAACTTGTATAATGATTGTGCTGATGGAAGGTCAGCTGACTTTGAAAGTGTTTTTGTTAGAGGAAGAAGGCTTAATTTCTCTCCATCAGAAATTAACAAATTTCTTGGAAGAACAAATGAGGATTGTCCTGATCTGGAAGTCACTGACAATGAAGTTTGTCAAACCATCACAACAAGGCAAGTGAAGTGCTAGCCCTTGAAAGGCAAGCTGAATTCCAGCAAACTTAGCATGAAATTTGCCATCCTGCACAAGATTGGTGCAGCCAACTGGGTGCCTACAAACCATAAATCAACTATCTCCACAGGATTGGGGAGATTTATTTATGCTGTGGGAACCAAGACAGCTTTTGACTATGGCAGGTATATTTTTGAACAAACTTTAAAACATGCTGGTAGTTATGCTGTCAAAGGACCAATTGCCTTTCCCTCCCTCCTTTGTGGAATTATCCTTGCACAATACCCTGATATCCTGGTGGCAAGAGATACTGCTTGCAAAAGAGCTCCTGCCCTTGGGTTGCACTACAAACTGTTTCAGGGATCTCATGCTCCTGATATTGTCATAACATCAGCTGAGACATCGTCTGTGAAGACCCAGTCCAAGACATCTGATGTCATAGTTGTATTAAAAGAGACCTGCAAAGAACTGGAAGCTAGGAAAAAGACCCTAGAAATCCTAATTGCCAGGTTAGAAAAGGAGGAAGCTGAAGGAAACAGAAGGGAAGAGGGTGTAGAAGCTGAAGGTCATCTCAATACTGAAGAAAGTAGCTCCTCTGAGTCTGATGACAGTGCTTAAAGGTTGGTTGCTGTTTGGTGGAGTTGATGCTGGTCCCTGGTGGAGTTTGGAAGTGTGTTCAGTTTTTAGTTGTTGCTCTTATTACTTTTTCTGGATGACTGTATAATTTTTATGAACATGTATCTTTGGCCCATTTGTGGCTAAAGAGGGGGAGATATATTGTGATACTTTATTTGACATTCCATTTTTCTGCAGTCATTTTTATTCTGCTGCTATCTATCTCTGATTGCTTAGGGGCTTTAGCCAAAAATCTGCCAAAGGGGGAGTTTGTAGTTGTTTAGGTATTGGCATGCATTTTTGGTAAAACCAGCTGTGTGAATGTCATGACTGATGTCATAACATTCTAGTTTAGTTTGTACTGATTCATTAGGTACCTTTGCAGAAAAATATTGTCATACAGGTACTGATGTTTATAAGTGTGTATCTGAGCATTTTGCAAAATGATCACATTTTCCTAAATCAGTAGACAGCTTTTCAGATGTCATAACAAATGTTAAGACATCCTGTTCTGAACTAACAGGTATGCAGTTTGGTTAATTCTGAGTTTTTTCAGGAAAATGACTCAGTCTTTCCAGAATAGAATCCTGCATTTTCTTTGGGTTAACCTAGCTCAACCCCAACCTGGTTGATCTAGTCCCGTGACCTAGTCTTAAGGTTAAACGGATTTAACCCTAGCTTTTTGTGGAAACCCTAACTGAAGATGCAACTGCTATATATTCAACAGAGCTGTTGTCTTGGAATGTATCCCTTGTTGACAGAAGATCATTTAGAAGTTGTATAGTTTTAACTATTGTAATCCAAGCAATTATCATTGTGATAAGTGACTTGGAATAGGTTTTAATTGTAAGGGTTGTGTAACACTCAAATCTTTGAAGCAAGAGTGTTTGTATGTCTCTTGACTAAAGCTGTGAAGCAAAGTCAAGTTAGGTTTGTGTATCACTTAAAGCTGTGAAGCAAGAGTGTTTGTGTTGCTTGATTAAAAAGCTGTGAAGCATAATTAAGTGTATGTTTTGAAGAGTGTCTTCAACAATTCATTAGTCAAATTGTTTTATGTATCACTGCTGTGATTAAGGGGGAGTGAGTAGGAACTCAGGTTTAAGTTGTACTTAGATTGAAGTTGCATTGGGTAGGTCTTAAGTGAAGGAGATAAACTGGTTGGTTTATTCCTGAATTATTATCTCTTATAGTGGATTTCCTCCCTGGCTTGGTAGCCCCCAGAGTAGGTGTTGTTGCACACTGAACTCGGTAAACAATTGACTGTGTTCTTTACTGTTTTTGTATTTACTGTCTTATAGTAAGTCAGATACGGTGTCATAACATTGAACGTGACATTGAGTATCTGCAGCCAGAATTTCAGAAGCTAGTATGAATCGAAGCAAGCTTTCTTTTCTTCAATTTTGTCAAAAAATCAAATTTATCTGCTTTGTTCTTTCAATACTTTCCTCTTTAACTTGATGCTTGAAAATCCAATATGATCCAATTGTACTTGGGCAGCCTTGACCCAGTAGGAATTTTTTGAGTAATATCTTGAGAAATAAGAGGGAAAATTTTGGGGTACAACAGTGGGTAACTTGGAGGTGATCAGGAATAGTTCGTCGAAGCTTAAAGGATAGCTTCGGAGTATGGTGTTTATTTCCATTGATTTTAGGAGGTCTTGCTCTGATATGTAACATTGGGGTTAGGGATATTTGTTTCGAAACTTTTATGTTCTTTTTATTATTTTTAGATGGTGAGTTATCTTATATGGTTTTAATTGTTTGATTTATGATTCATGAATGATGAAGTGTGATGAAGACTCTATGAAGTGTTTTTAATAAAAAGGTTTTGAGACTATGATTCCGCTGCGACGATTTGAATTTGATTTTGATAATTTTAAAGAAATAGTTGTTCTAAATGTTTGAAAACCATTGTTACGGAGCATGATGTTTTGTATGATGTTTTTATGAAGATGTGACACCCTTGTTAGTGAATTTTTTTGATTTAATTTTCATAAAATATATGCGAAATGTTTGTGGGCTTGGAAGGGTGTTACATTAGTGGTATCAGAGCAGGTCGGTATGTTCGGCCAGGTTGTTAAGTCTATAGTGTATGACAGTGGAATACTGTCGAGATAGTTTCTAGCCATTGTGATTGATATTGGCATGAAATAGAGAAATGGATGGAAGAAATGATGTTGTGATTTCTACTGCTCAGGATGTGCAACATTCGCCTAATGCTGGAGGGAATGATGGATCCCTTGTTTTGAAAATGTTTCATAGGAACCATTCTCCTATTTTCAAAGGTAGGTATGATCTTGATGGAGCGCATACTTGGTTCAAATAAATTGAAAGGATCTTTCAGGTCATGGATTTCTTAGAGCCATAAAAGGTGTGATTTTGTACTCATATGTTGGCAGAAGAAGTTGATGATTGCTAGGTTGGTACCCGTCAAAGACTAACAGCAGTGGGCTGTGTTCAGCAGGGAGTTTCTGAGGAAGTACTTATCAGAGCCTGTGCTCGGGAAGAAAGAGATTGAGTTTCTAGAGCTGAAACAAGGGAATTTGAATGTGACTGAGTATGCTTTAAGGTTTATGGAATAGCAAGAGTATTATCCATATTAAAGTGAAGCGACTATTAAGTTCTTGAAGTGTATTAAGTTCGAGAATGGTTTGCGTCTGAAGATCAAGTGGGAAATTGGATATCAGCAGATCCGCATGTTTCCAGATTTGATGAACAAATATAGAATCTATGAAGAAGATAGAAAAGCTCATTCGGCACATTATAAGAGTCTGAATGAGAAAAGAGGAAAACATTATCACGGCCTTAGAAAGCCTTGTGATGCCCCAGCTGATAAAGGGAAACATAAGGCTTTCAATGGGAAGAAGACAAGTGAGGTGTGGTGAACAAGGTCACCGTTCTAATTAATGTGAGAATAAGGTTCTATGATGTTACAAGTGTGGTAAGCTAGGTCATCATGCTCTTGAATGAAAGAACAATGGTCCAACTTGCATCAATTTTGGAGAGCAGGTTCATATCAGTACCGAGTGTCAAAAGCTGAAGAAGCACGTTGCTGCCCACACCAAAGGTAAAGTGTTCACCTTTAGTAGATCAGAGGATTCTAAGAAGGACAACTTGATTCGAGGTACTTATTTTATTAATAATGTTTAGTTAATCGCTATTATCGATACTAGTTCTACTCATTCGTTTATTTCGTGTGAATGTGCTAACATGCTGAGTTTAAAGTTGTTTGATATGAATGGTAGTATGTGTAATACGATGGGAGAACTGACTTTACTGGTTTTGTATTTTATCGCAAATGTTACGGTTAGTAAGAGTCGCCACTGACTTTTCTTTTATCCAATAAAGAAAAGGGTGAGCACCCTTTCCATCCTTAGTTATCTACGGGCTCTTAGTTTCTAGCTCACTTTGAAAATGGTTTTTGTGTAAGTGCATTTTGAAAATATTTTAAAAAGATGCCTTAGTACGGCGAACTTTGTAATGATTCTCGTATTGTTGAGAACGCATACAAAGTGTTTTGTCTTTGAAAATATTTAGAAAAAAAAAAGAGAGTGTATGTGTGGGAAATTGTTTTGTTTTGTGAGCAAGCAACTATAAGCGGTCTACCTACTCGAAAGATCTTTGCTCTTTTCCGCTTTTCCTTTAGACAGTGTTATCCTACTATTAGTCAGTAGCTAGCCCTATCATTGGATATTTTGAGGAATGGGCGAGGGACATCGTACAGTTACGAAGGAAACTCGTAAGACATTTTAGAAATTAACCTATGGTACTAAGATCATTTATCGGGGCAACGTCGAAGGGTCATCGAGGGACTTATGATCTTTTAACCAAAGGGTCTTTGCTAAAATTTCTCACATTCGAGAAACGTGACTATATTATTTTTCCGGAGGCAACAAGTGGAGGTACCTTAGAGGTGCGCATGTGCGAGGTGTGTTATGTTTCAGTTATTTATCTTAGACATTTAGGTTTTCTACCGTTTGTTTTTAGATCTGGTCATACAAACCTATTAGCATACATCTAGCAGTTAAATATGTACATACAAACTAAAGATGCGAGAATTTAAACTACGCTATTACATCGCTTCGGGGAGGGGAGATACAAAAAAAAAGTTAATGTTCTAATTTTAACTATTACATATCTTTGAGCAGTTACAATTATTCATAAAAAATAAATAATGCGAAAAAAATAAATAAAGCGCGGAGAATGAAAAAGGGGAAAGATGTAAAACCTAAAAATAATATAAGTAGAAAAATGTTTTTGTTGTTTTTTGTAAATATAATTGAATTATAAACGTAATTCTAATTGAATTTCAATTCACAAAATAAACTCAAAATTATTAAATTAATTAATTTTATTGTAAAAATAAAGTTTAATTAATTAAATCCTAAATCTAATTTTTATTTGATTTAACGATTTTTTTTGTTTATTAAAAATAAAACTGATTAAAAAACAGAAATATTTTAATTAAAACAAAATAAGGAAAATTGAAATGGGTAAAGAAAAAAAGTTAGGGGGTGGAAAGTCAGAAAACACCTAAGCACAGTATCTTAGACCCAGGCGTTTGCAAATGGAAATGGGAGGTGTGAAGATCTGAAGTCCCATGCCCATTAGCAATAGGGTCCAGGAACTTGCTGATCTATAAAACAAAGGTTAGAGAAAAAATGAAAATTTGCTCCCTGCCTGGATCGAACCCAGGACCTCGTAGGGGTATGCCTTAAGTAAGTGTGTGTTACCACTAGGGTAGCGTATTTCATCCATTAGTCCAATCAATCAATGACATTATAATATGAAACCGCTAGCTAATTCCAAGTCAGCAAATACCCGCGTCCGTTATGGATGAATCATGTTATTTATTTTAGCCACGCGAGCCTCGCCGGAGTCAGACTACCCCTTACGGTGGTAACTCCTTCTTCTTCGGTGAGCTATTTCTGAAAACCTGCGCGAATGGAAGATTTGAGGCAAACCAGGAGGTCTACTCTACACAAAATCACATCGTGAGTTCAAATCTGGGCTTAAAACAAGAAAATGGTAACTGTATCATAAGATGCGAATATGAATTCAGATCGTGCCCTAACAATGGAACGATCTCATCCCTATGTCCAAACTTGCATGTAACACGTTATTCTAATCCAGATATCACCAATAGCATGAATGTATGCATAGCATGGATTTAAATTACATGATTAAAGAGTTTGAGATCAAGAAATTTTACCAAATCGGTACGATTGGATGTGAGAGTTATAGACATGGAAGGGCTTGGTTATGAGCTTGATTTAATTCATGGAACCCTCAGGGATGTGATTTGATCACTTGTTTGGACTGATAGCGCCTGGAAATGTAGTTACAATTTTTTTAACTTTTGAGACATTTTTTGAGAGTTTGGTAGAGCTTTCTTATGCAGTTATGTCGTGGTCTTTGAGCTTGAATTGTTGTGCTTAAATAGAAGAATGGAAGGAAACAAATAAATATAGCAAGGAAACAACTCATTCATGGCCATGAGACAAAAATCCAACACATTAAGAAGTTGCCATTTTTGAGTGATTCTTGTCCTTTTGAACTTGCAATTAACATGGACCATTTGTGTGTATCTTGCACGAATTATTGGGCCCTTGAATGATCCAAATGAAGTCCACTTAAGCATTTATCCATTTACTTGATATTTCACTTGATTTCTTTTTTATTTAAATGAATAAAAATTCAAATAAATAGAAATAGAAATCAAAATAATGCATGGGTAGGTTTAGAGGCTCTTGAATATGTCATGAGTATGTTTGAACTCTAAAAAGTTAGGCCCAATAACCTAAAATCACAAATTTGCTCAATTGAGATTTCATGCATTTCTTGAAAATTTCCCAACTTGTGAACCTCATAACTTTCTCAATTTTCATCCATTGAAGATGATCTTGGACTTTCTGAATAGATCAAGATGTCCTTTACACTTTCTGTTTTGAGAATTTTTGCATTTGGAGACATTATATTGATGTAAGTTTCCTTGACAAAAAGTGTCTTTTGTTCACTTTTGAAAATGACCTATAATGTATTAGATCATATATTCCAAATGAAGCATTTTTTGGACTTGAGAATAAAACAAAGCTGTAGAGAATTGAAATTTATTAAAAATGAGATTTGGTTGGGGAAAAGTTGATGAAGCATCTGAAAGTTATGTCTGGTCATAGTTCAGTTGACTTCTCCTAAGGAAACCCTAATTTTGCAATTCTTGACTTTTAATGGTCTGAGGGCTTTCCTTGAGGAATCATGATCAACCCTTGATCAAATGATGAATATCACTTCAAAATGTTGATGTTGACCAAAAATATTTAAGTTTGAATGTATGTTGACCACAGTTGATTTTTTTACCAATATAGTTGATTTTCAAACATTTGAGCCATTGACTGAGCAAACTTGTGATGTAGGACTTGAAACATGGAATGAACCTTTTTGAGGACCTATGAATAACCATGGAAGCCACTTGAGACCTTTTCAACCCAAACTTCCTTGAGAAAACTCAAAACCCTAATTGTAGGCTCTTTGGGCTTATGAGGAGTATCTGACTGGTCAACCCTTGAGTGTCTTGAGTTTTTGAGGAGCCTTGAAAGAATGTCTTAAGAAAAATGGGAGGGAAAATTTTAGGGTACAATAGTATGGTAATAGATAATCCTTCTAGTTGTTATGTTACTACTACGTATCTTTGTTCGAGATGTCCTTTAACCATTTATGGTAAGAGTTTTGTGATGGATTTGGTGTGTCTACCCTTACACAAAATTGATGTTATTCTTTGAATAAACTGGTTGGAGTTTAACTATGTTTATATCAATTTTTATAATAATACTTTGAGGTTCCTTAAGATTTGAGATAACGGATAATTGATGTTGTTTTCTGCCAAGCAAGTGAATGAACTCCTGGAAGACGAAGCTTTGATGTTTGCGATGTTTGTGTCGTTGCAAGTTGATCGTGAATATGCGAGTGTGGAATTACCTATTGTATGTGAATTTCCATAATTGTTTCCAAATGGAATCAATGATTTGCCTCCAGAACATAAAATGGAGTTTTCTATTGAATTGGTTCCAGGTACAAGTCTGGTATCAATTGCTCCTTATGGAATATCAGCTTCTGAGTTTATTAAGTTGAAGAAGCAACTGGAAGAGATGCTTGAGAAGAAGTTTGTTTGACCGAGTGTTTTCCCATATGGTGAACCTGTGTTGTTATTTAAGAAGAAAGATGGAAGTATGAGACTGTACCTAGACTACCAACAATTGAATAAATTGACTATTAAGAATAAGTATCCACTCCCATGGATTGATGATTTGATGGATCAGTTGGTGGGTGCTTGTGTGTTCAGCAAGATTGATTTGAGATCGGGTTATCATTAGATTCGTGTTAAACCAGATGATATTTGGAAGATGGCTTTTCGTACGAGGTATGGTCATTACGAGTAAACAATTATGTCGTTTGGTGTATCTAATGTGTCAGGTGTTTTCATGGAGTATATGAATCAGAGTTTCCATTCGTATTTGGATAAGTTTGTCATGATCTTCATTGACGATATCCTGATATATTCAAAGTCAAAAGAAGAACATGTTGAGCATTTACGAATTGTGTTGCAAGTGTTAAAAGATAATAAGTTGTATGCAAATTTGTTGAAGTCTGAATTTTGGTTGCAGGAACGGAGTTTCCTTGGCCATGTTATTTCTAGTGGTGGGATTGTGGTGGATCCTTCTAAAGTTGATGTGGTATTACAATGGGAAACTTCGAAGTCTGCGACGGAGATTCGAAGTTTTCTTGGTTTAGTAGGTTATTAGAAGGTTCATTAAAGGGATTTCTAAGTTGGAGTTTGTTGTACCCCAAAATTTTCTCTCTCATTTTACATAAAACATACTCCTAGAGATCCTCAATTGCTCAAGTTGACTAAGGATTGACCAGACAAACTCTCTCCCAAAGCAATGAATCTCCAACTAGGGTTTCCATTTTCATCAAGATGGGTGAGCTCCAAAGGATTCAAATCTCTTCCATGGTCCTGATATGTTCTCAATACCATCCATGTCAAGTTTCATGCCTTGCACAAGAAGTTTGCTCAGTCAACTGCTCAGATACCTAAAAATCAATTGTACTGGGTCAAAAGTCAATTGTGACCCTCATGCAGTCAAACTTCAAGATTTTTGGTCAACATCAACATTTTGAAGTAACATCCATCATTTGATCAAGGGTTTATCATGATTCCTCAAGGAATGCCCCAAATTCATCAAAACTCAAAAGTTGCTAAATTAGGGTTTCTATAGGAAAAGTCAACCAAAATTTGACCAGGCATAACTTTCTCATACTTTATCAGAAATTTCCCATCCAAGGCTCATTTTGAAGAGCATTCAATTCCCTACAACTCACCTTCAGCCCTCAAGTTCAAGAAATTCACTCATAAAAAGATATAAATTCAGACGTTATAGGTCCTTTTCTAAAGTCAACAAAAATACCTTTTGGATCAAAGCTTCTTATATTAACATGGAAGACCCATTGGAGATGAAACCAAAAGGGTTGTTTGTAGGACATCCTAAGCTTTATAAGAAGTCCAAGAACACCCTCTTAGGGTCAAAATTGAGAGAGACATGCATTGTCAAAATTGGCCATTTTGGGAAATTTGCACAAAGTCAACCATGCCCAAAATGCATTTTTCTTGAAATGGGCCCTACTTTTTATGCTTGCATCTTACTCATAGCCTGGTCCACGACCCATGAACCACCCCATGTCTCATTTACTTATTTATTTGATTTATTTTGATTTTATTTATTTAAAATTCAAATTAAATCAAATTAAATAAAAAATAAATCAAATAAATGGGATAAGATTTGTTTTGGCATTGATCGAATATCTCATGAACTGTCTAATGAAGAGAAAATCGCATCAAGCCATAGAAGGGAGGAAATCTCCAAATTTGGAAAGATTTGAAGAGATTTTAAATGCATTCATATATTTGGATTCTTGCCAAAACTATTAACCTAATTGATTCACATACATATAGAAGATCATTGTGAACCCTAGACAGAAAAATTCATGTGCAGCCTACCTCAAGAGAGCAAGAAACAAGTTTCAATTTTTTGCAAAAAAGTGCAGACTGGATTTTTCCCTACAAGCGAATTCGAGGAGTTCTGAAGCTTTAGGGGTCATCCACGCAAATCCAAGAAGCTTTTCCCATCATTTCCAAGCATTAGAGCACCAAGAATTGTGCCCTCTAACAGTCACGATTTGCTCTCTTTTTCAAAAATCGTTTTCCTTAATTCTGGAATTATCAACATGTTTTAACCATATATCTGTGCTTGTTATCATGTGTGCAACATATTTGGATGCTTTAATTTGAAGATGTATGCAAGAATCACACGGTGCCATTTTTATGGTTTGGAGCTTCAATTTGGGATCTTTTGATACAGGCCAAATTGGACCAAAATAAGGACATCATCGTGTTCAAGGCACAAACCTAATTGATCCTTGGCCTCACCATGAATTTATATTGCGTATTCTTGATTTTTTTGAAAATGCAGGGGCTATAGTGACAGACTGGGTCCGTAGGTAAAAGTTCTTACCTAAAACAATGGTTGTAGGAAGAAGATGATTAGGTGGCAGACTCCCATTGGGAGATTTGAATCCGCGCGCGTTTTTGGGGCATAATGCCTAATTTCCTTTATATTTTATTTGTTTAATTATATGTATGAATGAGCAGCACAACGCAAATGGTTAAGGAATGAGTATGTGAAGCAAACGTCCTGGGTTTGATCCCAGGCGTACGCTTTTGTATTTTTCTTGATAATTTCTTACAGATACAGTGTGCCTCACCATCAAACATCCATCACGTACCCCTGATCTCAACCATCAGATTCATCATCAATCCAGATCTAAACGCTCAGCAAGCAAGGAGCGTGGTAGACCCTCCAAAGGTGAACCTCATGGGATCACACGCAGATCTTGGGCCAGCATATGGGCTTAATAATTCAGCTTAACACCCCCAGATTACTAACAACAGTAACAGGCCCGATTTTTTTTCTTTTTTTTTAATTTCTCTTGTTTTAATTATTTGTTTAATTAATTTTACAAAAACAAAATTATTTTTTATTAAATCAAAAAATCACAAAAATAGAATTAGGGTTTTTATAATTAAAATTAATTTTTGAAAATTAATTATTTTTAATTATTTCAACATTGATTATTTTGTTAAATAAAATTAATTAGAAAATTAGGTTTAACTTGCAAATTTCAACTATTTTTCTCAATAAAAAATACAAAAATATTTCCTTTAATTAATTAGATTCATTAGGATATTTAATTCCCGTGTTCCTCCTCGCGCGCATTTTATTTATTTATTTTTCCAATTATTGTAACTGCCAAGGGTTGTAATAGTTTTTTAATTAGGTTTTATTACTGTTTTTACTTATTATTTTTTCCCTATTTTGGCTATGTAACCCCCTCCCCAAAGCCTTGTAATAGCTAGGTTTTTATTCTCGCACTTTACTTTCAGCTACTATAAATTGTTAGATGTATGGATAATAGGCTTGCATGTAAAAGACAAATGAAATTAAAATAGTAGATCACCATAAATGTGCAAAGATAAATGAACTGAAATCAAACACTTTCACATGGTCACTCCTAAGGTATATCCCCAGGTCGGTTGCCTACGGTAAACGGTCATGAAGTATAGGGAATTTTAGTGGTCGCCCTCTAGTCCCAAAAGATAAAAAATGACCCATTTGAATGTTGTCTCGTAAAGATCTTTAAGACTCTAGGGTAATTACTAAGGTTTCCTAACCATTGCTTCAGCGACCGTAATTGTCCCTTCGAATGTCCCTTTAACTCAAACGATGGGGCTACCTACTCCTTAATAGTAGGATAGCATTGTCTAAAGGAAACGAGAAAACGAACAATCTTTTTCGAGTAGGTAGAAACTCCTAAGTACTTGCTCAAAACAACAAAAACCCTTTTACACAAACACTTTCAAAACAGTTTTCAAAACCAACTTCGTCACACTCTTGAGGACAGATACAAGGGTTACCACGAAGTTAAACAAAAAAATTTCAAAACACACACAAGCAATTTCAAAATGAGCAAGTACCTAAGAGCCCATGGAATACCATGGATAGAAAGGGTGCTAACACCTTCCCTTTCTATAATCTACCCCCCGTACTCAGAAATATCTCGAAAAAGGTTTTTTCTGTTCTTTTTCCTTTTCCTTTGTTGGATGAAATAAAAGTCGGTGGCGACTATTGCTTACCGCGACATTGGAGAACAAAAAACACAAACCAGTATTAAACAGTCAGTTCTACCACCGTATTACAGTGTTACTGTTAACTCAGTTGAATCGAAAGGGGAAAGCTTATGTGTGGGATGTTGCATGTAAAGAGAGTTTTATAAAATTGAAGAAATTTACGACTGCTCCGGTATTAATTTTGCATAATCCGAGTGAGTCTTTCGTGGTGTATTGTGATGCGTCTAAGATGGGTCTTGGTGGTGTGTTAATGCAAAATGGACATGTTGTTTCTTATGCTTCTAGGCAATTAAAAGTTCATGAAAGGAATTATCCTACGGATGACTTAGAACTATAATTTGTAGTGTTCATGTTGAATATTTGGAGAGATTATATTTTTGGCTCTAAATTTTAAGCATTCATTAATCATAAGAGTTTGAAGTACTTGTTTAATCAGAAAGAATTAAATATGAGACAGAGGATGTGTCTTGAATTGTTAAAGGATTATGATTTTGATTTGAGTTACCATCCTGGTAAAGCAAATGTGGTTGTTGATGCATTGAGTAGAAAGTCCTTACATATATCGATGCTTATGGTTCGAGAGTTGGAAATGATCGAACAATTCAGAGATATAATCTTGGTGTGTGAAGAGACTCCTGATATTGTGAATTTAGGAATGTTGAAACTAACTAGCAATATAATAGAGGAAATCCGAAAAGGTCAGAAGTTTGATGTGAAATTGGTTGATTAGTTTACCTTGATTAACAAGGTAATGGAGGTGAGTTCATAGTTAAAGAGAAAAGGGTGATGAGGTTTGGGAATAGGGTGTGTGTTCGGATGTTCTAGAACTTAAGAAGAGTATTCTTGAATAATAACATAGAAGTGGGTTGAGTATTCATCCCGATGCTACAAATATGTATCAAGACTTAAAGAAGTTGTTATGGTGGTCAGGTATAAAGAAAGAATTTTCCAAAAAAATTTATGCTTGTTTGACTTTTCAGAAGTCAAAGATTGAGCATCAAAATCCTATGGGTCTTATGAAACCTTTAAGTATTCCAAAGTAGAAATGGGATAATGTCTCTATGGATTTTGTGACAAGTTTGTCGAAGACTGCTAAAGGCAATGATTCAATTTGGTTGATAGTGGATAGGTTAACTAAATTAGCATATTTCTTATCAGTGAAGATTAATCATCCTATGGAGAGCTAGTGGAGATGTATATTGATGAGATTGTGAAATTTCATGGAATACCTTCGAGTATCGTATCAGATAGAGATCTAAGGTTTATGTCAAAGTTCTGGGAAGGTTTGCAGAATTCTTTTGGAACTAAGTTGAGCTTAAGTTCTGGGTATCATCCACAGACGGGCGGTTAGATAGAGAGAACTATTAAATCTTTGAAGGATTTGCTAAGGGATTATATGTTGGAACAAGGAGGTTCTTGGGACAACCACTTTCCATTGATTGGGTTTACATGCAATACTAGTTTTCATGCGAGTAATGGCATGGCACCGTATGAAGCGTTGTATGATAGGAGGTGTAGGGATCCATTGTGTTGGTATGAGTCGGTGAGATTATTGTACTCAGACCTGAAATTGTGTAGGAAACAACTGAGAAAATCAAGATGATCTAAGAGAGGACGAAAGCTTCTCAGAGTCGTCAGAACAGTTATCATGACAAGAGGAGAAAGGAAATTGAATTCCAGAAATATGGTCACGTCGCAATTTGTTGGTCCATAACAGACATCAGAGAAGATAAGTGAAGTGGATTATCATATTACTTTACCACCTTCTTTTGCAAATCTTCATGATGTGTTTTATGTGTCTCAGTTGATGAATTATATTTTGGACCCTTCGCATGCGATTCAAAAGGATGATTTACAGGTGAGAGATAACCAGACTGCCGAAGCATCGCCCGTGCAGATAGAAGGACCGGAGGTGAAGCAATTGCATGGTAAAGACATCGTATTAGTGAAGGTATTTTGGGGTGGACCAGCTGGTGAAAAGACTTAGGAACTCGAGGATTAGAAGAGAAAGTCTTATCCGATTTTGTTTTCGCCATGTAATTTTGGAGGTTGAAAATTCCTTTAAATGGGGGAGAGTTGTAACACCCCAAAATAATTGAAGTATTTATTTAATTATTTAATTGATTTATGATGAGTATTTGTGACGTGTAACACCTATGTAAACCCCACAGAATATTCATAATTATTTAAAATAATATCAGAGTAATACAACAAAAGGGCGCCACATTTTATTCGTAAAATAATCATACATGCTAGTCTTACTCCATGAAACGGGTATTCAAAATTATTCATGTACATATCCATTATCAAAGTTTCACATACTTGCAACGGAATCATAGTTCAAACATGTTCATTAAAACACTTCATAGTGCCCCATGATTCAAGGTTCACAATTCAACATAATTTAAACTCCATGGAAACAATTTAAATGTCATAACAAAACAAGAACAAAATAGTTTTCAAAACAATGCATTCCCACCCCCCATGTTACATATCAGAGCAAGACCTTCTAGACTCAACGAAAATAAAACACACGCTCCAAGCTATTCTTCTAAGCCTTTAGGAACTACTCCTGATTACCTGCATGTTACCCACGTGGAGGCAACATTCAAGCAGAAAGGGTGAGTTCATCATAATCATTATATAAGATATAAGTAATAGACATAGCAGAATAAACCAAAAGTATCACAACATAAACTCAGCATTGTTATATTCCAAGTAACTCAACAATCATACAAATTTAACAACACAATACAACATCATAAATTTAAGAACCATGCAATGCCACATAAGATATAGTGCAAGGATAGGCTTATGCATATGGTACCAATTCATTTGATGGACACTGGGCCATCACCCTCCAAATACCCCAATAATAGGATCGATTCCCACTTGGAACCGGAGCAAATCATAGACATCCAAAATCCACACAATGGGATTGTGACCAAATCACTGGACCAACGTCCTAAATCATCAAAAACGGGCCAAAGTTGTCCAATGAATGCATGATGCGCAACAACAATATAAACGACCACAACTAGTCATACGCATCATCATTCATGTATTCACCAACATCATCATATAAACCTCATCATATCTACTCATATAAGAAGAGCATTATCATCATCATATCATCATATAAAACATAATCATCATATTAACAACATATCATAATTATGAACCAAGCATTATCATAAGATCGTCATATCATCATCATACTTCATTACCATAAAACATCATAACGATTCAACACGGGGAAACTAATTCTATCCTAACTTGGTTACTAGAATTATCCTTCTTATTCTTCATTTTACTCCTTATAAATATAGTTCACCGTGTTAGCTATCCAATGCTTCAAGCGGAACCTCAAACGGAGTCCGTAAATTCAAGTTACAACCTTTAGAAAAATCTGTCAAAAATTGGATTGCTTGAGTCAATGCATGCCCCCTTTGAGTTAACACATAGGTATTATGTCTGCACCGGGTGTGCTCAGGTCGACCCAATGAGTCGATGCATAATAAGTCTTGAACTTGCATAATTCGATGCATGACCTCTTTGAGTTGACGCATGATGTTTTGTGCTGAGTTTTTCTGCGATTTCACTACCTTATAGGTCCTAAAACATCATTTAATCATAGGTAATCATCATCTATTATCGTCCTATGTTTCTATATCAATTATACATCATTTGGGCATCATTATTCATCTCTAATTTATCAATTCTCCATCAAAGAACATCGAATCATCATTTACGAAACCTAAGGCAAACCCTACCTCCATCTACCACTTAAATCAAATATAATAATCAGATAAACACCCCTTACCTTATTACTTCGAGTGATTAAAATCGTTTCTTCGTGCCTCTTAAGATGATTCTCTCCAAATCCCCAGTGCCCTAGCCTCTCTTCTCCAACTTTCACGATTGATTGTGATAATAATAACTATATTTTCTCTATTATCACAAAAGACCCCTAATATCTTCTTCATTTTGCCCTCGCTTAGTCAATCTCTATTTACCATCACGTCCTCACTCTTCCTACTAATTACCAACACACCACCATAATTAAAATAACCATTTAAATAATTATTCCTATTATTATATTCTCAATAATAATCCAAATAATTACTAAATAATTATTTAACTATTCTAATACTTCTAATCATCATAATTCACATCATGCACAACCTCATACCAGTACATCACACATATAATCACATAAAACATCAATTATTCATAAATACTCCTAATAATTCATTAAATAAATAACTTCTAAAAATTGAGGTGTTACAACTCTCCCCCACTTAAATAATTTCGCCCTCGAAAATTACTTGAGGAAAACAGAGTCAGAAACGACTCATTCATCTGATCCTCACGCTCCCAAGTCAAACTTTCACTGCTGATCCACCCCACAACACCTTTACTAAGGAAATATCCTTACTTCTCAATTTATTCACTTCACGACCTTCTATTCTCAATGATAATGCTTTAACAGTCAGGTTATCTCTCACATGTACATCATCCATCTGAATTACATGTGAGGGGCACGTAATGTACTTTCTCAACTGAGATACATGAAACACATCATGAAGACTTGCAAGTGAAGGAGGTAAAATAATCTGATAGGCTACCTCACCTATCTTCTCAGATATCTGATATGGACCAACGAAACATGGTGTAAGCTTCCTTGATTTCAGAGCCCAACCAACACATGTTACCAAAGTAACTCTCAAAAACACATGATCATATTTCTGAAATTCCAAGGTCTTCCTTCTCTTATCATGATATCTTTTCTGATGACTCTGAGAAGACTTCATCCTCTCTTGGATCATCTTAATTGTCTTAGTTATTTCTCAGATAATCTCAGGTCCGAGTACAACACTCTCGCCCGACTCATACCAATACAATGGAGTTCTACACCTCCTACCATACAATGCTTCATATGGTGCCATTCTAATACTCGAATGGAAACTATTATTGTAGGTAAATTCAATCAATGGAAAGTTACTATCCCAATATCCTCCGTGCTCTAGCCCACAAGCCCTCAACAAATCCTCCAAAGACAGGATAGTCCTCTCTGTTTGACCGTCCGTCTGTGGATGATATGTGGAACTCAACTTTAACTTGGTACCGAAAGCATTATGAAAACCTATCCATAATTTCGATGTAAACCTCGAGTCTCTATTCGACACGATACTTGAAGGTATCCCATGTAACTTTACAATCTCATCAACATACATCTTAGCCAACTTTTCTATAGGATGATTGATCTTCATCGGTGTGATACGGTGGGAGAACTGACTTGGGTATTTTACATTTTATCGTAAATGTTGCAGTTAGCAAGAGTCGCCACTGACTTTTCTTTTATCCAAAAGGAAAGGCTGAAAAGAACAGGAAAGACCTTTGAGATTATATCTTGAGTTCAGGGGATTATGAAAAGGGAAGGTGTTAGCACCCTTTTCATCCATAATTATCTATGGGCTCTTAGGTTCTTGCTAGATCACTTGCTTTTGTTTGAAAATGTTCTTTGTATGGTTTTGAAAGTATTTTGAAAAGGATCCATCGTTTAGGCAAACTTTGTAATAGTTCTCGTTCGTAAGAACGTATATAAAGTGACGGGCTTTTGAAAATGTTTCAAGTTTGGAAAATGTTTTGAAAGTGTTTTTGAAAGTGTTTGTGTTTATTTTGAAAATAAGCAAGGATGTTTGATTTTAAAGTGAGCAAGAAACTAGGAACGATCTACCTACTCAAAAGTCTTTGTTCATTTCCTCCTTTCCTTTGATATTGCTATCTTACCATTGATTGGTAAGAAGCTTTATCTTTAGATGTAAAGGGACGAGCATGGGTCATCGTATAGTCATGATAGCAATGTTGTAGGATGTCTTAGCATTTCTCTTTGAGGGACTAAGATTATTTTGAAAGGCAACATTGATAGCGTCGTCGAGGGATTATGATCTTGTATTTTTTATTTGTTTTTGCTAAGACATCCCACATGCATAACATGATCATTTTTGTAAGGCAACATAGTGTAATTACCCTAAGGGCGTAAGTGTGCAAGTGTGTCTGATTTACATGCACTTAGTTTTGATTAGGGTTATCTATTTATTGATTTCATTTCTTTCCATACACACCCTAATTACTAACAATATATGAAAGCAACAAAAGTGCGGAAAATTAACGTCATACGCTATTACATCATTAAGGGGATGGGGTGTACAAATTTACAATGGGAGTTACAAGAAATTAAAGTTCTAGTCATATTTTACAACCATATTGAAATAATGTACAAGAAATATAAAAATGGACTAGTTTTGTCTTTGTTAAGAAAAGAAATAAGTTTGCTTAAGAAAACATTTTTTATCTTTGAGTTTTAAAAGGGATAAAACAAAGTATGGAATATAAAATGTTTTTGGTGTTTTTGGTTATTAAAGTTAAAATAAGATAATAAGAGAAAAGGGAGTCAGAATCAGCACGTTGCTGAAATGAGAAAGAACAGAAGTTTTGACTCTGATACGCTGCAAGAAAGAAAATGTTAGTAGGAAAGTAGAAGGTCAAAAGTTTTGGGTCTGGGTACATCAAATTCTGAGGTTACTGGGAACAAGGGAAACTCTAGAAGTTCTAATGTAACTGGAAGCCTAGAAATTCTATTGTTACTAGAAGGTCAGAAGTTTTGGTTGTTGTGATATTCTGGATGTTGAGAGAGTTTGGAAGTTCTGATGCAGCTGGACACCTAGAAGTTCTAGTGTCATTGGCAAGCTAAAAGTTTTGATAACAGGTACGTGAGGTGTCAATGATGTTGGGTAGGAAATGTCTAGAAATTCTGGTCCAGGATCAATGTGTTTATAAGCAATTAAAGGGATTGATCTAGAAGTTCTCGTCTAATTAATGGGGTAAAAAGTCAAGAAATAAACATAAAAAGGGTTGTTTCTGGGGCTAGAACTCATGACCCTTAACACTAATGTCTTATGTACATGATATCTACCACTGGGGTGGCTATACATCCGAGATCAGAAGTAAAAACATAAGCATATAACATAAAATAAGTTCTGATGATGAGCTTCATCTCCCTTCCCATGCCAATCAGAACATCTGCAACTTAATCATTTCTCAACCGAACAGATAATGCAACTATAACAGTTATGGCAGGTTTCCATCATGATTTTAGAAACATAAAACATTAAGACTGTAAATAAAAAATAAGCATATTATCTTCTAATCCTAATTTCCTTAAAAAGTTATGAACTGACATTCTCCCTATTTAGGCAGAAAAAGCATGAAACTTCAGAATATGTACATCATCAGAATTAGGATGTCTACATTGTATTTTGGTCATGCAAAGTTAACAATTCCTAAGTGATATGATGAGAGTCAGCAAAAACTTACCTTGCAGCTGGAAAATGTTCTTACTGCTTGTAATGTTCTGATCAGCTTTCTCATGTGCTCAGCAGGCTGGAACAACCTTTAACTTGGGCTATGAATGGCTAGAAAATTCTGGAACAACCAAGAAGCAAAGTTTTGACTTTTTGAGGTGGAGACTGATGGAGAACATGTTACAGTCTGTAAATAGAAGTTAAGACAACTTCTAAATGTATATCAAGAGTTGTATGGATGATTTGGTCAAGAAACACTTGAGGGAAATTGGAGTTTCAATGCAAGAATAAAAAACTAGCAGGTTTTGTATTTGTGTTTGCAGTTCTGGATTCTTGGAATTTTTGGCAAAGTTCCAAGGCTTTTTGCTCTTCAATTTTTCGACCTCTTTACAGTTTCAAATGGATTTTAATTTATAGGCAAAGGTTTAGTAGCTTGGAGATGTCAAGGGTATAACCATCATGCTAGGGCGCTGACTTGTTCTTGAAGCAAGTTAAAGAAGTATGGTGGTTAGAAGCTTTTAGTCGTGCCTAAACTTAATTTGTAAGCATGAATTAAGGAAAAGTACCCTCAGAAACAAAAACAAAGCATTGGCCCATCATACTCTTGTACAAAAGTTTGTTTTTTTCAGGACAACAATGTACTTCTATGCCACACGTGGGGAAATCCTTTGGATAAAAGCTCAAAAGTGGTTGTGAGCATTAAATGATGATGATATTTATTAAACCAGAAATCCTGCAATATGAGATTATACATCATAGCTTAATTCTTGGTCAAATATTCTGCATCAGCTCAACTTAGAACAAACATCCAACTTTTGATCCTTGAATCTCTTTGCTCCAACATGTTCTGAGTGAGTTCTCAGACTTTCCAGAAAGCTTATAATATGATTTGTAAGCCCTCTTTGAATTACTCTTGCAAATTCTAACTGAACCTACGTGAAAACTGGCCCAGAAATTGGAACCAAATTCTGATTTGAAAATGCTCAGAATTTACTAAGTGTTTAAGTTTCAGGGACATGTCTTTGAAGACGTATAACTTGAAATCCCAGCATTTCCAGAAGAATTTATGTTCTACAATGTTTTAGATCTCATTGAGATCTACAACTCTTGTGTTAGAAGTTCTTCCAGAATCAACTTGCATCATGGTGATAATCTGGCCAGAAGTTCTGAATTTATCATATTTCTTAAACACTTAGAAAAATTTCTAAGTATTTAGAATTTTTACTTTTTCAACATAATCCTGACTTTTAATTTCCTTGATGAAACAAACTTCATGCCTTGATGAAATATGATTCTTGAAACTTGATTTTGATCCAAAAGTCAAAGTTTGACTTTTCAGTGTGTAATTGACCGTTTTGCTCTTGTGAATGGCTTTCTTGGAAAATTGCAATCCAGGACTTGAAACTTGATAGAATAAAACCTGAGGGTTCAGGATGATCCTTTGAGAAATTAGAGGGCAAATTAGGGTGCAACAGCTGCCCCTGTTCAATCTTCTTAAACCTGAATAGTTAGATTGGCGAATCCTCCATTCTTGACATGAAGGTGGAAGATGATTGAACACTAGAATGCCCAGAAATTTGCACTCAAAGATGGATTAGGAATGGGCTTATAGATGCCATTTGGGGGAATGCTGGTAAACACTGGAAGAAGTATCAGCATAAATCCTTGGTTGATTTATACTAAAACTCGATGTTTCACTTGTGGGAAAAGGGGTTAGTTAAATGCAGATGTTTGCATGATGTTCATAAGATGTGGTACTATGCTAAATGCATTTTGTATATATATGCTATGATGTATGAATGTGGGATGCATATTTGTCCAGAAAAATAAATCCCTGGCTATTACTGAGGAGTTTTGAATCTCGGATTGTTGTTGGGGATGAAGAGTGTATATATCTTCAAACTTGGTGCAAGGATGCTTCTGCTTGGGAATATCTTTTGAATGTCGGTTGTTATCTAGTCGGATCCAGGCTTTACATTTTGCTGAGGATGAGGAAGTTAACTATTATCTAGTCGGATCCAGGCTTCGCAATAACTTTCTGGGGAAGGTTAAATTAACAGTTATTTGGTCGTATTCCATGCTTTGCAAAAAAATTCTTGGAGAGAATGAAGTTAGGCTATTATCTGGTCGGATTCCAGGCTTCACAACAACTTGTTGGGGATAAGGAAGCTAACTGTTATCTGGTCAAATTCCAGGCTTTGCAGTAACTTGCTAGAAAGGATGAGGTTGAACTTATATCTGGTCGGGTCCAGGCTTCATAGTAACTTGAGGTGGTAACTACTATCTGGTCAGGTCCAAGATTCATAGTTTTTTAAAAGTTATACTATTACCTGGTCGGGTCCAGGCTTCATGGTATCTTGTTGGGAATTGTAGCTAGTTACTATTTGGTCGGGCCCAGGCTTCACAATAAACTTCTTAAAAAGATGAGATTGAAAACTGATATCTGGTCGGATCCAGGCTTTACAGATTTTGAGGTGGATGAAGTTAATTTCTATATGGTCGGGTCCCAGGCTTTGCAATAAACTTGTATGAAGAGACAGAGTTGAACTGATATTTGGTTGGGTCCAGGCTTTATAGTAACTTTCTTGGAATTTAGTTGTTGTCTGGTCGGATTCCAGGTTTCACAACGAACTTCTGAGGGGAATTTCTATCTGGTCGGGTCCAGGCTTCACAATAGCTTACTTGAAAAGATGAAGTTAAGAACTGATATCTGGTCGTATCTAGACTTTACAGTAACTTGTTGGGGTAGAGGAAAACTCTACTGGGGAAAAGAAGTTAAGACCCTGGTCGGGTTGAGTCCAGGTTCTTCTATCTTTGAAGAATTAAACTATTATCTGGTTGGGTCCAGGTTTTATAGTATTTGAAAGGTTTTCACTATTATTTGGTCGGGTTCAGGCTCTATAGTGACTTGAAAAGTTGACTACTATCTGGTCGGGTCCAGGCTTCATAGTAGTTTGAAATTTGTACTAATATCTGGTCGGGCCCAAGCTTCATAGTATCTTTTGGAGATAGTAAAGGTTTTGTTGATGACTTTACTAGAGATTAGGGGTTGTAGCCCTATGATGTGTAATAGTCTGAAAGGAAAACTCAAGCTGGAGAGTATGAACTCAGTCGAGGAAGACAAACTCAGCTTGGGGGAATATACTCAGCTTGGGGAGGATATACTTAGCTAGGGATAAAAGATTTAGCTGGGGAAGATAGACTATTCCGGGGGAATTTGAACTCGGCTGGGAATTATGCTGATTGCTTTATGTTGTTTGTTGGGGAGATAAACCCTGCTAGGGAAATAAACCCTGTTGATGAATGTTTAATGAACTACTGATGATGTGAGTTTTTTGAGGAAGAGATTCTCAAGGCTTCTACTTGTATGATCAACTTAGCTAGGGAGGAACTGCCAAGAGATTAAGACTCTTACTGGAGATTGGTTTATTGTAACCATCTTGGTAATGCTAATGAAATAACTCTGTGGGGTCATTCCATATACATTAAAGAGGTGCTTGTTACTGCCTAGCAGGACACATGTGCCAAATAGTTTTAGTTATGTTTATATGCATATGTTCTTTCAATTTTAGTCATTGGACCAGTTTGCGTTCAAAACAAAGACAAAACTTTTGCACTTCAAAGTATATTTGTATTGATATTTTGACCATGAATGGGCGTTTTTGTACAAAGAGACGAAGATCCTAGTAAGAGGAAATCATCGTAAGGAAAACAAAAATTGAAAACAAAAACAAATAGCCATGTGAAATAATCTCATAGCATTCCAACTCTACTATTTCCCCAATGTCTTTGAATGCTCCTTGCCATTGACGGAAATTTATTAGATTGATCTTGGACCGTTTGAACTCGGACCTTGGTGATAAAGTTGATTGTAGTGATTCCATGGGACATAGTCATACGTTTTCAATCCTTAACTTTTTCCTGGACCTCCCTTTCGGGTTTTCAGCCCACCAGGATACCCTTTTTTGCACAAGTCTCCCTTTCAAGTTTTCAACTTGTCGGGTGTACAATCTTTTGCATATATCCTTAATTTTTGCCCAAACCTTTTGGTTTGCTGGGATGCCCTTATTTTGCCTAGGTGTGTCAACCTAACGGGTCTCTTATGCGTACTATTTTTTAACTATGTCCATGTTTATAGGATGTGGGAAGTCTTCACCATCCATGGTAGTCAGCATCATGGCACCGCCAGAGAACACTCTCTTGACAACAAATAGCCCTTCGTAGGTGGGAGTCCATTTTCCTCTGGGGTCTCCTTGTGGCCAAATGATACGCTTTATCACCAAGTCACCAGCTTGATATACTTGAGGCTTAATCTTTTGGTTGAAAGCCTTGATCATACGATTTTGGTACGTCTGACCATAACAAACAGCAGCCAGTCGCTTTTCATCGATCAAGTTTAGCTGATCCAATCTCGTCTGAATCCATTCGTGTTCACCTAATCCTGCTTCATTCATGATCCTTAGTGAGGGAATCTGAACTTCCACTGGCAAAACAGCTTCCATGCTATAGACTAAAGAAAAGGGAGTTGCCACAGTTGATGTTCTAGCTGAAGTACGGTAGCCATGTAGTGAAAACGGTAACATCTCATGCCAATCCTTATATGTTACTACCATCTTTTGCACAATCTTCTTAATGTTTTTGTTGGCGGCTTTGATTGTGTCATTCATTTTAGGTCGATATGGAGAAGAATTGTGATGCTTGATCTTGAACTGAGTGCAAAGCTCGGTAATCACAACATTGTTGAGGTTAGTCCCATTTTTGGTAATGATCCTTTTGGGGATACCATAGCGACAGATGAGGTTATGTTTGATGAATTTAGATACCACATTATTTGTGACTGAGGCAAACGAGGCGGCTTCGACCCATTTGGTGAAATAGTCGATAGCGACAAGAATGAAGTGATGTCTGTTGGAAGCGGTGGGCTTGATTTCTCCAATCATGTCAATGCCCAGTATTGCAAACGGCCATGGAGCGATCATGACATTCAGAGGGATATGAGGCACATGGACCTTGTCAGTATAGATTTGGAATTTGTGACAAGTTCTTGAATGTTGACGGCAATCAGTCTCCAATGTTGACCAATAGTAACCAACTCTCAAGATTTTCTTGTCCATCATATGTCCACTTGAGTGAGTACCAAAGAGACCATCGTGTATGTCTTCCATAATTTCCTCTGCCTCTTTCTTGTTCATACATCGGAGTAGAGTAGAGTCATGGTTGCGATTGTATAATAGTTTGTTACTTAGGAAGAATTTGGCTGAAAATCTCCGTAGTAACTTTCTGTCATTGACGAATGCTCCCTCGGGGTACTCTTGTGCTTCAAGATATCTCATCACCTCCTGGTACCAAGGCTTTTCTATATCAGTGTCAAGCTCACAGCAGTGTGCAGGTTCGTCTAATCTTTCAATTGTAATCATAGGGGCTTAGTTGTCCCATCTGACCTTGAACATTGAAGACATGGTTGCCAAGGCATCAGCCAACTGATTTTCTTCCCTAGGGAAATGTTCAAAGGTGATCTCTTCGAAGTAGGGAATCAGGGATAGCACCAGTTCCTTGTAAGGGATGAGATTAGGGTGCTTAGTGTCTCAATATCCTTTTACTTAGCTAATCATTAGAGCAGAATCGCCAAACACATTCAAATGCTTGATCCTTAAATAAATGGTATCTTTTAGACCCAGAATGCACACTTCATACTCATCCATATTGTTCGTGCAATCGAAGCATAGTCTGGAAGTGAGTAGAGTGTGGCAATCTTCATGGGAGATGATCACAGCACCAATTCCGTTACCCAAGGCATTGGAAGCCCCATTGAAGACCATAGTCCATCGGGATCCTTGTTCAGGTCCGCCATACGATTCAGGTTTCACACAGTCGGTCAGCAGCATGATATTCTCATCCGAGAAGTCAAAGTTCATAGACTGATAATCTTCAACAGCTTGATGGGCCAAATGATCTACTAGTACGCTTCCTTTGATGGCCTTTTGTGTAGTGTATTGAATGTCGTACTCAGTCAAGATCATTTTCCATCTGGCTACCCGTCCGGAGAGGGCAGGTTTCTCGAAGATGTACTTGATTGGGTCCATCTTAGAAATCAACAAAGTGGTATGAGTCAACATATATTGTCTTAGCCGGCAAGCAGCCCATTCCAGAGCGCAACAATTTTTCTCGAGCAGTGAGTATCTGGTTTCACAGTCGGTAAACATTTTGCTTAGGTAATAAATAGCATGCTCTTTTCGGCCAGACTCGTCATGTTGGCCCAAAACACACGCCATGGAGTTCTCTAGTATTGTCAAGTACATGATCAAGGTTCTTCCTTCCATTGGAGGCATGAGAATATGAGGCTATTGTAGATATTCTTTGATTTTGTCAAAGGAAACCTTGCATTCATCATTCCATCCGACTATTTGATCTTTCTTCAAGAGCTTGAAGATTGGCTCACAAGTAGCAGTCAAGTGAGATATGAAGCGGGTGATGTAATTGAGACGACCCAAGAATCCTCTAACTTCTTTTTCAGAATGAGGGACTGGAATTTCTTGGATGGCCTTCACCTTGGCAGGATCAACTTCAATGCCTTTATTGTTGACAACAAAACCTAGAAGCTTTCCAGATCGTACTCCAAATGTGCACTTGTTAGGGTTTAAGCTCAATTTGTACTTTTTCAGCCTCTCGAATAGTTTGTATAGGTGATCAAGATGTTCCTCTTCAGTTTGTGATCTGGCAATTATACCATCCACATATACCTCTATTTCATGATGGATCATATCATGAAACAGAGCTATCATAGCCCTTTGATATGTTGCCCCTACATTCTTCAATTCGAACGACATGACCTTATAGAAAAAGGTGCCTCATTGCATGACAAAAGTAGTCTTCTCCATGTATTCGGGAGCCATCCTTATTTGATTATAGCCGGATAAACCATCCATGAAAGAGAAAACTTTGTGCTGAGCAGTATTATCGACAAAGATGTCAATGTGTGGTAGAGGGAAGTCATCCTTGGGGCTCGCCCTATTCAGATCCCTATAGTCTACGCACATGCGAACTTTTCCGTCTTTCTTTGGCACTGGAACCACATTTGAAACCCATTAGGGATAGGATGTCACACCTAGGAACCCAGCATCAAAATGTTTCATCACTTCACCTTTTATCTTTTCGGACATATCAGGCCTCATGCGACAGACCTTTTGTTTGACAGGAGGACAATCTTCTTTTGTCTGCAGACGATGAACTACGATGTCGGTATCCAACCCTGGCATATCTTCATACGACCAAGCAAACACTTCCACTTAATCATGAAACATTTGAACCAACCTTCTCTTAACACTGTCTTCTAAGTTAGCGCCAATCTTAACCTCTTTCTTATCTGTCTCTGTACCCAGATTGATGACTTCAACTGACTCTTCGTGCGGCTGAATAGCTTTTTCCTCTTGTAATAGAAGTATGGCTAGTTCTCCTGGTATTTCACAATCTTCCTTGCCTTCATCTTCGGCTTGGTTAATTGGACATTCGAAGTCATAGTCGGCAATAGTAGAGTCATTGGCAATAAGATCCATAGTGGATGAGGACCTGCAAGAGTGTATGTGTGTGCATGTAAGATACATGGCTATTTTGAAAAATGTATTTGAAAGAAATACAATGAACACAAATTTGAATGCAAAAGAGTCCAATGATTTGTATTGAATGATCATATGATTAGATGAACATAAATAAAACCCTTGATAGGTGGACCAAAGTGCCCCGGGCCAGGCACATGGTTTAAAAGTCATTGTTAAATATTACAGACAAAATGTTCTTGAATTGAAAGAAAAGAAATAACAAGTAGATTACTCCTCAATGAAGGAGATGGGCATGAAGTCCTTTGCATGCCAATTCTTCAGCTCCGTTGTATTAGGATGCACCCAATATTTAAACGCAGCTTCATCATCCGAATCACCCACAGTGTTGACTTCATGGTTTCCAATACAGAGAGGTGGCTTTCCTGCACGAGAATGCCTCACTTCCTTTTGAGCCTTAACGGTGAAACCCAAGCCAAACTAGTCTTCTTTTAATTGGATATCGAGGAGTTTCCCCTAAGTATCACATTTTCCTTCTTCAATTGCAGCACGAGCATCTTTGACTGAAACCATCTTCAGCATGGCCTTGACAGCTTTGGATACAACAGAGGAACATTTGGTAGCAGCAAACATCAGTGGTACAACTTCAAAGGCTTGACACGGGGTCTCAATTAATTCTCTATCCATCTCCATGTACTTGAAAGAGTTAAGGTGGCTTACCATAAACTCTTCCTCTCCACAGATGGTGACAATTCATCCCTTGACTGGATATTTGAGTTTCTGATGAAGAGTTAACGTTACTTCCCTAACTTTATGGATCCAAGGGAGACCCAAAAAACAAGAATAGGCAAGATGGATATCCATGATGTAGAAGGTGGAGTTGAAAATTTTGGAGCCCGCCTTGATTGGAAGATCTACTTCACCATGAACTGTCCTTTTTGATCCATCGAAGGCCCTCACGATGATATCACTGGGTTTCAAGACTAAACCTTCACAGTCTAGACGGTCTAACGCCCCCTTGGGTAGCACGTTTAGAGAAGAACCAGTGTCGACTAGAACATGTTCTAGGGTGGTCCCCTTGCACTCGACAGAAACATGTAGAGCTTTATTGTGGTTCTTCCCAAGCAGTGTTAGGTCAGCATCTGAAAATTCTAAACCGTTATCAGCCGTCAAGCTAGCCACGCAATTCTCAAATTGGTCCGTTATGGTCTCATGGGGGACATGAGCCTTTTTCAAGAATTTGATTAATGTCCGAGCATGGGCATCTGAACAGAGTAGCAAAGACAACATAGAAATCTTAGAAGTAGTCTGCCACAACTGTTCCACTATCTTGAAGTTGCTCCTTTTTATAATCTTTAGGATCTCGTCCATTTCACGAGCGGAAGGTTCTCCATCAGCAACGTCCTTCGCAGGTATTTCTGTCACGACTGGCTCAACAACCTTCTCCTTCCCTCTTGTATTGGTACTTGGCTTAGTGGCAGAGATACGGATGGGTGCCTTTGTAACAACTGGTGGTGAAATATTAGGTGAAAAGATTCTCCCAGTTCGAGTTACCTTACTTGAGCCAGTTATGTTACCGACATCATCAGCTTTATCTTCTTCGATCCAAGCGTCTTGTCTTATCCCATGGTAGAATACCTCAACACCATAGTTCCATGGCACTGCCTTGTTTGAAGAGTATGGAATTGGTCCGGGATTGGTAATTATTAAGGGAGTAACGGTGGGTTCATTTGAAATCCTAATAGGACCTTTGGAGGAAATCCTAAGAGGCTTGTTTGAGATGGTGATAATGGAGAGATCTTCACATTTATTAGTCAAACTTTTGGCAAGAGGAGTCTTCTAAAATAGAATTTCATGGCTATCCATCGGGCATTGAATGCCTTTCTTCAGCCCTTCGCATCCATTGAGTTGTTTGGTACAACAAACACAGTCCTTTACACAACCAGGGAAAATCTTGGATTTCAACAGATTCTTCTTGATGATGTTTAACAGAGTAGTCAAGTTTTCAACAGAGGAAATAAAAATTGTATCTTCAACAACATTTACGCCCTTTCCATGGTTCGGCATAGGTGCGGTGATTATATTCGGAGTTGGAGGAGGATCAAATTCAATAGTCTTGTTATCGATCAAATCCTGGTTTTTATTCTTTAAGGCCCAACATTGGTCAGTCTCATGCCCGGGGCTACCTGAGTGGTAAGCACATTTAGTATTCGGATTATACTGTGGTGAAGAGGTATTTGGGTTGGCAGGAAGATTGTGCAATTTCACCAAATTAGCTTTGAGTAAGTTTTGTAAGGCTTGAGATAGTCACATGCCTAACCTCGTAAATTATCGTCTCGGAGTTTCAAAACATTGATGATTTGCAGATGGTCTTGGAGTAGGAGTTGAATTGGAGATTCGAACAGCGTTAACAGACCGATGATCATTCTTCTTGGTACGGGCCCTTGCCCCGTACACAACATTGATTTCCTTCTTTGCGACAAAAGGTTTCTTTACAGGATTTGAAGTGGAGGCAGATGCCACATAGATCTTCCCACTTTTGATGTTTCTTTCAACTCTTTCACCGGTTAAGATTAGCTCGGTGAAACCGGAAGAAGAATAGCCAACCAACAAGTTAAAGAATGGATCGGATAAAGTGCCCATAAACATGTCAATGTGCTCTCTATAAGTCAAATGTGGTTGAACCCTACTGGTGAGGTCTCTCCACTTTTATGCATATTCTTTAAATCCTTCATTCTTACCCATGGTCATATCTTGCAACTAAACTCTCGTTGGTGCCAAGTCAATGTTATACTGGTACTGATGGTAGAAGGAGGTAGCTAAATCCTCCCAAGTATTGATGCGGGAACCATCCAACTGGTAGAACCACTCAAGTTGTGTTCCAGTCAAGCTCTCTTGGAAACAGTGACCCCAGAGTTTCTTATCGGCAGTGTGCGACTGTATCTTGCGGACATAAGATTTTAGGTGAAGTTTTGGACAAGAAACTCCATCGTACTTTGCAAAGACTAGTGTTTTGAATTTGTGTGGAATAATAACCCCAGAGATCAAACCCAAATAATCAAAATCTAAACTGGGGACGGCTTGGATTTCAACAACCTTCAATCTGTCTTCTAGTTGTTTGTACTTGATATCGGCGGGTGGATATTGCTCGTCAAAATAATCATCATCAGACGCTTAATCATTAACATAGTCAGCCTGGGTACTCTTAACCTCACCAATCTGATTCTCGTCTACTTCAGATGAGTCTTCCACTATCGGGATCTGACAAACTGATTCTTTAAACCTTTTGCCCATGCTGATCAGGGCTCTCTTCTTGGGCTTCTTCTTAACTTCCAGCAATGCCATCATATCTTGCTGCCCCTTGGCTAGGGCCAGTACATTCTCTTGGAATTGAGAGTTTTGTGCCTGAAGATCCTTCACAGTTTTCGCTAGATCCATCTTACTGAAATAAACAACAGAAAGATAAGGAAACTTGTTATGCGAAAACTTTTCTTGTTATGATGCATGGAAGATGTATATGCAAATGATTTAAAGAGAGTGAACAAACTTCAATTTTCATTAATTATTATGAAAAGATTACAAAATGCCTCTTGGGCTTACAAAATAACTCTAAGATAAAAAGATTGAACGCATCCTTTTCAGCGCAAGGTAGGCGTTCACACTTTGCTCTTCTTGTAGCTGCTTTGTAAGCTCCAAGACCCTCTTCTCGCTAGCATAGAATTGAGCTTTGAAATTATCTCGTTCTTCCTTAAGCTGAATCCAACCTTTTTGCAAGTCTTCGAGAGAAGTTGGCATGTCGGGGTGGAGGACAATGTAGGGAACATCTCCTTAAACCATAGGTTCCATGATGACTGATAAGATGGAGGGATAAGGCATCACAAGTTTCTGAGCACGAGCTCGTACCCACCTAAGGTAAGGCTCGAGGGGGTGGAATTCTTGTGTCCCAGCGTCTTACTATCCACTTTGCTCACCATCCTCCAAGCTCGGATAAACCTCTGACGGTAGCTTTGATCATCGCTTTCGTAGTTGAATGCCAATCCTTGGATGAGCATGTCATATGGGCCATCCCTTAGGGCGTAACCAAATTGTCGTAAGGATAAGCAAGGGTTGTAAGTGATACCTCCCCTAATGCCAAGTAAAGGGACATTAGGGAATTCACCATAACGGTCGATAATAGTAACATTCTCCAAGGATCGGGAACACCAATGAACATCTGAATGTCTGAGCATCATCAACCTATGGGACCAACTCGAACCTTGCTCGTTCTTTAACACAGATCAGAGAAGATGCGAAATAAACCATCTTGCCAAGAGAGGAGTGCAACACATGAGGATCCATCTCTTTCTCATAGTGCGAGAATGAAAAGAATGAAGGATATCTCCCAACAAGGTAGGCACCGGATTGCGAGACATTAAGGTTTTGACAGCGTTTACATCTACGAGTTGGTCAGGGTTTGGAAACAAAACCATCCCATAGATGAGAAGGGCCAAGATTTCTTCAAAATCTTATAAGTCCAAAGAGTTCCAAAAATCTTAAGCTTTCTCGAACAAGAACTAGGCTAAGAAACCTTTGACACCACTCCTTGTTTCCCAATTGGTTGTGATATCAGATTGTTGCAAGTGTAGTGCTTGGGCAATCTCTTCGGGTTATGGATCTCTTTTTGTACCATTGAAGGGTAGTTGATTGAGAATGGGAATCCTCAAAAGTTATGAAAAATCTTCTAGAGTAGGCACAAGCTGATAATCGGGAAAAGTGAAGCAATGGTGTAGAGGATCAAAGAATTGAAAAAGCACCTTCATCATATCTTCATCAGTGTTGGAGGTAACCAAGTTTAGGAGGCGACCATGTCTTTTGGTGAATGTAGGATTCTCAGGAACCCTTGATGCTAACTCTTTGAGTTGAGGAGGAATTCTTACGAGATTAACTTAGATAGTATTCATGCGGATAGAAGCCATGTCCTACAAAACAGAACAAAGATAAATCCCAAAAAATCCTTGAAATGGTTAGTGAGAATGAGTATGATGTTATGATGTTTATGATGTCATGTACAAGTAAGTATATACAAACAAGGAAAATAAGTCCTTAGGTTTAGGCTTGCATGAAGTCTCATAGGTAAGTACCCTCTTGATGTTTAGTTGGCTCAACCTGTCCTAGAAATAGTAACCGGGTTCTAAGGGATCTCAATATCACTGATTTGTCTTCTCGGGCATTGTTTCAGCGCAAGCCTCTTTCACGGAGACCGAAATATCCCGAAAATCAAACCTCAATGAGTGCAGTATCGAGTATCAACCAACTTCGAACTTCACCAAAGCCGATTATCTTACTACGTCCTAATGGCCAAGTTGGTCAAGTAAAGGTTCTAAAGTAAGTTAGTGCTTCATGACATCACTCAGCGGCCCCTTATTCTCCTTGAATACTCAAGGGCTACCGGTACCCACAAATATGTCACATTAACGTAACTATTGCTTAGACCATGTCGGTATACCCCGCACAGTTTCCACAATGTATTGCTACTTACCTATAAGGTATCCCAAATCCTGGTAGAGGATTAGAACAAGCCCAAACAAAGAACAAAAATCTAAAGCAAACAAGTCAAACAATGGAAGCAAGTAAAGGTGATCTAGCCCTAAGGTAACCCAACTTTTAAATCTTTTCCCTAGCAGATTCGCAATTACTATGATATGGTGGGAGAACTGACTTGGGTGTTTTGCATTTTATCGCAAATATTGCAGTTATCAAGAGTCACCACTGACTTTTCTTTTATCCAAAAGGAAAGGCTGAAAAGAACAGGAAACACCTTTGACATTATTTCTTGAGTTTGGGGGGGGGGGGGTAGATTATGAAAAGGGGGGGTGTGAGCACCCTTTTCATCCATAGTTATCTATGGGCTCTTAGTTGCTTGCTAGATCACTTGCTTTTGTTTGAAAATATGCTTTGTGTGGTTTTGAAAGTATTTTGAAAAGGTGTCATCATTTAGGCAAACTTAGTAATAGTTCTCGTTCGTAAAAACGTATACAAAGTGTTAGGATTTTGAAAATGTTTCAAGTTTGGAAAATATTTTGAAAGTGTTTTTGAAAGTGTTTGTGTTTGTTTTGAAAATAAGCAAGGATTTTTTATTTGAAAGTGAGCAAGAAACTAGGAACGATCTACCTACTCAAAAGTCTTTGTTCATTTCCTCCTTTCCTTTGATATTGTTATCTTACCATTGATTGGTAAGAAGCTTTATCTTTAGATGTAAAGGGACGAGCATGGGTCATCGTATAGTCATGATAGCAATGTTGTAGGATGTCTTAGCATTTCTCTTTGAGGGACTAAGATCATTTTCAAAGGCAACATTGATAGCGTCATCGAGGGATTATGATCTTATATTTTTTATTTGTTTTTTCTAAGACATCCCACATGCATAACATGATCATTTTTTTAAGGCAACAGAGTGTAATTACCCTAAGGGTGTAAGTGTGTCTTATTTACATGCACTTAGTTTTGATTAGGGTTATCTATTTGTTCATTTCATGTCTTGCCATACACACCTTAATTACTAACAATATATGAAAGCAACAAAAGTGAGGAAAAGTAAAGTCCTACGCTATTACATAATTAAGGGGATGGGGTGTACAAATTTACAATGGGAGTTATAAGAAATTAAAGTCCTAGTCATCTATTACAACCATATTGAAATATTGTATAAGAAATGTAAAAATGGACTAGTTTTGTCTTTGTTAAGAAAAGAAATGAGTTTGCTTAAGAAAATATTTTTGATCTTTGAGTTTTAAAAGGGATAAAACAAAGTATGGAATATAAAATGTCTTTGGTGTTTTTGGTTATTAAAGGTAAAATAAGATAATAAGAGAAAAGGGAGTCAGAATCAACACATTTCTAAAATGAGAAAGAACAGAAGTTCTAACTCTGATACGCTGCAAGAAAGAAAATGTTAGTAGGAAAGTAGAAGTTCAGAAGTTTTGGGTCTTGGTACACCATATTCTGAGGTTTATGGGAACCAGGGAAACTCTAGAAGTTCTGATGTAACTGGCAGCCTAGAAATTCTATTGTTACTGGAAGGTCAGAAGTTCTTGTTGTTTTGATATTCTGGATGTTAAGAGAGTTTGGAAGTTCTGATGTAGCTGGACACCTAGAAGTTCTAGTGTCATTGGCAAGCTAAAAGTTTTGATAACAGATACGTGAGGTGTCAATGATGTTGGGTAGGAAATGTCTAGAAATTCTGGTCCAGGATCAATGTTTTGATAAGCAATTAAAGGGATTGATCTAGAAGTTCTAGTCTAATTAATGGGGTAAAAAGTCAAGAAATAAACATAAAAAGGGTTGTTGTTGGGGCTAGAACTTAGGACCCTTAACACTAATGTCTTATGCATATGCTATCTACCACTGGGATGGCTATACATCGGGATCAGAAGTAAAAACAGAAGCATATAACATAAAATAAGTTATGATGCTGAGCTTCATCTCCCTTCTCATGCCAATCAGAACATATGCAACTTAATCATTTCTCAACATAACATATAATGCAAATATAACAGTTATGGTAGGTTTCCATCATGATTTCTGAAACATAAAACATTATGACTATAAATCAGAAATAAGAATATTATCTTCTAATCCTAATTTCGTTAAAAAGTTCTGAACTGACATTCTCCCTATTTAGGCAGGAAAAAAACATGAAACTTCATAATATTTACATCATCAGAATTAGGATGTCTACATTGTATTTTGGTCATTGAAAGTTAACAATGCCTAAGTGATATGATGAGAGTCAACAGAAACTTACCTTGCAGCTAGAAAATGTTCTTACTGCTTGTAATATTCTAATCAGCTTCCTCACGTGCTCAGCAGGCTGGAACAACCTTTAACTTGGGCTATGAGGCTGGAAAATTCTGGACTAGCCAAGAAGCAAAGTTCTGACTTTTTGAGGTGGAAACTGATGGAGAACGTGTTACAGTCTGTAAACAGAAGTTAAGACAACTTCTAAATATATAGCAAGAGTTGTATGGATGATTTGGTCAAGAAACACTTGAGGGAAATTAGAGTTTGAATGCAAGAATCAAAAACTAGCAGGTTTTGTATTTGTGTTTGCAGTTCTGGATTCATGGAATTTTTGGCAAAGTTTCAAGGATTTTTGCTCTTCAATTTTTTTACCTCTTTACAGTTGCAAATAGATTTTAATTTATAGGAAAAGTTTAGTAGCTGGAGAGGTCAAGGGTATAGCCATCATGCTAGGGCGCTGACTTGTTCTTGAAGCAAGTTAAAAAAAAGTATGGTGGTTAGCAGCTTTTAGCCGTACCTAAGTTGAATTTGTAAGCATGAATTAAGGAAAAATACCCTCAGAAACAAAAACAAAGCATGGGCCCATCATACTCTTATACAAAAGTTTGTTTTTTTCAAGGACAGCAATGTACTTCTATGCCACACGTGGAGAAATCCTTTGGATAAAAACTCAAAAGTGGTTGTGAGCATTAAATGATGATGAGATTTATCAAACCAGAAATCCTGCAATATGAGATTATGCATCATAGCTTAATTCTGGGTCAGAATTTCAGCATCAGCGCAACTTAGAACAAACATCCAACTTCTGATCCTTGAATCTCTTTGCTCCAACATGTTCTAAGTGAGTTCTCAGACTTTCCAGAAAGCATATAACATGCTTTATAAGCCCTCTTTGAATTACTCTTGCAAATTCTGACTGAACCTACGTGAAAACTGGCCCAGAAATTTTAACCAAATTCTGATTTGAAAATGCTCAGAATTTACTAAGTGTTTAAGTTTGAGGGACATGTCTTTGAAGACGTATAACTTGGAATCCCAGCATTTCTAGAAGAAGTTATGTTCTACAATGTTTTAGATCTCATTGAGATCTACAACTCTTGTGTTAAAATTTCTTCTAGAATCAACTTGCATCATGGTGATAATCTGGCCAGAAGTTCTGAATTTATCATATTTCTTAAACACTTAGAAAAATTTCTAAGTATTTAGAATTTTGAATTTTTCAACATAATCCTGACTTTTGATTTCCTTGATGAAACAAACTTTATGCCTTGATGAAATATGATTCTTGAAAATTGATTTTGATCCAAATGTCAAAATTTGACTTTTTAGTGTGTAATTGACCATTTTGCTCTTGTGAATGGCTTTCTTGGAAAATTGCAATCAAGAATTGAAACTTGATAGAAGCAAAAGGGTCCAGGATGATCCTTTGAGAAATGAGAGGGCAAATTTTGGGGTGCAACAATCGGCAAGAAATGTACCGACTTAGTCAACCTATCCACTATTACCCAAATTGAATCATTACCTCTAGGAGTCTTCGGTAACCCCGACACGAAATCCATAGAAACACTGTCCTATTTCCACTCTTGAATACTCAAAGGTTGCATAAGACTTGTAGGCTTCTAATGTTCAATCTTCGACTTCTGGCGAGTCACACGAGCATACATAAACTTAGAAATTTATTTCTCCATACCTGGCCACCAAAACATTTTCTTTAAATCTTGATACATTTTCATAACACCTGGATGAATACTCAAATCGCTTCGATGCCCTTCCTCAAGAATTCTCTTCTTAAGTTATGGAATATCAGGATCACATACTTTATCACCAAGTCTCACCACACCATTCTAATCCACTGAGAATTCACCTTTGTTGCCTTTGTTAATCAACGTTAGTCGATCCACCAAACTCAAATCAGACTTTTGACCTTCTCGGATCTCTTTAAGAATCCCACTAGTCAATTTCAACATTCCCATCTTCAAACTGTTGGATGTCTCTTCGCATACCAAGCTCATATCTCTATATTGTTCGATCATCTCTAACTCTCAAACCATAAGCATTGACATATGGAAAGAGTTCCTACTCAAAGCATCAGCTACTACCTTTACTTTACCAAGATGGTAACTTAAATCAAAATCATAATCCTTCAACAATTTGAGCCATCTTCTTTGCCTCATGTTTAACTCCTTCTGATCAAATAAGTATTTTCAACTCTTATTATCACTGAACACTTCAAATTTATAGCCAAAAAGATAATGTCTCCAAATTTTTAGCATGAACACCACAGCCGCCAATTCTAAGTCATGCGTAGGATAGTTCCTCTCATGAACTTTTAATTGTCTAAAAGCATAAGCAACAACTTGTTTGTCTTACATTAGAACACCACCAAGACCCATCTTAGAATCATCACAATTAACTTCAAAGGATTCATTTGGATTCGGCAAAATCAACACCAGAGCAGTCATCAATCTCTTTTTCCCTTCTACAAAACTTTCTTCGCATGTAACATCCCACACATAAACCTGGCCCTTTCGAGTCATCTGAGTCATCAGTAACGACAACTTAGAAAATCCCTCAATGAATCGTAGGTAGTAAAATGCTAACCCAAGAAACCTATGAATCTCAATTGTAGATTTCGGTGTCTCCCACTGTAACACTACATCAACCTTAGAAGTATCTACCCCAATTCCACCACTAGAAATTGCATGGCCAAGAGAACTCACTTCCTTTAACCAAAATTCACACTTTGATAGTTTCGCATACAACCTCAAGTCTCCAAATTGTTCAATAAGTCTCACCTCTTTCACAGTCACTTATCCATTAGGTTCATCCAAAATGATGAACGAATATTCCCTTGATGGAACGTTAAACACTTAACACACCATTAAGCTGGTAAGACAAGTCTATCACATCCAACACGATCCCGTCTACTATCAACAAGAGATCAAGGGTGATCAATTCCTCAATTTTTCAATAGGTATCTGACAACCATGATAGTTCATAAACCATCATTACTAAACTAGAATAGTGTTTCTTTAAAACTTATACTCAAAGTTAGCTGAAGCACCATGTTCCAATTAATCTTCGTCATTCTAATCATTCTTATTCAGAATAAGTTGTATCTCCATGCGCTCCTCTAACATCTCCATATTCTCCCTAATACCAAACATCTCATTCCTTCAATTCATTCATTTACAACATATCATACTTGACCTCGTCATAAACAAGCTGTGACAATAACTAGTTAAGCCTAAGAAGCTTCTAGTCACTATAACCGACTTTGGTGTCTCTCAATGTAGAACCCTACATGCTTTGAATGGATCCATATATACCATCATTTGAAATAACATGCTCAAGAAAATTCTCCTCCTCATACCATGATCTATACCTTGACAACTTAGCATAAAGTTTCTTCCCTTTCAACATTGTAATTCACAATATTCAACATTCCCTTATTCTGACTTAGTTAACTCATAATGTCCTCAACAAACACCACAACAAACTAATCCAAATATAAGTAATGCCTACACAAGTTCTAAAATATGTCCTCTAACTACCCTCACCCTTCATTTGAATCTGAAGGTAACCATTCTCAATTCGATTATACTGTAGACATACTCGCCTAACAGTTGGTCCATCAAATCGTCAATCCCTTGAAGTGGATAATTAATCTCACCCATTAACTTACTCAATTGTCGGTAATCCACACACAACCTTATTCAACTATTGTCACAAACATTCAAACCTCTAAGCCTCATATCCTAAGGGTTATCCTACTTGCTTAGCATATAAAAACATTAGTTCTCTATTGTCACCAAACTCAGATCCACGCTCTGGAGGCAAGTCGCGAATATCTTTAGGAAAAACTTCAGGAATCACACAACACTGGCATATCACTAGCCGTCACATTGCTCTCTATTCTTCGAGAAGCAGACATCAACAATACCTTATCATTCTCCCTCAAATACAATCCAAACTTGACCGACAAAGAGAAATCACGAATTCGTACTCTCTTCAGTTTCAAGAAACAACATATCTCTAACAACACTTTCACTCTTGTAATTTAGCAGTATATTGCACCAACTCACACACCTGAAACATCTCAGAGAAGTAAAAGCTTATCCCGCACTTGTTTCAAACCAAGCCATGTAGACAAACAGTTAGAAAAACAAGCAAGTACTGATAGTGTTTCACACACATGTTGCATACTAAGGAATAAATGACATTAGACAACCTGGCCAGATAAACCAACTTGCTCTGGTACCACTAATGTAACATCCTTCTAAACCCCACAAAATATTCATAATTATTTAAAATAATATTATAGTAATACAACAAAAGGGCGTCACATTTTATTCATGAAATGATCATACGTGCTAGTCTTACTCTGTAACACGGGTTTTCAAATTTATTCATGTACATATCCATTACAAAGGTTTCACATACTTGCAGCGGAATCATAGTTCAAACAAGTTCATTAAAACACTTCATAGTGCCTCATGATTCATGGTTCACAATTCAACATAATTTAAACTCCATGGAAACAATTTAAATGTCATAACAAAACAAGAATAAAATAGTTTTCAAAATAAAGCATTCTCGTCCTCAATGTTACATATCAGAGAAAGACCTTCTAGACTCAACGGAAATAAAACACATGTTCCAAGCTATTCTTCTAAGCCTTTAGGGACCACTCCTGATTACCTGCATGTTACCCACGTAGAGGCAACATTCAAGCAGAAAGGGTCAGTTCATCACAATCATTATATAAGATATAAGTAATAGACATAGCAGAATAAACCAAAAGTATTACAACATAAACTCAGCATTGTTATATTCCAAGTACCTCAACAATCATACAAATTCAACAACACAATACAACATCATCAATTTAATAACCATGTAATTCCACGTAAGATGTAGTGCAAGGACATAGACTCGTGCATATGGTACCAATTCATTTGATGTACATTGGGCCATCTCCCTCCAAAGACCCCAATCATAGGATCGATTCCCACTTGGAACCGGAGAAAATCATAGACATCCCAAACCCACACAACAGGATTGAGACCAAATCACTGGACCAACATCCTAAATCATCAAACTGGACAAAAGTTGTCCAATAAATGCATGATACACAGCAACCATATAAACAACCACAACTAGTCATACGCATCATCATTCATGTATTCACCAACATCATCATATAAACCTCATCATATGTACTCATATAAGCAGAGCATCATCATCATATCATCATATAAAATAGAATCATCATATTAACAACATATCATCATTATGAACCAAGCATTATCATAAGATCGTCATATCATCATCATACTTCATTACCACAAAACGGCATAGCAATTCAACACAGGGAAACTAATTATATCCTAACATGGGTACTATAATTATCCTTATTATTCTTCATTTTACTCCTTATAAATATATTTCATCGTGTTATCTATCCAATGCTTCGAACGACGCCTCAAACAGAGTCCGAAAACTCAAGTTACGACCTTTAGAAAAATCTGTCAAAAATTGGATTTCTTGAGTCGACGCATGCCCCCTTTGAGTCGACGCATAGGTATTCTATCTTCCCTGGGTATGCTCAGGTCGACCTAATAATTCGACACATATTGAGTCTTGAACCTACATGAGTCAATGCATGACCTCATACGGGAGTATTCATGGAATACATGAACCGTATCTTTCATACTTATTTGATCAGTTCATAGTGGTGTTCATTGATGACATTTTGATTTACTCTAAGTCAGAAGAAAAGCATGTAGAACACTTAAGAGTAGTATTGAAAGTTTTGAAAGAGAAGAAGTTGTATGCAAATCTGTCTAAGTGTGAGTTCTAGTTAAAGGAAGTTAGTTTTCTTGGTCATGTAATCTCATGTAGTGGCATTTCTGTAGATCCATCGAAGTTTGATGTTTTGTTGCAATGGCAGACTTCAAAGTCAGCTACTGAGATTAAAAGCTTTTTGGGATTAGCTGGTTATTATAGAAGATTTATCGAAGGTTTCTCTAAGTTGGCTCTTCCGTTGACTAAGTTGACTTGTAAAGGTAGAGTTTTTGTTTGGGATGTTCAGTGCAAAGAAAGTTTTATAGAATTGAAGAAGAGATTGACGTCGGCTCCGATTTTGATGTTACCTAATCCAAAAGAACCTTTTGTAGTATATTGTGATGCTTCTCAGATGGGTTTAGGAGGTGTGCTTATGTAGAATGATAAAGTAGTTGCTTATGCGTCAAGGCAGTTGAGGACTCACGAGAAGAACTACCCTACACATGATTTAAAGCTTGCTGCAGTTGTTTTTGTGTTGAAAATTTGGAGGCATTATCTTTATGGTTCTAGATTTGAAGTGTTTAGTGACCATAAGAGCTTAAAGTATTTATTCGACCAGAAGGAGTTGAATATAAGGCAACGGAGATGGTTGTAATTGTTAAAGGATTATGATTCTGGTTTGAATTATCATCCAGGAAAAGCAAATGTGGTAGCTGATGCGTTGAGCCGAAAGACTTTACATATATCGGCAATGATGGTTAAAGAGTTAGAATTAACTGAACAGTTCAGGGATATGAGCTTAGTTTGCGAGGTGACACTGTGGAGTGTTATGTTGGGTATGTTGAAGATTAATAATGAATTTCTAGAAAGTATTAGAGAAGCTCAGATGTTGAATGTGAAACTGGTAGATTCGATGGTTGGGATCGATCAGTCTGAGAATAGTGATTTTAAGTTAGATGCGTAAGGTGTGTTGAGATTCCGTAATCGGATTTGTATTTCTGATGATGCGAAGATGAAGAAAGTGATACTTGAAGAGAGTCATAGAAGCAAGCTAAGTATTCATCCAGGAGCTACAAAGATGTATCAGGATTTGAAGAATTTGTTTTGGTGGCCTGGGATGAAGAGTGATGTGGCTCAGTTTATGTATGCATGTTTGACGTGTCAGAAGTCGAAAGTTGAACATTAGAAGCCCGCAGGGTTGATGCAACCGTTAGAAGTTCCATAATGGAAATGGGATAGCATTTCGATGGAATTTGTGACGGGGTTACCTAATACTTTAAGAGGACATGATTAGATTTTCGGTGATTGTTGATAGGCTTACAAAGTTGGATCATTTTATTCCTATTAACATCATTTTTCCAGTGTCGAAGTTGGCTGAGATTTACACTAGTGTAATTGTGAAGCTGCATGGTGTTCCTTTGTGCATTGTGTTAGATAGAGATACGAGGTTTACTTTTGATTTTTGGAAGAGTTTGCAAGGAGCTCTAGGTTCTAAGTTGAGGTTGAGTTCGGCGTATCATCCTCAGACAGATGATCAAACAGAAAGGACTATTCAATCGTTGGAAGATTTGCTGAGGGCATGTGTTCTTGAGCAGGAAGGTTCGTGAGATACTTACCTTCCGTTGATAGAGTTCAGTTATAATAACAGTTACCATTATAGTATTGGGATGGCACCTTTTGAAGCGTTGTATGGTCGGAGATATAGAACTCCTTTATGTTAGCATGAATCTGGAGAAAGTTTAGTACTTGGACCTGAACTTATTCGTGAAACTACCGAGAAGGTGAAGTTGATTCAAGAAAAGATGAAAGCTTCCCAAAGTAGACAGAAGAGTTATCATGACAAGAGAAGGAAGGACTTAGAGTTTCAAGCAGGTGACCATGTGTTTTGAGAGTTACACATGTGACTGGTGTTGGACGAGCATTGAAGTCTAAGAAGCTCACTTCTCATTTTATTGGTTTGTATCAGATTTCGGAGAGAGTTTGAAATGTTGCTCATAGAGTGGCTTTACCGCCTAGTCTTTCGAATTTGCATGATGTGTTTCATGTGTCACAACTCCGGAAGTATATTTCAGATCCATCTCATGTGATTCATATGGATGACGTGTAAGTGCAGGATAACCTTAATGTGGAGACGATGCATGTACGAATCGCGGATCGTGAAATAGACTCTGAGGGGAAAAGAGATTGTTTTGGTGAAAGTGGTCTGGCTAGGAGCTGCTAAAGAAAGCATGACTTGGGAGTTGGAAAGCAGGATGCGGGATTCCTATCCTGAGTTGTTTGATTAAGGTAAATTTTCGAGGACGAAAATATTCTAAGTGGGGGAGAGTTGTAATGCATGTAATTTAATTAATTATTTAATTAAACTATTTTTGGATTAGTTTTAAAGTTGTGTTATGATAATAGATGATGTGTTGTTGCTATTGTATTTATTTATTCTATTAAGTTGTGTAATAGTATTAGAATAATACTATTATTTTATGTGGGCTTATTTTTAGTGATTAGAAGAAGTAGAAAGGGGGGCGTAGGAGTTTTAAGCCAATTAAGATATAATGAGAATTATAGGGTTATTATATTATTTATTTAGAATTGATAAGGAAGAGAAGTAGCAGTAAGGAGAAAAGAAAATAAGGGTTGGAAGAGAGAAAGAGAACGTGAAAATTGTAGAAAAGAAGGAAAAGAGGCAGAACAAAATTCAATTGGAAAAGTTGTAGAGCAACCTTCAATCCAAGGTAAGGGTGGGGTTCTGACTCTATAATAGGGTTTATGATGATTAGTATATGGGATTGGATTTGGAAGAAATTGTTTTGTTTGTGGTTGATTTGTATGTATTGATGTTTGATGAGAAGTCAATGATTTAGAGATGAATAATGATGCTCTAATGATGTATAATTGATGTAGAAATATAGAATTATTATAATGGATGATTACCTATGATTAGAGGATGTTTTTAGGTCTTATGTAAGGGAAATAGCAGTGAAATTGCATAATATATTCATTACAGATCAGTATGAGTCGACCTCAAAGGCCATGCGTCGACACATGCAGGTTTTAAGACTCGGGATGAGTCGATACATAGGATCATGTGTTGATACATGCAGTGTTTCAGACTCATTATGAGTTGAGACAAGGGGATTACGCGTCGAATCGTGCAGAATTTATACCCAGTACGCGTCGACTCAAAGCAGTATGCGTCGACTCATGCAGTCCAATTTTTGAGAGATTTGTTTCCAAAGGTTGTAACTTAAGTTTCCGGACTCCGTTTGAGGTGTCGTTTGAAGCGTTGGATAGCTAACACGATGAACTTTATTCATAAGGATTAAAATGAAGGATAAGAATAATAATCCTAGTACCCAAATTAGGATAGAGTTAGTTTCCCGCGTTAATCGCTATGATGATTTTGTGAAGTATGATGAGGATAAGACGATCTTAGATTATTTCTTGGTTCAAATAGTAAGATTAATAATAATAATGATGTAGTATTACAGTATAATAATATGTAGAGGTTTGGTAATTAGAGACAATCATTAGATGATTAATTAATTATGGGCATTATCATGTTGTAGTCCTATGGCCAACGTTGATGGATTGTCGATCTGTCGTTGTATTGTTGTTATGGATGAGTTGCTGTGGAATTATGTTGATGAATTATGTTGATGAATTATGTTGATAAATTATGTTGATGAATTATGTTGATGAATTGTGTTGATGAATGATGTTGAGATGCCTCTAATAATTGGCAGCTATTAAGATGTAGGCTTTTGGCGAATGATGATGTTGTGTTGAGATGTTGTTAGTGGTTGGTTGTTGTTACTACATCCATGATTGTGTCGCATACATTGAATATAAATATGGAGTTGATGCTCGTTAAGATGGCTTTTATTGGAGAATATTAAGATGAAGGCTTATGTCTTGTTGATGCCTCTATTTATTGGCAATTAGTTTGAGATGGGAGTTCTTCTCCAATGGCACCACATGCATTTGCATAGTATTGAGTTGCATTATATGATTGCATAAAGAAGTTTTGTATTGATGCGGTAATGTTGTATATTGTTGGTATTCTGTTGCGATTATTGTTGTTTATAAGAAGTGAAGTGGTGATATCATGTGATCTGATTTAATATATTATTTATCATGCGTTTTATTATATTGTTAGATATCTCACCCCTTCTGTTTGAATGTTACCCTTATGTTGGTAACGTGCAGGTAATCTAGAGTGAAGGTCGTATACCTTCGATAATTCGAGTCGGTGTCATTGCTCTGATACGTAACACTCGGGGGGATGAATGCTTGTTGCTTTCAGTTATTGTTATTCCAGTTGTTGAACTTTAATTTGATTGTTGCTAAGTATGTGTTAATTTTAATTTTCTGCAATGTTGGACAAGGATGTTATTATGATTCCGTTGCATAGTTGTTCAAGTTGTTGAATTAAGAGATTAATTTATTTTGCTGTTGGTTCATCCGAAGTTTTAAAGTGTTATGTATCCATGTTGAATGCAATGTGTTTTTAAGTTGAATTTGTGACATCCTGATTTAGTTGTATGAATTTTATAACTCTGATTTACATTTATGTTTGCCGGGTAGAATTTGGGTGTTACACTCTGCAGGAACCTCTTTGAAAATCTGTGTATTTTGGCTATAAAAGTTGTGTACAAAAATAGATTGTGGAGGTGAGAAAAGAAGTACATTTTTTATGATTTTTGCACCCACCGCGGTTGCGAACCTTTAGTGCCAACGTACCACCTTAAGTTCAATAGGGGATCAGGGTACTCGTATTTTTATCTTTTTTTTAAACAATTTAAAACACAAGTGTTTTGGTTAATTTTAAGAGACAAGACATCATTGGCTTATCCGAATGGAAAACATACATACTACCCACAATTATGAGAAACGAGAATTTGCATCATCTCAAATTGGAGGATATGGCTTGGATTTTAAAATCAACAAAAGCCTCACTCCACACCCAAGTGGAAAATGTCTCACTTCACTACATATCTTAGAAGTATAGTTGTTTACATCACTACAAGGATTGGCAAGAGTCTAATATTTTGAGAACAAATTTTAAAGATAAAAGCCAAAATGGCAAAATAGTTTGAATGAGATTGATTAACTTTTAGTCTTCTCACAAAAATGTCCAAGTATTATTAAATTGATTAAAGTTTGATTAAGAAAAGATTTTCGGAAATGCATGGACATAAGTCCAAGTTTATTATGAAAATGGTTCAAGTTTTAAAAACAAGAAGAATTTTCAAAAGGAGGGAGAAGTTTTTGAAATTAAAGAAAGTGGGAGGAGATGAATGGACTATCATAAAACATAAGGTAAAAGCTAGTAAAAAGAACTGTTTAACCAACAAGAAGCCAACACTTGACACAACGAGTAAATGTAGAGTTCCTATCCTTTTGATTTGAAACCAACAAACAAAGATAATAAATCTCTTATGATAACGAAACTTCAATTGCATTATGTCTTCACAAAAATTGGGCAGAGTAACAGTTGTATACAGATGAATTCCAGATCACAGACAAAGCATGTAATCACAATGACCTGCACATAAAACAAACAAACAATCCAATGTCTTAGGGTAATCCCTGCAAACTCTAGACAAAATAACAATTGAGGTCACAAGGTCTCCAAGATATGTTAAGGCCCCTAATCCTAAGTCCAACAAGTCCATGTCTCCTAAATGCAAAGGATAGTAACCAAGTAGTCCAAGTAACATTAAAGTTTTTTATGGTTCAAGTTGATTATTAAGTATCTTCAAAAAAAGAAATGAAGAGCTCAAATGAGAAAAATAAAAACGAAATAAAAGTAAATGCTCAAGTGAGCAAAGATGAAAATAGCATGAAATGTAAATGCTAAAAATAAATGTGCTTAAAGTAAAGACATAAGGTAAAAGCATAAAATAAAGTCAATTTTTAGGAATTAGTGGTTAGTTGAATGATCATCTTGAAAATTGTATTTGGAACTCATTAGAGGATTGGTAGAACCAAAGCCTCTCAACAACAAGTTGCATTTGCTTTTTGTCAAGTATATCATTCATTTAAGAATTCTTAATGCAACATTAAATGATCAATGATGTTTAATTGATCCATTTTGACAAAAATTAATGAAGATTTATTAGAGGATTGGTAGAACCAAAGCCTCCTAATAATGAATCTCAAGGCTATTGGATCAAAGGGTTTAAATCAACATACTTGGGCTTACAATCTTGGGTTTTGGCCACGAATGATCATTTCTCGAATCGGGACAAAATTTAGCGTTGTGTTAAGCAATCGTGAGTTGACTTATATAGAAGTCGCGCCTATTTTGAGGCCGGTCAATAGCAATCTATGTACTTTATGTTTTGAGACATGATATAGGAATCATGCAACAATAACATTTAGTACAATAAGAATGGGATAAGATGAAGATGGATGGGGTGAACAATAAACCACATTTGAACTAAAAGTTTAATCAAACTATTATTAAAATCAGTCATCCATTTTTATGGAGTTAGACTCAACACCATGGATCCAATGATGTTAATAAAGTTCATGGTCCAAAGCTCATAGTCCAAGATCAGCCAGAATATATATAAAAAATAAAATGGTATTAAAATTAAGAAAATAAGATTTTAAAATGATTTAAAAAATAAATAAAGAGGAAAAATAGCAATTATATTCAAACTAATCAGGAAAAATTAAACAAGACCATACAAAAATCAGAAATGAGCTCAAATATATATATATATATATATAATATTTGGTAATTTTTTAAAGTCAGAAACTATTTTTAAAATTACAAGAAATAGACAAAATAAACCAAAAATGAAGAAAAATAGTAAAGTCAGAAATAAAAAATAAATAAGGTCATTAATATTTATCAAAAGATCATTGGATCCTTCCCTAATTTTTTTCAAAATTTAAAAATGAAGAAAAGTTTTTTTTAACAATTAAAACAATTCAAATAAATTAAAAAATTATAAAAAATATCAAAACACAAAATAAAACTGTGAAAAAATTAAAATCAGAAAGAGAAAAATCAAAAGTATTTTTCATAATTTTTTCAGATTTTTTGAAGTTGAAATGGATTTTTTATGATTTTTTGAAGTTTAAAACAATTTAAATATAAAAATTAGAAAATAAACTAAAGTCAAAAAAATATGGACCAATGGATGAGAGTCGAAACTCGTTAGTAAGCTAATCCAATGGATCAGACGCGTTGTGCATATCATGGTCATTATTGAATAAAGCACTGAATCAAATATTAAATCATATTTTTGAAAATTCCAAATGGCACACTTTCATTGGTTGAAGGATGACACATTGGTCATCTTCAACCTCTAGTCAGTCTCGAAACCAGGTTCCTCAAACTATAAAATTAGAGCTCGAGATCGGTACCATTCGCTTTGTCTCATCAAGATGAAGACAACCACACCATCGCGAAAAATTTAGATAAATTGTAGCTCAGTCGTTTTAGAAGAGAAGTTTTGAAAAGGGATTTGAAATTTCATGGTCAAAACATGTTTCCAGTTGAAAACAAATGTTGCAACTAGAATCAGGATGATGAGAGCTTCACAATAGTATCAAAGTTTGAGAGAATTGGTGAAGGAATCTACGTATTGAAGTTAAGTTGCAGAGCTCTGAAACTGGACTTGACTAGCATGATTCAGGGAGTTTTAGAGCTTAATTCTTCTTTTGTTAGCTTCAGTGAGGATCAAGGAAGGTGAGTTGACAAAGATAAATGATTGAGGACGACTGTAAGAGCAAATTCGAAGTTATAGAAAATTATGTTCAAGAGAGAGTTTGACAGGGTGATTCTGGCCTTACAAGAATGAGAAAATGAATGAGGGATGATTCTCTATTTATAGGGAAGTGAATGGAATGCTCAAGCGTGTGAAATGATGAAGTTTGAAGGGAAATCGTGTGAAGTTGCAAACATGAAAAGTGTGACTTGTAGTTTGATCAAAACTCATCCAATGCTTGCGTTTTATCATGTTAATGACTTCTGGAGGTTCACTAGACGTGATTAGAAGCAATAACGCGCAACAATTTTGTGTTTAGAAGCCAAAAAAAGGATTTCAAATTCTGGCTTTTGGAGAAACTTCAGTTTCCATCTACGAAATTTAAATCAATGGCATTCTCAACTCAAGGGGTCTTAGGATATAACTCTTGAAGCTTTAGAAAGATGAGGTTACAAGCTCTATAATGTTCAAATAATGAGATCAAATGGATGCTTGAGCTGAAAGTTGTAATGAGTCAAAGTTGAGAAAAAGAGGTTGACTTTCTATACTTAGAAAATTTCTAAGTTTTTCTTCAAAAATGACTTATAATCCCTTGTATGCAAACATAGTCTTCCACTTGAAATTTGCTCTTGACCAAAAAATATGCCATGAAGTAGATCTCTTGAATGACATTTTGAGATTTGAACCATTCAAAATCTGCGAAAATTGAGAAAGTTATGACTTGTTGAAGTTGTCAAAAATTCATGAAATGACCTATAATCTTTTGCATCCTTAGGGCATCTTCCATCTATTTTTACACTTTGAACTTAAAATATGGGTTGGAGTTCACACCTTTAAGATCATTGTGGAAAAATAATTGGTTCAATATGATAAAAATTGACCAAGTTATGATCATTTGAAATCACCTAATGGAATTTGAGGGTTCTTCTAGAGGACTTGTAACCTTTCTTCATCATCAAGTTTCTTCCACACAAAATTTCCTTGAAACTTTTAAAGTGATTTTCCAATAACCCTTTAAAGAGAAGCATGTCTTTAGAATCACTCAAAAACACCAAAATATAAGTAAGATATGCCCTTTTGAAGTTCAAAACCCTAGCTCATAGAGCAAGAAAAATGCCTTGGGAAACCTTTGCAATTTTGACCTATCTCCTTAGACAAAAACTTTTTTGATGTGAATATGAGTTTTTGAGGATGATAAGGAAAAACCATATCAACCAAAACCACTTTTAAATCTTGAGAATTGAAGAAGATGTGCACTTGTGATCAATGAATCAAGGATTTGCCCAATTGAGTCAAAATTCTTCAATCAATCCTTGTACCTTCGAACCATCTTTGACAACATGAAGTATGTTAAAACATAATAGATTTTGTCATGATATTGCTTCAAAGTATCTTCAATGTTGAGGCTTGAGTCTCAAAGAAATTTTTTTGAGGAAGGCATAGAAATGAACTCATGAATCCATAGATCAATCTTGATGGAATGTGTTGTGCTTTCTCCTATAATCATCATTAATTGGGGAAAACACTTATTGTATTTGTTAGTTAAAGGATAATCAAAACATAGATGACCATAAAATACAAGTCAAGGTTCTTGGTGATTCCTCATGAGTGAAGCTAAAGATAAGGAGAAAAACTTAGCCCTAGTGTGCTCTTATTATGATTGAGTTGATATGATATGATAAAGGAATCTTAGGGGCAAAAATTGGGGTAAAACAACTGCCCTTATGTAAGTGTCTTCTATCCGGAGATGTGAAGGTTAAAATCTTCGTGTCGACGCGATTGAAGATACTTAAATATAAAATAAACCCTATTTTTGGCCCTAAGATGCCATGTAGTGCTTATGATTATGAATGCAAATGAACAAATATAAAATGACACAAGACTCCGCCGAGGATGTAGCACATAAAACAAGGATCAAAAGAGAAACCCGACCTGGAAAATAAATCACTGGCGAACAAAAGACAAAACTCTGTTGGGGTAGAGCCTAAAGAGGAGATAAAGTGTCATCAACTCAAAGAAATTGAGGAGAGAAAGTGAAGGATAATGGTGACTAACAGATGACTACAAACCATCCATTCACTGAGGAGATAGCAAAAAAGTAACGTCCACCCACCGTGGAAAGAAATTGTAAGATGATACCAGTGAATTTCAATAAGCAGTCAGTACTTATAATCGAAAATAAATGAACTTCTTCGGAGAAATAGAATCTCAACGACAAACTACCTTCCATAATGACAAGGCTACCATTCATCGGAAAAATATCTCGACAACGAACTACCTTCCATAATGACAAGGTTACCATTCATCTTAAAAATATCTCAAAAATGAACTACCTTCTATAATGACAAGGTTACAATTCATTGGAGTAACAAATATCAACAACAAACTACCTTCCATAATGACAAGGCTACCATTCATTGGAGTAACAAATCTCAACAACAAACTACCTTCTATAATGACAAGGCTACCATTCATTGGAGTAACAAATCTCAACAACAAACTACCTTCCATAATGATAAGGCTACCACTTATTGGAGTAACAAATCTCAACAATAAACTACCTTCCATAATGACAATGATACCATTCATTGGAGTAACAAATCTCAACAACAAACTACCTTCCATAATTACAAGGCTACCATTCATTGGAGTACCAAATATCAACAACAAACTACCTTCCATAATGACAAGGCTACCATTCATTAGAGTACCAAATCTCAACAACAAAATACCTTTCATAATGACAAGGCTACCATTCATTTGAGTACCAAATCTCAACAACAAACTACCTTCCATAATGACAAGGCTACCATTCATTGGATTAACAAATCTGAATCTTCTCTGGGAGCTATCAGATTCACTGGGGAAATACAGGTTGCTCAAATAAAGAGACCTGATATTTGTTGTTATGAGTAGGAATTTCAATAATGATTCCATGGGGAAAGAAATATGGCTTCCTGGGGAAAGAAGTAGGACCTCCTGGGGAAATGCCAATATATTCCTACTGATGAGATAAATTCTTCATGTGCAAAATAAATGCACATTCTCACACAGGTGCTCAAAGATTTCCAAAATCAAAATAATAATACTGTTGGGGACCACACATTCAAACCAGAAAAAAACCAGAGTGAAACAGTCAACCAACATAAATCCTCATGAGAAATAAACTCAAGAGGGAAACACGTTCTATCCAGCCAAAGAGGTGAACGAGAAGGCTAAAGCAGAATTCTTCCATGAGAGCCTAACTCAATTGGGAAATTGAAAGAATATACACTTTCTACTTAAGGTTGACGCTCTATTGGAGAGAGGATAACACAACTTTGCAAAACGGGGTAATATGCCAACAAGGTATTAATGAATGTAAATGAGTGATGATTTGCTAAATTCAGATAGGCATGATGTATGTATGAATGCATAAGTGTTATTATGTATATGCTGACAAAACAGACATATAACATTGGGGACAAACGGGCAAAAACAAGTAGGTACAGTCAATACTCGGCTAAATCACATCCAACATGGAATTTGCATAAGAAAGTAAACACCAACTGAGGACACAAATTCCTACTTCATGGCTTAACATCACCGGAAAAGAACATAATCCGAAAATAATCCAATCATAACAATAAATCAGTACAGATACAAGGATATAACAACTTCCCCCAGACTTCACCAGGGAATATCATACAGACTTCAATGGGTAAAATAAATGTTTCAACGTTTGTACTTCTACTGGGGATTGCAATGCCAATTTCAACAGGGTAAATGGAAACCACATCGTCGAGATATCAACTGGGGACTTCGCACTGACGTCGTCGGGGAGGGCAATACCACATCATCGAAGGGAATCCAAGATAGATTCTTCAATACTGAGAGTGAGGATTGCACCAACTTCTCTAGGGAGAAATTATGAAACCTTACAGGATAGCCATATCTAGGGATTTAAGAAGTCAAATGTTACAGGAAGAAATCAAACTTATGGGGATTTTAAATCAAATCCAACACTTTGCAGGAAAAAACCCAAAAAGTTGACAATTGATTCAACATTTCTTAGGAAAGACATTGCTCTTGTCTGGTATCCTCACTGGAGAAAACGAGATAGAGACCTCAGACCCTACAAACCTGAAATCAAAATGAACCGAGACTTGACTGGGAAAAATGGGGTTACAAACCCAATACCGCATCATACATCAATCGGTATCATCTTTAATCATCTGAGAAGCACAAGAAAATCGTACTCAAACCAGCAAAAGTGACATGGGAGAGCCTTTCCTGGGGGATTCATACTTCCAAAATTCAGAGTTCGTCCATCCTTGGAGTCACTATTTTTGTTCTCTTTGAATCACAAAATCTAAAGCAAGAAATAATTTGTAAATTCCTTTCAAAAAAAATTTTGTTACTTAATTTGTTTGCTTTGAAAATTACTATCAATAATAAATGAAGTCTTCGTAAACTGAACAAAATAAGAATTGCAAAGAAATGGACAAAAGCTCAAACTTTATTAATAGAATGGTAGTCTGCGAATGGCGAGACTCCATAGGTGATTACAAAGTTTGGAAAATGGTAATATATATTGGAAAAGATACATTGAAATACAATGACCACTATTCTCCCTAACAACTTTGAATTCCTGAGCAGCGACTTCCGTTGAAGAGTGGTGAGGATTCAAGAAGATTGTTGCTTCAATGATCAAGTCTTGTCTAATGCAGTTACTTGCCAAGAAATACCTAACTTTTTCCTAGGTTGCCCTTGAGGGTTTTCAACCTACCGGGAAAATTTATTCTGTTTATGTCTCTAATTTTTTCCTAGACTGCCCTTTTGGGTTTTCAGTCTACCGAGACGCTCCCTTTTTGCCTAAGCCGCCCTTACGGGTTTTCAATATGGCGAGTTTTTCTTTTATTTCTTTAGGCAAAGTATTTTTTTACTGCATCAACATTCACTGGACGTGGGAACTCCTCACCATCCATAGTTTTAAGAATCAATGCACCGCCAGAGAAGGCTTTCTTGATAACATATGGGTCTTCAAAATTGGGAGTCCACTTGCCCCTAGAAGCAGCGTTAAAGGACATGATCTTCTTAAGCACGAGGTCGCCTTCTCTAAATTCACGAGGTTTGACCTTCTTATCAAAAGATTTCTTCATTCTTTTCTGGTACAACTGACCATGACACAAGGTCGTCATTCTTTTCTCCTCAATTAAATTCAGCTGGTCAAACCTGCTTCGGACCCATTCAGCCTCTGACAACTTGGCTTTCATTATCACACGTAAAGAGGGAACCTCAACCTCAATGGGGAGTACTGCTTCCATGCCATACATAAGAGAGAACGGGGTTTCCCCTGTTGAAGTGCGTATAGATGTTCGATACCCATGCAAAGTAAAATGGAGCATCTCATACCTGTCTTTATAAGTGACAACCATTTTCTGGATGATCTTCTTGATGTTCTTATTAGAGGCTTCAACAACCTTATTCATCTTTAGCCTGTAGGGAGATGAATTATGATGGACAATCTTAAACTCTTCACAAAGTTATTTCATCATCTTGTTATTCAAGTTCGAGCCGTTGTCGGTGATAATCCTGCTGGGCACACCATACCGACAGATTAAATTATTCTTGATAAAGCACACTGCCACCTCCTTAGTGACATTAGCATATGAAGCTGCTTCCACCTATTTGGTGAAGTAGTCAATTGCCACCAAGATAAAACAATATCCATTCGACGCCTTTGGTTCAATCATTCCAATCATGTCAATATCCCACATAGAGAAAGCCCATGGGGAAGAAATAACATTGAGAAGTGTCGGAGTCACATGTATTTTGTCGGCATAAATCTGACATTTATGGCACTTATTTGCAAATTTATAACAGTCGGATTCCATTGTCAGCCAATAATAACCTGCCCTAAGCATCTTCGTTTCCATCGAATATCCATTGGAATGAGTACCAGAGGAACCTTCAAGGACTTCATGCATCAATATCTCTGCTTCGTGTCTATCCATACTGTGATCGATGGATCTGGAACTGACTGTTTAACGCTGGTTTGCGAAATGTCGCGGAAGCAAGAGTCGCCACCGTCTTTTATTTTCTCCAAATGGAAAGGACAAAAGCACAGAAAAATTCCTTAAAGAGATTGCTCTCAGTTCGGGAGGTAGGTTATAGAAAGGGAAGGTGTTAGCACCCTTTCTATCCATGGTTATCCATGGGCTCTTAGATACTTGCTCAATGTGTTTTCAAAAATGTTTGCTTTTCAACTGTGGGTTTTAAAAAGTTTCTTTGAAAATTCCAGTTCGACTCTTGTATCGGTCCTCAAGAGTGTTTGAAAAATTGCTTTCGAAAGCTTTTTGAAAAGTGTTGGTGTGAAAAGATTTCAGTTTGTTTTGAAGAGAGCAAGTATCCTTGAGAACCTACCTACCCTAAGGAATTCATCTGTGTAAATGTCCTTTAAAGTAGTGCCATCCCACCATTGAGAGGTAGGTAGCACCACCGTTGGAGGTGTTCGGGTCAATTCGAGTTTTAGGGACATGGTGATCACCGGAGCAATGGGAAGACACCTTAGAAGCTACCCTCATGCCAGGTTCCCGGATCATGAGGACTTACTAAGACGTCCTCTACTCGACGATCACCTTTCGAAAGGCAACAGTGAGGCGTACTCTAGGGGTGGTGTGTGCGGTTTGTGTGTCGTTTTCATTTGATATTTGTCTTTTGTCAAGTTCATTGTGATCTACGCTTGATTTTATTTTAAGTCTATACATTCTTTCATGCTTTTTTGTTAACAGTTAGAAAATATTTGCGGGAAAGTAAATTCTAAGGCTATTACAAATGGCGCGGGTCCACATCGCCAAAATTAAACCGGACCCGATTTGACGGAAAAGTAAATAAAGCAAATAAAAGCACGAAAAGTAAAGGTTGTTACAACGCTTCGGGAGAGATACATGATTATTTAAACGACATAAAATAAATATGCGAAATTAAACAATTAAAAATATGGGCATTGGACCCTTTGGCGAAATATTAAAGTTAACGAGGAATTAAAAATTAAAAAGAAAATGTTTTTGGTATTTTTATGTTTTTTAGATTTAATAGAGAAAAGAATTAATTAAAATGAAATTTGAAATGTAAACCCTAATTCTAGTGTTTTTTAGATTTATTATGAAAATATCAAAATTTTAACTAATTTAAACCTATTTTTTATGTACAATTTAATTAGGAAAATAAATAAAATAATATTAAATATTTATGAAGGAAAATAAATAAAGGATGAAAACTTGAATAAACCCTAATTCTACATTTTTGGATTTTTTTTATTTAAAAAGAATTAAAGTTGTAACCTAATTAAAACTAAATATTTACATGCAATTTATCTATGAAAATAATTAAAATAAAATAAATATTATATTTTTCCTTTCTTTTTGGATTTTTTATGATGTTTTTATATTTTGTAAAAAAAATAATTAATTAAATAAACATGTAATTAAAAGTAAAAATTAACATTAAAACAAGAATAAGAAAAAAAATGATGATAGCAAACCAGGGGGGGTAGCCCCAAATTGGAGGTTTTGGTTCAGCAAATCAGGCCCATTAAGCCTTGGTCTCGTTGGACTTTCTCAATCATGTGTGATGCGTTGACTATGGTTTGTTGTGTTCCTTGAATCCCTGCCTTTTGATTGATCTCCCAAGACGCGTGGACCTTTGGATTTTGAACGTGCATGATGACCCTCAACATAAGCGCTGCATGGGATTTGTGAATGAAAAATAATATTGAAATAGCATGAGACCTGGGGTTCGAACCCAGGTCACGTGTGTTACTAGCATCATTGCCTGCCACTAGACCAACTCAACGCGCGTGATTAGTAAATAAACAAGAAATATTATAAAATAAAAGCAAATAGTTAGTGGATTAGCGCGCGAGAATTCAAATGTGCCTATCACGTTTTGACACGGCTTCTTCTTCCTCGCGTCCCCTGTAACACAAACTCAAAGGCAACAGTTTTCTGGGCGTGGCTTAAGGTAGGCTATTGGAAAATAGCGAATAGCCCTCAAGCGCTCATAAATTGAGCGCGAGGGTTGATTCTCATTCGTCTCATCATGCTTGTTCTCATGGTCTATGTCTTAACCTCCAATTTTGCCTTATTGCAAAAGCCCTCTTTGAACAACCTGTAAACCCTAAAATTTAAGCATGGTAGAATCGCGTATGGCGTGCAAAAATTCAATCAAACACAATGGTTAGTTTCAAAAGCTCATAACAAACATGATTCCATGAATAGAATGCTGAAAAAATGCTTAAAAGATGATATACGATTATCAAATTTTCTCTGTACAGGGAAGGTCCTCGTTACCGATTCTTTGCGTTTGGATGGACGATTTTGATTGGAATGCGTTCAGGGAGGTTTCAGGAAGCTATTGAGATGGAAATTAAGGCTTGAATCCACCTCTAACCACGTTTTCAGAATTGAGTTCTTAAGTGAAATTTTCAAGTTTGGCAAGGGTCTTTGGGCGCAGCTTAGAGTGTCCCAGGATTAGGTTTAGGTTCAGGCCTTTGTAGTGAATGTATTAGGGCAACAAAACTCAATCAAATCCATGGCCATAATGGTTTTCAATATTTGATTTCCTTAAGATCTTTTCCATATCTTTTCATGTGCATTTTTGTTCAATTATGATCAATTAGTCCAATTCTTTCCATGTTTGGGATGTGCACGAGATTTTGAAAGCAAAACATGCATAAAAAGATTTTTTAGGTCAAAGTAGATATTTTTCACATATTTAAATAATTTAAATGAATTAATATTAATATAAATTCAAGTAAATAAATAAAAATTGAGAAAATACTTCCCTTTGGGCCAAGTGGTCGTGCATATGCTTGGAATGATGAATCATGGAAGAAAAATGGGCCCATTAGCAAATTTAGGTCATTTGAATCAAAGTTGACTTTTCAAAATTTCCAAAAATTTCCCAACTTCCACAAGGCATAACTTGCTCAATTTTTAAGATTTTCACATGTTCTTGGACATTTTGGAAAGGTCTTTGAGTCCTCTAACCAATGCCTTTGGTCCCATGTCATTTTGATTTACCAATCTCAAGTTATGGCCTTTGACTTAAAGTCCCTTTTTGTTGACTTTTGAAAATGACCTATAATGTTGAAATTGATAACTTTTTGTGAGAGAATTTCTTGGATTTGAAGTATGAAGATGAGTTGTAGGAAATGTCTTTCTCTTCAAAATGAGCTTTGGATGGAATTTTTCTGATAATCCATGTGAAAGTTATGCCCTGGTCAATTTCAGTTGACTTTTTCAGCTGTCCAAATATAGTAACTTTTGCATCTTTGATGATTTCTGAGCCAAATTTTAAGAATCATGATCAAGCATTGATCAAATGATGTTTGTGGCTTCAAAATGATGTGTTGATCAAAAATTTGAACTTTTGACTGTCAAATGACCATTTTGCCCCTACAGTTGACTGTAGTGCAATCTAGGGTTTTGACTGTGCAATCTTGAGCTGAATGCCTTGAAACTTGATATGAGGATACTTGACCATATTTGTAAGCATGTGAGACTTGATTGGGCCTTTGAAAACTTCATTTTCTTGATCAGAACCCAAACCCTAGTTTTGACTGTATAGGAGACAGTTGCACTGCACAACCCTTGGGGGAATTTGGTGACTTGGCTTGGCAATTTCTTGAAGAATATGGGAGGGAAAATTTTGGGGTGCAACAGTTGCCCCTGTTCAATCTTCTTAGACCTGAGGATGCAGATTGGCTGGCGTGCCTTTCGTAATCCGAGGGTAGAAGATGATTGGACACTAGAGTGCCCAGAAATTTGCGCTCACATGTTAGCAGTGTGATGGGGGAATGGGCTTATAGATGCCATTTAGAGGTTGCTGGATAGGGTGATGGGCTTATAGATGCCATCTGATTGTTGATTGCGGGGGAGATTCCTTAGCGAGAACCTGCATACCTGCAAAAAGAAAAATGAGTACCTGACACGTTGCAGGAGCTGATTTTAGATGCTTGGTATAGATATGTCCTGACTGGTTACAGGAGCTGAGTCCGGAGCTTCACAAGATGATGAATGAACCTGGTATGGTTACTGCTTTAGCATGAATGGTAAGAGAACCTTGGAGGATTTTAACTTCAACAACGCTTGTTGAGAAAGATCTTGGTGGGAATTACCATCTTTGCAGTATCAGGAAGAGAACCAATAGATCATTATAATCTGAAGGGAAATCACCTCACTCGCTGTTGGAGAGGGAATCATAGGAAAAGGAATTGTCACCTCACACACCGTCGGAGAGAGAAACATAAGAGACTATTACCTCACACTCATCGTCGGAGAGGGAAATATCTGAAGAAGGAATTACCACCTCACGCACTTGCCGGAGAGAGGACCATAGAAGACTATCACCTCACACTCATCGTCGGAGAGGGAAACATCTTGAAAAAGGACTTACTACCTCACACACCGTTGGAGAGGGAACCATAGAAGACTATCACCTCACACTCATCGTCGGAGAGGGAAACATCTGAAGAAGGACTTACTACCTCACACACCGTTGGAGAGGGAACCATAGAAGACTATCACCTCACACTCATCGTCGGAGAGGGAAACATCTTGAAAAAGGACTTACTACCTCACACACCGTTGGAGAGGGAACCATAGAAGACTATCACCTCACACTCATCGTCGGAGAGGGAAACATCTGAAGAAGGAATTACCACCTCACGCACTTGCCGGAGAGGGGACCTTAAGAAGAAGGAATTACCACCTCACTCGCCGTTGGAGAGGGGACCATAAGAGATTATCACCTCACACTCATCGTCGGAGAGGGAAACATCTGAAAAAGGAATTACCACCTCACGCACTTGTCGGAGAGGGGACCTTAAGAAGAAGGAATTACCACCTCACTCGCCGTTGGAGAGGGGACCATAACTTCTACTGAGTCTTTATCAGAAAAATCTGTTGGGAGTCGATTTAGCTGGACTAGAGAAGGCTTTGAAATATGTTTGAGCATTTTAACTGCGTCTTTCCTGAAAGGTAAAGGTCAGTCATATGCAATGCATGATATGGATTAAGCAATGATGTTCTCAATATAAATGAGATTTGTATGATATGATGCGTCTATGCATGCTATAATGATGTATGTGAAGTTTTATGAATGTATGTCTTCGTCTAGGAAAGTAAATCCTTGACGGGTGCCGGGAAGTCATATCCTGGGCTGATGTTGAAGAATAGCTTTTGCTTCCACTGGGGATGATAGTTGCAAGTATACCGATAGGAGAAGATAACTCCGTTGGGGAATGAACTTGGCGAATGGATTACTCTGCGGGGAATACTCTGTGGGGAGAGGAATACTTTGCTGAGGTTGATGATAGTTTGCTGGGGTTACCCTTGTTGTGCCGGAAGTATGAATGGACTTCGCTGGGGATAAGAAAATTGCGTCGACGACGATCTTTCCGTGGTTTTTGGCTGAGGATAACCCAGTTATATCCTGTTAAGGAAATAACTCTTTAAATCAAGCCGGACGACGCGTTCGTGTTCTGCGAGGGACAAGCTTCCAGAATCTACTGGGGATAAGCTTATTGCTTGGGGATATGTGGATTCCAACCTTCCTGGAGAAACTGGATTGGATTCTCCTGGGGAGATTTTGAACTGTAATGCTGTAGGCTGAAAGAGGGAACCTATGTAGGGTTGCCTGCTGATGAGCTCGTGTAAAACTGCATCTGAAATGGAGAAGGAACCTGGGTAGGGTTACTTTGATGATGAGTTCGTGTAAAACTTCGTTTTTGGAAAGGGAGAACCTGTGTTGGGTTTCTGGGTGACGAGTCCATGTAAAACTGCATCTTGCAGAGAGAGAACCGGTGTAGGGTTGCTTGGTGAGGTAAGTTCATGTAAAGCTTCTTGATGAACCGGGGTGAGGTTATTTTGAACTAAATCCATGTAAGACTTCTGGAGGAACCGGGGTTAGGTTACTTTGGGGTAAATCCATGTGAGATTTCTTGACGAACCGGGGTAAGGTTGCTTCGGGATAAGTTCGTGTAAAACTTCTGGATGAACCGGGGTAAGGTTGCTTGAGATAAACCCATGTAAGATTTCTAGAGGAACCGGGGTGAGGTTACTTGATGAGTTTGTGTAAAACTTTTTGATGAACCGGGGTTAGGTCATCTTGAGCTAAATCCATGTAAGACTTCTGGAGGAACCGGGGTTAGGTTACTTTGGGGTAAATCCATGTGAGATTTCTTGACGAACCGGGGTAAGGTTGCTTCGGGATAAGTTCGTGTAAAACTTCTGGATGAACCGGGGTAAGGTTGCTTGAGATAAACCCATGTAAGATTTCTAGAGGAACCGGGGTGAGGTTACTTGATGAGTTTGTGTAAAACTTTTTGATGAACCGGGGTTAGGTCATCTTGAGCTAAATCCATGTAAGACTTCTGGATGAACCGGGGTTAGGTTACCTGGATAAGTTTGTGTAAAAACTTCTTGATGAACCGGGGTTAGGTCATCTTGAGATAGGTCCATGTGAGACTTTCAGGAGGAACCGGGGTTAGGTTACGGCAGGATAAGTTTGTGTAAAAACTTCTTGATGAACCGGGGTAAGGTTACTTGTGGAGAATGAGTCTGTGTATGACTTTGTCTGAGAATTGAGAAGGAACCGGTGTAGGGTTGCATGATTTTGATTAAGTGGATGATTGTCCTGTTCGGTTTCGGATATTAACCCACGATCTGGAATTTGTAAAGGTAGATGGTAATCATCCTTATGTTGATCTTTCCTTTGTAGTTTGGTTGACGGAGCAATTGGATCGCCTGGATAACTCATTATTGCCCCTGTTTCGGAGGTGAGGGAAGAGGACACCTGTGTGGGTGATTGCCAAATCTTCGGGTAGACAAGTGACGAGATGCCGGGACATAGTCGTACGCTTTGATCCCTAACTTTTGCCTGGACCGCCCTTTCGGGTTTTCAGTCCACCGGGATACCCATTTTTGCCCAAGCCGCCTTTTCAGGTTTTCGGCTTGCCGGGTGTACATGTTTTTTCGTTTCATCCCTTCATTTTGCCCGAACTCTTTTGGTTCGCCGGGAAGCCCTTATTTTTGCCTAGGTGTGTCAACCTAGCGGGTCTTTGATTAGGCGTAGTACTTTTCGACTATGTCCACGCTCTCAGGATGTAGGGAATTGCCCCTGTTGGAAATATTTTGCCATGCCCCAGGTAATAGGCAATGCTCCTACCGTGCCCCTTGATTGGAGGTACTTCTGTTCACAGGGTGTTCATCGTGCGAATTTCCCTGTTGTTCAAACAAATAGTCATATGCAAACAAGGTTATTTTAAGAATGCAAAAGTCTATGTCTGTCTTGAATTTTGAAAATGCATTTTTTGTAATACAGTGCGATGTCCATTCAATATTTTACAGCAAACCTTCAGGAGTCAGGATACTTTCATAACAGTATGCTTTCGAACTAACCCATGCTTCAGCTAGGACTTTTAAGGGTTATATCGTGGCCTGGTTCACGGTTTAAGAAACAAAGGATAAAGGCTCAAATTTTATTTGTGCCCACCCACTCTTCGTGATGTTCTCCAAACCTAAACTCAGTTGATCATACGTTAGACCTTTGCTTGAGTCTTTGCTTTGATGTTCCAATAATGGTTCAGATATTGATGATTTATTTTGAATAGGCAGTCATTCCTTTTTTGTTGAGGGTTTGTGAGACCTCTTTCTTTTGATTTTTGTTATCCCTTTCTTTTTTGCCTGAACTGTTTCCCTTTTTGGAATTACAGTCAGCGGGATGCCCCAGTTTGGTAAGTCTTCTTTATTGGTTTTGACTTTTTGGGCTTTTCATTTATGATTTTTTTTGATAATGACTGCCTGTCCTTATGATTGTTCGGAACCATCGCTGTCTTTTGTTTTTTTGAAAAACTCATTTAGTGCCATTCATTGTGCACTTGGATCAACTGAGAGAACTACCCTGCCCCAGGTTAAGATTAAGGGTTTTGATTTTCGAAAATAAAAACTCCTACTTCTTTGGCTCAGAGGGGTTGACGAGGGATTATCATCCTTATAACTCCAGTGTTTTAGGGATTGAAACAATGCCTGTACCTCATCAGCGGGGTCTGTTCAAAAGCATACTGTAGATTGTGGTATCGTTTTCGTCATCCTCCCTCAAGAGGTTTAGAATTTTCAATTAAGAGTTGACCATTGCAAAAATATGAAAGCAGTTTTAAGCATAGTAAACATAATTAAATCAAGACAGACATGTGTAATGCATTCATGAAATAAAAGAGTTTAACATGATAATTGTTTATCTGAACAAGAAAGGAAAAATACAACTTTGAATTCAAATGAACAAAAATCTCTCGACTCTAGCCATGTTTAGGCAAGGGAGCAGTAATCACGTTGGGGGTCTCGGCAGGCTCGAACTCGATCTCTTTGGCATCGATCATGTTCTGAATCTTGTATTTCAGTGCCCAACAGTCCTCAGTATCGTGCCCCGGGCTATCAGAATGATAAGCACACCTTGCTTCTGGATTGTAGCTAGGAGAGGAGGTCTTAGGATTGGCAGGAGGGTTGATCACTGCAATCAGGTTCATCTTCAACATGTGCTGCAGTGCTTGCGACCATGGCATGTTAATATTGGTGAACTGCCTTTTAGGCCCGTCCGGCCTTTGCTGGTTTCCCCTTTGTGGTTGGCGGTGTGGTGCAGAACCAGAGATCATGACTGCCCCTGCATGTTGATCACGGCGACTCTTTTGACTGTATGCAGCATTAGATTCCTTCTTTCCCGTGTAAGGCTTTTTATGAATATCAGAAGGTGTGGCCTCTTGAATTTTCCCACTTTTGATACCAGCTTCGATTCTTTCGCCGGTCAGGATGAGGTCGGTGAATCCAGCAGATGAATTACCAATCAGGTGGTTGAAGAATGGCCCGGATAGGGTCCCCAAGAACATATCAACGAGTTCCCGGTCAGTCAATGGAGGCTGTACCCTTCCAGCAAGGTCTCTCCATTTCTGTGCGTACTCTTTGAAACCTTCGCCTGCACCTATAGACATTCCCTGAAGCTGAGTGCGTGTGGGAGCAAGGTCGGCATTGTACTGGTAATGCTTGTAGAAAGCAGTGGCTAAGTCTTCCCAGGTACGGACGTTGGCTCCATTCAATTGATAAAACCACTCGAGCTGAGTCCCTGAAAGACTCTCTTGGAAAAAGTGGATCCATAAGTTTTTGTCAGCTGTATAAGGCTGGATCCTCCTTGTATAAGCCCTGAGATGCAACTTAGGACAGGATGCCCCATCGTATTTAGCAAAGGCAGGCACCTTGAATTTGCACGGGATCACTACCCCAGAAGACAGACCTAGATCCTCGAAGTCCAGGCCAGGCACCTTTTGTATCTCCATAGCACTGAGCCGATCTTCCAACTGCTTGTACTTATCCTCAGCCGGAGGGTATTGTTCGTTGTTGAAATCTGTCTCGTTGTCGGAGACCACTGGACTAGGCACCTCTCTCTCATGGTGACTGCTTTCCCTCACAGATGGAGTTGTCCTCTCAGTTTCGACTTGCGGTGTATTCCCAGATCTGCGTCTAGGGCTGAACAAGACAGTCCTCTTCTTCTTCTTTTCCTTCTTCAAGAGCAGAGCCTTCAGATCTTGCTGCCCCTGGGTCAAGTTCATGATTAGCCCTTGGAATTGGGCATTCTGGGCCTGGAGGGCCTTGATAGACTGCTCAGCTGATGATTCAGGATTCATGACGATCGGCTGAAATAAACAGCGAAGAAGGTAAGTAACCTGCAGAGAAAGGGTACCTGTTATGCAATGATATGTATGACATGCATGCAATGATTTCAAGGACCTCGCGGGGTAAACAGAGAAACTTGTTAGAGTTGAAAGCCGGTAACTTGATTGAAGGTACTTCATGTTGTTGAGAGTCCTTCTTCAAGGGTCAAAGGCTCACCATATCCAGTGGGTCATAGCCCCTGACAACTTTGGCTAGAGGAAAATAAATCCCCTTTGCCCCTTGCTGGGTGCTTGATTCATCATGACCTGCATCACAAGCCCTTGAGATCCTTGAAATGGGTTAGGATGTATGCAATGTTATGATGCATGGGGTAATATGAATGAACCCTGTTATGAGCCCTGATTAAGGACTGCAAACCAAAACCTGCGAGCACTCAAGTAAAACCTGTCATGAGTCCTAATTAAGGACCAAGACAAAACCTGCAAGCAGTTCATGTGTCAGATAAAGCATGCAAGTAGTCAAGTACGAAGGCACACAAGTCACACAAGAGAAGCCCTTAGAGTTTAGGCCAGCATGAGGTCTAGGTATTACCCTCTTTCAGTTTGTTGGTTCAACCTGTCCTATCAAAGTAACCGGGTTCTTAGAGGATCCCAATATCATTGACTACCCTCAATCGGTCATAACTCCAGCATCGCAATCTTTTCTTGCGGCCAGAACCATCACGAGAGTTTAGCCTCAATGGGCGTAGCATACTGCTACTGTTCTATTGGCCAAGTTGGGTCATTTAAGGTTCTAAGGTCTGTTGGTGCTTAATGACTCCTTGGAAGACCCATATTCTCCCTGTTTCAACACGAGGGATATCGGTACAGACCAAGGCGCCACACCAACGTAGCCACTGCTTCACCCATGTCGGTATACGCCGGACAGGTCCCTCACAGATTATGCTACCTAAACAGGGTATCCCCAGATCCGGGTTAGGATCTATGTAACTCCCAAGACAGTCCCACAATAATAAAGCAAGCAAGTCAATACAATTGAAAACACAGTTATGAACTAGCCCTAAGGTACACCCCACTTTATAAGATATCCCCAGCAGAGTCGCCAGTTCTGTGATCGGTGGATCTGGAACTGACTGTTTAACGCTGGTTCGCGAAATGTCGCGGAAGCAAGAGTCGCCACCGTCTTTTATTTTCTCCAAATGGAAAGGACAAAAGCACAGAAAAATTCCTTAAAGAGATTGCTCTCGGTTCGGGAGGTAGGTTATAGAAAGGGAAGGTGTTAGCACCCTTTCTATCCATGGTTATCCATGGGCTCTTAGATACTTGCTCAATGTGTTTTCAAAAATGTTTGCTTTTCAACTGTGGGTTTTAAAAAGTTTCTTTGAAAATTCCAGTTCGACTCTTGTATCGGTCCTCAAGAGTGTTTGAAAAATTGCTTTCGAAAGCTTTTTGAAAAGTGTTGGTGTGAAAAGATTTCAGTTTGTTTTGAAGAGAGCAAGTATCCTTGAGAACCTACCTACCCTAAGGAATTCATCTGTGTAAATGTCCTTTAAAGTAGTGCCATCCCACCATTGAGAGGTAGGTAGCACCACCGTTGGAGGTGTTCGGGTCAATTCGAGTTTTAGGGACATGGTGATCACCGGAGCAATGGGAAGACACCTTAGAAGCTACCCTCATGCCAGGTTCCCGGATCATGAGGACTTACTAAGACGTCCTCTACTCGACGATCACCTTTCGAAAGGCAACAGTGAGGCGTACTCTAGGGGTGGTGTGTGCGGTTCGTGTGTCGTTTTCATTTGATATTTGTCTTTTGTCAAGTTCATTGTGATCTACGCTTGATTTTATTTTAAGTCTATACATTCTTTCATGCTTTTTTGTTAACAGTTAGAAAATATTTGCGGGAAAGTAAATTCTAAGGCTATTACAAATGGCGCGGGTCCACATCGCCAAAATTAAACCGGACCCGATTTGACGGAAAAGTAAATAAAGCAAATAAAAGCACGAAAAGTAAAGGTTGTTACAACGCTTCGGGAGAGATACATGATTATTTAAACGACATAAAATAAATATGCAAAATTAAACAATTAAAAATATGGGCATTGGACCCTTTGGCGAAATATTAAAGTTAACGAGGAATTAAAAATTAAAAAGAAAATGTTTTTGGTATTTTTATGTTTTTTAGATTTAATAGAGAAAAGAATTAATTAAAATGAAATTTGAAATGTAAACCCTAATTCTAGTGTTTTTTAGATTTATTATGAAAATATTAAAATTTTAACTAATTTAAACCTATTTTTTATGTACAATTTAATTAGGAAAATAAATAAAATAATATTAAATATTTATGAAGGAAAATAAATAAAGGATGAAAACTTGAATAAACCCTAATTCTACATTTTTGGATTTTTTTTATTTAAAAAGAATTAAAGTTGTAACCTAATTAAAACTAAATATTTACATGCAATTTATCTATGAAAATAATTAAAATAAAATAAATATTATATTTTTCCTTTTTTTTTGGATTTTTTATGATGTTTTTATATTTTGTAAAAAAAATAATTAATTAAATAAACATGTAATTAAAAGTAAAAATTAACATTAAAACAAGAATAAGAAAAAAAATGATGATAGCAAACCAGGGGGGGTAGCCCCAAATTGGAGGTTTTGGTTCAGCAAATCAGGCCCATTAAGCCTTGGTCTCGTTGGACTTTCTCAATCATGTGTGATGCGTTGACTATGGTTTGTTGTGTTCCTTGAATCCCTACCTTTTGATTGATCTCCCAAGACGCGTGGACCTTTGGATTTTGAACGTGCATGATGACCCTCAACATAAGCGCTGCATGGGATTTGTGAATGAAAAATAATATTGAAATAGCATGAGACCTGGGGTTCGAACCCAGGTCACGTGTGTTACTAGCATCATTGCCTGCCACTAGACCAACTCAACGCGCGTGATTAGTAAATAAACAAGAAATATTATAAAATAAAAGCAAATAGTTAGTGGATTAGCGCGCGAGAATTCAAATGTGCCTATCACGTTTTGACACGGCTTCTTCTTCCTCGCGTCCCCTGTAACACAAACTCAAAGGCAACAGTTTTCTGGGCGTGGCTTAAGGTAGGCTATTGGAAAATAGCGAATAGCCCTCAAGCGCTCATAAATTGAGCGCGAGGGTTGATTCTCATTCGTCTCATCATGCTTGTTCTCATGGTCTATGTCTTAACCTCCAATTTTGCCTTATTGCAAAAGCCCTCTTTGAACAACCTGTAAACCCTAAAATTTAAGCATGGTAGAATCGCGTATGGCGTGCAAAAATTCAATCAAACACAATGGTTAGTTTCAAAAGCTCATAACAAACATGATTCCATGAATAGAATGCTGAAAAAATGCTTAAAAGATGATATACGATTATCAAATTTTCTCTGTACAGGGAAGGTCCTCGTTACCGATTCTTTGCGTTTGGATGGACGATTTTGATTGGAATGCGTTCAGGGAGGTTTCAGGAAGCTATTGAGATGGAAATTAAGGCTTGAATCCACCTCTAACCACGTTTTCAGAATTGAGTTCTTAAGTGAAATTTTCAAGTTTGGCAAGGGTCTTTGGGCGCAGCTTAGAGTGTCCCAGGATTAGGTTTAGGTTCAGGCCTTTGTAGTGAATGTATTAGGGCAACAAAACTCAATCAAATCCATGGCCATAATGGTTTTCAATATTTGATTTCCTTAAGATCTTTTCCATATCTTTTCATGTGCATTTTTGTTCAATTATGATCAATTAGTCCAATTCTTTCCATGTTTGGGATGTGCACGAGATTTTGAAAGCAAAACATGCATAAAAAGATTTTTTAGGTCAAAGTAGATATTTTTCACATATTTAAATAATTTAAATGAATTAATATTAATATAAATTCAAGTAAATAAATAAAAATTGAGAAAATACTTCCCTTTGGGCCAAGTGGTCGTGCATATGCTTGGAATGATGAATCATGGAAGAAAAATGGGCCCATTAGCAAATTTAGGTCATTTGAATCAAAGTTGACTTTTCAAAATTTCCAAACATTTCCCAACTTCCACAAGGCATAACTTGCTCAATTTATAAGCTTTTCACATGTTCTTGGACATTTTGGAAAGGTCTTTGAGTCCTCTAACCAATGCCTTTGGTCCCATGTCATTTTGATTTACCAATCTCAAGTTATGGCCTTTGACTTAAAGTACCTTTTTGTTGACTTTTGAAAATGACCTATAATGTTGAAATTGATAACTTTTTGTGAGAGCATTTCTTGGATTTGAAGTATGAAGATGAGTTGTAGGAAATGTCTTTCTCTTCAAAATGAGATTTGGATGGAATTTTTCTGATAATCCATGTGAAAGTTATGCCCTGGTCAATTTCAGTTGACTTTTTCAACTGTCCAAATATAGTAACTTTTGCATCTTTGATGATTTCTGAGCCAAATTTTAAGAATCATGATCAAGCATTGATAAAATGATGTTTGTGGCTTCAAAATGATGTGTTGATCAAAAATTTGAACTTTTGACTGTCAAATGACCATTTTGCCCCTACAGTTGACTGTAGTGCAATCTAGGGTTTTGACTGTGCAATCTTGAGCTGAATGCCTTGAAACTTGATATGAGGATACTTGACCATATTTGTAAGCATGTGAGACTTGATTGGGCCTTTGAAAACTTCATTTTCTTGATCAGAACCCAAACCCTAGTTTTGACTGTATAGGAGACAGTTGCACTGCACAACCCTTGGGGGAATTTGGTGACTTGGCTTGGCAATTTCTTGAAGAATATGGGAGGGCAAATTTTGGGGTGCAACACATACATCTGAGTAAGACCGTTTCATAATGTATTTTGTATAGAACATCTTCGTTGAGGAAAAAGTTGCCTACCAACCTTCTCAATGTCTTTCTATCTTTATTTGACGCACCAACCGGGTATTCCTGAGTCTGGAGAAAATGCTTGATATCATAATACCAAGTTTTTTCATCTGACACTTCCTCTACTACAAACACATGAGAGGGTCTATCCAAAGTCGCACTATGATATGAGGCACACCGTTCCAAGTATTCACTTGATACATAGAAGTCAGAGTCGCCAAAGCATCTTCCATCTGATTTTCATCTCTGGGAATATGATGGAATTCAACTTTGTTAAAGAAAGGTAATAATCTCCTAGAATAATCTTTGTAAGGGATCAAGCCATGGTGACGAGCATCCCATTCTCCTTTAATATGGTTAACTACCAAAGATGAATCACCATATACATCTAAAACTTTGATTCTAAGATTAATGCCTTCCTCGAGACCCATGATACAAGCCTCATACTCCGCCATATTATCGGTACAATCAAATGTCAACTTTGTAGTAAAAGGAATGTGTGATCCACGTGGAGTGATAATCACAGCGCCGATTCCTTTTCCATAAGCGTTCATAGCTCCATCAAATATCATACCCCACTGGGATTCAGGATCAGGGCCTTCCTCAGGAAAAAGTTTGTCGCAATCTTTCACTTTCAAGAATATCACATCCTTATCAAGAAAATCAATCTTGACATATTAACAATCATCTACCAGTTGGTGAGCAAAATAATCCTCCAACACACTACCTTTTATAGTCTTCTGAGTACGATATTCAATATCATATTCATACAACAACATCTGCCAACGGGCAATTCTCCCAGTAAGAGCATGCTTCTAAAAAATATACTTAATTGGATCCACTTTGGAAATTAACGAAGTAGTATGATTCAACATATATTGCCGCAGCCATTTTTCCGTGCAGGCCAGAGCACAACAAGTCTTTTCCAGCATAGAATACCGCGACTCACAGTCAGTAAATTTCTTACTGAGATAATAGATGGCATATTCTTTCTTTCTTGTTTCATATTGTTGTCCCAAAATACAGCCCATATAATTATCTAACACTGTCAGATACATGATCAATGGTCTTCCTTCAACGGGAGAGAGCAATATGGGAGGTTCAAGCAGATATTCTTTGATACTTTCAAATTACTTTTGGAAATCATCTATCCACACACAACTCTGATCTTTCTTTAACAACTTAAAGATCGGTTCACGCGTTGCAGTCATGTGGGAAATGAATCTGGAAATGTAATTCAATCGTCCAAGGAATCCTCTAACTTGCTTTTCGGTTCTTGGCGCAGGCATTTCTTGAATTTCTTTGAATTTATGTGGGTCAACTTAAATTCCTTATTGGCTGACAATGAAACCTAACAACTTCCCTGATCAGACACTGAAGGTGCATTTATTTGGATTCAAGCAGAGACGATACTTCCTCAAACATTGAAGCAACTTCAAAAAATCTTCTATGTGCCCTTCTTCGGTCAGTGATTTAGAAATCATATCATCAACATATACCTCAATTTCATTGTGCATCAAATCATGGCTTAGGGTTGTCATAGCCCTCTGGTACGTTGCACCAGCGTTCTTCAACCCGAAGGGCATCACTCTATAACAGAATGTTCACCAGGGTGTGATAAACATTGTTTTTTCAATGTCCTTAGGAGCCATTCTGATTTGACTATATCCAGAAAATCCATCCATGAACGAGAATACTTTGAATTTTGCAGTGCTATCAACCAACATATCAATGTGCCGCAATGGAAAATCATATTTTGGACTAGCTTTATTTAGATCTCTATAATCTAAGCACATGCAAACTTTTCCGTCTTTCTTTGGTATAGGGACTATATTGGAAATCCACTGAGGATACACTGATGTCACAAGAAAATAGGCATTTATTTGCTTTAACACTTCTTCTTTAATTTTTACTTCCATATCAGGGTGAGTTCTTCTTAACTTTTGCTTGACTGGCGGGCACTCTGGATTTAGCGGAAAATGATGCTCCACAATATCAGTATCCAAACCATGCATGTCTTGGTATGACTAGGAAAAGATGTCTACATACTCTTTCAATAGTTCAGTCAACCTGCTCTTTACATCAGGATGCAACAATGCTCCAATTTTGACTTCCTTTGGCCCCTCCTCTGAACCCAAATTGATGGTCTCTAACGGCTCTTTATACAGATGAATGGCATTTTCCTCGCTCTCGAGCAACCGTGAAACCTCTTCTGGAATCTCATCATATTCTTCTTCTTCCATCCCAAACACAAGGTATTCAGAGTTGGTAGAGGGTGCAGGGTCATTGTATTCAACAGGTTTATTAATTAATCTGCACGTGTGATTTATGATTGTTTTTTAGAAACTGACGCATATATCAAGTGATTATGCAGATTTATTTACAATTATTATTTATTCCAAAAAGGGTTCTTTTCTAATTACCATTTTTCAAGAAAAAGCAGAAAATAAAGACACAATTTGGGAAATCAAAGACAACTTTTATTTATGATTTTAATGAGCAAAGCAAACAGATAAGTTCGTACAATATTAACTTTCACCTTGGGCAGAGTGAAAGCTTTTTGCAAGGATAAACAAAAACAAATTACTTTGAGATATGGATGCAAGTGGGAACATCAATAGTGACCCAGTTCTGGACTCTGACTCCTGGCGTCACATGATTTGGCATCTCTTGTTCTTCTCCACTCTCCATAATAGCATTAACTCCAGAAACAGTTGGATGGAGGTAGACTCCGCTGCAAAAAATATCTTAATAGCTGCTCATAGTATACTTTGATTTCAAACTCTCAATTTTACCAATCTTTGCAGAGAATCCCAAAACATCCCTGTTCTTGTTTACCGGAGGATCAACAATCTGCCCAATACATTACTTGGACCATTGTGCACAACCTACTGGGCATCTTTGAACGAAACCATAGAATTCTCATTATCTCTTATGTTATCAACGGACAGAGCTTGGAAATGCGTCCCAACAGCATTTTTGTCTGCTTCTACAACACTGAAAGACACTAAATGAGATATCAACAATGTTTGTTCTCCATTTATAATAACCACTTTTCCTTCACGCACGTACTTCATCTTTTGGTGTAGAGTTGAAGTGACAGCCCCTGCCTCATGTATCCATGGCCTTCCTAGTAGATAATTGTATGTGGGCACAATATTCTTGACTTGGAAAGTGATCTGGAACAAGTTAGGGCCTATGTTAATGGGAAGATCGACTTCCCCAATAACTGACTTCCTTGATCCATCGAAAACTTTAACAATAATACCACTTAGGCGCATGGGAGCCCCTTGATATTTCAACTTCATCAGCGTACTCCTCGGTATAACATTTAAGGCAGATCCATTATCAATTAGCACATTTGATAATGAATCATTTTTAGAGTTCATGGATATGTGGAGAGCCAGATTGTGATTCCTCCCTTCGTCAGGCAATTCGTCATCGCAGAAGCTCAAGTTATTACAAGATGTAATATTACCTACCACACTATTAAATTGACCTAACAACATATCATATTCCACGAAGGCTTGGTCCAACACCCGCATTAAATATTCCCTATTGATATACCCCAATTTTTGCCCCTAAGATCCCTCCTTATATCATATACATGCATATCGATTCCATGGTTACGGGATCAAAGGCTTTGGCATTAGGTTTTTTTCTCTGTGTACTAAGGTTGTTACATTCTTCATGTTGATCTCGTTGGTGCTCTCATTATTCTTGGTATGAGATTAGGGTTTTGGATCACGAGCATCATAGACGTCTTCACTAATAGGTTTCCTCGAGGAAAAAGGTTTTCTTCATCAAAAGTTCCTCAAGAACAAGTGCAACGGGGCTTTACCTTTGTGTGTGTTGGTTTCATCATATTTTGAAATTAAGCAGACAATGAGCTAGAGTTTCGATTCCTCCCAATACCTCAAATTGCCTACTCATCATTATGCATCCAAATCAAGAGAATTGGGGTTTCCTCCTAATTGTCTTCACTACAAGATATTCTTTTCAATAAGTTTAGAGCATTGAATCAGCATCTTATTCTCATTATGATACTTATAAATGGATTAGGGTTTTTCATCCAGGGTGGTTCAGTTTGTTAACGTTACAAGTGAAGGTCATTGGATTTTATACTTCAAGTCTTATCACTTGTCTTCCATTTGTTCCTCATAGATTTAATCTTGTTGCAAGATTATTCGTTATCGAGCTAAGATTTCTTTGAGGTTTAAAGTGCAAAAACATGAATCATGACACAAGTCACTAGTCACTCAATTGAGATGAATTGCTTCAACTGCAAGGTAATGTGGACTCAAGATTAAAAACTTCATCCAAAGGTGCTATGAGTTTAATATGACTAGGTGATTCAAGGTTTTGGTTTATGATTTCACTATGGCATCAACATTGATCTACCACAAAGTACTTCAAAAGTGCAAGATTAAAACATTCATGTATGTGGATGTCTTGGATAAAGTAAGTTACGAGGCACATCATTATCAAAGTCATTTCATGGTTATCAAATGTAATTAAGGTTCCAATCACAAAATTTCATTAAGATCATCAAATTTTGACTTTATTCAAAGCCTCATTCATGAACAGAGTTTTATTTAAAGATGCAAAAGATACCAATATGCTTCTATTACAAAGTCACTTCATATTTATCAACCATAGGCCACCGATTCAAGTATTTCATTCAATTGAAGATTGGAATTCAAAAACCTCCAAATTCATTCAAGGCTAGTTCTCTGGAATTCAAGAAACAAGGAAAATGTTCATAATTGTGCCAAGGATTATAATTACAAGACCATTGCAAAAATCCCTACGTAAATAAAAACCTACAAAAGTCTTAAACTTAAGTTCCTAAAGCCAAAACTATCCCATTCTCCTTATATCTCATGCTATTGAATCTTCACTATGTTGTATCATGATTTCATTTCTTCAAACCATGCTTCAATCTCTTCGCGATTGAGGTTTCAACCAGCTGCGCACAATTTTACCTGCGTACACATACACAAGCCAAGGCATGGATCAGCCCATGTTCTTTAAAAATGTGCCAATACATACATTCTTCAATTCAATACCTTATAAACTACAAAGTAAAGTTCAATTCACATGCTTGCTGCCCAAACATCGCAATTTAAAACATAAATTCCCACATGAACTGCCCTGCAAAACAATCATACCCTGTTGCATCTCTTACTAACCATATGCATCCCTGCAATAGTATAGAATTAATTCAGGAAATTCAATAAAATAACAATTAAGGATCAAATTCAAATAAAAACACTAGTACAGCAGAAAATAAAAAATCCCAATGTCATTTCAATTCTAACTAGCAACTAATCAAAACAACAGTTAGAGCAAGTTTGACAGCTCATCTTAACTACCTTAAACCACCTCAACTAACTTCCAACTACCTATAATAACCCTCTAACCAATTTATGACAGGGAGGATCTGATAACCAGCTTCTAAAACTCCCTATTTTCCAAACTAACTCCTAGTGGTTTCAATCTCCTACCATCTATTCTCTCTAACCATTTTATTTAACCAAGGGCTGAGATTGATTCTAATCTCTAACCAACTCTCAACAAACTATAATGGAAATGATAACATAATTAAGAAAAGGAAGGGATGATTCACAACAAATATAATAGAAACGCACCTATCTACTTTGGCTGGTTTTTTCTTCCTTTAACCATCGTTTTCTTCACAATCTTCCTTGGACCTTCACTCCATTCTTCAAAATCCATAATCAAACTTCAACTTCACCCTTCTTCTCCTCGTAAATTCTCTCTGCAACTTCTTTTCAACCTTGAATCCACTCTCTCCCTCTGAGCACTCTATCACCATAATCGTTCTTCACAGTAACCTTCACCTTTATTGTTGTAACAACCTTCATCAAATTCGGTCTTCAACAACGGCACCTTCATCTCCATCTCTCAAGAACGCACCATTGTCAATCTTCAAACCTATAACACGCACAACAACGGGCATACATCATTGTATCTTCAATACGCATACATGAATAATTCACAACAACAACTCTCGCGTATAGAAGAAGTAGACGGATAGAGGAAGATAGGGAAAGAGGGAAAGATAAATAGAAGAGTGAAGATACCTGAGATAAGCTTCATCACAGGTGCATCGATCTTCATGATTTTCTATTGTTCCTTATACGGTTGCATAGAGTGAGATGAGAAGGATTGAACTCCCATATAATCGATCGCTGAAGCTTCATATGAAGCATTAATTTGAGGTCAAAAGAACCTACGGTTTAGACCTTTGTAGATTTATGAAAATTGATAGAAACAAATAAGAGGTAAGTGTGGATTCAGACTCAGATGGATTTCAGTCGGAATTAGCGCTTAGAAATTATTGATTCAAGAGGGCTTGGCCGCTGGATTGGTGGTGGTTACATGGCATTGATTTAAATCGCGATGAAAATGATGTGGCCGGTGGTGGTTTGAATCGAAGATGATGAGTATAAGGTTTTGTTGAATACGTTACTTGATGGAAGTGAAAGGGAGCATCGTCTCCTCCAATACGGTGGGGGTGATCTTCAGCAATGCTTAGAGAAGAGAGAGAGACTGAGACGATTGATATGGAGAAGAGAGTCTGTTTTTAAAGGTCAAGAGTCACAAACTTTAACCTAATGGACGAAACATCATCGTTTCCGCCTTGTTCATTTCCTTTCTTATGTTTTTTTATTCAGTTAAATCCTTTTAATAAAAAAGTTGAACAATAATTTGAAGTGAATGGAAGCATGTTGAGACTGGATTGATGTGTGTGGGCCTCTCATCATCTTGCTATTCTACGCCGATGAATTGCTACATGCCCTACCCCTTCCTTAGGCCCATGACACGCAACATTTTTGGTGGCCTGGATATTGGAACAACAAAAAAAAATGCTTCTGGGCCTGTTACGTTTTTTTAGCAGCTGGAAATAATTTCAAAAAATATAGCTTTGGCCCAATGTATCAATTCTTGTGTGGCTTGAGATTTTTGTGGAAAAAAAAGCTATTTTCATAACAATGGTTGATGGGCTTGCGCCTAGAGCTTGTTATACATACTCCCTGATTATAACTTTCACCTCCTTGATTTTTTCTAATTTCTTGTTTCCTTTTTTAGCTTTTATTTTAGTTTAAATTTCTTTCAATTTTCTTAGTAAAAATAGTACAAAAATAATACATGTAATAAAACAATAAAAAATATATAAAATTTAGGAATTCTTTTTTATTTTATTTTAGATAATGAACTACAAAAATTAATAAAGTTTTTTTAGGCTTTTCATTCGATGTTTTAGGAAATTAATTCCTAATTTTTTTATTACTTGAAACTTGTGATTCACCTTGGCATGTTGAGTTGAGTCTTATGCACGATCATTATTGGATATGCGGATGTGTTTTGGATTCCAATTGTAATTTATTTTCACATCGGTGAAGCTTCGACACTCATTTCGAATATTAGATCTCTGACTGTTTGTTTGTTGATGTCAGTTCGCGCGAAGTATTATGGGTTTCTTTTCTTTGGTGGCGCTTTTTGCAGACATTGTTGTCCGTTCGGTATTATACTGATTCCAATTTATATTTCCACATTTATAGCTTTCTAGATACCATGAGAAGTAGGAAATAAAGAGCATGCGCTCGGAGTCACTGTTTAAAGACTTGTAGTAGGAATTTCGCGCTTCATTTGTTATATGTGTTGTGCTTGTGTTTGTTTCCTTGGTTGTTGATCGATGAGTCACTCAATTTAGAAATTGAGATCACGACTTCGCTCTCAGTGCATGCTCCCTATAGGATTTTATCGTGTTACTTTATTTCTTTTTTAACGATGAGTCACTCAATTTAGAAATTGAGATCACGACTTCGCTCTCATTGTATGTTCCCTATAGGATAGTTTGTTAGACTTTCTTCAGCATGCCAACTTAGATAGGTTCCCTCATTGTATGATAACATTAGGATAGAGATAGGTTAGTCTCCCTTAGATGTTTTCTTCCCATTTGCGCATAATTGCATTTAAAACTAAAACTTCTTTTTCTTGGCAAATGTATAAAAAATGTTAAGCATACAAACACTCTTTTTATGGTAAAAAATACCAACCAATCCATTTCTTTTCGCCATTCAGATTTTCTCTTCTAAGAATGTGTTGATTCCTTTCCACTACAGGTCGTAAGTCTCCAAAGGTTGAGCAGCGGTGGAATGATTGAATTCAATATTGCTCATTTAAAAAATACAAACAAATAAAAATGTATGATCCGAACTACGGCGCTCTGATTCCTTAAAAGGGATACGTAGGCATCTGGTCACGGGGCTCAGCCGAGCAAAAATTTGTAAATATTTCCTTCTTTTCCCTATGTTTTCTTTGCATGCATTCCCTCTTAGTTTATAACTCTTAAGCATTAGATTGAACACACCTTTTGATTAGAACAACGAGAGTGGATCCCGTAGAGTACTACGGACGTGTGGGGTGCTAATACCTTCCCTTTGCATAATCGACTCCCTTACCCAATCTCTTGGCCGCAAGACCTTGATTTCCCCTTTAGGCTTTTCTTCGATTATTTCCCTTTCCCTTTTGTAGGATAAATAAATACTCGGTGGCGACTTCATTGATTTTACTGCTATAGAAAAATGGCGACTTCACTAGGGAAAATATCGACCAATTGTTGGTTCATCCCATGAGTCACTCCTAGCTCCCGTTTTTCTTTTCTTAGGGTGTTTATCATTATGCTTTATGGATTATTCATTTATATATGTTGGAATTGCATCTTTATTGTTATTTGTTATATTGTTGCTGTGTTGGTTTCTCTGTTTCTTTGTTGGGTGGGTGTTACTATGAGGTAAAAGGCCCAATACCCAGGCCAAGTGGCAACCACAGGAGCACTAGGAATAGAGTGGAACATGAATGGCTAGTTGACTTAGGTTTCACTATGTCGTCATGTCGTCCACGCTCAGATGAGGTACAAATAAGGGGCTATCATTTTCACGTAGGTGATATGGCGATAGTTTTTCAGGAGTACCCTTGATTCTGAGTTACCATTAACCTTACCATGACCTAGTCTTTACCCATGAGTGGGGAGGGAATAATCTTTACAGGTATAAATGGTGACTATACATGTCTCGTTGGTGACTCTGGTTATACTGGTGACTTTCGTTCTTGGTATTATGAGTTGGTCCAGACCTTTGATCTTATTACATATGATAGTGGTTTTGTTATCAGTTCAGTAGCTATTCAGTATTGCGGAAGCTTTGATCCTGCATATTTGCATACATAGCATGTTAATGCAATCATCAGCATACATGTTCTCCGTTTCCAATCATTTCTTTGATTCCAACTGTTATATATATATATATATATATATATATATATATATATATATATATATATATATATATATATATATATATATATATATATATATATATATATATATATATATATATATATATATATATATATATATATATATATATATATATATATATATATATATATATATATATATATATATATATATATATATATATATATATATATATATATATATATATATATATATATATATATATATATATATATATATATATATATATATAAACATTAAAAAAATAATAAGTACATGAAAGAATACATAATAAAATCAGGGCTTAATAACAGGAATCAAAGCACATAGACTTTTGGAAATGAAAACATGGCATTTGCAATACATATCATGCATCATGTTACATTTAACTATGCATTTCATGAGTCTCCCAGAAGTCTTACCCAAGGTCCTTTGGTCTTCAGAATCAAGTTGTCTCACTGGTACAACACTCGGGCCAACTCTAAAAAGAAGATGGAAAATCTCGAACAGGAGAGTCGCGAACTGTGCGAAGAGGTTACCGCTTTAAGAACTTAAATGGCGAACTTGACTGCTTTGGTAGAGTCGTCGGTGGCTACTCAGAGTCAGCCACCACCGCCGCCACCTCCTCATGCTACACAACCACAATAAGCAACAGTTTTCTCTGAAATTATAACTGTTCTCGTCTCTATTGCTCCAAATACTACCGCTGCTCAGCATTGTATGCCTCCTGGTTACCCATGGGGAGCTATGCAGAGTTATTTCCAACATTGATTCAAAAAAACTTATTGCAAAACAGTAATTCTCCTTCTATACCGTCTCCTTTGCCTTGGTACTACAAGGCAGACTAGACATGTTCCTTTCATATGGGAGCCCCTGGGCACAGCATCGAGAACTGCTACCCTTTGAAGTCTGAGGTTCAGAAAATGGTTAGATCTGGCCTTTTATCCTTTAAAGACGTTGGTCCCAAAGTGAAAGATAACCCGTTGCCTAAACATGGAGGTGGAGGAATGGTGAATATGATTTCTGATAATCTAGGAGAGTCCAAGATTTATGATGTGAGTTTGATAAAAGGCAATTTGGTGAAGATTCATACTGACCTTTGCAGGTTCGGCTATTGTATGCATGACCATAAGATGTGTAATATTTGTAGCCAAAATAGACGTGGATGTGATAAGGTAAAATTTGATCTTCAAAGAGTGATCGATGAAGGCCTTGTTTGTATTATCAGGACCAAGGCTGAATGCGGAGAAGGAGTGAACATGGTGTACGGATGTCCCAGTGATTTTCGAATTTATGACGTGAATGATATGGAGGATAATCTGGTGCAGTTACATGCCAACTTTTTCCATATGCCAGGACAAGAGGTACATCAATACGGTGGTTGTCAGATCTATTGTAGGGACCCGCGTGGCTGTTCCATCGTGAAGAGAGGTTTCCAATTACTTTTAGATGAAGGAACTATTAGCGCCACAAGAAATAAAGATGGTTACATTGGAGTCAACATGATTGAGGACCATTCTGGTGAGATTGTATCGGATGATGAATACATTTCTACTGATGATTTCTTTTCCGATGATGAGTCTAAACCTACAGTTGAAGTTGATACTTTTATTGGTGATTATGTGAAGTCTGAATATACAAAAGAGGTAGGGGTGAATGTTATTGTACCCTATTTTGACATTCCTACTCCGGTGGAGATTACGTATTGCAGCAAGCCTGCAGTTACCCCTGTTGTTATATGTTTACCCAGTCGCGTCCCGTATGAATCGGACAGAGTTGTACCCTATAAATACAATGCGACCATCTTAGAAGATGGGGTGGAGATTCTAATACGGCCTTTGACACAGAGAATATCGCTGAAGCCAGTCGAGTGACGCGTAGTGGCTGTGTATTTGCTCCTACTTTTCGGGGAGATGTTGATCATGGCAAGAAAGTCGTTGAAACTAATGTTGAACCTAAAAAGGCGGTCGGGGAATCTAGTGGCACTACTTTAGAGAAAGAAGTTGATGATATGCTGAAGATTATTAAGATGAGTGACTATAAGATCGTAGATCAGTTATTACAAACCCCATCTAAGATTTCTATCTTGGCTTTATTGATGAATTCTGCTGCCCATCGGGAATCCCTGATGAGAGTGTTAGATCAGGCATTTGTTGAAAGAGATATGCCCATGGATCAGTTTAACGATGTTGTCGGAAACATTACTTCTTGTAATAATTTTAGCTTTTGTGATGAAGAATTACCCGAGCAGGGAAGAAACCACAATATGGCTCTACATATCTCGATGAATTGCAAAAATGATTCTTTATCCGATGTATTAATTGATAACGGTTTTTCCTTAAATGTGATACCAAGGAGCACTCTCTTAAAGCTTAAGTATCAAGGAGCTCTCATGCGCCCCAGTAGTATCATAGTGAAAGCTTTCTATGGCTCCAGGAAGTCAGTCATTGGAGAGGTAGACTTGCCTATGCATATAGGTCCACACATGTTCCAGATTACTTTCCAGGTGATGGATATTGTTCCCGCTTATAGTTGTATATTGGGAAGACCATGGATCCACGAGGCAGGGGGTGTTACGTCGACTCTTCATCAGAAGTTAAAGTTTGTCCGAGAAGGGAATGTGGTTATCGTGAACGGCGAGCAAGCTTTATTAATATCTCATTTATCTTCCTTCAGCATTGTAGAGGCTGACGAGGCTGTTGTTGGAACACAGTTCCAAGATTTATCGATCAATAATATAAGGAAAAATGAGGATTCTATTGCTTCATTCAAGGATGCTCAACAGGTGGTACAGAATGGCCCTAGAAATGCGTGGGGGAAAATTATTGATCCACCAGTAAATAAGAATAAAGCTGGTATTGGCTTCTCAGTGAAGAATAATAAGTGTGAGATTTTGAAGCCAAAGTCTGCTTTCAGCAAGTATCAAGACATATTCCATAGTTCAGGGTATCTGCATCCAACTACTTTGATGATCAATGTTATCCTTGAGGATGAGCCAGGGCAAGAGATGTCGAGTTTCGTAACGCATGGAGTAAGGGTCCATAATTGGATCACCATTGATGTGCCTTCTTGCATCCACATCTCGAAGTAATTTGTTTTTTGTTTATCTTTCCAAAAATCCTTTCACTCTACCCAAGGTGAAAGTGATATTGTACGGGCATGTCTTTTGTTTTGGACTTTTACATCATTAATAAAAGATATTTTTGTTTTCCAAATTATGTTTTATTTATTACTTTTTCTTGGAATATGGTAATCAGAAAAAACCTTTCGAAATAAATAATAATCATTAGTAAATCTGCATAATCACTTATACATTGGTCCATTTCTAAAACCAATCATAATCGCATCTGCTGATTAACTAAGAAAACCATTTAATACAATGACCCTGCGCCCTCTCCCAACTTCAAATATCCTGTGTATTTGGCCGAGGAAGAAGAATACGATGAAATCCCAAAAGAGGTTTCACGGTTGCTTGAGCGCGAGGAGAATACCATTCAACCATATAAAGAGTCATTGGAGGTGATTAACTTGGGATTAGAGAAAGACCCAAGAGAAGTCAAGATTGGAGAATTTCTTCATTCCAACGTGAAGAGAAAGTTAATTGAGCTACTGAAAGAATATTCTGATATTTTTGCTTGGTCTTACCAGGATATGCTTGGGTTAGATACTGATATTGTGGAGCACCACCTGCCGTGGAAGCCAAAATGTCCGCCCATCAAGCAGAAGTTAAGAAGAACTCACCCTGGTATGGAAGTGAAGATTAAAGAAGAGGTCTTGAAACAAATTGACGCTGGTTTTCTTGTGACATCAGTGTATCCTAAATGGATTGCCAATATTGTTCCGGTACCAAAGAAAGACGGAAAAGTCTGCATGTGCGTTGATTATAGAGATCTAAATAAAGCAAGTTCAAAATATGACTTTCCATTACCGCATATTGATATGTTTGTAGATAGCACAGCAAAATTCAAAGTGTTCTCGTTCATGGACGGATTTTCTAGGTACAATCAAATTAAGATGGATCCTGAGGACATGGAAAAAACAACGTTTATCACACCCTGGGGAACATTTTGTTATAGAATGATGCCCTTTGGGCAGAAGAACGCTGGTGCAACGTACCAGAGGGCTATGACAACCCTATTCCATGATCTGATGCATAAGGAAATCGAAGTATATGTTGATGATAAGATTTCCAAATATCATACCGAGGAAGGACATGTGGAAGATTTGTTGAAGTTATTTCAGCGTTTGAGGAAGTATCTCCTTCGTTTGAATCCAAATAAATGTACCTTTGGTGTTCGTTCTAGAAAGTTGCTAGGTTTCATTGTCAGCCAAAAAGGAATTGAAGTTGATCTTGATAAAGTCAGGGCAATTCAAGAAATGCCTGCTCCAAGGACTGAAAAACAAGTTAGAGGTTTCCTCAGGCGTCTGAATTATATTTCCAAGTTCATCTCCCATATGACTGCAACGTGTGAACCCATCTTCAAGCTTCTGAAGAAAGATCAAGGGTGTGTATGGACCGATGATTGCCAAAGGGAATTTGAAAGCATTAAAGAGTATCTGCTTGAACCTCCTATCTTGCTCCCTCCTGTTGAAGGAAGACCATTGATTATGTATCTGACAGTGTTAGATAATTTTATGGGTTGTATTTTGGGACAGCAAGATGAAACGGGAAGAAAATAATATGTCATTTACTATCTCAGTAAAAAATTTATCTGATTGTGAGTCGCGGTATACTCTACTTGAAAAGACATGTTGTGCTTTGGCTTGGGCTGCAATGCGTCTGCGTCAGTATATGTTGAACCACACTACTTGGTTGATATCCAAAATGGATCCAATTAAGTATATCTTTGAAAAGCCTGCTCTTACCGGGAGAATTGCTTGATGGAAGATGTTGTTGTATGAATATGATATTGAATACCCTACTTAGAAGGCTATTAAAGGCAGTGTGTTGGAAGAATATCTTGCTCACCAACCAGTTGATGATTATTAGTCTGTCAAATATTATTTCCCCGACGAAGATGTGATGTTTTTGAAAGTAAAAGATTGTGATGAACCTTTGCATGAGGAAGGTTCTGATCCTGAGTCCCGATGGGGTATGGTGTTTGATGGAGCTGTAAATGCTTACGAAAAAAGAATTGGTGTTGTGATTATCACTCCTCATGGGTCTCATATCCCTTTCACTGCAAGGTTGACCTTTGATTGTACCAATAACATGGCAGAGTATGAAGCATGCATCATGGGTCTCGAAGCGGCTATGGATCTCAGAATCAAAATCCTTGATGTCTATGGTGATTCAACTTTGGTAACAAACCAGATTAAAGGAGAATGGGATACTCGTCACCATGGCTTGATCCCTTACAAAGACTATGCTAGAAGATTATTACCCTTCTTTAACAAAGTTGAATTTCATCATATTCCTAGAGAGGAAAATCAAATGGCAGATGTTTTGGCAACTTTGGCGTCTATGTATCAAATGAATACTTCGAACGATGTGCCTCGTGTCACAGTACGACGTCTGGTGGACCAGCCCATGTATTTGCAGCAGAGGAAACGTCAGATGAAAAGCCTTTTTATTATCATATCAAGCATTTTATCCAGACTCAAGAATACTCGTTGGGTGCATCAAATAAAGATAGAACGACCCTGAGAAGGTTGGCAGGTAGCTTTTTCCTTAATAAAGATGTGTTATACAAGAGAAATCATGACATGGTCTTGCTCAGATGCGTCGATAGACACGATGCAGACATGTTGATGCATGAGATCCATGAAGGTTCCTTTGGTACCCATGCCAATGGACATTCGATAGGAAAGAAGATGCTTAGGGCAGGTTACTATTGGCTGACAATGGAATGTGACTATTATAAATTTGCGAAGAAGTGCCACAAGTGTCAGATTTGTGCTGACAAGATTCATGTGCCTCCGAAACTTCTCAATTTTATTTCTTCCCCGTGGCCCTTCTCTATGTGGGGTATTGACATGATTGTAATGGCGTCGAATGGACATCGTTTTATCTTGGTAGCAATTGACTATTTCACCAAGTGGGTGGAAGCAGCTTCATATGCTAATGTTACTAAGCAGGTGGTAGCACACTTCATCAAGAACAATCTTATTTGTCGGTATGGTGTGCCAAGCAGGATTATCACTGACAATGGCTCGAATTTAAATAATAAGATCATGATAGAACTTTGTGAAGAATTCAAGATTATCCATCATAATTAATCTCCCTACAGGCCAAAGATGAATGGGGTCGTTGAAGCTTCTAATAAGAACATTAAGAGAATTATTCAGAAGATGGTTGTTACTTATAAAGATTGGTATGAGATGCTTCCTTTTGCTTTGCATGGGTATCGTACATCCGTCTATACCTCAACAGGGGCAACCCCATTCTCGCTTGTGTACGGTATGGAATCAGTGCTCACCGTCGAGGTTAATATTCCCTCTTTACGCGTGATGATGGAAACCAAGTTGTCAGAGGCTGATTTGATCCAGAACAGGTTTGACCAGTTGAATTTGATTGTAGAAAAGAGAATGACGGCCTTGTTTCATGGTCAGTTATACCAAAAGGTAATGAAGAAAGCTTTTGATAAGAAGGTCAAGCCTCGTGAATTCAGAGAAGGTGACCTCGTGCTCAGGAAGATCATGTCTTTTAACGCTGATTCTAGGGGCAAGTGGACTCCAAATTATGAATGCCCATATGTTGTCAAGAAAGGCTTCTCTGGAGGTGCATTGATTCTTGAAACTATGGATGGCGAGGAGTTCCCACGTCCTTTGAATGTTGATGCAGTCAAGAAATACTTTGCCTAAAGAAATAAAAGATCATCTCGCTAAGTTGAAAACCCGAAAGGGCGACTTAGGCAAAAAGGAGCGTCTCGGTAGGATGAAAACCCAAAAGGGAAGTCTAGGCAAAAATTAGAGACAAAAATAGAATAAATCTTCCCAGTAGGTTGAAAACCCGTAAGGGTAACCTAGGAAAAAGTTAGGGATTTCTTGGCAAGTAACTACGTCAGACAAGACTTGATCATTGAAGCAACAATCTTCTCAGATTCTCATCACACTTCGACCGAAGTCTTTGCTCATGAGTTCGAAGTTGTTAGGGAGAATAGTGGTCATTATATTTCAATGTATCTTTTCCATATATTTACCATTTTTCAAACTTTGTAATCATCCATGGAGTCTCGCCGTTCACAGACTACCATTCTATTAATAAAGTTGAGCCTTTATCCAATTCTTTGTAGTTCTTACTTTATTCTGTTTTCAAAGATTTCATTTATTATCAATAGTAATTTTCAAAACAAAAAGACTTAATAGTAAAAAAAATATTTTTGAAAAGAATTTACAAATTACATTTTGCTTCTGATGTTGTGATTTGAGTGGAACAAAAGTGGTGATTCCAAGGATTAATGAACTCCTAAGTCTTGAAAAGTTCTCCATGAAAGATTTCCCTGGTTGCATTTACTGATATGTGTGTATTTCGTTGATGATACTGCTTCTTAGGATAGATGAATCTCATACAAGTTGATATATGGTGTGGAATTTGGGTTTATGTTCCCATCTTTCCCCAGTTAAGTTTTGGTTCAGATTGTCTTCAAGAAGCTATTTGATGTTGGGCTTGTAATCCCATCCTCCCCAGTCAAGTCTTGATTCAGACTTCTCCGGCTGAGTCTAATTTCTTTCCGTGGTCGGATGGTGATCAAGTAGATGTTGCAAAGTTATAAAGCATGTGCTTAGTTGTTGAATTATTTCTCCTTTTTATGTTGAGAAGCGATGCATAATCTCTCGTAGGATATTACGCCCTCCAATTATGACATTGTTGTTATGGTGTGCCTCCAAACAGCCAGACAAGGGCAATATACCTTCTAAGAAATATTGAGATAAGCGTCTACTCCTTGGGTTTTCTCTCGTTGTATGTTGAGTTTGATTTAAAATCCCCATAAGTTGACCTATTACTGCGATGTTAATTTCTTAGTTCTCCAGATGAATCGAGGATGATTCTTCCCTCTAAAATTGTTATCCCATGAAGTTTCATGATTTCTCACTAGAGAAGTTTCCACAATTGTTATGCTTGATATTGAAGACTGCATTTGGGCTCTCTTCGGTGTGCACGGTTTCTTTTTCCCCAATGAAATTAGCATAAAAATCCCCAGTTGAAACATCAATGATGTGGTTTTCGCTTCCCCTAGTGAAGCTACTGTTGGAATCTCTAGGTGGAGTCCAAACGATGAAGCGTTATCTTCCCCTGTTGAAGTCTGTATTGATATTCCCCGGTGAAACCTATAGGAGTTTATAGTATCCCCGCAACATTATTTATTTCTAGTCAAGTGGTGCTTTGATTGTTTTCAAGCCATGTTCTTACCAGTGAAGTTAAGCCATGAAATAGGACTTTGTTTCCTCAGTTGATGCTTATTCTCTTATGGAACCGTCATCCTGGATTTGATTTGACCGAGTGTTGTCTTCACCCGAGTTAGCTTTATCTGGTTATCCCCAGTGCGTTATGGTTGTTTTGTCAGCATATATATGATAACATTCATACGTTCATACATACATCATTCATAGCTGAATAAAAATTCATTGCTCATTCGCATTCATTGAAGTTTTGTCAGCATATTATCCTCTTTGCAAAGTTATGTTATTCTCTCTCCAATAGAGTTGTCAACTTTAAACAGAAAGTGTATATCCTTTCAAATTCCCCCATTGAGTTATCCCTCATGGAATAATTTTGCTTTAGCCTTCCTATTGGGCTCATTATCTGGATGGAATATGGTCCCCTTTTGAGTTTATTTCTCATCGGGTGTTGTCTTGGTTGATTGTTTCATTCCAGTTTATTTTTGGTTTGAATCTGTAGTCCCCGACAATTTTATTATTCTGATTTGTGTAAGCTTCGAGCCTTGATTTGAGAATGTGCATTTATTTTGCACGCAAAGTTTTTTTCTCCTCAACAGGAATGTATTAGTATTTCCCCAGAAAATCAAGCTTCATTTACCGCAAGTCTTATTACAATTCCTTCTTAAACAGCAAGTGACAGGTCTCTTTATTTGAGCAACCTGTTCTTTCCCAGTAAGTCTGTTAATGCTAGAGAAGATGTTTTTTCAATGAATGGTAATCTCGTCATTATGGGAGATAGTTCGTTGATGAAGATTGTTTTTCCAATGAATGGTGGCCTCGTTATTATGGGAGTTAGTTCGTTGTTGAGATCCATATTCCGATGAATGGTAATCTCATCATTATGGGAGATAGTTCGTTGATGAAAATTTGTTCAATGAATGGTAGTCTCGTCATTTTGGGAGATAGTTCATTGTTGAGTTTGGTTGTACTTTAATGATAAAGACGCTTCGTTGAAAGATTCTTACAGCAATATGTTACCCTTTCCAGGTGAAACATCTTAGTTAAAGAAGAAATTGAGACCGGTTTGTGGCTTATAGTCAGGATCGAGGGGAAGTTTATCTGATTCTCCATCAAATGGTATCTCTTCAAGGAAGTTTCACAAGAGATGTTTGTTTAGAAATCTTTACAAGTGCTAGTCTCTTTATTTGAGATAGCTTGCATTTCTACCCTTTCCAAGTGAAACATCTTGGTTAAAGAAGAAACTAAGACCAGTTCCTGGCTTATGGTCAGGATCAAGGGGAGGTTTATCTGATTCTCTATCAAATGGTATCTCTTCGAGGAAGTTTCACAAGAGAAGTTTGTTGAGAAATATTTATAAGTGGTAGTCTCTTTATTTGAGATAGCTTGTATTTTTACCCTTTCCAGGTGAAATATCTTGGTAAAAGAAAGAGTTGAAACCCGTTCTAGATAGAATGCCAGAATTTTGGGAAATTTGTTATTGTTCTTTGAGACTTCACTCTCAGTAAAAGATGGTGTATTCTCTTTTTCTCCCTACCTTCAGTAAAAGTCGATAGTTCACCTTCTCTAAAAGTTGGTACTTTCTCTATACATCTACCTTCAGTAAACGTTGGTGCATCTTCTATTTCTTTACCTTTAATAAAAGCCGGTATTATCTTCACTGTTCATGTTCGCGCTCTTCTGTTTAGCAGTTGTTAATCCTCTATGTTGATGTTAGTCTCTTTTTGTTATCTCCTATATGAGTGGATAGTTCATAGTTATCGGTTAATTGTTGTTATTCTCATTTTGTTGAGTTGATGTCATTTTGTCTCCTCTCTGGACCTTACCCCAGTAAATTTGATTCTTCTTTTCCCCAGCGGAGCCAATTTGTCTCCAACAGATTCAAAATTCTGTCTCCAGAGTCGAGTTGTTCCCCAGAGATTTACTTTCCTGATCGACTTCTTTTTGTTAGTCTGTTGATTTCATTTTCACTTCTCCAGTGTGTTTTAGTCACCTACATGAATTTTATATTTTACATTCATAGCCATAAGCATCACATGGCATCTTAGGGCCAAAATAGGGCTTTGTTTTGTATTTAAGTATCTTCAATCGCGTCGAAACGAAGATTTTAACCTTCGTATCTTTGGATAGAAGACACTTAAATAAGGGCAGTTGTTATACCCCAATTTTTGCCCCTAAGATCCCTCCTTATATCATATACATACATATCATTGATTCCATGGTTACGGGATCAAAGGCTTTGGCATTAGGTTTTTTTCTCTGTGGACTAAGGTTGTTACATTCTTCATGTTGAACCTGTTGGTGCTCTCATTTTTCTTTGTATGAGATTGGGGTTTTGGATTATGAGCATCATAAACGTCTTCACTAACAAGTTTCCTCAAGGCAAAATATTTTCTTCATCAAAAGTTCCTCAAGAACAAGTGCACCAGGGCTTTACCTTTGTGTGCGTGGGTTTCATCATATTTTGAAATTGAGCAGACAATGAGCTAGAATTTCAATTCCTCCCAATACCGAAAGTCATCTCGTCATCATTGTGCATCCAAATCAAGATAATTGGGGTTTCCTCCTAATTGTCTTCACTACAAGATATTATTTTCAAGAAGTTTAGAGGATTGAATCGGCATCTTATTCTCATTATGATACTTATAAATGGATTAGGGTTTTTCATCCAGGGTGGTTGAGTTTGTCAATGTTACAAGTGAAGGTCATTAGATTTGATACTTCAAGTCTTATCACTTGTATTCCATTTGTTCCTCATAGCTTTAATCTCGTTGCAAGATTGTTCGTTATCGAGCTAGGATGTCTTTGAGGTTTGAAGTGCAAAAACATGAATCATGACACAAGTCACTAGTCATTCAATTGAGATGAATTGCTTCAACTACAAGGTAATATGGACTCAAGATTATAAACTTCATCCAAAGGTGCTATGAGTTCAATATGACCAGGTGAGTCAAGGTTTTGGTTTATGATTTCACTATGGCATCAACATTGATCTGTCACAAAGTAATTCAAAAGTTCAAGATTAAAGTATTCATGTATGTGGATGTCTTGGATAAAGTAAGTTACGAGGCACATCATTATCAAAGTCATTTCACGGTTATAAAATGTAATTAAGGTTCCAATCACAAAAGTTCATTAAGATCATCAAATTTTGACTTTATTCAAAGCCTCATTCATGAACAAAGTTTTATTTAAAGATGCAAAAGATACCAATATGCTTCTGTGATACGGTGGGAGAACTGACTGTGGTTTTGCATTTGTTTTCGCAAATGTTTCGGTTGAGCAAGAGTCGCCACCGACTTTTTATTTTATCCTAAGGAAAGGTTTAAAAAGCACAGCAAAAACCTTTGAGATTTTTCTTGGGTTCGGGGAGTAGATTATAGAAAGGGGAGGTATTAGCACCCTTTCTATCCATGGTTATCCATGGGCTCTTAGGTACTTGCTTAGATCATCTTGCCTTGGTTTTCAATTGTTTGAAATGGTGCTTGATGTGTGGTTTTGAAAATGTTTTTGAAAAGATGCCTTGTATAGGCTACCCTTGTAACAATTCTTTACTCGAATGTTTTACAAAAGGTGTTTTTGTCTTTTGAAAAAGATGTTTCAAGGTTTTTTGAAAGTTGGTTTTGAAAGTGTTTGTGAAGTGGGTTTTGAAAATAGGCAAGTGTTTTCTTTGCAAATTGGCAAGTACTTAAGAGTTATCTATCCTAAAATTTCCTCAAAGATTTTTGTTATGTTTCAAACCTCTTGACAATTTTGTTCCACCATTGCATTTGGTGGACAATCTTGTCTTAGGAGGTGAAAGGGATGGGCGCGGGTCATCGTTTAGACCATAATTGCAATAGTATTAAATGTCTTTGGGCAATTTTTCTTTAAAAGGGACTTGATCATTCATTTAGGCAACATTTTGAGGGACTATGATCATTTGATTGTTTGTTTTACCCAAAGAATTCAACATACAATATGGCCCAATTGTTTGAAGGCAACAAAGTGGAATACCCTAGGGGTGCAAGTGTGAAATGTGTTGTCCATTTTCATGCTTATTTATCTTGAGATTAGGTCCAACTATTTTGTTCGTTTTATTCGCGCACAAACCCTAATTCTAGCATAGTATGTTTAGAAAGCATTTAAAGTGCGAAATTTAAATTCCTACGCTATTACAACACAATAATATGGGGAGGGGGGTACAATGTTTCAAATGGGGTATATTTAGACAAGAATTTAAACCTAACTATTACATCATTTTCTTTGAATATTTACAAGACAAATAATTGTATAATTAAATGGAAATTGAAATAAAATATGCAAAAATGCAAAAAAGAGAATTTTTATGTGTATGAAAAAAAAGAATATTATTTATGTGAAATAAAAAGGGAAATAAAAAGGTATTATTTTTGGAGTATTTTCAAATTTAGGGCAAAACCCTAATTTTTAATCAAAGGGGTATTAATCAATTAATTCATATAATATTTATTATTTACATACAAAAAATAAAATAAAATATTGTATATTTGTAAAAAAGGGCATTTTTTAGTATTAAATATTAAAAAATAAAATATGTACATTTTTTTTGGTATTTTTATCCTAAGCACATTAACATATACCTATATATTCATATTATTTACAAAATGTGTATTATATATATTAATTAATAATATTTAATATTTAAATAAAAAAAGTATTTTTCTATAAAATATTTTCAGGAAGTAAAAATAAGATAAAAGTGTATAAAAAATATATTTGTGCTATTTTTGTATTTTTAAACAAAAGGTATATATTTATTCATTTATGTTCGAACTAAAAGAAAAATCAAATAAATACCTAATAAAATCAAAAATGGTGAGAAAAATATTTTTAAATTTTTAATATGCTGAGAAAAAAATAAATGAGTCAATTAAAAAAGGAAAAAATCAAAAATCATCAAAAATAAAGCAAATGGGCTCAGGGGGTGTAAAACCAAAAAGGTGGTGCAAAAAGGAAAGTCAACATAAGCCCAGCCCATGAAGACCTTTCTTCAACCTCTGAACAACAATATTCAAAAAACGCGCGCCCTGTTCTTCATCTTCTAACTCCTGATTCCTGGCTTATTAATGAAAACTCATAACATGAAAAATGTTCAGCATCAAGAGACGAATCTAACCATATGCAGAACTTGATCTAACTCTCTAAGATGAGGGAGAATTTCTTCTCCCCCAAATCCTAACCTAGATTTTCTGCCATTTTCAAACCTCAAATTCTCACAGCTCAAGTAAAAGAAATGAAAAGTAAAAACATGTACATGTTCAGTGGCATGAGTAGAACATTGTTTATTCACAAACTTAGAGTTAATGATGCTTGATAAGAGAGATAGAAGTTCACCAAGATACCTGTTCAGCTGGAGTTCTATCTGGCAATGAGGGAGCTTTCAGTGCAAGGTGATGATTGGAAAAGCTTCCTTGAGGTCCAGGGATGCTATTCCAATGTTTACTTTGTCTTGAAAGCTTCTGAATCGTGCTAGAGCACTTCACCTGCAAAACAAGAAACTGAAAATGGTGGAAGTGGTTAGAGGGATTACAGGTCGTGTTTCAAGTCATGGTTAGCTTGCATAGATGCTAGGAATGTGTGTGAACTGGTTTGGGCAAGAGAGCTTGAGGGAAATGGAAGATGGCACTCAAACAGCAGGTCTGACCCTGTTTTTGCAGTTTGAAGATAATTCTGAGATTGGGAGTGTTTGAGAGGTGTTAGGGTCGTGCAAAAGCTTGGTTGAGATGTTTGGAATGTGTCTACAATATTTTCTTCTGTGTTCTAATGCTGAGATGAAAGATGTCCTATGTTATGGTACTTTTCTTCACCCTTAAGCAAGCAAAGCCAACTTGGTGTTTTAGGCAAGTAGGGGACCTCTAATGAGATGCATAATCTCTCCTTGATCAGAGTGTTTTGCCCATAATCTTGTGCCAATTGGATTTGATTTGTACTTGTGGATTTTCATCATGACATAAAGTGAAACTTTTGCAAAAATGGATATAATGCTTTTTCCAATTTGGGATTAATCCATCATACAATGCTTTAGCTCATGAAACAAGGTCTTAGCACAATGAACATGCATTAAATTATTGAGTGTTGGATGGTTTTAGGACCTGTAATCAAGGGGCATGCTGGTTTGAGAAGTTTGCACAAATTATGAACATGAAAAATAGTCAATTCAAAAGTGAGTTTTTGCCAAATTGTGAAATTCGAATCTCTCAAGTCATGAGGTTGTTTGATGAGTTCTTGGACATTTTGGAAATTTTGTAATGTGTACTACAATCCATCTTTGAAATGCAATTTGAAACTCCAAGTGGAAGTGTATGGAAAATGGCCTTGAAGTGGGGTAGAAAACCTTGTCAAAATAGGTCAAAAATTCACTAAGTTAAGAATGGTTTAGTGCCCTTATTCAAAAATTTGTAACTTGAGATACATGCCTCAAATGGGAAAACTTTGTGTATCAAAGTTGTAGATTATGCAACAAGCTACAACTTTCATGTTTTGACTTTTGTTTGAATCCAAATGGATCTTTGTGAAAAAGTGGGGCAAAGTTAGGAAAAAATTAGGGTTTTTTTATAACTTAGAAAAATTCTAAGTTATGAAAAATTCTAATTTCTAACCCTAATTTGCATTTTGTGATTTCTTGATGAACAAGTTTCATGATTTGGCATGTTTTGATGAAAAATGAATCTTGACTCTTGATTTTGACCAAAAAGTCAAAGTTTGACTTTTCAGTATACAGTCAAAATTGATCAATTGACTGGGAAATTCAACTGTCAATCTTGTGCACTTGGGATCTTTTGAGTTTGTTGAGCATGTCAAGATAATTCCATGGGGTCCTTGAGTCCATATATGAGCTTGGTTTGCCATTGGCTAGGTCAAACAGTCAAAAATTGCCTTTGTGCAGTCAAAACCCTAAAAATGACCATTTTGCCCTTTTGGTGATCTGATCAAATTTCTTATGGGATTGTGATCCAAACTTGATAAAATGGTCCATATGAGTTCATAATGTTGATGTGGGTCAATTTTCATGAGGTTTGACTGTCAATTGGCCACAGTTGACTTTTTCCCCAATACAGCTGATTTTTAGGTCAACTTTCCAATTAACTGGGTAAAACTTGGAATCAAGGCTTGAAACTTGGTATGGATAAACTTGGGGGTCCAATATGAAGCATGAAAGTCATCCTAGGCAATTTAGGTCAAAACATCTTTGTGCAAACACAAACCCTAAATTGGGTCAACAGTGCAAGGAGAAGTCTTGAGCAGATGAAACCCTAACTGGATCTTGAGCTTCAAGGGCTTAGTGATGAGAAATCATTGAGAAATGGGAGGGCAAATTTTGGGGTACAACAGTTTCCCCTGTTCAATCTTCTTGAATCCGAAGAGTTAGATTGGCAAGTTTGCCTTTCGTGACTCGAGGGTTAAAAGGAGATTAGACACTAGAGTGCCCGGAAATTTGCACTCGTCAAAGTAATGGATGCGGGAATGGGCTTAGAGATGCCATTTGGAGATGGGCTTAGAGATTCCATCTGGAGGGGTGACAGAAACTTGTCGGGGATGGGCTTAAAGATGCCATTTGGAGATGAGCATCAGGAAGGTGTCCATGCTTCGGACCATCTTCGAACTGGGGGTCTGAATAAGCAATAGATTGACATCCGTTGTTGGGAGGAATCCGTAAACTGTTTTCATAAATTTGAGAAGAGTCTGAACAAGCGATAGGTTAACATCCGTTACTTGGAGAACCTGTGAACTGTTTTCAGAAATCTTGAAGTTTGAATAAGCAATAGAGCAGCATCCGTTGTTGAGAAGCGTCCGTAAACTGTTTTCAGAAAGGTGCATCTGAATAAGTTGATAGATTAACATCCGTTGTTGGGAAGAATCCATAAACTGTTTTCAGAGGTCTTGAGAAGAATCTGAACAAGTGATAGGTTAACATCCGTTACTTGGAGAACCCGTGAACTGTTTTCAGAAATCTTGAAGTTTGAATAAGCAATAGAGCAGCATCCGTTGTTGGGAAGCGTCCGTAAACTGTTTTCAAAGGTTGATAAGAGTCTGAACAAGTTGGTAGATTAACATCCGTTGTTGGGAAGAATCTGTGAACTATTTTCAGAAGTCTTGAGAAGAATCTGAACAAGTGATAGGTTAACATCCATTACTTGGAGAACCTGTGAACTGTTTTCAGAAATCTTGGAGTTGAATAAGAACCGGTGTAGGGTTACTTGATGATGAGTCCGTGTAAAACTGCATCTGAAACTGTTAAGGATAGCTTTTTATTCTTATCCTGTAGAGGACAAAATGTTAGCTAGACACAAAATTATGTTGCATGAAATGTATGATGCAATATATGTGATATCAATGTGTATGATATGAATGTAATGAATGTGCATGTAAGCTGATGAGCTGTCTTGCTGGGAATAGATGAATCCTGGATGGCTGAAGATAAAAGCATTGTGACTGCTGCCGGGAAGAATGATTCCTTGGCCGTGACTGGGGAATAAGGAGCCTGGGTTGTATACCAGACCTCTGGGGAATTCCTGATGACTTCTACTAGGGAGCACCAATCTAGCAGACTTATGTTGGGGATATAAGACCGGGAATCTTTAGTTCGGTGGGAAGTGTCTATGGCGACTTCACTGGGGAACTTAAGATTTATTCTCCTAAAACTCTGTGGGAGAAGGTTCATTAGTCTGGCTCCGCTGGGGATTGATAATTTGAAGCTTTAGCTTGGCTGGGGACACTGAAGCTTAAACTCTGAGGGGAATTGAATTCCGGAGGATTCTCTGGCTGGGGATTTGCAAAGATAAGTTACTGCTGGGGAATTTTGATGAACTCCGCTGGGGATAGGAAGAATTTTGGCGAGTGCGATCTTCTGTGTTGTTAGCTGAGGATAACCCAGTTATAAGGCTTTGTGAGGAATAACTTTGAATAAAACTCGGGAGAGACGTCCGTGCTCTGCAGGGAATAAGCTTCCAGAATCTACTGGGGGTGAGCTTCAAGACTTGCTAGGGATATGGATTCCAAATCTCTCGGGGGCTTCCTTTTGAAAGGTATCAAGATATCCAACTGTACCTTTGACCTATCGGTAATCCTCTTTCCCGACTCATAAGAAAATGGTTATGTTTCAAATGCATATGCCTATTTAACAAAACATTGGACGTTTCTCAAAATAAAACAGATAATGCAAGAGAAAAGAAAAGGAAATGACACACAATTTCTGGGAAAAGTATTTGTATTGATTTTTTATTAGTATATTTGTATAAAGGAGACAATCATCCTAGTAAGAGGATTTTATCGTAAATATTTGAAAGATTTATACAAAATAAGGATGGCTATGTGAAATAATTCCATGGGATTCCATTCCGCTATAGCTTTCACAACTCTGAATATCTGTCCATTCAATGCTTCGCTTGACGATGACTGGATTGATCAGAAGCCTGGAACCGGTTGATGAAGAGATTGTCCTTGAAGTGATCCGACGAGACATAGTCATACGCTTTAATTCCCTAACTTTTGCCTGAATCGCCCTTTCGGGTTTTGGATCCACCGGGAAACCCCTTTTTGCCCAAGCCGCCCTTTCGGGTTTTCAACTTGCCGGGTGTACAGATTTTTTTGTTTTTATCCCTAATTTTTGCCTGAATCGCCCTTTCGGGTTTTCGATCCACCGGGATGCCCATTTCTGCCCAAGCTGCCCTTTCGGGTTTTCGACTTGTCGGGTTATTTATGCGTAGTATCTTTTGACTATGTCTGCATTCGCAGGGTGCGGAAAATCGTCGCCGTCCATGATGGTCACAATCATTGCACCACCAGAAAATATGCTCTTGATCACAAATGGTCCTTCATATGTAGGAGTCCATTTGCCCCTGGGATCACTTTGCGGCAAGATAATCCGCTTGATTACGAGATCTCCGACTTGATACACTTGACGTCTGACTTTCTTATTGAAGGCCTTGATCATCCGCTTTTGATACGTCTGACCATGGCATATAGCAGCAAGTCGCTTTTTGTCGATCAGATTGAGTTGGTCAAGTCGAGTCTGCATCCAATCATCTTCATTCAAGCCAGCATCCTTCATAATCCTTAGAGAAGGAATATGGACTTCCATAGGTAAAACTGCTTCCATGCCATAAACCAAAGAAAATGGGGTTGCCCCAGTTGAAGTACGTGTCATCGTACGGTATCCATGCAGAGCAAACGGTAGCATCTCATGCCAGTCTTTGTAAGTGACTGTCATTTTCTGAATGATCTTCTTAATGTTTTTGTTCGCAGCTTCAACAGCATCGTTCATCTTCGGCCGATAGGGAGATGAATTGTGATGATAAATCTTGAACTGTTCGCACAATGCAGTGATTATTGTGTTATTCAGATTTGTACCGTTGTCTATGATGATTCTGTCTGGAACACCATACCGACATATGATATTTTGCTTGATAAAGCGAGCAACCACATTTTTAGTAACAGAGGCGAAGGAAGCTGCTTCGACCCATTTGGTGAAATAGTCAATGGCAACCAGGATGAAGCGATGTCCGTTGGAAGCCGTGGGCTTGATCTCTCCAATCATATCAATGCCCCACATTGCAAAGGGCCACGGAGCAGTCAGGACGTTGAGAGGAACCAGAGGGATATGAACTTTGTCAGCATAGACTTGACACTTGTGGCAAGTACGGGAATATTGATGGCAGTCAGCCTCCATAGTAGACCAGTAATAGCCTGCCCTTAGGATCTTCTTAGCCATTATATGCCCGCTCAAGTGAGTGCCAAATGTGCCGCTGTGTATGTCAGTCATGATCAACTCTGCTTCAACTTTATCTACGCATCGGAGTAACACACAATCATGGCTTCGTTTGTAAAGGATGTCGTTGCTCAGGAAGAACTTAGCAGCAAATTTCCTTAAGAACTTCTTGTCATTCACGGAAGCTCCTTCAGGATAATCTCGAGTCTCGAGATACCTCTTGATTTCATGGAACCAAGGTTGTTCCACTACTTCTTCGGTATTAATCTCGTGACAATGTGCAGGTTCATCCATTCGCTCGATGGTGATTTGAGGAGCCTCGTTATCCCAGTTGAGTTTAAACATGGAGGACATTGTGGCCAGAGCATCTGCTAGCTGATTCTCTTCTCGCGGGAAATGCTCGAAGGTAATTTGCTCGAAATGAGGCAACAATGTCAGGACATGTTCTTTGTATGGGATAAGATTAGGATGCTTGGTATCCCACTCTCCTTTGATTTGACTGATAACCAAAGCCGAGTCCCCAAATATGATCAAAGATTTGATCCCCAAGTCTATAGCAGCCTTGAGACCAAAGATGCAAGCTTCATATTCAGCCATGTTGTTTGTGCAGCTCAAGCAAAGTCGGGCCGTGAAAGGTGTGTGACAACCTTCCGGAAAAATGAGTACTGCGCCGATACCATTTCCAAGTGCATTTGAAGCACCATCAAAGTACAGGGTCCATCGGGATCCCTTTTCAGGTCCGTCATATGGTCCGTCACCTTCAATGTTGTCCAAATTCATGATGTCCTCGTCTGGGAAGTCAAATCTCATGGGTTGATAGTCTTCGATAGCCTGATGAGCCAGATGGTCAGCTAAGACACTCCCTTTTATAGCTTTTTGGGTGGTGTACTGGATGTCATACTCAGTTAAGATTATTTGCCATCTAGCTATCCTTCCGGATAAAGCGGGCTTCTCGAAGATATATTTGATAGGATCCATTTTGGAAATCAACAAAGTGGTATGAGTCAACATATACTGTCTTAGTCGGCGAGCAGCCCATACCAAAGCGCAGCAAGTTTTCTCGAGCAGTGAGTAGCGAGTCTCACAGTCGGTAAACTTTTTGCTAAGGTAATAAATAGCATGCTCTTTTCGACCAGACTCGTCATGCTGGCCCAAAACACACCCCATTGAGTTATCCAAGACGGTCAAGTACATGATCAATGGTCTTCCTTCGATGGGTGGCATCAAAATAGAAGGTTCTAGCAAATACTCCTTGATTCTATCAAAATCAGCTTGACAATCGTCGTTCCATTCCACTACCTGATCTTTTTTCAAGAGTTTGAAAATTGGCTCACAGGTAGAAGTCAGATGTGAGATGAATCTGGCAATATAGTTTAAGCGCCCCAAGAATCCTCTAACCTCCTTTTCAGTACGGGGAGCAGGCATCTCTTGTATTTCTTTTACTTTTGCGGGATCGACTTCAATGCCTTTGTTGCTTACAATGAATCCCAGGAGTTTACCAGACCTAACTCCAAAAGTGCATTTACTTGGATTCAGCCTGAGCTTGTATTCTTTTAACCTGGAAAACAGCTTTTCCAGATGTTCAAGGTGCTCTTCCTCTGTTTGTGACCGAGCTATCATATCGTCTACGTAAACCTCGATCTCGTGATGTATCATATCATGAAATAAAGCTACCATGGCGCGTTGATAAGTTGCCCCTGCGTTCTTCAGCCCGAACGGCATCACCTTGTAACAGAAAGTGCCCCATTGTGTGACAAAAGTCGTTTTCTCCATATCCTCGGGAGCCATTTTGATTTGATTGTAGCCCGAGAATCCGTCCATGAAGGAAAACACTTTATGCTGAGCTGTATTGTCGATCGAGATGTCAATATGAGGTAGCGGGAAATCATCTTTAGGGCTGGCCCTATTCAAATCCCGGTAGTCCACACACATTCTGACTTTGCCATGTTTCTTCGGTACTGGCACGATGTTAGCGACCCATTGAGGATAGGACGTAACAGCCAGAAAGCCAGCATCGAATTGTTTCATTACTTCCGCTTTGATCTTTTCGGACATGTCAGGCCTCATTCGGCAAACTTTTTGCTTGATTGGTGGACAATCCTCTCTTGTGGGGAGACGGTGAACCACGATGTCTGTGTCTAGACCCGGCATGTCTTCATAGGACCAAGCGAAGATTTCAACATACTCATTCAACAACTGTACCAAGCGCTCCTTGACTTTTGGTTCCAGATTGGCACCCACTTGCACCTCCTTCCGGTCCTCCTCGGTTCCCAAGTTAACAGTTTCCAATGGCTCTTCATGCGGTAAGATGGCCCTTTCCTCTTGTTGCAGAAGTATGGCTAGTTCCCCGGGTACTTCACAACCTTCGTCATCTTCATACTTGGCTAGATTGGCCAGATCTTCAGAGTTATTGAAAGATACAGCAGAATAGTTACCCATGGAATCCGGAGTGGATGGGTACCTGCATTGGTGAGTGTGGGTGTGTGTAAGGGATAGCCATCCTTAAACAAAATGCAAAAAGAAAGAAAATGAACATAAGCAGTTTATCAAATGAAAAACGTCCAATGAATCATTAAACATGGCATATGGATATGAAAAATAATCAAAACCCTTACAAGTAGACCTACATGCCCTGGGCAAGGCAGGAGGTGAAAAGATAGTGTACGGATTGTTTGAAAGTAAATATTACAGACCAGATAAGAAATGTTTAACAGATAAATTACTGATGAATAAAAGTGATGGGGACAAAGTCCTTAGCCTCCCAATTGTTCAATCTTCCTCTGACAGTTGGATAAATCCACTCTTCAATGTTGCTCTCCTTGTCTTCATCTTCCAGGGCGTTGATTCCGTAGGGAGAAATTTTGACTGGCGCCCTTTCAATCTTCGACCGGCGCATAGCTTTCTGGCCAGCGGCTGTGAACCCTAATCCAAACTTGTCAGTCTTATGCGGAAAGTCGGGTAACTGCCCCCATGCTGAATTCTTCCCTTCTTTTATTGCGGCCCTTGCATCCTCCAGAGATGCCATTATGGCCATCTGTCTCGGTGTCTCAGCCGTCAACTTCGCTACTACTATTTCAGGAAGGACTTCTTCGAAATGTTAAAACGGTGTCTCAATGAACTCTCCTTCAACCTCCACATACCGGAAAGAATTTAAGTGGCTAATCATGTACTCTTCTTCGCCATGGAAAGTGATGATCTTTCCCTTGACAGGATACTTCAACATCTGATGTAAGGAGGAGGTGACTGCCCCAGCATGGTGTATCCAAGGTCTACCCAGCAGGCAAGAGTATGATGGACGGATGTCCATCACATAGAAAGTGGATTTAAACACCTCGGTGCCTATCTTGATGGGAATTTCAACCTCTCCATGGACCATTCTCTTTGAGCCATCGAAAGATCTGACAACAATATCACTCGGCTTCAGTTCCAACCCTTCACAATCTAGTCGGTCCAAGGCCTTCTTAGGTAAAACATTCAGCGACGACCCGGTATCAACCAAAACATGTGCAAGAGTGGTTCCGCGACACTCGATTGAAATATGCAAAGCATCATTGTGGTTTCTGCCTTTAGGGGTTAGGTCGGCATCAGAAAAACCTAATCCATTGTCCGCAGTCAGGCTAGCCACGCAATTTTGAAATTGATCCGCAGAGGTTTCCTGGGGCACATGAGCTGCCTTCAGGAATTTTATCAGGGCTTTAGCGTGCGCTTCTGAGCAAAGTAGTAGTGCCAGCATGGAGATCTTGGAGGGGGTTTGCCCCAACTGTTCCACCATATCGTAATCACTTCTCTTGATTATCCTCAAAATCTCGTCCATTTCCTTCTTGGAGGTTTCCGGGATTACTAAGGGTTGAGCCCTCGTCCTGACGGGCTCATCTTGGATTCCCTTACCTTTGTCAGCAGCGGAAGGAGAGACAGTACTAGGAACAACAATGTCTTCAATCAGAGGAGTTCTAGCAGAAAGTTTTATTGGTGCAGGGACGACCTTGTTAGCTGATGAGGGTCCAAAGACTGCTCTTGGAGGGGCAATCTCTGGAGAAAATATTCTCCCGCTCCTGGTGATTTTGCTGGTGCCCGCAATGTTACTAATGCTGGCTTCTTCATCATCCGAACTTTCTTCAACTATCTCGATTTGCTTGATACCATGGTAGTAGATGTCACCGCCATAGTTCCAAGGTATCGACTTCTCAGAAACATAGGGAACAGGCCCTGGCATTGTTATCTTCAAAGGAACAGATTTTGCAGCTGGTGTAATCTTAACAGGCTTTTTGACGGCCTTGGAAAGATTGGCGTGAATGGTTATGATTGAGACATCTTCAGTATGAACTGGAACAGCGGAAACTTTTTCAAACAAAATTTGTCGACTATCCATAAGGCCTTGGATGCCTTTCTTCAGTAGCGGACAATCAAACGGCAGAGAGTAGCAAAAATAACAGTCTTCTTTACATCCCGGGAAGATCACGGCCCTTAACAAATTCAACTTAATGGTTAGCAGTGGAGTGGTCAGATCACTGACATCAGCAACATACAAATCTTCTTCAATGGCGTTGATATTTCGGTCGTGCTTCGGCATGGGTGCAGATATCACATTAGGCTTCTCTGGAGCGTCAAACTCTACCTCCTTAGCCTCTATCAGGTCTTGGATTTTATGCTTGAGTGCCCAACAATCATTGGTGTCGTGTCCAACACTGTCTGAATGGTAGGCGCATTTAGCATTGGCATGATAATGCGGAGAGGACGTATTCACATTCTTTGGCGCCTCCTTGATGGTGGCAAGATTCAACTTCAATAGATGGGGAATCACTTGCGCTGGAGTCATATTAATACGGGTGAACTGTCGTTGTGGCCGTTCCACTCGTTGTTGATTTGGTCTGGACTGGTTATAGCGAGGCTGCTCACTCGGAACGTTTTGAATCATTATGGCCCCCACAGTTGGCCGACGCTCCATCTTCCCTGCTCTTTTCTGAGAATATACCATAGCTGTCTCCTTCTTAAAAGGTTTCCTCTCAACACTTGCAGCAACACCCTTCTGAATCTTTCCTGACTTGATGCCAGCTTCTATTCTTTCGCCCGTTAAGATCAAATCGGTAAACCCCGCGGAAGAGTTACCAATTAGATGATTGAAAAATGGCCCAGATAAGGTCCCAAGAAACATATCAACGAGTTCACGGTCGGTTAAGGGAGGCTGCACCCTGCCAGCCAAATCCCTCCATTTTTGTGCATATTCTTTGAATCCCTCGCTTGTCCCTAGTGACATACCCTGAAGTTGGGTACGAGTAGGAGCAAGGTCAGAATTATACTGGTATTGTTTGTAGAAAGCGGTGGCCAAATCTTCCCAATTTCTGACACTGGTTCCTTCTAGCTGATAAAACCACTCCAACTGAGCTCCCGACAGGCTGTCTTGAAAGAAATGAATCCAGAGGTTTTTATCTGCTGTATAGGGTTGAATCTTTCTCACGTAGGACCTGAGATGCATTTTGGGGCAGGACAGCCCATCATACCTCACAAACACTGGCACTTTGAATTTTGGGGGAATCACAATCTCGGCAACCAAACCCAAGTCTTCAAAATCCAAACCCGGTACTCTTTGTAATTCCATGGCAGCCAATCTATCTTCTAAACCCTTGTATTTATCATCAGCTGGAGGATATTGCTGGTCAGAATAATCTTCATCCTCTTCAACCTCTTCTTCTTCCGCATCTGACTCGGAAGGCACCGAGACTCCATCTCTTTTACTAGTCCCTTCATCAGAAGTAGGAGGAAATTCAAGCACTCTCCGAGCTTCTCTGTCAAATCTTCTTCCCAAAGTAGCCACCCCAATCCTCTTTTTCTTCTTCTTCACTGGGTATTTATTCCCCAATTGAGTCTTGATATCCTCCTGACTTTTAACCAAAGTCATCAGGAGTTGCTGGAACTGTGCATTCTGAGCTTGTAGGTCTTTGACTGTTTGCTCGAGATCCATCCTACTGAAATAAACAGCAGACAGATAAGGAAACCTGGAGTGAGACCTGCTTATGCACATGATGAATGGTATGCTTGTGTATGCAATGCATTCAAGGATTTAGAACATTCAAAATTTGTTTCAGACAAAGAAGAACGCACGTCATATTAATAAGAAGAAATTTGTTAGTACATAAATGCCCCATGGGCCAAATATTACAAAATAAACTTCTTAAGGCAGAAAGACATTGCGCATCCTCTTTGGTCGATGTAGGTGTTGAGCGCCTCTTGCTCGTGGAGTCGGCGGGTAAGCTCTAGAACCTTCTTTTCACTGGCGTAGTAGCTAGCTTCAAAAGTGTTTTGTTCCTCCTTGAGCTGAATCCAACTTTTCTGCATTTCCTCCCACGATGTAGGCATGTCTGGATGTAGGATGGTGTAGGGAACCTCTCCTTCATTGACGGGCTCTTTAATCACTGGGAGCACATGAGGATAAGGCATCATTAGACTTTGGGCTCGGGCTCGTACCCACTTGATATAGGGCTCAAGAGGGATGGAGTTCTTGTGTCCCAGAGTCTTGCTATCAACCTTGTTGAGTTTTCGCCAAGCTCTGATGAATCTTTGGCGAAGTCCTTGCGCATCGTTGTCGAAGTCAAAAACTAGGCTAGGAATCAACATATCATGAGGGCCATCCCTCCGTGCATATCCAAATTGCCTCAAAGCTAGGCAAGGGTTGTAGGTGATACCTCCCCTAATTCCAAGTAAAGGAACATTAGGAAATTCTCCGCAACGATCGACGATGATGACATTTTCTCTGGACCGAGAACACCAATGCACATCAGAATGAGTAAGAGTCATCAACCGTTGGGACCACCTCGTACCTTGGTCATTCTTCAAGACAGATTGCGGAAGGTGCGAAATAAACCACCTTGCAAGGATAGGAGTACAGCACATGAGAACACCCCTCTTTCTCATTGTTCGTGTGTAAAATGAGTGGAGGATGTCCCCAAGCAATGTTGGTATTGGATTTCTGGACAAGAAGATTTTGACGGCGTTGACATCTACCAATCGGTCAGGATTTGGGAACAAGACCAACCCATAGATAAGGAGTGCCACAATTTCTTCAAAGGCTTGTAGGTCCAATGAATTCCAACATTCTTGTGCCTTCTCAAACAAGAATTTCGCTAAGAATCCTTTGACGCCGCTTCTGGTTTCCCAATGCCCCTTGATGTCGGATGGTTGTAGATGTAATGCTCGAGCAACATCTTCCGGCTTTGGTTCCTTTTCCGTACCGTTGAAGGGTAGTTGATTAAGGATAGGAATTCTCAGGAGTTGAGAAAACTCCTCCAAAGTGGGTACCAACTGATAATCAGGGAAAGTGAAGCAGTGGTGAAGAGGGTCAAAGAACTGGAATAGCACTTTCATCATGTCTTCTTCAATGTTGGTGTTGACTAGGCTGAACAGTCTACCATGTCTTTCACTGAAGGATGAATTTTCCGAAATTCTTGAGGTGAGCTCTTTGAGTTGAGGAGAAATTCTCACAAGGTTGACTTGAATGGTATTTCTGCGAGGAATTTCCATGACCTACAAAACAGGAACAAAGATGAAGATCCAAACCCTTGAAATGGTTAGTAAATGCATATGATGCTTCATGATGTTTAAGATGTATGCACAAAACATATGTACAAGCAAATCACACCAAACCCTAGTTTCAGGCTTGCATGGGGTTTCATTGGTAAGTACCCTCTTGAGTGTAGTTGGCTTAAAAACCTGTACTATAAATAGTAATCGGGTTCTAAGGAGCTCAATATCACTGGATTGTTTTCATTGTTCATTGTTTTGGTTTAGCCACTTAACTAGCGACCAAAATATTCCAAGAAAACAACCCTCAATGAGTGTAGTATCGAGTATCTACCAACTTTGGATTGCACCAAAGCCGGTCATCTCACTACCCCTAATAAAAGGCCAAGATGGTCAAGTAAGGTTCTAGGTCATTAGTGCTTAGTGACATCACTCAGCGGCCCCGTACTCTCCTTGATTGAACTCAAGGGTTACCGGTACTCACAAATATGTCGCACTAATATAGCTATTGCTTAGACCGTGTCGGTATACCCCGCACAGTTTCCACAATGTATTGCTATCTATGAATGTTACCCAAAATCCGGGTGTAGGATTGCAAACCCAAACAATAGAGCCAAAGTATAAAGCAAACAAATCAAACAATTAGTCATGCAAGAGGGTGATCTAAGCCCTAAGGTTACTCCACTTTAAGAATTTCCCCAGCAGAGTCGCCAGTTCTGTGATACGGTGGGAGAACTGACTGTGGTTTTGCGTTTGTTTTCGCAAATGTTTCGGTTGAGCAAGAGTCGCCACCGACTTTTTATTTTATCCTAAGGAAAGGTTTAAAAAGCACAGCAAAAACCTTTGAGATTTTTCTTGGGTTCGGGGAGTAGATTATAGAAAGGGAAGGTATTAGCACCCTTTCTATCCATGGTTATCCATGGGCTCTTAGGTACTTGCTTAGATCATCTTTCCTTGGTTTTCAATTGTTTGAAATGGTGCTTGATGTGTGGTTTTGAAAATGTTTTTGAAAAGATGCCTTGTATAGGCTACCCTTGTAACAATTCTTTACTCGAATGTTTTACAAAAGGTGTTTTTGTCTTTTGAAAAAGATGTTTCAAGGTTTTTTGAAAGTTGGTTTTGAAAGTGTTTGTGAAGTGGGTTTTGAAAATAGGCAAGTGTTTTCTTTGCAAATTGGCAAGTACTTAAGAGTTATCTATCCTAAAATTTCCTCAAAGATTTTTGTTATGTTTCAAACCTCTTGACAATTTTGTTCCACCATTGCATTTGGTGGACAATCTTGTCTTAGGAGGTGAAAGGGATGGGCGCGGGTCATCGTTTAGACCATAATTGCAATAGTATTAAATGTCTTTGGGCAATTTTTCTTTAAAAGGGACTTGATCATTCATTTAGGCAACATTTTGAGGGACTATGATCATTTGATTGTTTGTTTTACCCAAAGAAATTCAACATACAATATGGCCCAATTGTTTGAAGGCAACAAAGTGGAATACCCTAGGGGTGCAAGTGTGAAATGTGTTGTCCATTTTCATGCTTATTTATCTTGAGATTAGGTCCAACTATTTTGTTCGTTTTATTCGCGCACAAACCCTAATTCTAGCATAGTATGTTTAGAAAGCATTTAAAGTGCGAAATTTAAATTCCTACGCTATTACAACACAATAATATGGGGAGGGGGTACAATGTTTCAAATGGGGTATATTTAGACAAGAATTTAAACCTAACTATTACATCATTTTCTTTGAATATTTACACGACAAATAATTGTATAATTAAATGGAAATTGAAATAAAATATGCAAAAATGCAAAAAAGAGAATTTTTATGTGTATGAAAAAAAAGAATATTATTTATGTGAAATAAAAAGGGAAATAAAAAGGTATTATTTTTGGAGTATTTTCAAATTTAGGGCAAAACCCTAATTTTTAATCAAAGGGGTATTAATCAATTAATTCATATAATATTTATTATTTACATACAAAAAATAAAATAAAATATTGTATATTTGTAAAAAAGGGCATTTTTTAGTATTAAATATTAAAAAATAAAATATGTACATTTTTTTTGGTATTTTTATCCTAAGCACATTAACATATACCTATATATTCATATTATTTACAAAATGTGTATTATATATATTAATTAATAATATTTAATATTTAAATAAAAAAAGTATTTTTCTATAAAATATTTTCAGGAAGTAAAAACAAGATAAAAGTGTATAAAAAATATATTTGTGCTATTTTTGTATTTTTAAACAAAAGGTATATATTTATTCATTTATGTTCGAACTAAAAGAAAAATCAAATAAATACCTAATAAAATCAAAAATGGTGAGAAAAATATTTTTAAATTTTTAATATGCTGAGAAAAAAATAAATGAGTCAATTAAAAAAGGAAAAAATCAAAAATCATCAAAAATAAAGCAAATGGGCTCAGGGGGTGTAAAACCAAAAAGGTGGTGCAAAAAGGAAAGTCAACATAAGCCCAGCCCATGAAGACCTTTCTTCAACCTCTGAACAACAATATTCAAAAAACGCGCGCCCTGTTCTTCATCTTCTAACTCCTGATTCCTGGCTTATTAATGAAAACTCATAACATGAAAAATGTTCAGCATCAAGAGACGAATCTAACCATATGCAGAACTTGATCTAACTCTCTAAGATGAGGGAGAATTTCTTCTCCCCCAAATCCTAACCTAGATTTTCTGCCATTTTCAAACCTCAAATTCTCACAGCTCAAGTAAAAGAAATGAAAAGTAAAAACATGTACATGTTCAGTGGCATGAGTAGAACATTGTTTATTCACAAACTTAGAGTTAATGATGCTTGATAAGAGAGATAGAAGTTCACCAAGATACCTGTTCAGCTGGAGTTCTATCTGGCAATGAGGGAGCTTTCAGTGCAAGGTGATGATTGGAAAAGCTTCCTTGAGGTCCAGGGATGCTATTCCAATGTTTACTTTGTCTTGAAAGCTTCTGAATCGTGCTAGAGCACTTCACCTGCAAAACAAGAAACTGAAAATGGTGGAAGTGGTTAGAGGGATTACAGGTCGTGTTTCAAGTCATGGTTAGCTTGCATAGATGCTAGGAATGTGTGTGAACTGGTTTGGGCAAGAGAGCTTGAGGGAAATGGAAGATGGCACTCAAACAGCAGGTCTGACCCTGTTTTTGCAGTTTGAAGATAATTCTGAGATTGGGAGTGTTTGAGAGGTGTTAGGGTCGTGCAAAAGCTTGGTTGAGATGTTTGGAATGTGTCTACAATATTTTCTTCTGTGTTCTAATGCTGAGATGAAAGATGTCCTATGTTATGGTACTTTTCTTCACCCTTAAGCAAGCAAAGCCAACTTGGTGTTTTAGGCAAGTAGGGGACCTCTAATGAGATGCATAATCTCTCCTTGATCAGAGTGTTTTGCCCATAATCTTATGCCAATTGGATTTGATTTGTACTTGTGGATTTTCATCATGACATAAAGTGAAACTTTTGCAAAAATGGATATAATGCTTTTTCCAATTTGGGATTAATCCATCATACAATGCTTTAGCTCATGAAACAAGGTCTTAGCACAATGAACATGCATTAAATTATTGAGTGTTGGATGGTTTTAGGACCTGTAATCAAGGGGCATGCTGGTTTGAGAAGTTTGCACAAATTATGAACATGAAAAATAGCCAATTCAAAAGTGAGTTTTTGCCAAATTGTGAAATTCGAATCTCTCAAGTCATGAGGTTGTTTGATGAGTTCTTGGACATTTTGGAAAGTTTGTAATGTGTAATACAATCCATCTTTGAAATGAAATTTGAAACTCCAAGTGGAAGTGTATGGAAAATGGCCTTGAAGTGGGGTAGAAAACCTTGTCAAAATAGGTCAAAAATTCACTAAGTTAAGAATGGTTTAGTGCCCTTATTCAAAAATTTGTAACTTGAGATACATGCCTCAAATGGGAAAACTTTGTGAATCAAAGTTGTAGATTATGCAACAATCTACAACTTTCATGTTTTGACTTTTGTTTGAATCCAAATGGATCTTTGTGAAAAAGTGGGGCAAAGTTAGGAAAAAATTAGGGTTTTTTTATAACTTAGAAAAATTCTAAGTTATGAAAAATTCTAATTTCTAACCCTAATTTGCATTTTGTGATTTCTTGATGAACAAGTTTCATGATTTGGCATGTTTTGATGAAAAATGAATCTTGACTCTTGATTTTGACCAAAAAGTCAAAGTTTGACTTTTCAGTATACAGTCAAAATTGATCAATTGACTGGGAAATTCAACTGTCAATCTTATGCACTTGGGATCTTTTGAATTTGTTGAGCATGTCAAGATAATTCCATGGGGTCCTTGAGTCCATATATGAGCTTGGTTTGCCATTGGCTAGGTCAAACAGTCAAAAATTGCCTTTGTGCAGTCAAAACCCTAAAAATGACCATTTTGCCCTTTTGGTGATCTGATCAAATTTCTTATGGGATTGTGATCCAAACTTGATCAAATGGTCCATATGAGTTCATAATGTTGATGTGGGTCAATTTTCATGAGGTTTGACTGTCAATTGGCCACAGTTGACTTTTTCCCCAATACAGCTGATTTTTAGGTCAACTTTCCAATTAACTGGGTAAAACTTGGAATCAAGGCTTGAAACTTGGTATGGATAAACTTGGGGGTCCAATATGAAGCATGAAAGTCATCCTAGGAAATTTAGGTCAAAACATCTTTGTGCAAACACAAACCCTAAATTGGGTCAACAGTGCAAGGAGAAGTCTTGAGCAGATGAAACCCTAACTGGATCTTGAGCTTCAAGGGCTTAGTGATGAGAAATCATTGAGAAATGGGAGGGCAAATTTTGGGGTACAACAGCTTCTATTACAAAGTCACTTTAGATTTATCAACCATAGGCCACAGATTCAAGTATTTCATTCAATTGAAGATTGGAATTCAAACACCTCTAAATTAATTCAAGGCTAGTTCTCTGGTATTCAAGAAACAAGGAAAATGTTCATAATGTGCCAAGGATTATAATTACAAGACCATTGCAAAAATCCTTACGTAAAAAAAACCTACAAAAGTCCTAAACTTAAATTCCTAAATCCATAACTACTCCATTCTCCTTATATCTCATCGTATTGAATCTTCACTATGTTGCATCATGATTCCATTTCTTCAAACCATGCTTCAAGCTCTTCGTGATTGAGGTTTCAACCAGCTGCGCACAATTTTCCCTGCGTAAACATACATAAGCCAAGGCACGGATCAGCCATGTTCGTTAAAAAATCCCAATGTCATTTCAATTCTAACTAGAAACTAATCAAAAAAACAGTTATAGCAAGTTTGACAGCTCATCTTAACTACCTTAAACCACCTCAACTAACTTCTAACTACCTATAATAACACTCTAACTAATTCATGACAGGGGGGATCCGATAACCAGCTTCTAAAACTCCCTATTTTCCAAACTAACTCCTAGCGGTTTCAATCTCCTACCATCTATTCTCTCTAACCGTTTTCTTTAACCAAGGGTTGAGATTGATTCTAATATCTAACTAACTCTCAAAAAACTATAATGAAAATGATAATAGAATTGAGAAAAGGGGGGAAAGATTCACAACAAATATAACAGAAATGCACCTATCTACTTTGGCTGGTTTTTTCTTCCTTCAAACATCGTTTTCTTCACAATCTTCCTTGGACCTTCACTCCATTCTTCAACATCCATAATAGTACTTCAACTTCACCCTTATTCTCCTTGTAAATTCTCTCTTCAACCTCTCTTCAACCTTTAATCCGCTCTCTCCCTCTGGGCACTCCATCACCATAATCGTTCTTCACAACAACCTTCACCTTTATTGTTGTAACAACCTTCATCAACTTCGGTCTTCAACAACGTCACCTTCATCTCCATCTCTCAAGAACGCACCACCATTCAATCTTCGAACTTGTAACACGTACAACAACGGGCATACATCATTGTATCTTCAATACGCACACATGAATAATTCGCACCAACAACTCTCGCGTACAGAAGAAGTAGACGGATAAAGGAAGATAGGGAAAGAGACAAAGATAAATAGAAGGCTGAAGATAATTGAGATAAGCTTCATCGCAGGTGCATCGGTCTTTATGATTTTCTGTTGTTCCTTATACGGTTGCATAGAGTGAGATGAGAAGGATCGAACTCCCATAGAATCGAGCGCTGAAGCTTCATATGAAGCATTAATTTGAGATGAAAGGACCTAGGGTTTAGAACTTTGTAGATTTATGAAAATTGATAGAAACAGATAAGAGGTAAGTGTGGATTCAGACTCAGATGGATTTCAGTCGGAATTAGCACTTAGAAATTCTTGATTCAAGAGGTCTTGTCCGCTGGATTGGTGGTGGTTACATGGCGGTGATTTAAATCGCGATGAAGATGACATGGCTGGTGATGGTTTGAATCGAATATGATGATTATAAGGTTGTGTTGAATACGTTAATTAATGGAAGTGAAGGGGAGCATCGTCGCCTCTGGTATGGTGGGGGAGATCTTCAGCGACGCTTATAGAAGAGAGAGCGACTATGACGATTGATAGGGAGAAGAGAGTCTATTTTGAAAGGTCAAGAGTCACAAACTTTAACCTAATAGCCGAAACATCGTTGTTTTCTCCTTGTTCATTTCCTTTCTTATTTAAATCCTTTTAATAAAAAAGTTGAACAATAATTTGAAATGAATGGGAGCATGTTGAGACTGGATTGATGTGTTTGGGCCTCTCATCATCTTGCTATTCTACACTGATGAATTGCTACACGCCCTACCCCTTCCTTAGGCCCATGACACGCAACATTTTTGGTGGCTTGGATATTGGAACAACAAGAAAAATGCTTCTGGGCCTGTTATGTTTTTTTAGCAGCTGGAAATAATTTCAAAAAAAATAGCTTCGGCCCAATGTATCAATTTTTGTGTGGCTTGAGATTTTTGTAGAAAAAAAAAGTTGTTTTCATAACAATGGCTGATGGGCCTGCGCCTAGAGCTTGTTATACATACTCTCTGATTATAACTTTCACCTCCTTGATTTTTTCTAATTTCTTGTTTCTTTTTTTAGCTTTTATTTTAGTTTAAATTTCTTTCAATTTTCTTAGTAAAAATAGTACAAAAATAATACATGTAATAAAACAATAAAAAATATATAAAATTTAGGAATTCTTTTTTTTTTAATTTTAGATAATGAACTACAAAAATTAATAAAGTTTTTTTAGGATTTTCATTCTATTTTTTAGGAAATTAATTCCTAATTTTTTTATTATTTGAAACTTGTGATTCACCTTGGCATGTTGAGTTGAGTCTTATGCAGGATCATTATTTTATATGCGCATGCATTTGGATTCTAATTGTGATTTATTTTCACATCGATGAAGCTTCGACACTCATTTTGAATATTCGATCTCTGACTGTTTGTTTGTTGATGTCAGTTCGCGCGAAGTATTATGGGTTTCTTTTCTTTGGTGGCGCTTTTTGCGGACATTGTTGTTTGTTCGGTATTATACTGCTTCCAATTTTTATTTCCGCAGTTATCGCTTTCTAGATATAATGAGAAGTAGGAAATAAAGAGTGTGCGCTCGGAGTCGCTGTTTATGGACCTGTAGCAAGCATTTCAAGCTTCATTTGTTATATGTGTTGTGCTTATGTTTGTTTCCTTGGTTGTTGATCGATGAGTCACTCAATTTAGAAATTGAGATCACGACTTCTCTATCAATGCATGCTTCCTATAGGATTTTATCGTGTTACTTTATTTCTTGTTGATCGATGAGTCACTCAATTTAGAAATTGAGATCACGACTTCGCTCTCATTGTATGTTCCCTATAGGATAGTTTGTTAGACTTTCTTCGGCATGCCAACTTAGATAGGCTCCCTCATTGTATGATAACATTAGGTTAGAGATAGGTTAGTCTCCCTTAGATGTTTTCTTCCCATTTGTGCATAATTGCATTTAAAACTAAAATTTCTTTTTCTTGGCAAATGTATAAAAAATTCCAAGCATACAAAAACTCTTTTTATGGTAAAAAATACCAACCAATCCATTTCTTTTCGCTATTTTGCTTTTCTCTTCTAAGAATGTGTTGATTCCTTTCCACTACGGGTAGTAAGTCTCTAAAGGTCGAGCAGCGGTGGAATGATCTAATTCAATATTGTTCATTTAAAAAATACAAACAGACAAAAATGTATGAGCCGAACTATGACACTCTGATTCCTTAAAAGGGATACGTAGGCATCTAGTCATGGGGCTCAGCCGAGCGAAAATTTGTAAATATTTCCTTCTTTTCCCATTGTTTTCTTTGCATTCATTCCCTCTTAGTTTATAACTCTTAAGCATTAGATTAAACACACCCTTTGATTAGAACAACGAGAGTGGATCCCGTAGATTACTACAGACGTGTGGGTTGCTAATACCTTCCCTTCACGTAATCGACTCCCTTACCCAATCTCTCGGTCGCAAGACCTTGATTTCCCCTTTAGGTTTTTCTTAGATGATCTCCCTTTCCCTTTTGTGGGATAAATAAATACTCGGTGGCGACTTCATTGATTTTACCGCTACACCTATGGGCAGCAGAACTCATCAACAATGCTAGGATAAATATCTTTAAAGGATTCTATAATAGCTGATCTACAATTCTGTAATCGCTCATTTTGATAATCTTAAAAATATCATCCATATCTTTTTCCAGGGTTGCACCATTAGACTCTCCTACAGCTTTGTTATTCTCAACACTTTCTGTAACTTTCTTCTCATCATAGACATTTCCCCTAATAACTGGTGCAAATATATGACCATTGCAAGTCACCCTGCTAGTTTCAGCAATATTCTCAATACTAGACAAAGGATGGATGAGAACTTCCACACCATCCTCTAAAATAGTAGCATTGTACTTGTACGGTACAACATTATCTGACTTGTAAGGAACGGGCCCTGGCAAGAAAATCACCATAGGGGCAACAACTGGCTTACTACAATTTCAACAGGGGCAGAATCATTGAAACAAGGCACAATTATGTTCACACCTTCTTCAGAAAATTTGGGTATCAAAGAATTAACGTTGGAGAACATGTCCTCATCTGAGGAAAAGAATTCATCCGTCGAAGCATATTAATCATCTGATTCATCTTCAGTCAAGCAAAACTCGATCAAATTAACCTCATGGCAATCATCTCTTTTGCCTGATACTTTGATAGTACCATTATCTAATAACAACTGAATACCTCTTTTCACAATGGAACAACCACGAGAATCTCTGCAGCAAACCCGGAAAAGATCCATAGTGGTGTTCTACCTGACCATCCATGTGGCAGAAGGTAGCGTGTAATTGCACCAAATCATAATTCATATGGTTCACATCAAAGATCCTTTCAAAAGGCCAGATCTTACCATTTTTTGTACCTCGGATTTCAAGGGATAACAGTTTTCCACATTATGCCCTGGTGCACCCTGATGGAAAGCGCATGTTTGATCTACCTTATAGTACCAAGGAAAAGGGATGGTATAGCAGGGGGTGGCCTATTCTGGACCAACTTTTTCTAGATCAATGCTAGGAGTAGCTCTGCATAACTCATAGGGATGGCATCAAAAGGTTCTCTTCTCTGATGTTGTCCTTGAATTCCTTGAGGGGTTGGTCTTTGATAAGTGACTGTAGTCGGAGAAACATTTACAACCAGAGTTACCGAGGAAACCTGTTGATGACGCTGATGACTTCTTCTAGGAAGATTAACCCTTCTTTCTTGAATAATGGTGTTTGTTTCTCCTTCTTTCTTATTAACAAATCCAAATGATGGTTTTTTCGTATTGCCAGAATTTTCACTCTTTGTCAAACGACCTTCTCTTACAGCTTCCTCTAAATGAACGCCCATTCCCACCATTTTGGTAAAATCACTGGGTTCACTCTCCATAATTCTTTCATAATAAAATGCACGTAGTGTCTTCAGAAAAATCGTTGTCATCTCTTTTTCTTCCATTGAAGGAATCACTTGGGCGACTACTTCACGCCATCTCTATGCATATTCCTTAAATGGCTCCTTGTCCTTTTGGACCATTGCCCTGAGTTGATCACGGTCAGGTTCCATGTCCATATTATATTTGTACTGTCTAATAAACACTTCACCCAAGTCGTTGAAAGTATGAATATTGGCGCTATCAAGGCGCATGTACCATTTCAATGTTGCACCAGTCAAACTGTCTTGGAAGAAATGAATTAACATGCGCTGATCATCGGTGTGAGTAGACTCCTTCTCAGATACATCACTAAGTGAGCACGAGGACAAGTTTTTCCCTTGTACTTTTCAAACTCCAGCACTTTGAACTTTGCATGTATCTTTATATTTGGCACCAAACACATATCATTCACATTCTGCCCAAACAGCTCTTTTCCTCTGAGGGCCTTCAACTCTTTCTGTATCTTATCAAACTGGTCTTAAAAATCGTCAATTCGATCATAGAAACCCAATCTTTCACTTGGTGGAGGAATAGGGCGATACACTTTATCATTAGCAAACGGAATCACATTCATCAAGGGAGGTGCAACATAGTGAATCTCATTTCTAGCAGCAGGGGTAACATGCACCATAAGAGGTGCAGGAGCAGTCTGAACAAGTGGAGCAACTTGAGCATCTTGATTATAACCTTCTGGTATAAAGTTCTCTGTCATTCCCCAAGGGTATCCTGGAGGCATACGATTTTGAACAATAGCAGGTGGAGTAGCAGAAATAGGAACAATCGGAGCTTTGGTAGTGACCATTGTTTGTTGAGGCTGAGCAATTGGTGGCTGATTCTGAACAACCACCAAAGCTTTCATTAGAGCAGTGATATTGGCCATACCGGCCTTCAAAGCAAAAACTTCCTCGTGCAGCTCGCGATTCTCTTGTTCTAGATTATCCATCTTCCTTCTGAGATTAGCTCAAGTATTATACTTATGAGACAACTTGCTATACAAAGTAAAGAAGCTTAGTAAGACGCCTGGATATGTACAAAAAATGCAAGAAGTATGTGCAATATGATGCATGATATGCAATGTACATGCTTTATTTTATTATTAACATTTCAAGGGACTCAAAGATTTATAGACAATTTGCAAATATCAAAGTAATAACACATTTGAAATACTGAAAATCTCATTATAACAATTTCAAAACGGGTTACAACTTTTAGTACAAGTTTCAATAATCCCAAGTACAAGATGAAAATAAATTCTAAAACCCTATAAAAGCAAAGTTGATGGATATCACTCTACACGCTGATGCTTCCCTATAAGCCTGGAAATCTGAGTCTTCAACCTTTGGTTTTCTTCGGCATACCTGGTGGCAACCTCCTTCCAATCATCAGAGTTAGGAAGTGAACAACTAGGTCCTGGTTGAGGCTTAGAGGAAAATAAATCCTCTTGCCTCTCCATCTCCTCCATGTCACGACTCTCAAGAATCTCGATCAGGTCATCTTTCTCCTTCAGGTCTGCTCGGTAGAACACCTCCAAAGTCTGACATTTATTCTTCCAAGCTTCCTTTTCCTGCTGCATCCTGACTAAGGCAAGCTAAAGCTCTTCCAGATCATCTAATAGGGGAGGAGTGGTCTTCACAAACATATCAGGCATGGGTGCTTCACGAGAATACGGCATTTTCAACTGGATGGCTCTTGTTTGTACCCACTGGAGATAAGGCTCCAAAGAAACAACCCATCTAGGTCCCAAGTCCTTCCTACCCTTCTTGTGAATATGACGCCAAGCCTTCCCAATATCCTTTTTAGCTTCCTTATGAACTTCTCCCTCTTTCAGGAAGAAACCACTCAGATGAATATTATTTGGCTTATCCCTCATCGGATACCCAAGTTGTCGTCGTGCAAGAACAGGGTTGTAGTTAATTCCTACCTTTGTACCAAGAAAAGGTACATTGGGGAAACTACCATAACTATCTACAATCTCCATATCATAGTATGCCTGATGATACCAAACAATATCTGAATGAGTGAGGGCCATAATCTTTGGAGCTCAACGAGGTTCCTTTCTGATATCCCAAAAAGCATCAGACCTAGGCAAGTGAGAAATAAACCATTGATACAACAAAGGCGTGCAACAAATGATCATTCCTCCATGGTAAGAATCTCGAAGATGAATAGAATAATAAGCATCACCCAATAATGTAGGGACTGGGTTCCCAATCATAAAGATCCTGATGGAATTAATATCCACAAATTTGTCGACATTGGGAAATAACAACCCATAAGCAAGTAGAGCAATGATGGCTTCAAAAGCAACCATACTCTTTATCCTAGCAAATTAACAAGCTTTCTCTAATAAGAACTGAGTGGGTAATCCTATAATCCCTCATTTGGTAGTCATGTGGGCTTTAACCTCAGACTTCCACAAATGGATCAAAGAAGCAATCTCATGAGATTTTGGCTCACCCTCCAAACCGGTAAAAGGAACAAGATCAGTAACAGGTAAGCCCAGCTGTCGTAACCCAAATTTTCCCTACCTTCATGATTATATTTAGGTTTATCCCTAGGTAAGTTTTGAAGATAAAAATGAAAGAAAAGTGTTTCAACTGAAAATGGTCCATCAATATCTGATGGCCCATTTATAAGAATTCAAATCGACAAAGGGGTGTATCCTAATTCAAGGGAGTGGGGATTTCTAAATCAGAAAGACTCGTATGCCCATTCTCGAAGCATGTTGGCCAATGGCCCATGAGATTCTAATATGAGAGTCTGTTTCAAGAAAGGCAAGATTTTAATTATATAAGAAGGTCCATTAAAAGTTTGCTATTGTTAAGTAATAAAGAGGGGGGTACGATTTCAAATCAACAAGCCCATGAGGTGATTCAGTTGGCCCATTTTGTTGATTGGGGGGGTGTGCGTAATAATTCATTTTAAGGCCCAGACAATGGATGCAATCTGGGCCCATTTGTCATTTTTAGAAATTATTTTATTATTATTGTTTTATCTTAAGCATTATTATTAAAAACACCTCTTATTACAACTTTTCTATTTTTATTAATTATTTTTACAAAATTAAAAGATCTTTTTGTAAATGAGATTGTATTGGGTTAGAAATGGGCACAATACGTGTCCAGAAGAAATGCTGCTGCAATAGATAAAAAATCAAGTGATGGACAAAAAATGTTGTTAGGCCCAAAATCTGGAAAAAAATATTTGCTGGGCAGAAGAAAGAGAATGCACTGTGCAAGGCCCAAGTTATAAACTGTTACTGAATCAATCAGAGGGAAAGATACGCATTGTTTTAGGGAACAAACAGATACTGTTCAGATTGCATAAACAAACGAAATCAAATCTTATTAAAAAACAAATCTCAGAATTGTATCGGTAACCTCACAGAACCAGAGGATTATCATATCTCACAATCAAATTAACATAAAAGAAAATCTTCTAAAAAGGCCCATATCCAAAACATCACAGAATCCGATTGAATCAGTTTCGAATCTAAACAATTAATATTACAGAACAAATCTTCTAACTCAGAAGGTTACAAGGGAAGTCACAGAATCGAATCTAATTAACAACCTGAATCACTAAAATACAGAAAATTCAATCCAAATCAAATCTTAGATTATACAAGATGAAAGCAATCCAAATCTAAACTGAATCCGTGTATTACATAATCGAATCAATTACAGAGAATTCAATCCCTAAATTTCTCTAAACATCCAGAATCTAAGCCCTAATCTAAATTGGTAACAACTTCCCCAAATTGCTACAACCCTAAATCTATAAAAAGGAAGACGAATATAGAAGAGAGGGAGGATTTTTACAGAGAGAAAAAAGAAATTAGAGACGGAGGGACCGAGAAGTTGGAAGACCCCCTTTGTCGTTAAAGATCCAGAGCAAAATGATTAGAGCTTCCAAATCGGAAACCCTAATCACCTCTGGACGTTGCCACCGCCTCCACATCCACTGATGTCTTCACTCATTCACCTTCACCATATCCACTAACCTGCGAATACGAAAAGAGAGAGAAGATTAGTAGGCCGTATCGTGACACATCAGAACAACTGTTAAAGGTATATTGAACCTAGCTTGTCTATTTCTATACGCTTTCCGTTACGATTTGGGGGGTATTCTGGGTTTACAGCTTGCAATCGGGGAGGGTTGTTGATGAGGGAAGTTGCGGCTGTAGATATTGTGTTTTAGGTTTAGCGAGAAAGGGTTGGGGATGGGTTTCTTTGGTTGAACGAGAGAAAGAGCGGTTTGAAAATGAAAAGATAATTTCTGGAAAAATGAAAAAAAGAAAGACAAGTTATGTAATTTGTATGAATTCAACGCGTGCGTGTTCATGATGTTATCGTACACCCCTCAATTGTGGCCGTTGGATTTTGATTGGATGGCCATAAGGTCAGGTCCATCGTAAGCGTCGTACATCCTCACGTACTAGATCACGCTGGCCCCCTTCCCATGGCTTAATGGGCCTGGCCCAATTCTTTCAACACTCCCATTCTGCTAAGTTGCTAGAACGAAAGGCCAAACATACCCCCCCCCCCGTCTGAACTATTCTTGGGCTCAGTCAATTTCTTAAACAGACCCCCTTATTCAACGTGTTAATTGGAAATACACCCCCTGTCTAACTATCTTTTTTTTATGTTTTAATTTCTTTTTTTCTATTTTTGTTTGTCTTTTCTATTATTTAGTAATTATTATTATTCTTAATAATAATTATTATTATTATTATTAATTTTCATATTATTAGTATTAATATTAATTTTTATATTATATATAAATATCATCATTTAAATTATATTTTATTCAAAAAAACTCATGAATATACTATTCTCTTATATTATTTGTATTAAATATTTTAATCATGCATTAATCAAGACATTTTGCAGTTAATACGATTAAAAAACACGCAATAAACAACAAATTCTATTTTCGCAATAAACTAAACTAACCAATTATTTTTGCAATTGGGTTTCAAATTAATTTTGATTTACTGCGTACTCAGTCAAACTCTCCGCAATCACTACTCCTGGCCGAGTGCGAAGTGATTTAAAATATGTTTGCAAACCCCTAAAAGACACCAACCCATACGAACTACAAATTGGGACTTTGATTCCTCATAAGAGGATACGTAGGCATACGATCTAAAATCGTGGCGAGTCTTGCTAATTAAAACTTAAAACCTTGTTTATCCCAAACCTAAACCTATAGATTAATATCCTTGTGAACAAGGTGGATGAAAGGTTCCTAACACCTTCCTTTCATCTAATCGAGTCTGAAACCTAGAATCTCTGTCTGCGAACTAGGGTTTTCTGTTAGGTTCCCTTCCCGAGGATAAAAACTAATAGTGGTGACTCTTGATTTAAAAACCAGTTGCTAAAGCTGGCGACTCTGCTGGGGGCTCTCCTTAACCCTAGGTTTTAGGTCTCTTTTGGGGTTTTATTTTTATTTATTTATTTGCATTAATTTATTTAGTATTTTATATTCTCTTGTCTATTTTTATTTATTATTATATATTTTCCATGTGGAGGGTTTTATCAACAAAAAAAAGAAATTTTTCCAATAAACCTTAAAAAGAAGGTTCGTCTATTAGCTTAGGGGGTATATCATCCCTGCCAGTTCATGTGACGAATTCTCTTAGAGTCAGTGAATTTCCGAAAAAGGAATACTTATCGAGAGATATCCTCTTGACGAGTAGGACTTTGTAAGGTCACCCATGACTCTTTATAACAACCTTAACCCAAAATCTCATGATGAAACCTTTCACGACTTTGAGATGAAAGTTTCAGTCCGTAAAGAGGCTCCACCTAAGGGAGGCCCTTGTGCCTTGTACCTCTTGTGTTATTCATGGCACCCTTAAGGAAGCCACCTTTTGGGAGGGTAGACTTACCGTAGGTGAAAATTATGGGGCCTACCTCATAGGGGTATCCATCACAAAAACATATCACAAAATCCCATTACTCAATCCAACACTTATACATTCATGCATTCATGTATATCTCATGTTCATCATTTGTTCCTTTTATCTGTCTTATTCACAGGGTACAAAATAAAAGATAACAAACTCAAGATTTTTGGTGATTGTCTTAAAAATGGATGTCAAAGGGAAACAACTTGTCCGCGTCAACGCCTACAAGCCTGGCCTTTCTGAAATCAAAACTATAAAAGGTAAACTGTCTGAAATAGCTCTAAAGATATACACTCGCCGTTATGGGGATACCCTTGATTTGACTAAAGTAAAAGTACAGATGGATGAAGTCTCTTCCCTAATTCAGTTTTATGACCCTCCATTGAGATGTTTCATTTTCTAAGACTTCCAGCTAGCACTGGCTCTGGAGGAATTTGATAGAATCCTGAATTTCTCCAAAGAAAAGGCTATGTAGGTATTGGACAAACTATTGAAGTCAAAGCTTTGGCAAAAGGCCTGAGGATCCCCTATCCTGAATTGGTGCAGAATTATCGAAGAGAAGGTCCGATACAAGGAATCAAAAGAATATACCTGGAGGCTAAGGCACTAGAATTTGCTAATTATAAGGAGTGGGAGTCTTGCGTTGATTGTTTAGGGTTGTTGGTATTTGGTGTAATCTTATTTCCTCGGACTGTGGACTATATTGACCCCGCGGCCATTAGCATATTTTGGGGAGCAAAAGTCTTTAATACGGATCCTACTCCTGCTTTGCTTGCCGACATTTATTACACTTTGCATATGATGTATGAAAAAAGAAGAGGTACGCTAAATTGTTGTAACCCGCTTTTATATACTTGGTTCATGACTCATCTCTACAAGGAAGACTATATGATCCCAGAACTGACCAGGTGTGAGTGGCCACAAAAATTAAGGTCTCTCACTGCAAACTCAATATTATGGTATGCAAGAAAGTTGGATATTAGTGACATCATTATTAGCTGTGGGGATTTTCCTAACGTCCCTTTGATTGGATCGCGGGGCTGTATTAACTATAACCCTACGAAGGCTAGGGTATCCTTTGGAAGACAAACATTCGGACGAACAACTCCGACCACTTATTATCCACAATGTGGGCATAGAAGACCAAGGGTTGCTCAACAAGGTTATTCGGGCCTGGAATAAGGTTAACAAAAGGAAGGTCGAAAGAAAGAATGTCATAGCAAGAGAGCCCTATATCAAATGGGTCCAAGATAGGGTACAAATTATCAAGCTGCCATTCGAGAAAGATCAAGAGTACAAGTCAGAGGTCCCAGAGATAACACCTATATCTTTGGAAGAAGTAGACAATCTGAAAAATGCCTTAAAGCAAGCTCAAAAAGAGAAAGAAACACTGGAAGTCGACCTCCTCAATTTGACTAGAGAAAAGAAACCGATGCAGCTTATACTTGAGTCAAAGGACGAGAAAATTGATAAAAGTCAAAAGGACTTGGAGAAAGAAAGTCTCAAACGAAAGCGTACAACTGAAGGGCTGTTAAGTGCAACGTTCAACCTAGATTCCCACAACCAAAGGTTAGAAAAGTCTGCTGCTGAAATCGGGAGGTTAACTAGGTGGTATGAAAAGGTGACACATGACAAAAATCTACTAGAGGAAAGTTTGAGATTCCAAATCCAAAGTATGGAACAAGCTTCCTTAGATCAAGAGGAGAAAATAAAGTACCTCGCCATCGAACTCCAAAACAGCCATGAATCAGAGGTCAAAGCACGTCTTGAAAGGATAAAAGCAGAGAAACTTTTGACTCAGAGGACTCGAGAATATGAACTTGTATGTTTAGATCTGCAGGGTCTTCAAAAGGATTTTCTCATCCAACGAAGGCTTTACACAAAATTGAGGGGTGAAAAGATGTATTGGGAAGAGCAGTACACCAAGATCGCCCAAGCGGGGAGGGATAACCACAAAATAATCCCACATCTTTACCAGGAATACAGGCACTACAAAGATAAACATGAAAAGCTAGTCTTCTTAGCCAACAATCTCATCGAGGACATCCTGAGAAGTTTAAAAGATGCAGAGAATGTGATGGTTCCTCTCCTGAAGGACGTCGAAGAATTTCTACAGTGTTGTCGAGCAATGGTTGATGGCTTCAGAGCATACATCCGCAGGCGCATTTAGGAAATTTAGTTCTTTTTAATTGTGTTTACGCAAACAAGTTTTGATTTCAATTTGTAATATTTTTCAATATCTGGATTATGTTACTCTTAATAAAGGCATTTTGTTTCCCTATCTCGAAGGCGTGTCTATTTTTAAGATGGTCACCAAATAAAATAATAAGTGGATCCAAATATGCACCCTAGTAAATAAGACAGTTAAAATAAGAATTATTTCATAATCATGCACATCCATCTGCACGCATGCATTTATAAAACACTCGCATGTCATTTTAAAGAAAGAAAAAAAAAACTCATTTGCTTTAAAAATCTCTCCAGTTAAGCCATTGTTAAAATAAGACCTCCACCTCCTTGGCCCCCATATCAAATAAGGGCCCATCAACATAAAGCAATGGAACAGATCGAGGAGACTCAAGTTGTGTTCAAAGAGGATCTTGATCAGGTGAAGGGTGACGTAAGCTCAATGAAAGGAGATTTGAGCCAGGTTCTTCTAGCTTTGAAGAACATTATCGACAGACAGGATTAAATTCCCAGGGTAGATTTTGAAGAGGTAGCCCAAACCGTTGGTGCATCGAGCGGTCACCAACTGAGGAAAGAGCCGGAAGTAAGACCCCAAAAGTCCTCCATGGCCCAGCAAGAGGTTGAAACTGATGGATTCATCCCACCACTGTCGAAAGTAGGGGCATCACATACCCTACAAATTCCAACCAATAACGCAGATAATTACCTAGACCTGCAATACGGAGATCATGACCCAGAGGATACTCCCCAGGAACCCTTGAAGACAACTGGTGCTCATGCTGTGGACAACCCACTGGTAATGAATCAGTATAAAGCCTTGGAAGAAAGACTGAAGGTTGTGAGGGCTTCGATGCTTTCGAAGTAGATGCTCTGGAAATAGGTTTAGTCCCTGATGTGGTTATACCGCCAAAATTCAAAGTACTCGACTTTGGCTAGTATAAAAGGCTCACTTGTCCGAGGAATCATCTTTGTATGTACTGCAGAAAGATGCATGCCCACGCCCATGATCAGAAAGTAATGATTCACTATTTCCAAGACAATCTAAGTGGGGCATCGTTGGACTGGTACATGTAGTTGGAACGAACACATATTCGAACTTGGGTGGATCTCGCTAATGCTTTCTTGAAGCATTACAAGTATAACTTGGACATGGCGCCTACTCTCCTGCAACTCCAAAACCTGTCCCAAAAGAAGGAAGAGTCCTTCAAAGAGTATGCTCAAAGGTGGAGGGAAATGGCATCTCGTGTGCAACCCCCACTGCTGGAAAAGGAACTCGTAGACATGTTCATGGGAACCCTATAAGGGCTTTATCATGATAAAATGGTGGGAAGTGTCGCGTAATGGTTTTCAGACTTAGTGACTATTGGTGAAATAATCGAAACTGGTTTGAAAAGCGGAAAGATATCAGGGGGGGTCGTCAAGCACCCCTTACAATTCAAAAAGACCAGCTTCAAAATTCCCAAGAAGGAAGGAGGGAGAAGTCAATGTTGTTGCTCACAACAAAGGACATCATAACCATTGGTGATCCCGCAAGGACAAAGACAAGACATGTTTAAAAGGCCACCTAGAAATTTTAATCCACTGCCCATGCCACCAAGCCAATTATTACAACACTTGGTTAAGGCATCCCTGGTGGAAATCAAGCCTTTAGCTCCTCTGGTCGGGCCACTCGCGCAAAGATACAATGTCGACGCTGGGTGTGAGTATCACGCAAATTCATTAGGGCACACCATAAACCAATGTTGGGCTTTCAAGCATAAGGTTCATGATTTGCTAGAGTCTCAAGACATCACCTTCGACAAGCCTAATATCAAGTAAAACCTTATGCCTCCGCATGGTGGACCGATAATAAATGCAATCGAGGTGATCACCGATTTTAGGGAAACCATAAAGGCAAAAACCCCTATCAACTTGTTGAAGGAATATTTGTTCGAATGTGGGTTCCTGTTAGAGCACAATAAAGCTTTTGAAACAACTTTGGAAAATCTGGTGGATCAGGGGATAGTCCAATTCGGACTGTACCCTGAAGAGAAATATGTAGCCACAATCGGAGGGAAAAATCCAATGGTAATCCCTTGCCAAGCTCCAAGCCTTACCAAGAAGACTCTAGTCATTCCGTGGGGAGAATCAGCAGAGGTAACTAGAGGGGTACTTAAGAAGACCCTCTTAATACCCACTACTCCAAAAGCTACGATGGTAATTAAGGGACCGTCACCTATCCCTTACGAGAATAATAAAGCGGTACCTTGGAGTTATGACTCAGCCGTTTACATCAATAGAGTGAAGCAGGAAAGCGAGCCATCCACAAGTCAAGGACTTGCAATTTCGAACATAGAAGGGACAAGAGGTATGACCCGAAGTGGGCGAATCTATGGCGTCGAACCATAAAAAAAGACAGATTTGGTTCCAACAAAGGATAAAGGAAAAACAGTGTTTGATACAAATCAAGAAACAGAATCTCCAAACAAAGACTTTACTAATCAAGAGGCAGAGGAGTTTCTGAAAATAATCAACAAGAGTGACTACAGAGTGGTGGATCAGCTCCATCAAACTCCGACAAAAATCTTCATACTCTCATTACTAATCAACTCTGAAGCACACCGGGATTCTTTGATGAAGGTGTTAAGTTCAGCCCATGTTGCAAAAGAAATTTCAGTAAATCAATTTGACAATGTCGTAGCAAATCTCACGTCCGAATCCTACCTGGGTTTCAGCAATAATGAACTACCTCCACAGGGCCGAGCCCATAACAAAGCACTCCATATTACTATGTAGATAGGTACTACCCATTTGTCCAGGGTTCTTACTGACACCGGTTCTGCTCTTAACGTGTTGCCAAAGTCAAGTCTCGTAAAGTTAACAATAGACGACGTGACAATGAGACCAAGTTCTACAATAGTAAAGGAATTTGACGGTTCTCGAAGCTCGGTACTAGGAGAGGTGGACCTTCCAGTCAAGATTGGGCCGCATATCTTTAATATCACTTTTCAGGTCATGGACATCGAACCAGCATACACTTGTTTACTGGGGAGACCTTTGATCCATGCGGCAGGGGCAGTGACCTCGACCCTGCATCAAAAGTTGAAGTTCCTAGTAGAAGGGAAGTTAATCATAATTGACGGCTAAGAAGACATTTTTGTAAGCCATATTGAATCATACAGATATATCAGTGCCGACAAAGATTGCATAGCTACCCTGTTCTAGGCTTTGGAAATTGCTTCGATGGAAACATTATCGGTTGAGAAGTGTAACAAGACTAAAGTGACATCAAGGAGAGATCTGCAAATGACTATGGGAGGTGATGCCTCAAAACGCTGGGAAAAGCTCCCAGAAATTCCTGAGAAAAAGAATCGCTTTGGTTTGGGTTACGAATCGTCAAAGGCTACTCTAAGAGGCAAAGCATGTTTTCCTCCGATCTGGGAGACGTTCGTCAGCAAAGGAACGGAGCATGGCGGGAATGTGGCAATGATATCAAGCAATACTAATACTAAAAGGGCAACCGACTTCATCAGATAGGGCGCCCCAGGAGAAGAGCTTAAAGGATGGATTGATGTGGAGATTCCCGAGATATCTTTCTTTTCTAAGTAATATTTCTTGTTTTGAAAGAACCTATGTCAAACCTGAGGCATAGGGGTTGCTTGTAAGGGTTTTCTTTTTTCTTATTTTAGACAATATTTATAATTAATAAAGTTATATTTTGCATTCAATTAAGATCCTTGTCTTTCTTTTGCATTTATCTATTAAATATAAAAATGGCAATACTTTCTTTGCGTATACATTTTCAAATTCCAAGCGCTAAAATATGCACCAAAACATGATAAATGTGCAGATCCATGCCCAAAATTACCGATAACACCACCGCTACGACCCGATACGATTTTGATGTTCCTATCAACCAAGCCGAAGAGGAAGATGACGAAGATCTTGAACTCTCCGAGGAAATGGCGAGGGAAATAGAGCGAAAGGCTAACAACGTACAACCGTATCAAGAGCCTATTGAGACTATTAACCTGGGCACAGAAGGAGATCCAAAAGAAATCAAGCTAGGGGCAATATTGGAGTAGAGCGTCAAAGACAGGTTAATCAAGTTATTGCACGAGTATATGGATATATCCGCTTGGTCCTACAGGGACATGAAAGGGTTGGATACATACATCGTGGTGCATAGATTACCTCTCAAATAAGGTTGTTCTCCAGTCAGGAAAAAACTTAGAAGAACCCATCCAGATATGTCCAGCAAAATCAGATAAGTGGTTCTCAAACAATTTGACGCAGGGTTCCTAGCAGTGGTAGACTATCCACCCTGGATAGCTAACATTGTACTGGTACCCAAGAAGGATGGAAAAGTACACATGTGCGTAGATTATCGAGACCTAAACAAGGAAATCCCCAAAGACGATTTTCTGTTACCTCACATAGACGTCCTAGTGGACAATACAGCTTAAGCCTCGGTATTCTCATTTAGGGACGGTTTCTCGGGCTATAACCAAATTAAAACGGCACCTGAGGACATGGAAAAGACTACCTTCATGACACCTTGGGGAACTTTCTGTTAAAAATTAATTCCATCCGGTCTCAAGAACACAGGGGCAACTTATCAGAGGGAAATGGTCACATTATTCCATGATATGATCCACAAGAAGGTTGAAGTATACGTCGATGATATGATTGCCAAATCCAATATGGAGGAAGAACATATCACACATATGAAAAAGTTATTTGAGCGGCTACGTAAGTTCAGACTAAGGTTGAACCCGAATAAATGCACATTTGGCGTCAGATTAGGAAAATTGTTAGGTTTTATCATAAGCCAACGAGGCATCGAGGTGGATCCAGACAAAGTAAAATCCATACAAGAGATGCCCGCTCCAAGGACAGAAAAAGAAGTACGTGGTTTCTTAGGGAGATTGAACTACATCTCAAGGTTCATATCGCATCTAACAGCTACGTGCAAACCAATATTCAAGTTATTACAGAAAGATCAGACGATAGTATGGAATGACGATTGTCAAACTGCCTTCGAAACAATAAAACAGTATCTACAAGAGCCACCAATCCCCAGAAGGCCGCTCATTATGTACTTGACAGTGCTCGAAGGGTCAATGGATTGTGTTTTGGGACAACAAGATGAAACTGGTAGAAAGGAGCATGCAATCTATTACCTCAGTAAGAAATTCACTGACTGTGAGACCAGGTACTCACTCCTTGAGAAAACTTGTTACGCATTGGCTTGGGCTACCAAGAGGTTGAGGCAATATATGTTAACCCATACTACATGGTTAATAGCAAGAATGGATCCCCTAAAATACGTGTTTGAAAAGCCAACTCTTACCGGAATAATTGCACGATGGCAGATGTTACTATCAGAATATGACATCCAATATGTCACATAGAAAGCCATCAAAGGTAGTGTACTAGCTGATCATCTAGCTCACCAACCGCTATCAAAATATCAGCCCATGAAGTTTGACTTTCCCGACGAAGATGTCATATTTATAGCTGACTATGAAATACCAGGACCAGATGAAGGGCCCGAGCCAGGGGCACGATGGACACTCACGTTCGATGGGGCTTTAAATGCACTAGGTCACGGTGTAGGGGCAGTGTTAACATCTCCCAAGAATCACCACCACCCATACACTGCCAGGTTATGTTTCGATTGCACCAACAACATCGCTGAATACAAAGCCTGTATACTAGGGCTAGAAGCTTCCATCGATTTAAGAATAAAGCACCTGGAAGTATTCGGGGATTCTGCGTTAGTCATATACCAGGTTAATGGAGAATGGGATACTAAATACCCTAAACTGATTCCATATCAGGATCATGTTTTAAAGTTAGTTGCAGAATTTACAGAAATCACTTTCAGTCATATCCCACGAGAAGAAAATAAAATGGAAGACGCTCTGGCAACCCTATCAGCTATGTTCAAAGTGACTTGGCCGAATCACGAACCGCATATTACGATTAGACATTTTGAAGAACCTGCACATTTCCTTTCTATCAAGGAAGGACCCGACAGTAAACCTTGGTTTTATGACATCAATAAGTACTTGGAAAGGCAGGAGTACCCGTAAAGTGCCTCTATCATTGACAAGCGAACCTTGCGCAGGTTAGCTTCCAAATTCTTTCTAAGTAATGGAGTGGTATATAAAAGAAATTATGATATGGTATTACTCAGATGTGTGGAAAAGCAAGAAGCAGATACACTCGTGAGAGAAATCCATGAAGACACCGTTGGGACTCATACAAACGGGCACGCCATGGCTAGAAAGATTTTGCGAGCAGGGTATTACTGGTTAACAATGGAAGCTAATTGCTATCACTACACGAAGACATGCCATAAGTTTCAGATCTATGCCGATGGGATAAATGCACCATATATGTCGTCATGAGCTACCCTTGGCCATTTTCGATGTGGGGAATTGATATGATTGGTATGGTCGAGCCGAAAGCATCCAACGGACACCGTTTTATATTGGTAGCCATCGACTACTTTACCAAATGGGTAGAAGCAGCATCCTACACCAACGTAACAAGTCAAGTGGTTACACGCTTTATCAAACAGAATATCATATGCATATATGGTGTCCCAAGCCGGATAATTACAGATAATGGGTCTAATTTAAACAGCAAGATGATTAAGGAATTATGAGACGACTTCAAAATCGAGCATCACAATTCCTTACCATACAAACCAAAGATGAACGGGGTCGTCGAAGCAGCCAACAAAAATATTAAGAAAATCATCCAGAAAATAGTGAAGACATACAAAGATTGGTACGAAATACTTCCCTTTGCTCTACACGGCTATCACACTTTTGTATGCACATCAACAGGCGCGACTCCTTTCTCACTTTTATACAGCATGGAGGCAGTACTCCCGGTGGAAATTGAGATACCATCACATTGAGTCCTGGGGGAAACAAAACTGGAAGAGGCAGAATGGGTACAGGCTCGACTCGACGAGCTCAACCTCATTGAAGAAAAACGATTAACGGCTTTGTGTCATAGTCAATCACATCAAAAGAGAATGAAAAGGGCCTTCGACAAGAAAGTACGCCCTCGAATATTCAAATAAGGGGATCTTATGCTCAAAAAGATTTTACCACCTCGCCTCGATTCACGTCGTAATGGACACCCAACTACGAAGGTCCATTCGTAGTCAAAACAGCATTCTCTGGAGGTGGTCTCATCCTTACAACAATGGATGGGGAAAAACTACCGCATCCAACCAACTCGGATGCAGTTAAAAAATACTATGTATAAAAAGCTCGCTAAGATCAAACCTCCAAAAGGGGCGACTTAAGCAAAAAACAGAGCGTTCCGGTGGATCGAAAACCCTAAAGGGCGATCAAGGCAAAAATTAGGGGCACAAAAAAATTTTTATCCCGGTGGATTGAAAACCCGAAAGGGCAATCCAGGAAAAAGTTAGGGATTTCATACAAAGAAATAAAGGACAAAAAGACTGCGATCTGAGAGCTACGATTACGAACCACGAAGGGAAGGATAGATTGGAATCATAAAACTCAGGGGAAAGGGAGATAAGAACATTAAAAGATATGGGGGATAAGCAGTAGCGATTATCATTTTTTCATTGCCATTTACTGTTTTAAGACTTTGTGTAATTACCTCTTTCTAGGAATTGTATCTTATATTCTCACTCGCTCTGGGGCATATCAATAAAACATTTGTTTTCATTATATCTGTTGAATCATGTTTTTACTTTCTCAGATTTGTTTACAGAATACTACGATTATTACTCATGAATATTATCTTGAAATAATTTCAGGGAATTAACAGAATAAAAGCATCTGACAAATATCGAAAAACGCTTGGGTTAGAAAAATAACGAAGGAAAATCCACGTATACGTCCATGCACGTGGCTACTCTTACGTCGTGTAACACAAATGTCTACGCCTGTATATATGCATGTCTACGCCTATGTACATACACATGCCTGCGCCTATGCTTGCACTCAACAATACCAAGTCTACGCCTACATCTGCGCGTCCGCACAAAAAGTCTACGTCCATTTCAGCCCCTATGCCTAAACTTATGACACAAGGTCTACGCTTACGCCTACACATCTATGCATAGGCCATCATTTACGTCTACGCCTACATATATACAAAATCAATGTTTAAATTTTGCTAACACTCAAGTTTAACAATGCTATGACGACACAACATACAACACCAAGGAATTGGTAAATTCTAAGCCAATGGTTTAAAGGAGAATGCCAAAAAGAATTTTCATAATGTTCCAAGGCATACACACATCTTACACACATACATATTTCATATCCCGAGCATACATACACTAAGCACTTTCGCATACAATGCGCATATAGTCAGGGTTCCATGTCAAGATAAAACATCATACATTTTGCATACCCACAACATTCAGCACACATGCATACATATATCACCGAGCGAGCAGACAAATAATATTACCCTCGATTCAACCATTTAAGGGTCAATCCACGCGATACTCCTCCTACAGCTCAACCCGTCACCTCAGTCTTCATGCCGTGACACATCCAGCCCATCACTTAAGTCTTCCCATAGTAATGAGTTCCTTATAAGCCCAGTGTGCTGCCTCTAAGCCACAACATATTTTCAAAGCCCATTATGATGCCTCTAAGCCGCAACATATCCTCAAGACCCATTGTATTTCCCCTAAGCCGTAGCGCATTTTTCCAAAACTCGGTATATTTTTTCTAAGCTGCAATATATCCATTCAAGCCAAACACATTGCCTCTAAGCCGCAATGTATCCTCCAACTCAACATGGTGCCTCTAAGCCGCAACATATCTTCAAAGCCTATTATGTTGCCTCTAAGCCGCAACATATTCTCAAGACCCGTTGCATTGCCCCTAAGCTGCAACGTATTTTTTCAAAACTCGGTATACTGTTTCTAAGCCGCAATATATCCATTCAAGCCAAACACATTTCCTCTAAGCCGTAATGTATCCTCCAACTCAACATGTTGCCTCTAAGCCGCAACATATTCTCAAAACCCACTGCATTGCCTCTAAGCCGCAACGCATTGTCAAAGCTAAGTATATTGCTTCTAAGCCGCAATATACCATTCAATTTAAATACGTTGCCTCTAAGCCGCAATGTATCTTTCCAGATCAACATATTGCCTCTAAGCCGCAATATACCATCCAATTCAAACGCATTGCCTCTAAGCCGCAATGTATTACCCAAACTCAAACCATCATGCAGCGATGTTCGAAACAAAAAAAAGTTTAGCTCATCACATCAGACTTCACGCAGTGATCTATGAACATAAACCATCGCCTCCAATATCAGGCAGCAATCCACAAACGTAATTCATGGCCTCAGTATTTGAACAGCCATACACCATCAATCATTGCTATACTCACCTTCCAAATGGTTGAGTAAGCCAAGACATACAAATTGGCGTTGTTTGCCTCATCATCAAACCCAGGTAAGCGATGTATCATCAGCTTTTCCTATTGCCTCGAGACTTATAAGGGTACTCTACATCAGCGTAACCTTATGTTTGCCAGACAAATTTTGCGATACTTCAAGTATTCAATAAACTTACAATCCAAACGCACGAGACTCAAGTTTTCCCACGCTATTTTATTTGAAAGATAATTGAATAGGGGAAGCTGTTGTAACCCAAATTTTCCCTACCTTCATGATTATATTTAGGTTTATCCCTAGGTATGTTTTGAAGATAAAAATGAAAGAAAAGTGTTTCAACTGAAAATGGTCCATCAATATCTGATTGCCCATTTATAAGAATTCAAATCGACAAAGGGGTGTATCCTAATTCAAGGGAGTGGGGCTTTCTAAATCAGAAAGACCCGTATGCCCGTAGGCCCATTCGCGAAGCATGTTGGCCAATGGCCCATGAGATTCTAATATGAGAGAGTCTATTTCAAGAAAGGCAAGATTTTAATTATATAAGAATATCCATTAAAAGTTTGTTATTGTTAAGTAATAAAGAGGGGGTACGATTTCAAATCAACAGGCCCATGAGGTGATTCAGTTGGCCCATTTCGTTTGATTGGGGGGGTGTGTAATAATTCGTTTTAAGGCCCATACAATGGATGCAATCTGGGCCCATTTGTCATTTTTAGAAATTATTTTGTTGTTACTGTTTTATCTTAAGCATTATTATTAAAACACCTCTTATTACAACTTTTCTATTTTTATTAATTATTTTTACAAAATTAAAAGATCTTTTTGTAAATGAGATTGTGTTGGGTTAGAAATGGGCCTAATTATACGTATCCAAAAGAAATGTTGCTGCAATAGATAAAAAATCACGTGATGGACAGAAAATGTTGTTAGGCCCAAAATCAGGAAAAAACATTTGCTGGGCAGAAGAAACAGAATGCACAGTGCAAGGCCCAAGTTATAAACTGTTACTATATCAATCAGAGGAAAAGATACGCATTGTTTTAGGGAACAAACTGATACTGTTCAGATTGCAGGAACAAACAAAATCAAATCTTATTACAAAACAAATCTCAGAATTGTATCGGTAATATCACAGAACCATAGGATTATCATATCTCATAATCAAATTAACATAAAAGAAAATCTGCTAAAAAGGGCCATATCCAGAACATCACAGAATCGGATTGAATTAGTTTCGAATCTAAACAATTAATATTACAGAACAAATCTTCTAACTCAGAAGGTTACAAGGGAAGTTGCAGAATCAAATCTAATTAACAACCTGAATCACTAATATATAGAAAATTCAATCCAAATCAAATCTTAGATTATATAAGATGAAAGCAATCCAAATCTAAACTGAATCCGTGTATTACATAATCGAATCAATTATAGAGAATTCAATCCCTAAATTTCTCTAAACATCTGAAATTTAAGCCCTAACCTAAATTGGTAACAACTTCCCTAAATTGCTACAACCATAACTCTATAAAAAGGAAGACGAATACAGAAGAGAGGGAGGATTTTTACAGAGAGAAAAATGAAATTAGAGACGGAGGGACCGAGAAGTTGGAAGACCCCCTTTGTCTTTGAATATCCAGAGCAAAAGTGATTAGAGCTTCCAAATCAAAAACCCTAATCACCTTTGGAGGCCGCCACCGCCTCCACGTCCACCGCCGTCTTCACTCATTCACCGTCACCATATCCACTAACCTGCGAATATGAAAAGAGAGAGAAGATTAGTAGGCCGGAGCGTGACATATCGGAAAACTGTTAAAGGTACATTGAACCTAGCTTCGCTATTTCTATACACTTGCTATTACGATTTGGGGGGTATTCGGGGTTTAAAGCTTGTAATCAGGGAGGGTTGTTGATGAGGGAAGCCGCAGTGGTAGATACTGTGTTTTAGGGTTAGCGAGAAAGGGTTGGGGATGGGTTTCTTTGGTTGAACGAGAGAGAGAGAGAGGTTTGAAAATGAAAAGATCATTTCTGGAAAAATGAAAAAAAGAAAGACAAGTTATGTAATTTGTATGAATTCAACGTGTGCGTGTTCATGATGTTATCGTACACCCCTCAATTGTGGCTGTTGGATCTTGATTTGACGGCCATAAGTCCAAGTCCATCGTAAGCGTCGTACGCCCTCACGTACTAGATCACGCTGGCCCCCTTCCCATGGCTTAATGGGCCTGGCCCGTTTCTTTCAACACCCCCATTCTGCTAAGTTTCTAGAACGAAAGGCCAAACACACCCCCCCTGGTCTGAACTATTCTTGGGCCCAGTCAGTTTCTTAAATGGACCCCCTTATTCTACGTGTTAATTGGAAATACACCCCCTGTCTAACTATCATTTTTTATGTTTTAATTCTAATTTTTCTATTTTTGTTTGTCTTTTCTATTATTTAGTAATTATTATTATTATTATTAACTTTCATATTATTAGTATTAATATTAATTTTTATATTATATATAAATATCATCTTTTAAATTATATTTACTCAAAAAAAACCTCATGAATATACTGTTCTCTTATATTATTTGCATTAAATATTTTAATCATGCATTAATCAAGAAATTTTGCAGTTAATACGATTAAAAAACATGTAACAAACATCAAATTCTATTTTCGCAATAAACTAAACTAACCAACTATTTTCGCAATTGGGTTTCAAATTAATTTTGACTTACTGCGTACTCAGTCAAAGTCACTGCAATCACTACTCCTGACCGAGTGCGGAGAGATTTAAAATATGTTTGCAAACCCCTAAAAGACACCAACCCATACGAACTACGAATTAGGACTCTGATTCCTCATAAGAGGATACGTAGGAATACGATCTAAAATTGTGGTGAGTCTTGCTAATTAAAACTTAAAACCCTGTTTATCCCAAACCTAAACCTAGAGCTTAATATCCTTGTGAACAAGGTGAATGAAAGGTGCCTAACACCTTCCATTGGTCTAATCGAGTCCGAAACCTAGAATCTATGTCTGTGAACTAGGGTTTTCTGTTAGGTTCCCTTCCCTAGGAAAAAAACTAATAGTGGTGACTCTTGATTTAAAAACAAGTTGCTACACCAGCAAATAAGAATACTCCTCCAATGTAGGCATCCAATAATATTCAGGGAAAGTAAAGCATCCATACATCAGATCATAGAACTGGACCAGAGTCGAGAGAAGACCTTCCTTCATCCTCAGCTTCATAAGAGAAATGATGGGCCCATACTTTCTCCGAAAATCTATAGAACTCTCGATCTCGGGAATCACACTCATCAACTCATCTATCTTGGGATCTCTGAAATTATATTTCCCAGTCTTTCTCTTTCTGGAATCCATGGTCAAAAAGTATCGGATATATTTACAAAAAGTCAACTTTTAAGTCCCTTGAAACAAAATGTTTTAAATATGCTCATGGGTGCATGAATGCATGATGCAACAATCACACACAAGATCATAAGCATAGGGTTCATAGGTTCAATGTCATGAGCATGAGGTCGAAGGTACTACCCATAAGGTATGATCTAAAAGTTTATCACCTTCTAAAAAAAGTTCTAAGAGGCATCCAGAATCTACATCCTTCCTTCGGATATTACCAACTTCCCGATTGACTCGGTAATTAGCAATATTCTCAGGAAAAACTCATTCAAGCATAGTATCGCGTGACAACCATTTCTGAATTACTCAGTGATAGCTTCTGCACTACACCTAAAAGGCCAAGATGGGTTAAAGGTTCTACAATCCTCAGTTTCAGCAGGCTCCCAGGTCAAAAGCAACACGTCTTCCTGATTACTCGGTAAACGACACTACAGTCAAAGGGGCCTCCACTGAGTGAGGGATCTCATGTCTCCATTTTTAGGATTACTCCCTCAAAGTTAACATGACTTTACCGCCCGTCCTATCTTAAGTTTTCCCAAGTCCGGATATAGGACTTATGAGAAATCACCAAGCACTCTGAAAACCAGGAAAATCCAAACAAACAATTATACAAGACATAATATGGAACAAACAATAGCACACATACACATATAAACAAAGATAGGCTCAACCGACTTAGGGATGGACCATCAAGAGGTCAATCATTCTCCCCAGTGAAGTCTCCATTTTTTCTGTAGCGGTAGAAATGTTGAGACAAAGCCATTAGACTTACTTAACTCGCACATATCAAAATAAAAATCACCACCGCACCTTATTGTTTCCAAAGGAATGGGAAAAGAGCGAATAACCCAAAAAGAGGAGGAGAAAATCTAAGTTCGGGGGTTGGTTATGCAAAGGGAAGGTATTAGCACCCTAAACATCTACGGTACTCTGCAGGAACCTCTTTGAAAATCTGTGTATTTTGGCTATAAAAGTTGTGTACAAAAATAGATTGTAGAGGTGAGAAAAGAAGTACATTTTTTATGATTTTTGCACCCGCCGCGGTTGCGAATCTTTAGTGCCTACGTACCACCTTCTGTGCAATAGAGGATCAGGGTAGTCGTATTTCATCTTTTTTTTAAAAAATTAAAACACAAGTGTGTTGGTTAATTTAAGAGATAAGACATCATTGTCTTATCCGAATGGAAAATATACTTACTACCCACAATTATGAGAAAGGAGAATTTACATCATCTCAAAGTGGAGGATATGGCTTGGATTTTAAAATCAACAAAAGCCTCACTCAACACCCAAGTGGAAAATGTCTCACTTCACTACATATCATAGAAGTTTAGTTGTTTGCATCACTACAAGGATTGGCAAGAGTCTAATCTTTTGAGAAAAATTTTAAGGATAAAAGCCAAAATGGAAAAAATAGTTTGAATGAGATTGATTGACTTCTAGTCTTCTCACAAAAATGTCCAGGTATTATTAAATTGATTAAAGTTTGACTAAGAAAAGATTTTTGAAAATGCATGGACATAAGTCCAAGTTTATTATCAAAATGGTTCAAGTTTTAAAAACAAGAAGAATTTTAAAAAGGAGGGAGAAGATTTTGAAATTAAAGAAAGTGGGAGGAGATGAAGAGACTATCCTAAAGCATAAGGTAAAAGCTAGAGAAAAGAACCGTCTAACCAACAAGAAGCCACCACTTGACACAATGAGTCAATGTAGAGTTCCCATCCTTTGGATTTGAAACCAAACAAACAAAGATGATAAATCTCTTAAGAGAACCAAATTCAATTATATTAAGTCTTCACAAAAATTGAGCAGAGTAACAGTTGTATCGAGATGAATTCCATATCACAGCAAAGCATGTAATCACAATGACCTGCACACAAAATAAACAAACAGTCCAATATCTTGGGGTAAACCCCAAGAACTCCAGACAAAATAATAGTTAAGGTCACAAGGTCTCCATGATAGGTTAAGGCCCCTAATCCTAAGTCCAAGAAGTCCATGTCTCCAAAATGTAAAGGATAGTAACCAAGTAGTCCAAGTAACATTAAAGTTTTTTTATGGTTCAAGTTGATTATTAAGTATCTTCAAAAAAAATAAATGAAAAGCTCAAATGAGAAAAATAAAAATGGAAAAAAGTAAATGCTCAAGTGAGCAAATATGAAAATAGCATGAAATGTAAATGCTAAAAATAAATGTGCTTAAAGTAAAGGCATAAAGTAAAAGCATAAAATAAAGTCAATTGTTAGGAATTGGTGGTTAGTTGAATGACCATCTTGAAACTTGAATTTGGAACTCATTAGAGGATTGGTAGAACCAAAGCCTCTCAACAACAAGTTGCATTTGCTTTTTGTCAAGTATATCATTCATTTAAGAATTCTTAAGGAAATATTAAATGATTAATGATGTTTAATTGATCCATTTTGACAAAAATTGATGAAGATTTATTAGAGGATTGGTAGAACCAAACCCTCCTAACAATGAATCTCAAGATTATTGGATCAAAGGGTTCAAATCAATATACTTGGGCTTGCAAACATGGGTTTAGGCCACGAATACTCATTTCTTGAATCGGGACAAAATTTAGCGCTATGTTAAGCAATCGTAAGTGGACTTATATAGAAGTCGCACATATTTTGAGGCCGGTCAATAGCAATCTATGTACCATATATTTTGAGACATGATATAGGAATCATGCTCCAATAACATTTAGTACAATAAGAATGGGATAAGATGAAAAGGGATGGGGTGAAAAATAAACCACATTTGAACTAAAAGTTTAATCAAACTATTATTAAAAGCATTCATCCATTTTTATGGAGTTAGACTCAATACCATGGATCCAATGATGTTAATAAAGTTCCTGATCCAAATCTCATAGTTCTAGATCAGCCAGAATATATATAAAAAATAAAACTGTATTAAAAATAAGAAAATAAGATTTTAAAATGATTTTAAAATGATTTTAAAAAGAAATAAAGAGGAAAAATAGCAATTATATTCAAACTAATCAAGAAAAATTAAACAAGACCATAAAAAAAATCAGAAATGAGCTCAAATATTTATATAAAATTTTTGGTGATTTTTTAAAGTCAGAAACTATTTTTAAAATTACAAGAAATAGACAAAATAAACCAAAAATGAAGAAAAATAGTAAAGTATGTAATAAAAATAAATGAGGTTATCAATATTTGTCAAAAGATCATTGGATCCTTCCCTAATATTTCCAGAATTTAAAAATGAAGAAAAGTATTTTTTTAGTAATTAAAACAATTCAAATAAAGTAAAAAATTATAAAAAATATCAAAACACAAAATAAAATTGTGAAAAAATAAAAATCAGAAAGAGAAAAATCAAAAGTATTTTTCATAATTTTTTCAGATTTTTTGAAGTTGAAATGGATTTTTTATGATTTTTTGAAGTTTAAAACAATTTAAATATAAAAATCAGAAAATAAAATAAAGTCAAAAAAATATGGACCAATGGATGAGAGTTAAAACTCGTTAGTAAGCTAATCCAATGGATCAGACGTGTTGTGCATATCATGGTCATTATTTAATAAAGCACTGAATCAAATATTAAATCAGGTTTTTGAAAATTCCAAATGGCACATTTTCATTGGTTGAAGCATGACACATTGGTCATCTTCAACTTCTAACCAGTCTCGAAACCAGGTTCCTCAAACTGCAAAATTAGAGCTCAAGATTAATACCATTCGCTTCGTCTCATCAAGACGAAGACAACCACACCTTCGCGAAAAATTTGGATAAATTGTAGCTCAGTCGTTCTCGAAGAGAAGTTTTGAAAAGCGATTTGAAATTTCATGGTCAAAACGTGTTTCCAGTTGAAAACAAATGTTGCGACTAGAATCCGGATGATGAGAGCTTCACAATAGTATCAAAGTTTGAGAGAATTGGTGAAGGAATATACATATTGAAGTTAAGTTACAGAGCTCTGAAACTGGACTTGGCTAGCATGATTCAGGGAGTTTTAGAGCTTAATTCTTCTTCTGTTAGCTTCAGTGAGGATCAAGGAAGGTGAATTAACAAAGAAAAATGATTGAGGAAGGCTGTAAGAGAAAATTCGAAGTTGCAGAAAATTATGTTCAAGAGAGAGTATGGCAGGGCGATTTTGGATTTCCAAGCTTGAGAAAATGAATGAGGAATGATACTCTATTTATAGGGAAGTGAATGGAATGCTCAAGCGTGTGAAATGATGAATTTTGGAGGGAAATCGTGTGAAGTTGCAAACAAGAAAAGTGTGACTTGTAGTTTGATCAAAACTCATCCAATTCTTGCGTTTTATCATGCTAATCACTTCTAGAGGTTCTCTAAACGTGATTAGAAGCAAAAACGCGCAAAAATTTTGTGTTTAGAAGCCAAAACAAGGATTTCAAATTCTGACTTTTGGAGAAACTTCAATTTTAAGCTACCTAATTCAAATCAATGGCATTCTCAACTCAAGGGGTCTTAGGATATGATTCTTGAAGCTTTAGAAAGATGAGGTTACAAGCTCTATAATTTGCAAATAATAGGATCAAATGGATGCTTGAGCTGAAATTTGTAATGATTCAAAGTTGAGAAAAAGATGTTGACTTTCTATACTTAGAAAATTTTTAAGTTTTTCTTCAAAAATGACTTATAATCCCTTGCATCCAAACATGGCCTTCCACTTAAAATTCTCTCTTGACAAAAAAAGATGGAATGAAATAGATCTCTTGAATGACATTTTGAGATTTGAACTATTCAAAATATCCAAAAATTGAGAAAGTTATGACTTGTTGAAGTTGGAAACAATTCATGAAATGACCTATAATCTTTTGCATCCTTAGGGAATCTTCCATCTATTTTTACACTTTGAAATTAAAAGATGGGTTGAATTTCACATCTTTAAGATCATTATGGAAAAATAATGGATTCAAGGTGATAAAAATTGACCAAGTTATGATCATTTGAAATCAACTAATGGAATTTGAGGGTTCATCTAGAGGACTTGTAACCTTTCTTCATCATCAAGTTTCTTCCATACAAAATTTCCTTGAAACTTTTGAAGTGATTTTCCAATAACCCTTTGAAAAGAATAATGTCTATGGAGTCACTCAAAAATACCAAAATATGAGTAAGATATGCCCTTTTGAAGTTCAAAACCCTAGCTTCTAGAGCAAGAAAAATGCCTTGGGAAACCGTTGCAATTTTGACCTATCTCCTTAGACAAAAACTTTTGTGATGCGAATATGAGTTGTTGAGGATGATAAGGAGAAACCATAGAAACCAAAACCACATTTAAATCTTGAGAATTGAAGAAGATGTGCACTTGTGATCAATGAATCAAGGATTTGCCCAATTGAGTCAAAATTCTTCAATCAATCCTTGTACCTTTGAACCATCTTTGACAACTTAAAGTATGATTAATAATAATATATTTTGTCATGATATTTCTTCAAAGTATCTTCAATGTTGAGGCTTGAGTCTCAAAGAAACTTTGTTGAGGAAGGCATAGAAATTAACTCATGAATCCATAGATCAATCTTGATGGAATGTGTTATGCTTTCTACTATAATCATCATTAATTGGGGAAAACACTTTTGTATTCATTAGCTAAAGGATAATAAAAACATAGATGACCATAAAATATAAGTCAAGATGCTTGGTGATTCCTCATGAGCAAAGCTAAAGATAAAGAGAAGATCTAGGCCCTAGTGTGCTCTTGTTATGATTGAGTTTATATGATATGATAAAGGAATCTTAGGGGCAAAAATTAGGGTACAATAGTGAGTATATATGATGTTTTGATGATTTATATGATGCATTGTGATGATTCACCGATACTGTGTGTTAGGGTAGTAGTGACTTAAGAGATAATGGGAAATATTTAGAATTTAAATAATTAGTTTGAGATTTTTTAAATTTAATAATAATTAGTTAGAATTATTTTATTGAGTAAATAAAATAAAAATTATGTAGAATAAATAAGGAAAAGATGGTAATTGATGAAGTGATTTATCAGGGTAAGATGGGAAGACCATGGAAAGGGTCCAAGGGTTAAACAAGGAATAGAGGAAAAAGTGTGTCATTTTGTGCAATTGTGAAAAGAGAAGAACGATGTGGAGAACTAAGGCACAAAGGGGAAAAGAGAGAGAGAGTGAACCATATATAGATCTTGGGATAAGAATTGATTGTTAGGAGAATCTAAGGTAAGGGGAGTTTATCTTTGTTATTATAATCGATCTAAGTTTTAGATAATTGTAGGCATGTGTTGGGGTTTTGGTTGATGATGTTAATATGATGATTTGATGAAAATTGATGAAATTGTGATATTAATTTACAATTAATTGATGCATAATATGTATACTAAGATGTGTTGTTGTTATATTGTGATGAATTGGGACTAGTAATGTGAAGAAATCGTGTGAAATTGGGTTGGTGCAGTGCAGAGATCGCAATAGGGAATTCCTGTCTACGTTGGCTTGTCGGGCAGGCATTATGCATCTTCGAGCAAAGGAAGTTCTCCATTTATGTGCTGGGCAAGCACGAGGAAAAGGGAAGAGGTGAAAAACGTAGCCCCTGGAAATTTGGATGGAGAGGGATGACTCGCTCAAGCTTCGTCAGGCGAAGCAAAGGTGAGGGGTGTCTCGTCGGGCGGGCGAGGTGCTGCACCGGGAAAAAGAGAAAAAAGAAAAACAATTCTCCTAGATTTTTTATGAGGAATAGGTTGTCGCTCCTGCTTCACCATGCAAGCCTCGTGCGAGCAACCTGCTTCGTCGGGCGAGGGACAGCAGTCAGAAACTTTGAGAGGTCGTAACTTGAGTTTCAGGACTCTGTTTGATGTGCCGCTCAAAGTGTTAGGAAGCTAACGCGATGTAATATACCTTGTTATAATAAAATGATTCATATGATGTATCTTCATAATACTTTTATAGGATTGAACTAGATCTTGAATGATGAGATGTGTTAATACTATGATGAACTGATGATATTATGTGATTAATGCAGCATGATGTATGTTCGTATGATAAAATGATGTTTGATATGATGATTCCTTGTGTATTATGATGTATGTAATGGCATGTGATGAATTCATGAGCGGTGATGCATTTTGACTAGTTATTGTCGTGTTTATTGTGTTGTTGCACATCATGCATTCATGGCATATTTTAAGACTTCGGTCCAGTGATGTTGTTAGGACAATTGGTCTAGTGATGATAATAGGACATCAGTCCAGTGACAGAATCAATCCCATAATGTGTATTGAGTGCAATATTTATGACGTGCTCTGGTTTCAAGTGGGAACTGATCCTACTAGTGGGGATTGGAGAAACGATAACTAAGTCATCAATGAAGTTTTGGTACCACATACATGAGTCTAATGAAGTTGAATTACATACTTTGTGGAATTGCATGATATATGATTGTGTGATTTTTTGAGAATGTGTGAATTGATTATGTATAACGATGATTGTTTATTGATGATATGATGATGCTATAAATGAATAATGTAGTGAAGGTGTGAGTATAACATGAAGTTTTGATGATGTGTCATTTCTTGCTGATGTAACTACTATATTTATTCCTTATATATTTTATAGTGATTATGATTACTCACCCTTTTTGCTTGGAAATGTTGCCTCTATATGTGGGTAACTTGCAGGTGATCATGAATATTTCGTCGAAGCTTAGAGGATAGCTTTAGAGTAAGGTGTTTATTTCTGTTGATTTTAGAAGGTCTTGCTCTGATATGGAACATCAGGGTTAGGAACGTTTGTTTTGAAACTTTCATGTTCTTTTGCTTATTTGAGATGATGAGTTACCTTTAATGGTATTTAATTGTTTGATTTATGATTTATGAACGATGAAGTGTGATGAAGACTCTATGAAGTACTTTTAATAAAAATGTTTTGACTATGATTCCGCTGCGATGATTTGAATCTGATATTGATAATTTTGAAGAAGTAGTTTTTCTAAATGTTTGAAAATCCGTGTTACGGAGCAGGATGTTTTATATGATATTTTTATGAAGATGTGACACCTTTGTTGGTGAATTTATTTGATTTAATTTTCGTAGAATATATGCAAAAAATTTGTGGGCTTAGAAGGGTGTTACAATTACTCTTTTTATATTTCTCAAGGATGGAATTTCTCCCTTTGTATTTGTCTCCCTTGGAAAATATATGTTGTCCTTTGAGCTCATTAAGCCTTTTGTTGAGGCTCTTTTTGTCTTTTTCAAGTACTTGTGGTACCTTTTGACAAATAAACTCATCTCTTTGTCATTCGACTCATAGTTGTTAATAACATTCCTATTATAATAGTGATAATCATTTGAGGATCTTAAACTTGAAGCCCTAAGATATTTAGACTTCAATCCTTCATCCTTTTATGTTTCTTTAACCCTTTTCTTCTTTTTCTCAAGCTTCTTTTCACGTTTTCCAAGCAATTGAGTTCTTGCTCGTGTTCTTCCAACTTTTCAAACAAGGCGGTGAAATCAAGTGTTGCAAGATTGTCAGCTTCCTTGATCTCAGTGACCTTTGTTTGTCAATTCCTAGTAATACATATTAAAACCTTGTTAGTAGCAATAACATTGGAAATAGGATTACCTAGTAAATTTAAACGATTAATAAGATGCGAGAACTGCTTTTGCATTTGAGCAATGGTTTCAACATGCTTCTTGTGAAAGAGTTCAAACTCTTGATTAAGTGTATTAATCCTAGCTTGTTTGACCTCATTAGTTCACTCATAGGTAACTTGTAAAGTATCACACATAGCTTTAGCGGTCTCACAATGAGAAATGTGATAAAACTCATAAACACCAAGAGTGGATATGATAATGTTTTTTTACTTTCCAATCATGTGCCTACTTCTTATTATCATCCTCATTCCATAAGTTTTATGGATTTGGTACGGTAGCTCCATCAAACTCATATCTCACTAGTGAATGGCTTGTCACGCATCTTTGTCATATGAGTCGACATGAATTTGCATACAAGCTTTTCAATAACTATAGTTTTCTCCCATGAAAATTGTGGCTCATTTATAATCCCCTTTAGGTTCGTACATCATTTTCTAATAAGTTTCGAAGTTGGGATGAACTAGGCTCTTGATGCCCCCTTGTTAGTCGAAAACACCTTATCAAGAGGGGGTGAATAGATCACCAAGCCAAAAAATCCAAATAAAATTTTGGTTTTTAAAATTGATTAGAAAAGAGTGCACGCGAAAGGTTTTAAAAAATAATCACCTATACGAACCACGTTATTGGAAGTCGAATATGCAAATATAAGAATGATTATGGAAGGAATACAATAATTTGGAATTTATATACTTCAATCAAGTAACAACTTATTTAACATTTTTAGCAATTTACTAGCAATACTATTTCCAATGATAACTAGCAAAAGAACAAATTAAACAATTTTTCGAACACTTGGTGTGCAACAGAAATTTTCAGAATTTTACTTTGAGTTAAATGAACTAAACAATTTGTTGAACACTTGGTGCGCAACCAAATTTTCATTATTTTCCTTTGAGTTGAGTTGATATGAAAAAGCACTTATAATCAAAAGTGATTATAAGAAAATCAATACACATATCAAAACAAAAACAAATCCGGAAAATTCCTACGTGTCGATCGATTACTCAATGCTATTTGACAAATTTGAAGGAAAATTGCGATACAATACGGAGCGGAAATTAAAATTTTCCTTTAGTGATCCTTACTAATGGGCATGGTCAGTGATAGAAACTATTACCTCTTATGGCGATTCAGAACTTCGATGATGTGATTACGAGCGTTGGTGAAGAACAACGCATTTACTTAGTCCATACAAACAGATCGCTTTCGGTCACAGTGTTAGCTACTTATCAACAAAAACTTTGAGTGAGAGAGTTAGAGAATATACGACTAGAGTTTTAATACCTAATTTTCATCAAGTGAAATTCCTTCAGCAAAAGGGTTCTATTTATAGAACCACTTATGTGGGCTGCAAGTTAAAAGCCCAAATAAGATTGTAAGCTAAAATCCCAATTATTCATATGGGAATCATACCTTATGATGTATCATATATCACTTAAGTGCGTGGTACCTTACCATATTCCGTATTCCACTTAAGCGTATCGTACCTTACGGTGTTCTATAATTCACTTAAATGCATCGTACCTTACGGTGTTCCTTATTTACTATGTCTCTCATAAATTTGTTCTTATGTGTGTAGGATTTCACGACGTTGGAAATTATATTAAATCACACATTTAACATGATAAATAGTGAGTGGTATCTAGCAACACATCACTGCTACCCAAGTCACGAAAATGTCATGTGATCTGACATTAAAATTTCGTGATAATACTTGTGTGTACAATTACCCTTTTGACCTTATGTCTATATTGAGCACGAGGCATACACTGTGTCACCCTTGTCCACTTCAATATTGGGCCCTTAGACATTTATCCTGTTATGCGGGGTGGGAAAATTCCATTTAGGTCACTCATGTCCCTCAACATGCTTTATGAAGTACCCATTAACTTTCTTTATGGTCATCCAGTTACGGATAACATTTGATCAGCAATAAAGTACTTGACTTTAAATCTAGGATCCATAGTGGTTTCATGTTGAAGGGTGATATACACCACTATCAGCATGAGAATAACTTATGACACTTTTTGCATAACATTTTATGTATTATTCTCATAGCGGGTCAATCTCGTACAAATATTACTCCTAATATTCATAATTATGTCAAGAATTGATAACTCCCTATCTATGATCCATGAGATGTGATCATCAGTCTATCTACATAATAATCTCAATGCTTTAATGTTACCCCACTTCACAATAAAGCTCGACTACGGATACTTTAAGAATATTGTCCTTATGTTCAATGGAATCTCATGATTAAGTCACACTTAACATTTCATTAAACAGACTAACTATTCTAGGGACTTTATTATTTTGGAAAAGCAAACATAATAAAGAAATGCCTTTTTATTATTAATAAATAATTTTATACAAGTACCAAAAGTATTGGCCTCTAGGGATTACACCAACAAAATTGATGTATGAAAATTAAAGCAAGTAAAACGATAAAAGAAAAGAGACACATGGATTTATCTTCACGGTTCCCCACTTTTGTCCTTGCGTGTAGGTATGTCTGCGCCTAATTCCAATGGAATTAGGATAATTCTTACTATGCAAAAAGTTTGATACAAGAGAATTGTTCCAAGAGCAACTCCACAAACCCTAACATTCGTTGTTTATTCAACCCCTTCTCTTCCTTTGATCTTGAGAAAGACCAAGACACAATAGCTACAAATTGATTATTTGGATCTTGCTACTCTTTTGTGTACTTTATCTCCAAAGTTTTCGCGCACCATTAATTTCACCTATTATAACACAAGACTTCAATTTGATTCTCCATTCTCGCACTAATTCATATGTGTTATTTATCTCCAAAGGGTCCTATATGTTCTTTATTTGTAAAGATTTTCATTAGGCTGCAATCCTCTCTTAAATATCTTGCACGAAAACCCCTAAATCAACCAATGATCTTGGATGGCAAACCTGTGATTTTTTCGGATGAAGACCTCTGTAAATCTCAACCCTCTTCTAGATGTCACCACCAACAAAAGATTATTATGATGATTTGTTAGTGTGTATGCATAGGTTGGAGATTGAAGATGAAGAGAAGTTGCAGAAAATTATTATAGTATCATCAAGGTGGAATAATGTATGAAAGATGTATTTATAGCTATGGAAGTTTCTTGGAAAAATATGGAAATTTAGAATTAAAAGAAAATAGAAAATTTGATCCATGAAACAGTATGAGTCGGCCTGTAACTTGCATGTGTCGGCTCATAGTGTTAATTTTAACAGCATGAACCAGTCTGAAATGACTTATGTGTCGGTCTGACCTAGGAAGAAGAAAACTGCTTATTTAAGATAGTACATGAGCTAGTGTGACCAAGGCATAGGCAAAACCGCTTATTTAGAGGAGTACATAAGCTGGCCTGAAAGGCTGTATGAGCCGACCTATACAAGCATATGTAGTGTAGAAAATGATTTTTCAAGACTGGGACAAATTTGACTATGTTTCAAATAATTTCTAAGACTTCTAAGTGCATGGGGCGTCACACAAACTCAGAGATGTCGTCTGATATATAGAAATTCTATATTATTATAGTTTTGACATCATGCAAAACACATCTAGAAGAAAGTTGCACTCACAAATTTGACCCGAGGAAAAACTAAATCCCACTATTTAGGCACAAACACTCCAAATTATTTCCCAAAGTTTTGTTGGTTATATCATTCTATCCATCTATTTGAGGATGGGCTGTAAAACTCTAGTTCAGCGTAATTCCAAATAATGCCCAAAGAGTAATCCAAAAATGTCTGAAAAATTTGGTGTCCCTGTTTGAAGTAATTGACTAAGGAACCCCGTGAAGACGCACAACCTCCCTGAAAAAGAATTTGGCTATGTTGGACACATCAACAATCTTCTTACAAGAAATGAAGACCATCTTGGAGAACCTGTCTACTACAACAAATAAAGAATTTACACCTCTTTTTGTACGAGGAAATCCCAACACAAAATCCATGTCTAATCTTGCCAAATATCATCAGGAATAGCTAAAGACATATAAAGACCAGTATTTTGAGACAGAACCTTAGAAACCTGACAAGTATAACACCTCTTGACTATATTACCGATGTCCCTTCTCAAGTGTGGCCAGCAGTATCTCTCCTCCAGGCTAGAAATTGAAGAATGAAAAAACACAAGAAGGGGGGATTTGAATTGGGTTTTTAAAACTTAAAGTAAAAGACATGTTGATTATCCTGGTTCGTTTGAACTAAAACTACTTCAGTCCACCCGCCAAGGTGATTTCGCCTCTCTCAAACGAGGTCTTAATCCACTAATCAAGCTTGATTACATAGATACAATGATAACTGTCAAAGTCCTCTTGAGGTTAAACCACAACCCGGTTTTCTCAAGGTATTACACATCACAATATTTGAAAGCGTGTATAAAATATATTTTCTAACAAAAAACAGTATAACACAAGTGATGTATTACATAATTGAAAAACAAAGGATTGAATATAGTGATATTTTCTCGTTTGCAGTGCACAGCCAAAAAATCGTAAATGATTTCTTCTTTGAGTCTTGTTTATATAGGCAATGCATGAGAGGTCATTTTGGAATGTTGATAAATAGTAGTTAATGAACTTTCCAAACATAGAGATTACTGTCCTCTTTCATCCGTTACTTTTGAATAGCCATGAATGAAATATAACGCTTCAGAACATGCTTGCTAAAGATCGCATCAGAAGTTGAATGTTACCGTTGAGACTCGTTTACTTCTTTCTAGAACATTACAAATCATAGTACTAGAGTTCTTTGTTCGCAGCGTTTAGTGCACCCAAAAGTTGTAACACCAAAACTTTTTTATTTAAGTGCGTTGCACAGATTGCTTCTACGTAAGATGGTCATAATAGATTTTTAACAATGATCTATCTCATCTTCTGTGCTTCTTATATTAGAATTTCTCTACAAAACAGAATACTTATTCAAGGAGCATAATTGTTCTTTGAGAGTTTGTTATCATCAAAACTCTTACAAGGATGTAGAACCAAACTATGTTATAACAATCTCCCCCTTTTTGATGATGACGAAAACTTGGATATTTTAATAGAAACTTAAAGAACATAAAGCATTAAACTCTCCCCCTGAGTTGGATACTCAGATAAATAAAAATACCTCCCTGAAAATGTTTTGATCAGAGTTTTGAGAAGAATATTTTTGATGCTCCCACAACTGTCCTCAACAGAGGTTTTTCCTGTTTTGCTTTCAGAAGATAAAAAGTTGAAGTTATGATATTCAACATGTTTGAGACTGGGTCTTGATACTGTTATATTCGAAATATCTTACATTATCCCCCTTTTTTGTCAAGAATCAAAAAGCAATAAAAACACTTTAGACAGTAAAATGCATTTTGTGTTTCAAAGAGATTCAAGGACATAAAAAAACATAATGAGGAAAAAAACAAATTTCAGAACTAAGTTTGAGGAGGTGGAATTCGTGTGAACAGGGCTTCCAATAAACTCTTAATCGTATTTCTCTATTCCTCTTGTTTCCCAAGAATCCCCTTAATTTCCTTGCAAGTTTCATCCTGCTTGTTTAGCCTTTCCTTAAACACAACATTTTCTTTCTTCAACTCCTCCAGAGTTTGTAGTACAATATAAGAAGAGGGTACTTCAGCATAAGGGACCACTTTTTCAGAGCAAAATGCAGTTGATTTTGACGCAGGATCTTCTTTAACTTTCTTACCTTTGTCCTGAAACATGACCAGAGGAAGAGGATCGGAGAGTGGTTCATCACACTCTAATGTCTGATGAGTTTCCCAAGGGGTATTGTCTAGCAGAAGGAGTGGCTTCTTTTCCCAGTGACGTAGAACTTGATCCTTGAAGATATTCATGCGATTACAGAAGTTATGTTGAGATATTTCATAACTAAGCTCCTTTAGTATCAAATATTCAGAGTTAAACCATTTTCTGAACTGGTTCCAATGAGAATTAGAAGCAGCTGGGTTAATATTCTCTATGCAAGCTAGCTTTAGAGAGTTAATCCATTCTTGTATTTCTGTTTCAAATATCAGCAAGGATTTACCAATATCTGCTTTGGTGATTTTTGGTTTTGGTTTTGGAACAACAATTATCTGAGAGCTTGTGACGAGATTGTCCAAAACTTCTAAGTCTATGATTGTTCTAAGGGGATCTTTTGGGTGGTTATTTGGAGAGGGAGAGTCAGAAAGGATTATGGGCGAATTTGGTGAGTTTGGTGGAGTGGACTGATAAGGAGATGGAAGATTTGGGATGGAGAGGTTCTGAGAAGAAGTTGATGGAATTATTTGTGGTTGAGAGACCATGAGAGGAAAGGTGATGCCAGGGATGGATGTTGTGGTATCAGAATCAAAGATTGGATTTTCGGTTTAGGGAGCTTCAAACAGCGGATCAAATTGATCAATATCAGAGAGAACTTTTGCAAGTTCAGGCTGATTTTGGTCAAGATGGGTAGAAGATGGATTGTTCATAAGGTTATCTAGAGGAAATGAGGTGTCAAAGTCTAGGTCAAAATCATCAAAAGTTTGAGGAGATGGATCTTCTGTGGGCTTTAGATATGAAGGGTTTTCATATGTTGATAACAATATTGATTAAATGACAGAAACAAAAGAAGGGTTACCTTTCTTTTTGGCAGCTTTGGTAGTCTTCTGAGAAGTTCCTTCTGTAGTTGCTTTCCTTTTTCTCGATTTTCTGGGAGAAACTTCCAGAGGTTGTTGTCTTAGATCACGAATGTTCATCTGGATTTGTCCCATCCCTCTTGCAAGCATCCAGATACATGAGAACAATATCTGGAGAAGAGTCTGCTTGAGTGAAGAGATGAAAATCCTTTAGAGGAACTCTTTTACTGGTAATGACTTCCTTGGTGGTTATTGTTGGATCCTTCTTAATAGTTTCAATATTCTTCATCTTCTTCAGATTTTTGACATTTAGAGGTTTACCAGCATAAGCTTCCAGAGTGCTAGCTTGTTGAGCCTCTGTCAGATGTTCTATCAATTTGTTTTTTGTCAGAATATCTGAAATGAGTCTTCTCAGAGGGATCCAATCTCTCTTTTTTATTTCTTCTTCTCTTGTTTCTTTTACGTCGGTCTTCGGATGATTTAACAGAAGATGTGGAAGATTAACCTTTGCTTTGGTGGAGATGAAGTACATAAGGTACTTCTGATCAATGTTGATGTAATATGGAGAACTTTTGGGCTTCCTGTGATTGATGCAACCTAAAATGATTTTAGACCAAATTATGAGGTAATCCTTCAGGTCTTTGATTTTGTTGGATGGTTGGCCAAAAGTAAATATTTCCTTTGAGATCTTGGTTAGGTCAGAACTTTTGTCAGCCATATCACTGCATCGAATTCCGCCACCATCATGACCTATTAGTTTCCCAATGTGATCTTCAAATATGATGATTTTCTTTCCCATAATGAAAGATGTAACCTGGTGATTTGAAGTTGTGGCATGGATCCAGAATTCTTTAACAAGTCTTGGAAAAAATGGACCTAGGAGGCGATCAAAGTACTTAGTCCATCCTTGGAACTTAACATCTGGGATTAAATTATATTCACTTTCCTTCATGCTTACGAAATCAACAATGAACTCACAAAGAACTTCCAGCAAATCAATGGGTGTGAGGAGAGTTCTTAAGGGTTCTACATACCTTTCTACTATTGAGGAAGAAGAGCCAGGAATGTTTTGAGAACCTTGGGAGAGTTGTTGATATGAAGTCATTTGTTCACACAGACTCTTTTAGGGTTTTGAAAGATTCAACAAGTTGAAGAGAGAGAATAAATTGAGAGTGGAAGTGTGATAGTGATTGTGAGCGAAGTATATATAAGAAAATAGAAGTCTTAATTAACAAGAAAAATATTTAAAGAAAATGATTATATGCATTAATGATTCCTGAAAAGATGGATAGCGTGAAGATATGAAATAATTACCGATTTGACACGAGCCTCAATGCATCAACTCAACGTTTCAGTCTCTTCAGAATTTGAACATGTGTTCAGCCTTAGAGGAAGACCTTGCGTATAGAGTTGAAAGATGTTGATATTGTGAACTGCATGCTTCTATCTTTGAAATGAACCGTTTGGAGAATGTTCAGAATGTTCACACAAGAAAAATTAAAGCATAAAATTCTGAGGATTAAAGTATACATAAACAAAACTATCATTATGGGAATAATTCCATGCTGAGATGTTTCAAAATGAAGTTAAACCTATCTTCAGAAAGGGGTTTAGTGAAAATATCAGCCCATTGATGGTCTGTGTCTCTAAATTTTAACGAGAGAATTCATTTCTGAATATAGTCCCTAATAAAATGATGTTTAATTTCTATATGCTTAGCCCTAGAATGTAAATGGGATTTTTTGAAAGACAAATAGCGGAAGTATTGTCACTGAGAATAGGAATGTTACTCTCATATATGTTGAAGTCTTCAAGTTGACTTTTCATCCAGAGCATCTGTGTGCTGCATCCAGCTGCTGCTATATATTCAGCTTCAGTAGTTGATAGTGCAATGGTGGATAGCCTTTTTTGTTAGAACACGAGATTAGATTGTCTCCCAGAAATTGGAAGCTTCCATAAGTACTTTTTATTTCTATTCTGTCTCCAGCGAAGTCAGCATCACGGTACCCTACTAATTTTTATTCTTTGGATTCTCTATAGCAAAGACCAAGATTAGTAGTACCTTTCAGATACTTGAAATTTTGCTTAATAGTTATTAAGTGAGATTCTCTAGGATCTAATTGGAATCTAGCACACAGACTGACACTATACAGAATATCAAGTCTTGAAGCTGTTAAATATAAGAGAGAACCAATCATACCTCTTTAGAGATTTTGTTCTACCTTCTTATTTACCTCTTCCTTTTCCAGAATGCATGTGAGATGCATAGAAGTTTTGGCTGGCTTACATTCTGACAAGCCAAATTTCTTCAGAAGTTCTTTGACATACTTGCTTTGATTAAAGTAGAAAGTAGGTTCCTTCTGGAGTTTGATTGATTTGGATACCCAGAAAGAAATTGAGTTCGCCCATCAAGCTAATTTCAAACTCTTCCTGCGTAGACTTAGCAAATTCTCTTCCCAAAGAGGTTGGCGACTGGAGCAAAGGTTTTTGTATAGTCTATCCCTTCTTTCTGACTATAACCTTGTGTCACCAGTTGTGCTTTATTTCTGACGACTTCTCCTTGTTCATTTAGCTTGTTTCTAAAGACCCATTTGGTTCCAATGATGTTAAAGCCTTTTGGTTTAGGAACTAGATCCCACACATTGTTTCTGGTGAACTGATTTAGTTCTTCCAGCATTATGAGTATCCAATCATTGTCCATAAGGGCTTTGTCAATGGAAGTTGGTTCAATCAGAGACACTAATACCATGAGAGATTCTTTAGAGTTTCTGAATGTAGATCTTGTTCTGATTGGATCTTCTTTCTTTTCCAGAATCGTGTTTTCGGATGAGCTAAGCTGCTTCTGGATTATCTTTTCTGGATGGGATCTTCAGATGTTACAGTAATGTTTGTGACATCCTCTTTTGGGTTTGACTGTGATTCTTTATAAAGACTTCTGATACAGTGTCTTCAGTACCTATAATTTGAATGTCTATATCTGCAAAAAAATTACCCTACTTTGACTTATAGGAGCCAAGCTTATCATCAAATCTGACACTGATAGACTCTTCCACAATCCTTGTTTGTGTTATATACTTTATAACCTTTTGAGCGTTCAGAGTATCCTAACATGAGACACTTTTATGCTTTAGAGTCAAACTTGTTCAGATGTTCTTTAGTGTTTAGAATAAAACAAGTACATCCAAATGGATGGAAATAAGAAATGTTGGGCTTTCTGTTCTTCAATAATTCATATGGAGTCTTATCCATAATAGGTCTTATGGCGATTCTATTCTGAATATAACATGTTGTGTTAATTGCTTCTGCCCAGAAGTTCTTAGCAATGTTAGTCTCGTTGATCATGGTTCTGGCCATTTCTTGTAAAGTTTTATTCTTTCGTTCTACAACTCCGTTTTTTTAGGAGTTCTAGGAAAGGAGAAATCATGAGATATGCCATTCTCATTAACAAATAATTCCAATTTTTTGTTTTCAAATTCCCCACCATGATCACTTCTGACTTTAATAATTCTAAGATCTTTTTCGTTTTGAACTTGGTTACAGAAAGTAAAGAACACAGAGTGTGACTCGTCCTTGTGTCTTACGAACTTTACCCATGTCCATCTGCTATAGTCATCTATGATCACTAATTCATACTTCTTGCCACTAATGGATGCAGTTTTCACTGGTCCAAATAGATCTATATGCAGAATTTCTAATGTTCTAGAGGTAGAAACAACATTTTTTGCTTTAAAACAAGGTTTTGCAAACTTGCCTTTTTGACATGCTTCACACAGAGCATCTGAGATGAACTTCATATTAGGAAGTCCTCTGACCAGATTGAGTTTGTTAATCTTAGATATTCTTCTCATACTAACATGCCCCAATCTTCTGTGCCAGACCCATTGCTCATCGTTAACAGACATTAGGAATTTTACATTCTGACTTTTTAGTTCAGAAAGTTTTATTTTGTAAATGTTGTTCTTTCTCTTTCCATTAAATAGAATAGATCCATCTTTCTGACTAACGGATTTACAAGACTTTTGATTAAATATTATATCATAACCATTATCACTTAATTGACTTATGGTTAACAGGTTATGCATTAATCCATCTACTAACAAAATATTAGTTATAGAAGGAAGTGTATTGTTACCAATAGTTCCAGAACCAATAATCTTTCCTTTCTGATTGCCTATGAAACCTACATAGCCTCTAGATTTAAGTTCCAGGCTTTGGAACATATGCTTTCTTTCCATCATGTGTTGAGAGTATCCAGAGTTCAGGTACCATGATTGGTGTTTCAATTTTGTTGTTAAAGACATCTACAACATAGACAATTTTGTCCTTAGGTACGCATATCTTTTTGGGTCCTTGTTTGTTAGAGTTTCCAAAATTCTGTTTGAATTTTGGTTTAGCAGAAAAAGCATTACTAGTATACTTTATGTCATGTGTATGCCCATAGGTGAAGTGAGAATAAAGGGGTGTGTGTTTTATGACCATATCCTTAACTTTCTTAGGTTGAGATACTTTACCCTTATATCATATCCCCTTTCTGCAATTTCTACTAACTCCATAGATCATTGAAGCCATCTTGCTCATATCTATGTTTTTAGCAAGAAATTTTTGAAAGTTATGATCATATCCTTTTATGATCTTATCAGAGGTACTAGAAACTTTTGAGATAGTTTCTTTCTGAGCCTTTTGTAATTTACTTTCGAGTTTAGAAATTGTTTCTTTAAGCTCAAAGTTTTTTGTTTTCAGTTTCTTAGTTTCTTCAAAGTCAGATACTAGATCATTTTTCATGTTCTTGGTTTTGACTCGAAGTTGCTGATATCTTTCAAGAATTTCTGACAGACTGTCTTCTAATTGAGATATAGACAAGTTAGAGAATACCTCTTCTTCCTCTGAGTCTGATTCTGATTCAGATGATCCAGTGTCATCTAATATGTTGGCCATTAGGGCTATGTTGGCTCTTTCGTCCTATGATTTTGTTTCAGCTTCAGAAGATTCTGAATCATCTCATGTTTCCATGAGGCTTTTCTTCTTTTCTTTAAAGAAATTCTTTTTAGGTTTCTCTTTTTGAAGATTTGGAAAATCGCTTTTGTAGTGACCTTGTTCATTGTATTCGTAGAAAACAATATCTCTATTGCTTGATTTTCTAAATCCAGAAGATGGTTTAGAATGGTTTCATGTTCTTCTGGAAGTTCTGAACTTCCTCTGCATGTGCTTCCACAGCTGATTGACTCTTCTAGAGAGAAGAGATAGTTCTTCTTCTTCTGACGAGGATCCACCAGAGTTTTCTTCTTTTTCCTGCAAAACTTTAGGTTCATATTTTTTGTTATATTTAAGAGCTAAAGACTTCCCTTGCTTATGGGGCTCATCTTCTTCTAGTTCTATCTCGTGACTTCTCAGGGAGCTGACAAGTTCTTCAAGAGATATTTTGTTCATATCTTTGGCAAGTTTTAGGGCTATGACCATGGGTCTCCATTTCTTGGGTAAACTTCTGATGATTCTCTTTACATTATCTACAGTTGAGTACCTTTTATCCATAACTTTTAGTCCAGCAACCAAAATTTGAAATCTTGAGAACATTGTTTCAATGGTTTCATCTTCTTCCATTTTGAAGGCTTCATACTTCTGAATGAGAGCAAGAGCTTTGGTTTCTTTGACTTGTGTGTTTCCTTCATACATCATTCTCAAGGATTCAAACATGTGTTTTGTTGATTCTCTGTTTATGATCTTCTCATACTCTATGTATGAGATAACACTCAAGAGAATTGTTCTGGCTTTGTGACAATTTCTGAATTCTCTCTTTTGATGATTTGCCATTCTTTTTTTTTTGTCGATCTTCTGACCGCTTTCGTCAACTGGATGTATGTATCCATCAGTCTCCATATCCCAGGGATCAGTGTCATGAGCTAGAAAGAAACTTTCGATTCTGTCTTTCCAGTAATCTAAGTTCTCACCATCAAAGATTGGAGGTTTTCCGCTGATTCGGTCTTTCTCATCATGATAATAATTGCTGATGTTTTGACTTGGTCCCACCATAGTGTTTTTATTGCTTGGATCTTTTTCTGACACGTTTAAGTGTTTGTACTCGGAACCAGGCGCTCTGATACCAATTGAAGAATGGAAAAACAAAAGAAGGGGTTTTGAATTGGGTTTTTAAAACTTAAAGTAAAAGACACGTTGGTTATCCTAGTTCGTTTGAACTCGAACTACTCGAGTCCACCCACCAAGGTGATTTCTCCTCTCTCAAACGAGGTCTTAATCCACTAGTCAAGCTTGATTACACAGATACAATGACAACTGTCAGAGTCTTCTTGAGGTTAAACCACAACCCGGTTTTCTCAAGGTACTACGCAATACAATATTTGAAAGCGTGTACAAAATATATTTTTCTAACAAAAAACAGTATCACACAAGTGAAGTATTACACAATTGAAAAATAAAGGATTGAAGGTAGTGATATTTTCTCGTTTGCAGTGCACATCCAAAAAATCGTAAACAATTTCTTCTTCAAGTCTTGTTTATATAGGAAATGCATGACATGTCCTTTTGGAATATTGATAAATAGTAGTTAATGAACTTTCCAAACATTGAGATTCTTGTCCTTTTTCAGCCGTTACTTTTGAATATACATGAATAAAATGTAACGCTTCAGAACATGCTTGCTAAAGATCACATCAGAAGTTGAATGTTACCGTTGAGACTCATTTACTTCTTTCCAGAACATTACATATCAGGATACCAGAGTTCTTTGTTCACAGTGTTTAGTGCACCCAAAAGTTGTAACACCAGAACTTCTTTATTTAAGTGCGTTGCACAAATTACTTTTATGTAAGATGGTCATAATAGAGTTTTAACAATGATCTATCTCATCTTCTATGCTTCTTACATCAGAACTTCTCTGCAAAACGAAATACTTATTTAGGGAGCATAATTGTTCTTTGAGAGTTTGTTATCATCAAAACACTTACAAGGATGTAGAACTAAACTATGCTCTAACAACAATGGTCTTGTCTCTACCCAGATGACCATGCATGACTCAAATTAGCTTCTCTCTTAAAGAGGGTGAAGGAATGCATAGTCAATCCATTTTAAAAAGATAGCCATCTCAAATATGAAAATCTGCACAAGGAAGTTTTCCATAGGACTTGGCCCATAACTCCTTGAACTCAACATCACTTTCATACAACCCTTTCAAGACTTGTAACACTTGCCTTACATGCTGCAAATTCTCTGTCTTGGTCTTACTGTAAATTACAATATCGTCAAAATAAACCATTACAAAAGAACCAGTAAACGGGCGCATAACCTGATTCATCAACCGCATAAAGATGCTAGGGGCGTTTGACAAACTAAAGGGCCTCACTAACCACTCATACAATTCATCTTTGCTCTTGAAAGTTTTTTTCCATTCATCTCCAAATCTAATTCTGATATGATGATAACCACTTATTGAAACACTTTTTATAGGGTAAGTATTTGTTTTATCGCCTCCACAATGATTGATGCGATATTATCGTCGTTCTACAGTTGATAATGTTTTAAGTACGAGTTTGAAAAAGCTTTTGGTAACAGAAAGTAACGATTGCATGAAAAGTAAGTGACAACAGTAAAATAATTGAAGTTTAAACGGTTTAAAAAACATATCAAGATTAGATTTCATTATCCTATTTGATACATGTACTATTAATCGAGAATTTGAACTTGTTTATGATCATTATAATCATGTATTCTCTCAATACCGTTTATGTCTAAAGCGATATCATGAATATTATCATATTAATTACTAGATGATGTCTCATGCTAACAATCAACACAATAATCTTAGAGCTTCATACATGTGAATATCAACTCATAAATATATGTCTAGAGTTTGTTCATTGATAGTTGAGTATCTTAGGTAAAGGTTTGAAAAATATCTTTCAATAGTGATTCAAATAAAAAATATAACAATAAAAGCAAATATATTCATCTATATTGATCATCAACTAGTTCACATACACAAGATTAAAAGAATACATGTTATTTAGGTTAACTACCTCTGATCCTTACACAAAGAGTTTAGATATACATCATGTAGCTTGCTTTACAAGTAATAGAAGAGCGATGAATGAGCATCCAAGATGATTGATTGATCAAGAATGCATATTCAATTCCGATTAACCGATTAAATAATTTTTGTAACTTACTTTTTCTCACAAAATATTTCTAGGTTAGAATGTATGAGAAAATGGAAATTGGTCCCCAAAAAATATAACATGGACCTATTTATACACATGATGCTCAGACGAATTCTCTCAGCACCCAAAAGATTTACCGGGCGAATTTCAACTTTAAGCCCAGATGCCAGCACACAGACTCCTTCATGCTGGCCAAAAATATCCAGCTTCGTCCGGCACCCTCAAGCCTCGTCGGGTGAATTCCTCACTCCAAGCTCACTTCACGCTTGCCCAGCAAAATTCCCATGAAACAGAAAATATAGCTACTAGAATTTCAACAAATCTTCTCGCCCCAAGTTGGCTTCACGCTCTCCCACTGACATGCCTGGCCTTTTCCCAAAGCTCGCCAGGAAAATTTCCCCAGATAGCTTTGTCTTGGCTTTTCTTTCTTTCTACTTCACATAGACTTTCTTTTGTGGCCCTTTTGTTTATATTTTGCTGCATAACTAACAAATACATTACACATACCACAATTATCTATATTTGAGCAAAAATCAAGCAAACATGGAAACTTAAATTATCAAAAGCATTGAAAAGAGCTTAAAATTACCACATTTTAGAATGAAAATATAAACACATTTGACACTTATAAAACTCTCCCCAACTTGCGTCTTTGTTTGTCCTCAATCAAAGGTAAAACTCTAAAATAAACAAGGAGAAATTTTAATGAAACAAAATCAACCAGAGAAAATGTAAGGTTCAAACTCAATGAACACGCACGCACAAGCAATTCTCATTCGCTTTCTAGAATCAAAACATAATTATGACTTGAGTTATGAACACAAATATCAAACAATGCATACTCAAGTAACAACATGTTAATACTTGAATCACCTAACTCTCTCTTCATAAAATGGATGAAGAACAAAGTGCGAAAAATTACACGGGACAAAACTCTCTCACTAGCAACCTTGCTAACATCCAGATCAATTCATGCATTCATTTGACAAGTCAAAAATAAATCATGGAAACAAAGACCACTAAGGGCTTTCCAAGGTTGTAGCTTGGCTTGGTTTAACAACAAATGATCATATATAAGGCTATTGAAACAAAAATGGATTAAAATTATGAAGAACATTCCAAATTTGTACACATTCCATTCTTGCCCTTTTCTCAATTTCTTTTCCACCCTTTGATCTCTTTAATCAAAGTGCAATATTTCCTTTTATTCTAGATTCTCTTTTTTTCTTTTCTTTTCAATTGTTCTCCTTTTGTATTTTTCACAAAGATGCATTGTTCCACCAATTCTTTCTTTCTTTTCTCAAAATAACCACTCTTCCCAACTTTAAATATTTTTTTTTCTTTCTAAGAAAATGTTCTTCATTCAAGGGTATTTCAACAAAACGAGTTAAGTGTTTGCAATCAAGAAAATTAGAATGAATCAATAATGATGTTTTAATGATCAACAAAAAAATCACCAAGTGGTATACATAGTAATTTTTTTTATGTTTTTGATTGATTCACTTGAAAAAAAATTAACTCAAAATAGTTTAACAAATGCTCACACTCTCATAACGTAAATTGAAGCCATTTTTGGATTGTTTGTATTTCTTATCATAAAAACAAGTGCCTCAATCATTTTCATGTTTCCACAAATTCACCATGAATGCAAGATTTAACATGAATTAAACTAGCTAAAACAAAGATTATTAGACAACTTTCGCTATTTAGCGAATAATGAAAAGTCACTCATTATTTGTAGTTTTGTCCTAAATGATTCAAGCATGAACAAGCATTTGCATAATGATGCATGCCATGATTTTGCGTAAAGCATAAATTGAAGTGTGGGAAAAATACAAGAAAGGGGGTGTTGAACTAGGTTTTCTAATAAGCTTTTTCTTTCTAAAAATATTTCACAAGCTAACTAGAAAGAATATAACTAAAAAGACTATAAATGACTCTTTGGTTTATCCAGGTTCATCTTCAACACGATTACTCTTGTCCATCCTCCTCGGGTGATTTCGCCTTCAACAAGGACTTAATCCACTAATCTAAACAGATTACAAATGCACGGGTTACCTGCCGGTGACTAACCACAACCGTCTAAGAGTCCAAACTAACACCTTAGCGCTCTCAAGTCTCAGACTAACAACCTAGTCACTTAAGACAATAATCAATTCTAGTCAGAATTACAATCAATTGTGTTTATAATATTTGTTTCTAAATAAGTAGATGAACACAACAATGAAGAACAACGTCTCTAATACAAATAATGAACAACAACTCTTTGTATTGAGAACTCTAAGATAAAACACAAATAACGAGAAACAACTCTTTGTGTTTAATCCCTAATATCTTAACACAATAATGAGCAACAACTCTTGTGTTCTTGATATTACTCTAGAAGAATATTTATGGATGTATATGAATAGTGATTCTTCTTTTCTCTTGATGTTTCACAGTATTTCAGCAATTTGATTCAAGCTTGATAATAGTTTATAGTTCATCAATCTTCAAATGTTGATGAGGTCTCTTTATATAGACTTTGAGAATAAGACCGTTGATAGTACGAAGACGTCCTCATAATGTTCTTTCTTACATTTTGTTTTATTCGATTGGCGGTGCTATAAATATAGAGTACGAGTAAATTATTCAATTATCAACTCCAAATAGATTTTAGTTGATTATAACACTTCTAAAACCTTCGTAGACAGTGGCGGAGTCGGGACTCAGAGGTGCAAGAATATCATAACATGATTTATGATTTTTTTTTCGCGGAGTCTAATATACAATTATAAGTTAAAATTTGATATATAACAAAAAAAAAATTACATACCTTTTAAAATTATTTATTGTAAATTGATTTATCAAATATATACTTATTGAGCAAAATATTCTCTGATACTTATGCCTCTTTAAGTTTCTTTAAACTAATCTACGTAGAATCTTTTTTGAACTTTTATACTAACTTTCAATATAAACTTGCTTATCAGTTAAGATTTTTAATGCATTAAATACCATACAACTACTATTCAAAAACGTGTCTTCTTAAGTTTCCAATGCATTGATATTTAAAATGTGTCAGCTTTTATAGTTGTAAGACCATAAAGTTGGTGCAAATCTTTTATCTCAGGGGTGCAAGATTGACAAAGTTTATAATAATCTCAAAGTTTATGAACCCTGGTAACAAGATTGCACTTATATCGTAGACCTCAAGTGTATTTTGTACCCGCTTACACTTATATCCGCATAGAAAACTTTGATACTAGATTATCTATGTGTTAATCTCAACTTTGTTACAAAAAGTGGATAACACAAAAAAATTCTCTAGTACATCGGATATACTCAAAAGTTCATGGGAGCACATACTCACGATAAGCAATTGGCATAAAATTTTATACAACTTTTCAAATAACAAAGAACGATAAAAGGTTATTTCGTAATATGCAAGGGGATGAGACAAATTACAACACAACTTTGTTGAGTGGGGGAAGGGTTGAGAAAAACAGAATATTTGGCTCACTTTTGTTCTCCTTTTCCTTTTTCCCTTTGTATTCAAATGTGTGTCCCATTGTGCATCCTTTTGTAATGTCATCTTTATACCAAAGACCTCTTTACTCTTATAAGTCTAACTTTATAATAAAATAGCAAGATAAATATAGATGAGAAGAAAAGATAAGACATTGAGAAAATAAAAAGGAGAGAAGAAAAGATTCCAAAACCAAATTTGCAATGGAGTGGTTCAAGTTCAATGCCATGCCATGAGTTTGACAAACTTAAATCAATTTATTTACCTGCATGAGAAAAGATTAAAATTAAATAAGGAACCATTGAATAATTAATTAGATTTTTGCTTAAGATTATTAAGATTAATGGGAAGATGGTAAAAAGAAGAAATTATATGGAGTATTTACCCTGGTGTCCCTCACAGATCCTTCTCAAGAAAGCTAGAAAAATTATAAGTATAGCTACAGCTGCTAATAATCCAATAATTATGGCAAATGTCTTCTCACTATCATTGTCTGATTTACCTGCAAGACGATTCACCAAGAATCAAATAAAAGAAATTGTATTAATCTTGTCACTACTCAAGCATTTTGAGATTTGGGCCTTACCATGAGATTTGGAGTAAGCATGGGCTCCACCACCAATAGAGTACCTCGCGTAACACTTCTCTATAAACATATCTCCGTAATCCGCCGCAGGACAATCACTTCTCAGCCGTCGGATCGCCTCCAAAACACAATCCTGACACTCCAAAAAACTCAAATCCCCAATACACTGCACCATCCCTTTCACCTGACCCGACCCACCAACCCGAAAATACCCACCCGACCCGACCAACCCATCCAACACAGCATCTCGGTTACTCGGGTCATACCCGATTGAAGATCCACATTTCTTCAACACCACCGTTTTATCCTCCACGCCCAAAAACTTAACATTATCATATTTCACGTAACATCCGTCCAACTGCACTACGCCACCCCGGGTTGCCGGACATATGTCACCGGCGCGTGAGACAGCGCGTGATACGCAGGAGGCGCAGTCTGGCATGGAGAGGTCGCCGCGGCATTGGTAGAGACCGTAAACGACGTCGTTGGGATTTGAAGCGACGATTGTGAAGTTGTTGTAGGATGTGTAGGTTGCTGAGTTGACAAGTGAAGTGAGGAGGGAGTTGAGGTTGAACTCGTAGGGTGAGGTTGAGGTGAATGTTTGTTGCGTGCAACCACCGTAGATGAATGTGTCTGTGGAGAAGGAAAGAGAATGGAGAATGAAAATTGAGAAGAACAAGAGGAACGTTTTTGTTTTGACCATTTCGGTTGTTCTCAACGTTTGTGTTATGTGTGGAATTTTGTTGGAGAGAGAGAAAGAGAATTAGCTAGCTAGGTACGTAGAAGAGGTTGATAAATACATGCATGTTTTTTTTTTTGGTTGGAGATGATGCTAGATAGTGCTACTTAATCATGCCCATATTGCTTTGTAGTCATTCAGGAGTGAAGACTTAAGGCCTTTCTTATTTTGATGTAGGGATTTTCTATATGCTGCTGCGTGAATCTAAATATGTTGCATTTTCAAAATTAAATTTGATTTTTGATTTAGTTGGAAATAAGCCTAACATCTCATTCAAATTTTAAACGCTGAAAAAATTAATATATTATTATTTTTGAATTATATACGGTTATATTATATGTGTGCATTATAAGGAAGAATGGTAAAACAGATCGTTTATCTCGTTTTAAGTCTGTCAAAATAAGAGCGGAACAGACAAGTCTGATAAGTAGAAATAAATATAAAAATCTTGGTCAATATCGTCAATGTGACGGATTGGCGGGGGTGCAATTTGTCCGCCTATTTTTTTATTTATTTTTTAATAGATTAATAAGGTTTTTTATATTTTAATTAGATTTTTTACTTATTTTTTAGAATATTTTTTTATAAAATATCTCTTAAATAAATTTTACTTAAATTTTTTTTCATATATTCACAAATAAATGTATAAAATAAAATCATCAAAAATTAGAATTACTAGAATTAATTAAAAAATGCAGACTTAAAGCAGGACGAGTTTTGGCGGAGGCAGGATTTAGCGGGCGGCGGATTCCAAATCCCAACCTAATCCAACATTTTTTGATGGGTGTATGGACTAACCTAGCGGATCACGGTCTGTTTTGCCATTTCTATGCATATTTAAGGAGTTGTTAAATAAAGTGACATAAATGTTAATTAAGAGGTATTTGAAATATATTTTTTTTTAAAAAAACTTGATATTAAGATTTTTTTTATTATAAAAAAATTAAATTGAATTTTGAAATTTTAAAATTTTAAAATTTTAATATTTTAATGAAAATACATGAAGAATGATGGGCGGAATAACCTTATGTAATTTTTTTATAAGCAAAATGTATTTAGATATGAGTATAATGGATACTCAAACCTAATACAAATAAAATTATAAATTCATTAGGGATACAAAGTATCAAATTGAGGATCCAACCCCCTAATTTGCAATCTTCATTCCTTTTTGTTCTAGCTACAAACCATTTCCAAGATACTTTATTGGTGTGTCCTAAGGTTTTCTTCACACTCTTTGTCTCGCCCTTGAATAAAATACATTTCTCTTGATCCAAATGGACCACATGATGGTAACCAAAACATACCACCTAAGTGACCTTTGATTTTTCCTTGGAACTTCCTATGAAAAATACTATAATTCTCATCAATAATGTGTTGGAACAAAATTAGTTTGTACCATATCTCTTAGGTTTTGATGATAATGAAGTATTTAAAGAATAATTGGTATACTAATGTTTATTCAAGTGTACAAGAACATAGACTAAAATTCTGATTCAAAGTCAGTTCTAAAACGACATTGAACATTCAAGGAGGAGCTTAAATTACAAATTTTAAAGACCAGACTCTGAAAAATCAGCCTATGAAGAAGTCAACTTCTAAAGACCATAGTCTAAAGAAAAGTCAACCTCTGATGGATCAAACTTTGAAGATCCCAGACTCTGATCAGGTCAACATCTAAAGATCAAGTCAACCTCTGAAGACTTAGAGTCTGAAAGATCAGAAGCTATAACTCACACTTTAAAGGATCAGAACTTGAATTCAGTGAAAGCTCAAGAACCAAGGAAAGTTTGACAGGTCACTATCAGACTCTGAGGTCAATTTGTCTTCTTTTGATCACATGAAGACTTAGCAAATATTTGTAAAAGCCTAAAGAGTTGTAACTGATAATTCCTTTTATAGAAAAGAAGCTTCAAATGGCATTGCAATGGCATTAACCATATCAGGAAGCTTTGCAATAGATCTGATGATACTTCTCTCAAAGACTCACTTGTGTAAGAAGTTCTCTCCAACGACTCTTTTATGGTTCTCTATAAAAGGAGCTAAAGCCTTGGAGAAAAATATACAACGGTGCATTTTGACAAATAAAAGAGTTGTTACTCTGTCAAAAAAATTTCACAAGCCTAACTTAGGATTTCTTAACTCTTATATATTTTAGAAATCTGTAAGTCTTAGAGTCTTTTTTATGTTGCATTCTGCCTACACCTCTAATACATGTGCATAATGTATATCAAGTGTAGTTTATCACAATCTCTTAACTATTTGTTATAGAGTCAATAGTCTCTTATTTGTGTGCTTGTGTATTAAAGTCTCTTTCTTGTGTGCTTGAGCATCTAGAAGTTTCTTTCTTGTGTGCTTGAGAATTGTAGTCTCTTTCTTGTATGCTTGATCATTGAAGTCTCTTACTTGTGTGTTTGAGCAATTGGAAGTCTCTTACTTGTGTACTTGATAATTTATAATCAAATTTGATTATAGTGGAAATTCCTTAGAAATGCAAGGGAACTGGACTACTCCTGATTTGTGGGAGGAACCAGGATTTTATGTTCTCTATTTCTCCATTCTTTGTCTCTTAACTATTTTATCCGCTGCCACTCATCAGACTCTAACTCAAACTTATATCCTATATTCAGAATCCGATAAGAGTATTTCAAGATAAAAACAAGAAAAATTTAACACAATTCAACCCCATTCTTGTACTTTTCTCACCTTCATGGTGCTATCCACTCTATCCATAGTTATGCCTAGTCATTCATAATTCCTTTCATATTTTAACTATAAAAGGACAAGCCATAAACAAATGAACAGATGATTCTTCTTCTCCAAAACATAATGGACAAACCAAGTTATGGCGTCCATAAATGACACATCTTCTTTGCCATTCCACTATGGTAGGTAGTTTATTAAGTAGAAGATTTCAACCAAACAAATGTATCTTGCTTGGCACTTTCATTTTTCACAAACAACCTAACTCACTTTGAATATTATTAACCATCACCAACTTGCATTTAATAGTTCATTCATCCTATTGTAGCTAGCCTTTATAGAATAACCAGTATTATCTCGCCACCACACAAAATTATACATTTCCTCTTGTTTAAGTTTCACATCCTATAGAATGACAAACGAGTTTACAACTTGATCCATACCAGCTTTTTCCATGCATCCTTCATCTAAATAGATGTCTCGTCTCCAAGACTTATAACACCAAAAGCATATATTTGCTGCCTTAGAATCCATAGATTTTGCACAAGCAAGTAACTCAAGAAATAAATTGCCTAAGGAGTGATTCCTTAGTCACATAGTCTTCTAAAAGTCAATAGACTTGACATTCCCTAGCATTCCTCTTATGTTATTGGAGAACCAATTTAGATCATCCAAATGTGATGAGCCTATAAACCTTAGGTCCTTTCACCATAAAGAGTCATTCCTTCATTCATAGGGTACGCACCATCAAGAACCTTAAATTTAATTTCACCATATATATAGACCAACAAACCCATCCAAATTGCATCCTCCTCATTGAATATTCACCATTTCCACTTAGTGAGTAGAGCTAAATTGAATCATTCTCTATTCTTGACTCTTAGCCCCCATCTTCCTTAGCCTTGCAAATATTTTTCCAACTCACCCAATTGATCTTCTTCCTTTAACCATCTGACTCCCATAAGAATGATCTTTGCACCTTAACAATCTCTTGAATTACGACCTTTGGTGCCTTATAAAATGAAAAGTACTAAATAGTAAAGTTGTTTAGAATTGAATTTAACAATGCAACTCTACCACCAATAGATAGTTGTTTCCTCTTTCACGCAAATAGTGTTCCTTTGACCTTAAGCAATATAGAACTCCACGTGGACTTTCTCCTTGGATTAACTCCCACATGGATTCCAAGAGAATGGAACGGAATTGAATCAATCACACATGATAGAAAACTTGATGTAGTCTGCATAAAAGATGCATTCTCATTGATTCCAAACAACTTACTCTTGTGAAAATTGACACACAAACCTGTCACTAATTAAAAGTCGTGCATAATTTCTTTGATACTCCACAAATTTGTCTAAGTCCCCTCACCTATAATCATTGTATCATCTGAAAAAATACAACAGTTCAAAGTGAAATTCTTCATTGCTTGAACGCTTGCAACTCTCCCATTTGAATTGCATTGTGTACCAACCCTATCAATCCTTCATCAGCCAATACAAAAACAAATGGGACAGGGGACCCCCCTGATGCAGACCTCTATGTACTTGAAAATCCAATATTGGCCTACCATTGATTAATATTGACAAGTTGCTTGTGAAGACACAAGCATCCATCCTACCTAAACCACCTTCATCCAAATTTCATTCTTCTTATGATGTATCAAAGATAATCCTAACTCACACTATAGACTTTCTCAAAATATATCTTGAATGACATACACTCCCTCCATTACCTATTTGATAAATTCACAATCTCATTAAGCACTAAAATCACATCAAACATTTGTCTACTTTGAACAAATACAAATTGGCATGTGAATATCAATCGATCATTACTTATTAGAAATTATTCTATATAAACTATCACAAACATATGAGACGAAACTCATCAATCTTTTTGAGGGATCTCTATTTTTGAGATCAGAATTTTTTAATGACGATCAAACATATAATTTTAATTCACATCACAATCATATTCTAATGTAGTTGCGAAAGCTACCGCATCAGTAATATTATGGCTGCAATTACGATTTACTGAATACAATTTAAAATCATAGTTGAATGTAAGTTTAATTGAACTTTAAATTTCTACTTCTTTTTAATTTACAGCTAAATAATTTGATTGAGACTGTTTTGGTCTATTTTAACTTAATCAAAATTTGAATTTGAGTTTAATTTTAAAAAGGCAGTATTGTTTAATTTTTTAAGGATGTAATTTGAAGAATTGATCTCTACCGATATAGATAGAAAAAACATTTAATTTAGAGAAAATCTAATGCTTAATACAACTATCAATACCATGTAGGATCTAAATCAATGACCAATTTATATTTCTTATAGCAACTAAGATTTAAAATTTAACTATGTGGCCATGTGGGATCCATATATCTCAAACTTTTCCTTATTATTTTTAAAGTCATTCTTTTTTTAACAGTTCCTTAATTCAAAGTATATTTTCTATTGCTTTGCTTTTTCTTTTTATCGAAAGAAGTCCCAAAACCATTTGTACACCTTTAAGTGTAACCTTGATCATTGTAGTCATGGCTGTACCCAATCACCATAACTATTAAGTTTAATTAAGATAGAGAAAAGGAAGGGTGTGGACGTACCATGAAGTTAAGTATAGGGAAATAACATGCAAGTTTGTATGACGACATAACTTGCGTTACTCGTTAGAAAAAGTTGAGAAAACAGGAATTGGAGAATATAGATGAAGTCGGTTCACTATTACCAAGATCAATGCGTACGCACCAAAGTCAGAATATAACACAAATCAAAATGTTACTAGTAATTGTTAAATATATAATTCTTTCTCATAAGCATGCTTTGTAAATATAAGATTAGACATCTTGGAAGTTGTATGTATTTCATAGAGTTGAATATAGTTTGTAGTAATCGAGTTTTTATATTTCAATAGAATCGAATACAATCGGTAGTAATCAAAGTTGTGTGTATTCGACATAGTCTAATACAGTTTGTCGAAGTTAATTAGTTTGAGATTACTTAATGTGTAAGTATTTCATTATAAATAAGAAGGTATCATGTATTTGTCACACACGCATGCACGCACATATTCATGCATGCACGCACGTGCACACATACAATGCGTATATCTATACCGCTTTGAGTATGTTGGTGGTATAGACTCGTCGAACGAAACATGAGACATGCTGGAGAAATCTTTTGGAGGTATTGAGAAGGTGAAATAAGTGAAATTACAAACTCATAAAAAAACGTATGAGTTGCTTCAGATGGAAGAAAGTGAAAGTATAGTTGATTTCTTCACTAGAGTAACAAGACTGGTGAATTAAATTAAGATGTGCAGAGAAGTGTTGACATCAATATTGATAGTTGCAAAGATCTTGAGGGCATTGCTTCCAAAATTTGATCATGTGATTGTAGCCATAGAAGAATCGAAGGACCTGTCAAGCATGAAAAAAGAAGAGCTTCAATGGATGCTTGAATCTCATGAACAAATAAGGGTTAAAAGATGTGCAAGCAAGACAAAAGATGATGTAGCTTTGCAGGCACAAGCAGCAAAAGAAAGAAAAAGTAGAGGAAGATGGAACGACAATAAAGGTAGAGGAGGTTACAACAATTCAAAAGTTGAAAATAACCAACAAGAAGAAAATTCATCGAATCACAAACAATCCTCAAATCAAAGCAATCACAAAGGTGGTGTTGTAGGTGGAAGAAAAGGTGTTGGAAGGAAACTTGATAAGAGTCATATTCAGTACTACAATTTTTCAGAAACATGATCACTATGCTAGTGATTGTCTTGAAAATAAAAGAAATAATCGGGAAAGTAATGCAAGACTTGCAAGACAACAAGAAAAAAGAAGAAGTGTTGTTGATGGTCACAACAAAATAATAATAAAGACTCAAGGATCAATGGTACTTAGACTCATGATGTTCATCACACATGACTGGAATGAGAGGTTGGTTTGTAAACATCAGGCTCTCTATGAAGAACAAAGTGAGATTTACAAATGACAATACCCTGGCTGCTAAATGTATTGGTGATCTCAAAAGGATACTAAGGTATCTCAAAGGAACACTATACTTGGAATTTTGTTTTCTGCATCAAATGATGGAAAAGAATACAAACTAGTGGAATACACTAACTCAAGTTCGTTTGGTGATGCTGAGGAAAGAAAATCAACAAATGGTTATGAGTTTATGCTAGGTGGTGCACCAGCTTCTTGGAGCTCAAGAAAAGAACCACATTTAGCTCTGTCATCATGTTAGGCCGAGTATATGGTAGAATCTCTTTGTGCATGTCAAGAAACATGGATGGTGAATCAGATCGAGGAGATTGCAGGAAAATATCATGGTGCAATGATCATGAAGATTGATAACATGTCAGCTATCAACTTAGCCAAGAACCCGATAGCACATGGAGAAATAAAATACATTGAGATGAGATTATATCATCTTATAGAGCAAGTAACAAATGGGAACTGAAATTGGAATACTACTGAACTGATAATCAGGTTGCAGACATCATGACAAAGACTATACATGTGGAATTGTTCAAGATATTGAGAACTATGATGAGTGGAGATAGCTTAATGAATTAGTGGATTGTTAAATATGTAATTCTTTTTCTTAAGCATTTTTTTGTAAATGTATGATTCAACAGAGTCAAAGTTATATGTATTCGATAGAGTCAAATATAGTTTATAGTAGTCGAGTTTGCATGTATTCGATAGAGTCGAATTCAACGTGTAGTAGTCAAAGCAGCAAGTATTCGATAAAGTCGAATATAACCTGTCGAAGTTAGTTAGTTTGAGATTACTTGATGCTCAAGTAATCTCATCATAAATAGGAAGACACCATGTGTTTGTAACAGACACAGAGAGAGAAACTTAGTATTGATAAATTGATCAATAAAGACTCTTCCTCTCACTTCAACAACTTATACTATCACAATTCTATCTTCTCTCCCATTACATCAAATTTCCTTTTCTTTTCAAATAATTATGTAGGGGGGATCATCTTTCAACCAAACGTGTGGTTGAATACCTCAAATAAAGAGTGAAGAATAAGGATCTTGAATCAATAAAAAAAAGTGATTAAATCTTCTTCTATCAAGATCGATTCCAACAACCATGAATTTAAAGGGGTATTGTTGTTACAATAAGAAACTTGATATATAGTATGAGAAGATGTAAATAATTTGGTTTAAATTACAAAAAGATAAATTATATTGCTACCATGGTTAGAGTTTTGAATGCATTTTAAATCATGCTCTCAACCACCTATATAACCACCTATATATATGGTTGGTCCAAAATGTGCATAAGTTTGAACATTTCAACTAAAATTATTATGCCTTATGCTTTAAATTATTTGATTTATGAAACCATAAATTCTTGGTGAAATGGTGAAATAGAGTTTTGATGCACTGGAGCATATTTTTGATACAATGACGTGAGATGACTATGCAAAGTTAACACTACAAAATAAAAAAGAGAATACTTCAAGTCTTACGTAAGATACTTTACATATGAATGATGGTTAAGGATGTTCCTTAACATTTTAACATGGAACATGGAAAACCATTCGATGACATCCAACAGTGAGCATCAGTCCCTACAAGTGTGGATCTAGTGTGAAGCTCTAAGGTGAAATTGCAATGTACCCCAATTTTAATGGAGCAATTACAAATGATGATTGAATCTCTTCCTTTTGGACTAATTAATGACTAATCATATGAATTTACAACTTTGACTATAATATTGTTTTTGTGGTAACCTTCACGGTAGTAATAAACTATAACTGTAGTGTGATTTAAAATTATATGTGAATCTACAACAGTACTATAAAATTTCGATCATAACTGTTTGATTTTTCTTTCAAAACTTAAATTTCAAAATTTTTAAGTCATCAATTTGAGGTTCAACACGAGGGAGCATTTTTACATTGAGGTATTTCATTTATGAGCAACACACCATGTGAGAGACACTCCACATACTCACTCAAAATCTTAAGGTAATATGTGTATGGGTTCTCTCACTTATAAATGTCAAAGTATCTACTTTTCTAATCAATGTGAGACTTCCCCGCACTTTGTTTTTCAACATTTTCAACTCTTCTCCTCAAGTGCGAGTCTATCCACAATATTCTCCCTTAAGCGCAAGCTTATTCATCCATATATACATGTACCACCGTTGACACTTTTCAATAGGACACCTCTTACCTAATATTATGTGGAGAATACTTTCGATACAAGTGAATTAATCCTTTTGAACCACCGTTAACACTTTTCAATTGGACACCTCATACCCACCACCATGTGGGGAGTACTTTCGATACAAGTGACTCGGTCCTTCACTCAAACTAACGATTCATGATACCACTATTGGGTCATCAATTTAGGGAACAACTTGAGGGAGGAAATATTTTTACATTGGGGTCTTTCATTTATGAGCAACACATCTTGTGAGAGACACACCACATACTCACCCAAAATTTTAAGGTAGTATGTGTGTGTTCTCGCACTTATAAATGCTCAAGTATCCACTTTTGTAATCAATGTGAGACTTCTCTAAACTTTGTTTTTCAATATTTCCAACACTCCTCCTCAAGTGCGAGTCTATCCACAATATTCTCCCCTCAAGCGCAAACTCATTCATCCATATATACACCGTTGACACTTTTCAATAGGACACTTCCAATCCCCACCATGTGGGAATACTTTTGATACAAGTGAGCTAATTCTTTTGAACCACCGTTAACACTTTTCAATTGGACACCTCCTACCTATCACCATGTGGGGAGTACTTTCGATATAAGTGAGTTGGTCCTTCACTCGAACCAACGGTTCATGATACCACTGTTGGGTCATCAATTTAGGGATCAACACAAGGGAAGAAACATTTTTACATTGAAGTCTTTCATTTATGAACAACACACCTTATAAGAGACACATCACATACTCACTCAAAATCTTAAAATAATATATATACAAATTCTTTCACTTCTAAATATTCAAATCTCCACTCTTATAATAAATATGAGACTTGACTTCACTTTATTTCTCAATATTTCTAGCTCATACTTATTATTCTTGAAAAAGAAAATCTTCAATTTTATTATATGTAAGCAATCAATCGTAAAGTAACGCATATAGTAAAGGATTAGAGACTACTTTTCCTATTAGTGACTTTATCATAAATTAATATAAGCGATTAATTGTAAAGTAAACCCTACACTCCCATAAGAAAAGGCTTTGAACACTTTTCCCTATTACACACACACTTACCTTTTTCGAATGAAGACACAAGAGTACAACTGTGACATCGCACTACACCTACACCATCTTCAATCTCATTCTTGGTTTACCTCACCCTACTAGTTAGATCCATTCATGATTCCATTGGACATTTGGTTGCTCATCTAAATAACTTTTGCAAGTTTTATATTGCAAGTTTTCAATTGCTAGTAGAGAATTGAACATCTACTTATAGCATGAAAGTTATACAAGCCAACTTTGTTTTCTCATGTGAGCTTAAAAGAGAAATGTAGTGGGCATGGTTTCTAATGACACTATAAGAAAGGGTCACGAGAAAGTTTTATAAGTCGAGGGAAATAAAAAAATACCTCACCCCTGCAATTTCAACCCCCTCCATTCAATTTCAGTTTCCATATTGTAGTTTACATACAGTCCCCAATGAGATTTCCTTCAACCGTTCTGACATATAAATATACAATTGCACAAATTTGGTCCCATACCAATGTGTAAGTGTAACATCATCAGAAAGTTGGTCCCATATTCATGTACAGTAATGATTAACTATGATTTACTCTAGTTTTATCTTATTTTTGAAAGAAAATTGCAATCTAAAATGCAATAGAAATTAAAATTGTCTTTTATCGATCCTTACGAATGACATGGTCAGTGATAAAATATATTATCTCTTGTGGCGATTTAGACTTTCGATGCTGTGATCACGAGCGTTGATGAAAAATAACGTCGCTACTCAGTCTACACGAACATATCACTTTCCATCACAATGTTAGCTGCTTACGAACGAAAACTTTGAGTGAGAGAGTGAGACAAAATACGACTAGAGTTTCAAGACTGAAATTTCATCAAGTGAAATGCTTCAGCACAAGGGCTCTATTTATAGAACCACTTGTGTGGGCTGCAAGGTAAAAGCCCAATTAAGGCTGCATGCTAAAAGCTCAATTAAGTGTACGGGCATCATACCTTATGATATACCGCATGTCACTTAAACGCGTGGTACCTTACCACATTCCGTATTTCACTTAAGTGTATTGTACCTTACGGTATTCTACAATTCACTTAAGTGCACCATACCTTATGGTGTTCCTTATTTACTCTATCTCTCATCAACCTGTCCTTATATGTGTGACCCTGTAGGTTTTCGCAATGTTGACAATCATATGAAATCACACATTTAACATAATAAACAATGGGCGGTATTTAGCAACACATCACTGCTATCCAAGTCACGAAAATGTCATGTGATCTGACAAAACCTTTTCGTGATAATATTTGTGTACAATTACTCTTTTGCTCTTATGTCTATATTGAACACAAGACATAGATCGGGCCACCCATGTCTAGTTCAATATTGGACCCTTAGACATTTATCCTGTTATGGAGGATGGGAAAATTCTATCTAGGTCACTCATGTCCCTCAGTATGCTTTGTCAAGTACCTATCAAATGTCTTTATGGTCATCCAGTTACAGATAGCATTTGATCAGCAATAAAGTACTTAACTCTAGATCTAGGGTCCATAGTGGTTTCAGGTCGAAGGGTGATATACACCATTATCACCATGAGAATAACTTATGACACCTTGCATAATATTCCATGTAGTATTCTCATAGCGAGTCAATCCAGTATAAATCTTACTCTTAATATTCATACATATGTCAAGACTTGATAACTCCTTATCCATGGTCCATGAGATGTGATCATCAGTCTATCTTCATAATAATCTCAATGCTTTAATGTCATCCCACTTCTCAATAAATCTCGACTACAGATACTTTAAGAATAGTGTCTTTATGTTTAATGGGATCTCATGATTAAGTCACACTTAACATTTCATTAAATAGATAAACTATTCTAGGGACTTTATTATTTTGGAAAAGAAAAGATAATAAAGAAATGTCTTTTATTATTATTAAATAATTCGATACAAGTACCAAAAATATTGGTCTCTAGGGTTTACACCAATAATTTTTTCATTTTAAACAATGTTCTGAAAGTCATCATCTACTAAAACAATAAGTTTTGGTGCAATTAAGTTGAGGCTCACACTTAAAGTTCTTCATTCATCACCTTAATTGTCAAAGGAAAATGAAATGTCGATTAAAATGATTTAAAATGGATAAAACACATCTGTAGAGATATCTTTTGAAATATTTGGGAATTTTTGAAGATGATACTTAACCATTTTAGAAGGTCATCAACATCAACTCTTCAAAGTAACAACATTTGTTGTGGAAAATTCTAATAGTAGGAAGGTCAATAAAGATTAAGGATGGACAAAGGTGTCATCAAACCAAGCAACAAAGAGGAGCGGTGGAAAATGGGATGCAGAAAGCTCGAGAAGGAGACGTGCTGATGCAAATACTACCACATTCTTCTTAACAACATTTACAGACAAGGTGAGAGAGAAAAATCTCTACAGTGCACTTAAGGATCTAGGGGATATAGACGAAGTGATCATATCGCTGTAAAGATACAAGAGAGGAAACAAGTATGATTTTGTTTGATTTTTCTATGTGAGGGATGAAAGAATGTTGTCATCAAAATTGGATAGCACTTTCAATGAAGGAATAAAATTGTTCACTAACTTACCCAGGTTTCAAAGAAAGGAATCGGGGGTTAAGAGTAAGGAGGTAGGTAGAAGGGGAAGAAATGTGGAAAAGGCTTAAGACGATCATAAGGAACATATATTTGGGAATATGATACAGTTCGTGAATCATCACAAGGACAATAGAACTCATTTTAGAAATAGAAGATTGTATGTGGAGTTCGTCAATGGCAATGGCTCTCACATTCAACATGCCAAAGTTGAGGATTAACTAACGATACATTTGAAATTTAATCTGATTGGATATGAGATCTCTAGGTTCCAAAAGGATTACATTGGAGTTGTGGAAAATCCGACATTAACATATAAGATGCAAGATAGTACCAATTCTAAAGGATACTCCACTATTAAAGTGACTCCTTTGGGTGCTAATATTTATCTGTTGGAGGAGCAGGAAGAAGGAGAATTAAAGGCTCTAACAGAGGAGGCCATGGAATGGTTAGGTTAGTGGTTTAAAGAAGTTACAGTTTGGAAACCTAATGATGTGGATCCTGAAAGAACTACGTGGATAAATACTTTGGGATTTCATGTCAAGCTTAGTCTCCAATATTTTTCGAGTTCTTAACATCCACGATAGGTACTTTTATATGCTGTAACGTCAACACGTTCAACCAAACAAGAATGGATGTTGCACATTTTATGGTCAGAACCAAATGTCCAATAATGATTAAATAATTGCTTAATATCCAGATCAATACGAATGTTTTCAAAGTCAAACATATGGAAGAAGTGTAGGGTCCGATAGGATCACTAGTAAGGAGAAATATATTATCAACCATAGAATCGAAGGAGGACAAAACTGTTAGAACAAAGTTTGGTTCTAATCATATCTTAGAGTTTTGATGATAAAAATAAAATAAAATTTTTTGAAATATATGTTATACTCTGACTTGTGTGTTCTCTAAGTTCAGATGATGTTCGGACTCATGCATCTTAGAAAGAAACAACATTCTACGCAAGTCTAAATCAAACTCAGAAGGAAGCACTCCAAAGCAAACTCTGATGAAGAGCAATACTAAGCAACCTCTGATAAAGCTAACTGGAGCAAAGATCTAAAATAGAAGCACGCTGAAAGAAACATATGATAATGCAAGATTAAAGCAAACTCTGATGATCACATAAATTGAAGAATACTCTGATAGAAGAAAAGATAAAGTATACTCTGAAATGGAAACGCTGCAAGCAAACACTTAAACTTCCAGAGACAAGCTCTGATAGTACCGTTGGTTATTAAATTCTAAGACGGCTAACGTGTAACACCCCTTCTAAAATACCCTGAATAATATTAATTATATCAATGATTAAAGACATATTCCATCAGAGTTAACACAGAACAAGGGATGTCACAATTATGAAATAAATAAAACTTCCAATAAAACAGTAGTCATGCTACACTGAGGGTCATTATTCAAATAATTCAATCAAATTAAGACCATGTCTTACACAGCGGAAAAATACCATAACCAAAACGGAATAAACCAAAACATAATTATTCCCAATGAAATTCAAAGAAACAATTGAATAATAACTAATTCCTCAACTAAACGTTCCCCAGTGTTACAACCTATCAGAGCACGACACTGACACGCGGACTTAAAGTAACATAGCTCTAGAGCCATCCTCACCAACTCCTGAGCTGCTAACTTTAATCTGAAATTGTTAAAGTAAGGGTGAGATTTCTCATAATTAACATGCATTATAAGCTTCTCAATCAACATTATATCACAAGCATATTATTTCACCCATTTTAGCATAAATTCATATTCAACACGCAGTTCCAATCATACAAGTCATTATGCACAAATCAATAATCAACTAAAGAATTGTAACACTGGAAGACATCCTAACATGTTACAATTCCATGCAAACACAAATGCAGACACAATGCATGTGGTACCAACACGTGACCAAGTCACCCAACACTGATCCATCATCAACCAGATACAGCAACCATCGATTCGTCCATAAACACCCGGACACGAATCCAGCCTAACCACCCATCATCACCCGGGTATCGGTTAACGGCAATACAAGTCAAATTCCACACAATGGGAATTAACTTCACCAAAACAATGCATATGCACGCACATCACTAGCATGCAACATCAAATCAGTCTATGAAATACATCAATTTATCATAACTGAACCAAAACCAAAAACATGATATCTCAACGATCATGCACACCATCATTAGCAACATAAACATGCCTTTCATTCACACAATACTAATACATCCATCCATCACAGGTTCACTGCTACATACACACCCATGTGCGTTAGCCAATAATCACTTATTCCGGGATTTGACTCATTTTCAAAATAATTTCAGGTTTTAGGAAATCTTTTCATTTTATAAAATAGAGCATTAAATTTAAGAAATAACGTCCAAAACGGCACTCAAAACGGACTTACGGTTTGAAAGTTATGAATTTCCAAAGTTTAATATTTTTCAAAAAGTTACAGCAGAACCCGGTTCCTACATATGCAGGAACCGATTCCTGCGAAGTTCAAAAATCACGCTTCTGGAAAAATGTATGGGAACCCGGTTCCTACCTATACAGGAACCGGTTCCTACGTGCATTTTTGCCAGTTTTTATAAATTCACACAGTGGAACCCGGTTCCTCCCCACTGGGAACCGGTTCCCACGACCTGCAGAGTCAAATTCTGCACTTTTGACAGCATTTATTCATTCTAAACCAATTCCAAACATACCCATACGAATTGCAACATGAGAAACACCAAAACACATCCATTTTGCACCATTATAACATCAAACAATATTATTTCATCATTCCTTTTTATCATCTGACACCCTAATGGTTTTCAACCTACAATTCGACGCAATAGGGACAATTCTACGGAACCCTAGAATTATAAACCGGGATTCTCTAACATACTATGATCCATACTATTGAATATCTAAACCGATAATACGAATTAACTAATCGAAATCACCCCTTACCTTGTGGGTTCTTCGAATTCTGACGCTTCCGGTTTTCTCCTTCTTTTTCCTCTTCTCAAATGCACGTATGATGAATATTCCAAAATAACTCTCTTTCTCTTCTTTTTCCTTTTAATACTCCTTTTATTATTCCAATAAAATAATTAAATTAGTAATTAGTAAGAGTAGAGTATTTTACCCCTCACACCCTCTAATCACTCTTCACACCACCAATACTTCTTTCCTTTAATTAATTAAATTAATTCCAATAATCCAAAAATACCAATAATTAAATTTCCAATTAAATTAATAATTAAAAATTCTAATTATTTAATAATCGGATTATTTGGGGTGTCACATAACGCACTCAAGTGTACTACGCACGACCATTGGAAACGTAAAGACCAAGCCTACACGCATCATTAAATGCATGCACTCTCATCAAGGCAGTAACGATCAAAAATTGGAAGCTATATATAGAAGACCTTTTATTTTAAAGAAAGGTTACTGATCCATAAGAAACAATCTTACACTCACTGTTTTCATACTTGTAAACCAATACTGTATAGTGGGCAGATCTTAAGCATTGAGCAAAAATCTTAGTGATAAATCACAGTTTGTGATAAAGCTTATTAGAAGCCTTCAGTTTCACTACTATTAAGAGATAATTTTGTAAGTGTTCCTTGAGAGACCATGTGATACGGTAGGAGAACTGACTTTTTGTTTTGCGTTTGTATTCGCAAATGTTGTGGTTAGCAAGAGTCGCCACCGACTTTTCTTTTATCTAAAAGGAAAGGTGAAAAAGCACAGGAAAGACCTTTATAAATGTTTTCTTGAGTTCGGGGGGTAGATTATGAAAAGGGAAGGTATTAGCACCCTTTTCATCCATGGTTTTTCATGGGCTCTTAGTTACTTGCTTAGATCACTTGCTTTTGTTTGAAAATATGCTTGTGGTGTGGGTTTTGAAAGTATTTTGAAAACGCCTTTGTAATGGTTCTTGTCTCTATAAGAACACGTACAAAGTGTTTGTTTGGAAAATAGTTCAAAGATGTGTTTGTGAAATGTGTTTTTGAAAGTGATTTTGAAAAAGGGGTCTTTGTAATGGTTCTCGTCTCTATAAGAACGCGTACAAAGTGTTGTCCTTCAAAAAATGTTTCAAAATGAGAGTGTTGGTGTACAAAATGTTTTTGTTGTGAGCAAGCGAGCAACTAGGAGCGAATCTACCTACTCAAAAGGTCTTAGATGTTCTTTTCCTCTCCCTTTAGATGTTGCTATCGTACCATTGATTTGGTAAGAAGCTCCATCGTTGGATGTGAAGGGACGGGCGTAGGACGTTTGTATATTCATAGAAGGCAACCTATGGGATGTTTTAGCAATGTCGTTTTAGAGACTAGATCGTTTACCGAAGGCAACATTGAGGGTCATCGAGGGACTACGATCTTTTATCGAGGGTCTTTGCTGAAACGCCCGTGTTCGAGGGACATGACTATTTTTCCGATAGGCCACAAAGTGGGATTACCCTAAAGGTGCCAGTTTGCAATTGTGTTTGATTGCATGCATTTTAGTCTTGATTAAGGTGATCTATTTGTCGATTTCATATCTTGTCATACATACCCTAATTAACTAGCAATATATGAAAGCAATAAAAAGTACGGAAAGTAAATATCATACGCTATTACAATCATTAGGGGATGGGGTGTACAGATTTACAAAAGGGGATTGCAAATTAAATCCTAAGTTACTATTAAAACCATATTGAATGGATAAGAATGTACGAGAAAGAAAAAGGACTTGTTTAGAAAAATGGTTTTTTGTCTTAAAAAGAAAAGAAAATATTTTTATGTCCTTTTTATGTTAATAGAAGGGTATTAATATTGAAAATGATAAGAAGAGGAATAATGAGAGATAGAGTTAACATGCTGCTGAAAGCAAAACAAGGGGATCAGAAGTTCTGATGTCGGGGCGCACTATGATTCAGCATGAAACATCAGAGGAAATCAGAAGTTTTGAGTTGATACACTCTGAGGTCCTGCAAGAAATGTTAGAGGACAGATACAAAAATTCTAGGTTGCTATGTGCTGAACTTCTGAGTGTTAGAACAGTGAGAAAGTCTTAGAAATTATGTGCATGTTAAAACAGTGAGTGGAAACATCAGAAGTTCTGTATTGTGCTAAGCCAGTGAGTGAACATCAGCATTTCAGTGTGTTATCAGCATGTAAGAATCAGAAGTTCAGTGTGTGTTAACAGTGACAAAAATCATAGAAGTTATGTATGTTAAAACAGTGAGGAGAACTCAAAAGTTCTGTGTTGTGCTAAAACTGTGAGTGATCATCAGAAGTTCTATGCCATATTTCAACTCTTAATCAACACATCAGCAATTTATTCATTTCTTATTAAACAACAAATAAGAAGGATAACAGCACAACAGTTTATAGAAGTTCTAATCCTAAATCCGAGTCTATCCCTAATCAAGAAGCTCTGATCCACAGTTTTTCTACGTATTTAATAATATGGACAACATTAACTGTGATATTTACATATTAATGATGTCATGAATGAAAAAATGCAAAGTCAGAAAGACTTACCTTGAATCCGGAGTGTGGGCTTGGAGCTTTGAGTTGCTGCCTTCAGATGTTCTGGTGTCAGCGAGAGTAACAGAATAGTGGTTATCTTCTTTGATTCAAAGGGAGGAACACAGGTTTTGTTTAGGATTTGTGAAGGTTTTCACTGTTTCCTCTTCTTTCTTTGAAAAATTCTCTCTCTCTCTCTTCAAAAGCCAGCCCCTTGAAAGTATGATGGAGCAACTTATTTATAGGTGAATTTGTTGTGGTTTTGGGGGGGGGGGGGAATGGGATTTAAACTTTTTTGGCACACTGTTCCATTGCTATTTGATCATAGCCTTTTATATTTGGTTCAAATACAAGACTTGGGAAAATGCAGGCATGGACTGGACCAGCTGCTGGTTAGAGTACTGTGCTATAGCAGTGCAACAGGTTATTTAAACGAGGTCTTGGGATTTGGTGATGTTCTGATTGCAGAAGACCAGAATGAGACTTGAAGGGTGATGTTCTGACCGAAGCGTTGAACATAGTGTGATACAGTGGGAGAACTGACTTGAGGTTTTGCGTTTTGTTCGCACTTGTGCGGTTAGCAAGAGTCGCCACCGACTTTTCTTTTATCCAAAAGGAAAGGTAAAAAAAGCACATGAAAGACCTTTCGAGAATTTTCTCGGGTTCGGGGGGGGGGGGGGGGGGGGGTAGATTATGAAAAGGGAAGGTGTTAGCACCCTTTTCATCCATGGTTTTCTATGGGCTCTTAGTTACTCATTTAGATCACTTGCTTTTGTTTGATTGTGTGCTTGTGCGTGGTTTTGAAAATATTTTGAAAAGAGCCATTTGTTTAGGCAACCTTTGTAATAATTCTTGTTTGAATGTATACAAAGGTGTTTGTCTTTTGAAAAATGTTTCAATGTTTGAAAGTTTGTTTTTTGGGAAATGTTTTGAAATGGAGGTGTAAGTGTAAAAGTTTTTGTCGTGAGCAAGCGAGTAACTAAGAGCGAATCTATCTACTCGAAACGTATTAATTTGTTCTTTTCTTCTTCCTTTTAATGGTTCTATCTTACCATTGATTTGGTAAGAAGCCCCATCATTGGATGTAAAGGGACAGGCGCGGGTCAATTATACAATCATTGAAAGCAACTTGTGAGATGCTCTAGCAATTTTGTGAGAGAGGAGATCATTTTATCGAAGGCAACATCGAGGGTCATTGAGGGACTACGATCTTTGTTTATCGAAGGGTCATTTACTAGAGTGTCGCATATTCGAGGGACATGATTGTATTTCCGAGGCAACAAGCGAGGTTATCCTAGAGGTGCGCGTGTGAGAAGTGTGTTGATTTCAAGTTATTTATCCTTGGATTAGGTCATCTAGCGATTGATTTTTGAATCTTGCCATACATGCCTAATTACTACACAGTATATAGAAAGCAATAAATTGCGGGAATTAAAGTCTAAGCTATTACAAAAGTATCCGGTGATGGGGGTACAATTATTACAAATGGGGATGAATCACATAAGAGTAGCAATGTCCAAATAATACAACCAAATCGAATTGATGTGCGACTCAATATGAAGCTATGACAATTTACGAAAATAAAATCAATAAAGTATGAAATGTATGTATTTACTTGAGAAAAAAAAAGAAAAAAGAAAACTTAATCTAAAAAGAAAATGATTGAAGTTAAAACTCTTTATTATATTTTTGTGAATTTTATTAACTATAAGCTTGAAGAAAGAAAACTAATTAATCAAAATTTTTGATGTTTTTATTATACGTTAATAAAAATGAGTTTTTTATATAAGAAAAAAGAAAATGGTAAAAGAAATTTAATCACTTAAAAAAAACTAAATCAATTTAATGAAATGAAGTTTTAAAAACATTAATATATTATTAATAAAAAGAAATAAAAACAACAAATTAAATCAAAATGAAAGAAAATGGGCTTAAAGGAATTAAAGGGAGGTTAGGCCCAAAGGTATATTTGTCAATGCTGAAACAAAAAAACAAGGCCAGAATGGGGGGGGGGGGGGGGGTGTTCGCAATTACGTGGGCTTGAGAAGAATTGAGAACAGAAACGGCCCAATACATTGTTATCTAATTTCTGATTAGGGTAGACAAAGGAATTAGGGTTTGTGGTTCCCCTCACAGCGGCACCGCTCTGTTCCATCTCTCTCACTTATTTCTCTCGTTCATCTTCCTCACTCAATCGTCCCTATTCGTTCACCTTTCCAATCTCTGAACGTCTCTCTTCGTCCCTGTCCCCCTTTGATTCAACTCGGTTTACATTTTTTCTGGAAATGCCTAAGTTTGAAATGAAACTTTCTAAAGGGTTTGAGACGCGTTTGATCTGATTTTCCCCCCACCCTTAAGTTGTCGGAGCACCCTCTCTCTCACATCCTAAGCGCCAATGTTTTTGCTTCTTGAAAGGTATGATTCAGCTTTTGGCTTAACGGTTTCGTTGTTTTTTTTATATGTTTTGTTCATGTTTTGCTCGTTAATCCATTTTATTGCTTATTGAGGTGCAGGAAATGGTTTGAAAAGAAACGTACCGTTGGGACTTTTGCGAAATGGAAAAGGACAGTGAGATGGGGTTGATTATGCTCCTTGGTAGCTGGAAATGAAGGGGTAGAAATTATGATATGAAGAACACGCGCCTCTGGTAACCTCTTTTTGTCCCTTGAACCTTGAATGATGATGGTATTGTACTTCTGACTGTTGGATGTTATTGTGTCTTTATTGGTTTGGATACTGATTTTTGACAGTTTTGCTTAGACTGTTTTGATAGTTTGATGATTTGAATGTCTTTGATGGTTTACTGGTTTTTGAACTGTTGAAGATTGATGAGGATATTGGATTGTTTGAATGTTTTGTGATTGAACTGAGTTACAGTTTGGTATCTTTGGTTCTGAGTTTTGTGAGTTCGCTTGGTATATTTGGTTAACAGGCTTGGGATTTCTGTTGTTGGGAAGTTTTCTGAGTTGCAGGTTTTGTGGTTATGGTTATGTTGAAAAATGGTTTGTTGAGTTTGACAAAATGTTGAGTTTGCAGGCTTTGGTTGCTTGAAAATTGTTGGCAGCATTGTTTGAAAACTGTTTTTTCAGTTTTGGAGTTTTTGAGAATTGCTAACAAGTTTTGGATTTTTCTGCAGTTTTGGGATTTGGCTATTTGTTTGACAGTTTGAAATGGTTTGGTTGTGATTTCTTATGGTTTTGTTGTTGTACAGTTCGGTTAGGCTTTGTGAGTTTGGGAGTTTTTGATGGCTTGTTGGCTTTACAGTTTGCAGGCTTGTTGGCTTTACAGTTTTCTCCGTTTGACAAAATGTTCTGAGTTGTTAATTTCTCTCCCTTTCTTACAGTTTTGCCTACTGTTATATCTTGGTTTCTTTTTGACAGCCTGTGGGCAGAATATCAGAGATGTACAATTCCAACAAAATAGGTGACCTCTTTCCTCTCTCTCCTCTCTCAATGATAAAAGCAAAATGCTTTTTTCACTTTTTTCTGAAAAGTTTGCATAAATTCTGGAAAATGATGAAAGGCTATTGAAACAAGCCCCTTGCTTGTTGTTGTGGTTTACCATACTACTGTACTTTCTCTTTGCCTGCTGTTTGTATGCTACTTTGTTTATTTTGCTTGTATTGCTTGCACTGCTGTCTAGTTTGCTTGTACTGCTGCATTGTTTGGCCATTGGGCCTTGTTTATGCTGTTTGGACAGCATGCTGCAGTTTGGAATATGTTTGGCTGCATTTTTTTGTTTGGATAGCTTGCCTCTATTTCCCTTATTCGTGAACCAATAAAAATAAACTTCTTGTGATTTGCAAACAAGAATGTGATGAATTAAAAAAATAGCCCCTCTGATTCCAAGTCGCAAACTTTAATGATGAACATTTTTCTTTCTTTTTTTTGAAAATTCTTACTTATGCCCAATTAACCGTACTAATTATTTTTCTGTCTTTCATTTTCATGTGAGCGCAAACTGGATGGTGGCAAAGCAGAGGAAGCAAGAAATTCTTTGGCGAGCATGGAAGCAATGGAAGCTTAGTCATCCTTAGGCTTAGACTTTTCTTTGTAACTTAGAGAGAAATACTCAAACAATTGTACTGATTCATTTTTCAAATACAATAAGTTGTAAAACTTAAAGCATTTAAATAATAAATTGTATTGTAACAATTTTTGAAATAAATGAAAAAGTCTTTATGAGATAATCTGATGTTCAATAAAATCCATTACTGTTAGTAACTTGTAATTCTCTCTCTGCATCTTCACTAACTCTTTAAGATTCCCGATCAAGATAATTGAAACTGCATTTCAATAATTCCAATCATGATAACTTAAACTCCAATGATCAAGTAATTCTGTAACCTTGTAATCTTGCAACTGTATTCCAATCAAAACACACACTGTGTATTCCAATAAACAGGAAAATGCTTATTCCATAAACAAGCAAATTAACTGGTTAACCTGGATCAAACAAACACTGCCCTTTTCCAATAAATTTGAGAGAGTGTGAAAACATGTAAAAATCAATTGAATTTCTGAGAACTCAATTTCTTCTGAGAAATGTGAGAAAAACCCTAATTCCTGATTTACTGCCAAAGGAGAAAATATGTCTGACCGATTCCTGAGCCAATCTTGAATATTTGAGAAACCCTAGAGTTGTGCTTTCTATGAAAAATGGGAGGGAAAATTTTGTTGTATAACAGCTTCCCCTGTTCAATCTTCTTGAACCTGAAGAGTTAGATTGACGAGTTTGCCGTTCGCGACTCGAAGGTAAAAGATGATTGGACACTAGAGTGCTCGTAAATTTGCACTCGCCAAAATGTGGTTGAGGGAATAGGCTTAAAGGTGCCATTTGGAGATGGTAGAATCTTGTGGGGGATGGGCTTAAAGATGCCATCCAAGAACGTTTGTTGAATTATATGTTGTAAGTCGAAAGAATGAGTATCAGAAAGGTATCTGTGTCTGGAACGTATCTGAACTAGGGAACATCAGCATGAGTGATCAGCATGGCTACCATGTCTAGAGCGTATCTGGACTGTATCTGAATCTTGTATTTGAATAAGCGACAGAATAACATCTGTGTCTGGAGCATCTCAGAGTTGTTTTCTGAAATCTTTGAATAAGCAATAGAAAAGCATCCGTGTCTGGAGCATCTCTAAGCTGTTTTCTAAACTTTGAATCTGAATAAGCAATAGAATAGCATCCGTGTCTGGAGCATCTCTAAGCTGTTTTCTGAACTTTGAATCTGAATAAGCAATAGAATAGCATTCGTGTCTGGAGCATCTCTAAGCTGTTTTCTGAGCTTGAATCTGAATAAGCGATAGAAAAGCATCTGTGTCTGGAGCATCTCTAAGCTGTTTTCTGAGCTTGAATCTGAATAAGCGATAGAAAAGCATCTGTGTCTGGAGCATCTCTAAGCTGTTTTCTGAGCTTGAATCTGAATAAGTGATAGAAAAGCATCCGTGTTTGGAGCATCTCTAAGCTGTTTTCATGATTGCATATTGGTAGCTTGTTAGTCTTATCCTGAAAAGGGTAAAATGTTAGCTGAAACACAAAGTTATGTTGCATGAAATGTATGATGCAATATATGTGTTTTATCAATGTTTATGATAGATGAGTGTAATGTATGTGCATGTAAGCTGATTTGCTGTCTTGCTGAGGAAAATAAATCCTTGATAGCTGGAGATAATAAAATCTTTGACTGCTACCGGGGAAAATAAATCCTTGACCGCTGCTGGAGATTCAAAACCTTGGACAACTTCTGTGGGGATGTGAGAATCCTTCACGACTTTCCTGGGGATATAGGGATCCTTCAAGTCTTGAAGTTGGAGGATGACAAACATTTTGTTGTGAGAGTAATGTCAAACTACTTGAGAAATCTGCTTGGGAAATCTAGAGAACTTTTGAAGACTTCTACTGGGGTTAAATAATGAGAATCCTTACTCGGCTGGGAAATAGGGAAAACTCTGGCGATCTCTACCGGGGATCAATCAATGGAAAACCTTGATCTATTGGAGAATAAGGAAGGCTCTGATGGCTCCTGCGGGGAACTGAGAATGAGAATCTTCATTCTGCTAGGGGAATTTGAATCCTTGGGGACTTCATGCTAGGAAGTCAAGAATAAGAATCTTTAATCTATAGGGGTTTAAAAATTCTGACAAATTCATGCTGAGAGTGAAGAAGGCTCTGGCAACTTCATTGGAGAATCAAGAATGAGAATCTTCATTCTGCTGGGGAGTAAAAGCTTTGTAGGGAATAACTATACTGCTGGAGAGTAAGCTCAGGAGTTTGGGGAAAAGCTTATTCCTGTTTGGAAAAAGTTCAGGAGTTTGGGTTGTATGCCACTTTTAGAATGAGAATCTTCATTCTGTTGGAGATATCAGGAGCTTGGATTGTATGCCACTTTAAGAATGAGAATCTTCATTCTGTTGGAGATATCAAGAGCTTGGGTTGTATGCCACTTTAAGAATGAGAATCTTCATTCTGTTGGAGATATCAGGAGCTTGGGTGTATGCCAATCTACTGGGGTTTCAAGAATGAGAATCTTCATTCTGTTAAGGATATCAGGAGTTTGGGTGTATGCCAATCTTCTGGGGTTTCAAGAATGAGAATCTTCATTCTGTTAAGGATATCAGGAGTTTGGGTGTATGCCAATCTTCTGGGGTTTCAAGAATGAGAATCTTCATTCTGTTAAGGATATCAGGAGTTTGGGTGTACTCCAATCTTCTGGGGTTTCAAGAATGAGAATCTTCACTCTGTTAAGGATGTCAGGAGTTTGGGTGTGTGCCAATCTTCTTGGGTTTCAAGAATGAGAATCTTAATTCTGTTAAAAGTTAATTGTTATCTGGTTGATCTCCAGGCTTTAAGAGAACTTGCTGGGGAATTGGTAGTTGGTAGTCTCATCTCTGCTGAGGATCTTAATGACGTGCTTTAGAGATTGTGCATGGAAATGGGCTCAAAGATGCCATCTAAAGGTGATTGTTGACGGAAAGTTTGAACTGGATCTGATCAGAGAATGAATCCGAATAAACCGTTGAGAGATTTAATCTATTGAGAGATTTTATCTGAAACAGTAAAATCTAGAAGTGAATCAGAGTAAACCGTTGAGAGATTTATCTGAAACAATAAAATCTGGAATATCTTCAACTGGAATAAGAATCAGGGAGATCTTAGTGTCGATCTGACTGAGCCAGAAAAGGTCTTGAACTAACTTTGACTGGATAAGAATCAGAAAAATCTTAGAATCGATTTAATTGAGCCAGACGAAAGTCTTGGAATATCTTCAACAAATGCCGGGTAAAATAAATCCTGGACTGCTATTGAAAGGGGAAAGTTGAATGAACTACTATCTGGTCATGGTCCAGGCTTCATAGCTTGAATTTTGTGAGAATTTGACTGCATCTTTAATGAAAGGTAAAGGTTAGTTGCATGACATATATAAAACAATGATGTTCTTAAAATAAATGAGATTGCATTGTATGATGTCCTGATGTATGGATGTGTAATGTTTTCAAGACGACCTCTTGCCGGGGAAAATAAATCATGAGTTGGTGCTGGAGAAAAGAGTTGAATTCTCTGTTTCCGATAGTGAAAAATCTGGCGACTTCAATGGGAAAAATTCTCAGGAATTTTTAAGGTCGACCTAGCTGGGAAGAGGTTATCAAAGATTGAAACTCTGGCTGGAAGCCATCTTATGAGAAGGATTTTGGAGAGATTTGTCACTGCCCCAAGTAGCGAGTGTTTATGGCTTTTCCAGGAAATGTTTGACCGTATGCAACCCTTTGTTAGGATTGACATTCAATTCCCTAAGTGACGGTGACAGAGACTTGCCCCTAGTTACTCTGCACTTTGAGAGATTTCTTGAAATCTTGACTGGACTGCCCCAGGTGTACTAGACAATGACATGTCATGTCCCCTTGTTGATAGGAGATTTTTGCAACGGAAGTGCCATCCCACTTGAAGTGATTTTGTTCACTGAGAGAGCTTTCGTTCATCGGATATTCACTGTGTAAATTTCTTCGCTGTCAAACAAATAGCCATATGCACACAACGATATTCAAATAATGCAAAGTCTGTGCTTGTCTTGAAATTTTGAAAAATGCGTTTTTAGCAGAAAGCTTTTGTAAGAAAAATTCAACTCAGGATTTAGAGCAAAGCCTTACAGAAGTCAGGATACCTTTTGTAACAGTATGCTTTCGAACTAACCCATGCTTCAATTAGGACTTTTGAAGGATTGTAACGTGGCTTGGTTCATGGTTTTAAGAAACAAAGGATAAAGGCTCAAAGTATATTTGTACCCACCCGCTCTTTGTGATGTTCTTCAGTCCTAAACTCAGTTAATTGTGCTTTGAACTCTAATTGAGTTTGAAATGACATTTTGGTGATGGTTCAAACAAGTTGAATTTGTTGGAAGGCAGTCATTTTTGCAACATTATTTTTGTTGAGGATTTATAGAGACCTCTTTTCTTTTTTTATTTGTTATCCCTAATTTTTGCCTGACTGTTCCTATTTTTTTTATTTACAGTCAGCGGGATGCCCCAATTTTCTTAAGCCCCTTTTGTAGGTTTTGATTTAGTGGGCTTTTATTTTTGATAGATAATAACTTCCTATGTGATAAGGAACCATCACCGTCTTTTGATTCTAAAGGAAAGTTTTTGATGTCATTCATTGTATTACAAGATGAGAGTTTGCGACTTTAACACGCATTTGAATTAACTGAGAGACTACCCTGCCCCAGGTTCTGATTAAAGGTTTCAATTTGTATTAAAACAAAAAACTTCTACTTCTTTGGCTCGAAGGGGTTGACTAGGGATTATCTTCCTTATAACTCCAGTGTTTAGGATTTGAAAGAAACGCTTGTACATCGTCAACAAGGTCTATCCAAAAGCATACTATATGAGATTAAGGCATTGTTTTCGTCATCCTCCCTCTAAAGGTTTGTGTCATAAGAAGAATAAAAACATAGTTTAAAAATAGTGAAAACGAAAAGATGAATTCAAGACAAACATATGCAATGCATTAATGAAACAGAGTTTGACATTAATAGATAATTGTTTGAATAACAACATAAATTACAAATGGAAATTAAAAATGAACAGAAGCCTCTTTGTTCGAACTTGTCATTTCAGGTGGAGAACCCTCAGTGGAAGATTTTCATCTGGCCATCCCGTGTGAACTCCAGCGTTGTTTCTTTAATTAGATCTTGAATTTTGTTTCTCAATGCCCAACAGCTATCGGTGTCATGCCCAGGACTGTTGGAGTGATACGCACATATTGCATTTGGATTGTACCCTGGAGCGGTTATGTTGGGATGCCGAGGGGGGTCCCTTAATGCAGTCAGCTTGACTTCCAACAAGCATTGAAGCACTTGAGATAATGGCATGTTAATCTCAGTGAAGTGCTTTTCAGATGTATTTTGCCTATGCCGATTACCCTGTTGACGTTGGTGAGGTTGTTGTTGGGCTTGTGTCCCTGAAGCAAACTGGGGAGTCTTTCCCTCAGATTCTTGTCTTAAGGGAGGCTGAATGATGACTTGATCTTTAACCTTAGTTGTTTGCCCCATTTGGTTACGTTCTCCTAGATGAAGCTTGTTGATGAGGACCTTTAGCTCCTCTTGTCCTTGAGCCAGGTTTTAAATGAGAGCCATCTGGCCCACCAGTTGTCCCATCATCTAGATTTTCATTGTTTCCATCTCAATCTGTAGCCCTTCCAACTGATCATTCCTAATGCCCCCTGAATTCCCTATGACCATGCCCCTTGTAAGGAGAGTCTTCACCTATTCTTGTCCCTTGGACAGGTTCAAGAACATCTCTTGAAGTTGAGCGTTTTGAGCCTGGATGTCTTTGATAGTATTCTCTAGAGCCATCTCTACTAAAATAAATAGTAGGAAGATAAGGAGACCTGAAAGGGGGAAACCTGTCATGATATGATGCATGATATGTGGATGCATGTTTTCAAGGATCTCGCGGGGTAAACACAAGAAAATGTTAGAAGTTGAACATCTTTGATTGGAGAACTTTGTATCGGTGGATGTCTTTCCACGAGAATCAAGCTCACTATGTCAAGTGGGTAATAGCCCTTGACTCAAGTTGTTGTACTTAATCTTTGACGGCATTTGTTTAGAGGAAAATGAATCCTCTTGCCCTTTGGTAGACGTCTGGTTCAACGTGACCCTGCACCAAAGACCCTCGAGATCCTTGAAATGGTTATTGAAAATGCTATGGTATGATGTTATGATGTTATGTACAGATATGCGAAGTAAGCAAGTTATATACAAATAGTCATATTCACACAAAGTAGACAAGTCCTTAGGTTTAGGCTTGCATGGAGTTTGTAGATAAGTACCCTCTTGAAGTCTAGTTGGCTCAACCTGCCCTAGAAATAGTAACCGGGTTCTAAATGAGCTCAATATCAATGGATTGTTCCCTTGTTCATTGTTTCAATTCAGCCTCTTACTGGCGACCAAAATATTCCAAGGAACCAAACCTCAATGAGTGTAGTATCGAATATCAACCAATTTTCAGCTCTACACCGAAACCGGTCATCTCACTACGTCCTAATGGCCAAGTTGGTCAAGTAAGGTTCTAAGGTCAGTTGATGCTTCACGACACCACGCGGCGGCCCCGTACTCTCCTTGATTCAACTCAAGGGTTACCGGTACCAACCAAAGTGACACATCAACGTAGATACTGCTTCAACCATGTCGGTATACGCCGCACAGTTCCCTCACAGTTTATTGCTACTTACCTAAAAGGTGTCCTCAAATCCGGGTGTGGGATTTAAAACAAACCCAAACAAGGAACCAAAAATGTAAAGCATACAAATCAAACAAGATAAGCATGTAAAGGTGATATAAAACCCTAAGGTAACCCCACTTTTATTTTGTCCCCAGCAGAGTCGCCAGTTTTGTGATACGGTGGGAGAACTGAATTGAGGTTTTGCATTTTGTTCGCACTTGTGCGGTTAGCAAGAGTCACCACCGACTTTTCTTTTATCCAAAAGGAAAGGTAAAAAAAGCACATGAAAGACCTTTTGAGAATTTTCTCGGGTTCGGGAGGGTAGATTATGAAAAGGGAAGGTGTTAGCACCCTTTTCATCCATGGTTTTCCATGGGCTCTTAGTTACTCGTTTAGATCACTTGCTTTTGTTTGATTGTGTGCTTGTGCGTGGTTTTGAAAATATTTTGAAAAGAGGCCTTTGTTTAGGCAACCTTTGTAATAATTCTTATTTGAATGTATACAAAGGTGTTTGTCTTTTGAAAAATGTTTCAATGTTTGAAAGTTTGTTTTTTGGGAAATGTTTTGAAATGGAGGTGTAAGTGTAAAAGTTTTTGTCGTGAGCAAGCGAGTAACTAAGAGCGAATCTATCTACTCAAAACGTCTTAAGTTGTTCTTTTCTTCTTCCTTTTAATGGTGTTATCTTACCATTGATTTGGTAAGAAGCCCCATCATTGGATGTAAAGGGACAGGCGCGGGTCAATTATACAATCATTGAAAGCAACTTGTGAGACACTCTAGCAATTTTGTGAGGGACGAGATCGTTTTATCGAAGGCAACATCGAGGGTCATCGAGGGACTACGATCTTTGTTTATCGAAGGGTCATTTGCTAGAGTATCGCATATTCCAGGGACATGATTGTATTTCCGAGGCAACAAGCGAGGTTACCCTAGAGATGCGCGTGTGAGAAGTGTGTTGATCTCAAGTTATCTATCCTTGGATTAGGTCATCTAACAATTGATTTTTAAATCTTGCCATACATGCCTAATTACTACACAGTATATAGAAAGCAATAAATTGCGGGAATTAAAAGTCTAAGCTATTACAAAAGTATCCGGGGATGGGGGTACAATTATTACAAATGGGGACGAATCACATAAGAATAGCAATGTCCAAATAATACAGCCAAATCAAATTGATGTGCGATTCAATATGAAGCTATGACAATTTATGAAAATAAAATCAATAAAGTATGAAATGTATGTATTTACTTGAAAAAAAAGAAAAAAAATAAAACTTAATCTAAAAAGAAAATGATTTAAGTTAAAACTCTTTATTATATTTTTGTGAATTTTATTAACTATAAGCTTGAAGAAAGAAAACTAATTAATCAAAATTTTTGATGTTTTTATTATACGTTAATAAAAATGAGTTTTTTATATAAGAAAAAAGAAAATGGTAAAAGAAAATTAATCACTTAAAAAAAACTAAATCAATTTAATGAAATGAAGTTTTAAAAACATTAATATATTATTAATAAAAAGAAATAAAAACAACAAATTAAATCAAAATGAAAGAAAATGGGCTTAAAGGAATTAAAGGGAGGTTAGGCCAAAGGTATATTTGTCAATGCTGAAACAAAAAAACAAGGCCAAAATGGGGGGGGGGGGTGTTAGCAATTACGTGGGCTTGAGAAGAATTGAGAACAGAAACGGCCCAATACATTGTTATCTAATTTTTGATTAGGGTAGACAAAGGAATTAGGGTTTGTGGTTCCCCTCACAGCGGCACCGCTCTGTTCCGTCTCTATCACTTATTTCTCTCATTCATCTTCCTCACTCAATCGTCCCTATTCGTTCACCTTTCCAATCTCTGAACGCCTCTCTTCGTCCCTGTCCCCCTTTGATTCAACTCGGTTTACATTTTTCTGGAAATGCCTAAGTTTGAAATGAAACTCTCTAAAGGGTTTGAGACGCGTTTGATCTGATTTTCCCCTCACCCTCAAGTTGCCGGAGCACCCTCTCTCTCACATCCTAAGTGCCAACGTTTTTGCTTCTTGAAAGGTATGATTCTGCTTTTGGCTTAACGGTTTCGTTGTTTTTTTATATGTTTTGTTCATGTTTTGCTTGTTAATCCATTTTATTGCTTATTGAGGTGCAGGAAATGGTTTAAAAAGAAACGTACCGTTGGGACTTTTGCGAAATGGAAAAGGATAGTGAGATGGGGTTGATGATGCTCCTTGGTAGCTGGAAATGAAGGGGGAGAAATGATGATGTAAAGAACACGCGCCTCTGGTAACCTCTTTTTTTCCCTTGAACCTTGAATGGTGATGGTATTGTACTTCTGACTGTTGGATGTTATTGTGCCTTTGTTGGTTTGGATACTGATTTTTTACAGTTTTGCTTAGACTATTTTGATAGTTTGATGATTTGAATATCTTTGATGGTTTACTGGTTTTTGAACTGTTGAAGATTGATGAGGATATTGGACTGTTTGAATGTTTTGTGATTGAACTGAGTTACAGTTTGGTATCTTTGGTTCTGAGTTTTGTGAGTTCGCTTGGTATATTTGGTTAACAGGCTTGGGATTTCTGTTGTTGGGAAGTTTTCTTTGTTGTAGGTTTTGTGGTTATGGTTATGTTGAAAAATGGTTTGTCGAGTTTGACAAAATGTTGAGTTTACAGGCTTTGGTTGTTTGAAAATTGTTGGCAGCAGTTTTTGAATGTTTTATGGTTTGAAAACTATTTTTTCAGTTTGGGAGTTTTTGAGAAATGTTAACAAGTTTTGGATTTTTCTGCAGTTTTGGGATTTGGCTGTTTGTTTGACAGTTTAAAATGGTTTGGTTGTGATTTCTTATGGTTTTGTTGTTGTACAGTTTGGTTAGGCTTTGTGAGTTTGGGAGTTTTTGCTGGCTTGTTGGCTTTACAGTTTGCAGGCTTGTTGGCTTTACAGTTTTCTCCGTTTGACAAAATATTCTTAGTTGTTAATTTCTCTCCCTTTCTTACAGTTTTACCTACTGTTATATCTTGGTTTCTTTTTGACAGCCTGTGGGCAGAATAGAAAAGCTCTACAATTCCAACAAAATAGGTGACCTCTTTCCTCTCTCTCCTCTCTCAATGATAAAAGCAAAATGCTTTTTTCACTTTTTTCTGAAAAGTTTGCATAAATTCTGGAAAATGATGAAAGGCTATTGAAACAATCCCCTTGCTTGTTGTTGTGGTTTACCATACTGCTGTACTTTCTCTTTGCCTGCTGTTTGTATGCTACTTTGTTTAGTTTGCTTGCATTGCTTACACTGCTGTCTAGTTTGCTTGTACTGCTGCATTGTTTGGCCATTGGGCCTTTTTTATGTTGTTTGGACAGCATGCTGCAGTTTGGAATATGTTTGGCTGCATTTTTTTGTTTGGATAACTTGCCTCTATTTCCCTTGTTTGTGAACCAAGAAAAATAAACTTCTTGTGATTTGCAAACAAGAATGTGATGAATTAAAAAAATAGCCCCTCTGATTCCAAGTCGCAAACTTTAATGATGAACATTTTTCTTTTTTTTTTTTTTGAAAATTCTTACTTATGCCCAATTAACCGTACTAATTATTTTTCTGTCTTTCATTTTCATGTGAACGCAAACTGGATGGTGGCAAAGCAGAGGAAGCAAGAAATTCTTTGGCGAGCATGGGAGCAATGGAAGCTTAGTCATCCTTAGGCTTAGACTTTTCTTTGTAACTTAGAGAGAAATACTCAAACAATTGTACTAATTCATTTTTCAAATACAATAAGTTGTAAAACTTAAAGCATTTAAATAATAAATTTTACTATAACAATTTTTGAAATAAATGAAAAAGTCTTTATGAGATAATCTGATGTTCAATAAAATCCATTACTGTTAGTAACTTGTAATTCTCTCTCCGCATCTTCACTAACTCTTTAAGATTCCCGATCAAGATAATTGAAACTGCATTTCAATAATTCCAATCAAGATAACTTAAACTCCAATGATCAAGTAATTCTGTAACCTTGTAACCTTGCAACTGTATTCCAATCAAAACACACACTGTATATTTCAATAAACAGGCAAATGCTTATTCCATAAACAAGCAAATTAACTGGTTAACCTGGATCAAACAAACACTGCCCTTTTCCAATAAATTTGAGAGAGCGTGAAAACATGTAAAAATCAATTGAATTTCTGAGAACTCAATTTCTTCTAAGAAATGTGAGAAAAACCCTAATTCCTGATTTACTACCAAAGGAGAAAATCTGTCTGACCGATTCCTGAGCCAATCTTGAATATTTGAGAAACCCTAGGGTTGTGCTTTCTATGAAAAATGGGAGGGCAAATTTTGGGGTACAACACATAGCCTTCAAATATTGAAGAATCATGTTCTGACCAAAGAACATCGCTTCTACATGTTCTGATTGAAGCATCATGTTCTGAACCGTGTTTGCAAATTCTGATTGCACCCGCATGAAGACTGGTCCAGAAGTTCTGAAGTATCATATTCTCTTAACACTTAGAAAATTTTCTAAATGTTTAGAAATTTGATTTTTTCAAAGTAATTTCTGACTTCTGATTTTTTGAACTAGTTTCATGTCTTGATGAAATATAATGGTTGAAACTTTATTTTTGATTTAAAAGTCAAAGTTTGACTTCTTCAGTGTTCTTTTGACCATTTTTCCCTTATGAGTGATTTTCTTGAAAAGTTCTAATTCAAGTCTTGAAACTTGATAGAAGCAAACCCAGGATGATCCTTTGAGAAATGAGAGGGCAAATTTTGGGGTACAACACTTGCCCATGTTCAATCTTCTTAAGCCTGAGGATGTAGATTGGCTGGTCTGCCTTTCGTGGTCTGAAGGTGGAAGATGATTGAACACTAGAGTGCCCAGAAATTTTCACTCGCATGAAGTAATGTTGATCGGTGATATCGACAATGGGCTTACCGACACCATTTGGAAGGCAACGGGAAATCATCGGAGATGGGCTTAAAGATGCCATCCAGTAAAGATTGGTTGCATAAGAGATTCCTTGGTGAGAATTCCTGTACCTGCCGTCAAGGGGGACTTTGCCGAGGAATGTTGATTTATGCACTGGGAAGTAAATTCTATGAGCTTCGGTTGTCCATTAATCTACTGGGGAATTATCTCCTGATTGAGGGGGGTGAAAGTAGAATGTATGTCTGGTCAGGGTCCAGGATGTACAATGACTTACTGGGGAAATGAGAAACCGGTCGTATCTGGTCGGGTCCGGGTCTTATAGTGTTGTAAGCTGTTGTATGGAGATAAGGTAGAAGGAACCTGGATGGTAGGATTACTTCGAAATGAAAGCCTGAATAATAGGGCTTGTGGGAAGGAACCTGGGTAGTAGGTGTTAGAACAAAGTTTGAATCTACTACCCTATGTTTAAGTTTTGATGATAACAAAATGAAAAGATATATTATTTATATGATTCATGTATGAACTGTTTGCTACCTAAAAATATTACGTTCTGCTTTGCAGAAACTCTGATAGGTATCAGCAAGAGCACACTTAATCAGCATCAGAAATTTGGTTCTTGACATCAGCATCAGAAGTTGCTATCAGAATACCAGAATCAGAAGATCAACTCACGTGTATGCTGAAGCTTGATGAACAGAACTGCGCTCAACACTCTGATAAAGAAAACAACAGTTCATCAGCAGTTAAGCAGAGTCAGAATGAGCCAAGCCAGAACATGCATTAAGTAAGCAACGACACTGTGCATTGAAAGCAAATTATTACCAACGGCCTCATTCCAGACAAGATCTGCTCGATAAGGAAAGTTTGTTATTAGCATTGAATCAAGAATATTGCTCCAACGATCAACAATCTCAGTGCTATATAAACAAGACTATGAAGATTGAATTGGCTAATGCTCTCCAACATTTTACACGCCTAAAAGCTAATCATAATCTTCCTTCTCTCAGTTTGCTAAACGCTACATATCTCCTTACTCAATCATTGTTTAGCAATCTAGTTTCATAAGCTTAATTTGTGTATACATCACAGTTGTGATACAGTTTTGTAGAAAACATTCACACACCTAGATTTATCTTCTTTGTAAGAAAGTGTTTCCTTGACAAACCGGGTTGTGGTTTGCATCAAGAAGGCTTTAGCAGTTGTTAAAGCAGTTTGTAATATTCAGTTGAATATAATGGATTAAGACCTCGTTGGAGAGAGGCGAAATCACCTTGACGGGTGGACTGGAGTAGTTTGAGATCAAACGAACCAGGATAAAAATATCTTGTTCATTGCATTGATTTTCAGTTTTACAATTCAACCCCCCTTCTTGTGTTTTTCACTTCTTCAATTGGCATCAGAGCGCCTGGTTCTGAGCTAAAACACTTAATCGTGTCAGTACAAGATCCAGCGTCAGAAAAACACAATGGCAGGAACTTATTCTCACACCAGCAATGACAACCATGAGGGCAGAGACAGATTCAGCGGCAAACCTCCAGTCTTTGATGGAGAAAACTTTGATTACTGGAAAGACATAATTGAAAGCTTCTTTCTGGCACATGATACTGATCTGTGGGATATGGTGACAGATGGATACACGCACCCTGTGAATGCAAGCGGTCAGAAGATTGATAGAAAAACAATGATTGATCAACAAAAGCGTGACTTCAAGAATCACCACAAGGCCAGAACCATCATTCTCAGCGCCATCTCCTATACTGAATATGAAAAGATCTCCAACAGAGACACAACAAAGAACATTTTTGACTCACTTAGAATGACGCATGAGGGCAACGTTCAGGTCAAAGAAACTAAAGCTCTGGCGCTCATTCAGAAGTATGAGGCGTTCAAAATGGAAGAATCTGAATCCATTGAAACAATGTTCTCAAGATTCCAGATTCTGGTAGCTGGTCTCAAGGTTCTGGACAAAGGATACTCTACTGCTGACCATGTCAAGAAAATCATCAGAAGTTTACCCAAGCAGTGGAGACCAATGGTTACAGCTCTGAAGCTAGCAAAAGATCTCAACAAAATCACTCTGGAGGAACTTATCAGCTCCCTCAGAAGTCATGAGATAGAGCTAGAAGCTGACGAGCCTCAGAAGCAAGGTAAGCCTTTAGCATTAAAATCTAACAAAAAATCTGAGTCTAAAGTTTTGCAGGCAGTTGAAGAAACATCTGATGGATCCTCATCAGAAGAAGACGAACTCTCCCTCCTCTCCAGAAGAGTAAATCAACTGTGGAAGCAGAGGCAAAGGAAGTTCAGGAATCCCAAAAGATCTGATCAGAACGAGTCCTCTTCCAGATACAGAAGGACAGATTCTTCCTCTGGATACAGAAGATCTGAAGGCTCCTCAAGTAGCAAAAAGCCAAACACCAAGGACATCATCTGCTATGAGTGCAATGAGCAAGGACACTACAAGAGTGACTGCCCAAAGCTTCAGAGGGAAAAGCCCAAAAAGAAGTTTGGAAGAGAAAAGAAGAAAAGTCTCATGGCTACATGGGATGACTCTGACTCGTCTGAAGCTGACTCAGAATCAGATGATGAGAGGGCAAACATAGCTCTCATGGCTAACATTTCAGAAGATAGTGAAGCTTCTGAATCAGACTCAGAATCAGATACTGAAGAGGTATTTCCTAACTTTGCTGTTAATTTTACCAAGGCTGAACTTGCTGAAAGCCTTAATGAAATTCTGGAAAGGTATTAGCAAATTAGAGTTAAATTCAGAGACCTGAAAAGGAATCTTGAATCTGACTCTAATAAGACTGAGAGTCTCAAATTGGAGAATTCTGAGCTGAGAAATAAGATTTCAAAATTAGAAAACACTTTACAAAACTCTCAGAAGGAACCAATTTCTGAAACTCCCAGCAACGCTGATGAGATCATCAAGGAGTATGATCACAGTTTCCAGAAGTTCCTTGCTAAAAGCATAGATAGAAGCAAAATGGCTTCAATGATCTATGGAGTTAGCAGAAACGGCAGGAAGGGAATAGGATACCAAGGAAAGGTTCCTACACCTAAGAATGTCATGGATTTAACCATTAAACACACTCCTCTGAATTCACATTTTGTGTATGGTCACACACATGATATTAAATACACTAGCAGTAAGTACTCTGTGAAACCAAAATTCAACCAGAGTTTTGGTAAAACTAACAAATCAGGACCCAAGAAAATCTGGGTACCTAAGGATAAAATAATACATGTTGCAGATATCTTTAGCAGCAAGTCAGAAACACCAGTCATGGTACCTGGACTCTGGCTGCTCACGACACATGACGGGAAGAAGGCATATGTTCCAAAGCCTGGAACTTAAGCCTGGAGGCCACGTTGGCTTTGGAGTCAATCAGAGGGGAAAGATAATTGGCTCTGGAACTGTAGGTAATGGAATCTTCCCTCTATTAATAATGTTCTACTAGTAGATGGATTAATGCATAATCTGTTATCCATAAGTCAATTAAGTGATAACGGTTATGATATAATCTTTAATCAAAAATCATGTAAAGCTGTTAGTTAGAAAGATGGGACTATCCTGTTTAATGGTAAGAGGAAAAACAACATTTACAAAATCAAACTTTCTGAACTAAAAAGTCAGAATGTAAAGTTCCTTCTGTCTGTTAACAACGAGCAGTGGATCTGGCATAGAAGATTGGGGCATGTTAGTATGAGAAGAATATCTCAGATTAACAAACTCAATCTGGTCAGAGGACTTCCTAATTTGAAGTTCAATTCAGATGCTCTGTGTGAAGCATGTCAGAAAGGCAAGTTTGCAAAACCTTCTTTTAAATATAAAAATGTTGTTTCTACCTCTAAGCCATTAGAACTTCTGCACATTGACTTATTTGGACCAGTTAAAACTGCTTCAGTCAGTGGCAAGAAGTATGGGTTAGTAATCATAGATGACTATAGCAGATGGACATGGGTAAAGTTCTTAAGACACAAGGACGAGTCACACTCTGTGTTTGTTACCTTCTGTAACCAAGTTCAGAATGAAAAGGATCTTAGAATCGTTAAAGTCAGAAGTGATCATGGCGGAGAATTTGAAAACAAAGATTTTGAGTCATTCTTTAATGACAGAGGCATTCTGCATGATTTCTCTTGTCCTAGAACTCCCCAACAAAATGGAGTTGTAGAACGAAAGAACAGAACATTGCAAGAAATGGCCAGAACCATGATCAATGAGACAAACGTTGCTAAGATCTTCTGGGAAGAGGCAATAAACACAGCGTGCTACATTCAGAATAGAATCTCAATAAAACCTATTCTGGAAAAGACTCCATATGAATTGTGGAAGAACAGAAAGCCCAACATTTCATATTTTCATCCATTTGGATGTACCTGTTTTATGTTAAATACAAAGAATTATTTGAACAAGTTTGACTCTAAAGCACAGAAGTGTATTATGTTAGGATACTCTGAACGCTCAAAAGGGTACAGAGTATACAATACAGAAACACAGATTGTGGAAGAATCAATCAGTGTTCGTTTTGATGATAAGCTTGACTCTGAAAAGTCAAAGCAGAATGAAGTTTTTGCAGGTATGGAAATTGAATTTACAGGTTCTGAAGACAAGTCATCAGAAGCTCTCAACACAGACACTCCTTCAACGTCTGAAAGGAGCACTGCTAGCAATCCTACAACAGCTGCTGATCAACCTCAGAAGAGATTACCCAGAAGCAGCTTGGATCACCCAGAAGAGACTATCTTGGGAAGAAAGGAAGATCCAATCAGAACAAGAGCAAGCTTCAGAAACTCTGAAGAAACCCTCATGGGACTTGTGTCTCTGATTGAACCTTCTTCTATTGATGAAGCACTTATGGATAATGACTGGATTCTGGAAATGCAAGAAGAGCTGAATCAATTCACCAGAAATGACGTATGGGATCTTGTTCCCATACCAAAAGGATTCAACGTCATTGGAACAAGATGGGTCTTCAGAAACAAGCTAAATGAACAAGGTGAAGTCATCAGAAACAAGGCACGACTGGTTGCACAAGGTTATAGTCAGCAAGAGGGGATAGACTATACAGAAACCTTTACCCCAGTTGCCAGGTTAGAATCTATCAGACTTTTAATTTCATTTGCTGTTAATAGAGGCATCACTCTGTATAAGATGGATGTCAAGAGTGCATTCTTAAACGGTTATATAGAAGAAGAAGTTTATGTGCACCAACCCCCTGGTTTTGAAAATACAAAACATCCAGAACATGTTTTCAAACTAAAGAAGTCACTATATGGTCTGAAACAAGCTCCCAGAGCTTGGTATGAAAGGCTAAGTAACTTTCTGTTAGAAAATGAATTCACCAGAGGGAAGGTGGACACTACCTTATTCTGTAAATCAGTTAAGAATGACATCTTAGTCTGTCAAATTTACGTTGATGATATTATTTTTGGTTCTACTAATCCTTATCTTGGAAGAAAATTTGCTAAGTGTATGCAGGCAGAATTTGAGATGAGCCTCATGGGGGAACTGAAATTCTTTTTAGGAATTCAGATCAATCAAACTCCAGAGGGAACTTACATTCATCAGAGCAAATACATCAGAGATCTTCTGAAGAAATTTGACCTCTCAGAATGTAAGCCATCAAAGATTCCAATGCATCCCACATGCATTCTGGAAAGAGAAGAGGTAAGCAAAAGTGTAGAACAGAAAGTCTACAGAGGTATGATTGGTTCTCTCCTTTATTTGACTGCTTCAAGACCTGATATATTATTCAGCGTTTGTATTTGTGCTAGATTCCAATCAGATCCTAGAGAATCTCACTTAACAGTTGTAAGCGAATTTTCAAGTATCTGAAAGGTACTACTAATCTGGGTTTGTTTTATAGAAAATCTAGTGATTACAGTTTAGTAGGCTACTGCGATGCTGATTTTGCTGGAGACAGAGTGGAGCGTAAAAGTACTTCTGGAAGCTGCCAGTTTCTGGGAGAAAATCTGATCTCGTGGTCCAGCAAAAGGCAATCAACAATTGCGCTATCAACAGCAAAAGCTGAGTACATAGCAGCAGCAGGATGTAGCACACAAATGCTCTGGATGAAAAGTCAACTTGAAGACTTCCAGATTTTTGAGAGTAACATTCCTATACTCTGTGATAATACTTCTGCTATTTGCTTAAGTAAGAATCCCATTTTACATTCTAGAGCTAAGCATATAGAAATAAAACATCACTTCATTAGGGACTATATTCAGAAAGGAATTTTGAATTTAAAATTTATAGATACAGACCATCAATGGGCTGATATCTTCACTAAACCCCTTTCTGAAGATAGGTTCAATTTCATTCTGAAACATCTCAGCATGAAAATCTGCCCAGAGTGAAAATGTTTTAATTCCATATATTTATCTTCAGAATGTATTTGTTTTACTGTGAACTTCTGATCAATCTCCTTTCAGAAAGATAGAACATGCAGATTGTATCAGATGCAAGTCTAAAGATCTGAGAGTCTAAGCTCAAAGACAGACGTGCTGATCACTACATCAAACAAGTGTCATCCAATCATCAGCAAATCTCTGAAGCAGAACGCGTGCACGCTTCTGAGAAGGCAAAACGCTGATTGGGTGCATTGAGACACATGTCTGGTAACCGTTTTTAAGTATCTTTCTCAAATCCCCCAAAATCAGCAAGCATTAAATGAAAGTAATCTTATTTTTAAAACGTAATCATGGTTTTATTTCTCTTTCTTAAAAACGTTTACTCTTTCAAAATATTCTGAACCCTATTTAAACACGTTAACCTCTCATTTTAATCTTTTACAGTTTCTCACTATTTCTCAAGCATTCTCTGCATTTTTCTGTGTTCATCTCTCTCAAACTCTTTTTCTCAGTTTTTCTCAAAATCCCTAAGTGTGAACATGGCAACCTCCAGCAGTGCTTCTGCAGGTTCTCAGAAGAAAGCATCATCTGAACAGTATCAAGTGCCATTCAGAACACTCCTCACTCCTGTGAAGAATCTTGAAGTGTTATCTGAATTGATCATTGATTTTGGAAGCCTGAAGGAAAACGGTTTTGATTTAACAGAAGAAGTTAGGGCACAGAAATGGGAAAGGTATTTTGACAGGTTGGTTGGACCAACATTCCCTATGTTAGTCAAGGAGTTCTGGATTCATGCGACGGCTTCAACGCATCAAGTCACCTCCTACATTATGGGGAAGAAGATTGTGATCACAGAGGATCTCATAGCAAAGCTGATTGGTTACAGTGGCGGTGGAGTCCGCTGTATTGATATGGCTGAGAGATGTGCTGACGTGGGCGTCATAGTAGAAAAGATTTTTACCCTTGGGTTGCCCAGCAGCAAGATCAAAGATCTGAAGGATCATCACAGAGTTTGGGCGAAGATAATTCTGGGGTGTTTTAACCATAGGAAGCCAACTAGCTCCCCTGATTACATAAATGTAGATCAGCAGTTTCTGATCTACTTTATCAATCAGAAGGTAAAAATCAACTTGGCTCATCTTCTGTTTAACCACCTCAGAACAAGCATGAAGGAAACCAGGGAAGAAGAAAGAACAAAGAGGGATTGGATACCCTTTGGAAGGTTGATATCAGATATTCTGACTGAGAATAGGCTGATAGAGCATCTGATAGAAGCTCAAGAGTTAAGCACCATTGAACCAACGGTTGGGAAGCCTCTAAACATGAAGAACTTGAAGAAAATGAAGTTGATAGAGAATATCAAAAAGGAACCCAGCGCTACTCCTATTGCTGATATCACCAGTAGAAGAGTTCCACTGAGTGACTTTCCCTTATTTTCTGAGATAGAATCCAAGACAGTGGTAGTTCTCAGATATCTGGACGCGTGTAAAGCTGATGGTACAGATCCCAATCTGAAGATCAAAGATCTGCACCAACCTCAACCAGAAGTGACACTGAAGAAGACGAAGAAAAGGAAGGCACCTTCAGAAGGATCATCCCAGCAGACACCCAAGAAAAGAGGTAATTCATCTGCTGCTTCTGTTTTAAGTTCTTCTACTATTCCAGCATCAATTCCACCTCCAACCTCTCATAGAATCTCAATCCCCATCCCAACAATAGATGAAACTGAACCAGAAGATGACCCTTCTGAGGCATTACAACTCAGAAGACCCCGAACCAAACATCCCAAACCAACAATATCAACAACATCAGCAATTGACAAAGTGCTGTCTGACATTGATCAACACACTTCTGATCACTCCTCCATCAAACCAATCTCTGAACCACAAATTGTCCCTTCTCCACAACCAGAACAACAACAATCTGCTGAAGAACCAGAACAACAACAACCTCTCTCATCCATTCCAGAAGAACCTCTTATCCCTGAACAACCAGAAATTCCAACAACTTCTCCAAAATCAGCAATTCCGTCTCCCTCTCCTCAACCAGAAATTCATCCACCATCACCTCAACCTGAGTTTCATCACTCTGAAACTTCAACTCCTCCACCTTCTGAACCTCATTCACCTCAACCATCACCTCTGGCAATCCAGCTGCCATGTGGAACAACAGTCACAATGGCCCAACTGCCATCCTCATCAGAATCTACACCACCAAATACTCCCAAAACACCAAACAGTCCAATCATTATTTCTGATTCTCCCTCTCCATCTCCAAAACAAACAGCTCCCAAGCAAACCACCGAAAACCCCAGCAGGACCTTCATAGACTTAACAATCCTTGACCGTCTTGCTGATCTGAAACATAAAATAGCCATTCCAAAACCAAAACAACCAGATGTTGGCTCTGGTATTATGAATTTTGAAACAGGTTTACAGCAGTGGATTGCTTCTCTGAAGCAAGTCTGTCCTGGAATGATTGACCCAGCTGCCTCTGACCAGCTCTGGTCACAATTCAGAATTTGGGTACATGCTGAAGCCCTCAAGTTACAGGATGTCAACTATGAGCAGGCACAACAGAACTTCAGTAATCTGTTGAAGGAAGTTGCAAGTCAGCTGCCACAGGAAGACGTGCTCCCTCTGGATAGTGAGCCATGGTCTGAGAAACAGCTAGCTTCAAAGGTGCAACCAGAAGAAGACAAGACCATTCAAGATGAAGCAAGTCAAGCAAAAGATGTTGCAGAAAGCTCTCAGAAGCTCCCTGCTTCTGATGTTTCTCAAGCTGCCTTGGACAGGCAGACTCTGGAAGAGCTAAAGCTGAATAACATGCGTCTGCAACAAAGGATGGATGAAAATGACCAGAAGGTGAAAGAAAGGATGGATGTGCAGGATAGCAAGATAGACACAGTTGTCAGCATGGTACACAAGCAGAATGAGACTACTGATCAGATCAAAGCCATGCTGGAGAACCTGTTCACACGCCTTCCTCCCCAACCTTAGTTTTTCATTCATATCATTTTCATGTTCTCTTTGATTATCTGTTGTACTGTTTTGTTTGATTCTGAACCTTTTAATATGACAAGTTTTTCTGCCTTAAATGTTTTAGCACATCACTTACACTTTTTGATTGCTGACAAAAAGGGGGAGAACAAGAATGATATTTTAAATAATAACGGATTACTAAGACAGAAATTCTCGAACATTCTAACCCTGATATACTTGAATATGTTTTCTATTTTGCTTAAGTCTACAGGTACAAGAAAGCTCCATGATACTCTGAAGACTAAAGCTCTGATACTCTGACCCAAAGAAAAGCTCTGACAAGAAAAGCTCTGATACGCTGATCTGAAGCTCTGCTCTGATATGCTGATCTAAAGCTTCTGATAGTCAAAGACTCTGATATTCTGATGTTCAAAGAAAGGCAAAAAGATCTGATCCTGAAGAACTCTTGGAATCAAAAAGGGAAGTAATAAGCTCAGGGGGAGTATCCCTCATCTCTGATCCCTTATCTTTGATAACCTCTTACTCTGATACATCTTATCATTCAGTTACCTCTGATACCTTTTCACGTTATTTTCAATTAAAAATATCTAGTTTTTGTCATCATCAAAAAGGGGGAGATTGTTAGAACAAAGTTTGAATCTACTACCCTATGTTTAAGTTTTGATGATAACAAAATGAAAAGATATATTATTTATATGATTCATGTATGAACTGTTTGCTACCTAAAAATATTACGTTCTGCTTTGCAGAAACTCTGATAGGTATCAGCAAGAGCACACTTAATCAGCATCAGAAATTTGGTTCTTGACATCAGCATCAACAGTTGCTATCAGAATACCAGAATCAGAAGATCAACTCACGTGTATGCTGAAGCTTGATGAACAGAACTGCGCTCAACACTCTGATAAAGAAAACAACAGTTCATCAGCAGTTAAGCAGAGTCAGAATGAGCCAAGCCAGAACATGCATTAAGTAAGCAACGGCACTGTGCATTGAAAGCAAATTATTACCAACGGCCTCATTCCAGACAAGATCTGCTCGATAAGGAAAGTTTGTTATTAGCATTGAATCAAGAATATTGCTCCAACGATCAACAATCTCAGTGCTATATAAACAAGACTATGAAGATTGAATTGGCTAATGCTCTCCAACATTTTACACGCCTAAAAGCTAATCATAATATTCCTTCTCTCAGTTTGCAAACGCTACATATCTCCTTACTCAATCATTGTTTAGCAATCTAGTTTCATAAGCTTAATTTGTGTATACATCATAGTTGTGATACAGTTTTGTAGAAAACATTCACACACCTAGATTTATCTTCTTTGTAAGAAAGTGTTTCCTTGACAAACCGGGTTGTGGTTTGCATCAAGAAGGCTTTAGCAGTTGTTAAAGCAGTTTGTAATATTCAGTTGAATATAGTGGATTAAGACCTCGTTGGAGAGAGGCGAAATCACCTTGACGGGTGGACTGGAGTAGTTTGAGATCAAACGAACCAGGATAAAAATATCTTGTTCATTGCATTGATTTTCAGTTTTACAATTCAACCCCCCCTTCTTGTGTTTTTCACTTCTTCAGTAGGGTTACTTCGAGATGAAAGTCTGGATAGTAGGGCTTGTGGGAAGGAACCTGGGTATAGGGTTACATCGAGATGAAAGCCTGGATAGTAGGGCTTGTGGGAAGGAACCTGGGTAGTAGGGTTACTTCGATATGAAAGCCTGGATAGTAGGGCTTGTGGGAAGGAACCTGGGTAGTAGGGTTACTTCGAGATGAAAGCCTGGATAGTAGGGCTTGTGGGAAGGAACCTGGGTAGTAGGGTTACTTCGATATGAAATCCTGGATAGTAGGGCTTGTGGGAAGGAACCTGGGTAGTAGGGTTACTTCGAGATGAAAGCTTGGATAATAGGGCTTGTGGGAAGGAACCTGGGTAGTAGGGTTACTTCGAGATGAAAGCCTGGATAGTAGAGGTTGTAGGAAGGACCTGGGTAGTAGGGTTACTTCGAGATGAAAGCCTGGACAGTAGGGCTTGTGGGAAGGAACCTGGGTAGTAGGGTTACTTAGAGATGAAAGCCTGGATAGTAGGGCTTGTGGGAAGGAACCTGGGTAGTAGGGTTACTTCGAGATGAAAGCCTGGATAATAGGGCTTGTGGGAAGGAACCTGGGTAGTAGGGTTACTTCGTTTGATCATGTGGGTTAGTTGACCCATTTGGTTTCGGGAACTGATTTTCCCTTGGTTGCCTGCATATATGACATGTATAACTGCTAGAATTGTTGGTGATAACTGTCTTTCCTGAAAAGAGAATAGGGTTAGTTATATGCGATGCATGAAATGCGTTGTGAGATGATGTTCTCAAAATAAACGAGATTATACTGTATGTGATATGTATGTGCATGTCATGATGTATGAGCATGAGATGTTAGTTGATTATGTAGGGAATGGGCTTAAAGATGCCATTTGGAGAGATGATGGAAAGTTGTTGGAGATGGGCTTACAGATGCCATCCAAAGGAGAATGAGTATCAGGATGGCATCCGTATCTGGAGCGTATCTGAACTGTATCTGAAAGCTAATTCTGAATGAGTATCAGGTGGCATCCGTATCTGGAGCGTATCTAAATTGTATCTGAAAGCTGATTCTGAATGAGTATCAGGTGGCATCCATATCTGGAGCGTATCTAAATTGTATCTGAAAGCTGTCTTTGAATGAGTATCAGAATGGCGTCTGTGTCTGGAGCGTATCTGAACTGTATCTGAAAACTTAGCAGGATGATGAAGGAATCTTGGATGATTACTACCTCAGCAGAAAGATGAAGGAATCTTGGACGATTACTACCTCAGCAGGGTGATGACCTTTATTTGTTGATTGATCTTTCTTGAAAAGGTAAAGAGTTAGTTGTATGCAATGTCATGATGTGTGCATTGCATAATGATGTTCTTAAAATAAATGAGATTTGTGTTATGTGTTTTTTGTATGCATATGCTATGAATGTTGTTGAAATGTAATTTTGTATTGGAGAATAAATCCTTGACAAGTGTTGGGGAGTCATTAAATCCCGGATTGCTGTTGAAGAGTAGGTGTGTCTTCAAACTTTGCTTAGAATGTTTCCATTGAGGATTCCTGTTTTATTGTTTGAGGAGAACTCCACTGGGGGATGTTTGAAAGCTCTGTATAGAGTGTTGATTCCTGCTTGGGGAAAAGAGTTCAGGAGTCTTAGTTGTCTGTTGCTCTACTGGGGAGTCGAAGTTAAACTCATATCTGGTCGGGTCCAGGTTTCACAGTAACTTGCTGGGGATTGCAGAGTAGTCTACTGGGGAAGAGGAGTTGTGGTCTTCGATTTGTAGTAGTCGGAGAGACAAACTCAAGCTGGGGAATCCTGCCGTTTGTTGGGGAATTAAACCCTGTTGCTCAGTTTGTTGGAGAGGCGGCGACTTCACTGGAGAAAATCCTCGAGGATTCTTGAGGTCGACTTAGCTGGGGAAAAGGTTTTCATAGATCGAAAACTCTGGCTGGGAGTCATCCCATGAGAAGGATTTTGGGGAGATTTGTCACTACCCTTAGTAGCAAGTGTCCGTGGCACTGCCAAGGGATGTTGGACTGTACGTAACCCATTCAATGCCCCATGTGATGGAGACGGTGACATGCTCCTGGTTATTTCGCATTTATTAAGAGATTCTTTGAATCTCGACTGGATTTCCCCAGGTGTACTGGATAGTGACATGTCATGCCCCCTTGTTGATAGGAGATTTGTCATTGGAAATATCATCCCACTTGAAGTGATTTTGTTTACTGAGAGAGATTTTGTTCACTGGATATTCGTTGTGTGAATTTCTCTGCTGTCAAACAAATAGCCATATGAAAACAGTGATATTCAAGTAATGCAAAAATTATGTTTGTCTTGGAACTTTTGAAAATGAATTTTAGCAAGTAAAGAAATTTTGTAAGAAAAATTCATCTCAGGATTTAGAGTAAAGCCTTACAGGAGTCAGGATACCTTTTGTAACAGTATGCTTTCGAACTAACCCATGATTCAATTAGGACTTTTGGAGGGTTTTAGCGTGGCTTGGTTCACGGTTTAAGAAACAAAGGATAAAGGCTCAAAATATATTTGTACCCACCTGCTCTTCGTGACATTCTTCAGTCTTATACTCAGTTAATCATACGTTTGAACTCCAATTGAGTCTGGAATGCATTTTGGTGATGGTCCAGACAAGTTAAGTTTGTCGGGAGGCAGTCATTTTTTCCATATTTTCCATGTTGTGGAGGGTTTGTAGTGACCTTTTTTTGATTTATTATCCCTGACTTTTGCCTGACTGTTCTTGTTTTGAGATTACGGTCAGCGGGATGCCCCAGTTTTTCTTAAGTCTCCTTTGTAGGTTTTGACTTAATGGGCTTTTCTTTTTGAGAGATAATGACTGCCTATTTAGTAGGGAACCATCACCGTCTTTTGATTCCAGAGGAATATCTTTGATATCACTTGTTGAAGTGAAAGTTTGCGACTGAACGCGCATTTGAGTTAACTGAGAGACTACCCTGCCCCAGGTTTTGATTAAAGGTTTCAATTTAAAAAAAGAAAACTTCTACTTCTTTGGCTCAAAGGGGTCGACTAGGGATTATCTTCCTTATAACTCCAGTGTTTAGGATTTGAAACAACGCCTGTACATCGTCAACAAGGTCTATTCAAAAGCATACTGTATGAGATTTATGGCATTGTTTTCATCATCCTCCCTCTAAAGGCTTGTAACTTTTAGCAAGAGTTAAATGTCATAAGGAGAGTAAAAATCATAATTTAAATATAGTTAAAACGAATGGATGAATTCAAGACAAACATATGAAATGCATTAATGAAACAAAGTTTTACATTAATAGATAAGTGTTTGAACAAGAAAAAGAAATTACAACTGAAAATTAAAATGAACAGAAGCCTCTTTGTCTGAACTTGTCACTTCAGGTGGTGATCCTTTGAGGGACGGCAGAAGAATTCAGTCTGGCCATCTTGTGTGAACTCCAGCATTCCTTCATCGATCAGGTTTTAAATCTTGTACTTTAGCGCCCAAAAATCGTTTGTATCATGCCCAGGACTATCGGATTAATAGGAACACCTGGCATCAGGATTGTAGCTGGGAGAAAAAGTTTTTGGATTTGGATGAGGTCTTATTGGTGTAATCAAATTCATCCTCAGTATGTGTTGCAAAGCTTGGGACAGTGGTATGTTGATGTTGGTAAACTGTCTTTTGGGCTCGTATTGCCTTTGCTGATTTTCCGGTTGATGTTGACGAATTCGTTGTTGGGCTCGTGACATGGAAGCAAATTGGGAAGGTCTTCTCTCCCTTAAACCAACTTCTTGTCTCATGGGAGGCTGAATGATGATTTGATCCCCAATTCTAGATGTTTTCCCCATTTGGTTACATCCGTCTTGACGAAGCTTGTTGATGAGGACTCTCAGCTCTTCTTGTCCCTGAGCCAAGTTTTGGATGAGAGCCATCTGGCCCACCAGTTTTCTCATCATCTGGACTTTCATTACGGCTATCTCGATTTGTAGCCGCTCTAACTGGTCATTTCTATCGTCCCCATAATTTCCCATGATCATGCCCCTGGTGAGGAGTGCCTTGACCTCTTCTTGTCCCTTAGATAGGTTCAAGAACATCTCTTGAAGTTGAGAGTTTTGAGCCTGGATGCCCTTCACCGTTTGTTCCATATCCATCTTACTGAAATAAACAGTAGGAAGATAAGGAGACCTGTATGGGAGAAACCTGTCATGATATGATGTATGATATGTGGATGCATGTTTTCAAGGATCTCGTGGGATAAATGTAAGAAAATGTTAGAAGTTGAACTTTGATCAACAACTTTGATTGGAGAACTTTGTATCGGTGGATGTTCTTCCACGAGAATTAAGCTCACCTTGTCAAGTGGGTCATATCCCTTGACTCAAATTGTTGTACTTGATCTTTGACGGCGCTTGGTTAGAGGAAAATAAATTCTCTTGCCACTTGCTAGACGTCTGGTTCAACGTGACCCTGCATTATAGGCCCTTGAGATCCTTGAAATGCTATGGTTTGATGTTATTGAAAAATGCTATGGTATGATGTTATGTACAAGTATGCAAAGTAAGCAAGTTTATATACAAATAATCACATTCACATAAAGCAGACAAGTCCTTAGGTTTAGGCTTGTGTGAAGTTTGTAGGTAAGTACCCTCTTGAAGTTTAGTTGGCTCAAACCTGTCCTAATAATAGTGATCGGGTTCTAAAGGATCTCAATATCACTGACCTTTCTCTTAGGCATTGTCTCAGCATAATCAATCTTTTCTTACGGCCGAGATATCCCAAAAGTCTAGCCTCAATGAGTGTAGTATCGAGTATCAACCAATTTTCAGCTCTACACTGAAACCGATTATCTCACTACGTCCTAATGGCCAAGTTTGTTCAATTAGGGTTCTGAAGTCAATTAGTGCTTTATGACGCCACTCAGTGGCCCCGTATTCTCCTCGATTCACCACGAGGGATACTGGTACCCACAAATGCGTCACACTAACGTAGCCATTGTTTTAACCATATCGATCTACGCCGTACAGTTTCCACAATCTATTGCTACTTATCTAAAAAGGTGTCCCAGATCCGGATGGAGGATCAAAACAAAACCCAAACAATGACCTAAAAATGTAAAGCAAGCAAGTCAAACAAAGAAAGCAAATAAAGGTGATCTAACCCTAAGGTAACCCCACTTTAAAAAATATTCTCCAGCAGAGTCTCCAGTTCTGTGATACGGTGGGAGAACTGACTTTTTGTTTTGCGTTTGTATTCACAAATGTTGCGGTTAGCAAGAGTCGCCACCGACTTTTCTTTTATCCAAAAGAAAAGGTGAAAAAACACAGGAAAGACCTTTATAAATGTTTTCTTGAGTTCGGGGGGTAGATTATGAAAAGGGAAGGTATTAACACCCTTTTCATCCATGGTTTTCCATGGGCTCTTAGTTACTTTCTTAGATCACTTGCTTTTGTTTGAAAATGTGCTTATGGTGTGGGTTTTGAAAGTATTTTGAAAACGTCTTTGTAATGGTTCTTGTCTCTATAAGAACGCGTACAAAGTTTTTGTTTGGAAAATAGTTCAAAGATGTGTTTGTGAAATGTGTTTTTGAAAGTGATTTTGAAAAAGGGGTCTTTGTAATGGTTCTCGTCTCTATAAGAATGCGTACAAAGTGTTGTCCTTCGAAAAATGTTTCAAGATGAGAGTGTTGGTGTACAAAATGTTTTTGTTGTGAGCAAGCGAGCAACTAGGAGCGAATCTACCTACTCAAAAGGTCTTAGATGTTCTTTTCCTCCCCCTTTAAATGTTGCCATCTTGCCATTAATTTGGTAAGAAGCTCCATCATTGGATGTGAAGGGACGGGCGTAGGACATTTGTATAGTCATAGAAGGCAACCTATGGGATATTTTAGCAATTTTGTTTTAGGGACTAGATCATTTACCGAAGGCAACATTGAGGGTCATCGAGGGACTACGATCTTTTATCGAGGGTCTTTGCTGAAACGCCCGTGTTCGAGGGACATGCCTATTTTTCCGATAGGCCACAAAGTGGGATTACCCTAAAGGTGCCAGTGTGCAAGTGTGTTTGATTGCATGCATTTTAGTCTTGATTAAGGTGATCTATTTGTCGATTTCATATCTTGTCATACATACCCTAATTAACTAGAAATATATGAAAGCAATAAAAAGTATGGAAAGTAAATATCCTATGCTATTACAATCATTAGGGGATGGGGTGTACAGATTTACAAATGGGGATTGCAAATTAAATCCTAAGTTACTATTACAACCATGTTGAATGGATAAGAATGTACGAGAAAGAAAAAGGACTTGTTTAGAAAAATGGTTTTTTGTCTTAAAAAGAAAAGAAAATATTTTTATGTCCTTTTTATGTTAATAGAAGGGTATTAATATTGAAAATGATAAGAGGAATAATGAGAGATATAGTTAACATGCTGCTGAAAGCAAAACAAGGGGATCAGAAGTTCTAATGTCGGGGCGCGCTGTGAGTCAACATGAAACATCAGAGGAAATCAGAAGTTCTGAGTTGATACACTCTAAGGTCCTGCAAGAAATGTTAGAGGAAAGATACATAAATTCTGGGTTGCTATGTGTTGAACTTCTGAGTGTTAGAACAGTGAGAAAGTCTTAGAAATTCTGTGCGTGTTAAAACTGTGAGTGAAAACATCAGAAGTTTTGTATTGTGCTAAGCCAGTGAGTGAACATCAGCAGTTCAGGGCGTTATCAGCATGTAAGAATCAGAAGTTCGGTGTGTGTTAACAGTGAGAAAAATCATAGAAGTTCTGTATGTTAATATAGTAAGGAGAACTTAGAAGTTCTATGTTGTGCTAAAACTGTGAGTGATCATCAGAAGTTCTATGCCATATTTCAAATCTTAATCAGCACATCAGTAATTTATTCAGTTCTTATTAAACAGCAAATCAGAAGAATAACAACACAACAGTTTATAGAAGTACTAATCCTAAATCTGAGTCTAGCCCTAATCAAGAAGCTCTGATCCACAGTTTTTCTACTTATGCAATGATATGGACAACATTAACTGTGATATTTACATATTAATGATGTTCTAAATGAAAAAATGCAAAGTCATAAAGACTTACCTTTAACCCGGAGTATGGGCTTGGAGCTTTGAGCTGCTCCCTTTAGATGTTCTAGTGTCAGCGAGAGTAACAGAACAGTGGTTATATTCTTTGATTCAAAGGGAGGAACAAAGGTTTTATTTAGGATTTGCGAAGGTTTTCACTGTTTCCTCTTCTTTCTTTAATAATTCTCTCTCTCTCTCTCTCTCTCTCTCTCTCTCTCTCTCTCTCTCTCTCTCTCTCTCTCTCTCTCTCTCTCTCTCTCTCTCTCTCTCTCTCTCTCTCTCTCCAAAAGCCAGCCCCTTGAAAGTGTGATGGAGCAACTTATTTATAGGTGAATTTGCTGTGGTTTTGGGGGGAAAAACAAATGGGATTTAAACTTTTTTGGCACACTGTTCCATTGCTTTTTGATCACAACCTTTTGTATTTGGTGCAAATACAGGACTTGGGAAAATGCAGGCGTGGACTGGATTAGCTGCTGGTTAGAGTACTGTGCTGTAGCAGTGCAATAGTTTGTTTAAATGAGTTCTTAGGATTTGGTGAAGTTCTGGTCGCAGAAGACTAGAATGAGACTTGAAGGGTGATGTTCTGACCGAAGCGTTGAACATAGCCTTCAAATATTGAAGAATCATGTTCTGACCAAAGAGTATCGCTTCTACATGTTCTGATTGAAGCATCATGTTCTGAACCGTGTTTGCAAATTCTGATTGCACCCGCATGAAGGCTGGTCCAGAAGTTCTGAAGTATCATATTCTCTTAACACTTAGAAAATTTTCTAAATGTTTAGAAATTTGATTTTTTGAAAGTAATTTCTGACTTCTGATTTTTTGAACTAGTTTCATGTCTTGATGAAATATAATGGTTGAAACTTGTTTTGATTTAAAAGTCAAAGTTTGACTTCTTCAATGTGCTTTTGACCATTTTGCCCTTATGAGTGATTTTCTTGAAAAGTTGTAATTCAAGTCTTGAAACTTGATAGAAGCAAACCCATGATGATCCTTTGAGAAATGAGAGGGAAAATTTTGGGGTACAACAGACCAGTTGGGTCAGATTTCTCAAGAGGGCTAGAACTAGTTGAGTCTTAGAGGTGTTAGTCATTTGCAGTTGGCTTGTGCATTATATTGTTAGTCACAACAGTTTGGTTGTGCATTTGTAATCAGTTTGATTATAGTGGATTAAGTCCTCGTTGAGAGAGGCGAAATCACCTTGGCGGGTGGACTGGAGTAGTTTGAGTTTCAAATGAACCAGGATAAAAATACCTGTGTCCTTCCATCAGTATTGCGCGAGAAAAAGGAAAAACTTATTCAACCCCCCTTCTAAGTGTTTTCTCACCCTTCAATTGGAATCAGAGCTCCAGTTCTGGGTACAAATACCTAACCGTGTCAGAAAAAGATCTAGAAGGAAAACACAATGGCAACTGAACAAAACAACAACAACTGCACCAAACCTCCCGTGTTTGATGGAGAAGATTTTGAATACTGGAACGATAGACTACAAAGTATCTTTCTAGGTCATGATGGTGATCTATGGGATTTGGTCCTAGATGGGTACACTCATCCAGAAGACAAAGACATAAACAAGATTGACAGAAAGAACATGGATAAACAACAGAAGTTAGATTTCAAGAATCACCATAGAGCCAGAAACATCTTTCTAAACGCTATCTCTAAAACTGAATATGAGAAAATCACCAACAGAGATACATCACATGACATGTTTGAGTCTCTCAAAATGACTCATGAAGGAAATGCTCAAGTAAAAGAGACAAAAGCTCTGGCTCTCATCCATAAGTATGAAGCTTTCAAAATGGAAGAAAATGAGTCTATTGAAGCTATGTTCTCGAGATTCCAAACTCTGATTGCTGGCCTGAGAGTTCTGAACAAAGGATACACCAAGGCAGACCATGTTAAGAAATTTTTCATAAGTTTACCTAGAAGATGGGAACCTATGGTTACTGCATTCAAAGTGTCAAAATATTTGAATGATGTATCCCCTGAAGAACTTATCAATGCTTTAAGGAGTCACGAGATAGAACTTGATGAACATGAGCCTCAGAAGAAAGGTAAGTATGTCGCCCTTAAATCTATTAAAAAATGTTAAACTAACGCTTTTCAGGTAGAAGAAGGAAACTCTAAAGATTCTGCATCAGAAGAAGATGAGTTATCTCTACTCTCCAGAAGGATCAACCAGATGTGGAAGCACAGACAAAAGAAGTTCAGAAACTACAAGAGGTCAGAAGATAAACTAGAATCTTCTGGACATAAGAAGTCAAGCAGGAGATATATAGTCTGCTATGAATGTAAAGAACCAGGTCACTGCAGAAGTGATTATCCTTAGCTGCAAAGAGAAAGACCAAAGAAAATTTTTTGAAGAAAGAAAGGCATGATGGCCACCTGGGATGATTCAAAATCTTCTGAAGCTGAATCTAACTCAGAAGATGAACACGCTAATTTAGCGTTTATGGCTACCACAGAAGAGGACGATGACTCAAACTCTGATTCAGAAGCAAAAGAGGTATTCTCTAAATTTTCTAGAACTGAACTTGCTGAAATCTTATCTGAACTTCTTGAAAACTATAGTAAACTCAAAATCAAATACAAGAAACTCAAAAAGAATCTTGCATCTGATGTTGAGAAACTTGAAACATAAAACTCTAAACTTAAAGAAAACATTTTTAAACTCAAAGAGGAAGTTCAAAAATGTCAAAAGATCTCTATTTCAGATTCTGCTTCAAGTTCAAAAGATATTATTAAAGAATATGACTCTAGTTTTCAAACGTTTCTTGCTAAAAGCATAGATAGAAGCAAAATGGATTCAATGATCTATGGTGTTAGTGGAAATTGACAGAAGAGGTATTGGATATAAATCTCCCAAAGGGAAAGAAATATATAAACCTAAGCCTGTTGAGGAAATGGTTATCACATATAAACCACTACACAAACAATTTAGTTTTGGGCACACACATGATATCAAATACATTTCTCACTCTAAAAATTCTTATGCAAAATTAAAGTTTAACCTGAACTTTAGAAACTCTAACTAAAAAATACCCAAAAAGAAATGGGTACCTAAGGAGAAAATAATCTATGTTGCAGATGTGCTTAACATCTCAGTTGAAACACCAGTCATGGTACCTGGACTCTGGATGCTCACGACATATAACGAGAAGATATTCTATGTTGCAAAGTCTGGAACTTAAATATGGAGGAGAAGTCAAACTTGGAGGAAATCAAAAAGGAAAGATTATTGGTTTTGGAACCATTGGAAACGGTAACCTTCCTTCTATAACTAATGTTCTGTTGGTAGAAGGATTAGCGTATAACTTGTTATCCATAAGTCAATTAAGTGACAACGGTTATGACATAATCTTTAATCAAAAATCCTGTAGAGCTGTTAGTCAAAAAGATGGATCAATCCTTTTTACTGGCAAGAGAAAGAACATAATCTATAAAATTAATATTTCTGATCTTAAATCTCAAAATGTAAAATGCCTTATGTCTGTTAGCGATGAGCAATGTGTCTGGCACAAAAGATTGAGACATGTTAGCATGAGAAGAATATCTCAAATTAACAAACTCAATCTGGTCAGGGGACTTCCCAATCTGAAGTTCAACTCAGAAGCTCTTTGTGAAGCATGTCAGAAAGGAAAAATTTCAAAACCTTCTTTTAAGTCAAAAAATGTTGTTTCTTCCTCTAGGCCGTTGGAACTTCTTCACATTGATCTGTTTGGACCAGTTAAAACTGCATCCATCAGAGGCAAGAAGTATGGATTGGTCATTGTTGAGGACTACATCAGATGGACATGGTTTAAGTTTTTAAAACACAAGGATGAGTCACATTCTGTGTTCTTCGACTTCTGCATCCAAGTGCAAAATAAAAAAGTTTTTAGAATCATAAAAGTTAGAAGTGATCATGGAGGGGAATTTGAAAATCATTATTTTGAAAAGTTTTTTTTAAAGAAAATGGCATTTCTCATGACTTCTCTTGTCCTAGAACTCCCCAACAAAATGGAGTTGTAGAACGAAAGAATAGAACTTTGAAAGAAATAGCCAGAACCATGATTAATGAAACTAATATGGCTAAACACTTTTGGGAAGAAGCAGTGAAAACAACGTGTTATATTCAAAATAGAGTCTCCATAAGACATATTCTTGAAAAGACTCCTTATGAATTGTGGAAAAACAGAAAACCCAACAATTCATATTTCCATCCTTTTGGATGCACTTGCTATATTCTGAATACTAAAGATAATATGAACAAGTTTGACTCTGTTGTACCCCAAAATTTGCCCTCCCATATCCCTCAAGATTTGTCAAGAATGATCCTCAAATTGTTCAACATGGCTCAAGAGGTAGACAGTCAAACCATCTCCTAAGACAGTTGAAATTAGGGTTTTGGTTCTTTCAAGGAAATTGAGGTTTTCAATGGTTCAATCAAGTCTCATAGGCTTGTATACATCCTCAAGCACCTACATGCCAAGTTTCAAGATTCACAATGCCAATTTGCACTATCAAAAGCTCCATTTGACCCACAGTCAACTGCAAGGGCAAAATGGTCATTTTGCAGTCAAAAGTCAAAATTTTTGGTCAACATCTTATTTTGAGTTCACAATCATCATTTGATCAAGTCTTGATCATGATTCCACAAGAATAGCTCAAAAATCATCAAGGTGCAAAAAGTTACTATTTTTGGACAGTAGAAAAGTCAACTGTATCTTGACCAAGGCATAACTTTTTCATGGTTTGTCAGAAAAATTCTATCCAATGCTCATTTTGAAGGGGATGCAATTTCCTACAATCCATCTTCACACTCCAAGTTCAAGAAATGCTCTCACAAGAAGTTACCAAATTTTACATTATAGGTCAATTTCAAAAGTCAACAAAAGTACACTTTAAGTCAAAGGCCATAACTTGAGATTGGTAAATCCAAATGACATGGGACCAAAGTCATTGGTTATAGGACTTCAAGAGCTTCCCAAAATGTCCAAGAACATGGTCATATGATCAAAATTGAGCAAGTTGTGCATTGGAGAAGTTGGGAAATTTTCATGAATTTGCAAAAGTCAACTTTGCCCAAAACACCTTCTTTTTGCTAATGGGCCTCAAACCTCTTCTTGAAACTTTACCCATGACCTATGCACGACCCATCAAGATTAATTGGATTTATTTTCTTATTTTTATTGATTAATTGGATTTTTAATTAATATTAATTCATTTAATCAATTTAAATCATAAGAAAATGGAAGATTTGTTTTTTAAATCTTTTTGTGAGGCAAATATGACCTAAACATGCTGGAAAATTCGTGCACAAGTCAAAGATACACAAAAATCCAATTTTGGCAAGTTTGTTCAATCATGAAAATCAAGAATATTTGATTTTTCAATCAAGGATTCAAACATCAACGCAATGGATATTGGCCCAAGTTTTTGACCTAATTCAATTGCCTTATACATATGCAAGCTAACCCTGACCTAATGGACGTGAGAAAGCTGCAGAAACAACCATAGCACATTGAAGAAATTCCAAGAAAATTGAAAATTGATTTTTGCATTCTAGGTCGATTCAAGGGTTTTTGTTGATCCTAATACATTGCAGGAGGTCCCAGGAACGTTTTGCAATCCAATTCAGGCATCAAAGCTTAAAGAATCAAGGAATACAGTGCCACGGTTTGCACTTATATTTCATAATCGTATATCCTAATTCATGCATAGTTAACATGTTTTTGTGATTGATTTGTGTTGCTAGGAACCATACGAAGCTAATGGTATAATTGGATTGAACTGAAACGCCCTGAAACGAAGAATGCCATGACTGATTTTTTAGGGTTCTTGAGCTTTAAATTAGGGCTTTCTGAACCAGGAAAAATTAGGACTCATGAGATGCATGACTGAATTCGTGTGGCCAAGACGAACAAGAACCACCCCTCGCGAAATATTTATGATCACTATGGTTCTAATCGCTATTTTTCGTGCAGATGAATAGTGGGGGTTAAAAACCCCCACTATCTGATGTTATTTGTGCAGGACAAACGAAGAAGATGATGAGGTGTTAGCATCTGGTTGGCTTGTTCGAAAACACGCGCGTTTTTTTGTGTTTACAGCATATTGTTTATTTTTTGTATATAATATTTTCTCTCCATCCACTTAACAAACGCGCGTTACAGTTCAGTTGGCAAAAGCATTGAAGCATTATCCCTTGGGACCTGGGTTCGAATCCCAGGTCCCCCAAAACACTTATTCTATTTTTCTCTATATGTTCACATGCAGCTTTCCAAAAGTTGTCCACCATACACTTCAAAAATCAGTGCGCCAGATGTCATCAAACTCAAATCCAATGGCCAGGATGGAATGACTACCATAGTCCTTAGTCAACCAGCGCATGGATAATCTCAATAGTCAACGTGGCTGGAACATTGTTGGGCCTGAAAATTTCCAGAATCACCTCCTATTTGGGCCAACACCCCCCCGGGGTTATTTCTTTTTTTTCTTTTATATTTTCCATTTAATTGTTTTACTAATTATTATTATTATTACTTAATTAACCCAATTAATTTTTTTTTTCATAATAAAATCAGAAAACTAAAGTACAATATTTTTTATTATTATTTATTAATTTCACCCTTAATTTATTATTTTTTGTAAATAAACACTAACATAATTAATTTAGTTTTTTTAATTAGGTTAATTTCAATATTTTTACAATAAATAAAATTAATATAGAATTAGGGTTTTTGATGACTTTTGATCATGTTGTTTTTTTATTTATTTCCTTAAAAAAACATAAAAAACTCAAAAAATATCTTCTTTTATTTAATTAATTAATTAGTTTAGGATTAATTTAATTAAGTGAAAAATAACAAAAAAATTCTTTCTTTCTCAAAAAAGGGTCAAAACCCTAAAAACTTTCCGATCCAATTTTTTCTCGCGCATGTGATTATTTTCGATTCATAATTTTTGATCATATAATTGTAATTGCTCTGAGGATGTAATAACTTTAATTAGGACTTTTTATCGCTTTTCTTTAATTTCCCGCAATTTACTTTTCAAGGGTTTGTTTTTGGCGATGTAAATACCCGACGCCTTGTAATAGCGTAGTTTTTAATTTTCGCACAACTATTAACTACTAGATGTATGTTAACTAGGCTATGCATGACAAGACTTATCTTAAATTAAAATCAATCGTAGCTCACCATAACATGTTCAAAGATAACATAACTGAAATCTGACACACTCGCACATGCCACTCCTAGAGTACGCCTCACTTGGTTGCCTCGACGTGGTCATTGAGTATAAGGTGTTTTAGAGGTCGCCCTCCTGTCTAAAGATCAAAGTTGCCTCGAAACGGTGGCCTCGATAAAAAACGATCTAAGACATTAGGGTTACCGCTAAGGCGTCCTACTATTGCTTTGATGACCACATGTCCCTATAATCAAATTGACCCGAAAACTCCAACGACGGTGCTACCTACTTCTCAATAGTGGGATAGTACTGTCTAAAGGACATTTACACAGCTTAATTTCTTTTGAGTAGGTATAGGTTCTTAGATACTTGCTCTTTCAAAACAAAAATACTTTTCGCACCTACACTTTTCTGACAAAAGTTTTCAAACAACACTTCATACACTCTTGAGGACAGATACAAGAGTTAAATCGAAGTTTTCAAACAAACTTTTTCAAAACCCACAAACACAAGAAAAGCAAAACTTTTTGAAAACATAGTGAGCAAGTACCTAAGAGCCCGTGGATAGAAAGGGTGCTAACACTTTCCCTTTCTATAATCTACCTCCCGAACCCGAGAAACATATCGAAAAGGAATTTTGCTGTGCTTTTGTCCTTTCCTTGTTGGAGAAAATAAAAGACGGTGGCGACTCTTGCTTACCGCGACATTTTGAGAAACGCAAACGTGAACCAGCATTCCAAAACAGTCAGTTCTATTTCCACCGATCACAGAACTGGCGACTCTGCTGAGGAGTCTTATAAGTGAGCTGTACCTTAGGATTAGATCACTTGTGTTTTCAATTGTATTGCTCTGTATTCTTTAATTTTATGGGCTTGTATCGGAGTTTTATAGATCCTAACCTGGATCTGGGGATACCCTTTAGGTAAGTAGCAAAAACTGTGAGGGACCTGTCCGGCGTAGACCGACACGGGTGAAGCCGTAGCTACGTTGGTGTGACACCTTGGTCTGTACCGATATCCCTTGTGTTGGAACGAGGAGAATATGTGTCTTCTGAGGAGTCATTAAGCATCAACTGACCTTAGAACCTTAAATTGACCAACTTGGCCATAGAACAGTAGCAATATGCTACACTCATTAAGGCTAAACTCTCGCGATGGTTCCGGCCGCAAGAAAAGGTTGCCAAACTGGAATTATGACCGATTGAGGGTAGTCAGTGATATTGAGATCCTCTAGAACCCGGTTACTATTTTTAGGACAGGTCTTAACCAACTGAAACTGAAAGAGGGTAGTACCTAAACTTCATGCCAGCCTGAAATCTAAGGGCTCTCCTGTGTGACTTGTGTGCCTTTACCATGTTTGCCTTTTGCGAATACTTGTGGTGTGCCTTTATCATGACATCATAACATCATAACATTGCATACATCCTGCATAAGGACTAACCCATTTCAAGGATCTCAAGGGCTTGTGATGCAGGTCATGATGAACCAACTATCTAGCAAGGGGTAAAGGGGATTTATTTTCCTCTAGCCAAGGTTGTTTGGAGATCAAAACATGATAACTTGAGTCAGGGGCTATGACCCACTCGATATGGTGAGCTTGACTCTTGAAGAAGGGCTCTCAACAACATGAAGTTCCTTCAATCAAGCTACCAGATTCAAATTCTAACAAGTGTCTTTGTTTACCCCACGAGATCCTTGAAAACATTGCATACATATATCATACATATCATTGCATTACAGGTACCCCTTTTTACAGGTCACTTATCTTCTTCGCTGTTTATTTCAGCAATCATCATGTCTACCGAACCTTCCACTGAACAAGCTATCAAGGCCCTCCAGGCCCAGTTCCAAGAGTTGGTTATGAGCCTAGCCAAGGGTCAACAGGATTTAAAGACTCTGATTCTGAAAGAGAGAAAGAATAAGAAGAAGAGGACCGTACTGTTCAACACTGGTCGCAGGTTTGGGAATGGGCTGCAGAATGAGGTTGATATGACTACTTCATCTGTAGGAAAAGACAGTCCGCAAGAGAGAAGAGTTCCTAGCCCCGTGGTCTCCGGCAACGAGACGGATTATGATGAAGAACAGTATCCTCCTGCTGAGGATAGGTATAAACAGTTGGAGGACCGCTTGAGCGCCATGGAGGTACAGAATATGCCCGGGTTGGACTTTGGAGACCTAGGCTTATCCCCTGGGGTGGTGATTCCCCATAAGTTTAAGGCACCTGCCTTTGCCAAATATGACGGAGCCTCCTGCCCAAAGCTGCACCTCCGGTCGTATGTAAGGAAGATCCAACCTTACACTGCTGACAAGAATTTGTGGATCCATTTCTTTCAGGATAGTCTTTCAGGGACTCAACTCGAATGGTTCTATCAGCTGGATGGGGCCAGTATCTGCAACTGGGAAGATTTGGCTACTGCGTTCTATAAGCAGTATCAATATAATTCCGACCTTACTCCTACGCGTACCCAACTCCAGGGTATGTCACTAGGGACGGGTGAAGGATTTAAAGAGTACACCCAAAAATGGAGAGACCTTGCTAGAAGGGTGCAACCACCTTTGACTGATCGTGAGCTGGTTGATATGTTTCTGGGGACCCTGTCTGGTCCGTTCTTCAACCATTTAATTGGAAATTCTTCAGCCGGGTTCACAGACCTTATCTTGACTGGTGAAAGAATTGAAGCTGGCATCAAAAGCGGGAAGATTCAAGAAGCTACACCTTCTGATGCTCAGAAAAATCCCTACAATGGGAAGAAAGAGTCCAATGCCGTGTATGGTCAAAAGAGTCGTCATGACCAACGCGTAGGAGAAATCTTGATCTCTAATCCTACGCCTGCTCAACAAAGACAGGGGCATCAACGTAAGGAGGTCGCACCTAAAAGAAAATTCAACAAGATCAACATGTCACTGACTCAAGCGCTACAACAAATGTTGAAGGCAGGGCTGATTACATTAAGGGCTCCTCTCCGGAATCCAAACACTTCCGCTCCTACCTATCATCCCAATGAAAGGTGTGCATACCACTCTGACAGTCCGGGACATGACACAAACAACTGTTGGGCCCTGAAGAATAAGGTTCAAGACATGATTGATGCCAAATAAATCCAGTTTGACCCCCCATAGACTCCAAACATAATCACCGCTCCTATGCCAAATCATTGAAGGCTTTTGTTTTATTTGAATTTTCAAGTTGTATTTTTCTTTGCTTATTCAAAAAATTATTGTCATGGCAAACTTTTTTATTTCATCAATGCATTGCATATGTCTGTTTTGAATCAATCCATTCGTATTCACTATATTCAAATTGCTTTCATTTTTTTGTAATGTTCAACTCTCAATTAAAAATTCTAAGCCTTTTGAAGGAGGATGACGAAAATGATATCAAAATCTTTACAGTATGCTTTGAATAGACCCCGCTGATGAGGTACAGGCATTGTTTCAAATCCTAAACAGTGGAGTTATAAGGAAGATAATCCCTAGTCAACCCCTTTGAGCCAAAGAAGTTGGAGTTTTTCTTTTCACAAATTAAAACCCTTAATCATAACCTAGGGTAGGGTAGTTCTCTCAGTTGATCCAGGTGCACAATGAATGGCATCAAAGGAGTCCTTCCAAAACAAAAGGCAGTGATGGTTCCCTATAATCGTCAGGACAGGCAATCGTCATCTTTCAAAACAAAAGCCCAACAAGTCAAAACCTATGAAGGAGACTTACAAAACTGGGGCATCCCGCTGACTGTAATCACAAAAGAAACAGTTCAGGCAAAAGACAGGGATAATAAAATAAAAAAGAAAGAGGTCCTGCAAACTCTTATAAAAATGACTTCCTGTTCAAAATAAATTGTCAATATCCGAACCATCACCGGAATATCAGAGCAAAGATTCAAACAGGATCTAAATGCACGATTAGCTGAGTTTAGGATCGAAGAACATCACGAAGAACGGGTGGGTACAAATAAAATTTGAGCCTTTATCCTTTGTTTCATAAACCGTGAACCAGGCCACGTTATAATCCTTAAAAAGTCCTAGCTGAAGCATGGGTTAGTCCGAAAGCATACTGTTACAAAAGGTATCCTGACTCCTGTAGGGCTTGCTGTAAAATCCTGAGTTGACATCACATTTTACAAAAATTCGCTTGTTTTACTGAAAATGCATTTTCAAAAAAAAAACTTCAAGACAGACATAAGCTTTGCATTCTTAAAATAATATTGTTTGCATATGACTATTTGTTCAAAAGCAGAGAAATTCGCACGACGAATATCTAGTGAACAAAAACCTTCTCAATAAAAAGGATCACCTCAAGTGGAAAAACACTTCCAATCAAGGGGCACGACATGATCATTGTCCATCATCTGGGGCAGTCAAGTCAAGATTCAAGGAATCTCTCAAAATGCCAAATAGCCAGGGGCAGATCTCCATCTGAATCAATTGGGGCATTGGACATGAATTCCAGCAACGAATCTTGCATGATCAAACGAAGATCTTCTGGTAGTATGGCAACACAACACTACCGATAGTGACACCTCCCTACATCCTGAGAGCGTGGACATAGTCAAAAAGTACTACGCATAATCAAAGACCCGCTAGGTTGACTGGCCTAGGCAAAAATAAGGGCTTCCCGGCGAACCAAAAGGGTTCGGGCAAAAATAAGGGATGAAAATGAAAAAAATTTGTACACCTAGCAAGTCGAAAACCTGAAAAGGCGGCTTGGGCAAAAAGGGGTATCCCGATGGACTGAAAACCCGAAAGGGCGGTCCAGGCAAAAGTTAGGGATCAAAAGCGTACGACTATGTCCCGTGACTCGTCACTTGCCTACCAGAAGAAGATTTGTCAATCGGCAGTTATCAAGCACCTCCACAGGTACCTTCTCCCACAGAAGCTGGGGCAATAAGAATTGTCCGAACTGTACAAGCTGCATTGTCCTCCAGGTACGAGGTGGATTCAGTTGAAGAGTATGACCGAGATACCTTCAGTCCCCGTAGAGTAAGACAGTAATGGAAGCTCTCCCCGCTGAGACCTGCAACTACAAAGGAATCAGCGATACTCTCCCCCGAGCGGAGTTAGTCTCCCATCAGCCCTAAAAAGGTTGGGTTTCCCCAGAAGGTCTTAATATTCCCCAACGGAGTATAAAGATATTCTCCAACAAGCGTAAAGAGCATCCCTGGCAGTCGTAATATTTCTCAACGAAATATAAGAATGTTCCCCGGCGGAATACAAGATACCCCCAGTGGAGTCTTTTCCCAGCGCAGTCTAAAAAGCTTCCCCTCCAGAGTTGAATCATCTCCCCAGTAGATTCTGGAGGCTTGTCCCCTGCAGAGTACAAATATCTCTCCCCGGCCAAATTCAGAGGTTATCCCCACAAGAGTCTAACTGGGTTACCCTCAGCAAGTTGCAACGGAAAGATCATCCCCAGCGAAGTTCTTTCTATCCCCAGCGGAGTTCATCAAAATCCCCAACGAAGCTTATCAACGGAATCCCTAGCGGAGTTATCATTAAAATCTCAGTAAAGCATCTCTCCCCATAGAGTAATTCCCCGCAAAGTAATATCTTCACCCGTTTATTCCCCAACGGAGTTCTCCTCTCCTGCAGGTTTATTCACGCAATCATCTTTGTTCATCATCCCCAGCGGAAACGAAGAATTCACCTCTATTCTCCAGCAACTCCGGGATTTATTTTCCCCAGCTAAAACATCACATTTTCATACATCATGATACATGCATAAACGCATCATATAATACAATCTCATTTATGTTGAGAACATCATTGCTTGATCCATCTCATGCATTGCATGTGACTGACCTTTACCTTTCAGGAAAGATGCAGTTAAGTTCTCAGCTTAGTCGAAGATCTGACCAGTTCTTAAATCTCAATCGGATTGTCCTCGGTTGAAGTTCAGATAAGGTTCTCAATCTCGACAGTTTCTCTACATCATAGGGTGGACAAGTACTATAACCTCAACGATATACTCCATTGAGCACGAGTCAGTTCCTAGATCTTGATGTTCTCCTCCGTCATAGTACGGACCAGTTCTATAACCTCAGCAGTTTACTCCATTGAGCAAGAGATAGTTCAGATGTGACCCAGACATGGCGACATTCTGATACTTATTCTAGATTCCTTCTAGAGATGGTTCAGATGTGACCCAGACATGGCGATGTTCTGATACTTATTCCAGATTCCTTCTAGAGATAGTTCAGATGTTACCCAGACATGGCGACATTCTGATACTTATTCCAGATTCCTTCTAGAGACAGTTCAAATGTGACCCAGACATGGAGACATTCTGATACTTATTCCAGATTCCTTCTAGAGATGGTTCAGATGTGACCCAGACATGGCGACATTCTGATACTTATTCCAGATTCCTTCTAGAGGTGGTTCAGATGTGACCCAGACATGGCGACATTCTGATACTTATTCCAGATTCCTTCTAGAGATGGTTCAGATGTGACCCAAGCATGGCGACATTCTGATACTTATTCCAGATTCTTTCCAGAGACAGTTCAAATGTGACCCAAATATGACGACATTCTGATACTTATTCCAGATTCTTTCCAGAGACAGTTCAAATGTGACCCAGATATGGCGATATTCTGATACTTATTCCAGATTCATTCAAGAGACAGTCCAGATACGATCCAGATTCGGATGTCATTCTGTCACTCATTCAGATACAGTATGGATACACCCCAGACACATCGGTCATTCTACTACTCATTCAAACGTCAGCAATCAGATACAGACTAGATACACTCCAGACACGGAGGCCATTCTATTTCTCATTCAGATTCAACTATCAACTTCAAGTGCAGATACACTCCAGACACGGAAATCATTCTGCTACTCATACAGATCTCAATGTCAAATAAAGTCCAGATACGATCCAGATTCAGATGTCATTCTGTCACTCATGTTTCTGATGCATCCAGTCAAGAGAGATAAAACCAGTTAAATAGATTCCTAAAGATTTTTCTGATGCTCAGCCAGTCAATGGAGACAAAACCAGTTAAATCGATTCCTAAAGATTTTTCTGAGGTGAAGCCAGTCAATGGAGACAAGACCAGTTAAATCGATTCCCAAAGATTTTTCTGAAGCCAGTTAATGGAGACAAAACCAGTTAAATCGATTCCTAAAGATTTTTCTGAGGCAAAGCCAGTCAATGGAGACAAAATCAGTTAAATCGATTCCTAAAGATTTTTCTGAGGCAGAGCCAGTCAATTGAGACAAAACCAGTTAAATCGATTCCTAAAGATTTTTCTGAGGCAAGCCAGTCAATAGAGACAACCCGTCAATGAAGACACCCGTCAATAGAGACAACACCCGTCAATAAAGACAACCCGTCAATGAAGACAACCCATCAACAAAGACAAGACTACCAACCAACAATCTCCAGATGGCATCTATAAGCCCATCCTCCTATCCATCATCTCTCCAAATGGCATCTGTAAGCCCATTCCCGACATCGCCATGCTGATGCTACACCATGCGAGTGCAAATTTCTGGGCACTTTAGTGTTCAATCATCTTCCACCTTCGGATCACGAAAGGCACGCAAGCCAATCTACATCCTCAGGTTTAAGAAGATTGAACAGGGGCAACTGTTGTACCCCAAAATTTTCCCTCCCATATCCCTTAATATTTGTCAAGAATGATCCTCAAATTGTTCAAGATGGCTCAAGAGGTAGACAGTCAAACCATCTCCTAAGACAGCTGAAATTAGGGTTTTGGTTCTTTCAAGGAAATTGAGGTTTTCAATGGTTCAATCAAGTCTCATAGGCCTGTATACATCCTCAAGCACCTACATGCCAAGTTTCAAGACTCACAGTGCTAATTTGCACTATCAAAAGCTCCATTTGACCCACAGTCAACTACAAGGGCAAAATGGTCATTTTGCAATCAAAAGTCAGAATTTTTGGTCAACATATTATTTTGAGTTCACAATCATCATTTGATCAAGTCTTGATCATGATTCCACAAGAATAGCTCAAAAATCATCAAGGTGCAAAAAGTTACTATTTTTGGACAGTAGAAAAGTCAACTGTATCTTGACCAGGGCATAACTTTTTCATGGTTTGTCAGAAAAATTCCATCCAATGATCATTTTTAAGGGGATGCAATTTCCTACAATCCATATTCACACTCCAAGTTCAAGAAATGCTCTCACAAGAAGTTACCAATTTTTACATTATAGGTCAATTTCAAAAGTCAACAAAAGTACACTTTAAGTCAAAGGCCATAACTTGAGATTGGTAAATCCAAATGACATGAGACCAAAGGCATTGGTTATAGGACTTCAAGAGCTTTCCAAAATGTCCAAGAACATGGTCATATGATCAAAATTGAGCAAGTTGTACATTGGAGAAGTTGGGAAATTTTCATGAATTTGCAAAAGTCAACTTTGCCCAAAACACCTTCTTTTTGCTAATGGGCCTCAAAACTCTTCTTGAAATTTCACCCATGACCTATGCACGACCCATCAAGATTAATTGGATTGATTTTCTTATTTTTATTGATTAATTGGAATTTTAATTAATATTAATTCATTTAATCAATTTAAATCATAAGAAAATAGAAGATTTATTTTTTAAATCTTTTTGTGAAGCAAATATGACCTAAACATGCTGGAAAATTCGTGCACAAGTCAAAGATACACAAAAATCCAATTTTGGCAAGTTTGTTCAATCATGAAAATCAAGAATATTTGATTTTTCAATCAAGGATTCAAACATCAATGCAATGGATATTGGCCCAAGTTTTTGACCTAATTCAATTGCCTTATACATATGCAAGCTAACCCTGACCTAATGGACGTGAGAAAGCTGCAGAAACAACCATAGCACATTGAAGAAATTCCAAGAAAATTGAAAACTGATTTTTGCATTCTAGGTCGATTCAAGGGTTTTTGTTGATCCTAATACATTGTAGGAGGTCCCAGGAACGTTTTGCAATCCAATTCAGGCATCAAAGCTTAAAGAATCAAGGAATACAGTTCCACGATTTGCACTTATATTTCATAATCGTATATCCTAATTCATGCATAGTTAACATGTTTTTGTGATTGATTTGTGTTGCTAGGAACCATACGAAGCTAATGGTATAATTGGATTGAACTGAAACGCCCTGAATCGAAGAATGCCATGACTGATTTTTTAGGGTTCTTGAGCTTTAAATTAGGGCTTTCTGAACTAGGAAAAATTAGGACTCATGAGATGCATGATTGAATTCGTGTGGCCAAGACGAACAAGAACCACCCCTCGCGAAATATTTATGATCACTATGGTTCTAATCACTATTTTTCGTGCAGATGAATAGTGGGGGTTAAAAACCCCCGCTATCTGATGTTATTTGTGCAGGACAAACGAAGAAGATGATGAGGTGTTAGCATCTGGTTGGCTTGTTTGAAAACACGCACGTTTTTTTGTGTTTATAGCATATTGTTTATTTTTTGTATATAATATTCTCTCTCCATCCACTTAACAAACGCGCATTACAGTTCAGTTGGCAAAAGCATTGAAGCATTATCCCTTGGGACCTGGGTTCGAATCCCAGGTCCCCCAAAACACTTATTCTATTTTTCTCTATATGTTCACATGCAGCTTTCCAAAAGTTGTCCACCATACACTTCAAAAATCAGTGCGCCAGATGTCATCAAACTCAAATCCAATGGCCAGGATGGAATGACTACCATAGTCCTTAGTCAACCAGCGCATGGATAATCTCAATAGTCAACGTGGCTGGAACATTGTTGGGCCTGAAAATTTCCAGAATCACCTCCCATTTGGGCCAACACCCCCGTGGGGTTATTTCTTTTTCTTCTTTTATATTTTCCAGTTAATTGTTTTACTAATTATTATTATTATTATTACTTAATTAACCCAATTAATTTTTTTTTCATAATAAAATCAGAAAACTAAAGTACAATATTTTTTATTATTATTTATTAATTTCACCCTTAATTTATTATTTTTTGTAAATAAACACTAACATAATTAATTTAGTTTTTTTAATTAGGTTAATTTCAATATTTTTACAATAAATAAAATTAATATAGAATTAGGGTTTTTGATGACTTTTGATCATGTTGTTTTTTTATTTATTTCCTTAAAAAAACATAAAAAACTCAAAAAATATCTTTCTTTTATTTAATTAATTAATTAGTTTAGGATTAATTTAATTAAGTGCAAAATAACAAAAAAATTCTTTCTTTCTCAAAAAAGGGTCAAAACCCTAAAAACTTTCCGATCCAATTTTTTCTCGCGCATGTGATTATTTTCGATTCATAATTTTTGATCATATAATTGTAATTGCTCCGAGGATGTAATAGCTTTAATTAGGACTTTTTATCGCTTTTCTTTAATTTCCCGCAATTTACTTTTCAAGGGTTTATTTTTGGCGATGTAAATACCCGATGCCTTGTAATAGCGTAGTTTTTAATTTTCGCACAACTATTAACTGCTAGATGTATGTTAACTAGGCTATGCATGACAAGACTTATCTTAAATTAAAATCAATTGTAGCTCACCATAACATGTTCAAAGATAACATAACTGAAACCTGACACACTCGCACATGCCACTCCTAGAGTACGCCTCACTTGTTTGCCTCGACGTGGTCATTGAGTATAGGGTGTTTTAGAGGTCGCCCTCCTGTCTAAAGATCAAAGTTGCCTCGAAAGGGTTGCCTCGATAAAAAACGATCTAAGACATTAGGGTTACCGCTAAGGCGTCCCACTATTGCTTTGATAACCACATGTCCCTATAATCGAATTGACCCGAAAACTCCAACGACGGTGCTACCTACTTCTCAATAGTGGGATAGTACTGTCTAAAGGACATTTACACAGCTTAATTTCTTTTGAGTAGGTAGAGGTTCTTAGATACTTGCTCTTTCAAAACAAAAATACTTTTCGCACCTACACTTTTCTGACAAAAGTTTTCAAACAACACTTCATACACTCTTGAGGACAGATACAAGAGTTAAATCGAAGTTTTCAAACAAACTTTTTCAAAACCCACAAACACAAGAAAAGCAAAACTTTTTGAAAACAAAGTGAGCAAGTACCTAAGAGCCCGTGGATAACCACGGATAGAAAGGGTGCTAACACCTTCCCTTTCTATAATCTACCTCCCGAACCCGAGAAACATCTCGAAAAGGAATTTTGCTGTGCTTTTGTCCTTTCCTTGTTGGAGAAAATAAATGACGGTGGCGACTCTTGCTTACCGCGACATTTTGCGAAACGCAAACGCGAACCAGCATTCCAAAACAGTCAGTTCTATTTCCACCGATCACAGACTCTAAGGCACAAAAGTAATTTCTTCTTGGATACTCTGAACGCTCAAAAGGCTATAGGGTATACAACACAAAAACTCGTATCTTTGAAGAATCAATCAAAGTCAGATTTGATGATAGGCTTGGACAACAAAAGCCAAAGCATAATGAAAATCCCGCAGGTACAGAAGATCATCTTACAAACTCTGAAGAGTTAAAAGGAAAGGACATCTCATTAGACTCTCCTATTGAAAACACTCTGGAAAATCTAAGAATTTCTGAACAACCCTCACAGAATAAATTCCCCAGAATCACATCAGCACATCTAGAGAATGTGATTATTGGAAAGAAAGAAGATCCCATCAGAATAAGATCCTCTTTCAGAAACATTGAAGAATCACTATTTGGTTTGGTCTCTCTAATTGAACTAACCTCAATAGAGGAAGCTCTGTAAGACAACGATTGGATCCTAGCAATGCAAGAAGAACTAAATCAATTTTCAAGAAATGATGTGTGGGATCTAGTTCCAAAGCCAAAAGGATTCAATATCATAGGAACAAAATGGGTATTCAGAAACAAGCTGAATGAGAAAGGAGAGGTTGTCAGAAACAAGGCACGATTGGTTGCACAAGGTTATAGTCAACAAGAAGGAATTGACTATAATAAAACCTTTGCCCCAGTCGCCAGGTTAAAATCAATTAGATTTTTAATTTCTTTAGCTGTCTAACACAACATCTCATTATATCAAATGGATGTTAAAAGTACATTATTGAATGGTTACATAGAAGAAGAAGTTTATGTCCACCAACCTCCGGGTTTTGATGACCCAACATTTCCAGAACATGTTTTTAAACTGAAAAAGTCTCTGCACAGTCTGAAACAAGCTCCCAGAGCTTAATATGAACATCTGAATAATTTTCTTTTAGAAAAGAATTTTACCAGACGGAAAGTGGACACAACCTTATTCAGAAAAACATTTAAAAATGACATTTTAATCTGTCAAATATATGTAGATGATATTATATTTTGAACTTTAAATGTCTCTCTTGGAAGAGAATTTGCTGAGTCTATGCAGGCTGAATTTGAGATGAGCATGATGGGAGAACTGAAATTCTTTCTGGTAATTCAAATTAATCAAACTCCAGAAGGTACTTACATACATCAGACAAAGTATGTTAAAGAAATTCTGAAGAAATTCCAGCTTTCAGAAAGTAAATAAGCAAAGACACCAATGCATCATACATGCATTCTGGGAAAAGATGAGGTAAGTAAGAAAGTAGATCAGAAGCTCTACAGAGGTATGATTGAATCTCTTCTCTATCTGACTGCATCTAGACCAGATATATTATTTAGTGTATGTTTATGTGAAAGATTCCAAACAGATCCTAGAGAATCTCACTTAACGGCTGTTAAGCGAATCCTGAGGTATCTGAAAGGTACTACTAACCTTAGACTGTGTTACAGAAGATCCAAAGACTTTAAACTAGTAGGTTATTATGATGCTGACTTTGTTGGAGATAGAATAGAACGCAAAAGCACCTCTGGAAGCTGCCAATTTCTGGGTGATAACATTATCTCATGGTACAACAAGAAGCAAGCCACTATTGCACTATCAACCACTGAAGCTGAATATATATCTGCTGCTGGATGTAGCACTCAGATGATCTGGATGAAGAGCCAGCTGGAAGATTATCATCTATATGAAAGTAAGATTCCTATCTTCTATGATAATACCTCTGCTATTTGTCTTTCAAAAAATACCAACTTACATTCTAAGGCAAAACATGTAGAAATTAAACATCGTTTCATAAGGGACTATATTCATAAAGGAATTTTAAACTTAAACTTTGTAGACATAGACCATCAATGGGCTGAAATTTTTACTAAACCTCTTTCTGAAGACAGATTTAAATTCATTCTGAAAAACATCAGCATGGAATTTTGTCCTGCATGAAAATTTGTTTTTATTCTATATGTGTTTCCAGAATGTTATGAAATGAATGTTCTGATTAACTATTCTTCAGAAGTGAGAAGAAGAGTTGCATCAGAAGCCATTCATCATGTTCTGAAATGCGTCTAGAGTTTCATTACTAGAATGGTCAGAAGTTCATTACATTAAACCAACTGTCACACGCTACCCTCAGAAGTTGAACGCGTGTTTCAACTCTGAAAGGTCACACATGCGTGTGCTACTATTGAGACGCCATTCCTAGGTAACTATTCAGATTTGATAAAATCTCACGCCTCCCCTCAATGTCATATTTCATTAATTGCTAGTAATGATTATTCTTTTAATTTCAATCGTTCAAAATTATTTATTGGTTTTATTTCCCAAAAAATTTCTCAAGCTATAAATACCTTGCAAAATTCCCCTCTTTTACTTTTTACTCTCACTCCCTAAGTTTCTATCGCCTCTGCGTTTTTGTGCAAAACTCTCTATTTTTTTTTTCAAATCCTAAACCTAAACGCTCCAAATGGCTTCATCTTCATCTCCTTCCAAGAGCATTCCTGTTTCATCAAGCAGCTCTCAACATGCAGAAAGATATGCCATTCCTGAAAGAACAACGCTCATACCTGTTGATAGCTTGGAAGTGGTGAGTGGACTTATGGTCGATTTTGATATTCTGAAAGCAAATGGGTTTGACTTGTTTCAGAGGTGGAATTCCAAGGGTGGCAAAATTTCTTTGATCGTCTTATTAGACCAGTGTTTCCTCATCTAGTCAAGGAATTCTGGATTCATGCCATTGCTTCTCCAAAGGTCATCCTTTCATTTGTCATGGGCAAAGAGATTTCCATCATTGAGAATCTCATTAGGAAACTTCTAGGTTTTGAAGGAAATGGTGTTATTGGAATCTCTAATGGATGAATGGATCTGTCCAAAGTTTATGCTAAAATCTTTACTACTGGGCAAGCCTCCAACAAAGTCAGAGACTTGAAGAACCAGTATAAAATCCGGACAAGAATCATGCATGGCTGCATTCATCACAGGAAGGAAACTAGTTCTCCTGACTACATCAATGCTGACCAACAATACCTTCTGTTCTGTCTTGGAACAAATGTGAAGATTGATCTGCCCTGTCTTCTGTTCAACCACCTCTAGACGCATGTGAAGGAAACTAGGGAAGCTGAAAGGGTCAAAAACCCTAAGTCAAAGAGAAACTGGATCCCTCTGGGAAGATTAATATCATACATTCTGACTGAGAATGGTCTGATAGCTCATTTAAAGGACGCCAACTTGCTTGGTGAATTGGAGCCCACGTGTGGGAAAGCTCTGACCAGGAAGAACCTGCTGAAAAGGAAGCTGATTGATAAACTTCTGGTAGAACCTACTCCATACGTATCAGCAACTGTCACCAGAAGGAGAATCCCCATTGCAGATTTTCCTCTCTTCAACTCTGGTGATCATACTGAGATCATTCTGCACTTCATTGAAGCTTGCAACGAAAGTGGCATTCCCATGGACCCCGCATGGATTCAAGGAAGAAATTTACATGCTCCAGATGTTTTCATCCAGAAGCAGAAGAAAAGGCAAGCAGGAGAAGGCCCCTCTACACGTCCTCAGAAGAAGAAGAATAAATCTTCAAGTACATCCACTGAAACAATTTCTGTTTATGATTCTGTACGTATATCACCATCTGTTGAACCCCAAACTCTAGGAGATATATAAGTAGACATAGACCTCACCATTCCTTCTGAACCCTTCCAAAATAATCCTCAAATTGATCAATTTCTCTCTGATATAGACAATTCTAATACTGTAGTCCCTACACAATCTCAACCTCCACCACATATAACTCAACCTACTTCTACTCCCCATCAAAAAAATCAAAATACCCCTGCTGAAAACCCTCTTCTAACATCCCCCATCAGACCTTTATCCCCAATATCCTCTAAGTGGTATGATGATTCATGGAGATTACCAGGAATAAATGTGCCTCTGGCCACACAACCTCCGTCCTTCATCATTCCCTCTGAGAACATTTTTGCTGAAAATGAATCCCCTGAACCTAATCCTTTTTCCTCAGCCCAAACCACCATCATCATCTCTCCTGACATCACCCCTCCTACGTCACCAGCAATTTCCACACCTCTCTCACCTGAACCCTCATCACCTAACTCTCTAGAACCAACCTTTAGTCCATCTTCATCAGAACCTCCTGAACCCTCTGAACCTTCTGACTTCCTTAGGACTGTAGTCGATCCTGAAGCTCTACGATACCTACAAATAATATCCACCAAAAAGGTTGTTCCCAAACCAACCCCAAAACCTGTTCAGCTAGATGTTACTGTATGTTTTCAGAATTTTACAAAAAAAATGCAGACATGGATAGACCTGCTGAAGGAAAACAATGCCAGCAACCTGGACCCAGCTGCATGTGATTTTCAGTGGGAAGCATTTAGAAAGAAATTCAATTATGAAACCTTTAAGTTGCAAGATCTGTGTTATTCTCAGGTTCTTGATAATTTCACCCAGTATCTGAATGCCTTCAAGACAAAAGTGGTAAAATAGCTGGAATAAAAAGTCTCCACTGCAGATTACCAGTGCTCCATTACCACTTGTTGACCACATGTAGATTTCAGAAGACGAATCTGAAGATGGCTCTGAGTCAGAACCAAATCCCTTGGCAATGACTTTGTATCACCAACCTTCTGCACAAGCTGCCTCTGAGAAAGTGCCAACTCTTCTGATTGATCTTGGCACCCTCCTCTCCAATGTTGTAGGCTCTGGCCCTGCCACTTCTGCTACACAGGTAGTATCTTCTGAAGCCGCTTCAACATCTGCTCCTTCTTCGTTGGTGATTGTGATACGGTGGGAGAACTGACTTGAGGTTTTGCGTTTGTTTTTGCAAATGTTTCGGTTGAGCAAGAGTCGCCACCGACTTTTTATTTTATCCTAAGGAAAGGTTAAAAAGCACAGCAAAAAACCTTTTGAGATGTTTTCTTGGGTTCGGGGAGTAGTTTATAGAAAGGGAAGGTATTAGCACCCTTTCTATCCATGGTTATCCATGGGCTCTTAGTTACTTGCTTAGATCACTTGCCTTTTGTTTTCAATTGTTTTAAATGGTGCTTGAGTGTGTGGGTTTTGAAAATGTTTTGAAAATATGCCAATGTGGTGGCAACCTTTGTAATGATCCATGTGGGGATGTATACAAAGATGTATGTCTTTTGAAAAGGTTTTCATTTGTTTTTGAAAGTTGTTTTGAAAGTGTAGTGTTGTGTGGTTTTGAAATTAGGCAAGTGTTTTGTTTTGCAAGTTTGATTCAAGTAACTAAGAGGTTGTCTACTCCTAAATTTCTCAAAAGATTATTGCTATGTTTTAACCCTTTTAACAAGTTTGTTCCACCATTGAATTTGGTGGACAAACTTATGTTAGGATGTGAAAGGGACAGGCGCGGGTCATCGTTCAGACCATAATTGCAACGGTGTTAAATGTCTTTGGGCAATTTTCTTTAAGGGACTTGATCATTTGTTTTTGCTTGTTTTGAAAAGTTTTATCGAGGGACTATGATCATTCAAATTGTTTGCTTTGCCCAAAGAAGTTCAACATACAATATGGCCCATTTATTTGAAGGCAACAAGTGGAATACCCTAGGGGGGTGCAAGTGTGATTTGTGTGTCCATTTTCATGCTTGTTTATCTTGAGATTAGGTCATAATTATTTTTTTATCGTTTTTTCGCATACAAATCCTAATTCTAACATGTTATCATTAGAAAGCAATAAAGTGCGGAAATAAATTTACTAAGCTATTACAAAACCAAATATGGGAAGGGGGGTACAAATGTTCAAATGGGGATATTGACAAGTAATTGTAAACCTAAAACTATTACATCAATTTGAATATTTGCAAAGTAAATAATGTACAATAATTGAATAAATAAAGATGGAATAAAAATGCAAGATGCAAAAATGTTTTGTATATGTATGAAAAATGTTATTTATGTGAAAAATATTAAAGATATTATTTTTTTGGAGTATTTTGAATTTAGGGCAAAAAACCCTAACTTTAATGAAAATGGATATTAATTGACTTAATACAAGTATTTATTTATTATGTAAAAAATAAACATAAAATGAAGCATATTATGAAAAAAGTATTTTTGTATCAAATATTAATAAAAGTGAAAGATTCAAGTATTTATATTCTAACCTAAATATATTAATAAACATATATATATATATATATATATATATATATATATATATATATATATATATATATATATATATATATATATATATATATATATATATATATATATATATATATATATATATATATATATATATATATATATATATATATATATATATATATATATATATATATATATATATATATATATATATATATTAAGTTCTAAATATTATATACAAATAATAATAATAATTAATTTTTTTAATAAAATCAATAAAAAGGTATTTTTATGTGAAATATTTTCAGAAGGTAAATAAAAATAAAAACATGTATTTACACTATTTTTATATTTATTCTAAATAAAAATATGCATATATTTTATGTATAAACAAAGAAATAAATCAAATAAATATGCCATAAATTCAAAAAAGGATGGAAAAAATATTTTCAAAATTTTAATATGCTGAGAAAAAATAAACAAGTCAAACAAAAAAAGAAAAAGTCAAAAAGAATTAAAAATAAGACAAATGGGCTTGGGGGGTTCATGAGTAATTATGGGATGTGAAAAGAAAAGCACAAGACAAGCCCAGCCCAATGCCACTGTCTTCAACCTCCAGCACAAACATTTGAAAAAACGCGCGCCTCTGTTCTTCAATGTCCAACTCTTGATTCCTGGCTTTTTAGCAAAAACTCATAACACAACAAATGTTCAGCATGAAGAGACGATTCTAACCATGTATGGAACTTGACCTAACTCTCTAAGATGAGGGAGAATTTCTCCTCCCCCAAATCCTAACCTAGTTTTTCTGCCATTTTCAAACTACAAATTCTCTCTACTCAGGCAAAAGAAATGAAATGTAAAGATATGTACATGCTCAGGGCTATGAGTAGAACCTTGTTTCTTCACAAACTTAAGACTAAAGATGCATGATAAGAGAGATACGAGTTCAAAGTTTTACCTGTGCAGTTGAACTTCTATCTGGAGAATGAGGAACTTCTAGTGCAAGGTAATGATTGGAAAAGCTTCCTTGAGGTCCAGGGATGCTTTTTCAATGCTTACTTTGTCTTGAAACTTCTTGTATCAAGCTATAGAACTTCACCTGCAAAAGGAAAAAATGAAAATGGTGGAAGCTGTTAGAGGGATTACAGGTCAGGTTTTAGGTCATGGTTAGCTTGCATATATGCTAGGGAATGTGTATGGATTGATTTTGGTAAGAATGCTCGAGGGAAATGGGAGTTGGCACTCAAACTGCAGAGGCAACTCTGTTTTTGCAGTTTGAGGATGATTCTAAGATGGAGGGTGTTTTGGAGGTGCAAGGGTCGTGTCTTGGCTTGGTTAGGTTCTATGGAAGATGTTTGATCACTTTGTTCTTGTGTGCTAAGGCTGAGATGAGATATGGTACAAGTTATGCAATGTTACTTGAATTTTAAGCAAGCAATGGTCACTTGGTGTTTTAGGTCAGTAGGGGGCCTCTAATCCTGCTGCATAAGCCTCTCTTGATCAGAGCAATTTGCCCATAATCTTGTGCCAATGAGATCCTAACTGTACTTGCTTGGATTTCAATTTGACATAAAGCTAGCTTTTTACAAAAATGGATAAAGCACTTTATCTAGTTTAGGATTAATCTTGCATACAATGCTTGCACTCAAAGAACAACACCTTAACACATTGAATATGCATTAAATTATTGAGTATGGAATAGTTCAAGGACCTGTAATCAAGCATAAAGCAAGCTGAGTTCAAATTTGCAAGATTATGAACATGTTTTGATGAAGAACAAAAGTGAATTTTTGCCAACTTGTGAAATTCGAATCTCTCAAGTTATGAGGTTGTTTGATGAGTTCTTGGACATTTTGGAAAGCTTGGAATGTGTACTACAATCCATATTTGAAATGCAAATTAAAATTCCAAGTGGAAGGGTATGAAAAGTGGCCTTGAAGTGGGGTAGAAAACCTTGTCAAAATAGGTTAAAATTTCACTAAGTTAAAAATGGTTTAGTGCCCTTATTCAAAAAATTGTAACTTGAGATACAAGCTTCAAATGAGAAAACTTTGTGAATCAAAGTTGTAGATTATGCAACAAGCTACAACTTTCATGTTTTGACTTTTGTTTGAATCCAAATGGATCTTGGTGAAAAGATGGGGCAAAGTTGGGAAAAAATTAGGGTTTTTCATAACTTAGAAAAATTCTAAGTTATGAAAAATTCCATTTTCAAACCCTAATTTGCATTTTGTGATTTCTTGGTGAACAAGTTTCATGATTTGGCATGTTTTGATGAAAAATGAATCTTGACTCTTGATTTTGACCAAAAAGTCAAAGTTTGACTTTTCAATATACAGTCAAAATTGATCAATTGACTGGGAAATTCAACTGTCAATCTTGTGTACTTGGGATCTTTTGAGCTTGATGAATGTGTCAAGACCATTTCATTGAGTCCTTGAGGCTATATGTGAGCTTGATTTGCCATTGGTTAGATCAAACAGTCAAAAATTTCCTTTGTGCAGTCAAAACCCTAAAAATAACCATTTTGCCCTTTTGGTGATCTGATCAAATTTCTTGTGGAATTGTGATCCAAACTTGATCAAATGGTCCATATGAATTCAATATGTTGATGTGGGTCAAATTTCATGAGGTTTGACTGTCAATTGGCCATAGTTGACTTTTTCTCCAATACAGCTGATTTCTAGGTCAACTGTCCAATTGACTGGGCAAAACTTGGAATCAAGACTTGAAACTTGGTATGGGTAAACTTGGGAGTCCAACATGAAGCATGAAAGTCATCTTAGGCATTTTAGGTCAAAACATCCTTGGGCAAACACAAACCCTAATTTGAGTCCACAGTGCAAGGAGAAGTCTTGAGCAGAGGAAACCCTAACTGGATCTTGATCTTCAAAGGTCTTGTGATGAGAAAATGTTGAGGAAATGGGAGGGCAAATTTTGGGGTACAACAGTTGCCCCTGTTCAATCTTCTTGAACCTGAAGAGTTAGATTGGCAAGTTTGCCTTTCGCGACTCGAGGGTAAAAGGAGATTGGACACTAGAGTGCCCGGAAATTTTCACTCGCATGTTAAAGTGTCAGCAATGTGATGTCAGGAATGGGCTTATAGATGCCATTTGGAAGTGTCGATCGCATAAGAGATTCCTTAGCGAGAACTTGTGTATTTGAGAAAGACGGATGTTTTCCTGGCTTGTTACAGGTGTTTGATCTTCAGTCTCCTTATGCAGATATGCCCTGGCTAGATACAGGAGTCGAATCTGAAAATAGTCGTTAATAGATGTGCCCTGGCTGGATACAGGAATCGAGTCTGGAAACGTGGTCAACAGATATGCCCTGGCTGGATACAGGAATCGAATATGGAGATGTTGTAGTTGATAGATGTGCCCTGGCTGGATACAGGAATCGAATCTTCGAACTCTTCAGACGTGCCCTGGCTAGATACAGGAATCGAGTCTGGAAACTGACCACTCTCAGATGTGCCCTGGCTAGGTACAGGTATTGAATCTGGAATTGTGACAGTTGAAGGTAGTTGTTTTCGGGATTGTCTTTTTCCTGAAAAGGCAAAGAACGTAAGTTGTATGCAATGTCATGATGTATGATATGCATGATGTCATGATGTTCAACATGAGATGGTGTTGTATGCGCTTTATAATATATGTAAGCAAGATGTATGAAAATGTGAAATGTTTATGGATGTAACTTCGTCTTAGGAAAATAAATCCTTGACGAACGGCCGGGGAGTTGCTCTGTGGAAGAGATACTTGGCCGAAGTTTTGATAAGAGGCCTGTTGAGGACTTTAATGATGGATTCCGCTGGGGATAATGATGATAAACTCCGCTGGGGATACCAAAGATAAACTCCGCTGGGGATACCAAAAATAAACTCCGCTGGGGATTGAAGGAAGGTTGCCGAGGGCGATCTTCCGTGGCAATTAGCTGAGGATAACCCAGTTATAAGTCCTTGTGAGGAAATAACTCTAAATAAAACTCGGGAGAGACGTCCGTACTCTGCAGGGGATAAGCTTCCAGAATCTACTGGGGATGAGTTTTAAGACCTACCGGGGAATGCTGTGCTTTTTCAGGATCGACGGGGAATCAACTCCGCTTGGGGAAAGTATTGCCGAATCTTGTTTTACTCTGCGGGGAATTTGAGATGATCTGGCTACTTTCTTCAGTTGATCTTACCTTGGTACCTTGGCGGACAAAACAACCAGACTTCATCAGATAACTCCACATTGCCCCTGTCTCCGATGTCACCTGTAATCAATCTCTTGTTTCATATGTAAATATTTATGAATCAGCAATTTAATGTCAAATGCATATATCAAACACGAACATTGGACGTTCTTCGCAAGACAAAACAGAAAAAAGGAAAACAATGGTAATTTGTATGGACAAGTGAATTCGTATTGATTTAAACTTTGCCTGTGAATAGGCGTTTTTTGTACAAGAGGCTGACATCCTAGTAAGAGGATGCCGCCAAATAACAGAGAGTTTACAATTTGAAAAAAAAACAAAACATCTATGTGAACAATCCCACTGGGTTCCAACTCTGCTATCGCCTTTATGTCTTCGAACATCTCATCGCTTTGCTGCCTAGTTGAAGATGAAGCTGATTGGTCGATGCCGAAATCTGGAGCCAGATAGTTGATGCCGAATTCCGGATGCGAAAGGATCCAATGAGACATAGTGTTACGCTTTTATCCCTAACTTTTGCCTGGACCGCCCTTTCGGGTTTTCAGTCCACCGGGATACCCATTTTTGCCCAAGCCGCCTTTTCAGGTTTTCGACTTGCCGGGTGTACAGATTTTTATTCATTTCATCCCTTATTTTTGCCCGAACCCTTTTGGTTCGCCGGGAAGCCCTTATTTTTGCCTAGGTATGTCAACCTAGAGGGTCTTTTATTTATGCGTAGTATTTTTTCACTATGTCTGCATTGGCGGGGTGAGGAAGGTCGTCACCATCCATGGTGGTTAGGATCATGGCTCCTCCTGAGAACACACGTTTAACCACAAATGGCCCTTCGTATGTAGGGGTCCATTTGCCCCGGGGATCACTTTGAGGATGGATGATGCGTTTGATTACCAGGTCCCCAACTCGATACTCTTGCGGTCTGACTTTCTTGTTAAATGCCCTGATCATCCGTTTCTGATACGTTTGACCATGACAGATAGCAGTGAGCCTCTTTTCGTCAATCAGATTTAATTGATCAAGTCGAGTCTGGATCCAGTCATCTTCATTCAAGTCCGCATCCTTCATTATCCGGAGAGAGGGTATCTGGACTTCAATTGGCAAGACTGCCTCCATGCCATAGACCAAAGAGAAGGGAGTTGCCCCGGTTGACGTTCTGGCTGAGGTACGGTACGCATGAAGAGCGAACGGTAACATCTCATGCCAATCTTTATAGGTAACTGTCATCTTTTGCACAATTTTCTTGATATTCTTATTGGCTGCCTCTACAGCCCCATTCATCTTCGGCCGGTAGGGAGAAGAATTGTGGTGTTGTATCTTGAATTGTTCACAGAGTTCAGTGATCATCTTGTTGTTGAGATTGGTACCATTGTCCGTAATGATTCTTTCCGGGACGCCGTACCGACAGATCAGATTATGCCGGATGAAACGCGCCACGACGCTCTTGGTTACTGTGGCGTAGGAAGCTGCCTCAACCCATTTCGTGAAGTAGTCGATCGCCACCAAGATTAAGCGATGCCCATTGGATGCCGTCGGTCGGATCTCACCGATCATATCGATGCCCCACATTGCAAAAGGCCAAGGTGCCGTCAGGACATTCAAAGGAACCGGAGGGATATGCACCTTGTCAGCATAGATCTGGCATTTATGACAAGTTCGGGAGTGTTGGTAACAATCGGCTTCCATTGTGGACCAGAAATATCCCGCCCGAAGGATTTTCTTAGCCATGGTGTGTCCACTGGAATGTGTTCCAAATGTGCCTTCATGTAATTCTATCATAATTTTCTCTGCTTCAGCCTTATCCACACAACGTAGCAGAGTTGAATCATGATTCCGCTTGTAGAGAGTGCCGTTGCTGAGGAAGAATTTTGCAGCAAACCTCCTCATGAACTTCTTATCATTGACAGACGCACCTTCAGGGTATTCCTGAGCTTCCAAGTACCTCTTCACCTCATGATACCAGGGTTTTTCAATAACCTTCTCAGCCTCGAGCTCGCAGCAGTATGCCGGTTCATCCAACTTCCAGATTATGATTCGGGGAGCCTCATTGTCCCATTTAACTTTGAACATTGAAGACATCGTAGCTAGGGCGTCCGCTAGCTGATTCTCCTCTCTAGGGAAGTGTTCGAAAGTTATCTCTTCAAAGTGGGGAAGCAAGGTCGACACATACTCCTTGTAAAGAATAAGATTCGGGTGTTTCGTATCCCACTCGCCTTTGATCTGATTGATCACGAGGGCGGAATCTCCGAAGACACTTAGAAATTTGATCCTTAAGTCGATTGCAGCTTGCAAACCCATGATACATGCCTCATATTCTGCCATGTTGTTGGTGCAGCTGAAACATAATCGGGCGGTGAGGGGAGTATGAGTTCCTTTGGGAGATATGATTACAACGCCGACGCCGTTACCCAAAGCATTGGAGGCTCCATCAAAATGCATGGACCATCGGGATCCTTCCTCAGGTCCTTCATCCGGTCCAGGTACTTCACAGTCAGTTACCACCATGATGTCTTCGTCCGGAAAATCAAAGTTCAATGATTGGTAATCGTCCACAGGTTGCTGTGCCAAATGATCCGCCAGTACACTTCCTTTAATTGCTTTCTGAGTTGTATACTGGATATCATATTCTGTTAAGATCATTTGCCATCTCGCTATTCTTCCAGACAGAGCGGGTTTTTCAAATATGTACTTGATGGGATCCATTTTTGAAATCAATAAAGTAGTGTGAGTCAGCATATACTGTCTCAGCCGGCGAGCAGCCCATACAAGAGTGCAGCAAGTTTTCTCAAGCAGTGAGTAACGAGACTCACAGTCGGTAAACTTTTTGCTCAAGTAATAAATAGCGTGCTCTTTTCGGCCATTCTCGTCATGCTGCCCCAACACACACCCCATTAAATTATCAAGCACTGTCAAGTATAGTATCAGAGGTCTTCCTTCCACCGGTGGCATAAGAATGGGTGGCTCTTGGAGATATTCCTTTATCTTCTCAAAGGTGGTCTGACATTCATCATTCCAGCGTACTACTTGATCTTTCTTCAACAACTTGAAGATTGGCTCACAAGTAGCAGTCAGATGTGAGATGAATCGGGCAATGTAATTCAGTCGTCCTAGGAAACCTCTGACTTCTTTCTCTGTTCTTGGAGTCGGCATCTCTTGTATGGCTTTTACCTTGGCAGGGTCCACCTGAATACCTTTATCACTTACAATGAAACCTAGCAATTTTCCGGATCTTACCCCAAAGGTGCATTTGTTGGGATTCAATCTCAGTTTGTACAAATTGAGTCAGTCAAACAGCTTCCTCAGATGGTCAAGGTGCTCCTCCTCAGTTTGAGACCTTGCAATCATGTCATCAACGTATACCTCAATCTCATGATGGATCATATCATGAAATAAAGCAACCATGGCACGTTGATAGGTTGCCCCAGCATTTTTCAATCCGAATGGCATGACCTTATAACAGAAGGTGCCCCACTGAGTCACAAAGGTAGTCTTCTCCATATCTTCTGGAGCCATCTTGATCTGATTATACCCTGAAAAACCATCCATGAAGGAGAACACCTTGTGTTGAGCTGTATTATCAACAAGGACATCAATGTGAGGCAGGGGGAAGTCATCTTTGGGGCTGGCTCTGTTCAGATCCCTGTAGTCAACACACATTCTGACTTTACCGTCCTTCTTCGGTACTGGTACCACATTGGCAACCCACTGGGGGTAAGAAGTCACTGCAAGGAACCCGACATCAAACTGTTTCATAACCTCGACCTTGATCTTTTCAGACATCTCTGGACGCATCCGTCAGACTTTTTGCTTTACCGGAGGGCAATCCTCCTTGGTTGGCAGGTGGTGAACTACAATGTCGGCATCCAAACCAGGCATATCTTCATAGGACCAAGCAAAAATATCCATGTAATCTTGTAGCATTTGGATCAATCGTTGCTTCACGCCGAGCTCTAGATTGGCACCAATCTTGACCTCTTTCCTATCTGTCTCAGTACCCAGGTTAATTGTCTCCACCTGCTCTTCATGTGGCTGAATAGCTCTCTCTTCCTGGAGTAGCAGTCTTGCGAGTTCACCAGGCACTTCACAATCATCTTCACCTTCGTCTTCGGCCAAGTTGATCGGATTTTCGAAGTCATAACTGGCGGTAGCAGAGCTGTTACCAGTGAGATCCAGAGTGGATTGAAACCTGTATAAGTGAGTGTGTGTAAATATAGCTGTTTTGCAATATATATAACACAGAAAGGAAAAGAGCACAAGATTTGAAATGCAACAAACGTCCAATGTTTTGATTGATGATATATGAAAATGTCATACAAAAAGCCCTCACAAATGGAGCTACGATGCCCCGGGTAGGACACCGAGCCAACAAAGTTTTAACATATTGTTTGTTACAAATTAGAAATCAAAAGAAATTAATTACTGCGTGACAAATGTGATAGGGGTAAAATCCTTTGCCGTCCAGTTGCTTGGTCCGTTGCTGGTAGTCGGGTAGATCCAACTGTCAAACTCTACTTCCTCCACATCCTCCTCGATAGCATTCACCCTCGAGCTGGAAATAAACACCGGAGCCTTTCTGATCTTCTCTTTGCGCACAACCCTCTGAGCCTCTGCAGTAAAGCCCAGCCCAAACTTGTCGTTCTTCTGAGTGAAGTCAGGAAGCTGACCCCAGTTTGCACAATTGCCTTTCTGTACCACAGCCCGGGCATCCCTTAGGGAAGCCATCTTCAAGGAAACATTCTCTTCGACTATCGTTTCTGCTGCTGCTGAAATTGGATGCACCTCCTCAAAATGCTGAAAGGGGGTTTCAATAAACTCCCCGTCCATCTCAATGTATCTGAAAGAATTCAAATGGCTCACCATATACTCCTCTTCTCCTTGCACAGTGACGATCTTCCCCCTGACGGGATACTTTAGCTTCTGGTGCAAGGTGGAGGTCACTGCCCCAGCTTTATGGATCCAAGGTCGACCCAGTAGACAAGAGTACGATGGACGTATATCCATCACATAAAAAGTAGAGTCGAATACTTGAGAGCCCACACGAATAGGGATGTTAACCTCTCCATGAACCATCCTTTTGGAACCGTCAAAGGCCCTGACGATGATATTGCTGGGCTTTAGTTCCAGGCCTTCATAATCCAGACGGTCTAAAGCCTTTTTCGGTAGAACATTCAAGGAAGAACCAGTATCCACCAATACATGCGCCAGAGTAGTGCCCCTGCATTCAATAGAGACATGCAGAGCATCATTGTGGTCTCTTCCTTTCGCGGTCAGGTCAGCATCTGAAAAACCCAAGCCATTGTCTGCTGTCAGATTTGCTATGCAATTAGTGAATTGGACTGCAGACGTCTCCTGCGGCACATGGGCCGTCTTGAGAAATGAGATCAAGGCCTTAGCGTGGGCCTCGGAGCATAGCAATAAGGAGAGCATGGAGATCTTGGAGGGCGTATGCCCTAGCTGCTCGACAACATTGAAATCACTTTTCTTTATTATTTTCAAGATCTCCTCCATTTCTCGTTGGGAGGCCTCAACATTTATGGGTATTGGTGCCTCCATCCGGGCAGGCTCTTCTTCAACCCCTTTGCCCCGAGCATTAGATGACTCGGCGACAGGGGAAACAACTTGATCAGCAACAGTAACAGGTACACTTGTAGGTGTTATAAGGAGGGGTCTTCGAATAGTGGGCGGTGCAATGTCAGGCGAGAAGAGCCTGCCACTGCGGGTGACCTTGGCTGGACCAGTGATATCGCAGATACTGGCGCCAATGTCGAATTCTTGTTTGATTCCATTTACATATATGTCTGCCCCATAATGCCAAGGGACAGCTTTATCAGATACGTAGGGGAGAGGCCCCGGAACAGTAATAATCACAGGTGCAACAGTCATGATTTGAACATGCTTCTTCGGGGGAGCCTTGATTGGATTATTGAAGATGGTAACCATAGAAACTTCTTTTATCGGAACCAACTGAACAACAAACTTCTTAAACAGAATCTCCTTGCTATCCATTAGGCTTTGGACGCCTAACCTCAGCAAGGGACAATCAGATAGGGAAACAGCACAGAACAGGCAACCTTCGCCGCAACCCGGAAATAAACCGGCCCGCAGTAGGTTCTTCTTAACGGTCTTCAGAGGGGTGACAACTTCATTTACCGAAACAGCGTACATTTCTTCCTCAATGGCATTTACTCTATGCTGGGGCATAGGAGCAGTTACAACATTTGGTCTTTCCGGTGCTTCAAACTGAATTTCCTTTGCGTCGATCAGATCTTGCACTTTGTTTCTCAAGGCCCAGCAATCATCAGTAGTGTGCCCGGGACTATCAGAATGATAAGCACACCGGGCATTTGGGTTATACTTAGGAGACGCAGTGTTGACGACCTTAGGAGCTTCTTTGAGGGTCACCAGGTTGGTGGATAACAGTTGGGGTAAAATTTGAGATAAGGTCATACTCAATCGGGTATACTGCCTCTTGGGCCTTTCGCTTCTTTGTTGATTGTACTGCTGAGGAGCAGCAACAGGTTTCGAGATGACCAAAGCATTGACGGCTTGGCGACTTTCGGGCTTGACTTGTCTTCTAGGACCATAGACGACACTTGCTTCTTTCTTAAACGGCCTCTTCTCAGTACTCGTGGAGGCAGCCTTTTGTATCTTGCCTGACCTGATGCCAGCTTCAATTCTTTCTCCCGTCAATATCAAATCTGTAAACCCAGTGAAGGAGTTACCAACCAAATGATTGAAAAACGGACCAGACAACGTCCCTAGAAACATATCAACCAGCTCACGATCAGTCAAAGGAGGCTGCACCCTGCCAGCCAAATCTCTCCATTTTTGAGTGTACTCTTTGAACCCTTCACCCGTTCCTAGAGACATACCCTGAAGTTGGGTACGCGTAGGAGCGAGATCAGAATTGTATTGATATTGTCTGTAGAATGCGGTTGCCAAATCTTCCCAGTGTCGGATGCTAGTTCCATCCAATTGGTAGAACCATTCAAGCTGTGACCCCGAGAGACTATCTTGGAAGAAGTGAATCCAGAGGTTCTTATCTGCCGTGTAAGGTTGGATTTTCCTTACGTACGACCTCAGATGCAGCTTTAGGCAGGAGACCCCATCATACTTGGCGAAGGCAGGCGCCTTAAACTTGTGTGGAATTACTACCCCAGAAGATAACCCCAAATCTCCGAAATCCAGTCCCGGCATATTCTGAATCTCCATGGCGCTTAAGCGATCCTCCAATTGCTTGTATCTGTCAGTAGCAGGTGGGTATTGTTCGTTGTTATAGTCCGTCTCGTTGTTGGAGACTGCGGGACTAGGAGCTCCTCCCCCTTGGGGACTGTTTTTCTCAGCAGAAGAAGTAGTTGGATCAGCTTCATTATGGAGTGTGTTCCCAAATCTGCGTCCGGTGTTGAACATCGCAGTCCTCTTTATCTTCTTCTTCTTCATGAGTAGAGTCTTCAACTCTTGCTGACCTTGGGCTAGGCTTAGGACCATCTCTTGAAACTGTGCATTTTGTGCCTGAAGGGCCTTGATTGCTTGCTCACTGGATGAGTCTGGATTCATGATGACTGTGCACACAAACAGCGAAGAAAATTAAGCAACCTGTGAAATAGGGTACCTGCTATGCATATGGTGCAATGGAATGCGTATGTATGCAATGCATTCAAGGATTCAGAATATTCAAAATTTGTTGCAGACAAAAAAGGAACGCACATCATATTAATAAGGAGAAATTCGTTAGTACATAAATGCCCCCATGGGCCAAATATTACAAAATGACTCCTCAAGGTAAAAAAACATTGCGCATCCTCTTTGGTGCGATGTAGGTGTTGAGATTCCTCTCCTCGTGCAGTAGGCGGGTGAGTTCCAGGACCTTCTTTTCGCTAGCATGTAGACTGGTCTCAAGAGAATTCCGTTCTTCCTTAAGCTGGACCCAGCTCTTCTGCATTTCTTCCCAGGAGGTGGGCATGTCGGGATGTTGAATGGTGTAGGACACCTCTCCTTCCAAGACTGGTTCTTTGATCACAGGGAGCATATGAGGATAAGGCATCACTAACTTCTGGGAGCGGGCTCGTACCCACTTGAGATAAGGTTCCAACGGGATGGAGTTCCTGTGCCCCAGTGTCTTGCTGTCTATCCTACTTGGCATCCTCCAAGCTCTGATAAATCTCTGACGAAGTCCTTGAGTATCGTTGTCGAAGTCAAAAACTATGTTAGGAATTAACATGTCGTGAGGGCCATCCCTCCGAGCATAACCAAACTGTCTCCAAGCCAGGCATGGGTTGTAAGTAATACCTCCTTTGATTCCAAATAAAGGAACATTAGGGTACTCCCCGCAACGATCAATGATAGTGACGTCTTCCCTGGACCTAGGGCACCAATGTATATCTGCATGCGTGAGAGTCATTAACCGTTGTGACCATCTCAAACCCCGCTCGTTCTTCAAAACTGATTGTGGAAGGTGCGAAATAAACCACCTTCCCAGGAGGGGAGTGCAACACATAAGGACACCCCTTCTTCTCATGGTTCGAGTGTAACATGAGTGAAGGATGTCCCCCAACAACGTAGGTATAGGATTCCTGGTCATGAAGATCTGGACAGCACTGATATCAATGAGCTGATCTGGGTTAGGGAATAACACCAAACCATAGACAAGGAGGGCCATAACTTCTTCAAAAGCTTGTAGGTCAAGGGAGTTCCAACATTCTTGGGCCTTCTCGAACAGAAACCTGGCTAAGAAACCCTTGATACCACTTCTAACTTCCCAATGTCCCTTGAGGTCAGACGGTTGTAGGTGCAAGGCTTTAGCAATCTCTTCAAGCTTGGGTTCCTCTTCCGTACCGTTGTAGGGTAGTTGATCAAGGATAGGGACCTTCAGAAGTCGGGAGAACTCTTCCAATGTAGGCACCAATTGATAATCCGGAAAAGTGAAACAGTGATGCAGAGGGTCAAAGAACTGGAATAGGACTTTTATCAAATCCTCCTCAATGTTGGTGTTAACCAAGCTGATGAGTCTTCCATGTCTCTCACTGAATGAAGAACCCTCGGGAATCCTGGACATAAGTTCCTTAAGCTGAGGAGGGATCTTTACAAGGCTAATCTGAATTGTCTTTCTGCGAGCAGTTTCCATGTCCTATAAAACAAGAACAAAGATGAAGATTCGAAACCCTTGAAATGGTTAGTCAATGCTCATGATGTTGTATGATGTCATGATGTTATGATTAAATACACCACAAATGTTCACAAAGGCAAACATGGTAAGGCACACAAGTCACACAAGACAAACCCTTAGAGTTTAGGCCTGCATGAGGTCTGGGTATTACCCTCTTGAAGTTTGGTGGGCTCAACCTGTCCTATTAGAAGTAACCGGGTTCTAAGGGTCCCAATATCACTGGATTACTTTCATTGTTCATCGTTTCGATTTAGCCACTGAACTGGCGACCGAAATATCCTAGGAAAGCAACCCTCAATTGGGTGTAGTATCGAGTATCAACCAACCTCGGACTGCACCAAAGTCAGTTATCTCACTACCCTAAAAAGTCCAAGATGGTTCAATTAAGGTTCTTAAGGTCAGTTGATGCTTCACGACACCACGCGGCGGCCCCGTACTCTCCTTGACTGAACTCAAGGGTTACCGGTACACACCAAAGTGCCACATCAACGTAGCAGACTGCTTCAACCATGTCGGTATACCCCGCACAGTTCCCTCACAGCCTTGTTGCTACTTTCTAAGAAGGTATCCCCAGATCCGGGTTAGGATCTATAAAACTCCGATACAAGGCCCACAAATGTAAAAGCAAACAAAACAATCAATTGAAAACAAAGGTGATCTAAGCCCTAAGGTTACTCCACTTTTAAAATTCTCCCCAGCAGAGTCGCCAGTTCTGTGATACGGTGGGAGAACTGACTTGAGGTTTTGCGTTTGTTTTTGCAAATGTTTCGGTTGAGCAAGAGTCGCCACCGACTTTTTATTTTATCCTAAGGAAAGGTTAAAAAGCACAGCAAAAAACCTTTTGAGATGTTTTCTTGGGTTCGGGGAGTAGTTTATAGAAAGGGAAGGTATTAGCACCCTTTCTATCCATGGTTATCCATGGGCTCTTAGTTACTTGCTTAGATCACTTGCCTTTTGTTTTCAATTGTTTTAAATGGTGCTTGAGTGTGTGGGTTTTGAAAATGTTTTGAAAAGATGCCAATGTGGTGGCAACCTTTGTAATGATCCATGTGGGGATGTATACAAAGATGTATGTCTTTTGAAAAGGTTTTCATTTGTTTTTGAAAGTTGTTTTGAAAGTGTAGTGTTGTGTGGTTTTGAAATTAGGCAAGTGTTTTGTTTTGCAAGTTTGATTCAAGTAACTAAGAGGTTGTCTACTCCTAAATTTCTCAAAAGATTATTGCTATGTTTTAACCCTTTTAACAAGTTTGTTCCACCATTGAATTTGGTGGACAAACTTATGTTAGGATGTGAAAGGGACAGGCGCGGGTCATCGTTCAGACCATAATTGCAACGGCGTTAAATGTCTTTGGGCAATTTTCTTTAAGGGACTTGATCATTTGTTTTTGCTTGTTTTGAAAAGTTTTATCGAGGGACTATGATCATTCAAATTGTTTGCTTTGCCCAAAGAAGTTCAACATACAATATGGCCCATTTATTTGAAGGCAACAAGTGGGATACCCTAGGGGGGTGCAAGTGTGATTTGTGTGTCCATTTTCATGCTTGTTTATCTTGAGATTAGGTCATAACTATTTTTTTATCGTTTTTTCGCATACAAACCCTAATTCTAACATGTTATCATTAGAAAGCAATAAAGTGCGGAAATAAATTTACTAAGCTATTACAAAACCAAATATGGGAAGGGGGGTACAAATGTTCAAATGGGGATATTGACAAGTAATTGTAAACCTAAAACTATTACATCAATTTGAATATTTGCAAAGTAAATAATGTACAATAATTGAATAAATAAAGATGGAATAAAAATGCAGATGCAAAAATGTTTTGTATATGTATGAAAAAATGTTATTTATGTGAAAAATATTAAAGATATTATTTTTTTGGAGTATTTTGAATTTAGGGCAAAAAACCCTAACTTTAATGAAAATGGATATTAATTGACTTAATACAAGTATTTATTTATTATGTAAAAAATAAACATAAAATGAAGCATATTATGAAAAAAGTATTTTTGTATCAAATATTAATAAAAGTGAAAAATTCAAGTATTTATATTCTAACCTAAATATATTAATAAACATATATATATATATATATATATATATATATATATATATATATATATATATATATATATATATATATATATATATATATATATATATATATATATATATATATATATATATATATATATATATATATATATATATATATATATATATATATATATATATATTAAGTTCTAAATATTATATACAAATAATAATAATAATTAATTTTTTTAATAAAATCAATAAAAAGGTATTTTTATGTGAAATATTTTCAGAAGGTAAATAAAAATAAAAACATGTATTTACACTATTTTTATATTTATTCTAAATAAAAATATGCATATATTTTATGTATAAACAAAGAAATAAATCAAATAAATATGCCATAAATTCAAAAAAGGATGGAAAAAATATTTTCAAAATTTTAATATGCTGAGAAAAAATAAACAAGTCAAACAAAAAAAGAAAAAGTCAAAAAGAATTAAAAATAAGACAAATGGGCTTGGGGGGTTCATGAGTAATTATGGGGTGTGAAAAGAAAAGCACAAGACAAGCCCAGCCCAATGCCACTGTCTTCAACCTCCAGCACAAACATTTGAAAAAACGCGCGCCTCTGTTCTTCAATGTCCAACTCTTGATTCCTGGCTTTTTAGCAAAAACTCATAACACAACAAATGTTCAGCATGAAGAGACGATTTTAACCATGTATGGAACTTGACCTAACTCTCTAAGATGAGGGAGAATTTCTCCTCCCCCAAATCCTAACCTAGTTTTTCTGCCATTTTCAAACTACAAATTCTCTCTACTCAGGCAAAAGAAATGAAATGTAAAGATATGTACATGCTCAGGGCTATGAGTAGAACCTTGTTTCTTCACAAACTTAAGACTAAAGATGCATGATAAGAGAGATACGAGTTCAAAGTTTTACCTGTGCAGTTGAACTTCTATCTGGAGAATGAGGAACTTCTAGTGCAAGGTAATGATTGGAAAAGCTTCCTTGAGGTCCAGGGATGCTTTTTCAATGCTTACTTTATCTTGAAACTTCTTGTATCAAGCTATAGAACTTCACCTGCAAAAGGAAAAAATGAAAATGGTGGAAGCTGTTAGAGGGATTACAGGTCAGGTTTTAGGTCATGGTTAGCTGCATATATGCTAGGGAATGTGTATGGATTGATTTTGGTAAGAATGCTCGAGGGAAATGGGAGTTGGCACTCAAACTGCAGAGGCAACTCTGTTTTTGCAGTTTGAGGATGATTCTGAGATGGAGGGTGTTTTTGAGGTGCAAGGGTCGTGTCTTGTCTTGGTTAGGTTCTATGGAAGATGTTTGATCACTTTGTTCTTGTGTGCTAAGGCTGAGATGAGATATGGTACAAGTTATGCAATGTTACTTGAATTTTAAGCAAACAATGGTCACTTGGTGTTTTAGGTCAGTAGGGGGCCTCTAATCCTGCTGCATAAGCCTCTCTTGATTAGAGCAATTTGCCCATAATCTTGTGCCAATGAGATCCTAACTGTACTTGCTTGGATTTCAATTTGACATAAAGCTAGCTTTTTACAAAAATGGATAAAGCACTTTTTCTAGTTTAGGATTAATCTTGCATACAATGCTTGCACTCAAAGAACAACACCTTAACACATTGAATATGCATTAAATTATTGAGTATGGAATGGTTCAAGGACCTGTAATCAAGCATAAAGCAAGCTGAGTTCAAATTTGCAAGATTATGAACATGTTTTGATGAAGAACAAAAGTGAATTTTTGCCAACTTGTGAAATTCGAATCTCTCAAGTTATGAGGTTGTTTGATGAGTTCTTGGACATTTTGGAAAGCTTGGAATGTGTACTACAATCCATCTTTGAAATGCAAATTAAAATTCCAAGTGGAAGGGTATGAAAAGTCGCCTTGAAGTGGGGTAGAAAACCTTGTCAAAATAGGTTAAAATTTCACTAAGTTAAAAATGGTTTAGTGCCCTTATTCAAAAAATTGTAACTTGAGATACAAGCTTCAAATGAGAAAACTTTGTGAATCAAAGTTGTAGATTATGCAACAAGCTACAACTTTCATGTTTTGACTTTTGTTTGAATCCAAATGGATCTTGGTGAAAAGATGGGGCAAAGTTGGGAAAAAATTAGGGTTTTTCATAACTTAGAAAAATTCTAAGTTATGAAAAATTCCATTTTCAAACCCTAATTTGCATTTTGTGATTTCTTGGTGAACAAGTTCCATGATTTGGCATGTTTTGATGAAAAATGAATCTTGACTCTTGATTTTGACCAAAAAGTCAAAGTTTGACTTTTCAGTATACAGTCAAAATTGATCAATTGACTGGGAAATTCAACTGTCAATCTTGTGTACTTGGGATCTTTTGAGCTTGATGAATGTGTCAAGACCATTTCATTGAGTCCTTGAGGCTATATGTGAGCTTGATTTGCCATTGGTTAGATCAAACAGTCAAAAATTTCCTTTGTGCAGTCAAAACCCTAAAAATGACCATTTTGCCCTTTTGGTGATCTGATCAAATTTCTTGTGGAATTATGATCCAAACTTGATCAAATGGTCCATATGAATTCAATATGTTGATGTGGGTCAAATTTCATGAGGTTTGACTGTCAATTGGCCATAGTTGACTTTTTCCCCAATACAGCTGATTTCTAGGTCAACTGTCCAATTGACTGGGCAAAACTTGGAATCAAGACTTGAAACTTGGTATGGGTAAACTTGGGAGTCCAACATGAAGCATGAAAGTCATCTTAGGCATTTTAGGTCAAAACATCCTTGGGCAAACACAAACCCTAATTTGAGTCCACAGTGCAAGGAGAAGTCTTGAGCAGAGGAAACCCTAACTGGATCTTGATCTTCAAAGGTCTTGTGATGAGAAAATGTTGAGGAAATGGGACGGCAAATTTTGGGGTACAACAGTGATGGATACTCTGAATGAACTGGAGAAGGAAAATGAAGCCATCCATGAGCGTTTGGACAAACAGGATGAAACCAACAAGGAAATCAGAACCTGGATGATGAAACAAGAGGAATCCTCAAATAAAATCAAGAATCTTCTTCTTTCTCTTGTCTCTCGTCAATCCTAGTTTTAATTATTTTAGTTTCCATGTTATTTTTTGTTTTGTACCTCTGTCCGTTTTGAATCTTCAATATACAATCTCTTTTGAATTTCTTTTGTTTTTTTTATTTTTATTACTTTTTGATAATGACAAAAAGAGGGAGAAAATAAGATTTTGATCAGATACATGATAACAGTTATGGGACTAAGTCTCAAACATTTCTAACAAAATACAAAGCTTTGTTTTGTTTAAGTGATATGCAGGTACCTTAAGACTCTGAAAGACTATGCTTTGAACATCATCTGGAAAAGAACTGCTAAAAGAACTCTGAAAGAAAAACGTCTGAAAGCTATGAAGATCTAAATCTCAAGAAGTTTCCCTTATGCTCTTAAACTCTTTAATTAATTTTTCAGAAGAAGAAATATCAATCTCAGGGGGAGATTATCTATCTTAGGGGGAGACTCTCACACTTGCACAAATTTTTTTAAAAAAATCTGAATTGTTTTTGTCATCATCAAAAAGGAGGAGATTGTTAGAACAAAGTTTGGTTCTAATCATATCTTAGAGTTTTGATGATAACAATGAAATAAAATTTTGTGAAATATATTTTATACTCTGACTTGTGTGTTCTCTAAGTTCAGATGATGTTCTGACTCATGCATCTTAGAAAGAAATAACATTCTACGCAAGTCTAAAGCAAACTCAGAAGGAAGCACTCCAAAGCAAACTCTGATGAAGAGAAATACTAAGCAACCTATGATAAAGCTAACTGAAGCAAAGATCTAAAATAGAAGCACACTGAAAGCAACATCTGATAATGCAAGATTAAAGCAAACTCTGATGATCATATAAATTGAAGAATACTCTGATAGAAGAAACGATAAAGTATACTCTGAAATGGCAACACTGCAAGAAAACACTTAAACTTCCATAGACAAGCTCTAACAAGACCGTTGGTTATTAAATGCTAAGACGGCTAACACACTCAAGTGTACTACGCACGAGCATTGGAAACGTAAAGACCAAGCCTACACACATCATTAAATGCATGCACTCTCATCAAGGTAGTAACGATAAAAAATTGGAAGCTATATATAGAAGACCTTTTATTTCAAAGAAAGGTTACTGATCCACAAGAAACAATCTTACGCTCACTGTTTTCATACTTGTAAACCAATACTGTATAGTGGGTAGATCTTAAACATTGATCAACAATCTTAGTGATAAATGAAAGTTTGTGATAAAGCTTAATAGAAGCATTCAGTTTCACTACTATTAAGAGATACTTTTGTAAGTGTTCCTTGAGAGACCAGTTGGGTCAAATTTCTCAAGAGGGCTAGGACTAGTTGAGTCTTAGAGGTGTTAGTCACTTGCAATTGGCTTGTGCATTGTATTGTTAGTCACAACAGTTTGGTTGTGCATTTGTAATCAGTTTGATTATAGTGGATTAAGTCCTCGTTGAGAGAGGCGAAATCACCTTGGAGGGTGGACTGGAGTAGTTTGAGTTTCAAACGGACCAGGATAAAAATACCTGTGTCCTTCCATTAGTATTGCGTGAGAAAAAGGAAAAACTTATTCAATCCCCCTTCTAAGTGTTTTCTCACCCTTCAAAAACTAGCTCAGAGTCTGGTTTTGATAGGTGGGTGGAGGAAGAAGTTAGTGAAACGGTTTTCGAGGCCAACATAGAGGAATGAGGAGTGGATAACAAAGTCAATGGAGAGGTAGGAGTGTCTCAAGGTAGAAAAGCTAATGTTGACATGACATGTGAAGGTCTCTATGGAGAAAAGGTGATGATGATTTATAAGACAACTATCAAGGATCATAACTTTTCACCAAATCTACAAATTCAAATTTCAGAAAGCAAAACGGAGAGTACCGAACCAAGGTATTTAGAGAATTTCAACTCTGCTACGTGTCGTAGGGCTGAGGGGTCTAGTGATAATAATATTTAGAATATGTGTCCTATCATTGTGGAGGATTTAGAGATGACTAAGGCTTATTGTGGTCCTTGGGCATCGACTAATTCTAAAAGGACCCGCAAAGGAGAGAGAGTGTTGAAGAAGTCTTTTGGGCCATTTGTTGTGGATACCATGATCCAAGGCCTAATTAGTTTTGATGAATACTATTTGAATTTCTTGAAAAGAAGTCCCAAAAAGAAGAAGACAAAGGATGTAAAGCATTTACTGAGTCAAGAGGAAATACGACCATTTTATTTCGCAATTTTATAGCCTAGAAGAATAAAAAATCTGATTAAATCTGGTGCCCTAGAAAGGTAATTAGGAAATACAAGCAAGTGATGGAGACATAGGAAAAGCTCAAAGAAGATGAGAGTCAAAGAAGTAGAAAAATCAAGAGTCTGAGTAGCAAAGATGATCAATTTTCGAGTGGTGTGGTGTTGTGTTGCGATTCGACTACGTATTCCGATGTCAATGAAGGAAATTTTAGGTATTGGGAAAATGATTGGTAAATTAGCAAGTGTATTGATTCGCCAATGTAGTAATAATGGGAAATCCAAAAGTATCAATCTCAAGGACTGCATATTGGTTTCAAGTTCAATTTTTGGTTCAATTAAATAAAATTTGATTTGGGGTTTTGGTTGGAAATTGTCACTTAACAGTAATTAAAAATAAGCAGAATGTAAATTTTGGATTTTCACAAGTATGAGCAACATGCTAATTCCTTAGAGAGTATTTTGGGGTGTGGTGTGTAATTTTCCCTGTAACAACCTTGAGTCTTGATTTCTTCAACAAGTTCATAATACCAATTATCATCCCTTTAGGTTATTTCCCCCTAAGTCCTTAGTGGGAAAACCTTTGAACATTCATACTAAATCCGAAGTCCTTAGAGAGTTATGATGAAATAAAGCCTTTGTTTTATCAAGAGTTAACCGATAACTATAAGGTATCCCTAGTCCTAGGTGACATCTACTATAGTCTAATCGTAAAAAAAACCTTAACCACCGCGGTCCAGTTGGTTGTTAACTGTAAATCAATCTTAATTGGTCCGATCAGGAAAATATAAAAACATTGCACGATTAAATTGAATAATAAAAACCATGTAATTAATAAAATCAGAAACTCAAAGTCATTACAGATTCAAATCAGGGACACCCCCTAGTATTGGGGGGTTTAGCTACTCATATTGTTCAAAGTAATTTCAGAATAAAAAATATACATTACAATTACTTGTGAACTTTGATCTTCAAATTGCTTTTGCTCATGAAAATATCCTTCCACTGAAACTCTTGTTTTCTCCAATATTCTCTCGTGTAATTCTTAGCTTGCCAAGAAGTCCTATAAACCAAATAAGGGTTTTCACTGCTAACTCACACTGGGTCAGAAACATAAACCATGTCCGTAAAACGACCCAAAACAATTTAATTTCTAAAGTCTGCAACTTTAATAAATTTTTCAAGGCTTCTATAGTCCGAATCAGCTTCTGATTTCAACATGAAAGTTGTAGCTCTTTCTCTCAGATTTCCAATGAATATCAGAATGCATCGATCTGATTCATGTAGCTCCAATTATGAATTTTTTAGTGAAACTGCTAATGATCCTGATCAATCAGTGCATTGGTTGGCACCGACAGTGTCAGCTGACACGGGCAGCCGTATCAGACCTCTTGGAGCATGCTGGAAACTTTTCTGAAACTATGAGTTTTGCACTTTTTTGCACTGATTTGTCCCGATTTATTTGTGAGCCTAAAAATAGTAAAACACACAACCAACACATAAAATGTAGAAGAGCGAAATGAAACACTTGCCAAAATAAAGAAAAGATGAATAAAATCAACGATAAATAAAGATGTAAAAACCACTGGTCAAACTCCCCCAAACTTAAATCGTTTCCTGAACTCAAGTGACAATTACAAATGAAATTCACAGCATATCGGTACTTATACGTGAGATCTTTGTTCACATTTTTCAAGAGGTAGCCAGTTCGGTATTCACATGATGCGAAGAGTTTTTGTAAGAACCTTTTAAACTTGAGATTCCTCTTCATATACCTCTCTAACTAGGCTTTGTACTTAAGTCTCTTTCCAACTTTCCTCCTTTTTCATTCGGACAATCAAATTAAGGCAATGAGAATTATGATGATGATCACATGCAGAAGACTAATCAAGATTTTTTTTTCTTAGGCACCAAAATAACAACATTTGCCAATATTAATTGCCCATGCAATTTTCAAACTTTGCAGTTATATTTTGTCCTTATTTGGACGACGTTTGGGGATCAACCCCCTTTGGGATGAATAATCGGGTGAGGGTTACCCAACTTAGCGGGTCAACTGCCTTTTACCTCCTTTTCATCATTTAGTGCCAAAATTATTTATTTCTCAATCAACATACGTGCATGTGAATCTAGATTATGGCAGACTGTCAAAATAAACTACTCAAGGAGTACTTCTCAGGATTCAAGTACTATGATATAAATCTACATGTTAGACTTATATCACTGTCACATTATTCCGACCTTCCTACCCTCAAACAATCATCCATTTATCTCTATATACTATTCCTGAATCAGGCGACTAACATGCAGGAGATACAGGTGGCAATGTATAAAAACAATACATGGCTGCAAAACTCTCACACTTTATTAGCGGCAAACTATTGAAAAATTCATGAAGCAACAATAATCTGACCTTTTTTTAAATAATTCTTTTATAATAAAATAAAATTTAAATTAAAAAAATTGAAACAAAATTTTAGTTGACGAGCAACAAAATTTCAATGTAACTAAAATTATAAGTCTGTATTTTGGCAGTCCCCGGCAACAGCGCCAAAAACTTGAATGGTAAATTAGCAAGTGTACTAATTCGCTAATGTAGTAATAATGGGAAATCCCAAAGTATCGATCTCAAGGATTGCAAATCAGTATCGAGTTCAATTTGTGGTTCAATTAAACAAAACTTGAATATGGGTTTTGGTTGGAAATTGTCACTTAACAGTAATTAAAAATAAGCAGAATGTAAATTTTGGATTTTCACAAGTATGAGCAACCTGCTACGGTGTGGTGTGTAATTTGCCCTGTAACAACCTTGAGTCTTGATTTCTTCAACAAGTTCATAATACCAATTACCAACCCTTTAGGTTATTTTCCCCTAAGTCCTTAGTGGGAAAACCTTTGAACATTCATCCTAAATCCTAAGTCCTTAGCGAGTTATGATGAAATCAAGCCTTTGTTTTACCAAGAGTTAACCAGTAACTATAGGGTATCCCTAGTCTTAGATGATATCTACTATAGTATAGTCGTATAAAAACCTTAACAACTGCGGTCAAGCTGGTTGTTAACCGTAAATCAATCCTAATTGGTCCGATTAGGAAAGCATAAAAACATTGCACAATTAAATTGAATAATAAAAACCATGGAATTGATAAAATCATAAATTCAAAGTCATTACAGATTCAAATCAAGGACACCCCCTAGCATTGGGGGTTTAGCTACTCATATTGTTCAAAGTAATTTCAGAATAAAAAAATAGACATTACAAATTACTGGTGAACTTTGATCTTCCATTGCCTTTTCTCATGAAAATATCCTTCCACCAAAACTCTTATTTTCTCCAATATTATCTCGTGTAATTATTTGCTTGCCAAAAAGTCCTATAAACCAAATAAGGGTTTTCACTACTAACTCACACTGGGTCGGAAACATAAACCAGACCCGTAAAGCGACCCAAAACAACTTAATTTCTAAAGTCTGTAACTTTAATGAATTTTTCGAGGCTTCTACAATCCTAATCAACTTCTAACATCAACATGAAAGTTGTAGCTCTTTCTCTCAGCTTTCTAACGAACATTAGAATGCACTGATCTGATTCCTGTAGCTCCATTTATGAATTTTTTAGTGAAACTGCTAATGATCTAGATCAATCAGTGCATTGGCTGACACTGGTAGTGTCAGCTGACATGGGCGGTCGTGCTAGACCTCTTGGAGCATGCTGGAAACTTTTCCAAAACTCAGAGTTTTTCACTTTTTTGCACTGATTTGTCCTGATTTATTCCTATAAGCCTAAAACAGTAAAACACACAACCAACACATAAAATGTAGAAGAACGAAATGAAATGCTTGCCAATATAAAGAAAAGATGACTAAAATCAACGGTAAATAAAGATGTAAAAACCACTGATCAGAAAACATGAAATCAGAGGTGAGATGGATAATTTGGAAAACTATTACTAGATTGGGGATTTCGAGTATAAAGGAGAAGAGTGGATTTGTGAAAGTTATAAAATTGATGGAAAGTAGAGATAAAGAAGAAAAGGACAAATGAGAGGTGGTAGAAAAAAAATTCCAAATGAATATTTTATCTTACAACATTAGAGGTAGAGGTAGAAAAACTAAGAGAAATAGGATTAGTTTTAACATATAATCAGGTAATGTCGATCTTTGTTTCTTACAAGAAACTAAATTAAAATCTTTTGATAGCAAATTAGTTGTTGATTTTTGGGGTAAAAAGGAGGTTAAGTGGATTAGTAGTGGGGCAGAAGGTGCTTCAGGTGGTATGATTCTGTGGAGGAAAGATCTTTTGTCTCTTGTAACCCCTATTTCCCCATCAGTAAATTATATAAAAATTAGAGTAAACTAATTTCTGAAATACAACATCAAAATAGGATGTCACATGCTCCATACATCATACATGCTCATTAATTAAGATACGTAACGCGAATTCATAACTTCAAGTCTTAAACTTCATTGCATTTCTTCGCAGGGGAAAACGTTAATGAATATTTATCATCAACCCTCAACATGAGTGGTGCTTTTCATCATCCCAAAAATTCAGCATAATTATAAGGTAAATTCAAAAAACAACGGAGTTATACAAAGTTTACTCCCAACATGACAAGACAAACACAAAACCCCCAAGTATTACGTATTAGAGCAGACACTGACTCAATCTACACAACTGAAGGAACTCCTCAGCTAAACTTCGATATCTAGCTACTTAGGATCATTTGCACGTTACCCACGTGGTGGTAACATTCAAACATAAAAGGTGAGATATCATAACAATATAAGAGGAAGCATAATACTGAATAAGTAGAGATTCAAGTACACATTCAACACATAACATCCAGCATAATATAATACATACTTTCATCAATATTCACCCATCTAATTATCAATCACAATGTGATGCAAAATACCGACACTGACTCAATGCATGTGGTACCAATAGGGTAAAACCCTCGTTGCAATAATGCCAATTTAGGGCAATCAACGTCGCTCACCAATACGGGCCTTCACTCTCTAATATAGGCCTTCATTTATGAATGCATGAGACATTTCATGCAACAACATACTTCGCATTTATCATTCTTACTCATCACGATTTCTCTAATTATAAGCCATCATCATCATCATTATCGTGTATATCACGTCACACAATCAAAATAATCATTGTACTTAAGCACAATATAAATCACGACATATAAATCAAAAACACACCCACAGATAGGCATCAATGTTGATGAAATAATTAACTACTGCATTATAAGTCATTTTTATAAGATAGGAAATTATTTTATCTTTCCAACGATCCAGACGGCGCGTCAAACAGTCACCCGAGGCAAAAGTTATGAGTTTTAGAAGTTCTCCAAAAATGTTGTCAGTAGCAGCGGTAACTGGTTACCCAGTTATGGTAACCGGTTACTACAAGTCAGTAACTCTGTCTTTCCAAAATTCCTCGCGGTAATTGGTTACCCACTTATGGTAACTGGTTACTGCAAGTCAGTAGCCTCTATTTTTCCAACTTTTCATATGGTAACCGGTTACCATATCTGGGTAACCGGTTATCCTGCGATAATTTGGAAAAATTCTGCAAATTTCCAGTTACGATCCTCCCATGTTTCAACATTCAAAATTCATAATTTTCTCATCAAAATTTATCTTTTAAGCATTCTAACTACTCACCAACATTTTTCTATCAACCCTAACCAATTCATATCATCCAATTTCATCAAAAACACATCAAAATCACCAAAAATCCATCAATGAGAAAAACTCCAAAACAACCTAATAGGAAGGAATCAAAACACACAATCATACAACCTAGATCCTACCATACCCCATCATTATGCAACCCTTTATAAAGTTAGAATCTCTCCTTACCTTAGGTTTTTGGTTGATTCTTGATTTCTACGGTAAAATCATTGCCCTAGCTTCCTAGTGTCTTTCTCCTCTTCTAACTTCTATGCTTTTCTTCTATTTTCACGTACTGACTCTATTTCTCTTCTTCTCACTCTAATATATCCCAAATAATATTATAACCCTTCTAAATTAATTAATTATTTAATTATAAAATAATAATAATAATCCTAATATTATAACATACTAGTAATCCATATTATTCTACACACACCCAAGTTTCTACGCATTTAGCCATACATCCATATAACTACATTGTATCATCTTATTATTTAATTAAAAATAATTCTAATTAAATTGGGGTGTTACATCTCTCAATTGCAATTTCAAGGGGAAGATTTTATGGGAGTAAATGCTGATTGGAAAGGGAAAACTTACAATTTTGTCAACATCTATGTTTCTTGCAATATTGTGAAAAGGAGAATATTGTGGAGTAAATTGGTTCAACTGAAAAGGAAGAATAGGAATGCAGATTAGTGTCTAGGGGGATATTACAAGACATTAATCGATAAGGAGGAGTGAATTGGTATTGGAGTGATTCATAGAGGTCCAAAAAGTGATGAATTTAGATCTTTAATAGAAGATATGAAGCTCATTTATATGCCCAGTATAGGTGGTCTATTTACATGGGTTAATGGGGCATGGAATGCAATGAGTATACTAGACATGTTTCTACTGTCTGCGAATTTAGTCATAAAGTGGAAGATAATAGGGTAATGGGTGGGGAAAAGGGACATCTCAGATCATTTTTTTAGAAGATAAATCATGAGATGATTTATCATAATAATATGTTGTTATGATTGTCATTTTTCTAGAAAGAGATCTAGTGAAATTAAATTCATGCTTTTACAAATATTGGGAAAAACTGTGAGAATTTCTCCTTTCAAAAACATTTTTCCTCCTTTATTTAACCTTGTGAAAAACTTCCTAGAATATTGATATTATGACATTTAAGTTGTGTTGTGTGAGATTCTTTAGACAATCTTCATCATCTTCAACCTTGTACCAATAAACCATTGTTATGGTGCTCAACTCTAAAGGTTGAGTTTGAGTGGTAGATCCAAGGTACATTAGAGAAGCTAATGTTTTTTAAGCCGTTTTATTGTGTGTATCAAGAAAAAGAATCATTTTGTGTCTATGGTATCTGAGATTTGACATCCAACAATAGAAGAGTTTCTCTATACTTTATTGAAGACTTCGGTAGAATTGAGTAAAGGTTGATGGTGAATGAACTTTAGAGTTTCCCAATCATTTTTGCGTATAACAAAAGCTCAGACGAGGAACTAGTATGGTTGAGTAAAGGTCACTGCAAAACAGAAGCTTAGAGAATAATTTTTGTGACTTGTAAGATTATTGGATAAAGATCTGTGAAGATCTTGAACGTTTTTCTATTTTAATTTTTTGCATCAACAGAAGGAAAAGTAAATTTAGATCTGTGTTGGTTAAAGTAGTTAGCTTGAAGTATTCAGATTGATGATTATCCTTTGTACCAAAAATACTATTTTATACTAAACTTGCAAATAGTTGAAAAATCTACAATTTTCAATGGTGAAAGCGTTGAAGAGTAGATTAAGGTCCAACAAGGACAAATGAATTGAACTAGTATAAATATGGTGTAAAATTTTCCTCTCCTTACCTCTTTTCCATTTTCATATAGTTTTGCATGTTCTTAGTTTCTATATCTTTTAGAATATCGTGTTATCCAGATCTTTACCTTTCTTATAGTGATTTATTGCATAAGTTTAGGTCTGTGATGAATCTAGTTCATTGATTATTCCATCTTTCAATTATAATTATATAGACTCTGAGCCAATTTTAAACTAAGTTCTAAAATTGAGTTATAATCTGATAATACCGGTTGATCAGAACCTGCAAGGTAGCCGGATGATGACCTGTAGTCCGGATGTAATGTCGAGGAGGAGAAAATGCGGTTGTACCTGCAAGGCACTTTGACGATCAAGTAAGAGTGGGAACAAGGAGATTCAAACAAAGTGTTAAGGTATTGGTGGTGAATAGTAAATACTTGATACATGGCCCTCACATGTGTGAGGGTTTATATAATTCCCCTGGCATATGGCCATTGGTTCCTGATTTTACGCCTGGATATGCGGGTCCATAAAATCAGGTAACTGCTAGGACTTGGTCAAACTGGGAAGATGTGGGCGTAACTAGCCGTTGGTTCTGAGGAGGAGGCTAGTTACGGGCATCTCTCTGGTCGATTCCTGGTGGCCTGTACGACTTTGATGTCAGGCAGGCTGAGAGATTCCCATCAATCATCCTAGGCCATTATCGGCTTGGGAGGGCAAAGGGTCGATATTTCCCGATGGAGAGCGGGTGGTTCGGGTCATGGACGTGTGGGCCATTCTGAAAGAAAGGGTTAGAATGGGCCCATTCAAGCTGTTGGGCCAGTCCAGAACAGTATCCCCCCAAGTTGTTGCTTATGGATACAAGAGTGATGACCTTAACACCTGCTCGTGGAACAGGCCACGTCTTACGGGGGAAATGAGTGTTGCTCGTTGCGCCTTTCTCGCGGCGAAATGAGGAGTTGGTCGTTAGGAGCCTTGAACTTGAAGAGGTAGCGTGCTGGACAAGCGGCACAATGATGGCCCAGGTGCTAGGGTGTAATGATGACGGCCCTAGGGTTTCCCAAGCGCGTGTCTCACACACGCGAATAGCCTCATCTATAAATACGAGAGGAGCAGGGAGTTTAGTGTTTTTCATCTTCTCTCTCAACTGCTCATAATAGCTCGACCGTCGACCACCGTTGTTTCTTGGGCTCTGTTGCTCGCTGTTGCTACTTCTATCCTCCCTTCTTCTATTAACTGGTAAGATTTCAGTTTTCCGCTGTTGTTTGCTTTCATTAGTTCATATTTTCATCATTTTCTTTCTAGAGATGCATGCGGCTAGGGTTTAGCGTTTCGTCTATTGGAACGCCATTGGGGAGTGTTATGCGGCATTTCTGTAGTTTAGAATCGCCGGTGCCGTTGTGGAATCTCCCTGGGCACTTCGTGATGTGTCGTAGATGGTCCCTTAGGGCCTAGTGCTTTTTTCTATAACTTTTGCCCATTTATGCACCTTAGTGAGGGTTCTGGTCGAGGACATGATCCTCGTTTCCCAGCGCTCTTTCAGTTGATTAGCGGTGGAAGGATGGTTCTGGCATTGATGTCAAAATCATCTTTATCCTCTACTTTTCAGGTACTATAACCGACAGCGTCTGGGTTGATCTCTCGAGCGAGTCTTCACAATCTTCAAGAAGTTCTTCAGACGAGATGAGTAGCTTGTCGAGCATTTTGGAGATCTCTGGGGACACACAAAATCAACCGGAACAACAAATAGGGGGAGGCAATATGGAGATGACCTCCGCCGAACAAGGTTGCTTGTTTCCCCCTGAGGACGAGGAGGATCCGTGGGCCTGGGTCGTAAACGATCCCTGGGAGTGACCCTCATATTTCTTTGAGTATCAGCATGATGTTTTTACAGAGGTGTATACTCACGAGGAGGGGAACCAAGGAGAGTGGTTACTATACATCCCCGGGAAAGAGAGCAGAATCTGCTCATATAATAAGGGGTATATTCCCATGTATGACATCGTATTTTGGGATATGGGTCTTCGGCTCCCTTTCTTGGATTTTGATGTGGCCGTATTCAGGCACCTGCGCGTAGCTCCTTCCCAACTGCACCCAAACATCATCACATTCATGCGAGTATTTGAGATAGTCTGTGATTACTTGAAGATAGGGGCCACCATTCCCTTATTCTTATATTGCTTTCACCTCCAGAGGAGCAAGGTCGATGAAAAATGGGGATAGATTTCTCTGAAGCAAGGCAACGAGAAGTTGTTTAAAGCTTATCTGGAGTCTGTCCGCCACTTCAAAGACAAGTACATATTGGTGCAGTCATCTTCGAGCAATGCAATGCTTAATGTCTTTAGGACCGTACCGGCTCATAACGAGGATTTCATTCCCCATCTGAACTAGCTAGCAGACCCCATGGTGAAATTGGTTTACAAGTTCACGTTCTAGTGGACAAGGAAACATTTTGATAATGAATTGGGCTCTTATGTTTGGAGGGAGGGGGATCTTGGAGTCAAGGACCTGGAGAGCTTCGTTGTCTTGACTGTCTTTGTGGCTCGGATCCCTCGCATCAAGCGAGTTGGAAGGGGAGACAGGCCGGTGACTGACAAGAACGGGGAGCCTGTATATGAGACGGGCCTCATATTCATCAAAGAACTCCTCAGGAGCGAGGACCTCGTTAAATACTTGGGTATTTATGTTTTATACGGTAGTATGTGGTCATCGTTTACTTGACTCCTAGTTTACTAACAACATTTCTTTTTGTTTTTTTTTGCAGATAACATGAATCCCGCTCAGGAGCGCATAGCCAAGACTCTTGTTGCTAGAGCGAAGAAGGATCAAAAGGATGCACATACTGGCTCAGGGGTCACTCCTACCTCGGGTTTGGGCGACTCGTCTTTGTCCTAAGCTACATACGCTCTTTCTACTGCCGTTGTTTCCTTGAAAGCGAAGAGGTTGCATCCCGAGGTAAGCTTCGACCTGACTAGGGAAAAAGGGAAGGGGACGTACGACCTGCCCCTTGCTGTCTGGAGAAGGCTTTCTTCGAGGATGCAGCTCTCTATCTTCCCCCGAGCCAAATCCGTTCATCTCGAGGGATTGGGTCACCCAGAGAAGAGGGTGATACTGGCGCAAGATATCAGTGGTTTGATGCGGATCTTGGAGATGGTCGTCGCCTATACCTAGGGAAGTTCCTCCCAGGAGGCCGAGCTAAAGAATCTTCGGGCCAAGCTGGCTGCGAGCGAGAAGGCCCGGATCGAGGAAGAAAAGGCCCGAAAGCTGTCTGACAAAGAATCAAAGAGGCTCTCTGAGGAACGCAGTGTCCTCTTGCTCGAGAAGAAAGACCTTGAGGAAGTGGTGGTGGCTCTGACTACTGAGGTTACACCCGCTGAAGACGAGCCGAAGGACACCAAAGATTAGAAGACTCGGGATGAGCTTGTTGCCCATTTTCAACTGGAGGTGGATGACGCCCAGGGTGCTTCTGAGGGGAGCTTTGAAAATGCTGTAAAGCAGATGCATGTGTTAAACCGTGATGTCAAACTCAACACTTCATGAATGGGGGTCAACTATTACGTGGCCGCTGGTAAGATTCTAGTCCGCCGGTCGAGGGTCCTTCCAAATTCTCGCCCGTCGCTGAAGAGGAAGCTGAAGGATGATTGTTCTATGTATTCTATCATGTGTTCCGTATTATTGTATTTTTGTTTCTTCGGGCTTTTGCCCGTTTATGTAATTTTCGAACAAGTGTGGTTTCTGGCAACAAATTTATTCTTTTTTGGATGGGGCATTAAAGGCCTCTTTGTTGTAATATTCGCACACTAGCAGCCCAAGTGGTCGTTTCTTTTAACTTACTGGCCGTGGTGGTCGTTTGTTTCGAATATTTAACTCGTGTTTGTATGTTTATTGATAAACTTGTCTGTTTGGAACATCTTTTATTTTGCTGAGTTTGTAGCGGGGATTTGCTCGTCTAGTATGTATGTTTGTCAGTGTAAGGAAACTGATCAAACGACCAGGGTGTATACCGGGCATGGGCCGGAACTCAGGTCTCGTTTCGAGGGACCTGGGTTCGGTGGTGTGAACTTCCCATCGCGATCCGGGCATTCTACCACTGTGGCATGGGGACTATAGAGCTCGATCGATTTATCCATTCCGGGATGAAGGTGTGCTCGTTATAAGAGCGGGGCTTCGCCCCTTCTGAATATTTTGGATGCTATGCTTGTTCCTAGGCATGTACGTGTGGTCAGGCCTGGGTGAGTTTGTCTTGTCGACCAAACTCGCCGACTGCTCAGTGTTTTTAACTATAATATTGTTTTAGCTTTTCAGTGTTCCATGATCGAACGCATTGTTCCCCTTGTAAGTTTTCCAAGTAATACGCTTAAGTCTCCATTTTCGTGTCGACGTGATAAGGACCTTCCCAGTTTAATATGAGCTTGCCCTCGCGAGATTCTTTGGGATTTCTCTTCAAGACAAGGCTGCTGACCTCGAACTCTCGTCGTATGACTTTGGCGTCGTAGCGCATGTTTATTTTTTATTTGAGTGAGGCCTCTCTCAGGGCCACTCCTGTTCTGATTTCTTCTAATAGATCTATTTCCTCCCAAAGGGCGACGTCATTCATCTCCTCGTCTGGAGGAGCCTCAGTTCGTCTGGAAGGTTCTTCGATCTCCACAGGAATGACAGACTTTGTCCTGTAAGCTAGTCGGAAAGGGGTCTCCCCGGTTGAGGAATGCGAATTTGTTTGGTATCCCGAGAGTACACCGTGTAACTCCTCGACCCATCTTTTCTTGGTTTCTTCCAATCTTTTCTTGAGGCCCCTGAGTATTACCCTGTTCGCAGATTCAGCTTGGCCATTCATCTGGGGATGCTCGGCCGAGGCGAAGTGTTGGGAGGTGCTAGTTTGGCGATGAATTCCTGAAAGGTGTGGTCTGTGAACTGAGTCCCATTGTCAGTGACTATCGCTTGTGGGATACCAAACCGAGCGAGAATGTTTCTTTTATAGAAGCGAAGGACGTTTTGGGAGGTGATTTTAGCCAAAGCTTCGGCTTCTATCCATTTGGGAAGTAGCCGACCGCTATGATCAGCTATTTATTTTGATTGGTTCCAATCACGAATGGACCGAGGAGATCCAATCCCCACCAGGCGAAGGGCCAATAATATCCTGCTCGCAAATCTTTTCTCACGAGGGATCTTCCGCCCAAATGCTGGCCGCTGATGCCCTCGTAGATTTCGAGCAAGACACAATCCGTGCTGCTTCGGTCGACACATTTTAGAAGGGGAATGGAAAATCCTCTCCTGTAAAGTTTACCCTCAACCAAAATGTACGAGCAAGCTCTTCGTCTGACAGCGGCCGCTTTTTCCGGGTCATCGGGGAGTTTTCCCTTAGTGAGGTAATCGTGTATGGGGGTCATCCAGCAATCGCTGTCCCCAATGGAGAACACTTCTAAGGTAGAGGATGGATTTTGGGTGCTTGGTCGAGGGAGTATTTCCTGTATCACTTACCTATTCCCTCTTTTCCTCTTCGTGCTTAGATAGGATATATGCGCGGGCGTAATACTCGCGGGGAACATGTTGTACGTCCACAAATTTAAATTTCTTTTCCCTCTCCTGGAACAGGGTCCAATATTCAGCGAGTTGGTCGTTTTTGACCTGATATTCGCCTCAGACTTGAGAAGCGACCAACAGAGAGTCAGTGAAGATCTTTACTTCCTTAGCTCCCAGATCTTTAGCCAGTCGTAAACCCACAAGGAATGCCTCGTATTCGGCCTGATTGTTGGTGGTCGAAAAAGATAGAGCAAGGGAGACCTCGATTAGGGTCCTTTCCTCGTTTTCAAATATGATGCCAACGCCGCTTCCAATCGAACTTGAGGCACCATCGAAGAAGATCATCCAGCGGCACGATTCGTCAGGATCTGCGGGCAAGGTTATCTCAGCTATGAAGTCGGCCAAGGCCTAAGCCTTAAGGGCTTTCCTGCTCTCATATTGGATATCAAATTATGAGAGCTCTAAGGACCATTTCAACATTCTGTCGGCCATGTCTTGTCTTCCGAATAACTGCTTTATTGGCTGATTCGTTCGAACAACTATGGTGTGGGCTAGGAATTAGTGTCTAAGTCTCCTTGATGCGTTAACAAGGGCTATAGCTACTTGTTATATTTTTTGATATCTTTCCTCTAGGCCTTACAGGGCCTTTCTCGTGAAGTAAATTGGCCTCTGTCCCTCTGGAGTTTCTCTAATCAGTGTCACGCTTATCGCCTAAGAGGCGACAGCCAGATAGAGGTGGAGGACCTCATATTTCTCGGGCGGAGAAAGGACGGGTGGCTGCGACAATGCTCATTTTAAATGAATGAGGGCTCGCTCACATTCGGGCGTCCATTCAAAGGCAGCTTTTTTGCATAGGAGTTTGAACAAGGGAAGCATGTGTTGGGCGGATTTCTCCACCAATCGAGAGAGAGAAGTGAGCATGCCGTTCAAGATTTGGATGGACTTTTTTGAGGTGGGCGTTGGTGTAACACAGTGGGAGAACTGACTTGGGTGTTTTGCGTTTTATCGCAATTGTTGTGAATAGCAAGAGTCGCTACTGACTTTTCTTTTATCCAAAAGGAAAGGATGAAAAGAACAGAAAAAACCTTTCGAGATTATTTTCTTGAGTTCGGAGGGTAGGTTATGAAAAGGGAAGGTATTATTACCCTTTTCATCCGTAGTTATCTACGGGCTCTTAGTTGCTTGCTAGATCACTTGCTTTTGTTTGAAAATGTGCTTGTGGTGTGGGTTTTGAATGTATTTTGAAAATGTCTTTGTAATGGTTCTGGTTTCTATAAGAACACGTACAAAGTGTTGTTTTGAAAATAGTTCAAAGAGGTGTTTGTGGAATGTGTTTTTGAAAGTGATTTTGAAAAGGTGTCTTTGTAATGGTTCTTGTTTCTATAAGAACGCGTACAAAGTGCTTATCTTTTGAAAATGTTTCAAAATGAAAGTGTTGGTGTATAAATTTTTTTTGTTATGAGCAAGCAAGCAACTAGGAGAAACCTACCTACCCGAAAGGTCTTAAATATTTTTTTCCTCCTCCTTTAGATGTTGCTATCTTACCATTGTTTTTGTAAGAAGCCCCATCGTTGGATGTGAAGGGACGGGCGTGGGACGTTTGTATAGTCATAGAAGGTAACCTATGGGACGTCTTAGCAATTTCGTTTAGGGACTATATCGTTTACCGAAGGCAACATTATGGATCATCGAGGGACTACAATCTTTTATCGAGAGTCTTTGCTAAAATGCCCATATTCGAGGTACATGACTATTTTTCCGAGGCAACAAGTGGAATTACGCTAAGGGTGCATGTGTGAATGGTGTGTTTGATTTGCATGCATTTAGTCTTTGATTAGGGGTTGTCTACTTGTTGTTTTTATCTTGCCATACATGCCCTACTTTACTAGCAATCCTACAAAAAGTAATAAAATGCAGAAAGATAAAATCCTACACTATTACAACCATATTGAATTGCATGAAAATATAAAGGCAAAAAATAAAATAAAAGCAAGAAAAATGAGGGTCTTTCGATTGAGGCAACAAACCGGTCGATTCTGCATTTTCTAGCTCTCTTCGATTTGGCTTGAAAGGGGGTGAAGGCGTGGCCTTCGACTGAGGCCTGGGGGTAAGCATGTTGGGCCTTTCAATTGGGGCCTAGAGGCCAGCATGTTGTTCCTTTCGACTGGGCCTGGAACCAGTGCAAGATGTAATCTGCCTTTCTGCCTCCTTCGACTGGGGGTTGAAAGTAGTGAGGGATTGCCTTTTGTCTGGGCCTGGAAGTTAACATGGTGCGCCTTTTGTCTGGTTCTGCAGGTCAGAATGTTCGAAGCAAGAGTGTGTGTGTGTGATGAACATGTCTGTGTCGAAGCATGTGTGTGCATCGGAGTAGGTGTATCGAAGCATGCACATTTTTTTCCAATATCTTTAGGGTCTGTATAAATTATTTCTTTAAAGGAAAACACAAAAACTAAGAACAAAGGCCATGGTTTTTACATGTTGGCTTTGAAGATGAATCAAATAAGATGTTTTCAATGGAAGTGTTAAAATCAGAAAGACTTACCTCAAAGCTAGTGTGGCTTTCGAACTTGAACTGCTTCCTGGACGTTTCTGGAATTCGAAGAGTTGTCATAGAGGGTTTGCTTTTGGTTCGAAGAGTTGTCATAGAAGGTTGTCTTTGAGTTTGAACAAAGACTTCTACGTGTGGGGTGTTTTGGATAGTTGATTTATGAGAGTTGGAAAGATGAGATAATGGATTTTGATTTTGTGTTTGTAGGTGAAAGTAGATTTGATTTTTAAATGGGAAAAAATTACAAAGGTTTCTGTTTTGTTTCCCAGCTCCTTTTTCTCTCCTCTCAGCGTCTCCCACCCCCTTGATGTTGTGAAGAAAGGTTTATTTATAGAGGAGATTTGATGTGGTTTTGGGGGGAAATAAAATAACATTTGAACTGTTTGGGTATACTGTCCCCTTGTTTTCTTTGATGCATCTCTTATGTACCTTTTTTGTGTAAGTATGGGACTGAAATAATGCAGGCTCAACAGTATTTGGAGTGTTGTGGCAGGTGGGTGCAGGATTGTTGCATAGCAGCACAACTGGCTTGGGCTTGGCAGTATATAGGACTTTGGTTAAAAAACACCTTGAATACTCCACCCTTTCGTTTTGATCACTTCGGCCAGACTCATCATCATACAACAATGTTTGTTTCCAACAATGTGTGCTCTTCGAATGGACCCATTATAGGTCCTTCGAATCCACCAACTATGATCCATAGTGTTGAAGAGTTTTCGAGTTGTAATCTAAGTACGTTGCTTCGAAGGGTTTAATTGCCCAACTTGTAAATCGAATGGAGCTTCCCAACTTGTAAATTGAAAGAGGATGCCCAACTTGTAAATCGAAGGAAGCTACGCTTTATGGATCGAAGGAAGCTTCCCAGCTTGTAAATCGAAGGAAGCTGCCCAGCTTGTAAATCAAAGGAGGCTGCACAACTTGTAAATCGAAGGAGGCTGCCCAACTTGTAAATCGAAAGAGGCTGCCCAACTTGTAAATTGAAAGAGGCTTCCCAACTTGTGGATCAAAGGGGGTTACTTTGAAGGAAGCCATATGGCCAGTTTGAAACTTGTTAAATCGAAGCCAACTTGTTTCTTTTTTGACCTAATCGAAAGGCACATTAACATCCTCAAAATTTTACATTTTCTTTATTTCTTTAAACAGGTTTTTGTAATCATCCATGCGAGAGAAATCTTGAGAAAGTGAGAGGGAAAATTTTGGGGTACAACAGCTGCCCCTGTTCAATCTTCTTAAACCTGAAGAGTTATATTGGCAAGTCTGCCATTCATGACTTGAAGGTGGAAGATGATTGAACACTAGAGTGCCCAGAAATTTGCACTCGATGATGTGGTGGTTGATTGTGTAGGGAATGGGCTTACAGATGGCATTTGGAGAGATGATAGATAGTTATTAGAGATGGGCTTATAGATTCCATCCAAAGATGATTGTTGACAGCAATTAGACTAAGTCTAAGTTTGAATTTAACTGGAGAAGAATCAGAATAGGTCTTGGAGTGATTTATCTGAACCCAAGAAAAATCAGGATAAACCATTGCTCGATTTAAACTGAACCAGCAGAGGTCTTGAATTTGTGACAGGCCTCTGTGGGGCTATTTCAGGATGAATCCATGTGAAATTTCATCTAGAATTTAAGAGAAGGAACCTGAGTATGGTTGCCTCAGGATGAGTCTGTGTAAAAACTATATCTGGAAATGAAGAGGAACCTGGGTAGGGTTGCTTTATGATGAGTCTGGGTAAAACTGCATCTGGAAATAAGGAGGAACCTGGGTAGGATTTCTTTATGATGAGTCAGGGTAAAAATGCATCTGGAAATGAGAAGAAACCTGGGTAGGGTTGCTTCATGATGAGTTCATGTAAAACTTTATCTGGAAATGAGAAGGAACCTGGGTAGGGTTACTTCATAATGAGTCAGTGTAAAACTTCATCTGGAAATAAGAAGGAACCTGGGTAGGGTTGCTTCATGATGAGTCCCTGTAAAACTTAATATGGAAATTCCTAAGAAGGAACCTGGGTAGGGTTGCTTTAGCTGGTCGAGTAGATAGTTGTCCTGGCTTGTTTCAAGTATTGATCTTTGACCTTAGAAAGAAAGATTGTTTTCCTGGTTTGTTACATGTATTAATCTGGAACCGTTGAAAATTGTCGACGGTAGTCATCTATTGTTTGATCTTTCCTGAAAAGGTAAAGAGTCAGTTGTATGCAATGTCATGATGTATGAAATGCATGGCAAAATGTTGTTTCTCAAAATAAATGAGATTATGTTGTATGCATTTATCATGTATGTAATGTGAAATGTTGTTGGAATGTAAATTTTCGTCTTGGAAAATAAATCCTTGACAAATGTTGGGGAGTTTTGAGAAACTGAATCCCGGACGGCCGTTGGGGATGAAGAGTATATACATCTTCAAACTTTGCTTAGAATGTTTCCACTGGGGATTCCTATTTTTGTTGTTTGAGGAAAACTCTGTTGGGAAGTGTTGATTTTACTTGAGAAGAAAACTCTGTGGAGAGTGTTGATTCCTGCTTGGGGAGAGCAAATCAGGAGTCTTCGTTGTCCCTCCCTCTACTGGGGAGCTATTGGGGATTGTAGGAAAGTCTATTGGGGAAGAGGAGTTATGGTCCCTTGAGATGTGATAGTCTGAGAGACAAATTCGAACTGGGGGATTTTTCCATTTATTGGGGAAATAAACCCTGTCGCCAGCCTGTCAGAGAGGCGTTTCCTTTTGGTAGAACTCCTCAACGATTCTTGGGATCAACATAGTTGGGGAGAGGTTTTCAGAGACGAGAACTTTGGATGGGGATCACCTTATGCAAAGGACTTTGTGGGAGATTTGTCACTGCCCCTAGTAGCAAGTGTTTGTAGTATTTCTAGGAGATATTTGCTTGACCGTATGTAACCTTTGTTGGAATTCACGTCCGAGGCCCCAAGTGATTCCGATATAGACCTACCCATGGTTATTATGCATTTCTTGAGAGATTTTTTGGAATCTTGACTAGACTTCCCCATGATGTGCTAGATAATGATCGTGTCGTGCCCCCTTGCTTATAGGAGATTTTTCATTGGAAGTGTCATCCCATTTGAAGTGACTTTGTTCATTGAAAGAGTTTTTGTCCGCTGGAAATTTGTTGTGTGAATTCTCCTGTTATCAAACAATTAGCTATATGTAAACAACGGTATTCAGATAATTCAAAGTTTATGCTTGTCTTGAAGTTTTGAAAATGCATTTTAGCAGATAAAAGAATTTTGTAAGAATATGAATTCGACTCAAAATTTGGAGTAAGCCTTACAGGAGTCAGGATACCTTTTGTAACAATATGCTTTCGAACTAACCCATGCTTCAATTAGGACTTTTAAAGGGTTGTAATGTGGCTTGGTTCACGGTTTAAGAAATAAAGGATAAGGTTCAAAGTGTATTTGTACCCGCCTGTTCTTCGTGATGTTCTTCGGTCCTAAACTCAATTAATTGTACGTTTGAACTCCAATTGAGTATGGAATGGCGTTTTGGTGATGGTTCAAACAAGTTAAGTTTGTTGGAAGACATTCATTTTTGCAACACTTTTCATGTTGTCGAGGATTTTTAGTGACCTCCTAATTTTTTCCAGACTGTTCCTTTTTTTTTTGAGATTACAGTCAGCGGGATGCCCCAGTTTTTCTTAAGTCTCCTTCGTAGGTCTTGACTTAGTGAGCTTTTCTTTTGAGAGATAATGTCTTCCTATTTTGATATGGAACCATCACCGTCTTTTGATTCCAGAGGAAATTTTTTGATGTCATTTGTTGTATACGAAGTGAAATTTTGCGACTGAACGCGCATAATTAACTGAGAGACTACCCTGCCCTAGGTTTTGATTAAAGGTTTCAATTTGTGTAAAAAAGAAAGCTCCTACTTCTTAGGCTCAAGGGGGTTGACTAGGGATTATCCTCCTTATAACTCCCGTGTTTAGGAATTGAAAGAAACGTCTGTACATCGTCAGCAAGGTCTATCCAAAAGCATATTGTATGAGATTATGGCATTGTTTTCATCATCCTCCCTCTAAAGGCTTGCAACTTTTAAAACAAGAGTTGAATATCATAAAGGGAGTAAAGACAAACACAGTTTAAATATAACAAATGGATGAATTCAAGACAAACATGTGCGATGTATTAATGAAACAGGGTTTGACATTAATAGATAAGTGTTTGAATAACTAAAGAGATTACAATTGAAAATTCAAAATGAACTGGAGCGCTCAATGATTTGGCATGGGGGTGGTGATCATGTTGGGAGTGTCTAGAGGGTCGAACTCGATCTCCTTGGCGTCAATCATGTTTTTAATCTTGTATTTCAGCGCCCAACAATCGTTAGTATCATGCCCAGGACTTCCGAAATGATATGCACATATTGCATCAGGATTGTAGTTAGGAAAAGAAGTTTTTGGGTTTGGATGAGGTCATATCAACCTAATCAGATTCATCCTCATCAAGTGTTGTAGTGCTTGAGACAACGGCATGTTGATGTTGGTAAACTGTCTTTTGGGCTCGTCTGGCATTTGCTGATTTCCCCTTTATTATTGTCGCCGTGATGTAGGACCAGAGATTAAGACTGCCCCCACATGTTGGTTATGGTGGCCCTTGTTATGACTCTTTTGGCCGTAAACAGAATTGTACTCTTTCTTCCCATTGTATGGCTTTTTATGAGTATCAAAGGATGTAGCTCCTTGGTTTTTTTCACTTTTGATGTCAGCTTCGACCCTTTTGCCAGTCAGTATTAGCTCGGTGAACCCGACCGAGGATCTTCCGATTAGGTGATTGAAGAAAGGTCCCGTCAAAGTTCCCATAAAGATTTCAATCATCTCCCTATCAGTTAAGGGTGGTTGCACTCTGCCTACCAAGTCTTTCCATTTTTGGGCATACTCTTTGAAGCCCTCGTTGGAACGCATGGTCATATTTTGCAATTGCACACGAGTTGGTGCAAGATCGGCGTTGTATTGGTACGGCTTGTAGAAAGCGGCAGCCAAGTCCTCCCAGGTGTGAATGTCGGTTCCTTCTAATTGATAGAACCACTCCAGCTGAGTGCCAGCCAAACTCTCTTGGAAGAAATGGACCCATAGCTTCCGGCCAGCAGTGTGAGGCTGAATCTTGCAGACATATGACCTCAGATGCATTTTAGGACAAGAGATCCTATCATACTTGGCAAAAGTAGGGATTTTGAACTTTGGTGGGATGATCACCCCGGAAACCAAACCTAACTCTTCAAAGTCCAAGCCAGGTATCCGCTGAATCTCCATAGCATTGAGAAGATCCTCCAACTGTTTGTATTTATCATCAGCGGGAGGATGTTGTTCTTCAGAGTAGTCATCTTCAACTTCATCAATCCCCAGATTGCTATCTTCTTCATGACTATTCCCCATGTTGGATGGAGTTGAGAGATCTAGAGCTCTCTTGACTGGTTCTCTAAGGCTTCTTCCCAAGTTCAAGATGCCTACTGATTTCTTTGACTTTTTCTTCTTGTCTTTGAGAAGAAGAGTCTTCAAGTCCTCTTTCCCCTTAGCCATAGCTAGGAACATTTGTTGGAATTTGGAATTTTGTGCTTGGAGATCCTTCACCGTTTGTTCCATATCCATCTTATTGAAATAAACATTAGGAAGATAAGGAGACCTGTATGGGAGAAACCTGTCATGATATGATGCATGATATGTGGATGCATGTTTTCAAGGATCTTGTGGGGAAAACACAAGAAGATGTTAGAATTTACTTACAACTCTGATTGGATAACTTCGAATCGGTGGATGTCTTTCCACGAGAATTAAGTTCAGCATATCAAGTGGGTCATAGCCGCTGACTCAAGTTGTTGTGCTTTGATCTTTGACGGTGTTTGATTAGAGAATGAATTCCCTTACCCCCTTGATAGGCGTCCAATTCAAAGTGACCCTACATCATAGGCCCTTGAGATCCTTGAAATGACTACTGAAAATGCTATGGTATGATGTTATGATGTTATGTACAAGTATGCAAAGCAAGCAAGTTATTATGTACAAATAGTCATATACACACAAAGCAGACAAGTCCTTAGGTTTAGGCTTGCGTGGAGTTTATAGGTAAGTACCCTCTTGAAGTTTACTTGGCTCAACCTGTCCTAGAAAGTAATCGGGTTTTAGGGGATCTCAATATCACTAACCTTTCTTTTAGGCATTCTCTCAACACAATCAATCTTTTCTTGCGGCCGAGATATCCCAAAAATCCGGTCTCAATGAGCGTAGCATCGAGTATCAACCAATTTTCAACTTTACGCCAAAATCGGCTATCTCACTACTTCCTAATGGCCAAGTTGTTCAATTAAGGTTCTAAGGTCAGTTAGTGCTTCATGATGCTGCTCAGCGGCCTTGTATTCTCCTCGATTCAACACAAGGGATACCGGTACCAACAAACGCATCACACTAACGTAGCCATTGCTTCAACCATATCAGTCTATGCCGTATAGTTTCCACAATCTATTGCAACTTACCTAAAAAGGTGCCCCAGATCCGGGTAGAGGATCAAAACAAACCCAAACAAGGAACCATAATGTAAAGCAAACAAATCAAACAAAGGAAAGCAAGTAAAGGTGATCTAGCCCTAAGGTAACCCCACTTTTAAGTTAGATTCCCCAGTAGAGTCGCCAGTTCTGTAACACGGTGGAAGAACTGACTTGGGTGTTTTGCGTTTGATCGCAATTGTTGCGGATAGCAAGAGTAGCCACTGGCTTTTCTTTTATCCAAAAGGAAAGGTTGAAAAGAACAAGAAAGACCTTTCAAGATTATTTTCTTGAGTTCGGGGGGCAGGTTATGAAAAGGGAAGGTATTAGCACCCTTTTCATCCGTAGTTATCTACGGGCTCTTAGTTGCTTGCTAGATCACTTGCTTTTGTTTGAAAATGTGCTTGTGGCGTGGGTTTAAAATATATTTTGAAAATGTCTTTGTAATGGTTCTCGTTTCTATAAGAACGTGTACAAAGTGTTGTTTTGAAAATAGTTCAAAGAGGTGTTTGTGGAATGTGTTTTTGAAAGTGATTTTGAAAAGCTGTCTTTGTAATGGTTCTTGTTTCTATAAGAACGCGTACAAAGTGCTTGTCTTTTGAAAATGTTTCAAAATGAAAGTGTTGGTGTATAAAATGTTTTTGTTGTGAGCAAGCGAGCAACTAGGAGCAACCTACCTACTCAAAAGGTCTTAAATGTTCTTTTCCTCCCCCCTTTAAATGTTGCTATCTTACCATTGTTTTGGTAAGAAGTCCTATCATTGGATGTGAAGGGACGGGCGTGGGACGTTTGTATAGTCATAAAAGCCAACCTATGGGACGTCTTAGCAATGTAGTTTAGGGACTATATCGTTTACCGAAGGCAACATTGAGGATCATCGATGGACTACGATCTTTTATTGAGGGTCTTTGCTAAAACTCCCATATTCGAGGGACATGACTATTTTTCCGAGGCAACAAGTTGAATCATCCTAAGGGCGCATGTGTGAATGGTGTGTTTGATTTGCATGAATTTAGTCTTTGATTAGGGGTTGTGTACTTGTTGTTTTTATCTTGCAATACATGCCCTACTTTACTAGCAATCATACAAAAAGTAATAAAATGCAGAAAGATAAAATCCTACACTATTACAACCATATTGAATTACATGAAAATATAAAGGCAAAAAATAAAATAAAAGCAAGAAAAATGAGGGTCTTTCGATTGAGGCAGCAAACCCTTCGATTATGCATTTTCTGGATCTCTTCGATTTGGCCTGAAAGGGGTGAAGGCGTGGCCTTCGACTGAGGTCTGGGGGTCAGCATGTTGGGCCTTTTGATTGAGGCCTGGAGGCCAGCATGTTGTTCCTTTCGACTGGGCCTGGAACCAGTGCAAGATGTAATCTACCTTTCTGCCTCCTTCGACTGGGGGATGAAAGCAGTGAGAGGTTGCCTTTCGTCTGGGCATGGAAGTTAACATGGGGCACCTTTCGTTTGGGTCTGCAGGTCAGTGTGTTCTAAGCAAGTGTGTGTGTGTGATGAACATGTCTGTCGAATCATGTGTGTGCATCGGAGCAGGTGTATCGAAGCATGCATATTTTTATTCCAACATTTTTAGGGTCTGTATAAATTATTTCTTTAAAGGAAAACACAAAAAATTAACAATGAAGGACATGGTTATTAAATGTTGGCTTTGAAGATTAATTAAATAAGATGTTTGCAATGGAAGAGTTAAAGTCAGAAAGACTTACCTCAAAGCTGGTGTGGCTTTTGAACTTGAACTGCTGCCTGGACGGTTATGGAATTCGAAGAGTTGTCAAAAAGGGTTTTCTTTTGGTTCGAAGAGTTGTCACAGAAGGTTGTCTTTGAGTTTGAACAAAAACTTCTATGTGTGGGGGTGTTTGGATAGTTGATTTATGAGAGTTGGAAAGATGAGATAATGGATTTTCATTTTGTGTTTGTAGGTGAAAGTAGAGTTGATATTTGAATGAGAAAAAATTACAAAGGTTTCTGTTTTGTTTCCCAGCTCCTTTTTCTCTCCTCTCAGCGTCTCCAGCCCCCTTGATGTTGTAAAGAAAGGTTTATTTATAGAGGGGCTTTGATGTGGTTTTTGGGAGAAATCAAATAACATTTGAACTGTTTGGGTATACTGTCCGCTTGTTTTCTTCGATGCATCTCTTATGTACCTTTTTTGTGTAAGTATGGGACTGAAACAATGCAGGCTCAGCAATATATAGAGTGTTGTGGCAGGTGGGTGCAGGACTATTGCATAGCAACACAGCTGACTTGGGTTTGTCAGTATATAGGACTTTTATCAAGAAACACCTTAAATACTCCACCCTTTCGTTTTGATCACTTCGACCAGACTCATCATCATACATCAACGTTTGTTTCCAACAATCTGTGCTCTTCGAATGCACCCATTATAGGTCCTTCGAATCCACCAACTATGATCCATAGTGTTGAAGAGTTTTAGAGTTGTAATCTAAGTACGTTGCTTCGAAGGGTTTAATTTCCCAACTTGTAAATCGAAGGGAGCTGCCCAACTTGTAAATCGAAAGAGGCCGCCCAACTTGTAAATCAAAGGAAGCTGCCTAGTTTGTGGATCGAAGGAAGCTGTCCAGCTTGTAAATCGAAGGAAGCTTCCCAGCTTGTAAATTGAAGGAGGCTGCCCAGCTTGTAAATCGAAGGAGGCTGCCCAGCTTGTAAATTGAAAGAGGCTGCCCAACTTGTAAATCGAAAGAGGCTGCCCAGCTTCTGGATCGAAGGGGGTTACTTCAAAGGAAGCCATATGGCCAGTTTGAAACTTGTTAAATCGAAGCCAACCTGAACACAACTTCATCTTCTTCCTCGCGCCAGCCTCCATCGTTACACTTTTAAATTTATGATCTTGCTCATTTCTCAACCATTTTCAAAAGTGTAAACATAAAACTTGCTCCATTTTTCACCACGAATTCAACCATGTAAATAACTAAAGCTATAAATCAAAGATGAACATGAATTTTATTTGGTACCAAATAAAACCTATTTTTTCCAGAAAGTTCAACTGCAAAATTTACATCACTCAGGCAACATAAATGAAAACTAAAGGCATGGTTAGCTTCAGAGCAATGAAGTCTACATTTTTCATTCACAAAATAACCATTAATGATGCTTGTAGAGAGAGTTCAAAGTTGAGAAAACTTACCTCAAAACTGGAAATCGTGTATGGAGTTTGAGCACCCCTACAAGTGTGGTGATGATCTGGATAGCTTCAGTGGACTCCTAGGAAGCTAATGAAACTCTTACTTTATGCTGAAAGTTCCTGAATCGTGTTGGAGAAGTCAAGTTGCAGATTTGAATATTTGGAAATGGAGGATGACAAAGATGAAGTTACAATGCTGAAACAGGGATGGGGATGAGTTACATATGAGGTATGTAAGCTTTGTGATTTATTAAAAGTGAAAACGCATTAGTGGATTGTGAGATTTGTGTTCAAAGTCAGGAATGACAAGTTATGGAGATTTTTGTGCAAATTCTAGTTTGATAGAGTTTGGGAGGGTTAGAGGGCTTGTAAAATCGTGTGTTAGTTTTCAAATGACTCCTCTATTTATAGAGGGAAGGTTTTGAAGGCTCTAGCAATCAGAAATCAAGAATCACATGTTATGGTTATATGACTTGATTTTGAAGTAAACTTGAAATTCAAGGTTTCAATGTGAATACAAAGGCTTGTAGGGTGGTTAACAGGTTGTATATGGTTGCTTCTTGGATTTGACATTGTGTATGCTCAGAAGAAACAAGTGCAAGGCTTAAGGAGAGTGGACTTTGTGATTAAAGCCACTTTTCCAAAACGGAAATCTTGACTTTCTTCCCTAAATGGAATGTCACTTGGACAATGACTCAAATGCTTGGATAATGGCTCAATCAGTTGTGTAAACATCTTATTATGCATAGATTTTCAAGTTAGAAGCCTGAAAATCAAGATTTATGCAACATGTTTTGAGATATGTTCAAGTGTTCTTCATGAAAATGACCTATAGTTCAAGAATGAATGTCCAACTTCTTCTCTTCGATTCTCCTAGTTCAAGTATGATCTCTTCAAGTTCTTGGATATTTAGGAAAGCTTGAAACATTGTCTACAACTTTCTTATTGACAACTTTGGCTAAATCAACTTATAACTTGGTGAAAAATTGCTAAGAAGTTGGGACAAAAAAATATGCCTAACTTGATGAAAATTTCACTAAGTGTTTTAGTAAAAATGTCATGACTTTATGATCTTATATCTTCAAATCTAAGCATTTTTTGGACATCAACCCTAAGGGACAAAGTTTTATAATTCACCAAGATCTATAACTTTCATGTTGAAAATTTTTCTTCAATCATCTTGCATCTTGGTGAAAAATTATCATGAAGTAGTGAAATTATCAAGGTTAAAAAACACTTAGAATTTTTCTAAGTCTTTTGAATCTTGACTTTTTGTTGACTTTTTTGACTTTCTTGATTCTTGATGATCAAGTTTGATATTTTTAAGTGTCTTGATGAATCTTGATCTTTGAAATATAATGTTGACCTAAAAGTCAAAATTTGACTTTTTGTTTATCTGTTGACTTTTCATCAGTTGATTAAATTTAAACTATCAATCCATTGATCTTGAGAAGTAATTTAAGCCATGAAAGTAGGCCATGATGTTGTATTTGAATCCTTGAGACCGTGCTTCAAGCTATTAGGTCATGTACTAGGTCAAAAGTCAATGATCAGTCATTCTCAGTAAAAACCCTAATTTTGACAATTTTACCCCTTTGATGATTTGAATGCTTTTCTTGAGGAATTATGATCAACCCTTGATCAATTGATAAATATCACTTCAAAATGTTTATGTTGGCCAAAAGTCATGAAGTTTGACTGTATGTTGACCACAATTGACTTTTTACCTCATACAGTTGATTTTCAGTCATCTGAGCAATTGACTGAGCAAATTTGTGGTGCAAGAGTTGAAACTTGGTATGAATAATCTTGGAGACCTATAATGAACCATGAAAGTCATTTGAAGCATCAAAAGTCCAATTGTCCTTGAGAAAACCAAACTCTAATTTGTGGGCTCAGTGCTAAGGAGGTGAGCTTGCCTAATCAACTCTTGAGAACCCTTGAGTATTTGAGATCTTTTGGTGAGAAATGTCTTGAGAAAATAGAGGGAAAATTTTGGGGTACAACAATGGTGAATAGTAAATATTCGATACCTGGCCCTCACATGTGTGATGATTTATATAATGCCCCTGGCGCATGGCCATTGGTTCTTGATTTTATGCGTGGATATGCGGGTCCATAAAATCAGGTAACTACCAGGACTTGGTCAAACCGGGCAGATGTGCCCGTAACTAGCCGTTGGTTCCGAGGAGGAGGCTAATTATAGGCATATCTCTGGTCGGTTTCTGGTGGCCTGCACGACTTTGATGTCGGGCAGGCTGAGAGATGTCCGTCGATCATCCTAGGCGATTGCTGACTTGAGAGGGAAAATGGTCGATATTTCCCGACAGAGAGCGAACGGTTCGGGTCATGGACTTGCGGGCCACACCGAAAGAAAGGGTTAGACTGGACCCGTTCAAGCTGTCGGGTCAGTCCAAACAACTTTATCATTGTTGTATTGTTTGTCAAAGCAACTTTATCTATCTCGATTTGCTTTGATTTTTTTATCATTTCATGTAGTTTTGATAGATATTGAAACATATATATGTTCAAATAATTCGTTATATTTTTCTGCCTGTCATCTGCACATCATTTTATTAAACTCGTATTTTATAAAAGAAACTAGTAGAAAACCCGTGCATTCACATGAGTCCACTAATTTTAATTTCGCTCATGTATTTGCTTTGAATATATAAATTTGATACATATCAGTAAAAGGAAGAGATAAACAATTTGACAATAATAATTTCCACAGAAAAGAAAATTTAGCAGATTAGAATGGAGAAAAACAAATTGGGGAAGAACACACAGGATAAAGAGAAACTAATTAAAGGATACGAAACAAATAGAAAAGGCAAAATAAGGAAGTAAATATTTGAATACGAAGAAGGAAGCTCAGCAAAATGTTGCCTACCACCTGCTTGATAAATGTCTTGGGGTTATTGTACAGAGGAAGTGAATGCTTACTTTAGGTGAATGGTAATAAAAAACTTTAAACCCACTTTTGTTGTTACTCTGAACACATGAATCATAGAATAAAGTTAAGATACAAACAATGACTGATTGGGAAGCTCCAACTTCTAATAATAGTCAATACAATCTTCAACATCAGTTTTGGTAACCATATCAACTCAAATCCCATAAAGATATCAATTCAATGACATCATGTAAATGATTTAATCTAACAACAGAAAGTTTGAAAGGTAAGTTCCTTATAATGATTTCAATCACGTTCACTTATTGTAGTCAAGGGCTAATCATATTCTTTAGTGGACAAACATTTAAATTCTGGATTATCCTTATGCACAACTCCAACTTAGAAAACTCAAAATGCCCTCATTTGCATCAAATCATTATGAAAAAGTATTTTTTTTAGATGGCAATAACTAAAAATAATTAATTCCTAAACCAACAAAATAAAAAAGCCAAAAATCTTATGTGTCTTCCTAGGACATAATACTGCAAAAACAAAGTTCTTTATGTTCAATGATTAATTATTTCTTAATATTGACAACAACCATGATTTGCGTTATCCCTATAATTGCATGATCCAATAAACAAAGCAACCAAGACAATAGACAAGTAATATAAAAAGATATAACAACATGTTCTCTAACATTCTAAATTAGAAAACTAACACTTTGGCAAGTCAATGAAACGATTAACACAATTTAATTCATCCTAAAAATTAAGAAAAGACGCACCAATGTTGTAATAATCAATTTGTAGTCATAATATCTTGATGCATAAATTACCTCATAATGCTCTATATATTACTGCAAATAGATATATTAAGGATACCATCGACGATGGCATCATTAATAGGACCAACAACATACCCATAAAAGTCTGCTATAAACTTACCAATTAGTGTAATCTGTAAGTGCCCTAAAGCTCACCTAAGCTTTATGTATCCAAGAAAAGAAATCAACAATGATACATATTGATAAGAAGAAATTGTTCATTACCTCATATTTAAGCATCTCACATATAAGACTAATTCCTCTTCTAACATAGTTGTCATCATTAGAGCCTAACATAGAATCTAACATAAGGCTTGAAAGTGATTTTCTTAAGAGAAGAACTCATATTTTCCCAAAGGTGTCTAGCTAACAGACTTTGATATGTGTTGTTGCCAACACAACCTTTAAGCAAAACAATATATATGCTAGACCAATTTAGCAACATACATTAAATTTTTGTAATGCATAACTGTAAATTGTAACTATTTATATATATATATATATATATATATATATATATATATATATATATATATATATATATATATATATATATATATATATATATATATATATATATATATATATATATATATATATATATATATATATATATATATATATATATATATATATATATATATATTTTTTTTTTTTTTGTTGCATGTATCGAATCTTTGTTGTTAATTTCGGTTGAATAAACCTGATTTATGTGTAAATATGTATATTTGGTGTATAATTGTATTTAAGATTCATTTATGTATTGTTTGATAATTTTAATGTCTTTTTGTAGGTATTTTCGTGTATTTGGAGCATAGAGGAATAAGGTGTCGAAGCCACGTCTCTAGATAGACATTTTTAGACAAATTCGAGAAATATAGTTGATTTAGGTTGCGCTTAGCGCGCGCTCTCAGCGTGGGTTCTGGAGCACAGGCAGAGGCGAGCACGCTTAGTGTGATATTTGGCGCTTAACGTGCTCTAAGGCGATTGAGTGAATAAATGAAGGCACACTTAGTGAGGTATTTGGCGCTTAGCGCAGTCTGTGATTTTTCAGTTTTTGTATAAATAGCTTAAAACACATTTTTTAGGGTTTTTATCATCTCTTTCCCTCTTGGAGGAGCTCTGATCCGATTTTCTGTAGTTTAGAGGTTTACCCAACATCATTGGGTGGTGCATCTTGTCGATTGGTTATGGGTTGTCTCGGATCGTGTTGACACGCGAGAAGTTTCCTATTCATCTCCTTCTTTCCTATGTATCATTCTAATGATGGGTGTTGTATGTATATCTTTACTCTTTATGTATGTACATTTATTGATCATTGGATTGTATGAAATGTCTTTTTCAAATTAATACCGGTGTTTGTTCTTGATTTTTACTTTAAATCACAGAGTTTTGGTTTGTCGTATACATATGCTTTCCGAATCTGTTTCTTGAACGAATATCTATTAGGTCCTAGACTCTAGACATATATTTAGGCTTAAAGTTCTTGTGGGTATCGGTTATCAAATGCATTCGGGTTGTTTGAGTTGCACGTGAAATCGCCTCCGAGTGCAATACGAGTGATGTCTCACTTTATGTTAGAGATAGCCTTAGCGTGAGTGATACATGTTGGTATTGACGAGTGATTTAGGTTGCGTGCAATTGATCCGTAAGTTTATGTATTTGACGGGTAGAGTGAAATACGATTCTAGAATGAATTCTCTTAGGCTGCAGATGATTGTTCATCGCTTTCTTTATTGCTTTATTTACTTTTCGTTCACTTTTTCCGCAAACCCCTTTTTCCAAACGTAGATGGATTGAAACTTTTGAACAATAGTTTTTCCCACTCAGTAATCTCTGTGGAGTCGATATGATATACCCTATAAAAATACTCACTTTTGCTTGTCGCTTTACCGCTTCAGCAAAATAGTGTCGTTGTCGAGGATTGGTGTTTATATTAACCACATTGTGATAGTTTTGCTTTCTAAGTTTCGTAAATATGTTTATATCTTATATTTATGCATAGTTACATACTTGTTTATTTTATACATATAGATGTTTTGTTGTACGTTGGCCAAAATATGGTTAGGTGTGTAGTTCTGGTTAGAGTTCGAGGAGATGCGAGCGAAGACAGGAGCGAAACATTTGGGTCATTCAAAATAACGTGTTGGTTTGTAAATAACAGGCGTCGAGCTTACAACGTAAAACAAGCACTTGTTGGGAGGCACCCCAGCGGTTTTGTATTCTGTATATTTTGTGTTTTTGATTGTGTAGGTTTGTTGGTGTAGTGGAGGCTTGGTGAAAATGCAGCAGCTTTGCTGGTTTTTTCTGCATTTTCCCGAGCGCGCTTAGAGAGCTCTATAGGCACTTACCGCGTTCTACTGTTTTCATCCAATGAATTCTATTTGTGTCACTTTGCTTCCTTCCTTTTTCCCACTCCACCAGTGTTGTTTAGTTGTAGTTTAGGTAGTTGAATGCAATTGTCTAAATAAATTTAACTCAGACTAGTTCTAAAATTTCATATCTTCACTTTTAAATTTGTTTAGATAATTTCATTCGGTCTTTTAATATGTGTATATTAATCGTGTTCACTTGTGTGTTTGTCTTTGAGCTTGTTGTGAATAGCTTAAGGATATTGAGGTGATTTGTCAAGTTTGATCGTTTCGACTTGCGAATGCGTGGTAATGATTTTGATAAGGTTTTGTACATGTTCGAGGTATGTGTTTATCACTTTATTTACTTTAGCATATTCATGATACTTAGACTTTTATAATTTTTATGCCATTCATTCTTTTGTATACTTATTCATTTGTGAATCACTTTAGTTCTTACCCTTTTTATGAGGTAGCTTTCCATTGTTCACATATGATGGAAGTTACAATTCTTGTTCTAACTGGATTTTATTAATGCTTAATCTTTCGTTTGTGTTGATTATATGAAAGCATGAAAATGATAAATGCATTTTTGTTTCATTTTAAGCACAAACACCTAACCAAATATCCATTTGTCCTTGTTAGTGTGTGATCATTCGTAACCCCTTTGAGCCTTTTGTCATTGCCCATATTCTTTGAATTTGATGCTTGTCTATAAGTATTGATTTCACTTTTTATATGAATTTTGATTGTTGATTTTTCCTTGAACCCTCAACTTTATGTTATTTTATGAATTTTTACCTTGCCTTAGAAAGTAGGGAGTATTCATATGATAATGTCGGTTGAATCAAGTTGGGGAGAAAAATAATTGTGCACTTGTGGTTGATTGCTGTGAGGTTGTGAAAAATAATTTGCAAAATCTTTGAAAAAGAAAAATAAAAAGAGTTCAAATAATTAATGTGTTTTGTGTAACAATTTGAGTCTTGGAAGAAGTTTGATTGAAATTGTGTTGCTTGAGTCTTTAGTGTATTGATCACTCCCTTAGATTTAGGTAAGTTTTTGTTTTGATTAGCTTTAGGAATTATCCCTTGTTTATTTACCCGACCACTCTACAACCTTGAATTTCCCTTGTGATTCTTGCTTTTATGTATTCAACATGATCTTTGGATGAGTGTATAATTTAATCTTTTGTTTGCAAGGTTGTTGGATGAGTGAAAATCCCTCATTTTTGTGTGTTTGTCATCTACCGATGATTGTTTTTTTTAGGTGTGATTCATTTATGAACTAGTGTTGTTTTAGAATGTTTGGCATTATTTTTGTATTTAGCATTAGTTTCGTGTTTATGTTATAATCGTAGTCTAGTGGTAAGTATTTACTTCATGTGTACTGTTTTTCATTTGAACCATTGCATTTGTTTTCCGTTTTTAAATCTTGTCGATTCGTTATTCTTTGGTTGACCATTTTTGTTTCTTTGAGTTGTTTGTTTCTTGTTTAGGGACAAACAAGTTCAAGTTGGGGAGAGTTTGATAAGGGCAAATTGTAGCTATTTTTATATATACTTTTTGTTGCACTTATCGACTCTTTGTTGTTAATTTCTGTTGAATAAAGCCAACTTTTGTGTAAATTTGTATACTTAGTATATAATTGTATTTATGATTCATTTATGTATCTTTTGATGATTTTAATCTCTTTTTGGAGGTATTCACGTATTTGGAGCATCGAGGAATACGGTGTCGAAGGCACGGCTCCGGATAGGCATTTTTAGACAAATTCAAGAAATAAAGTTGCTTAAGGTCGCGCTTAGCACACATTCAGTGTGGAATTTTGGAGCACATGCATAGGAGAGCACGCTTAGCATGATATTTAACTCTTAGCGCGGTCTAAGACGGTTTAGTGAATAAATAAAGGCGCATTTAGCACGATATTTGGCGCTTAACGCGGTCTGCGATTTTTTAGTTTTTGTATAAATAATTTAAAGCACATTTTTAAAGGTTTTTTATCATCTCTTTCCCTCTTGGAGGAGCTCTAATATGATTTTCTTACGTTTATAGGTTTACCCACCATCAATGGGTGGTGCATCTTGTCGATTGGGTATGGGTTGTCTTGGATCGTGTTGACACCGCAAGAAGTTTCCTATTCGTCTCATTCTTCTCTATGTATAATTCCAATGGTTGTTGTTATATGTATATATTTACTCTTTATGTATGTACATTTGTTGATCATGAGATTTTATGAAATCTCTTTTACAAATTAATATGCTGTTTGTTCTTGATTTTTTCTTTATCGCAGAGTTTTTGTTTGCTGTAGACATGTGCTTTCTGAATCTCTTTCTTGAATGAATATCTATTAGGTCCTAGACTCTAGACATAGATTTAGGCTTAATATTCTTGTGGGTATCGATTATGAAATGCATCCGGGTTGTTTGAGTTGCACGTGAAATCGTCTTTGAGAGCAATATGGGTGATGTCTCACTTTGTGTTAGAGATAGCTTTAGGGTGACCTATACGTGATGGAATTGACGCGTGATTTAGGTTGCGTGCAATTGATTCACAAGTTTATGTATTTGACTGGTAGAGTGAAATGCGATTCCAAAATGAATTCTCTTAGGCTGGAGATGATTGTTTGTCGCTTTCTTTATTGCTTTATTTGTTTTTCCTGCACTTTTTCTGCAAACCCCTTTTCCATACTTAGAAGGATTGAAACTATTGAACGATAGTTTTTCCCTGTCACTAATCCCTATGGAGACTATATGATATACCCTATAAAAATACTCACTTTTGCTTGCCACTTTATCGCTTCGGCAAAATAACGTTGTTGTCAGGGAATTGTGTTGATATTAACTACATTGCAATAGTTCTGCTTTCTAGGTTTCATAAATATGTTTATATCATATATTTATGCACAACTTACATACTTTTTAATTTTATACATATAGATGTTTTGTTGTACGTTGGACAAAGTGTAGTTAGGTGTGTAGTTCCGGTTAGAGCTCTAGGAGATACGAGCAAAGGTGAAACAACCGACCGAACAATCATCTAATATAAAATCAATGAAGTCGCCATAAAACGTCTTTATCTCACCAAAAGGGAAAGGTGAACATCGAGTAAACCTGAAGGAGTGAAATCACGGTCTTGCGACTGTAGAGATCGGGTAAGGGAGTTGATTACGCAAGGGGAAGATATTATCACCCCACACGTCTGTGGTACTCCATAGAATCTGCTCTTGTTTGTTCTAATCTAAGGATGTGTAAAATCTATGTCTAAAGCCTAAGAGCTAAAATGAAAGATGCAAAGGGAGAATGTATGAAAAAGAAAACACGGTGAAAAGAAGGAACTATTTACAAAGCTTGCTCGGCCGAGCCCCATGACCAGATGCCTACGTATTCATTTTAAGGAATCAGAGCGTTGTATGAGTTATGTATGGTTACATTGTTTTATACATTTTCCATGAAAAAGAAGTTTTAGTTTTAAATGCAAATATGAAAAAGAAAATAAAAACAACTAGGGGAGACTATCCTAATCTGTAGTCCTAATATGATCATACAAATATGGTCCTATGTCAAGGATGAAAAGGAATATCTACCTAAGTGGACATACATAGATATCTATCCTAATTTCTAGCTCAAGGACTAACCTAAACGAGAAATCCTAAGGGAGCATGGTACATATCTCATAAAAGAGATGCAAGAGCAGTCATACATCTATAAGAGAAAGTACGAGAATAGACGACGAAACATCTAGTGGGAGATGGCAAAACATCACAGATCTTGTGACAAGAATCAAATAAACATATGACAAAACATCTGAACAAACAAACTCTCAGGCATCACCCAAATATCAAACACCTACAAGACACATGCCAAGTAGTAAAAGGGTAGGACTCTCCATAGAAAATCAACCAAGCATGAGACCAAGGGTCAAGCCATAGCCAAGAGGAGCGAATCACCCGAGTCAACTAAGCCATAAAAATGTGGGAATATAATAGGTTCTTACCCGTGGTATGAATTACCAGGGAAAGAAAGATCTGGGAAAAAAGACAAAGTGTATGCATACACTGAGCATCAGTGTCAGTCAACACGAGATGAAGAAGATCTGGGGATCCGATTACAAGAACCCTTTTCACTCGCCTTAATAGGGATTAGACTCATTCAGATCTTGGACATATGTTTAGAGCATCTACTTGTAAAAAGTGAGCTTAGGAACGACACAGATGAGGGTCTGCAGGGGTTGATTACTAACCCTCTCCACTTGCTTACTCATGAGGACTTAGGAATGGTTGCCATAAAAGGACCTAAAACCATCATCCCGCTATGCAAGCTTAAAAAATTAAACAATCACAACCATGGCCTCCTAATGAGGACTTCCAGAATTGCCTGCCAAGTGGCATGGACTCCCAATCCTAAGTAAGCAATAAAATGAGGAAAGAGTAAATCGGATGAGAAAGTACCGAACGAATATAAATCTGCAATAAAGTAACTAAACAATAATGAAACTCGGAGATATTTGAACAAGCTAGCATCAACAAAGAAACAAGTCAGAAGTCGTGTCTCCAGGCATAAACATCAAGGCCTCGATGTGAAAATAAATCACAAGCATTGTGTAGCGAATACAAACACATAAACATCCTGCAAGGAGATACAAACAAACAAAGCATACAATAGTGAAAATATAACAGTCGTGTCCCACAAATAAAGTGGAACACAAAGCCATCAAGTCAACATTGAAAGATTTTCTCAGAGTACCTTGCACCCTTACAGATAAGTTGGTAGCAACAAGGCAAAGTGATGAGACACTTAAGGATATATGATAATACATCAAAGTAATGAGAAATGATGACAAAACATCTAACAAGGATGGAAAAACATCAATAAACATGTGTTAAGTATAGATGAAAAAACATCTAACAAGGATGACAAAACATCATGAAACATGTATCGATATACGAGAATGAGAAATAAAGAGAGGTATGATTATACCTAACAGAGAATGTCTGTTGCATCTCCAATGTTCAAGAGATAAGAAAACTCTACTGAATACCTCCTTAAACTTCCTCTATCAACCAAAAATTAGGCATACCCGAGTAGCGTAACAATCAATCGTAAAACCATGGAAGAAGTATCCACAAGATAAATGGAGTGCTTGGTGTACGGGAGTTGGATCGGGTTATGACTAACTGTAATGCAGTGGGAGAACTGACTTGGTTGTTTTGCATTTTATCGAAATTGTTGAGGATAGCAAGAGTCACCATAAACTTTTCTTTTATCCAACAAGGAAAGGGTGAAAAGAACAGGAAAGACCTTTGAGATATTTTCTTTGAGTTCGGGGGGTAGGTTATGGAAAAGGAAGGTGTTAGCACCCTTTTCATCCATAGTTATCTACGGGCTCTTAGTTGCTTGCTAGATCACTTGAAAATTGGTTTGTTTGAGATGTGTTTGTGGTGGATTTTGAAAGTATTTTTGAAAAGCGCCTTCGCTTAGGCAAACTTTGTAATGATTCTCGTATCTATAAGAATGCATACAAAGTGTTAGACTTTTGAAAATATTTCATGTTTTTGAAAGTGTTTGGTGTGTTTGAAAGATATTTGTTTTTGAAGATCGATTGTGAGCAAGCAACTAAGAACGTTCTACCTACCCAAAAGTCTTTTTGTTCATTTCTCTCTTCCTTTGACATTTCTATCTTACCATTGATTGGTAAGTAACCCTATCTTTGGATGTAAAGGGACGGATATGGGTCATCATATAGTCATGGATAGCAATGTTGTGAGATATCTTAGCATTTCTATTAAGGGACTAAGATCATTTTTAAGGCAACATTCGTAGTGTCATCGAGGGACTATGATTTTGTATTGGCTAAGATGTCTCACATGCATTACATGACCATTTTTCTCAAGGCAGCAAAGTGGAGTTAAACCTAGAGCTCCGAGTGTGCAAGTGTTTTGATTTCATACATTGTTTTGTCTTGAATTAGGGTCTTCTAGTGTTGATTTTGTCTTTCCATACAAACCCTAATTAACAAGCATTTATATGAAAGCGGTAAATTGCGAAAAGTAAATATCCTACGCTATTACATCATTTGGTAATGGGGTATACATATTTACAAATGGGGATTGCAAGAATTTAAATTCTAGTTACCTATTACAATCATATTGAATATTTACAAGAATTAAACGTACAAGAATGAATGAATGTACAAAGATATAAATGGATAAGGAATAGATTTTATTTGGATTTTTTTTAAATAAAAAATATATAGTTTTGACCTAATTAACTTAAAAGAAAATAATTAACTAAAATAATAAAATTAAAATTAAGTTAATAAAAGAGATTAATTTATTTAAGAAAATAAGTTGTTTATGGTTTTGTTGGCGAATAAGAGGTGGCATGGGTTACAGTGTAGTTGCAGGCTAGGTGACAGCCTTGGAGAAGGCATATCTGAATGCATGTAATACGATTGGACGTGAAGGGGGGCGCCATTGGACTTGGCGAAAGAGTACAAAAATGAAAGGTATCGCCATCCCTGTTGGCGAATATAAGGTGGCATGGGTTGCAGTGTAGGCGCAAGCTAGGTGACAGCCTTGGAGAAGGCATCTCTGCATGCATGTAACAAGATTAGACGTGATGGGAGGCGCCTTAGAGGTTGGCATGGGTTGTAGTGTAGGTGCATGTGCAGGCTAGGTGACAGCCTTGGAGAAGGCATCTTTGCATGCATGTAACACGATTGGACGAGAAGGTAGGCACCATTGGACTTGGCGAAAGAGTACAAAAATGAAAGGTGTCGCCATACCTGTTGGCGAATAAGAGGTGGCATGGGTTGCAGTGTAGGCGCAGGCTAGGTGACAGTCTTGGAGAAGGCATCTCTGGATGCATGTAACACGATTGGACGTGATAGGAGGCGCCTTAGAGGTTGTATGGGTTGTAGTGTAGGTGCGGGTGTAGGCTAGGTGACAGCCTTGGAGAAGGCATCTCTGCATGTAACACGATTGGACATGAAGGTAGGCGCCATTGGACTTGGCGTAAGAGTACAAAAATGAAAGGTGTCGCCATCCCTGTTGGTGAATAAGAGGTGGCATGGGTTGCAGTGTAGGCGCAGTCTAGGTGACAATCTTGGAGAAGGCATCTTTGCATGCATGTAACACGATTGGACGTGATGGGAGACGCCTTAGAGGTTGGCATGGGTTGCAATGTAGGTGCAAGTGCAGGCTAGGTGACAACCTTGGAGAGTGCTTACTGTTGGTTTATTCAAATTCAGTACAACCTATTTAATCTTACATTTATCAAAACACTCATACACTTAATCACTCAAACACTAGAACATTAAAAAATTCCAGCAATTAACTCATAAACTTCAAACCTTCAAACCTTCAAACCTTCAATCCTTCAAATAGTCATACACAATGGCCTCTGCATCCCAATATGTGATCAGTGCATATTTCAACGGTGAGACATACATTTGTCCCACCTCTGGGTTTTTGTTTAGAGACACTGAGAACATCCGATTTTGTTTAAACAAGAAAGCCAATTTCTTGTACTTCAAAAAACGATTGGAGGCCAAACTTGGACGAGGTCCCGTGACACAAATATTTTATCAGAATCCGGTTTTTTTGGTAACAACCAAATAATACTTTATAAGGTTGAGGTTCAAGATGACGAGGACCTTCAGAATATATTTTCCAGTCATGAGTATTCTGGGTACAACTCTATTGAGTTGTACATTATGTTGCGAGAGCCTCAACTGTCACAAGTGGTTGATCCTCTAGATACCGAACAAGCAGAAGTAGATGTCGTTAATGAAGAAGAAGATGACGAGTTGGAGTTTGATGACATGGTCAACAATGATTCCGAAGACGATGGGATACTTGGTATTCCTTCAAATGAGATCTACACACCACCTCCGCACATGACAAACTTCAACATAGGCAGAGATGAACCTTCTTCTGATTTATTTTTCAATCCGTATATGCAGTCGGATGAAAACTTAAAAGAGAAAGACAAATTTCGTAACAGAGAAGAATGTATCCGAGCCATCAAAAAATTTCACATGCTCAACTCGGTCGATTTTAAGGTGGACCATGTAAATCCAGAAAGGTACAAGATCAAGTGTGTCAACCCAGATTGTATGTTCAAGCTCACTACATCATACAAATTAAGAGGTGATTGTTGGGTCATAGGTTCTATGTCTACCCACACGTGCGTCAGTTCTACTCAATCACAGGATCATCGAAAACTAAATTATGAGCTCATTTGTCAGGAAATCCTACCACTCGTCAGCAACGATCCATCATTGAAGGTGAAAACCATAATCTCCCACATCACTGCGGTATTTAACTATACTCCATCTTACCGAAAGGCGTGGTTAGCAAAGACCAAGGCGATTGAAAATGTATATGGAAACTGGGAGGAGTTATACAAAGAACTTCCTCGCTACCTGAATGCACTCCAGACTTATTCTCCGGGTACTGTTTACATTCTGGAAACAGTGCCAGCGTACGCCCTGGATGGTAGTCAACTCAACGGAAATAGAATATTCAGTCAAGTATTTTGGGCTTTTCAACCTTGCATCACAGGGTTTACGTCATGCAAACAAATTATACAAATTGATGGGACTTGGTTGTATGGGAAATACAAAGGCACGCTACTGATGGCGGTTGCACAAGATGGAAACAACAACATTTTCCCAATTTCCTTTGCCCTAGTCGAGGGGATGACTGGTGGTGCTTGGAGATTTTTTCTCAAGAATCTCCGAACACACGTGGCTCCTCAACCAGATCTCTATTTGATCTCTGATAGACATGCATCCATTGAAAGTGCATACAACAATCCTACAAACGGTTGGAATGACCCTCCTTCTACGCATGTCTATTGCATTAGACATATCGTCCTAAATTTCACGAGGGAGATCAAATACAAAGCTCTTAGGAAAGCCGTTATGAATGAGGGATATGAATTGACACAACCTACGTTCAACTATTATCGCAACGAGATCCGTTTGTCAAATCCGGATGCAGGTAGGTGGATCGATAATATTCCGGTAGAAAAGTGGACTAGGTCATACGACAATGGACAAACATGGGGCCACATGACAACAAATATAATTGAATCGATGAATGAGGTATTCAAAGGCATATGAAACCTCTCAGTCACTGCTTTGGTTAAATCAACATATTTTAGGATGGCTTCGTTGTTTGCCAAAAGAGGTGAAATATGGAATGCTGTTTTGCAATCTAGACAACTATGGAGTGAAAGCTGCGTGAAGTACATTAAGGCAGAAAGTTCCAAAGCCAACACCCATCTGGTTATACGGTTTGACCGACACAACCACAACTTCATTGTCAAAGAGACAATCGACCACAACGAGTGACTGCCAAGACAAGAGTATGGGGTTATACTACCTTCTCGTTAGTGCGATTGTGGAAAGTTTCAAGCCTTTCGTATGCCTTGCTCTCATGTCATTGCCGCGTGTGCCTATACTCATCAAGACGCGCTACAACTTCTGTCTCCCATTTACAAATATGAAACCTTGCTCAATGTATACAACAACAACTTCCCTTTGGTAGCAAAACCTGATTATTGGTCTGTATACAACGGTAAAATAGTATGGCACAATGACCAAATGCGAAGGAATAAAAAGGGTCGTCCCAAAAGTAAGCACATCACAACCGAAATGGACTTCCTTTAAAAGCTGGAAAGAAAGTGTGGTTTATGTCGTCAGGTCGGACACAATCACAAAAATTGTCCGAATCGGTCTACTGGCTCAACCACATAAAAATTGTATTACAAAAAATCTTTCCTTTATTAAGTTGTAAACATTAGGGTTTTTCGTTAACAATATTTGTTACAATAAACATTGTGCGAACAATAAATAAAACACAATAAACCGTCTACGAAATTACAACCGTTAAAACAATTTCATCTGACCCATGCATAATCAACATTACGTCGCTATCTGTTTTGACTTCCTCCAACCAAAAATTAGGTCTTCCTGTCGCAAGTGAGGTTGTTGTTCGTCTTTGCTGGATCCTTCTAATTTATCCCCCCTCCTCGATATCTGCCTCTAGCCATCGCATCAACTCCCTCTTCAGACGGTCCATGGAGTGAATGTGCCAGAATTTCATTTTCATCGGAGGTTTTGTGGCGGAGAAAATAACATAACCATCTCTGGTAAAAATCATGGACGATGTCATGACGCAAATTTACACAATTCATCCACAATCTTTCACAATTTTACTCATTCACAATATACACAATTCATAATATACATCCATAATATACACAATTCATCCACAATCTTTCACAATTTTACTCATTCACACATACTTCTTTCTTTTTTTGCAAATTTCTTTTTTCAAAATTATATTTTTAATATCATTGGTATTACTTTTATTTTAGTTTTTGGTCGATGATTTTATATGATGCCCCTCCCTCTTATTTTAAATTTTACTTTCTTAATTTATTTCTTACTCTAACCAGATGATTAGGATTCCTAATAGTTATTTGTTAAATTATATTTTTCTATACACAAACACCATATGCATATTTTTCCATTTACTAATTTTTTAAATTCACATATGTTTTATTCCAAGCAGCAATCTTGCACAAAGTCCCATACAAACACCAGACTTCATAGTCCCTATTTCTCTTTTGAATTTTTATGCTTTCCATATATTAATTTATTTATTTCCAATTGTTTAAATGATGGGGTTGTCTAACTTGAACCACAATACAAACCGCATAGCCTTAAAAACTTCGAGGGATAAAAATTGTTGGTTTGTGATGGTTATTTTTTTCAATAATTCTTTATATTTTTGGAAATATACATTTGATTCTTTTAAAAGCTAATACACTATGATTAGTATCTCTAATCATTAACATATACAATAATACTACCTTCCATCAAGAGTTTTTTCAATAACATCATATGAAACACAAATCTTCTCCTTTTATCCACAATTAGAACTCCATTGCTTTTTTATCATAAAAATGATTTATGCAAGAAAAAAGAAAAATGGAAGAAGAGAAACTAGTTTTGAGAGAGAAGATAAGTGAAAGAGAAAAGGGTATATTGTTGTTACTATAAAACGTAGGATGGAGATATGTAGTTTTTTTATATTTAATTTTCACTTCTTTCCATGCCACGTGTCTTGCATCCAGTGGACCCCAATTTCCCCAATTTTGACCAATTCAAAATTGGTTATGTGTTATTTTGTTTTCAAGTCACGTTAAGTTTATGGTAACTAGTACATAGGAGATCATTAGTTTTTAATGTTTTGAAACCACCTTTTATTTGTTATTTAATGGCCATTGGAACATTAATTCATCATATGTGTACATGTGTGTTTCATGGTTACAGAAATCAAGTATCCATTTCCTTTTTTTTCTTGTTTTTGTTTTCATGCTCCAAATAGAACTTATGTAGAATGATTAGAATTTTGAGTTTGCAATTGGTTTGGACCTTGTCTACTTTACGTCTTTTACTAACCTTTTACCCTTAGTTCTAAACACTATACCCCTAAGTTTTGTTTGTTTTAATTTCTTAATTATCTAATTTAATTAATCCTCTAGATTTAATTTACTTAGTTGGTCGTTTAGTTTTAATTCTTAAATAAAACATAAAAATACAAAAATCTCTTCCCTTGTAAATAAACTAATAAATATGTATGTAAAATCAAACTATTTTCACAATCAAATTAATCATTTTTCGCAAATAATAGGATGTCCATCTTCAATAATTAAATTGATCGACACATTGTCTACCAGTTTATTATTCACAATCAAATATCAAAATCCACGCAATTCATTAAATATTCCACCCGTGAGCAACACGTGGCCAATATATGGCCAGGTGATGAGGGAGGCTATATCAAACTCCCTCCGTATCCTTCATGATGAGTAACACGCAACCAATATCTGGCCATGTGATGAGGAGACTATATCAGACTCCCCCGCTCTACGTCTTAAAATAGTTAACCAACGTCAAAACTCTTTTTTACTAACATAATAAAAAACCCAAGATATTTTTGAAAAAGGATTAAGGAGAATTTCTTTCGAAATTAACTGCGAACTACGTCTGCGGTCACACAATTTTCAACCCAGACAAGGTTCAATGATAAATTCGAAAGCAATTCTATGTAATTCTATAAAAAAACACCAACTAACACTGCAAATTACGAAATGAGACTCTGATTCCTCCTAAGAAGATATGTAGGCATACGATTAAATTCAAATCCTTTTTCTCGCTAACTAAAATTCAAACCCTTTTCTCGCTAACTAAAATTCAAACCCTTTTCCCGCTAACTAAAATTCAAACCCTTTTCCCCTAATAAAACACTAAAACCCTATTTCCTAAAGATCGATCTTTTAACCCTAGTATCCTTGTGAACAAGGTAGATGAGGGGTTCCTAACACCTTCCGTTCGTCTAAAACCGAGTCAAATACCTAGAATCTCTAACTTTTAGGATTATCCTTTATATTCCCTTCCTTAGGATAAAAATTAAGGGTGAAAAATCTCGTTTTCAAAACCAGTTACAACAGCTGGCGACTCTGCTGGGGACTCAACCCTAGGTTTAGAAGCCTTATCTTTCGGTTTTAGGATTTTTCTTATTTCTTTTGGGTTTTATTTTTTCTTATTTAATTATTTACTTATTCTCTTGCCTATTCTTTATTATTCATATTATTTATATATCTGTGGTGGGATTTAAAAATTATGAAATATTATTCTCAAAACCCTTAGAAAGAAGGTTCGTCTATTATCCAAGGGGTTACATCAATCCTATGAGTTTATGTGACGACTTCGCCTAGAGTTGGTGGAATTCCGCAAAAGGAATATCTCTCGAGAGACATCTTCTTGGGAAGTAGGACTTTGGAATGATACCTATGACTCTTTGTACGACCTTTAAACCAAAATCTCGTGATGAGACCTTTCATGACCTAGAGACAAAAGTTTCGGTCTATAAAGAGACTCCGCTTAAGGGAGGCCCTTGTGCCTTTCCTTCTAGTGTCATTCATGATACCCTTAAGAAAGTCACCTTATGGGGAGGGTAGAATATCCGTAGGCTAATACTAAGAACCTACCTTATAAGGATACCTTTCACAAATCCCACTACAATCTGCAAACCGACAAGGGTTATCCCTTCATTCACTACTATCTCTAGCTCGTAGGGTTTCCATCTTTATCATCATCCATGTCCTTTCGGGACTCCTCGTCGTCTTTCATTAGGCCATAATCCTCAAAAAATTCATGCATGTCTCAATCTCTGAGATAATGTATGACATTATCAAATATATGCCTATTATCACCTTCGTCCTTAAAGAGTCCCTTCCTGTCTCGACCTCTGAGATAGTGTATGATATTATCATTTCTATCATTAAACTTGTATAGGGTACCCTCATGTTGACCTTCATATTACGTCCACGTCGTATTGCATCTCCATGAAATTTTTAGCATACCCTTAAAGCCAAAAATATTTTTCCATACCCATGCATTTACATACATTCATACGTTTGCATCTCATGCATTTCCTCTTTCTCCCTTTATTATCCATATGCTAGCTGATTTCTTGGTACTCGCAAATGAACTTAAGAAAATATGAAATTATGGAAGAAGGAGATTATATACTAGAGACTCAATGGATCTTGGTCCTACAAGTCTTATCAGAGAGAAGGCCGCCCTTAACCATGACAAACTACATGCCTACACAGCGCCTCAAATGCACCTACCATTGGTGATTCTTCAACATCAAGAGTAACTGTCCTATCAAAAAAATAAGTATGCCCAAGAACAGTCAAGGGTCATCCCCATGATCTGACAAGTCTAAAAACTATGAAGCATCTCCTAAATTCAGTGGATCAACAAGAAGGCTTATCTCTAGATCATTAGGCTTTAATCATTTCAAATTGTAATTTCTTTCTTACTAAGTGTTATTTGTCATAAACTTTGTACTCTTTTGTCAAGTAATTCTAATAAAATAAGCATGCATGTTTTTGAAATCGATTCATTCCACAGATAATCAACGACTTTCTATTTTTCTCTTCTTTTTCCATTTTTCACTTCAACAAACTTCGATGGAGAATGATGAAAATACAAAATAATCGAATTTTGCTGACATATGCTTTTTAATAGTAAGGCTTAGCTGACGATGTAAGGCATTGGTTCATTTCCTAAATAGTGGAGATATAAGGAGTTAATCCGTAGTTAACCCCCTCGATCCAGAAGTCGGAGTTCTTTCTATTCTCTTAAAAACCTTAATCTTAACCAAGGGAATGGTAGAATTCAATTAATTCGACGATGCATTCAAATCCCAGGAGAATCGAAACGATCTAAGCAAAGGTTCAAGCATATCTCTTTCCTCGATAAATCATTGAGAGAACAATCTAAGCAAAGACTCGAGCATATCATCTTCCTTGCATTCATCTTCCAGGATTGAGGAATCAACTAAGACAAAGTTCACAACTTCTTTCTCCTCAGTGCATCAACCAAGATCGAGGAAGCGATGAAGACGAAGCTTACAACAATCAGCATGGAAGTCACAAATTGTCAAAATCAAAAGAAAAAAAAAAGAAATTAAAAAAAAGTGAAAGCCCGCTAGGTCAACAGAAATAAAAAATTGAGTGAGGTAAAATTTAGGGCATCCCGATGGATAAAAAAAAATTAAAAAAAATTAAAAAAAAATTAGGCCATGCAAAAATAAGGAATTGAAAATAATAAATTGGAAAACAATCTTGTGACTGCCACCTCAAGAATCATCAAGGCTTCTCATCAACGCTTGGATCTTATCAACACTTGGATCTTATAAATTCTTGGATCTTATCAAAGCTTTTTCATCGGTGTTTGAATCTTATCAGCGTTTGGATCTTGTCAATGCTTTTCATCAGCGCTTGGATCTTTATCTACACTTCTCATCATCTGCGTGACTACGAACTTTCTCTTTACGATTAAATGCATCTGTTGGATTAATTGGACTTAAGATTGAAGAACATCAAGGATATTTGGGCGAGATAAATAAATTTTGAGCCTTATATATTTTGTTTCTTAAACCATGAACCATTGCCACGTTACAACCTTTAAAAGTCCTAATTGAAGCTAGGTTCACTATGAAAGCATACTCAGCAAGATTTGTGTTAAACTGTCTCCTATGTTTGTTAAAATAATTTCTAACTACTTCTCTTCTTCGAATATTAATCTTCTAACCTTATATTTCTTTTCAAATTATCAATTTTGATTTCAAGAAGTTTCATGTGTATCAAACGAAATTACTTTTTCAAAATGTACAATTTTGTCTACAAATCAATACTTAGCATCAAGGTGATCTCAAATTTGGTTTGATAGAAAGTCATCCTTCCCAGGAAGCTCCTAACTAGGGGAAAAGCATCTAAGGGGATCCCTATATACGAGGGCAAATACTAATAATCGTATGGTATATCGCATATTATTAACAAGGGGTGATCATTCTAAGGTTCAATCAACTTGGATCAAATTTCAAAGTACTGTTCAACAAGGGGCATACCTTTTGAAGAAGCATTCACGCCACAGAAGGATATGACTCGGTTTCCTTGTTTTAATAAACCTCTCAAGGCCTGGAAGAAGGGGTAACCTTCCAAGATTCAAATGTTGGGGCAGTACATACCAAGTTCATCCTATTGCACGTAGGGTCCGAATTCTTTAAGCAACTTCGAGTACAAATCTTTTCAAGCTTCGAATACTTGGGGAAACCTATGTTGAGTTTATGGTGAAGTCTAAAGCTCTTTCTGGGGGTATTTCCTCCAGATCCTGGAGATTGAGGGGCACGTCTTTTCAAAATTCGAAAGTTGGGGAAAACTACTACTAGGCTTGATCAAAAGGAGTTGATTCAAAATGGTTCTATCAAAGCCAAACATTTTCAAGAATCTTTTAATCAGCGGCATAATAAAAAATAGCGGGGTCATCCATATTATGATAAAATTGTTTCCAAGCTCATATTAAAGAGAATCTCCTCCAAGACCCTACCCACAAATTAAAAAAGAAACAGTCTACACATGGGCAAGCTCTCCGCACACTTTCACAACCTCCAGTGGGTATTTCTTCTACATCAGCAGTCTTCAAATTCAAATAGAGTATTAGGGAATCATTCAAGCACAACACTATACCATCATGTGACAAGCAACATTATTGCATAACCAAACCTCTACGCTCTAATCATCCATGACCCATCACGGGGGCACCATTCAAAAAAGCATTGAAGTCATAATCATAAAGCATAAGGTTGCATAAATCATGCATTAAGGCTCTTCGATCCAAAACCAGACTATACTTATCATCTCATCCATCTGACAAAATCCAACAGCATGGGTCGAGCATACCTCAAAAGGCCCAATTACGCATTCGCATTTCAAAATCCAACATCCATTCACACATTATCCAAGTCATTCATCACATACATCAATCAATAATCACATCACACACATCAATCAATCATTACACATCATACATCACACATGTCATTCCTTGAAACCCACTACGAACAAAGTCGATATCTTAGGGCCCTCCAATCAATTCTTACCCCAGTTAGAAATAAATAACCAACAAAATCCTTTCTCATCTCAGTTTTAGTTAACTAAGATATGGATCACTCAAAATAACTTCCTTTTATATTCAAACATATTGTGTTAGTCTCCATGAGACAATGTGTAAATTATTCTACATATTGTGTCAGTCTCCATGCAGCGATATGTTATCCCTTTACGATCTAGCTCATTGTGTTAGACTCCAGGAAGCAATGTTACGAAAGCAGCAATTCCATGCATTGTGTCAGCCTCTATGCAACAATGTTTGAAAATTTCAAATTAACTTATTGTGTCAGTCTTCATGAAACAATGTGTTTCTTTCTTAGCTCGTTGTGTCAGACCCCAGACAGCAATGTTGCGAAGTCGATAATTACACCCGTTGTGTCAGTCTCTACGCAACAATTTGTGAATTTTCTACATATAACTTATTACGTTAGTCTCCATGCAGCGATATGTTTTTCCTTCGCGATTTAGCTCATTGTGTCAGGCTCCAGGAAACAATGTTGCGAAATCAGCAATTCCACTCATTGTGTCAGTCTCTATGCGACAATGTGTGAAATTTTCTATATTTAACTTATTGTGTCAGTCTCCATGCAACAATATGTTCTTTCTTCGCGATCTAGCTCATTGTGTCAGACTTCAGGCAGCAACGTTGCGAAAGCAATAATTCCACCCATTATGTCTGCCTCTATGCAATATTGTCTGAAAATTTCAAATTAACTTATTGTGTCAGTCTCCACGCAACAATGTGTTTCTTTCTTAGCTCATTGTGTCAGAACCTAGGCAGCAATATTGTGAAGTCGGCAATTCCACTCATTGTGTCAGTCTCTACACAATAATGTGTGAATTTTCTACATATAACTTATTGTGTTAGTCTCCATGCAGCAATATGTTTTTCCTTTGCAATCTAGCTATTGTGTCAGACTCCAGGCAGCAATGTTCTAAAATCAGCAATTCCACTCATTGTGTAAGTCTCTATGCGACAATATGTGAAATTTTCTATATTTAACTTATTGTGTCAGTCTCCATGCAACAATATGTTCTTTATTCGTGATCTAGCTTATTGTGCCTGACTCCACGTATCAATGTTGCAAAATCAACAATTTCACCCATTGTGTCAGTCTTTATGTGACAATGTATGAAATTTTCTATATTTAGCTTTTTGTGTCAGTCTCCACGCAACAATATGTTCTTTCTTCGCGATCCAGCTCATGGTGTCAGACTCCAGGCAACAATATTGCATAATCAGCAATTCCACTCATTGTGTCAGTCTCTATGCAACAATGTGTGAAATTTTCTATTTTTAATTTATTGTATCAGTCTCCATGCATAAATATATTCCTTCCTCTGTAAAATAGTTCATTGTGTCAGGCTCCATGTAGCAATGTACGGAATCTGCAGTTTAACCCATTGTGCTAGTCTCCACACAACAACGTGTTTCCCTATCTACAATATAATCCATTGCATCATTCTCCATGCAGGGATGTCATTATCAAATTCCTTCCATTGCGTTGGTGTCCATGCAACAATTCTTTTACCAGATTTTGTCTACTACATCAATCTCCATGCAACAATATTATTATCAAGCTTTTTCTGTGATATAACTCTTTGCATCAGTCTCCATGCAATATTGCGTCATCCTACTTTATTTTATCCATCCCCTAGGTTGTGATGAATAAACAAAATCAAATCAAAACCTGTTATATTAGTCTCCAAGCATTAGTAAGCTATTTGTTCAAACTTGTATCATTTACCTCCTAGGTTACAGTAAATAGGCAAAAATCTACAATCTCTCTTAGATACTGACGAGTTATCCACGTCGTTGTATCTAAGTTAAATCAAAACTTTGGTTCAAACGCTGGTAAGATGATGCATCATCATCTATGCGCACTCTTCATACCCATGGGAACATTGTACGCCATGCCCTTATAATCTTTCAACTTGTATTGTTTACCTCCTAGGACATGGTAAATACGCAAAACAATACAATGTCTTTTCTAGGTATTGGCGAGATATCCGCGTCGTCATATCTAGGTCAAACTTACTCTTCAATCATATTTCTTTTTTCAAACTCGGGTAGGATGATACATCATCATCTTTGCCTATTTCTTTATTCAAACTCTGGTAGGATAATACATCATCCTCCTTGCCTATTTCTTTGAGTTATAGGGTATGCTATATCAGTGTATCCTTGTTTAATAAATCTTGGGTCCAAATTTTGGGGATCTCTGTTATTTAATAACCCTCTGATTCGAATGTGCGAGACCTACGCATTCTCGCACCATTCAATCCAAGAGTGATTAAATAGGGGAAACTGTCATACCCCAAATTTACCCGCCCTTTTATTTCTACAGTCAAAAGTATTTTAAAACATTGTTTTTATAATATTATTTGATTTTTAAATATGTTCATTCTCAAGTCCAGCCAAAAATATTTTAAACTTTGTTTTGATAATATTATTTAATTTTTATAAATATTTGCTTCCAAACCTATTTAAAAATATAATGATTCATTTTAAAATTTTTTGTATTTTTAAAATAGAAAATATTTTCACACCTTTCATATATTTTCAATTGAGTTTATTTTCAAATAAGTAACATAGCACAATTGGTAAAGAATGAGGCTTGCAATAATGAGGTTACGAGTTTGAATCTCTTGTGTCGCACTTTTAACATTTTATTTTTTTCTATTTTTCGTCACTAATTTTCTTTCCTTTTTATAGGTGTTTCTTATTGACAATTTGATGTCAATTTATGTCACACATTGCTTTTGATTGGTCAATTTTGTTTTATTTCCAATTTGGATGTTTTTTTAATATATAAATAGGACATCCAAAATATACACAATTCATCCACAATCTCTTACAATTTTACTCATTCACACATACTTTTTTTTTTTTTGAAAATATGTTCTTCTTTCAAAATTTTATTTTTAATATCATTGGTGTTACTTTTATTTTAGTTTTTGGCCCATGATTTCATACAAGGCCCCTCCCTCTTATTTTCAATTTTACTTTCTTAATCTATTTGTTACTCTAACCAGATGATTAAGATTCCTAATAGTTATTTGTTAAATTATATTTTTCTATACACAAACACCATACACATATTTTTTCATTTACTAATTTTTTAAATTCACATATGTTTTATTTCAAGCAGCAATCTTGCACAAAGTCCCACATAGACACAAGACTTCATAGTCCCTAATTCTCTTTTGAATTTTTATGCTTTCCATATATTAACTTTTTTTCTTTTCAATTGTTTAAATGATGAGGGTTGTCTAACCTGAACCACAATACAAACCGCATAGCCTTAAAAACTTAGAGAGATAAAAATGGTTGGTTTATGATGATTATTATTTTCAATAATTCTTTATATTTTTTGAAATCCTCATTTGATTATTGTAAAAGTTAATACACTATGATTAGTATCTCTAATCATTAACATATACAATAATACTACCTTCCATCAAAAGTTTTTTCAACAAAATCACATAAAACACAAATCTTCTCCTTTTATCCACCGTTAGAACTACACTGCTTTGTTATCATAAAAATGATTTAATCAGGAAAAAAGAAAAATGGAAGAAGAGAAACTAGTTTTGTGAGAGAGAGAAAAGTGAAAGAGAAAAGGGTATATTGTTGTTACTGTAAAACGTAGGATGGAGGTATGTAGTTTTTTTTATATTTTATTTTTACTTCTTTCCATGCCATGTGTCTTGCATCCATTGGACCCCAATTTCTACAATTTTGACCAATTCAAAATTGGTTATGTGCTATTTTATTTTCAAGTCATGTTAAGTTTATGATAACTAGTCAATAGGAGATCATTTTTTTTAATATTTTAAAACCACCTTTTATTTGTTATTTAATGGCCATTGGAGCATTAATTAATCATGTGTGTTTCATGGTTACAGAAATCAAGTATCCATTTTCTGTATTTTCTTGTTTTTGTTTTCATGCTCTAAATAGAGCTTATGTAGAATGATTAAAATTTTGAGTTTGCAATTGGTTTGGACCTTGTATACTTTCCCTCTTTTACTAACCTTTCACCCTTAGTTCTAAATACTATACCCATAAGTGTTGTTTGTTTTAATTTCTTAATTACCTAATTAATTAATCCTCAAGATTTAATTTACTTAGTTTGTTGTTTAGTTTTAATTCTTAAATAAAACATAAAAATACCAAAATCTCTTACCTTGTGAATAAACCAATAAATTTGTATGTAAAATATAACTATTTTCACAATCAAATTAATCATTTTTTTCAAATAATAGGATGTCCATCTTCGATTAATTAAATCGCTTGACACATTGTCTACCAGTTTATTATTCACAATCAAATATCAAAATTCACGTAATTCATCAAATATTCCACCTGCGAGCAACACGTGACCAATATCTGTCCACATGATGAGAGAGGCTATATCAGACTCCCTCTGCATCCTTCATGACGAGTAACATGCGGTCAATATCTGGCCACGTGATGAGGAGACTATATCAGACTCTCCCGCTCTACGTTTTAAAACAGTTAACCAATGTCAAAACTTTATTTTTCTAACATAATAAAAAACCCAAGATATTTTCGAAAAAGGATTAAGGAGAATTTCTTTCGAAATTAACCGCGAACTACGTCTACGCTCACACAATTTTCAACCCAGAAAAGGTTCAATGATAAATTCGAAAGCAATTTTACGCAATTCTATAAAAAACACCAACTAACATCGCGAACTACGAAATGAGACTCTGATTCCTCCAAGAGGATACATAGGCATACGTTTAAAATCATGGTGAGTCCCCCTAACTAAAATCCAAACCCTTTTTCTTGCTAACTAAAATTCAAACCCTTTTTCATGCTAACTAAAATTCAAACTCTTTTCCTTCTAACTTAAATTCAAACCCTTTTCCCGCTAACTAAAGTTCAAACCCTTTTCCCCTGATAAAACACTAAAACCCTATTTCCTAAAGATCGCTCTTCTAACCCTAGTATCCTTGTGAATAAGGTAGATGAGGGGTGTCTAACACCTTCCCTTCGTCTAAAACCGAGTCAAAGATCTAGAATCTCTAACTTTTAGGGGTATCCTTTATATTCCCTTCCTTAGGATAAAAATTAAGGGTGACGACTCATGTTTTCAAAACCAGTTACAACACCATGCTAATAACCTGCTATCAACAAGAACCTAAAATATATCGTTTTGGGGGAGGGTGATGGATTTCTTCTAGATAGAATTCAAAATATAAGGATAAGAATGAAATATCTTGGATTCATATTCAACTTGTGTATTTATAAATGTTGTGTGGTTCATCCCCTAACATATAATTGTGGAATAAGATTGATAACGCCTCCCTCATATTCAACATTTTATTTTTTTTCTATTTTTCGTCACTAATTTTCTTTCCTTTTTATAGGTATTTCTTATTGACAATTTGATGTCAATTTATGTAACACATTGCTTTTGATTGGTCAATTTTTTTATTATTTCCAATTTGGATGTTTTTTTAATATATAAATAGGACATCCACAATATACACAATTCATCCACAATCTCTTACAATTTTACTCATTCACACACACTTCTTTTTTTTTGCAAATATCTTCTTCTTTCAAAATTTTATTTTTAATATCATTGGTGTTACTTTTATTTTAGTTTTTGGCCCATGATTTCATACAAGGCCCCTCCCTCTTATTTTCAATTTTACTTTCTTAATTTATTTGTTACTCTAACCAGATGATTAAGATTCCTAATAGTTATTTGTTAAATTATATTTTTCTATACACAAACACCATACACATATTTTTTCATTTACTAATTTTTAAATTCACATATGTTTTATTTCAAGCAGCAATCTTGCACAAAGTCCCACATAGAAACAAGACTTCATCGTCCCTAATTCTCTTTTGAATTTTTATGCTTTCCATATATTAACTTATTTTTTTTCAATTGTTTAAATGATGAGGGTTGTCTAACCTGAACCACAATACAAACCGCATAGCCTTAAAAACTTCAAGAGATAAAAATGGTTGGTTTATGATGATTATTATTTTCAATAATTTTTTATATTTCTTGAAATCCTCATTTGATTCTTGTAAAAGCTAATACACTATGATTAGTATCTCTAATCATTAACATATACAATAATACTACCTTCCATCAAAAGTTTTTTCAATAAAATCACATGAAACACAAACCTTCTCCTTTTATCCACCGTTAGAACTACACTGCTTTGTTATCATAAAAATGACTTAATCAGGAAAAAAGAAAAATGGAAGAAGAGAAACTAGTTTTGTGAGAGAGAGAAAAGTGAAAGAGAAAAAGGTATATTGTTGTTACTGTAAAACGTAGGATGGAGGTATGTAGTTTTTTTTATATATTTTATTTTTACTTCTTTCCATGCCATGTGTCTTTCACCCATTGGACCCCAATTTCTACAATTTTGACCAATTCAAAATTGGTTATGTCCTATTTTATTTTCAAGTCACGTTAAGTTTATGATAACTAGTAAATAGGAGATCATTTTTTTTAATATTTTGAAACCATCTTTTATTTGTTATTTAATGGCCATTGGAGCATTAATTCATCATGTGTGTACATGTGTGTTTCATGGTTACAGAAATCAAGTATTCATTTTCTTTATTTTCTTGTTTTTGTTTTCATACTCTAAATATAGCTTATGTAGAATGATTAAAATTTTGAGTTTGCAATTGGTTTGGACATTGTCTACTTTCCCTCTTTTACTAACCTTTCACCCTTAGTTCTAAATACTATACCCCTAAGTGTTGTTTGTTTTAATTTCATAATTACCTAATTAATTAATCCTCTAGATTTAATTTACTTAGTTGGTTGTTTAGCTTTAATTCTTAAATAAAACATAAAAATACCAAAATCTCTTACCTTGTGAATAAACTAATAAAATTGTATGTAATATAAAACTATTTTCACAATCAAATTAATCATTTTTTTTTCAAATAATAGGATGTCCATCTTCGATTAATTAAATCGCTTGACACATTGTCTACCAATTTATTATTCACAATCAAATATCAAAATCCACGTAATTCATCAAATATTCCACCTGCGAGCAACACGTGACCAATATCTGGCCACATGATGAGAGAGGCTATATCAGACTCCCTCTGCATCCTTCATGACGAGTAACACGCGGTCAATATCTGACCACGTGATAAAGAGACTATATCAAACTCTCCCGCTATACGTTTTAAAACAGTTAACCAACGTCAAAACTTTATTTTTCTAACATAATAAAAAACCCAAGATATTTTTGAAAAAGGATTAAGGAGAATTTCTTTCGAAATTAACCACGAACTACGTCTACGCTCACACAATTTTCAACCCAGACAAGGATCAATGATAAATTCGAAAGCAATTTTACGCAATTATATAAAAAACACCAACTAACACCGCGAACTACAAAATGAGACTCTGATTCCTCCCAAGAGGATACGTAGGCATACGTTTAAAATTGTGGTGAGTCCCGCTAACTAAAATCCAAACCCTTTTTCTTGCTAACTAAAATTCAAACCCTTTTTCCTGCTAACTATAATTCAAACTCTTTTCCTGCTAACTTAAATTCAAACCCTTTTCCCGCTAACTAAAATTCAAACCCTTTTCCCCTGATAAAACACTAAAACCCTATTTCCTAAAGACCGCTCTTCTAACCCTTGTATCCTTGTGAATAAGGTAGATGAGGGGTGTCTAACACCTTCCCTTCGTCTAAAACCGAGTCAAATATCTAGAATCTCTAACTTTTAGGGGTATCCTTTATATTCCCTTCCTTAGGATAAAAATTAAGGGTGACGTCTCTCGTTTTCAAAACCAGTTACAACACCATGCTAACAACCTGCTATCAACAAGGACCTAAAATATATTGTTTTGGGGGAGGGTGATGGATTTCTTCCAGATAGAATTCAAAATATAAGGATAGGAATGAAATATCTTGGATTCATATTCAACTTGTGTATTTATAAATGTTGTGTGATTCATCCCCTAACAAGTAATTGTGGAATAAGATTGATAACGCCTCCCTCATATTCAACATTTTGTTTTTTTCTATTTTTCGTCACTAATTTTCTTTCCTTTTTATAGGTGTTTCTTATTGACAATTTGATGTCAATTTATGTCATACATTGCTTTTGATTTGTCAATTTTGTTTTATTTCTAATTTGAATGTTTTTTTAATATATAAATAGGACATCCATAATATACACAATTCATCCATAATCTCTTACAATTTTACTCATTCACACACACTTCTTTTTTTTGCAAATATCTTCTTCTTTCAAAATTTTATTTTTAATATCATTTGTGTTACTTTTATTTTAGTTTTTGGCCCGTGATTTCATACAAGGCCCCTCCCTCTTATTTTCAATTTTACTTTCTTAATTTATTTGTTACTCTAACCAGATGATTAAGATTCTTAATAGTTATTTGTTAAATTATATTTTTCTATACACAAACACCATACACATATTTTTTCATTTACTAATTTTTATATTCACATATGTTTTATTTCAAGCAGCAATCTTGCACAATGTCCCACATAAAAACAAGACTTCATCGTCCCTAATTCTTATTTGAATTTTTATGCTTTCCATATATTAACTTTTTTTTTCAATTGTTTAAATGATGAGGGTTGTCTAACCTGAACCACAATACAAACCGCATAGCCTTAAAAACTTCAAGAGATAAAAATGGTTGGTTTATGATGATTATTATTTTCAATAATTTTTTATATTTCTTGAAATCCTCATTTGATTCTTGTAAAAGCTAATACACTATGATTAGTATCTCTAATCATTAACATATACAATAATACTACCTTCCATCAAAAGTTTTTTCAATAAAATCACATGAAACACAAACCTTCTCCTTTTATCCACCGTTAGAACTACACTGCTTTGTTATCATAAAAATGACTTAATCAGGAAAAAAGAAAAATGGAAGAAGAGAAACTAGTTTTGTGAGAGAGAGAAAAGTGAAAGAGAAAAAGGTATATTGTTGTTACTGTGAAACGTAGGATGGAGGTATGTAGTTTTTTTTTATATTTTATTTTTACTTCTTACCATGCCATGTGTCTTTCACCCATTGGACCCCTTTTCTACAATTTTGACCAATTCAAAATTGGTTATGTCCTATTTTATTTTCAAGTCACGTTAACTTTATGATAACTAGTAAATAGGAGATTATTTTTTTTTAATATTTTGAAACCATCTTTTATTTGTTATTTAATGGCCATTGGAGCATTAATTCATCATGTGTGTTTCATGGTTACAGAAATCAAGTATCCATTTTCTTTATTTTCTTGTTTTTGTTTTCATACTCTAAATAGAGCTTATGTAGAATGATTAATATTTTGAGTTTGCAATTGGTTTGGACATTGTCTACTTTCCCTCTTTTACTAACCTTTCACCCTTAGTTCTAAATACTATACCCCTAAGTGTTGTTTGTTTTAATTGCATAATTACCTAATTAATTAATCCTCTAGATTTAATTTACTTAGTTGGTTGTTTAGTTTTAATTCTTAAATAAAACATAAAAATACCAAAATCTCTTACCTTGTGAATAAACTAATAAAATTGTATGTAATATAAAACTATTTTCACAATCAAATTAATCATTTTTTTTTCAAATAATAGGATGTCCATCTTCGATTAATTAAATCGCTTGACACATTGTCTACCAATTTATTATTCACAATCAAATATCAAAATCCACGTAATTCATCAAATATTCCACCTGCGAGCAACACGTGACCAATATCTGGCCACATGATGAGAGAGGCTATATCAGACTCCCTCTGCATCCTTCATGACGAGTAACACGCGGTCAATATCTGACCACGTGATAAGAAGACTATATCAAACTCTCCCGCTCTACGTTTTAAAACAGTTAACCAACGTCAAAACTTTATTTTTCTAACATAATAAAAAACCCAAGATATTTTTGAAAAAGGATTAAGGAGAATTTCTTTCGAAATTAACCACGAACTACGTCTACCCTCACACAATTTTCAACCCAGACAAGGATCAATGATAAATTTGAAAGCAATTTTACGCAATTATATAAAAAACACCAACTAACACCGCGAACTACAAAATGAGACTCTGATTCCTCCCAAGAGGATACGTAGGCATACGTTTAAAATTGTGGTGAGTCCCGCTAACTAAAATCCAAACCCTTTTTCTTGCTAACTAAAATTCAAACCCTTTTTCCTGCTAACTATAATTCAAACTCTTTTCCTGCTAACTTAAATTCAAACCCTTTTCCCGCTAACTAAAATTCAAACCCTTTTCCCCTGATAAAACACTAAAACCCTATTTCCTAAAGACCGCTCTTCTAACCCTTGTATCCTTGTGAATAAGGTAGATGAGGGGTGTCTAACACCTTCCCTTCGTCTAAAACCGAGTCAAATATCTAGAATCTCTAACTTTTAGGGGTATCCTTTATATTCCCTTCCTTAGGATAAAAATTAAGGGTGGCGTCTCTCGTTTTCAAAACCAGTTACAACACCATGCTAACAACCTGCTATCAACAAGGACCTAAAATATATTGTTTTGGGGGAGGGTGATGGATTTCTTCTAGATAGAATTCAAAATATAAGGATAGGAATGAAATATCTTGGATTCATATTCAACTTGTGTATTTATAAATGTTGTGTGATTCATCCCCTAACAAGTAATTGTGGAATAAGATTGATAACGCCTCCCTCATATTCAACATTTTGTTTTTTTCTATTTTTCGTCACTAATTTTCTTTCCTTTTTATAGGTGTTTCTTATTGACAATTTGATGTCAATTTATGTCATACATTGCTTTTGATTTGTCAATTTTGTTTTATTTCTAATTTGAATGTTTTTTTAATATATAAATAGGACATCCATAATATACACAATTCATCCATAATCTCTTACAATTTTACTCATTCACACACACTTCTTTTTTTTGCAAATATCTTCTTCTTTCAAAATTTTATTTTTAATATCATTTGTGTTACTTTTATTTTAGTTTTTGGCCCGTGATTTCATACAAGGCCCCTCCCTCTTATTTTCAATTTTACTTTCTTAATTTATTTGTTACTCTAACCAGATGATTAAGATTCTTAATAGTTATTTGTTAAATTATATTTTTCTATACACAAACACCATACACATATTTTTTCATTTACTAATTTTTATATTCACATATGTTTTATTTCAAGCAGCAATCTTGCACAATGTCCCACATAAAAACAAGACTTCATCGTCCCTAATTCTTATTTGAATTTTTATGCTTTCCATATATTAACTTTTTTTTTCAATTGTTTAAATGATGAGGGTTGTCTAACCTGAACCACAATACAAACCGCATAGCCTTAAAAACTTCAAGAGATAAAACTGGTTGGTTTATGATGATTATTATTTTCAATAATTTTTTATATTTTTTGAAATCCTCATTTGATTCTTGTAAAAGTTAATACACTATGATTAGTATCTCTAATCATTAACATATACAATAATACTACCTTCCATCAAAAGTTTTTTCAATAAAATCACATGAAACACAAACCTTCTCCTTTTATCCACCGTTAGAACTACACTGCTTTGTTATCATAAAAATGACTTAATGAGGAAAAAAGAAAAATGGAAGAAGAGAAACTAGTTTTGTGAGAGAGAGAAAAGTGAAAGAGAAAAAGGTATATTGTTGTTACTGTAAACCGTAGGATGGAGGTATGTAGTTTTTTTTTATATTTTATTTTTACTTCTTTCCATGCCATGTGTCTTTCACCCACTGGACCCCAATTTCTACAATATTGACCAATTCAATATTGGTTATGTCCTATTTTATTTTCAAGTCACGTTAAGTTTATGATAACTAGTAAATAGGAGATCATTTTTTTTAATATTTTGAAACCATCTTTTATTTGTTATTTAATGGCCATTGGAGACTTAATTCATCATGTGTGTACATGTGTGTTTCATGGTTACAGAAATCAAGTATCCATTTTCTTTATTTTCTTGTTTTTGTTTTCATACTCTAAATAGAGCTTATGTAGAATGATTAAAATTTTGAGTTTGCAATTGGTTTGGACATTGTCTACTTTCCCTCTTTTACTAACCTTTCACCCTTAGTTCTAAATACTATACCCCTAAGTGTTGTTTGTTTTAATTTCATAATTACCTAATTAATTAATCCTCTAGATTTAATTTACTTAGTTGGTTGTTTAGCTTTAATTCTTAAATAAAACATAAAAATACCAAAATCTCTTACCTTGTGAATAAACTAATAAAATTGTATGTAATATAAAACTATTTTCACAATCAAATTAATCATTTTTTTTTCAAATAATAGGATGTCCATCTTCGATTAATTAAATCGCTTGACACATTGTCTACCAATTTATTATTCACAATCAAATATCAAAATCCACGTAATTCATCAAATATTCCACCTGCGAGCAACACGTGACCAATATCTGGCCACATGATGAGAGAGGCTATATCAGACTCCCTCTGCATCCTTCATGACGAGTAACACGCGGTCAATATCTGACCACGTGATAAAGAGACTATATCAAACTCTCCCGCTATACGTTTTAAAACAGTTAACCAACGTCAAAACTTTATTTTTCTAACATAATAAAAAACCCAAGATATTTTTGAAAAAGGATTAAGGAGAATTTCTTTCGAAATTAACCACGAACTACGTCTACGCTCACACAATTTTCAACCCAGACAAGGATCAATGATAAATTCGAAAGCAATTTTACGCAATTATATAAAAAACACCAACTAACACCGCGAACTACAAAATGAGACTCTGATTCCTCCCAAGAGGATACGTAGGCATACGTTTAAAATTGTGGTGAGTCCCGCTAACTAAAATCCAAACCCTTTTTCTTGCTAACTAAAATTCAAACCCTTTTTCCTGCTAACTATAATTCAAACTCTTTTCCTGCTAACTTAAATTCAAACCCTTTTCCCGCTAACTAAAATTCAAACCCTTTTCCCCTGATAAAACACTAAAACCCTATTTCCTAAAGACCGCTCTTCTAACCCTTGTATCCTTGTGAATAAGGTAGATGAGGGGTGTCTAACACCTTCCCTTCGTCTAAAACCGAGTCAAATATCTAGAATCTCTAACTTTTAGGGGTATCCTTTATATTCCCTTCCTTAGGATAAAAATTAAGGGTGACGTCTCTCGTTTTCAAAACCAGTTACAACACCATGCTAACAACCTGCTATCAACAAGGACCTAAAATATATTGTTTTGGGGGAGGGTGATGGATTTCTTCCAGATAGAATTCAAAATATAAGGATAGGAATGAAATATCTTGGATTCATATTCAACTTGTGTATTTATAAATGTTGTGTGATTCATCCCCTAACAAGTAATTGTGGAATAAGATTGATAACGCCTCCCTCATATTCAACATTTTGTTTTTTTCTATTTTTCGTCACTAATTTTCTTTCCTTTTTATAGGTGTTTCTTATTGACAATTTGATGTCAATTTATGTCATACATTGCTTTTGATTTGTCAATTTTGTTTTATTTCTAATTTGAATGTTTTTTTAATATATAAATAGGACATCCATAATATACACAATTCATCCATAATCTCTTACAATTTTACTCATTCACACACACTTCTTTTTTTTGCAAATATCTTCTTCTTTCAAAATTTTATTTTTAATATCATTTGTGTTACTTTTATTTTAGTTTTTGGCCCGTGATTTCATACAAGGCCCCTCCCTCTTATTTTCAATTTTACTTTCTTAATTTATTTGTTACTCTAACCAGATGATTAAGATTCTTAATAGTTATTTGTTAAATTATATTTTTCTATACACAAACACCATACACATATTTTTTCATTTACTAATTTTTATATTCACATATGTTTTATTTCAAGCAGCAATCTTGCACAATGTCCCACATAAAAACAAGACTTCATCGTCCCTAATTCTTATTTGAATTTTTATGCTTTCCATATATTAACTTTTTTTTTCAATTGTTTAAATGATGAGGGTTGTCTAACCTGAACCACAATACAAACCGCATAGCCTTAAAAACTTCAAGAGATAAAACTGGTTGGTTTATGATGATTATTATTTTCAATAATTTTTTATATTTTTTGAAATCCTCATTTGATTCTTGTAAAAGTTAATACACTATGATTAGTATCTCTAATCATTAACATATACAATAATACTACCTTCCATCAAAAGTTTTTTCAATAAAATCACATGAAACACAAACCTTCTCCTTTTATCCACCGTTAGAACTACACTGCTTTGTTATCATAAAAATGACTTAATGAGGAAAAAAGAAAAATGGAAGAAGAGAAACTAGTTTTGTGAGAGAGAGAAAAGTGAAAGAGAAAAAGGTATATTGTTGTTACTGTAAACCGTAGGATGGAGGTATGTAGTTTTTTTTTATATTTTATTTTTACTTCTTTCCATGCCATGTGTCTTTCACCCACTGGACCCCAATTTCTACAATATTGACCAATTCAATATTGGTTATGTCCTATTTTATTTTCAAGTCACGTTAAGTTTATGATAACTAGTAAATAGGAGATCATTTTTTTTAATATTTTGAAACCATCTTTTATTTGTTATTTAATGGCCATTGGAGACTTAATTCATCATGTGTGTACATGTGTGTTTCATGGTTACAGAAATCAAGTATCCATTTTCTTTATTTTCTTGTTTTTGTTTTCATACTCTAAATAGAGCTTATGTAGAATGATTAAAATTTTGAGTTTGCAATTGGTTTGGACATTGTCTACTTTCCCTCTTTTACTAACCTTTCACCCTTAGTTCTAAATACTATACCCCTAAGTGTTGTTTGTTTTAATTTCATAATTACCTAATTAATTAATCCTCTAGATTTAATTTACTTAGTTGGTTGTTTAGCTTTAATTCTTAAATAAAACATAAAAATACCAAAATCTCTTACCTTGTGAATAAACTAATAAAATTGTATGTAATATAAAACTATTTTCACAATCAAATTAATCATTTTTTTTTCAAATAATAGGATGTCCATCTTCGATTAATTAAATCGCTTGACACATTGTCTACCAATTTATTATTCACAATCAAATATCAAAATCCACGTAATTCATCAAATATTCCACCTGCGAGCAACACGTGACCAATATCTGGCCACATGATGAGAGAGGCTATATCAGACTCCCTCTGCATCCTTCATGACGAGTAACACGCGGTCAATATCTGACCACGTGATAAAGAGACTATATCAAACTCTCCCGCTATACGTTTTAAAACAGTTAACCAACGTCAAAACTTTATTTTTCTAACATAATAAAAAACCCAAGATATTTTTGAAAAAGGATTAAGGAGAATTTCTTTCGAAATTAACCACGAACTACGTCTACGCTCACACAATTTTCAACCCAGACAAGGATCAATGATAAATTCGAAAGCAATTTTACGCAATTATATAAAAAACACCAACTAACACAGCGAACTACAAAATGAGACTCTGATTCCTCCCAAGAGGATACGTAGGCATACGTTTAAAATTGTGGTGAGTCCCGCTAACTAAAATCCAAACCCTTTTTCTTGCTAACTAAAATTCAAACCCTTTTTCATGCTAACTAAAATTCCAACTCTTTTCCTGCTAACTTAAATTCAAACCCTTTTCCCGCTAACTAAAATTCAAACCCTTTTCCCCTGATAAAACACTAAAACCCTATTTCCTAAAGACCGCTCTTCTAACCCTTGTATCCTTGTGAATAAGGTAGATGAGGGGTGTCTAACACCTTCCCTTCGTCTAAAACCGAGTCAAATATCTAGAATCTCTAACTTTTAGGGGTATCCTTTATATTCCCTTCCTTAGGATAAAAATTAAGGGTGGCGTCTCTCGTTTTCAAAACCAGTTACAACACCATGCTAACAACCTGCTATCAACAAGGACCTAAAATATATTGTTTTGGGGGAGGGTGATGGATTTCTTCCAGATAGAATTCAAAATATAAGGATAGGAATGAAATATCTTGGATTCATATTCAACTTGTGTATTTATAAATGTTGTGTGATTCATCCCCTAACAAGTAATTGTGGAATAAGATTGATAACGCCTCCCTCATATTCAACATTTTGTTTTTTTCTATTTTTCGTCACTAATTTTCTTTCCTTTTTATAGGTGTTTCTTATTGACAATTTGATGTCAATTTATGTCATACATTGCTTTTGATTTGTCAATTTTGTTTTATTTCTAATTTGAATGTTTTTTTAATATATAAATAGGACATCCATAATATACACAATTCATCCATAATCTCTTACAATTTTACTCATTCACACACACTTCTTTTTTTTGCAAATATCTTCTTCTTTCAAAATTTTATTTTTAATATCATTTGTGTTACTTTTATTTTAGTTTTTGGCCCGTGATTTCATACAAGGCCCCTCCCTCTTATTTTCAATTTTACTTTCTTAATTTATTTGTTACTCTAACCAGATGATTAAGATTCTTAATAGTTATTTGTTAAATTATATTTTTCTATACACAAACACCATACACATATTTTTTCATTTACTAATTTTTATATTCACATATGTTTTATTTCAAGCAGCAATCTTGCACAATGTCCCACATAAAAACAAGACTTCATCGTCCCTAATTCTTATTTGAATTTTTATGCTTTCCATATATTAACTTTTTTTTTCAATTGTTTAAATGATGAGGGTTGTCTAACCTGAACCACAATACAAACCGCATAGCCTTAAAAACTTCAAGAGATAAAAATGGTTGGTTTATGATGATTATTATTTTCAATAATTTTTTATATTTCTTGAAATCCTCATTTGATTCTTGTAAAAGCTAATACACTATGATTAGTATCTCTAATCATTAACATATACAATAATACTACCTTCCATCAAAAGTTTTTTCAATAAAATCACATGAAACACAAACCTTCTCCTTTTATCCACCGTTAGAACTACACTGCTTTGTTATCATAAAAATGACTTAATCAGGAAAAAAGAAAAATGGAAGAAGAGAAACTAGTTTTGTGAGAGAGAGAAAAGTGAAAGAGAAAAAGGTATATTGTTGTTACTGTGAAACGTAGGATGGAGGTATGTAGTTTTTTTTTATATTTTATTTTTACTTCTTACCATGCCATGTGTCTTTCACCCATTGGACCCCTTTTCTACAATTTTGACCAATTCAAAATTGGTTATGTCCTATTTTATTTTCAAGTCACGTTAACTTTATGATAACTAGTAAATAGGAGATTATTTTTTTTTAATATTTTGAAACCATCTTTTATTTGTTATTTAATGGCCATTGGAGCATTAATTCATCATGTGTGTTTCATGGTTACAGAAATCAAGTATCCATTTTCTTTATTTTCTTGTTTTTGTTTTCATACTCTAAATAGAGCTTATGTAGAATGATTAATATTTTGAGTTTGCAATTGGTTTGGACATTGTCTACTTTCCCTCTTTTACTAACCTTTCACCCTTAGTTCTAAATACTATACCCCTAAGTGTTGTTTGTTTTAATTGCATAATTACCTAATTAATTAATCCTCTAGATTTAATTTACTTAGTTGGTTGTTTAGTTTTAATTCTTAAATAAAACATAAAAATACCAAAATCTCTTACCTTGTGAATAAACTAATAAAATTGTATGTAATATAAAACTATTTTCACAATCAAATTAATCATTTTTTTTTCAAATAATAGGATGTCCATCTTCGATTAATTAAATCGCTTGACACATTGTCTACCAATTTATTATTCACAATCAAATATCAAAATCCACGTAATTCATCAAATATTCCACCTGCGAGCAACACGTGACCAATATCTGGCCACATGATGAGAGAGGCTATATCAGACTCCCTCTGCATCCTTCATGACGAGTAACACGCGGTCAATATCTGACCACGTGATAAGAAGACTATATCAAACTCTCCCGCTCTACGTTTTAAAACAGTTAACCAACGTCAAAACTTTATTTTTCTAACATAATAAAAAACCCAAGATATTTTTGAAAAAGGATTAAGGAGAATTTCTTTCGAAATTAACCACGAACTACGTCTACCCTCACACAATTTTCAACCCAGACAAGGATCAATGATAAATTTGAAAGCAATTTTACGCAATTATATAAAAAACACCAACTAACACCGCGAACTACAAAATGAGACTCTGATTCCTCCCAAGAGGATACGTAGGCATACGTTTAAAATTGTGGTGAGTCCCGCTAACTAAAATCCAAACCCTTTTTCTTGCTAACTAAAATTCAAACCCTTTTTCCTGCTAACTATAATTCAAACTCTTTTCCTGCTAACTTAAATTCAAACCCTTTTCCCGCTAACTAAAATTCAAACCCTTTTCCCCTGATAAAACACTAAAACCCTATTTCCTAAAGACCGCTCTTCTAACCCTTGTATCCTTGTGAATAAGGTAGATGAGGGGTGTCTAACACCTTCCCTTCGTCTAAAACCGAGTCAAATATCTAGAATCTCTAACTTTTAGGGGTATCCTTTATATTCCCTTCCTTAGGATAAAAATTAAGGGTGGCGTCTCTCGTTTTCAAAACCAGTTACAACACCATGCTAACAACCTGCTATCAACAAGGACCTAAAATATATTGTTTTGGGGGAGGGTGATGGATTTCTTCTAGATAGAATTCAAAATATAAGGATAGGAATGAAATATCTTGGATTCATATTCAACTTGTGTATTTATAAATGTTGTGTGATTCATCCCCTAACAAGTAATTGTGGAATAAGATTGATAACGCCTCCCTCATATTCAACATTTTGTTTTTTTCTATTTTTCGTCACTAATTTTCTTTCCTTTTTATAGGTGTTTCTTATTGACAATTTGATGTCAATTTATGTCATACATTGCTTTTGATTTGTCAATTTTGTTTTATTTCTAATTTGAATGTTTTTTTAATATATAAATAGGACATCCATAATATACACAATTCATCCATAATCTCTTACAATTTTACTCATTCACACACACTTCTTTTTTTTGCAAATATCTTCTTCTTTCAAAATTTTATTTTTAATATCATTTGTGTTACTTTTATTTTAGTTTTTGGCCCGTGATTTCATACAAGGCCCCTCCCTCTTATTTTCAATTTTACTTTCTTAATTTATTTGTTACTCTAACCAGATGATTAAGATTCTTAATAGTTATTTGTTAAATTATATTTTTCTATACACAAACACCATACACATATTTTTTCATTTACTAATTTTTATATTCACATATGTTTTATTTCAAGCAGCAATCTTGCACAATGTCCCACATAAAAACAAGACTTCATCGTCCCTAATTCTTATTTGAATTTTTATGCTTTCCATATATTAACTTTTTTTTTCAATTGTTTAAATGATGAGGGTTGTCTAACCTGAACCACAATACAAACCGCATAGCCTTAAAAACTTCAAGAGATAAAACTGGTTGGTTTATGATGATTATTATTTTCAATAATTTTTTATATTTTTTGAAATCCTCATTTGATTCTTGTAAAAGTTAATACACTATGATTAGTATCTCTAATCATTAACATATACAATAATACTACCTTCCATCAAAAGTTTTTTCAATAAAATCACATGAAACACAAACCTTCTCCTTTTATCCACCGTTAGAACTACACTGCTTTGTTATCATAAAAATGACTTAATGAGGAAAAAAGAAAAATGGAAGAAGAGAAACTAGTTTTGTGAGAGAGAGAAAAGTGAAAGAGAAAAAGGTATATTGTTGTTACTGTAAACCGTAGGATGGAGGTATGTAGTTTTTTTTTATATTTTATTTTTACTTCTTTCCATGCCATGTGTCTTTCACCCACTGGACCCCAATTTCTACAATATTGACCAATTCAATATTGGTTATGTCCTATTTTATTTTCAAGTCACGTTAAGTTTATGATAACTAGTAAATAGGAGATCATTTTTTTTAATATTTTGAAACCATCTTTTATTTGTTATTTAATGGCCATTGGAGACTTAATTCATCATGTGTGTACATGTGTGTTTCATGGTTACAGAAATCAAGTATCCATTTTCTTTATTTTCTTGTTTTTGTTTTCATACTCTAAATAGAGCTTATGTAGAATGATTAAAATTTTGAGTTTGCAATTGGTTTGGACATTGTCTACTTTCCCTCTTTTACTAACCTTTCACCCTTAGTTCTAAATACTATACCCCTAAGTGTTGTTTGTTTTAATTTCATAATTACCTAATTAATTAATCCTCTAGATTTAATTTACTTAGTTGGTTGTTTAGCTTTAATTCTTAAATAAAACATAAAAATACCAAAATCTCTTACCTTGTGAATAAACTAATAAAATTGTATGTAATATAAAACTATTTTCACAATCAAATTAATCATTTTTTTTTCAAATAATAGGATGTCCATCTTCGATTAATTAAATCGCTTGACACATTGTCTACCAATTTATTATTCACAATCAAATATCAAAATCCACGTAATTCATCAAATATTCCACCTGCGAGCAACACGTGACCAATATCTGGCCACATGATGAGAGAGGCTATATCAGACTCCCTCTGCATCCTTCATGACGAGTAACACGCGGTCAATATCTGACCACGTGATAAGGAGACTATATCAAACTCTCCCGCTCTACGTTTTAAAACAGTTAACCAACGTCAAAACTTTATTTTTCTAACATAATAAAAAACCCAAGATATTTTTGAAAAAGGATTAAGGAGAATTTCTTTCGAAATTAACCACGAACTACGTCTACGCTCACACAATTTTCAACCCAGACAAGGATCAATGATAAATTCGAAAGCAATTTTACGCAATTATATAAAAAACACCAACTAACACAGCGAACTACAAAATGAGACTCTGATTCCTCCCAAGAGGATACGTAGGCATACGTTTAAAATCGTGGTGAGTCCCGCTAACTAAAATCCAAACCCTTTTTCTTGCTAACTAAAATTCAAACCCTTTTTCATGCTAACTAAAATTCCAACTCTTTTCCTGCTAACTTAAATTCAAACCCTTTTCCCGCTAACTAAAATTCAAACCCTTTTCCCCTGATAAAACACTAAAACCCTATTTCCTAAAGATCGCTCTTCTAACCCTAGTATCCTTGTGAATAAGGTAGATGAGGGGTGTCTAACACCTTCCCTTCGTCTAAAACCGAGTCAAAGATCTAGAATCTCTAACTTTTAGGGGTATCCTTTATATTCCCTTCCTTAGGATAAAAATTAAGGGTGGCGTCTCTCGTTTTCAAAACCAGTTACAACACCATGCTAACAACCTGCTATCAACAAGGACCTAAAATATATTGTTTTGGGGGAGGGTGATGGATTTCTTCTAGATAGAATTCAAAATATAAGGATAGGAATGAAATATCTCGGATTCATATTCAACTTGTGTATTTATAAATGTTGTGTGATTCATCCCCTAACAAGTAATTGTGGAATAAGATTGATAACGCCTCCCTCATATTCAACATTTTGTTTTTTTCTATTTTTCGTCACTAATTTTCTTTCCTTTTTATAGGTGTTTCTTATTGACAATTTGATGTCAATTTATGTCACACATTGCTTTTGATTTGTCAATTTTGTTTTATTTCTAATTTGAATGTTTTTTTAATATATAAATAGGACATCCACAATATACACAATTCATCCACAATCTCTTACAATTTTACTCATTCACACACACTTCTTTTTTTTGTTGCAAATATCTTCTTCTTTCAAAATTTTATTTTTAATATCATTGGTGTTACTTTTATTTTAGCTTTTGGCCCATGATTTCATACAAGGCCCCTCCCTCTTATTTTCAATTTTACTTTCTTAATTTATTTGTTACTCTAACCAGATGATTAAGATTCCTAATAGTTATTTGTTAAATTATATTTTTCTATACACAAACACCATACACATATTTTTTCATTTACTAATTTTTTAATTTCACATATGTTTTATTTCAAGCAGCAATCTTGCACAAAGTCCCACATAGAAACAAGACTTCATCGTCCCTAATTCTCTTTTGAATTTTTATGCTTTCCATATATTAACTTATTTTTATTCAATTGTTTAAATGATGAGGGTTGTCTAACCTGAACCACAATACAAACCGCATAGCCTTAAAAACTTCAAGAGATAAAAATGGTTGGTTTATGATGATTATTATTTTCAATAATTCTTTATATTTTTTGAAATCCTCATTTGATTCTTGTAAAAGCTAATACACAATGATTAGTATCTCTAATCATAAACATATACAATAATACTACCTTCCATCAAAAGTTTTCAATAAAATCACATGAAACACAAATCTTCTCCTTTTATCCACCGTTAGAACTACACTGCTTTGTTATCATAAAAATGACTTAATCAGGAAAAAAGAAAAATGGAAGAAGAGAAACTAGTTTTGTGAGAGAGAGAAAAGTGAAAGAGAAAAGGGTATATGGTTGTTACTGTAAAACGTAGGATGGAGGTATGTAGTTTTTTTTTATATTTTATTTTTACTTCTTTCCACGCCATGTGTCTTTCACCCATTGGACCCCAATTTCTACAATTTTGACCAATTCAAAATTGGTTATCTCCTATTTTATTTTCAAGTCACCTTAAGTTTATGATAACAAGTAAATAGGAGATCATTTTTTTTAAATATTTTGAAACCACCTTTTATTTTTTATTTAATGGCCATTGGAGCATTAATTCATCATGTGTGTACATGTGTGTTTCATGGTTACAGAAATCAAGTATCCATTTTCTTTATTTTCTTGTTTTTGTTTTCATACTCTAAATAGAGCTTATGTAGAATGATTAAAATTTTGAGTTTGCAATTGGTTTGGACCTTGTCTACTTTCCCTCTTTTACTAACCTTTCACCCTTAGTTCTAAATACTATACCCCTAAGTGTTGTTTGATTTAATTTCATAATTACCTAATTAATTAATCCTCTAGATTTAATTTACTTAGTTGGTTGTTTAATTTTAATTCTTAAATAAAACATAAAAATACCAAAATCTCTTACCTTGTGAATAAACTAATAAAATTGTATGTAAAATAAAACTATTTTCACAATCAAATTAATCATTTTTTTCAAATAATAGGATGTCCATCTTCGATTAATTAAATCGCTTGACACATTGTCTACCAATTTATTATTCACAATCAAATATCAAAATCCATGTAATTCATCAAATATTCCACCTGCGAGCAACACGTGACCAATATCTGGCGACATGATGAGAGAGGCTATATCAGACTCCCTCTGCATCCTTCATGACGAGTAAACACGGTCAATATCTGACCACGTGATAAGGAGACTATATCAAACTCTCCCGCTCTATGTTTTAAAACAGTTAACCAACGTCAAAACTTTATTTTTATAACATAATAAAAAACCCAAGATATTTCCGAAAAAGGATTAAGGAGAATTTCTTTCGAAATTAACCACGAACTACGTCTACGCTCACACAATTTTCAACCCAGACAAGGTTCAATGATAAATTCGAAAGAAATTTTACGCAATTATATAAAAAACGCCAACTAACACCGCGAACTACGAAATGAGACTCTGATTCCTCCCAGGAGGATACGTAGGCATACGTTTAAAATCGTGGTGAGTCCCGCTAACTAAAATCCAAACCCTTTTTCTTGCTAACTAAAATTCAAACCCTTTTTCCTGCTAACTAAAATTCAAACTCTTTTCCTGCTAACTTAAATTCAAACCCTTTTCCCGCTAACTAAAATTCAAACCCTTTTCCCCTGATAAAACACTAAAACCCTATTTCCTAAAGATCGCTCTTCTAACCCGAGTATCCTTGTGAATAAGGTAGATGAGGGGTGTCTAACACCTTCCCTTCGTCTAAAACCGGGTCAAAGATCTAGAATCTCTAACTTTTAGGGGTATCCTTTATATTCCCTTCCTTAGGATAAAAATTAAGGGTGGCGACTCTCGTTTTCAAAACCAGTTACAACACCATGCTAACAACCTGCTATCAACAAGGACCTAAAATATATTGTTTTGGGGGAGGGTGATGGATTTCTTCTAGATAGAATTCAAAATATATGGATAAGAATGAAATATCTTGGATTCATATTCAACTTGTGTATTTATAAATGTTGTGTGGTTCATCCCCTAACATGTAATTATGGAATAAGATTGATAACGCCTCCCTCATATTCAATATTTTATTTTTTTCTATTTTTCGTCACTAATTTTCTTTCCTTTTTATAGGTGTTTCTTATTGACAATTTGATGTCAATTTATGTCACACATTGCTTTTGATTGGTCAATTTTGTTTTATTTCCAATTTGGATGTTTTTTTTAATATATAAATAGGACATCCACAATATACACAATTCATCCACAATCTCTTACAATTTTACTCATTCACACACACTTCTTTTTTTTGTTGCAAATATCTTCTTCTTTCAAAATTTTATTTTTAATATCATTGGTGTTACTTTTATTTTAGCTTTTGGCCCATGATTTCATACAAGGCCCCTCCCTCTTATTTTCAATTTTACTTTCTTAATTTATTTGTTACTCTAACCAGATGATTAAGATTCCTAATAGTTATTTGTTAAATTATATTTTTCTATACACAAACACCATACACATATTTTTTCATTTACTAATTTTTTAATTTCACATATGTTTTATTTCAAGCAGCAATCTTGCACAAAGTCCCACATAGAAACAAGACTTCATCGTCCCTAATTCTCTTTTGAATTTTTATGCTTTCCATATATTAACTTATTTTTATTCAATTGTTTAAATGATGAGGGTTGTCTAACCTGAACCACAATACAAACCGCATAGCCTTAAAAACTTCAAGAGATAAAAATGGTTGGTTTATGATGATTATTATTTTCAATAATTCTTTATATTTTTTGAAATCCTCATTTGATTCTTGTAAAAGCTAATACACAATGATTAGTATCTCTAATCATAAACATATACAATAATACTACCTTCCATCAAAAGTTTTCAATAAAATCACATGAAACACAAATCTTCTCCTTTTATCCACCGTTAGAACTACACTGCTTTGTTATCATAAAAATGACTTAATCAGGAAAAAAGAAAAATGGAAGAAGAGAAACTAGTTTTGTGAGAGAGAGAAAAGTGAAAGAGAAAAGGGTATATGGTTGTTACTGTAAAACGTAGGATGGAGGTATGTAGTTTTTTTTTATATTTTATTTTTACTTCTTTCCACGCCATGTGTCTTTCACCCATTGGACCCCAATTTCTACAATTTTGACCAATTCAAAATTGGTTATCTCCTATTTTATTTTCAAGTCACCTTAAGTTTATGATAACAAGTAAATAGGAGATCATTTTTTTTAAATATTTTGAAACCACCTTTTATTTTTTATTTAATGGCCATTGGAGCATTAATTCATCATGTGTGTACATGTGTGTTTCATGGTTACAGAAATCAAGTATCCATTTTCTTTATTTTCTTGTTTTTGTTTTCATACTCTAAATAGAGCTTATGTAGAATGATTAAAATTTTGAGTTTGCAATTGGTTTGGACCTTGTCTACTTTCCCTCTTTTACTAACCTTTCACCCTTAGTTCTAAATACTATACCCCTAAGTGTTGTTTGTTTTAATTTCATAATTACCTAATTAATTAATCCTCTAGATTTAATTTACTTAGTTGGTTGTTTAATTTTAATTCTTAAATAAAACATAAAAATACCAAAATCTCTTACCTTGTGAATAAACTAATAAAATTGTATGTAAAATAAAACTATTTTCACAATCAAATTAATCATTTTTTTCAAATAATAGGATGTCCATCTTCGATTAATTAAATCGCTTGACACATTGTCTACCAATTTATTATTCACAATCAAATATCAAAATCCATGTAATTCATCAAATATTCCACCTGCGAGCAACACGTGACCAATATCTGGCGACATGATGAGAGAGGCTATATCAGACTCCCTCTGCATCCTTCATGACGAGTAAACACGGTCAATATCTGACCACGTGATAAGGAGACTATATCAAACTCTCCCGCTCTATGTTTTAAAACAGTTAACCAACGTCAAAACTTTATTTTTATAACATAATAAAAAACCCAAGATATTTCCGAAAAAGGATTAAGGAGAATTTCTTTCGAAATTAACCACGAACTACGTCTACGCTCACACAATTTTCAACCCAGACAAGGTTCAATGATAAATTCGAAAGAAATTTTACGCAATTATATAAAAAACGCCAACTAACACCGCGAACTACGAAATGAGACTCTGATTCCTCCCAGGAGGATACGTAGGCATACGTTTAAAATCGTGGTGAGTCCCGCTAACTAAAATCCAAACCCTTTTTCTTGCTAACTAAAATTCAAACCCTTTTTCCTGCTAACTAAAATTCAAACTCTTTTCCTGCTAACTTAAATTCAAACCCTTTTCCCGCTAACTAAAATTCAAACCCTTTTCCCCTGATAAAACACTAAAACCCTATTTCCTAAAGATCGCTCTTCTAACCCGAGTATCCTTGTGAATAAGGTAGATGAGGGGTGTCTAACACCTTCCCTTCGTCTAAAACCGGGTCAAAGATCTAGAATCTCTAACTTTTAGGGGTATCCTTTATATTCCCTTCCTTAGGATAAAAATTAAGGGTGGCGACTCTCGTTTTCAAAACCAGTTACAACACCATGCTAACAACCTGCTATCAACAAGGACCTAAAATATATTGTTTTGGGGGAGGGTGATGGATTTCTTCTAGATAGAATTCAAAATATATGGATAAGAATGAAATATCTTGGATTCATATTCAACTTGTGTATTTATAAATGTTGTGTGGTTCATCCCCTAACATGTAATTATGGAATAAGATTGATAACGCCTCCCTCATATTCAATATTTTATTTTTTTCTATTTTTCGTCACTAATTTTCTTTCCTTTTTATAGGTGTTTCTTATTGACAATTTGATGTCAATTTATGTCACACATTGCTTTTGATTGGTCAATTTTGTTTTATTTCCAATTTGGATGTTTTTTTTAATATATAAATAGGACATCCACAATATACACAATTCATCCACAATCTCTTACAATTTTACTCATTCACACACACTTCTTTTTTTTTTGCAAATATCTTCTTCTTTCAAAATTTTATTTTTAATATCATTGGTGTTACTTTTATTTTAGTTTTTGGCCCATGATTTAATACAAGGCCCCTCCCTCTTATTTTCAATTTTACTTTCTTAATTTATTTGTTACTCTAACCAGATGATTAAGATTCCTAATAGTTATTTGTTAAATTATATTTTTCTATACACAAACACCATACACATATTTTTTCATTTACTAATTTTTTAAATTCACATATGTTTTATTTCAAGCAACAATCTAGCACAAAGTCCCACATAGAAATAAGACTTCATAGTCCCTAATTCTCTTTTGAATTTTTATGCTTTCCATATATTAACCTTTTTTCTTTCAATTGTTTAAATGATGAGGGTTGTCTAACCTGAACCACAATACAAACCGCATAGCCTTAAAAACTTCAAGAGATAAAAATGGTTGGTTTATGATGATTATTATTTTCAATAATTCTTTATATTTTTTGAAATCCTCATTTGATTCTTGTAAAAGCTAATACACTATGATTAGTATCTCTAATCATTAACATATACAATAATACTACCTTCCGTCAAAAGTTTTTTAATTAAAATCACATGAAACACAAATCTTCTCTTTTTATCCAGCGTTAGAACTACACTGTTTTGTTATCATAAAAATGACTTAATCAGGAAAAACGAAAAATGGAAGAAGAGAAACTAGTTTTCTGAGAGAGAGAAAAGTGAAAGAGAAAAGGGTATATTATTGTTACTGTAAAAAGTAGGATGGAGGTATGTAGTTTTTTTTTATATTTTATTTTTACTTCTTTCCATGCCATGTGTCTTTCACCCATTGGACCCCAATTTCTACAATTTTGACCAATTCAAAATTGGTTATGTCCTATTTTATTTTCAAGTCCGGTTAAGTTTATGATAACTAGTAAATAGGAGATCATTTTTTTAATATTTTGAAACCACCTTTTATTTGTTATTTAATGGCTATTGGAGTATTAATTCATCATGTGTGTACATGTGTGTTTCATGGTTACAGAAATCAAGTATCCATTTTCTTTATTTTCTTGTTTTTGTTTTCATACTCTAAATAGAGCTTATGTAGAATGATTAAAATTTTGAGTTTGCAATTGGTTTGGACCTTGTCTACTTTCCCTCTTTTACTAACCGTTCACCCTTAATTCTAAATACTATACCCCTAAGTGTTGTTTGTATTAATTTCTTAATTACCTAATTAATTAATCCTCTAGATTTAATTTACTTAATTGGTTGTTTAGTTTTAATTCTTAAATAAAACATAAAAATACGAAAATCTCTTACCTTGTGAATAAACTAATAAATTTGTATGTAAAATAAAACTATTTTCACAATTAAATTAATTATTTTTTTTCAAATAATAGGATGTCCATCTTCGATTAATTAAATCGCTTGACACATTGTCTACCAGTTTATTATTCACAATCAAATATCAAAATCCACGTAATTCATCAAATATTTCACCTGCGAGCAACACGTGACCAATATCTGGCCACATGATGAGAGAGGATATATCAGACTCCCTCTGCATCCTTCATGACGAGTAACACGCGGTCAATATCTGACCACGTGATGAGGAAACTATATCAAACTCTCCCGCTCTACGTTTTAAAACAGTTAACCAACGTCAAAACTTTATTTTTCTAACATAATAATAAATCCAAGATATTTTCGAAAAAGGATTAAGGAGAATTTCTTTCAAAATTAACCGCGAACTACGTCTACGCTCACACAATTTTCAACCCAGACAAGGTTCAATGATAAATTCGAAAGCAATTTTACGCAATTCTATAAAAAGCACCAACTAACACCGCGAACTAAGAAATGAGACTTTGATTCCTCCCAAGAGGATACGTAGGCATACGTTTAAAATCGTGGTGAGTCCCGCTAACTAAAATCCAAACCCTTTTTCTTGCTAACTAAAATTCAAACCCTTTTTCCTGCTAACTAAAATTCAAACTCTTTTCCTGCTAACTTAAATTAAAACCCTTTTCCCGCTAACTAAAATTCAAACCCTTTTCCCCTGATAAAACACTAAAACCCTATTTCCTAAAGATCGCTCTTCTAACCCTAGTATCCTTGTGACAAGGTAGATGAGGGGTGTCTAACACCTTCCCTTCGTCTAAAACCGATTCAAAGATCTAGAATCTCTAACTTTTAAGGGTATCATTTATATTCCCTTTCTTAGGATAAAAATTAAGGGTGGCGACTCACGTTTTCAAAACCAGTTACAACACCATGCTAACAACCTGCTATCAACAAGGACCTAAAATATATCGTTTTGGGGGAGGGTGATGGATTTCTTCTAGATAGAATTCAAAATATAAGGATAAGAATGAAATACATTGGATTCATATTCAACTTGTGAATTTATAAATGTTGTGTGGTTCATACCCTAACATGTAATTGTGGAATAAGATTGATAACGCCTCCTTCATATTCAACATTTTATTTGTTTTCTATTTTTTGTTACTAATTTTCTTTCCTTTTTATAGGTGTTTCTTATTGACAATTTGATTTCAATTTATGTCACACATTGCTTTTAATTGGTCAATTTTGTTTTATTTCTAATTTGGATGTTTTTTTAATATATAAATAGGACATCCACAATATACACAATTCATCCACAATCTCTTACAATTTTACTCATTCACACACACTTCTTTTTTTTTTTGCAAATATCTTCTTCTTTCAAAATTTTATTTTTAATATCATTGGTGTTACTTTTATTTTAGTTTTTGGCCCATGATTTCATACAAGGCCCCTCCCTCTTATTTTCAATTTTACTTTCTTAATTTATTTGTTACTCTAACCAGATGATTAAGATTCCTAATAGTTATTTTTTAATTTCTATTTTTCTATACACAAACAACATACACATATTTTTTCATTTACTAATTTTTTAATTTTACATATGTTTTATTTCAAGCAGCAATCTTGCACAAAGTCCCACATAGAAACAAGACTTCATCGTCCCTAATTCTCTTTTGAATTTTTATGCTTTTCATATATTAACTTTTTTTCTTCAATTATTTAAATGATGAGAGTTGTCTAAACTGAACCACAATACAAACCACATAGCCTTAAAAACTTAGAGAGATAAAAATGGTTGGTTTATGATGATTATTATTTTCAATAATTCTTTATATTTTTTGAAATCCTCATTTGATTCTTGTAAAAGTTAATACACTATTATTAGTATCTCTAATCATTAACATATACAATAATACTGCCTTCCATCAAAAGTTTTTTCAATAAAATCACATGAAACACAAATCTCCTCCTTTTATCCACCGTTAGAACTACACTGCTTTGTTGTCATAAAAATGATTTAATCAGGAAAAAAGAAAAATGGAAGAAGAGAAACTAGTTTTGTGAGAGAGAGAAAAGTGAAAGAGAAAAGGGTATATTGTTGTTACTGTAAAACGTAGGATGGAGGTATGTAGTTTTTTTTTTATATTTTATTTTTACTTCTTTCCATGCCATGTGTGTTGCACCCATTGGACCCCAATTTCTACAATTTTGACCAATTCAAAATTGGTTATGTGCTATTTTATTTTCAAGTCACGTTAAGTTTATGATAACTAGTAAATAGGAGATCATTTTTTTAATATTTTGAAACCACCTTTTATTTGTTATTTAATGGCCATTGGAGCATTAATTCATCATGTATGTACATGTGTGTTTCATGGTTACAGAAATCAAGTATCCATTTTCTTTATTTTCTTGTTTTTGTTTTCATGCTCTAGATAGAGCTTATGTAGAATGATTAAAATTTTGAGTTTGCAATTGGTTTGGACCTTGTCTACTTTCCCTCTTTTACTAACCTTTCACCCTTAGTTCTAAATACTATACCCCTAAGTGTTGTTTGTTTTAATTTCTTAATTACCTAATTAATTAATCCTCTAGATTTAATTTACTTAGTTGGTTGTTTAGTTTTAATTCTTAAATAAATCATAAAAATACCAAAATCTCTTACCTTGTGAATAAACCAATAAATTTGTATGTAAAATAAAACTATTTTCACAATCAAATTAATCATTTTTTTCAAATAATAAGATGTCCATCTTCGATTAATTAAATCGCTTGACACATTGTCTACCAGTTTATTATTCACAATCAAATATCAAAATTCACGTAATTCATCAAATATTCCACCTGCGAGCAGCACGTGACCAATATCTGTCCACATGATGAGAGAGGCTATATCAGACTCCCTCTGCATCCTTCATGACGAGTAACATGCGGTCAATATCTGGCCACGTGATGAGGAGACTATATCAGACTCTCCCGCTCTACGTTTTAAAATAGTTAACCAACGTCAAAACTTTATTTTTCTAACATAATAAAAAACCCAAGATATTTTCGAAAAAGGATTAAGGAGAATTTCTTTCGAAATTAACAGCGAACTACGTCTACGCTCACACAATTTTTAACCCAGACAAGGTTCAATGATAAATTCGAAAGCAATTTTACGCAATTCTATAAAAAACACCAACTAATACCGCGAACTAAGAATTGAGACTCTGATTCCTCCAAGAGGATACGTAGGCATACGTTTAAAATCATGGTGAGTCCCCCTAACTAAAATCCAAACCCTTTTTCTTGCTAACTAAAATTCAAACCCTTTTTCCTGCTAACTAAAATTCAAACTCTTTTCCTGCTAACTTAAATTCAAACCCTTTTCCCGCTAACTAAAACTCAAACCCTTTTCCCCCTGATAAAACACTAAAACCCTATTTCCTAAAGATCACTCTTCTAACCCTAGTATCCTTGTGAATAAGGTAGATGAGAGGTGTCTAACACCTTTCCTTCGTCTAAAACCGAGTCAAAGATCTAGAATCTCTAACTTTTAGGGGTATCCTTTATATTCCCTTCCTTAGGATAAAAATTAAGGGTGGCGACTCAGGTTTTCAAAACCAGTTACAACACCATGCTAATAACCTGCTATCAACAAGAACCTAAAATATATCGTTTTGGGGGAGGGTGATGGATTTCTTATAGATAGAATTCAAAATATAAGGATAAGAATGAAATATCTTGGATTCATATTCAACTTGTGTATTTATAAATGTTGTGTGGTTCATCCCCTAACATATAATTGTGGAATAAGATTGATAACGCCTACCTCATATTCAACATTTTCTTTTTTTCTATTTTTCGTCACTAATTTTATTTCCTTTTTATAGGTGTTTCTTATTGACAATTTGATGTCAATTTATGTCACACATTGCTTTTGATTGGTCAATTTTTTTATTATTTCCAATTTGGATGTTTTTTTAATATATAAATAGGACATCCACAATATACACAATTCATCCACAATCTCTTACAATTTTACTCATTCACACACACTTCTTTTTGTTTGCAAATATCTTCTTCTTTCAAAATTTTATTTTTAATATCATTGGTGTTACTTTTATTTTAGTTTTTGGCCCATGATTTCATACAAGGCCCCTCCCTCTTATTTTCAATTTTACTTTATTAATTTATTTGTTACTCTAACCAGATGATTAAGATTCCTAATAGTTATTTGTTAAATTATATTTTTCTATACACAAACACCATACACATATTTTTTCATTTACTAATTTTTAAATTCACATATGTTTTATTTCAAGCAACAATCTTGCACAAAGTCCCACATAGAAACAAGACTTCATCGTCCCTAATTCTCTTTTGAATTTTTATGCTTTCCATATATTAACTTATTTTTTTCAATTGTTTAAATGATGAGGGTTGTCTAACCTGAACCACAATACAAACCGCATAGCCTTAAAAACTTCAAGAGATAAAAATGGTTGGTTTATGATGATTATTATTTTCAATAATTCTTTATATTTCTTGAAATTCTCATTTGATTCTTGTAAAAGCTAATACACTATGATTAGTATCTCTAATCATTAACATATACAATAATACTACCTTCCATCAAAAGTTTTTTCAATAAAATCACATGAAACACAAACCTTCTCCTTTTATCCACCGTTAGAACTACACTGCTTTGTTATCATAAAAATGACTTAATCAGGAAAAAAGAAAAATGGAAGAAGAGAAACTAGTTTTGTGAGAGAGAGAAAAGTGAAAGAGAAAAGGGTATATGGTTGTTACTGTAAAACGTAGGATGGAGGTATGTAGTTTTTTTTTATATTTTATTTTTACTTCTTTCCACGCCATGTGTCTTTCACCCATTGGACCCCAATTTCTACAATTTTGACCAATTCAAAATTGGTTATCTCCTATTTTATTTTCAAGTCACCTTAAGTTTATGATAACAAGTAAATAGGAGACCATTTTTTTTTAATATTTTGAAACCACCTTTTATTTTTTATTTAATGGCCATTGGAGCATTAATTCATCATGTGTGTACATGTGTGTTTCATGGTTACAGAAATCAAGTATCCATTTTCTTTATTTTCTTGTTTTTGTTTTCATACTCTAAATAGAGCTTATGTAGAATGATTAAAATTTTGAGTTTGCAATTGGTTTGGACCTTGTCTACTTTCCCTCTTTTACTAACCTTTCACCCTTAGTTCTAAATACTATACCCCTAAGTGTTGTTTGTTTTAATTTCATAATTACCTAATTAATTAATCCTATAGATTTAATTTACTTAGTTGGTTGTTTAATTTTAATTCTTAAATAAAACATAAAAATACCAAAATCTCTTACCTTGTGAATAAACTAATAAAATTGTATGTAAAATAAAACTATTTTCACAATCAAATTAATCATTTTTTTCAAATAATAGGATGTCCATCTTCGATTAATTAAATCGCTTGACACATTGTCTACCAATTTATTATTCACAATCAAATATCAAAATCCACGTAATTCATCAAATATTCCACTTGCGAGCAACACGTGACCAATATCTGGCCACATGATGAGAGAGGCTATATCAGACTCCCTCTGCATCCTTCATGACGAGTAACACGCGGTCAATATCTGACCACGTGATGAGGAGACTATATCAAACTCTCCCGCTCAACGTTTTAAAACAGTTAACCAACATCAAAACTTTATTTTTATAACATAATAAAAAACCCAAGATATTTTCGAAAAAGGATTAAGGAGAATTTCTTTCGAAATTAACCACGAACTACGTCTACGCTCACACAATTTTTAACCCAGACAAGGTTCAATGATAAATTCGAAAGCAATTTTACGCAATTATATAAAAAACGCCAACTAACACCGTGAACTATGAAATGAGACTCTAATTCCTCCCAAGAGGATACGTAGGCATACGTTTAAAATCGTGGTGAGTCCCGCTAACTAAAATCCAAACCCTTTTTCTTGCTAACTAAAATTCAAACCCTTTTTCCTGCTAACTAAAATTCAAACTCTTTTCCTGCTAACTTAAATTCAAACCCTTTTCCCGCTAACTAAAATTCAAACCCTTTTTCCCTGATAAAACACTAAAACCTCATTTCCTAAAGATCGCTCTTCTAACCTGAGTATCCTTGTGAATAAGGTAGATGAGGGGTGTCTAACACCTTCCCTTCGTCTAAAACCGAGTCAAAGATCTAGAATCTCTAACTTTTAGGGGTATCCTTTATATTCCCTTCCTTAGGATAAAAATTAAGGGTGGCGACTCTCGTTTTCAAAACCAGTTACAACACCATGCTAACAACCTGCTATCAACAAGGACCTAAAATATATTGTTTTGGGGGAGGGTGATGGATTTCTTCTAGATAGAATTCAAAATATAAGGATAAGAATGAAATATCTTGGATTCATATTCAACTTGTGTATTTATAAATGTTGTGTGGTTCATCCCCTAACATGTAATTGTGGAATAAGATTGATAACGCCTCCCTCATATTCAATATTTTGTTTTTTTCTATTTTTCGTCACTAATTTTCTTTCCTTTTTATAGGTGTTTCTTATTGACAATTTGATGTCAATTAATGTCACACATTGCTTTTGATTGGTCAATTTTGTTTTATTTCCAATTTGGATGTTTTTTTTAATATATAAATAGGACATCCACAATATACACAATTCATCCACAATCTCTTACAATTTTACTCATTCACACACACTTCTTTTTTTTTTTGCAAATATCTTCTTCTTTCAAAATTTTATTTTTAATATCATTGGTGTTACTTTTATTTTAGTTTTTGGCACATGATTTCATACAAGGCCCCTCCCTCTTATTTTCAATTTTACTTTCTTAATTTATTTGTTACTCTAACCAGATGATTAAGATTCCTAATAGTTATTTGTTAAATTATATTTTTCTATACACAAACACCATACACATATTTTTTCATTTACTAATTTTTTAAATTCACATATGTTTTATTTCAAGGAATAATCTTGCACAAAGTCCCACATAGAAACAAGACTTCATAGTCCCTAATTCTCTTTTGAATTTTTATGCTTTCCATATATTAACCTTTTTTTTTTCAATTGTTTAAATGATGAGGGTTGTCTAACCTGAACCACAATACAAACCGCATAGCCTTAAAAACTTCAAGAGATAAAAATGGTTGGTTTATGATGATTATTATTTTCAATAATTCTTTATATTTTTTGAAATCCTCATTTGATTCTTGTAAAAGCTTATACACTATGATTAGTATCTCTAATCATTAACATATACAATAATACTACCTTCCATCAAAAGTTTTTTCAATAAAATCACATGAAACACAAATCTTCTCCTTTTATCCACCGTTAGAACTACGCTGCTTTGTTATCATAAAAATGACTTAATCAGGAAAAAAGAAAAATGGAAGAAGAGAAACTAGTTTTGTGAGAGAGAGAAAAGTGAAAGAGAAAAGGGTATATTATTGTTATTGTAAAACGTAGGATGTAGGTATGTAGTTTTTTTATATTTTATTTTTACTTCTTTCCATGCCATGTGTCTTTCACCCATTGGACCCCAATTTCTACAATTTTGACCAATTCAAAATTGGTTATGTCCTATTTTATTTTCAAGTCACGTTAAGTTTATGATAACTAGTAAATAGGAGATCATTTTTTTTTAATATTTTGAAACCACCTTTTATTTGTTATTTAATGGCCATTGGAGCATTAATTCATCATGTGTGTACATGTGTGTTTCATGGTTACAGAAATGGGGTATCCATTTTCTTTATTTTCTTGTTTTTGTTTTCATACTCTAAATAGAGCTTATGTAGAATGATTAAAATTTTGAGTTTGCAATTGGTTTGGACCTTGTCTACTTTCCCTCTTTTACTAACCTTTCACCCTTAGTTCTAAATACTATTCCCCTAAGTGTTGTTTGTTTTAATTTCTTAATTACCTAATTAATTAATCCTCTACATTTAATTTACTTAGTTGGTTGTTTAGTTTTAATTCTTAAATAAAACATAAAAATACCAAAATCTCTTACCTTGTGAATAAACTAATTAATTTGTATGTAAAATAAAACTATTTTCACAATCAAATTAATCATTTTTTTTCAAATAATAGGATGTCCATCTTTGATTAATTAAATCGCTTGACACATTGTCTACCAGTTTATTATTCACAATCAAATATCAAAATCCACGTAATTCATCAAATATTCCACATGCGAGCAACACGTGACCAATATCTGGCCACATGATGAGAGAGGCTATATCAGACTCCCTCTGCATCCTTCATGACGAGTAACACGCGGTCAATATCTGACCACGTGATGAGGAAACTATATCAAACTCTCCCGATCTACGTTTTAAAACAGTTAACCAACATCAAAACTTTATTTTTCTAACATAATAATAAACCCAAGATATTTTCGAAAAAGGATTAAGGAGAATTTCTTTCAAAATTAACCGCGAACTACGTCTACACTCACACAATTTTCAACCCAGACAAGGTTCAATGATAAATTCGAAAGCAATTTTACGCAATTCTATAAAAAGCACCAACTAACACCGCGAACTACGAAATGAGACTCTGATTCCTCCCAAGAGGATACGTAGGCATACGTTTAAAATCGTGGTGAGTCCCGCTAACTAAAATCCAAACCCTTTTTCTTGCTAACTAAAATTCAAACCCTTTTTCCTGCTAACTAAAAGTCAAACTCTTTTCCTGTTAACTTAAATTCAAACCCTTTTCCCGCTAACTAAAATTCAAACCCTTTTCCCCTGATAAAACACTAAAACCCTATTTCCTAAAGATCGCTCTTCTAACCCTAGTATCCTTGTGAACAAGGTAGATGAGGGGTGTCTAACACCTTCCCTTCGTCTAAAACCGAGTCAAAGATCTAGAATCTCTAACTTTTAGGGGTATCCTTTATATTCCCTTCCTTAGGATAAAAATTAAGGGTGGCGACTCTCGTTTTCAAAACCAGTTACAACACCATGCTAACAACCTGCTATCAACAAGGACCTAAAATATATTGTTTTGGGGGAGGGTGATGGATTTCTTCTAGATAGAATTCAAAATATAAGTATAAGAATGAAATATCTTGGATTCATATTCAACTTGTGAATTTATAAATGTTGTGTGGTTCATACTGTGATATGGTGGGAGAACTGACTTGAGGTTTTGCGTTTGTTTTTGCAAATGTTTCGGTTGAGCAAGAGTCGCCACCGACTTTTTATTTTATCCTAAGGAAAGGTTTAAAAAGCACAGCAAAAACCTTTGAGATATTTTCTTGGGTTCGGGGAGTAGATTATAGAAAGGGAAGGTATTAGTACCCCTTCTATCCATGGTTATCCATAGGCTCTTAGTTACTTGCTTAGATCAACTTGCCTTAATTTTCAATTGTTTGAAATGGTGCTTTGTGTGTGTGGGTTTGAAAATGTTTTGAAAAGAAGCCAATGTGGTGGCAACCTTTGTAATGATCCATGTTGGGATGTATACAAAGGTGTATGTCTTTTGAAAAGGTTTTCATATGTTTTTGAAAGTTGTTTTTAAAGTGTAGTGATGTGTGGTTTAAAAATAGGCAAGTGTTTTGTTTTGCAAGTTTGATTCAAGTAACTAAGAGTTTGTCTACTCCTAAATTTCTCAAAGATTTCTCCTATATTTTTTAACCCTTTTAACAATTTTGTTCCACCATTGCATTTGGTGGACAATCTTGTGTTAGGATGTGAAAGGGACGGGCGCGGGTCATCGTTTAGACCATAATTGCAATGGTGCCAAGTATCTTTGGGCAATTTTTCCTTGAAGGGACTTGATCATTTTTTAGGCAACTTTCGAAAGCGTCATTTAGGGACTATGATCATTTGAATTGTATTTGTTTTGCCCAAAGAGACCTAACATGCAATATGACCCATTATTTAAGGCAACAAGTGGAATACCCTAGGGGTGCAAGTGTGATTAGTGTTGTCCATTTTCATGCTTGTTTATCTTGAAGTTAGGTCAAACTATTTTGGTTAATTGATTTGCATACAAACCCTAATTCTAACATGGCATAATTAGAAAGCTTTAAAGTGCGAAAAATAAAGTTCCTAAGTTATTACAACACAATATATGGGAAGGGGGGTACAAATGTTCAAATGGGGGTATTTTGACAAGGAATTTAAACCTAACTATTACATCAAAATTGAATTATACAAATTATTTAATATACAATAATTAAATAAAAATGGAATAAATATGCAAGATGCAAAAAAATGTTTTTTATATGTATGAAAAAAGTGTTTTTTATATGTCAAATAAACAAAATAAAAAGTGTTAATTTTGGAGTTTTTATGTATTTTAGGGCAAAACCCTAATTTATTAAATAAAAGGTATTAATTATTTAATATGTACAATATTCATTAGTTATGTACAAAAAATAAATAAAAGAGAAGTATATTTGTCAAAAAGGTATTTTTAATCTTAAATATTAATAAAAATAAAAATGTATATATTTTGTATTTTTTAACCTAAATATACTAATATATATGTAAATATTTATCTTATATGATATATATTATATGTACAAAATTAAACTATTTAATATTTATAAAAAAAAAAGTATATTTTATGTAAAATGTTTTCAAGAGGTAATATAAAATAAAATCAGAAAATAAACATGTTTGCATTATTTTTTTAGTATTTTTTAAATAAAAGTATATCTAGGTATTTATTTATGTACAAATATCTATTTAAGCCAATAAATGCTTAATAAATACAAAAATGGTTTGAAAAATATTTTTTATATTTTTAATATTATGAGAAAAAATAAATAAATCAGAAATAAAAAGAAAAAATCAAAAAAATGATCAAAATAAACATAATGGGCCAAGGGGGTGTAAAAGTAAAAATAGGGTGTAAACTGAAATAACAAATCAGGCCCAGTCCACGTGGAGCTTCTTCAACCTCCAGCCATTCTTGTCTCAAAAACGCGCGCTTCTCAGACTTGTTCAAACATCCTGATTCTTTGATTTTTAACAAAAACTTACAACATCAAAAATATTAAGCATCAAACAACGAATCCATACATACCAAAAACTTGATCTAACTCTCATAAATGAGAGAGAATTTCTTCTCCCCCAATTCCTGACCTAGTTTTTGTTCCATGTTCATACATCAAATTCTCATAGCATACATAACATAAATGAAAACTAATTATATGGGCATGTTCAGGGCCATGAATGTGACATAATTTCTTCACAAATCTAAACCTAACAATGCCTGGATAGAGAGATAAGAGTTCATAAACTTACCTGTTCAGTTGGAATCGTATCTGGTGATGGAGGTGTTTTCAATGCAAGGTGATGATTGGTATAGCTTCCTTGATGTCCAGGGATGCTATTCCAAGCTTTAGTTTGCTTTGAAACCAAGTGAATCATGTTATGGAACTTCAACTGCAAAACAAAAAAAATGAAAATGGTGATGTTGCTTGGGAGTGTTACAGGTCGTGTTTGAGGCTTGGAATAGTTTCAAGGGATGATGTGGGATATGTTTGAAGTGGTTTTAGCAAGAATGCACGAATGGATTGAGTTATGGAACTCAATCTGCAGCAGGTGCCCTGTTTTGGGCAGTTCTATGGTGTTTTGAGGTTTGATGAGGTTTGGAAGGTGTTTAGCTCGTGTTTTAGGTCAGGGTGATTGTTTAGAATGTGCTCAGGAAGTTTGTCTAAGCTTGTGGTTGCAGCAAAGCCAGTTGGTCTAAGTTATGGCAAGTTTCTTCTATCTTAAGCAACAAAATGTCCACTTGAGTTTTAGACTGATAGAGGCCCTTCTAATGTGCTGCTAAGCTTACCCTTGATCAGTGGGATTAGTCTAATAACTTGTGCCAAGGAGATTTGCTGTGTACCTCTTGATTTGCTAATTGACATAAAGTTCTACTTTTGCAAAAATGGACATTATGCTTTTTCTATTTATGGCTTAGTTTTGCATACAATGCTTGAACACACAAAATAAGGTCTTGGCACAATAAGTTAGCATTAAATTTATGAGTGCAAAAGGGATATAGGACCTGTAATCAAGGAATGCAAGCTGAGTTCAAAATTTCCTAAGTGTATGAACATGAAAATTGGCCATAACAAAAGTGAGTTTTTCCCAACTTGCCAAATTCGATTCTCCCTAACCATGAGGTTGTTTGATGAGTTCTTGGACATTTTGGAAAGCTTGGAATGTGTACTACAATCCATCTTTGAAATGCAAATTGAAATTCCAAGTGGAAGTATGTGAAAAATGGTCTTGAAGTTAGGCAAAAATCCTGCCTAAAATAGGTCAAATTTCTCTAAGTTAAGAATGGTTTGGTACCCTTGTTCCAAAAATTGTAACTTGAGGTACAAGCTTCTTTTGAGGAAACTTTGTGAATCAAAGTTGTAGATTTTGAAATGTACTACAACTTTCATGTTTTGACTTTTGCTTGAATCCAAATGAATCTTGGTGAGAAAGTGGGACAAAGTTAGGAAAAAATTAGGGTTTTTCATAACTTGGAAAAATTCTAAGTTATGAAAAATCTTCATTTCAAACCGTAATTTGCAATTCTTGATTTCTTGATGAACAATTTTCATGATTTGGCATGTTTTGATGAAAAATGAATCTTGACACTTGATTTTGATCAAAAGGTCAAAGTTTGACTTTTCAGTATACAGTCAAAATTGATCAATTGACTGGAAAACTCAACTGTCAATCTTGTGCATTTGGAATCTTTTGAACTTGTTGAGTATGTCAAGACCATTCCATGGGATCCTTGAGTCCATATGTGAGCTTGGTTTTCCATTGGCTAGGTCAAACAGTCAAAAATTGCCTTTGTGCAGTCAAAACCCTAAAAATGACCATTTTGCCCTTTTGGTGATCTGATCAAATTTCTTGTGGAATTGTGATCCAAACTTGATCAAATGGTCCATGTGAGTTCATAATGTTGATGTGGGTTAATTTCCATGAGGTTTGACTGTCAATTGGCTACAGTTGACTTTTTCCCCAATACAGTTGATTTCTAGGTCAACTGTCCAATTGATTGGGCAAAATTTGGAATCAAGACTTGAAACTTGGTATGGATAAACTTGGGAGTCCAACATGAAGCATGAAAGTCATCTTAGGCATTTTAGGTCAAAATATCTTTGTGCAAACACAAACCCTAATTTGGGTCAACAGTGCTAGGAGAAGTCTTGCAGAGGAAACCCTAATTGGATCTTGAGCCCCAAGGGCCTTGTGATGAGAAAATGTTGAGAAAATGGGAGGGCAAATTTTGGGGTACAACAGTTGCCCCTGTTCAATCTTCTTGAACCTGAAGAGTTAGATTGGCAAGTTTGCCTTTCGTGACTCGAGGGTAAAAGGAGATTGGACACTAGAGTGCCCTGAAATTTGCACTCGCATGTTGGATTATCAGTAAATGTGATGTCGGGAATAGGCTTATAGATGCCATTTGGAGAGATGATGGATAGGGAGATGGGCTTATAGATGCCATCTGAAGTGTGACAGAACCTTGTCGGGAATGGGCTTTTAGATGCCATTTGGAAGTGTTGATCGCATAAGAGATTCCTTAGCGAGAACTTGTGTATTTTGAGAAAGACAGATGTTTTCCTGGCTTGTTACAGGTGTTGATCTTCAATCTCTTCATGCAGATATGCCCTGGCTAGATACAGGTGTCGAATCTACAATCGGGTGCTCACATATATGCCTTGGCTGGATACAAGAATCGAATCTTCGAACTCTTCAGATGTGCCCTGGCTAGATATAGGAATCGAATCCCGAATTGTGATAGTTGATAGATATGCCCTGGATGGATACAGGAATCGAATCTTTAAACTCTTCAAACGTACCCTGGCTAGATACAGGAATCGAGTCTGGAAATAGTTGTCAACAGATATGCCCTGGCTGGATACAGGAATCGAATCTTCGAACTCTTCAGATGTGCCCTGGCTAGATACAGGAATCGAATCCGGAATTGTGATAGTTGATAGATATGCCCTGGCTGGATACAGGAATCGAATCTTCAAACTCTTCAGACGTGCCCTAGCTAGATACAGGAATCGAGTCTGGAAATAGTCGTCAACAGATATGCCCTGGCTGGATACAGGAATCGAATCTGGAAACTGATCACTCACAGATGTGCCCTGGCTAGATACAGGAATCGAATCTGGAAACTGTGACAGTTGAAGGTAGTTGTCTTTTGGGTTGTCTTTTTCCCTGTAAAGGTAAAACATCAGTTGTATGCAATGTCATGATGTATGAAATGCATGATGTCATGATGTTCAAAATGAGATAGTGTTGTACGCACTTTATCATGTATGTAAGCAAGATGTATGAAATGTGAAATGTTTATGAATGTATTTTCATCTCGGAAAATAAATCCTTGACGATCGGCCGGGGAATTAAATCCTAGACTGACGTTGAAGAGTAGAGCTCTTTGCTTTCGCTGGGGATGATGGTTGCAAGAATATACCGGTAGGAGAAGATGACTCCGTTGGGGAATAAACTTGTTGGAGAGATTACTCTGAGGGGAATTATTCTGTGGGAAGAGATACTTCGCTGAAGTTTGATGAGAGCTTCGCTGAGGATTTCAATGATGGACTCCGCTGGGGATGACAATGATAAACTCCGCTGAGGATAGGAAGAACTTCGCCGAGGGCGATCTTCCGTGGCAATTAGCTGAGGATAACCCAGTTATAAGCCCTTGTGAGGAATAACTTTGAATAAATCCCGGGAGGGACGTCCATACTCTACAGGGGATAAGCTTCCAGAATCTACTGGGGATATGGATTCCAAATTTCCTGAGGAAACTTTCGGACTGTACTGGAAAATGGTTCCACTGGAGTGTCTGTATTCCGCCGGGGAACAATCTTAGATCAAGACTGCCGGGGATGCTTGCTGATGAATGCCTATACTCCGCTGGGGAATGTTGATATCTTCTGGGGATACCCAACTTCCTTTAGGCTGACCGTAGACTAACTCTGCTGGAGGAGAGTATTGTTGACTTGCTAGGGGAACATGGTGCCTATTGTAGAGCTGATGATAGACTAACTCTTCCTAGGGAGAGTATTGCTGATTCTTGTATTACTCTGTGGGGAGTTGAGATAACTTGGTCACATTCTTCAGTTGAATCTACCTTGGTACCCTGGCGGACAAAGCAACTAGACTACCTGGACAATTCTACATTGCCCCTACTTCTGATGTCACCTGTAATTAGTCTTTTGTTTCATATGCAAGTATTTATGAATTAGCAATTTAATGTCAAATGCATATATCAAAAATGAACATTGGACGTTCTTCGCAAGACAAAACAGAAAAAAGGAAAAACAATTGGCAATTTGTTTGGAAAAGTGAACTTGTATTGATTTTGAAATTTGCCTGTAAATAGGCGTTTTTTGTACAAGAGGCCGACGTCCTAGTAAGAGAACGCCGCCGAATAACATAAAGTTTATACAATTTTGAAAAGGAAACAAAACAACTATGTGCACAATGTTCCCACTGGGTTCCAACTCTGCTATCGCCTTTATGTCTTCAAGCGTCTCATCACTTTGCTGCTTAGTTGAAGATGAAGCTGATTGATCGATGCCGAAGTCTGAGCCAGATAGTTGATGCCGAATTCTGGATACAAGGTGATCCAATGAGACATAGTGTTATGCTTTATCCCTAACTTTTGCCTGGACCGCCCTTTCGGGTTTTCAGTCCACCGGGATACCCATTTTTTCCCAAGCCGCCTTTTCAGGTTTTCGACTTGCCGGGTGTACAAATTTTTTTCATTTCATCCCTTACTTTTGCCCGAACCCTTTTGGTTCGCCGGGAAGCCCTTATTTTTGCCTAGGTATGTCAACCTAGCGGGTCTTTGATTCATGCGTAGTATCTTTTACTATGTCTGCATTGGTGGGGTGAGGAAGGTCGTCACCATCCATGGTGGTCAGAATCATGGCTCCTCCTGAGAACACATGTTTAACCATAAATGGCCCTTCGTACGTAGGGGTCCATTTGCCCCGGGGATCACTTTGAGGAAGGATGATGCGTTTGATTACCAGGTCCCCAACTTGATACTCTTGTGGTCTGACTTTCTTGTTAAATACCCTGATCATCCGCTTTTGATACGTCTGACCATGACAGATAGCAGTGAGTCTCTTTTCGTCAATCAAGTTTAATTGATCAAGTCGAGTCTGGATCCAGTCATCTTCACTCAAGTCTGCATCCTTCATTATCCGGAGAGAGGGTATCTGGACTTCAATTGGCAAGACTGCCTCCATGCCATAGACCAAAGAAAAAGGAGTTGCCCCAGTTGACGTCCTTGCTGAGGTACGGTACCCATGAAGAGCAAATGGTAACATTTCGTGCCAATCTTTGTAGGTCACTGTCATCTTCTGCACAATTTTCTTGATGTTCTTATTTGCTGCTTCTACAGCCCCATTCATCTTCGGCCGATAAGGAGAAGAGTTGTGGTGCTGTATCTTGAATTGCTCGCAGAGCTCAGTGATCATCTTGTTGTTAAGATTGGTACCATTGTCCGTAATGATCCTTTCCGGGACGCCGTACCGACAGATCAGGTTATGCCGAATGAAACACGCCACGATGCTCTTGGTTACCGTGGCGTAGGAAGCTGCTTCTACCCACTTTGTGAAGTAATCAATCGCTACCAAGATGAAACGATGCCCGTTGGATGCTGTCGGTCGGATCTCGCCTATCATATCAATGCCCCACATTGCAAAAGGCCAAGGTGCCGTCAGGACGTTCAGAGGAACCGGAGGGATATGCACCTTATCAGCATAGATCTGGCATTTATGACAAGTTCGAGAATGTTGGTAACAGTCGGCTTCCATTGTGGACCAGAAATATCCTGCCCAAAAGATTTCTTTGCCATGGTGTGTCCACTGGAATGTGTTCCGAATGTACCTTCGTGTAGTTCTACCATGATTTTTTCTGCTTCAGTCTTATCCACACAACGCAGTAAAGTCGAATCATGGTTTCGTTTGTAGAGAATGTCGTGGCTGAGGAAGAATTTTGCCGCAAACCTTCTCAGAAACTTCTTATCATTGACAGACGCACCTTCAGGGTATTCCTGAGCTTCCAAGTATCTCTTCACCTCATGATACCAGGGTTTTTCAGTCACCTTTTCGGCCTCAAGATCGCAGCAGTATGCAGGTTCGTCCAACTTCCAGATAATGATCCGGGGAGCCTCGTTGTCCCATTTGACTTTGAACATTGAAGACATCGTAGCTAGTGCGTTCGCTAACTGATTCTCCTCTCTTGTGAAGTGTTCAAAAGTTATCTCTTCAAAGTCGGGAAGCAAAGTCAACACATACTCCTTGTAAGGAATAATATTTGGGTGTTTCGTATCCCACTCGCCTTTGATCTGATTGATCACGAGAGCGAAATCTCCAAAGACACTCAGAAACTTGATCCTTAAGTCGATTGCAGCTTGAATACCAATGACACATGCCTCATATTCTGCCATGTTGTTGGTGCAGTTGAAGCACAGCCGGGCGGTGAGTGGAGTATGAGTTCCTTTGGGGGATATGATTACAGCGCCGATTCCATTACCCAAAGCGTTCGAGGCTCCGTCAAAATGCATAGACCATCGGGATCCTTCCTCAGGTCCTTCATCCGGTCCAGGTACTTCACAATCAGTTACTACCATGATATCTTCGTCCGGAAATTCAAAGTTCAATGATTGGTAATCGTCCACAGGTTGGTGTGCCAAATGATCTGCCAGTACACTTCCCTTGATTGCTTTTTGAGTTGTGTACTGGATGTCATATTCTGTCAAGATCATTTGCCATCTTGCTATTCTTCCGGACAAAGCAGGCTTTTCGAATATGTACTTGATGGGATCCATCTTTAAAATCAACAGAGTAGTGTGAGTCAACATATACTGTCTCAGCCGGCGAGCAGCCCATACCAGAGCGCAGCAAGTTTTCTCGAGCAGTGAGTACCGAGACTCACAGTCGGTAAACTTTTTGCTCAGGTAATAAATAGCGTGCTCTTTTCGGCCAGACTCGTCATGCTGCCCCAGCACACACCCCATTGAGTTGTCAAGTACTGTCAAGTATAGTATTAGAGGTCTCCCTTCAACCGGAGGCATAAGAATGGGTGGTTCTTGGAGATACTCCTTTATCTTTTCGAAAGCGGCCTGACATTCATCGTTCCAACGTACTACTTGATCTTTCTTCAGCAATTTGAAGATTGGCTCACAGGTAGCAGTTAGATGTGAGATGAATCGGGCAATATAATTCAGTCGTCCCAGAAAGCCTCTGACTTCTTTCTCTGTCTTGGGATTCGGCATCTCTTGTATGGCTTTCACCTTGGCAGGGTCCACTTGAATACCTTTGTCGCTTACAATGAAACCTAGCAATTTTCCAGACCTCACCCCAAAGGTGCATTTGTTTGGGTTCAACCTCAGCTTGTACAACTTCAGTCGGTCAAACAGCTTCCGCAGATGGTCAAGGTGCTCCTCCTCAGTTTGGGACCTTGCAATCATATCATCGACGTACACTTCAATCTCATGGTGGATCATGTCATGAAATAAAGCAACCATGGCATGTTGGTAGGTTGCCCCGACATTTTTCAACCTGAATGGCATGACTTTGTAGCAGAAGGTGCCCCACTGAGTAACAAAGGTAGTCTTTTCCATATCTTCAGGATCCATCTTGATCTGATTATACCCTGAAAAACCATCCATGAAGGAGAACACCTTGTGTTGAGCAGTATTGTCAACAAGAACGTCGATGTGAGGTAGGGGGAAGTCATCCTTGGGGCTTGCCCTGTTTAGATCCCTGTAATCGACACACATTCTGACTTTACCATCTTTCTTTGGCACTGGAACCACGTTGGCCACCCATTGAGGATAAGAAGTTACTGCTAGAAACCCGGCATCAAATTGTTTCATAACCTCAGCCTTGATCTTTTCGGACATCTCTGGACGCATACGGCGGACCTTTTGCTTTACCGGAGGGCAGTCTTCCTTGGTAGGCAGGTGATGAACCACAATGTCGGCGTCCAAACCAGGCATGTCTTCGTAAGACCAAGCAAAGATCTCCATGTAATCATGTAGCATCTGGATCAATCGTTGCTTCACGCTGAGCTCTAGATTGGCACCAATCTTGACTTCTTTTCTATCTGTCTCAGTACCCAGGTTCACTGTTTCCACCGGCTCTTCATGCGGATGAATGACCCTCTCTTCCTGGAGTAGCAGTCTTGCGAGTTCACCAGGAACTTCGCAATCATCTTCACCTTCGTCTTCGGCCAAGTTGATCGGATTTTCGAAGTCATAACTGGCAGTAGCAGAGCTGTTACCAGTGAGATCCAGAGTGGATTAGAACCTGTATAAGTGAGTGTGTGTAAATATAGCTGTTTTGCAATATATAACACAAAAAGAAAAAGAGCACAAGATTTGAAATGCAACAAACGTCCAATGTTTTGATTAATGATATATGGAAATGTCATACAAAAAGCCCTCACAAAATGGAGCTACGGTGCCCCGGGTAGGACACCGAGCCAATAAAAGTTTCAACATATTGTTTGTTACAAATTGAAAACAAAAGAGTTAATTACTGCGTGACAAATGTAATAGGTGTAAAATCTTTTGCCGTCCAGTTGCTTGGTCCGTTGTTGGTGGTTGGATAGATTCAACTGTCAAATTCTGCTTCCTCTATGTCCTCCTCGATAGCATTCACCCTTGGGTTGGTGATGAACACCGGAGCCTTTCTGATCCTTTCCTTGCGAACAACCCTCTGAGTCTCTGCAGTGAAGCCCAGCCCAAACTGGTCGGTCTTTTGAGTGAAGTCAGGAAGTTGACCCCAGTTTGCACACTTGCCTTTCTCGATTACAGCCCGGGCATCCTTCAAGGAAGCCATCCTCAAAGGAAAGTCTTCTTCAACCACTGTCTCAGTTGACGCCAATGTTGGAGGTACCTCTTCAAAATGTTGAAAGGGGGTTTCAATAAAATCCCCGTCCATTTCAATATACCGGAATGAATTCAGATGACTTACCATGTATTCCTCCTCACCCTACACAGTAACAATCTTCCCTTTGACAGGGTATTTGAGCTTCTGGTGTAGAGTGGATGTTACAGCCCCAGCTTTGTGAATCCAGGGTCGACCCAGCAAACAGGAATAAGATGGACGAATATCCATCACATAGAACGTTAAGTCAAAGACTTGGGAACCCACACGGATAGGAATATCTACCTCACCGTGCACCATCCTCTTAGAACCGTCGAAGGCTCTAACAATGATGTTACTAGGTTTCAATTCCAGGCCCTCACAATCCAACCGATCTAAGGCCTTCTTGGGCAATACATTCAGGGAAGAGCCGGTGTCCACCAACACGTGTGCGAGAGTAGTGCCCCTGCATTCTATAGAAACATGCAGGGCATCATTGTGATTTTTTCCCTTGGCGGTAAGGTCTGCATCCGAGAAACCCAAACCATTGTCAGTTGTCAAATTAGCCACACAGTCAGTGAACTGATCTGCAGAGGTCTCTTGCGGCACATGGGCCGTTTTCAGAAACGAAATCAGGGCCTTGGCGTGGGCCTCTGAGCACAGCAGCAATGACAGCATAGAGATTTTGGAGGGGGTATGCCCCAGTTGTTCAACTACATTGAAGTCACTCTTTTTAATGATTTTAAGGATTTCCTCCATCTCTTGCTGGGAGGCTTCAACAACGGTCTTTTTTGGTGCCTCCGTCCGGGCAGGCAAATTGGTAGCAACTTCTTTGCCCCGAGCATCAGAGGACTCGGCGGCAGTAGTAGACACAGGAACTTGATTTGAAATATGCACACTTGCGGGTGTGATGATAAGAGGTTTTCGGATAACTGGCGGTGCAATGTCAGGCGAGAAGAGCCTGCCACTGCGAGTAATCTTGGCGGGACCAGTGATGTTACTGATACTGGTACCGGTGTTGAACTCCTGCTTCACTCCAAGCACATACACGTCTGCCCCATAGTGCCATGGGACAGCCTTGTCAGATTCATAGGGGAGGGGCCCCGGAACAGTAATGGTAATGGGTGCAACAGACATAATTTGGACTGGCTTCCTCGAGGGAGCCTTGGTAGGATTGTTGAAAATTGTGACGACAGATACTTCTTCAGCGGAAACAAACGGAACAACAGTTTTCTTGAACAGAATTTCTTTGCTATCCATCAGGCTTTGGATGCCTGATTTCAGCAGCGGACAACCGGTAGGGATAACAGCGCACAGGAGGCAACCCTTGCTATAACCCGGAAATAAACCGGCTAGCAGTAGGTTCCTCTTAACAGTCAATAGAGGGGTAGCAACATCATTCACCGAAACAGCATACAAATCTTCCTCGACGGCATTTACTCTATGCTGGGGCATAGGAGCAGTTACAACATTTGGCCTCTCAGGCGCCTCAAATTGAATTTCCTTCGCATCGATAAGGTCTTGAACCTTATTTCTCAGGGCCCAGCAATCATCGGTAGTATGCCCGGGGCTATCAGAATGATAAGCACAACAAGCATTTGGGTTATACTTAGGAGATGCAATATTCACGACCTTTGGAGCCTCCTTGACGGTCACCAAGTTGGTTGATAACAATTGCAGTAAGATTTGTGACAAGGTCATACTCAGCCGAGTATACTGCCTCTTGGGCCTCTCACCCCTTTGTTGATTGTACTGCTGAGGAGCAGCAACAGGTTTTGAAATTACCAAGGCATTGACAGCTTTCTGGCTTTCTGGCTTGACTTGTCTTCTAGGACCATAGACGGCACTAGCTTCCTTCTTGAAAGGCCTCTTCTCAGTACTTGTGGAGGCACCTTTCTGTATCTTTCCTGATCTGATGCCAGCTTTTATCCTTTCACCCGTCAGGATCAAATCCATAAACCCAGCGGAGGAATTACCAACCAGATGATTGAAGAATGGACCAGACAAGGTCCCTAGAAACATGTCAACCAGTTCACGATCAGTCAAAGGAGGCTGCACCCTGCCAGCCAAATCCCTCCATTTTTGTGCATATTCTTTGAACCCTTCGCCCGTTCCTAGAGACATACCCTGAAGTTGGGTACGCGTAGGAGCGAGGTCAGAATTGTATTGATATTGTCTATAAAATGCGGTAGCCAAATCTTCCCAATGTCGGATACTGGTTCCATCTAGCTGATAGAACCACTCAAGCTGTGACCCCGAAAGGCTATCTTGGAAGAAGTGGATCCAAAGGTTTTTGTCTGTCGTGTAAGGTTGGATCTTCCTTACGTACGATCTGAGATGCAGCTTTGGACAGGAAGCCCCGTCGTATTTGGCAAAGGCAGGCGCCTTGAACTTGTGTGGGATTACCACCCTAGAAGATAACCCTAAATCTCCGAAATCCAGCCCCGGCACATTTTGAATCTCCATGGCACTCAAGCGGTCCTCTAATTGCTTGTACCTGTCAGCAGCAGGAGGGTATTGTTCGTCATTGTAATCCGTCTCGTTGTCAGAGACTGCAGGACTAGGAGCTCCTCCCCCTTGGGGACTGTCTTTCTCTGCAGAGGAAGTAGAATGATCAGCCTCGTTATGGAGTGTGTTCCCAAACCTGCGTCCAGTATTGAACAACGCAGTCCTCTTCTTCTTCTTCTTCTTCTTTAGGAGCAGAGCCTTCAACTCTTGTTGACCTTGGGCCAAGCTCATGACCATCTCTTGAAACTGGGCATTCTGGGCCTGGAGGGCCTTGATTGCTTGCTCACTGGATGATTCTGGATTCATGATGACTGTTCAAAATAAACAGCGAAGAAGATTAAGCAACCTGTAGAAAAAGGGTACCTGTTATGCACATGATGCATGAGATGCTGTCTATGCAATGCATTCAAGGATTTTAGAAATTCACAATTGTTGCAGACAAAAAGAACGCACGTCATATAAGAAGAAATTTGTTAGTACATAAGTGCCCCATGGGCCAAATATTACAAAAACAACTTCTCAAGGTAAAAAGACGTTGCGCATCCTCTTTGGAGCAATGTAGGTGTTGAGGGCCTCTTGCTCATGGTATCGGCGGGTGAGCTCTAGAACCTTCTTCTCGCTGGCGTAGAAGCTGGCTTCAAAAGTGTTCCGTTCCTCCTTGAGTTGGATCCAACTCTTCTGCATCTCCTCCCACGATGTAGGCATGTCAGGGTGTAGGATGGTGTAGGGGACCTCTCCTTCCTTGACAGGCTCTTTAATCACAGGGAGAACATGAGGATAAGGCATCATTAGACTCTGGGCTCGGGCTCATACCCACTTGAGATAAGGTTCAAGAGGGATGGAGTTCTTGTGTCCCAGTGTCTTGCTATCAACCTTGTTGGGCATCCTCCAAGCTCTGATGAATCTTTGGCAAAGTCCTTGCGCATCATTGTCGAAGTCAAAAACTAGGTCAGGAATCAACATGTCGTGAGGGCCATCTCTTCGTGCATATCCAAATTGCCTAAAAGCTAGGCAAGGGTTGTAGGTGATACCTCCTCTGATTCCAAGTAAAGGAACATTAGGAAACTCTCCACAACGATCGAAGATGATGACATTTTCTCTGGACCGAGAACACCAATGTACATCAGAGTGAGTAAGAGTCATCAACCGTTGGGACCACCTTGAGCCTTGGTCATTCTTTAAGACAGATTGTGGAAGGTGCGAAATAAACCACCTTGCAAGGAGAGGAGTACAGCACATGAGAAAACCCCTCTTTCTCATTGTTCGTGTGTAAAATGAGTGAAGAATGTCCCCAAGCAATGTTGGTATTGGATTTCTGGACAAGAAGATTTTGACGGCGTTGACCTCTACAAGCTGGTCAGGATTTGGGAACAAGACCAACCCATAGATAAGGAGTGCCACAATCTCTTCAAAGGCTTGCAGGTCCAATGAGCTCCAACATTCTTGCGCCTTCTCAAACAAGAATTTTGCTAAGAAACCTTTGACGCCGCTTCTAGTTTCCCAATGCCCCTTGATGTCAGAAGGCTGTAGATGTAATGCTCGAGCAACATCTTCAGGCTTTGGTTCCTTTTCCGTACCGTTGAAAGGTAGTTGATTGAGGATAGGAATTCTCAGGAGTTGAGAAAATTCCTCCAAAGTGGGCACCAACTGGTAGTCAGGGAAAGTGAAACAGTGGTGAAGAGGGTCAAAGAACTGGAATAGAACTTTCATCATGTCCTCTTCAATGTTGGTGTTGACTAGGCTGAGCAGTCTACCATGTCTTTCACTGAAGGATGAGCTTTCGGGAATCCTTGAGGTGAGCTCCTTGAGTTGAGGAGAGATTCTCACAAGGTTGACTTGGATGGTTTTTCTGCGAGGAATTTCCATGACCTACAAAACAAGAACAAAGATGAAGATCTAAACCCTTGAAGTGGTTAGTAAATGCATATGATCTTCATGATGTATGCACAGGCATATGTACAAGCAAATCACACCAAACCCTAGTTTCAGTCTTGCATGGCGTTGCATAGGTAAGTACCCTCTTGAGTGTAGTTGGCTTAAAAACCTGTCCTATAAATAGTAACCGGGTTCTAAGGAGCTCAATATCATTGGATTATTTTCATTGTTCATTGTTTTGGTTTAGCCACTTAACTAGCGACCAAAATATTCCAAGAAAACAACCCTCAATGAGTGTAGTATCGAGTATCTACCAACTTCGGACTGCACCAAAGCCGGTCATCTCACTACCCCTAATGTAAGGCCAAGATGGTCAAGTAAGGTTCTAGGTCATTAGTGCTTAGTGACATCACTCAGCGGCCCCGTACTCTCCTTGATTGAACTCAAGGGTTACCGGTACTCACAAATATGTCGCACTAATATAGCTATTACTTTGACCGTGTCGGTATACCTTGCACAGTTTCCACAACGTATTCCTATCTATGAATGTTTCCCCAAAATCCGGGTGTAGGATTGCAAACCCAAACAAGAGAGCCAAAATATAAAGCAATCAAAACAAACAATTAGTCATGCAAGAGGGTGATATAAGCCCTAAGGTTACTCCACTTTTAAGATATTCCCCAGCAGAGTCGCCAGTTCTGTGATACGGTGGGAGAACTGACTTGAGGTTTTGCGTTTGTTTTCGCAAATGTTTCGGTTGAGCAAGAGTCGCCATCGACTTTTTATTTTATCCTAAGGAAAGGTTTAAAAAGCACAGCAAAAACCTTTGAGATATTTTCTTGGGTTCGGGGAGTAGATTATAGAAAGGGAAGGTATTAGCACCCTTTCTATCCATGGTTATCCATAGGCTCTTAGTTACTTGCTTAGATCAACTTGCCTTAATTTTCAATTGTTTGAAATGGTGCTTTGTGTATGTGGGTTTGAAAATGTTTTGAAAAGAAGCCAATGTGGTGGCAACCTTTGTAATGATCCATGTTGGGATGTATACAAAGGTGTATGTCTTTTGAAAAGGTTTTCATATGTTTTTGAAAGTTGTTTTGAAAGTGTAGTGATGTGTGGTTTAAAAATAGGCAAGTGTTTTGTTTTGCAAGTTTGATTCAAGTAACTAAGAGTTTGTCTACTCCTAAATTTCTCAAAGATTTCTCCTATGTTTTTTAACCCTTTTAACAATTTTGTTCCACCATTGCATTTGGTGGACAATCTTGTGTTAGGATGTGAAAGGGACGGGCGCGGGTCATCGTTTAGACTATAATTGCAATGGTGCCAAGTATCTTTGGGCAATTTTTCCTTGGAGGGACTTGATCATTTTTTAGGAAACTTTCGAAAGCGTCATCGAGGGACTATGATCATTGGAATTGTATTTGTTTTGCCCAAAGAGACCTAACATGCAATATGGCCCATTATTGAAGGCAACAAGTGGAATACCCTAGGGGTGCAAGTGTGATTAGTGTTGTCCATTTTCATGCTTGTTTATCTTGAAGTTAGGTCAAACTATTTTGGTTAATTGATTTGCATACAAACCCTAATTCTAACATGGCATAATTAGAAAGCTTTAAAGTGCGAAAAATAAAGTTCCTAAGTTATTACAACACAATATATGGGAAGGGGGGTACAAATGTTCAAATGGGGGTATTTTGACAAGGAATTTAAACCTAACTATTACATCAAAATTGAATTATACAAATTATTTAATATACAATAATTAAATAAAAATGGCATAAATATGCAAGATGTAAAAAAATGTTTTTTATATGTATGAAAAAAGTGTTTTTTATATGTCAAATAAACAAAATAAAAAGTGTTAATTTTGGAGTTTTTATGTATTTTAGGGCAAAACCCTAATTTATTAAATAAAAGGTATTAATTATTTAATATGTACAATATTCATTAGTTATGTACAAAAAATAAATAAAAGAGAAGTATATTTGTCAAAAAGGTATTTTTAATGTTAAATATTAATAAAAATAAAAATGTATATATTTTGTATTTTTTAACCTAAATATACTAATATATATGTAAATATTTATATTATATGATATATATTATATGTACAAAATTAAACTATTTAATATTTATAAAAAAAAAGTATATTTTATGTAAAATGTTTTCAAGAGGTAATATAAAATAAAATCAGAAAATAAACATGTTTGCATTATTTTTTTAGTATTTTTTAAATAAAAGTATATCTAGGTATTTATTTATGTACAAATATCTATTTAAGCCAATAAATGCTTAATAAATACAAAAATGGTTTGAAAAATATTTTATATATTTTTAATATTATGAGAAAAAATAAATAAATCAGAAATAAAAAGAAAAAATCAAAAAAATGATCAAAATAAGCATAATGGGCCAAGGGGGTGTAAAAGTAAAAATGGGGTGTAAACAGAAATAACAAATCAGGCCCAGCCCACGTGGAGCTTCTTCAACCTCCAGCCATTCTTGTCTCAAAAACGCGCGCTTCTCAGACTTGTTCAAACATCCTGATTCTTTGATTTTTAACAAAAACTTACAACATCAAAAATGTTAAGCATCAAACAACGAATCCATACATACCAAAAACTTGATCTAACTCTCAGAAATGAGAGAGAATTTCTTCTCCCCCAATTCCTGACCTAGTTTTTGTTCCATGTTCAGACATCAAATTCTCATAGCACACATAACATAAATGAAAACTAATTATATGGGCATGTTCAGGGCCATGAATGTGACATAATTTCTTCACAAATCTAAACCTAACAATGCCTGGATAGAGAGATAAGAGTTCATAAACTTACCTGTTCAGTTGGAATCGTATCTGGTGATGGAGGTGTTTTCAATGCAAGATGATGATTGGTATAGCTTCCTTGATGTCCAGGGATACTATTCCAAGCTTTAGTTTGCTTTGAAACCAAGTGAATCGTGTTATAGAACTTCAACTGCAAAACAAAAAAATGAAAATGGTGATGTTGCTTGGGAGTGTTACAGGTCGTGTTTAAGGCTTGGAATAGTTTCAAGGGATGATGTGGGATATGTTTGAAGTGGTTTTAGCAAGAATGCACGAATGGATTGAGTTATGGAACTCAATCTGCAGCAGGTGCCCTGTTTTGGGCAGTTCTATGGTGTTTTGTGGTTTGATGAGGTTTGGAAGGTGTTTAGCTCGTGTTTTAGGTCAGGGTGATTGTTTAGAATGTGCTTAGGAAGTTTGTCTAAGCTTGTGGTTGCAGCAAAGCCAGTTGGTCTAAGTTATGGCAAGTTTCTTCTATCTTAAGCAACAAAATGTCCACTTGAGTTTTAGACTGATAAAGGCCCCCCTAATGTGCTGCTAAGCTTGCCCTTGATCAGTGGGATTAGTCTAATAACTTATGCCAAGGAGATTTGCTGTGTACCTCTTGATTTGCTAATTGACATAAAGTTCTACTTTTGCAAAAATAGACATTATGCTTTTTCTATTTATGGCTTAGTTTTGCATACAATGCTTGAACACACAAAATAAGGTCTTGGCACAATGAGTTAGAATTAAATTTATGAGTGCAAAAGGGATATAGGACCTGTAATCAAGGAATGCAAGCTGAGTTCAAAATTGCCTAAGTGTATGAACATGAAAATTGGCCATAACAAAAGTGAGTTTTTCCCAACTTGCCAAATTCGATTCTCCCTAACCATGAGGTTGTTTGATGAGTTCTTGGACATTTTGGAAAGCTTGGAATGTGTACTACAATCCATCTTTGAAATGCAAATTGAAATTCCAAGTGGAAGTATGTGAAAAATGGTCTTGAAGTTAGGCAAAAATCCTGCCTAAAATAGGTCAAATTTCTCTAAGTTAAGAATGGTTTGGTACCCTTGTTCCAAAAATTGTAACTTGAGGTACAAGCTTCTTTTGAGGAAACTTTGTGAATCAAAGTTGTAGATTTTGCAATGGACTACAACTTTCATGTTTTGACTTTTGCTTGAATCAAAATGAATCTTGGTGAGAAAGTGGGACAAAGTTAGGAAAAAATTAGGGTTTTTCATAACTTAGAAAAATTCTAAGTTATGAAAAATCTTCATTTCAAACCCTAATTTGCAATTCTTGATTTCTTGATGAACAAGTTTCATGATTTGGCATGTTTTGATGAAAAATGAATCTTGACACTTGATTTTGACCAAAAGGTTAAAGTTTGACTTTTCAGTATACAGTCAAAATTGATCAATTGACTGGAAAATTCAACTGTCAATCTTGTGCATTTGGAATCTTTTGAACTTGTTGAGTATGTCAAGACCATTCCATGGGATCCTTGAGTCCATATGTGAGCTTGGTTTGCCATTGGCTAGGTCAAACAGTCAAAAATTGCCTTTGTGCAGTCAAAACCCTAAAAATGACCATTTTGCCCTTTTGGTGATCTGATCAAATTTCTTATGGAATTGTGATCCAAACTTGATCAAATGGTCCATGTGAGTTCATAATGTTGATGTGGATTAATTTCCATGAGGTTTGACTGTCAATTAGCTACAGTTGACTTTTTCCCCAATACCGTTGATTTCTAGGTCAACTGTCCAATTGACTGGGCAAAATTTGGAATCAAGACTTGAAACTTGGTATGGATAAACTTGGGAGTCCAACATGAAGCATGAAAGTCATCTTAGGCATTTTAGGTCAAAATATCTTTGTGCAAACACAAACCCTAATTTGGGTCAACAATGCTAGGAGAAGTCTTGCAGAGGAAACCCTAATTGGATCTTGAGCCCCAAGGGCCTTGTGATGAGAAAATGTTGAGAAAATGGGAGGGAAAATTTTGGGGTACAACACATACCCTAACATGTAATTGTGGAATAAGATTGATAACGCCTCCCTCATATTCAACATTTTATTTTTTTTCTATTTTTTGTCACTAATTTTCTTTCCTTTTTATAGGTGTTTCTTATTGACAATTTGATGTCAATTTATGTCACACATTGCTTTTGATTGGTCAATTTTGATTTATTTCCAATTTGGATGTTTTTTTAATATATAAATAGGACATCCACAATATACACAATTCATCCATAATCTCTTACAATTTTACTCATTCACACACACACTTCTTTTTTTTTGCAAATATCTTCTTCTTTCAAAATTTTATTTTTAATATCATTGGTGTTACTTTTATTTTAGTTTTTGGCCCATGATTTCATACAAGGCCCCTCCCTCTTATTTTCAATTTTACTTTCTTAATTTATTTGTTACTCTAACCAGATGATTAAGATTCCTAATAGTTATTTGTTAAATTATATTTTTCTATACACAAACACCATACACATATTTTTTCATTTACTAATTTTTTAATTTCACATATGTTTTATTTCAAGCAGCAATCTTGCACAAAGTCCCACATAGAAACAAGAATTCATCGTCCCTAATTCTCTTTTGAATTTTTATGCTTTCCATATATTAACTTATTTTTTTCAATTGTTTAAATGATGAGGGTTGTCTAACCTGAACCACAATACAAACCGCATAGCCTTAAAAACTTCAAGAGATAAAAATGGTTGGTTTATGATGATTATTATTTTCAATAATTCTTTATATTTTTTGAAATCCTCATTTGATTCTTGTAAAGGCTAATACACTATGATTAGTATCTCTAACCATTAACATATACAATAATACTACCTTCCATCAAAAGTTTTTTCAATAAAATCACATTAAACACAAATCTTCTCCTTTTATCCACCGTTAGAACTACACTGCTTTGTTATCATAAAAATGACTTAATCAGGAAAAAAGAAAAATGGAAGAAGAGAAACTAGTTTTGTGAGAGAGAGAAAAGTGAAAGAGAAAAGGGTATATTATTGTTACTGTAAAGCGTAGGATGGAGGTATGTAGTTGTTTTTATATTTTATTTTTACTTCTTTCCATGCCATGTGTCTTTCACCCATTGGACCCCAATTTCTACAATTTTGACCAATTCAAAATTGGTTATGTCCTATTTTATTTTCAAGTCACGTTTAGTTTATGATAACTAGTAAATAGGAGATCATTTTTTTTATTATTTTGAAACCACCTTTTATTTGTTATTTAATGGCCATTGGAGCATTAATTCATAATGTGTGTACATGTGGGTTTCATGGTTACAAAAATCAAGTATCCATTTTTTTTATTTTCTTGTTTTTGTTTTCATACTCTAAATAGAGCTTATGTAGAATGATTAAAATTTTGAGTTTGCAATTGCTTTGGACCTTGTCTACTTTCCCTCTTTTACTAACCTTTCACCCTTAGTTCTAAATACTATACCCCTAAGTGTTGTTTGTATTAATTTCTTAATTACCTAATTAATTAATCCTCTAGATTTAATTTACTTAGTTGGTTGTTTAGTTTTAATTCTTAAATAAAACATAAAAATACCAAAATCTCTTACCTTGTGAATAAACTAATAAATTTGTATGTAAAATAAAACTATTTTCACAATCAAATTAATCATTTTTTTCAAATAATAGGATGTCCATCTTCGATTAATTAAATCGCTTGACACATTGTCTACCAGTTTATTATTCACAATCAAATATCAAAATCCACGTAATTCATCAAATATTCCACCTGCGAGCAACACGTGACCAATATCTGGCCACATGATGAGAGAGGCTATATCAGACTCCCTCTGCATCCTTCATGACGAGTAACACGCGGTCAATATCTGACCACGTGATGAGGAAACTATATCAAACTCTCCCGCTCTACGTTTTAAAACAGTTAACCAACGTCAAAACTTTATTTTTCTAACATAATAATAAACCCAAGATATTTTCGAAAAAGGATTAAGGAGAATTTCTTTCAAAATTAACCGCGAACTACATCTACGCTCACACAATTTTCAACCCAGACAAGGTTCAATGATAAATTCGAAAGCAATTTTACGCAATTCTATAAAAAGCACCAACTAACACCGCGAACTACGAAATGAGACTCTGATTCCTCCCAAGAGGATACGTAGGCATACGTTTAAAATTGTGGTGAGTCCCGCTAACTAAAATCCAAACCCTTTTTCTTGCTAACTAAAATTCAAACCCTTTTTCCTGCTAACTAAAATTCAAACTCTTTTCCTGCTAACTTAAATTCAAACCCTTTTCCCGCTAACTTAAATTCAAACCCTTTTCCCCTAATAAAACACTAAAAGCCTATTTCCTAAAGATCGCTCTTCTAACCCTAGTATCCTTGTGAACAAGGTAGATGAGGGATGTCTAACACCTTCCCTTCGTCTAAAACCGAGTCAAAGATCTAGAATCTCTAACTTTTAGGGGTATCCTTAATATTCCCTTCCTTAGGATAAAAATTAAGGGTGACGACTCTTGTTTTCAAAACCAGTTACAACACCATGCTAACAACCTGCTATCAACAACGACCTAAAATATATTGTTTTGGGGAAGGGTGATGGATTTCTTCTAGATAGAATTCAAAATATAAGGATAAGAATGAAATATCTTGGATTCATATTCAACTTGTGTATTTATAAATGTTGTGTGGTTCATCCCCTAACATGTAATTGTGGAATAAGATTGATAACGCCTCCCTCATATTCAATATTTTGTTTTTTTCTATTTTTCATCACTAATTTTCTTTCGTTTTTATAGGTGTTTCTTATTGACAATTTGATGTCAATTTATGTCACACATTGCTTTTGATTGGTCAATTTTGTTTTATTTACAATTTGGATGTTTTTTTAATATATAAATAGGACATCCACAATCTCTTACAATTTTACTCATTCACACACACTTCTTTTTTTTGCAAATATCTTCTTCTTTCAAAATTTTATTTTTAATATCATTGGTGTTACTTTTATTTTAGTTTTTGGCCCATGATTTCATACAAGGCCCCTCCCTCTTATTTTCAATTTTACTTTCTTAATTTATTTGTTACTCTAACCAGATGATTAAGATTCCTAATAGTTATTTGTTAAATTATATTTTTCTATACACAAACACCATACACATATTTTTTCATTTACTAATTTTTTAATTTCACATATGTTTTATTTCAAGCAGCAATCTTGCAAAAAGTCCCACATAGAAACAAGACTTCATCGTCCCTAATTCTCTTTTGAATTTTTATGCTTTCCATATATTAACTTATTTTTTTTCAATTGTTTAAATGATGAGGGTTGTCTAACCTGAACCACAATACAAACCGCATAGCCTTAAAAACTTCAAGAGATAAAAATGGTTGGTTTATGATGATTATTATTTTCAATAATTCTTTATATTTTATGAAATCCTTATTTGATTCTTGTAAAAGCTAATACACTATGATTAGTATCTCTAATCATTAACATATACAATAATACTACCTTCCATCAAAAGTTTTTTCAATAAAATCACATGAAACACAAATCTTCTCCTTTTATCCACCGTTAGAACTACACTGCTTTGTTATCATAAAAATGACTTAATCAGGAAAAAAGAAAAATGGAAGAAGAGAAACTAGTTTTGTGAGAGAGAGAAAAGTGAAAGAGAAAAGGGTATATTATTGTTACTGTAAAACGTAGGATGGAGGTATGTAGTTTTTTTTATATTTTATTTTTACTTCTTTCCATGCCACGTGTCTTTCACCCATTGGACCCCAATTTCTACAATTTTGACCAATTCAAAATTGGTTATGTCCTATTTTATTTTCAAGTCACGTTTAGTTTATGATAACTAGTAAATAGGAGATCATTTTTTTTAATATTTTGAAACCACCTTTTATTTGTTATTTAATGGTCATTGGAGCATTAATTCATAATGTGTGTACATGTGGGTTTCATGGTTACAAAAATAAGTATCCATTTTTTTTATTTTCTTGTTTTTGTTTTCATACTCTAAATAGAGCTTATGTAGAATGATTAAAATTTTGAGTTTGCAATTGGTTTGGACCTTGTCTACTTTCCCTCTTTTACTAACCTTTCACCCTTAGTTCTAAATACTATACCCCTAAGTGTTGTTTGTATTAATTTCTTAACTACCTAATTAATTAATCCTCTAGATTTAATTTACTTAGTTGGTTGTTTAGTTTTAATTCTTAAATAAAACATAAAAAATACCAAAATCTCTTACCTTGTGAATAAACTAATAAATTTGTATGTAAAATAATACTATTTTCACAATCAAATTAATCATTTTTTTCAAATAATAGGATGTCCATCTTCGATTAATTAAATCCCTTGACACATTGTCTACCAGTTTATTATTCACAATCAAATATCAAAATCCACGTAATTCATCAAATATTCCACCTACGAGCAACACGTGACCAATATCTGGCCACATGATGAGAGAGGCTATATCAGACTCCCTCTGCATCCTTCATGACGAGTAACACGCGGTCAATATCTGACCACGTGATGAGGAAACTATATCAAACTCTCCCTCTCTACATTTTAAAACAGTTAACCAACGTCAAAACTTTATTTTTCTAACATAATAATAAACCCAAGATATTTTCGAAAAAGGATTAAGGAGAATTTCTTTTAAAATTAACCGCGAACTACGTCTACGCTCACACAATTTTCAACCCAGACAAGGTTCAATGATAAATTCGAAAGCAATTTTACGCAATTCTATAAAAAGCACCAACTAACACCGCGAACTACGAAATGAGACTCTGATTCCTCCCAAGAGGATACGTAGGCATACGTTTAAAATCGTGGTGAGTCCCGCTAACTAAAATCCAAACCCTTTTTCTTGCTAACTAAAATTCAAACCCTTTTTCCTGCTAACTAAAATTCAAACTCTTTTCCTGCTAACTTAAATTCAAACCCTTTTCCCGCTAACTAAAATTCAAACCCTCTTCCCCTAATAAAACACTAAAACCCTATTTCCTAAAGATCGCTCTTCTAACCCTAGTATCCTTGTGAACAAGGTAGATGAGGGATGTCTAACACCTTCCCTTCGTCTAAAACCGAGTCAAAGATCTAGAATCTCTAACTTTTAGGGGTATCCTTAATATTCCCTTCCTTAGGATAAAAATTAAGGGTGGCGACTCTCGTTTTCAAAACCAGTTACAACACCATGCTAACAACCTGCTATCAACAACGACCTAAAATATATTGTTTTGGGGAAGGGTGATGGATTTCTTCTAGATAGAATTCAAAATATAAGGATAAGAATGAAATATCTTGGATTCATATTCAACTTGTGTATTTATAAATGTTGTGTGGTTCATCCCCTAACATGTAATTATGGAATAAGATTGATAACGCCTCCCTCATATTCAATATTTTGTTTTTTTTCTATTTTTCATCACTAATTTTCTTTCGTTTTTATAGGTGTTTCTTATTAACAATTTGATGTCAATTTATGTCACACATTGCTTTTGATTGGTCAATTTTGTTTTATTTCCAATTTGGATGTTTTTTTAATATATAAATAGGACATCCACAATATACACAATTCATCCACAATCTCTTACAATTTTACTCATTCACACACACTTCTTTTTTTTTGCAAATATCTTCTTCTTTCAAAATTTTATTTTTAATATCATTGGTGTTACTTTTATTTTAGTTTTTGGCCCATGATTTCATACAAGGCCCCTCCCTCTTATTTTCAATTTTACTTTCTTAATTTATTTGTTACTCTAACCAGATGATTAAGATTCCTAATAGTTATTTGTTAAATTATATTTTTCTATACACAAACACCATACACATATTTTTTCATTTACTAATTTTTTAAATTCACATATGTTTTATTTCAAGCAACAATCTAGCACAAAGTCCCACATAGAAACAAGACTTCATAGTCCCTAATTCTCTTTTGAATTTTTATGCTTTCCATATATTAACCTTTTTTCTTTCAATTGTTTAAATGATGAGGGTTGTCTAACCTGAACCACAATACAAACCGCATAGCCTTAAAAACTTCAAGAGATAAAAATGGTTGGTTTATGATGATTATTATTTTCAATAATTCTTTATATTTTTTGAAATCCTCATTTGATTCTTGTAAAAGCTAATACACTATGATTAGTATCTCTAATCATTAACATATACAATAATACTACCTTCCGTCAAAAGTTTTTTAATTAAAATCACATGAAACACAAATCTTCTCTTTTTATCCAGCGTTAGAACTACACTGTTTTGTTATCATAAAAATGACTTAATCAGGAAAAACGAAAAATGGAAGAAGAGAAACTAGTTTTCTGAGAGAGAGAAAAGTGAAAGAGAAAAGGGTATATTATTGTTACTGTAAAAAGTAGGATGGAGGTATGTAGTTTTTTTTATATTTTATTTTTACTTCTTTCCATGCCATGTGTCTTTCACCCATTGGACCCCAATTTCTACAATTTTGACCAATTCAAAATTGGTTATGTCCTATTTTATTTTCAAGTCCGGTTAAGTTTATGATAACTAGTAAATAGGAGATCATTTTTTTAATATTTTGAAACCACCTTTTATTTGTTATTTAATGGCTATTGGAGTATTAATTCATCATGTGTGTACATGTGTGTTTCATGGTTACAGAAATCAAGTATCCATTTTCTTTATTTTCTTGTTTTTGTTTTCATACTCTAAATAGAGCTTATGTAGAATGATTAAAATTTTGAGTTTGCAATTGGTTTGGACCTTGTCTACTTTCCCTCTTTTACTAACCGTTCACCCTTAATTCTAAATACTATACCCCTAAGTGTTGTTTGTATTAATTTCTTAATTACCTAATTAATTAATCCTCTAGATTTAATTTACTTAATTGGTTGTTTAGTTTTAATTCTTAAATAAAACATAAAAATACGAAAATCTCTTACCTTGTGAATAAACTAATAAATTTGTATGTAAAATAAAACTATTTTCACAATTAAATTAATTATTTTTTTTCAAATAATAGGATGTCCATCTTCGATTAATTAAATCGCTTGACACATTGTCTACCAGTTTATTATTCACAATCAAATATCAAAATCCACGTAATTCATCAAATATTTCACCTGCGAGCAACACGTGACCAATATCTGGCCACATGATGAGAGAGGATATATCAGACTCCCTCTGCATCCTTCATGACGAGTAACACGCGGTCAATATCTGACCACGTGATGAGGAAACTATATCAAACTCTCCCGCTCTACGTTTTAAAACAGTTAACCAACGTCAAAACTTTATTTTTCTAACATAATAATAAATCCAAGATATTTTCGAAAAAGGATTAAGGAGAATTTCTTTCAAAATTAACCGCGAACTACGTCTACGCTCACACAATTTTCAACCCAGACAAGGTTCAATGATAAATTCGAAAGCAATTTTACGCAATTCTATAAAAAGCACCAACTAACACCGCGAACTAAGAAATGAGACTTTGATTCCTCCCAAGAGGATACGTAGGCATACGTTTAAAATCGTGGTGAGTCCCGCTAACTAAAATCCAAACCCTTTTTCTTGCTAACTAAAATTCAAACCCTTTTTCCTGCTAACTAAAATTCAAACTCTTTTCCTGCTAACTTAAATTCAAACCCTTTTCCCGCTAACTAAAATTCAAACCCTTTTCCCCTGATAAAACACTAAAACCCTATTTCCTAAAGATCGCTCTTCTAACCCTAGTATCCTTGTGACAAGGTAGATGAGGGGTGTCTAACACCTTCCCTTCGTCTAAAACCGATTCAAAGATCTAGAATCTCTAACTTTTAAGGGTATCATTTATATTCCCTTTCTTAGGATAAAAATTAAGGGTGGCGACTCACGTTTTCAAAACCAGTTACAACACCATGCTAACAACCTGCTATCAACAAGGACCTAAAATATATCGTTTTGGGGGAGGGTGATGGATTTCTTCTAGATAGAATTCAAAATATAAGGATAAGAATGAAATACATTGGATTCATATTCAACTTGTGAATTTATAAATGTTGTGTGGTTCATACCCTAACATGTAATTGTGGAATAAGATTGATAACGCCTCCTTCATATTCAACATTTTATTTGTTTTCTATTTTTTGTTACTAATTTTCTTTCCTTTTTATAGGTGTTTCTTATTGACAATTTGATTTCAATTTATGTCACACATTGCTTTTAATTGGTCAATTTTGTTTTATTTCTAATTTGGATGTTTTTTTAATATATAAATAGGACATCCACAATATACACAATTCATCCACAATCTCTTACAATTTTACTCATTCACACACACTTCTTTTTTTTTTTGCAAATATCTTCTTCTTTCAAAATTTTATTTTTAATATCATTGGTGTTACTTTTATTTTAGTTTTTGGCCCATGATTTCATACAAGGCCCCTCCCTCTTATTTTCAATTTTACTTTCTTAATTTATTTGTTACTCTAACCAGATGATTAAGATTCCTAATAGTTATTTTTTAATTTCTATTTTTCTATACACAAACAACATACACATATTTTTTCATTTACTAATTTTTTAATTTTACATATGTTTTATTTCAAGCAGCAATCTTGCACAAAGTCCCACATAGAAACAAGACTTCATCGTCCCTAATTCTCTTTTGAATTTTTATGCTTTTCATATATTAACTTTTTTTCTTCAATTATTTAAATGATGAGAGTTGTCTAAACTGAACCACAATACAAACCACATAGCCTTAAAAACTTAGAGAGATAAAAATGGTTGGTTTATGATGATTATTATTTTCAATAATTCTTTATATTTTTTGAAATCCTCATTTGATTCTTGTAAAAGTTAATACACTATTATTAGTATCTCTAATCATTAACATATACAATAATACTGCCTTCCATCAAAAGTTTTTTCAATAAAATCACATGAAACACAAATCTCCTCCTTTTATCCACCGTTAGAACTACACTGCTTTGTTGTCATAAAAATGATTTAATCAGGAAAAAAGAAAAATGGAAGAAGAGAAACTAGTTTTGTGAGAGAGAGAAAAGTGAAAGAGAAAAGGGTATATTGTTGTTACTGTAAAACGTAGGATGGAGGTATGTAGTTTTTTTTTTATATTTTATTTTTACTTCTTTCCATGCCATGTGTGTTGCACCCATTGGACCCCAATTTCTACAATTTTGACCAATTCAAAATTGGTTATGTGCTATTTTATTTTCAAGTCACGTTAAGTTTATGATAACTAGTAAATAGGAGATCATTTTTTTAATATTTTAAAACCACCTTTTATTTGTTATTTAATGGCCATTGGAGCATTAATTCATCATGTATGTACATGTGTGTTTCATGGTTACAGAAATCAAGTATCCATTTTCTTTATTTTCTTGTTTTTGTTTTCATGCTCTAGATAGAGCTTATGTAGAATGATTAAAATTTTGAGTTTGCAATTGGTTTGGACCTTGTCTACTTTCCCTCTTTTACTAACCTTTCACCCTTAGTTCTAAATACTATACCCCTAAGTGTTGTTTGTTTTAATTTCTTAATTACCTAATTAATTAATCCTCTAGATTTAATTTACTTAGTTGGTTGTTTAGTTTTAATTCTTAAATAAATCATAAAAATACCAAAATCTCTTACCTTGTGAATAAACCAATAAATTTGTATGTAAAATAAAACTATTTTCACAATCAAATTAATCATTTTTTTCAAATAATAAGATGTCCATCTTCGATTAATTAAATCGCTTGACACATTGTCTACCAGTTTATTATTCACAATCAAATATCAAAATTCACGTAATTCATCAAATATTCCACCTGCGAGCAGCACGTGACCAATATCTGTCCACATGATGAGAGAGGCTATATCAGATTCCCTCTGCATCCTTCATGACGAGTAACATGCGGTCAATATCTGGCCACGTGATGAGGAGACTATATCAGACTCTCCCGCTCTACGTTTTAAAATAGTTAACCAACGTCAAAACTTTATTTTTCTAACATAATAAAAAACCCAAGATATTTTCGAAAAAGGATTAAGGAGAATTTCTTTCGAAATTAACAGCGAACTACGTCTACGCTCACACAATTTTTAACCCAGACAAGGTTCAATGATAAATTCGAAAGCAATTTTACGCAATTCTATAAAAAACACCAACTAATACCGCGAACTAAGAATTGAGACTCTGATTCCTCCAAGAGGATACGTAGGCATACGTTTAAAATCATGGTGAGTCCCCCTAACTAAAATCCAAACCCTTTTTCTTGCTAACTAAAATTCAAACCCTTTTTCCTGCTAACTAAAATTCAAACTCTTTTCCTGCTAACTTAAATTCAAACCCTTTTCCCGCTAACTAAAACTCAAACCCTTTTCCCCCTGATAAAACACTAAAACCCTATTTCCTAAAGATCACTCTTCTAACCCTAGTATCCTTGTGAATAAGGTAGATGAGAGGTGTCTAACACCTTTCCTTCGTCTAAAACCGAGTCAAAGATCTAGAATCTCTAACTTTTAGGGGTATCCTTTATATTCCCTTACTTAGGATAAAAATTAAGGGTGGCGACTCAGGTTTTCAAAACCAGTTACAACACCATGCTAATAACCTGCTATCAACAAGAACCTAAAATATATCGTTTTGGGGGAGGGTGATGGATTTCTTATAGATAGAATTCAAAATATAAGGATAAGAATGAAATATCTTGGATTCATATTCAACTTGTGTATTTATAAATGTTGTGTGGTTCATCCCCTAACATATAATTGTGGAATAAGATTGATAACGCCTACCTCATATTCAACATTTTCTTTTTTTCTATTTTTCGTCACTAATTTTATTTCCTTTTTATAGGTGTTTCTTATTGACAATTTGATGTCAATTTATGTCACACATTGCTTTTGATTGGTCAATTTTTTTATTATTTCCAATTTGGATGTTTTTTTAATATATAAATAGGACATCCACAATATACACAATTCATCCACAATCTCTTACAATTTTACTCATTCACACACACTTCTTTTTGTTTGCAAATATCTTCTTCTTTCAAAATTTTATTTTTAATATCATTGGTGTTACTTTTATTTTAGTTTTTGGCCCATGATTTCATACAAGGCCCCTCCCTCTTATTTTCAATTTTACTTTATTAATTTATTTGTTACTCTAACCAGATGATTAAGATTCCTAATAGTTATTTGTTAAATTATATTTTTCTATACACAAACACCATACACATATTTTTTCATTTACTAATTTTTAAATTCACATATGTTTTATTTCAAGCAACAATCTTGCACAAAGTCCCACATAGAAACAAGACTTCATCGTCCCTAATTCTCTTTTGAATTTTTATGCTTTCCATATATTAACTTATTTTTTTCAATTGTTTAAATGATGAGGGTTGTCTAACCTGAACCACAATACAAACCGCATAGCCTTAAAAACTTCAAGAGATAAAAATGGTTGGTTTATGATGATTATTATTTTCAATAATTCTTTATATTTCTTGAAATTCTCATTTGATTCTTGTAAAAGCTAATACACTATGATTAGTATCTCTAATCATTAACATATACAATAATACTACCTTCCATCAAAAGTTTTTTCAATAAAATCACATGAAACACAAACCTTCTCCTTTTATCCACCGTTAGAACTACACTGCTTTGTTATCATAAAAATGACTTAATCAGGAAAAAAGAAAAATGGAAGAAGAGAAACTAGTTTTGTGAGAGAGAGAAAAGTGAAAGAGAAAAGGGTATATGGTTGTTACTGTAAAACGTAGGATGGAGGTATGTAGTTTTTTTTTATATTTTATTTTTACTTCTTTCCACGCCATGTGTCTTTCACCCATTGGACCCCAATTTCTACAATTTTGACCAATTCAAAATTGGTTATCTCCTATTTTATTTTCAAGTCACCTTAAGTTTATGATAACAAGTAAATAGGAGATCATTTTTTTTTAATATTTTGAAACCACCTTTTATTTTTTATTTAATGGCCATTGGAGCATTAATTCATCATGTGTGTACATGTGTGTTTCATGGTTACAGAAATCAAGTATCCATTTTCTTTATTTTCTTGTTTTTGTTTTCATACTCTAAATAGAGCTTATGTAGAATGATTAAAATTTTGAGTTTGCAATTGGTTTGGACCTTGTCTACTTTCCCTCTTTTACTAACCTTTCACCCTTAGTTCTAAATACTATACCCCTAAGTGTTGTTTGTTTTAATTTCATAATTACCTAATTAATTAATCCTATAGATTTAATTTACTTAGTTGGTTGTTTAATTTTAATTCTTAAATAAAACATAAAAATACCAAAATCTCTTACCTTGTGAATAAACTAATAAAATTGTATGTAAAATAAAACTATTTTCACAATCAAATTAATCATTTTTTTCAAATAATAGGATGTCCATCTTCGATTAATTAAATCGCTTGACACATTGTCTACCAATTTATTATTCACAATCAAATATCAAAATCCACGTAATTCATCAAATATTCCACTTGCGAGCAACACGTGACCAATATCTGGCCACATGATGAGAGAGGCTATATCAGACTCCCTCTGCATCCTTCATGACGAGTAACACGCGGTCAATATCTGACCACGTGATGAGGAGACTATATCAAACTCTCCCGCTCAACGTTTTAAAACAGTTAACCAACATCAAAACTTTATTTTTATAACATAATAAAAAACCCAAGATATTTTCGAAAAAGGATTAAGGAGAATTTCTTTCGAAATTAACCACGAACTACGTCTACGCTCACACAATTTTTAACCCAGACAAGGTTCAATGATAAATTCGAAAGCAATTTTACGCAATTATATAAAAAACGCCAACTAACACCGTGAACTATGAAATGAGACTCTAATTCCTCCCAAGAGGATACGTAGGCATACGTTTAAAATCGTGGTGAGTCCCGCTAACTAAAATCCAAACCCTTTTTCTTGCTAACTAAAATTCAAACCCTTTTTCCTGCTAACTAAAATTCAAACTCTTTTCCTGCTAACTTAAATTCAAACCCTTTTCCCGCTAACTAAAATTCAAACCCTTTTTCCCTGATAAAACACTAAAACCTCATTTCCTAAAGATCGCTCTTCTAACCTGAGTATCCTTGTGAATAAGGTAGATGAGGGGTGTCTAACACCTTCCCTTCGTCTAAAACCGAGTCAAAGATCTAGAATCTCTAACTTTTAGGGGTATCCTTTATATTCCCTTCCTTAGGATAAAAATTAAGGGTGGCGACTCTCGTTTTCAAAACCAGTTACAACACCATGCTAACAACCTGCTATCAACAAGGACCTAAAATATATTGTTTTGGGGGAGGGTGATGGATTTCTTCTAGATAGAATTCAAAATATAAGGATAAGAATGAAATATCTTGGATTCATATTCAACTTGTGTATTTATAAATGTTGTGTGGTTCATCCCCTAACATGTAATTGTGGAATAAGATTGATAACGCCTCCCTCATATTCAATATTTTGTTTTTTTCTATTTTTCGTCACTAATTTTCTTTCCTTTTTATAGGTGTTTCTTATTGACAATTTGATGTCAATTAATGTCACACATTGCTTTTGATTGGTCAATTTTGTTTTATTTCCAATTTGGATGTTTTTTTTAATATATAAATAGGACATCCACAATATACACAATTCATCCACAATCTCTTACAATTTTACTCATTCACACACACTTCTTTTTTTTTTTGCAAATATCTTCTTCTTTCAAAATTTTATTTTTAATATCATTGGTGTTACTTTTATTTTAGTTTTTGGCACATGATTTCATACAAGGCCCCTCCCTCTTATTTTCAATTTTACTTTCTTAATTTATTTGTTACTCTAACCAGATGATTAAGATTCCTAATAGTTATTTGTTAAATTATATTTTTCTATACACAAACACCATACACATATTTTTTCATTTACTAATTTTTTAAATTCACATATGTTTTATTTCAAGGAATAATCTTGCACAAAGTCCCACATAGAAACAAGACTTCATAGTCCCTAATTCTCTTTTGAATTTTTATGCTTTCCATATATTAACCTTTTTTTTTTCAATTGTTTAAATGATGAGGGTTGTCTAACCTGAACCACAATACAAACCGCATAGCCTTAAAAACTTCAAGAGATAAAAATGGTTGGTTTATGATGATTATTATTTTCAATAATTCTTTATATTTTTTGAAATCCTCATTTGATTCTTGTAAAAGCTAATACACTATGATTAGTATCTCTAATCATTAACATATACAATAATACTACCTTCCATCAAAAGTTTTTTCAATAAAATCACATGAAACACAAATCTTCTCCTTTTATCCACCGTTAGAACTACGCTGCTTTGTTATCATAAAAATGACTTAATCAGGAAAAAAGAAAAATGGAAGAAGAGAAACTAGTTTTGTGAGAGAGAGAAAAGTGAAAGAGAAAAGGGTATATTATTGTTATTGTAAAACGTAGGATGTAGGTATGTAGTTTTTTTATATTTTATTTTTACTTCTTTCCATGCCATGTGTCTTTCACCCATTGGACCCCAATTTCTACAATTTTGACCAATTCAAAATTGGTTATGTCCTATTTTATTTTCAAGTCACGTTAAGTTTATGATAACTAGTAAATAGGAGATCATTTTTTTTTAATATTTTGAAACCACCTTTTATTTGTTATTTAATGGCCATTGGAGCATTAATTCATCATGTGTGTACATGTGTGTTTCATGGTTACAGAAATGGGGTATCCATTTTCTTTATTTTCTTGTTTTTGTTTTCATACTCTAAATAGAGCTTATGTAGAATGATTAAAATTTTGAGTTTGCAATTGGTTTGGACCTTGTCTACTTTCCCTCTTTTACTAACCTTTCACCCTTAGTTCTAAATACTATTCCCCTAAGTGTTGTTTGTTTTAATTTCTTAATTACCTAATTAATTAATCCTCTAGATTTAATTTACTTAGTTGGTTGTTTAGTTTTAATTCTTAAATAAAACATAAAAATACCAAAATCTCTTACCTTGTGAATAAACTAATTAATTTGTATGTAAAATAAAACTATTTTCACAATCAAATTAATCATTTTTTTTCAAATAATAGGATGTCCATCTTTGATTAATTAAATCGCTTGACACATTGTCTACCAGTTTATTATTCACAATCAAATATCAAAATCCACGTAATTCATCAAATATTCCACATGCGAGCAACACGTGACCAATATCTGGCCACATGATGAGAGAGGCTATATCAGACTCCCTCTGCATCCTTCATGACGAGTAACACGCGGTCAATATCTGACCACGTGATGAGGAAACTATATCAAACTCTCCCGATCTACGTTTTAAAACAGTTAACCAACATCAAAACTTTATTTTTCTAACATAATAATAAACCCAAGATATTTTCGAAAAAGGATTAAGGAGAATTTCTTTCAAAATTAACCGCGAACTACGTCTACACTCACACAATTTTCAACCCAGACAAGGTTCAATGATAAATTCGAAAGCAATTTTACGCAATTCTATAAAAAGCACCAACTAACACCGCGAACTACGAAATGAGACTCTGATTCCTCCCAAGAGGATACGTAGGCATACGTTTAAAATCGTGGTGAGTCCCGCTAACTAAAATCCAAACCCTTTTTCTTGCTAACTAAAATTTAAACCCTTTTTCCTGCTAACTAAAAGTCAAACTCTTTTCCTGCTAACTTAAATTCAAACCCTTTTCCCGCTAACTAAAATTCAAACCCTTTTCCCCTGATAAAACACTAAAACCCTATTTCCTAAAGATCGCTCTTCTAACCCTAGTATCCTTGTGAACAAGGTAGATGAGGGGTGTCTAACACCTTCCCTTCGTCTAAAACCGAGTCAAAGATCTAGAATCTCTAACTTTTAGGGGTATCCTTTATATTCCCTTCCTTAGGATAAAAATTAAGGGTGGCGACTCTCGTTTTCAAAACCAGTTACAACACCATGCTAACAACCTGCTATCAACAAGGACCTAAAATATATTGTTTTGGGGGAGGGTGATGGATTTCTTCTAGATAGAATTCAAAATATAAGTATAAGAATGAAATATCTTGGATTCATATTCAACTTGTGAATTTATAAATGTTGTGTGGTTCATACTGTGATATGGTGGGAGAACTGACTTGAGGTTTTGCGTTTGTTTTTGCAAATGTTTCGGTTGAGCAAGAGTCGCCACCGACTTTTTATTTTATCCTAAGGAAAGGTTTAAAAAGCACAGCAAAAACCTTTGAGATATTTTCTTGGGTTCGGGGAGTAGATTATAGAAAGGGAAGGTATTAGTACCCCTTCTATCCATGGTTATCCATAGGCTCTTAGTTACTTGCTTAGATCAACTTGCCTTAATTTTCAATTGTTTGAAATGGTGCTTTGTGTGTGTGGGTTTGAAAATGTTTTGAAAAGAAGCCAATGTGGTGGCAACCTTTGTAATGATCCATGTTGGGATGTATACAAAGGTGTATGTCTTTTGAAAAGGTTTTCATATGTTTTTGAAAGTTGTTTTTAAAGTGTAGTGATGTGTGGTTTAAAAATAGGCAAGTGTTTTGTTTTGCAAGTTTGATTCAAGTAACTAAGAGTTTGTCTACTCCTAAATTTCTCAAAGATTTCTCCTATATTTTTTAACCCTTTTAACAATTTTGTTCCACCATTGCATTTGGTGGACAATCTTGTGTTAGGATGTGAAAGGGACGGGCGCGGGTCATCGTTTAGACCATAATTGCAATGGTGCCAAGTATCTTTGGGCAATTTTTCCTTGAAGGGACTTGATCATTTTTTAGGCAACTTTCGAAAGCGTCATTTAGGGACTATGATCATTTGAATTGTATTTGTTTTGCCCAAAGAGACCTAACATGCAATATGACCCATTATTTAAGGCAACAAGTGGAATACCCTAGGGGTGCAAGTGTGATTAGTGTTGTCCATTTTCATGCTTGTTTATCTTGAAGTTAGGTCAAACTATTTTGGTTAATTGATTTGCATACAAACCCTAATTCTAACATGGCATAATTAGAAAGCTTTAAAGTGCGAAAAATAAAGTTCCTAAGTTATTACAACACAATATATGGGAAGGGGGGTACAAATGTTCAAATGGGGGTATTTTGACAAGGAATTTAAACCTAACTATTACATCAAAATTGAATTATACAAATTATTTAATATACAATAATTAAATAAAAATGGAATAAATATGCAAGATGCAAAAAAATGTTTTTTATATGTATGAAAAAAGTGTTTTTTATATGTCAAATAAACAAAATAAAAAGTGTTAATTTTGGAGTTTTTATGTATTTTAGGGCAAAACCCTAATTTATTAAATAAAAGGTATTAATTATTTAATATGTACAATATTCATTAGTTATGTACAAAAAATAAATAAAAGAGAAGTATATTTGTCAAAAAGGTATTTTTAATCCTAAATATTAATAAAAATAAAAATGTATATATTTTGTATTTTTTAACCTAAATATACTAATATATATGTAAATATTTATCTTATATGATATATATTATATGTACAAAATTAAACTATTTAATATTTATAAAAAAAAAAGTATATTTTATGTAAAATGTTTTCAAGAGGTAATATAAAATAAAATCAGAAAATAAACATGTTTGCATTATTTTTTTAGTATTTTTTAAATAAAAGTATATCTAGGTATTTATTTATGTACAAATATCTATTTAAGCCAATAAATGCTTAATAAATACAAAAATGGTTTGAAAAATATTTTTTATATTTTTAATATTATGAGAAAAAATAAATAAATCAGAAATAAAAAGAAAAAATCAAAAAAATGATCAAAATAAACATAATGGGCCAAGGGGGTGTAAAAGTAAAAATAGGGTGTAAACTGAAATAACAAATCAGGCCCAGTCCACGTGGAGCTTCTTCAACCTCCAGCCATTCTTGTCTCAAAAACGCGCGCTTCTCAGACTTGTTCAAACATCCTGATTCTTTGATTTTTAACAAAAACTTACAACATCAAAAATATTAAGCATCAAACAACGAATCCATACATACCAAAAACTTGATCTAACTCTCATAAATGAGAGAGAATTTCTTCTCCCCCAATTCCTGACCTAGTTTTTGTTCCATGTTCATACATCAAATTCTCATAGCATACATAACATAAATGAAAACTAATTATATGGGCATGTTCAGGGCCATGAATGTGACATAATTTCTTCACAAATCTAAACCTAACAATGCCTGGATAGAGAGATAAGAGTTCATAAACTTACCTGTTCAGTTGGAATCGTATCTGGTGATGGAGGTGTTTTCAATGCAAGGTGATGATTGGTATAGCTTCCTTGATGTCCAGGGATGCTATTCCAAGCTTTAGTTTGCTTTGAAACCAAGTGAATCATGTTATGGAACTTCAACTGCAAAACAAAAAAAATGAAAATGGTGATGTTGCTTGGGAGTGTTACAGGTCGTGTTTGAGGCTTGGAATAGTTTCAAGGGATGATGTGGGATATGTTTGAAGTGGTTTTAGCAAGAATGCACGAATGGATTGAGTTATGGAACTCAATCTGCAGCAGGTGCCCTGTTTTGGGCAGTTCTATGGTGTTTTGAGGTTTGATGAGGTTTGGAAGGTGTTTAGCTCGTGTTTTAGGTCAGGGTGATTGTTTAGAATGTGCTCAGGAAGTTTGTCTAAGCTTGTGGTTGCAGCAAAGCCAGTTGGTCTAAGTTATGGCAAGTTTCTTCTATCTTAAGCAACAAAATGTCCACTTGAGTTTTAGACTGATAGAGGCCCTTCTAATGTGCTGCTAAGCTTACCCTTGATCAGTGGGATTAGTCTAATAACTTGTGCCAAGGAGATTTGCTGTGTACCTCTTGATTTGCTAATTGACATAAAGTTCTACTTTTGCAAAAATGGACATTATGCTTTTTCTATTTATGGCTTAGTTTTGCATACAATGCTTGAACACACAAAATAAGGTCTTGGCACAATAAGTTAGCATTAAATTTATGAGTGCAAAAGGGATATAGGACCTGTAATCAAGGAATGCAAGCTGAGTTCAAAATTTCCTAAGTGTATGAACATGAAAATTGGCCATAACAAAAGTGAGTTTTTCCCAACTTGCCAAATTCGATTCTCCCTAACCATGAGGTTGTTTGATGAGTTCTTGGACATTTTGGAAAGCTTGGAATGTGTACTACAATCCATCTTTGAAATGCAAATTGAAATTCCAAGTGGAAGTATGTGAAAAATGGTCTTGAAGTTAGGCAAAAATCCTGCCTAAAATAGGTCAAATTTCTCTAAGTTAAGAATGGTTTGGTACCCTTGTTCCAAAAATTGTAACTTGAGGTACAAGCTTCTTTTGAGGAAACTTTGTGAATCAAAGTTGTAGATTTTGAAATGTACTACAACTTTCATGTTTTGACTTTTGCTTGAATCCAAATGAATCTTGGTGAGAAAGTGGGACAAAGTTAGGAAAAAATTAGGGTTTTTCATAACTTGGAAAAATTCTAAGTTATGAAAAATCTTCATTTCAAACCGTAATTTGCAATTCTTGATTTCTTGATGAACAATTTTCATGATTTGGCATGTTTTGATGAAAAATGAATCTTGACACTTGATTTTGATCAAAAGGTCAAAGTTTGACTTTTCAGTATACAGTCAAAATTGATCAATTGACTGGAAAACTCAACTGTCAATCTTGTGCATTTGGAATCTTTTGAACTTGTTGAGTATGTCAAGACCATTCCATGGGATCCTTGAGTCCATATGTGAGCTTGGTTTTCCATTGGCTAGGTCAAACAGTCAAAAATTGCCTTTGTGCAGTCAAAACCCTAAAAATGACCATTTTGCCCTTTTGGTGATCTGATCAAATTTCTTGTGGAATTGTGATCCAAACTTGATCAAATGGTCCATGTGAGTTCATAATGTTGATGTGGGTTAATTTCCATGAGGTTTGACTGTCAATTGGCTACAGTTGACTTTTTCCCCAATACAGTTGATTTCTAGGTCAACTGTCCAATTGATTGGGCAAAATTTGGAATCAAGACTTGAAACTTGGTATGGATAAACTTGGGAGTCCAACATGAAGCATGAAAGTCATCTTAGGCATTTTAGGTCAAAATATCTTTGTGCAAACACAAACCCTAATTTGGGTCAACAGTGCTAGGAGAAGTCTTGCAGAGGAAACCCTAATTGGATCTTGAGCCCCAAGGGCCTTGTGATGAGAAAATGTTGAGAAAATGGGAGGGCAAATTTTGGGGTACAACAGTTGCCCCTGTTCAATCTTCTTGAACCTGAAGAGTTAGATTGGCAAGTTTGCCTTTCGTGACTCGAGGGTAAAAGGAGATTGGACACTAGAGTGCCCTGAAATTTGCACTCGCATGTTGGATTATCAGTAAATGTGATGTCGGGAATAGGCTTATAGATGCCATTTGGAGAGATGATGGATAGGGAGATGGGCTTATAGATGCCATCTGAAGTGTGACAGAACCTTGTCGGGAATGGGCTTTTAGATGCCATTTGGAAGTGTTGATCGCATAAGAGATTCCTTAGCGAGAACTTGTGTATTTTGAGAAAGACAGATGTTTTCCTGGCTTGTTACAGGTGTTGATCTTCAATCTCTTCATGCAGATATGCCCTGGCTAGATACAGGTGTCGAATCTACAATCGGGTGCTCACAGATATGCCTTGGCTGGATACAAGAATCGAATCTTCGAACTCTTCAGATGTGCCCTGGCTAGATATAGGAATCGAATCCCGAATTGTGATAGTTGATAGATATGCCCTGGATGGATACAGGAATCGAATCTTTAAACTCTTCAAACGTACCCTGGCTAGATACAGGAATCGAGTCTGGAAATAGTTGTCAACAGATATGCCCTGGCTGGATACAGGAATCGAATCTTCGAACTCTTCAGATGTGCCCTGGCTAGATACAGGAATCGAATCCGGAATTGTGATAGTTGATAGATATGCCCTGGCTGGATACAGGAATCGAATCTTCAAACTCTTCAGACGTGCCCTAGCTAGATACAGGAATCGAGTCTGGAAATAGTCGTCAACAGATATGCCCTGGCTGGATACAGGAATCGAATCCGGAAACTGATCACTCACAGATGTGCCCTGGCTAGATACAGGAATCGAATCTGGAAACTGTGACAGTTGAAGGTAGTTGTCTTTTGGGTTGTCTTTTTCCCTGTAAAGGTAAAACATCAGTTGTATGCAATGTCATGATGTATGAAATGCATGATGTCATGATGTTCAAAATGAGATAGTGTTGTACGCACTTTATCATGTATGTAAGCAAGATGTATGAAATGTGAAATGTTTATGAATGTATTTTCATCTCGGAAAATAAATCCTTGACGATCGGCCGGGGAATTAAATCCTAGACTGACGTTGAAGAGTAGAGCTCTTTGCTTTCGCTGGGGATGATGGTTGCAAGAATATACCGGTAGGAGAAGATGACTCCGTTGGGGAATAAACTTGTTGGAGAGATTACTCTGAGGGGAATTATTCTGTGGGAAGAGATACTTCGCTGAAGTTTGATGAGAGCTTCGCTGAGGATTTCAATGATGGACTCCGCTGGGGATGACAATGATAAACTCCGCTGAGGATAGGAAGAACTTCGCCGAGGGCGATCTTCCGTGGCAATTAGCTGAGGATAACCCAGTTATAAGCCCTTGTGAGGAATAACTTTGAATAAATCCCGGGAGGGACGTCCATACTCTACAGGGGATAAGCTTCCAGAATCTACTGGGGATATGGATTCCAAATTTCCTGAGGAAACTTTCGGACTGTACTGGAAAATGGTTCCACTGGAGTGTCTGTATTCCGCCGGGGAACAATCTTAGATCAAGACTGCCGGGGATGCTTGCTGATGAATGCCTATACTCCGCTGGGGAATGTTGATATCTTCTGGGGATACCCAACTTCCTTTAGGCTGACCGTAGACTAACTCTGCTGGAGGAGAGTATTGTTGACTTGCTAGGGGAACATGGTGCCTATTGTAGAGCTGATGATAGACTAACTCTTCCTAGGGAGAGTATTGCTGATTCTTGTATTACTCTGTGGGGAGTTGAGATAACTTGGTCACATTCTTCAGTTGAATCTACCTTGGTACCCTGGCGGACAAAGCAACTAGACTACCTGGACAATTCTACATTGCCCCTACTTCTGATGTCACCTGTAATTAGTCTTTTGTTTCATATGCAAGTATTTATGAATTAGCAATTTAATGTCAAATGCATATATCAAAAATGAACATTGGACGTTCTTCGCAAGACAAAACAGAAAAAAGGAAAAACAATTGGCAATTTGTTTGGAAAAGTGAACTTGTATTGATTTTGAAATTTGCCTGTAAATAGGCGTTTTTTGTACAAGAGGCCGACGTCCTAGTAAGAGAACGCCGCCGAATAACATAAAGTTTATACAATTTTGAAAAGGAAACAAAACAACTATGTGCACAATGTTCCCACTGGGTTCCAACTCTGCTATCGCCTTTATGTCTTCAAGCGTCTCATCACTTTGCTGCTTAGTTGAAGATGAAGCTGATTGATCGATGCCGAAGTCTGAGCCAGATAGTTGATGCCGAATTCTGGATACAAGGTGATCCAATGAGACATAGTGTTATGCTTTATCCCTAACTTTTGCCTGGACCGCCCTTTCGGGTTTTCAGTCCACCGGGATACCCATTTTTTCCCAAGCCGCCTTTTCAGGTTTTCGACTTGCCGGGTGTACAAATTTTTTTCATTTCATCCCTTACTTTTGCCCGAACCCTTTTGGTTCGCCGGGAAGCCCTTATTTTTGCCTAGGTATGTCAACCTAGCGGGTCTTTGATTCATGCGTAGTATCTTTTACTATGTCTGCATTGGTGGGGTGAGGAAGGTCGTCACCATCCATGGTGGTCAGAATCATGGCTCCTCCTGAGAACACATGTTTAACCATAAATGGCCCTTCGTACGTAGGGGTCCATTTGCCCCGGGGATCACTTTGAGGAAGGATGATGCGTTTGATTACCAGGTCCCCAACTTGATACTCTTGTGGTCTGACTTTCTTGTTAAATACCCTGATCATCCGCTTTTGATACGTCTGACCATGACAGATAGCAGTGAGTCTCTTTTCGTCAATCAAGTTTAATTGATCAAGTCGAGTCTGGATCCAGTCATCTTCACTCAAGTCTGCATCCTTCATTATCCGGAGAGAGGGTATCTGGACTTCAATTGGCAAGACTGCCTCCATGCCATAGACCAAAGAAAAAGGAGTTGCCCCAGTTGACGTCCTTGCTGAGGTACGGTACCCATGAAGAGCAAATGGTAACATTTCGTGCCAATCTTTGTAGGTCACTGTCATCTTCTGCACAATTTTCTTGATGTTCTTATTTGCTGCTTCTACAGCCCCATTCATCTTCGGCCGATAAGGAGAAGAGTTGTGGTGCTGTATCTTGAATTGCTCGCAGAGCTCAGTGATCATCTTGTTGTTAAGATTGGTACCATTGTCCGTAATGATCCTTTCCGGGACGCCGTACCGACAGATCAGGTTATGCCGAATGAAACACGCCACGATGCTCTTGGTTACCGTGGCGTAGGAAGCTGCTTCTACCCACTTTGTGAAGTAATCAATCGCTACCAAGATGAAACGATGCCCGTTGGATGCTGTCGGTCGGATCTCGCCTATCATATCAATGCCCCACATTGCAAAAGGCCAAGGTGCCGTCAGGACGTTCAGAGGAACCGGAGGGATATGCACCTTATCAGCATAGATCTGGCATTTATGACAAGTTCGAGAATGTTGGTAACAGTCGGCTTCCATTGTGGACCAGAAATATCCTGCCCAAAAGATTTCTTTGCCATGGTGTGTCCACTGGAATGTGTTCCGAATGTACCTTCGTGTAGTTCTACCATGATTTTTTCTGCTTCAGTCTTATCCACACAACGCAGTAAAGTCGAATCATGGTTTCGTTTGTAGAGAATGTCGTGGCTGAGGAAGAATTTTGCCGCAAACCTTCTCAGAAACTTCTTATCATTGACAGACGCACCTTCAGGGTATTCCTGAGCTTCCAAGTATCTCTTCACCTCATGATACCAGGGTTTTTCAGTCACCTTTTCGGCCTCAAGATCGCAGCAGTATGCAGGTTCGTCCAACTTCCAGATAATGATCCGGGGAGCCTCGTTGTCCCATTTGACTTTGAACATTGAAGACATCGTAGCTAGTGCGTTCGCTAACTGATTCTCCTCTCTTGTGAAGTGTTCAAAAGTTATCTCTTCAAAGTCGGGAAGCAAAGTCAACACATACTCCTTGTAAGGAATAATATTTGGGTGTTTCGTATCCCACTCGCCTTTGATCTGATTGATCACGAGAGCGAAATCTCCAAAGACACTCAGAAACTTGATCCTTAAGTCGATTGCAGCTTGAATACCAATGACACATGCCTCATATTCTGCCATGTTGTTGGTGCAGTTGAAGCACAGCCGGGCGGTGAGTGGAGTATGAGTTCCTTTGGGGGATATGATTACAGCGCCGATTCCATTACCCAAAGCGTTCGAGGCTCCGTCAAAATGCATAGACCATCGGGATCCTTCCTCAGGTCCTTCATCCGGTCCAGGTACTTCACAATCAGTTACTACCATGATATCTTCGTCCGGAAATTCAAAGTTCAATGATTGGTAATCGTCCACAGGTTGGTGTGCCAAATGATCTGCCAGTACACTTCCCTTGATTGCTTTTTGAGTTGTGTACTGGATGTCATATTCTGTCAAGATCATTTGCCATCTTGCTATTCTTCCGGACAAAGCAGGCTTTTCGAATATGTACTTGATGGGATCCATCTTTAAAATCAACAGAGTAGTGTGAGTCAACATATACTGTCTCAGCCGGCGAGCAGCCCATACCAGAGCGCAGCAAGTTTTCTCGAGCAGTGAGTACCGAGACTCACAGTCGGTAAACTTTTTGCTCAGGTAATAAATAGCGTGCTCTTTTCGGCCAGACTCGTCATGCTGCCCCAGCACACACCCCATTGAGTTGTCAAGTACTGTCAAGTATAGTATTAGAGGTCTCCCTTCAACCGGAGGCATAAGAATGGGTGGTTCTTGGAGATACTCCTTTATCTTTTCGAAAGCGGCCTGACATTCATCGTTCCAACGTACTACTTGATCTTTCTTCAGCAATTTGAAGATTGGCTCACAGGTAGCAGTTAGATGTGAGATGAATCGGGCAATATAATTCAGTCGTCCCAGAAAGCCTCTGACTTCTTTCTCTGTCTTGGGATTCGGCATCTCTTGTATGGCTTTCACCTTGGCAGGGTCCACTTGAATACCTTTGTCGCTTACAATGAAACCTAGCAATTTTCCAGACCTCACCCCAAAGGTGCATTTGTTTGGGTTCAACCTCAGCTTGTACAACTTCAGTCGGTCAAACAGCTTCCGCAGATGGTCAAGGTGCTCCTCCTCAGTTTGGGACCTTGCAATCATATCATCGACGTACACTTCAATCTCATGGTGGATCATGTCATGAAATAAAGCAACCATGGCATGTTGGTAGGTTGCCCCGACATTTTTCAACCTGAATGGCATGACTTTGTAGCAGAAGGTGCCCCACTGAGTAACAAAGGTAGTCTTTTCCATATCTTCAGGATCCATCTTGATCTGATTATACCCTGAAAAACCATCCATGAAGGAGAACACCTTGTGTTGAGCAGTATTGTCAACAAGAACGTCGATGTGAGGTAGGGGGAAGTCATCCTTGGGGCTTGCCCTGTTTAGATCCCTGTAATCGACACACATTCTGACTTTACCATCTTTCTTTGGCACTGGAACCACGTTGGCCACCCATTGAGGATAAGAAGTTACTGCTAGAAACCCGGCATCAAATTGTTTCATAACCTCAGCCTTGATCTTTTCGGACATCTCTGGACGCATACGGCGGACCTTTTGCTTTACCGGAGGGCAGTCTTCCTTGGTAGGCAGGTGATGAACCACAATGTCGGCGTCCAAACCAGGCATGTCTTCGTAAGACCAAGCAAAGATCTCCATGTAATCATGTAGCATCTGGATCAATCGTTGCTTCACGCTGAGCTCTAGATTGGCACCAATCTTGACTTCTTTTCTATCTGTCTCAGTACCCAGGTTCACTGTTTCCACCGGCTCTTCATGCGGATGAATGACCCTCTCTTCCTGGAGTAGCAGTCTTGCGAGTTCACCAGGAACTTCGCAATCATCTTCACCTTCGTCTTCGGCCAAGTTGATCGGATTTTCGAAGTCATAACTGGCAGTAGCAGAGCTGTTACCAGTGAGATCCAGAGTGGATTAGAACCTGTATAAGTGAGTGTGTGTAAATATAGCTGTTTTGCAATATATAACACAAAAAGAAAAAGAGCACAAGATTTGAAATGCAACAAACGTCCAATGTTTTGATTAATGATATATGGAAATGTCATACAAAAAGCCCTCACAAAATGGAGCTACGGTGCCCCGGGTAGGACACCGAGCCAATAAAAGTTTCAACATATTGTTTGTTACAAATTGAAAACAAAAGAGTTAATTACTGCGTGACAAATGTAATAGGTGTAAAATCTTTTGCCGTCCAGTTGCTTGGTCCGTTGTTGGTGGTTGGATAGATTCAACTGTCAAATTCTGCTTCCTCTATGTCCTCCTCGATAGCATTCACCCTTGGGTTGGTGATGAACACCGGAGCCTTTCTGATCCTTTCCTTGCGAACAACCCTCTGAGTCTCTGCAGTGAAGCCCAGCCCAAACTGGTCGGTCTTTTGAGTGAAGTCAGGAAGTTGACCCCAGTTTGCACACTTGCCTTTCTCGATTACAGCCCGGGCATCCTTCAAGGAAGCCATCCTCAAAGGAAAGTCTTCTTCAACCACTGTCTCAGTTGACGCCAATGTTGGAGGTACCTCTTCAAAATGTTGAAAGGGGGTTTCAATAAAATCCCCGTCCATTTCAATATACCGGAATGAATTCAGATGACTTACCATGTATTCCTCCTCACCCTGCACAGTAACAATCTTCCCTTTGACAGGGTATTTGAGCTTCTGGTGTAGAGTGGATGTTACAGCCCCAGCTTTGTGAATCCAGGGTCGACCCAGCAAACAGGAATAAGATGGACGAATATCCATCACATAGAACGTTAAGTCAAAGACTTGGGAACCCACACGGATAGGAATATCTACCTCACCGTGCACCATCCTCTTAGAACCGTCGAAGGCTCTAACAATGATGTTACTAGGTTTCAATTCCAGGCCCTCACAATCCAACCGATCTAAGGCCTTCTTGGGCAATACATTCAGGGAAGAGCCGGTGTCCACCAACACGTGTGCGAGAGTAGTGCCCCTGCATTCTATAGAAACATGCAGGGCATCATTGTGATTTTTTCCCTTGGCGGTAAGGTCTGCATCCGAGAAACCCAAACCATTGTCAGTTGTCAAATTAGCCACACAGTCAGTGAACTGATCTGCAGAGGTCTCTTGCGGCACATGGGCCGTTTTCAGAAACGAAATCAGGGCCTTGGCGTGGGCCTCTGAGCACAGCAGCAATGACAGCATAGAGATTTTGGAGGGGGTATGCCCCAGTTGTTCAACTACATTGAAGTCACTCTTTTTAATGATTTTAAGGATTTCCTCCATCTCTTGCTGGGAGGCTTCAACAACGGTCTTTTTTGGTGCCTCCGTCCGGGCAGGCAAATTGGTAGCAACTTCTTTGCCCCGAGCATCAGAGGACTCGGCGGCAGTAGTAGACACAGGAACTTGATTTGAAATATGCACACTTGCGGGTGTGATGATAAGAGGTTTTCGGATAACTGGCGGTGCAATGTCAGGCGAGAAGAGCCTGCCACTGCGAGTAATCTTGGCGGGACCAGTGATGTTACTGATACTGGTACCGGTGTTGAACTCCTGCTTCACTCCAAGCACATACACGTCTGCCCCATAGTGCCATGGGACAGCCTTGTCAGATTCATAGGGGAGGGGCCCCGGAACAGTAATGGTAATGGGTGCAACAGACATAATTTGGACTGGCTTCCTCGAGGGAGCCTTGGTAGGATTGTTGAAAATTGTGACGACAGATACTTCTTCAGCGGAAACAAACGGAACAACAGTTTTCTTGAACATAATTTCTTTGCTATCCATCAGGCTTTGGATGCCTGATTTCAGCAGCGGACAACCGGTAGGGATAACAGCGCACAGGAGGCAACCCTTGCTATAACCCGGAAATAAACCGGCTAGCAGTAGGTTCCTCTTAACAGTCAATAGAGGGGTAGCAACATCATTCACCGAAACAGCATACAAATCTTCCTCGACGGCATTTACTCTATGCTGGGGCATAGGAGCAGTTACAACATTTGGCCTCTCAGGCGCCTCAAATTGAATTTCCTTCGCATCGATAAGGTCTTGAACCTTATTTCTCAGGGCCCAGCAATCATCGGTAGTATGCCCGGGGCTATCAGAATGATAAGCACAACAAGCATTTGGGTTATACTTAGGAGATGCAATATTCACGACCTTTGGAGCCTCCTTGACGGTCACCAAGTTGGTTGATAACAATTGCAGTAAGATTTGTGACAAGGTCATACTCAGCCGAGTATACTGCCTCTTGGGCCTCTCACCCCTTTGTTGATTGTACTGCTGAGGAGCAGCAACAGGTTTTGAAATTACCAAGGCATTGACAGCTTTCTGGCTTTCTGGCTTGACTTGTCTTCTAGGACCATAGACGGCACTAGCTTCCTTCTTGAAAGGCCTCTTCTCAGTACTTGTGGAGGCACCTTTCTGTATCTTTCCTGATCTGATGCCAGCTTTTATCCTTTCACCCGTCAGGATCAAATCCATAAACCCAGCGGAGGAATTACCAACCAGATGATTGAAGAATGGACCAGACAAGGTCCCTAGAAACATGTCAACCAGTTCACGATCAGTCAAAGGAGGCTGCACCCTGCCAGCCAAATCCCTCCATTTTTGTGCATATTCTTTGAACCCTTCGCCCGTTCCTAGAGACATACCCTGAAGTTGGGTACGCGTAGGAGCGAGGTCAGAATTGTATTGATATTGTCTATAAAATGCGGTAGCCAAATCTTCCCAATGTCGGATACTGGTTCCATCTAGCTGATAGAACCACTCAAGCTGTGACCCCGAAAGGCTATCTTGGAAGAAGTGGATCCAAAGGTTTTTGTCTGTCGTGTAAGGTTGGATCTTCCTTACGTACGATCTGAGATGCAGCTTTGGACAGGAAGCCCCGTCGTATTTGGCAAAGGCAGGCGCCTTGAACTTGTGTGGGATTACCACCCTAGAAGATAACCCTAAATCTCCGAAATCCAGCCCCGGCACATTTTGAATCTCCATGGCACTCAAGCGGTCCTCTAATTGCTTGTACCTGTCAGCAGCAGGAGGGTATTGTTCGTCATTGTAATCCGTCTCGTTGTCAGAGACTGCAGGACTAGGAGCTCCTCCCCCTTGGGGACTGTCTTTCTCTGCAGAGGAAGTAGAATGATCAGCCTCGTTATGGAGTGTGTTCCCAAACCTGCGTCCAGTATTGAACAACGCAGTCCTCTTCTTCTTCTTCTTCTTCTTTAGGAGCAGAGCCTTCAACTCTTGTTGACCTTGGGCCAAGCTCATGACCATCTCTTGAAACTGGGCATTCTGGGCCTGGAGGGCCTTGATTGCTTGCTCACTGGATGATTCTGGATTCATGATGACTGTTCAAAATAAACAGCGAAGAAGATTAAGCAACCTGTAGAAAAAGGGTACCTGTTATGCACATGATGCATGAGATGCTGTCTATGCAATGCATTCAAGGATTTTAGAAATTCACAATTGTTGCAGACAAAAAGAACGCACGTCATATAAGAAGAAATTTGTTAGTACATAAGTGCCCCATGGGCCAAATATTACAAAAACAACTTCTCAAGGTAAAAAGACGTTGCGCATCCTCTTTGGAGCAATGTAGGTGTTGAGGGCCTCTTGCTCATGGTATCGGCGGGTGAGCTCTAGAACCTTCTTCTCGCTGGCGTAGAAGCTGGCTTCAAAAGTGTTCCGTTCCTCCTTGAGTTGGATCCAACTCTTCTGCATCTCCTCCCACGATGTAGGCATGTCAGGGTGTAGGATGGTGTAGGGGACCTCTCCTTCCTTGACAGGCTCTTTAATCACAGGGAGAACATGAGGATAAGGCATCATTAGACTCTGGGCTCGGGCTCATACCCACTTGAGATAAGGTTCAAGAGGGATGGAGTTCTTGTGTCCCAGTGTCTTGCTATCAACCTTGTTGGGCATCCTCCAAGCTCTGATGAATCTTTGGCAAAGTCCTTGCGCATCATTGTCGAAGTCAAAAACTAGGTCAGGAATCAACATGTCGTGAGGGCCATCTCTTCGTGCATATCCAAATTGCCTAAAAGCTAGGCAAGGGTTGTAGGTGATACCTCCTCTGATTCCAAGTAAAGGAACATTAGGAAACTCTCCACAACGATCGAAGATGATGACATTTTCTCTGGACCGAGAACACCAATGTACATCAGAGTGAGTAAGAGTCATCAACCGTTGGGACCACCTTGAGCCTTGGTCATTCTTTAAGACAGATTGTGGAAGGTGCGAAATAAACCACCTTGCAAGGAGAGGAGTACAGCACATGAGAAAACCCCTCTTTCTCATTGTTCGTGTGTAAAATGAGTGAAGAATGTCCCCAAGCAATGTTGGTATTGGATTTCTGGACAAGAAGATTTTGACGGCGTTGACCTCTACAAGCTGGTCAGGATTTGGGAACAAGACCAACCCATAGATAAGGAGTGCCACAATCTCTTCAAAGGCTTGCAGGTCCAATGAGCTCCAACATTCTTGCGCCTTCTCAAACAAGAATTTTGCTAAGAAACCTTTGACGCCGCTTCTAGTTTCCCAATGCCCCTTGATGTCAGAAGGCTGTAGATGTAATGCTCGAGCAACATCTTCAGGCTTTGGTTCCTTTTCCGTACCGTTGAAAGGTAGTTGATTGAGGATAGGAATTCTCAGGAGTTGAGAAAATTCCTCCAAAGTGGGCACCAACTGGTAGTCAGGGAAAGTGAAACAGTGGTGAAGAGGGTCAAAGAACTGGAATAGAACTTTCATCATGTCCTCTTCAATGTTGGTGTTGACTAGGCTGAGCAGTCTACCATGTCTTTCACTGAAGGATGAGCTTTCGGGAATCCTTGAGGTGAGCTCCTTGAGTTGAGGAGAGATTCTCACAAGGTTGACTTGGATGGTTTTTCTGCGAGGAATTTCCATGACCTACAAAACAAGAACAAAGATGAAGATCTAAACCCTTGAAGTGGTTAGTAAATGCATATGATCTTCATGATGTATGCACAGGCATATGTACAAGCAAATCACACCAAACCCTAGTTTCAGTCTTGCATGGCGTTGCATAGGTAAGTACCCTCTTGAGTGTAGTTGGCTTAAAAACCTGTCCTATAAATAGTAACCGGGTTCTAAGGAGCTCAATATCATTGGATTATTTTCATTGTTCATTGTTTTGGTTTAGCCACTTAACTAGCGACCAAAATATTCCAAGAAAACAACCCTCAATGAGTGTAGTATCGAGTATCTACCAACTTCGGACTGCACCAAAGCCGGTCATCTCACTACCCCTAATGTAAGGCCAAGATGGTCAAGTAAGGTTCTAGGTCATTAGTGCTTAGTGACATCACTCAGCGGCCCCGTACTCTCCTTGATTGAACTCAAGGGTTACCGGTACTCACAAATATGTCGCACTAATATAGCTATTACTTTGACCGTGTCGGTATACCTTGCACAGTTTCCACAACGTATTCCTATCTATGAATGTTTCCCCAAAATCCGGGTGTAGGATTGCAAACCCAAACAAGAGAGCCAAAATATAAAGCAATCAAAACAAACAATTAGTCATGCAAGAGGGTGATATAAGCCCTAAGGTTACTCCACTTTTAAGATATTCCCCAGCAGAGTCGCCAGTTCTGTGATACGGTGGGAGAACTGACTTGAGGTTTTGCGTTTGTTTTCGCAAATGTTTCGGTTGAGCAAGAGTCGCCATCGACTTTTTATTTTATCCTAAGGAAAGGTTTAAAAAGCACAGCAAAAACCTTTGAGATATTTTCTTGGGTTCGGGGAGTAGATTATAGAAAGGGAAGGTATTAGCACCCTTTCTATCCATGGTTATCCATAGGCTCTTAGTTACTTGCTTAGATCAACTTGCCTTAATTTTCAATTGTTTGAAATGGTGCTTTGTGTATGTGGGTTTGAAAATGTTTTGAAAAGAAGCCAATGTGGTGGCAACCTTTGTAATGATCCATGTTGGGATGTATACAAAGGTGTATGTCTTTTGAAAAGGTTTTCATATGTTTTTGAAAGTTGTTTTGAAAGTGTAGTGATGTGTGGTTTAAAAATAGGCAAGTGTTTTGTTTTGCAAGTTTGATTCAAGTAACTAAGAGTTTGTCTACTCCTAAATTTCTCAAAGATTTCTCCTATGTTTTTTAACCCTTTTAACAATTTTGTTCCACCATTGCATTTGGTGGACAATCTTGTGTTAGGATGTGAAAGGGACGGGCGCGGGTCATCGTTTAGACTATAATTGCAATGGTGCCAAGTATCTTTGGGCAATTTTTCCTTGGAGGGACTTGATCATTTTTTAGGAAACTTTCGAAAGCGTCATCGAGGGACTATGATCATTGGAATTGTATTTGTTTTGCCCAAAGAGACCTAACATGCAATATGGCCCATTATTGAAGGCAACAAGTGGAATACCCTAGGGGTGCAAGTGTGATTAGTGTTGTCCATTTTCATGCTTGTTTATCTTGAAGTTAGGTCAAACTATTTTGGTTAATTGATTTGCATACAAACCCTAATTCTAACATGGCATAATTAGAAAGCTTTAAAGTGCGAAAAATAAAGTTCCTAAGTTATTACAACACAATATATGGGAAGGGGGGTACAAATGTTCAAATGGGGGTATTTTGACAAGGAATTTAAACCTAACTATTACATCAAAATTGAATTATACAAATTATTTAATATACAATAATTAAATAAAAATGGCATAAATATGCAAGATGTAAAAAAATGTTTTTTATATGTATGAAAAAAGTGTTTTTTATATGTCAAATAAACAAAATAAAAAGTGTTAATTTTGGAGTTTTTATGTATTTTAGGGCAAAACCCTAATTTATTAAATAAAAGGTATTAATTATTTAATATGTACAATATTCATTAGTTATGTACAAAAAATAAATAAAAGAGAAGTATATTTGTCAAAAAGGTATTTTTAATGTTAAATATTAATAAAAATAAAAATGTATATATTTTGTATTTTTTAACCTAAATATACTAATATATATGTAAATATTTATATTATATGATATATATTATATGTACAAAATTAAACTATTTAATATTTATAAAAAAAAAGTATATTTTATGTAAAATGTTTTCAAGAGGTAATATAAAATAAAATCAGAAAATAAACATGTTTGCATTATTTTTTTAGTATTTTTTAAATAAAAGTATATCTAGGTATTTATTTATGTACAAATATCTATTTAAGCCAATAAATGCTTAATAAATACAAAAATGGTTTGAAAAATATTTTATATATTTTTAATATTATGAGAAAAAATAAATAAATCAGAAATAAAAAGAAAAAATCAAAAAAATGATCAAAATAAGCATAATGGGCCAAGGGGGTGTAAAAGTAAAAATGGGGTGTAAACAGAAATAACAAATCAGGCCCAGCCCACGTGGAGCTTCTTCAACCTCCAGCCATTCTTGTCTCAAAAACGCGCGCTTCTCAGACTTGTTCAAACATCCTGATTCTTTGATTTTTAACAAAAACTTACAACATCAAAAATGTTAAGCATCAAACAACGAATCCATACATACCAAAAACTTGATATAACTCTCAGAAATGAGAGAGAATTTCTTCTCCCCCAATTCCTGACCTAGTTTTTGTTCCATGTTCAGACATCAAATTCTCATAGCACACATAACATAAATGAAAACTAATTATATGGGCATGTTCAGGGCCATGAATGTGACATAATTTCTTCACAAATCTAAACCTAACAATGCCTGGATAGAGAGATAAGAGTTCATAAACTTACCTGTTCAGTTGGAATCGTATCTGGTGATGGAGGTGTTTTCAATGCAAGATGATGATTGGTATAGCTTCCTTGATGTCCAGGGATACTATTCCAAGCTTTAGTTTGCTTTGAAACCAAGTGAATCGTGTTATAGAACTTCAACTGCAAAACAAAAAAATGAAAATGGTGATGTTGCTTGGGAGTGTTACAGGTCGTGTTTAAGGCTTGGAATAGTTTCAAGGGATGATGTGGGATATGTTTGAAGTGGTTTTAGCAAGAATGCACGAATGGATTGAGTTATGGAACTCAATCTGCAGCAGGTGCCCTGTTTTGGGCAGTTCTATGGTGTTTTGTGGTTTGATGAGGTTTGGAAGGTGTTTAGCTCGTGTTTTAGGTCAGGGTGATTGTTTAGAATGTGCTTAGGAAGTTTGTCTAAGCTTGTGGTTGCAGCAAAGCCAGTTGGTCTAAGTTATGGCAAGTTTCTTCTATCTTAAGCAACAAAATGTCCACTTGAGTTTTAGACTGATAAAGGCCCCCCTAATGTGCTGCTAAGCTTGCCCTTGATCAGTGGGATTAGTCTAATAACTTATGCCAAGGAGATTTGCTGTGTACCTCTTGATTTGCTAATTGACATAAAGTTCTACTTTTGCAAAAATAGACATTATGCTTTTTCTATTTATGGCTTAGTTTTGCATACAATGCTTGAACACACAAAATAAGGTCTTGGCACAATGAGTTAGAATTAAATTTATGAGTGCAAAAGGGATATAGGACCTGTAATCAAGGAATGCAAGCTGAGTTCAAAATTGCCTAAGTGTATGAACATGAAAATTGGCCATAACAAAAGTGAGTTTTTCCCAACTTGCCAAATTCGATTCTCCCTAACCATGAGGTTGTTTGATGAGTTCTTGGACATTTTGGAAAGCTTGGAATGTGTACTACAATCCATCTTTGAAATGCAAATTGAAATTCCAAGTGGAAGTATGTGAAAAATGGTCTTGAAGTTAGGCAAAAGGCCTGCCTAAAATAGGTCAAATTTCTCTAAGTTAAGAATGGTTTGGTACCCTTGTTCCAAAAATTGTAACTTGAGGTACAAGCTTCTTTTGAGGAAACTTTGTGAATCAAAGTTGTAGATTTTGCAATGGACTACAACTTTCATGTTTTGACTTTTGCTTGAATCAAAATGAATCTTGGTGAGAAAGTGGGACAAAGTTAGGAAAAAATTAGGGTTTTTCATAACTTAGAAAAATTCTAAGTTATGAAAAATCTTCATTTCAAACCCTAATTTGCAATTCTTGATTTCTTGATGAACAAGTTTCATGATTTGGCATGTTTTGATGAAAAATGAATCTTGACACTTGATTTTGACCAAAAGGTTAAAGTTTGACTTTTCAGTATACAGTCAAAATTGATCAATTGACTGGAAAATTCAACTGTCAATCTTGTGCATTTGGAATCTTTTGAACTTGTTGAGTATGTCAAGACCATTCCATGGGATCCTTGAGTCCATATGTGAGCTTGGTTTGCCATTGGCTAGGTCAAACAGTCAAAAATTGCCTTTGTGCAGTCAAAACCCTAAAAATGACCATTTTGCCCTTTTGGTGATCTGATCAAATTTCTTATGGAATTGTGATCCAAACTTGATCAAATGGTCCATGTGAGTTCATAATGTTGATGTGGATTAATTTCCATGAGGTTTGACTGTCAATTAGCTACAGTTGACTTTTTCCCCAATACCGTTGATTTCTAGGTCAACTGTCCAATTGACTGGGCAAAATTTGGAATCAAGACTTGAAACTTGGTATGGATAAACTTGGGAGTCCAACATGAAGCATGAAAGTCATCTTAGGCATTTTAGGTCAAAATATCTTTGTGCAAACACAAACCCTAATTTGGGTCAACAATGCTAGGAGAAGTCTTGCAGAGGAAACCCTAATTGGATCTTGAGCCCCAAGGGCCTTGTGATGAGAAAATGTTGAGAAAATGGGAGGGAAAATTTTGGGGTACAACACATACCCTAACATGTAATTGTGGAATAAGATTGATAACGCCTCCCTCATATTCAACATTTTATTTTTTTTCTATTTTTTGTCACTAATTTTCTTTCCTTTTTATAGGTGTTTCTTATTGACAATTTGATGTCAATTTATGTCACACATTGCTTTTGATTGGTCAATTTTGATTTATTTCCAATTTGGATGTTTTTTTAATATATAAATAGGACATCCACAATATACACAATTCATCCATAATCTCTTACAATTTTACTCATTCACACACACACTTCTTTTTTTTTGCAAATATCTTCTTCTTTCAAAATTTTATTTTTAATATCATTGGTGTTACTTTTATTTTAGTTTTTGGCCCATGATTTCATACAAGGCCCCTCCCTCTTATTTTCAATTTTACTTTCTTAATTTATTTGTTACTCTAACCAGATGATTAAGATTCCTAATAGTTATTTGTTAAATTATATTTTTCTATACACAAACACCATACACATATTTTTTCATTTACTAATTTTTTAATTTCACATATGTTTTATTTCAAGCAGCAATCTTGCACAAAGTCCCACATAGAAACAAGAATTCATCGTCCCTAATTCTCTTTTGAATTTTTATGCTTTCCATATATTAACTTATTTTTTCAATTGTTTAAATGATGAGGGTTGTCTAACCTGAACCACAATACAAACCGCATAGCCTTAAAAACTTCAAGAGATAAAAATGGTTGGTTTATGATGATTATTATTTTCAATAATTCTTTATATTTTTTGAAATCCTCATTTGATTCTTGTAAAGGCTAATACACTATGATTAGTATCTCTAACCATTAACATATACAATAATACTACCTTCCATCAAAAGTTTTTTCAATAAAATCACATTAAACACAAATCTTCTCCTTTTATCCACCGTTAGAACTACACTGCTTTGTTATCATAAAAATGACTTAATCAGGAAAAAAGAAAAATGGAAGAAGAGAAACTAGTTTTGTGAGAGAGAGAAAAGTGAAAGAGAAAAGGGTATATTATTGTTACTGTAAAGCGTAGGATGGAGGTATGTAGTTGTTTTTATATTTTATTTTTACTTCTTTCCATGCCATGTGTCTTTCACCCATTGGACCCCAATTTCTACAATTTTGACCAATTCAAAATTGGTTATGTCCTATTTTATTTTCAAGTCACGTTTAGTTTATGATAACTAGTAAATAGGAGATCATTTTTTTTATTATTTTGAAACCACCTTTTATTTGTTATTTAATGGCCATTGGAGCATTAATTCATAATGTGTGTACATGTGGGTTTCATGGTTACAAAAATCAAGTATCCATTTTTTTTATTTTCTTGTTTTTGTTTTCATACTCTAAATAGAGCTTATGTAGAATGATTAAAATTTTGAGTTTGCAATTGCTTTGGACCTTGTCTACTTTCCCTCTTTTACTAACCTTTCACCCTTAGTTCTAAATACTATACCCCTAAGTGTTGTTTGTATTAATTTCTTAATTACCTAATTAATTAATCCTCTAGATTTAATTTACTTAGTTGGTTGTTTAGTTTTAATTCTTAAATAAAACATAAAAATACCAAAATCTCTTACCTTGTGAATAAACTAATAAATTTGTATGTAAAATAAAACTATTTTCACAATCAAATTAATCATTTTTTTCAAATAATAGGATGTCCATCTTCGATTAATTAAATCGCTTGACACATTGTCTACCAGTTTATTATTCACAATCAAATATCAAAATCCACGTAATTCATCAAATATTCCACCTGCGAGCAACACGTGACCAATATCTGGCCACATGATGAGAGAGGCTATATCAGACTCCCTCTGCATCCTTCATGACGAGTAACACGCGGTCAATATCTGACCACGTGATGAGGAAACTATATCAAACTCTCCCGCTCTACGTTTTAAAACAGTTAACCAACGTCAAAACTTTATTTTTCTAACATAATAATAAACCCAAGATATTTTCGAAAAAGGATTAAGGAGAATTTATTTCAAAATTAACCGCGAACTACATCTACGCTCACACAATTTTCAACCCAGACAAGGTTCAATGATAAATTCGAAAGCAATTTTACGCAATTCTATAAAAAGCACCAACTAACACCGCGAACTACGAAATGAGACTCTGATTCCTCCCAAGAGGATACGTAGGCATACGTTTAAAATTGTGGTGAGTCCCGCTAACTAAAATCCAAACCCTTTTTCTTGCTAACTAAAATTCAAACCCTTTTTCCTGCTAACTAAAATTCAAACTCTTTTCCTGCTAACTTAAATTCAAACCCTTTTCCCGCTAACTTAAATTCAAACCCTTTTCCCCTAATAAAACACTAAAAGCCTATTTCCTAAAGATCGCTCTTCTAACCCTAGTATCCTTGTGAACAAGGTAGATGAGGGATGTCTAACACCTTCCCTTCGTCTAAAACCGAGTCAAAGATCTAGAATCTCTAACTTTTAGGGGTATCCTTAATATTCCCTTCCTTAGGATAAAAATTAAGGGTGACGACTCTTGTTTTCAAAACCAGTTACAACACCATGCTAACAACCTGCTATCAACAACGACCTAAAATATATTGTTTTGGGGAAGGGTGATGGATTTCTTCTAGATAGAATTCAAAATATAAGGATAAGAATGAAATATCTTGGATTCATATTCAACTTGTGTATTTATAAATGTTGTGTGGTTCATCCCCTAACATGTAATTGTGGAATAAGATTGATAACGCCTCCCTCATATTCAATATTTTGTTTTTTTCTATTTTTCATCACTAATTTTCTTTCGTTTTTATAGGTGTTTCTTATTGACAATTTGATGTCAATTTATGTCACACATTGCTTTTGATTGGTCAATTTTGTTTTATTTACAATTTGGATGTTTTTTTAATATATAAATAGGACATCCACAATCTCTTACAATTTTACTCATTCACACACACTTCTTTTTTTTGCAAATATCTTCTTCTTTCAAAATTTTATTTTTAATATCATTGGTGTTACTTTTATTTTAGTTTTTGGCCCATGATTTCATACAAGGCCCCTCCCTCTTATTTTCAATTTTACTTTCTTAATTTATTTGTTACTCTAACCAGATGATTAAGATTCCTAATAGTTATTTGTTAAATTATATTTTTCTATACACAAACACCATACACATATTTTTTCATTTACTAATTTTTTAATTTCACATATGTTTTATTTCAAGCAGCAATCTTGCAAAAAGTCCCACATAGAAACAAGACTTCATCGTCCCTAATTCTCTTTTGAATTTTTATGCTTTCCATATATTAACTTATTTTTTTTCAATTGTTTAAATGATGAGGGTTGTCTAACCTGAACCACAATACAAACCGCATAGCCTTAAAAACTTCAAGAGATAAAAATGGTTGGTTTATGATGATTATTATTTTCAATAATTCTTTATATTTTATGAAATCCTCATTTGATTCTTGTAAAAGCTAATACACTATGATTAGTATCTCTAATCATTAACATATACAATAATACTACCTTCCATCAAAAGTTTTTTCAATAAAATCACATGAAACACAAATCTTCTCCTTTTATCCACCGTTAGAACTACACTGCTTTGTTATCATAAAAATGACTTAATCAGGAAAAAAGAAAAATGGAAGAAGAGAAACTAGTTTTGTGAGAGAGAGAAAAGTGAAAGAGAAAAGGGTATATTATTGTTACTGTAAAACGTAGGATGGAGGTATGTAGTTTTTTTTATATTTTATTTTTACTTCTTTCCATGCCACGTGTCTTTCACCCATTGGACCCCAATTTCTACAATTTTGACCAATTCAAAATTGGTTATGTCCTATTTTATTTTCAAGTCACGTTTAGTTTATGATAACTAGTAAATAGGAGATCATTTTTTTTAATATTTTGAAACCACCTTTTATTTGTTATTTAATGGCCATTGGAGCATTAATTCATAATGTGTGTACATGTGGGTTTCATGGTTACAAAAATAAGTATCCATTTTTTTTATTTTCTTGTTTTTGTTTTCATACTCTAAATAGAGCTTATGTAGAATGATTAAAATTTTGAGTTTGCAATTGGTTTGGACCTTGTCTACTTTCCCTCTTTTACTAACCTTTCACCCTTAGTTCTAAATACTATACCCCTAAGTGTTGTTTGTATTAATTTCTTAACTACCTAATTAATTAATCCTCTAGATTTAATTTACTTAGTTGGTTGTTTAGTTTTAATTCTTAAATAAAACATAAAAAATACCAAAATCTCTTACCTTGTGAATAAACTAATAAATTTGTATGTAAAATAATACTATTTTCACAATCAAATTAATCATTTTTTTCAAATAATAGGATGTCCATCTTCGATTAATTAAATCCCTTGACACATTGTCTACCAGTTTATTATTCACAATCAAATATCAAAATCCACGTAATTCATCAAATATTCCACCTACGAGCAACACGTGACCAATATCTGGCCACATGATGAGATAGGCTATATCAGACTCCCTCTGCATCCTTCATGACGAGTAACACGCGGTCAATATCTGACCACGTGATGAGGAAACTATATCAAACTCTCCCTCTCTACATTTTAAAACAGTTAACCAACGTCAAAACTTTATTTTTCTAACATAATAATAAACCCAAGATATTTTCGAAAAAGGATTAAGGAGAATTTCTTTTAAAATTAACCGCGAACTACGTCTACGCTCACACAATTTTCAACCCAGACAAGGTTCAATGATAAATTCGAAAGCAATTTTACGCAATTCTATAAAAAGCACCAACTAACACCGCGAACTACGAAATGAGACTCTGATTCCTCCCAAGAGGATACGTAGGCATACGTTTAAAATCGTGGTGAGTCCCGCTAACTAAAATCCAAACCCTTTTTCTTGCTAACTAAAATTCAAACCCTTTTTCCAGCTAACTAAAATTCAAACTCTTTTCCTGCTAACTTAAATTCAAACCCTTTTCCCGCTAACTAAAATTCAAACCCTCTTCCCCTAATAAAACACTAAAACCCTATTTCCTAAAGATCGCTCTTCTAACCCTAGTATCCTTGTGAACAAGGTAGATGAGGGATGTCTAACACCTTCCCTTCGTCTAAAACCGAGTCAAAGATCTAGAATCTCTAACTTTTAGGGGTATCCTTAATATTCCCTTCCTTAGGATAAAAATTAAGGGTGGCGACTCTCGTTTTCAAAACCAGTTACAACACCATGCTAACAACCTGCTATCAACAACGACCTAAAATATATTGTTTTGGGGAAGGGTGATGGATTTCTTCTAGATAGAATTCAAAATATAAGGATAAGAATGAAATATCTTGGATTCATATTCAACTTGTGTATTTATAAATGTTGTGTGGTTCATCCCCTAACATGTAATTATGGAATAAGATTGATAACGCCTCCCTCATATTCAATATTTTGTTTTTTTTCTATTTTTCATCACTAATTTTCTTTCGTTTTTATAGGTGTTTCTTATTAACAATTTGATGTCAATTTATGTCACACATTGCTTTTGATTGGTCAATTTTGTTTTATTTCCAATTTGGATGTTTTTTTAATATATAAATAGGACATCCACAATATACACAATTCATCCACAATCTCTTACAATTTTACTCATTCACACACACTTCTTTTTTTTTGCAAATATCTTCTTCTTTCAAAATTTTATTTTTAATATCATTGGTGTTACTTTTATTTTAGTTTTTGGCCCATGATTTCATACAAGGCCCCTCCCTCTTATTTTCAATTTTACTTTCTTAATTTATTTGTTACTCTAACCAGATGATTAAGATTCCTAATAGTTATTTGTTAAATTATATTTTTCTATACACAAACACCATACACATATTTTTTCATTTACTATTTTTTAATTTCACATATGTTTTATTTCAAGCAGCAATCTTGCAAAAAGTCCCACATAGAAACAAGACTTCATCGTCCCTAATTCTCTTTTGAATTTTTATGCTTTCCATATATTAACTTATTTTTTTTCAATTGTTTAAATGATGAGGGTTGTCTAACCTGAACCACAATACAAACCGCATAGCCTTAAAAACTTCAAGAGATAAAAATGGTTGGTTTATGATGATTATTATTTTGAATAATTCTTTATATTTTATGAAATCCTCATTTGATTCTTGTAAAAGCTAATACACTATGATTAGTATCTCTAATCATTAACATATACAATAATACTACCTTCCATCAAAAGTTTTTTCAATAAAATCACATGAAACACAAATCTTCTCCTTTTATCCACCGTTAGAACTACACTGCTTTGTTATCATAAAAATGACTTAATCAGGAAAAAAGAATAATGGAAGAAGAGAAACTAGTTTTGTGAGAGAGAGAAAAGTGAAAGAGAAAAGGGTATATTATTGTTACTGTAAAACGTAGGATGGAGGTATGTAGTTTTTTTTATATTTTATTTTTACTTCTTTCCATGCCATGTGTCTTTCACCCATTGGACCCCAATTTCTACAATTTTGACCAATTCAAAATTGGTTATGTCCTATTTTATTTTCAAGTCACGTTTAGTTTATGATAACTAGTAAATAGGAGATCATTTTTTTTAATATTTTGAAACCACCTTTTATTTGTTATTTAATGGCCATTGGAGCATTAATTCATAATGTGTGTACATGTGGGTTTCATGGTTACAAAAATAAGTATCCATTTTTTTTATTTTCTTGTTTTTGTTTTCATACTCTAAATAGAGCTTATGTAGAATGATTAAAATTTTGAGTTTGCAATTGGTTTGGACCTTGTCTACTTTCCCTCTTTTACTAACCTTTCACCCTTAGTTCTAAATACTATACCCCTAAGTGTTGTTTGTATTAATTTCTTAACTACCTAATTAATTAATCCTCTAGATTTAATTTACTTAGTTGGTTGTTTAGTTTTAATTCTTAAATAAAACATAAAAATACCAAAATCTCTTACCTTGTGAATAAACTAATAAATTTGTATGTAAAATAAAACTATTTTCACAATCAAATTAATCATTTTTTTCAAATAATAGGATGTCCATCTTCGATTAATTAAATCGCTTGACACATTGTCTACCAGTTTATTATTCACAATCAAATATCAAAATCCACGTAATTCATCAAATATTCCACCTACGAGCAACACGTGACCAATATCTGGCCACATGATGAGAGAGGCTATATCAGACTCCCTCTGCATCCTTCATGACGAGTAACACGCGGTCAATATCTGACCACGTGATGAGGAAACTATATCAAACTCTCCCTCTCTACGTTTTAAAACAGTTAACCAACGTCAAAACTTTATTTTTCTAACATAATAATAAACCCAAGATATTTTCGAAAAAGGATTAAGGAGAATTTCTTTTAAAATTAACCGCGAACTACGTCTACGCTCACACAATTTTCAACCCAGACAAGGTTCAATGATAAATTCGAAAGCAATTTTACGCAATTCTATAAAAAGCACCAACTAACACCGCGAACTACGAAATGAGACTCTGATTCATCCCAAGAGGATACGTAGGCATACGTTTAAAATCGTGGTGAGTCCCGCTAACTAAAATCCAAACCCTTTTTCTTGCTAACTAAAATTCAAACCCTTTTTCCTGCTAACTAAAATTCAAACTCTTTTCCTGCTAACTTAAATTCAAACCCTTTTCCCGCTAACTAAAATTCAAACCCTCTTCCCCTAATAAAACACTAAAACCCTATTTCCTAAAGATCGCTCTTCTAACCCTATTATCCTTGTGAACAAGGTAGATGAGGGATGTCTAACACCTTCCCTTCGTCTAAAACCGAGTCAAAGATCTAGAATCTCTAACTTTTAGGGGTATCCTTTATATTCCCTTCCTTAGGATAAAAATTAAGGGTGGCGACTCTCGTTTTCAAAACCAGTTACAACACCATGCTAACAACCTGCTATCAACAACGACCTAAAATATATTGTTTTGGGGGAGGGTGATGGATTTCTTCTAGATAGAATTCAAAATATAAGGATAAGAATGAAATATCTTGGATTCATATTCAACTTGTGTATTTATAAATGTTGTGTGGTTCATCCCCTAACATGTAATTGTGGAATAAGATTGATAACGCCTCCCTCATATTCAATATTTTGTTTTTTTCTATTTTTCATCACTAATTTTCTTTCCTTTTTATAGGTGTTTCTTATTGACAATTTGATTTCAATTGATGTCACACATTGCTTTTGATTGGTCAATTTTGTTTTATTTCCAATTTGGATGTTTTTTTAATATATAAATAGGACATCCACAATATACACAATTCATCCACAATCTCTTACAATTTTACTCATTCACACACACTTCTTTTTTTTTGCAAATATCTTCTTCTTTCAAAATTTTATTTTTAATATCATTGGTGTTACTTTTATATTAGTTTTTGGCCCATGATTTCATACAAGGCCCCTCCCTCTTATTTTCAATTTTACTTTATTAATTTATTTGTTACTCTAACCAGATGATTAAGATTCCTAATAGTTATTTGTTAAATTATATTTTTCTATACACAAACACCATACACATATTTTTTCATTTACTAATTTTTTAAATTCACATATGTTTTATTTCAAGCAGCAATCTTGCACAAAGTCCCACATAGAAACAAGACTTCATCGTCCCTAATTCTCTTTTGAATTTTTATGCTTTCCATATATTAACTTATTTTTTTTCAATTGTTTAAATGATGAGGGTTGTCTAACCTGGACCACAATACAAACCGCATAGCCTTAAAAACTTCAAGAGATAAAAATGGTTGGTTTATGATGATTATTATTTTCAATAATTCTTTATATTTTTTGAAATCCTCATTTGATTCTTGTAAAAGCTAATACACTATGATTAGTATCTCTAAACATTAACATATACAATAATACTACCTTCCATCAAAAGTTTTTTCAATAAAATCACATGAAACAACAATTTTCTCCTTTTATCCACCGTTAGAACTACACTGCTTTGTTATCATAAAAATGACTTAATCAGGAAAAAAGAAAAATGGAAGAAGAGAAACTAGTTTTGTGAGAGAGAGAAAAGTGAAAGAGAAAAGGGTATATTATTGTTACTGTAAAACGTAGGATGGAGGTATGTAGTTTTTTTTATATTTTATTTTTACTTCTTTCTATGCCATGTGTCTTTAACCCATTGGACCCCAATTTCTACAATTTTGACCAATTCAAAATTGGTTATGTCCTATTTTATTTTCAAGTCACGTTTAGTTTATGATAATTAGTAAATAGGAGATCATTTTTTTTAATATTTTGAAACCACCTTTTATTTGTTATTTAATGGCCATTGGAGCATTAATTCATCATGTGTGTACATGTGGGTTTCATGGTTACAGAAATCAAGTATCCATTTTTTTTATTTTCTTGTTTTTGTTTTCATACTCTAAATAGAGCTTATGTAGAATGATTAAAATTTTGAGTATGCAATTGTTTGGACCTTGTCTACTTTCCCTCTTTTACTAACCTTTCACCCTTAGTTCTAAATACTATACCCCTAAGTGTTGTTTGTATTAATTTCATAATTACCTAATTAATTAATCCTCTAGATTTAATTTACTTAGTTGGTTGTTTAGTTTTAATTCTTAAATAAAACATAAAAATACCAAAATCTCTTACCTTGTGAATAAACTAATAAATTTGTATGTAAAATAAAACTATTTTCACAATCAAATTAATCATTTTTTTTTCAAATAATAGGATGTCCATCTTCGATTAATTAAATCGCTTGACACATTGTCTACCAGTTTATTATTCACAATCAAATATCAAAATCCACGTAATTCATCAAATATTCCACCTGCGAGCAACACGTGACCAATATCTGGCCACATGATGAGAGAGGCTATATCAGACTCCCTCTGCATCCTTCATGACGAGTAACACGCGGTCAATATTTGACCACGTGATGAGGATACTATATCAAACTCTCCCGCTCTACGTTTTTACACAGTTAACCAACGTCAAAACTTTATTTTTCTAACATAATAATAAACCCAAGATATTTTCGAAAAAGGATTAAGGAGAATTTCTTTCAAAATTAACCGCGAACTACGTCTACGCTCACACAATTTTCAACCCAGACAAGGTTCAATGATAAATTCGAAAGCAATTTTACGCAATTCTATAAAAAGCACCAACTAACACCGCGAACTACGAAATGAGACTCTGATTCCTCCCAAGAGGATACGTAGGCATACGTTTAAAATCGTGGTGAGTCCCGCTAACTAAAATCCAAACCCTTTTTCTTGCTAACTAAAATTCAAACCCTTTTTCCTGCTAACTAAAATTAAAACTCTTTTCCTGCTAACTTAAATTCATACCCTTTTCCCGCTAACTAAACTTCAAACCCTTTTCCCCTGATAAAACACAAACCCTATTTCCTATAGATCTCTCTTCTAACCCTAGTATCCTTGTGAACAAGGTAGATGAGGGGTGTCTAACACCTTCCCTTCGTCTAAAACCGAGTCAAAGATCTAGAATCTCTAACTTTTAGGGGTATCCTTTATATTCCCTTCCTTAGGATAAAAATTAAGGGTGGCGACTCTCGTTTTCAAAACCAGTTACAACACCATGCTAACAACCTGCTATCAACAAGGACCTAAAATATATTGTTTTGGGGGAGGGTGATGGATTTCTTCTAGATAGAATTCAAAATTTAAGGATAAGAATGAAATATCTTGGATTCATATTCAACTTGTGTATTTATAAATTTTGTGTGGTTCATCCCCTAACATATAATTGTGGAATAAGATTGATAACGCCTCCCTCATATTCAACATTTTATTTTTTTCTATTTTTTGTCACTAATTTTCTTTCCTTTTTATAGGTGTTTCTTATTGACAATTTGATGTCAATTTATGTCACACATTGCTTTTGATCGGTCAATTTTGTTTTATTTTCAATTTGGATGTTTTTTAAAATATATAAATAGGACATCCACAATATACACAATTCGTCCACAATCTCTTACAATTTTACCCATTCACACACACTTCTTTTTTTTTGCAAATTTCTTCTTCTTTCAAAATTTTATTTTTAATATCATTGGTGTTACTTTTATTTTAGTTTTTGGCTCATGATTTCAAACAAGGCCCCTCCCTCTTATTTTCAATTTTACTTTATTAATTTATTTGTTACTTTAACCAGATGATTAAGATTCCTAATAGTTATTTGTTAAATTATATTTTTCTATACACAAACACCATACAAATATTTTTTCATTTACTAATTTTTTAAATTCACATATGTTTTATTTCAAGCAGCAATCTTGCACAAAGTCCCACATAGAAACAAGACTTCATCGTCCCTAATTCTCTTTTGAATTTTTATGCTTTCCATATATTAACTTATTTTTTTACAATTGTTTAAATGATGAGGGTTGTCTAACCTGAACCACAATACAAACCGCATAGCCTTAAAAACTTCAAGAGATAAAAATTGTTGGTTTATGATGATTATTATTTTCAATAATTCTTTATATTTTTTGAAATCCTCATTTGATTCTTGTAAAAGCTAATACACTATGATTAGTATCTCTAATCATTAACATATACAATAATACTACCTTCCATCAAAAGTTTTTTCAATAAAATCACATGAAACACAAATTTTCTCCTTTTATCCACCGTTAGAACTACACTGCTTTGTTATCATAAAAATGACTTAATCATGAAAAAAGAAAAACGGAAGAAGAGAAACTAGTTTTGTGAGAGAGAGAAAAGTGAAAGAGAAAATGGTATATTGTTGTTACTATAAAACGTAGGATGGAGGTATGTAGTTTTTTTTATATTTTATTTTTACTTCTTTCCATGCCATGTGTCTTGCACCCATTGGACCCCAATTTCTACAATTTTGACCAATTCAAAATTGGTTATGTGCTATTTTATTTTCAAGTCACGTTAAGTTTATGATAACTAGTAAATAGGAGATCATTTTTTTTAATATTTTGAAACCACCTTTTATTTGTTATTTAATGGCGATTGGAGCATTAATTCATCATGTGTGTACATGTGTGTTTCGTGGTTACAGAAATCAAGTATCCATTTTCTTTATTTTCTTGTTTTTGTTTTCATGCTCTAAATAGAGTTTATGTAGAATGATTAAAATTTTGAGTTTGCAATTGGTTTGGACCTTGTCTACTTTCCCTCTTTTACTAACCTTTCACCCTTAGTTCTAAATACTATACCCCTAAGTGTTGTTTGTTTTAATTTCTTAATTACCTAATTAATAAATCTCTAGATTTAATTTACTTAGTTGGTTGTTTAGTTTTAATTCTTAAATAAAACATAAAAATACCAAAATCTATTACCTTGTGAATAAACTAATAAATTTGTATGTAAAATAAAACTATTTTCACAATCAAATTAATAATTTTTTTTCAAATAATAGGATGTCCATCTTCGATTAATTAAATCGCTTGACACATTGTCTACAAGTTTATTATTCACAACCAAATATCAAAATCCACGTAATTCATCAAATATTCCACCTGCGAGCAACACGTGACCAATATCTGGCCACATGATGAGAGAGGCTATATCAGACTCCCTCTGCATCCTTCATGACGAGGAACACGCGGTCAATATCTGACCACGTGATGAGGAGACTATATCAAACTCTCCCGCTCTACGTTTTAAAACAGTTAACCAACGTCAAAACTTTATTTTTCTAACATAATAAAAAACCGAAGATATTTTCGAAAAAGGATTAAGGAGAATTTCTTTCGAAATTACCCGCGAACTACGTCTACGCTCACACAATTTTCAACCCAGACAAGGTTCAATGATAAATTCGAAAGCAATTTTACGCAATTCTATAAAAAATACCAACTAACACCGCGAACTACGAAATGAGACTCTGATTCCTCCCAAGAGGATACGTAGGCATACATTTAAAATCGTGGTGAGTCCCGCTAACTAAAATCCAAACCCGTTTTCTTGTTAACTAAAATTCAAACCCTTTTTCCTGCTAACTAAAATTCAAACTCTTTTCCTGCTAACTTAAATTCAAACCCTTTTCCCGCTAACTAAAATTCAAACCCTTTTCCCCTGATAAAACACTAAAACCCTATTTCCTAAAGATCGCTCTTCTAACCCTATTATCCTTGTGAACAAGGTAGATGAGGGGTGTCTAACACCTTCCCTTCGTCTAAAACCGAGTCAAAGATCTAGAATCTCTAACTTTTAGGGGTATCCTTTATATTCCCTTCCTTAGGATAAAAATTATGGGTGGCGACTCTCGTTTTCAAAACCAGTTACAACACCATGCTAACAACCTGCTATCAACAAGGACCTAAAATATATCGTTTTGGGGGAGGGTGATGGATTTCTTCTAGATAGAATTCAAAATATAAGGATAAGAATGAAATATCTTGGATTCATATTCAACTTGTGTATTTATAAATGTTGTGTGGTTCATCCCCTAACATGTAATTGTGGAATAAGATTGATAACGCCTCCCTCATATTCAATATTTTGTTTTTTTCTATTTTTCATCACTAATTTTCTTTCCTTTTTATAGGTGTTTCTTATTGACAATTTGATTTCAATTGATGTCACACATTGCTTTTGATTGGTCAATTTTGTTTTATTTCCAATTTGGATGTTTTTTTAATATATATAAATAGGACATCCACAATATACACAATTCATCCACAATCTCTTACAATTTTACTCATTCACACACACTTCTTTTTTTTGCAAATATCTTCTTCTTTCAAAATTTTATTTTTAATATCATTGGTGTTACTTTTATTTTAGTTTTTGGCCCATGATTTCATACACGGTCCCTCCCTCTTATTTTCAATTTTACTTTCTTAATCTATTTGTTACTCTAACCAGATGATTAAGATTCATAATAGTTATTTGTTAAATTATATTTTTCTATACACAAACACCATACACATATTTTTTCATTTACTAATTTTTTAAATTCACACATGTTTTATTTCAAGCAGCAATCTTGCACAAAGTCCCATATAGAAACAAGACTTCATAGTCCCTAATTCTCTTTTGAATTTTTATGCTTTCCATATATTAACTTATTTTTTTCAATTGTTTAAATGATGAGGGTTGTCTAACCTGAACCACAATACAAACCGCATAGCCTTAAAAACATCAAGAGATAAAAATGGTTGGTTTATGATGATTATTATTTTCAATAATTCTTTATATTTTTTGAAATCCTCATTTGATTCTTGTAAAAGCTAATACACTATGATTAGTATCTCTGATCATTAACATATACAATAATACTACCTTCCATCAAAATTGGTTATGTGTTATTTTATTTTCAAGTCACGTTAAGTTTATGATAACTAGTAAATAGGAGATCATTTTTTTAATATTTTGAAACCACCTTTTATTTGTTATTTAATGGCCATTGGAGCATTAATTCATCATGTGTGTACATGTGTGTTTCATGGTTATAGAAATCAAGTATCCATTTTCTTTATTTTCTTGTTTTTGTTTTCATGCTCTAAATAGAGCTTATGTAGAATGATTAAAATTTTGAGTTTGCAATTGGTTTGGACCTTGTCTACTTTCCCTCTTTTACTAACCTTTCACCCTTAGTTCTAAATACTATACCCCTAAGTGTTGTTTGTTTTAATTTATTAATTACCTAATTAATTAATCCTCTAGATTTAATTTACTTAGTTGGTTGTTTAGTTTTAATTCTTAAATAAAACATAAAAATACCAAAATCTATTACCTTGTGAATAAACTAATAAATTTGTATGTAAAATAAAACTATTTTCATAATCAAATTAATAATTTTTTTTCAAATAATAGGATGTCCATCTTCGATTAATTAAATCGCTTGACACATTGTCTACCAGTTTATTATTCATAATCATATATCAAAATCTACGTAATTCATCAAATATTCCACCTGCGAGCAACACGTGACCAATATATGGCCACTTGATGAGAGAGGCTATATCAGACTCCCTCTGCATCCTTCATGATGAGTAACACGCGGTCAATATCTGGCCACGTGATGAGGAGACTATATCAAACTCTCTCGCTCTACGTTTTAAAATAGTTAACCAACGTCAAAACTTTATTTTTCTAACATAATAAAAAACCCAAGATATTTTCGAAAAAGGATTAAGGAGAATTTCTTTCGAAATTACCCGCGAACTACGTCTACGCTCACACAATTTTCAACCCAGACAAGGTTCAATGATAAATTCGAAAGCAATTTTATGCAATTCTATAAAAAACACCAACTAACACCGCGAACTACGAAATGAGACTCTAATTTCTCCCAAGAGGATAAGTAGGCATACATTTAAAATTGTGGTGAGTCCCGCTAACTAAAATCCAAACCCTTTTTCTTGCTAACTAAAATTCAAACCCTTTTTCCTGCTAACTAAAATTCAAACTCTTTTCCTGCTAACTTAAATTCAAACCCTTTTCCCGCTAACTTAAATTCAAACCCTTTTCCCCTGATAAAACACTAAAACACTATTTCCTAAAGATCGCTCTTCTAACCCTATTATCCTTGTGAACAAGGTATATGAGGGGTGTCTAACACCTTCCCTTCGTCTAAAACCGAGTCAAAGATCTAGAATCTCTAACTTTTAGGGGTATCCTTTGTATTCCCTTCCTTAGGATAAAAATTAAGGGTGGCGACTCTCGTTTTCAAAACCAGTTACAACACCATGCTAACAACTTGCTATCAACAAGGACCTAAAATATATTGTTTTGGGGGAGGGTGATGGATTTATTCTAGATAGAATTCAAAATATAAGGATAAGAATGAAATATCTTGGATTCATATTCAACTTGTGTATTTATAAATGTTGTGGTTCATCCCCTAACATATAATTGTGGAATAAGATTGATAAAGCCTCCCTCATATTCAACATTTTATTTTTTTCTATTTTTCGTCACTAATTTTCTTTCCTTTTTATAGGTGTTTCTTATTGACAATTTGATGTCAATTTATGTCACACATTGCTTTTGATCGGTCATATTTGTTTTATTTCCAATTTGGATGTTTTTTTAATATATAAATAGGACATCCACAATATACACAATTCATCCACAATCTCTTACAATTTTACTCATTCACACACACTTCTTTTTTTTTTTTGCAAATATCTTCTTCTTTCAAAATTTTATTTTTAATATCATTGGTGTTACTTTTATTTTAGTTTTTGGCCCATGATTTCATACAAGGCCCCTCCCTCTTATTTTCAATTTTACTTTCTTAATTTATTTGTTACTCTAACCAGATGATTAAGATTCCTAATAGTTATTTGTTAAATTATATTTTTCTATACACAAACACCATACACATAGTTTTTCATTTACTAATTTTTTAAATTCACATATATTTTATTTCAAGCAGCAATCTTGCACAAAGTCCCACATAGAAACAAGACTTCATAGTCCCTAATTCTCTTTTGAATTTTTATGCTTTCCATATATTAACTTATTTTTTTTCAATTGTTTAAATAATGAGGGTTGTCTAACCTGAACCACAATACAAACCGCATAGCCTTAAAAACTTCAAGAGATAAAAATGGTTGGTTTATGATGATTATTATTTTCAATAATTCTTTATATTTTTTGAAATCCACATTTGATTCTTGTAAAAGCTAATACACTATGATTAGAATCTCTAATCATTAACATATACAATAATACTACCTTCCATCAAAAGTTTTTTCAATAAAATCACATGAAACACAAATCTTCTCCTTTTATCCACCGTTAGAACTACACTGCTTTGTTATCATAAAAATGACTTAATCAGGAAAAAAGAAAAATGGAAGAAGAGAAACTAGTTTTGCGAGAGAGAGAAAAGTGAAAGAGAAAATGGTATATTGTTTTTACTGTAAAACGTATGATGGAGGTATGTAGTTTTTTTTATATTTTATTTTTACTTCTTTCCATGCCATGTGTCTTGCGCTCATTGGACCCCAATTTCTACAATTTTGACCCATTCAAAATTGGTTATGTGCTATTTTATTTTCAAGTCACGTTAAGTTTATGATAACTAGTAAATAGGAGATCATTTTTTTAATATTTTGAAACCACCTTTTATTTGTTATTTAATGGCCATTGGAGCATTAATTCATCATGTGTGTACATGTGTGTTTCATGGTTATAGAAATCAAGTATCCATTTTCTTTATTTTCTTGTTTTTGTTTTCATGCTCTAAATAGAGCTTATGTAGAATGATTAAAATTTTGAGTTTGCAATTGGTTTGGACCTTGTCTACTTTCCCTCTTTTACTAACCTTTCACCCTTAGTTCTAAATACTATACCCCTAAGTGTTGTTTGTTTTAATTTATTAATTACCTAATTAATTAATCCTCTACATTTAATTTACTTAGTTGGTTGTTTAGTTTTAATTCTTAAATAAAATATAAAAATACCAAAATCTCTTACCTTGTTAATAAACTAATAAATTTGTATGTAAAATAAAACTATTTTCACAATCAAATTAATAATTTTTTTTCAAATAATAGGATGTCCATCTTCGATTAATTAAATCGCTTGACACATTGTCTACCAGTTTATTATTCACAATCAAATATCAAAATCTACGTAATTCATCAAATATTCCACCTGCGAGCAACACGTGACCAATATATGGCCACATGATGAGCGAGGCTATATCAGACTCCCTCTGCATCCTTCATGACGAGTAACACGCGGTCAATATCTGGCCACGTGATGAGGAGACTATATCAAACTCTCCCGCTCTACATTTTAAAACAGTTAACCAACGTCAAAACTTTATTTTTCTAACATAATAAAAAACCCAAGATATTTTCGAAAAAGGATTAAGGAGAATTTCTTTCGAAATTACCCGCGAACTACGTCTACGCTCACACAATTTTCAACCCAGACAAGGTTCAATGATAAATTCGAAAGCAATTTTACGCAATTCTATAAAAAACACCAACTAACACCGCGAACTACGAAATGAGACTCTAATTTCTCCCAAGAGGATACGTAGGCATACATTTAAAATTGTGGTGAGTCCCGCTAACTAAAATCCAAACCCTTTTTCTTGCTAACTAAAATTCAAACCCTTTTTCCTGCTAACTAAAATTCAAACTCTTTTCCTGCTAACTTAAATTCAAACACTTTTCCCGCTAACTAAAATTCAAACCCTTTTCCCCTGATAATACACTAAAACACTATTTCCTAAAGACCGCTCTTCTAACCCTATTATCCTTGTGAACAAGGTATATGAGGGGTGTCTAACACCTTCCCTTCGTCTAAAACCGAGTCAAAGATCTAGAATCTCTAACTTTTAGGGGTATCCTTTGTATTCCCTTCCTTAGGATAAAAATTAAGGGTGGCGACTCTCGTTTTAAAAACCAGTTACAACACCATGCTAACAACTTGCTATCAACAAAGACCTAAAATATATCGTTTTGGGGGAGGGTGATGGATTTCTTCTAGATAGAATTCAAAATATAAGGATAAGAATGAAATATCTTGGATTCATATTCAACTTGTGTATTTATAAATGTTGTGTGGTTCATCCCCTAACATATAATTGTGGAATAAGATTGATAAAGCCTCCCTCATATTCAACATTTTATTTTTTTCTATTTTTCGTCACTAATTTTCTTTCCTTTTTATAGGTGTTTCTTATTGACAATTTGATGTCAATTTATGTCACACATTGCTTTTGATCGGTCAATTTTGTTTTATTTCCAATTTGGATGTTTTTTTAATATATAAATAGGACATCCACAATATACACAATTCATTCACAATCTCTTACAATTTTACTCATTCACACACACTTCTTTTTTTTTGCAAATATCTTCTTCTTTCAAAATTTTATTTTTAATATCATTGGTGTTACTTTTATTTTAGTTTTTGGCCCATGATTTCATACAAGGCCCCTCCCTCTTATTTTCAATTTTACTTTCTTAATTTATTTGTAACTCTAACCAGATGATTAAGATTCCTAATAGTTATTTGTTAAATTATATTTTTCTATACACAAACACCATACACATATTTTTTCATTTACTAATTTTTTAAATTCACATTTGTTTTATTTCAAGCAGCAATCTTGCACAAAGTCCCACATAGAAACAAGACTTCATAGTCCCTAATTCTCTTTTGAATTTTTATGCTTTCCATATATTAACTTATTTTTTTTCAATTGTTTAAATGATGAGGGTTGTCTAACCTGAACCACAATACAAACCGCATAGCCTTAAAAACTTCAAGAGATAAAAATGGTTGGTTTATGATGATTATTATTTTCAATAATTCTTTATATTTTTTGAAATCCTCATTTGATTCTTGTAAAAGCTAATACACTATGATTAGTATCTCTAATCATTAACATATACAATAATACTACCTTCCATCAAAAGTTTTTTCAATAAAATCACATGAAACACAAATCTTCTCCTTTTATCCACCGTTAGAACTACACTGCTTTGTTATCATAAAAATGACTTAATCAGGAAAAAAGAAAAATGGAAGAGGAGAAACTAGTTTTGCGAGAGAGAGAAAAGTGAAAGAGAAAAGGGTATATTGTTTTTACTGTAAAACGTATGATGGAGGTATGTAGTTTTTTTTTATATTTTATTTTTACTTCTTTCCATGCCATGTGTCTTGCGCCCATTGGACCCCAATTTTACAATTTTGACCCAATCAAAATTGCTTATGTGCTATTTTATTTTCAAGTCACGTTAAGTTTATGATAACTAGTAAATAGGAGATCATTTTTTTAATATTTTGAAACCACCTTTTATTTGTTATTTAATGGCCATTGGAGCATTAATTCATCATGTGTGTACATGTGTGTTTCATGGTTACAGAAATCAAGTATCCATTTTCTTTATTTTCTTGTTTTTGTTTTCATGCTCTAAATAGAGCTTATGTAGAATGATTAAAATTTTGAGTTTGCAATTGGTTTGGACCTTGTCTACTTTCCCTCTTTTACTAAACTTTCACCCTTAGTTCTAAATACTATACCCCTAAGTGTTGTTTGTTTTAATTTATTAATTACCTAATTAATTAATCCTCTAGATTTAATTTACTTAGTTGGTTGTTTAGTTTTAATTCTTAAATAAAACATAAAAATACCAAAATCTCTTACCTTGTGAATAAACTAATAAATTTGTATGTAAAATAAAACTATTTTCACAATCAAATTAATATTTTTTTTTCAAATAATAGGATGTCCATCTTCGATTAATTAAATCGCTTGACACATTGTCTACCAGTTTATTATTCACAATCAAATATAAAAATTTACGTAATTCATCAAATATTCCACCTGCGAGCAACACGTGACCAATATATGGCCACATGATGAGAGAGGCTATATCAGACTCCCTCTGCATCCTTCATGACGAGTAACATGCGGTCAATATCTGGCCACGTGATGAGGAGACTATATCAAACTCTCCCGCTCTACATTTTAAAACAGTTAACCAACGTCAAAACTATATTTTTCTAATATAATAAAAAACCCAAGATATTTTCGAAAAAGGATTAAGGAGAATTTTTTTCGAAATTAACCGCGAACTACGTCTACGCTCACACAATTTTCAACCCAGACAAGGTTCAATGATAAATTCGAAAGAAATTTTACGCAATTCTATAAAAAACACCAACTAACACCGCGAACTACGAAATGAGACTCTGATTTCTCCCAAGAGGATACGTAGGCATAAGTATAAAATTATGGTGAGTCCCGCTAACTAAAATCCAAACCCTTTTTCTTGATAACTAAAATTCAAACCCTTTTTCCTGCTAACTAAAATTCAAACTCTTTTCCTGCTAACTTAAATTCAAACCCTTTTCCCGCTAACTAAAATTCAAACCCTTTTCCCTTGATAAAACACTAAAACCCTATTTCCTAAAGATCCTCTTCTAACCCTATTATCCTTGTGAACAAGGTATATGAGGGGTGTCTAACACCTTCCCTTCGTCTAAAACCGAGTCAAAGATCTAGAATCTCTGACTTTTAGGGGTATCCTTTGTGTTCCCTTCCTTAGGATAAATATTAAGGGTGGCGACTCTCGTTTTCAAAACCAGTTACAACACCATGCTAACAACTTGCTATCAACAAGGACCTAAAATATATCGTTTTGGGGGAGGGTGATGGATTTCTTCTAGATAGAATTCAAAATATAAGGATTAGAATGAAATATCTTGGATTCATATTCAACTTGTGTATTTATAAATGTTGTGTGGTTCATCCCCTAACATATAATTGTGGAATAAGATTGATAAAGCCTCCCTCATATTCAACATTTTATTTTTTTCTATTTTTCGTCACTAATTTTATTTCCTTTTTATAGGTGTTTCTTATTGACAATTTGATGTCAATTTATGTCACACATTGCTTTTGATCGGTCAATTTTGTTTTATTTCCAATTTGGATGTTTTTTTAATATATAAATATGACATCCACAATATACACAATTCATCCACAATCTCTTACAATTTTACTCATTCACACACACTTCTTTTTTTTTTGCAAATATCTTCTTCTTTCAAAATTTTATTTTTAATATCATTGGTGTTACTTTTATTTTAGTTTTTGGCCCAAGATTTCATACAAGGCCCCTCCCTCTTATTTTAAATTTTACTTTCTTAATTTATTTGTTACTCTAACCAGATGATTAACATTCCTAATAGTTATTTGTTAAATTATATTTTTCTATACACAAACACCATACACATATTTTTTCATTTACTAATTTTTTAAATTCAAATATGTTTTATTTCAAGCAGCAATCTTGCACAAAGTCCCACATAGAAACAAGACTTCATAGTCCCTAATTCTCTTTTGAATTTTTATGCTTTCCATATATTAACTTTTTTTTTCAATTGTTTAAATGATGAGGGTTGTCTAACCTGAACCACAATACAAACCGCATAGCCTTAAAAACTTCAAGAGATAAAAATGGTTGGTTTATGATGATTATTATTTTCAATAATTTTTTATATTTTTTAAAATACCCATTTGATTCTTGTAAAAGCTAATACACTATGATTAGTATCTCTAATCATTAACATATACAATAATACTACCTTCCATCAAAAGTTTTTTCAATAAAATCACATGAAACACCAATCTTCTCCTTTTATCCACCGTTAGAACTACACTACTTTGTTATCATAAAAATGACTTAATCAGAAAAAAAGAAAAATGGAAGAAGAGAAACTAGTTTTGTGAGAGAGAGAAAAGTGAAAGAGAAAAGAGTATATTGTTGTTACTGTAAAATGTATGATGGAGGTATGTATTTTTTTTATATTTTATTTTTACTTCTTTCCATGCCATGTGTCTTGCGCCCATTGGACCCCAATTTCTACAATTTTGACCCATTCAAAATTGGTTATGTGCTATTTTATTTTCAAGTCACGTTAAGTTTATGATAACTAGTAAATAGGAGATCATTTTTTTAATATTTTGAAACCACATTTTATTTGTTATTTAATGGCCATTGGAGCATTAATTCATCATGTGTGTACGTGTGTGTTTCATGGTTACAGAAATCAAGTATCCATTTTCTTTATTTTCTTGTTTTTGTTTTCATGCTCTAAATAGAGCTTATGTAGAATGATTAAAATTTTGAGTTTGCAATTGGTTTGGACCTTGTCTACTTTCCCTCTTTTACTAACCTTTCACCCTTAGTTCTAAATACTATACCCCTAAGTGTTGTTTGTTTTAATTTATTAATTACCTAATTAAGTAATCCTCTAGATTTAATTTACTTAGTTGGTTGTTTAGTTTTAATTCTTAAATAAAACATAAAAATACCAAAATCTCTTACCTTGTGAATAAACTAATAAATTTGTATTTAAAATAAAACTATTTTCACAATCAAATTAATAATTTTTTTTCAAATAATAGGATGTCCATCTTCGATTAATTAAATCGCTTGACACATTGTCTACCAGTTTATTATTCACAATCAAATATAATAATCTACGTAATTCATCAAATATTCCACCTGCGAGCAACACGTGACCAATATATGGCCACATGATGAGAGAGGCTATATCAGACTCCCTCTACATCCTTCATGACGAGTAACATGCGGTCAATATCTGGCCACGTGATGAGGAGACTATATCAAACTCTCCCGCTCTACGTTTTAAAACAGTTAACCAACGTCAAAACTATATTTTTCTAATATAATAAAAAACCCAAGATATTTTCGAAAAAGGATTAAGGAGAATTTTTTTCGAAATTAACCGCGAACTACGTCTACGCTCACACAATTTTCAACCCAGACAAGGTTCAATGATAAATTCGAAAGAAATTTTACGCAATTCTATAAAAAACACCAACTAACACCACGAACTACGAAATGAGACTCTGATTTCTCCCAAGAGGATACGTAGGCATACGTATAAAATTATGGTGAGTCCCGCTAACTAAAATCCAAACCCTTTTTCTTGCTAACTAAAATTCAAACCCTTTTTCCTGCTAACTAAAATTGAAACTCTTTTCCTGCTAACTTAAATTCAAACCCTTTTCCCGCTAACTAAAATTCAAACCTTTTTCCCCTGATAAAACACTAAAACCCTATTTCCTAAAGATCGCTCTTCTAACCCTATTATCCTTGTGAACAAGGTAGATGAGGGGTGTCTAACACCTTCCCTTCGTCTAAAACCGAGTCAAAGATCTAGAATCTCTAACTTTTAGGGGTATCCTTTGTATTCCCTTCGTTAGGATAAAAATTAAGGGTGACGACTCTCGTTTTCAAAACTAGTTGCAACACCATGCTAACAACCTGCTATCAACAAGGACCTAAAGTATATCGTTTTGGGAGAGGGTGATGGATTTCTTCTAGATAGAATTCAAAATATAAGGATAAGAATGAAATATCTTGGATTCATATTCAACTTGTGTATTTATAAATGTTGTGTGGTTCATCCCCTAACATATAATTGTGGAGTAAGATTGATAACGCCTCCCTCATATTCAACATTTTATTTTTTTCTATTTTTTGTCACTAATTTTCTTTCATTTTTATAGGTGTTTCTTATTTACAATTTGATGTCAATTTATGTCACACATTGCTTTTGATCGGTCAATTTTGTTTTATTTCCAATTTGGATGTTTTTTTAATATATAAATAGGACATCCACAATATACACAATTCATCCACAATTTCTTACAATTTTACTCATTCACACACACTTGTTTTTTTTTTTGCAAATATCTTCTTCTTTCAAAATTTTATTTTTAATATCATTGGTGTTACTTTTATTTTAGTTTTTGGCCCATGATTTCATACAAGGTCCCCCCTCTTATTTTCAATTTTACTTTCTTAATCTATTTGTTACTCTAACCAGATGATTAAGATTCCTAATAGTTATTTGTTAAATTATATTTTTCTATACACAAACACCATACACATATTTTTTCATTTACTAATTTTTTAAATTCACATATGTTTTATTTCAAGCAGCAATCTTGCACAAAGTCCCACATAGAAACAAGACTTCATAGTCCCTAATTCTCTTTTGAATTTTTATGCTTTCCATATATTAACTTATTTTTTTTCAATTGTTTAAATGATGAGGGTTGTCTAACCTGAACCACAATACAAACCGCATAGCCTTAAAAACTTCAAGAGATAAAAATGGTTTGTTTATGATGATTATTATTTTCAATAATTCTTTATATTTTTTAAAATCCTCATTTGATTCTTGTAAAAGCTAATACACTATGATTAGTATCTCTAATCATTAACATATACAATAATACTACCTTCCATCAAATGTTTTTTCAATAAAATCACATGAAACACAAATCTTCTCCTTTTATCCACCGTTAGAACTACACTGCTTTGTTATCATAAAAATGACTTAATCAGGAAAAAAGAAAAATGGAAGAAGAGAAACTAGTTTTGTCAGAGAGAGAAAAGTGAAAGAGAAAAGGGTATATTGTTGTTACTGTAAAATGTATGATGGAGGTATGTAGTTTTTTTTATATTTTATTTTTACTTCTTTCCATGCCATGTGTCTTGCGCCCATTGGACCCCAATTTCTACAATTTTGACCCATTCAAAATTGGTTATGTGCTATTTTATTTTCAAGTCACGTTAAGTTTATGATAACTAGTAAATAGGAGATCATTTTTTTAATATTTTGAAACCACCTTTTATTTGTTATTTAATGGCCATTGGAGCATTAATTCATCATGTGTGTACATGTGTGTTTCATGGTTACAGAAATCAAGTGTCCATTTTCTTTATTTTCTTGTTTTTGTTTTCATGCTCTAAATAGAGCTTATGTAGAATGATTAAAATTTTGAGTTTGCAATTGGTTTGGACCTTGTCTACTTTCCCTCTTTTACTAACCTTTCACCCTTAGTTCTAAATACTATACCCCTAAGTGTTGTTTGTTTTAATTTCTTAATTACCTAATTAATTAATCCTCTAGATTTAATTTACTTAGTTGGTTGTTTAGTTTTAATTCTTAAATAAAACATAAAAATACCAAAATCTATTACCTTGTGAATAAATTAATAAATTTGTATGTAAAATAAAACTATTTTCACAATCAAATTAATAATTTTTTTTCAAATAATAGGATGTCCATCTACGATTAATTAAATCGCTTGACACATTGTCTACCAGTTTATTATTCACAACCAAATATCAAAATCCACGTAATTCATCAAATATTCCACCTGCGAGCAACACGTGACCAATATCTGGCCACATGATGAGAGAGGCTATATCAGATTCCCTCTGCATCCTTCATGACGAGTAACACGCAGTCAATATCTGGCCACGTGATGATGAGCCTATATCAAACTCTCCCGCTCTACGTTTTAAAACAGTTAACTAACGTCAAAACTTTATTTTTCTAACATAATAAAAAACCCAAGATATTTTTGAAAAAGGATTAAGGAGAATTTCTTTCGAAATTAACCGCGAACTACGTCTACGCTCACACAATTTTCAACCCAGACAAGGTTCAATGATAAATTCGAAAGCAATTTTACGCAATTCTATAAAAAACACCAACTAACACCGCGAACTACGAAATGAGACTCTAATTTCTCCCAAGAGGATACGTAGGCATACGTTTAAAATTATGGTGAGTCCCGCTAACTAAAATCCAAACCCTTTTTCTTGCTAACTAAAATTTAAACCCTTTTTGCTGCTAACTAAAATTTAAACTCTTTTCCTGCTAACTTAAATTCAAACCCTTTTCCCGCTAACTAAAATTCAAACCTTTTTCCCCTGATAAAACACTAAAACCCTATTTGCTAAAGATCGCTCTTCTAACCCTATTATCCTTGTGAACAAGGTAGATGAGGGGTGTCTAACACCTTCCCTTCGTCTAAAACCGAGTCAAAGATCTAGAATCTCTAACTTTTAGGGGTATCCTTTGTATTCCCTTCCTTAGGATAAAAATTAAGGGTGGCGACTCTCGTTTTCAAAACCAGTTACAACACCATGCTAACAACTTGCTATCAACAAGGACCTAAAATATATCGTTTTGGGGGAGGGTGATGGATTTCTTCTAGATAGAATTCAAAATATAAGGATAAGAATGAAATATCTTGGATTCATATTCAACTTGTGTATTTATAAATGTTGTGTGGTTCATCCCCTAACATATAATTGTGGAATAAGATTGATAACGCCTCCCTCATATTCAACATTTTACTTTTTTCTATTTTTCGTCACTAATTTTCTTTCCTTTTTATAGGTGTTTCTTATTGACAATTTGATGTCAATTTATGTCACACATTGCTTTTGATCGGTCAATTTTGTTTTATTTCCAATTTGGATGTTTTTTTAATATATAAATAGGACATCCACAATATACACAATTCATCCAAAATCTCTTACAATTTTACTCATTCACAACACTTCTTTTTTTTTTTGCAAATATCTTCTTCTTTCAAAAATTTATTTTTAATATCATTGGTGTTACTTTTATTTTAGTTTTTGGCCCATGATTTCATACAAGGCCCCTCCCTCTTATTTTCAATTTTACTTTCTTAATTTATTTGTTACTCTAACCAGATGATTAAAATTCCTAATAGTTATTTGTTAAATTATATTTTTCTATACACAAACACCATACACATATTTTTTCATTTACTAATTTTTTAAATTCACATATGTTTTATTTCAAGCAGCAATCTTGCACAAAGTCCCACATAGAAACAAGACCTCATAGTCCCTAATTCTCTTTTGAATTTTTATGCTTTCCATATATTAACTTATTTTTTTTCAATTGTTTAAATGATGAGGGTTGTCTAACCTGTACCACAATACAAACCGCATAGCCTTAAAAACTTCAAGAGATAAAAATGGTTGGTTTATCATGATTATTATTTTCAATAATTATTTATATTTTTTGAAATCCTCATTTGATTCTTGTAAAAGCTAATACACTATGATTAGTATCTCTAATCATTAACATATACAATAATACTACCTTCCATCAAAAGTTTTTTCAATAAAATCACATGAAACACAAATCTTCTCCTTTTATCCACCGTTAGAACTACACTGCTTTGTTCTCATAAACATGACTTAATCTGGAAAAAAGAAAAATGGAAGAAGAGAAACTAGTTTTGTGAGAGAGAGAAAAGTGAAAGAGAAAAGGGTATATTGTTGTTACTGTAAAACGTATGATGGAGGTATGTAGTTTTTTTTATATTTTATTTTTACTTCTTTCCATGCCATGTGTCTTGCGCCCATTGGACCCATATTTCTACAATTTTGACCCATTCAAAATTGGTTATGTGCTATTTTATTTTCAAGTCACATTAAGTTTATGATAACTAGTAAATAGGAGATCATTTTTTTAATGTTTTGAAACCACCTTTTATATGTTATTTAATGGCCATTGGAGCATTAATTCATCATGTGTGTACATGTGTGTTTCATGGTTACAGAAATCAAGTATCCATTTTCTTTATTTTCTTATTTTTGTTTTCATGCTCTAAATAGAGCTTATGTAGAATGATTAAAATTTTGAGTTTGCAATTGGTTTGGAACTTGTCTACTTTCCCTCTTTTACTGACCTTTGACCCTTAGTTCTAAATACTATACCCCTAAGTGTTGTTTGTTTTAATTTCTTAATTACCTAATTAATTAATCCTCTAGATTTAATTTACTTAGTTTGTTGTTTAGTTTTAATTCTTAAATAAAACATAAAAATACCAAAATCTCTTACCTTGTGAATAAACTAATAAATTTGTATGTAAAATAAAACTATTTTCACAATCAAATTAATAATTTTTTTTCAAATAATAGGAAGTCCATCTTCGATTAATTAAATCGCTTGACACATTGTCTACCAGTTTATTATTCACAATCAAATATCAAAATCCACGTAATCATCAAATATTCCACCTGCGAGCAACACGTGACCAATATCTGGCCATATGATGAGAGAGGCTATATCAGACTCCCTCTGCATCCTTCATGACGAGTAACACACGGTCAATATCTGGCCACGTGATGAGGAGACTATATCAAACTCTCCCGCTCTACATTTTAAAACAGTTAACCAACGTCAAAACTTTATTTTTCTAACATAATAAAAAACCCAAGATATTTTCGAAAAAGGATTAAGGAGAATTTCTTTCGAAATTAACCGCGAACTACGTCTACGCTCACACAATTTTCAACCCAGACAAGGTTCAATGATAAATTCGAAAGCAATTTTACGCAATTCTATAAAAAACACTAACTAACACCGCGAACTACGAAATGAGACTCTGATTTCTCCCAAGAGGATACATAGGCATACGTTTAAAATTATGGTGAGTCCCGCTAACTAAAATCCAAACCCTTTTTCTTGCTAACTAAAATTCAAACCCTTTTTCCTTCTAACTAAAATTTAAACTCTTTTCTTGCTAACTTAAATTAAAACCCTTTTCCCGCTAACTAAATTTTAAACCCTTTTCCCCTGATAAAACACTAAAACCCTATTTCCTAAAGATCGCTCTTCTAACCCTATTATCCTTGTGAACAAGGAAGATGAGGAGTGTCTAACACCTTCCCTTCGTCTAAAACCGAGTCAAAGATCTAGAATCTCTAACTTTTAGGGGTATCCTTTGTATTCCCATCCTTAGGATAAAAATTAAGGGTGACGACTCTCGTTTTCAAAACCCGTTACAACACCATGCTAACAACCTGCTATCAACAAGGACCTAAAATATATCGTTTTGGGGGAGGGTGATGGATTTCTTCTAGATAGAATTCAAAATATAAGGATAAGAATGAAATATCTTGGATTCATATTCAACTTGTGTATTTATAAATGTTGTGTGGTTCATCCCCTAACATATAATTGTGGAATAAGATTGATAACGCCTCCCTCATATTCAACATTTTACTTTTTTCTATTTTTCGTCACTAATTTTCTTTCCTTTTTATTGGTGTTTCTTATTGACAATTTGATGTCAATTTATGTCACACATTGCTTTTGATCGGTCAATTTTGTTTTATTTCCAATTTGGATGTTTTTTTAATATATAAATAGGACATCCACAATATACACAATTCATCCACAATCTCTTACAATTTTACTCATTCACACACACTTCTTTTTTTTTGCAAATATCTTCTTCTTTCAAAATTTTATTTTTAATATCATTGGTGTCACTTTTATTTTAGTTTTTGGCCCATGATTTCATACAAGGCTCCTCCCTCTTATTTTCAATTTTACTTTCTTAATTTATTTGTTACTCTAACCAGATGATTAAGATTCCTAATTGTTATTTGTTAAATTATATTTTTCTATACACAAACACCATACACATATTTTTTCATTTACTAATTTTTTAAATTCACATATGTTTTATTTCAAGCAGCAATCTTGCACAAAGTCCCACATAGAAACAAGACTTCATAGTTCCTAATTCTCTTTTGAATTTTTATGCTTTCCATATATTAACTTATTTTTTTTCAATTGTTTAAATGATGAGGGTTGTCTAACCTGAACCACAATACAAACCGCATAGCCTTAAAAACTTCAAGAGATAAAAATGGTTGGTTTATGATGATTATTATTTTCAATAATTCTTTATATTTTTTGAAATCCTCATTTGATTCTTGTAAAAGCTAATACACTATGATTAGTATCTCTAATCATTAACATATACAATAATACTACCTTCCATCAAAAGTTTTTTCAATAAAATCACATGAAACACAAATCTTCTCCTTTTATCCACCGTTAGAACTACACTGCTTTGTTATCATAAAAATGACTTAATCAGGAAAAAAGAAAAATGGAAGAAGAGAAACTAGTTTTGTGAGAGAGAGAAAAGTTTAAGAGAAAAGGGTATGTTGTTGTTACTGTAAAACGTAGGATGGAGGTATGTAGTTTTTTTAATATTTTATTTTTACTTCTTTCCATGCCATGTGTCTTGCGCCCATCGGACCCCAATTTCTACAATTTTGACCAATTCAAAATTGGTTATGTGCAATTTTATTTTCAAGTCACGTTAAGTTTATGATAACTAGTAAATAGGAGATCATTTTTTTAATATTTTGAAACGACATTTTATTTGTTATTTAATGGCCATTGGAGCATTAATTCATCATGTGTGTACATGTGTGTTTCATGGTTACAGAAATCAAGTATCCATTTTCTTTATTTTCTTGTTTTTGTTTTCATGCTCTACATAGAGCTTATGTAGAATGATTAAAATTTTGAGTTTGCAATTGGTTTGGACCTTGTCTACTTTCCCTCTTTTACTAACCTTTCACCCTTAGTTCTAAATACTATTCCCCTAAGTGTTGTTTGTTTTAATTTCTTAATTACCTAATTAATTAATCCTCTAGATTTAATTTACTTAGTTGGTTGTTTAGTTTTAATTCTTAAATAAAACATAAAAATACCAAAATCTCTTACCTTGTGAATAAACTAATAAATTTGTATGTAAAATAAAACTATTTTCACAATCAAATTAATAATTTTTTTTCAAATAATAGGATGTCCATCTTCGATTAATTAAATCGCTTGACACATTGTCTACCAGTTTATTATTCATAATCAAATATAAAAATCCACGTAATTCATCAAATATTCTACCTGCGAGCAACACGTGACCAATATGTGGCCACATGATGAGAGAGGCTATATCAGATTCCCTCTGCATCCTTCATGACGAGTAACAGGCGATCAATATCTGGCCACGTGATGAGGAGACTATATCAAACTCTCCCGCTCTACGTTTTAAAACAGTTAACCAACGTCAAAACTTTATTTTTCTAACATAATAAAAAACCCAAGATATTTTCGAAAAAGGATTAAGGAGAATTTTTTCCGAAATTAACCGTGAACTACGTCTACGCTCACACAATTTTCAACCCAGACAAGGTTCAATGATAAATTCGAAAGCAATTTTACGCAATTCTAAAAAAACACCAACTAACACCGCGAACTACGAAATGAGACTCTGATTCCTCCCAAGAGGATACATAGGCATACGTATAAAATCGTGGTGAGTCCCGCTAACTAAAATCCAAACCCTTTTTCTTGCTAACTAAAATTCAAACCCTTTTTCCTGCTAACTAAAATTCAAACTCTTTTCCTGCTAACTTAAATTCAAACCCTTTTCCCGCTAACTAAAATTCAAACCCTTTTCCCCTGATAAAACATTAAACCCTATTTCCCAAAGATCGCTCTTCTAACCCTAGTATCCTTGTGAACAAGGTAGATGAGGGGTGTCTAACACCTTCCCTTCGTCTAAAACCTAGTCAAAGATCTAGAATCTCTAACTTTTAGGGGTATCCTTTATATTCCCTTCCTTAGGATAAAAATTAAGGGTGGCGACTCTCGTTTTCAAAACCAGTTACAACACCATGCTAACAACCTACTATCAACAAGGACCTAAAATATATCGTTTTGGGGGAGGGTGATGGATTTCTTCTAGATAGAATTCAAAATATAAGGATAAGAATGAAATATCTTGGATTCATATTCAACTTGTGCATTTATAAATGTTGTGTGGTTCATCCCCTAACATATAATTGTGGAATAAGATTGATAACGCCTCCCTCATATTCAAAATTTTATTTTTTTCTATTTTTCATCACTAATTTTCTTTCCTTTTTATAGGTGTTTCTTATTGACAATTTGATGTCAATTTATGTCACACATTGCTTTTGATTGGTCAATTTTGTTTTATTTCCAATTTGGATGTTTTTTTAATATATAAATAGGACATCCACAATATACACAATTCATCCACAATCTCTTACAATTTTACTCATTCACACACACTTCTTTTTTTTTTTGAAAATATCTTCTTCTTTCAAAATTTTATTTTTAATATCATTGGTGTTACTTTTATTTTAGTTTTTGACCCATGATTTCATACAAGGCCCCTCCCTCTTATTTTCAATTTTACTTTCTTAATTTATTTGTTACTCTAACCAGATGATTAAGATTACTAATAGTTATTTGTTAAATTATATTTTTCTATACACAAACACCATACACATATTTTTTCATTTACTAATTTTTTAAATTCACATATGTTTTATTTCAAGCAGCAATCTTGCACAAAGTCCCACATAGAAACAAGACCTCATAGTCCCTAATTCTCTTTTGAATTTTTATGCTTTCCATATGTTAAATATTTTTTCCAATTGTTTAAATGATGTGGGTTATCTAACCTGAACCACAATACAAACCGCATAGCCTTAAAAACTTCAAGAGATAAAAATGGTTGGTTTATGATGATTATTATTTTCAATAATTCTTTATATTTTTTGAAATCCTCATTTGATTCTTGCAAATGCTAATACACTATGATTAATATCTCTAATCATTAACATATACAATAATACTACCTTCCATCAAAAGTTTTTTCAATAAAATCACATGAAACACAAATCTTCTCCTTTTATCCACCGTTAGAACTACACTGCTTTGTTATCATAAAAATGACTTAATCAAGAAAAAAAGAAATATGGAAGAAGAGAAACTAGTTTTGTGAGAGAGAGAAAAGTGAAAGAGAAAAGGGTATATTGTTGTTACTGTAAAACGTAGGATTGAGGTATGTAGTTTTTTTTATATTTTATTTTTACTTCTTTCCATGCCATGTGTCTTGCGCCCATTGGACCCCAATTTCTACAATTTTGACCCATTCAAAATTAGTTATGTGCTATTTTATTTTCTAGTCACGTTAAGTTTATGATAACTAATAAATAGGAGATTATTTTTTTAATATTTTGAAACCACCTTTTATTTGTTATTTAATGGCCATTGGAGCATTAATTCATCATTTGTGTACATGTGTGTTTCATGGTTACAGAAATCAAGTATCCATTTTCTTTATTTTCTTGTTTTTGTTTTCATGCTCTAAATAGAGCTTATGTAGAATGATTAAAATTTTGAGTTTGCAATTGGTTTGGACCTTGTCTACTTTCCCTCTTTTACTAACCTTTCACCCTTAGTTATAAATACTATACCCCTAAGTGTTGTTTGTTTTAATTTCTTAATTACCTAATTAATTAATCCTCTAGATTTAATTTACTTAGTTGGTTGTTTAGTTTTAATTCTTAAATAAAACATAAAAATACCAAAATCTCTTACCTTGTGAATAAACTAATAAATTTGTATGTAAAATAAAACTATTTTCACAATCAAATTAATAATTTTTTTCAAATAATAGGATGTCCATCTTCGATTAATTAAATCACTTGACACATTGTCTACCTGTTTATTATTCACAATCAAATATCAAAATCCACGTAATTCATCAAATATTCCACCTGCGAGCAACACGTGACCAATATCTGGCCACATGATGAGAGAGGCTATATCAGACTCCCTCTACATCCTTCATGACGAGTAACACGCGGCCAATATCTGGCCACGTGATGAGGAGACTATATCAAACTCTCCCGCTCTACGTTTTAAAACAGTTAACCAACGTCAAAACTTTATTTTTCTAACATAATAAAAAACCCAAAATATTTTCGAAAAAGGATTAAGGAGAATTTCTTTCGAAATTAACCGCGAACTATGTCTACGCTCACACAATTTTCAACCCAGACAAGGTTCAATGATAAATTCGAAAGCAATTTTACGCAATTCTATAAAAAAATACCAACTAACACCGCGAACTACGAAATGAGACTCTGATTCCTCCAAAAGGATACGTAGGCATACGTTTAAAATCGTGGTGAGTCCCGCTAACTAAAATCCAAACCCTTTTTCTTGCTAACTATAATTCAAACCCTTTTTCCTGCTAACTAAAATTCAAACTCTTTTCCTGCTAACTTAAATTCAAACCCTTTTCCCGCTAACTAAAATTCAAACCTTTTTCCCCTGATAAAACACTAAAACCCTATTTCCTAAAGATCGCTCTTCTAACCCTAGTATCCTTGTGAACAAGGTAGATGAGGGGTGCCTAACACCTTCCCTTCGTCTAAAACCGAGTCAAAGATATAGAATCTCTAACTTTTAGGGGTATCCTTTATATTCCCTTCCTTAGCATAAAAATTAAGGGTGGCGACTCTCGTTTTCAAAACCAGTTACAACACCATGCTAATAACCTGCTATCAACAAGGACCTAAAATATATCGTTTTGGGGGAGGGTGATGGATTTATTCTAGATAGAATTCAAAATATAAGGATAAGAATGAAATATCTTGGATTCCTAATATTGGTCGCGACCTGCTCGTAATAAATGAGGATTTTGTTGGAATTGAGACTTCACACACAAGAGTGGGGTGAATTGTGAAGTTTGAAAATTCTAAGTTTTTAAAACTTTTATCAAGTAAATTTAGGGTTTAAAATAATTTTCAAAAACTAAGCAACAAAAAGAATAAATATGGAAAATAAATTATGGAAAATAAAAGTTAAAGGAAAAGAGAAACACCAAGAATTATGGAGGTTCGGTCAAATAAAAATGACCTAATCCTCTCCCCAAGCATTGATCTTGAGAGTTTCAAATAATACTTGAGAAACTTTAGTAGGAAAGACTCATGAACCCCCTTATACAAGGAAATGATGGTTGATATCCAACTAAATAATACAAGATGATGAATAAGGGCATTTACATATTTTCTTCGATATATTTTTGAGAGTGAAGCGTCTAATATTCCTTCCCAATGGTGGATTAAAGTGGATAGTATTCCTTCAACAATCATAGACCTTGGAGCAATTAGTATTCAAGTTCAAAAAACTCTAAGCTTAATACCTTGGTTTTAATCAGGCTAACCAAAAACCCGTGAGACTTTAACTAGCCTGATCTTGAACCTATGAAGTTTTTAATATGAGTATGAGCTTCAACCTACCTTGGATTTGATTATGCTAACCAAGAACCTATGAAAATTTTAACATTGTCTAATCTTCAATCAAACCTAGGGCTGATCACACAATCCCCAAATATATTTTTTTTATAGGATGAGCTTATAACAAAAATAAATCCATAAATGGATAGTATTTAACCAAGGTGTATACAAAAGATTCCCTTATTTAATTTTACAATTCTACCCTTCAGAATTACAAATATGTACATCTCAGAAATATTAGCTCCGGACGAGTAGTATAATAGCCGATGAAATGATAAGACTAGTAAGCGGCTCAATAGAAAATGTTCCCAATCTGTAACCCGACTAAGGGCACTGTACGATCATTATACCTTAGGGGAGCAGCCCGTAAACACCTTGGACCCGGGAAAGGATGGTGATCGTGACCACTTTCCCATAGCCGACTACCAACTCGGTTCATTAACGCTTGTTGTGATACGGTGGAAAAACTAACTATTTAATACTAGTTTTGCGTTTCTTGTTCGCAAATGTTGTGGTAAGCAAGAGTCGCCACCGAATTTTCTTTTATCCAACAAAGGAAAGGGTGAAAGAACAAAAAAATACGTCTTTAGAGATTTTCTGAGTAAGGGGGGTAGATTATAGAAATGGAAGGTGTTAGCACCCTTTCCATCTGTGGTTTTCCACAGGCTCTTAAGTACTTGCTCATTTTTGAAAACTGTTTGTGATTGTGTGTTTGGTAAGTTTTTGTTTGCTTTATGGTAACTCTTGTATCAGTCCTCAAGAGTGTGATAAAGAATTTTTTAAAAGAGTTTTTGAAAAGTGTGTAAGTGTGAAAGTATTTGGTTTGAGCAAGTACTTAAGAGATATCTACCTACTCGAAAAAGGGTGTTCTTTTCCTCCTACCCTTTAGAAAGTGCTATCCTACTATTAGTGAGTAGGTAGCCCTATCGTCGAATGTTGAGGGACTATCGAAAGGGACACTATGGTCATTTAAGGCAACATATAAGGATATCTTAGCGTTCGAAGGGACTGTCATCATATAGGAAACATCGAGGGACAAGACCATTTCTCATAGGCAACTCGAGGGATAGTAAGGGACCATGATCTTTTATGATGACTTTTATACCGAGGGTCTTTACTAAGATATCCCTATGTTCGAGGGACATGACCATTGTTTTCCGAGGCAACCAAGTGAGGTATACCCTAAGGGTGAAAGTGTGCAACAATGTGCTTTTTTCAGTTATGTTTATCTTGCAATTAGTGATCTAATGGTTAATTGATTAATCTCGTCATGCACGCCTAAGTTACTAACAATTATATACAAGCATACAAGAATATAAAGAGCGAGAAATAAAAGTTCCTACGCTATTACAAGGCTTTGGTGTAGATACATAAGTAATGGACTGAAAAGTAAAAATGCGAAAATAAAACCTTAGTTAACTATTACAAACTGGGTGCAATTACATAAATGGTAAAAAAAACAATCGTATGGAAAAAATAATAGCGCGTAAAGTTAAGACGGGAAAAAGTTTTAAACCCTAAAAAATCTAATTGTTTATCAAAACATTTTTTTTGTATTTTATGAAAAAATAATTTGAATTTTAACCTAATTCTCTAATTTATTTTAATTAATGAAATAAGTCAAATTAATTTATTTATCAAAAAAGTTAAATTAAATTAGAAAATCTAAGTCTATTATTTTTTGGTAATTTTCTGATTTAAAAAAAAAGAATAAGCTAAAAAAATATAAAAACTAAATAAAAAGAAAAAGGAAATTGAGAAATGGGCCTTAGGGGGTGTACACCCAATTGCAGGGGTGTGTTGTTGAATTGTGCAAAGCCCAGAAACTGGTGGCCCACTTTTGGCGTGTGATCTGGTATTGTGGCCTCTGGAAGGTCCACTATGGGACTGCAAGTTTGGTGCGCTGGATCTGGACACCTGGGATCTCATGGCTGGAGAGTCGATGGTGTATGGTGTACGCGGGGGAAGGCAACGCATTGGATCTGAAAGAAATAAGTTAGAAAACATAAAACGTTGGACCTGGGACTCGAACCCAGGTCTTCTTCCTTCCAGCGCACTTCTTTTACCATCTGAGCCAACTGTTCATTCGTTATATGAAACAAACATAAAACAATATAATTCAAATAAATGGCCAGAAATTCTTTTTATAAGAAAATGCGCGCTGTTTCAAATGGGCCAACCAGGATGTGCCACACCTTCATCTTCCCCACCCCTCCATCATCTTAGCTTATGGACTGTTACCCACAAATAGTGTATGTCACTAAATCACCCGCAAATTTCAAAAATCTCACACATGCAATATAAATCCAATTCAAGGTCATGGATCAATTGGGTTTGATCCTCTGAGCATGATGGTACTCCTCTTATGGCTTAATTGTACATCTCTCTGAAAACTCTATAACGAACGTTTAAACCCTAACAATGTCAGGTTATCATATATGCATCAAAACTAGAAATTAACCATTCAAATACGTTCTAAATGCTCATACAAACAAGAATGCATACTCAAAATCTATTTCTAACGCATGTATGATCAAAATCGATTTAAAAAAAAGGTGCAAACCGTGATGATGTAAGTGACAATTCTGGGTTCTTTGATGCTTGGGAATGGCGTTGTTAGCTTCAGAATGTCCCCAGGAATGGATTGCAAACGTCAAAACTCCTTGAATCCCTCTGCAACCATCAATCTGATTGCCACTTTTTTGTGAAAAAATTGGAACTTTTTGTGTGTGTTCTATGCGGCCAATCCTTTTTTTTAGTCTGGCAATGTTATGAATATATACTAGGATGCATTAGGTTAACAAAAGTAGATTAAATCTTGAAGATTTGTGTAGAAAAGATTTGATTTGCACTTGGGATTTTTTGTTTCCAATTTTGGCCAAAACTTTCTCAAATGACTCCAATAATCCTTTACACGTGATTTGGATTCACTCTGCTAATGATAGGCTCATGGTCTGATCAAAAAACAAATCTTGGGATTTAATTCATCATTTTACTATTTTATTTCATTTATTATGATTTAAATGAATAAAAATTCAAACAAATAAAAACAAATCCCATAAAAATAAAATAATGAATTTAAATGTCTTGCATAAGTCCCTGGATATGTTTGAGATCCAAAACCCACGACCATTAGTTCAAAATAATCCAAATTGCTCCAATTGACTTTTGTGCATTTTCATAAAATTGGTCAACTTTAGCAATGCATGTATTTCCAAATTTTAACCCTAAGAGAGTGTTATTGGACTTTTTAGAGAGCTTAGGATGTCCTCTAGACAACATTTTTGTTTTCATATCAATTGGATATTCCATGTTCATGTAAGGAGCTTTGACCCAAAAGGTGTTTTTGTTGAATTTTTGAAAGGACCTATAATGTATGAACTTGTATCTTTTGATTGAGGCATTTCTTGAACTTGAGGGCTGAAGAGAAGTTGTAGGGAATTGGATTATATTCAAAATGAGCCTTGGAGGAAATTTGTTTGATAAAGTATGAGAAAGTTATGCCTGTTCAAAGTTTGGTTGACTTTTCCTATAGAAACCCTAATTTGCTATTTTTGACTTTTGATGAGTTATGAGCATTTATTGAGGAATCATGATCAACCCTTGATCAAATGATGGATAATACTTCAAAATGTTGATGTTGACCAAAAATATTGAAGTTTGACTGTATTTGGGTCACAGTTGACTTTTAACCTAGTACAGTTGATTTCTAGGCATTTGAGCAGTTGACTGAGCAAACTTGTAGTTCAAGGTATGAAATTTGGCATGGATGATCTTGAGGACATATTAGGGCCATGGAAAACATTTGGGACCTTTGAAGCTTAACCATCTTGATGAGAAGTGAAACCCTAGTTAGAGGTTTATTGTCTTAGGAGGAGAATTTTCCTAGTCAATTCTTAGTCATCCTTGAGAAATTGGGGACCTCTAGAAGCATGTCTTGAGAGAAAATGGGAAGGAAATTTTTTGGGTATAACACTCGTAACCGTTGACAGTGCATTCATTACAGCGTTATACAACTTTTATCGTCTTCATTTATGGAGACAACAAAGGTTATAAAGTTATGGAATACAAGAGTCACTCATTAGCTAAGGCTCTTGATGACGCAAAAGAGGCATACTATATAAGGGGCTCTCGCAAGAGAGATAAGAAATACATTCTTCTTAAGACACACGCTTCGCTGACATAGCTCCCAAATCCCCACTAATCAACAAAACCTATGGGAGGCCGAATGGATATTTGTTCAATGCAAGAACATTGGCGCCCACCGTGGGGCCTCAGTGAAATTATTCCTGGACCACACTCCAATCCATATTCAGAAGAATGTCATTTCTTGGAGACCCCCCAGACATGGCATAACTATAGCCATGGTGGAGGCCCTCAGACAGTAGAATGAAACTCTACAAGATAGCGTCACAGACCTGCAACAAAGAAGTGTAAGGGACGATGATTCAGAAGAGGAGATTTTGGAACCCCAACCTCTCTATCAAGCTATCTGGGACTATTAAGTCCTGGAGAAAATCAAAGCATTTTCACTAACGGCCTACGATGATAAAATCGATCCTCGGGAGCATGTTATTGTCATCAACAACCAAATGGTAATAATAGGCTACACCAACTCACTAAAGTGTAAACTGATGACTGACACCTTCAAGGACGTGGCCCTGCGATGGTACACGAGCCTACCACGGCTATCCATGGATACCTACCTGGATCTGAGGAAGAAGTTGATCCAAAACTTCTCCACCAACAAGCATCGTAAGGTGTCCACAGTATCCTTATTCAATGTCTGACAAGGTCAAGAGGATTTTCTCCGAGAATACTTAGCCTGGTTCAACAAAGAGACCATTAAAGTATCTCATCCCAACCAAGAGTTGTTCGTTGAGCATTCCAACACGGCCTCCGAGCTGAGCAGTTCAACAAGTCAGTAGCACAGAAGCCCGCATCCGACATGAACAAAATCATTACCAGAGCGAAATGCTACAAAAAGGGTGAGAAGAGCAACTTGGAGAAACGATCCAGAGACACCTCAGAGAAAAGCAAGACTAAAGAAGAAGAACTAGAAAGGAGGCAAGACCCTTCCCATAAGGCTTCGAAAGATAGAACCCAGGAGAACACAACTCAAAGGCTTAAGCGACGTCCCTTTGATTCAAGCAACGTAGGGACACCTCACAACACAAGGGGAGCCAAAATTTTATAGGAGGTAGCGCACCTGAACCTAATCCCAGGAGCGCCCTGTAATAAAAGGGGATTCAGTGTCATACTGGGGAATGACATTGGGGCTTGGTGTAGCTATCATCGGCTTTGAGGACACCATACCGGCGACTGCCTCCAGCTAAAGAAAGAAATTGAGACATTGATATAGAGGGGGAACCTATTAACTTACATAAAATAGGGTAAAGCCCCAACTAGTAAAAGAGATACTCGTCGGAAAGATGCAAACTTGGAAGAACCTTCCCAAAATAAAGGGAAGAGTATGAAGAAGTTCATGAGACCAAATCAGCTCACCAAACCCTCAACACCATCATTGACAGATTCACTGTTGGCAGCGAAACCATCTCGGCCAGAAATAAATACGATTGTGTCGTGATGCACATATATGAGGACATAACCAAGGTCTGAGAACAAGATTTAAACCCGATTATATTCTCTAGAAAATATGCAATTGGCATTATGGCCCATGAGAATGATCCTATGGCCATCAAGGTACAAATCTGAGATTGGAGTGTGAAAAGGGTGCTGGTGGATCTCGGTAGCTCAGCTAAGGTACTCTATTGGGAAGCCTTCAAAGGAATGGAGTTCAAAACATCTAAATTATTTCCCTTTAACGGTACCTTAGTCGGATTCTTCGGAAAGCAAGTGTAAGTATTGGTACACCTCCCAGTACTTACTACCTTTGAAAGCGGCGCAAATGCTAAAATAGTCAGATTAAGGTACTTGATCATCAACACAACCTTACCCTATAACATCATCATAAGAAGACCCTCATTCAGTTCCTTGGAAGGCGCTCTCTCTATCCTATACCTTACCATGAAGTACCCCTTGGGGAATGGCCGGGTTGGGGTGGTTAAAAGAGATCAAGGATTTCCAGGAGGTGCTATAAGGACATTCTGAAGTTAAAGAGGAAGATACAATATGAAGAACTCAGATGTTCCAATGAGCTAAAAGTAAAGATGATCGACATAGATCCTCGTGATGATGCGTGGGAAGAAAGCCTTTCTCTCCATGGTGAAACAAAGAGGGTCCAGATCAGCACCAAGCCTTCCGAAATAACTTATATAGGATGCAATATTTCTCGGGAGGAGGAAATAGAAATCGTGGAGCTGTTGAAAGAGAACGTCGACTTGTTCGAATAGAAACCCGCAAATATGACCGGAATAGACCCAAACATTATATGCCACCACTTAGAATTGAATGCTGACACCAATCCAGTGTCCTAGAGGAAAAGGAAAGGTTGATAAGAAAAGAAGATGGTTGTAAAAGATGAGGTCGAGAAGTTACTCGAAGTCGACTTCACCAAAGAAATCAAATATCCTACTTGGCTAGCCAATATAGTTATGGTCAAAGAGAAGACAGGGAAGTGGCACATGTGTGTCGACTTCACGGATCTCAACAAAGCGTGTTAAGGATCCATATCTGTGATACGGTGGGAGAACTGACTAGGGTTTTGCGTTTGTTTTCGCAAATGTTTCGGTTGAGCAAGAGTCGCCACCGACTTTTTATTTTATCCTAAGGAAAGGTTTAAAAAGCACAGCAAAAACCTTTGAGATTTTTCTTGGGTTCGGGGAGTAGATTATAGAAGGGGAAGGTATTAGCACCCCTTCTATCCATGTTTATCCATGGGCTCTTAGGTACTTGCTTAGATCAACTTGCCTTGGTTGTCAATTGTTTGAAATGGTGCTTTATGTGTGGTTTTGAAAGTGTTTTTAAAAAAGATGCCTTGTATAGGCTACCCTTGTAACAATTCTTTACTCGAATGTTTTACAAAAGGTGTTTGTCTTTTTGAAAAGATGTTTCAAGGTTTTTTGAAAGTTTGTTTGAAAGTGTTTGTGAAGTGGGTTTTGAAATTAGGCAAGTGTTTTCTTGGAAAGTTGACAAGTACTTAAGAGCTTATCTACCCTAAAGTTTTCTCAAAGATTTTTGTTATGTTTCAAACCTTTTGACAATTTTGTTCCACCATTGCATTTGGTGGACAATCTTGTCTTAGGAGGTGAAAGGGACGGGCGCGGGTCATCGTTTAGACCATAGTTGCAATAGTGTTAAATGTCTTTGGGCAATTTTCTTTGAAAGGGACTTGATCATTCATTTAAGCAACATTTTGAGGGACAATGATCATTTGATTGTTTTGTTTTGCCCAAAGAAGTTCAACATGCAATATGGCCCAATAATAAAAGGCAACAAGTGGAATACCCTAGGGGGTGCAAGTGTGAAATGTGTTGTCCATTTTTCATGCTCATTTATCTTGTATTAGGTCCAACTATTTTGTTCATTTTTATTCGCATACAAAACCCTAATTCTAGCATAATATGTTTAGAAAGCGATAAAGTGCGAAATTTAAATTCCTACACTATTACATCACAATAATATAGGGAGGGGGGTACAATGTTCAAATGGGGAGATATTTTGACAAGAAATTAAATCTAAAACTATTACATCAATTTCTATGAATATTTACAAGGTAAATAAAATGTATAATTTTAAATGGTAAATAAAACAAATATGCAAGTATGCAAAAGGAATTTTTTATATGTATGAAAAAAAGTATTATTTATGTGAAAGAAAATAAAAGGGATATCATTTTTTGGAGTATTTTGGAACTTAGGGCAAAACCCTAATTTTTATTAAACAAAATGCATTATTTATTAATATATACAATATTTATTATTTACATACAAAAATAAAATAAAATATGATATATTTGTAAAAAGGCATTTTTTAGTATTTTAATATTAAAGAAAATAAAATATGTACATTTTTGGTATTTTTATCCTAGGTATACTAATATACTTATTTATTTACATTATTTATAAAATATGCATTATATATATGTATTAATAATATTTAGTATTAAAATAAAAAGTATTTTTCTATAAAATATTTTCAGGGGGTAAAAATAAAATAAAAATGTATAAAAAAGTGTATTGGTATTATTTTAATATTTTAAACAAAAGAAAGTATATATGTATTTATTTATGTACACATTTAAGAAATAATCAAATAAATATGCAATAAATTCAAAAAATGATAGGAAAAATATTTTTATGTTTTTAATATGCTGAGAAAAAATAAATGAACCAATCACAAAAAGGCAAAAAGTCAAAATATTAAAAATGAAGCAAATGGGCTTGGGGGTGCAAAACAGAAAAAAAGGTGTGAATAAGAAAAAATGCTCAGGCCCATCCCAATCCACTTCTTCTTCAACCTCTGAACCAGAAAACACGCGCCTGCAAGCTTGGTTTGAAATCCTGATTCTTTGATTTTTTGAACAAACTTCCAACACAAAAGATGTTAAGCATGAAATCACGATTCTAACCATATGCATAACTTGATCTAACTCTCTAAGATGAGGGAGAATTTCTTCTCCCCCAAATCCTAACCTAGTTTTTCTGCCATTTTCAAACTCCAAATTCTCTCTACTCAGGCAAAAGAAATGAAAAGTAAAAGAATGTACATGTTCAGTGGCATGAATAGGACATTGTTTCTTCACAAACTTAAGACTAATGATGCATAATAAGAGAGATACGAGTTCAAAAAAACTACATGTTCAGCTGAAGTTCCAACTGGCAAATGGGGAGCTTACAGTGCAAGATACTGATTGGTATAGCTTCCTTGAGGTGTGGTGATGCTGTTCCAATCTCTACTTTGCCTTGAAACACCTTGAACTGAGCTGTAGAACTTCAACTGCAAAATGGAAAAGTGAAAATGGTGGAACTTGTTAGAGGAATTACAGGTCCTGTTTCAAGGCATGGTTAGCTTGCATATGTGCTAGGGAATGTGTAGGAACTGATTTTGGCAAAAGAACTTGAAGGTAATGGAAGGCAGCACTCAAACTGCAGGCTTTCCCCTGTTTGTGCAGTTTGAGAGTGATTATGGCAATGGGAGTGTTTGAGAGGTGCAAGGGTCGTGTCTCAGCTTGGTTATGATCTGTGTAATGGGTTTGATAACTTAGTTCTTGTGTGTCTAAGCTGAGATGGATGTTGTGTGATGTTATGACACTTTTCTTCTCTCTTAAGCAACAAAAGCCAACTTGTGTTTCTAGGCATGTAGAGGGCCCCTAATGTGCTGCATAATCCCTCCTTGATCAGTGTGTTATGCTCATAAACTTGTGCCATTCAGATTTGCAATGTACTTGTTGGATTTCCAAATTGACATAAAGTGAATTTTAGCAAAAATGGATAGTTCACTTTATCTAAAAATGGATTAGGCTTGTGTACAATACTTGAACTCATAGAATAACACCTTGACACAATGAACAAGCATTAAATTATTGAGTGTAACTTGGTTTAAGGACCTGTAATCTAATCTAAGGCATGCTGAGTTCAAATTGTAAGGTTATGAACATGTAACTTGGTCATGAACAAAGTTGTTTTTTGCTATATTGTGAAATTCGATTCTCCCTAACCATGAGGTTGTTTGAGAAGTTCTTTGACATTTTGGAAAGCTTGGAATGTGTACTACAATACATCTTTGAAGTGCAATTTGAAATTCCAAGTGGAAGTGTATGGAAAATGGCCTTGAAGTGGGGTAGAAAACCTTGTCAAAATAAGTCAAAAATTCACTAAGTTAAGAATGGTTTAGTGCCCTTATTCAAAAATTTGTAACTTGAGATACAAGCTTCAAATGAGAAAACATTGTGAATCAAGGTTGTAGATTATGCAACAAGCTACAACTTTCATGTTTGGACTTTTGTTTGAATCCAAATGGATCTTGGTGAAAAAGTGGGGCAAAGTTGGGAAAAAATTAGGGTTTTTCATAACTTAGAAAAATTCTAAGTTATGAAAAATTCCATTTTAAACCCTAATTTGCATTTCTTGGTTTCTTGGTGAACAAGTTTCATGATTTGGCAAGTTTTGATGAAAAATGAATCTTGACTCTTGATTTTGACCAAAAAGTCAAAGTTTGACTTTTCAGTATACAGTCAAAATTGATCAATTGACTGGGAAATTCAACTGTCAATCCTGTGTACTTGGGATCTTTTTGAGTTTGTTGATCATGTCAAGATAATTCCATGGGGTCCTTGAGTCCATGTGTGAGCTTGGTTTGCCATTGGCTAGGTCAAACAGTCAAAAATTGCCTTTGTGCAGTCAAAACCCTAAAAATGACCATTTTGCCCTTTTGGTGATCTGATCAAATTTCTTGGGGAATTGTGATCCAAACTTGAACAAATGATTCATATGAGTTCATAATGTTGATGTGGGTCAAATTTCATGAGGTTTGACTGTCAATTGGCCACAATTGACTTCTTCCCCAATACAGTTGATTTCTAGGTCAACTGTCCAACTGACTGGGCAAAACTTGGAATCAAGACTTGAAACTTGATATGGGTAAACTTGGGAGTCCAATATGAAGCATGAAAGTCATCTTGGGCATTTTAGGTCAAAGCATATTTGTGCAAACACAAACCCTAATTTGAGTCCACAATGCAAGGGGAGGTCTTGAGCAGATGAAACCCTAACTGGATCTTGAGCTTCAAGGGCTTTGTGGTGAGAAATCAATGAGAAATGGGAGGGAAAATTTTGGGGTACAACAGTTGCCCCTGTTCAATCTTCTTGAATCCGAAGAGTTAGATTGGCAAGTTTGCCTTTCGTGACTCGAGGGTAAAAGGAGATTGGACACTAGAGTGCCCGAAAATGCACTTGTCAAAGCAATGGATGCGGGAATGGGCTTAGAGATGCCATTTCGAGATGGGCTTAACGATGCCATCTGGGAGAGTGACAGAAATCTTGTCGGAGATGGGCTTAGAGATGCCATCTGGAAGGGAATATCAGGAAGGTGTCCAGGCTTGGGACCATCTCTGAACTGGGGGGTCTGAACAAAAAATAGATTGACATCCGTTGTTGGGAGGAATCTGTAAACTATTTTCAGTGGTTTGGAGAAGAAACTGAACAAGCGATAGGTTAACATCCGTTACTTGGAGAACCCGTGAACTGTTTTCAGGAGTCTTGAAGTTGAATAAGCAATAGAGCAGCATCCGTTGTTGGGAAGTGTCCGTAAACTGTTTTCAAAAGTTGCATCTGAACAAGTCGATAGATTAACATCCGTTGTTGGGAAGAATCCATAAACTGTTTTCAGAAGTCTTGAAGAAGAATCTGAACAAGTGACAGGTTAACATCCGTTTACTTGGAGAACCCGTGAACTGTTTTCAGGAGTCTTGAAGTTGAATAAGCAATGGAGCAGCATCCATTGTTGGGAAGCGTCCGTAAACTGTTTTCAAAAGTTGCATCTGAACAAGTCGATAGATTAACATCCGTTGTTGGGAAGAATCCATAAACTGTTTTTAGAAGTCTTGAAGAAGAATCTGAACAAGTGACAGGTTAACATCCGTTTACTTGGAGAACCCGTGAACTGTTTTCAGGAGTCTTTGAAGTTGAATGATTTTAGTCTGTCGACTGATCTTTCCTGAAAAGGTAAAGAGTTAGTTGCATGCAATGTTATGATGCATGATGCAATATACGTGACATCAATGTTTATGACATGAATGTGATGAATGCGCATGTAAGCTGACGAGCTATCTTGCTGAGAATAAATGAATCTGAGGTGGCTGAAGATAAAAGCATCTTGACTGCTGCTGGGGAAAATAAATCCTTGGCTACTACTGGGGAAGAGAATTCCTGATGACCTCTACTGGGGAGTATCAATCTAGTAAACTCATGCTGAGGAGGTAAGACTGAGAATCTTCTGCTTGATGGGAAGCAACTCTGGTGATCTCACTGGGGAACTCAAGATTTCTCTTTCTAAGACTCTGTGGGGGGAAGGCTCATTAGTCTGGCTCTGCTGGGGGTTGATAATTTGAAATTTTAGCTCGGCTGGGGATAACAAGGATAAGCTCCTCTGGGGATCATATTGATAAGTTAGGCTGGGGAATTTTGATGAAATTCGCCGGGGATAGGAAGAATTCTGGCGAGTGCGATCTTCTGTGGCTGTTAGTTGAGGATAACCCAGTTATAAGCCTTTGTGAGGAATAACTTTGAATAAAACTCGGGGGAGACGTTCGTGCTCTGCGGGGAATACCTTCCAGGACCTTGCTGGGGATAAGCCTCGAGAGTCTGCTGGAGATAAACCTCAAGGTTCACTAGGGATGTGGATTCCAAATCTCTTGAGAGGTTTCCTTCGAAAGGGTGTCAAGATATCCACCTGTACCTTCATCCTATCAGTAATCCTTTTTCTTAGGTTCATTTAGGGGGTGATTATGTTTCAAATGCATATGCCTATTTAACAAAACATTGGACGTTTCTCAAAACAAAACAAATAGTGCAAGAGAAAAAGAAAAAGGGAAATGACACAAATTTTGGGAAAAGTATTTGTATTGATTTTCTTTGAGTATATTTGTACAAAGGAGACAATCATCCTAGTAAGAGGACTTTGTCGTAAATATTGAAAGATTTTATACAAAATAAAGGATGGCTATGTGAAATAGTTCCATGGGACTCCGCTCTTGCTATAGCTTTCACAACTCTGAATATCTGTCCATTCAATGCTTTGTTTGACGATGACTGGATTGATCCGAAGCCTGGAACTGGTTGATGAAGAGATTGTCTTTGAAGTGGTCCGACGAGACATAGTCATACGCTTAAATTCCCTAACTTTTGCCTGAATCGCCCTTTCGGGTTTTCGATCCACCGGGAAACCCCTTTTTGCCCAAGCCGCCCTTTCGGGTTTTTGACTTGCCGGGTGTACAGATTTTTTCGTTTTTATCCCTAATTTTTGCCTGAACCACCCTTTCGGGTTTTCGGTTCACCGGGATGCCCATTTTTGCCCAAGCCGCCCTTTCGGGTTTTCGACTTGTCGGGTTATTTTATGCGTAGTATCTTTTGACTATGTCTGCGTTCGCAGGGTGTGGCAAATCGTCGCCGTCCATGGTGGTCAGAATCATTGCACCACCAGAAAATATGCTCTTGATCACAAATGGTCCTTCATATGTAGGAGTCCATTTGCCCCTGGGATCACTTTGCGGCAAGATAATCCGCTTGATTACGAGATCCCCGACTCGATACACTTGACGTCTGACTTTCTTATTGAAGGCCTTGATCATCCGCTTTTGATACGTCTGACCTTGGCATATAGCAGCAAGTCGTTTCTCGTCGATTAGATTGAGTTGATCCAGTCGGGTCTGCATCCAATCATCTTCATTCAAACCTGCATCCTTCATAATCCTTAGAGAGGGGATCTAGACTTCCATAGGCAAAACAGCTTCCATGCCATAAACCAAAGAAAATGGGGTTGCCCCAGTTGAAGTACGCGTCGTCGTACAGTATCCATGCAGAGCAAACGGTAACATCTCATGCCAGTCTTTGTAAGTGACTGTCATTTTCTGAATGATCTTTTTAATGTTTTTGTTCGCAGCTTCAACAGCACCGTTCATCTTCGGCCGATAGGGAGATGAATTGTGATGATAAATCTTGAACTGTTCGCATAATGCAGTGATCATTGTGTTATTCAGATTTGTACCGTTGTCTGAGATGATCCTGTCTGGAACACCATACCGACATATGAGATTTTGCTTAATAAAGCGAGCAACCACATTTTTGGTGACAGAGGCGAAGGAAGCTGCTTCGACCCATTTAGTGAAGTAGTCAATGGCAACCAGGATGAAGCGATGTCCGTTGGAAGCCGTGGGCTTGATCTCTCCAATCATATCAATGCCCCACATTGAAAAGGGCCATGGCGCAGTCAGTACGTTGAGGGGAACCAGAGGAATATGAACTTTGTCAGCATAGACTTGACACTTGTGACAAGTACGGGAATGTTGATGGCAGTCAGCTTCCATGGTAGACCAGTAATAGCCTGCCCTTAGGATCTTCTTAGCCATTGTATGTCCGCTCAAGTGAGTACCAAATGTGCCGCTGTGTATATCAGTCATGATCAACTCTGCTTCAGCTTTATCCACACATCGGAGTAATACACAATCATGGCTTCGTTTGTAAAGGATGCCGTTGCTCAGGAAGAACTTAGCAGCGAATTTCCTTAAGAACTTCTTGTCATTTACGGAAGCTCCTTCAGGATAATCCCTAGTCTCTAGATACCTTTTGATTTCGTGGAACCGAGGTTGTTCCACTACTTCTTCGGTATTAATCTCGTGGCAATGTGTCGGTTCACCCATTCGCTAGATGGTGATTTGGGGAGCCTCGTTATCCCAGTTGAGTCTAAACATGGAGGACATGGTGGCTAGAGCATCGGCTAGCTGATTCTCTTCTCGCGGGAAATGCTCGAAGGTAATTTGCTCGAAATGCGGCAACAATGTCAGGACATGTTCTTTGTATGGGATAAGATTAGGATGCTTGGTATCCCAGTCTCCTTTGATTTGGCTGATGACCAAAGCTGAGTCCCCAAATACGACCAAAGATTTGATACCCAAGTCTATAGCCGCCTCGAGACCAAAGATGCAAGCTTCATACTCAGCCATGTTGTTTGTGCAGCTGAAACAAAGTCGGGCCGTGAAAGGAGTGTGACAACCTTCCGGAGAAATGAGTACTGCGCCAATACCATTTCCAAGTGCATTTGAAGCACCAACAAAGTACAGGGTCCATCGGGATCCCTTTTCGGGTCCATCATACGGTCCGTCACTTTCAATGTTGTCCAAATTCATGATGTCCTCGTCTGGGAAGTCAAATCTCATGGGTTGATAGTCTTTGATAGCCTGATGAGCCAGATGGTCAGCTAGTACACTCCCTTTTATAGATTTTTGGGTGGTGTACTGGATGTCATACTCAGTTAAGATCATTTGCCATCTAGCTATCCTTCCAGATAAAGCGGGCTTCTCGAAGATATACTTGATAGGGTCCATCTTGGAAATTAACAAGGTAGTATGAGTCAACATATACTGTCTTAGTCGGCGAGCAGCCCATACCAAAGCGCAGCAAGTTTTCTCGAGCAGTGAGTAGCGAGTCTCACAGTCGGTAAACTTTTTACTAAGGTAATAAATAGCATGCTCTTTTCGACCAGACTCGTCATGCTGGCCCAAAACACACCCCATTGAGTTATCCAAGACGGTCAAATACATGATCAATGGTCTTCCTTCGACAGGTGGCATCAGAATAGGAGGTTCTAGAAAATACTCCTTGATTCTATCAAAAGCAGCTTGACAATCGTCGTTCCATTCCATTACCTGATCTTTTTTCAAGAGTTTGAAAATTGGCTCACAGGTAGAAGTCAGATGTGAGATGAATCTGGCAATATAGTTTATGCGCCCCAAGAATCCTCTAACCTCCTTTTCAGTACGGGGAGCAGGCATCTCTTGTATTGCTTTCACTTTTTCCGGATCGACTTCAATGCCTTTGTTGCTTACAATGAATCCCAGGAGTTTACCAGACCTAACTCCAAAAGTGCATTTACTTGGATTCAGCCTGAGCTTGTATTCTTTTAACCTGGCAAACAGCTTTTCCAAATGCTCAAGGTGCTCTTCCTCCGTTTGTGATCGAGCTATCATATCGTCTACGTAAACTTCAATCTCATGATGTATCATGTCATGAAATAAAGCTACCATGGCGCGTTGATAAGTTGCTCCTGCGTTCTTCAGCCCGAATGGCATCACTTTGTAACAGAAAGTGCCCCATTGTGTAACAAAAGTTGTTTTCTCCATATCCTCGGGAGCCATTTTGATTTGATTATAGCCCGAGAATCCGTCCATGAAGGAAAACACCTTATGCTGAGCTGTATTGTCAATTAAGATGTCAATATGAGGTAGCGGGAAATCATCTTTAGGGCTGGCCCTGTTCAAATCCCGGTAGTCCACACACATTCTGACTTTGCCATCTTTCTTAGGTACTGGCACAATGTTAGCGACCCATTGAGGATAGGACGTAACAGCCAGAAAGCCGGCGTCGAACTGCTTCATTACTTCTGCCTTGATCTTCTCGGACATGTCAGGCCTCATTCGGCGAACTTTTTGTTTGATTGGTGGACAGTCTTCTCTTGTGGGGAGACGGTGAACCACGATGTCGGTGTCTAGACCCGACATGTCTTCATAGGACCAAGCGAAGATTTCAACATACTCATTCAGTAACTGTACCAAGCGTTCCTTGACTTTTGGTTCCAGGCTGGCACCCACTTGCACCTCCTTCCGATTCTCCTCGGTTCCCAAGTTAACAGCTTCCAATGGCTCTTCATGCGGTAAGATGGCCCTTTCCTCTTGTTGCAGAAGTCTGGCTAGTTCCCCGGGTACTTCACAACCTTCGTCATCTTCGTACTCGGCTAGATTGACCAGATCTTCAGAGTTATTGAAAGATACAGCAGAATAGTCACCCATGGAATCCGGAGTGGATGGGTACCTGCATTGGTGAGTGTGGGTGTGTGTAAGGGATAGCCATCCTTAAACAAAAAATGCAAAAGGAAAGAAAATGAACATAAGCAGTTTATCAAAGGAAAAACGTCCAATGAATCATTAAACATGGCATATGAATATGAAAAATAGTCAAAACCCTTACAAGTGGACCTACATGCCCCGGGCAAGGCAGGAGGTGAAAAGATAGTGTATGGATTGTTTGAAAGTAAAATATTACAGACCAAATAAGAAATGTTTAACAGATAAATTACTGATGAATAAAAGTGATGGGGACAAAGTCTTTAGCCTCCCAATTGCTCAATCCTCCCCTGACAGTTGGATGAATCCACTCTTCAAAGTTGCCTTCCTTGTCTTCATCTTCCAGGGCGTTGATTCAGTAAGGAGAAATTTTGATCGGCGCTCTTTCAATCTTTGACTGGCGCATAGCCTTCTGGCCAGCGGCGGTGAAACCTAATCCAAACTTATCAGTTTTATGCGGAAAATCGGGTAACTGCCCCCATGCTGAATTCTTCCCTTTTTTGATTGCGACTCTTGCATCCTCCAGAGATGCCATCCTGGCCATCTGTCTTGGTGCCTCAGCCGCCAACTTTGCCACTGCTACCTCAGGAAGAACCTCTTCGAAATGTTGGAACGGTGTCTCAATGAACTCTCCTTCAACCTCCACATACCGGAAAGAATTTAAGTGACTAATCATGTACTCTTCTTCGCCATGGACAGTGATGATCTTTCCCTTGACAGGATACTTCAGCATCTGATGCAAGGAGGAGGTGACTGCCCCAGCATGATGTATCCAAGGTCTACCCAGCAGGTAGGAATATGATGGACGGATGTCCATTACATAGAAAGTGGATTTAAACACCTCAGTACCTATCTTGACGGGAATTTCAACTTCTCCATGGACCATTCTCTTCGACCCATCGAAAGCTCTGACGACAATATCACTCGGCTTTAATTCCAACCCTTCGCAATCTAGCCGGTCCAGGGCCTTTTTAGGCAAAACATTCAGCGATGAACCGGTATCAACCAAAACATGTGCAAGGGTGGTTCCGCGACACTCGATTGAAATATGCAACGCATCATTGTGGTTTCGGCCTTTAGGGGTCAGGTCGGCATCAGAAAAACCTAATCCATTGTCCGCAGTCAGGCTAGCCACGCAATGTTGAAATTGGTCCGCAGAGGTTTCCTGGGGCACATGAGTTGCCTTCAGAAACTTAATCAAAGCTTGAGCGTGCGCTTCTGAACAAAGCAATAGTGCCAGCATGGAGATCTTGGAGGGGGTTTGCCCCAACTGTTCCACCACATCATAATCACTTCTCTTGATTATCCTCAAAATCTCGTCCATTTCTTTCTTGGAGGCTTCCGGGATCACCAAGGGTTGAGCCCTCGTCCTGAAGGGCTCATCTTGTATTCCCTTTCCTTTATCAGCAATGGCAGGAGAGACAGCACTAGGAACAACAAATTCTTCAATCAAAGGAGTTCTAGCAGAGAGCTTTACTGGCACGGGGATGACTTCTTTAGCTGATGAGGGTCTAAAGACTGCTCTTGGAAGGGCAATCTCTGGAGAAAATATTCTCCCGCTCCTGGTGATTTTGCTGGTGCCCGCAATGTTACTAATGCTGGCTTCTTCATCATCCGAATTTTCTTCAATTATTTCAACTTGCTTGATACCATGGTAATAGATGTCACCACCATAGTTCCAAGGTATCGACTTCTCAGAAACATAGGGAACAGGCCCCGGCATTGTTATCTTCAAAGGTATAGATTTTGCAGCTGGTGTAATCTTAACAGGCTTTTTGACGGCCTCAGAAAGATTGGCGTGAATGGTTATGATTGAGACATTTTCAACATGAACTGGAACGGTAGAAACTTTTTCGAACAAAATTTGTCGGCTATCCATAAGGCCTTGGATGCCTTTCTTTAATAGCGGACAATCAAAAGTCAGAGAGTGGCAACAGTAGCAGTCTTCTTTACATCCCGGGAAGATCCCGACCCTCAACAAATTCAACTTAATGGTTAGCAGTGGAGTAGTCAGATCACTGACATCAGCAACATATAAATCCTCCTCAATGGCATTGACATTTCGACCGTGCTTCGGCATAGGCGCAGATATCACATTGGGCTTCTCTGGAGCGTCAAACTCTACCTCCTTAGCCTCTATCAGGTCTTGGATCTTATGCTTGAGCGCCCAACAATCATTGGTGTCATGTCCAACACTGTCTGAATGATAGGCACATTTAGCATTGGCATGGTAATATGGGGAGGACGTATTCACATTCTTTTGCGCCTCCTTGATAGTGGCAAGATTCAATTTCAATAGATGGGGAAGCACTTGTGCTGGAGTCATATTAATACGGGTGAACTGCCGTTGTGGCCTTTCCACCCGTTGCTGATTTGGTCTGGGTTGGTTATAGCGAGGCTGCTCACTCGGAGTGTTTTGAATCATTACGGCCCCTACAGTTGACCGACGCTCCATCTTCCCTGCTCTTCTCTGAGAATATACCATAGCTGTCTCCTTCTTAAACGGCTTCTTCTCAACACTTGCAGCAACACCCTTCTGAATCTTTCCTGACTTGATGCCAGCTTCTATTCTTTCGCCTGTTAAGATCAAATCGGTAAACCCCGCGGAAGAGTTACCAATTAAATGATTGAAAAACGGCCCAGATAGGGTCCCAAGAAACATATCAACGAGCTCACGATCGGTTAAAGGAGGCTGCACCCTGCCAGCTAAATCCCTCCATTTTTATGCACACTCTTTGAATCCCTCACTTGTTCCTAGTGACATACCCTGAAGTTGGGTACGAGTAGGAGCAAGATCAGAATTATACTGATATTGTTTGTAGAAAGCGGTGGCCAAATCTTCCCAATTTCTGACACTGGTTCCTTCTAACTGATAAAACCATTCCAACTGAGCTCCCGACAGGCTGTCTTGAAAGAAATGAATCCAGAGATTTTTATCTGCCGTATAGGGTTGAATTTTTCTCACGTAGGACCTGAGATGCATTTTGGGACAGGACAGCCCATCGTACCTCACAAACACTGGCACTTTGAATTTTGGGGGAATCACAATTCCGGCAACCAAGCCCATGTCTTCAAAATCCAAACCCGGTACCCTTTGCAATTCCATGGCGGCCAATCTGTCTTCTAAACCTTTATATTTGTCATCAGCTGGAGGATACTGCTGGTCAGAATAATCTTCATCCTCTTCAACCTCTTCCTCCTCCGCATCAGACTCGGAAGGCACCGCAACTCGATCTCTTTTACTAGTCCCTTCATCAGAAGTAGGACGAAATTCAAGCACCCTCCGAGCTTCTCTGTCAAATCTTCTCCCCAAAGTAGCCACTCCGACCCTCTTTTTCTTCTTCACTGGGTCCTTATTCTCCAGATGAGCCTTGATATCCTCTTGACTTTTAACCACAGTCATTAAGAGTTGCTGGAACTGTGCATTCTGGGCTTGTAGGTCTTTGATTGTTTGCTCGAGATCCATCCTACTGAAATAAACAGCAGATAGATAAGGAAACCTGGAGTGAGACCTGCTTATGCACATGATGAATGGTATGCTGATGTATGCAATGCATTCAAGGACTTAGGACATTCAAAATTGTTTCAGACAAAGAAGAACGCACGTCATATTAATAAGAAGAAATTTGTTAGTACATAAATGCCCCATGGGCCAAGTGTTACAAAATGAACTTCTTAAGGCAAAAAGACATTGCGCATCCTCTTCGGTGCGATGTAGGTGTTGAGGGCCTCTTGCTCGTGGAGTCGGCGGGTAAGCTCTTGAACCTTCTTTTCACTGGCGTAGTAGCTAGCTTCAAAAGTGTTCTGTTCCTCCTTGAGTTGAATCCAACTTTTCTGCATTTCCTCCCACGATGTAGGCATGTCTGGATGTAGGATGGTGTAGGGAACCTCTCCTTTATTGACGGGCTCTTTAATCACAGGGAGAACATGAGGATAAGGCATCATCAGACTTTGGGCTCGGGCTCGTACCCACTTGAGATAAGGCTCGAGGGGGATGGAGTTCTTGTGTCCCAGAGTCTTGCTATCAACCTTGTTGAGTTTTCCCCAAGCTCTGATGAATCTTTGGCGAATTCCTTGCGCATCGTTGTCGAAGTCAAAAACTAGGCTAGGAATCAACATGTCATGAGGGCCATCCCTCCGTGCATATCCAAATTGCCTCAAAGCTAGGCAAGGGTTGTAGGTGATATCTCCCCTGATTCCAAGTAAAGGAACATTAGGAAACTCTCCGCAACGATCGACGATGATGACATTTTCTCTGGATCGAGAACACCAATGCACATCAGAATGAGTAAGAGTCATCAATCGTTGGGACCACCTTGTACCTTGGTCATTCTTCAAGACAGATTGTGGAAGGTGCGAAATAAACCACCTTGCGAGGATAGGAGTACAACACATGAGAACACCCCTTTTTCTCATTGTTCGTGTGTAAAATGAGTGAAGGATGTCCCCAAGCAATGTTGGTATTGGATTTCCGGACAAGAAGATTTTAACGGCGTTGACATCTATCAATTGGTCAGGATTTGGGAACAAGACCAACCCGTAGATAAGGAGTGCCACAATCTCTTCAAAAGCTTGTAGGTCCAATGAGTTCCAACATTCTTGTGCCTTCTCAAACAAGAATTTTGCTAAGAATCCTTTGACGCCGCTTCTGGTTTCCCAATGCCCCTTGATGTCGGATGGTTGTAGATGTAATGCTCGAGAAACATCTTCCGGCTTTGGTTCCTTTTCCGTACCGTTGAAGGGTAGTTGATTAAGGACAGGGATTCTTAGGAGTTGAGAAAACTCCTCTAAAGTGGGTACCAACTGATAATCAGGGAAGGTGAAGCAGTGGTGAAGAGGTTCAAAGAAATGGAATAGCACTTTCATCATGTCTTCTTCAATGTTGGTGTTGACTAGGCTGAGTAGTCTACCATGTCTCTCACTGAAGGATGAATTTTCCGGAATTCTTGAGGTGATCTCCTTGAGTTGAGGAGAGATTCTCACAAGGTTGACTTGAATGGTATTTCTGCGAGGAATTTCCATGACCTACAAAACAAGAACAAAGATGAAGATCCAAACCCTTGAAATGGTTAGTGAATGCATATGATGCTTTTATGATGTTTATGATGTATGCACAAAACTTATGTACAAGCAAATCACACCAAACCCTAATTTCAGGCTCGCATGGGGTTTCATAGGTAAGTACCCTCTTGAGTGTAGTTGGCTTAAAAACCTGTCCTATAAATAGTAACCGGGTTCTAAGGAGCTCAATATCACTGGATTGTTTTCAATGTTCATTGTTTTAGTTTAGCCACTTAACTAGCGACCAAAATATTCCAAGAAAACAACCCTCAATGAGTGTAGTATCGAGTATCTACCAACTTCGGACTGCACCAAAGCCGGTCATCTCACTACCCCTAATAAAAGGCCAAGATGGTCAAGTAAGGTTCTAGGTTATTAGTGCTTAGTGACATCACTCAGCGGCCCCGTACTCTCCTTGATTAAACTCAAGGGTTACCGGTACTCACAAATATGTCGCACTAATATAGCTATTGCTTAGACCGTGTCGGTATACCCCACACAGTTTCCACAACGTATTGCTATCTATGTATGTTTCCCAAAATCCGGGTGGAGGATTGTAAACCCAAACAATAGACCCAAAGTATAGAGCAAACAAATCAAACAATTAGTCATGCAAAAGGGTGATCTAAGCCCTAAGGTTACTCCACTTTCATCGTGTCCCCAGCAGAGTCGCCAGTTCTGTGATACGGTGGGAGAACTGACTAGGGTTTTACGTTTGTTTTCGCAAATGTTTCGGTTGAGCAAGAGTCGCCACCGACTTTTTATTTTATCCTAAGGAAAGGTTTAAAAAGCACAGCAAAAACCTTTGAGATTTTTCTTGGGTTCGGGGAGTAGATTATAGAAGGGGAAGGTATTAGCACCCCTTCTATCCATGGTTATCCATGGGCTCTTAGGTACTTGCTTAGATCAACTTGCCTTGGTTGTCAATTGTTTGAAATGGTGCTTTATGTGTGGTTTTGAAAGTGTTTTTAAAAAAGATGCCTTGTATAGGCTACCCTTGTAACAATTCTTTACTCGAATGTTTTACAAAAGGTGTTTGTCTTTTTGAAAAGATGTTTCAAGGTTTTTTGAAAGTTTGTTTGAAAGTGTTTGTGAAGTGGGTTTTGAAATTAGGCAAGTGTTTTCTTGGAAAGTTGACAAGTACTTAAGAGCTTATCTACCCTAAAGTTTTCTCAAAGATTTTTGTTATGTTTCAAACCTTTTGACAATTTTGTTCCACCATTGCATTTGGTGGACAATCTTGTCTTAGGAGGTGAAAGGGACGGGCGCGGGTCATCGTTTAGACCATAGTTGCAATAGTGTTAAATGTCTTTGGGCAATTTTCTTTGAAAGGGACTTGATCATTCATTTAAGCAACATTTTGAGGGACAATGATCATTTGATTGTTTTGTTTTGCCCAAAGAAGTTCAACATGCAATATGGCCCAATAATAAAAGGCAACAAGTGGAATACCCTAGGGGGTGCAAGTGTGAAATGTGTTGTCCATTTTTCATGCTCATTTATCTTGTATTAGGTCCAACTATTTTGTTCATTTTTATTCGCATACAAAACCCTAATTCTAACATAATATGTTTAGAAAGCGATAAAGTGCGAAATTTAAATTCCTACACTATTACATCACAATAATATAGGGAGGGGGGTACAATGTTCAAATGGGGAGATATTTTGACAAGAAATTAAATCTAAAACTATTACATCAATTTCTATGAATATTTACAAGGTAAATAAAATGTATAATTTTAAATGGTAAATAAAACAAATATGCAAGTATGCAAAAGGAATTTTTTATATGTATGAAAAAAAGTATTATTTATGTGAAAGAAAATAAAAGGGATATCATTTTTTGGAGTATTTTGGAACTTAGGGCAAAACCCTAATTTTTATTAAACAAAATGCATTATTTATTAATATATACAATATTTATTATTTACATACAAAAATAAAATAAAATATGATATATTTGTAAAAAGGCATTTTTTAGTATTTTAATATTAAAGAAAATAAAATATGTACATTTTTGGTATTTTTATCCTAGGTATACTAATATACTTATTTATTTACATTATTTATAAAATATGCATTATATATATGTATTAATAATATTTAGTATTAAAATAAAAAGTATTTTTCTATAAAATATTTTCAGGGGGTAAAAATAAAATAAAAATGTATAAAAAAGTGTATTGGTATTATTTTAATATTTTAAACAAAAGAAAGTATATATATATTTATTTATGTACACATTTAAGAAATAATCAAATAAATATGCAATAAATTCAAAAAATGATAGGAAAAATATTTTTATGTTTTTAATATGCTGAGAAAAAATAAATGAACCAATCACAAAAAGGCAAAAAGTCAAAATATTAAAAATGAAGCAAATGGGCTTTGGGGTGCAAAACAGAAAAAAAGGTGTGAATAAGAAAAAATGCTCAGGCCCATCCCAATCCACTTCTTCTTCAACCTCTGAACCAGAAAACACGCGCCTGTAAGCTTGGTTTGAAATCCTGATTCTTTGATTTTTTGAACAAACTTCCAACACAAAAGATGTTAAGCATGAAATCACGATTCTAACCATATGCATAACTTGATCTAACTCTCTAAGATGAGGGAGAATTTCTTCTCCCCCAAATCCTAACCTAGTTTTTCTGCCATTTTCAAACTCCAAATTCTCTCTACTCAGGCAAAAGAAATGAAAAGTAAAAGAATGTACATGTTCAGTGGCATGAATAGGACATTGTTTCTTCACAAACTTAAGACTAATGATGCATAATAAGAGAGATATGAGTTCAAAAAAACTACCTGTTCAGCTGAAGTTCCAACTGGCAAATGGGGAGCTTACAGTGCAAGATACTGATTGGTATAGCTTCCTTGAGGTGTGGTGATGCTGTTCCAATCTCTACTTTGCCTTGAAACACCTTGAACTGAGCTGTAGAACTTCAACTGCAAAATGGAAAAGTGAAAATGGTGGAACTTGTTAGAGGAATTACAGGTCGTGTTTCAAGGCATGGTTAGCTTGCATATGTGCTAGGGAATGTGTAGGAACTGATTTTGGCAAAAGAACTTGAAGGTAATGGAAGGTAGCACTCAAACTGCAGGCTTTCCCCTGTTTGTGCAGTTTGAGAGTGATTATGGCAATGGGAGTGTTTGAGAGGTGCAAGGGTCGTGTCTCAGCTTGGTTATGATCTGTGTAATGGGTTTGATAACTTAGTTCTTGTGTGTCTAAGCTGAGATGGATGTTGTGTGATGTTATGACACTTTTCTTCTCTCTTAAGCAACAAAAGCCAACTTGTGTTTCTAGGCATGTAGAGGGCCCCTAATGTGCTGCATAATCCCTCCTTGATCAGTGTGTTATGCTCATAAACTTGTGCCATTCAGATTTGCAATGTACTTGTTGGATTTCCAAATTGACATAAAGTGAATTTTAGCAAAAATGGATAGTTCACTTTATCTAAAAATGGATTAGGCTTGTGTACAATACTTGAACTCATAGAATAACACCTTGACACAATGAACAAGCATTAAATTATTGAGTGTAACTTGGTTTAAGGACCTGTAATCTAATCTAAGGCATGCTGAGTTCAAATTGCAAGGTTATGAACATGTAACTTGGTCATGAACAAAGTGGTTTTTTGCTATATTGTGAAATTTGATTCTCCCTAACCATGAGGTTGTTTGAGAAGTTCTTGGACATTTTGGAAAGCTTGGAATGTGTACTACAATCCATCTTTGAAGTGAAATTTGAAATTCCAAGTGGAAGTGTATGGAAAATGGCCTTGAAGTGGGGTAGAAAACCTTGTCAAAATAGGTCAAAAATTCACTAAGTTAAGAATGGTTTAGTGCCCTTATTCAAAAATTTGTAACTTGAGATACAAGCTTCAAATGAGAAAACATTGTGAATCAAGGTTGTAGATTATGCAACAAGCTACAACTTTCATATTTGGACTTTTGTTTGAATCCAAATGGATCTTGGTGAAAAAGTGGGGCAAAGTTGGGAAAAAATTAGGGTTTTTCATAACTTAGAAAAATTCTAAGTTATGAAAAATTCCATTTTAAACCCTAATTTGCATTTCTTGGTTTCTTGGTGAACAAGTTTCATGATTTGGCAAGTTTTGATGAAAAATGAATCTTGACTCTTGATTTTGACCAAAAAGTCAAAGTTTGACTTTTCAGTATACAGTCAAAATTGACCAATTGACTGGGAAATTCAACTGTCAATCCTGTGTACTTGGGATCTTTTGAGTTTGTTGATCATGTCAAGATAATTCCATGGGGTCCTTGAGTCCATGTGTGAGCTTGGTTTGCCATTGTCTAGGTCAAACAGTCAAAAATTGCCTTTGTGCAGTCAAAACCCTAAAAATGACCATTTTGCCCTTTTGGTGATCTGATCAAATTTCTTGGGGAATTGTGATCCAAACTTGACCAAATGATTCATATGAGTTCATAATGTTGATGTGGGTCAAATATCATGAGGTTTGACTGTCAATTGGCCACAATTGACTTCTTCCCCAATACAGTTGATTTCTAGGTCAACTGTCCAACTGACTGGGCAAAACTTGGAATCAAGACTTGAAACTTGATATGGGTAAACTTGGGAGTCCAATATGAAGCATGAAAGTCATCTTGGGCATTTTAGGTCAAAGCATATTTGTGCAAACACAAACCCTAATTTGAGTCCACAGTGCAAGGGGAGGTCTTGAGCAGATGAAACCCTAACTGGATCTTGAGCTTCAAGGGCTTTGTGGTGAGAAATCAATGAGAAATGGGAGGGCAAATTTTGGGGTACAACAATATCCATTACCACCGATAGACCGACTCATTGATGAAACTTCAGGGTACAAACTGCTCAACTTTATGGATGCCTACTCGGGGTATAACCAAATTTGTATCAGCCCGATCGGTGCATCAAAGACTCCCTTCATAATAGATCGGAGCAACTACTATTACAAGGTAATTCCATTAGGTCTTAAGGACACAGGAGCCACCTACCAACGATTAATGGACAAGGTATTTTCCACTCAAATTGGTAGGAATCTGGAAGTATACATAGACGACAAGGTCATCAAAACCGCTGTTGAGAAAAAAAAATATCAGACTTGAATGAAACAGTCGCATCCATAAGGAGGTATGACGTGAGGCTTAACCTAGACAAATGTATCTTTGGATTCCAAGACAGAAAGTTCCTTGGGTTCATGCTAACTAACCGTGGAATAGAAGTTAACCCACACAAATTCCAGGTGATTATTTACATGTGTAGCCCATCTTTAAAAAAGGAGGTACAACAACTAATGGGAAGGTTAGCTGTTTTGTCTTAGTTTCTGTCATGCTCCGGAGATAGAGCATTCCAGTTCTCTGCGGCCCTCAAGAAGTCGGAATAATTCAAGTGGATGGCAGCATGTGAGGAAGCCTTTCAAGGAGTAAAATGCTTCATATCCTCTCTACCATTCCTGATGAGACTAGGGGAGAATGCACCTTTGATCCTATATCTGGTGGTTTCTAAAAAAGCCATGATTTCAGTTCTTGTTCAGGAAGGGGAAGGTGGTGAAAACTCTGGCAGCAATACCAGAAGATCGAAAAGCTAGCTTTAGCATTGATAATAACAACCCTGAAATTGAGACATTATTTCCAAGGTCATTCGATAACAATAAGGACCAATTATCCCATCAAACAAATACTAAAGAAGATGAATCTAGTTAGAAGGATGGTCACATGGGTTGTAGAGTTGTCGGAATATGATATTGAGTTCACTCTGAGAATTAGCATCAAATCACAGGCATTGACCGACTTTGTAGTGGAGCTAAGTGACCCAATACTCGAAGAAAATGTAAGCAAGTGGACTCTTCATGTTGACGTTCGTCCAACCTTAAGGGAAGTGGAGCTGAGGTCATCCTCGAAGGACCCAAGAACTTTATATTGGAATACTCCTTAAGCTTCAACTTTCAGGTTAGCAATAATCAAGCGGAATACGAAGCCGTCATAACAGGAATGTAGTTAGCTAAGGAAGTGGGAATCACCCATCTAATAGCAAAAACTGATTCACAATTGATTATAAGGTAGATGAATGGGGAGTATCAGACAAGGGACTCAACATTGTTGAAATACCTCCAGATAGTGCAGGGGCTATCAAAGACCTTCGCGGAATTTGAGATCAACCATGTCCCGAGGGAAGAGAATGTACGAGCCGACGTATTAGCCTGGCTCTCCAGTACCAAGGGATTGGGGATAAATAAAATAGTGATACAGGAGGTCCTAGAAAGACCAAACACTGAGCAAGAAGAAATCATATCGGTCGAGCACATCACCAGATGGATGACCCCGATAATACAATACCTGATGCGAGGGACCCTACCCGAAGACACCAACGAGGCCAGGCGTATAAAAAAGGTATCCAATCACCATCTGATAGTATCTGACAAACTGTATAAGACGGGGATATCCACGCCCATGCTGAGATGTGTGACAAAAATAAAGGTTGCCTTAGTAATGAAAGAGGTTCATAAAGGGGCGTGTGGAAGCCACATCAGAGGGAGAGACCTATTCGGGAAGATCCTATGAGTCGAGTACTATTGGCCTCAAATGTTACAAGATTGTGACGAGTTCGTAAACAAGTGTGACAAATTCCAGGTATACTCATCATTTATACACTCCTCGTCTGAGTTGTTGCACTCCATCTTTTCCCCATGGCCATTTTACCAATTGGGAGCCGACATACTGGGACCATTCCCAATAGCAGACATGCAGTTAAATTTTTTTATTGTGACCATAGACTACTTCACAAAATAGGTAAAAGCGGAAGCCGTGGCACACATCACCGCCGAAAGAGTACGACACTTCTATTGGAAAAATATCATTTGTAGGTTCGGCTTACCCAGAGTCATAGTATCCGATAATGGGACATAATTTGCAAGCACAGAGCATCCTCAAGCCAACATTCAGTCTGAAGCGGCCAACCAAATCATCCTGGCGAGAATGAAGAAAAAACTGGATGGCGCGAAGGGCATGTGGTCCGAGTACCTGCTAAATATCCTTTAGTCGTATCATACAACCCCTCACTTCACCACCGAGAAACACCTTTTTGAATGAAGTACGAGGAAAATGCCATGATATCAGTTGAGATCAACACCTCTACATGGAGAAGAGAACACTTTGACAAAGAAGCTAACAAGGACGACTTGAATAGTTCGGGCGACATGGTGGATGAGGTCTGAGAAATGGCCCGAATCAGAGAGTTTGCAGTCAAGAGAAGATTAGTTAAGAGGCTCAAACTAGAAGTCAGACAGAGAGGTTTTCAACTAGGCTCAACCTCAAAAAGATTAGCTAAGAGGCTCAACCTCAAAAAGATTACTGACCCCAAGAACAAGGGAAAGTTGTCTTCGAACTGTGAAGACCCAACTAGGTACTTCATAAGCTAAACAATGTGGCTTACAAATTAGAAACTCTAGACGATGTAGAAATACCTAGGACATGGAATGTATCTAATATTAAGCTTTACTTTAGCTAAAACTATGTAATAAAACCACTAATAAATGTACGTGATGCACTCTTTTACCTTGCAAGGGCAAGAGTTTTTAATGAGACACTCAAAGTGAAATCAAATATTTGTAACTAAAGTCCAAAGAACTTAAAGCCTCTAGCATAACCGGGTTCATCCGAGTAACGTTAAATAACACCTCTGGCCTAACAAAAGTCGAAGCACACTCGAAGCCTCTTGCAAACTTGATCAACCTCGCCAAGGCTCTAGACCTACTCAGCCAACCTTAAAAGAGGCTATGATCTGAAAAAAAGTCTAAGCACACTCGAAGCCTCTTGCAAACTCGGTCAACCTCTCAAAGGCTCTGGACATACTTGGCCAACCTTAAAAGAGACTCTAATCCGGCAAAAGACGAAGTGCACTCGAAGCCTCTAGACCTACTCTACCTACCTTAAGAGAGACTCTAATCCATAAAAAAGTTCAAGAACACTTAAAACTTCTGACATTAAGTCGGTTAAGCCTTCATTCCTTTATTCGCATCATTAAATAATCCCCACCATAAGGATCGAGTTCTATCATCAAACACTCATCGCCTAAGGGTCGATTATTATTAGATGCTCCTCACATAGGGTCGAGTTGCACAAGCTAAACGCTACCCGTACGAGAGACGAGTGAATCTTCAAAAAAACTCTGGGGACTTATTATGAAAAATAGACATGAAAGTAGCTGAGGATTTTTATAAAACTCAGCACTACATGATCGGACACAAACAACCCAGTGGAATTTTTGTCTGAGGGGCTTATATATATATATATATATATATATATATATATATATATATATATATATATATATATATATATACCGAGTTATCTTCAAATCCAAAAGTGCATAAACAAAAGAAAAAATACAAACAGAAAGATGAGATACATATAAGAGGAAATCAACAGCTACATAAAGCCACAAAAGGGCAGTTTGAAGTTCAAAACTCCCGAGGCAATAGTTTAAAAAGTAACAAAAAGGATAGGGAACCACTCCTTACAAAAAATTACATAAATGCATCCTTATCGGATGACTAACAGAAACACAAAACATCATGCATCCAGATCCTTTTTCCCGTCACCATCATTGTTGACATTCTCCCCGACAGAAGGATCTTCAGGATTCGGTTGAGGAGAGAGATTCTTCTCCACCTCTTTGAAATCTATAAGGCGACCATCCCGCACCACCTTAAAGTAGTCCATCTCTGATATGGACAAGCCTGGATGAAGACACATTATCTGATCCTTGGCCCGCTTGAAGGCCTCATCACCAGCAGAAAGAATGTCCATTTGAGACTTCCTAAGAGCCTCCCTCAGCTCATCAGTGGTAACCTTCAACTCACATTAGTGGCCTTCTCAACCTTCAACCTCTCGTTAAATTGAGTAAGAGAGGCTTTACTCTCAGACTCCAATGTCTCCCTACACTCTTTCTCCTTAGCCAAGCTTTTCTCCACGTCGGATAACTTCTTGGACTGAGCCTTTTGAGCCTCCTTTAACTGATTTATCTTCTCCTTCAGCCTCTGCTCCGTCTGCTCACAATCATCACTTAACTCAAAGAGACCTCCAGTCAAAACCGCACACCTCATGAGGTAAGATCTAATATTTTGGTTCATCTTCTGCCGACCCACATACTTGACCTTGTTAACATCCTTTGTGACGTTGAGGTGATCGTAGAGGAAGCAGAGTCCGTCAAAGCTGTTAGACCAGAACTTGAACTCCCTAGTGGCATGATTGTCCCTGGGTCCTGCCATCAGAGAAGTTATCTCCAAATCATCCCGACAAGCCTTGTCTCTCAAAAGGGTTTTTTTCCTTTTCACATGTTGAACCTCTTCTTGAATAGACGGGGCAGAACCTTGGGGCTCAACCACACTGGAAGTAGATTTAGAGCCTACTCTATTGTGCTTCTTTAAAGCCCGGATTTCCATCACGGATGGATCCGACTTGATTGCGGAGGCCCCACCGACACCCCTTCGGGAAGCGTGGCCTCCATCATCAACTTCTTCTATTCGGCTACAGAAAGATCTATCATCTTATCTACAAAGAAAAAAAAGACAACATGAGTATTATGTAAGAGTGTGTGATAGCTAAACCAAAAACAAAGGCTATTACCAAGGAAACCAAGAATATTTTCGACGGTTAGGGACAACATGTCTTTAACTTTCATTATTAGGAAGGAATCAAGTACAGTCAGAGCTTGGACTTCCAAGTCACTCAGCTTCTCAAACATAAACCTGGATATAGGAGAAGGGTTGCGGATCCAGTAAAAGGGAAAGTGAGGTTTCCCGCTCAAAGAGTATATGACTTGGGGACACCTCGACCCATATTTCACCTTCAGGAATCTCTCTTTGAAACCCTTATAGTTGGAGGCATACACCTGGAGGAAACTTCTGTGGGGAAAACCATTCACTTGGATCCATGAAAGCTTCTCGTCCCCTTTTACCTCATAAAAAGAGAAGAACAAACTGACTGTGGGAACGATATCCATTTCCTCATAAACTATTTCAAAGGCCTTTATAAAACCCCAATTGTTGGGACGGAGTTGTGAGGGTGTGATGTTCATGGCCTTCAAAACATCGGCCTCAAACTCGGAAAAGGGTATACGGACTCTAAAATCCTTCAGAACCTCGACATAAAAGTAAAAGAAATCTTCATCAATGTTCCTCTGACAAAGTACGCATACGCAATCCTCTGAAATGAATTATTCCAGGATAACATTTCTTTCCTCACCAGTTGAGGAGACCTTTATCAGAGAACAAAGCTTGTCAATCTCCGTGTCGTCGAGCACACTATTCTTGTAATCCATGACCTCAGCGTCAAAGGGGGCGGACACTTCCATTAGAAATTCAATAGAACCTGAGAAGGAGGAACCATGGTCAAAATCAATCAAAAAAGAGAGGGTAAAACCATAAACCTCCCTTGTGACCCGATTAAACTCCTTCTGACCTAAAGAAACCTTCATCTCTTGCATTCATTGGTTCTATAAATCTTTCTTCTCTTCGGTATTAGAGGGCTTTACAATGTTTCCCTCATCGTCACACTCTCTCAGGATAACCATAATCTAAATGGGAAAAACGAAAAATAAAAGATTAAAAGGAAATACTTGAAAAAATGGAGAACACTTGAGGGAGATTGAATGCTCTCTTAAAAGATATAACACCTTCTGGAAATACCAAAGATAGAAAAGTAAAGAAGAAGGTAGGGTTTTAATAAAGCCCAAGGAATAGTGCATTAGGTGTAGGAAACGTCACCCAATGAACAAAAGTTTAGGTGGAAGTCATTATTACTCTAGGAAAGAGAAAATGATGACTCTTAATTTTTTCACCACGTATGAAAAATTAAACAGACGATGTGCGAGCCAGGGGTACCTTCAATATTTTCCGTGACTTCATGACTGAACATTGCATCCTCGCAGAAAGAATTTGAATTCGGGGGGCTTATGTACATCCCGAAAATATTATTCCCGACCAGGTAGTATAATCGGTGATGAAATCAATAGGCTAGTAAGCGGCTCGATAGAAAATGTTCCCGGTCTGCAACCCGGCTAAGGGGCATTGTACGATTATTTTACCTCCAAGGAGTAGCCCGTATATACCTTGGACCCGGGCAAGGATGGTGACTGTGGCACTTGCCCATAGCCGGCTACCAACCCAGCTCATTAATGCTCGTAACCGTCGATGGAGAATTCATTATAGTTTTACACAACTTTTATCATCTTCATTTATGGAGACGACAAAGGTAATAGAGTTATGGAATTCAAGAGTCACTCATTAACTGAGGTTCTTGATTATGCAAAAGAGACATACTATATAAGGGGCTCCCTCAAGAGGGATAAGCAAGACATTCTTCTTGAGACACACACTTCACTGACGTATCTTCCAAATCCCCACTAATCAACAAAACCTACTTCCATGGCTTTCCTCATATACAGCGGGAGACCGGACATATATTTGTTCTATGCAAGAAAAAAATATATTTTCACTGACACAAGAAATTTTTTCACAAAGGAATTTGACTAAAACATTTAGTGAGAGAAAGTTAAATAAAACATTAGAGAGATAGAGTCTGAGAGAGGGATATAGATGAAAGTATCAAAACACGATTCTGGATGGTTTGAAATAAGAAAAGGAGCATATTTATAGGCTTAAGGTTTGCTTAAAAGGGAATTTGAATTTAACGTATTTTTACCGTTAACTAAGGATTAAAGCAAGTTCCTAATCGATTAGTTGATGCAAATATATGTTTGTAAATTCTCAAAATGGAAGGTTGAGAAATCTAGTTGTTGCACATAATTAAGGTGCATTTAAACTAGCTTGGGCCTTAAGTTTGTGCATTTCTAGTCGATTGGGCATATGCTATAATAGATTAGAAAAATCAAAATTTTATCAATGGCTTATTTGGCTGCTCCCAATTCATCTGATACAAAACTTTCAGATGTTTTTCAGTATATTTTCTTTTGGTAAATCATTTTAAAAAAAATATTTTTTGTGTGTGTATGTTTTAGCCTTATGCTTTTACAAAAAAGCCCCTTTACTTTACATATATTCACTCACTTACTAAATTAGGAGATTATTCCTTTTCTATAAGCTTTTTCTAGATGCTTCTCTTTATGCTGACACTGCTTGATATCTCTTGATATGAGGCTTTAGATTATTTCCATTTAATTTTCCCTAGTCAAATTTATTAAACTATAATATTTAGGTTTGCATCTTTAATCGCTTAAACGTGCATGCTTAACTTACTATAGTTGTCACCAATGTTATCATCATGATGATAGTCATCATCAAAAGTAGATGTCATATTACATGCAAAACAAGGTTCACATTCTCCCTTTTTTTGATGAAGACAACACATATCTCATGGAAGGTGGTAAAAGAAACAATATATTTTTGGAGTATAAAACTCCCAATGAGTTAGATATAAAATATACTCTCCTCAGAGAGTATACTTCTCTCCCTTTGTCAAAATAAAAAAGCAGGTAAATATGCATTGCGAAAAATAAATATGCGAAACAAGAGCATTCTGCAGAAAAGAAAAACATCATACTCATATTATTACAAGGAATTCAAAATACAGAAGGGAATTTTACTGAATTGAAACATATGAAATAAAAACAAAAAAGGACACAACACTTAAGTAAGACTACTCTGCATCAAGATCATCATAAAGGAACATGTAATGAAGTAGTTTGGATTAGTTAGAGATGAAGTGGTGAACTCTGAAATTTATCTTCTCATTGATAACACTATTTTTCCATTTTTGATCTTTAACAAGTCTTTGGTTGTCAGCATATGAGGGGAGTTGTCTAAGCTCTCTATCTTTATGGGTATCTCATGACTCTTTTTTTCTTTTCTTCTTATTTGATGCTGCCTTTTTAGTAACCTTTTCATATTTCAGCTCATAATGCATTTATGGTAGGACATAGATTTCTATAATGACACTCACACTACAACATAAATAAGTTTAGGTAACATCCAAAATCCGTGGCTTAATATATAAAAACCGTAGCCTAAGAGGTTACACTACGGTTATCTACATGTGAATATCGGTAGTTACCTATTCCTATAAACTACAGGTTTTGCACTTTTGCCCACGAATACGAAAAGCATCCTCTATAATATGTGAATATGCAACAGTTTTTTTAATTAGTTTTCGACAGCAGTTTTGATTAAGCTACACATTTAAAACCGCAGTCTATTCATTATTATACCATTGTTTTTTTATTTAGTTTTAGTCCACGGTTTTGTTCAGGCCACAAATGTAAAATGTTGCCTATTCTTTATACCAGAACAATTAAATTTTAATTAATTATTTTTTAAAATAGAATATTTTTTTTAATTATGAAAAAATAGTATATAAAGCTAAAGTTTATTGTATTTTCATATACACGTAATGTCTATGAAATAATGAAACAAAAATCTAAAAGATTGTTATTTTTATTTACGAAAATAATGATGTAATATAGAGAACTTTTTTCACTATAGAATTCTAAAAAAATAAAATAAAATTACAGGTGCTTGTTATTGGTGCTTTAGCTCTGAATTTCATTTGGGTACAAAATACAATCATTTTTTACTATAGAATTCTAAAAAAATAAAATAATATTACAGGTACTTTGTTTTTCAGTATTTTTTAAAATATATTTGAGTTGAAATTTCCATATTCAAACACAATCTTGTTTGAGTTACATGTCCATAAGTTGTTTTTTCTAGGAGGTGTAGGAATAAGAGCACCATTATACTCTCCTTTCATTCATTTGACTCCTCTTTATCTATCCTAAAAAAATAGTGAATGATATTTGATCTGACCTGATCAGAAATGGACCGTCACGAATGGCTCCGAGCAGAAAGCTTTTTGAACGAAGTGGGGGGGGGGGGGGGTACCTGCAAGGCACTCCGATGCTGAAGTAAGTAGGAGTACGAGCAGATAGTAGCAAGTGTAAGGTTAGAGTGATGAATATCTGACCCTCTGGAAACAGAGGGTATTTATAGCCCCCAGCGCTGGGCCAAGGTTCCTTCATTGGGCTGGGCAGGTTTGGCCCAATGGAGGAACTGCCAGGTTCTACGTGCGTAGTGGGGACCCGCACGTGGTCCCCTTCCTGGATGTTCTGCGTGAAGTGCGGGCGGACGGAGACGCGGTCTTTTCGGAGTATCGTTGGGGGAACAGTGGACTGAGTCTGCCCTAGTTGGGGTGCTCGAGGTAACGTCGAGCTGGACCTCAGAATGTGGTGCTGGACCACAACATGTCGAGCTGGAGGTGTACTGTCGAGCCTGCGACTACGCGTCGGGCACGGTCGTACTCTTTGGTCGGCGTGGCCCTTGTAAGCCCATTTGGACTGGGCCTTTGCAATGCTTTTGGGCCTGTCGGGCCCAGTCCAGAACAGGAGCCCCCCAAGTCGTGGTTCCTTTGTGAGGAGCCATGGCTTGAACTCAGGTTGTTTCCTCATCGAGGTCTCGTGCCCGGGACAGAGGTGTAGGCCCTTGAGGGCCTCCTCGTGCCGTGCTTGGAGACATCTTCCGCGGTGGACGCCTGGAGGATCCTCACCGGGGCGCGTCTGTCGAGCATACGAGGTATCTTTCGGGAACTGTGTCGCCACCCTATGGGGATAGGGTCATCATTGCGTTGGGAGTAGCGCGTCGGGGAGAGAGACTCCGTGGTTGCCCGAGGTGACGTTTGGTATTCCACGTCATCGCTATAAATAGGAACCTTGGGCCCCATAACACGTTTCTACTCTTTGTGCTCTCTCTGCTGTTGCTCTTCCAGATTTTTCCCAGTCGCAATCTTCTGTCGCATATTCTTCTACTCCGTAGCCGAATCCTACTTTTTGATTCAAGTAAGTGGTTTATCTTCTTCATTTTCCTGTTAAAATGCATGATTTTTGGCGTTTGTAGATGTTTTAGGGACTGTGCGCGTGGGATTAGCCCGGTAAACTCATACTTAGCCCGACATATTCGTGCCTAGGATCGGCAAACGCATGTTTGTGGTCGGCATATTCATAGTTTTAGGTGATAAACTTCAGCGCTGCCCGGGGTCTTCATGATCCAGGGCCCCTGATTCATGATCGCGCCCGGTATGTTCATGGTCTTGGCCGTGGGCCTCATGGTGTGGCTCGCCATGTTCATACCTTGGGTCGACATGTTGGAGAGTGACCGCGTAGTTGGTTTGAGGAAGAACACATCAAGTTTCAGGATGTCGGGGAGGCAACCATTCGTGGGAACGGACTATGTGGTCGTGCATGGGACAACGTGATTTGTCGAGCGTATGGCTTCGTGCCCAATTGACTGGTTTCCCGTGCTCTGCAGGTAACCATGGCGGACGAGCCGAGCTCCTCCGGGCGCCACGATCGTGAAGAACAAAGTGCCGATGAGTCGGTCAGCTTGATTGATACTGTGACCGATCCTTTGCTGGATTGGGTGGGCGTCGAGCCCCGAGGGATCGCGTCGATCTACAGCCGGGGCGACCGAAATCCATATGCTGTCATCGAAGCGGGCCAGGGCCAGCCCAACTTCCAAAAGAACTTCGTAGTCATGCGCCCGTCCTCCCGTTCAAGGATCTGCTCGGTTTATCCGGAATATAGCTTCGCGATGTACGAGATCGCGTTCAAAGATCTAGGGTTGCGGCTGCCCTTCACTGATTTCCAGGTCGGGGTCTTCACTCACCTGGAGTTGGCCCCGTCCCAGTTACATCCAAACTCACTCGCCTTCATCCGGGCGTTTGAGCTGACGTGTCGCTATCTGAGGATCGGGGCGACCATAACGCTCTTCTTCCGGATTTTTCATCTGCAGCGCCAGTCTCGAGGCGGGAAACATAGCTGGGTCTCCTTGAAGCAGTCGAGGAGACTCTTCAAAATGTATATGGACTCCGTAAGGGGTTTCAAAGACAAGTGGTACGTTGTGCGGCCAGTTACCACCTCGGCTTTAGGATCCATGTACGAGGAGGAGGAGCCCCTAAGCGATGATGACGGGGAGGCGGTTTTGGGCGACGATGGGAGTCCTGTGATGGCCCGTACGGTTAAGTTCCCTGTGCACTGGATATTCAGGCACTACGAGCATGGGACCGGTTACTACCACACTGCTGCCGGGGACATGTGCTCGGAGGACGAAGAGGCGTAAGCCACACTTTGTCGGTTTGTCGATAGCTTCCACCCTGCCCGGTGGGCTACGAGGGAAGGGGATGATATCTTGGACGCAGATGGTTACCCAATGTTTGAGTCCCGGCCGATTGATACCAAGGTGCTCGTGGAGTGCCAGACGTACAGGCAGGCTGCCCGTCTGTTAGGTTGTTTATTGCTTGAATTTCTTTGCTCGTCATTTATTTATGAGCTTGCTCGATACTAACTCATCTTTTATTTTGTGCAGGTTCGATAGTCGGTCGACATGAAAGGCTTTTGAAATTGTCTTGCAACCAGAAGCGAGGTAGGAGGGTCGTGAAGGCCCCAAAGGCGACGAGGATGGGCCCGCCACACAGTCCAAGTGCTCCTCAGCCGGTGAGGGTGGACTCGCCGCCAAGCTCGGGGGCCGCGTCGGATGGGACCCCAGAAGTTGAAGAGGTCGACCCTAGTGTCGTCCTGATGCAGAGGAAGAGGACCCGTGTGGAAAGTGGTCCGACTGTTGGCGAGGACGCCAGTGCCGTTAGGTCTTTTGCGTTCCCCCCTTGCTTCAAAGAGGAGGGCTTCTTTGAGAGATTCCCTCTGACAGTGGTTGCCGACGAGGCTGAAGCTATAAAAAGGATGAGTAAAGAGGATCGGAAGATGTATCTGGCCGCCAGCATGGACGGGCTGGTGAAAATGGCCGAGATGGCCTTGGTGCTATCCGAGGAAGGGGGGGATCCTGTCCGTATCGAAGAACTCGAGCAGGAGAAAGCGGCCCTTACCTCGAGCTCGTGGAAGTTGAAGGCCGCTCTGGAACGCTCTGAGGAGATGTTCCGCGAGCAGACGGCGATGCTGGATGCTAAGAGGGAGATGTTGACCCTGGAGAAGGAAAAGTCGGGGAAGTTGGCCGAGGAGGGGGAGCTTCTCCGGGCAGACAGGGATCGTCTGGGGGCCGAAGTCGGACGCTTGGCCCAATAGATCGAGGAAATGAACGCTGCCATGCAACCTGCCGAGGACGAGCCGGAGGACATAGCGGCTTTGAAGAGTCGATCGGAGCTGGTCTCCCATATCCGGCTCCTCGAGGCAGATTGCGTCGGTGCTCTGGAGGATGGGTTCGACTCCCCAGTCGGTCAGCTCTCCTTGCTAAACCCTGGTCTGGTTACTGAGGGTATCGGCCACACACATCAGATCGTGGATGGCGTGATCGTTCCTCCTCCCGACTCTCCCGTCGTCGATAATGATGGTTCTGGGGAAACCTGACTAGGATAGCGGGCCTGCGTGCCTTTGACATTTGTATTCTTTGGGCCTGCGTGCCCGTCTGTTGTACGTTATGAACATTGTCGGCCTTCTTGGTCGGTTTATAATTGCTTTGTCGCCTTCGGGCATTTTTATCTGAATGCTGTTTTACACTTTGAATGTTTTGCCCTTGCTTGTAATCTTACATATTTGCATAAAATTTTAGCCTAAGTCATGGGCCCGAGGCGTGCCCGTAAGTGGCTGTGATTTGGCGAGCAAGTCTGCCCGCCTTCCGTTTGCATACGTGCCCGGCGCTCTTTCGCTGGCCAGAATCACCTAAGCGTTGTGCTCGAGGGGAGATACTTCCCTTTGACCCTTTTAGATGGCCCGTCATTCTTGACGACTTGTTGGGCATTTGGAGCGAAGTTGCTCAGTCGAGCGTGAAGCCCGGTAGGGACTATTCGCCCTTGGCGTGAACTGTCCATCGCGAGCTGGGTGTTCTGCCTTGTGGGTACAACGACGGTGGTGCTCGGTATAGCTGTCCACGTCGGGCACTATCGATCGTCATCGTTTGCCGTGCGATGCTGTGCGATTTGGCCGTATGTCGGGCTTGTACCTTAGCCTTTATACAAAGTCGGACGTGTATCCTCGTTGACCGAGCGCTGGTGCTGTTGGTCGAGGGTCCCAGGTGTTGGTAGTTTCTAACCGTAGTACTTCTTTAGCTTAGCAGCGTTCCAGGGTCGTGGTAATGGCTCTCCGTCTAATTGCTCGAGGTAGTACGCCCCGGTACCCGTGGTGCCGTGGACGCAATAAGGTCCTTCCCAGTTCACGGCCAGCTTCCCTTCGCGGGAATCTTTCTGGTTCCTGCGTAATACCAGACTTCCGATTTCGAACTCGCGTTTGATGACCTTGTCGTTGTGGCGTAGAGCCACTCGTTGTTTTAGGGTGGCTTCGCGCAGGGCTGCACCCGATCGGATTTCCTCGACTAGGTCGAGTTCATCCCTTAGTGCTTCGTCGTTCATTTCTTCGTCGAGGGGGTCCTCCGTTCGTCGGGATGGTTCCATGATTTCGACCGGGATGACATCCTCGGTGCCGTACGTCAGTCGAAATGGTGTCTCACCCGTCGTTGAGTGGGGTGTGGTGCGGTATGCCCACAAGACGCTGTGGAGCTCCTCGACCCATCCTCTTTTGGCTTCGCCGAGTCGACGTTTGAGCCCTCGGAGGATGACTCTGTTCGCGGCTTCGGCTTGCCCGTTGGTCTGAGGGTGCTCGATTGACGTGAAATGTTGTTTTGTCCCTAGTTTGGTGACGAAGTCCCGGAACCCGTGGTCGGTGAACTGGGTACCATTGTCAGTCACCAGAGCCTGCGGAATTCCGAACCTGGCGAGGACGTTTATTTTGTAGAAATGGAGGATATTGTGCGAGGTGATTTTTGCGAGTGCCTCGGCCTCGATCCACTTTGTGAAGTAATCCACGGCGACGATGAGAAATTTGTTCTGGTAGGTTCCTTGCACGAAGGGCCCGAGGATGTCCATGCCCCACCAGGCGAACGACCATGGGGACGACAATGTGCTCAGCTCGTGCGGGGGGCGAGGTGCATATCCCCGTGCTTCTGGCACTTGTCACATTTTTTCACGTGTTCCTTGGCGTCCTGTTGCATCGTCGGCCAGTAGTATCCTGCTCGGAGGGCTTTCCGTGCCAAGGATTTACCGCCCATGTGCTGGGCGTTGATCCCTTCGTGTATCTCCCGCAGTACGTCGGGGATGGTGGACTCGTCGATGTATTTAAGGAGGGGAATGGAGAATCCTCTTCGGTACAGTTTCTGCTCGAGGACAACGTAGGAACATGCTCGTCGCTTGATTATGGCAGCTTCGGCCTGGTTCGACGGGAGTTCTCCTTTTGTCAGGAAATTATAAACCGGGGTCATCCAGGACGTGGCATCCCCGATGGCATGGATCTCGACCGTAGTCGAGGGTGGTTCGATACTTGGACGTGCCAGAGATTCCTGGATGACGGATTTATTCCCGCCCTTCTTTCGTGTGCTCGCATGTTTGGACAATATGTCCGCCCTCGTATTTTGCTCGCGGGGAACATGAGAAATTTTTGCTCGTACGAACTTTGTCATGTGTTTTTTTACTAAGTTCAAATACTCGATGAGGTTGTCGTTTTTGGCCTGGTAGCTTCCCTGTACTTGAGAGCCGACGAGCTGGGAGTCGGTGTAAATTTGTACCTCGCGGGCTCCCAGGTCCTCGGCTAGTCTCAGTCCTGCGAGCAGGGCTTCGTATTCTTCCTGGTTATTTGACGTCGGGAAGGAGAGAACTAAGGAGTGCTCGATTACTACGCCTTCTTCTTTTTCCAGGAGGATCCCTGCGCCGCTACCGGACGAGCTGGACGCTCCGTCGACGAAGATGGTCCACTTGTGTTCCTTCCCCGGGGGAAGGTCGTGAGTGGTCATCTCCGCGACAAAGTCGGCCAAGGCCTGTGCTTTCAGGGCTTTCCTGCTTTCGTACGGAATGTCGAATTCGGAGAGTTCCAAGGACCACTTCAGCATCCTGCCCGCCATATCTGGCCGACCCAGGAGTTGCCTCACCGGCTGATCGGTTCGCACGATGATGGTGTGGGCTAGAAAGTAGTGTCTAAGCCTCCTCGCAGCGTTGACGAGGGCCAGAGCAACCTTTTCTATCTGCTGATATCTGCTTTCGGGCCCTTGTAAGGCTTTGCTCGTGAAGTAGATAGGTTTCTGCCCGTCGGGGGTCTCGCGGACAAGGGCTGCGCTAATGGCTTCGTTCGAAACGGCCAAGTATAAGTACAGCGGTTCCCCGTCGTCTGGTCGAGACAGCACGGGCGGCTGAGACAGGCTCTGCTTCAGATGGCGAAGTGCGTGCTCGCATTCCTTGTTCCATTCGAAGGCTGCTTCCTTTCGGAGGAGTTTGAAGAAGGGGAGGGCGTGCTGAGCTGACTTCGCGACGAAGCGGGATACTGACGTAAGCATGCCGTTCATGATTTGTATCGACTTCTTCGACGTCGGTGTTGGGAGGTCGGAGAATGCCCGACATTTGTCGGGGTTGGCTTCAATCCTTCGTTCTGTTAGATAGAATCCAAGGAATTTTCCTGCCTTAACCCCGAACGTGCACTTCTCGGGGTTGAACCTCATTTTGCACTGTCTTGCTTGGGCGAAGACTGTCTTGAGATGAGCTGCGTGATCGGTGTCTTCTCGGGATTTGACGATCATGTCGTCCATATATACCTCGAGCATGTCGCCAATCTGTTTGTTGAAAACTCTGTTCATCATACGTTGGTAAGTTGCTCCGGCGTTTTTCAGTCCGAAGGGCATTACGTTGTAGTAATAGTTTCCCGAGCTGGTCATGAATATCGTGCAGTGTTTGTCGCCCAGAGCCATTGGGATTTGGTTATATCCAGAGTAGGCGTCCATGAATGAAAAAGTTTTGTAGCCGGCCGAGTTGTCGACCAACATGTCTATGTTAGGTAAGGGAAAAGCATCCTTCGGGCAAGCCCGGTTGAGATCGGTATAGTCAACACACATTCTCCATTTTCCATTATTCTTTTTCACAAGTACAACATTTGACAGCCAGGTGGAATACCGGGCTTCAGAAATAAAATTTGCCTCTAGGATCTTTTACAGCTTTTTCAGCAGCCTCCGTTTTTTCTGGAGACTGCCTACGCCTACGTTGTACTACGGCCTTGGCGGCTGGATCAATGGCGAGGTGGTGACAGGCGACCTCAGGGTCGAGTCCGGGCATCTCTGCAGCGCTCCAGGCGAAGAGATCAGCATTCTCACGCAGACAGGCCTTGATTTGCTTCCTGGCTAAGCCGGGGAGGTCTTTACCAATCTTCACTCCCTTGGTCGGGTCTGTGCCGAGGGGAACGAGTTCAAAATCCCCGTCTGGAATAGGTCGGAGTGGGATTTTCTCGCTGCTGGATGGCTCGTCCTGATCGAAGCGAGCGTTGAGGGCTATGGAGTCAACCTTTGGTGGGGCCTTCTGGACTTCTTCCTCGGGGGATGCTTTCCTGTCGGGCTCCTGTTTTGTCCTTTTGGTGGGTCTGGTCCCTACGTCGACGGTATCTCGTCCCTTAGAAGCAGCATTGAAGCACCTACGGGCAGCGGCTAGGTCTCCTTGGATGGTGGCTACCCGTGCCCTTTTGGTGTAGAACTTCATCTTCAGATGGACGGTCGAGGGCACCGCCGTCAGCTCCTCCAGAGTCGGTCTCCCCAAGATGCAATTGTATAGAGACGGGTAGTCAATGACGAGGAAGCGGACCTTAACCTGTCTCGTAGCCGTTCCTTCGCCGAACGTAACCAGGAGCTCGACATAACCCCAAGGTTTAGAAGTAGAGCCGTTGAAGCCTTGTAAATCCGACCCCACATACAGAGAGAGATGTGAGTCGTCCAGTTGTAAGGTCCGGAATAGCTGGCTGTACATCACGTCGAAGGAACTCCCTTCGTCGACCAGGATGCGATGCACGTCAAAATTGGCCATTTTTGCCCTTATCAGTAAGGGGATGACCGTGTTCGGGGCTCCGCCGGGGAGTTCTTCCAGGTAGAAGGTGATGGGCTCTGACCTGCCCTTCACCCTTTCGAACGTTACAGTTTGCGGAGGAGCTATGTCGACCAGCTCGTCCAACTTCCTCTTAGCTGAATTGATGGTGAGGTCGTTGATCCCGCCCCCGTTGATGACCATGGCGGAGGGAAAGTATTCCCACCTACTGTGTGTTGTCAGGGGCTCCTGCAGGAGCTCGGGAATGTCGAAGTCCTCGGGCCTGGTTACCGAGAAGGCGGTCTGGATAGGCACCGACTCGTCTGATGGTCGGGCGTCTTCTTCGGGCTCCTTGGTTTCATGGGCGTCACAACGGGGAGCGTCGCTTCGCCTGTACTGCGCGAGCCTCCCTCCCTTGATGAGGGTTTCAATGGCGTCCTTGAGGTGGACGCAGTCCTCTGTCAAATGACCATGACTCCTATGGTATTGACAGTATTTATTTTTATCCGCCCCTGGCTTGGCGGGAGTAGGTCGGGGACGCTTGACGCCACCGTCTCTGAAATCTGTACTGGCACACTCCGCCAAAATACGCTCGCGGGAAGCTGTGAGCGGAGTGTACTCGGTGAAACGGCCCGAAGGGCCCCTTTGTTCCCGGGCTTCCTGGGGTCGATCTTCTTTCCTTTTCTCCCCGATACGTCGGGGAGGAGCCTCTTGTCGTGAGCTGCTGCTGTTGTTGGGACCTCGAGCCCTGGATTCCCGGGCCCTGTTAGCAGCTTCCCTCTCCCCGTAGTCCATGTATGCTCGGGCCTTGTCGAGGAGGGCATCAAAAGTCGGGGGTGGCTCAATACCCACAGCTTTTCTGAATTCTGTGCCGGGGAGGAGACCCCTCTCCAGCAAGTATCTTTTCATGTGGTCCGCACAGGGGACCTGTATTGCTTCTCGGTTGAAGCGGTTGATGAACTCCCTCAAGGTTTCATCCTGTCTTTGGATGATGGCCTCGAGGGCCGCCTCGGTCTTCAGATGGTGCCGAGAAGTTGTGAAGGAACTGATGAACTGGTTCTTCAGGTTCCGCCACGATGTGATTGAGCCCGGGGCGAGTCCTTTATACCAGTCCATGGCCGCCTTCCTGAGAGTCGTGGGGAAAAGACGGCATTTGATGGGCCCTCCGACATTATGATAGTGGAGCATGGCTTCGAACCCGTCAATGTGGTCGACCGAGTCCGCTACTCCGTCATACTCCTTCAGATGCGAGGGCTTCTCCATGCCCGGGGGGATGGGTGCATCCATGATGGCCTGTGATAGGGGACCGCGGGGGTCGTCCTCGTCGCTGCTCTCCGGAGAAAGAGATGGGGACCTGTAGTTTTGTCTGGCACGGTGGTCGTGCTGAGTTTCCCTCGAGCGTGATGCTCGGTGGTTGAATGTCACACGCCCGTCCCCGGCGTGCCTCTTGTCGTGCCTTGACGGGTCGCGACTGGGTTCTCCGGCAGGGACGACGGGCTATCTCTCATAGTAGGGCCGCCTCTGCTTTGGCCGGGGAGAGGGGCTCCTGGAGTTCTCCCTGTAGTGTCTCCGCGGGGGAGAAGGGTGTCGAACCTCTATGACCCGAGGAGGTGGAGAATGTGGCCTCCGATGCCTCCTCGGGGGTCGTCGATCATCTTCAAGTGCCCTTAGTCTTTCTCCTTGGGCGAAGATAAGATAGTTTGTCTGATTAATGGCCGCGAACTATGCCTGGGTCGTGGCATCTGCCCCGGCGGGAACTGGGACTTCATGGAATCGGGCAGCTCTGTAATGAGCGAGAGCTACAGGGTCGTCTTCAAGTAGTGGTGGGGACAGGGAGGATGATGCAGTAGCCCCGTCCCTGTAGGAGGAAGCTCCAGGGGCGGTCGTCACAGGAATGGTGCTGTGGCCGGGATCACCAGGGTTATCGAGGTGTCCATTCTTGTCTGCGGTACCATTATTAGTGTCGGCGACACGGACGGGCTGCTCGTCGCGAGCTGGATCAGCCATGACAGGTAGTTGAATTGAGCTTTGGTCTTTAGAGTTGTTCGTTAGACGGGGAAGCTGGTTCCCACAGACGGCGCCACTGATCTAACCTGATCAGAAATGGACCGTCACGGCTGGCTCCGAGCAGAAAGCTTTTTGAACGAAGTGGGGGGGGTACCTGCAAGGCACTCCGATGTTGAAGTAAGTAGGAGTACGAGCAGATAGTAGCAAGTGTAAGGTTAGAGTGATGAATACCTGACCCTCTGGAAACAGAGGGTATTTATAGCCCCCAGCGCTGGGCCAAGGTTCCTTCATTGGGCTGGGCAGGTTTGGCCCAATGGAGGAACTGCCAGGTTCTATGTGCGTAGTGGGGACCCGCACGTGGTCCCCTTCCTGGATGTTCTGCGTGAAGTGCGGGCGGACGGAGACGCGGTCTTTTCGGAGTATCGTTGGGGGAACAATGGACTGAGTCTGCCCTAGCTGGGGTTCTCGAGGTAACGTCGAGCTGGACCTCAGAATGTGGTGCTGGACCACAGCATGTCGAGCTGGAGGTGTACTGTCGAGCCTGCGACTACGCGTCGGGCACGGTCGTACTCTTTGGTCGGCGTGGCCCTTGTAAGCCCATTTGGACTGGGCCTTTGCAATGCTTTTGGGCCTGTCGGGCCCAGTCCAGAACAATATTAGTTTCAAGACAAATAAAACAAGACACAAATACATGTTAAGAAACTAAAAAATATTATCTTAATCTTAATAAATTAAACTTACTAATAAGTTATGCATAATTAAACTTACATTAGATGCCGTGAATGACGTGACCGGAAACAGTCAATGTCTTGAATATAGGATATGATGCATAAATTTTTTTTTTGAAAAGCCAAAAATGCTGATGTATTGATTAAAATGAAGGCATAAGTAATGTCAATATAGTTTACAAATCTAACCCAATACACAGCTAAGGCAGATAAACCAGTAGCAAAAAAACCTTGTGATCTATTGTTTTTAGTATACAAAAGATACAAGGAGAAGTTCCAAACCCCGCCCTTTTGGATTAAGACCCCATAACAACAAAACTATGCTAAAAATTCTTGAAAACAGGAGTAGAAAATGCTTCCAAAAACGAGAAGTATATTGAGATTGAAGCACCGCTAGATCAATTTCTTTCCACAACTCGAGCTTGCTTCCTGAAGTGAATCCGACTAGACAACAAATTGAGTGCAGGCCACACCATTATCAACACTAAAACAGTTGCATCAGAGAGGAGTTCAAAACTTTCAGTCAAGGAAATTGTTGGTGCATGTAACACTCCAATTCTATCCCAAACAATTATACAAAATAAATCAGAGTTATAAAATTTCAATCATACAAATAAATCGGGACGTCACAAATTCTTCTAACAAATTTATTGCATTCATTGTGGATATATAACACTTTTTCAAACATCGGATGATCCGTCAACCTAACATCTTTAATCAAATAAATCAACATCTACGCAGCGGAATTCTTAATAACATCTCTAACAAAATAGCAACTTCGAAACATCTCATATTTAATGATAATCAAATTAAAATTCAACAACTGAAAATAAACGATCAAAAATCAGCAAACGTTCATCCCCCGAGTGTTACATATCAGAGCAATGACACCGACTCGAACTATTGAAGGTATTCAGCCTTCACTCTCGATTACCAGTACGTTACCAACATAGGGGCAACATTCAAACAGAAGAGGTGAGATATCTAACAATTTAATAAGTGCATGATAATTAATATATTAAATTAGATCAACAACATCACCACTTCTCATCTCATAATCAATGACAATCTCAACAATAATATACATTCATCAACATCAAAATACACTTTATGAAATCATATAATGCGACTCAATACTATGCAAATGCATGTGGTACCATTGGAGCAGAACTTCCATCTCAAAAATTTGCCAATTAATAGAGGCATCAACAAGGCATAACCTTCATCTCAAAATTTGCCAATCCAGGCCATCTCAACGAGCACAAGCTCCATCTCAAAAATGCAATATATGCGACACGACCATGAATGTAATGATAACACCCAAGTTAACAACATCTCAAATCATCTCAAAACATCTCAAATTATCATCTCAAAACATCTCAAAATACATCTCAAAATATCATCTCAAAGACATCTCAAAATAACTTCTCAAAATAACATCTCAAATAATCAAAATAATTCATCAAACGTCATTTATTTATAAATCATCAAATATCATTTATTTATTAATAACTTCTCATTTATAACTCAGTAGTATTTTAATTCCCACAATAAGTCAACACTGTAATTCTGTAACTCTAAAGTCAAGACCGTCACTTTCTGACTGTTATAGCTCAAACATCAGCTTCTAAGCATCTAACGTTCATCGCTCTGCACAAAATAACGCAAATGGCATCCAACTTCTGACCACACAACCTCTAACTAACGCTATTTCTAAATACACAACTTCTAATGACGCAACCTATGGGCGACACAATATTCTGACTACTATAACTTCTGACTAATGCAACCTCTGATCAGATGCAACTTCTGATCATCACAATTTTTGGATAACCCCATCTTCTGACCAGGTACAACTTCTGGTCATCACATCTTCTGACTAACCCCATCTTCTGACTAACCCCATCTTCTGACTAATACAAATTCTGACTAGCCACATGTTCTCATTAATACAACTTCTGACCAGCCACATCTTCTGGCTAGTATAACTTCTACTACCAGAACCTCTATTCTTTAATAGTGCAATGCAATTTCTAACTAACATACATATAACATCAGAACTTTTATCTTGCACTAATCTAACGCAACTCTAGCCAACATACTTCTAATGTCAGAACTGCTACTTTCTAATGATTCAACGCAACTTCTAACAACTTACGTCTGATTTCATAACTGTTATTTTCTATTCATCCTATTGTTCTAATTCTTCACCTGATATCAATCTAACTAAGACTAGTAGTAACAAATTCTATTCTCCAAAATAATTCATTAGTTCTAATACAGTAGCGTCTGACATCATTCTAGCATAATTCTGCGTTTTAATTACTGCTATATTCAACGTTTTCCAATACTGCAATATTCTACGTTTCTTCCCTGCATCTCACTATGGGATTCACGCTTAAAGCCCCAAAACTTAATATATTCATGATAATTCATCACCCATAATTATCCTATAATCTTACAGCATTTTAACAACATCAAGGCATCAATATCCATCAAAATTCATCAATCTTCATCATCCATCAATCATATATTCTCAATTCAGAAACAAAACAACAATCACCACTAACCCCACATATCAATTATCATAAACCCAAATTATAGATTCAAAACCCTACCCTTACCTTGGATTAAAGGTCGCTCTACAATTTCCAGTTGGATTCACGTTCTTGCCGTTTTCCACTTTCTCTAGCAGCTTGCACGTTCTGTTCCAAATCCTTATTCTTTCTACTGCTTCTTTCTTTCTATTCCTTCTAACAAATAATAAAATAACCCTATTATTCTATTATTCCTTATTGGGCTTAAAACCAACACACCCCCTTATTACTTCTATCCTCCCAAAATAAGCCCACATTAAATAATATTACACTTTTAATATTATTTCACCACATAATATTATATCTCTAATATTATTTCTCCACTTAATAAAATAAATCCAATTAATTATAACACATCTTCATAAATATTCCAAAAATAATTTAATCAAATAATTAATTAAATTACGAGAGTTACAACTCTCCCCCACTTAGAATATTTTCGTCCTCGAAAATTTACCTCAATCAAACAATTCAGGATAGGAGTCTCGCATCTTGCTCTCCAACTCCCGAGTCATGCTTTCACCAGCAGCTCCTAGCCAAACCACTTTAACCAAGACAATCTCTTTTCCCCTCAGAGTCTTCATTTCATGATCCACGATCCGTACAGGCATCGTCTCGACCGTAAGATTATCCCGTACTTGCACATCATCCATATGAATCACATGAGATGGATCTGAAATATACTTCCGAAGTTGCGACACATGAAACACATCATGCAAATTCGAAAGATTAGGTGGTAAAGCCACTCTATAAGCAACATTTCCCACTCTCTATGAAATCTGATACGGTCTAATAAAATGAGAAGTGAGCTTCTTAGACTTCAATGCTCGCCCAACACCAGTCACAGGTGTAACTCTCAAAAACACATGATCACCAGCTTGGAATTCTATATCTTTCCTTCGCTTGTCATGATAACTTTTCTGTTTACTTTGTGAAGCTTTCATCTTTTCTCGAATCAACTTCACCTTCTCAGTAGTCTCACGAACAAGTTCAGATCCAAGTACTACACTTTCACCAGATTCATGCCAACATAACAGAGTTCTACATTTTCGACCATACAACGCCTCAAAAGGTGCCATCCCAATACTGGAATAATGACTGTTGTTATACGTGAACTCTATCAATGGAAGATAAGTATCCCACAAACCTCCCTGCTCAAGAACACAGGCCCTCAACAAGTCTTCCAACGATTGAATCATCCATTCAGTTTGACCATCGGTCTGAGGATGATACGTTAAACTCAACCTCAACTTAGAACCCAACGCTTCTTGCAAACTCTTCCAAAAATCAGAAGTAAATATTGGATCTCTATCTGACACAATGCACAAAGGAACACCATGCAGCTTCACAATCACACTAATATAAATCTCAGCCAACTTCGGCACTGGAAAACTGATGTTAATAGGAATAAAATGAGCTGACTTTGTAAGCCTATCAACAATCACCCAAATCGAATCATGTCCTCTTAAAGTATTAGGCAACCCTGTCACAAAGTACATTGAAATGATATCCCATTTCCATTCTGGAACTTCCAACGGTTGCATCAATCCTGCAAGCTTCTGATGTTCAACTTTCGACTTCTGACAAGTCAAACATGCATACACGAACTGAGCCACATCACTCTTCATCCCAGGCCACCAAAACAAACCTTTCAAATCTTGATACATCTTCGTAGCTCCTGGATGAATACTCAACTTACTTCTATGACTCTCTTCAAGTATCACTTTCTTCATCTCAGCATCACCAGGAATACAAATCTGGTTACGAAATCTCAACACACCTTGCTCATCTCGCTTAAAATCACTATTCTCAGGTTGATTAATTCCAACCATCAAATCTACCAGTTTCACATCGAACTTCTGAGCTTCTCTGATACTGTCTAAAAATTCATTATTAATCTTCAACATACCCAATATAACACTCTACAGAGTAACCTAACAAACTAAGCTCATATCCCTGAACTGCTCAATTAATTCCAACTCTTTAATTATCATTGCTGACATATGTAAATTCTTTCGACTCAACGCATCAACTACCACATTCGCCTTTCCTGGATGATAATTCAAACCGAAATCATAATCCTTTAACAATTCCAACCATCTTCGTTGCCTCATATTCAGCTCTTTCTGATCAAACAAATACTTCAAACTCTTATGGTCACTAAACACTTCAAATCTAGAACCATAAAGATAATGCCTCCAAATCTTCATTGCAAAAACAACTACAGCAAGCTTTAAATCATGCGTAGGATAGTTCTTCTCATGAGTCCTTAACTGCCTCGATGCATGAGAAACCACCTTACCATTTTGCATAAGCACACCTCCTAAACCCATCTTAGAAGCATCACAATACACCACAAAAGGATCTCCTGGATTAGGCAACTTCAAAATCGGAGCCGACGTCAACCTCTTCTTCAATTCCGTAAAACTTTCTTGGCACTGAACATCCCAAACAAAAGCTCTACCTTTACAAGTCAACTTAGTAAATGGAAGTGACAACTTAGAAAACCCTTCAATAAACCTTCTATAATAACCAGCTAATCCCAAGAAGCTTCTAATCTCAGTAGCTGACTTTGGAGTTTCCCATTGCAACACAGCATCAACCTTCGATGGATCTACAACAATGCCACTATCTGAAATCACATGACCAAGAAAACTAACCTCTTTTAACCAGAATTCACACTTGGACAGCTTTGCATACAACTTCTTCTCTTTCAAAACCTGCAATACTACTCTTAAGTGCTCAGCATGCTCTTCTTCTGACTTAGAGTAAATCAAAATATCATCAATGAACACCACTACGAATCGATCCAAATAAGTATGAAAGATACAATTCATATATTCCATGAATACTCCCGACGCGTTAGTAACACCGAAAGGCATCACCGAATATTCGTAATGTCCATAACGCGTTCTGAAAGCCGTCTTCTGAATATCTTCATCCTTCACTTTAATCTGATGGTGACCCGACCTCAAATCAATCTTACTAAACACACGGGCATCCACCAATTGGTCCATCAAGTCATCTATTCTTGGAAGCGGATACTTGTTCTTAATAGTCACCTTATTCAACTGTCTATAATCAACACAAAGCCTTATACTTCCATCTTTCTTCTTTACTAACAACACTGGAGCTCCCCACCGCAATACACTTGGTCTTACAAACCTCTTCTCAAGTAACTCTTCTAATTTCTTCTTCAACTCTGACAACTCAAACGCAGACATCATGTATGGTGTCATATACACAGGTATGCTACCAGGTACAAGATAAATTGCAAATTCAACTTCCCTCTCTGGTGGTACATCAGGAATCTCATCAGGGAAAACTTCAGGAAATTCACACACCACCTGCAATTCCTCAATTATGGCTTGAGTCTCTACAGATAGCGACGCCATCAACGAGAACATCTGTGCTTCCTCTTGCATCAACTTCCTCAACTGTCTAGCAGACAACAAACCATCTTCCTCTTCCTCAGGAGTAGAAAACTTCACAGACTTGTCATAACAGTTAATATGAACACAGTTATGCTCTAACCAGTTCATACCCAGAATTACATCCAAACCTCTCAACGGTAAACAAACCAAATCAACAACAAATTCTCTATCGAAGATCGAAAAGGGACACTTAGCACACACAAAATAAATAGTCACCGACCCCTTGGCTGAAGTATCGACGACCATTTCTCCATCCAAAGAAGACAACACAAGACCCAATTATTCAACACAATCAACAACAATAAAATAATGCGTAGAACCAGTATCAATAATAGTGATTAAAGGAGTACTATTAATGAAACACGTACCTCTAATAAGTCCATCCTTAGCAGCTGTCTGATCCTTAACCAAAGCAAACACTTTTCCGCTTGACTAAGCCCTCTTCAGTTTCGGACACTGGCTACCAATGCGCCCTTCTTCTTTACAGTTGAAACAAACCACACTCTTGTGCTCACACTCAGATACAACATGTCCGTTCTTGCCACAATGGAAACACCTCTTCACTTCAGTAGTGCACACATTACTCTTGTGTCCAGGTTTCCCACACTTAAAGCAAATCACACCAGCAAGAGCATCCCCCCCACTAGTCCTCTGTCTCTGAGTAACTTTCTGATTACCTTTACCAGCTGGGGCATCATAAGGCTTACCATGATTCTGTGGGTGCTTACCCCTCTTCTCACTGATAATCTTGTAATGAGCATTATTATCTTCCTCATAAATTCTACAACTATCAACCAAATCAGCAAAGACACAAATTTTCTGATATCCAACTGCTTTCTTAATCTCCGGGCGCAACCCATTCTCAAACTTAATACACTTCGAAAACTCAGCATTTTCCTCAGCGTAATGCGGATAGAACTTAGCCAACTCAACAAACTTGGCAGCATACTCAACAACATACATACTTCCTTGCTTCAGCTCAAGTAACTCAATTTCCTTCTTACCACAGACATCTTCAGGGAAATACTTTCTCAAAAACTCCCTACGGAACACAGCCCAAGTGACATTCTCACATGCAGCTTCTAACTTCTGGCAAGTCTCTAGCCACCAGTCATCAGCCTCGACTGCTAGCATATGAGTCCCATAACGAACCTTCTGTGCTGGAGTGCAGTCCATCACGCGAAAGATTCTCTCAATCTCTTTCAACCATTCCAAAGCTTCGTCAGGGTCATACTTTCCCTTGAACGTAGGTGGATTCTCTCTCTGGAAGGTCGCCAAGCTACGAGATCCAGCATTTCCGTCAGCATTCGGATGATTTTCCATCGCATGAGCCATTTCTTCTAAAGCAGTAGCAAGTGCAACATCATTCCTTCCAGCCATCTCAACTTCTCACTACAACATAAACAACGATTATAACTCAAATAACAATACTCGACTGTTAGACAACTAAGACTCGACGACAAGGTCAGACCAACCTTTTGCTCTGATACCAACTTTGTAACACCCCAATTCTACCCCAAGAAATTATGAAAAATAAATCAGAGTTATAAAATTTCAATCATACAAATGAATCGGGACGTCACAAATTCTTCTAACAAATTCATTGCATTCATCGTGGATATATAACACTTTTTCAAACATCGGATGAACCATCAACATAACATCTTTAATCAAATAAGTCAACATCTACGCAGCGAAATTCTTAATAACATCTCTAACAAAACAACAACTTCAAAACATCTCATATTTAATGATTCAAATTAAAATTCAACAACTAAAAATAAACGATCAAAAATCAGCAAACGTTCATCCCCCGAGTGTTACATATCAGAGCAATGACACCGACTGGAGCTATTGAAGGTATATAACCTTCACTCTCGATTACCTTCACGTTACTAACATAGGGGCAACATTCAAACAGAAGGGGTGAGATATCTAACAATATAATAAGTTCATGATAATTAATATATTAAATTAGATCAACAGCATCACCACTTCTCATCTTATAATCAACGACAATCTCAACAATAATATATATTAATCAACATCAAAATACACTTCTTTATGAAATCATATAATGTGACTCAATACTATGCAAATGCATGTGGTACCATTGAATCAGAACTCCCATCTCAAAAATTTGCCAATTAATAGAGGCATCAACAAGGCATAGCCTTCATCTCAAAATTTGCCAATCCAGGCCATCTCAACGAACATAAGCTCCATCTCAAAAACGCAATGTATGCGACACGACCATGAATGTAATGATAACACCAAAGTTAACAACATCTCAAATCATCTCAAATTATCATCTCAAAACATCTCAAATTATCATCTCAAAACATCTCAAAATACATCTCAAAATAACATCTCAAAGACATCTCAAAATAACTTCTCAAAATAACATCTCAAATAATTAAAATAATTCATCAAACGTCATTTATTTATAAATCATCAAACATCATTTATTTATTAATAAATTCTCATTTATAACTCAGCAGTATTTTAATTCCCACAGTAAGTCAACACGGTCATTCTGTAACTCTAAAGTCAAGACCGTCACTTTCCTACTGTTATAGCTCAAACAACAGCTTCTAAGCATCTAACGTTCATCGCTCTGCACAAAACAACGCAAATTCAAACCAACTTATGACCACACAACCTCTAACCAACGCTATTTCTAAATACACAACTTCTAATGACGCAACCTCTGGGCAACACAATCTTCTGACTACTATAACTTCTGACTAATGCAACCTCTGATCAGATGCAACTTCTGATCATCACAATTTTTGGCTAACCCCATCTTCTGACCAGGTACAACTTCTGGTCATCACATCTTCTGACTAACCCCATCTTCTGACTAATAAAAATTCTGACTAGCCACATCTTCTGATTAATACAACTTCTGACCAGCCATATCTTCTGGCTAGTACAACTTCTACTACCAGAAACTCTATTCTTTAATAGTGCAATGCAACTTCTAACTAACATACGTATAACATCATAAATTCTATCTTGCACTAATCTAACGCAACTCTAGCCAACATACTTCTAATGTCAGAACTGCTACTTTCTAATGATTCAACGCAACTTCTAACAACTTACGTCTAATTTCAGAATTGTTATTTTCTATTCATCCTATTGTTCTAATTCTTCACCTGATATCAATCTAACTAAGAATAGTAGTAACAAATTCTATTCTCCAAAATAATTCATTAGTTCTAATACAGTAGCGCCTGACATCATTCTAGCATAATTTTGCGTTTTCATTACTGCTATATTCAACGTTTTCCATTACTGCAATATTCTACGTTTCTTCCCTGCATCACACTATGGGATTCACGCTTAAAGCCCCAAAACTTAATATATTCATGATAATTCATCACCCATAATTATCCTATAATCTTACAACATTTTAACGGCATCAAGGCATCAATATCCATCAAAATTCATCAATCTTCATCATACATCAATCATATATTCTCAATTCAGGAACAAAACAACAATCACCACTAACCCCACATATCAATTATCATAAACCCAAATTATAGATTCAGAACCCTACCCTTACTTTGGATTGAAGGTCGCTCTACAATTTCCGGTTGGATTCACGTTCTTGCCGTTTTCCACTTTCTCTAGCAGCTTGCACGTTCTCTTCCAAATCCTTATTCTTTCTACTGCTTCTTTCTTTCTATTCCTTCTAACAAATAATAAAATAACCCTATTATTCTATTATTCCTTATTGGGCTTAAAACCAACACACCCCCTTATTACTTCTATCCTCCCAAAACAAGCCCACATTAAATAATATTACACTTTTAATATTATTTCACCATATAATATTATATCTCTAATATTATTTCTTCACTTAATAAAATAAATCTAATTAATTATAACACATCTTCATAAATATTCCAAAAATAATTTAATTAAATAATTAATTAAATTACGGGCGTTACAGTGCACAAAGGAGAGATAAAAGATAAAAGGAATATATTAAATGACGGCTATAAAATAAAGAGTACTGAATACATTGACCTATCTATTACTAGGTTATTTATACACAATGTTAGGATATAATAAAATACTAAAATACTCTCTAACAGACTTAGTCAACAAGACATTCCTAAAATATAAATTATTTCTAACCCCATCCCTTAATTTATATTTACACAAAACTGACAACACCAATTCTATCCCTCAAACAGATAAAGTGTTCAGTCTTGACATCTTTCGTCATAACATATGCTATCTACTTCTGGTTGCTACAGTGTGCAGTCCCATTCAAAAAAACAAATTTAAGCTTGAAAGCCCATCTGACGTTGATGGCTTTCTTCTTATTTGGAAGCTTAATTAACTCCTAAATCTTTTTTCTTTCTAAAGTTCCAAGTTCTTCTTTCATGACATTTAATCACACTTTCTTTTTAAGAGCTTCACAGGTTGAAAACGCAACCACCAGTTGCTTCTTGGAGCACCAAGAAATAGGACTTTCAGGATACGAACAAAAATATCTAGAAGTATTTTCTTCTGTCAATTCTGTCTTCATATAAATCAAAGTTTGGATAGCATATCAACTCTGCATCTGATCTAAAACCAGAAGGGAATAACACTCCATACCTCAAAGTCCCTTCAGTATCTTGCAGCTTGTCAAATTCTGCAAATCTCTTTGGTATATTTCTGACTCTATGTGGCCTCTGAACTTGTTCAAAATCTCCTTCTGATTCTAGAACAATATCTCCTTCTGGACTTTCTTCAGAAGTTTGACTACCACTAGAAGCTCCACCTTTATTAGCTTTTGGACCTCGTTTAGAACCACTACCTTCAGAATAACCATCTTCAAAAGTTGGATCACCTTTAGAAGCTCTGCCTTCAAAAGTTCCACTTTTAGAATCATGATCACCGTCAAAGGTTGGATTATCTTTAGAAGTTCCTCCTTTAGAAGATCCACCTTCAGAGACATGATTTCCACCAAAAACATGGTCATCTTCAGAAACATGGTCATCTTCAGAAGCTTGTCCTTCAGAACCCATGTCTTTAGAGTTTTCCCTTCTAGAAGCATGATCACCACCAGATTCAAAATCTGGATCAGAATCAGATTCACCATCTGACTCATCTTTAGAGTCTCCATAAGATTCTTTATCCTCTGACTCTGACTCACCTTCAGAACTTTCAAGTTCTGACTCATCTTCTGATTTTTCTTCAGACTCGGAATTACCTTCAGATTATGACTTGTCTTCAGCTTCAGAGTCATCTTCTAACTCTGACTCATCTTCAGGAACCTCAGATTCCGACTCATCTTCAGAATCTTCAGTGTCATCTTTTGACTCTGACTCATATCACAACACTCCTTCAGAGTCAGAATATTCATAATCACCGTTTTCCCCTCCAGAATCAGAATATTCATAATCATCGTTTTCCCCTCCAGAATCAGAAAATGACAATCTCACAGGTTCCTCATCAAATTCATAAGCCATTAATAGCATAGGTTCATCATATGAATCTCCTCTGGCTATTTTTTCTTCTTCTTTGTTTGACCAATAATTTTTAGCAAAGTGGCCAAACCTATTACAACAGTAACACCGAACCATTCTCTTGTCATACTTCTCCTTTCCCTTCTGATGTTTCTTTTCATCAGAATAGATGACTTCTGACTTCTGGGAACTACCATTATTTTTCTGCTTATGGTCCTTCTTGACAAGAGAAGCTTTCAGAGCCTTCTCAACTTCCCTCTCAGAAGTTCTTTCAGTCAGTCGTAACTCATGCGCCTCTAGACTGCTTTGCAACTCTTTTATTCTCATGGTTTCCAGATCTTTGGAACGTTCAATTGCTACTACAATGTAATCAAACTGAGAAGTTAAATATCTCAATACCTTCTCTATGATTACATATTCAAAAAGGGTTTCTCCATAAGCTTTCATCTCATTAGTGATCAGAATTACTCTAGAGATGTACTCATAAACTTTCTCATTGTCCTTCATGTTGAGATTCTCATATTGCTTTCTTAGGGACTGAAGCTTCACCTTCTTCATTGATGCGTTACCATTGTAACATTTGGCTAGTGGGCCCCATGTAGCCTTTGTTGTTTCGGAGTCATCAATCTTCTCAAACACATTCACATCCATACACTGATGGTTGTAGAACAATGCTTTCTGATCTTTCTTCCTTATCGCCTTCCGTGTTGTCTTTTATACATCTGTCGCGTATGCTACTAATGAAGCATAACCATCGGTGACAAGATCTAACACATCTTTAGAACCTAAAAATACACCCATATGGATCTTTCAATGATTCCAGTTTTTTCCATCAAACACTGGAAGCTTGGAATTGATATCATTGTTTTTGTTCATCTTCAACCTTTGTGCAGTTCACTCAAAAATTCACTAACACACAATGTTTCCCCAAATCCCACAAAATAAAAAAAGTGATTCTCAATCATACAACACCTCACTGTTCACTCGTGTTTCCCGTGGATTTTGAATCGGTGCTCTGATACCAATTGTTGGTGCACAAAGTAGAGATGAAAGATAAAAGGAATATATTAAATGACGACTATAAAATAAGGAGTACTGGATATATTGACCTACCTACTACTAGGCTATTTAAACACAACATTAGGGTATAATAAAATACTAATATGTCCTCTAACAGACTTAGTCAACAAGACATTCCTAAAATATAATTTATTTCCAACTGAAACTCGAGAGAAGAAAAAGTTTGAGGAAAGATGAGACGCCGACATGAGAAGCAACAAAAAAATAAACTACAACAATGAGATCAAGCCAACTCCTTTACCAAAAAACAAGATGTGACCCCGAGCATTTATTCTGACCCAATCAACCACTCCATCCCAAACACTTCTTCGGGTTTAGGATCCATTGGCTGAGAGCATAGTTAAAGCAAATAACCTTACTCTTAAGCCATTTCCAGGACGTTAATTAGATGTCCTTTAAAATTCAAACTGAACGACCATCTGCGTGTCTCTCTGAACTTTTAAAAATTTTCTCTTTTCGTCTCCTTCACATAGTACAAATCTACGCGAACTAGATGACGCTAAATCTCTCCTTCATAACTCTACCGCCGCTACATGACCCTGAAAAATGGAGAAAATTCTGCCTAGAAGAATTATGGAACATAGGAGAAGTTCAACCATCTTAGGATCTCACTCCAAGTTTCCAAAGCTATCAGACAATCGGAAAAAAAGTATTTTGAACTTTCCTCTTTTCCGCAAGAATATGGACAAAAACTTTGAGATTATTCCAGAATACCTCTCTTGATTAAATTGTCTTTAGTATGGATTCTATTTTGCCATAGCCTCCAGACCAACACTGAAACCTTTAGGGGAACTAATTTACTCCAAGCAGATGCTAATTCTTTATCTCCATTGCAATTAGATCCCATGTCGTCTGAAATTATTGAGTAAGCCTCTTTAACAGAGTACTCATTCCTAGACCACCTACATCCGTCTTTCATATTTTCCTTAAAATTATTTTGTTGCACCCTATCTCTAACACCCTCTTCTTGTCTTTTGTCTTCCTTACCTAAACCACCCATCCAATTAACATACCATCCCACCCCCTCACCTCCCCTCAGGATCGAGTCTTTCACTGATGCTTTCTTTCTACTGCTAATTGATATAGCCTATAATAATCATTCTTCATCCTTCTTCCCTTAATCCAGGGATCATCCCAAAAAGAGGAGTCTGCTCCATCTCCTAACTTTCTAGTTAAATTATCTTCAAACTAATGCTTCTTGATTCTACCCTCACCTTTGTCTATGGATAAAACATCACTCCACCATAATGAGTTATGTTTATCTGAGTTTTGCATTCTCTTGTCATTCCCACCATACTTAAACTCTAACACATTAACCCACAACCTATCATTTTCATTAAGTAGCCTCTATTTCCACTTTCCTAACAATGCTAGACTAAATACATGTAAGTTTTTTATACCGAGCCCTCCTTCTTCTTTATCACGATAAACCTTCTCCCAATGAACCTAATTGAATTTCCTCCTTTCCTCTCCCTTACCCCATAAGAAATTTTTAAAAAGAGATTCCAGTTTAGATGATATACATGTCGGAGCCTTGAAGAAAGAAAGGTAATAAACAGGTAGAGTGGACATGAAAACTCTCAAAATGATGGCCACCTATCGAGAGATGATTAGTATTCCACATAGATTTCCTCCTTCTAACTATTTCAGTCACCGGTTTCCAAGCACCCACCCTTCGATGGTTACCCCCAATGGAAAGCCCAAAATATTTAAATGGAACTCCACCCACCTTATAGTTCAAAACCCCCACAATCTCCTCCATCCATGACTGCTGAATGTTTACACCTACAAGAGAGATCTTATGGAAATTCACTTTCAGACCGGACACTAGTTTGAACAATTGAAGAATTTCTTTGATCGCCCAAATATTCTTCCAATTCCTCTCGCCCATGACAATGGTATCATCTGCATATTGAATGTGTGAAACACTCACTTCACTGTTTCTAAACCTGTAGCCGCCAAAGAGATTCAAATGAACACTTTCCACCATCATTAGATTAAATCCTTCTGCCACAATAAAAAAGAGGTATGGGGACAAGGGGTTTCCTTGCCTCAAACCTCTTCTCAAGGCTTCCGTTAATAACACTTGACAAAATTAACATTTACTATGACCAATTTCGAGAAGCCCGACAAAATTGTTTCATTTGGAATGCCAAGTATCTTTAACATCCAGGGAAAAATATCAGGCGTCAATATAGTAACAACTATGGTAATAATAGTGGTTAGGCATAAGAAAAACAAAACTTACAATAGAAAAATGAGAGCATATATTGTATTCTATCAATTAATTGAAACTTAGCATATACCTTATAAAGTTGATTGAATTCTGTTTTCCATTGAACAATGGTTCCTTAGACAATAATTTGACCATTATACAACCAAGAGACCACATATCAATAACTTTTGAGTGTTGAAAATACACCAAACCTTATGGAGAATTTCTATCAATCTTGATGAACAAGATTGTTATCAATACACATTAACAATGAATGAAAGAATTGGGATTTGACAAAATTGAGAAGAGGATGATGATTTTCTGCAAAGTTTCTCTCTGTCCACAAACTATGCAAAATCTTATTCACTTGGAACTGCAAATTTTATGAATACTTGTTAAGAGTGTTTACAAAAATAGAGGTTACTCCCTCTATTTATAATTGAGCTATCTTGATCCCTAAGCTAAAGTTCAAAATACAAAAGCCCAAAACACCTAATTTTGCTAACACTATAAAATTAGGCCTAAGTCAAAATCCCCGCCAAGGCTACTCCTTTGACATTTTGACACACACTAGTCTAGACTATTTCGACACAACCTTCCTTATGCTGAGCAATCCTACTTTGACATAAGGAATTACAATCTCAACAAACCACCTAATTCATTATATCTAAGATATATATATATATATTCTTCATAACTCTTAGTTTTTTGAATACTTTGACATTCACACCCTTCGTCATGATGTTTTCAATCTGATTCTCAGTTCTGCAGTGTTCCACATGTTAGTAGAACCTGTCATGACAATTGGTTAAGATGTTGTGACATCTTGCTCAACATCAGTCCAGAACTATATTTTAGCAAAATTACTGCCAAACCTAAAACCATGGATTTAACACATATGGTAGGTGTGAGCCTTTTCATTGCTTTTTATCATGTAGTTAATTACCTGTTGTGCCTAGTTTATCTTGACTTGTTTTCTATCAGCTATATAGTTTCCATATCTACTTAGGATAGGAGACGGGAGTTACCTTTTATGGGAAAGAGGATGTGGTTCATAACGTAGTAAGTCATTCAACTTTTTTAATGGATGTATCTAGAAGTGAATGAATAAGGTATGTGTGATGAAGATTCTTTCATGAGGGAGGATGCAACGATGTTGTGGTAGTATCTATTAGCTTTGTCTCCAAGCTCAATGATTTTGTATTCATAAGGAAGATTTATCTTCTACCCAAATTCTTCTACCGAGAGATTTATCCTATGCCTTTTTACTTCACTTTGAAGAATCCCATTGGTAAGATGAAGGTTTGAGAAGAACATCTCGACAAAGGATGTATATATTCTTTTTAAAGCATAAAAAGAAAGGAGGAAAGGTTGAGTTCTTCAAAGGTTTTGAAGAATTTGAATTCTTTGGAATCTTCTGGAGCTAGGGAATAGACTCTCATAAGGGCTCAGATGGAAAAGTGTTGAAAGTATCTTATTTCTTGTAGTTTGGTGGTGAAATCATCAGTGAGGGGGTTGAAGGTGAAGGTTAATCTTCTTGGATTCATGATAATTTTGCAGGAATAATCTCACAAACAAGAAATAAGGATAAGAAAAATATGCAATGTCAGAGAGTGATAAGAGAGTACCTATTTATAGCGTGCCCTCTAAGATTTTGAGCATGTATTCCTGGAAAGCACTAAGTGAAGATTGTGTTGATTGAAAATCAAATTAAAATCCTTCCTTTTTGAATTTCTTAATAAATTATCTAGTGGCTATAATCGATTAGATTTGTGTTTTCTTTAGGATTTAGTGATGTGGCGGTAGAAATGTTGAGACTAAACCATTGAATTGACTTGACTCGCAAAAATCAAAATAAAAATATCTCCACCACGCTTTATTGTTTCTAGAGGAATGGGAAAAGAGCGAGTAACCCAAAAAAGAGGGGGAAAGAATCTAAGTTTGGGGGTTGGTTATACAAGGGGGGGGGGGGGGGGGGGTATGAGCACCCTAAACATCTACGGTACTCCACAGGAACCTCTTTGTGAACATGTGTATTTTGGCTATAACAGTTGTATAAAAATAGATGATGGAGATTAGAAATATTTTTTTTAAATAATTTTTGCACCCGCCGCGGTTGCTAACCTTTAGTGCCAATGTACCACCTTCCATGCAATAGGGGATCGGGATACTTATAGTTCACCTTTAAAATTTATAAAACACAAGTGTGTTGGTTAATTTTAAGAGAGGAGACATCATCGCCTTATTCGAGTGGAAGAGCATATGTACTACACACAATTAAGAGAAAGGAGAATTTGCATCATCTCAAAGTGGAGGATATAGCTTGGATTTTAAAATCAACAAAGCTTCACTCAACACCCAAGTGGAAAATATCTCCCTTCACTACATATTATAGAAGTATAGTAGTTCACATCACTACAAGGATTTACAAGAGTTTAATCTTTTGAGAAAATTTTGAAGCAAAAAGCCAAAGTGTCCAAGTTGGTTTGAATGATATTGATTGAATTTTAGTCTTCTCCCAAAAAATGTCAAAGTATTAATAAGTTGTGTAAAGTTTGATTAAGAAAAGATTTTTTTGAAAATGCATGGACCTAAGTCCAAGTTTATTGTAAAAGTGATTCAAGTTTAGAAAGCAAGAATAGTTTTGAAAATGAGGGAGAATATTTTTGAAATTAAAGAAGATGGGAGGAGATGAAAGGACTGTCCTAAAGCATAAGATAAAAGCTAGGGAAAAGAACCGTATAAAAAATAAGAAGCCAACACTTGACACAATGAGTCAATGTAGAATTCCCATCCTTTAGATTGAAACCAAACAAGCAAGGATGATGAACCTCTTAAGAATACCAAGATTCAAAGGCATTAAGTCTACAAAAAATTAGGCAGAGTAACGACTGTATACCAATGAATTTCCAATCACAGATAAAGCACATAATCAGAATAACCTCCACACAAAGAAAACAAACAACCGAATGTCTCGGGGTAAACCCCAAGAACTCCAGATAAAATAACAATAGAAGTCACAAGGTCCCAAGGTAGATCAAGGTCTCTAATCATAAGTCCCAGAAGTTGATAAATCCAAAATGCCAAGGATAGTAACCAAATAGTCCAAGTAACATTAAAGTTTTTTATAGTTTAAGTTGATTATTAGGTATCTTCAAAAAGAAATGCAAAGCTCAAATGAGCAAAATAAAAATAACATAAAGATAAATACTCAAATGAGCAAAGATGAAAATAGTAATGAAATGAAAATGCTAAAATATATGTGCTTAAAGTAAAAAGCATAAAGTAAAAGTATAAAATAAAGTCAATTGTTAGAAATTAGAGGTTAGTTGAATGGCCATCTTGAAACATGCATTTGAAAACTCATTAGAAGATTGATAAAATCAAAGTCTCTCAACAACAATTTTCATTTGCTTTTTATCAAGTATATCATTCCTTTAAAAATCTTATGGCAACAATAAATGATCAACGATGTTTAAATGATTCACTTAGTTCCAAAATTTATGAAGATTCATTAGAGGATTGATAAGACCAAAGCCTTCTTACAATGAACCTCAAAATTATTGGATCAAATATTTCAAATTAAACATGCTTGGGCTTGCAAACATAAGTTTGGACCATAAATGATCATTTCTCGAATCGAGATAAAATTTAGCGCTATGTTAAGCAATCATAAGTGGACTTATATATAAGTCACACCTATTTTGAGGTCAGTCAATAACAATTTATGTGTCATATGTTTGGAGTGATGATATATAGATCATCCTCTAATAATATGTAGCACAAAGAGAAGAGAATGAGATGAAGATGGAGGGGATACATTTGAATAAAAAACTTTGATCAAAACTATCATTAAAATCATCCATCCATTTTGGTGGTGTTGAACTCAACACCCAAGATCCAATGATTTTAATAAAGTTTTTGGTCAAAAATCACATAGTCAGAATATATTAATTTTTTTTGCATTTAATGAATAAAATAAAAAAAGAAAAATGACTTTTAAATTGTTTTTTAAAATGAAAATAAGAGGTAAAATAGTAAACTGTTTTTAAAGCATCAAAGAAAAATTTAAAAAGACCATAGAAAAATCAGAAATGACCTCAATTATTTTTATAAATTTTTTGATGATTTTTTAAAATAGAAAAGTATTTTTAAACTAATTAAAATCACTCAAATAAGTGAAGAAAAAGATAAAAAATAGTAGAAGTCAAGATAATATTCTATAAAAAATTTAGAAAATCAGAAATGAGTAAAATGATTTTTGAAAAAATTTTCAAAATTTAAAAATATCAAAAAGTATTTTTTAAATAATTAGAAACAAATCAAAATAAAGAAAAATTTATAAAAAATATCAAATCTTAAAATAAAATCATGAAAAATAAAAATCAGAAAGAGAATATTTGAAAATATTTTTGTGAATTATTTCGTAATTTTTGATTTAGAAATGAATTTTCTATGATTTTTTGAAGTTTACATCAATTAAAATAAAAAAAAATCAGAAAATAAAATAACAAACCAAAAAAAATATGGATCATTGGATGAGAGTCAAAATGCACTAGTAATTAGATCCAAAGGATCAAGCACGTTGTGCATATCATGGTCAACTTTGGAAATTGCATTGGATCACCTTTTAAATATTAAAAACAACTAAAATTTAGGCGCGTTGGATGGACTCTGGCTAATGAAAATAATCAGATCCAAGGGCTCTCAAAGCGCGCGTACGATAAAGAAAACACATTGGATTGAATTCAAAAATCACATGTCACACTTTCATTGGTTGAAGCACAACACGTGGGTCGTCTTCAACCTCCAGACACTCTAGATTTGGATTCCTCAAAGTGTAAAATTAAAGGACCAGACAAGTACCATTAGATTCGTCTCTTTAAGACAATTCTAATGGTACCATCGCGCCAAATTTATATAAACCGAGTAAGGCTTAAATTGAGAAAATGAATAAATAATAGCGAACACGAAATTTTGGAATATCTCACTCAAATCTCAATGAAATCACAAATTGTAAAAAGCATGAGAATCAGAAGGATGCAGAGAGTAGATTAGTCTTTTATTTGGATCGATTTGACCGAGGAATCTACCCGAACAAAGTAGCACGAGGTGGCTCTGAAACTGTACTTTTGTAGATCAGTATAGGTTAAAATTCTTGAAGGTAAGAGTGTGGTTAGCTTCAAAGAAGTACAATGAAGCTAACTGAATGGAGCTTTTGGTGTTTTGGAGTGAGAAGGCAAGAAATCAAAAATTCAAATCCAGATTTCGTGTGGGATCTGAACAGGGGTCAATTGTCTATCAAAGCTTGAGGAAGTGAATCAAATATGTCCCTTTATTTATAGGGAAGCAAATGGGATGCTCAAGCGTGTGGAATGATGTAGTTTGGATGGAAATCGTGTGAAGTTACAAGCATGAAAAGTGTGACTCGTATTTGCTCAAAACTCAGCTAATTCCTACGTTTCAAGGTGTTAACTACTTCAAGAAGATTGTTAGACATCATTAGAAGTAAAAATGCACAACAATTTGCTGATTAGAAGCTGGATTACATATTTCAAATTCTGACTTTGGAGAAAACTTCAGTTTCAAGGAACCAACTTTGAATCCATGGTGTCCATAGCTCAAGGGGTCTTAGGGCATGATTCTTGAAGAAATTGAAAAATAAGGTTACAATATTTACAATGCCCAAAGAATGGAATCAAATGGATGCTTGAGATAAAAGTTGTGACGAGTCAAAGTTAAGAAAAAGATGCTGACATTTTGTACTTCGAAAAATTCTAAATTTTTCTTCAAAAGGGACCTATAATGTTTTGCATCCAAACATGGCGTTCCACCCAAAATTTGATTTTTACCTAAAAAGATGGCATGAATTAGATCTCTTAAATTACATTTATATTTGAACCAATTAAAAACTCCAAGAATTGAGAAAGTTATGACTTTTTGTAGTTGGTGGAAATCCATGAAATGACCTATAACCTTTTGCATTCTTAGGGCATCTTCCATCCATTTTCAAGCTTTACACATAAAATAAGAGTTCAAGTTCACATCCTTAAGATCATTGTGGAATAATAATGGGCTCAAGGAGATAAAAATTGATCAAGTTATGACTTTTTGAAGTCACATAAGGGAATTTGATGGCCTATCTAGAGGACTTGTAATCTTTCTTCATCATTAGGCATCTTCCACATAAAATTTTCTTGAAAATTTTGAAGTAATTGGTTGATAACTATTTAAAGATAAGCATGTCTTTGGAATCACTTAAAAATAGAAAAATATAAGCAAGATATAGCCCTTAGAAGTTCAAAACCCTAGCTCCTAGAGCACCAAAATGACTTGGAAAAAACTTTTAATCTTGACAATCTTCATTGCACAATAACCCTTGCCATGTGAATAAAAGTTGTTTTGGATGATAATAAGAACCCATAGCAACAAAAACCACCTTCAAATATTAAAAATTGAGAGAGTTATGCACTTGTAACCAAGAAATCAAGAACTTGTCCAATTAGGTCAAACTTCTTCAATCAACTCTTGCATCTTTTGATTTTCTTGACCAAATTGAGGCATGATAAATCATAGTAGACCTTGTCATTGCATTACTTCAAAGCATCTTCAATGATGAAGCTTTAATCTTAATGAAACTTTGTTGAAGAAGGCATGGAAATAACTCATGAACCTATGAATCCAACTGATGAAATGTGTTGTGCCCTCACCTATAGGATCATCAATTAGGGCAAACATTCATTGTATTTGTTAGTTAAAAGTTAATTAATGAAAAAGATAGATGATCACAATATATAACTCAAGGTGGTTGTTGATTCCTCATGAGAAAACCTAGAGGTAGGGAGAAGAGTCAAACCCTAGTGTGATCTTGATATGATTGAGTTGATATAAGATGATAGAGGAATCTTAAAAGGAAAAAATTGGGGTACGACAGGTGATATCTTCATAAATGTTGAGATTTGATTTACTTGAAGTGTGAGGAAATATTGGTTTTAATCTGAAAAATGTATTTTAAGCTTTTTTGATCGGTTAGCATAACATGCTACACGACTCAGCTTTCTTTATGCATTATTGGGCTTAATGTTGTCTTTTTTACTTTTAAAAACCCCCAATTGTTACTGTTCAACACCCCTTTGCTAGAAAACACAAAAATAACTCATCTTTATGGGTTAGAAAGAATTTAAATTTGTTGAGTAAAAATTTAAAATAATTATTTTAAGGGTTTAATTAGATTCCCTGATTATTTTTCAACCTTAAAATAATTTTTACCTCCTTGTCTAGAAATCTTGACAATCATTCCCCAAAAGGGAATAACACCTTATAATATATCATTCTTTATGCATTGTTGGATATGAGAGTTGGTAAATCTACAAATGGTAAAGTCCATCACAAACTTATTCATCCATCTGATCATTTCTGATCATCAATTTTGAGATATTTTCAAATATTTTACTTTCATCACAACAGTTGACATTTTCCATCACTGTTCATCTTCAGGGTCAGAGATTTTCATAAATATGGTATACTTCTAGAGTATATTTATGATTTGTACAAATTTGTTAAATAATCATTAAAGCTTCAAGCTGCAAATCATACCTGCAAAACACTTAAGGTTTCACATTTGGTGCCGATATCATCTTCTTAAGCCCATGTGCATTAGTCATAGAGGATCTAAGCTGATTACCTTTAGATCTTTTAAATTTATTAAATCAAAAGGATTTCAAGTGTCCAGTTTTCTTATAGTGAGTGCATTTATATACTGGAAACTTCTTTCTCTAAGATCTTCATTATTCTTAGATCCTTCAATTCTTGAAAAAGTATCTCCCTCGTTGGATGCCTTTGAGCGAATTTTATATTCTTTATTGGAAGAAGATTCTTTCATGTTTCTACCCGAGAATGAAGTCTCCCCTCTTCTTCTTTATTCAAATGTTGAAGAAACTTCTTCATATTCCTTGTCATTCCTTGAACAAGAGGATCTTTCATTTGATGTTGAATCTTCCGAGGATCGTTTAACTAGTGAGTATGTTCTTTCGAAGGATTGTACATGAGTTGTATGATAGGAGAAAAATGAGGATGATTATTCTTCATTTTGGATTCCTTCATCTTTGATTAGTTAAACTAGCTCGTTCATCTTCTTTATGGCTTCCTTCTTTTTTGTATTTTCCTGAAATTCTTGAAGACTCCCATCTATTGTTTTAAGAGTTAGATTAAGTTTCCAATTCTTAATTCTTAGATATTTGTTAGTAAAACAGTTTCCAACAAAACTTCCAATATTTCTAAAATTAGAAAAACATCCATCACTAATATCTACATCCACTTTGCCTCATGTGTTCAACTTGTTTGATGCTTGTAGAAACTCCATATATCTTTTATAGAGTATCCCATATTTCCTTAGAGGTTTTACAAAGGCGAACATAAAAATATTTCCTATCATCTAAAGACATTATTATGAAGTTCTTGGTTTTAAGATCCATATCTATCTTTTTCTTTTCTTCTACAGCCAAAAGAGAGTACGGTTTTTCCACTATTTTCATTTACTTGATGAGTAGGATAAACCAAGCCATTTACTATTGTTTCCCACAACTTATGATTTAAACTTTGAAGAAAACTTTTGAACCTAGCCTGGCAAATTTAAAAACTGCTTGTGTCGAAAGACATCTTCGTCTTGGGACGATTACTTCTTAAACAAAAGTTATGCTCTGGTGCCACTTGTTGGACTTGATACTTCACACACAAGAAGGGGCTGAGTTGTTTGATTTGGACAAACTAGGTATTGAAATTGTTGTCAAGTAAAATCAGATTTTAAAATCATTTTTAAAAAAAGCAACGGGAAGAATAAATATGGAAAATAAACTACTGAAAATAAAAGTTAAGGGAAAAGAGGAACACCAAGATTTATAGAGGTTCAGTCTAATCAAAAGGACATACTCCGTTCCCCCAGAATTAATCTTGAGAGTTTTCAAAAATAGTTGAGAGCTTTTAGTAGGAAAGCCTCACAAATCCCTTATACATGGAAATTATGGTTGATTTTTAACCAAATAATAAGGATCATGGATGTGGGCGTTTGTGTCTTTTCTTCAATATATTGTTGAGAGTGAAGCAACCAATCTTCCTTTCCAATGGTGGATTTAAGCGGTTAGTCTTATTTCCATGAACACGAATCCTAGAGTGATTAGTCTTTAAGTTCCAAAAATGTGAACTCAATACCTGTAATAACCGGCAAAAATAGGAGAGTCGCTAACATTAACTTTTATCCTAAGGCGGGAGTATAACAGAATAACCCTAACTGGTGATACAAAGATTCTAAGTCTTGACTCACTTTAAACAAAGAGAAAGTGTTAGGCACCCTTCATCTACCTTGTTCACAAGGATACTATAGTTTAGGTTTAAGGTTCAGGAATATGGTTTTAATTTTTTTAATAAGAGGACTCTCCACGGTTTTTAAGTCGCATGCCTATGTATCCTCTTATGAGGAATCAGAGTCCCAATTTGTAGTCCGTAGGTGTTTGGTATGTTTTTTTATGGGTTTGGAAATATTTAGAAATAATCCTTGAACCAAGTCTGTGTTAAAAATAGCAAAATCATAGACGTGGTTCACAACTAATATAAAATATATTCACAATCCTTTTTGAAAAATAAATAGAATTTAAAATTAAGTTAGTAGAAAAAGTCAGTATTTGATTGGTTAGCTATTTTAGAGATGCTATGTAATATGAGAAAATAGATTTGAATGAGAAAAATGCTTAATGCAATTATGAAAATCAGGGTTAGTGTTTTAGGAAATATTTAATTAATAAATAACTATTTTTTCTAATTATTTAAACATACATTATTTTTGATAAAAATCCGATAATTATTTGTTAACATGCAAAATTATTTTAATGTAAAATTCATAGGTGCATTTGTTAGGGTTCAGTCTTAACTCGTACTTCTTCAGTATTTCAAACAGCTTTTGCAGGTGATCATGGTGTTCCTCTTCAGCCTGAGACCTGGCTATCATATCATCCACGTAGACCTATATCTCGTGATGGATCATATCATGAAACAGAGCTACCATGGCACACTAATAAGTTTCCTCGGCGTTCTTTAAGCCAAATGGCATAACTTTGTAGCAGAAAGTGCCCCACTGCTGACGAAAGTTGTTTTCTCCATGTCCTCAGGTGCCATTTTGATCTGATTGTACTCGAAGAAACCATCCATGAAGGAGAATACCTTGTGTTGTGCAGTGTTGTCAACCAGAACATCAATATGGGGAAGCGGAAATTCATCCTTGGGGATTGCCCTATTCAGGTCTTAGTAATCCATACATATACGTACTTTACTGTCCTTCTTAGGCACCGGAAAAACATTAGCAACCCATTATGGATAAGAAGTAACAGCTAAGAAAACGGCTTTGAACTTTTTCATGACTTCAGCCTTGATCTTTTCTGACATCTCTGGCTGCATACAACGAACCTTCTATTTCACTTGAGGGCAATCTTATTTTGTCGGCAGACGGTGGACCATGATATTAGTGTCAAGTCCCGACATGTCTTTGTATGACCAAGCAAAGACCTCAACATAGTCATGTAGCATATGAATTAAACGTTCCTTGACACTATGATCCAGATCGACACCTATCTTGACTTCTTTCTTATCCGCTTCAGTACCCATGTTCACTGTCTCAACCGGCTCTTCATGAGGCTATATTTCCCTTTCTTCCTGTTGTAACAGTCTGGCAAGTTCTCCTGGTACTTCAGAATCTTCCTCACCTTCGTCCTCGCCTTGGTAGATCGGATTTTAAAATTCATAACTGGAAATAGCAGAACTGTTATCAATGGGATCCAGAGTGGATGTGGATATGGAGTTTGATATGTGGGTGTGTGTAAGAGCATAGGTGTTTTTGATAAAGTAAAAGATAGAAAAGAGAAATAGAGAGCGTAAATTTTTTATGCAAAACGTCCAATGATTTATTAATGACATATGAATATGAATCAATAATCCTCACAAAATAGACCATTGTGCCTCGGGTAAGACACGAGGCTTTAGAGTTTCAATTATTTAAATATTACTGTTGTACCCCAAAATTTTCCCTCTCATTTATCAATAATTTGCTCACAAGATCTGCCTTGACTCAAGACTGCACTAGGGTTGATCAGCTCAAGACACTTCCTTAAGCACTGATGACCAAAATTAGGGTTTGAGATTGCACAAGGATATTTTAACTTTAAATGCTTCATATGACTTTCATGGATCATTATGGACCCCAAATATTACTCATGTCAGCCTTGGATCACACTTTTGCTCAGTCAATTGAGGAGTTGACCTAAAAATCAGTTGTATTAGGGAAAAAGTCAACTATGGCCAATTTATAGTCAAACTTCATAATTTTTGATCCATATCAACATTTTAAACTCATATGTATCATTTGATCAAGTGTGAACCACAATTCCTCAAGAAATTTGATCAAATCTTCAAAAAGGGCAAAATGGTCAAAATTAGGGTTTTGACTAGGAAAGGGCAATTTCTAATTTTTGACCAAGCAAATAATCAATTGGTTTAAAGCATGATATAAAGAGTCCAATTGCATAATTTTTACCTAATGACATGGCTCAAAACATTGCAAGTCCAATGGATTGACAGATAAGTTTTTCAGTCAACTGATCAAAAAGTCACTTGTACACTGAAAAGACAAACTTTGACTTTTTTGGTCAAAATTCAATGTCAAAAATCACAATTCATCAAAACATGTGAAAATATGAAACTTATTCGTCAAGAAATAAAAAATTCAAGATTTCATTTTGAAAAGTCAAATTTTTCTAACTTAGAAATTTTTTCTAAGTGTTTAAGCTTCATGTTTTTTCATAACTTTAAGCCAATTTTTTACCATGATGTAAGAGGACTCAAAAGAAACTCCCAACATGAAAGTTGTAGATCTCCGTGAAATATAAAACTTTTCTTCACAAAACTTCTCCAAAAAGTGCTTGGATCTCAAGTTATAATTTTAAGAATACATGGTCATGAAACAAAAAACTTAGTGAAATTTTGCCTTAATTTGGTCCGGATTTTGACCCAACTTCATGGAACTTTTTCATATATTTCCAAGGGGAATCTTCAAAAGTAATTCAAAGATGGAGTGTATAGAACATTTAAAGCTTTCCAAAATGTCCAAGAACTCCATGAGATCATTTTTGAGTAGGGAGAATCAAAGAGATGAAGTTAGGTTTTTATCACTTGAATTACAAGTCATTTTGTGATGAACAAATTCAAAATTCAAAGTTATGATGCATAAACTCTACTTTGCAGGCCTCAAAATTTTTAGGTACTTCATAATTAGTTGCTTGCACAGTTGTTAGAGGTCTCATTTCAAGCACTCAATGCAAGACCATGCTTTATATCCATTTTGGAAAGAAAATGCACATTGCCATTTTGATAAAGTGACTTTTTGTACAAAACTTGTTCTTGAGCCTTGCACTTGTTCTCTTCTAATCATACATTTCTTATAACATAAGAGAAATGGTTTAGACACTTACAATCACCCATCCCATGCTTTTACTTCACATTGAAATTTTTTTCCCACTTTTCTTCAAAATCAAAGTAACCTAGCAATTAGCTTGAAACTTGTACTTCTGATTGTCCAAACCACTCCAACCCTTTTGCTTATACATACACAAACCATTTACCAGAAAACACACTAAGGCTTAATCCCTAAAAACACCTACAACACCGAATCACCAAAAACACTTCAAAACTTGTCATTTCTGAGTTTTGAAGGAAATTTTCAAATCTACTCGTGTGTTTCTTATCCTTTTACTTTCAAAAGCTTCTAAACAAAATACACAAACAATCCCAACACCTACAGCACCACTGTAACACCTCCATCATCATCCACCATTTTCAAAAATAGAGCTTTGCACTTGGATTTCTCCAGAACTCCTCGGGCACTTTCAGCTCAAGCTAAGCATCCCATTAACTTCCTGGGAACTTGAGTAAGCTAACCCAATCATTGGAACTCACTGAAAGCTTCTCAAACTCCAAACCAGATACCCTCTTGCAAGGTAAGTTTTCTAACTTTGGAACTTTTCATACAGGCATCATCAATGATTTATTTGTGAATGAAACATTTAGATATCATTGCCTAAAGCTAACCATGTCCATAGTTTCCATTAATTTTGCCTGAGCTTAGAGAACTTTAAGATTGAATTTTTTGAGATTTTTAGGGTTTAGATTAGGCCCAATGAAACTCATGTTTTTCTTTGATCTATGGTTTTAATGCTTTACATTTCTGAAATCGTGACGAAATTTGCTACAAGTTTCATGTTTACAGTTTTCATTTTTGTTGAGATTTGACCAAGTTAGAGGTTATGGTTGGGTGTGAGGTTGAAGATGAAGTTGGTCTTTGTGATCGGTGGAAATAGAACTGACTGTTTTTAAGCTGGTTTCGTGAAATGTCGCGGTAAGCAAGAGTCGCCACCGTCTTTTATGTTCTCCAACATGGAAAGGACAAAAGGACAGCAAAATTCCTTATTCGAGATGTCTCTCGGTTCGGGAGGTAGATTTATAGAAAGGGAAGGTGTTAGCACCCTTTCTATCCGTGGTTATCCACGGGCTCTTAGGTACTTGCTCTTATGTTTTCAAAATTTGTTTGCTTTTCAAGTGTGTGTGGGTTTTGAAAAAAGTTCGTTTGAAAACTTCTAGGTAACTCTTGTATCAGTCCTCAAGAGTGTATGAAGTATTGTTTGAAAACTTTTTGAAAGTGTAAGGTGTGAAAAATATTTTGTTTGTTTTGAAAAGAGCAAGTACCCATGAGTCATCTACCTACCCTAAGGAATTAAGTTGTGTAAGAGTCCTTTAGATAGTGCTATCTCACCATTGAGAGGTAGGTAGCACCATCATTGGAGTTGTTCGGGTCAATTCGATTATCGGGACAGTGTGGTCACTGAAGCAATGGTAGGACAACTTAGAAGTAACCTTAACGTCCTAGATCCTTTTATCCGAGGCAACCGTTTCGAGGCAACTGGATATTTAGACAAAGGGTGACCTCTAAGACGTCCTATACTTGATGACCACGTTTCGAGGCAACGAGCGGAGCGTACCCTAGGAATGGCATGTGCTTTGTGTGTTGTTTTTCAGTTAATGTTTTTGTACATGTTATTTGTGAGCTACGGGTTAATTTAATTTACATACATTCTTTCATGCATTTAACAGTTAGGGGTGCGGAAAGTAAATTGCGGAAACATAAATCCTACGCTATTACAAGGCGCGGGTCCATACATCGCCAAAAATACAAAGACCCGTTTTGATAAAGTGCGGAAAGTAAATTGAAAGCAGTAAACCTAATTACTATTACATTCTTGAAAGCAATTACATAATAATCAAAATAAAGTAAATGCGCGCGAATAAAAATTAATCGGGAATGTTCTAAGGGTTTTGACCCTTTTAAGAAAAGAAATTGAAGTTTTTTGTCTTTTTGTGATTAAATGGAATTAAAACTAATTATTAAACTAATTAATTAATTTATTAAAAGAAAAAATGTTTTTTTGTATTTTTTATGTTTTTTAGGAAATAAAATGAAAAGAAATAAAATTAAAAGTTAATTAAAAAACCTAATTCTAAACTTATTTTAATTATTAAGAAAAGAGTTAAAGTTGCCTACTTAATAATTAATTCAATTTATTAGTATTTAATTACAAAAATAAAATGAAATTAATAATAATAATAATGTTAGTTCTTTTTGGATGTTTTTTTTATAAAAAAAATTATTTGGTTAATTGTTAATAAAAAGAAAGAATAAGAAATAAAATAAAGCAAATAAAAAAAATGACAAAATAATAAAAAAGAAAAAGCAAACCCAAGGGGGGTTTGGGCCAGAATTTGGGTGTGTGTTCAGAAATTCCAGCCCATTAAGCTTCCAGGCCTGTTGACTTCCTTGATTGCCTATGCACAAGGTTGACCAGGGTACATGGTGGGGATCAGCTCCTGGCCTTTGGATGCATGCTTGAGGACACATGGCGTGTTTGGGTGTGAGGTGTATGATGCACCTTTCTTGTGAACCTGCACATAAATATGTAAAGAAAAAATACATGGAAATTATGGGGGACCTGGGATGTTGATGGAGTGCTTGGAAGTAGTTGAATCTGGCTAGATCAGGTCTTTCGAGCTTGACAACTTCAAGGAAATTTTTGCAATTTGGGGCGTTCTCTAGGCTTTGTGTATTTGTTTTTGTTTTTGAATGAGGCTTGCAAGGCTTGTATATATAGTAATGAGTGAGAATCAATCACTATTATGAGCTCTTAACCATTGCAATTAAACTTTGGATTTCTCCATAACCACCATTAAAGCAACTTGCCAATTTTGTTCAAATTTGAATTTTATGCTTAAAATGGACCTTACACGAATTTGGTAGGTGCATTATGCTTCATCAAGGTCATTCAAACCACAAGATATCATTGAATTAATTTTTTTGATTTTTATTTGAATTTTATGGATTTAAAATGAATTAAATCAATAAAATTAAATAAAAAATAGAAAAATTAATGTTTAATCTGGAAATTAATCATGGGACACGTGGGTGGCATGACAAGGCTGAATCAAGTGGAAAAAAGTGGGCCCTTTTGTCAAAAATTGAAGTTTCAAGGATAGTTGACTTTTGCCATTTCACAAAAATTTCCCAACTTCTCCAATGCATATCTTGCTCAATTTTGATCATATGAACATGTTCTTGGATATTTTGGAAAGGTCTTGAAGTCCTCTAACCAATGCCTTTGGTCCCATGTCATTTTAATTTACCAATCTCAAGTTATGGTCTTTGACTTAAAATGCCTTTTTATTGACTTTTGAAAATGACCTATAATGTTGAAATTGGTAACTTTTTGTGAGAGCATTTCTTGGACTTGGAATGTGAAGATGAGTTGTAGGAAATGTCCTCCCCTTCAAAATGAGAATTGGATGGGATTTTTATAATGAACCATGAAAAAGTTATGCTTTGGTCAAGTTACAGTTGACTTTTCAACTGTCCAAAAAATGGAAACTTTTGACATCTTGATGATTTTTGAGCCATTCTTGTGAGATCATTGTCAAGATTTGACCAAATGATGATTGTGGCTTAAAATAAGATGTTGACCAAATTTTTTGACTTTTGACTGCCAAATGACCATTTTACCCCTACAGTTGATTGTGAAGCAATTAGGGTTTTTGACTGTGCAACTTGACCTTGTGAGCCTTGAAACCTGGCATGTAGATGCTTGACAATGTGTATAGGCATATGTGACTTGATTGAGCCCTTGAAAACCTCAACTTCCTTGCAAGAACCAAAACCCTAATTTGACTGGCTTAGGAGGGTGTTTGAACTGTGCAACCCTTGAGCAAATTGAGATGATGCTTGTCAAAACTTTGAAGAATATGGGAGGGCAAATTTTGGGATACAACAGTCTCAGGAACGTGTTTACCATATATATTTATGGTTTGATTTATATAAACAGATGTATAGCCACCCCAGTAGTAGAAGCGCGTGCCTATAACCAGAGGGACCTGGGTTCGAGCCCCAGTGGTACCCTTTTGATATTTTTTTTTACATTGTTTTGCATTTTGACTTCCTTTTTGGTAGCGCTGCGCCTCCTTTGGGCCTTTTTGTTTTTTTTCTTCTTATCTCTAACCCCCTTGCAGGCTATCAACAACCCTGGCCCAGTTTTTCTTTTCTTTTCTTATTTTCATTTTATTTATTTCCTTAATTATTTTTCTAATACTAAAAAATCATAAAAAATATAAAAATAGTAGATTTATATTTTAACATAGTTTATTTATTTTTTCTCACACAAAAATTCTTTTATTTAATCATACTTTATTTTATTTTGACTAATTGTTTTGTAAATTTAATTAAAAAACTAGGTTTTTTATTTATTTTCTTTTACACTAATTAAAATATATTATTTTAATATAAAAAAGGGATCAAAATTTTTTTATAATACTATAAAATATTTTCAAGACAAAAATACAAAAAAATACTTTTCTTAAACTTAATTTCTTTTTAATCAATTAATAGATTTAGAGTTTTATTAAAAATCTTTTCTTAGTAAATTTAGGTTTTACTTTTAATTAATTATTTTCTTTTAATTAATTAGGTTAAAACAAATTCCCTTTTCCTAAAAAATCAAAACAAAAATATCCATTTTCTTCACATTTGCATTATTTTATATTTATTCATTATGTACATTATTTATTTCAATTTTTGTACAAATTCAATATGGTTGTAATAGATTAATTAGGTTTATTTTCTTGCAATCCCCATTTATGATTTGTACACCCCTCCCACAAGTATTGTAATAGCGTATTAATTTTAAATTCTGCAATTTATCGCTTTATATACAATTGCTAGTAATTAGGATTTGTATGGAAAGACTAAAACCAATGCTTAGAAAACCCTAATCAAATACAAAATCAAGCATGAAAATAATACACTTGCACACAAGCACCCTTAGGGTAAAATCCACTTGGTTGCCTTTACAAAATGGCCATATTACGCATGTGAGGTATCTTAGCACAAACAAAGCAAAATACAAGATCATAGTCCCTCGATGACGCTATCTATGTTGCCTTTCAAATGATCTTAGTCCCTAAAAGATAATGCTAAGATACCTTGCAACATTGCTAATCATGGTTATACGATGACTCACACCTGTCCCGTTTACATCTAAAGATAAGGTTACTTACCAAATCAATGGTGAGATAACAATGACAAAGGAAAAGGAAATGAACATGAAAGACTTTTGAGTAGGTAGAATGCCCCTAGTTACTTTCTCAATTTCAAAACAAAACATCTTTTCTATTTTCAAAACAAACACCTACACTTTCAAAACATCTTAGAAAACTTGAAAACATTTTCAAAAGATCAAACAATTTGTATACATTCTTATGAACGAGAATCATTACAAAGTTTGCCTAAACAATGACCTCTTTACAAAATACTTTCAAAAACCACACAAAGAACAATTCCAAACAAAAGTAAGTGATCTAGCAAGTAACTAAGAGCCCATGGAAAACCATGGATGAAAAGGGTGCTAATACCTTCCCTTTTCATAATATACCCCCCGGACTTAAGAAACAATCTCAAAGGTCTTTCCTGTGCTTTTTCACCTTTCCTTTTGGATAAAAGAAAAATCGGTGGCGACTCTTGCTAACCGCAACATTTGCGATCAAACGCAAAACCTTCAAGTCAGTTCTCCCACTGTATCACAGAACTGGCGACTCTGCTGGGGATAATTCTAAAAGTGGGGTTACCTTAGGGTTAGATCACATTTACTTGCTTACATTATTTGAATTGTATGCTTTATATTATGGTTCTTTGTTTGGGTTTGAATCCTCTACCCGGGTTTGGGATACCTTATAGGTAAGTAGCAATACATTGTGGAAACTGTGCGGGGTATACCGATATGGTCTAAGCAATAGCTACGTTAGTGCGACATATTTTTGGGTACCGGTAGCCCTTGAGTTAATCAAGGAGAATACGGGGCCGCTGAGTGATGTCATGAAGCACTAATGAACTTTTAGAACCTTTACTTGACCAACTTGGCCTTTAGGACATAGTGAGATGACCGGCTTTGGTGCAGTCCGAAGTTGGTAGATACTCGATAATACACTCATTGAGGTTTAGTTTTTTGAGATATTTCGGTCGCCATAAACGAGGCTTGTGTTGAGATAATGCTTAAGGAAATAAACCAGTGATATTTAGCTCCTTAGAACCCGGTTACTATTGCTAGGACAGGTTTGCGCCAACTAAACTTCAAGAGGGTACTTACCTATGAGACTCCATGCAAGCCTAAACCTAAGTACTTGTTTGCTTTGTTTGTGTATATTTACTTGTACATAACATCATAAACATCATAACATCATACTCATTCGCTAACCATTTCAAGGATATTTGGATTTATCTTTGTTTTGTTTTGTAGGACATGGATTCTATTCGTAGGAAAATCATTCAAGTCAATCTTGTAAGGATACCTCCACATTTTAAGGATCTAGCTTCAAGGATTCCATAAAATTCTCCATTCACCGAGAGACATGGTCGCCTACTCAACTTGGTCACCTCCAACACTGATGAAGACATGATGAAAGTGCTCTTTCAATTCTTTGATCCCTTACACCATTGCTTCACATTTCCCGATTATCAATTTGTGCCAACTTTGGAAGAATTTTCCCAACTCTTGAGAATTCCTATTCTCAATCAACTACCTTTGAACGGTACAGAAAGAGATCCAAAGCCGAAAGATATTGCTCAAGCTCTACACTTGCAATCATTTGATGTCACAACCAATTGGGAAACAAGAAGTGGTGTCAAGGGTTTCCTAGCAAAGTTCTTGTTTGAGAAAGCCCAAAACTGTTGGAACTCTTTGGATCTACGAGCTTTTGAGGAAATTTTGGCTCTCCTCATCTATGGGAAGGTTTTGTTCCTAAATCCTGACCAACTAATAAATTTGAACACTGTCAAAATATTCATATCCCACAACTCGGTGCCTACTTTGCTAGGGGACATTCTACATTCTTTTCACACTCGCACTATGAGGAAAATAGGTGTCCTTATATGTTGCACTCCTCTCTTGGCAAGATGGTTTATTTCGCATCTTCCCCAATCTGTATTGAAGAACGAGCAAGGTTCAAGGTGGTCACAAAGGTTGATGATGTCAAACATTCAAACATCTATTGGTGTTCCCGATCTATAGAGAATGCTACTATTATCGACCGTTGTGGAGAATTCCCTAATGTACCTTTACTTGGCATTAGGGACGGTATCACCTACAAGCCCTGCTTAGCCTTAAGACAGTTTGGTTACGCCCGAAGGGATACCCCTCATGAGATTCTCATTCAAGGTTTGGTATTTGACTACGAGAACGACGATGAAGGTCTTCGCCAGAGATTTACCCGAGCTTGGAGGATGTTGAACAAGGTAGATAACAAGACATTGGGGAATAAGAATTCCATCCCTCTTGAGCCTTACCTCAAATGGGTGCGAACTCACGCTCAGAATCTTATGATGCTTTATCCTTCCATTCTCCCGGTAATCATTGAGCCTATTATGGAAGAAGATGTTCCATACACTATCCTACATCCTGACATGCCCACCTCTCTTGAAGACTTACAAAGAGATTGGATACAACTCAAGGGGGAGCGAGATACTTTTGAAGCCCAATTCTACGTTAGCAAGAAGAATGTTTTGGCACTCACTAAGCAACTTCATGAGGAGCGGAACCTGAATGCCTACATCTCACCAAAGAGGATGCGTACAACCTTTTTATCTTAGAGTTTTTGTATTGTTTTACCCAAAGAGGCATTGATGTACTCATGCTTTAATTTATTAATATAACGTGTGTTTCCTTTTTTGTCTAAAACAAATTTGAATCTTTAAAATCCTTGAAATCATTGCATATGCATTTACCATTCATCATAACATAAGCAGGTTTCTTGCAACAAGTCTCCTCATCTTTCTACTATTTATTTCAGTAAGATGGATCTCGAGCAAACGATGAAGGACCTCCAAGCATAAAATTCCCAATTTCAACAGATGTTCTTAACTCTAGCCAAAGGACAAGAAATGTTGAAGACCTTGCTGGTTGAAGAGAAAAAGAAGAAAGCAAAGAAAGTAACTTGAATTCTAAATATGGGAAGAAGATTCCAAGGACAAGCAAGAAGGACCCTAGACTTTGCAACGTCATCTGGTGAGAAAGACAATCAAGATGGGAAAGGTAAGGAAGCAGTTGTCCAGCCAGATTCAGAAGAGGAAGAGGAAGAAGAATATTATTCTGAAAAACAATATCCTCCAGCTGAACACAAGTATAAGCATCTAGAAGAACGGGTAAGTGAAATGGAAATCCAAAAAGTGCTTGGATTAGACTTTGAGAAGTTGGGTCTAGTATCTGGGATTGTCAGTCCCCCAAAATTCAAACCACCGGTGTTCTCCAAATATGATGGAGTTTCATGTCCCAAAATGCATCTCCGGTCCTATGTGAGGAAAATCCATCCTCATACCGCTGACAAGGATTTATGGGTACACTTCTTCCAAGACAGTCTGTCTGGAACTCAACTTGATTGGTTTTATCAGTTAGAAAGAGCCAATGTTCATGACTGGGAAGATCTGGCTGCTGCCTTTTACAAACAATACCAATACAACGCTGATCTTGCACCCACCCGTACTAAACTCCAGAGTATGGCCATGGTTTCAAGTGAAGGCTTTAAGGACTACGTGCAAAAATGGAGGGACTTAGCAGGAAGAGTCCATCCTCCCTTATCTGAAAGAGAATTAGTAGACATGTTCTTGGGCACCTTGTCCGGTCCTTTCTTCAACCACTTAATTGGGAGTTCATCGACAGGTTTTACCGAATTGATATTGACTGGAGAAAGGGTAGAAGCCGGGATAAAGAATGGGAAGATTCAAAAAGATGCATCCTCTGCTGCTGTAAGGAAACCATTCATCAGAAAGGAAGAAGTTGTTACTGTATATCCTTAGAGAAATCAAGACAGGGCTGAACACCTTCCAATGGTGGGGGCTGTCATGATTCCTAAACATGCGCCTGCTCAGCAAAGAAGCAACCAGCCAAGAACGGAAAGACCAGTCAGACACTTCACCCGAATTAATATGACACTATCTCAAGTATTGCCACATTTGTTAAGATCCAATCTAGTGACTTTGAAAGAAGCCCCAAAGAATCCTAACACAACCTCTCCTCAATATCATCCTAATTCCCGTTGTGCATATCATTCTGAGAGTCCCTGCCATGACACCAACAACTTTTGGGCTCTAAAAACAAAAGTACAAGACCTTCTTGAAGCCAAAGAGATTAAATTCGACGCGCCATAAATTCCCAATGTAATCACTACCCCTATGCCTAAGCACGACCGTAATTTCAACGCCATCGAGGAGGATATGTTTGTTACTTTAGTTGATGAACTTGTGACTCCACTCCTAACTATCAAAAAGAACTTGTTGAATGCCGGTGTATTCCCAGGCTGTAATGAAAGCTGTCATTTCTATTTATCCTCACCAACCCGCTGTCCATTGTTAAAAGCAGGCGTTCAAGGCCTAATAGATTACAAGGAGAATTTGTTTGAGAAGACTTTAATTCCAACTATTTCTTATAATGATGTTTCCATCGTGACCATTTCCGACATTTCTTCTAGGGTCTCCACCAAAAGGCCTGTTAGAATTGTATCAGTTCCTAAAGTAGCTCCGTTGATAATTATAATGCCTGGACCAATCCCGTATTCGTCAGACAAAACCGTCCCATGGAATTATGGAGGTGATGTCTACTATCACAATATCAAGCAAGATTGGCCAGCTGCTAAAAATTCAAGTTCTGAGAAAATTGACTCTGATATCAGTAACATTGCAGGGACTAGCAAGATCACTCGAAGTGGAAGGGTTTTGTCTCCAGAAATTTCTCCTCCAAAAGCTATTTCTGGACCTGTAATCATTCATGTCGTTGTTGCTCCTCTAAAGGATATTCCCAGTCCTACAATCATCTCTGCTAATACTCTTGTCGACAAAACTGTTACAATCCTTGTTATCACCCCTACTGACATCCCTGCTGTCGAGTCAACTGAGAATCGAGGTAAAGGTATTCTGGTTGAGCCTGTCCGAACAAAGGCCCAATCAATAGCAATCCCTGAGACCTCTCGAAAGAGATGGAGGAAATTCTAAAGATCATAAAAAGAAGTGACTACAACGTAGTTGAGCAACTGGGGCAAACTCCATCAAAAATTTGCATGCTGGCTTTATTATCATGTTCCGAGGCTCATGCAAAGGCCTTGGTAAAATTCCTTAAAAATTCCCATGTACCCCAAAAAACATCTGGCGATCAGTTCCAAGACTGCGTAGCCAGCTTGATCGCAAATAATGGTTTAGGTTTTTTGGATGCTGATTTAACGCCAAGAGGGAGGAAGAATAACGAGGCATTGCATGTCTCAGTCGAGTGCAGAGGCACGACCTTGGCTCATGTTTTTGTTGACACTGGTTCGTCTCTGAATGTGTTGCCTAAAAAGGCCCTTGATAGGCTTGACTGTGAAGGATTGACATTGAAACCAAGCAACATAGTAGTGAGAGCCTTCGACGGGTCAAAAAGGATGGTACATGGGGAAGTGGACATCCCCATAAAAGTTGGAAACCAAACATTTGATTCAACTTTTTATGTAATGGATATTCGCCCTTCATATTCCTGCTTATTAGGCCGACCATGGATTCACAATGCCCTTACCTCGACGTTGCATCAAATGCTAAAATATCCAATTCAGGGGAAGATCATCACTGTTCATGGAGAAGAAGAGTATATGGTCAACCATCTAAATTCCTTCAGATATGTGGAATTAGATGGGGAATTTATTGAAACTCCATTCCAGCACTTTGAAGAAGTCCCGTAGACTGTGGCAGTAACCAAGGTTGTGTCTCAAGATCCCAAGATCACAAGGCCTCCACTTAAGATGTCATATTTGAAGGATGCCAAGGCAGTGATAGAAGAAGGTGGGTGCACTATTTTGGGCCAACTCCCAGATATCCCATACAAATCGGAAAAATTTGGTTTGAGTTTCACATCAGGAGCCCAAAAAGCTATACGACGCGCTCATGTCGGAGGACCACTCTTGAAGATCAACAATCATGAAGTCAATGTAGTAGAGGATGACGAAGACAGCTATGACCTGAAAGATTGGATTTTCCCAACTGTCAATGGAGGGCTCAACAATTGGGAACCTAGAGATTTCGTCCCGATCACTTTTATCCCACAGTAATTTGTCTTTACATTTCGTCGAATTTGTAATATTAAAACAATTCAGACTCTTAGAACCTTGTTTTTTACCCAAGGCACAATGGTCCATTTGTAAGGCTTATTATCTCATTTTCATATGACATCAATGAATCATGGACGTTTTTTGCATACAAACTTTGTGCTCATTCTTTTTCTTTTTTACATTTTTCATTTCTTTCAAAGATAGCTATACTCTTACACACACTCACGCTCATAATGCAGGTCTACATCCATTCGGGATCCCATGGGTAACAATTCTGCTATGGCCTTTTGTGACTCTGAAAATCTAATCTACCAAGCCGAAGACGAAGGTGAGAAAGATTGTGAAGTACCAGGGGAACTCACCAGGTTACTACAACAAGAAGAGAGGACCATTCAGCCCCACGAGGAACTAGTGGACATAATCAACCTAGGTACCGAAGAAGACAAAAGAGAAGTCAAGGTGGTTTCCAATCTGGAACCCAGTGTCAAGGAGCGTCTGATTCAGTTGTTACACGATTATGTTGAGGTCTTTTCCTGGTCGTAAAAAGACATGCTGGGACTTGATGCAGATATCATAATACATCACCTACCTATAAAAGAGGACTGCCCATCGGTAAAGAAAAAGGTCTGTCGCATGCGACCAGACATGTCAGAGAAGATTAAGGCAGAAGTCATGAAACAATTCAATTCTGGATTCTTGGCCATCACCTCTTATCCAGAATGGGTTGTCAATGTTGTTCCCGTGCCCAAAAAGGACAACAAGGTACGAATGTGCATGGACTACATAGATTTGAATCGGGCGAGCCCTAAGGATGATTTCCCAATTCCCCACATTGATATTCTAGTTGACAATACGACACAACATAAGGTGTTTTCCTTCATGGACGGTTTCTCAGGCTACAACCAAATCAAAATGGAGCTTGAGGACATGGAGAAAAAAACATTTGTCACACAGTGGGGCATATTCTGCTACAAGGTTATGTCATTCGGGCTGAAGAATGCTGGGGAAACCTATCAATGTGCCATGGTAGCTCTATTTCACGACATGGTACATCATGAAATAGAGGTCTATATGGACGACATGATAGCTAGATCTCAAACAGATGAAGAGCATCTAGATCATTTGCAGAAACTGTTTGAGAGACTAAAGAAATCAAGCTAAGGTTGAACCCAAATAAATGCACATTTGGGGTGAGGTCTGGTAAACTCCTAGGCTTTATCGTCAGCAATAAAGGTATCTAAGTAGATCCCGCCAAGGTGAAAGCAATACAAGAGATGCAAGCTCCTCGTACCGAGAAGGAAGTCAGAGGATTTTTGGAACGCTTAAACTACATTGCCAGATTCATTTCTCACCTGACAGCTACTTGTGAACCAATCTTCAAATTACTGAAGAAAGATCAAGTAGTCAAATGGAATGATGAATGCCAAACTGCTTTTGATAAGATAAAAGAGTACTTACAAGAGCCTCATGTTTTGATGCCACCAGTCGAGGGAAGACCATTGATCATGTATCTAACTGTTTTGGAAAATTCAATGGGGTGTGTGTTGGGGAAGCATGACGAGTCTGGCCAAAAAGAGTATGCTATTTATTACCTGAGCAAAAAGTTTACCGACTGTGAAATAAGATATTCACTGCTCGAGAAAACTTGCTACGCTCTGGTATGGGCTGCTCGCCGGATAAGATAGTATATGCTGGCCCATACTACCTTATTGATATCTAAAATGGATCCAATAAAATACATCTTCGAGAAACCTGCTCTCTCTGGAAGAATAACGAGATGGAAGATGATCCTGACAGAATATGACATATAGTATACTACCCAGAAAGCAATAAAGGGCAGTGTACTAGCTGATCACCTGGCTCACCAAGATGTGGAGGATTATCACTCCATGAAGTTCAAATTCCCAGATGAAGACATCATGATGGTAAACAACTGTGAAGAATTCAGACCATATGACGGACCCAAACAAGGATCCCAATGGACCCTGGTTTTTGATGGGGCATCCAATGCACTTGGAAATGGTATAGGTGTTGTACTCATATCTCCTGAAGGATGTCATACTCCCTTTATGGCAAGACTCTGCTTCAATTGTACAAACAACATGGCAGAATACGAAGCATGCATTTTTGGTCTCAAAGCTGCCATAGATTTGGGGATCAAATCATTTAGTGTATTCGGAGATTTGGCTTTGGTCATCAGTCATATCAAAGGAGAATGGGACACTAAACACCCTAACCTTATCCCCTACAAAGAACATATGTTGACATTGATCCCAAATTTTGACAAGATTACCTTCGAGCATTTCCCACGAGAAGAAAATCAGCTAGCAAACGCACTAGCCACAATGTCATCCATTTTTAAACTTAAATGGGATAACGAAGCTCCACAGATCACCATTGAATATATGGATGAACCATCTCACTGTCACGAGATTAATATTGAAGAAGTAGTGGACTAGCCTTGGTTTCACAAAGTCAAGAGGTATCTCGAGGCTCAAGAATATCCGGAAGGAGCTTCAGTCAATGATAAGAAGTTCTTAAGGAGATTCTCTTCTAAATTCTTCCTTAGTAATGGCATTCTCTACAAACGCAAGCATGAATCGGTGTTACTTCGGTGTGTAGATAAGGTTGAAGTGGAAAAGATAATGGCTGATCTATATGAGGTCAGTTTTGGCACCCATTCCAGTGGGCATACGATGGCAAAGAAGATCCTACGGGCAGGCTATTACTGGTCTACCATGGAAGCAGATTGCTATCAACACTCTCGAACCTGCCATAAGTGTCAGATTTATGCTGACAAGGTGCATGTACCTACGGTTCCTCATAATGTCTTGATGTCTCCTTGGCCCTTTGCTATGTGAGGCATCGATATGATTAGGGAAATCAAACCAACATCCTCTAATGGACACCACTTCATCTTGGTGGCCATTGACTATTTTACAAAGTGGGTTGAGGCAACCTCTTTCGCTTCTGTTACCAAAAATGTTGTAGCCCGGTTCATTAAACAGAATCTCGTCTATCGGTACGGTATCCCGGAGAGGATCATCAAAGACAATGGTATGAATCTTAATAATACTATGATCGCTGCCCTATGCGAGCAATTCAAGATCCAGCATCACAATTCTTCCCCTTACCGGCCCAAGATGAATGGTGCTATCGAAGCCGCAAATAAGAATATCAAAAAGATCATACAGAAAATGATAGTCACGTAGAAAGACTCGCATGAGATGCTACCATTCGCTCTCCACGCGTACCGTACCATGACACGCACATCAACCGGGGCAACACCCTACTCTCTGGTATACAGCATGGAGGTTGTCTTGCCTATTGAGGTCCATATCCCATCTCTGAGAATTATGAAGGATGCAGGGTTGAATGAAGACGATTGGATCCAAAGTCGTCTTGATCAACTAAACTTGAGTGATGAGAAAAGGCTTACTCCTGTTTGTCATGGTCAAATGTATCAAAAATAGATGATCAAGGCTTTCAACAAAAAGGTCAAACGCCAAGTATATCAAGTCGGGGATTTGGTTATCAAGCGCATCAGACTGCCGCAAGGTGATCCCAGGGGCAAATGGACTCCTACCTATGAAGGACCGTTTGTAATCAAAAGCATATTCTCTTGTGGAGCAATGATCTTGACCACCATGGATGGAGACGACCTGCCGCACCCTATGAACGCGGACATAGTCAAAAGATACTATGCATAAGAGACCCGCTAGGTTGACACACCTGGGTAAAACATGGGTATCTCGGCGAACCAAAAAGGACCGGGCAAAAATTAGGGATAAAACAAAAAAATATGTACACCAGGCAAGCTGAAAACCTGAAAGGGCGGCTTGGGCAAAAAGGGTATCTAGGTGGACTGAAAACCCAAAAGGGAGGTCCGGGCAAAAGTTAGGGAATTAAAGCGTATGACTATGTCCTGTTGGATCATCTTACGACTTCAATCTGCAAACTCAATGGTTCTAATCAATCCAATCAACTTCGGACAAGGCATAAAGTGGATAAGTTGCTTAGAGACACGAAGGCTATAGCAGAATGGGAACCCCATGGGATTATTGCACATAACTATCTTATCTTTGTATCAAATTTTCATTTTTTTTACGACAACATTCTCTTACTAGAACGTTTGTCTCATTGTACAAAAATACCTACTCAAAGTCAATACAAAGATATCCCTTTGAAAGTGCAAAACTCTCTGTTTTTCTTTACTCTTGTGTTTATTTACGAAAACATCCAATGATTTATTTTTGAACATATGCATTTGAACGTAACTACCATTTACAAATGAACAAAATAGAAAGACAATCACTAATGGCTTTAAGAGATAGGGAAATATCTTTAAGCTATTCCATAAAATCCCCCGAAGTGTGCAGTTTAATGCCCAACGGAACATAGCTTCTAGTTATCAATCCCCAGTAGAAGTCGTCCAATTTCTCAGGATTTCCCAACAGGATTTTACAAGCAGTACATGGAATTTCCCTTACAACAGAGTTTTTTTCTCTAAGAGGAAATTCATCAGCACTTCAACTTCAAAACATAACGACTTATACTCCATATCCTCAGCAACAATCAAGGATTTATTTTCCCCAATCGAACAGCAGCGCAACATATTTGCTCACATATGCATACATCACATCCATATATCATAAACATTGATAGCACGAATGCATGCATTTCATACCACATGACATCACATATTGTTGTACCCCAAAATTTTCCCTCCCATTTCCTCAACATTTTCTCATCACAACCCTTGGAGCTCAAGATCCAATTAGGGTTTCCTCTTCTCAAGACATCTCCTTGCACTGCTGACCCAAATTTGGGTTTGTGTTTGCACAAAGATATTTTGACCTAAAATGCCTAAGTTGACTTTCATACTTCATTTTGGACTCCCAAGTTTATCCATACCAAGTTTCAAGTCTTGATTCCAAATTTTGCCCAGTCAATTGGACAGTTGACCTAGAAATCAACTGTATTGGGGGAAAAGTCAACTGTGGCCAATTGACAGTCAAATCTCATGAAAATTGACCCACATCAACATTATGAACTCACATGGACCATTGATCAAGTTTGGATCACAATTCCACAAGAAGTTTGATCAGATCACCCAAAGGGCAAAATGGTCATTTTTAGGGTTTTGACTGCACAAAGGCAATTTTTGACTGTTTGACCTAGCCAATGGCAAACCAAACTCACATATGGACTCAAGGACCCCATGGAATTGTCTTGACATGCTCAACAAGTTCAAAAGATCCCAAATACACAAGATTGACAGTTGAATTTCCCAGTCAATTGATCAATTTTGACTGTATACTGAAAAGTTAAACTTTGACTTTTTGGTCAAAATCAAGTGTCAAGATTCATTTTTCATCAAAACATGCCAAATCATGAAACTTGTTCATCAAGAAATCAAGAATTGCAAATTAGGGTTTGAAATAAAGATTTTTCATAACTTAGAATTTTTCTAAGTTATGAAAAACCCTAATTATTTCCTAACTTTGCCCCACTTTCTCACAAAGATTCATTTGGATTCAAGCAAAAGTCAAAACATGAAAGTTGTAGCCTATTGCAAAATCTACAACTTTGATTCACAAAGTTTTCCAAAAAGAAGCTTGTAGCTCAAATTACAATTTTTGGAACAAGGGTACCAAACCATTCTTAACTTAGAGAAAATTTGACCTATTTTAGACAAGGTTTTTACCTAACTTCAAGACTATTTTTCATATACTTCCACTTGGAATTTCAATTTTCATTTCAAATATGGATTGTAGTACACATTCCAAGCTTTCCAAAATGTCCAAGAACTCATCAAACAACCTCATGGTTAGGGAGAATCGAATTTGGCAAGTTGGGAAAAACTCACTTTTGATTTGGTCAATTTACATGTTCATACATTTGTGCCATTTTGAATTCAGCATGCTTTCCTTGATTATAGGTCCTATATCTCATCTACACTCCAAAATTTAATGCCAATCCTTTGTGCCAAAGTGTTGTTCTATGAGTTCAAACATTATATGCAAGTTTAATCCATTTTTAGATAAAGCATAATATCCATTTTGGAAAAGTTGCACTTTATGTCAAAATGCAAATCCAAGCAAGTACAGTTCAAATCTCCTTGGCACAAGTTTATGGGCTAATTGCACTGATCAAGACTAAGTGGTGCAGCATAGAATGGGGGCCTGTACAGGCTAGAAACACCAAGTGGACATTTGTTGCTTAAAGTGTAAGAAACATAGCATAACATACAAGAACTTTCATCTCAGCTAACACAAGCTTAAAAAAGACTTTGTACACTTTTTAAACATCCTAACTGAGATAGAACACGAGTTAACCACCTCCATTTCCTTCCAAAACACAGAATCACCCTCAAACTTCCCAAACAGAGCACATGCTGCAGTTTGAGTTCCAACTCTCATTCCTTTCATGCATTCTTGCTAAAATCACTTCAAACATATCCCACAACATCCCTTGAAGCTATTCCAAACCTCAAACACGACCTGTAACACTCCCATTCAACATCACCATTTTCATTTTCTTGTTTTGCAGTTGAAGTTCCATAGCACGATTCAAAAGGTTTCAAGACAAAGTAAAGCTTGGAATAGCATCCCTGGACATCAAGGAAGTTGTACCAATCATCACCTTGCATTGAAGACACCTCCATCACCAGATACAACTTCAACTGAACAGGTAAGTTCATGAACTCGTATCTCTCTATCCAGGCATTGTTAGCTTTAGGTTTGTGAAGAAAACATGTCACATTCATAGCCCTGAACATGCCCATGTAATTAGATTTCATTTATATTATGTATGCTTAGAGAATTTTAAGTCTGAACATTGAATAAAATTTAGGTCAGGAATTGGGGGAGAAGAAATTCTCTCTCATTTCTGAGAGTTAGATTGACTTCTTTATATGTCTAGAATCGTGGCTTCAAGCTCTACAGGTTTCATGTTGGAAGATTTGGCAAAAGATCAAAGAATCAGGAGTTAGGGATTTGAGAAGAAAGGCGCGTGTTTTTGAATATGTTTGTCTGAAGGTTGAAGACAACAACCTTTGGGCTGGGCCTGATTTGTCATTTCTGTTTACACCCTATTTTCACTTTTTAACCCCTCTGGCCCTTTATGCTTATTTTTATGATTTTTTGATCTTTTCTTTTTTGTCTTGACTTATTTATTTTTTCTTATAATATTAAAAATATAAAAAAATATTTTTACACCATTTTCATATTTATTAGGCTTTTATTTGTTTAAGTTGATATTTGTACATAAATAAATAAATAGATATACTTTTATTCAAAAAATACTAAAAATAATGCAAACACTTTTATTTTTCATTTTTTATTTTATTTTATCTTCTGAAAATATTTTATATAAAATATACTTTTTTCATAAATATTAAATATTATTATTTTGTATATATAATATATATATTTAATAAATAATACAAATACATACATATTTATTAGCATATTTAGGAAAAAATACAAAATATATACATTTTATTTTTTATTGATATTTAACATTAAAAAATACCTTTTTGACAAATATACTTCATTTTTATTTTATTTTTGTATATAATAAATAAATATTGTACATATTAAATAATTAATACTTTTATTTAATAAATTAGGGTTTTGCCCTAAACATAAAAACTCCAAAAAAAATAATACTTTTTATTTTGTTTATTTGACATATAAAAATACTTTTTTCTCATACATATAAAAAACCTTTTTGCATCTTGCATATTTATTTTATTTCCATTTAATTTGTGCAATTAAATATCTTGTAAATAATTCCAAATTGATGTAATAGTCTAGGTTTAAATTCCTTGTCAAAATACCCCCATTTGAACATTTGTACCCCCCTTCCCATATATTGCGTTGTAATAGTTTAGGACTTTATTTTTCGCACTTTATTGCTTTCTAAATATACCATGTTAGAATTAGGGTTTGTATGCGAATCAAAAACAATAAAAATAGTTTTACCTAATTTCAAGATAAACAAGCATGAAAATGGACAACACTAATCACACTTGCACCCCTAGGGCATTCCACTTGTTGCCTTCAATAATGGGCCATATTGCATGTTAGGTCTCTTTGGGCAAAACAAACATTCAAATGATCATAGTCCCTCGATGACGCTTTCGAAAGTTACCTAAAAAATGATCAAGTCCCTTAAAGAAAACATTGCCCAAAGATACTTGGCACCATTGCAATTATGGTCTAAGCGATGACCCACGCCCGTCCCTTTCACATCCTAACACAAGATTGTCCACCAAATGCAATGGTGGAACAAAATTGTTAAAAGGGTTAAAACATAGCAAAGATCTTTGAGAAATTTAGGAGTAGACAAACTCTTAGTTACTTGAATCAAACTTGCAAAACAAAACACTTGCCTATTTTCTAAACCACACATCACTACACTTTCAAAACAACTTTCAAAAAACAAATGAAAACCTTTTCAAAAGACATACACCTTTGTATACATCCCAACATGGATCATTACAAAGGTTGCCACCACATTGGCCTCTTTTCAAAACATTTTCAAATCCACACACACAAAGCACCATTTCAAACAATTGAAAATAAAGGCAAGTTGATCTAAGCAAGTAACTAAGAGCCCATGGATAACCATGGATAGAAAGGGTGCTAATACCTTCCCTTTCTATAATCTACTCCCCGAACCCAAGAAAACATCTCAAAGGTTTTTGCTGTGCTTTTTAACCTTTCCTTAGGATAAAATAAAAAGTCGGTGGCAACTCTTGCTCAACCGAAACATTTGCGAAAACAAACGCAAAACCATAGTCAGTTATCCCACCGTATCACAGAACTAGCGACTCTGCTGGGGAATATTTTAAAGTGGAGTAACCTTAGGGCTTAGATCACCCTCTTGCATGACTAATTGTTTGTCTTGATTGCTTTACATTTTGGCTCTCTTGTTTGGGTTTGCAATCCTACACCCGGATTTTGGGAAACATTCATAGATAGCAATACGTTGTGGAATTTGTGCGGGGTATACCAACACGGTCGAAGCAATAGCTATATTAGTGCGACATATTTGTGAGTACCGGTAGCCCTTGAGTTCAATCAAGGAGAGTACGGGGCCGCTGAGGGATGTCACTAAGCACTAATGACCTATAACCTTACTTGACCATCTTGGCCTTTTATTAGGGGTAGTGAGATGACCGGCTTTGGTGCAGTCCGAAGTTGGTAGATACTCGATACTACACTCATTGAGGGTTGTTTTCTTGGAATATTTTGGTCGCTAGTTAAGTGGCTAAACCAAAACAATGAACAATGAAAACAATCCAATGATATTGAGCTCCTTAGAACCCGGTTACTATTTATAGGACAGGTTTTTAAGCCAACTACACTCAAGAGGGTACTTACCTATGAAACCCCATGCAAGCCTGAAACTAGGGTTTGGTGTGATTTGCTTGTACATATGTTTGTGCATACATCATGAACATCATAAAGCATCATATTCATTCACTAACCACTTCAAGGGTTTAGATCTTCATCTCTGTTCTTGTTTTGTAGGTCATGGAAATTCCTCGAAGAAAAACCATCCAAGTCAACCTTGTGAGAATCTCTCCTCAACTCAAGGAGCTCACCTCAAGAATTCCGGAAAGCTCATCCTTTAGTGAAAGACATGGTAGACTGCTCAGCTTAGTCAACACCAACATTGAATAAGACATGATGAAGGTGCTATTCCAGTTCTTTGACCCTCTTCACCACTACTTCACTTTCCCTGACTACCAGTTGGTACCCACTTTGGAGGAATTTTCTCAACTCTTGAGAATTCCTATCCTAAATCAACTACCTTTCAACGGTACGGAAAAGGAACCAAAGCCTGAAGATGTTGCTCGAGCATTACATCTACAGCCATCTGACATCAAGGGGCATTGGGAAACTAGAAGCGGCGTCAAAGGTTTCTTAGCAAAATTCTTGTTTGAGAAGGCACAAGAGTGATGGAATTCATTGGACCTACAAGCCTTTGAAGAGATTGTGGCACTCCTTATCTATGGGTTGGTCTTGTTCCCAAATTCTAACCAATTGGTAGATGTCAACACCGTCAAAATCTTCTTATCCAGAAATCCAATACCAACATTGCTTGGGGACATTCTTCACTCATTTTACACACGAACAATGAGAAAGAGGGGTGTTCTCATGTGCTGTACTCCTCTCCTTGCAAGGTGGTTTATTTCGCACCTTCCACAATCTGTCCTGAAGAATGACCAAGGCTCAAGGTGGTCCCAACGATTGATGACTCTTACTCACTCTGATGTACATTGGTGTTCTCGGTCCAGAGAAAATGTCATCATCGTCGATCGTTGCGGAGAGTTTCCTAATGTTCCTTTACTTGGAATCAGAGGAGGTATCACCTATAACCCTTGCCTAGCTTTGAGGAAATTTGGATATGCACGAAGAGATGGCCCTCACGACATGTTGATTCCTGACCTAGTTTTTGACTTCGACAACGATGCGCAAGGACTTCGCCAAAGATTCATCAGAGCTTGGGGGATACAAGGTTGATAGCAAGACACTGGGATACAAGAACTCCATCCCTCTTGAACCTTATCTCAAGTGGGTACGAGCCCGAGCCCAGAGTCTAATGATGCTTTATCCTCATGTTCTCCCTGTGATTAAAGAGCCCGTCAATGAAGGAGAGGTTCCCTACACCATCCTACATCCTGACATGCCTACATCGTGGGAGGAGATGCAGAAGAGTTGGATCCAACTCAAGGAGGAACATAACACTTTTGAAGCCAGCTTCTACGCCAGCGAGAAGAAGGTTTTAGAGCTCACCCGCCGACTCCATGAGCAAGAGGCCCTCAACACCTACATTGCGCCAAAGAGGATGCGCAACGTCTTTTTACCTTGAGAAGTTGTTTTTGTAATATTTGGCCCATGGGGCATTTATGTACTAACAAATCTTTTCTTATTAATATGACGTGCGTTCTTTTTTTGTCTACAACAATTGTGAATCTCTAAAACCCTTGAATGCATTGCATAGATAGCATCTCATGCATCATGTGCATAACAGGTACCCTTTTTTCTACAGGTTGCTTAATCCTCTTCGCTGTTTATTTTGAACAGTCATCATGAATCCAGATTCATCCAGTGAGAAAGCAATCAAGGCCCTTCAGGCCCAAAGTGCCCAGTTTCAAGAGATGGTCCTAAGCCTGGCCCAAGGTCAGCAAGAGTTGAAGGCTCTACTCCTAAAGAAGAAGAAGAAGAAGAGAATTGCGTTATTCAACACTGGACGCAGATTTGGGAACACACTCCATAACGAGGCTGAACCAACTACTTCCTCTGCAGAGAAAGATAGTCCCCAAGGGGGAGGAGCTCCTAGTCCTGCAGTCTCTGACAACGAGACAGACTACAATGACGAACAATACCCACCCGCTGCTGACAGATACAAGCAATTAGAAGACCGCTTGAGCGCCATGGAGATTCAAAATGTGCCGGGGCTGGATTTCAGAGATTTGGGCTTATCTTCTGGGGTAGTAATCCCACACAAGTTTAAGACGCCTGCCTTTTCCAAATACGACGGGGCTTCCTGTCCAAAGCTGCATCTAAGGTCGTACGTAAGGAAGATCCAACCTTACACGGCAGATAAGAACCTTTGGATCCACTTCTTCCAAGATAGCCTTTCGGGGTCACAGCTCGAGTGGTTCTATCAACTAGATGGAACTAGTATCCGACATTGGGAAGTTTTGGCAACCGCATTTTATAGACAATATCAATACAATTCTGACCTCGCTCCTACGCGTACCCAACTTCAGGGTATGTCTCTAGGAACAGGCGAAGGGTTCAAAGAATATGCACAAAAATGGAGAGATTTGGCTGGCAGGGTGTAGCCTCCATTGACTGATCGTGAGTTGGTTGATATATTTCTAGGGACCTTGTCTGGTCCATTTTTCAATCATCTGGTTGGCAATTCCTCAGCTGGGTTTACGAATTTGATTCTGACGGGTGAAAGGATAGAAGCCGGCATCCGGTTAGGAAAAATACAGAAAGCCGCCTCTGCAAGTACTGAGAAGAGGCCTTTCAAGAAAGAAGCAAGTGCAGTCTATGGTCCTAGAAGACAAGTCAAGCCAGAAATCCGCCAAGCCGTTAATGCCTTGGTCATTTCGAAGCCTGCTGCTGCTCCTCAGCAGTACAATCAACAAAGAGGTGAAAGGCCCAAGAGGCAGTATACTCGGCTAAGTATGACCTTGTCACAAATCTTACCGCAACTGTTATCAACCAACTTGGTGACCATCAAAGAGGCTCCGAAGGTCGTGAACACTGCATCTCCTAAATATAACCCAAATGCCCGTTGTGCTTATCATTCTGATAGCCCCGGGCATACTACTGATGATTGCTGGGCCCTGATAAATAAAGTACAAGACCTTATCGACGCGAAGGAAATTCAGTTTGAGGCGCCTGAGAGGCCAAATGTTGTAACTGCTCCTATGCCCCAGCATAGAGTAAATGCCGTCGAGGAAGATTTGTATGCTGTTTCGGTGAATGATGTTGCTACCCCTCTTTTGACTGTTAAGAGGAACTTACTACTAGCCGGTTTATTTCCGGGCTGTAGCAAGGGTTGCCTCCTGTGTGCTGTTATCCCTACCGGTTGTCCGCTGCTGAAGTCAGGCATCCAAGGCCTGATGGATAGCAAGGAAATTATGTTCAAGAAAACTGCTGTTCCGTTTGTTTCCGCTGAATAAGTATCTGTTGTCACAATTTTTAATCCTACCAAGGCTCCCCCGAGGAAGCCAGTCCAAATTATGTTTGTTGCACCCATTACTATTACTGTTCCGGGGCCTCTCCCCTATGAGTCTGACAAGGCTGTCCCATGGCATTATGGGGCAGACGTGTATGTGCTTGGAGTGAAGCAGGAGTTCAACACCAGTACCAGTATCAGTAACATCACTGGTCCCGCCAAGATTACTCGCAGTGGCAGGCTCTTCTCGCCTGCATTGCACCGCCAGTTATCCGAAAACCTCTTATCATCACACCCGCAAGTGTGCATGTTTCAAATCAAGTTCCTGTGTCTACTACTGCCGCCGAGTCCTCTAATGCTCGGGGCAAAGAAGTTGCTACCGATTTGCCTTCCAGGACGGAGGCACCAAAAAAGACTGCTGTTGAAGCCTCCCAACAAGAAATGGAGGAAATCCTTAAAATCATTAAAAAGAGTGACTTCAATGTTGTTGAACAGCTGGGGCATACCCCCTCCAAAATCTATATGCTATCATTGCTGCTGTGCTCAGAGGCCCACGCAAAAGCCCTGATTTCATTTCTGAAAACGGCCCATGTGCCGCAAGAGACCTCTGCAGATCAATTCACTGACTGTGTGGCTAATTTGACAGCTGACAATGGCTTGGGTTTCTCGGATGCTGACCTTACCGCCAAAGGAAAAAATCACAATGATGCCCTGCACGTCTCTATAGAATGCAGGGGTACTACTCTCGCACACGTGTTGGTGGATACCGGTTCTTCCCTGAATGTATTGCCCAAGAAGGCATTGGATCGCTTGGATTGTGAGGGCCTGGAATTGAAACCTAGTAACATCATTGTTAGAGCCTTCGACGGTTCTAAGAGGATGGTGCACGGTGAGGTAGACATTCTTATTCGTGTGGGTTCCCAAGTCTTCGACTCAACGTTCTATGTAATGGATATCCGCCCATCTTATTCCTGCTTGTTGGGTCGACCCTGGATTCACAAGGCTGGGGCAGTAACATCCACTCTACACCAAAAGCTCAAATACCCTGTCAAAGGGAAGATTGTTACTGTGCAGGGTGAGGAGGAATACATGGTAAGTCACTTGAATTCATTCCGATATATCGAGATGGACGGGGAGTTTATTGAAACCCCCTTTCAGCATTTTGAGGAGGTACCTCCAACGTTGGCGTCGGCTGAGATAGTGGTTGAAGAAGACTTTCCTCTGAAGATGGCTTCCCTGAAGGATGCCCGGGCTGTAATCGAGAAAGGCAAGTGCACAAACTGGGGTCAGCTTCCTGACTTCACTCAAAAGACCGACAGGTTTGGGCTGGACTTCACTGCAGAGGCTCAGAGGGTTGTGCGCAAGGAAAGGATCAGAAAGGCTCTGGTGTTCATCACCAATCCAAGGGTGAATGCTATCGAGGAGGACGTAGAGGAAGCGGAGTTTGACAGTTGGATCTATCCAACTACCAGCAACGGACCAAGAAACTGGACGGCAAAGGATTTTACACCTATTACATTTGTCACGCATTAATTAACTCTTTTGATTTTCAATTTGTAACAAACAATATGTTGAAACTTTTATTGGCTCGGTGTCCTACCCGGGGCATCGTAGCTCCATTTGTGAGGGCTTTTTGTATGACATTTCCATATATCATTAATCAAAACATTGGACGTTTGTTGCATTTCAAATCTTAGGCTCTTTTTCTTTGTGTTATATATTGCAAAACAGCTATATTTACACACACTCACTTATACAGGTTTCAATCCACTCTGGATCTCACTGGTAACGGCTCTGCTACCACCAGTTATGACTTCGAGAATCTGATCAACTTGGCCGAAGAAGAAGGTGAAGATGATTGCGAAGTGCCTGGTGAACTCGCAAGACTGCTACTCCAGGAAGAGAGGGCCATTCAGCCGCATGAAGAGCCCGTTGAAACAGTGAACCTGGGTACTGAGACAGATAGAAAAGAAGTCAAGATTGGTGCCAATCTAGAGCTCAGCGTGAAGCAACGATTGATCCAGATGCTGCATGATTACATGGAGATCTTTGCTTGGTCTTACGAAGACATGCCTGGTTTGGATGCCGACATTGTAGTTCATCACCTGCCTACCAAGGAAGACTGCCCTCCGGTAAAGCAAAAGGTCCGCCGTATGCGTCCAGAGATGTCCGAAAAGATCAAAGCTGAGGTTATGAAGCAATTCGATGCCGGGTTTCTAGCAGTGACTTCTTACCCTCAGTGGGTTGCCAACGTGGTGCCAGTGCCGAACAAGGACGGTAAGGTCATAATGTGTGTCGATTACAGGGATCTAAACAGGGCAAGCCCCAAGGATGACTTCCCCCTACCTCACATCGACGTTCTTGTTGACAATACTGCTCAACACAAGGTGTTCTCCTTCATGGATGGTTTTTCAGGGTATAATCAAATCAAGATGGCTCTGGAAGATATGGAAAAGACTACCTTTGTGACTCAGTGGGGCACCTTCTGCTACAAGGTCATGCCATTCGGGTTGAAAAATGATGGGGCAACCTACCAACGTGCCATGGTTGCTTTATTTCATGATATGATCCATCATGAGATTGAGGTATATGTTGATGACATGATTGCAAGGTCTCAAACTGAGGAGGAACACCTTGACCATCTACGGAAGCTGTTTGACCGATTGAAGTTATACAAGCTGAGGTTGAACCCAAACAAATGTACCTTTGGGGTGAGGTCTGGAAAATTGCTAGGTTTCATTGAAAGCGATAAAGGTATCCAGGTGGACCCTGCCAAGGTAAAAGCCATACAAGAGATGCCGACTCCCAAGACAGAGAAAGAAGTCAGAGGCTTTATGGGAAGACTGAATTATATTGCCCGATTCATCTCACATCTAACTGCTACCTGTGAGCCAATCTTCAAATTACTGAAGAAAGATCAAGTAGTACGTTGGAATGATGAATGTCAGGCTTCTTTCTAAAAGATAAAGGAGTATCTCCAAGAACCACCCATTCTTATGCCACCAGTAGAAGGGAGACCTCTGATACTATACTTGACAGTACTTGACAATTCAATGGGGTGTGTGCTGGGGCATCATGACGTGTCTGGCCGAAAAGAGCACGCTATTTATTACCTGAGCAAAAAGTTTACCGACTGTGAGTCTCGTTACTCACTGCTCGAGAAAACTTGCTGCGCTCTGGTATGGGCTGCTCGCCGGCTGAGACAGTATATGTTGACTCACACTACTCTGTTGATTTCAAAGATGGATCCCATCAAGTACATATTCGGAAAGCCTGCTCTGTCTGGAAGAATAGCAAGATGGCAAATGATCTTGACAGAATATGATATCCAGTACACAACTCAAAAAGCAATCAAGGGAAGTGTATTGGCAGATCATTTGGCACACCAACCTGTGGACGATTACCAATCATTGAACTTTGAATTTTCGGACGAAGATATCATGGTAGTAACAGATTGTGAAGTGCCTGGACCAGATGAAGGACCTGAGGAAGGATCCCGATGGTCTATGCATTTTGACGGAGCCTCCAACGCTTTGGGTAATGGTATCGGCGTTGTAATCATATCCCCCAAAGGAACTCATACTCCACTCACTGCCCGGCTGTGTTTCAACTGCACCAACAACATGGCAGAATATGAGGCATGTATCATGGGTCTTCAAGCTGCAATCGACTTAAGGATCAAGTTTCTGAGTGTCTTCGGAGATTCCGCTCTCGTGATCAATCAGATCAAAGGCGAGTGGGATACGAAACACCCAAATCTTATTCCTTACAAGGAGTATGTGTTGACTTTGCTTCCCCACTTTGAAGAGATAACTTTTGAGCACTTCCCAAGAGAGGAAAATCAGCTAGCGGACGCACTAGCTACGATGTCTTCAATGTTCAAAGTCAAATGGGACAATGAGGCGCCCCAGATCATTATCTGGAAGTTGGACGAACCTGCATACTGCTGCGATCTTGAGGCCGAGAAGGTGACTGAAAAACCCTGGTATCATGAGGTGAAGAGATACTTGGAAGCTCAGGAATACCCTGAAGGTGCATCTGTCAATGACAAGAAGTTCATGAGAAGGTTTGCGGAAAAATTCTTCCTCAGCAACGACATTCTCTACAAAATAAACCATGATTCAACTCTACTGCGTTGTGTGGATAAAGCTGAAGTAGAGAAGATCATGATAGAACTGCATGAAGGTATATTCGGAACACATTCCAGTGGACACACCATGGCAAAGAAAATCCTTAGGGCAGGATATTTCTGGTCCACAATGGAAGCCGACTGTTACCAACATTCTCAAACTTGTCATAAATGCCAGATCTATGCTGATAAGGTGCATATCCCTCCGGTTCCTCTGAACGTCCTGACGGCACCTTGGCCTTTTGCAATGTGGGGCATCGATATGATCGGTGAGATCCGACCGACGGCATCCAACGGGCATCGCTTCATCTTGGTAGCGATCGATTACTTCACGAAGTGGGTTGAGGCAGCTTCCTACGCCACGGTAACCAAGAGCGTCGTGGCACGCTTCATTCGGCATAACCTGATCTGTCGGTATGGCGTCCCAGAAAGGATCATTACGAACAATGGTACCAATCTTAACAACAAGATGATCACTGAGCTATGCGAGCAATTCAAGATACAACACCATAACTCTTCTCCTTACCGGCCAAAGATGAATGAGGCTGTAGAAGCAGCCAATAAGAACATCAAGAAAATCGTGCAGAAGATGACAGTGACCTATAAAGATTGGCACGAAATGTTACCGTTTGCTCTTCATGGGTACCGTACCTCAGCAAGGACGTCAACCGGGGCAACACCCTTTTCCTTGGTCTATGGCATGGAGGAAGTCTTGCCAATTGAAGTCCAGATACCCTCTCTCCAGATAATGAAGGATGCGGACTTGAGTGAAGATGACTGGATCCAGACTCGACTTGATCAATTAAACCTGATTGACGAAAAGAGACTCACTGCTATCTGTCATGGTCAGACGTACCAAAAACGGATGATCAGGGCCTTTAACAAGAAAGTCAGACCACAAGAGTATCAAGTTGGGGACCTGGTAATCAAACGCATCATCCTTCCTCAAAGTGATCCCCGGGGCAAATGGACCCCTACATAAGAAGGGCCATTTGTGGTTAAACATGTGTTCTCAGGAGGAGCCATGATTCTAACCACCATGGATGGTGACGACCTTCCTCACCCCGCCAATGCAGACATAGTAAAAAGATACTACGCATGAATAAAAGACCCGCTAGGTTGACATACCTAGGAAAAAATAAGGGCTTCCCGGCGAACCAAAAGGGTTCGGGCAAAAATAAGGGATGAAATGAAAAAAATCTGTACACCCGGCAAGTCGAAAACCTGAAAAGGCGGCTTGGGCAAAAATGGGTATCCCGGTGGACTGAAAACCCGAAAGGGCGGTCCAGGAAAAAGTTAGGGATAAAGCGTAACACTATGTCTCATTGGATCACCTTGCATCCAGAATTCGGCATCATTTATCTGGCTCAGACTTCGACATCGATCAATCAGCTTCATCTTCAACTAAGCAACAAAGTGATGACACGCTTAAAGACATAAAGGCGATAACAGAGTTGGAACCCAGTGGGAATATTATGCACATAGCTGTTTTGTTTCCTATTCAAATTGTATAAACTTTGTGTTATTCGGCGGCGTTCTCTTACTAGGACGTCAGCCTCTTGTACAAAAAACGCCTATTTACAGGCAAATTTCAAAATCAATACAGATTCAATTTTCCAAACAAATTCCCAATTGTTTTTCCTTTTTCTGTTTTGTCTTGCGAAGAACGTCCAATGTTCATTTTTGATATATGCATTTGACATTAAATTGCTAATTCATAAATACTTGCATATGAAACAAAAGACTAATTACAGGTGACACCAGAAACAGGGCAATGTAGAGTTGTCCAGGCAGTCTAGTTGCTTGGTCCGCCAAGGTACCAAGGTAGATTCAACTGAAGAATGTGACCAAGTTATCTCAACTCCCCACAGAGTAAGACAAGATATCAACACCCCAGTGCAATTCCAAGAGTTTCCCCAGGAAAATGGAATTCTTATCCCCAACAGGTCTTGAAGCTTATCCCCAGTAGATTCTGGAAGCCTATCCCCTGCAGAGTACAGACGTCTCTCCCGAGCTTTATTCAAAGTTATTCCTCACAAGGGCTTATAACTGGGTTATCCTCAACTAATTACCACGGAAGATCGCCTTCGGCAAAGGTCTTCCTATCCCCAGCGGAGTTCATCAAAGTTCCCCAATATAACTTGTCAACACAATCCCCAGCGGAGTTTATCATTGTCATCCCCAGAGGAGTTTATCTTTGTTATCCCCAGCGGAATCCATCATTGAAATCCTCAGCGGGCATCTCATCAAAACTTCAGTAAAGTATCTCTTCCACAGAGCAATTCCCCGCAGAGTAATCTCTCCAACAAGTGTATTCCTCAACGAAGTCATCTTCTCCTACCGGTGTATTCTTACAACCGTCATCCCCAGCGGAAACGAAGAACTCTACTCTTCAATGTCAGCCCAGGATTTAATTCCCCAGCTGGTCGTCAAGGATTTATTTTCCTAAGACGAAAATACATTCATAAACATTTCGCATTTCATACATCTTGCTTACATACATGATAAAGTGCATACAACACTATCTCATGTTGAACATCATAACATCATGCATTTCATACATCATGACATTGCATACAACTGATGTTTTGCCTTTTCAGGGAAAAAGACAACCCCAAAGACAATTAACTTCAACTGTCACAATTCCAGATTCGATTCCTGTATCTAGCCAGGGCACATCTGTGAGTGATCAGTTTCCAGACTCGATTCCTGTATCTAGCCAGGGAACGTCTGAAGAATTTGAAGATTTGATTCCTGTATCCAGCCAGGGCACATCTATCAACTACAACAATTCCAGATTCGATTCCTGTATCCAGCCAAGGCATATTTGTTGACGACTATTTCCAGATTCGATTCCTGTATCCAGCCAGGGCATATCTGTTGACGACTATTTCCAGATTCGATTCCTGTATCCAGCCAGGGTATATCTGTTGACGACTATTTCTAGATTCGATACCTGTATCCAGCCAAGGCATATCTGTGAGCGTCTGATTGTAGATTCGACACCTGTATCTAGCCAAGGCATGCCTGCATGAAGAGATTGAAGATCAAACACCTGTAACAAGCCAGGAAAACATCTGTCTTTCTCAAAATACACAAGTTCTCGCTAAGGAATCTCTTATGCGATCAACACTTCCAAATGGCATCTATAAGCCCATTCCCGACAAGGTTCTGTCACCTCTCCAGATGGCATCTATAAGCCCATCTCCCTATCCACCATCTCTCCAAATGGCATCTATAAGCCCATTCCCGACATCACATTTGCTGATACTCCAACATGCGAGTGCAAATTTCCGGGCACTCTAGTGTCCAATCTCCTTTTACCCTCGAGTCACGAAAGGCAAACTTGCCAATCTAACTCTTCAGGTTCAAGAAGATTGAACAGGGGCAACTGTTGTACCCCAAAATTTTCCCTCCCATTTCCTCAACATTTTCTCATCACAACCCTTGGAGCTCAAGATCCAATTAGGGTTTCCTCTTCTCAAGACTTCTCCTTGCACTGCTGACTCAAATTAGGGTTTGTGTTTGCACAAAGATATTTTGACCTAAAATGCCTAAGTTGACTTTAATACTTCATTTTGGACTCCCAAGTTTATCCATACCAAGTTTCAAGTCTTGATTCCAAATTTTGCCCAGTCAATTGGACAGTTGACCTAGAAATCAGCTGTATTGGGGGAAAAGTCAACTGTGGCCAATTGACAGTCAAATCTCATGAAAATTGACCCACATCAACATTATGAACTCACATGGACCATTTCATCAAGTTTGGATCACAATTCCACAAGAAGTTTGATCAGATCACCCAAAGGGCAAAATGGTCATTTTTAGGGTTTTGACTGCACAAAGGCAAGTTTTGACTGTTTGACCTAGCCAATGGCAAACCAAACTCACATATGGACTCAAGGACCCCATGGAATTGTCTTGACATGCTCAACAAGTTCAAAAGATCCCAAATACACAAGATTGACAGTTGAATTTCCCAGTCAATTGATCAATTTTGACTGTATACTGAAAAGTCAAACTTTGACTTTTTGGTCAAAATCAAGTGTTAAGATTCATTTTTCATCAAAACATGCCAAATCATGAAACTTGTTCATCAAGAAATCAAGAATTGCAAATTAGGGTTTGAAATGAAGATTTTTCATAACTTAGAATTTTTCTAAGTTATGAAAAACCCTAATTATTTCCTAACTTTGCCCCACTTTCTCACCAAGATTCATTTGGATTCAAGCAAAAGTCAAAACATGAAAGTTGTAGCCTATTGCAAAATCTACAACTTTGATTCACAAAGTTTTCCCAAAAGAATCTTGAAGCTCAAGTTACAATTTTTGGAACAAGGGTACCAAACCATTCTTAACTTAGAGAAAATTTGACCTATTTTAGACAAGGTTTTTACCTAACTTCAAGACTATTTTTCATATACTTCCACTTGGAATTTCAATTTTCATTTCAAATATGGATTGTAGTACACATTCCAAGCTTTCCAAAATGTCCAAGAACTCATCAAACAACCTCATGGTTAGGGAGAATCGAATTTGGAAAGTTGGGAAAAACTCACTTTTGATTTGGTCAATTTACATGTTCATACATTTGTGCCATTTTGAATTCAGCATGCTTTCCTTGATTACAGGTCCTATATCTCATCTACACTCCAAAATTTAATGCCAATCCTTTGTTCCAAAGTGTTGTTCTATGAGTTCAAACATTATATGCAAGTTTAATCCATTTTTAGATAAAGCATAATATCCATTTTGGAAAAGTTGCACTTTATGTCAAAATGCAAATCCAAGCAAGTACAGTTCAAATCTCCTTGTCACCAGTTTATGGGCTAATTGCACTGATCAAGACTAAGTGGTAAAGCATAGAATGGGGGCCTGTACAGGCTAGAAACACCAAGTGGACATTTGTTGCTTAAAGTGTAAGAAACATAGCATAACATACAAGAACTTTCATCTCAGCTAACACAAGCTTAAAAAAGACTTTGTACACTTTCTAAACATCCTAACTGAGCTAGAACACGAGTTAACCACCTCCATTGCCTTCCAAAACACAGAATCACCCTCAAACTGCCCAAACAGAGCACCTGCTGCAGTTTGAGTTCCAACTCTCATTCCTTTCATGCATTCTTGCTAAAATCACTTCAAACATATCCCACAACATCCCTTGAAGCTATTCCAAACCTCAAACACGACCTGTAACACTCCCATTCAACATCACCATTTTCATTTTCTTGTTTTGCAGTTGAAGTTCCATAGCACGATTCAAAAGGTTTCAAGACAAAGTAAAGCTTGGAATAGCATCCCTGGACATCAAGGAAGTTGTACCAATCATCACCTTGCATTGAAGACACCTCCATCACCAGATACAACTTCAACTGAACAGGTAAGTTCATGAACTCGTATCTCTCTATCCAGGCATTGTTAGCTTTAGGTTTGTGAAGAAAACATGTCACATTCATAGCCCTGAACATGCCCATGTAATTAGATTTCATTTATATTATGTATGCTTAGAGAATTTTAAGTCTGAACATTGAATAAAATTTAGGTCAGGAATTGGGGGAGAAGAAATTCTCTCTCATTTCTGAGAGTTAGATTGACTTCTTTATATGTCTAGAATCGTGGCTTCAAGCTCTACAAGTTTTATGTTGGAAGATTTGGCAAAAGATCAAAGAATCAGGAGTTAGGGATTTGAGAAGAAAGGCGCGTGTTTTTGAATATGTTTGTCTGAAGGTTGAAGACAACAACCTTTGGGCTGGGCCTGATTTGTCATTTCTGTTTACACCCTATTTTCACTTTTTAACCCCTCTGGCCCTTTATGCTTATTTTTATGATTTTTTGATCTTTTCTTTTTTGTCTTGACTTATTTATTTTTTCTTATAATATTAAAAATATAAAAAAAATATTTTTACACCATTTTCATATTTATTAGGCATTTATTTGTTTAAGTTGATATTTGTACATAAATAAATAAATAGATATACTTTTATTCAAAAAATACTAAAAATAATGCAAACACTTTTATTTTTCATTTTTTATTTTATTTTATGTTCTGAAAATATTTTATATAAAATATACTTTTTTCATAAATATTAAATATTATTATTTTGTATATATAATATATATATTTAATAAATAATACAAATACATACATATTTATTAGCATATTTAGGAAAAAATACAAAATATATACATTTTATTTTTTATTGATATTTAACATTAAAAAATACCTTTTTGACAAATATACTTCATTTTTATTTTATTTTTGTATATAATAAATAAATATTGTACATATTAAATAATTAATACTTTTATTTAATAAATTAGGGTTTTGCCCTAAACATAAAAACTCCAATAAAAATAATACTTTTTATTTTGTTTATTTGACATATAAAAATACTTTTTTCTCATACATATAAAAAACCTTTTTGCATCTTGCATATTTATTTTATTTCCATTTAATTTGTGCAATTAAATATCTTGTAAATAATTCCAAATTGATGTAATAGTCTAGGTTTAAATTCCTTGTCAAAATACCCCCATTTGAACATTTGTACCCCCCTTCCCATATATTGTGTTGTAATAGTTTAGGACTTTATTTTTCGCACTTTATTGCTTTCTAAATATACCATGTTAGAATTAGGGTTTGTATGCGAATCAAAAATAATAAAAATAGTTTTACCTAATTTCAAGATAAACAAGCATGAAAATGGACAACACTAATCACACTTGCACCCCTAGGGCATTCCACTTGTTGCCTTCAATAATGGGCCATATTGCATGTTAGGTCTCTTTGGGCAAAACAAACATTCAAATGATCATAGTCCCTCGATGACGCTTTCGAAAGTTGCCTAAAAAATGATCAAGTCCCTTAAAGAAAACATTGCCCAAAGATACTTGGCACCATTGCAATTATGGTCTAAACGATGACCCGCGCCCGTCCCTTTCACATCCTAACACAAGATTGTCCACCAAATGCAATGGTGGAACAAAATTGTTAAAAGGGTTAAAACATAGCAAAGATCTTTGAGAAATTTAGGAGTAGACAAACTCTTAGTTACTTGAATCAAACTTGCAAAACAAAATACTTGCCTATTTTCTAAACCACACATCACTACACTTTCAAAACAACTTTCAAAAAACAAATGAAAACCTTTTCAAAAGACATACACCTTTGTATACATCCCAACATGGATCATTACAAAGGTTGCCACCACATTGGCCTCTTTTCAAAACATTTTCAAATCCACACACACAAAGCACCATTTCAAACAATTGAAAATAAAGGCAAGTTGATCTAAGCAAGTAACTAAGAGCCCATGGATAACCATGGATAGAAAGGGTGCTAATACCTTCCCTTTCTATAATCTACTCCCCGAACCCAAGAAAACATCTCAAAGGTTTTTGCTGTGCTTTTTAACCTTTCCTTAGGATAAAATAAAAAGTCGGTGGCGACTCTTGCTCAACCGAAACATTTGCGAAAACAAACTCAAAACCATAGTCAGTTCTCCCACCGTATCACACATATTAGCTAACATTTTACCCTTTCCAGGATAAGGTTAGTCAACAGCTACCATTAACAATGTTCAAAGATTTTTCAGATACAGTTCAGATACACTCCAGATACAGATGCCATTCTGATACTCATTCAGATTCAGCTTTCGGATACAATTCAGATACGCTCCAAACACGGATGCCATTATGATACTCATTCAAATTCAGCTTTCAGATACAGTTCAGATACGCTCCAGACATGGATGCCATTATGATACTCATTCAGATTCAGCTTTCAGATACAGTTCAGATAATCTCCAGACACGGATGCCATCCTGATACTCATTCAACTTTCAATTTTCAGATACGGTTCAGATACGCTTCAGACACGAACGCTATTCTGATACTCACTAATTTCAGATTACAGATACGGTTCGGAAATCATTTATGAATGGCATCTTTAAGCTCGTTCCCCCTACCATCGACCATCACATCACCGAGTGCAAATTTCTGGGCACTTTAGTGTCCAATCATCTTCCACCTTCGAGTCACGAATGGAAAAACTCGCCAATCCAACTCTTCAGTCTTAAGAAGATTGAACAGGGGAAGTTGTTGTTCCCCAAAATTTTCCCTCTCATTTATCAAGAATTTGCTCACAAGATCTGCCTTGACTCAAGACTGCACTAGGGTTGATCAGCTTAAAACACTTCCTTAAGCAATGATGACCAAAATTAGGGTTTGAGATTGCACAAGGATATTTGAAATTTCAATGCTTCATATGACTTTCATGGATCATTATGGACCCCCAATATTACTCATGTCAAGTGTCAAGCCTTGGATCACTATTTTGTTCAGTCAATTGAGCAGTTGACCTAAAAATTAGATGTGTTGGAGAAAAAGTCAACTATGGCCAATTTACAGTAAAACTTCATAATATTTGATCCACATCAACATTTTAAACTCATATGTATCATTTGATCAAGTTTGGACCATAATTCCTCAAGAAATTTGATCAAATATTCAAAAAGGGCAAAATGGTCAAAATTAGGGTTTTGACTAGGAAAGGGCAATTTCTGATTTTTAACCTAGCAAATGATCAATTGGTTTAAGGCATGATTTCAAGAGTCCAATTTCATCATTTTTACCTAATTACATGGCTCAAAACATTGCAAGTCCAATGGATTGACAGATAAATTTTTCAGTCAACTGATTAAAAAGTCAACTGTATACTGAAAAGTCAAACTTTGACTATTTTGGTCAAAATTCAATGTCAAAAATCACAATTCATCAATACATGTCAAAATATGAAACTTATTCATCAAGAAATCAAAAAGTCAAGATTTCATTTTGAAAAGTCAAAGTTTTCTAACTTAGAAATTTTTTCTAAGTGTTTAAGCTTCATGTTTTTTCATAACTTTAAGCCAATTTTTCACCATGATGCAAGAGGATTGAAAAGAAACTTACAACATGAAAGTTGTAGATCTCCATGAAATATACAACTTTTCTTCACCCAACTTCTCCCAAAAGTGCTTGGATCTCAAGTTATAATTTTAAGAATACATGGTCATGAAACAAAAAACTTAGTGAAATTTTGCCCTAATTTGGTCAGGATTTTGACCCAACTTCATGGCACTTTTTCATATAGTTCCAAAGGGAATCATTAAAAGTAATTCAAATATGGGTTGTAGAGAACATTGCAAGCTTCCTGAAATGTCCAAGAAATCCTTGAGATCATTTTTTAGTAAGGAGAATCGAAGAGATGAAGTTAGGTTTTTATCACTTGAATTACAAGTCATTTTGTGATGAACAAGTTCAAAATTCAAAGTTATGCTGCATAACCTCTACTTTTCAGGCCTCAAACTTGTTAGGAACTCCATAATTAATTGCTTTCACATCTGTTAGAGGTCTCATTTCAAGCATTCAATGCAAGGCCATGCTTTATATCCATTTTGGGAAGAAAGTGCACATTGCCATTTTGATAAAGTGACTTTTTGTACAAAACTTGTTCTTGAGCCTTGCACTTGTTCTCTTCTGATCATACATGTCTCATAACACAAGAGAAAAGGTTTAGACACTTACAATCACCTATCCCATGCTTGTACTTCACATTGAAACTTATTTTCCCACGTTTCTTCAAAATCAAAGTAACCTAGCAATTAGCTTGAAACTTGTACTTCTGATTGTCCAAACCGTTCCAACCCTTTTGCTTATACATACACAAACCATTTACCACAAAACACACAAAGGCTTAAGCCCTGAAAACACCTAGAACATAGAATCACCAAAAACACTTCAAAACCTGTCATTTCTGAGTTTTAAAGACAATCTTCTAATCTACTCGTGCGTTTCTTGTCCTTTTCCTTTCAAAAGCTTCTAAACAACATACACAAACAATCCTAACACCTACAGCACCATTGTAACACCTTAATCATCATCCACCATTTTCAAATACAGAGCTTTGCACTTGGACTTCTCCTGAACTCCTCAGGCACTTTCAGTTCAAGCTAAGCATCCCATTAGCTTCCTGGGAACTTGAGGAAGCTAACCCAATGATTGGAACTCACTGAAAGCTTCTCAAATTCCAAACCCGATACCCTCTTGCAAGGTAAGTTTTCTAACTTTGGAACTATTCATACAGGCATCATCAATGATTTATTTGTGAATGAAACATGTAGATATCATTGCCCTAAAGCTAACCATGTCCATAGTTTCCATTAATTTTGCCTGAGCTTAGTGAATTTTAAGATTGAATTTTCTGAGATTTTTAGGGTTCAGATTAGGGCCAATGAAATTCATGTTTGTCTTTGATCTATAGTTTTAATGCTTTACATTTCTGAAATCGTGAGGAAATTTGCTACAAGTTTCACGTTTACAGTTTTCATTTTTGTTGAGATTTGAACAAGTTACAGAGGTTATGGCTGGGCGTGAGGTTGAAGATGAAGTTGGTCTCAAGAACGTGTTTACCATATATATTTATGGTTTGTTTTGCATTCTGACTTCCTTTTTGGCAGCGCTGGGCCTCCTTTAGGCCTTTTTTTCTTATCTCTAACCCCTCTTGCAGGCTATCAACACCCCTGACCCAGTTTTTATTTTCTTTTCTTATTTTCATTTTATTTATTTCCTTAATTATTTTTCTAATACTAAAAAATCATAAAAAATATATAAATAGTAGATTTATATTTTAACATAGGTTATTTATTTTTTCTCACACAAAAATTATTTTATTTAATCATACTTTATTTTATTTTGACTAATTGTTTTGTAAATTTAATTAAAAAACTAGGTTTTTTATTTATTTTCTTTTACACCAATTAAAATATATTATTTTAATATAAAAAAGGGGTCAAAATTTTTTTATAATACTATAAATTATTTTCAAGACAAAAATACAAAAAATACTTTTCTTAAAGTTAATTTCTTTTTAATCAATTAATAGATTTAGGGTTTTATTAAAAATATTTTCTTAGTAAATTTAGGTTTTACTTTTAATTAAATATTTTCTTTTAATTAATTAGGTTAAAACAAATTCCCTTTTCCTAAAAAATCCAAACAAAAATATCCATTTTCTTCACATTTGCATTCTTGTATATTTATTCATTATGTACATTATTTATTTCAATTCTTGTACAAATTCCATTTGGTTGTAATAGATTAATTAGGTTTATTTTCTTGCAATCCCCATTTATAATTTGTACACCCCCTCCCACAAGTATTGTAATAGCGTAGTAATTTTAAATTCCACAAATTATCACTTTATATACAATTGCTAGTAATTAGGGTTTGTATGGAAAGACTAAAACCAATGCTTAGAAAACCCTAATCAAAGACAAAATCAAGCATGAAAATAATACACTTGCACACAAGTACCCTTAGGGTAAAATCCACTTGGTCGCCTTTACAAAATGGCCATATTACGCATGTGAGGTATCTTAGCAAAAACAAAGCAAAATACAAGATCATAGTCACTCGATGACGCTATCTATGTTGCCTTTCAAATAATCTTAGTCCCTAAAAGAGAATGCTAAGATACCTTGTAAAATTTCTAATCATGGTTATACGATTACCCATGCCTGTCCCGTTTACATCCAAAGATAGGGTTACTTACCAAATCAATGGTGAGATAACAATGTCAAAGGAAAAGGAAATGAACATGAAAGACTTTTGAGTATGTAGAATGCCCCTAGTTACTTTTCCAATTTCAAAACAAAACATCCTTGCTATTTTCAAAACAAACACCTACAACTTCAAAACATCTTACAAAACTTGAAAACATTTTCAAAAGATGAAACACTTCGTATACATTCTTACGAACGAGAATCATTACAAAATTTTCCTAAACAATGGCCCCTTTACAAAATACTTTCAAAAACCACACAAAACACAATTTCAAACAAAATAAAGTGATCTATCAAGTAACTAAGAGCCCATGGAAAACCATGGATGAAAATGGTGATAATACCTTCCCTTTTCATAATCTACCCCCCGAACTCAAGAAACAATCTCAAAGGTCTTTCCTGTGCTTTTTCACCTTTTCTTTTGGATAAAAGAAAATTCGGTGGCGACTCTTGCTAAACGTAACATTTGCGATCAAACGCAAAAACTTCAAGTCAGTTTTTCCACCGTATCACTATTACATATCCCAAAAAAAGACTAAAAGATAATTACTCTTGAATAAAAGTAATAGGAACAAAGTTTTTGGCCTCCCAATTGTTGAGTCCACCACTGATGGTTGTGAAGACCCACTTTTCTATATCACAATCGCTATCATTATCCTCCAATGCATTGGCTTCATGGTTGCTAATGTGTAGTGGTGGTTTCCCGGCGTGAGCACGACAAACAACTCTCTGGGCTCCTTAAGTAAAACCCAAACCAAACTTGTTAGATTTATAGGGAATGTCTAGAAGTTGGCCCCAAATGGTACACCCACCTTCTTCAACTACTGTTTTGGCATCCCTCAGAGAAGCCATCTTCAGCAGAGGTCTAGTAGTCTTTTGAACACTAGTAGCAATCTTGGTCGCAGCAACTGTCTATGGAACCTCCTCAAAGTTATGACAGGGGGTCTCAATGAACTCGCTGTCCATTTCAACATACCTGAAAGATTTCAGGTGGCTCACCATGTATTCCTCCTCACCATGGACTGTGATAATCTTTCCATTGACTGGGTACTTCAACATCTGATGCATGGTAGAAGTAACAACACCAGCCCCATGGATCCAGTGTCGACCCAATAAGTAGGAATAAGATGGGAATATGTCCATCACGTAGAAAGTGGAGTCAAAAGTATGAGTACCAACTTTAATAGGGATTTCCACCTCCCCATGCACCATTATTTTGGAACCATCAAAGGCCCTCACCACAATGTTACTGGGCTTCAGCGTGAGTCCTTCACAATCCAATCTGTCCAAAGTGTTCTTGGGTAAGACATTCAACGACGAACCTGTATCTACTAGAACATGAGCTAGGGTAGTTCCCCTGCACTCAATGGAGACATGCAGGGCATCATTATGTTTTCTTTCCTTGGGAGTTAAATCAGCGTCGAAAAAACCCAGTCCATTATCAATAGTCAGGCTGGCAACACAATTCTCAAATTAATCAGTGAAGCTCTCTTGCGGCACATGGGAAGACTTCAGGAATTTTACTAAAGCCTTAGCATGGGCTTCAGAGCACAAAAGTAAGGCCAGCATTAAGATCTTTGAAGGGGTATGTCCCAACTGCTCCACGATGTTGTAATCACTTTCCTTTATTATCTTCAGTATGTGTTCCATTTGTTTTTTAGAAGCCTCCGGAATGACTTCTTTGTGCGTCTTCGTCTGGACAGGCTCAACCAATACCTCTTTGCCCCGAGTCTCAGCCGACTCAGTGGCAGGGATAACAAGGATAACAGTAGGAGCAGCAATGGGAGTACTAGGAAGAGTAGCAGCAGGAATAATTACAGGAGTAGCAACAGTCTTTGGAGACGTTTCGGGAGGGAAAACTCTTCCGCTTCTCGTAATTTTACTGGTCCAAACGATGTTGTCGATGTCATGATCAGTACCTTCAGCAACTTTATCTTCAATAGCCAATAGGTCTTTCTTGACGCCATGGTAATAGACGTCAGCCCCATAATGCCAGGAAACAGCTTTATCAGAGGAATATGGTATTGGCCCAAGAAGGGTGATGATCAAGGGAGAAAACTTGGGTCTTTTGGTGGAGACCCTGGGAGGATTGTTGGAAATGGTAATTATTGAAACATTTTCACACAAATTACTTGCAAGGGGAACTTTCTCAAATAGAATTTATTTGTTAACCATCAGGTGATGGAGGCCCATCTTTAACAACAAACAACCATTTGGTAAAGACATACATAAGTGGCAACCTTCACCACAACCTGAAAATAAACCGACTCGCAACAGATTCCTTTTAACAGTCAGAAAAGGAGTAGCTAATTCATCCATAGAAGAAACAAATCGGTCATCGTCAATAACATTGACACCCTGGCCATGTTTGAGCATTGGCACAGCTATTACATTAGGTTTCTCTAGAAGGTCAAATTCAATCTCCTTCGCCTCGATAAGATTATGCACCTTGTTTTTTAGTGCCCAACAATCGTTTGTATCGTGCCCCGCACTTTCGGAATGGTAGGCACATCGAGCATTTGGATTGTAGAGAGGAGATGTAGTATTGTGATTCTTAGGGGCCTCCTTTAGAGTCACCAAATTGGATTTCATCAAATGTGGCAAAGTCTAGGATAAGGTTATGTTGATCTGGGTGAACTGTCTTCTGGGCGCATCCGGCCTACGCAGATTGTTTCACTGTTGGTTTGATGCGGGATTGGAAATCATACATTCCCTACTATCGGGCGACATTCATTTTTCTTCTGATTTCTTTGGCCGTAGGCAGCACTAACCTCCTTCTTTCTAGTGAAATGTTTCTTTGCTGTACAGGATGATGCATCTCTCTGGATATTACCATTTTTAATACCAACTTCTACTCGCTCACCGGTTAGTATCAGTTCAGTGAACTCAATAGAAGAGCTTCCAATCATATGGTTAAAGAATGGACCAGACAACGTGCCTAAGAACATGTCCACCAGCTCTCTATCAGACAAAGAAGGTTGGACTCTCCCTGCAAGGTCTCTCCACTTTTGGGCATAATTTTTGAAACCTTCTCCATAACCCATAAACATACTTTGCAATTGTGTACGAGTTGGGGTGAGGTCAGCATTATATTGGTACTGCTTGTAGAAAACGACATCCAAATCTTCCTAATTGCAGATATTGGTTCTCTCTAGCTGATTGAACCACTCTAGCTGCGTCCCTGCCAAACCTTCTTGGAAGAAATGTACCCACAGATTCCTATCAATGGTGTGGGGTTGAATCTTCCAGACATATGACCTTAAGTGCAACACAGGACAAGAGACACCGTCGTACTTAGAAAATCTGGGGACCTTGAATTTCTGCGGAATGACCACGCCTGAGACCAATCCTAGCTCTTCAAAATCCAGCCCCGGTACCCTCTGGATCTCCATAGCATTGAGATGATCCTCCAACTGTTTTTATTTATCATCAGCAAGAGGATACTTCTCCTCAGAATAGTCAGCTTCATCTTCCTCAGACCCTGGGTTGTTGTTTTCTTCCACTGGCTTCTCTTCTTGATTGTCCCCCTCATTTAACGAAGTTGCGAAATCTAGAGCTCGCTTAGCGGGTCCTCTGAAACTTCTACCTAAATTCAAGATGCAAACTGGTTTCTTTTCCTTATTGGTCTTCTCTTTGATGATCAGAGCTTTCATATCTTCTTGTCCCTTAGCCAGAGCCAAGAACATTTGTTGGAACTAAGCATTTTGAGCTTGAAGGTCCTTCACGTCTTGTTCAAGAGCCATTTCTTTTGCTGAAATAAACAGCGAAAAGAATAAGAAACCTGCCTCGAAATACCTGCTTATGCAATGATATGCATGTTAATGTTTATGCAATGTTTTCAAGGTCTTTTAAGATTTTAAATTTGCTTAAACAAAGAAAGAACAAACATTAATTGCATTCATAAGTTTTAATGATTACAACGATGCCTCTTGGGCTTACAATGGAAGCAACAAAGATAAAATGAAACTCCTAAATCAAACAGGACTCAGGCCTCCCATGAGCGCATCCTCTTTGGTGCAATGTAGGCATTCAAACTCTGTTCCTTATGCAGTTTCCCTGTAAGCCCCAAAACCTTCTTATAGCTTGCGTAGAACTGGGTTTGGAAACTGTCCCGCTCCTCTTTGAGTTGAATCCAAGATATTTTCAATTCCTCGAGAGTAGTCGACATGTCAGGATGGATAATAGTATGAGGTACATTTGTCTCGGCAATAGGTTCCATGATGATAGGCATGATTGCGGGTTAAGGCATCATGATATTTTGAGCGCGTGCTCACACCTACTTAAGATAAGGCTCTAAAGGGATGGAGTTCTTATGCCCTAATGTCTTTCTATCCACTCTGTTTACCATGCTCTAAGCTCGGATAAACCTCTGACGGTACCCTTGGACATCATTCTCATAGTCAAATGCAATTTCTTGGACCAGTGTATCATGAGGACCGTCCCTCATAACATACCCAAACTGCCACAAAGCCAAACAAGGGTTATAAGTGATTCCTCCCCTAATGCCTAGGAGAGGGACATTAGGGAATTCCCCACAGCGATTAATGATGGTAATGTTTTCCATAGATCAAGGACACCAATTGTGATATGGTGGGAGAACTGACTTGAGGTTTTACGTTTTGTGTTCGCAAATGTTTCGGTTTAGCAAGAGTCGCCACCGACTTTTTATTTTATCCTAAGGAAAGGTCAAAAAGCACAGGAAAGACCTTTGAGATATTTTCTTGGGTTCGGGGAGTAGATTATAGAAAGGGAATGTATTAGCACCCTTTCTATCCATGGTTATCCATGGGCTCTTAGTTACTTGTTTAGATCACTTTCTTTTCTTTTCAATTGTTTGAAATGGTGCTCTTCAATTGTTTTAAATGGTGCTTTGTGTGTGATTTGTAAAGATATTTTGAAAAGAGGCCATCGTTGTGGCAACCCTTGTAATGATTCTTGTTTGAATGTATACAAAGGTGTTTTTATCTTTTGAAAAGTTTTCAATGTTTGAAAGTAGGGTTTTGAAATTGTGTTGTGAAGTGTGTTTGAAAATAACAAGGATGTTTTTGCAAGCTTTTGATCAAGTAACTAAGAGCTATCTACCCTATTTTACTCAAAGATCTTTCTTATGTTTTTAACCCTTTTAACAGTGTTGTTTCACCATTGTATTTGGTGAACAACCTTGTGTTAGGATGTTAAACGGGACAGGTGCGGGTCATCGTGTAGACCATGATAGCAATTGTGTCAAGTATTTTTGGAAATTTTCTTAAGGGACTTGATCATTTTGTTTAGGCAACTCAGATAGCGTCATCGAGGGACTATGATCTTTTGTTTTGTTTTTGTTTTGCCAAAGTACTTAACGTGCATACCATGGCCCATTTTTGAAGGCAACAAGTGGATTGTAACCCTAGGGGTGCAAGTGTGCATTGTGTTTATTTTTTCATGCATTTTTATCTTTGATTAGGTCAAACTAATTGTTGGTTTTGATTTGGCATACAAATCCTAATTCTCTAAGCATGGCATAATTGAAAGCATTTAAGTGCGTGAAAATAAATCTATGCTATTACAACTTTGATATAGGGAGGGGGGTACAATTTTGAATAGGGGATTATTTTGCAAGAAATTAAAATCCTAAATTATTACAACCCAATTGAATTTACAATGCATAATATTTAAATGTACAATATTTAAATAAACAAAAATAAACAAATATTAAATAAAAATGTATTATTCAAAAAAAAGTTTTTTATGTATGCAAAGTATTTTTAAGTGTAAAGAAATATGAAGGAATAATAAATAAAAAAGGATTAATTTTAATTTTATTAAAGGGGTAAACCCTAATTTTCTTTAAGAAAATGATATTATTTATTATTTATATACAAAAATATGTTGATATGTACAAAAATGAAATATATTAAAAAAAATGTATTTTTTAGCATAAAATATAAAAAGGGTAATATTTATATATTTTACTCTAATTATTTAATAAAATAAAGGTATATATTTATATATATATATATATATATATATATATATATATATATATATATATATATATATATATATATATATATATATATATATATATATATATATATATATATATATATATATATATTATTAAATATATTAAATATGTATAAAATAGAATAAAATATTTACAAAAATAAAATATATTCAAGAAAATGTTTTCAATGTGAATAAAAATAAGAAATGAAAATAAAAGTATTATTTACATTATTTTTAAATTTAAACAAAATAATATAAAAGTATATAAAAGGTTTTAATGCTAGTAATAATTAAAATAAATACCAAATAAATGTAAAAAATTATAAAAATATTTTTGGATCATTTTTTATGTTTGAAAATAAAATATCAAAGTCAGAAAAGAAAAGAAAAATGCAAAAATATCAAAATACAAGAAAATATGCTAGGGGGTGTGAAACTGAAAGAGGGGGGTGCCAAAAGTAGGAAGTAGCCAGGCCCAGCCCAGCTACTTCATCTTCAACCTCCGTCCAACAGAAATACGCGCGTGTCCAGTTCAAACTTGTATCTCCTATTCTAGTGCTTAAAAACAAAAAACTTGTAACATGAAAATTGTAGAGCATAATCACACGATTCCAACCATATAAAAAACTTAATCTAACTCTCAAAGACCAGAGAGAATTTCTCTGGCCCTAATTTCTAACCTAGTTTTTTCAGAAAGTTCATGGATGAAATTCTCTCAGCACATTTAATATAAATGAAAACTGAGCACATGTATGGTTTCAGGGCAATGAGTACAACATCTTTCATTAACAAACCTAAGGCTAAATGTTCCTAAATAGAGAGATAAAAGTTCATAAAAAACCTATTTCAGTTGGACACGAGTTGGACAATGCAGCAACTTTCAGTGAGGCCTGAGGTTCTTTTAAGCTTGCTTGATGTTCCCTGAACCTTTCCCAATGCTTAGTTTGTTTTGAAATGGCCTGAATCAACCTCTAGAAGTCAACCTGCATAAGCTTGAAACAGAAATGGTGAACACTATAATTGGAGTTACAGTTGGCAATGGAGGTTTGGGACAGCTTGAATGAGTTGAATGGAAGATGTTTGAAGTGGAAAGGAGCAAAACGCACGAGCAAAATGAGCTATGGCACTCAAGTTGCAGCAACTGCCCTGTTTTGCAAGTTTTTGGTGTTTTGGTGTTCAAGGGTGTTGGAGGGATGATTGGCTCGTGTTTCTGGCTTACAAGGATGTGTAAAACTTGTTTGAGACCTTGGCTTAAGTTGAATATATCAGATATGTGTGTTATTGACCTTTTGCACAATGACTTGTTTTTGAAGTAAAAGTGAGAAGTGACCATGCTATGGCCTGTACAGGCTAGCTCCAAGCATGAACAGAGTTGGTGTACTATGCCTGAGATTAGGGAACTTTGTTTGCAGCAAAAGGCTTGGTCCAATGCTTAAGAGAAACAAATTTGCAAAAGTTATGCTTTATGAAAATGGAAGTGCAACCTTTATGCCAAAAATGAATTAATCCATTGTGCCAAGCTCTAATGGTCAGAATAACACCAACGTCCAATGTATTTGCATTCAATTTTTGAGTGTAAATTGGTTTAGAGACCTGTAATCAAGTACAAAGCTAGTTTGGTCAGATTTTGCAAGTTGTATGAACATGTTTTGGCCATGGTTACAAAGTGAGTTTTTGCCAACTTCAAGCATTCGATTCTCCCTAACCACAAATGTGTTTGAGGAGTTCTTAGACAATTTTGACATCTTGCAACATGTACTATAATCCATCTTTGAAATGCAACTTGAGACTCCAAGTGGAACTATGTGAAAAATGGCCAAGAAGATGGGTCAAAATCCTGCCTAAACTAGGGCAAAATTTCTCTAAGTTAAAAGTTTTAGGGACCCTTGTTCCAAAAATCATAACTTGATATCCAAGCTTCTTTTGAGAAAACATTGTGAGTAAAAGTTGTAGAATTTGTGATGGACTACAACTTTCATGTTTTAAGTTTTGTTTGAATCCATTTGCATCTTGGTGAAAATGTGGGACAAAGTTAGGAAAAATTAAGAAAATTTCATAACTTAGAAATATTCTAAGTTATGAAACTTTTTCAATTTCAAACCCTAATTTTCAATTTTGGGTTTCTTGATGAACAAGTTTCATAATTTGACACATCTTGATGAAAAATGACCTTTGGCACTTGATTTTGACCAAAAAGTCAAAATTTGACTTTTCAGTATACAGTCAAATTTTGATCAGTTGACTGAAAAATTCATCTGTCAATCCTATGCATTTGAGATCTTTTGAACTTGTTGAATAAGTCAAGATAATGTCATTGAGTCCTTGAGTCCATGGTTGAGCTTGATTTTCCCTTGGCTAGGTCAAACAATCAAAAATTGCCTTTGTACAGTCAAAACCCTAAAAATGACCATTTTTCCCTTTTGGTGATGTGATCAAATTTCTTATGGAGTTGTGGTCCAAACTTGATCAAATGGTTCATATGAGTTCATAATGTTGATTTGCGTCAAAATTCATGAGGTTTGATTGTAAATTGGCCACAGTTGACTTTTTCCCCAATACAACTGATTTCTAGGTCAACTGTCCAATTGACTGGGCAAAAATTTGATTCAAGGCTTGAAACTTGGTATGGGAAAACTTATGAGTCCAATATGAAGTATGAAAATCAATTTGGGCATTGTAGGTCAAAACATCCCTGTGCAAACTCAAACCCTAATTTGGGTCAACAGTGCAAGGAGGTGTCTTGAGCAGAGCAAACCCTAGCTTGGTCTTGGGTTCCAAGAGCCTTGTGATGAGAAATGTTGATGAAATGAGAGGGAAAATTTTGGGGTACAACATTTTCCCCTGTTCAATCTTCTTGAACCTTAAGAGTTAGATTGGCAAGTTTGCCTTTCGTGACTCGAAGGTAAAAGAGGATTGGACACTAGAGTGCCCGTAAATTTGCACTCGCCAAAATATTGTTGAGGGAATGGGCTTGAAGATGCCATTTGGAGATGGTAGAATCTTGCTGGAGATGGGCTTAAAAGATGCCATCCAAGAATGTTTGTTGAACTGCAATGTTGTAAGCCATAAGAATGAGCATCAAAATGGTATCCGTGTTTGGAATGCATTTAAACTGTATCTGGAGACTGAGTCTGTATGAGCAAAGGAATGGCGTCCGTGTCGGGAGCGTATCTAAGCTATAACTGTATTTGATCTTTGAATGAATATCAGAATGACTGCCGTGTCCGGAGTGTATCTGTATTCTGAATGGGTAACAGAGAAACATCTGTATATGGAGCGACTGTGTGCTGGGGATAAGTTCTGAATGAGTGACAGAATGGCAACCGTTTCTGGAGCGTATCTAGACTGTATATGAAGTTGAGATCTGTATGAGTAGCAGAATGACTTCCGTGTCTGGAGTGTATTTGTGTTGTAACTGGGATCTGAATAAGTGACATAATGACTTTTGTGGCGACTGCACTGGGGAGAATCAAACTTCTGGTGTAAGGGCCAGAATGGCATCCGTGTTTGGAGCGTATCTGAACTTGAAGTTGATAATTGAATTTGAATGAGAGGTAGAATGGCCGCCGTGTCTGGAGCGTATCTAGTCTGTATCGGATTGCTGAAGTCTGAATGAGTAATAGAATGACCGTCGTGTCTGGGGTGTATACATACTGTATCTGAATAGTTGTTAACGATAGCCTTTTAATCTTATCCTGAAAAGGGTAAAATGTTAGCTAAAACACAAAGTCATGTTGCGTGATATGTATGATGCAATGAACGGTGTTTCATCCATGTTTATGATACATGAATGTAATGGATGTGCATGTAAGCTGAGTAGCTGTCTTGCTGAGGAAAATAAATCTTTGATAACTGGAGATAAAGAAATCTTTGACTGCTGCCGGGGAAAAATAAATTCCTGACCGATGTTGAGGATTCAAAAGTCTTTGATTGCTGAAGACAAGAAATCCTTGCTGACTATTTGGGGCTTAGAGATCTTTGATGGTCGAGAATGAGAAATCCTGGGACCACTGATTGGGATTGAAAATCCTTGGTGACTGGTGGGGATTAACAAGAGCTTTGACAAAATTTTGTGGGTAATGAGAATCCTTCATGACTTTCCTGGGAAATAATGAAAACTCTGAAAATCTCTACTGGGGAGTTAATCCTATGAGGCTTCTGCTGAAGGAATGAGACCAAGAAACTTCGATTTGCTGGGAAATAACTCTGGGGGAGAGTGTTTACTCGGCCGGTGAAATCAGGAGTTTGGGTTGTACGCCAATCTACTGGGGAAGTTGGGGAAGAGGGTTTAGAACATTCTAGCTATGCCAGGGATATGTATTTCAGGGTTTTCGGGCTCTATTGGGGATCGGGAGCTTGAACTCTGATGGGAACTCTGAAACTTAACTCAGCTAGGGGATAAAGTTTAGAATACACTGGCTCAACTGGAGATCCTGAAATTTAACTCTGCTAGGGATGTATACTCCAAGGTTTTAGCTTTGTTGGGGATTTGAATGATGTACTGCAGGGGATTTCATCTGGAATAGCACAAAGATATCTTCCTACACCTTCAACCTACCAGTAATTATCCTTTCTCAATTTCGTTTTATTTGTAAGAAGTGATTATATTCAAATGCATATGCCTATTTAACAAAACTTTGGACGTTTTCAAATAAACATAAGTGTAAAAAGAAAGAAAGACAAGCAAATTTATGCACTTTGAAGTATCTTTGTATTGACTTTATTAAGTATCTTTGTACAAAGGAGACAGACTTCCTAGTAAGAGAATGTTATCATAAAAATTGAGAAAAAATTTATACAAAAGAAAGATGGCTATGCATAATAATTCCATGGGGTTCCCATTCTGCTATAGCCTTCACAACTCTGAGTATCTTGTCCATTCGCTGCTTCGTCCGCCGATGATTGGATTGACCAGAAACTTGGAGTCTGTTGGTGAAGAGATTGTTCTTAAAGTGATCCGACGAGACATAGTCATACGCTTTAATTCCCTAACTTTTTCCTGGACTGCCCTTTCGGGTTTTCGATCCACCGGGAAACCCTTTTTTTCCCAAGTCGCCCTTTCGGGTTTTCAACCTACCGGGTGTACAGATTTTTTTATTTATCCCTAATTTTTTCCTGAACCGCCCTTTCGGGTTTTCGATTCACCTGGATTCCCATTTTTGCCCAAGTCGCCCTTTCGGGTTTTTGACTTGTCAGGTCATTTTATGCGTAGTATCTTTTGACTATGTCTGCGTTCGCAGGGTGCAGCAAATCGTCGCCTTCCATGGTGGTCAGAATCATTGCCCCACCAGAAAAGATGCTCTTGATCACAAATGGCCCTTCGTAAGTAGGAGTTCACTTTCCCCTGGGATCACTTTGCGGCAAGATGATCCGCTTGATTACAAGATCTCCGACTTGATATACCTAATGTCTGACTTTCTTGTTGAAAGCCTTGATCATTCATTTTTGATACGTCTGACCATGACAAACAGCAGTGAGTCGTTTCTCGTCAATCAAATGAAGTTGATCAAGCCGGGTATGAATCCAATCGTCTTCACTTAAACCAGCATCCTTCATAATCCTTAAGGAAGGAATCTGAACTTCCATAGGCAAAACAGCTTTCATGCCATATACCAAAGAAAAGGGGGCTGCCCCTATTGAAGTACACGTTGTGGTACGATATCCATGCAGAGCAAACAGTAGCATCCCATGCTAGTCTTTTTAGGTGACTGTCATCTTTTGAATGATCTTCTTGATATTTTTGTTCGCGGCTTCAACAACACCGTTCATCTTCGGCCGATAGGGAGATGAATTGTGATGATAAATCTTGAACTGCTCGCACAGAGCTGTGATCATAGTGTTGTTCAAATTTGTACCATTGTCGGGGATACCGTACCGACATATGAGATTCTGCTTGATGAAGCGGGCAACCACATTCCTTGTAACAGAGGCAAAGGAAGCTGCTTCGACCCATTTGGTGAAGTAATCAATAGCCACCAGGATGAAGCGATGTCCATTGGATGCCGTGGGCTTGATTTCTCCAATCATGTCAATGCCCCATATTGCAAATGGCCAAGGAGCTGTCAGAATGTCGAGAGGAACAGGAGGAATATGTATCTTATCGGCGTAGACTTGGCATTTGTGGCAAGTACGGGAATGTTGATGACAATCAGCTTCCATGGTAGACCAGTAGTAGCCTGCCCTTAGAATCTTCTTAGCCATCGTATGTCCGCTCAAGTGGGTGCCAAATGTGCCACTATGTATTTCGGTCATGATCAACTCTGCTTCAACCTTGTCCACACAACAAAGTAGAACACAATCATGGCTACGCTTATAAAGGATGCCATTACTTAGGAAGAACTTGGCAGCAAATCTCCTTAAGAACTTTTTGTCATTGACGGAAGCTCCTTCAGAGTATTCTCGAGTCTGGAGATACCTTTTGATTTCATGAAACTAGGGTTGTTCCACTACTTCTTCGGTATTAATCTCATGACAGTGTGCAGGTTCGTCCATTCGTTCGATGGTGATTTGGGGAGCCTCATTATCCCAGTTGAGTTTAAACATGGAAGACATTGTAGCCAGAGCATCTGCTAGCTGATTTTCTTCTCGCGGAAAGTGCTCGAAAGTAATCTGCTCGAAATGAGGCAACAATGTCAGGACATGTTCTTTGTATGGGATAAGATTAGGATGTTTAGTGTCCCACTCTCCTTTGACTTGACTGATAACCAAAGCCAAGTCCCCAAATACGACCAAAGATTTGATTCCCAAGTCTATAGAAGCCTTGAGACCAAAGATGCAAGCTTCATATTCAGCCATGTTGTTGGTACAACTGAAAGAAAGTCGGGCAGTGAAGGGGGTATGGCAACCTTCAGGAGAAATGAGTACCGCACGGATACTGTTGCCAAGTGCATTTGAAGCACCATCAAAGTACAGGGTCCATCGGGATCCTTGTTCAGGTCCGTCATACGGTCCGTTACCTTCAATGTTGTCCAATGTCATGATGTCCTCGTCAGGGAAGTCGAATCTCATAGATTGGTAATCTTCGACGGCTTGATGAGCTAGATGGTCAGCTAGTACACTCCCCTTTATAGCTTTTTGGGTAGTGTACTGGATATCATACTCAGTCAGGATCATTTGCCATCTAGCGATTCTTCCAGATAAAGCAGGGTTCTCGAAGATATACTTGATCGGATCCATTTTGGAAATCAGCAAAGTGTTATGAGTCAACATATACTGCCTTAGCCGGCGAGCAGCCCATACCAAAGCGCAGCAAGTTTTCTCGAGCAGTGAGTAGCAAGTCTCACAGTCGGTAAACTTTTTGCTAAGGTAATAAATAGCATGCTCTTTTCGGCCAAACTCGTCATGTTGGCCCAGTACGCACCCCATTGAGTTATCCAACACAGTCAGATACATGATTAACGACCTTCCTTCGACGGGTGGCATCAAAATAGGAGGTTCCAGTAAATACTCCTTGATCTTATCAAAAGCAACTTGACAATCATTGTTCCATTCAACTACCTGATCTTTCTTAAATAGTTTAAAGATTGGCTCACAGGTAGATGTTAGGTGAGATATGAACCTCACGATATAGTTTAAGCGTCCCAAGAATCCTCTAACCTCCTTTTCAGTGCGGGGGGCGGGCATTTCATGTATAGCTTTTACCTTAGCTGGATCAACCTCAATGCCTTTGTTGCTGACAATAAATCCCAAAAGTTTACCAGACCTGACTCCAAAAGTGCACTTGCTTGGGTTCAGTCTGAGCTTAAACTCCTTCAACCTGACAAATAAATTTTGCAGATGATCGAGGTGTTCTTCTTTTGTCTGTGATCGGGCTATCATGTCATCTACGTAAACTTCAATCTCATGATGTATCATATCATGAAATAAAGCTACCATGGCGCGCTGATAGGTTACCTCGACATTCTTCAGTCCGAATGACATCACTTTGTAGCAGAAGGTACCCCATTGCATGACAAAAGTAGTTTTCTCCATGTCTTCGGGGGCCATTTTGATCTGGTTGTATCTCGAAAATCCATCCATGAAGGAAAATACCTTGTGTTGAGCTGTGTTGTCAACCAAGATGTCGATGTGTGGTAGTGGAAAATCGTCTTTAGGGCTAGCCCTATTTAAATCCCTATAGTCCACACGCATTCTGACTTTGCCGTCCTTCTTAGGTACGAGCACAATGTTAGCAACCCATTATGGATAGGAAGTAACAACCCGAAAGCCAGCGTTGAATTGCTTCATTACCTCAGCTTTGATCTTCTCAGACATGTCAGGCCTCATTCGGCAGACTTTTTGCTTGATCGGTGGACAGTCTTCTCTTGTAGGGAGACGGTGAACCACGATATCTGTGTCTAATCCCGACATGTCTTCATAGGACCAGACAAAGATCTCAACATATTCGTTCAACAACTGAACTAAGCGCCCTTTGACATCTAGTTCCAGGTTGGCACCCACCTTAACCTCTTTCTTGTCTTCCTCTGTTCCCAAGTTGATGGTTTCTAGCAACTCTTCATGAGGCAGAATTGCCCTCTCTTCTTGTTGCAAAAGTATGGCTAACTCTCTCGGCACTTCACAGACTTCGTCAACTTCGTACTCAACATGATTGACCAAATCCTCAGAGTCAACGAAGGCTAAAGCAGAATAGTCACCCATGGAATCCAGAGTGGATGGGTACCTGCATTTTGTGAGTGTGGGTGTGTGTAAGGGATAGCCATCCTTAAACAAAACAAGATGCAAAAGAAAATAAAAAAATGAACACAACAGTTTATAGATGAAAACGTCCAATGATTCATTAAAACATGGCATATGATAATGAAGAAAATCAAGCCCTTACAAATGGACCTATATGCCCCGGGCAAGGCATAAGGTGAAAATAGTGTACGAATTGTTTAGTTATTACAGACCAAAATAGGAAATTGTTCAAAGATAAATTACTGGTTGATGAAAGTGATGGGAATAAAGTCCTTTGCTTCCCAGTTGCCTAATCCTCCTTCAACGGTTGGAAATATCCAATCTTCAAAGTTGTCTTCTTCATCATCATCTTCTAAGGCATTAACTCCATGGTGAGTGATTTTTACGGGTGGTCCTCCAGCCTTGGAGCGACGCATAGCTTTCTGGCCAGCAGTAGTAAAACCTAGTCCGAACTTGCCCGTCTTATGGGGAAAATCAGGCAGTTGCCCCCACACTGTACTCTTTCCTTCTTTGATTACAGCCTCTGCGTCCTTGAGAGATGCCATCCTAGATACATGCTTGGGAACGATAGGCACATCAAACATTGTCTTCGCAACTGCTACCTCAGGAGAAACTTCCTCAAAATGTTGGAAAGGCGTTTCAATGAATTCGCCATCCAACTCCACATAGCGGAAGGAGTTGAGGTGACTTATCATGTACTCTTCCCCTCCGTGCACCGTTATAATCTTACCCTGAACAGGATATTTTAGCATTTGGTGTAAAGAGGATGTAACTGCCACGGCATAGTGGATCCACGACCTTCCCAACAAACACGAATATGAAGGACGGATGTCCATCACATAAAAGGTGGAGTTGAAAACTCCTGTGCCCACTTTGATAGGAATGTCAACCTCTCCATGGACCATTCTTTTGGACCCATCAAAGGCCCTAACCACGATATTACTTGGCTTTAGCACTAACCCTTCACAGTCCAAACGGTCTAACGCCTTCTTCGGCAGCACATTCAAGGATTAACCAGTATCAACTAAGACATGGGCAAGGGTGGTTCCCCTGCATTCTACTGAGACATGCAGCGCGTCGTTGTGCTTCCTTCCCTTGGGGGTCAAATCAGCATCGGAAAAACCAAGACCGTTATCAGCAGTTACGCTGGCTACGCACTCTTGAAACTGGTCAACTGAAGTTTCTTGAGGCATGTGTTCCGTCTTTAAGAATTTGATTAAGGACTTAGCATGGGCCTCAGAGCAAAGTAGAAGAGCCAACATGGAGATTTTGGAAGGGGTCTTCCCTAGCTGTTCCATGACGTCGTTGTCGCTCCTTTTGATTATCTTTAAGATTTCTTCCATTTCTTTCTGGGTGGTCTCGGGGATTACCACAGTCTGAGCCTTCATCCTGACAGGCACTTCTAGTATCCCCTTACCCTTATCAGTAGTATCAACAGAGGGTCTAACTTCAGGTACGTCAATTTCTTCAATTATCGGGCCTTGCACAAATGGCTTAACAGGCGCAGAAGCTTTGGAGGGTCCGAAGACTGCTCTGGGGGGAGCAATCTCTGGAGAGAAAATCCGTCCGCTGCGAGTTATCTTGCTTGTTCCTGCAATGTTCCCTATATCAAGGGTTTCATCTTCAGAATTCTCTTGGACTGATTCAATCTGTTTGATACCATGATAGAAAATTCCTCCTCCGTAGTTCCATGGTATCGTCTTGTCAGATTTATACGGGATTGGCCCCGGCATGGTGATTTTTAACGGCACAAACTTAGGATCAGGCGTAATCTTGACAGGCCTTTTGCAAGCCTTGGGAAGATTGTCGGAGATGGTTATTATTGCGATGTCATTGGTTGAAGTAGCAAAAGTAGCAGGAGTAACAGGAGTGAAGGTATCGGTAGGAGTCTTTTGGAAGAGTATCTCTTGGGTATCCATCAGGAGTTGGATGCCTGATTTCAACATTGGGCAGTCAGCTCGTATGTTTAAACAGAAGTAACCGTCTTTTCCACAGCCCGGGAATATCCCGTCTCTCATCAAATTCACTTTAATCACTGGTAACGGAGTCAAAAGGTCAGAAACATTGGTAACATGAAGGTCTTCCATAACGACATAAACATTATGACCGTGCTTGGGCATTGGGGAAGAAATCACATTTGGCTTTTCGGGCGCATCTAATTCTACCTCCTTGGCGTCAATCAAGTCTTGGATTTTGTTCTTAAGAGCCCAACAATTGTTGGTATCATGCCCTACACTGTCAGAGTGGTAAGCACACTTTGCATTGGAGTGGTAGTATGGAGAAGATGTATTAGGGTTCTTTGGTGCTTCCTTCAAATTGGTAAGATTCAGCTTTAGCAAATGAGGGAGCACTTGAGCTGGCGTCATGTTGATTCGGGTGAACTATTGTTGTGGCATTTCTACCCGTTATTGATTAGGTCTTGGCTGATTGCCGTGAGGTTGATCATTTGAAGAGTTTTGAATCATTACAGCCCCTACAGTTGGTCGGCGCCCCATTCCTCCTTGGCTTTTCTGAGAATAAACAGCAGGAGCTTCCTTCTTAGCTGGGAAGGTCTTCTTAACAGCGGTGGACGCGGAGGCATCTTTCTGAATCTTACCATTTTTAATGCCGACCTCGACCCTTTCACCAGTCAAAATTAGTTCGATGAATCCTGCGGAGGAACTCCCGATTAAATGATTGAAGAAAGGGCCAGACAGGGTCCCTAAAAACATGTCCACCAACTCTCTATCCGACAATGGTGGTTGCACCCTTCTCGCCATATCATGCCACTCCTGGGCATATTCTTTAAATCCTTCATTAGAAGCCATACCCATACTCTGTAGTTGAGTACGAGTGGGCGCTAAATCAGCGTTGTATTGGTATTGTCGGTAGAAAGCAGCAGCTAAGTCTTCCCAGTTATAAACCTCTGATCTCACGAGTTGATAGAACCAGACCAATTGTGTGCCTGCCAAACTATCTTGGAAAAAATGGACCCAAAGATCCTTATCAGATGAGTGGGGTTGGATCTTTCGGACGTAGGATCTTAGATGCATCTTTGGACACAACAGGCCACCATACTTAGCAAATGTGGGAACTTTGAATTTGGGAGGAATAACAATCCCAACGACCAACCCTAATTCTTCGAAATCTAAACCAGGTACCCTTTGCAACTCCATGGCTGCCAATCTATCTTCAAGATTTTTAAATTTAACATCCGCCGGGGGATATTGTTGTTCGGAGTAATCTTCGTCTTCTTCCTCTTCCTCTTCTTCTCCTTCAACTTCAGATTCAGAAGGCATTGTTGTTCCTTTTCCTTTACCAGCCCCTTCATCAGACGTTGAGGGGAACTCGAGAATTTTTCTAGCATTGCTTTCAAACCTTCTTCCCATGATGACTACACCAGGTCTTTTCTTCTTTTTCTCTTTATATTTCTCCAACAGTGCTTTGAGGTCCTCTTGACCCTTTGCTAAGGTCACGAGGAGTTGCTGGAATTGAGAATTATGTGCTTTCAGATCCTTAACCGTCTGCTCCAAATCCATCTTGCTGAAATAAACAGCAGAAAGATAAGGAAACCTGGTGTGAAGACCTGTTTATGCATATGATGAATGATATGTTATTCATGTAATGCATTCAAGGATTCAGAAAATTCAAATTTGTTGCAAACAAAAAGAACACACGTTATATTAAGAAGAAGTTTGTTAGTACATAAGTTCCCCATGGGCAAAATATTACAAAAGTCTTAATGTAAAAAGACATTGCGCATCCTCTTTGGCGCGATGTAAGTGTTGAGAGTTTCCTCCTCATGAAGTCGACGGGTAAGCTCCAAAACCTTCTCCTCACTGGCATAGAAGCTGGCTTCAAAAGTATTCCGTTCTTCTTTGAGTTGGATCCAACTCTTTTGTAATTCTTCCAATGACGTTGGCATGTCAGGATATTGGAGGGTGTATGGAACCTCTCCTTCCATAACAGGCTCTTTGATCACGGGGAGAATGTGAGGATATGGCATCATAAGATTCTGGGCACGGGTTCGTACCCACTTGAGGTAAGGCTCAAGGGGGATGGAATTCTTGTGCCCCAGTGTCTTACTATCCACTTTGTTGGGCATCCTCCAAGCTCTGATGAACCTTTGTCTAAGTCCTTGCGCATCATTGTCGAAGTCAAAAACCAAGTCAGGGATCAGCATGTCATGAGGGCCATCCCTCCGAGCATATCCAAACTGTCTTAGAGCTAAACAGGGGTTGTAGGTTATGCCTCCCCTAATTCCAAGTAGTGGGACATTAGGGAATTCCCCACAACGATCAATGATGATGACATTTTCTCTGGACCGAGAACACCAATGAACATCAGAATGTGTGAGGGTCATCAACCATTGTGACCACCTTAAACCCTGCTCATTCTTCAAAAATGACTGTGGAAGGTGAGAAATAAAACACCTTGCTAGGAGAGGAGTACAACACATGAGAACACCTCTTTTCCTCATTGTTCGTGTGTAAAATGCAGTGTAGGATGTCCCCAAGAAATGTAGGCATAGGATTCCGGGATATGAAAATCTTGACAGAATTCACATCTATGAGCTGATCAGGGTTTGGGAACAAGACCAACCCATAGATGAGGAGTGCCATAATATCTTCAAAAGCTTGTAGATCCAGAGAATTCCAGCAGTCTTGTGCCTTCTCAAACAGAAAATTTGCCAAGAAACCCTTGACACCACTTCTGGTTTCCCAATGACCTTTGATATCAAATGGTTGCAAGTGTAATGCTGAGAAACCTCTTCGGGATTTGGTTCTATTTCCGTACCGTTGTATGGTAGTTGATGAAGAATAGGAATTATCAGGAGTTGAGAAAATTCCTCCAAAGTAGGTACTAGTTGGTAATCAGGGAAGGTGAAACAGTGGTGTAGGGGGTCAAAGAACTGGAAGAGAACTTTCACCATGTCTTCTTTAATGTTGGAGTTGACCAAGTCTACCATGTCTTTCACCAAAGAGAGAATTCTCTGGAATCCTAGAAGTAAGCTCCTTGAGTTGAGGAGGGATTCTCACAAGGTTGTCTTGAATTATTTTCCTGCGAAGAGATTCCATGACCTACAAAACAAGAACAAAGATGAAGATCCGAACCCTTGAAATGGTTAATGGATGCATATGATGCTTTATGATGTTCATGATGTATGCACAAACATATGTACAAGCAAGTCACACAAGATCCTAGTTTCAGGCTTGCATGGGGTTTCATAGGTAAATACCCTCTTGAGTTAGTTGGCTCAAACCTGTACTATAAATAGTAATCGGGTTCTAAGGAGCTCAATATCACGGGATTATTTTCTATGTTCATTGTTTTGGTTTAGCCACTTAACTGGTGACCAAAATATTCCAAGAAAACAACCCTCAATGAGTGTAGTATCGAGTATCTACCAACTTCGGACTGCATCAAAGCTGGTTATCTCACTACCCCTAAAAAGGCCAAGATGGTCAAGTAAGGTTCTAAGAGTTTATTAGTGCTTCATGACATCACTCAGTGGCCCCGTATTCTCTTTGATTGACTCAAAGGCTACCGATACTCACAAATATGTCGCACTAATATAGCTATTGCTTCAACCATGTCGGTATACCCCGCACAGTTTCCACAATGTATTGCTATTTACCTATGAATGTTTCCCAAATCTGGGTAGAAGATTTCAAGCCCAAACAAGAGAACCAAATGTAAAGAAATCACAGCAATCAAGACAAGCATGCAAAGCTGATCTAAGCCCTAAGGTTACTTCACTTTTAGAAATATTCCCCAGCAGAGTTGCCAGTTCTGTGATACGGTGGAAGAACTGACTTGAGGTTTTGCGTTTTGTGTTCGCAAATGTTTCGGTTTAGCAAGAGTCGCCACCGACTTTTTATTTTATCCCAAGGAAAGGTCAAAAAGCATAGGAAAGACCTTTGAGATGTTTTCTTGGGTTCGGGAGTAGATTATAGAAAGGGAAGGTATTGGCACCCTTTCTATCCATGGTTATCCATGGGCTCTTAGTTACTTGTTTAGATCACATGCTTTGCTTTTCAATTGTTTGAAATGGTGCTCTTCAATTGTTTGAAATGGTGCTTTGTGTGTGATTTGGAAAGATATTTTGAAAAGAGGCCATCGTTGTGGCAACCCTTGTAATGATTCTTGTTTGAATGTATACAAAGGTGTTTTTATCTTTGAAAAATTTTCAATGTTTGAAAGTAGGGTTTTGAAATTGTCGTTGTGAAGTGTGTTTGAAAATAACAAGGATGTTTTTTGCAAGCTTTTGATCAAGTAACTAAGAGCTATCTACCCTATTTTACTCAAAGATCTTTCTTATGTTTTTAACCCTTTTAACAGTGTTGTTTCACCATTGTATTTGGTGAACAACCTTGTGTTAGGATGTTAAAGGGGACAGGCGCGGGTCATCGTGTAGACCATGATAGCAATTGTGTCAAGTATTTTTGGCAATTTTCTTAAGGTTTTGATCATTTTGTTTAGGCAACTCAGATAGCGTCGTCGAGGGACTATGATTTTTTGTTTTGATTTTGTTTTGCCAAAGTACTTAACGTGCATACCATGGCCCATTTTTGAAGGCAACAAGTGGATTGTAACCCTAGGGGTGCAAGTGTGCATTGTGTTTGTTTTTTCATGCATTTTTGTCTTTGATTAGGTCAAACTAATTGTTGTTTTTGATTTGGCATACAAATCCTAATTCTCTAAACATGGCATAATTGAAAGCATTTAAGTGCGTGAAAATAAATCTAAGCTATTACAACTTTGATATAGGGAGGGGGTACAATTTTGAATAGGGGATTATTTTGCAAGAAATTAAAATCCTAAATTATTACAACCCAATTGAATTTACAATGCATAATATTTAAATGTACAATATTTAAATAAGCAAAAATAAACAAATATTAAATAAAAATGTATTATGCAAAAAAAAGTTTTTTATGTATGCAAAGTATTTTTAAGTGTAAAGAAATATGAAGGAATAATAAAATAAAAAAAGGATTAATTTTTTTTTAAAGGGGTAAACCCTAATTTTCTTTAAGAAAATGATATTATTTATTATTTATATACAAAAATATGTTGATATGTACAAAAATGAAATATATTAAAAAAAATGTAGTTTTTAGCATAAAATATAAAAAGGGTAATATTTATATATTTTACTCTAATTATTTAATAAAATTATGTATATATATATATATATATATATATATATATATATATATATATATATATATATATATATATATATATATATATATATATATATATATATATATATATATATATATATATATATATATATATATATATATATATATATATATATATAT